>CM056994.1:95294587-98132087 GCA_029891345.1 Dryococelus australis
GTATTTATTTCATTGACTAACTGTGCATACCATACGTAGACACCACATCCGTCAAGGTAAAGCAGGAGACCAGAACTTTTCAATTACACACCTATTAGACGGCCACAGTGCTGTGCCCCATGGGGTATAGTACGGTAGAACCTCCACCATTAACAAGACCTCTTTAAGGTGACTAGCCAGCCAGACCAGCCTATACTCCATCCACCGTGCTGAACTATATCGGAAGAAGTAAGAATTTGGATCTGGAGGACTGATCACTTTTGTATACCACCTCCAAATGTCATAGACAGACAGCTTACACCTTTCCAATGCTGAAGCAGGTGTGAGGGGGTAATATATGTATTGTAAACTTCCTTTCCCCGTGTACAAAACAATGGTCACTAAAGCAGAATGTATACTCCCAAAACTGCAGTAATATGCATGAGGTTAAAAACTACACTAACAATTGAAAGATGGAAATTGTCATAGAGATTTTTAATATTTCGATTTTTTTTTTTTTTTTTTCTCTTTTCTTTGGACTAAAAATTACACAGACCTCAATATGGTCACAACAACATTTCATTTTACAAATCTTTAGGCAAACTAATATTTTACAATCATATTTTCAAATATATATATAAAAAATATTCTGTCCCACACTGACTCTTTAAATGTATGCTTTCTCATTAACTTTCTTGTCCCACATGGACTCTTTAAATACATTCATTCCCACACAGACTCTTTAAATATATAAGTATATAATTTTTAACTTTTCTCACCATAATCAATTAAAAACATTTACAAAGGTTACCCAATATTATAACCAAAGCGTTGAGCCAAAAGTATTTCAAACGCTAAATTCCCATAAAATTATTAAAAAGTAAAATACGTAATTCCATCCATGACTTTCCCACTTAAATTTTCTCTTTGGCTTAGTACAACAAACGCCCACATTTAATCTCCCCAAAACCTGGCCCCCTAAGTTTTTCCATGGCCATTAACAGGTAGTTCTAATGTTTATTTCTTTTACTACACAATTCAGTAATTCAAATGTAAAACTACCACTATTTCAAAATGAATACAGAATAAAAATTATCTGGCTATACAAGCCCTTGGCAGAGGCCAATTAATTTTCCCAAACCACCCGTTTCCAAAACGGTGGGTGAAACAAGACTTAAGAATGCAGCGATTCAATCAGCCCAAAAATGATGGAGAACTGACGACATACAAAGAATCTCTTTTTTTTTTGGGAGAATCTAATTTATTTTTGACAAGAAAAAGGTTCCTCCTCTCATATTTACTAATAGATTTTATTAGAAAAGATGGAAGCGATTCCTATTATGTTGTGCAGCAAGACTTATCCTGCATATATTAATAAAAATTGATCCTGACTGAAAAATTAAACATAGCGTCAAATAGACGTTCCTGAATATCCAAGGCTTTACATTATTGTAGTAACTGAAATACCTGACCTATTATATAGGGAGACTTCCCTCGAAACCAAGCGTCTGACCCCGATACCAGGTTTTAGTAACACTTATAAACAAATTTTGAGCATTGCCTTACTATGGGGGTAGGTACAATCATCCGCCAATAGCAACCCTGTGTCCTCACAATTACCCCCTAGCAGGGTGTCCTGAAATCAATAGCAAAGAACAGTCCAGAGCATTAATCTGAGATGTCAATTCCGCATATTTGAAATCAGTCATTCAAACTAGCGCGGATCAGGCACGTGGCTTCCGCCACACTACGAAGAAGGAACATTGCTGACATCTGGCAGCGCCTGTGTCAACTCCCGCCAGCACCCAACGCTGCAACTGTTTATATGGGGACATCAACGTGATTTGGTGCATGTCTGACGAAACATTTATTTGTATGGTGATTATGCTGCTACGAGCCGAAACTCAAACAACGTGGCCATCCTTCATCAAAAATGTAAGTGTTCCGAAGTATCAAAATAAGTTCTGTAGGAATGTTGTCCATATTTCCTGCAATTTGTTTTCAACACACGTTGCACGATCAATAATTTTCCGTGGCGGACGGGTGAAGGCGTTCTTGCGTAAAGAAACGGGCCGAGGTGGAGAGACACTGTATGCGTAGTTATTAGCGTACATGTCTCAATGTTCATAAGGATTGTTGCAGGCGTTAGTTTCTTGGTTTCTGTTTTTAAAAAATTAACAGAATATTAATGAAGAACAGGTTGAACAGAAACTAAAGGGACAAACTTCAGGAGGTGATTCCTGAGTGGAACAAGAACAAAAACGTTCATATTAACATATTTCCAGAAATGCATATTTGCAATAATAGATGGCACTGATTAACAACACCATTTTCTTGTAAGAACACTCACAGTGTGCTTTTGTGTGTTGCAGATTGTGTGACTGTAGCCAAGGTGAAGTACAATGGTCGGTTGTTCATTCCAGAAACAAGCCGAGATGGTTCGTATACGGTCAAGCACATGGAAATGGTTGAGAGGCCGCACGGATTTACCGAGCCACGTGCCCTCTCAAACAGCACCAGCCAAATCACAAAACCGTTGCAGCCATTTTTGGGCATTTTTGTGAGCATGGTTCCTTACAGTCCACTTCCTCCATAATGTTTGTCAACACCTCAACAGCTTCCCCAGAAATGGATAGGACGAGGCGGCCCTTTTGCATGACCCACGCAATCACAGAACTTAAACACCACTGATGTTTACTTGTAGAGGTATCTAAAAAATGTTATATATGCGGAGCCAGTTCTTGACATGCAGACCCTTGATCAGCCTGTTCATGTAACCTATAACACTATTTGGGTACAGGCCATGAACATTCGTAAGAGTGAGGCAAACAATGATGTGACGAGTGGATGCATCCCACGGTGACCACTTTGAAAATATGTTGTAACCTGTGACGCCATCGGGTGAGACACGAGACAAACAATGACACAAATACTTACGGGTAATTTGGGTACCAGCGGTGCTTCCCAATCACCGCACTATTGAGACTCAAGGTTCTCAGGGATGTTGTGGGTTCTGTGTCTCCGTCTCACCTGTGCGTACTTACAAACACGTTGACAATACTAAACTTTTAATAAAAACACTAAAATAAACAATTTATAAAACATATGTGGCTAGGACACAGTCATTACTGAATAAAAAATTGAGTTCATTGTAGACTTGTTTTACTGATAATGTTTATACAAATCACCGTGCCAATGAAATGGTTATCTCAGTCATGACTTGCCAATTGTGCTTGGGTGCTCCCCAGTCCGTAATTAACCTTGCGCATGCTTAAATGGATGATCTCATCAAGATGCGTGAAAGCACAGCCTTCACAAGGGAAGAGGGCCGACAGCTGCTAGGGTGGACTGAAGGTTTTTCCCTGAAGACAGGACACGGTGAATTACAAATGAAAACCTTAATACACATTAACACGCATGATTACTCAGCATCACTAATGCAAACTCGTCAAGGCTCACGCTCCAGCACATGGTTAGTGTGGTGATGGCCTATTCACAGAGCCGGCTAAGACGGGAATAATTGCACCGTACACTAATTACACTACACAGACCCTTGAATGATACATGAAATAAGATGGGACACAAGATAAATATTCACAATAAACACACACGTGTGAAAACAAGCATAGGTGGCACGGATGCTGCTGGATGAAGTTCATAGCAGACCACGTGTTGCAGGTGAAATTGCAATATTTCTGCTTGGAAACTGCAAACTTAATTCAGATAAAATATTATTTGTGTTGAGCAAGTGGTTCTCTTTACGATTAGCGTTGTTACAGGCTTATAACATGCACGATGACGGTGAAATCAAACATTACTGTGACCCCGTGGTCAAGTACAAAAAGCATCAATTTACGTGGTAAATACATTGAACCCTGAATAAAACTGACATAGAACCCTGAAATAAATTATTGCACATACGATGTTATACAAATAAGCTCTTAAAATGCAATGATGGCGTATACAAAGACTTGGCTTCAGTCGGCCACGTGGTTATACGTGATGTTGGCGTAAAATATTCAAACACAAAAGTTGCCCTTAAATACAGACACAAAAATAAAGCTGTTAAAACAGTGTGTAGCAATTATGCAGAAGTTACACTGAAATGCCATAAAAGTAGGCAGATAGCATCTGATTCAAATGCACGGGTCGCGTGACATCTCTAACATCTTTCTCTTCCTTCTTCTCAATTAAGTTAAAAATGCCACAAGGGCGCAAGAATTAGTAAAGCGGAAGCATAATGCTAAGGGAACTGTCTGGCAAAAATGTACACAAGCAAAGATTAACTGATAAACTACAATGACTATGGAAACCTAAATCAGTGAACAAAAGTTGCAGTGTGCACGCGACAGTGTCTTACCTTGCCAGCTCTCTTCGATAGTCTGTCCAGATACAAGCGTCGCACGGACCTATCATGGCTGCCTACAGGGTTCACATAAGTGGAAGTGCTATGTACACTGAGTGAAATAATTGAAAATAAAATGGTACAAATTAAATTAGATATTGTTTAACATTTCTATAATTTTGTTATGAATTTCAATATTATTTTAATGTCTCTTTGTGACGGCGTTCATGCCAGAATATTAAGTGTTCTTAATCTCGTTGCCGCAGGCAATATTCATAACCAAACAATTAAAATTAGTACAAACACTTTAAAACATTTTAAGACATATTAAACACTATAAAGACAATATAACACATTTTACCCTGAAATTAACATTTATAGGAAAGTTCGAAATGATCGGCCTCTTCACACACATGCGGGACACGTGATACATGAGCGCCGTTATGGGCTCTAGCACCGCTGGCTGTTAGCCAGTATCACCTGGATGCACTTAATGTGTAGTGGTACAAGTTGCTTTATTGCAGCCTCACTGTCCATTTCCGGAATCATATGTTGACATGGACTTTTTTGTTCCTTTTCTGCTCAGGAATCATAACCTGAAGTTTGGCCCTTTAATCTAAATTCATAATGTATAATGTAAATAAATAATAAAGACATAATGTGATAACACTTTTTATTACCACCCGCCAGCTGGAGAGGCCTCACCTCCCAGCTCCCTCCCAGTACTAATTTCCAGCGCTAGGCAAGGAGGTAATCTTTGGTTTCAGGGGGACATCAGGCCACCAGCTCAGCCCGGGACCCGACCAGCTCCATCAACAACACCGTCTCAGCACCAGGTTGCAGCACCGCAGCAGCAGCCAGCCACAGCCACTCCAGCTGGGTCAGCAGCCTCCCCGGACCATCGTTCAGTCAGGTAAACCTGTGGTAGTGAGCCCATCACTTCACCGGACCGTGAACGCAGCAGTCGACTTTGTGCCTAGCAGACAGGCCACACAACCTGCTCTCTACACTGGTCGTGCTCCAGTCCACCATAACTAATCACTCAGGTCATAACTTCTTGTGTAACTGGCGACACAAATAAAACTGTAATTGATTGCAGCGACCTCCTCACAGTCTAAGGCTGTCATGCATCAAACTTTTAAGTGATGAGGTTCATTACTTACTAATGCATGGCGTAATTTGCGCTAAGAGAGTGCACTACAACATAATCACAACTTTGCCTCGTCTGCAGATGGCTAGCTACATGGGCAAGTCTAACCTCAGTACTGAGGCAGTACACTGGGAACTCCAAGATGTTGACAGAGACTCAACAAAACTCCAACACCGTGCTCCTACCTTGTACTGTCACCCAGAATACGCAGAAAACCATCATGTCATCGCCCTTCCCAAACCAAAGTTATTTACTTCACCGCACTCACTAGCAGAAGAGCGCACCAGTTTGAATTTGGTGCCGCCTGAGATGCAGGCCAATGACCACGGGTCATGGCATACTCGAGCGCCCTGAGCTTGGAAGTTCTGCACCCCAGGCGGCGAGCAAAGAGGCGAAATAAGGCATCCGTAATCCAAGCATCTGACATCACAAGCGCCATTCCTAGGAGACGGGACCAAGACACTCCCCCCCCCCCCCCTCGCAGCACCGAAGATTGCCAGTGATCACTATAAAAGGTAAACCAACCCACGCCTGAGCAGTTGCTCGGAGTGGCTTGCCAGAGTCACTCATCCACTCCTGAAGAGCCTGTGAAGGCCGGAGTTGGAAACCGCAGCAGTAATCGAGTATTGCAACACCCTCTTATCTGTGAAGACCAAGAGCATCCTGACTCAGGACCGGCTGTCCTACGCCCGCGCCATTTGCCACAACGACAACGTTCTCCTAGAAGCGTCTTCCCCAAAAGAACGTCTCCTCAGCAGCGCCTACAATGGTTATCACCTCGAGCACCTCCTATGTCGACTTAACCTCTCCTAAAAACTGTACCTACCAGTTAGTCCCAGATCATGGTAATGTAGCCCTCTTAAGATCCTAGCCAGGCCACTCTACCATTCGAGTAGAGTGAACCTCTTATACATTTTGAAACGTCCCTTCTGGACTTTCCCAGTATTGTTCAGCTAGGTTTCATGGCTATAATTAGATATGAATTAAATATATCTAAAATTTAATTATTTATTAAGAACCTAAACGTAGAGTAAATGTAACAGGTAGCCTTCGCCCGATTTTCATTTTGAATATACGCTTTAAATTACGCAGTTAATTGGTATTTCTTATATATTTTACCAAGCAGTAAAGTACTGTATGATAGAAACTATTGCCATTTTTGTATGTTACTATTTTACTTTACTGTAATATTTACATGGCTATATTAAAACCACACAACCATTGAAGAGTAGAGACCTTTTCTTGTTAGATTTAGTAACCAGTATATCCCATATGTATTCAAGTCAAGTGAAGCCACAATTTAGATTCACAATTAAATTTGCATTTCTTTCTTTAATTGCGTACGTGAAGTAACACCGGCTACGCATATCAGCTAAACGGCAAATACAAATAACACTGAGTGGTATTCCGAGTTTCGCCAAAGTAATACTAAGAGTATTGCAGTGGCTAATCTTCAGGGTAACCCTTCACTAGGTACTCAATACACCTTGGTATTATGGCTGCTCATGTGCTCTGTTGTATGACTCTTCAGGCTCGAGAATTGGCCAGATGTGTTTAAGCGACCAGACACGTCAGGACTCGTGTGCCAGGATGTACACTACCAGACCGCCTTTCATACACTGCTTCATGTCACATGCATTCATTGTGTGGCATATTAATTTGGTTCAGAATTCACATTTATTAGATCGGCCTCATGCCAAAAAATTTTAAGAGCGGTCTCAAAAACAGTCTTAAACGGGAACTGCACCAGCTAGAGTCTAAGATCAATTATCATAGTAATGTTGTTACTGAATCACAAGAAGGCAAAATATTTGTTTTCTATACCCACCCGGACACCGGGACGTATACCCTTTGAGTACTTAATTATTTTGCAAAGCGGCACAGAGATATTAGGCATGGAGCCGTCAGTACTCTCCCCAGGATATACCGCTATCCCTCCACGACCTTCACACATCACGTTCAACAGCCAGAGCACCACTCAGATGCAACTGGAGTTGCCCGTTGTTCCACAGCCGGCCACTTCAGCAGCACCTACGGAGCAGAGGAGAGCTTCACAGCCTACAGATCCCGAGGTAAACCATTGGCGAGGAGTACTGCCCACTGATGAAATCTTTATTCCATCACAAAAACATACCCGACCCACCACCTATGCTGGCATCTTGTCTAAGAGGGTTTAATTTCCCCCAGACATGTTCCATGCGAGACTCGCATTTAATAAATTGAAGGCCACCCAAACCACTCGCACACGCACAGTGTACGAGAGTATGCTTAAACTCAAAGTATTCATCGGGATCCATATCCCCAAGTCACCGACACCTCACATGCCACAAGCCTACTTTTCTCATCATCTCTTCCCCCAATGTGGGCAGAGACCCTTTCTCATGCTAGCCCAAGTGTTATGTTGCAATTTTCCTTAAGGTATTTTATTTATTGTACATTCCTTTGTGTTGGCATCCGAGGTTTCAACCCTCATCTCACCGACCATTGCTGGTACGGTGCTGCGCCAACAGCCTAGGTACAGGGTGGGACCAAACCCTGTACGGGGTGGTTGAGCACTTGCTCGAGCTCCTTCCCTTTGGACTCTCTGTCAAACTTCAATACTTTTAGTACTAACATGTGTTAAAATTCAGACTGCTAATGGCAATGATCTGAGACAAGGTAATCACATAATTCATTTTCAAACTTCAGTGTTTCAAGGAATACAGTAGCTTTACTGCAAAAATTGCTGACAATGCTGCAGGAAGTAAAAAAGTACAATGGCTTGAGACAACTTCTATAAAATCAACAAGCAGAGGGAATATTTGAGAGCACTCAATGTAATTCTTGAATAGTTTCCATATAGCACAAATGAATGCTTCACCCAAAAAATCAGCTGCTGTAATGTTCTGTCCTCAATCCTCTCATAGAAATCTCTCCCTCCATTTGGAAATCTATTCCATCAATTTAGCTTTTGAGATCCAGTTCATCTTAGATATTTAGTGATAGTACTTCCATTGTATCCTTACGATTTCACCAACACACACAGCATGTTCTCTACATTAAAAAATGAATTTACAGTTAATTTAAAAAATATATAAAGGACAGGAATCCAAGTACTCACAGTGTAGTACTTGTCGATAGGCATACACACAAAGTAGGACAACAGTTTTTTCACGCAGTTGCACGTGAAAAAACTGTGCCGTCCTACTTTGTGTGTGTGCCTATCGACAAGTACTAGACTGTGAGTACTTGGATTCCTGTCCTTTATATGTTTTTAGTAGCCTAGCAGCTGATTTGCAATCTTAACTTACAGTTAATTTTCTGATAAGTACAATTAATTTTTATAAGTAACAGTTAATTTTCCACATTTTCCTGCCAGACTCAAAACATAAAACATTAGACAGTTAAACAATGAACACAGCTTCTCTTTCCAATAGCAAATATCTGTAACTAATAGTTGTTTGTTTGTGTTTGTGTGTGTGCATGGACATACACGTGTGTGCATCCATATAGGCATGTGCATGCACAGGTATTTATTGTGGTGTGTGTACCTATACGGTACACATCTTTTTCTATTCTGTAATGTTTTTCATCACACTGAATAGCTGGTGATGTGATGTGACTTACCCACAACTTTATGCCAGCGAGACTCCACAAATGATATGACCTCGTCTTTCCAACTCAAGGCATCCTGTCACTCACTTCCTAATTCAAATAGGAGTTCCTGGCTAAAGCCTTCCAGTGCATGAATAGACACATAAATAGGTCACCTCCCATCTTCTAGCAGAATCTGTCCTGCCCCTGTTGCATATAGGAACCTAGCCCTTGTGATGTGTACGATTGCTGCCAGCCACATCTGTACCCCTCTTCTTAACCCTGCTTGCCACTCCTGAGGGGAAGACCAAGATTCTTCTGAGTGGATGTGACATTGCTTGAGGTGTTTTGATATTGCTGGCTGTGGGAATCCTGCTGCTGTGATGATCTCAGAGCAAGTTTATTAGTGGACCAGCCCCATACCAAACTTGTTCCCTTTCCATGAAGTTAACATGCCACATCCCCTGCCCTACACAGCTACTTTGCTCGTAGAGTATGGTGATGTCTTAGCTAGACATAATATTAGCTAAAGGGAACAGTTCTTCCACCCTCATTGAAATCACAGCCTATTCCTTTCCTGTAGTTCCTCCCCTTATTTGGAGCTCATGTGAACCAGCAGCCAAAGCCATGATCTGCAATAATTCCAAGTAACCACCAGCATGTTTCTTGCTAACTGGAATCAGTGTAAACTAGAAGATAGAATACAGGTGCAAAATCCCTATGCATTTCTGGCTACATGTCATCATGAACCAGTGGCCACTGCATAGATCCACTGTCACCTATAGCAGCAGTTCTCAAACACATAACACTTTTCAGGAGACAAATTAATCCTAGAGCACTATTGCTGTTCTTATACCAAACAAAGGAAAGTAAATTTTTGGTTGGTTTTACCCAACTGCATTTCACAAGTTTTTCTCTAGATTTATTGTAGACTGAAACAATAAATGTTTTAAATTCAAAACAGTTTAATTAAGAGTTTTCATTCAAAGTATAATTTTCTCTACTAATATAAGAAAAATAAACAATTCTACATAAATGGTAAACAAAAAAATACTCATTCCACATTTAAGAATGAATACCGCGAATATTGTTACGTCCTATTCCATAATATTTTACCCATATATATATATAATATATATATATATATATATATATATATATATATATATATATATATATATATATATATATAATATATATATATATATATATATATAATATATATATATTATATATTATATATAGTACAAAACCATTTTTACAATTGCAAAACACAAAAACTTCACTAGGCATCAAAAATAGACAAAAAAAATTGCTGTTCAACTTAAATTCCAATAAGAGGGAAGCGACTCTCTGGATTTGCAGTGAGGCTGTATCTGTTTAATTCTGAGAGAGTTGCACCTGAACTTCTGGATCTGCATTGAGTCAGGATATGTATTTTGTTTTAGTAGCCTCATAAGCACAGAATTATGATTATCCTAAGTAAATCATTGCTAGACACACAAACAAATCATTTATGGTTTATCTGCAAAATATGAAATTTTCACTAAAATCAAAAACCTGAAAGTGCTACTTAGTTGAAAGTACTGACATTGCTGCAATATCCAACAGGGTGGTTTTTATGAGACAGCAGAGTATGATTTACATCACACAAGTTTTCTTCAAATATTTTGTGGAGTTATTCCCTTCAGTAACACATAAAATGCTTGAGAAAGCTCATCATGTGAAAGAGAAACTCATTTAAGATATCACCACAAGTCAGATTCAAGTTATTTACATATATTTTCCACCAGGAAACTAAAAACATTTTGATATTTCACTGATTCTGCCCAAAATTTGATTTTTTTTTACATACTTGTATACTTGTAGCTAATCACTGGTGCCAAACCCTAACCCGTTTTCCCTTGAATTCCGAAACTTAAGTAATTAACATTTTAAAATACCATATGGTAAATATACTAATTTTGTAAGCCAATGCTTATCACACAACCTTATCTCCAAAAGCAAACTCATCACCAATTAGGAATGTTCTGACTTAATCCTTCTGTTAAAAGATCTGAGTACGAGTTCAGCTTTGAGAAAATTATCTTACATCTGTGTGAAAAATGCATGTAGACTATAAATGTAGGCACAAAAAATTTTGAATATCATTGTATTCATAATTCATATGTTTTAGGTTTTTATACTAGTATTAAGGAAATTAAAATGCCAATTATGGTGGTGGCCATCTTAAATGACTTGACCTTTGGTCCCTATCTTGGTTAATTACCCAAACTCATTAATTACTCACTCAATTATCTGAACTTGTTAATTACCCACATACATTAATTTCACATATACATTAATCACCCATCGCCATCTTGTTGCTCTCTGCCATCTCGTCTCAATCTCCAATGTCATCTGCTAGAGTGCATCACAAATGTCCGCCATTTCGGTTTCTTCCATTATCTGCTAAGAAAGGTGGTGTCCCGCCACATTGCCTTTGTTTCCTACATCGCCCACTACAGTGCACCATAATGGCCACCATCTTAGTTTCTCCCATTGTCTCATAAAGTGCACCACCATTGTCTGCTAGAGTGCACCACCATCGTCTGCTGAGAATGTTGCCATTATCTGACATTTTTGTTTCCCATCATCTACTAGAGTGTGCAACCATCGTCCAACATTTTCAATTCCAAATTCAGCCGCCAAATGCACTGGTGTCGATGCTTAAGGTCAATTTCTGATATTCTGTAGGTGGGACTCTTGTCCCTATAGTCACTATTTGGTACCAGTTGCTTGAAAAATGCTGGAAGCAGGTGGTTTCGATCTGGCCACCTTTGAGTCGCCAGTCAGATGTCTTGACCACTAGGCTACCAGTGAGTGTAGGAAAGTAGTGGTCGAAACGTGGTATATACATACCGCAAATGCCTTCAGCCAATCAGAAATATAAAATTTATAAATTAAGTCATATAAAAATACTTAAATTATGTCACTTTGATACAGAGGATGCAGTTGTGTTTTTACAGCGAAAGCTGGAGAGCTGTGAATCTGCAGTTCTGCTACCATTGTTGACATATAAGTCTCACAGGTCTCAATAATCATATATAAAATTTATAAATAAAGCTATATGAAAATAAATAAATAAATGATGTCACCCTAGTGCAGGGACTACAGTGATGTAGTTCTGTAGCCTCTCATCTTCTATGCTTGATGCGGAGTGGCGCAAATGTATAACTGTAAGGAGAATACAAGTTGTGCACAGTATCAATGAATGGGTAATCAGAAGCAGATCTAAATACATTAGAAGTGTACACAGCAGGTTAACAGCACAATGTCATAACCACAGAAAAAAGAGGTGATAAATAAAAATATGACAAAGCGTGACAACAAACACACACACATTTCAACTAAATAGATAAACAAAAAGGAGAGGAGGGAATTAGCACAAGTACGGGCATGCAAGTACAACCACCAGAAAACTCACTATCTCACTCTGACTAGAACAGCAGAATAGCTAATGATTTCCCCAAGAACCGAAAAAGGTCAACGTACTCCCAAATGATCTGAACACCGGTACAAAGCATGCCCGCTGGCTCTCTTCTGTAGCCGCTGCTCTTCTGTGTTTGATGTGGAGCAGCAAAAATGTGTAACTTTAAGGAGAAGCTGAGAAGCATGGAAGTGATAAGGATAACACTGCTACACGCTTATGCAAACAGACATCAAAATAAATGTAACGGAAAGTAGCTATAAGAAAATACAAACTTAAGCATCCACCAAAAGTGTCGAGCACTGCATGCCACATTAGGCGATGCTAGGCAAGTCCAACTGCCTGAAAACTGGCCAACTAGCACTGCCTAGAACAACTGAATGGCAAAGGAGGAACTAAAAAGGTCTCGTGTATTCTCGAATGAGCTGTGCTGCAGCACAAAACACCACTTGCTGGCTATCTTCTGAATCAACGCATTGAGGTCTTCTGTAGCCTCTGCTCTTCTACACTTGACATGGAGTGACGTTGCACACGACCCTCTAGGCAGCACAGTCATCATCGTTATTTGACAAGGGTGCGCACAACCCAGCAGTGATGGTTGGTTCCTCGATGGACATCAGACAGTACACGACACTACGCAAGATGGCCCCAAGCGCACTGAGAAGTTCTGTCTTCAGTTAACCTGCCACCTGCTGTTGTAGAAAGACATGATAGTCAAGACCTTGATCCTGAAGGGGCAGGTATAAGAAAAGTTTCCCACCTCCCCCTGCCCTTTAGCAGACCATCAAGAAAGAATCATGTAGCAATAACGATCCATTAATCCTGGAAACTCTAACATTAAAAAAAAAAAGCTGCTCTTGCAGGTATGTCCTGGCGTGAGAGGTCTCAGCTGACAAGGATAGTTTTTATAGTAGTTTTATTTATAAATGTTATATATAACTATTAAAACCTGCAGCCCTTTTGCTATGGTGCTGTCATTTTACATATATATTTTGTATAGTGTTATTTATAAATTTTATATTTCTGAATGGCAAAAGGCATTTTCGATATGTATATACCACATGTCAACCACTACTTCCCTACATGCACAGGTAGCCTAGTGGTCAAGGGCGGCCGTGATGAGGTAGTGATCAGACTACTTGCTTTCCACCTAGGCAAACCAGGTTCGATCTCCAGCAGGATCATTCCCGGTTTTTCACATGTGGGAATTTTGCCAGACGATGCCACTGGTTGGTGGGTTTTCTCAGTGATCTCCTGTTTCCCAGCCCTTTAATTCTGGTGCTGCTCCATACTAACCTCGTTTCACCCTCACTGGCTCTCAAAATCTTGATGTTAAGAGCTGCCCATATCACTCACCCTAGTGGTGAAGACATCTGACTCACAACTCAAAGGTGACCAGATCGAAACTACCTGCTTACAGCATTTTTTGAGCTAATTGCACCAAATAGTGACTGTGAGGACGAGTCCCGCCTACAGTACGTCGGAAGTTGAACTTAAGTGTCAACACCAGCACTCCTGGCGACCGACTTTGAAATTTAAGATGGCTGATGGTGATGGCACTCAAGTGGATAATGGGAGAAACGAAAATGACAGACGATGGCAGTGCTCCAAGCAGATGACAATGCACTCTAGTGGATGATGGGAGAAATGAAGATGGTGGACGTCTGTGGTGCACTCTAGTCAGCAATGTCAAAAACAAAGACAAAATGGTGAGACACCAGCGCTCCTAGTGAACATTGGGAGAAACAAAAATGGTGGATGTCTGTGGTGCACTCTAGCAGACATTGGAGATTGAGGCAAGATGGCGGACTGCAACAATATGGCGAATGGTGATTAACGTGTGTGTAATTAATGTGTGGGCAGTTAACTAATGCAGGTAATTAATGAGCGTGGGTAATTAACCAAAATGGTGGCAAAGGTCAAGGTCATTAAAGATGGCTACCACCATGCAACCACAACCCCCAGCCCTTGCCTCAGAATCAGCATTTTCCTGCTACTTATACTTAGGGCCACCTGTTTCTCATGAAAAAATTTATGCACAGACTAGATTTCAACTTCTTATGGCCATGTTTATAAATTTACTATGGCTATTGGTTGTGTGTCTGTGTAAGAAGACATTTATTATTCGCCTGGGCAAATCAGAAAAAGTTACCCTGACAATGAATACCCATGATTGGCTGGCAGACATCTAGGACGCTTTGAGTTAAAATCATCCAATAGTAATATTGGTTCTGAACTAACGTTTTTTGGAAAAAACTAATGATGGAATATTTTCACGAAAAACAAGTAGCCTTACTCCAACATTTCTTTAGGGACGGCAGCATTTTTTCAGAGAAAGTATATGGTAGTGAAGTATGAAGTGGTTACTACTGCGCTCAATTCCTGTTTTTATTCTTACCCACCAAATATTCACAGACCGCAGATATCAAATCAGACTACAGAATTCGCAAATTTGTTATTTCATCTCATGTGGTTCTGACAGTTTTCAAATAACTAATTTCAATTCCCTTTTTTAAGGGTTTATCTATCCATTAATATGTTTTCTACTTAATTTTCTATAATGAATCATCTTGCAAATAAGTACATGGAGTTCAGGATAATACTGTACATTTTTTCAGTTAAATTTTCAGCACAGAAAATAAAATAAATCTGTAATTGTCTGTTGGGTGACAAACACTTCCCCTTTGCCATTACAAAGTTTGTGTTCTTGGCAGAATTTTTTTATACATTACACAACCAAGCAAGCTCTAATCTACAATTTTTTCCAATTTTAATAAGAAATTGAAACCTGTATCTTAATTTAATAGTTGTCACTAACATACCATCTTTATTAGTTTAGTTTGATCTGTTCCACAATTGCCTACACCATAAATAGTAACTTGGCAATTTTGCATTACTCTACTCCAAGCTTAAACAAAATTGCTTTTCATGGTAATTAGAATTGCATATTAAATAAACATGTTTAAAATTTTTGCACATCTCTTCTGAACACTAAATATATCATAAAAATTATAAAGTAGAGTAACCTAGTAATTTAAAGTAGTTCACAAAGAAGATGAGAATACTGTATTGGTACTCACAGGAAGTGATGGTGCACATCTATCAATTATTTCAAATACTCTTCGCTTTGAGCCACAAAATTTTCTTTGTTCAATGAGATGTTCAATGGCATTCACTGTCTCATAAACATGCGTAGCTACTGACAATTGATTGACAACCTTTTCATTGTCCTGAAGAGGTGTTTCTGCAAAATCAAGATCACAAAAAAATTTCAGTCATCAAAGAACACACAATTTTTAAACATAACTACATAACAGCAGCTACTGCTAACAAACGGATGCAAGGATAGCAACTTTAAGTTAGTAATGAGGTCTTAACCACCCTGGGCTACCATAATTAGACCATCATTAACTAAACCTTTGAAAAACATCATCACACCTGTAGCATTTAAACATTGAAAACAACACATTCCACAAGTTATCTCTAATCTGAGCCTCAAACTATGGTATGTGATATTACTTGTTGGAGGAAAAATAAAGAGCAAAAAGCTTTTGGAAACACAGTCAAGTCTCGTACCGAAAATACATGTAGCGATAAATTGTATCCACAGCTAATTTTCACTGGTCCCAGCCACACTCCTATATAAATAATGATAAAACTAACTGCTTGTAAGGTTTATCGGATATTGCATCAATTTAAGTATATTTCGGGTCCTGTCATTTAAGCTTCCCCTCAACGATCATTTTTAAGCTGGTTGTTTATGCAAACATCTAGTAACTCAATGTGAAAAACATCGCGCACACCGCTGTTCATCACGCCTCTGCATGCGTTGTGTATCTTCCCATCCTAACAGCCAACATGTCTGGTATGTGGCATGGTGAGATGTGCAAGTTTGGCTTGCTACCTCTCCTAACATGCCTGATGAGAAGGGAAGTGGTTACCTAGCAACAAGCGTGGAAAACTAACGCATGCATGCTCCCTCTCCCCCTCCTCCCCTCTTCACCACCCCCTATGAAGCAAGTGCGCAAGAGAGCACTTGCTTCATACGCCAGTCACAGAGCAAATAAACTGCATCTGGCGAACATCAAAATGTTACCAAGATTATCCGTCGCTCAAAATTTTTACACCTATCATCACTTGTATTTCAAAGTAAATAGTTTTGCCTGAAAATATTTTGCAATACATTAAAACGAGGAATTATTATTTGCAAAGATGTTTTCTTTTGTGATTAAAGGTAGTTTTTTTCCCTTAAGGTTGGTGTTCATTGTATCTGGAGTAAAAACAACATGATTTTAAAACGTAATATTAATTTAACTCATTGGACAGCATCTTCACGAACAAAATGATATGCCCAGAAGCATATACTTGACCTACCCTTGTCGCCAAAAATTGTTTGAACATCGAGCCACTTGTATTACCAAGCATAAAGTTCATTTTCAGTAACATCTTGCGGGGAAATCGGAGGATTTATTTAATTTATTTTAATAGACGTGCATCTTTTGAAAAACTGTTAAAATGTAAGAGCCTATTCGACACCTTTGGTCATCTAATAATGGGTAAGCACCGACCCTGAATGCATTTGTAACTCATGACAGGGAAAATCAGAGGACATGGTTTTGAAAGATTAATTATCAAAGACCATGAAGAAATAAATTTTAGTCGCCTTATTTATTCACTTCTGTCTCAAAATTAAAAGTTTTATTGCAGTGAAATATAATTAATTTATTTAAAAGATAGACATTTGCTTCAAGCACAAGGTGACAGCAACATGTAGCAGTGTGGAGGGGTAATCGTCCCGCTGGTTCCCCTTCCGCTCCTCTACCACCATGAACACACTGCAGTATCGATAAATTCTCCGCGTGCTCTCAGCTAAACGAGTGGGCACAGGAGATTCAAAATTTGACTTGCATTCTGTATCATATTATTTTCATTTTCAAAGGGTTTGAAAGTTTTATGTCAGCTTGCATTTCGTGAAGAATTATAACCAAATATATACAGTATTTTGAGATATTATATTCTTTATTTAAATGAGTTTAGGTGAAATGTTTTTTAATGTATAACTTACAGTAATACGACAACAATACTACTTTTTCTAAAATTCCCATTTTTCTTGTGTTTATTAGCTAAACTTTATTCACAGATGGGGCCACAGTGGCTAAGTGATTAGCAAGCTCGCCTCCAACTAAGGCGAACCAGGTACAATCCCCGACTGGGTCACCGGATTTTCGCACGCGAGAATTGTGCCAGACAATGTCGTTGGTCGGCAGGTTTTCTCGGGGATCTCCCCTTTCCACCACCCCTTCATTCCGGCACTGCTCCATATTCACTTCAATCATTCTCGTCGGCTCTGAAGACCTCGTTGTTAAGAGCTGCCCAAATATCTTCTTCACTTTGTTCACAGATAATGTACAGCTCTTAATATACTCAAAACAAAGTCTAATATGGTCAAAAAAGGTTTTTTTTATTGATGTACATGTCTGAACCCTCATCTAACGAAATCCTGCATGTATGGACATTTTTTTGACAGTAAACTGAAAAATGGTAGCTAGGGAATCAACTATTATATGGCACATCCACCTAAATACTCTCATGGCCTACTTACATTTGCATGCCATGAAGGAAGACATGGCCATTCCAAATAATTTCATTGTTCGTTGAAACAACTTTGTGTCCTGTACCCAATGAAGCTGGCTTATGCATTACATTATATACAAATTCATAGGGTCAAAAGGACTGACCAACACTAAAGATGTTAACTCTAAGCACCAGGGATATTGGTCCCACTGTTTACAATCCTCGCCTATACAAAGTGACCCACGTATCATCTCTTTTGTTTTTTTAACTATATATGGTTTTTGTCATATGGATGATGGGGTGGAGCTGTATGGAGCTAAATATTTTCAGCTGAAAACCTTTCTGCTACTGCTTTTAGAGTAAACCCAAATCTGTAATGTATATTTAACAAGTGGACATCTATTTATACAGCAAGGGGTAGCACCATCTTTGTTTAAGAACAGTAAAATCTCACTGTTGCAAATCCCCTTTATCAAAACCATCTGTCTTTCAAAACCCATTTTTGAGGAACTGTAAAATATTATGTAAAAATTAAAACTAAAATTAAAATTTGAGGGAATATCAGTTGAAAAATAAGTTTGTTGCACTTTTTTGGTCACTATGCATTGTATTTCTCTTGATGAACACTGTAATGCACAAGGTGCATATCTAAAAACATATCCCATGAAGTTGAAAGAAACAAAAATAAACTAAACAGTGGATAAGCACTACCACCAAGCCATCAAAAAAGCCTCCCAACACCACAAACTTATTTGGAAGTTAATAAAATGAATAACATCCAGCACTGCCTGTTTTATTTACAGCCAGTCCCATGCTGTAAATGAGCCATAAGACTGGTAAATACAGCAGTAACAGTGGAACTGTAATGTACGTCATCTGTCTTCATACACTGCATAACTGTGTCTTCCCAAGGCTATAAGGGTGAAATTTTTTTCTTGTTCCCGGCGACATTCTGTAGTAGCAACAAGTGAGAATCACAAGGGACAAATACATACCATATACATTTGACTGAAAGCAGTTTCTCAGTGCAGGGGAAGGACAAGTCCCAGTGGGGACTCTTGTCTTCTCATTAGTTTATCAGTATACCAGACCCAGAGGATGGAGCACGCTTGGTTGTTGTTCAAACTGATAAAACTGTGCAACTCAACAGTAGGTATGTTTGCTCTCTATCAACTGAGCGTGTGCAAAGATTTATTGAACGGGTACTGTGTTCACAGTGCAAAAAACAGCACAGAGGAAGCGTTAGCATATAGACTAAGAGCCGGGAGGGGTGAAAAGAAGAGGCTGCATGAAGGTCTTGAGAGCCAATGAGAGTGATTGAGGTGACTATGGAGCAGTGTTAGAATAAACGGCCGGGGAAAAATGGGAGATCCCCAAAAAAAAAACCTGCCAATCAGCGGCATTGTCCAGCACAATTCCCACATGTGAAAATTTAGGAGTGACCCGGCCAGGGATTAAACCCGGTTCATCCTTGGCTGTAGGCAAGCAGGCAAACCTTTCAGCCACAGTGACCCCAGCAGTAAATATGAAGAGTGTAACAAAGAAAAATAAAGAAGGTAGTTCTTAATATCTGCTGTAATACCACTAAATATACAAGAAACTCTTAAACATAACATATGTTCCATGCTATCACCCTTGTAAGTGTGTTCAACATTATAAGTTACATTCCACACTCTTTGATCGTAAATGCTATGCAGATGTCAAAAACTGATATACACAACATTGCAAGGGTGGCCAAGAGTTCTACTAAAGATGAAAAGAACATTTTCAACATGAATTATAAGATGCAGTTTCTGAAGAAAAAAAAAATTTGTTCAGATTTACTGCATTTTCAGGTTAAACCTTTTGCTTTAAAATCTATGGTTGATAAAACTATTTCTGGTAATGATAACCTTCGATAAAATTTCTGTGGTATGGGACAGGGGTGGAAATATTTAATGATGGCGCAATGCTGTAATGAATTATTGTCACATAATCCATGACTGTTGCAACCATGTTAGAGAAATATACCACAATATATAAGTGATAACTATTTTGTAAAAATTTATAATATATTTTTTGTCCATGTATACAAGTTATTTATGACTGCACTAAATACATATGTAAATAACACTACTGTGTGTGTACCGACATGTAAAGCCCTATTTCAAAGGAATTGTTTCATGCAACTAATGGATTGGCTTGTAACTTCTTCACTTCGGATCCCCCCCCCCCCTTCTGGCGGTGAAGTACTGGGAATATATACTCACTATCCTGTCTTTGTAGTGGACATCCGAGTCTTTTGTCTGTACGCTGAGCCAGGCGTTTCTATATGTATAAGGGGGGTTCAGTTTTGCTTGGGTCCTGGTACCTTTCCGCTGTACAAAACTGGTCATGTGGCTATGCGGCAAGGCACTAAATCAGGTGTGGGCAACACAATTCGGCATCTAGGTGCCACCACTGCTTGGATATACCTGAGTGATATTTGTGTGGAGTAGCACTTGAGAAAAGCATAACAACTTCTGATAAAAAGTTTTGACTAGTAATGTCCTGTGGATTGGGCAGAGGTGCAGGACGAAGAATAGCATGCACTAGGAAGGCTATTACTGGTGTTGGAGGTTGATCAGGTTGGCGCAGATACTTGGCGATCCACTCCAGATACTCGACAGGGCCGGTCCTCTCAGGTGGTGTGAAAAGGTATACTGGGCTCTGGAACTTGTACGAACGTGTTGTACGTAATGACTTAACGTAATCGCTGACACGTAGCAGGATGACTAAGCAATGAATGTGACAGGATTTAGCTTTGAAAAAGACTTTAAGGAAAGGTCCTCTACAGATACGTCCGTAACTGTAGCAGGTTGGAGGGTTTGCGGGGTACGTAGCGGAGAGCTCCTAACTAACGTAACCTAATCCTATCGCAAGCGTAGCTTAAGTGATGAGCTGGGTGTTGTCCTGAGCAACCGGTGCTAGAACGAATGTTGAACGGGTGATTTCTGAGCAGCGAGGAAGTGTTGAGATCAATCTGGTCAAGTCTGAGCGGCAAGAGAAACAAAGATTACAGTGGAGACGCGGGCCTTCTACGCTTTTTTTTTATATTTTATACTAATTTTGGGCCGCTGTCTGTTGCTGATTGGCTCGTGTCACTAGGGCGAGGGATGGTCGCAGAGCGGGGGGTGCAAATGCATGGCTTGCCTCTGTGAAGTCACTGGCCGGCTCAAAGGGAATGCAAAACCAAAGACAATTGATAATTCCTACTAGAGCTATCTAACGGGGAGTAAAAGAACTCACTGTCTTTAAGCATTGTTACAGTGGGCAGGTGAATAAAACAATCTGCAAGGCAGACAGTACAATCTCACATATTAACAGAATAAAGTTAATTTCCAACTCCGCAACAACTGACCTAGGGATGGAGGGGAAGTAGTTATGTCATGCTTCAATTCGCCCCCTCTGCGCTGCGACTGAAGCTCATCCTTGAGTTCGTGGAAAGGCACATTCTCTATTGTCCATGGAAAAATATAGCACTTCCTCTATGGCCTTCATCTGAACAAGATCAGATTAGAGCTCATCTGTTAGGACAGATGGAAGATGATCTGATGAGAATTCCACTTTTCGTTCACCCAGCTACAGAGGGACGCAGGAGATTAGATTCTGATCATGTGGAAGCCACCGGTATATGCAGGCACTGCCTTGGTTCTTATTCCACCGGCACTCCTCTCAACTAGCATTCTGCAAGGTAGAAAAAGGGTTGAACCCCCCCCCCCCTTGGAGAGGAAGAGCGTATCCTCCTCTACTAGCCTCCGTCACAGTCAATCAACCTGGCATCCTTGGGCAGAGAAAGAACATATTCCTTGTCAAAGTTTACCAAGGCTCTAAAGAAGAAATAGTCTTCTGTTCAACTTATGCTGTCCAGCAGCCTGAGTCGAAAGCGTGTTTTCACAGGTCACTATCAACATTTCTCTCGGCCATCACACTCAGAGGGATGGTGGAATGAAAATAAAATTCCTGTATGAGAATGCTAGGCGTTCCCCTCAATAGCAATTTTCTCACCTTCAGTTTCTGTAAAAGGCCCTGCTCGGTGCACTGCAACACGGTGTGTCGCTCCCCTCATGCTGAACTTGACATTCCTTCCTAAGAGCTGGGATGGGGTGAAGGTCATTCACATCACAGGTGACATCT
This sequence comes from Dryococelus australis, assembly GCA_029891345.1. Classification (NCBI taxonomy): domain Eukaryota; kingdom Metazoa; phylum Arthropoda; class Insecta; order Phasmatodea; family Phasmatidae; genus Dryococelus; species Dryococelus australis. The sequence goes on from CM056994.1 coordinate 95,316,833, forward strand.
AAACGCTCTTTTACTTGCCCGCCGCAAAACAAGAAATAAAGGAGAATACACACTGTCTCGCTCAGACATACGTAACTATACATATCTCGCGCTCTCTTGCACCAAGGAATAAAAGAGGGAAGGACAGCCATTCATCGAAATGGTATCTGAAAACGTTCCATTGTTTTCTTTGTGGGTCTCAAATTCAGTGTGTTTTCTCTTATCTGCGTTTCTTATAGGGATTCTGGCAATGTATCTCGCGGGCCTCTTTCATTACAGCATGCATTCACAAACTAATTCGTACTCTGGTAACAAACAACAACAAACACGTGAACCGCACGTGAAAAGAATCAACTGGGAGGAATCATCTTTTAACAGACTGTCCTACAATTCTTGTGTCACCATTTTAAGCACTTCATCTGCAGCAATGCTGTGGCCGGCTACACGGAAGATTTGTAATGTTATTAATGTCACACAGCACGCTATTTTTACATCTTCACTAGTTTCAAACCTAAGGGTTTTCAGAGAGCTGGGCACTTTCAGACCCGTCTCCTGGCTAAAGGGGCTCTTTGTAGGTGAAGTGGTGGAATTTTATACACACAAAAATGCATGAGTGCTTTCACCACTACAAAGGAAATAGCGAATAGAACTATAAGAAGAAAAAGTGCACGTGAACCCTTGTAAAAGTATTACACCATAAATTCTTTCTTTCTCTTCTGGCAGCTCAATCTCTTACTTAGTTCATTGCTGCTTGCTGAAAATATCTACACATCATTTAGCAAAGAAGATCAATATTTACCTGTTGGTATTTATGACAGATCTCCTTCAATTTTCTCATTACTTTCTTTAAATTATATCTCTTATCTTCTTGCAGCCTTACTCATATAAAGGCCATAACTGCTGGAGGAAAGTAGTTACAATTATTTAGAATTACAATTATGTTTACATAATCGGCAAAACATGGCACTGAAAGAAACAGGAGAATTATTTATTAAAATATGGCTCTCTTCTTGCAACTTGCTCTCATAGCTTCAGTCATTAGTAGCTTCTTTTAGCCGGCCCTATTTACTAACGTTACTGTACACAGATTTCAAAGCAAACAAAAGCTTAAGGCATTTTATATACAAGTTAACCCTAGGGTGTGTGGGAAATAATGTCAAAAAGTTAAATATAGAACTTGACACAACAAACTGTTAAAAGATTTGTCATGGTGAGAGTATTTTGAACATTGTCGCACTGATTCATCATATGGCTGGCTACTCTAACAGCAACTGTGCTGTAACACTGGGGTTAGTGCGGACATACACTGCATAAGATTCATAGCACTGGGGGGAGTTAGCTAACTAGCTACATTGACACTAGGGCATCGATCACTGCATGTTGCCTTCTGTTTCCTGCTAGGGGCAGTATCTTCTTCTTTCTGCTAGGGGCGGTGGAAGGCTCTGTCTTGTTGAAAAGCAGCAAGGAATGACACTGCTTAGTACCCTCTGGCAAGGTGAGCCCCTCCAGCTGGTGGTGAGACCTCGTTTATGGCGGGGTCTGCAAGCTGGTGGGTGCAGTCCCTTCTTCTGACTGCTCCGCTGGAGATGTTGATCCAGATGCTTGTTTGGGCTGCAGGAGTGTCGTCTCAGGAATGCAGACTGTGTTGGTGTTGTCCTCATAGCAGGTCTGGAATTGGGAGGCATTTTGTCCTCCAACTGGATCCCCCTCATGACCATGCTGGTTCTCATTCATGGATCTGTCCAAACTATTCATGTCACAGTTTACAGTGGTATTACAAGGGCTAACTACATGAGAATTTGTAATAAAAATTCTGGAAGTGGTCCCCTCTGGTTTACCCTGGTCGTATTCCTGAGCGATACCCTCTACCATGTGTAGCTCCGGATACTCAAAGGCAACAGCCTCTGCGCTGAGTGTTGACTGTGCTGCTAGGTCAGCCGCGTGATCAGAAGTGACTGTGGCCGTGAGCAGGCCCGACATAGCTGACTGGCCTTATGGATGCTGGCTACCCTGGACGCTCTCCTTGGCATGGACAGTGGTTGCTCTGCAGGGGTCGCAGGGATAACGTCCGTCGTCGCTGGCTCCTGGCAGGCGATGCTCGCTCGAGATGGTGATGCAGTCTGACGTGATGCAGTCTTAACTGGCGATCTAGCGGAACTGAATGAAGCGGTTCTACTGGTGCCGGCAGTCTGACGCAGGCGTTGGTGGCTGGTCGCTCAATTCGCTAGATTTCTCCAGGAAATCTCCATAACTGTAAATGTCCACTTCTCAGGGTGGTGGACGAACTTCCTTCAAAACTTGGAGGGTGTGAAAGGTATAGTCCTTGTAGAGACCTCTACTTTGTTGACGTTAGGAAGTTCCTAACTGGTTCAGTGCATAGGCTGTTCATTACCCATGGTTCTTCTTCATTCGCATTGGAAGAGGGAGACGTACGCTCTTCCTGGCCAGCAGACATCGAGGTTACTTCCTTAGGGTCGTCTGACGTGTCAGGAGGTAACGAGGGAGGTGCATACTACATAGGAGCCGGGGCGGATTCTGGGTACGGGCATATATGGCCTCTCATAGAGTTCCTTATCCTTCTACTGCAATCTTCCGCCCAGTATATGTTATCTTGTCGTCCAATTATCTTGTAGGGTCCTTCCCAGTTGCCCGCCAATCCTGTGCTGAACTGATTGCCCCCTTGGCTCAATGGATGACTGCATAGTAGTAAAGTTTCCTCCATTGCAAAAGGACGGACTCCGGTGCAAGGTTGCGGACACTTCTGGCTAACATACTCGTCCTGCTTCTCTCAGGCTCGTTCGAAGCGTAACTCCGCAACTTGATAAATTGCTTTAGGTTGCTACATTGTTGTGGGGGGGGGGGGGGGATGCTCCCACTGCCATTCACCTGGGCGTTGCAACGTGCGCCCCAATAGAAGCTGACTTGGGCTTGCAGCAGTGGTTTCATTGGTTCTTCGGCAGAGGGTGAACAATATCTCCGGCAGGTGACGATCCCAGTACCGTTGGTCTTCTTCTAAACTGAAGCGTATGCATTTCTTGAGTTCTTGGTTGCGTCGTTCCATAGGGTTCGCATGAGGGTGATATGGCGGTGTCATCCAAGTCTCTACTCCCCAGCCTTGGCATGCCACAATGGACTGATAAACTGGGTACCACTGTCCTTCAGAATACTTTTGAGGATATCCCCAGCATAGGAATACCTCCTGATCGAACTTGGCTACAATATCTCAAGTCTTTTAGGTGGTTAAGTAAAGGCTTCGACCCAGCAAGAAAATATACCAGTAACCACCCCAGCAGGTAGAGATTCTTTTGGTGCTCCTGGGATAAGGCCCCATCAAGTCCACAGAGACTTGGTTCCATAGTGTGTGGGGTTTGCATGGTTTGGCCATGTTCCGTCAAACAGGGTAGACTTTGTGCTGGCAGCACTTAGGGCATTGGCTCATATGTTGACAGACGTCATGACTCATCCCATCCCATATATAATGGACACACATTTGTGATTGTCTCCGCCTGCGTATCCTGCATCAGAGTGATGGTGGAAGTGGTGGCATACGTCTTTACGCAGAGCTCGTGGTATCCAGATCTTCCATGGGGCGTCCGGCTGACGATTGCATGACCACAAGACGCTGTCACATATTTCATACCATTACGGGCATTGTTGGAACAGGCCATGGACTTCTGGGTCAAGTTGCTGATGCCATTCCATTTGACTTCGTGGAAGTTGTAGCTGTAGCAATTGTATCAGCACTTCAGGTGGTAGTTCCATAAATTCTGGAGAGGAAACCCGATCCATGTCTTTATCCCGCTTGGCATCTTCTCTGGAGCTTGGCTATCACGACAAAGCTTTGGGTAGGTCATTCTTAGCCTCCGGGCAGTGCTGCACTTCAAAATCGAATTCTGATAGTAGGAGGTACCATCGTCCCAGTTTGGCTTTGATGTACTTTGCCTCCCTAAGCCATTTGAGTGCCATACTATCCGTTCGGAGAATGAAATGGTTCCCTTCCAGGTGGTACCAGAACTTGTGTATTGCCCAAATGACAGCAAGGCATTCCTGTTCATTAATGTGGTACCTTTGTTCCATTGGGTTCACCCTGGTACTGGGGTAGGTTATTAACAGGGGTCTGCCTTCGGGGTCTTCTTGGTACAACATGGCTCCCAGTCCGTTCTGACAGGCATCAGTTTGCAGGATGAGGGGTCCTTCCCTTGCAGACGGTGCAAACGGTTGATGTATAGAAAGCTCCCTTTCAAGGTGTCAAAAGCTGCCCGGTGTTTGGATGTCCACTTCCATCAGACGTCCTTTCTGAGCAGAGGTTGAAGAGGTGCCATTACCTTGGCAATGTTCGGAATAAAGTCCCAGAGCCAGTTGCAAAGTTCCGAAAATCAGCGGAGCTGCTTCTTCGTATGGGGAACCTCAGCTTCTTGAATGGCTTAGCGCGAGTGATCTTGCAGGTAGTTCCCTTACATGGACAAGAAATGGCCTAAGTATTCTACAGAAGTTCTGCCGAAATAGCTCTTATAAAGTTTGGCGGTGAGCCCATGTAGTTCCAAAAGTTCCAATACTCACTGGAGATGGGAGAGAACAGCATGACTCGGAACTGGAGAGTTTCTCCCTCTGGCGACGTAAATGTGGTGTAGAGGCAGCTATCCGGATGTATAGAGAACTGCCAGTACACTGATTGCATGTCTATGGTGCTCAATATTCGGGCCTTGCCGATGTCACATAGCGTGTGCGCTAGGTCAAGAGCCGGTGTAGGAGTGGCCACGGCATCATTTAGCGCTTTGTAATTCACGCAAAAACGTAGTTGCCCATCCTTTTTGGGTACCAATACCACATGAGAATTGTAGGGTGACTTTGATGGCTCAACAATCCCTTGTCGCTTCATCTCGTCGATCTTCTCCATGATTACTCGCTGTCGTCTCGCTGAGACTTTGTATGGTCTATTATAAATAGACGTGGAGTCATTGAGAAGTATCTCATGTTGTACCGTGCACATCTGGCACAAGTTCCAGTTGGTTCCGAAGGCGGCTGCATGTTCATCTAAGACCTCCATCACTTGTTAAAACTGTTCTGTTGTCAGGTCATGTTGGATTTCTTGTTAGTCTATTGGGTGGGCTTTTAGTTGTTCGGCCGGGTACTCCCAAAGTAACTTGACTCGTCATTCATCACCCAGGTATATCTTGCACTTCCTGTGATCCATAATGCATTGCTGCTCGCAAAGTCATGGATGTCTGAGGATGACATCTTCGATATCTGGAGTGACGACGAAGTCAGCATGGGTTTTCAAGCTGTGCACTTCAAAAGGCAAGGAAATTCGTATGTCGACATTGAGGGTGCAATCTGGCTTAGCCATTCGTACTGCATTACTCTGGGGTTCCAACTCGTGTTGGTGTTGCAGGAGTAGATTGCGGCGAATCAAATTCCCTGACACAATTGAGTCCAACAATGTTAGGGCAGTTTTGCCGTTTACCCTGATCTCAATGTATGGGGCCATGGGCGCTTCAGCTGTCTCATCTAGGAACTTGACAGTAGGATCCATTTGCCCAATAGAAACGCTCCTTTCTTTCCGCTGGCGTTGTGGTTTCCCTTCGACGACTTGGATGGTGGCGCCCCTTTGTCTTGGGTGGGTCGCGGTGCCGGGGTAGTATTACATGTCTCAGTGGATTTCGGCGGTTGTATAGCTGGCTTCTGAGGGCAATCCTTATTAAAGTGATTCCCAGGACAGAATCAACATTTAAGCAGTTAATGTCTTCCCTTCATCAAGGAGTCTGGTTAGCTTGGCTGATCGAGCAGGGCTTGCACCTGAATATTCTTTTCTACCTCACGAGCTCTGTCAATTAGCTATTCTAATGTTGTGGGTTTCTCCCCACAGAGGATGCAGCGTGCTGTGTGTATCCTACGGCCAGGACATGTGACCCAATTGCAGTATGCGGTCTGCCTAATACGACACTCTTCAAAGCCATATTCTAACCAGTCGGTATACTGTGGCGTGTCTTCCCAGTCGAGGCAGGTGTAGTGGTACCAGAAGAAACAGTGGGCACACTGTATGCAGTAAATTCCGTTCCGGGACAGCCTGGGTGTGAACATCTGTTTTGCTCGGTTGCAGACGAGTTGACTTCTTCAAACTTGTGCTCGCTATGGGCTTCGTCCAACATTCTTGCTGTATTGGTGGGTGCCACTGGGTGTTTTTCTGCGAGTCCCCAAAGTCTGATCATTCTGGGTTCCATATGCGTGGAGTTGACGGTTGTGGCTGGCTCGATCACACTGTCTTGTGCAACATTGACAGTCATTGCCCCAAGTTGGGCGCCAGAATAAGGTTGGCCCTATGTCACTCCTCTACTTGATACATGACGTACTGGGAATATATACGCATTATCCTGTCTTCATAGTGGACGTCCGGGTCTTATGTCTAGACGCTGAACCAGGCACTTCTATATGTACAAGGGGGTTCAGTTTTGCTTGGGTACTGGTGCCTTCCCGTTGTACAAAATTGGCTGTGTGGCTATGCGGCAGGGTACAAAATCAGGTGTGGGCAACACGATTCAGCATCTAGGTGCCACCACTGCCTCGGATATACCTGGATGACATTTGGGTGGTGCAGCACTACTTCTGGTAAAGAGTTCTGACTAGTAATGTCCTGTGGCTTTAGCACGGGTGCGGAACGAAGAATAGCAGGCACTAGGTAGGCAATTACTGGTGTTGGAGGTTGATCAGGCTGGCGCAGATACTCAGCGATTCACTCCGGGTACTCAACGGGGCCGGTCCTCTCGGGTGGTGTGCAGAGGTTGCTGGGCAGTGGAACTTCCATAGGGTCTTGCAAATGGCGTAGCGCTTGTGCGTGTTCTTGAGGTGACAAACTAGCTAGCTGTTTGACCAGGGAAGGCTAATATTCATGTGCTCTACCTGATGCTAAGAGTGTCTGCCTAACTCTTCCCTTCAAGAATTTCCTCTGGGTATAGAGCATTGGGAATTGGAATTGGAATTTACCCTCCTACTATCGTACCACGTCTGCAGGCTCCTTGTACAGTGATACGTGTGGCATCACGTGCGGTAGTGGACAAGCGAACACCATATTCCCAAGTCTGGCGGAAACTGCAGTGCACGAGGGAAGTAAGGCCTCACATTGTCCAGAAAGGCACACAAATGTATGGCTCTATCCCAGTCTTCCCAACCTAGGGGACACAAGTCTCTCCCAGTAGAGACCACTCAAGAGAGGCCAGTGAACACCAAGCAGACAGGCTGTTCTAAGGACAGTGTACCTGTGTAGCTCCTCCTTTCCATCAATCCTGGAGGGTTGAGAGGAAGGACGGCCAAAGCTAGTACTGTTAGGTAGATAAATAGTGTCAGACTCGTTTGAGTATAAAATTCCCCGGGATCACCTGCAAACCTGTTACACGAAAGTAACTATGCTAAGTCTACACGGAAAGTACTCAAAGTAAAAGCTGACCCACATTTTATTTCATTTGACAGAAATTAACACGTGCTAAATGCACTCTAGCTACTAGTTAGCGGCATCAATTTCAGCTGGAAAGCTACAAGTGCAAATTCGATGGCTGGTGGAGGTGACTGACACAAAAAAAGAGGAAATGCTGTGTGACCTGCTGTAGTCTAGGCAACAAACTCTTGCATTGTTGTACGAACGTGTCAGAAGTAACAATATAACGTAATCACTGACACATAACAGGATGACTAAGCAAGGAATGTGACAGGATTTAGCCTTGCAAAACACTTTAAGGAAAGGTCCTCCACAGATACATCCATAACTGTAGGTGGTTACAGGTTTGAGGAGTACGTAACAGAGAGCTCCTAACTAACTGTGACAACCTTGTCAACACAGTTTTGGTTTGGTTCCAAAATGCTAAAGTTAGCAATACTCATCTGATCTGATGCTTAGTGTGAGAACTAGTTTTTAAATATTCTTTGCATTTTATTATAGACGTCTATACTGTATAATCTTTATTATTTAATTTACTTTGTTTGGTTAATATTTATAGGCATATGGTATATTTTATTATATTGCATTTATACATTTGTATATTTTATAATGGTTAGTTTTAGTAGCGTGTCAATTTTTATTGACTTTGTATTTTCTAATATGTTATGGAAGTATGGTGTTGTCTGTTTAAGAGCCCAAAAGAACCGTGGAATATAAAACCCTAAGAATTTGTTGCATCTGTCACTCACCTGTAGTACTATCCGGTGCTGCAGACCCAGGCGGGGACGTCCTTTTAAATGATTTTAATCTTGTGCGAATTAACTGTAATTTTGCAAAGGGCCAAGCATTTATTGCATGAGTGTTTTATATAGATAGTTTTGGAGAGCAATAATTGCGTAGTGTTAAAGTTTACTGTTTTGAGTATTAAGGCCCTTGTCTACGTGCACATTTTTCATCTGTGTAAATGAAAGTTTTGCGAGTGTGTAGCCAAACCAGTAGTACAGACGTTAATAAATAATAGTAACCGAAAAGTATTGACTTTCCATCGCTAATACTGAGTAAGCCCTCCATAATTTTACGCTCATGGCATAACAAGTAACTTGGATTGGTATTGTGTCATTGAATGTACCTTAGAATTAATATATTGCAGTATACATTGGGTCAGAATGCAAAAAGCCTTTTGAAGATGAGATCCAGGTACGAGTAATAAGTAATGTGGTATAGGTCCATTGGCGAGTGAGGTAGAATTGAAGGACCCGAACCCCACCTAACCTTATCGCAAGCGTAGCTTAAGTGATGAATGGGGTATTATCCTGAGCAACGGGTGCTAGAACAAACGTAGAACGGGTTATTCCTGAGCAGCGAGTGCTAGGAAGTGTAAAGATCAATTTTGTCAAGTCTGAGCGGTGAGCACTAGAAACGAAGATTGCGGTGGAGATGCTGGCTGTCTCCACTTTTATACTAATTTCAGGCCACTACCTGCTGCTGATTTGCTTGTGCCACTAGGAAGAGGGGTGGTCGCAGAGTGGGGGGCATGAATGCATGGCTTGCCTCTGTGACGTCACCGGCTGACTGGAAGGTGATGCGAAACAAAAGACAAGCGATAATTACTATTAGAGCTATCTAGCGGGGAGTAAAAGAACTCACTGTGTTTAAGCATTGTTACGGTCAGCCGGTGAATAAAACAATCTGCAAGGCAGACAGTACAATCTCACATATTAACAGGATAAAGTTAACTTCGCATTTGGCAACAACTGACCTAGGGATGGAGCGGAGTTGTTAACATCACCACTGTCATGCATCACCCCAAAGAAAATATTCTGTGCGCAACCTTGGTAAATTCATAAATATTCATAGGAGAAAATAATTAATTCAGCCTAATGTTTAACATATTATGTGTATAAATTATATCAACGAAAGCTTCAGTTAAAGAATGACTACAGATACCAAACAAATAGGTAATGCACAAGTGACATGGTAGTGCAGTAAAAAGAACAGCAGTACAGTAAAAAAAATGATAATGGTATGGAAGAAGTAGTGTGATATTATCCATAATAACAACTCAGAAAACACTATGTTATGGTATTACAGACTACATGACAATTTTATAAACTAAAAAATTTTTTAGCAATTGAAGGTACCCACCTATCTGATCAATGATAGCTTCAATAATGGAGAGTACCAAATCCCAAGATGGATCTCTGAGCTCTATTCCATACTTCTCCACCAAGCTTTGTATCCCAAGCATAACTTCATACGACACAAACAAGTTGTCGCAACTCAATACCTGCTGAACACAAACATACTGGTTTAAATTGAAGTCTTCCAATCTGCTGTAGCCAATACTTTTTGTTACACAAATATAGTGATATAGCTACAGTAGAACCTCTGTATATCAACCCAATTTATAACATTTGACTTGATTTTTTGAACAATTGTTGATGACCCGCACCTTTTATACAGACGCGATTTTGTTGAGATGAATGGAAAGAGAGCCAGATTGTTGCATTAAAAGTAGACTGTTTATAGTAAAATAAGTACTTTTGAAAGCCTTTGGTGGTTTATTTTTACTTCTAATTTGCATATCCTTCTACCTCATGTCAATATAAGCATTGCCATATGATTTAATTTAATGTTTACATCAACTACACAAGTCTGATGTGTGTACTCAATAAATAAAAAAGAACCACATATGCTCCTTTCAGAATGAGCAATCGGCAGTCAAGCAATCTGCAGTCAACAACTGGCCACAACCAGCAGTCTGCACTCAGATGTTAATGTATGTGTATCAGAATGGGATACCACAATGAGAAGTTATGCAGTCTGCCGCCAGCAGTCAAGCAGTCCAAAATAGGAGAACTTGATCTTAAACTGCTAACTGCAATCTGCTGCTAGCCAATCAGAACTCGTAATTCTTGTAATGTCATTTTCTGACTATTTCCAGAAAGAAAAAAATTAATTTATAAACAAACCGCAAAAATATTACATTAAAATAAATACTCCAAAAATATTTGTCACATTTACACTTTTGCAAACAGAAAAATATGAAATTACAACAAAATAATTAAATCACCATTGATATTTGTTTTTACGATAATCAATTTTGTACTTCGAATCCTTAAATATTATAAAAATACAGCCCAAGGTAAATAGTCTATAAAATGGTTTTACATTTAAATAATTTTGTAAGTAAATAAAATTTAAAGTATATTAAAATACCTATACTGTTTTAAAAACGTATTTTTCAAAAATCAGATTTTTAAGTTTTTTTTATACAAATATTATGTTGACTACTCACTGGGAATAATACTATACAGACCCAGTTGCCAACTGCAGACTGGACAACTTCAGACTGCTCACTCTGGAAGGAGCCATAATCCTTTATATGATGAACAATGTAAATGACAAAATGCTTTGTTTTAACAACACACACTGCATACAGTACTATAAAAAATAAGGGGAAAAAAATTAGTAAATTGAAGTGTTTTGAAGCGACACATACATTTGACTTCTGTAAAGTAGTGCAAAAATCACATTTTGCCATGGTTTTAAAGGCTGTTCATTGTAAAATGAGCCCTTTTGAAAGCCCTTCTTAGTTTTGTCTTTCAGCCAGTTGCGTATCTCAATGTAAACATTGTCATGTGGCATATGTTTAATCAGCTGTTCAGAAGATCGCTTTATTTATTTATGTAACAATGCAACAAGTAATTATCTATTGTAATGTACAGTATAAATGTGTACACATTAATTTCAGTCCGTATTTTATCACATAATCATCGTACCAAATTTTTCAGGTAAGGAAGCAGGTAAGAAAAAAATTCATTGTATAATTGTCACACGGTAATATGTTGTTTACATTTACATGCACATCTTGCATAGAAGTGGATGGAAACATTGCCCTTGCACGACCTTGGCAACGGGCTGTCCAATCAGCACGTGCAGTGAACAGTGTTTCTGCCCACACAATTAGTAGCAGTTTCTTCTGCATGTGCAGCACATGTTAGTGAGGCATCTTTGTTAAATCAGTTGGGGAAGTTGTTCGTCAGTAATGTTGTGTTTGCACAAACTACATGGCAGGATTTAAGTTAAAATTGATTGTGTTTGCAGAAGAACACGGAAATCGAACCTCTGAAAGAATATTTTCTGTAAGTGAGAAGCTAGTGCGCGACTGGTGGAAAATGGAAGAGAAACTAAACAGCACAAATCAAGCTAGGAATGCTTTTCATGATCCGAAAAATGGTAAATTTCTTATGATTGATGAAGAAGTTCTTATGTACACAGAAGAATTCCACCAGGGGAGATAAGAATTTGCGGGGCGCTCCAACAGCAGATAAACCAGCCCCTGTGTTGGAAGGCTATGCTACCCTCCACCCCGGAGAATTGCTCACACAGGGCGATTTTCGTATAAATAGAAGGACGGACCTATGGTCCAGCAGAGATGCCGGAGATCGCAGGCCGCAAGGTTCGCGAGCTCGCCTACAGTCTGCGGAAGACTCTCTCCTCTCCTCTCCTCTGCAGCCTGTCCATGGTTCAGCCTCCTTCACCTCAGCAGCCCGAGGCAGGGCTCGAACCACCACCTCCAGCAAGCAGCTTGCAAAAGGCTGCCAGCACCCCAGCCACAATTCCCTTCAGCTGACAGCAACGGTACATACAGCTCTCCCCATCTGGTAAAACCCTCACCTGTACCCACTCACCCTTACATCAGTCAAATTCCCTCGACTCCACGGTAACAGGTAATTGCGCAATTTACGTCTCCCTGGATAGAGCCTCTTGTAACGATCACACTGTAAATAGTGTATCCTTTAATTTGGATAATTAATTAGGAATCTTCATAGGAAATTAATTATTTCATTTTTATTAATTTTTCCAGGCTCGTCTTGGTCTGTTGATTTAATTCAGTATTTTAATATAATTCCTTAACTAGCTTATAGTGTGTAATTATTTAGCCGGGTCTCTGCTAACTCATTGTTTTAGACGTAATAAAATATTATGTAACAAACATAATTTCTTGTGTGTCGCTTACAATCATTTGAACTTTAGCTCCTGTACCATTTTTCATTATTATTGCTTTAATAATTCACTGTTGCAAATCCATTCAGTGCACATTTAATTCTGACCTAATCCATGTCTTTATCTGGCCGTGTAGTGTGCTGAATCCCTCAAGAGGCCGGGCCTGACATTGGACCTATTTCCTGAGATTCCAGTGTAACCACCGCCAATAACAGACACAAGGTCCTGTTGCTTGGCTTGCCATTGTGAACAGCAGGTCTGCAGGAGTGGTTGTAGATTTTGCCCTGCCCAGGACTGCTTGTACGCAACTGCTGATGAAAACCTTTCTTTATTTTTATTTTGCTATATTTCATTTATCCATGCGCAAGCAACACTGTGGTATTGGAGGCCACCAGAGGCGTGCCTTACTATAGTAAGCTTTGTTGAACCAGATAGTTAATGACTCACACTCCAGTACTTTGAATACTAGTGAATCTGAGAGACACCAGATTGATTATAATATACTGTTAATTCCGGACCATGAAACATCTTTAAAACATTAGTTAGGTTGGTGCGAGTCGGACAAGGAATCAGATTCCGAGGAAACCCCCGTTCAACCCATCCTAATACAAGCACCGCCAACGAACACCGACACACAGAGCCCCTCTATTTGATCTAGCCTAGTGAGACTACGATCTGGCAGGATACTTCGGGTTCAACACCCAAGAACAGAAGGACTTCCCAACTTCTGCACAATCACGTTGGCTTCCGGACGGACAATCAGGATTCAAATCCCTCCTAAGGCAGTTCCCCGCAATCAGCCAGAACAATCCGTAGCCAATTTCATCCCCGCTCATCAACCCACCAGGCTGACGCAGATCAATCCTGTCAGTGTAAGCCATATCGCTCGCCAACCCACCAGGCCGAGGCAGATCAATCCTGTCAGCATAAGTCATATCGCTCACCCCCACAATCACACATAACTCGTAACCGATTGAGGTCATTCACCCCCTTATCAGGACAGCTGGCGTCCCACCTACTGACGTCCCTTGTGGTATGGAGAGTAAGGCTGCCCGGAATTACTCTGGGGTTTGACTCCTCTCTACCTCAGAAGATAAGAAAGGGGAGTCAGCACTCTAACCACTTATCTACAGAGAGGAGCATGCGTCAGGTTGGAGGGCTCTCATGGGTCTGAATAAGGCCGCCATCCTATTCACACCTGAAGAAGGCTCACTATCCTCTACAGCTTGAAAAGGCAGCCAGTGTAAGAAACACCATGAGAGAAAATCCTAAGGTAACCTAGACGTCCTCACCCCTGCTCCCCTTTACCCAAGTCCCTCCTTGACTTCCACAGTAGCTGGTCGTATCAACATCCCTTCTGACATTAACCACCCCTCATTTATTTTGCTGTAAATTGCAAATTAACTAGTTGGACAGTTTCACTTTCAAAGTTGGAAGTTTAATAATCAGGTGCTCCTTCACCTCATGTAAAAATAATAATATTTAATTAATTAAACACTAGCTTTGATTATACAGAACCAATATCCCCACTGTTTTCCAAAGTGATAATAAACAAGCTAACTAAAATTTAATCCTTTGGTGAGGTAGTTATTTCTCACGCCCCCATTCATTTAATAATTAATCAATTTTAAACTGTGGAATTCTTAATAATTAGTGGTTCAAAATACTGACTACGCGATCTCTGCAGATTACGTCCGAGTGGGCTGAACCCTTTACGTTTCATGGAGCTTGCATAAGGCTACATTCTGAATAAGACCGGGACTCCTGAAGTGTGTCCAGTGCACCCGAGCATACCTGCAGAAGCGCTTCGATACTAGCAAGTCACATTTCACGTTCAAAGCCTCGGAGTGACTGAGCAAGACACTCCCTGGAGGGCTGAACCCCGACTGCTAGGTTTACGAGCAAGCTAATCCAATCAGTTGATATATGGAAAGAGCCCATTGGAGTAAGAAATTATTTATTTATTTTCTTTCAATTTTTATATTGTAATTCATTAAGAGTTCACATGCCTACAGGAGGTGGACAGCATAGCTGTATTCATCGACTAGCTCGACGAGCCCTGTAGTGAGAGTTAACCCAGGCAGAGGATATACCTCCCATTGAACCTGCTAGCAACTCTGTACCACATCAACTCCTGCCCAAGGTAAGACCCACAATACCCTGTAGGGAAGTCCCCTTAAATAACGAACACCACAACAGTTATATGAATCCTTTGTTAGGGATTTGTTCACCATGGTCTGATTACGACCATGTGAGTTATTTAAACCCACCTACACCTGCACCTGTAATAAAACCACCCCCACCTCTACAGCCTAGTCTCACTACACCTCCTACCAAGTGTATAATTTGTACCACTGCCGGGTAAGTGCTCAACGTCATCATTTGTCCCAAACCAGGACGTAAACTCAGGATAGCTTCCCCTACCCTTGATTTCATATCCTCTTGTAAGCCCATGAGGCCTGCCCTTTATAGGCACCCTGGAAGTGAGAGGGAGACCAAGTAGAATGCTATCCAGGACAACGTATCAAACACCCCATTTTCATTATCATTTTCATCCCTTCATTTTCGTACTTCATTTAAATTCATTTACTTTTTGTTTACATTTGGCATCCCGTATTTTGACAGCCTTTATGGTGAGCAAGCTCAAACTGCCTGGAAGGGAAACGTTAACGGTCAAGTTCACCCTGGGATTTAATTCCCCTCCAACTGATCATGATCCTTCTTCCAGGTGGTATCCCATTAGGTACCCAAACTTGGGCAAATCCCCGACCTGCCAGGTGAAAATCCCCTTTCGAAACTCTTATACCGCTGAAGGGCCCATCCAATTATACCCCGGAGAGAAATCAGCACTCATACCAGTTTCTTCTATATTTTATATATAGCCTCCCCCTTCCACGAGAGGGAGAGAGAGCTGGACTGCGTCAACTGACGCCCAACATGGGGCCTAAGTCTCAAGAGTAGTTCAGCCTTGGTGGCTTGGACCGAGCCAGTCAACCCCCCTTCCCCTGCCACCACCAAACCTCCTTGCAGCAAGTAGTTTGACTTTGGGGAGTCAAGTTAAACACCCCATGGCGCTCAACAACCAGAAACAACAATGTACAGTTCTGAAGAGAGTTCACATGAGCCCTAGGTAATGTTAGCCCACACTAACCAGTTCTGAACCCAACTCTCCACACATTTCAGAGATGACGAGGTCCTGTTGGATTTGATCATAGACTTCCAATCGCGAACCCAAACATCCAACAAGGAAGTGGAGTTATTCATACGCAATAAGGAACGAATTCATACAAGAATTTATCCCGAGCACAGTGAAGGACAAAGGGTTAGGAGCATAGCCTGCACCCTTTTGACCTCATTTAAAAACCTTCTGCTAATCCCACGGCCGCAGACAGGTGAGGAGTTGGCAGGAAGGGGGAGGGAAATAGAGCAGAATAGCAGCAGCCCCCCCCCCCCCCCGTCAGGGAAGAACATTCTGGCACGCGCCGACAAGGTCACACACCTGGCTCCCGTCCCTAGACCGCCCACAGGGCAAGACACGACCCTTCCACCACCCGCCGCCCCCTTGGCCCATTGTCGACATTGCCCAGGCCGGCATTACAATTGGGACTGCCTGACCCACCGAGCTCTGGAAAGGAGAACCCCTCCTCCCCTCCGGGCACACGAAGGTCACGTCCTGCCTCCTCCTCCCTTCACCTATCCCCTCTCTTGCTGGGACTGTCAAGGATGGCACTCCTACGGAGCTTGCCCCGCCTGGCAGGACAGAAGGGAAGGAAAAACAGACACGCGCTTTCCGAACGTATCACCACGCCCTCGCCTCCCTGAAAGACCGGCCCAGCCTAATGAAGTCGCTGCTAGATTACAGGTATTGGGAATGGAGAACCCTTCCCCGGATGAACGAACCCCATTTACAAGTTCGGCTAAATGATAAAATTGCCATGGTGGTGCTGGATACAGCAACTTCCAGTAATTTTATTAGGGGCGACATGCTCACTCGTTGGCAGCGAGCCATTCTGGCTCCAAAGAATCAGACTGTCAGAATGGCCTAGGATAACCTCCACCTTCGTCTGTCACAGAAAATAACACTGACCCTACGAGCTTACAACCATACCATCCAGGTCCCCTTCCTAGTTGCTCCCAAGCTTAGAGAGCAAATCATTTTAGGGTGACCCTGGTTACAGTCGCAACAGTCTCTAACTGACTATGAGCAACGGCGCACCATCCTGGACAAAAACAGGAGCATGGTCGACAATTGGGAAGGTAACCTGATCCCAGCTACACCTTCCCCTGCCCCAGTACGCCTATTACGACTCCAGGTTGACACCCTCAGTTGCCCAGCACTCCCCCAAAGAAATCTCCCACTCAGGCCCAACGAGTCCGGCGCCTTCAGGCCCAACAGCTTAAGAGCAACTCCTTGCCCAGTAAACAACCTGCTCCAAGATTCGAGCATCCCAGCCAACAGGAACTCGTACCTCAGTCGGACATTGTATCAAAGGACAAAACCCCGGTCCATGGCAGAGACAGCTTCGTGGAGAATTTTCAAAACAGGACATTGCCCTCGACACCCGTTCAAGGGGTTTTCCTAACGTCAGCCAAGCCCTGGGGAAAGCCTGTCGACTATGAGGTCGAGATAGGTAGCCCTCCGGATAAACACATCCCATCAGCGGCTCCCGCAACCCATGGAATGGACAAAATGGTAGAAGTTGTGTGTTCGCGTAGAGCCTCCTTGCTACCCCAAGGTCCACCTTGGCGTGCCCCTCCACAGGAGCCAGATGAGCAAACACAGCTAATCGCAGAGGCAAGGGACCTCAGCTCGCAAGCTAGGTGGCGAGTGCGTTGGGCACCTGAGACATCAAAAACTCAGCCCTTTCGAGGAGGTGAGTGAACCTTAAGCCAACCCCAAAGGTTGCAGATAGTCGGCCACAGATTCCTATTGTTCAACACTTGCTGCAATCCTGGCTGTCAAGCACCAGGAAATTAACGAGACAACCCCGCCGACCGGCGAACACGTCTCCCCAGCCTTCACTCATGTACCAGAGGAAGTGCTGCCCACGGAAACCAACCTGGACGAGGCGACGTATCCGTTACCCCCAGGATCAGTTCTGGCTACTCCATCCCCAGAGGGCATGAAAATGTCTCAGGACTGGGCCAAGAGGTCACGCACCCTGCAACCCATCTCATCCTTCCCAATCATCACCGGCAAGGATAAAGAATGAGCAATTGGAGGGAGCCCACCGTGCACCACGAGAGCAACTACTGTATCGGTCAACCAGGCAACAGATGCTGAGGGACAAACAGAGGCTGGAGAGGCAATGAAATGAGAAACGTGCGCCGCAAAGTATGTTGAAACAGTTTACAGACGTCCGAGAGCACCGGCGCTGTCATTACAGCTTCTCCAATGTCTGGAGTGAAAAGCACCCCGAGCACCGCATCCCAGTCGCCAGAGAAGTACGAGAGAGAATGAGTCCACCTGCGCTGATGACCCACACGAGTCACCCCACCAGCTGACAGCAACATCACCCAGGCCACCACCCCACGGTTGCTGCCTGTAGCTGCCCCTCCACACCGAGCTACCCCGCTGGGTGCCAGGCGCACGATCTACACACCAAGGTGTTACAAGGAAACATCTTGGAGAGCACCCATGGTGTACAGATGGCTTACAACAACAGCGACTTCATAACGAAAGAGAGGACGACCCTCAAAGCGACAAGCAGCTCCTCAACAAGCGCCATCGTCCAACACCAGCAACACCTGAGTGAGTATGTGGCAGAGACCAACTTTGACTACTACCCGACACTCTAGAACACTTATATAGAACAAAATTAGTAGGAGGTGATAGCGCAGAGAGAAGGAAGAAAACGAGAGTGCAAAAACTTGTAACAGCTAGCTTAAAAGGGAAGGATGCGTGACGAAAGACGCCCCAAAATAAAAATCCTAACCTGGTTAGCTAAGCAGTGCAAAGATCGTTAATTGCACCAAAGAGATAGGGAAGAATGTAACCCGCAGAGTTGTATAAACATGTAGTGGTTAGTGTAGGAAATTTCTAAGTTTAGGAATTCACAACGCATTGCCAGGAACAGAGGTCCTACATTAATACGTGCCCTTTTAGAATGTAGACTTTCCTCCAGACAATGGGCACCCCCTAATGTAGATGTAAAGATTTTGAATGTCTTACTTTTATAAATAACTTTAGTCCCTTGTTTGCCAGTAACAATACGGAGGAAATTACCATAGCGTCAATCCCTAACAAGCTAAAAAGTTCATGCTTGATTGGCCCTACCTCCCCAAGAGTGCTCATGTACATTATTAAATGGTAGGAAATGTAAGATTGTTTGTTGTGAAATGTACCTGTATGACGCAATGAACATAGAGTCCATAAATTCCGTGAGCACCGTTAGGAAGACAGATGCACGTAAACAAAGCCTATCAGCAGGCCCATGAACACACGTAACCTAATCCTCACCACTCCTAACAATGCATAACTGGGCGACATTGCCTTAAAATCATATGTAATTTGCAGTAAGAGCATGAGGCGAAAACTCACTTTGAGCGTGCCATAACCGCCGCCCAGGAAATTCCCAGCCTTATAAAGAACGCAAATGATACTAATTGCCCAATGTAATGTAACAAAGGAAGAGGGACAAATGTAAAACCAAAGTGTACATAAAATGTAGGGGGAAAAAAAAAAAAAAAAAAAAAAAAAAAAAAAAAAAAAAAAAATACTTGGGCTCCCAAAAATACATTAGGAATTGGAGAAGAGTTTAGAGTTCCATGTAAAGATATCCCTTGTACAGTAAGAATGAGAATTATTACCCATGTAAGATTATGCTAATGTGTTTTGCAGTGAATGATGTCTCTAGGAAAATTAAGTTGATGTATTTCACCAGTAGTATGGCATATCAAACAAAGGAAACTCAAACGAGGTCTAGTATGCTAGTACAACCCCTTAAGGAAAACTTTGTTACCCAGTTAGTATTAAGAGAAACTAGTGATATGTCAATAGAAGTAGGCTAAGGTAAAACCAAGGCCAGTGGGCCCACGTAAAATGTAGGAAGAGAGACCCTTTGATAAATACTTTTTAAGCAAAGTGCAACCGAAGAAATAGTATAATTACCCACGTGTAATGTAGTTAAGAAAAGGGAAATATCCAGGAAAAGGGAGTAGTAACTTTGCTTAGACAATCAGTCAAAACCCTGAACCATTGACAAAAGGATAAGGTAGGAAACTTGTTAGACTTTAGGGTTAGCTGTACGTAATTTTCAAAGTGTAACAAACGTAGTTTCCTATGTAATGGAATTGAACCAGGCAGTAGCCTAACCTACAAATGTGTAACCTAAACTTACGTAGTTTTCGAAATGTAATGAACATAATTTCATAGGTCATGACATTAAAACCAGGCATTAGCCTAACCTGTACTTATGTAATGTACAACTTGTATAAAAATTGGGAATTGAGTAAATAAAAACATGTATAGTTTCAGATGCTAAGTACTTGAGCTTTGCAAAAACCTATCATAAGGAATATGTAAATAAACTTCGCAATAAAAAAATTTGTGTAACGTAGTTGATAAAAGATCATACCAGATAACTGGCTACCTAGAATATAAGTACCCTTCGTACAAGAGGTATGCCAAGTGTTGTTTGTGTATTGAACATAGCCAATGAATAGTGTCTTAGATGTTCTTGGGTCTTATGTGTAATCATTGCCTGAAGTGCAAAAGATAATTAACCCTAAATCAAGTGTCGATTATAAATTAACCTGCAAGTAAACAGAGTCTTACGTGTCTATAATTGCAAAGTATGAACATGCCTTCAGTGTTCTGTCTCTTTACTTGTAGGGGATAGCAGTACCTTGATAAGGCAGAATACTATTAATATTAAAGAACTGGCTTTGCTTTTTCACACATAAATTGTTTACCGTGCGACAGCACTGGCTCAAAGCAGACCAGTCAAAATCATCCCGCAGGGGCCCGGTAAGCATCTCTTTGCTAGTCCTTGCGAGTGTGACTCTTCTTTAGCTACATTTTTATCTGGAGGTCAGAGGTAAATATTTTAATGCATTCAAAATTTTAAAGCAATGAATATGTACCACGCAATGTATTAAATATTAACTCAGCTTTCATATTGTGTGAGCTGGCACTCGAGCTAGGAAGGCTAGGCTTTGAAACCAACATGACCTGCTCCCGTAAAATCTCCGCCTGAACTGTCTCCCTGCTGTAAGTGAAGAATGAATACGTCGCCGGGATGAAAAACCATGCCGCCACCCCAAGACTGCAGCCTGCAGCGGATGGGGAAGCGAGATAGCCAGAAGAGGAAAGGGAAGAGGCCATTAACCCAGTGACATTGAGCAGATGCCCACCCAGCAGACAGCAAGCTTCCGCAACTCAGCTGGCCGTGCACACCACAGAAGAGGCGCGATTCCAGAGCCACAACCAAGGTATATCACCGCAAGAATGACTGAGGGAGTAGTCCCCCATACCTGAAACACAAGTGATCTAGCTTGAGATGGGTCTACGTCGCTTCAGAGTGTGCATCAAACCCTATATCATTTCCTCATTGTTATGAACTAATTTTGATAAAAAGGTACTACGATGAAAATATTATTTTTAATTTAGCTACTAATCACTATGTGTATAAATGATCATAGGGTTTATACATGCATACATTCCTGAAGCTAGAAATTATGCTTACATACTGGATTTCACGAGCCTGGCCCTAAGAGACAGCAAATTATATTTGCCTATGACTACAAATATTTGCTTGCATACAACCTGACTTGTGAAAATGTGGTTTGCTGCATGATTAATTAAAACATTGAAAAAATTCAGTAAGGGCATAGGCACATACTCTTTATTAAGATACAGACCAAACTTGAAAACAAATACGAGCTCTATGATAAGACATAATTTGCCTTTAAATGTTCTTAAACTGCAAACAGCCATAAACTTACTATGAATTTTTTATAAACAAATTATCATATTCAGAATAATTATTTAAATTATTGTGACTGAGGGTATGCCCAAAAACCAATAATACAATGGTTATAAGATAATGAAAATGTATATGGCATGCATAATACATTAAAAAATTAAATACTGGTATGAGGAATTGTGCTAGGAAAGGTTTGGATGATTTGCATATGAAATATAAATCATTTCTGGGAGAAATTTTACATACATATGGTACGTAACAATACACAAAAAATTTCAATATTGGTATGAGAAAATCTGCTGGGATCAATTTGGATGACTCATGTAAGAAATTTAAATGGGTGTGGGGATGGAGGATGGGTCTGAGAAGGAGTGGTTGAGGAGGTTATTTTCCTCAATTTTTAATGACTGGGTGGGTGGTAGTGAAGGGTGTTGGTTAGGGTGGCAGGGTGAGCAGGAGTTACATGATCCTTGATTTTTAGAATTTTTTTAAGGTGGGGAGGGAAAGGGTGGGGTGGGATGGGGAGGGACAAGGTGGGGGTTTTGGAGAGGGGAGGGAGAGTGGTGGGAGAGATAAAGGAGAGAGGTAAAGAGGTATGATGGATGAGAAGGGGGAGTAGGGTGAGTGAAGAGATTTGAGCTGCTCCTAACAGTGAGGTCTTAATGAGGGTGATTGAAGTGAATATGGAGCGGCGCTGGAATGAAGGAGCGAGGGAAATGGGAGATCCCCGAGAAAATCCGCCGACCAACAGCATCGTCTGGCACGATTCCCACTTGCAAAAATCCGGTGACCCGGCCAGGTATTGAACCAAGTTCACCTTGGTGAGAGGCGAGTGTAGCAGTAAGGGAGGGGAAGGGAGAAGAAGAGGGAGTAGGGGAGTGGGAAAGGGAGCAATGGAGGGGAAAGGAGTGGAGGGGAAATGAGGGGAAGGGTAGGATGATGGTAGAGGAAAATAATGGGAGGGGAAAGGAGGGGAGTGGTGAGAGTGGAATTGGAGAGGAGCATGATGGGTGGGATAAAAAGGAATGAGAAGGGGGAGGGGAATGGGTTGGAGGAGGGTATGGGGGAGAAATAAAGGAGAGTGGGGGAATTGGCAAAGGGGAAGGTGGTGGCAAAGAGGTGTTGGAGAAGGGAGAAAGGGTGGAGCAGAGATGTTAGAGAGAGGGGAGGGAATTGGTGAGATTTAATTTTTTGTACTTTTATATTTTTTTTTTCAATTTTATAAAAATAATTTTTTTTTTATATTTATTATTTTAAAAAATTTATTAAACTAATTTTTTGGGTTACGGGTTGTCGGGGGGTGAGGTAGAGAAATCCAACATGGCCACCAGCCACAAACCCTGGCTGTGATGTCAACCAAGATGGTGGATGGCTCCAAGCTCTGTCCAACATTGCCACTGGCTGCGAGCCCTAGCTATGACCTCAACCAAGATGGTGGATGGCTCCAAGCTCCAAATTATGAATCATTCACCAAAAGCCCCATTCCCCATTTACTTATTTTATTTTGTTTACACCAAAAAAATTTTAACTGCTTTTTGTTCTATATTATTTTATGTGTTAGTGCCTTGACCAAAATAATACACATATATTTTTGTAACAAAATATAATTTTGTATATGTTTCACATTTCTTCCTTCTATGGTTTTACTGGCTACAATCAGCACAGTAAATTGCACACTGCTGTTGCTAGAAGTGCTACAAACTACAGGAGGGTCACGTTACAATTTGTATATTCATTAATTTTTATTCGTAACTTCGGAATTATTCAATTCTGTTACTACAGTAAATTTGCTAGATATATTGACAACACAAAATTTGGTAAATACTAAAAATTTTAATATACAATTTAAAATTGCCAGTCTTGATATTGCAAGTATTTATGCATGTGATCATATTCGAACAAGTGTTTTTTGTGTTAGAAATAAATAATTGCATGCTAACAGTTTTCAATAAGATAATAATTAATTTAAACTGAGTTACTCATGACGACATATTACGATGATTGCACAAAATTCTTTATTTAAAATCAGCTAATTAAACATTCAAACGAATATAGTAGTAAGATGCCCAGTTTACAGTAATTTTTAAATTTTAGTTTCACAAAAACTATTGAATACGATATTGTGCAATAAGTCACGAATATATAAAAATTAGATTACTTATTAATTTTTGTTAACAAAATAAAATTATTTGAACATGGAAAGACAGTTCATTTAGCATTTACTGTGAGCAATTGTGTTGGGCTAGTGCATTCTAGCAATTTAAAGGTACTAAAAATAATTAAGGTCTCAATAAATGTGTTCAGCTAAAGATACTGATCATAAATAAGTTCTTCGCTGCTCTTGTTGGACTACAACAATTTTTTTAATTGGTGGACATACAAATATGTACAAATCAGGGTAAGTATAAGTGACATATATTTTATGTGAAATTAGAGCGGCATACAATTTCATAAGGAGTTAATTTTTTGTAAAGATATGATGAAAATCTACATGCACGTACACACGCACGCACACACACGCACACACACATGCACACACACGCACACACGCGCGCACATGCACATGCACACACACACACACAGAGAGAGAAGAAAAGATGACTCCTCTGCAGGTGTCAGTGAGCTGTGAATCTGGTCCTTTGGAAAATTGAACACGGAACCTTTTGGTCTGTTGTTATAACTGCCCCAACAATTTTGGCGCAGATCTACACAACGTATGTTGTTTTAAATGTGATTAAATGTAAATGTTCATCTTTAACTACTGTAATGTTTAAATCATCCCTACTGTAAAGAAAGTACAACGAACAGAGCTGGGACCGATAGTTTGGAGCGACACGAGTTGCATGCTTGATTTTAATGTCTTTTACGTTGGACTCATTATTCGTTCGTTATTGGAACTAAGGCTGTCCTTTTAAAGAAATAACTCAACACATATCAATAACAAAAAGTTAAATACTATAGTTCATTACCCTGCAGTTGTAACAGTATTAAACACAGTCGCGCCAAAATACTCACGTGCATTAAATGTAATGTTCTATGTCGTAGAAAACAAATATATTAATGTAAAATAACAGTAAGAACTGTCGTCGATTCAGGCATTTCTAAAACGTCATAAAGCTGACCTAAATAATGTTATAGGCCTAAACTGTGAATATTCGTACGAAATTGTTTTTGAAATAGACCTGGGATTTTGTGACTGGAGGTCATGTAGTCATGATGCTAGTGTGGCAGGCGACTTTTGCCCAAGCGATTCTTACACATGGAATGGCAGAGAGGCGGTAAGTGTCAAAGCGGTGTGAAGGTCGCTAACCACCTCAACCACCGCACAATACAGTTTACAACCCTCGGCTGGCCAAAGTGGCAAGAGAGCAGCCAGGACCTAGCTGCCAGGCAGTCTCCTTGCTGGCATGACCTCACCTGGGATAACAGTGAAGGGGATTTCTGTTCCTGGGGGATTTTTGCTAAGGGCCCCGAGGTTGCAGGTTCTGCGAGGTTGTTACACATCTTAGCTAATCCTTCCCCCCCCTTAACCAAAAAGAAATGCAGTGTATTGAATATCATATTTTTATATTAAAAATAAGTGATATGCTTTAATTATAAACAGGAACAATGTATGTTTACTGAAAACATCAAACAGTACATAGTGTGATACTGACTTAACACAGATTTCCATCACCTTTCCAAAATACTTTAGGTGCTAGTAGAAGTTTTTCATTTCATTACTCATACTTCCATTGTATCAGTATCGGATATCTGCTGCATCGGCAAGGAAGTATCAGTTCGTACTGGTATCTGTAAAAATCTGTACCGGCTCAGCACTAAAAAATTGTATGAATTAATGTAGAGATATTTTTCAAGAGTATTTTCTACAAATAACATACCTGTTTATAGAAAATAATTTTTTTAAAGCAGTAGAATAATGACTTCTTTTGAGTGCGTGTTTTAATTTTATAAACATACCATTTTCTACCAATTATATTGCTGGTATAATACTGATTACTATGTAAATATAAAGATAAATGATAATAAATGCTATGAACACACTTTGAAAATGCTAAAAGGAGACAAAATTAATGCTATTTTCCACCACCTCTACCCATAATTAAAGACCTGAAAAATTAGCAAACGCAATAAAGCAAAAAATAACGTGAATTTCCACATAAAAAAACAAAAAATTGCAATTTTTGCGCATTTAAGCTGTAATTCTTGAACTGTACAAATCCTGTAGTATTTTCGCGAATTATTGTTGTTTTAAGTCACATACTTTCTTCTTAAGAGGTATTTTATGTGTTTTTGGATATTCGAATACGAATGCATGCGTAAATTGGCCAGTAGATTTCTTTGATTTGTCACCATAAACGAAAACATTTTTACTTTCCTATCACATATATTTACAACCATATATAACATGATCGCAATAGACGATGCGTCACATTGAGAGAAAATTCTACTGCACAGCCCTGCAAAAGTTTATTTGTTCATTAGGAAAACACGCAGTTGTAATGTTCATGTCCACCAAGCACCATGTTATCTATGGAATTCACACCATAATTTACATTCATAGTAGCGTCACTTTTTAACAATTCTTTATTTTTTCAAAGCAAGCAGCGTGGCGGTGAAAAATGTGTTTACATGCATTTACTTACGTAGAGTATATTTGTAAATCAATTTATCACTTTTTTACAACTTTTATTCATCCAGTTAACAGTACTTTTATCATACACATTCTCTGTAAACATATACTGTAAAAAATGACAAGTTTTGAAGAAAAAAAAGTTTTGTCAGTACGTGCCTAACGAAAAATCTGTTGTTGAAAGTTTCGATGGTTCAAAAACGTACAGGCAAATTTCTCTAATTTTTTTATCTTCGTACAAAGCACTTATATAATTTATTTAAACCAGTGCTTGTATAAAGTCCATTGCCCACTTGAAGGTACTTTCTCGGAGCCCTGTTAAATATCTACTTGCAGGCTCGTTTTGTAGCCTTCCGCCAAATGTAAACAAACATTGTCATGTGACTGCCATATAGCATCTGTCAAAATCAATGTTTACATGCCATTGTGTGTTTGTGTACATGTGTTCGTATACTTTCGCTACACCTAAACATAAACATTGAAATGTGACTTCTACTTTTATACCTGTCAGATGTGTTGTTTACTGTTTACAGGTTTTCAAATTATTATGTCGGTCTATTTCAAAAACCATTTTTTTTTTATTCACAGTTTAGGTTAATAACATTATTTAGGTCAGCTTTATGACGTTTTAAAAATGCCTGAATCGACGACAGTTCTTACTGTTTTTTTACATTAATATATTTGTTTTCTACGACATAGAGCATTACATGTAATGCACATGAGTATTTTGCCACGACTGTGTTTAATACTGTTACAACTGCAGGGTAATGAACTATAGTATTTAACTTTTTGTTATTGATATGTGTTGAGTTATTTCTTTAAAAGGACAGCCTCAGTTCCAATAACGAACGAATAATGAGTCCAACGAAAAAGACATTAAAACCAAGCATGCAACTCATGTCGCTCATTTTGTGTCATACAAAATTAAAAAATATAGCAGTGAACATGCACACAAATAAGCCTAGTGTAACTTTTATTCCACTCATATTTATATATATTGCTACTTACTGAGTAATCGGTTTATTGAAATTTATTGGGGCTGGGCTTAGTTATTTTGTTGGGATTGGTGGTAAATCACGTTACACGATTGTGTTTCAAACACTGAGGGCAAAGGTACAACTTTGTGATAAATAAACATACGTGGATGTAAATAAATAACTTCGTCATAGAAACAATTCACATTTACGTCTAAATAGTTCACATCAAATATTTGAAATCACACACACTCAGATCCAGCGTAACTATCACCAAACAGCCACGCAACGCTATTTCACATACAGTGGTTAACAAAACACACCGTAACAGTATATTTATTTCTGCAGTGGAAACACAGATTATCACATCATCGTAACTTGCTTAGGTAGGTTTAAATAACACAACGTCTACAAACATGATGTGGTAATTTGAAGCATTTTTCGTAGTAAGTATAATTTACACTTCGTTTGGTAAAACAGCAACACGCCATGTCATGGCTCGTATACCAACTTCAGTTTGTTTCTCGCCATCATATCTAAATATAAGTATCCTAACATTAAAATCTCTTTTCAGTTGTGAATTACAAATTCAAAAATAATTTTTTTGCTGTAATAAGTATGAAAAATGCTACAATTGAAAACATGTACAACTTTACCACGTACTAGCGAAGTGAAACTTTCAGACAGAGATAGGGAGGGAGGGAGAGGGAGGGGGAGAGAAAGGGAGGGGAGAGAAAGGGAGGGGGAGAGGGAGGGAGAGAGGGAGGGAGGGAGGGAGGGAGGGAGGGAGAGGGAAGGGGAGAGAAAGGGAGGGGGAGAGGGAGAGAGAGGGTAGGGGGAGAGGAGGAAGAGGGGGGAGGGGGAGGGAGAGAGAGAAAGCTCGTTCAGCAGACAGTTGCTTCAAAATTACTCTTGTTCGATAAAATAACACTGTACCATTACGGCCTACTCACAATATTTTCCGCTGTTATTTTAAACTGTAAAATTGTGATATGTTGCAATTTCGGAGCTACCCAAATATTTAAATGTTTCAATAGGCAATGTTTAATTTACAAATAGTATACTAAAAAAATAGGTTAAAATAATAATTTAAAGTGAACTATTTCTTACCGGCTGTTGCCAACACACCACTGCTCTCGCTGTTGTTAATTCATATTTAAAAAGAAATAAATATTACAAGTTATAGACGATATTAAGGTAAAGTTTCATTTAATCAATAATATAGTACTCTAAAGCTAACCACAGTGTTATATATTTGTGAAATACAAATTATTGAAAAAACAGGTTGACATGTTATACCTAGAGTGTTTTTCCAAAGGTTGATTATCATAAGTCCTTTCCAATCGGGAATGGACTATAGTTGTGTATAAATTGTTTATATTATTCTTTCATGAATCAGTATACCCTCGCCAGTGCATTGTGAGCGTTTGTTGATCCATCAGGAAGAATACAAAATCTTAAGTAAAATCTGAAATTGTTTTCAATGTTGTCTGTTGATAGAGGAAACTAGTGTTTTGTCTTAAAACCGTAACTGTATATTTCTCTGGGAGTTAGGGATTTTTGCAAGAAAATAACAATTGATAAAAAAACACCGTTCACAATAGGAATAACATAGCCAATTTCAGGTTTTACAAATAAAGTGACATTTCTCAAATTAGGTATGTCTGTATAAAGAACACATTAAGTATTGGAGCAATTCTTATCCAGAAACCTGCATTTTTGTAACAAGAAAATAACAGCTATTTTTGACTAAGATAACACCATTTGAACACCACACCAACATTTTTCACTGAAGCCTCATAACAAGAGAAAGAAGTTTTGGATGAGTGGGGGCACACAAACACACACTGTTGTTATATGTCTAAAAATGAAACAGGCAAGTCTCAGACCACTCAATCGGAGAAAGAGAGCTCTT
The DNA here is from genome assembly GCA_029891345.1 of Dryococelus australis. Lineage (NCBI taxonomy): Eukaryota > Metazoa > Arthropoda > Insecta > Phasmatodea > Phasmatidae > Dryococelus > Dryococelus australis. Next base: position 95,345,700 of record CM056994.1, read on the forward strand.
AACTGCAACAACAGATGAACTGTGAATGTACCACAGAGAGCTGATACATCTATATGACATCGCTTCCCACCCACTCCAACACTTATCAGTCTGCAAAGAGTAAGACTGAACATCTCAACTATCTCATTATATATCTAAAAAATATTTGTCAGATGTGGGACTCAAACCCACGCTCCCTTACAGGGAACCAGAAATTAAATCAGGCATCTTAGACCACTCAACCAGCCTGACAATTGCAGAAAATGTTTTATTATAACGAAAAGAGATATCCATATCATTGAATGACATCATAGGATAACATCATAGGATCTTAACCTTTCTTACCATCTGTTCACAATCTACTGTATAATTCAAAAAGAAATATAAATTTTAAAAAAACTTTTAATTTGCAGAAAAAAAAATCATAAGACCTTCGTGCTATGGGAACACTCTGAGAATATCCAACTACATGTTCACCCAGAAGAAAACATGATCTACAACATAGGAAAGGAGTATATATAAATACCTATAAGATAGGAGTATACATAATTATAGAAGATAGCATAACCAAGCCTGGTCACTCCAACAGCAAAATAGCTTAGGCAAAACACTGTATGCCCAAATTTGATCTAGTAATAGTCATATGACAATGTTTATACTACATATTTATTTCTGGCAGAACAGTATACACTGGACTTAATGACACAAACCAAGTACAGCTTTTAAAAGTGATCAACAAATCACAAATTAACTGAAGCTATCATAAAGACTCATTCTACATATACAGTAGAACATTGTTAAGTCAGATCAACTTGGATTACTGCCAATCCAGGATAACAAAAATTCAGGTTAACCGGAGAATATGGTGTTGGTGACGGTGGTAGTAGTAGTAGTAGTAGTAAGTGCGGGCAAGTTCAAATTCACTAGGCGAATGACATGTTGATTGGATGGTCTAAAAATAGAGTTTGTGAATTAAGGGCTAATCCGATTAATGGCTAATCCTAATCTGATTAATTTGCAAATGGCTGCAAAGAGTAAGCGCTTTGCTGGGAAGCAAAATGGCTCAAGTTACATAATATATGACGTACAATTATTTTTTTGCTTATATGACAAACTTTCAAATCTGTCTGTGAATATACGGAAAAATTAATTTTCTCTGCTAAATTTGATTCATAAAATCATAATCACGTACGTAAAGAGTAGACACAATACTTCTGGCAAGAAACCACACTTGTATTTTATTAATAATCTCCCATTTTTTTTCAATTACATTATTGAAAAGTGAGATTTGAATAGCAGTAGGTTCAATTTCACACTTTTCACAGCAGTTAAGTCTGTAAAACTTGCAGTTTAATATCAATATTATCACACTAAAACTCTGTTGTACCTGAGGGAAAAAAACATATAATACCAATTGAAATGTGAGGTGCCGAATTAAGTTTGTAAAGATTTTTCCCAGATAATTCCGTTTTGCTATATTGTGAGTAAAATTAGATACTGACAATTATTTTACTCCAAATGCAGTTTGGACTAATTTGTGGGCATTCTGGTGAGTTGAGGTTATGTTTTCATGTTTCACTAGCCATGTGTGTAGTAAATGTGGGATAAGAATGTTGATATTATTAAGCACACGTTGTCTTCATTTGCTTTCTGGGTGAATAATAATAAATAATTTAAGTTGTCCAAAAGCCTTTTTTGTTTTGAAGATCAAAGCAAAAATTTGATTTAGAATACGAAGCCGAATATTGAAAATATTCTATTCGAATTCTAATTTTCAATGCTTCACCCACCCCTAGTTTGTTGTGTACCTTGCCAGTAAGGCATTCTTCATAAAAGGGATCCAGTATCTCTCATTGTAAACTATAATGGCTCTATCATTAAACAGAAGCGTTTCTAGACCTCTGTTTATTGACATTTCTTCCTCCTCTGCATGTACTGAATATGTATTCACAGTTTTGATGTGTATTTTAGTTACACTGAGTATACGAAAAGAGATATAGGTATAGATAGAACAATAGATATAGAGAGTTAGAGATATCTAGATATAAAAGAGATAACACACAAAGAGATATAGAGAGAGATATACATAAAGATATATATAGTTATACAAAGAGAAAGAAAAAGACAGAAAATGTTTCACTTTCAAAGTTAGTTACCAAAGATACCATAGGGAAGAAAAAAACAAGCATATCACTAGGAGTCTCTGTGTTGAGTGTGGTGGGGTAGTAACCCCCTTATTACCCCCATCACAATCAACACAAAGGACCTCCTAGTGATATGGCCAGGCTGCCATTACTAAAGAAACACGACACAGATACTTTTATCTTATTGCAGCTCACATGCCAACCACTTTATAATTAAGAATGTAATCCATTCACAAAAATACACACAAAAATGTTACCCCAAATATCTTACGTACGTCGTTTGAACCCAAGAAAGAATAATAAAAAGTGCATCAGATACTTAGGTAAATATGGTAATACTTTAAGTTAAATAGTATTATTAATAATGGGATAAATGTTACTTTGTAAAGCTAAATCAATTTGTTATAACTAAATAAGAGTGTACATTAATGTGTGTTGCATACAAAGCCTTATAGAAACCTGTGAGTAACTGATCATTTTGAAAACAGTAAGGAAAGAAAAGCATCATACTGACAGCAAGAATGGATGGCAACACTGATGTGGCAGTGTACTGGAGGGTTCCTATTCTCTTGTCACTCCATAATGCCATGTTGATATAAAATACAGCCCCACGCAGCAAAACAATGTCCGGTTGTGAGGAAACATCCTGCATTAAACGACACATTGTGTACAGTGCAGAGTGTCCCAGGTGGGTCCCCAGCAGGTTTCTCATTATCTGCAACCAACACATATTCACAATTTAGTTACAAACATCATCAATCATCATCATCATTTTCAAAACTGTCCCCCATTTTTAGGCACACCAGTTGCTTTACAGAAATGCATATGAGGGATGGGTCTGTTCCGGTTGTCGGTTCCACCAATTCTTAGCCTTGAGAACCGGAACAAAGAATCTGAGTTATATTCTCAGTTTCTTGGCTTTATTTATAACAGCAACAGACACTGTTCCCATCAAATTAGTACTATGTACAATTATTTATTTGTAAAATTTATTCCCCAGAAAAATAGAACACATCACACACATATACTACTGTAAAAACCAAATCTGTCAGACATGAACTAAAATAAATTGCACCATAGAGGTTGTCAAATTATTATGTGTGCTCTATGCACGAGGTTTTTCATGCTATCGAAACTAGCGACATTAAAGTCATTCTAATGAACTACTCGATAGGTCAATCACTGGAAAATGGTATACATATAAAATGTTGATAATAAAATGTTATCTTAAATATAAAATAATGTATTACTGCAATACACAGAATTGATTAGAACGTGCACAAAGCAACATTTTCCCCTTCTATAATATGCCAGCAAGAAACTACAAGAGCGACTTAATCACTTTCCTAAAAAATATCTTGCAAAAATCAGATAAATTAACTAATCCAAAACAATAATTTTACCAACTAAATCCTTTGCTTTTATATTTTTTATGTTTGTAACAGGTTATATATTTTAACCTAGGATTTCTAAGTTTGTTGTGTATGGTATACACTAATGCAACTCCCTCCTCACAGGAATTAATGCAATTCATTCCGAGAAGTGGGGAGGCTTAATTCACTCCTGGAATAAGGTGATTCAAGGCATCCCTGAGGAAGGAGTGGTACGAGAAATAGATTTGCCTGGCTGGGTCGCAGATCCTCCCCTGTTGGAAGGTTGGAGTTTGTGCCTTTTAGGCTGGGTAACCTTGACAGGAGGAGGGGATCCAAACCCTAGAGTCAATTTAACCAATTACATCTGCCGTCCCAGGATTTAGTTATATTCACTGTAAAGGTTGCCAAAAATATACATGATGCCAGCTGTCACATGAACAGGGGGGAGACTCTTGGTGGAATCAGTTGATTCCGACTGGCAGCGTCCGCTATAGGGAGCTGGTCTAGTGGGGATACATGTTGGCACAAAGTCAGCTCTCTGGGTTACTATTTTACAGCGACTAGCCGCCTGCGGGGGAATACGGATAGTGATAAGTTTACCAGCCGCAGTGTATACTTCGCATGTAGGATTAACCGGCCCTATGTACTGAGAAAGGGGGAGAAGGGGCTTCAACAATTCTGCAATTGGTGGGTCTGGCTTACAATTACCTCAGTAATCAATGGTGTGGTAGGGCCAGTCTAACCCTAGTATAGTATCCCCACCTTGCAGTATTGCCTCGCTTCCAAAGGGTGGGGGACCGTCTAAATCAATTCCCGGTCCAAATAATGATTCTGAATATATAGCTAATTTGGAACTAGAATGGCTAATTTCACTAGTTGATGTGTTATTAGCTAGCAGGATGTCAGTTAAGAAAAGACATAATATAGTTTCTACAACACTGCGAGAGTCAATGAGGTGCCCAATATGTGGAAGGATGGGCCACACAGCAAAAAGTTGCTACTTACGTACTAAACCACCCACTCAAGTATCAACAAAATTTTTTTAAACACTTGCGTTTCGGGTATGCAACAGAATAGAGCATAATGCATCAGAATGCTGACAGAGACAGCAACCAGAAAATAGGCAGAGAATCCCTTCAGACTCATCCTATGTTAAGAATGACCGAGCTTGTTTTACTTGCAGTCGTCAAGGCCATTTTGCTCGTGACTGCCGAGTAAGAAAAAGTGTCAATGTAGGCAGGACCAACACTCAAAATCGGAGCAAACAGCAGCAGAAGGGTCAGTTTCACATTGAGTATACATAAAGTGGCCACCCGCAAAATTCACAAACAAAAATGTCACACGTCACAAAGAACACAGTACAAGGTAAAATGTTATAATTATGGTAGAGCAGGAAATTATGTCCGGTATTGTACATATAAACAGAAAGGAATGCATACTAGAGCACTCATGCCTTGCATGGGGGGGGACTGTGGTAGCCGGAATCACATGAATGATTCAGAGGTGCTCAAAGTACACAGCACGATTCATTACAAAGAAGAGGCAACGATGAGGTAAGTGAATGGTGGTGGTGTTGTCTCAGAGGCCACAGTGCAACTGAGTGTTGGTACCAAGGGGAACAGGTATCGAATAAACAGAATAGGTATAAGAATCTAGACAATTTTGGGCAGCGATATTACGGCGATGCCACAAGGGGCCAATATATAAGTACAACAGTGAATCAGATAGCGAGGAAAACTAGAGAGGACACGAAACCCACAGCCAGTTTTGAATGTCCATAAGAAGAATTTAAGGGGCTGTCGAGTAGAAGGAGATAAACAGAAAAGTGAGGAAGGATAAGAAGGAAAATGAGGTTACACAAAATCCCAGGGTACCAATGGTAATTGAAAGGAGAAAAACACTGTATAAGAGGAGTCAAGTAGAAAATGGGAAATACAGTATATTATATACAGTAGTATAGAAATACAAGGACAAGTGACTGTAAAGGGAACTAAACCCGAGGTGCAGAAAAAAGGACAACCAATAAGAATCAGGTATCAGGTAAACCACACTGGAAATAAATAGTAGTATTATAGACATACCCATAGAGAGAGCAGGTCAGAAAGTTAATTGTTTGGTAGATACAGGCTTGGATATAACATTGATAAAAAACTAATTATTATCACAGGAGTTGGAAACTAGCAAGTAAAGAGGTTATTATTGCCAATATTAGCGGGTTAGCCACCAAGGAACTTGAAACAGAAGGAATATTAAAATTGAAATTTGGTTTTGGAAATATTGAGATAATTCATACCTGTCATATTGTGTCGCAATGTCCAAACTTGAGTATCATAGGGAAGGATCTCCTATGTTTAATTGGTGCTGAATTAGATTTCGACAACAGAATAATGAAGGTAAATGGTAATGTGATTTCTTTTGCAAGTGAAAATACTAGTCGATGAACATTTACCTTTATTAAATTTAGAAATTGAAATGATACGCATTCAATATGAGGTTTTGTTAAGTGCCATCATAAATGCAGTCATGGGTATTTTAAACCCTCACATTATAAACCCCTCTCAAATATTAAAACATTTTCAATATTTCACGATAGGAACCCAACTAGAGTTAGAATTACTCCTTAATCAACATGGAGTGGGATTAGAACAGGTGACTAATCTAGTGACCCTAGAAGTCTACAGTCATGAGAAAATGCTTTGTTAGGTGATAAGGTTGCCATTGACCGACCATTTAGTTTTCGACACGTATAAGATAATTCCCTTGCCAATGCCATCCAAACTAAGAGAAAGTAATTATAGTTGATTCACGATAACTTCTGCCTTTTCTGAAGCCCTGCTAAATTTCTACTTTTGGTTACTGATTACGTATGCTTCCGCTACATGTAAACATAAACACGGCCATGTGACTTCTACTTTTATAACTGTAAAATGCGTTGGTTGCTGTTTACAACTGCTCAAAGAATTATGTCATATTGCAGAAACCATTTTCTACAAATGTTCACAATTTAGGCCTATAACAATATTTAGGTCAGCTTTTTTTTGTTATACGCGATCTGGCACGTTACACATAATACACATTAATATTTTGCCACCACGGTGTTTGTTACAACTGTGGCGGAAACAACAGTAGTATTTAACCTGTTGTTATTAATATGTGTTTGGAATAAAAATTAAAACGAAGGGACAACCAGTCCAACAAAACAACGCAGTAAATTCAAGTACGCAACTCGTGTCACTTATTTATTGTACATCGACAAATGTAAAAGATAGTGGTGAACATGCAAACACATAGGCCTACCGTAACATTTATTCCACTAATATTTATATGCATTGGTACTTACTGGTTTGTAGGTTAATTTTATTATTTATTTAATTTTATCTGGGTGGGCATAGTATTTCATTAGGATAGTTGCAGACATTCCAATCACAGAAATGTAAGCTCGTTACACAACTGTTTTTCAAACGCCTAGCACAAAGGTACAACGTTGTGATAAACAGACGTGAATGTAAATGATTAACTTCGTCATAACATCAGTTCATGGTTAAAATGTATAAATTTTGCATATATTTGAAACGAACACACACACCTGGCCTGCATAACGATTACAACGCAGCTACCACACCCTTTCATATGCAACGATCACAACACATTTCATTCTGCCATGGAAACACATATTTATCAAAACAGTGTAACTTGCCTAGGATGTTTAAAAAACACAAGTACGAACTTGACGCTTCGTTAAGAAATACGCAATAGCATTGACAAGTCGCCATATCACTGTCAGTCGTAAGGCCATGTAAAAACTGGATATAATTACCCGTCATATTGGGACAAGCACGTGGAAGGTGAAGTTCTAGATTCTCCCTTCCACACCACTTCTGCCAACCTGCTGGATTGGTAAGTGTCACTCATCACACCATCGCATTTAAGTAACATAGGCATTAAAAAATATTACTTTGCTGTAATAAGTCCGAAATATGATACAATTTTAAAAATGTATAATTTTCCTGTCTAATAGCGATCGGAAATTTCCCTAGAGAGTGACAGAGCGGGAGGGAGAGGGGGAGAGAGAGAGAGCAATAAACTCTGCCCAGCCAACAGTTTTGTCGGTCGAAAAAACAAACACCACGTCACTACGACCTACGTTCATTATATATTGCGCTGTTATTTTTAACTGTAACAATGACAATGTAATACAATGTAACAATGTAAAAATGTAATATTTCTATCGGGGATACCTAAATATTGAAGTATTTCAATAGCAATATTTAATTTACAAAGAGCATACCAAAAAACTATGTTGAAACAATATTTGAACTGAGAACTATTTCTTACTAGCTGTTGCCAATACACCGCTGCTCTCGCTGTTTTTAATTCATATATAATATGAAATAAGCATTACAAGTTATAGAAGCTATTAAGGAAAGTTCCATTTATTAAAAAATACAGTACTTTAGAGTTAATCGCAGTCATATATTTGTGGAATACAAGTGATTGAACAAATCAGGATGACATGTTACGCCTAGGGTGATTTTTCAAAGGTTCGATTCCAAAAGGCTAAAGAAAGCGTGAATGGACATGTTTATTAATACTAGTAAGGAATATAGGTAAGTATTTTGATGGAAAAAGCCAAACAATATTACGCAAAAATGTCTTCCCAAGAATCTGAAAAGTATAAATCCGTATCTAAATTATTGTTAGTGTGTAAGCAAATGTTTCCTCTTGTATCCACATATGAGAATGGCGAATGTGAAGCCAAGTTATACGTGACTAACAAATCATTCCAGAAGACTGTAATAAATGTGTAATTAGACTAGATAATATCTTGTGATTACCACTAAAAGAAAATGAATGGCCATAGTCTTGTCTCATGTAAGGTTTCCAGATTTTGACAGATTGTATGAAAGTAGTAGCTTGTAAACAAACAATACGTATCCTTCCGCCACCATGTGCTTTCTATGTGATTTGTCAAAACATGTCAACATCATGTGAATTTTTGCTTGACATTTCAAACATGCCAACTATAGGCCTAATTAAAGAAAATATGTGGTTACACATATCTTTTTTTAAATTTCTGATGGTAACATCTACAATGTGTTATCAAAATACTATCAATAAAATATATTCATATTCTTAAAATTAATTAAACAGATATTATTAATTACTATCAAATCAATAATCACAAACACAAAAAATATATTTTTTAATTCAATAAATTTCATTTGACTTGTAAGTTTGCAACTCTCACAACAGGAAAATTTTTGAGACAAGATAGAAAGACATTGATGATGGTTGCAAATTAACACTGTAATCAAAATTGAATCACACATGTTAAACAATTTAACGGAGAGTACAAAAACTTACCTGGCTCGAAGTATGATCAGAATTGCCTCCTTTGTAAACCTCTTGAAAAATTTAATGAATTCATTAAAAAAAGAATGTGAATCTCACATAGTTAACTGATGAGAGCATCATAAAAAAAAAATCATTAATTCACAACTGAGCAGTAAAATGCTCTACGAGAAAACAAAAGTCTGCTGGAGTTATGTGTTAAGGCAATGTCACCATTAGGCCTACCTTAAAAAAATTACATTTAGGCAGTGAACAAACACAATAAGAGTTAGGTCTGTCAAATCATACACAGAAATAGTTAATTAGAACTGTAAAAGTCTTCTACTATCAATAATTATGGAACCAATTTGTAGAAATTACAATAAGATAAGCATGTACAAAAAACATTCTTCACAAATTGTGAAGACTGGTAGGTCTGTGATCATTAAGTAATGAAAACTAGTGGCAATTACATCAAACACATGACTGTATGTACTATTACAGTAATGTGGATATTTAATATACATGCCCATCCCCAAAAAAAATTTCAATACAAAGTGTTGTCCTATACGATTAGTATTTATTACCATAGCTAAAAAATTTACCACAGAAGAAAATGTACTTTACATAGTCTTTCTGGGCAAACAAAACATTATATATCTCAGTTTTAACGTAATTAGGCCTAAATAATTAGTACTTAATTACAACTGCATTTGTCGTTTTGGTCTACACACACAGGCAAGCAATGTAACCTCAATGTTTTGGTGAAGTCAATAAGTACTACTTGTTCTATTTGTTGTTTATTGACCAAACAAAAATTAATTCAACTGTAACATTAACATATTCTAAGAAATGAAATGAATGCTGAACATTTAAATGTTGTCTGCTAAAAACCAGCACACAAACTTAACATGTTTACCTTAATTATAAAAGAACTAACAACCATTTGCCTAAGGTATTTACATTTTCCCATCAAAATACACCACACTCCAAATATTTACTTACATAATTTATCGCTATTTAATTTGTGATGGGTTTTGATGACATTCGAAGCAATCTGTCGGTCGTTTCAATTTTTCTAATATCACTACACGACTTTTGAGTTCTCCCATTAGTAACATGTCTTCAACTCCTTTGGCAACACGTACAATGTCTTGCTGTCGTTGGCGATTGCATGAAGGATTTTTAAGTCGCTGCATTTGAAATACCTATTCACACAACATTCATTCATTCAATTTAGAACTTCTAAACTGATACGACCGCACACAAAAATTGCATCTCACAATAACAACATGGCGTCCAGTCGGTTGGTGAAGATAAACAGCCCTCCTTTTCCATTATTTCTGTTATGCAATTTAACAAATTTGAAACTATAAATACGTTTAATAACCTTTTACAGAATACTACAACGTAATATTATTTAAGTTTATTCTGAAATGGTTACTTGTTTTTTTATTTGTACTGTGCACTATTTTCTTTTTTGCCAATGTACGAAAGAATACATGTTATTTAGGGATACCACCAGTGCTTCACATGGTGGTCAGCTGACATTCATTATTTCAAATATGACGCTACTGTAATACACTTTAAATACGTTGGCAGCAGTAGTTGTCAAATTCTGGAAACCTTAAATGAGACAGACTCTATATGTAGCACCAAAAGGAGCGAAGATGACAATTTCATGAAATAAGGCAGAGCCATTTGACATAATGATAGAAAGTAGAGGGAAATAAAACTTTTGGACAATTGTCAAGGGTATATATAGTACTAATGTCTTATTCAATTCACAGTCAGAGACCACAAGTAACAGAAGTCATAAAGATGTTATCATTAATCTTCCCGATTTTTATTGTTGTGAAAATGTACCCCAATATAGTACACAAAGATGAGATAAAAATACGTATTACACTGAAACCTTTAATAAATCAGCTAGACCAACTGCATATAGCCAGTCATAACATAGAACACGTGGAAAATAAATTGAACAAGAAAAATGGAGAGTGTTACCTATCTTGTATGCATCCATTGAACATACGGAACCGAAAAGTGTTGAAATTACGGCAACCAAGTAAATTAGTGTAAATACTGTACCGAAATATTGTAAGGTTGTGAGAATTCAAGTAAAAATGCATAAATTGTTGTACATAAGTGTAGTGAATTATCAGAACTTATGTGAAACAAACATCTAATGTTGATGTTATTTCTTTTCTAAGGGGGGAGGTGCAATAGTCCCCATGTCTAGATGCCATATGTGTTAGGGTCATAACCATGTAATTAGATGAAGTATATTCATTGTAATTGTAGTGTTTTGTACTGTAAATATAAATTATAGTAATTAATAACTATAAGGACTAAGGAAAAGCGTATCACATCAAAAAAATCAGTTCACAGTATCATACTATATATATGTCTGTGCGAGAGTGCGTGCATGTGCACGTGCATGTGTGTACGTGTGTATATATCTTTGTCAATGTGGTGTACTATTTGAATAGTGTTTGTTGTAACTGGTGTACGTGCAGACGAAAGGTCATGTGCTGTGACGTACGTCTAGTTCTAAGAATTGTTGTGTGGGGATCATGCATCCCAATATGGCCATTAAATGAGGAATGGACTGTGATTGGTGGACCCCAATAAGGACACAAAATGAGGGGACCACTGTGATTGGTAGGAAATTGAATTTGCCCAGACGAGACGAATGGACGTAGTGTGGAGTTGACGTGTAGATTGTCAGACTAGGCCTGGGTCTCATCACAGTATGACGTGTTTTTAGTAATGAGAGAATGCAGAAGTGCGTAGTACTGTAATAACTTGTATATATAAACAATAATAGTAATTATAAAGGCGTACTCAAGCTACTTTGTCATTATGGTTATTTAAATAACTTTACTCAAGACACCCCAAGCTCTTCTCTGCTAGTCAGGATTGAAACAACGTCGTAGGGACATGACAACCCGAGATCAAATCAGAAATTGCAGCAATGGGAGATGAGTACCCAACCACTGAGCCCTCAGTATTTGTCTTGCCATTGAGCTCTCTCTCACTTTGCTTGTTTTATAAAGACTTGCGATTTCTCTTGGGATTTGATTACTGTTCGTAGACAACTTACTACGCTTATTTTTTTTATTTATTTTTTTTTGGACATGCCATCAGCACTCTGGAAGTCTACAAACTGACTCACAAATACAACTCTGGACTGGGAACCACAGCAAGTCATCCTCCCATTGTGGTCTCCACCCCTCCCCCAGTCTATCACATTTGACGAGAGCCAGATACATTCTTGCTTCCTCACTTTCAGCCTTATCCTACCTCCACCTCATCCACCCTTTTACTGGTTCATCAGTCATGAAACATATGGCCTTCAGTGTGTTTATAACGTCAACTGAAACAAGAGTTTCAGTAACCTGTGTTTCAGAAAGTAGCGTTTGTGTGTGGTATAAACAACAAATCTTCAAATTTGTTTGTAAATATAGCACAAAAGTATGCAGCATCTAATGTTACAGTTTTTGTAACTGATTGCAGCAGGGAGGTCACAGATACCATTTTGTACTAACATTTTATTCAGAAGATGTAGGTTTATGAATACAAATTAATATTTTGTTGAAATATCCTTAATAATTTTTGCAATAACCTACTAGATATTGAATTTTCAATCAGAAAAAAGTAGGCAGTGTTCAGATAAGCTGTTTTTGTAATTGGTAACAAATAAGATTGCAGATACCATTCTGTGGTATCACTTTATTTGGAAGACATCTAACTGTTAAATTGAATTAATATTCCATACCAAAATCATGTCAATTTTATGCCAGAGACTATTGAACATGGACTTGTAAATCCTTGCACGCTTCATGTTTTTAAGGAACCGCAGTGGCTGAGTGGTTACACTAATTGCCTCCCACCAAGGCGTACTGGTTTCAATCCCCGCCCGGGTCACTCCCAGATTTTTACAAGTGGGAATTGTGCCAGACAATGCTGTTGGTCTGTGGGTTTTCTCAGTGATCTCCAGTTTCCCCCACCCTAGCATTCCGGCACTACTCCATTCGCACCTCATTTCACCCTCATCTGCTCTCAAGATATCATTAAGAGCCACCCAAATCATACCACCCCACTCCACCCCACGTTTTTAATGTTTTGGAAGACAAGAGTAGACTAAGTATAAGCCTCTTGGGATCATTCTTTTCATGTGTCTACTTACTACACAAATGTGTATATCATTATTTTTATGTCATTTTTGTGGTAGATATGATTGAACATGGACTTCATGCAAAAAATTGCAAATTCTGATGTATAGTGGTTCAGGGGTGGGCCAAAATCAATCCAAAATAATCAAATTATCTACAGCAACCGACCTGTCATAACAACCTAATACTTCTGGAAACACTCTACTATAATTCCATTATCAACTAGTAAAACAACTTTTAATTATAAAACAGCTGTACGTACAAATCCTACAGAATTATTCCATAGAAATACTCATAAATTAAACAGTAAAAATAAATCAAATAAAAATTTGAAAAGATCAGAAAATTTAAAAACTAGTAAAATTTCAAAAGTTTAGATAGCAAATCTAAAATTACTTTGCTGATAACCTTGTAAAATAGACAGACAAGGACATTTAAAAGGAAAGAGCTGCACACAGTATCTTAGACAAACCATGTACACCACGTTAACTTTCAATGTTACTAGCTAGCATTATCACTTCATTATGTAGCTGTTTCATGATGTATAAATTTTTACCTTCCAGCTATTTTGGCAGTAGGCCTCAACATTGACGGTGCGGCAGAGGGCAATGATGAAGGGTGTCAGGGACTCCACAGGCAGGTTGCTGTAGCAGACAAATGCATCCAGCACCTGCAGGCCTTCTAACACCACTGGCTGTGAACTGCTCCAGGAACACAGGAAACATGTACTCCTGCCAAAAAAATTTACCAGTTCACCAAATACAACTTTTTAAAATCATTACAGTCTTTCAGATACTAAAGAAGGCATGTGTAAAAATCTATGCAAGACAAAAGTGCATGAAACAAAACCAGAATACACATAACCACATTTAAGTGATGGTATTATCAATGGCAAGAGATAGAGTTAAAAAAAAAAAAATATCCTAGAAACAGTACCTCAGAAAAAGTAAGCAAGAATAAATTTAATTAAAAATATATACGAACTTTGTGCACACATTTCAAATATTGCATATATAGAAATCTATACTGTAAACTTACTGAAGAAGCCCATCTAGTACATTTTCATCAATGTGAGCTGCATTAAACTTAATCACATTGACCAGCATGGCTAGAAATTCCTTGGTCAAGCCCTTCTGAGTGATTTCTGGCATCCAGTTAAGCAGGAAAGGGCCTATCTCCTCCTCAAAATGCAATATATCTTTTCCATTGTCTGTGAGGCTTATCAGCAACTCCAATCTGGAAAACAAACCATATATGTTTAAATCCCTCCTGAAATAATATATAAAACATGTTTAATTTTAGGCTTACTATGTTGTCCAAATATGTACAACAACTAACAATTGAACTCTTATCCAACTCAACCTTTCACTCTAGACATAACGGACCACACAAATGAAATTTTCCACACCCCAATTACAAAATTACTTGTATTGTAAAAACTATCCTCCATTCTGTTTACAGCAGTAACACACAATGATATTTCATATGTAGGGTAGTAACAGGTTTTTCTGTATATCAAATATTTTGTAGCACTAGTTTTTACTTTCACACAATCATGCCAAGAGCCAGGTCCACCCCAAGGGGGGAGCAGATGGGTGCACTCTGCCCCAAACCCCCACAAGGTGGAAATTCACACACACATGCGCACACACACACATGCACACATGCATGCATGCACATACTGCGCTGTGCATAACATGTGAATGGAATTGTTTTCTTTACATAAAAATAATATAGGATATTTTACCGCAGACAACAGTCCCAACTTGATCAATTGGTAGGTGTGGCCAACTAGTTTGTCACACTCAATTGCATCGTAGCCTCAAAATGCCCCTGCACCATGCCCGACCTTTGGGGTGAGAGTATACAGATGAGAGGGTTTTGGTAATCATCCCTCTGAGAGGGCAGCCAGGGTGTGTGGATGACCAGCTTGCCAGGTCCAGTTGTGCCCTGACATGGAAAAACCTTCTACACACTACATATCTCACCACCTACCCCTTCTCATACCCTCTAGGAAAAGTAAAGGGCGGCAGCATATGAAGTGACCTAATTCTTAACAACAAAAGGCACGGACTCAGTCAGAACCTGAGACAGTAAGCCTCGCAATGTACCTGTCAGACTCGACCTGGGACAACTTGGATCTTGCCTCTTCACCCAGAGTGGAGGAACTCACTGAGCAAAGCAGCAGCATGCACCATTTCTGGTGCCCACAACATAGGGCCTCGTGGTGTTAACGACCCGACCTGCAACCCAGCGAATGTAAGAATGGTGTTTTTTCAAACATTAAAACCAGTTAAGGATAAGAATTCCAGGAATCCTGGTAAAAACCTGGAGGCGGCCAAAAGACTTACATTGCGTAGACACAGATAAAATAAACAATGATGGATGAAGCCCTATCAGTGGAAAAAGAGAACAGTGGGTAAGAAATAAACAGTGTGAGGATGGCAAAGAAAATAAACAGTGTGAGGCCACAACGTACCTGAACCCTGGTGAACATTCTTTCAGTTGCATGACATCTGAAAGACAGTTTCATTTTCAAAGCATAGGCCGGCCAGTCAAGGCCTGGAATTGAAAAGGACTAACATACATATGTAAGGAGCGTAAAGAGGCGGACAAAAAGTGCATGCTAGATGATTATCCCAGCGAGAGTCAATATAGGATAGAATGTGATGAATATGGAAAACACTCCCACTGTGTATGCCTAACGTGGAGAGATGAGTTGTGAAGCATAATTGACTTCCAATTTCCCAGGGTGTTGAGTAAGCAAATCAAATAGGACCAAAGCAGCAAATAAAACAGAACAGGCAACAAATGTTGTGTTGACCCCAGATGTGACTCAATCCTTACTGAAATTGTCAGGAAAAGGGCACAAGGACCTGACAAAGTTTACCAGTACCTACAAGGTATTTCAAGAAACAGATTTGTATAGCACTCAGTAGGTGGAAACTGCACAACAATTGGCATGGAAAGACTTGCAGTGGTGAAATAAACACAAGGAATTCATGAAAACTTGGGAAGAGTTCAAAGAATAACTCCATGAGCAATTAGATGGAACAGGCCTAATTACAGAATTGACCTGTGAACTGTACAATCAACCACAACGTGAATGGGAAGAAGTGGAAATATTTATTAGGCAAATTATTAAGTTATATCGCAGAGTGTATCCTAATGAAGCAGTATAAAGAAGCCTCCCACTAATCATGGAACAATAGCGACCTGAAATATGTTCTTTTCTCTGTATCCCTCCACCCAAAACACCAGACATGAGAGAAACTACTAAGCGAAAATATTTGAGACAGCTAATCCAGCTCCACTCAGGACACACAGGGCTTTTGCCCCAATTCCCCCTCCACCACCCCATTATGCTACCTCAGCAGGGCAAAGACTAAGGACAATACAATACAATACTGTGCATTTGTTTTACATGGGACTCTTAGCAGTAAGGCCTTACGCAACCATGGCCTCCCAATAAGCGGGGGAGAGGGATTACGCCCTCTCATCGCAGGTGACCATAATACATGCCTACATTTACAAGATCCAAAGCTCCAACACAGTCATACCAGAAGCCACCCTACCTCAAGGTTCTGGGAACCTCACCCCGCAAACCAAGCGTGAGGTTGGGTCAGGGTACTATCCAACCCCTAGTGCCTCTCCACGGACACAACAGGAGTGGATTGCCTCTCACCGCCCAGTCCTTCAACAAGAGGGGG
Source organism: Dryococelus australis (assembly GCA_029891345.1). Classification (NCBI taxonomy): domain Eukaryota; kingdom Metazoa; phylum Arthropoda; class Insecta; order Phasmatodea; family Phasmatidae; genus Dryococelus; species Dryococelus australis. The sequence continues at coordinate 95,362,415 of CM056994.1, forward strand.
AATCTCTCCGGACCACCTCCAGCATGCGGAGTCAACCACTGCCAGCACAAGTCCAACCCTTAGATCAGGCCACAGAAAGAACCTCTGATAGGGCAAACTGACTGTCCCGTGCTCCCACTTATTTTCCATGGCACTTATGAGTTATCGATGACCGACCACTCCACTGAAGCAAGGTAAGTGAGCAGAGGCAGTCCCGCCCACACAAGGTGTTTGAGAACACTTTAAAACCTCACCGGGAATAAGCCTTACACCCATTACAGGTCGGTTGCTTACACTCCCGCCCTGGTGTGCCACCCATGGCATGGGGAGATTTACCATGGTCCATAATGGCCGCTTCACCTGATGTCGCGGTTCATCGGGAAACGGTCAGAGCTGTTCCTCCGGCGATGCAATCACCGGGAAAAGCAGCCCTCGCTCTGATTATTGAGGATAGATATCATCATCTATAAGACATACCTCCGTGCATGTTTTCATCACTGCATTCAGAGCATCGCTCTCCAATCCAAACCGTGGCATTTACAGCCGTCACCAAGTTACGGACAAGCTGCATCAGCCACAGTCCATTACCATAACTTGAATTTCTACTCACATTTAAAATGAGGTATTGGGCCCCAACGGCCTGAATGCCAAGTGGTCCAACACCCCGCCAAGTAGTCGGGCCTGGATACCAACTGCCGGCCCAAGCCATCACAGCAGATACACCTTGCCAGCTGCGAGGAGACTGGCTCCCATAGGGTTAATAAATAAAAGAAGTACAGATGGCAGCACTATGACCTTACTGGAAATTAAGTTTAAGTAACTCTGCCAGCATCCACTAATAACACCACACACGAAGGCAAGTTATAGTTTCTAGTTACAGAAATACTTCAGGAAGCAGTCATTCTTGAGAGCCCCTGGTTGCAAGCATAAGATGGGGTACTAGAATTCCAAATGCAAAAAGAGCTATTTGGAAACTCAACAAAATAGCAAAGTACTGTGGACACCAGAGGTTCCACCACCAGAACAATCATTCCTATGAACGAAGTCCAACATCAGCTAGGGTCAGGCAAACAAGCTGAGGAACTTGAAATCCTCAAATGTTATGCCAATGTGTTCTTATCCAGAGAGCCATTAAAACAGACCCTGCACCACACAACATGGGAATAGTGTTGAAAGTCAACCAGTTTGGCTTTGCCCCTAAGGTGCCTATGGCATTGCAAAACCCAAATAGGGAGGGTACCAATAGCATGTTCACATCACGCAAAAGAAACCACCCAGGGAAAAGTTGATAAGCAGATTGCCAAACTGGTAAGTAAGTATTCTGATATCATGACATGAACCAGGAAATGTGATGTGCTACCTCATTGCTCCCCATTTAAAAGACGTTTCAGTGCAAGGTTAAGTCTGGTACCTTGCACCTGTCAAGTGGGACACTGTGTTAGGAAAGACGGTTACGGGCGGCTGCCTCCCACCCCACCAAGTGTGTGTATTTATAAGTGCATTATAAAAATGTTATCACTGAAAGGGAAACAATGGTGTGGGGGAATAGAAGTGTCAGTAAGAACCCACCTTCCCTTGGAAAGGAATTGAAGATGCATTGCAGCCTGGTGTGAGGGAGTGGCAGGATGCCACCATTCACCAACTTGGGGGACACGAAGGATAGACATAGGACCACGGCAGCAGAGGTGAAAATGGTATAGACTCTGACCAGTTGTTTAGCCCAGGAGCCTTTTTTCTCCCCCCTTCCCCTCCCAAATAGATAAATTGAACATGTGAAGGATGATAATATTGTAAATAGTACATGTTTTCTATGTGTTATTTTTACTATTATGTGTACAAAATAAAGGCAGCACAGATTATTTGCATTTAGTTGGAGGCCAGAGCAGCCACACACCAGAGAAATAAGGCAAAGAACTGCATTCCTGTAGGGAAGTGCAGTGAGAAGAATTGAGATCCTGTATAAGATGATCTAACTGTTTTGTCTGCATAGTTATGTAATTACGTTACATAAATATTTATTATTGGTTCAGGTGTCTACATTGCAATTTGGTAGTATCCTGAAAATGACTGGGTAAATTTGGAAACTTTTGCTCAGTGCCTAAAAGTAAAATGATGTTCCAAATGTTTGTTGACATTGTGGTTCAGGAATAATGATGTACATATTAAACATATTGCATGATGTGTAATATTTGAGAACATTTTATGAGAGTAAACAATGATACATACATTTTAAAATGTTAACAGATGGTTTGTACAGCAATGCTTGTTTAACAAATCACTGTCTGTTCTCATCCTAAAGAAGTAGAGTATAGTGTTTAATTTGTTAGTGTCAAACATTTGTACATTACTGCACTGTAGTGGTGGCGGTAGATCATCTCAAGGGAGGGGACAATTTCATTTTTTCCCTCAGAACATAATTTGTTTTCCAATAAGCCTATAATGGTGCAGAGGGTACACCAGACCAGTATTTCTGTAGTTGTGTTGTATGATATAAAAATATTTAAGGCACCCAGTATTTTATTTTTCATGGTTTTCCATTTTAATGAAACAAATAAGAAAATTTAAAAAAAAAAACTAATATTTCTTAACAAAAACTTTTTTGTGAGAAAGCATAATTGTAATGTAGATTCAAACAGTTTCACTACAATAATTTATTCCTCTCCTCATAAAAAAAAATTTTCTATCTAACTAAAATAATTCACTACAATTTTTCTCAGTTTTTCAAACATAAAATATTTTTAAAAAATTCCACTCTACAACAGAAACCAGAGTTAATTTTGAAAATTTAAGGCTTTCTGGAATTATAAATGTCAAAATATTACAAAAAAACTGACATTCCGGCTGACACAGCAGATGCCATATTCACAGCAGCAATAACAGTGAATGAAATTGTTTCTGTTAATGCAGACGATAATTCTTTATTATGGAAGCATGAAAAACCCAAATATACTGTACTTACAAAATTGTAAATAAAAATCACAATTTAAAATATAGTAAATAATGTAGAGATCTTAACATCGTCATCTAATGGCTTAGCGCAAATGCAACAGCTAAACAAAGCTTCTCACTTGATTCAAAAAATACATACAATCCATAGAAATTAATGTTAACACTTCATAAAAATAAGAGATAATTTCATTATTGCAAACAGGAGGAAAAGGAGTGACAAATGTGATGAGACACTAAAAGAATGGAATGAATGTTATGCACTCATGTCCATATCCAAGAATGAGTATGGCAGAAGACAATCTCTAATTAAAAGAAAATTTAAACAAATTTTGAAAATTTGTTTCAAGTTGACTAGCATTCTCAGAAATGATTAAAACTCTTCAGAGACTTTATCCTTAGAGCTAAGTGTGACAGAATTTGAAGATTTGTTTTTTGCAAAGTAAAATTCTAAGATAAATACTAAACAACCACAAACATAAAATGTCAACTGAGCATTGCCACCACTATATATATTTCACTATTTATAATTTCATTCCTAATGAACGTTATTTATGAATGTCACATTTATGACAACTAATAAGAAACTGTTTTTTTATTAAACCATTTTTAACCTTCACAATTTCTATTATGTTGATGTTCGTTATACAGAGTTTATATTTTAATTAACTGACAATTTTAATTCTGTCCCTTCCTATCATATTGTGTCTGTTATGCCAATGTTCCATCATCATGTAATATAAGAACAGAATTAATTTGTAGTGATTTGATAAAGCTTTAAATACCTTACACACAGATATTTCAAACATTTACTTGAATGGTATTTCAGCACTGATAATAACCTAAGTTATTTGTGGGTTACTCTAAATAGCACTCTTATTATCTTTTATTTTTAATATTACCGGGCTTGAATAAGAATAAACACTTACCATACACAATATAACAATTTTAATACAAAACGAGCACCATAATTACCTAATCCCAATTGCTTGGATATCAACTGTATTTTTCTAAAGCAAATTTTATAGTTTTATTGTTACACAGACATATAAATTTATTTTGGCAATATTTATCTTCAACCAAATATTAAGCACTCTACATTATTTCATTTACATACAAAGTAATTATACTTTATTAATTTGAAATTTTTATTGTTTAAGTGATTTTATTTGGACTAGAAACGCTCTTTAAATAAAGCCCCATATAATTTATATTTCAAGTTTCTCATCCACCTTATTTTTTTAACAGAAAGAGTAATGAATCATTAAGCAATTCTAATTAAATTTGACGCCGGCTAACAGCCAGCTGCGTTAAAACCATGATGGCGCTCACCACTCACGTGACACATGGGCATGCACATGCGGAAAGAGGCCATAACCTGAACTGTCCAATAACAGAACACTTATTTTAAGTGTAAAATTATGTCCCTTGTTATTATTTCCAGATTTCTCAAGTGTTTAAATGTTTAAAATTTATGTTTGATAATACTGCACAATCTTTGGTTATGAATTCAAAATGCGTGCTGCGCAAAGACTAAGAACATTATTATTCCGCCGTGAACGCAGTCATACAAGACATTTAAAGAATACGGAAAATTCACAATTTAAATGTAAAATGTAAATCAATATTTGAATTATTTATGTGCCATTTATTAAAAAATATAAAGATTTCACTCTGTGTGCATAGCACTTCTGTTTGTGTGAACCCCATAGGCAGCCATGGTACGTCCGTGCGACCCCTGCCTCTGGGCAGTCCATCGAGGAGAGCTGGCGAGGTAAGACGCTGTCACGTACACACTACAAACTTTTTGCACTGATGTAGATTACAATAGTTCACTTTTAATATACCGGTTAACCTTTGCTTTGCATATGTTTTGCCAGATATTCCCCAGCATTACCCTTCCGCTTAACTTAATAATTTGTGCCCTTGTGACTTTTTCAATGTAAACGAGGAGGAGAAAATGTCGGAGAGGCCACGCGGCCCGCGCAACTTTGAGTCAGGCGCCATCCGCCTATGTTAAAGGCGTTCCAGTGTAATTTCTGTTTAATTGCTGCGTGGAATTTTAAGGGCTTTGTTTTTATGTATGTATTTAAGGGTAGTTTTTATGTTTAATTGTTTTCCGGCCACATCATTTGCGATCATGTGATTAACAGCCGCCAAGTCAATATCGGCACCATCCATGCGCTTTGAGGGCATTTGTGTAATATCATGTGCACCATAATTTATTTCAGGGTTTTATGTATTGTTTCATTCAGGGTTCCATGTATTTTTCATGAAATTAATGCTTTGTATGTAAAACCGCACTGTCTTGTTCAAGTTTGAGTTTCCCGCCATCAGGCATGCTAAAAGCCTATAAATGTCACAATCTGCACGAGAACATTTTCCCCATCAGTAATAATTATTTGTCTGACCACAATTTGCCCTTTTACGGAGAAATATTGACACTGCATTTGCACCATGTGATCCGTTACAAATCTTATCCAGCGGCATCCGTGCCATCTAAGCTTGCTTTCACGCATCTGCATGCTTATTATGACCATCCATGTTGTGCCCCACACTAACCACATGTAGCAAAGACGAGCCCCGACGAGTCCGCGTTAGCGATGCCAAATAATCACACGTGTTTGTTAATTTCATAATTCCCTGGGCCCTGTCTTCAGGAAAAATAGGCAGTCCACCCTAGCGGCTGTCAACCCCTTTCCTTGTGAAGATTGTGTTTTCTAACACCACTGAGAAGTCATCCATCTAGGAGTGCTCTAGATTGATTGTGAGCTGGGGAGCATCCGAACGGAGTTAGCTAGACATATCCGAGTTCATGCATAAAGTTAACCTTGGCACAATTTGTATGAGTGACAGAATAAACACAGGTCCCACAGTTCTTAAAGTATTTCTTTGTAGTGACAGCAACCTATTGCCCTTTTCAGAGATAAAAGTTTACTAAAGATGTTTAGTAATGAAAAGTGTTTTGTAAGTACGCTCGGGTGAAACAGACACAGAACCCACAGCATCCCTGAGAATCCTGAGTCTCAACAGTGCGGTGACTGGGAAACACCGCTGGTGCCCATCTACCATAAGTTTATTGTGTCACAGTTCGTCTTGTGTCTCACCTGACGGCATCAAATTATATTACAGTATTGTAATTTAAAAATGTAACAATATGTCTGTCCGCTGCATAAGAGATGTAAAAAAATGTAGTTTAATTTATTTTACGTACCAAAATGTTATAGCTGATAAGTCTTCTGATATGAGAGTAATTGTAGGATATTTTATTCTTCTTGTACTTTTTATTGTCAATATATAACATTTTGGTATGTCTTTGACAATTATGATTGACTTTCAGCTATCCTTTCATCGCAGCACGACATAAGTTTTAGGTTCCGAGAGTTGAAATTTGGAAATGCTGCACCATCGTAAATTTTATAACACATTCAAATTATTGCTTTGGACTGCACTCGGTGCGCACTGGCCGAATACAGCATGATCCAATTACCGGAACTCGCTCTGAGAGCAGTCGGATTTTTGTATTCCAATTGTGAGTTGCACTGAACAAGTGCCCACCAAGAGCACTCTTTTCCGCTCCGTATCTGGAGTCAGTGCGGTAGTTTCAGAGCAATACGGCGGTGACCTGTGATTTAAGTAAACAACACGAAAATTATTGCAATGTTGGAAATTCTACAATATCTAACATTTCGGTAACTGAATAATACATAATAGTTAATATGGAAAAAATATGCTCTTGATATATTGACAATATCATTTGTCATTACAACGGCGATGAGGTTAATTTCACCCAGTGACACATGCATACATTTGCCGACAAGTTAAAAAAGAGAAATTGGAGAAAATTATCAGTACAGAATTTCTTAAATTTAAATTTAAATCCTTTTATCAACATCGTAGTTCAAGCATTTTCTCCAAACGATGGTATGTTGTCGCAAATGTTTTGCACTTTTTAGCAGCATGTTCCAGTTGTTGGTGCATAAATAATATACACTCGTTTCTTGAAATCACATGATACATGCACTATTTCAGTTCTCAGTGCGCAACCAGAGCAGTCAATTGAAATACGCCATTAGATTAGCAGCACCAAAAGAAATGTTAAGCATGTTAATCAGGCTTGTAAAAGTGTGGGCACAAGAGACTATGAAACGCAAAACTACATAACTTTTTTTAGTGTTTCTAAGGCAAGCTTCTGTGACAATGGCAGCAGCATGGCAAAGAGCTGCCATCCATCTCCGTGGCTCGACTTAACAGGTGAGATGTACATTGGCCCAAATCTCATTATCTTGACGCGTGTGCTATGGGGTGCGACTACCTCAGAGGGTAGCACGGTGATGACTATCCTACTAAGCCTAGCTCGGCCTACCACTGTGAATACTAACTGTTCTGTTAGGCCGGTGAGGCGTAAGAGGGTTAGATGTAGTATTAGGCCGCTTGAAAGAAGGTTTGCTATGGACTGGAAAAAAAAGTCAAACTCCACAGAGTGAGGCGGAAGGAAGTGGCTGCCTGTTCAGGGAGCTAGATCCTACTCACTGTCAGTGTTGCCAATATACGGAATGCCAGCTATCCCAAATGGATGAAATGAAGTGAGGTTTAATCCGACGTGGTGGTAGGGGTGTGGGGTCAAGCTTAGGAGATCTTTGCTGGACGAGTAGGTCAGCGTAATGGGAAGAAGTCTGCCATTGGGGGTGATGCAAGGGGCCGGTTGTCTGGCTGGGCCGGGAGTGGAACCCAGATGATTTTTCCCGATGCAAGTTTGATGGAACAGAATTTAGGTAGGACTGTGCCCTCTGGATGTTCGACTCTAATCAAGCATCAAGATTGCAATTTAATGTTACTCGAGGTCTTCTGGATTTGCCTGGCAAGGATATCAAGGGGAATAGCTTCATTTTCCTGCTCCTCATATTCCGCCATTGGGTATATTGGACACTGGCCACCAAGCAGGTGATCTAAAGATGTGGAAATGTCCAGGGGAATAAATGGGGAAATGGGTCGCCGAGATTGATCAAGACACCTTATTTGAGGTTCGTCCTCGGACGTGGAGCTGACTGTAGCACGTGCTAGGGCGCGACGTTCCCTACATTGTTGTTTGCTCTGGATACTTCCTTTCCAACTGTACATCTGTTTACTAGTATGAGACAAATTCACATAAAGTACCACAGAAAAGGGAAAAGGGGTTCGTTAAATACAATTAACGGAACACAAAGAGGTAAGTTAGAAGTGGTGTTTTATTAAGGGGATTAGGCCCTGGAGAGAACCAGGAAAAATATAATTAGTACAATTTAAATTGCCTTGGCAAAGCACTGGGGAAAATACAATACGTAAATAACGTGAGCAACGGGGTCAGGCGAAGGAGAGCCTGAAATGGAGCAAGCTATAGTGCGCAACATAATAGTGGCTACGCAAATCAAACTATATAGCAACGCAACTTTTACAGTGACTAAGATTTTAAGGGGTAGCTAATCAGGTATGCAATATGAAATGCGATGGCTCGTTATTACGGGAGTCAAAGGAAGTTGACTGGGATAAGGATTGCCAGGTTTAAGGCGGGGTATACCTGTAGCTGGAGTTATCTCACTTGCAGGACTTCGGTGATATGCAGGTCAGAGAGAGAGAGAGAGAGAGGAGAGAGAGAGAGAGGGAGAAGAGAGAGAGAGAGAGAGAGAGAGAGAGGAGAGAAGAGAGAGAGAGAGAGAGAGAGAGAGAGAGAGAGAGAGAGAGGAGAGAGAGAGAGAGAGGAGAGAGAGAGAGAGGAGAGAGAGAGAGAGAGAGAGAGAGAGAGAGAGAGAGAGAGGAGAGAGAGAGAGAGAGAGAGAGAGAGAGAGAGAGAGAGAGAGAGAGAGAGAGAGAGAGAGAGAGAGAGAGAGAGAGAGAGAGAGAGAGAGAGAGAGAGAGAGAGAGAGAGAGGAGAGAGAGAGAGAGAGAGAGAGAGAGAGAGAGAGAGAGAGAGAGAGAGAGAGAGAGAGAGAGAGAGAGAGAGAGAGAGAGAGAGAGAGAGAGAGAGAGAGAGAGAGAGAGAGAGAGAGAGAGAGAGAGAGAGAGAGAGAGAGAGAGAGAGAGAGAGAGAGAGAGAGAGAGAGAGAGAGAGAGAGAGAGAGAGAGAGAGAGAGAGAGAGAGAGAGAGAGAGAGAGAGAGAGAGAGAGGAGAGAGAGAGAGAGAGAGAGAGAGAGAGAGAGAGAGAGAGAGAGAGAGAGAGAGAGGAGAGAGAGAGAGAGAGAGAGAGAGAGAGAGAGGAGAGAGAGAGGGAGAGAGAGAGAGAGAGAGAGAGAGAGAGAGAGGAGAGAGAGAGAGAGAGAGGAGAGGAGAGAGAGAGAGAGAGGGAGGAGAGGAGAGAGAGAGAGAGAGAGAGAGAGAGAGAGAGAGATGAGAGAGTAGAGGGGGAAGAGAGAGAGAGGAGAGAGAGAGTTGAGGAGAGAGGAGAGAGGAAGAGTAGGAGGAGGAGAGACTTTGTAGTCTAATGAAGGTCTTACGGTGCAGATTAAGGAAGGAAGGTTTAGGTAGGGACTAGAGTGCCTTTGGTCAGGCAGAAGGAAGTCTTCTGAGAGTGGGTAGCGGATAGTCTTTGCGGACTAAGGAGGTGTGCAGAAGAGTCTGCGACTCAAGGTAGGTAGTCATATGGACTGAGAGGTCGAGAAGAGTCTTTGGGATCAGGGTAGGCGAAGTCTTCAGCATTCAGCGACTCAAGTCTTTGAAGACTGGTAGTGGACTCGCATCCTCTTCGGTCGACAAGCCCGGCGCATCTGCCGGGGCTGGCTGCTGGGGTTGTATTTATACTGAATTTTCACTTATCAGTAGTTCTTCGGGGTGCGGGGGATAGCGTAGCCTTTCACCACAGGGGCACATTTATCAGGGGTGCAGAAGCGCTGCACTTTTCTTATCGCCCCGCGTGGAGGCAACGACAAATTAAAACCCCTGTCTCTGAAGCAGGCTGGCCATGACATCACAAGGTCACGGGGGTACTGCCATTTCTCGAGATTGTAGGAACTTCTTCCGGAGATAGCCACGAGTAGTAGAATTCTCAGCAATATTTATTCAAATTGCGGGGATGCCTTTTGCATGCATAAATCTGTGTGGGCAATAGATATTGTAATTATGCATGTAATTTACAATGATGTAATCGGCTAGCCAGGATTGTGGGCTTTATTAGCGTGATACATATTTTCTGGTTTGCCAATTATATATTCCGCCCCTGAACGCACGTGGCTCGTAGATGGGGCAAAGTCGTCTGTAGGGCACACATTCTTATTGCATAGCATGCTGGCATGCGTCAATCTTTAACATTTGAACTTGTGATTCTACAACTTAATTTTGCAGACTTACAGATTTTGACGAAAATTGACAATTTTCCGAAACTAACTGTTACCCTGTGGAAACTAAAATAACTATCATGCCTTTGATAGCCAAATTTTAAATTAGAAATTTTGTGTTTCAGTCTTGCCATGGACTAAAGCGTATTTAATTTTGTTTTTATTGCACCCAGCTTAAATCAGTTTATTTTAACGGAGAGAACTTTCCCCAGTAAGTACGTGCTGTAGAAGGTGGATCACTTAATTAAGGATAGCATCAGTTTTTTTTTTCTCTCTAGTATTTCCTTTTGATTTTGTAATAAATGTGTTTAAATGTTTGTTTTTCTCTGTTTTGTGTGTGTTTAATGAGGTTTATGCTTCTTGGCAATAAACTCGCAGCATTTAATGCCACATAGGCCTACGTCACATCACATTACGACAATGTGGCATTCAGAATAGAATGTGAATTTGAATTGAATTTTTGTGTAGCCTGTGTCTGGAATATTCAACACTATGAAATAGTTTTGTTTTTAAAATGCAAATTTGTCTGTGTATTATAAAGTAATTAATAAATGTAGTCTGATTTGTCAGTTTGTTCCACTTACTGTATATTAAGCATTAGTGCACTCCATAACAGGCCTATAAAATACCTTAGAACAATTGCCACTCAATGAAACAAATTTAACGCATAACCATAGCAATGTACCAGCAACCCAATGAGGATATTTAGCAGCACAACAAACAAGCTATTTCGCCATGCTAAAAATACTCATAAGAATAAAACCATTGATAATAGTAAACAGAAGACAGCTTCTAAACCACAAACGCACTTGGAGGAGCAATTTGGAGAGAAGAATTGCTTGAAACTTTATCCCCCCTTCTGCAGTGTTTTTAGTCATGGTAGTAGTGTAAACATTTTATTTTAGAGGTTAACAACATCTACGCTATCTAACGAAATGTCTACCATGCATAAGTGCAGAAGACTATTTGACCAAGTTAGAGAATCAAGCTGTGTGTAATTTTTGCAGTATAAAAATTTCAAGATTTGGGAAAAGTCCTCGACAACAGTCCTAAATATATGATAAACCATTCTAGATGTTTGCACGGTGCGCGAAGCCCTTTCTAAGGTCATGACAGCAGGACTTATACACAGCCCTTCAAGAACCAATCTACAAGAGAAAGAGAACAGAATCAAATCTATTTAAAGATTTTTGGTTTACAGACAAGCAGATGACTTCCTTGGTATAACATGTATGAATTATTTGTATAAATGTTTCAAAGTTTACACAGGATTGTAGAAAATAATAATAATACGTTATTAATTATATTTCCAGTCACCTAGAAAAAGTGGACACTGATTAAATATCAGATAGGCTCAGAATATTTATACAAAGGTACCATTTTTAAATGTAAAATACAAATGCCCACATACACGTGGTACTTGAAAATAATTTAAAACTTCTGTCTCTCTTGTGACACTTAACACAAATCCATGTCACTGCTGTAATCCTACTCCAAGTTTAAGTTGCCTGGGTGTTCCCGCTTTCTGAACAAATATTTTAAAATGCACTCATACAATTTATTACTCCTTTTAAAAGCCCACACTGCTATATTTCAATTTGTAGCATTTTCTTGACAATTTTCTGAATACTTAAACATGTTCCCTAATACTGGCAAACTACAAAGTCTAAAAGTGGAGTATTTTCTCGACTCTTTATTTAAGTGTACTCTTTAGTACTGTCTCGCAATACTGGCATTGAAGATAGTCAATATTTTCATAAGGTCCAAAAAAAAAACACAAATGACTAATTTTCCCATTAATTTTACACTTAAGCATTTTCGGCTGTGGTAAAAACATGGAAGATAAATTTAATTAGCGGATAGTTCATACAGAAATTTTCTGTCTTGGAATTCGGAAATTCCTATGTTTTTTCCTACCTGCCATAACACAAAAGACATCATCCTGAAAATGGCCAGACGGGCCAGAAATGTTAAGACATATCTATTATTTTTATACTTAATTATGAGCTGAACGTCCAGGAGTGCTGGTCTCTGCCTACCCGAACAAACTCCTGGCGTTTTATGTAAAAATTCTACCCCTCCCATGAGGGAGCAACGAGAGTCCGGCCAATTAGAGTACAAGGAACTCTCGGAAAGCTTCTATACAATTGAAAAATATTGGCGAACAGCCACTTCCAGCGCCATAGTTCCATGCCATATAGTTAAACATCCGACCACGCAACCGCAACGAATGCAACGTGGTCTGGCACGGACGGATCAAACAATCCCCTACACTCACCTGCCAGTCTACCTTGAGCATGCACAGCAGCTGGAAGCTATGTCCAATTGCTGGGAGACACCTCGCTGTTGCATGCATGTAGGCCTGCTGGGGCAGGCTTTCCATCGCAGACTATCACGTGCATGTACAATTTTGGGTATACAAAGTCAGTAAGTAAGTTATTTTGATCATTTTGAGGTAGCAACACACATATTTATTTCATGTGAAGATTTGTTTTCAGCTGGTCTACGTCCCGCACTGCACACATTGTCTTCCTCGTCGCGCAGGTGTTAAAGCGGGCAAGCAATACGGAAGTGGAGAAACGTAGTTTTATGAGGTGCATGCCTCAATCCTTCCCACCCAAAGTGAGGCTCCCAGTGAAGGATCCTGAGAACATGTCGGGAACTCCATTGAATTTGGCCAGAATTTGCTGCAGGCCCCGGTCCACCAACATCAGAAAGCAGTACCAGGAGCATGGAATCTTCACCAATGCAGCCTCCGGCTCCACAATCCAGACCATACCATAATAGACCCAAAAGACAAATGCAAGCATCAAAGTGCCAAACACAAGCCATGTTTTTCTCTCCCCATAACTTCTCAAAAAGAGAGTGGTTAGTCCTGAAACCTTACACTCCTGGGTTTCCTTATTTTCAATATAATCGACAGAATGTGTCAGTATAACATGAATAATACAATTCTACAATAAAATACTCTCTTAATTTTTAAATGCTGGTGAAACATAATGAAATAATGAACATGACTTACACCTTACTATCTACATGACTGTGAATAACTTCATGGAATGAGCATGAACCTTGATAGAACATCACTCCTGAATGTTCCTCCCAAAATACTAACACTACTAAAATACATACAGATATATGATAAATAACAAGATGATTTCAAATTCAAAAACATACAAAAAACTCTAACCTCAACCTAAACCCTAACAATCCCAAGTCAGTGGTTTTAGGAAATCCTGTTCCTCTATGAAAAGGTGCTTACTTTAACCTGTGAAATATGGGCCTTAATAAATCTCCCAGGACTACTAACATCCTCTACCAACAAAGTTACAGGAGTAAGAAACCAACTGATTCGGAATGGACCGGAAAACTTTGGGGCTAACTTTGAGCTAAACTAAGCTGCCTTATTGCTCAAAAAATGTGTCCTCAAGATACACTTGATACTCTACTTTAAGGGATACAGTGCCGCTTTGATAATCTTTCCTAGAAGACAACTGTAAGTGATATTTCTTTAAAATTTTAGAAGCATCCTCCCAAACTTCTTTAAGATCTTTAGAATCAATGTTATCCCAATAAAACTCTTGAAGTCCCCAGGAATTTATCAATGAATGAAACAACCTTCACCCGAAAAATAACTCAGAGGGCACCTTCTTCGTTGCACTTCTTATGACATTATTAAATGCCAATAAAATCTGATACAAAACTTGGTCCCAGTCCTTATGGGTACCGGTTTGGAACGCCCTTAAGGCAGCTTTCAAATTCCGGTTATACGGTTCTACCAGATTGGCATGTGGATAGTATGGGGTAGTTTGTACTAATTTAATTCCCGTTGAAAACGCTACGTTTTTCATTTCAGTAGAAACGAAGTAGGTGGCATTATCAGTCACAAGTTTCACGGGTGACCCGAAGATAGCAAAGAGTCATTGACTAAGCAACTTACAAATTTCTACAGATTTCATTGTTCTTAAGGGGAAAAGAAATACAAATTTACTGAAACTGTTGACTGCAACCAAAATAGAAGAAAATCAAGATTTAGTTCTAGGTCACGGTCCAAAAACATCAAGATAGAGACGTTCCCATGGGTACCGAACTACAGTTGCGCTATAAGATCTTATTATTCACGGTTTTGCCCTTTGGCAATCCTCACATTGTTTAACAAGCTGCTCAACTTCTTTCACTAACCCTGGTGAAAAGAACATGTCCGTAATCTGGCCAACCATCTTATCTTGACCTAAATGACCATCAAAATAAGTGTTGTGATAGTAGTGAAACAGTGGTCTAAGCAACACTTGAGTAACAAAAAATTTATAAGCGCGAGTCTTGGGATCAACATGACCAATGAGGCACTTCATAACTTCATAGGGTCCTCCCTTCCCAGCCTCAATGTCTGCTGTGATGCTGACACATTCAGGATCACTCCCTGGTGATACTGTAGTTTAAGGTAAGCTTGGGGAAATTCATTCAAAACATGGACTTGATCCACATGGGGATCAGTAACTACTTTTACTAAATCTATATTAACATTAGAAATTAAAGTAAATCATCTTCCCCCCCCCCCCCCTCGGAATCTGTCAATTTAGAACCTCAGTGTTCATTTCCTGCACCACAGCTACCTCATCCGGAATGTCCTTACTCATCACCTCTTGAACCATTTCCATCTCATCCGGAGTGTCTACACAAAATTCTTCCGTATCAAACATCCTGAACAAGGCATCGGCTACTCCATTGTCCACTCCTTTGATGTGTTTGACATGAAAGCGGAAACGAGTCAAACGTACTAACCATCTAGCCAACCTGCCTGCTGGTTTATTTGTCACCAGAAACCAGCTTAATGCCTGGTTATCAGTATGTAGTTCAAACTCATTAGTTTCAAGAGTCGCAAAATTTTTCCATGCCAAAAATTGCCACGAGTACTTCCTTCTCATATGCCGAGAATTTCTACTCAGCAACAGTAAGCAGTCTATTAGCATATGCAATGGGGACCAGATGATCACTATCCCGTTGACAAAGTACTACTCCTAATGCCTTTGAACTAGAATCCAATTGCAACACAAAAGATTGATCAAACTTAGGCAACTACAAAACAGGGGGCATTGATAAATTTCTCCTTTAGCTGACAAAAGGCATGGTCCTGCTCAGCTCCCCAAAGAAAATCTACTCCTTTACGTTTTAAGGCGTTCAAAGGTTCAGACATGTGAGCAAAGTTGGGAATAAACATAGAATAAAATCCGACCATCCCTAAAAATCTTCTAACCCCCTTCAGGTTCTTAGGCAAAGGGAAGATTACCATTGGTCTGATCTTTTCTGGATCCATGATCAACTTCCCATCAGAGATTACAAATCCTAAGCCTATCTTACATAAGTGGATGCCCAGGTAACTACCAGGGTTTACTGTGAGACCAGCTCCCCTCAGGGCAGATACGAAAAGCCTCAGATGTTTCATATGATCCTCGAATGTGTTACTGTAGAGACACACATCATCTATATAGGTAAACTGGAAGTCATATGGAAACTGACCTAGACCTTGATATAAAAACCTCGACATGGCTTGTGTACCACAATTTACGCCCGTGGGCAACCTACACCACTGATAGAGCCCCCACTGTGTTACAAAGACTAAAATTCCCAGAGAATCCAGATGCAGTTCACACTGCAGGAATGCAGAATTCAAATCAAACACAGAAAAGTACTTCGCTTGTCCTACATGCTGAAATACTGATTCAATAAAGGGTAATGGATAGGGGTCTACATACATTTTTTTTACTAACTTTGCAGTAATCACAAATTACATGATACAATAGGGTAAAGAAGAAACAAGCTCATTATACCTTTACCCACAACACAATAGGACTTTAATTATCATATCCTAATTTTGCAGTAACCAAATCCGCGAACTCGTCCTGCAACTGAGCTAACTGATTATCCTGGCCCGAATCAGGAGGGTGAACGTTTAAAATTTGGCAAATCTCTTTGAAAGGATTGGCACTGGTTGATTTTTACAAAAAGAAAATACCTAGTTCTCTTTTGGCAATATCAATACACGTTTGGGTTTTCCCCAGAACATCAATGCCTAATAGCAATTCATGACTCAGACATGGGACAATTCTAAATTCATATTTCCAAGAATATTTTTCAATTTTTATTTTGAAAACAACACCACCCCGACAATCTATCACACCACCATTTGCTAGAGAAAACCCATTTTCTTCTCTTTTCTGAACCTGAATGAGCCCCTTGGGCATATTTCTCAAAAGGTAAGTGCAAAAATCGTGACTAATCAAAGAACAAGAGTGGCCCCTGAATTCAATAAAGCTGCTACAATCAGTTGATCGGAAATAATAACAGGAATGTACAGCAACCCATATTTACAATCAAAACTCAAACCATTTATTGAATGATTCCCAACTGCCTGTACCCTCTGGGGGCACTTAGCCTTCATATGTCCCCTTTGCTTGCAAAAATAACTAACAATTTAATTTGTCTTTCTTTTGGTAGCCATTTTCCCATTACCAGTCTGAGTATACCAGGTATGAGTTAGTATTTTATCATTACTGGCAGTATCTTTATGGGTTACAGAAAAAACCAGCTTTCCTATGAAAACATTCTTTAGCTACATCATTCATTTTTCCACAAATAATGCAATACTTTGTTATTCCCGTTTACCATCTTCCTCCCTCCCTATTTTCTGATCACTCCCGGAATCAGATCCGGCAAAGTCTGCTCTACTTCAGTTACTAACGATAAGAGCTGTTTCAAAGTAGTGGGTTTTTCGGAAAAGGCAAAAAATCGGCTGTTTTTGGGAAGTAAATTCTAAAACATTATTTGAGTAAAATAATCTTCTTCACAAGGGTAACCAAGAACCCCTACTAACCCCATTATTTCTTGCACAAAATCTTGCATACCCTGTGAGGGAAGTTGTTTCCTATCTATTAACTACATCCTCATTTTCATGACTGATAGGTCACTGAAAACCTGGTTAACACACGTTTTTATTAATGTCACAATTCCCCAATTTTCCTCCCTAGCCTGACAGAAAATTGGTTCTAAACTATCCTGTAACTTAAATGTCACGGCTGCGTAAATAACTGCCTTTGAGCAAAAATTTAAGGAAATAATTGATTGTAATACTACAAAAATGTTACTACTGACTCAAGTTTCAAATTCTCCAACCTAGGTAATTTAGTAGGCAGTCCAGATGGAACATGTCTCAATAATTTAAGAATTGGGTTTGACTCACCCACTGCTGCATCTGCGATGTTTTCCCCTTCATTACTACCTTGCACCAGGGCACGCGTTCTTATCCTTAGTTCGGGGACACATTCTATCTCATCCACAGTCTCCCCAGCCTCCGATAGCAAATGCGCCAAAGCCAGCTTGGAGAGTTTCTGTATCCACCCTGTCACCATAGTTAATATTAAAAACAATGCAACATACACAAAAAAGGACAACACCCCAAACCACTGTCCAGAGATTTGATGTTTCCTAACTATTTTCTTAGATGCAAAACAAGTTGTGTGTCTTCGTAACTTTACAAAAATTACACCCAGAAATCAGAATGAAAATAGCAGAGTGCACAGCCTTGCAACGCCCTTTCTAAGGGCGTGGCCGCAGGACTTATACACAGCACTTCAAGAACCAATCCACAAGAGAAATAGAACAGAATCAAATCTATTTAAAGATTTCTGGTGTACACACAAATACATGACTTCCTTAGCATAACATGTATGATTTATTTGTATAAATGTTTCAAAGTTTATACAGGATTGTAGAAAATAATAATGATTTATATTCTCAATCCCCCAGAAAAAGATGACAATAAATATCAGATGGGCTCTGAATATTTACACAAAGGTACCGTTTTTACATGTCAAATACAAATGCCCATTAAAATTCTACTAGTTAGGCTAGAATTCCACATACAAGTGGTACTTGAAATCAATTTAAAACTTCTGTCTCTCTTGTGACACTTAACACAAATCCATGTGACTGCTGTAATCCTTATCCAAGTTTATATGTCATCATTCAATATTAAAGATGCCTTGGTGTTCTCGCTTTCTGAACAAGTATTAAAAAATGCACTCACACAATTTATTACTCCTTTTAAAAGCCCACATGGCTATATTTTCATTTTTAACATTTTCTTGACAATTTTCTAAATACTTAAACATTTTCCTTAATACTGGCAAACTACAAAGTCTAAAAGTGGAGTATTTTCTCGATTCTTAATTTAAGTGTATTCTTTAGTACTGTCTCGCAATACTGGCATTGAAAATAAAGTCAATATTTTAATAAGGTCCAAAAAAAACACAAATGACTCTAATTTTCCCTTTTTTTTACACTTCAAGAATTTTCGGCTGTCGTAAAAACATGGATGATAGATTTAATCAGCCGATAGTTCATACAAGAATTTTCTGTCTTGAAATTTGGATATTCCTAGATTTTTTTCTACCTGCCATGATGCAAAAGACATATCTATTATATTTGTACTTAACTGTGAGCTGAACGTCCAGGAGTGCTGGTCTCTGCCTACCCGAACAAACTCCTCACGTTATATACAAAAATCCTACCCCTCCCAAAGAGGGAGCAACGAGAGCCTGTCCAATCAGAGCCCACGGAACTCTCGGAAAGCTTCTATACAATTCAAAAATATTGGTGAACAGCCACTTCCGACGCCATAGTTCCATGCCACGTGGTTAAACATCCAGCCACATAACCACCATGAATGCAGCACGGTCTGGTGCAGGCAGATCAAACTATACCCTACACTCGGCTGCCAGTCTACCTTGAGCGCGAGCAGCAGCTGGAAACTATGTCCGATTGCTAGGAGACACCTCACTGTCCCACATGCGGTAGGCCTGCTGGGGCAGGGTTTACGTTGCAGACCATCACGTGTGTGTACAATTTTGGGTATGCAAAGTCATACAAAGTAAGTGTTGGGTATGCAAAGTCACGAAGTAAGTTATTTTACTCATTTTGAGGAAGCAACAGACATATTTTTTCATGTAAAAGTTTGTTTTAAGCTGGCTCTATGTCACGCGCCGGCAACATTGTCTTCTTCGTCGTGCCGGTGTCGAAGCGGGCAGGCAATACGGGAGTGAAGAAACGTAGTTTTATTAGGCACGTATCTCAGGTGTTGCAAGTGTTTAGAAGCATATGAGAAAAGTTTTTGAAATATATTTGCTCTACAAGATGTAAAAAATGTTGACACGCCTCTGTTGATTCAAGTCGAGTGGTTTGAGCGCCGACTGCTCTCCTGAGTCCAGCTGGGAATCCTACAGCGACATGTCCTTTGTTACTTAGGCCTGGTGGGTCGTGGAAGGTTCAATGGGGTGTCGCTTAGTGGGGGAATACTGTCTGGGGGGAGGGGAATCAAACCCCAGAGTGAGCTGAACCATGAGTGTTTCCCGGCCGGGAGTACACACTTTCTCACTACAAAGGCTTCCAAGATGTGGGATGCCAGTAGTCCCAGGGTTATGTGCAATGAGAGTGCTGTTTAATTGATAATGGAGGTGGAGGTGAATGATCTCGATGGAGTGGTGGATGTTATACATAGCGGCCTTCTCAGCCGGCAATTAGGGACGTAATTCTCGAGGGAAGAAGTTGCGCTAGCCTTGGCCTTTGGCGGGAGTCGAATTCGGATAATCTTTAATGAAGCCAGCCGGATAAATCACGCGTTTTTGATCACTTTCTTCTCATCTAATTTGGGAGGTGCTACGCTCAGTAGGGGTGTCTCCGGCTGATGATCGCTTACACACTCTGACTCTGGCCAGCAAGCACTTAGTATGCGTCGAGTTTGGACTTGTGATCAATTGGAATAAATGGAGAGATGGGCCGCGGTCTACACTCTGAGTCAACAGGAGGGGGCGTGTCCTCACCCTGGATCTTGATCTCGGCTTATAAGACGGTTAATCTTTGTCAAGCCCACCGCTCTTGTTGTCGAATGCGGCTCTTAATCCCGCCTCTCTTACTGGGCATTTGAGATCACATATGAGCTAGAACACCACAATAATGAACAGGGAACTAGTTGCTATAAAATGAGGTAGTCACGTACTTCAGATTTAACATAAATTTTATTACTATGTTTGTGAAAACAGTTGGGGTGCCAGTTTGATTATACACTTTGCCGAAATTTGACTGACAGTAATTATTTAAATTATGTGGGCGAAGGTCAGCCTTTAATGATAGATTAAAACCAAAAGAAGCTCTCTCTCTAAATTTGCTTTATGCAATTCACAGCTTAACCTCCGAGGGGTGGTTTTCCGGAACAGATGTCGCGATGACGTGGAGTCAATGGAGTGACTGAGGTAAAGGGGCGAAGGACATGGACGTCGTGGATTACCTCTGGAGAGAAGGGGCCGCCCTTGCGGTTGACTGGCGCAGTAGTGGATGAGCCTTCACAAGCTGCAGAAGTGGTAGAGCCTTCACAGGCTGTAGGAATGGTGGAGCCTTCACACGCTGCAGGAATGGTGGAGCCTTCACAAGCTGCAGGAGAGGTTGGAGCCGTTTGCAGGCTGTAGGAGAGGAGAGAGCTCTTGGTCAGACCCTGGGAGTGCTCGCTTACCTATGCAGCCGGCGAGCCTTGTGACTCTGGTGAGTGGCGAGATCGTACCTCCTTATATAGTACAAAATCCCGGTGTCTGCGATCTTCCAGGGGTGCGAGTGGCTGTAGATTTTCATTGCATGGGTTGGTTTATCAGGGTAGCGGCAAGCGCCACACATTTATTATCTCCCTGCGCTAAGGCGACGACAAATTTACCACCTCAGCCCGAGGCTGACGGGTGTGACGTCGCGGGGCAGTAGAGGTGCTGTGATCCTGTGGTGTCAGTTTAAACTTCCTTCTCAGATAATCTCAGGGAATGGTCCGGCAGGTAAAACAACCTTGACTAAAAGGAGTGGCAATCACATGTCGGATTCTGGGCTGGTAGTACAATTCATAATTAATCGTGTTAATTATTTTTGAGTGTCTGAAGTTGTCCAACACATGTAGTCTATTAAAAACAAGAATATAATATGTACAACAATATGGAGTATCCTGATAATTTCTTAAAATGAATATAATGGGTTTTCTGCATTGGAATTTAAATGGGAATCTGAACTAATAAAAATGTGTAGTCATCCAAACACTAACTGTAATCAATAAAAATAGGAAAAGAGTTAAGACGATATTTGAGTTCATACAGTAGGCTACACTACATATGGTCTAAGTCACCCATTCCAAAAATAGAAGCATAATGTAGCATTCCATGATCAACAATTACTGAATCCATGAAATGAATATAGGAAGGCAGTTTGATGCATTTAGCTCTTGAAGTTTGTAATCTACAGTTACAGTGGGCATCATATACTGCATAAAATTTCATAACTTCTCAATGTTAATAATTTTGAAATATTAGTCATAAGTATGTATATTTCAGATAAGTTTAAAATAAATACACATTATAAGAGGTGGCTAAAGTATATTAATGAAGAAAAACATAGCATACCGTGGAGCAGTGTCTTCCTCTACATCATGAGTCTTGATAAGTTTGAAGAATTGGGCCCTCATGATCCCAAGCTTCTCAAATTGGCCTTGAATAAGACAGCGGAAAAAGGAAAACACTAAGTGTCTGTGTTCCTTTGCAATGTCTGGGTGCAAGAGATCATTAACACAAGCCCATAATTTCTCCACACCACTCTGAAATAATCAACAAATAATAAACAATACCTAAAAGCCAATTAAAACATAAATGTGATACAATGTAAATTTACACAGTACTTGCTATAAGCTGAAAGCAGTTTCATGCACAGCCACAAAACAGTGTCTGTGGATTGCATGTTTTGTGTGTATTCATGTGCAAATCTAGCCAGTTTTGTTATTTTAAAAAATAATTAGATTATTACAGAAGAATTATTCTCATAAATGAACAAAACAGAAGCTCTATCTTCAGAATGTAAACCATTAAGTATCATATAATAATAAATTAAATAATGTTGGCATTTAATTATTTAATACTATGGGTTAGCCCGTGACTTTTTTTTTGTATTGTCACGGGTCTAGAACAGTTACCATGTTAAAAAATTTGGTTATCATACAAAGACTGAAAAAAATATTGCACAGATATATGTAGGTAATAATCTAATGATGTGAAATTAACTCAACATTGAAGCGACTGCGGTCCTATTTGATATTTCTCTATCCACTTTGCCACTGTGGCCCCACTTGATATAGTTCTATCCACTGAGTCACTAAGGCCCCACTTGGAATAGCTCTGTCCACTGAGCCAGTGTGGCCCCACTCAACTCAACATTGAAGCGAGACATTTAAAGTAAACAAAAATGATATTTCATTACCTTCACATCTCTACGCAATATTCTCTATACATTAATACAAAAATTTTCATAGGGAAAAAGTAATTGAAAAATTAGTTTTTAAACTAAAAGGTAATGATTGTGTAATCTGATCTTGCCGAAATTCGAATTTGACCTGTATTGTACCCTGAGGATTCGCTCTGCAAAATTTGAAGAACTTCTGTTGAGTTTCAAAGGACTTAGAGGTATTAAAGACAGACGGACGGACAGACAGACAGAGATTGTCTACTTATTATATCGGATGATACCCCAAACCCTGAATACCATCAATCAGTATACAACATTTTAAAAAAATTATCTGAATTCCTAACAATAAAATTATTTTAGGACCCAAATAGTTTTGCATATGATTTGAGAAAGCATTCACCTTACTAGGGTGACAGAAGCAGAGAACATTCACAACAAATACAGTGATCTGGATGGATCACTTAGGGTGAGTAATAACATGTGTTTAAATGTGTGACTATATAAACAAAGTGTATCCAGGTCAACATTAATACTCAGCATAGAGAAATCAAATAATTTGCAAATCAGTGTTGGGTACCAGAAGTAAAAGTCAAAATTAAATTAGGTTAGAATTAAAAAGTAGCATGCTGTACACAGCATAGTTAGGACTTGTAAAAGATCATCTAGATATTTTGTTGATCCCAAATATTGTGGACTAAACTAATAAAGTTTAACCACCCAGGAGACAATTTCATTTTAACTTCTATCATAAGTGTTTGTACAGACTGTGATGAAATGTTTTAACAGAAACTGAATTGTAATAATCATGCTATCAGCATAAAAATGTTTCCCACATGGCTATGGGTTAACGTTCTCATAGTAGCTAGTCTAAATAAACCAGCTGAGGATACAGGACCTTGAGCAATCGAGCGACTGCAGGTGAACCCAAAAGAGAGGAGGAAGGGATTGCAAGCAGCTCACAGAAGAGAGACAATGCTAGAAGCGAGTAACCACCAAGAGGAGCTGCAGGAGAGGAGGAAGACAGAAGTGTAACAAAAAGCTGACGTGATAACGGGCATGTCAGCATCACAGCAATGAGGGATGGGGGAATTGATGCATGCAAAATACTGCTATTTCCTAATGCTGTGCTGCTGTCGTACTTCTGCCATTGTAAACAAACACTGCCAACTAGTGATGAGGACATGAATCCATGAGCCCTGTACCTAAGTAAGCACAAATACAACCCAGTAGCCTTACCCTGAGCATACAGTGAAGTCAAGTAGCCCAGTGGGGTACATAAGGTCACATTTCAACCCCATAGACAGTTGCACGATACCGCGACCAGGAATAAATAAGCCAGGGATGCACTCTTTGCCCTCTCCAGCCACCCCGAGAACTAGACAGGCAATATATGATGTGAAGCCGCATCGGAAAGAGAGCTGACACAATCAACTTCAAGGCGGTCGCCTACCAGAGTTGATTCCAGCGACCTCAAGGTGAAAGTTGCCTTCCACAGCTGATGTCCAGCTGTTGGATAGTTGCAGCAATTACCAAGAGTTTCTGAGATTAGAGAAAACTCGCTTAACAGCCCATCGAGAAGTCCCTTAGCATCTGTGAAAAACTCACCCAACTGACCTAACCTCCAAAACTTCCACGGGAGAGCATCTACAGGTGCCCTTCCCCTCCACCCGCTCATCTTTTTCTTTTCGGCAGGAGCCTCAACCACAGTTTGGATAAGCACTTGATCACTCAAGGGTCGCCTATTACGGTTATGTCACATGCCTAACGTCACTGTGTTGTAGATAAACTCATCAAGATGTCCACACCACCTCTAAACAGAGCAGAGATAAAGAAGATAAAAGCATACCTGATTGAGAACGCTGATATATTATTTCCTACCCTTAACATACCAAACCCTCTGGGTACAGACTCAGATAATTTGTTGCTCCTTTTCCGACCAATACACTATCTCGTGTGACTTTAAGCCTGACTGACACAGTTATTGTAAGAGTTACCTATTCTAGTTAGATCCTACTGATGGTTGTATATTAATTATTGTAAAAGCCCATTCACGAGACAACCCAAGAGCATTCTCAATGAAAGGAAGAGAGACCAGTACACCAATAAAATAAGCCTAACACAACTATAAGCAATGACGGCGACTTTGGCCTGAGTGGCAGGTTGTAACAGCTTCAGAAGTCCGTTACAGTAGCCTTTCACACTGTTTCTCAACCCGAGTCACTCGCACAGTACTGTTATTATATAGTTTCTCAAAGTCAGTGGGCTTAAAATGTTCTACAAATCTCCAAGTGCTCCCATACACAGCACCACTCTCCTCGTAGTGTACCACACCCTCTCATCCATACACACCACACATATGCTTATCCACCATCCTCCCCACTGATATCCCTCGCTGCATCAGACTTTGCTCAATTCCAGCACTTCAGCCAGATGGTTACCACAAAAACTGCCGGTCTTCTGTGGCTGTTACGATGTTTATCGACGGCGCCAGCCACAGTCCAGAACCTTCTTCAAATACTCAAATACTGTGGTGTGCTAAGGAAAATTATTACCAGAAAATTCTTGATCATCCTCTCAAGTCGTCGAATCCTCCAGCAGGGGGAGGAGAGGCTGCAACACCAGCCAAGTCGGCTGTCAATCATTCCCCTCGCAGCCAGGCAAAACAAAACATTGGTGAGCAGATCTGCCTGGGGGTGGGGAGGGTTGAGGTAGATCATTCCCCACAGCACCGGGACCATGCAAAACCAGGTAACAAGGCATATGTGCCCAGTGTGAGAGTCTACATGTAATACTGTCCCCTCTGTACGTCTATTCATCCCAAACAGACACTCCAATATCTGGACCTTCATAAAACGCCAGTCGATGTGGACATCCTTAGAATTTTCCTTCTGGAAGTTCCGATGACAGATCTGGAAGGAGGTATCACTAACTTGCTTCAAAATTTGGTAAGATCCTTCCCAACTTCATTGGTACCAAGATGTGTTACTCCCACTGCATTTCCTTTCTTACAGCCACACCAACTGACCTTCCCCGAATGCATAACCTGCAACTCTCGGGTCATGATAAATGTTCCTCTTGATGCAAGTAGACACTGGGATATTTTTATCTCCTGCCCGCTGGTTGTCTTTTTCCTTGAAGATGCATGTGTGCAACTTTCTCTGTTAACTGGACTTCTCTCATTGCATCGCCTGTGCTGTCAGACAACTTCTAACGCAGTCCAACAGTATCTTTGATCTTCTTACCACCATACAGCAGTCTTTCTTCATTTCCTCAGATATGGTGTTGCCAGAAGTTTTGGTGGGGCTGTGCATAAGATATGACATTACTGTGGTCACCAGATCTAGTTGTTGGTGAAGCTGTCCTTTGGCTCATTCCTCGATGCCTGGTCTCTGGTGGCATTTCTGGACACCAGACTCGGTAAGTGCCCCTTCTTTCCACAGTTCCAACATCCTCTGGGCCTCCATCGATGAAGGACAGGTGTCGCTGCCTCTACAGAAATCAGAAGTTCCTCTTCCGCAATTTCCAGCCTCCTCAATAAGCTCTCGGTCGTACTCACATTCGGCTATTGGGTCAAATGTCCTGTCCAGCCACACTCCCAACATTATCAATGTTTAGATAAGACAAAAGCGGGACTTCCCAGCACAGACTCTAGCAGCAATGTCTGTCACTGTGGCCTCCAACTTCTTGAAGACATCAAGGAAGCTATCTTCATCGGCATCATGGGACGGGACAGCTACCTGTACTGCATACCAGAGTGTCTGCTCCTGCTTCGCCAATTCTACCTCCAATACTCAGGCTGGGGCATCCTCCATGCTGTGTGGCAATGCCAGGCATACAGCTCGGCACACATCCACATCGACAATAGCATCCATAAAAAAGTTTACTGCAGTGATGTCACATGCCTTCTAGGGGCACCCCTCCAGAACAGGTGAGAGAGTCACACTATGTTCTACCACAACTCCTGCAGCGGTTCCCCTGGTTGCTGGGTATGGCTTCGTAGTTGGGCATGGTGAGTGTCGCAGATGTTGGTTGCCGAAACGCAGCTTTAAGGCCAACACCAATGTGAAGTATTCCAGTCGATGTCGTTCTGGCAGGTGCTGCAGTATACGCAGTGCACGTCTCTCAGAATAGCCACTAGGTAGTACACCCACTGCTCATCAGTCCACCCTTTCAGGGCGGCAACAATCTCAAACTGGTGCCAGTATTCATGCCAGGGTGTGTGTCCATTGTAGGCGGTGGGCCTAATTGTGATGCCTTTACCCACCACTGGTTGAGGCGCACTCACACTGCAGAACTGTTGGACCTCTCTTGAAACAGATGTATTGGCGGCGACCTCTACCTTCTACTTGTTGCCCACATCCTGCTCAGTGGTTGGTCCATCTTGGCTCTTTATCACCCACTGGCTCAGAGTATCTTATTCCCTGCTGCTGTAGGAATTCTTGCCATTCCTTCTTGACGGCACTCGCCTCCTATTCCATCTAACACTCTACACTGTTCATTCTCTCACTAACAAATTCAAATTTCCAGTCTATTATATCATTTACATTGTCGATCTCATCCAATTTTGCAACTAAACACTAACATAATGTATTTTCTTGTTAACATTTTTGTTCACACTGTCTATTTTCCTGTCCCCTACTACAGTAATGCTAGAAGATGCCATCTCTCACCTCTCTATAAAGTATAGTTCTAGTTTGCAATTACGTATATTATGTAACATTTATTGATAATCGTCTTGTGTAAAAAATAAAATTAATTGAAATTTTTTTAAATGATTTCATTGAAAGTAAATGATGTTTTCTTGTCATTCTATTAAAGTAACTTGCTGCAAACATACTTCATTCTTATAACAATTAAATTGTTATTATAAATGCAGAATAATGAGTGTCAATTAATACTTATTCACGCAGCTGTCTATTACAGAAATGTAATTGAATATATTGAAATGAAACAATAATTATTTAATACTCTGTAACACAATATGTTGGGACTACATCATACGTGATTTATTATAGGATTCAAATTGAAATAACAAGACACCTCTGTTGTTTGCATTTGTAGCCATTATTATTATGCTTACACATGGCTGCAACATGAGTAATTTTTACGTCCCATTGGAAATGGTGGCTGTGTGTGTCAAGAAACTGGTGATAGATGAGGGCATGTGCACGAGCAGGCAGGTGTGGGCGAGGATGACACCTTGGGCATGGTCCCATCTGATATTAGGAGTGGCAATGCATCATGAGGGATCAAGTCAGTGTTTGGAGATCATTGAGGCAACTTCAGGAGAGCAGGAAGTCAGCTCTTCAGCCCAGGGGATACTCATGGGAGCATGACAGTATAAGACAGAGGTTGAGTGACTATTTAGCGCTCACGTTGTTTTTTCATAGTCAACAAAAAGCCAGTCGACATGGGTTAAGTGTTGACTTTTGCACTTTACAGCTAGTGTGTATGTATGCTGTAACTATATCCTTATAAGTGTTACTCTGCATTTTAAGAGCGACTGTAATTAATTCTTTTTTTGTACCTAGTCAAGAAGTAAATTCTGTAAGGCACTCAAAAGCACTGAAGTGTTGCAATCTGGTCAGAGGTGCCTCCTTTGTAGTGACAGTACCCAGATTATTGTTAGTGTGGAGCAAGTTAATGTTGAGTGCCATTGTAAGTATGGCAAAGTAAAAGCGATTTGCCAAACAAAAAGTTACTGCAGGGCCTGTAAATGCCATTTTCTCATGGCTGAGATTCCGGTGAGAAACCCGTCAGTTTGGATTGATGCACATAACAAAGAAGAGAAGTTTTAAGACAGTTTGGATATAAATCAAGTGAGCACTATAATTAATTGTTAGGTTTAGGAGTGGATGCACAAAATTATATTCCTGAGAGTCAATGATGGACACCGTCCTTCCTAGATTTTGCTCAGTTAAACTTGCATCTGGAAAAGCAGTTCGGGTTCGACCCCTGGCCCAGCCAGACAACCGACCCCATGCAATATCCCCAGCTGCAGATTTTGTCCCATCACGCCGACCTACATAGCCAGTTAAAATCTCATCCACCAGACCACGCATCCCCATCACCATCTCGGATTAACTTTCAATATATTTCACTCATTTTGGATTGCTGGCATCCTGTATATTGGCAACCCTGTTAGTGAGGAGGATTGAGCTCCCTGGACAGGCAGCCATATCCATCTACCTCACCCTGGGGTTTGACTCGCCTACAGCCTGTAGCAAACCTACCCCCAAGCAGCCTAATACTATGCCTAACTCCCTTACAATAGGTAGTATTCGCCGTGGTAGGTCAAACTACGCTGATAGGATAGTCAACGCCACCACACTTCCTTCGAAGGTAGTCACACCCAGTAGCTACCCTGTAGCAGCATGTGTCAACACACGCCAAGATATTGTACTGTTTACCGACAGTAAAAATGCACACTCATAACCCCAAAGTACGAATGAGCTTTCGGCCAAGTTGCCAAGATGAAGCTTCAAGGCCACGTAGTACTACAGCACGCCAGGGGATGGCACCACAAGTATAAACGCTGACTCATGCTGTCTCAGCTGAAACTCCGGCCGGCTCCTTCTGGCTAATGGTAACCCTTCTGGACACCAAGTATAGGATAGTTAAGTCTAGTTGTTCTAATAGCCACTTAGACTTTCTATCTTGTGCAGTCTAGAACCAGGTTACCTTCACCTGTTTACCATAGTTTAACTTCCATTCAACTCTTGTTTGATACGAGATAGTACATACCGCCAAATTTATTCCCTCCCAGAAACAAAAAAAGTTTTATCTAAATGCAGAGTATTATTCCAAGTGTGTGTGAACTGTTTCCTAATTAGACATCAGGTCCATTATGGATAAAGCGGGAGACCACTATATACTTACTTAAACTCAATTTTATGAAACTTAATGCAGGACTTCCAGCTCCCCTTCAGGGATGCTGTACATCAAAAATATGCCTATTAAATGGCCACCCATTCTGTACACCCTGGTGCATAGAAAGGTAGAGCCCCAACCATAAGGAATTCAATTGCGAAGGCGGACAGTCAACCAGTCTAAGTTATACTTCGTCCACCGTGATTCTGGTGCCGAAAGGAGCATTTACCTGGTTCTGGGGACCGGACTCCTTGTGGACCCACGCCCAGGGGTTGTAACCGTTAACCATAGTAAATCCAACGCTGTGTGTCCACAGCACTCTTGGTGCTGGAGAACGAAGGAACCAAAGGTACAACTTTGGTCTGTCAACTTCAACTGTCGGAAGAACACCTAGCTAGGGACAACCATCGCCTGCTTGACTTTCACGGGGCTGGTAGTAGTTCAAATCCCCATACTCTACACCTGTCGGAATAGTATTCAAAAGAGGGATAAAAAGGCAGCTACTGCCTTTAAATACAAGGGCAAAGCCATAGTCGCCATCCCTGACTTTTTACCAAGTCGTAAAGCCACATGGTCAGTGCTCTACACCGGCCGGGCACCAGTATATCACTAAAGAAAGAGGTCAAATCGAATGGTGTGTCTATCCTTCACCAAATAAAACAGCCCAGACCGTGACAATCCACCGTTACTAAAAGAACATTATGCATCAAAGTTTTCTGGCACCCAATGTGGACCTTAGCACTTAATTAAATAAGGGTAGTTACGGAGAACTAGGCCAGTATGACCCCAAACTTAAGTGACCCAACTGGGAGTCAATTGCCACTAAACCAGACTTTAGGGAGTCTTGAAACAACCTGTGGCACTCATGAAACAAGCCCAGCTGTTGAGGAAGTGCATAGACCTCCATCGTCCAACCAGGTGCAAGGTGTTGGATGACACTGAGGCAGACATCAGGATGCAGCTCCCTGTATGGGAGGATGCACCCAGAAGCCCCGCCGTCGAGACCAAGGTCTTACGCGAACCTTGGTCTCCGGCGCAACGAGCCGAGGGGGTAGGCAAAGTAGCCATACCACTACCCCTGACGACCACACAGGTCCCGGTGTCGGTAGATGCTGAGGCCGATCCTTGGACACAGATTCCTGTACAGGAGAATATGCCCAACAGCCCCGCCGTCAAGACAGAGGTCAACCACGGGCCTCTGACTCTGGCGCAACGAGCTGAGGGGGTAGGTAAAGCTGTCATACCACTACCCCTGACAACCACCCAGGTCCCGTGTTGGTAGACACCATGGCCAACACCTGGACACAGCTTCTTGTATGAGAGAATGTGTCCACCAGCCCTGCCATCAAGATGGAGGTCACCCAGAGGCCCCTGACTCTGGTGCTACGAGCTCAGGGGGTAGGTAAAGCTGTCATACCACTACCCCTGACGACCACTTAGATCCCGGTTAGGGTTGCCAACTTTTTTTTTTTAAATAAGGCAGACTTTAAGAAAAAAATTAGGGAGTAGTAGGTATGATAGTATGAATGAATATAAATCACTTAGGTCTTATATATTTCATTACACTAAACTCATAAACCGGTACAAAAATTATTACAGAAAGCAAAGGTCCTTATTTAACACTGTATTTATGTACATCCTTTGCGGCAGCCTGAAGTTTAAGATTTTTCTTTACAAACTCTACAAATTTCTGCATGTGTAATCAAAATTAGCACTGAATTGTAACTCAGCCTTCATTAGATCTACATTACAATGGTTCCTATCATCAGACCATTTATTGTTCATTAAAGAAAAAATTGTGTTCTGTGTGAACATTGGATGCTGGTATTCTAAGAACAAAGCCTAAAACTTTGTTCATCTCCTCAGCTTTTATTCCTTCATCTTTTGCCTTTGTCATAACAGACACCTACTTGTCTACAGTATTACCATCAACAAAAATTACTGCATTTATATTTTCTTTTAAAGAACTAAACTCATCATAGGGCCTATCTTATTTCACATCAAGCTGAAGCTGAATACAAATGTTCTGAAAATCCTTAAAATTAACTTCTTTTATCAAGCATAGTGGTAATAAAGATTGGATACTAGCATTGTCTGGAAGGTTGATACCGCTTGCTATGTAGGAATGAAGAGAGCCATAAAAGTCCAAAAAATTATTTTCAACTTTTACATGTCCATATTTGTCACTTCAAATATTTACAATGAAGTCTGTAATACACATTCCTACAGTACCACCTTCATATGGTTCAAATTACGCCATTCCAAAATTTTCAACAAATATCCGAGCACCCCCATGCACTTTACTCATCCGATACCATGCCCTCGCATCCGTCCACACCACACACACTTATCATCTGAAATCTCGCACCTTCTGCCGTTGTTCATCCTCTCCACTAATGTCCCTTGCTGTACCAGACTTTCCCAATAGCTGCAATTCAGCCAAGTAGCTACCATAAATACTGCCAGTCCTCCAGCTGTGAAGGCATTTAATAGATGCGCCGGTCAAAGTTCATATTCTTCTTCAAAAACCATGGTGCACCAAGGAAAATTATTACCATAAAATTCTTGCTCGTCCCTCAAGTTATTGACTACTTTTGCAGGGGGGAGCAGGGACGATGACACCAGCCAGATCATAACGTCAATAATTTCACTGGCCACCAGGCGACACAGCGGTGAGCATACCTGGGAGGTGGGGAGAACCGAGATGGGTCACTGTCACAAAACCAGGACTGTGCATAACCAGATAACACAGCATCTGCACCCAGTGCGGGAGTTTGTACATTACACTATCATCTTACATCCACAAGTGAGATCACAGTGGCAAGACGAGCATGTGACATACGATAGCTGCGTCAAACACGGAAACACTCTGACTGCGGAGGAAAAGGGGACAGACAGAGAGAATGGTTATTGGCTAGCATTGACAGTATATTGGGATGGTATTTATTTTGAATATGTTGATGCATGATGTAAACACAACTTCGCCCCATCTGAATATGGCAAGCCACATGGGGAAGTCTCCCGTTAGTACTGGAAGCAGGACACTGGGAACTCCAAGAAGTTGACAGTGCCTCAACACACCTCCAACCCCCTGCTCCTAGTTTGTACTGCAAACCAGAATCTGCAGAAAACCATCATGTCATCGCCCTTCCCGAACCGAAGTTATTTTACTTCACCGCAGCGGTCGCCATTAGAAGAGAACATTAGTTTGAATTTGGCTCTGCAGGAGAAGTGAGCCAATCACCAAAGTGTCACGGCCTACTCGAGCGCCCTGAGTTGCAGTTCTATATACCAGGCGCCGAGCAAGCAGGCGAGATAAGCATCCATGGCCCATGCATGTGAATCACAAGCTCCACTCCTAGGAAGCGAGGTCAAGCCCCCCATACCACTGAAAGCACCTAAAATTGCCAGAGATCACTATACAAGGTGAACCCACCCACGCCTGAGCAGTTGCTCAGAGTGGCTTGCTGGAGTCACTCATCCACTCCTTAAGGGCTGTGAAGGCCTGAGTTGGAAACTGCAGCGGTAACAGAGTCTTGCAACACCCTCTGGCTGTGAAAGCTGAGGGCATCCTGACTAAGGACGTCATCCTACTCCTGTGCCGCTACCACGACGGTGACGATCTCCAAGAGGCCATCTTCCCCTGAAGTACGTCACTTCAACAGCACTTCCAGTCATCATCGCCTCAAGTACCTCCTACATCGAACTAACCTGTCCTAAACACGCACCTACCAGATAACCCAAGGTCACTGCAACATAGTCCCCTTAAGGGCCTTAGCCCGGCCAACTCTACCACTTGAGTAGAGAACCCCATATACTTATTACGAGGTCCCCCCTGAACATTCCCCACAAAGATCAGTTAGAATTCCTGGGCTTGATATATTAAATTTCATTCAATTTTATTATTTACCAATTAATTGAACATAACATAAATATAACAGGTAGCCTTTGCCTGACTTACATTTATTTATACTTTAACTTCCGCAGTTAATTTGTAATCTAATATATATATATATATATATATATATATATATATATATATATAAATTCAGCAGTAAAGGATTCCTATTCCATGGTAAAATTTATTACAGTGATTATATTTATCATTATTTCACTTTGCTATGTGAACTTGTGTGGTTATATTAAAGCCACAAACCCATTGATATTTATGGAGACTTATTTCTACTAGCTTTAATAACCGTTGTATCCCTTGTGAGTTCAAGTATAAGCCACAGTTTAATTTATTACTGTCTTTTATGTGTACGTTAAGTAACATCAGTTACTTAATACCCAAACTGCAAATAAAAGTAACACCAAGCGGTATTCCGAGTTTGGCCAAGGAAATGCTCAGGGTATTGCACTGACTAATCTTCGAGGGAGCCCTTCACTAGGAACTCAATACACTTTGGTATTGCGACTGCTCACGTGATCCGCTCTATAACCCTTCGAGCTAGTGAATAGCCAGATGTGGTTAAGCAACTATACCCAGCTTCACGTCACGTACATTTCTTTGTGTGGCAATTCATATTTTATCAGAGTTAATATTAATTGATCTGCCTAATGCCGAAGACCTATAAGACAGGTGTCGAGAACCGTTTGCACCTCCTAAATGAATAAATAAATAATTCAATTCCAGAATAACAAGAAACAATTTTTAATTTTCTTAACCAACCCAGACACCGGGAAGAGTGCCTTTCGAATATTTAATAATATTACATAGTGGCACAGACATATTAGGCATAGAACCGTCAGCAATCTTTCTTGAATATACAGCTATCCCTCCACGATCTTTCTACACCCTACCCAGCAGCACGAGCACCACTCGGCCGCAAGCAGAATTGACTGCTGTTCCTCAGCCGGCCGCCCCAGTACCACCAAAGGAGCAGAGGAGAGCTCTGCTGTCTGCAAGTCCACAGGTAACACATCAGCTAGGAGTGTTGCCCAGTGTTGCTAATTTTGTCCCAACAGGCAAACCTACAAGTCCCATGATCTATGCTGTTACCTTGCCCAAGAGGGCTTAATCTCTACCAGGCATGTTATATGTGCCACTCGCATTCAAGAATTGAATGTGGCCAAGCCACACGTACATGAACCGTGTAAGAGCATACACTTAAATTCAAGTGATTCATCGGGTTTCTGTCCCCAAGTCACCTACATCTCACACGCCACAAGCTACCACACCTCGTTACCTCTCCTTTCAACATGGGAAGAACCCCCCACGTAGCTAGCCTGGGACTTGTGTGCATCCCTCAGGTGACTCCGTAAATGAGTGATTTGTAACTGGTGTATATCCTTTGTGTATACACAAGTTGGCATCCGAGATTTTAATCCTCACATCACTGACCATTACTGGTACAGTGCTCCACCAACATACCAAAGTACAGGGTGGGGCCTCCCCTTGAACTGGGTAGCTTAAAAGTTTGGATTCTTCCATCCCAGGAGCAGCAGCTTCCTTCAATGTGCTGCTTGCAATACAGTGCTCGTCAAGAGAAAATCAATGCACAGTAACAAAAACAAAGCAACAAACCTTTTTCAACATATTTCCCTCAAATTTTCTAATTTTTTACTGTTCTTTAAAAAGGATCTTAAAAGAGAGGTGGTCTTAATAAAAAAAGTCTCAACAGTAAGGTTCCACTCTATATAAATTTATATCTCATAAATAAAAGTGTGTAACTTTTCCATTAGAGATGTGTAAACATGACTTCATATATCCCACTAGCAAAATGTGCTGTTTGGATGCAACTGTCACTGTTGGGAGGGAGGATACATCGGTCAAAATTTGGCCATATTGGTTTGTACAAACAAATGGGTGGTACAGAAAAGTTTTGGGGAACCGTGAAAGTCTGTCAAATCGAGGTTTGACTATCTTCTGAAATCACTTTCATGGCTGCAGTGTGGTGAGCTATATACTGGGAAGAACCATTGATATAAGGGAAAAATTACAGTCAGGCGAAATGGATGATGGTATAGTTATTAACGTGTACACTTCTCTCATTACTTTTGTGACTGAACTGAAAACATCATTAAAGTTATCAAGAGAAAAAATTTAAAAACGGTCAACTAAATGAAGAAAGTATGCCTAAAAGAATTAAAAAGCCTAAGAGATTCTTCAGTGAGTCAGAGTGTGAAACTGAATGTAAGCCAGATAAAGAAAGTTATCTGAATTCTGTCCTGCTGACCAGTTATATGACAAAACTGATAGATTGGTAACAGAATTTAAGAACCAAATTTCCATTTACAAAAAAATTTCTGAAGAATTCTCATTTTTATTTTATCTCACAGTAACTCATCCTGAATAAATTCAAAAATCAGCTGACATATTGCAATAGATATATCCTAGAAGAAACATTTGGAACAGAGTGTATCCCCTTAGAAGACGAAACTAACAGCCATTAATTACCACTTTTAAACAAATGTCTAATTCCTAAAAATCTTTGCCACTTGTATCAAACTCTGCACATTCTTTTTAATAATTATTTATGCACTCCTGCTATGAACTGTTCAGCCAAAAGGTCTTCTCCAGCATTTGCAAAAGTTACAAATTATTTGCGTTAATCTCAAAGTTAACTATGCTTAGTACAACTTGTACAATCAACACTCAAAAATATGACCTTACACAGTTCCCAGAAAATTGTTGTTTCTTTCGAGGAATTTGGATTCATTCTGCCCAGTCTCGCCCCCTTCATACAAAAATTTCATTAAAATTTTACTTACGCTGTACTTGCATGGCTTTAGTGGTGAATTACATGTTATATTTGTTAAATATAGTCAAATGGTTCTTGTGAATTGACTCGTAAGAACCAAGTGCTTTTAAAATCAAATTTGAAATATTTTGATTAATTTTGACCCCCAAAAACTTAACAAATTTGTCAGTGTTCAATTGTTTCTAAAACAAAACTAACACATTACTTTAATGAAATACTAATTTATTCTAAAACTCTATGCCCTTCAAAAGAAATTGTAACCCAGACGAACATATAGCCACAAACAAAAAAGGCCTAAACACAGCACGCCAATCAACTCTTTGTGAACCCAAACCATATTTTCACTGCCTGTTGCAGGAGAATCAGGCGATTTATTATTTAAATATTAACTTGTCATCACAGGTACATTACCCCGTCATTCATGGGCTTCATACGTACTTGACATAAGGGAGGTAAAAGGTAGATGTCGTAATGAGGTTGCAATTAGCATGGATCCCTTCAGCCGTTGCTCTAACAAGTCGTGCACCAGTACAATGGAACCAAGCTACCTTGCCAGGTGAATACAGAGAGGAAAGCAGCTAACCATACCTTCCTTCTGCCCTCTGGTGGCACAGCTGTGCACGCACCCTCCATGCCCGATCTACGCCTCACTATGCCAAGCTTTTCATTCTCTGTACATAAAGAGAAACTGTGCCATTTATGGTAACTTTCTTGAAGTACCACAAATATATTTACGTTCTCATGTTTAAGTTAGTTGGTTTCAGAAAACATGAATGATTCTGAAGTATCAAAGGCAGACAAACATAATTTTAATGAACTAAGTGTCCAAGGATTGTCATACTAGTGTTCAGGAGATGTGATTAGGATTACTAAGAGTAAGTTTGTGTGCATAGCAAATACAGTGAAGCAACAATTTAACGAACTTCACATAAACAAAATTAACATTATGTTATAACGCACTACTATTTTGATTCTGAGAAAAGCCGATAAAATTGGTTTTTGTTTCACTTTAAGTAATTTTTATATTACAACTTCAGGCATAATATTAAAATATTCATGTTAACGAACAAATTATATCTCGATTCCATACTAATGTCATAAATTCAGATTTTTTTTCTCCCTAAGGTAACTGAACAGCTCTCGGAATATTGTAATGTCTACAAAAATTAGTCTTGTCATGGCCATGCCATAGCTATTCCCCAGATGTTAACATGACTTGAGATGATGAAACCATGGGAAATTGGCACACAAACAGACATCTCAGTACACGAAGCACTTATGACAAAGCGAGTGTGCGAACTACATGGTGTCTTTCTCTTGTTACAGCAGCTAGAACATTTTTCTCGTGTATGACATCTATGGTCTGTCTGATGATGTTTGTTTATGCGCAGCACAAAGGTTATGATGTTTTTCACCGTGAATACATTACTACACCACTACCATGCCATATACAGCTTCGGTATGCTGTGAAAATTGATAAATATAAGAACTGAGTGAAATAAGATTTTGTGATGCCAAACACGTTGTTGTTTTTAGTGAATACTATGAACTATGAACTGGCAATCTATTATGAAACGTAATGTCTGTTGAAGATACAGGAATCTTATTCAGAAAAATTGTAGTGAAATTCTAAAGTAGGCAAAAAAATACTGTTCATGGTTTATAACTATTACGTTAATTGAAATACACATATTTATAGATTTTTTTACATAGGCAGTAGAATATAGCAACCATATACAAGAAGAGATGAATGGTGTATATGTAAATAACAACTACTCTAAGAAGTGATGAAATAGTCAGTGCTCTGAATGTTTATGATGGACTGGCTCATAGTATGATATAATCACAAACACTTAATTATTTTATTAAAAACTAAAACTATTGTATTTCAAAACAGTAACTTGATGCACTCCTGCTCTTTCATTCCCGAAACTGAGCGCTGATTCCCTCCTATATATTGTACTTACTCCGACAATGTCGTGTTCTGAATGGGTTTTGCCTGGCAGGTTCACGGATCTGCCCACGTTGGGAGATCTTGGAGGACACTTGTTTGGCAGAGGTTTGTTAGCCGGAGAAGGGGAAACAAACCCCTGGGTGAGCTTGACCACATAGATTTCCTTTCCCGGAAGTTTGGTCCTACCCACCGTAAAGGCTGCCAATATTTGTGATGCCAGCAGTCACTTACTACACAACAAAGAGAAAAGGAAAAATATATATAAAGATTAATGAAGCTGCTGAATTATTGAAATGACAGACTACTCCCTCCCGGCAGTTCCTGTAGAGCATCTGGGACACTGCCTGGATGTTTATACGGGACTGGCTTAGTTGGTTTCCTTACCAAGACAAAATTGAGTGCCAGCCTAACAACTTTGCGGGATTGAGCCGGTCTAGGGGGGATGCAGACTATAATCACTTTTCCAGCTGCAGTGCGTATTTGGCACGTGTTGGTAGGCAGGTTGTGGGGGGGCTTGGTTCGACTCCAACCACTTGCGGTTCTACATTACTCAAGTATTCTAAGTCTGTCCATGGCCAACAAATACCTAGTAGTGAATCTAAGAAAGAGTTACAGTCCTCCGTTATCGAGGGTAGTTCTTTGGGCGGGTTATTCGGAAGTTCAGCAGGCTGAGAGCTCTGTGGGGACTCACTGGGTGCACTGGAAGTTACTGTAGTAATTGCCTGACTTAATTCTCCTTGTAAGGCACTACAGGCTAATCGGCGGAGCTGACTACTATGACCTCCACCCTTACATGGCATTTAGAAATCTGTTCTTCAAGAGAAGAAAAAATAATAACAAAAGAAAATAATAATAGTTAGTTCTTGGCTCACACTAGCTACACTCGGCTACGATGGCGCACTCAAAGCAAGGAACAAAAGACAGCGTTTATCACCGCCAAGCGAGCATGCACCTTTGAGCCTTCTGCACTTAGCAAAGAAGCCCAATTGGATTGAGTTCAAGCCGCCCGCCGTCTGGAGAGGCCTTCCTCTCCAGTTCCCTCCCATTCTTTATTTGCAGCACACTAAACTCGCCAGCAGCAATGACCCCGTTGTCAGTGCCTTTGTGTCTGGTACTGAAACAATGGGAAGCAGTACTAGTCGACAGCCATCATCAGCAATGCCGGATGAAAAGGTATCTGTGCAAGCCAGTAAGTCTGGTCTCCCCAGGTGGGCAAGTGTCCCCATCCAACATATTGCAGTGCCTTCTGTACCCGGCTTTGTGCGAAGTCATCAACCCACACGACAAGTCTTAATTTCCAGCGAAGTAATTAAATGAAACTAGTAACACTGATTATAGACCTAGCGCTCCTGACCTAGCAGATTCAAACCACATTGACCGTGCTCCCCTGACTTCCTAGAGTGACACGCATCAAAATGTTTAAAACATATGTGGGCTAAAAAATGCACTGTCATATTGGATTGCTAATAAAGAGACATTATTATGTTCTAATCTGTTTTTCTCTCCCACCTCTCTTCACTTCTGACACACTTCTTACCCCTTTCACCCCATTGTCAGCCAGTAAACTGAACATTACTTCCAGGAGTTCGCACAAGCCACTCCCTCCCCCTTCACCCTTCATGCATCATGTAGAACCAGCATTCCTCTTCTGTGCTATTGGTTGGGGTAGAGGGTTGTCCTGCATTGTTGGCTAACACCAAAGAGGAGTATGTGGCTGCTATTGAACCTTCTCCACTGACGATTTTCCGCCCTGCTTCAGTATTCACAGGGCAGCCCATACACAGTATTCCCTAGGGATGTGGTATGCAAACTGTACCAATGGGACTCTGAGCTGCCAGCCATTTCCCACTCAATCTGATAAATGAGAAACAGGGTTAGGGTGAGTTCCCCTTCGTTGGAGAGGCAGGCCTCCTTCTGAGCACAAAGATGGTACTATCCTTGGCAGGTTGGATCTGTTCCCATATTTTCTGTGGTACCACTCACTTCTGGATAAAGTTTGTGTTCGTGACTGTATGCAATGTGGGCAGTACT
This sequence comes from Dryococelus australis, assembly GCA_029891345.1. Classification (NCBI taxonomy): domain Eukaryota; kingdom Metazoa; phylum Arthropoda; class Insecta; order Phasmatodea; family Phasmatidae; genus Dryococelus; species Dryococelus australis. The sequence continues at coordinate 95,402,522 of CM056994.1, forward strand.
TCTCTTGCCCCAATGAGCACTGTAATGTAAGGTGGGTCTCGTACGACCGCCTTCTCTAGTATGGTGGTGACATCCTCCTCTTTCACTTTTCTGCGGCCCTGGCCCCCCAAGTTCTTGCTTTTCCCCTGATTTTGGGTGGGCTTCGTTAAGTTAGCTGATTCTTCTCCCTTTTGCTTCTGACAGCCTTGTCAGACCTGTCTGTCTGCTTTGTAGCTTCTTCCATAGTATTAGGCCATCCCTATAGAAATGCCTGATGGGCCAGTGCCAACTTAGGTAATGTAGAAGATGGGGCAGTGTTAGACTCTGGCATTTTTCCCTCATGCGGAGGCTTTGGTTACGGAGGCTATCTTGCGGAGCAGGGTGTGATCTTAGGGCGAGTCAGCGCTCTTCAGATATCTGCTATATCTGTTCCTCAAACTAGCGCCCTTCTCACTAGCTCTTCGAGCATCTCGAGTTCTGGATTACGCACATGCGAGTGAATCTCAGGTAGCAGCAATTAGGTTATCATTTCCACCATATCTAGTTCATCTAGCCTGGGATGCACACATTGGAAGATCAATACCTTGTGTTGGATGAACAGTTCCGCCTCATTTTCTCTCTGAATCTGGCAGTGCAACTCACTGGTGAGCTGAGCTACCAAGCCGGGGCCCAAGAAATGTGCTATAAGCCACCCAGTTGGTGACAAATTCCTTGTATTTCGGCCATAATTTTCCTGCTTCTTCCTGGAGCTGGTCCTTTTTGCCTTAGGCACCCACAGGGTTCTAGATAGGTAAATTCTCTCAAACTCCATCACGCAAGCCTGGGGAAATTTACACGGGTCCTTTTGTGTTTTTTTCCGCATAGTCAGGCAGAGGCATCTGGTCGAGAACCAGTGGGTGGATGTCTGCTATTAGTTCTGATTGGGATGGTACCTGCTCTGTGAAAGTCGACATATCGGGCACTTAAAAATTGGATCTTCTAGGTATCTTGTCCTATCCTCCCATCTGAGACAGAGATGGTGGTAGGTGCATGGGCATTCATGGGAGGCTACTCAATAGATGCCTTTGCCAGGGCATCTAGGGTAATCGCATCAGCAATATCTATCTCTGCAATTCGAGCAATGACACTCCATTCTATCAGTATCTCTCTCCTGGTCCTCCTAAACAGGCATGGATAATGGTAAGCAGCATCACAGTGCGCACACGTAATGTAGTAATGACGTGTTCCGGGGGGGGAACTCTTCTACCATACAAATTTGCCGTATGCTCTCCTCTGTATTTTTGGCTGAAACCATTCTGGTTCTATCCAAGGGCACCACAGAGGCTTCCCGGTCATGATTATGCCGGCCACATAGCCTCAATTGCTCTCAATAGCTCTAAATTGGGCACCAAGAAATAAAATGTATGATGCCCCACCTAATGGATGTTATTTGCATGGGTTGATATCAGAGCCTCCCTCTCCCCCTCCCCCCAACAACTGGGAATCAGGCATTATCAGCTTGACTGGGTTATTGCTGGGAGTGGTACTGGTGGTTTTTGACAAGTCAATAATGGCACACTGGGCACAAGGAGGAGTGTTAGTTGGGTGCTGGCCTAGTTTGCACTCGGGTAGGTGTATAACTGGATGGCAATTAGAGGCATCGGACCACCTTATTTATGGCTGATGGCCGGTTTGAGGATGTTGGTTTCTTTGGAGGTGTGGGAGACAGTGGCAAGACAGCATGCGGGATGTGCCAAATTTAAATTTCTGCTTCCACTGGTTGAGCTGGTGACTGTTCCCCTATGCCTCTCTTCCAGGAATCCACCCGGTTGACACTCTGGTTGCACCCTACCAGGCCTCCAATCGGGCTAGTCGTGTTTGGGCACTTTATTTCCCCCAGCTCTGTGACAAGGCATAAGGGAGTAGGCACAGCCTCAGAATAAGCAGCTGGGTTGGGTACGTAGGCCTGACTATTGGTCTCCAGCAAGTGACTTGGCAGACAGGACATCACCGGCAGATCCAAGCACTTAACTGAATAGGTCAATAGCAGGGTAGGGGCGACTGCATCTGCACTTAATTGGGCAGGACGTTGCCAGCAGACCCACGCACGTAACTGAAGATGTCAATAGCAAGTCAGGGGCGACTGCTCTTGTGTTACTCAGTAAGGCGGGACGTCACCATAGATCCAAGTAACATGTACAGTTGCTTCCCCCTAAAGATGAAATAGGAACAGAGGTGTCGGCTCATATCTGCTCTTGCAAGAGTGTCTGAGGTTTGTTTGGACAAAACAAGAAATAGCATGAAGCCGGTTGAGAAAGTACAGTACCTGCAAGTGATAATCCCGCCAAATCTGTTATTGTGTGTTTATTGTTGAGACAGTAAACACACAGAACTCGCCAGTACACAGAATAGGGCCTGAAAGGCCAATCCTAAGGTGCCAACCGAAGTGATGCCTAGTCTCGGAAGATGCAGGGAGGGGGGGGGGGGGGTGACCCCTGTGGCACAGTACTCAAACTCGTTGCTGAAGGTGCATGACTAGCGGGGTAACTGTGAAGCAGAGCGCCAGCACGGGGGGTGTGGGTGGCGGAGAAGTGGAGGAGATGGCCAAAACTGGCTGCTCGTCTCCCCTGCACGGCTGAAGGGCTAAATGCATGCACAGTGATGTGAAGCAGGTTGCGGACCAACAGGATGCATCAGGTGACTTGAGCCAACCCTGGATTTCAAGGGTGGCTTGTGGCTTATAGGGCTGAACGTCTCTTCTCAGGAGGAGGCTACGTCTGTGGCGAGGCTAAAATGGTTAATGATGTAGCCTGCAGCTCGTCAGGTTGACAGCCACAAATCACTATATCATTCCCAATAGAACCTGTACACTTCCACCACGGTTTTCTCAACTTATTTTTAAACATTTTTTAAAGAATGCGAAACCAGGAAACCAATCAACCCAGTTTGGATAGTCGCAAGTGATGCTAAATGTATTTTAGAGATAAGAAAAACCGAAAGCTACAAAACATTTGCACAATAAAGCAAAAAAGGGGAAGGGAAATTAGAATTATTTTCCTGCATCCGATAGGTGTGGAGTAAATAGATATTTATAGTTAATGAAGGCCTCGTGGCCCGGTGGTTGAAAACACTGCCTTAGCCATTGTGATTTTGCTGAAATAGAACCATGGGATGGCTGTACCAAAATACAAAATGGACATAGTGCTTGAAAATGGTTTTTTGTATTGTTACTTAATTTTCAATACAAATACAAATGTATGCAGAATTACATAGTTCTCATCAATTGTTTTACAATTTCAGAGATAAATTTCTCTATTTCAAACATTACGAGCAACTGAGTGACTCCACCTACATAGCATGGAACAGACTAACATGAAAACATGCTGGTGGGTGAGCCACTCAACTATTTTGGCTACAAGTTGGGATGTACACATATTCAACATGACATGCTGCATTTCACCTGACAGAACCACTACCAACGGTCACCTACACATATAAAATGTTTGTTTAGTTTGCAACGTTTGACCACATGGGTTACATTTTACCATGTAACCAGCCACATGTCGCCCACCACGCTTTTGATGATCTGTTATAGCCCTTAACACAAAAATATGTTTTCCCCCTACATATGTATGTTTGTATATGTGCTTATATGTAACGTGTATATGTGTGTATGTATATACAAAGGTTGTTTCAAAAAAGATGGGCGCTGCTTACAAAATTAGTAGTACGTAATGTATTAAGGAAAAAATACTAACAAACATATGGCCAATTCAACTTCCCTTCTGTGAAATTGCCCCCTAAAGCTAATGGGACTTGTTATGGTGGACAGAACATGCATTATGGATGCAGACAATGCTGAAGTATACCACAGCAGTGTCCCAGCCAGACCAGTTGTGTTTGCACAGAAGGTAACTGTGGTAGATCTGTTTTATCACCAGGTACGTGCATCAGCAGTGAAATGGAATACACTTACGCAGAAAATACAGACATGATCCTAATGTATGGGTGCAATAACTGTAATTGTGCGGCGGCCAGATATTTGTACATGAACACACCCCCAAATTGACGACACCCAAAGAAAACGACATTTCAATGCCTTTATGAGCGACTACAGGAAACAGCGGACAACCGTGATGCACCAACTACAATGTATTTGAGAGAATGCAGTCATTCACTGCAAGATACTTGCAGAGCTGTGTTGATGCCCAGCACACTTTGATCAACATTTTCTCTAGTGTGTGTGTGCACGTGTGCATGTGTGTGCACATGTGTGCGTGGCATGCATGCACGTGTGTGTACACACACATATGCATGCATGCACACACACATACACACACACACTGGGCAGTGTACCTACTGTGCATACTCCGTCCCTTGTAGCAAGTCCACCAGCTTCGGAGGGTGATTACACGGAGGGGAGGCTGGATCGACCATGAGTTTGCTGATATTTTTTTTTTCATATATTACTTACTACACATCCTGTAAGTAGCGCCTTTTTTATGAAACAACCTCTACCCACCCCAACCCACACATTTGCTCTCCCTTTCTCTCTCTCATGCTCTCTTTCAGGTCCAGCATAAGATAATAAGATGAAGCAACCATGCCATTAATTACACCTTAAAGTTGTTAATAAATAAATGTTGCCTACAAGTACACTGCAGCAAGCAACGCATGCTCTTTGTTCTGGCCAGCAGTTGCTAGAAAACGAACCTAATATTTCATTAAAACAAATGTTATATATTATCTATAAACAATTAACAAGGACACAATTTTAGAGTTTTTGGTAGTCAAATTCAATCAAAATATGTCACATTTGATAGAAGTCAATTTATGGGAACCATTTGTCTATATTCAACAAATATAGCATGTAATTTTGCTGCTAAAGCAGTGCAGAAACTCAAGTAAAATTTTAATGCAATTTTTGTGTATAGGGTTTGAGAATGGGTCAGAATTGTTCTAAATTCAATTAAAGATTCTATTAAAATAATTTCCATTTTCTCGAGAATATGAAAGGTCATGGTTCTGAGATCTGACTGTATTAAATAATAAACCAGTATAGTACATTCAGGATATTCCTCTGCCTCATGCAAACAAGGCTTAACTAAAGGCAATTTCACAAGATCAAGTGCTTCATTGAATTCAACACATTTAATTTGAATTATTGAATACAGAAAAATTCACATACACTTCAATGGAGCAAATTCAATAGAAATTGAATTAGTACTACATGGTTTTTAAAGGTTTTTAATATTTATTAAATACAGCTCCATGTTTGAACATGGAGCTATATTCAATAAATATTGATGCAGCAACTTAAAATATTTTCACAAATATATCAGTTAAAAAAATTACAATTAAGTTCAGTAATTTTTGTAACATCTACAAAGAGAAAATAACCTGTCAAAATCAAAACAAACATTTTTTTCCTACGATGATACATTTACTTTGCATGGAATAAATATAGGTAAGCAAATAATTTTGTACCTCAAATGTGCATGAATTATCGTATTAAAACACTGTACTATATAATTATAATTTTTTAATAATTAAGTGTGCTAGCTGAAAGGCTAAATGGCCATGATTATTAAGTCCAAGTAACATCACACAGCATTCAAGGAATTGAATTTAATAAATTTGAAGTGAACTTTGATTACATGAAAGGGTTTTAAGCCTAGAAAATTACACCAAACGGACAATGCACCACATTTGTGTGCATTCAGTTTAATGTTATTTTGAATGAGAACTATTCTTACTAGGTTGTGATACGTGGCATATTTAGGAAAATAAACCAAGCACGCCATACATAGAAAACACATGTACACAAAATATTCCATGCTCTCAAACATGCACACACATCTTCAATATAGTTCTTCCGGACTGCTTCACTCATCTCCTTCACTATTTTCAAGCGCTGATTAAGGGGCGCCTCTGGGCTCAGATCTTTGACCACATCAGCAGTTAGGGAAAAATCAACTCTTCCCTTGAAATTCCCTGCAGAAAAAGGATGTAAAAACAATTATAAGTTAAGAGTACACTTATTCACATAAGTAAGGTATAAATTGAAATTGCATAAGTATACACACACACCATAAAATCAAGAGAGTCTAATAAATTAACAAATAATCTCCCACCATCAGGAAAGTGATTAATATAGTTGGTCTACCTTTTATTATTAACACAAAAACTTCTACTCTGCTAGGCAACCTTCCCCATAAATAAACACACAGTTACTGATAACCAGTGAGCCTACTTTCCTCTACATGGGCACAGATAAATTTTAGTGAATTTCTTAAAAGTTTAGATGGTAGGTAGGCTTTTACATCTCATTGACAGCAATATCATTATAGATTAAACCAGAAACATGTGAGACAGTAACACAATTAAAATACACGAGTTACTTACCCGGAATTCAAATTCAGAAAAACATATAATTAAGCTAGCTTCAATCAACTGCATCAGAGATAGGATTTGGAGAATCAACTTCAGATGTAATCTGTCTAATGTTTTGAATGATAGAGTTCACTAACCTGAAATATTTAAACGGCCATCATTTTGAACATAAAGGCCAGCCTACAATTTATTTAGCAGAGAATATAGCACATGCACAGAATGTAGAATGCAAGTCTTGGGATGGCGCTGCCTACAATCAACTACAACACACGCACAAATATTTAGCACAGAATCCACGCATAGAAATTTAGCACAAAATCCACGCACAGAAAGTTGGCCAATATCCTATAATTCCTGTGCGTGGCCAATCAGAACGTTGATACCACCGAGTTCATGTGACAATCAAAATGGCTGCAAAAGTAACGAATTTTATTAGTAATTGGAGAGTTTGGCACCACATAAACATTGGTTTGTTTCAATTTCAATTGTTATTGTCCAAGCGATGTATGTTAAGATGAAAGGTATAACGCATTATATTTCTACAAATTAAGACACAAGCAGCAAAGTAAACGGCTGTTGACAATTTTTTTTTCATTCCAGTGTGACCAATAAATGCACGCAAAACTTCCTGAGCATAGTTTCTTTCATTTTCACGTCTGTTTTGTTGAAACATCCATCAGTTCTGTGCGTATACTGTTTTGATTGTAGGCTTTCAGATTCGAGCTGTGTGTGTGTTCTGTGCCATTGCACGTGATGTACATGTGCTAAATCAATTGCAGGCTGGGCTTAAGTGTCTGAGCCATTAAAAACACATAAGTTTACAGGGCCTACAATTATGCTACTTGTGTGGAAAAATTGGTGAAAATTGATTGATTGGTACCTGAGATGAGGCATAAAAACCGTATTTTCCTAATAGGTGATATCTTACAAAAGAGCTTAAAAAAATATTTTTATACTATACGTCTAATAGATACCGTCAGCATAAAACATTTGGTTGAATTTGGTTAAATTGTTAAAATAGATATGCCAAACATATCAAAATATTTATATAGCCACCATTTTGAAAATCAGTGTCTGTCCCATTTAAATTATGTAATTTTCTGTACGTGTGCAAAATTTTGTGTAAATTAGTTAAATTATTATGGAAATATGGCAAAATGTTTATTTAATCACCTGACACTACTTTGCAAAAAATTTAGCAAAAGAGATCTCTGTATGCATAAATGAAGTTTCTAATTAATACTGTTTGCATATAAAATTTTATTGAATTTTGTTTAATCATTTCATAGATACAACTAATTAATCTAAATTATTTGAGTTATATAAACCACATTAAAATATGCCTGCTGCACATAACACATGTTAATTTACATACCCTACTATAGCAATAGTTGCATGAAATTTTGGTATGAATAGATTGATTGATCCTACAGAAATGGCATAAAACCACCATTGTTCATGTGATAATCTTCATAAATGGAGGACAAAAAATTTATATATTAGCATATTCCATTATTGTCATAGATATAACATAAAAAGTTAAATTTAAATCTGTACATAGCCTTGTAGATACAACACGCTAAGCTAAAATGTTTGTATATGCAACATTCATAAAATAAGAGAATTACACAGTCTACCACAGTACAACTTCTTTGTCAAATTTGAAAGAAATTGGTTGATTTTTTCACGAGATACGTAATAAAAACTATTATTTTACGTGGGGCTGTCTTCCAAAATAGCGGAGAAATTAAGTTTACATATAAAATTTTGATGGATATAACTGATACTGTCGGCATACAAAGTTAAGTTAAAATATTTTTTGCAGTTTTGTAGATTAAAAATTTTGAGCTAAAATATTTCTATGGCTGCCATTTTAAAAATGTGAGTGTCTGACACTTCCAAAGTTTATAGCTTATCAGTTTACATGGCCTGCCATAGTGCTATTTGTTTGCCAAATTTGGTAAAAATCTGGTGTTTTTCAGAAATATTGCATAATTTTAATTTTCCCTGTGATACTATTTAACAAAATGGTGGACATAAGAGATTTTGTGTGGAAACATTTGATGGTTGTAATATATAGAGCCAGCATAGAAAGGTTCAATGGAAATAATTACATGGCTTCGACGAATTAACTTATAAAACTAAAATAGCTATAGTGGCGCTATTTTGAAAATAGGTGCCTGACACCTAAAACATGTCAGTCAACATTACCTACAGCAGTACTACTTGTTTGCAATATTTGATAAATTGCTCAATTGTTTCCCGAGACATTACACAAAAAGTTTTATTACTTAATGTAGTGCTACCTAACAAAATGACAGAAAAAAGTGGTTGTTCGCTTATATGATGCTTGTAATAGATACTGTCAACATACAAAATTTGGTTGAAATTGGTCACACTGCATGGTAGTTATAACAAATAAACCTAAAATATTTGTATGGATGCCATTTTGAAAATAAGTGCCAAAAGTTACTAATATTTTCCTGGCCTAATATAGTATTACTCACAAGCCAAATTTGGCAAAAATTGGTTGAGTCATTTGAAATACAACATAAAAGCTTAATTTTTTCATGTGGTGCTATCTTCCAAAATGACAGATAAAAGAGGCTCCGTGTAAATACATTTGATGTTTGTTACATATACTCCCAGCATACAAAATTAAGTCTAAGAATGTACGTGTGTGTGTATGCTAAAAAGAAATTGAAATAATAATTAATAAGATGTTTATGTAAATGAGTTAATTGCTGCAAAGATGTTTCGAAGTTGAATTGTAAGTATTGTAAATGTAATAGTGTCTGAGATTTATTGATTTTATTATAAGAAGATGAACGAATGCTATTGACTATTTTTGTTTGAGAAGAATTGAATAATGTTAATTGAATTTGTTGTAGAAGAAGAATGGGAAAATAAAATCTTGATAAACTTTTAATGTGTGCATACGTGACGTCTACTGAAATGTTACAAACATCTTGGCAAATATGGTCAAACAACACATATAGACAGTTACAAATACATAGACAAAGTACCTTCAAAACACAGCACATAAAACCCTTTAATAACAATACTAACACAAGAACACTAGACACAATAGCTAAAGACTTCACAATGTAGAACATTACTACAGCTCAATAAGCATCTCCCAGACTCTTAATAAGCTTGATACATCTCCTGGACAAGCTATCAATAAGTACCATAGGCTAGTCACTCATTGACTATATATTCAGTCTTAGCTGGGTAACTCATATTTCAATACAGGGCTTTCAATAGGGTTTCAACTGTGTAATATTGGACTTGCTCACTAAGTTCCTTCAAGAGTCAACAACTCTCAACAATTATTGCATATTACACCCATAACACAATATGGACTATCAAAATCCAAAAATTATTTCTTTGTGATGTTTTCCCAAATTTACTGACTGGGTTAGTTCTTCATAGAACTAGGTCGTTTAGCTCAAACTTGCACAACTTACTAGTATTATAATGTTTCTCGCAGCTCTCAGCTGCAGTAAAAAGGTGTTTCCTCACTAAATTTTCCACTTCCTGATGTATCTTCTCCGGGTCTGCACCACACGTATTTGATGTGGCTAGACCTTCAGGGATAAATTGCCCTTTGGCACCCCTGATTGCTACTAATAGACTATGTGTGTGGTTTCAGAAAGAGCTCTAGATTGAAGTAGTGATTCTGATTTTGAGATCTGGCCATCTCATATGTTGTCTGGTGTCAGTAATAGCAAGAGGTAGCAGCATTGTGAGGAAAGAAGCAGGCTGTCTGCCAAAATGGAAAGAGATATCTAATCTGAGCGCAGCAGTCAAAGCATACTGGACAAAATGAAATTCCCTCAAACTGAAGAATGGTGTGCTTTACAGAAACTGGAAAAGTAATGAAGGAAAACAAACATTTACAGTGGGTCCTTCCAGAATGCAGGGTTTCCGAAGTCTTAAAAGAAGTGCATAATGGGGCAGCCAGCGGGCACTTTGGTGTTAATACAGCACTCAACAAAGTTAAATTAAGATTCTACTGGCTTTATTGTTGGGAGGAATTTGAGAAGTGGTGCCAATTGTGTGACACCTGCACTACGAGAAATTGCCTAAGGACCAGAAGACAAGGTCCCCTTCAGAAATACAATGTTGCAGCCCCATTAAAAAGAATGGCAGTGGATATTCTGGGCCCCTTGCCACAGAAAGATGTAATCTGTTTCTACTGGTGTCTCAAGATTACTTTACTAAATAGTCTGATGTCATTCCCCTCCCAAACCACGAAGCCCGAACTGTGGCAGATGCACTTATAGAGCATGTCTTCTTGAGGTTTGGGGTGCCATTAGAACTCAATTCTAATCAGAGAAAAAACTTTGAAGCTGCGGTCTTACAGGAGGTGACAAAAATTCTAGGGATGAAAAAAGACTCGTACTACAGCCTTACACCCTTAGTTGGACGGAATGGTCAAGATGCTTAGTCACACTCTTGAGCAGTACCTGTCGATCTTTGTGGCAGACAACCAAAAAAGGGTGCCATAGTTTCTTCTTGCTTACCCCTCAGTAATTCACGAGTCCACAAGGGTAATACCATCAAGGATGCTGTTTGGAAAAGAGCTACACCACCCCAGTGACCTGTTTGGCCGACCGACAGAAGAGGAAGCTGCAGCCCCTGATTATGCCAGCAAATTATGTAATAGACTTGTTGGCATTCATTATTTTACTCGACATCATCTCAGAATAAATAGTGACAGGATGAAGATGCTGTATGATAGGAGAATGTTGGGCGAGGTATTTCAAAAAGGACAACTGGTGTGGCTGTAGAACCCACAGAGGAGAAAAGGGTACTTCCCAAAGCTACAGAAATGTTGGGAAGGTCTCTACAGGATTCTGAAGATCAATGATATGGTCTTTCGGATTTGTCGTCACGGGTCTCGGGCAAAGCCAAAGGTTGTCTACATCAACCGATTGGCACTCTACAAAAGTCCTTACATTGCAGAGTCTGTTCGGGAAGAAAAGACTTGAGGAGGGGACAGTGTTACATGTCGATGGTCTGCACCGCTGACCTTGATCTGCCCCGCACGAGCAGGCGGAAGAGAAGGACAGAGTATTGATGATAACGAGGCAGTAGGTCAATGGAATGTTTGGAATGGCAGGCGAGTGAACCACATATCTGTTACAAAAAGCGAGCCGACATGATAATACCTGTTGCAGCCCACGCTGCTGACCCTGATTGTATTGATTTCTGAGTTTATTTGAAGAATGCTCTGGATTACTGACCTCGTTCTCTCAGTATCTTGGGGTGTGTTGAATCTTCCAGATGGTCAGGACGAACTATATAAAAGTGTGACAGGCCTCCGAGCCAAGAAGTTGATGAGTGAATGAGTTCCGAACGATAGACTATGAGCAGCAAGAAAAGTGACTAGCGAAAGGGAAATCTGCGACTGAGAGTATCAAATAGTGAAGGGTGCGACTGGCAGGCTGGACTATTAGACTAGATGTGTGAGTGAAAGACATTACAAATGATGGCAACAGATAGACTGAACATGTGTTAATGATGATTATGAGTTAATTGACTGCAACCAAACAGAGACATTAAGAAAGATATTAATTAGAGTTGAAATAGACATTAAATACTGCGCTCACTGTTAAATAAAAAGAGTAATACTGGAGACAGATAACTTAATGCTGTAAATAATTGTTGTGTGAATAAATTAGAAATCAAATTTAAACCTTTTATTTTTATTAAGACCTCCATCCCTCACAAACTCAGATACGCCCCTCAGGCACCCATGTAACAAGAACAATAATAATATGTGGGTGTTGAAGATAGAGGTGGTGTTCCAAGTAACCAATAATTTTATCAAAAATTCACATGTAACTTTTTATGTAAACAAGAATAAAGATGTATTTCATAATTTCGTATTCACAGAAAATTGAAATGCTGACTAAGAAATTCAACAAATATGTTCCACTACATTTCTTTGTCTGACTAAAATGTATTGTTATATATAGGTACACTTGTTTCAAAAAGAAGATATGTTTGAAACAAATTTATTGAATTGTCATACACAACTATCACAGATTATCTTGTGTTTCAATAAATAAGGGTCAAATGTTATTTTTTTGACAGAATATACGGTGGTGTAGTGGTAAAACAACTCACCTACCCAAAGTGATGAGAGTTAAATTCCCGGCGGGGGACATCCCAGATTTTCACATTATATAAAATGTGGCAGACGTTCCTGTTGCGTGGTGGGTTTCCAGCATCATTCCAGTTTCTCCCACCATTATATTTCATTGCTGCTCCATATCCACCTCATCTCACTGTAGTGTAAGGACAGGCCTGTCCCACCTTTACTACAGCCGGCCCCGATTAGCACCGGTGTAACTATTAGAGCACTAGCCTCCACCAAGGTGAATATAAATTTTTTTTTCATATATAGCTGTAAGTCAGTGGTAACAAGTATCTGCCTGTTCATATAAATTCTTGCAGCACGGAATACACAATAAAATCTTTCCAATTCCTAAATTAATTTTTGAAGTAAACTGGGAACAACATTACTAAGTTGCTACTTTACTGCACAAAGAGAATAAACTTATAAATAAATATTTAAACCAAATATTCCAGTGCATGAATTTTACAATTGCATAATAGTAAACCCTAATGTGATCAACAGGGAGTTATTTAATTATCCCATTGTTTTCTTATGCATTGTTATTCTCACCAATGCATTGAGGAAAATATTGGTAAATACTGAGTAGTTTTAATTGCTTTTATTATAGGCTGTTCACCATAAAAGTAGTACTTTTTAATGCTCTCTCATTTGGAATAATAATCAATAAACATATTTTATTGTAGCCTTAAGACATTAACTTCTGAGTCCAGTGAAATATATATACTGTGTGTTTATTACACACATGGCAATATATATTTATAAAAATAGCGGAACAATAAAAATTGGCTAAAAGAATGTAGAAATATAAATAAAAGTCACACTCTGTTTACATTATACATTGACATTTATAGTGGAAAATATGTATAATGATTCTTTTGCAATGTTTACATCTCAGAGCATAAAATTTCTAAATTTTAAAAAATATAGTAGAAATTTTATCATAATTTTATTTAGATGCACAGATTTTAAATTTTTGAGATTTTAATTAATTGAATATTTTAATGTCTCTCGGGTAGAGTGATTAATGCTGTTTTATTTTATATGTTATCTCCTTCTCTAACTAGTGACTTGCATATGTATCTCAAAGGCCTAAGAGATTGTTAATTTTAAATAGAAAATTTTAGGTAAGTATCTCTTATCAGGAAATTATTTTTGCTTTGATTTCTTAATGAAGGAGGGTTTCCAGAGGGAAGCCCAGGGACTCTCTCTAGACATGACTGCTGTCAGTTCGTAGTAATTAATGTCTCAGTTTAATTAATTAAATTTTAACTTAAGACCACCCAACCTAAAGTCAGGATGATGGAAGAGATCCCTCACGAGTCATGCAAATGTGTGCAGGTTTTTGAAGCAGCCCACATGCGCCAGATTTAATCATTTTTAGTGTTTTGCAGGAACTGAAGATAAAGCTTATGGAAGCAAAGGGTATGGTCTAACCTTGCAATTGATTTCTTGTTAATTGAACATTATCTCCATTTTATTCTGAAGAGAAGTCTACTAAATTTTTCTTAAAGACTCAGAGGTCCTAGATTGAGTTGATGAGCTACCCCGCTAGTCGTACTGGAATTTTGTTTGATGAAACAACTCAGTTTAGCAAGAATTTATTTGCTGAATAATTTTCACCAGAAGAAATATTATTAACTGAAATAACATAAGTTTCACGTAATGCTGTGTTTGAGATTTATTGCTCTAGAGAGAGGAGATTGTCAAATGTCCAAAGCTCTAAGAAATTATGATAAAGGATTCACAACTTTATTCAGTAAAAAATTCTCATTGAACTGAATATTTCTGGTAATGATGGTAATTATAGGGTTTCATGTGTGTCTAATGTTGGTTTGTTTCGTGTTGCTTGCTACATTAATAAAAGTCTACTTTAATCAATGTAAGACTGGATGATTTAAGTAGATCTGAAATCTTACAATTTTTTTAAAGTGCTCAGTTGAGGTGTATGTTTCGATATTTGTCATAGCTTATTCTACCCCAGGAACCACCAAAGTCAGTCATAATTATCTTTCACTTACCTTCGAGAGAAATTGAGTTTTCTGATACTAATGTTATTCTTTCATAGAATATTTAATGTGTTGTTACCTGATGGTAACATAGTATGAGGAATTTTAATCTCCATAGTTCTTGTGTATGTTGAGTTTTACCACAGAGGAATAAAAGTGCAATTTATGTACTACACTTCTCTTACACAAATGTTCATTTTCACTATACAAATATCCCACACCACAAAACTAATTTAACAAAACTTAAAAATTATAGTAAAACACCTTTATAGCTTAGAAATTTTGGCACACAACATGTAGGCCAACTATTACAGATACTACACTGAGGTGGGTAACCTTTTAAGAAGAAAGAAAAAAATAACTAGGGCATCAATAGTGCTCACTTTAACTTGAGCAGTATATATTTAATTTATTAGCAGTAGTCAATAATAATATGTTTTAATCACAGACGGTTGTTTGTTCTACACATCTGTCATAACAAACTTGTTTATAAAAGCACTAGTGAGACGGAACAAGCACTGGTACGCTGGTGTCATTGAAACCAGCGAGTTTTGCTGATAACCTCTCTTCTTGGAAGCAAAGAACACCATTTTCTTATGACTCCTCTGACAACCTGCACATTCATTTATGGTGCTGGAGATGGAAACACTGTATCTCCACCAGTATATTTCCAATTTCCATCAGGGAAAAAAATATTGGAATAAATTTGAAATGTTTTAATTATTTGTGTATTGGTCACATTGGTTTTGTTTGTGATATGTTTACAGCCATCGTTTGTTGTTAGTTCAGTGTGTGTATCCACAATGTAGTAAACTGAGGTTATAGTACATGTTATTGTACGTTACTGGATATGTTACCTTTATAATTCTAACAGGGTATGGGTCCAGAAATGCTCCATAAGTAATTTAAGTAACATTTAAACTGTCCGGATATCAGCTACCACCAATTGAAAAACTCCAGGATTGTGAAAACTTTGACAAGTGGAAATTCGCTGCACAGACATACCTTCAGCACGAAGAATTATGGGACAGTGTTACAGGTGCAGATTCATACAAGAAGAAAGATGTAAAGGCAAGATCTAAGATCATTCTTTTGGTTGGTCCTATAAATTATGTACATGTGCAGATGACCACGACTGCTAAACAAGCATGGGATAACCTCACTAAGGTCTTCCAAGACACTGGATTAACAAGACGTGTAGGTCTTTTGCGCATCCTTATCACTACAAGGCTAGAAAACAGGGAATTGGTTGAGGACTATTTAAACAAAGTCAAAACCACTGCTCACAAATTGTCAAGCATTGGTTTAGTAGTCAATGATGAATTGGTTAGCACAATTCTGTTGGCTGGATTACCTAATGTTTATGAACCCATGGTAATGGGGATAGAAAGCTCTGGGATGCCAGTAACTTGTGATTCAATTAAAATAAAGCTACTGCAAGATATATCAGTCTTGAAAGGTGAGGAACAACAAAAACCCCTTGCTATGTACAGTACAAGTGATTACAGTCGCAAGAATGGACCACCTCCAAGTCGACAAAAGAGATTCAACAGACATGACCAAGAGAATGGAATGCTCACTGCTTTTTCTGTTCAAATGACACCAAAAGACAATTCATGGTTTCTTGACTCAGGTTGCTCGGCTCACATGACTTTTAACAAAGAAATACTGAAAGAAAAAAGGAAATCACTCAGTTAATCATTACTACTGCAAATAACCAAGAAATGGTTACTGACTGTTTTGGTGATATTGACCTTTCTAAACAACCATCAGAAATCACGGCAAGCAATGCATACTATGTCCTTACTTAAAGGCTAATCTTTTGTCTATAACCCAAATTGTAAGGAAAGGAAAGGAAACACTGTAGTGTTCAATTCCAAAGGAAAAAAAGTGGTTAATTCAAGTAATGAAGTCACTGCATGTGAAACACTTACAAGAAATTTGTTTAAACTGGATACACTAGCAAACCATTGTGATGGTTAAGCCATGATCAGTCATTCAACACTAAAACCTAGTGAAAATCTGTGGCACAGACGTCTAGGGCACATAAACTCCTACAGCCTGAGCAAGTTAAAAAATGGTCTAGTTTATGGAGTTGAGTTTCTTCTTAATGACACCGCAGACTCCGTTTGTGGAAGTATGTGTTCAGGCAAGAGTCACATTTTACCCTTTGATGAATAACTCTCGGACTACAAGATTACTTGAGCTTGTGCACTCAGATCTCTGTGGTCCAATTGAAGAAAAATCATTGTCAGGATCATGTTATGTGCTTACGTTCCCGGACGACTTCAGCCACAAACCATCTGCTTATTATTTTTTAAAGTAAGAACCAAGTTTTAGAACATTTCAAGATTTTTAAAAACTTTACAGAAACCCAAACGGGTGATAAATTAAAATTTTAAGAACTGACAATGGAGGGGAGTATTGTAGCAATAATATGTTGGTTGTGCTACAGTCAGTAGGGATTCAGCATCAGAAGTCTACACCATTTACCCCTGAGCAGAACGGCAGGGCAGAGGTTAAAATGAACCATTTTTGAAAAGGTGCATTACTTGTTGATTGGATCTGGACTTCCTAACACTTTTTGAGCAGAAGCTGTTTACACAGATGTGTACTTGCTGAATCGCTCACCAAGCAAATTTGTTGAAAAAACACCTAAAAAAATCTGGACAGGCAAAAAACCAACCTTAAAACATGTCAGAATATTTGGATGTAAATCATTGGCTCATATACCAAAAGAGAAACAAAAAAAATTGGGACCAAAATCTAAACTGTGCATCTTAGTGGGTTATAGTTTAGAGTACAAAGCATATCACCTGTATGACCCTAGTAAGAATGCAGTTTTTGTGTCCAGAGATGTGACCTCAGAGATGGAGAAGGGAAGTCCACTTCTAGGTGAGATTAAAGGTGAAAAGATTAAAGATGTTTTCTATTTTCTTGAGGACTCGAGTGAAAAAACGGCAGACACTCTTGTAACATCACACACATTAGATCCAGTTTCAAGGGAAGATGAATCAAATGGGTTCCGTGGTTTCTCTCAAGCTGAAAAGTGTCCATATTTACTGCCTCCACAATTATCGTCAACTGAAGAACCAAAACAAGTTTTACGTAGAGGAGAACGACAGAAAAGGCCTCCGAAGACTCTTCAGTACTATGTAACCTATTCTGCAGCATGTGAGGAACTTAGAGATCCTTTGTCAGTAGAGGATATTTTCAGTCGCCCAGATAGAGACTTGTGGCTCCAGGCTATGCATGATGAGTACAGGGCCTTGATGGAAAATGGTAAATGGGAGCTGGTTGATATTCAAAGTGAAAAGAAAATTTTGGACTGTAAATGGTTATTCAAGATGAAGCACTATACATCTGGACAAATTGTGCAACACAAGGCTCGCCTTGTCATCAAAGGATATGCCCAAAAGAAGGATATCGATTTTGCAGAGACCTATGCACCAGTGGTTCTTTACAGTTCCATCTTGTATTTACTAGCTATGGCAGCAGAACATGATTTGGACTCATTTTGGCTGTTTATGTTGACGACATTTTATTGCTACCCAATGATAGGAAGTCAAAAGACAAGCTCAAAACTAAATTGATGACAGAATTTAAAATGAAAGATCTTGGTGAAGCTAAACATGTTTTGGGGTTTGAAATTACAAGAGACAGACAAAAGAAAAAATTTGGATTGATCAGTCATGTTATATTGATAACATACATATACATACTCTCGCAATTAGGCTACCGCCCGGTGGCGAGCTCTCTCAGCTCTCCTTCACCCAATTAACTCCTTTTCCACTCCCTTCCTGAATTTACCAACCCCTCTCACAGATACCAATTCCTCCCTCAACACATTCCACTCCCTCACAGACCTCACAAGCATGGACTGCCTACCCCGCTCCGTTCTCCTCCACACCCTCTGAAGCTTCTCAATGTTGTTTCCTCTTCCCCTAAACACCCCCTTACTTAGCTTGCAGTGTAGCCCTCCCCATCCTCCCTCTTCATTCACCACCCTGTACATCCTGACTAACCGCTCAACTTTCCTCCTGTCCTTCAATGAGCTTCACCCCATTTCTTTCATCATCACTGATGGCCTATAGTTCCCTTCTTCTTCATCATCCTGCCCTTGTCTTCTCCACCTACCCTTCACCCATCTTGCTGCCTTTCTCTGCACCTTTTCCAGTTCTCGCACCACAACATACTGCTGCAGCATATTCTAACATTGGTCATACCATTGTGCCATATGCCTTCTCCTTCACCTCACAGCTGACTCCATTCAGCACCCTTCCCAGCATACCCAGAGCCCTTCTTCCCTTTGCTACCACCCTCTCCACCTGTTTTTTTCCACCTGCAGTACAATCCCTAGATACATATATTCTGCTGCTTCTTCTATCTCTTGTCCCTCCCATCTGTACATGTCCCTGCTTATCATCTTCTTCCTTGTGAACCTCACTACCTTAGTTTTTCTTATTTATCTTCATTTTATTTTTTCTGGTCCACAACCATATCTTATCAATGTACTCCTATTACTACTATCACCCAATTTAATTTCCATTACCTCGACATCCTCACTAACCCATTCTACCGCCCTTTCCTTACACACACCATTATTCCGCCTCCTCTCCCATCCCTGTCTCTTCTGAAGATGGTGAACTCATCCTGCCTACACTCTATGTCCAGTACTTCCTCAGTCAACCAAGTCTCCACAGCTACCACTATATCCACCCCATATCCTTCAACCTTTCCCCAGAAGCCCTCCAGCTTGTTGTACACACTCCTACAGTTCACCACCATTATCTTTATACTAGTACTCTGCTTTACCATCCTACATTGCTTACCTCCTATCTCCACCCCTGCGGCCTCATCAATGCTATCCTCTCCATTTCTCTCCCCTTCCGTTTCCTTGCTTCTAACTGATTGCTATTTCAACAACTGCTGCTCTGCCCTGACCCTCTCCATGCAGCCAGCTACTTCTCTACCTAGCAGGTCACCTAGAATCCTCTTTCCCTGTTCGGTCAGGTGAACCTGGTCCCTCCCTACACTTTCCCAGCCTACCCATTTCCTGCTATCTATAAATGTAGCCCCCAAATCCCTACACACCCTCTCATATACCTCACTCGCAGCCACTGCCTTCCTATAGGATACTCCTTTCCTAACCAGCATGCCACTGACTACTGCCCTAGCTCCAGGAAACTTCTCCCGCACTTTCCTCAGCAATCCCCTGAGGTACCGCTCTACCTCCTGCCCCACCGCCCTATGAGCCAGGTCATTTCCCCCAACATGAATGAGAACGACCTTTGCCACACTGCTACCTTTCATACCACTAACCCTTTCCTCCAAATCCCTGGTATTTGCACCCCCCCCCCTCCAAAAGCTGCTTTAAAAGGCATTTCCTTCCTGATATTCCTCAGCTCCACCACCTTTACAATAGAGCTGCCTAGAAAAACTACCTCTGGCTCCCTTCCTACAACCTTTTCCTGCTTTGTGGCTCTTTCAACCACCTGCCTATCCTTGTCTCCGGCCTCCTGCAGCACCCTTGTTTCCCTCCCTTTGGCCAGCCCTCCTCTCTCCCCTACGGCCCTTTACTGTCTACTTTGTCCTGCTTGCTGGTCTTTGCTAATCGCACACTTGCAAGCCTCAGCATACTGCTTCCTACCTTCTACCAATGCCTGTTCCCTGTTTTCTGATTCCCGTTCCTCTATTCCTGATTGCTTCCTGCCTTCTACTATCACCTTATCCCTTGCTACTATTTCTTGCTCCTCTAACCTTATTTGCTGTCTTATGTCTCCTACTGTCATATCCCTTTCTACTGCCTCCAACTCATCTATCCTACTCCTTAATCTTACCACCTCTATCTCTGCCTCCCTCCTCCTCTGCCTTTCCTCCTGCAGTTCCTTCTGCAGCCCTACTTGCATTCTGCCTAACTCTTCCTCTCTACTCAACTTTTCCTCCTGTGGACTGGCTTTCATTTTCCTTAGCACCCCCTTTACATCTTCCAACTCCTCTAACTTATCCACCCTCATTTCTACTCTACTCTTACCCATCTCATTTCTGACCTTTTCCTCCATCCTCTCAATCCTATGCATCATTTCCCTCTCTTCCTGCTCATAAAATCTACCATCTCCCCTTTCCACCTCTCCTCCTTAGCCCCTTCCATTGGCACTGGCACACCCTCTACAAAGCTTCCCCTCAGCATATCCCAAATCCAGATTCCACCTTCTCCACTTATTTGCGTTTCCTTCTCTACTCTCAATTTGTTCCCTACCACTGCCACTAAACCCTTTCCCTCAGCACATTCCTCACACTTCCACTCATGTTCCTGTAGTGATTCCAGTTCCTCCTCCCTGATCCCTATACAGCCAACATGGTACCAGCCACTATCTAACCTTCTCCACACCTTTCCACAGCCCCTACACTTACACCTCCCTACCATTTTTTTATTTATTCAAGTATAAACACAGGTATAAAACAGTGTCAGAATAAACGTTTTAGACCAACAAAACAAATTTAATGGGTTGTGCATGGCTTACCTGTTCAATATTTACGGGGGCTTGATGATACATTAAGTAGAACGTCAAAAATAAAATAATTAAAATACAAGGAGTTCTGTCCCTTTGTTTACAACGGCCGACATTTTTAGACGTATCATTATAATGACAATTGTATTTGACCTTGTGCAAAATGATGAAGAAATTATAAGAAATGTAGAATGTACCATAATGTTGTGTCAGAGTACCATTAATTTGAATACCATGTAGTATGACGTATTGTCAATTGTTCAAGTCAGTCACAGTTGCAATGTATTCTGGGAAGTTGATGAACGGACGTTTGAAGTTTTTAGTGGTAAGGTTTGAAAAGAAAAATGCTTAAAAGTGTGTTTTATTGCAATTAATTCAGTTATAGGCTGTTCACGGTAAAATGAGCATTTTTGAAAGCCCTGCTTATGATCTACTTGTACGCACGTTGTGTATTCTTCCACCTTATGTAAAATTAACATTGTCATAGGCCTCATCACTTTGTTCCTGTGTCGGTCAAATGAAACTGTCTAATTATTAGAAAAGTAAATATTTTACAAATCTTCTAATTTTTATACTTTGATGGAATAAAAAAAAAAACAATTTTAATTATCACAAATAGTTACCTAACACTTTTTATTCAACGTTAAGGTAAGGAACTACTTTCCCATTTATCGTTACCAACTTTACTGGGTTCATGTCTCTCAATGCACACGTTAGAGTATATGCAGACAGAGGTAGTGACTTTTTTCTAAGGTTGATTTCGAAAGTACTCACTTTATCATGAACAGCCTTTAGAAGTGATAAATAAAATAATTGTGCAAAAAGACCAGTATTGCTGCGGTGAATGCAGAAAGTGATATAATATTAGTGTGGTGATTTCAGTGTATAAAGAGTCAAATGGAATGCTACGTCCAGTGGATGGCAGTGTACTCTGTGAGTTTGTAACAAAGTTAAATTTAACTTAACATAGTGGGGAGCATTATGAACTACAGGGACGTTGCTGGGTAAAACGAGTGGAAAATAAGTATGTTTTTGTAATAAAATTGTACTCTGCAATATCCATAGCCCTCCCCAGAATCGTATCTGTAACTTGTATTGGTAATATTCTCAATTTATGTACTGTTCAGTTCGATATTTTGGAATAATGTGGGTTTTCATGATAAAATATTACGATTATATCATGAAAATGTGTTACATTGCCAAACGACCTAACCCAACAATAGGGCCTACCTAAATTCACAATATTACCAATACACATACACACACCCAAATGTTTCTGTGATAATGTATTATATTAAAGTGTAGCTCACTTGCAATAACACATACTGTACAAGCATAGCCAAACATTATTCACTCAGCCAGAGTCCCATTGCCAGCAGGTGAGTAATTCTCCAAAACAGTGATTCAAGGCTTGCCTGCAATTTTTTTGGTGGTGACGCGAAGCGCCACTATCAGTGAAGCTTGGCGTTTCCCCAGATATGATTTTCAAGCATGGCCCCATCACAGGGAAAAAAACTGTACAACTGTAGCCAAACATTATGTACCAAGCCAGAGACCCCAACGCCAGCAGGGGAGCAAATCCCCAAAAGTGTTTCAAGGCATGCTGTAATTTTTTTTGGTGCGAAGCGTCACTCATAAGCGAAACTTAGTGTTTCCACCAAAATATTTTCATGCGTAGCCCATTTGCCCAGAGAAATAATGTGTGTATGTGTTTTACAATTTAACATTTTATTTATTTATATATATATATATATATATATATTTTTTTTTATTTTTTTTTTTTCAAACTGAACATTACATAAATTGACAATGTTACCAATACAATTTACAGATACGATAGTGGGGAGGGCTATGAACTGAAGGGAAATTATAGGGAAAAATTTTATCATGAAAATGTACTTTTTTTTTTTCACTCCACAATTTTTCTGATCTTCATAGCCCTCCCCACTATAATTTTTGGGGTTTCTATTGGTCAAATGTTGATGGCCCTAGTAAATTCGTGTTCTGTGTTGTTAGTACTGTGGAATTATACCACTTTCCAAGATTTTTTGTTAAAAAAGCCCCTTTTCTAGAATTTTACCAAATGATAATAGTAGCCTACACGTTCATTTCACTGTTTAGCATAGCTTACACAGTAAGACTGAAAAATTATGTCTGAATAGCATGCGTATTTTATTTCACCCAGCTTAAAATCTAAAAAGTTATTAGAAAAATTATAGTACTTTGTAACTCATAATGCATTATTCATCAAAAATGAATAATGAGTAACTATCCAATTTAACACAATTTTAAGAACACTCACCTTTATTAATTTTAAAAAAATTCTTTAGTTTTTCATGAAAAGTCTTATCCTTGTCTTTGGAACTCATCTTGGTCTACTGCTCGCTAACTTCGTTCAGATTATGAAAAAAAAATACACAAAATAAATTATACTATACCTACAATTTCTCAAAAGTATATTTGAAACATCAAGCACAGGTGGTGTCGTGTTTATTAATAATGGAACAAATATGACACCCATGCGCTACCCTGGAGCTCTGAGTTAACTATAATTGTAACTTGCTTCAATTCTGATATTATATTAAGACAATCTAACGAAGACTTTATTGCCAATTGTAAGGCCAAGGGCCATCACAGGCAAGTGTCGCCCCCACGACACGGTGATGTAAAACAACGACGATTACAAAGGCACTTTATAACTTGATGTTCTAAATACTCTATAAACATAATACCAACAAAAACAATAGCAACCTAAATGAACATTCAATGACTTGCGTTGGTGTTTGATTACTAAACATTACAAAACCAAAGATCAAGAAAACATTCCAAAAGAGTGAACACACGCACTAAAATAATTTCTTTTTCGTTTTAAAGAAAAATATTCATGTAAAGCCAATTACATACATTTAAATATATATTAAATTCAATTTGTTGAATTCAATTTCTTGACCCAAAAAATGTCTTCATTCCCCTTTCAATGAATTTCATTCAATAAACTTTCAAATTTCTCCGAGAAAATTTATCACAAAAACCCTTATAACGCCAATTTTTAAATATAAATATATTATTTTAAGTATCTACGACTCATGCAAAACTCCAAAATAATTGGTTAAACCCTAACCAAATTACTTCATTTTATTGTAAATTATTCTTTTTGAAAATATGCATCATCATTTTGAAACCACACCAAAAATGTGCGCAAGAAAACCCTATTATTTTAGAGTAACTCAATCAATACGGCCAGAACACCATAATAACGATGGAAATTGCTGCATTTTCGCCGTTGAAATGGTAGAATTGAGGTGGATACGCACACTTGAAAACTACTTTGGCTGTGTTTCGTTATCTCCACAAAGTGAAATATGCGCAGCGAAGTAGTTCCAAACTCTTTGTACAGGCGCATCGTTGCACATTCTACGTCATTCTATTCCCGACAAATTTCACGCACAACTTGCACAAAGAAAAAGCAGAAATACTTCATGAGCTGACGTCACAAGGTCGGAAAACTGCCAGAAATGTACGTATTCGGGGGGTTAGAATCGACGGCGACCAAAAGCAAGGTTGTTGCTTTTAGGAAACGTGCGCAGTATTGATTGTACTGAAATATTATGCAATGAAATTATATGATTCTAATGATGAACAAACGTGTTTTAGTGAAGTAAACTTGTAAGGATTTTCATAGGAAAACACGTTTTTAAGAAGTTGCGAATTTTAACTAACAGTAAATTGGCGTGTTTTGTAAATAATGTATGTGTAACCTGTTACTATAATTATTGAAATTCACGTGGACTAAAAAAATTGCACTTTCAATACTTTTGTCAAGTGTAAATAATTTTTTTTTTTTTGCCAATATCGTGAACTCAATGAGTGCGGAATACTGCAGCCAAAGTGTGTGAGTGTATTTCTGCATCGGTATGAATACGAACGACGTATTAATCGTATTTTGTTTTTTCATTTAAGTTAAAATTTTCGAAGTTATAATAATATGAATGTTATTTCCATATGAGCAAAATTGTCCACTGCTCCAGCAAAACATTTCTTATGAAAGACTAAGGGCCTCCCCCAACACCTCCTTTTTTTTTTTTTTTTCCAAACACAGTTTCCTTTATTACATTGAAATAACGTAAACACAACCCAAGCAAATGTAACTAGGCGGAAATAAAGCTGTCTAGAATGCCAACCTGTGACATGTTGATCTGATGTGTGCACGTCTTTGAGGTTAATATGTACTCATGATAGCTGTTAAATATTTAATATTCGATTAATTTTACTATATCCACTTTAAATATATGACAATTGTAAACAAGTTATGCTGTCCAATCATACGAGAAGATCGCAGGTTTACTCGCTGTATATATACATGTCTTGCCATTAATAAACAAAATGCTCAAATTACACGCCGAAAATAGAGCATTGAAGTTGTTCCATTCCCCAGCCCTGCATTAAACACATGGAATGACGGAACAACTACTGGTGGCTATGCGGTTCGTCGCATCAGTCCAAGGAACAGAACACGGCCTTTGTTGTGAAAGCTATAGACTAAAGATGAGGTAGACCCAGGGGGAGGCTACGTCCTATACCATGTAGTGTTAACAAGTGAAGCCAGTTATAAGGTTGTTTTCCAGTGAGCAAGTTCACGTGGCCAACAGTAGCCAAAAGCTTTGTATCGGCCTATCTTTCATGTGTATTTTGATGAATATTAAAATCGACATAAATTAACATAAAACCATTTTCGACCCAAACAATAATATACATAAAGCTTGAGCATGTTTTTCTCAGATAGCTAAATAATTTCGCTGTTAAATACGTAAATTATGAATTACTTACATTTAAATGGAAGTGTTGTATACTGTAATTTGGTTGATTTGCTTCCCATTCCCTATATATTTGCATGTAACATCCAACCGGGATGCAAATGGAGCAAAATGATGACACAAGCTCAAAGACAAAAACGTAAACAAACCTAAGTCTGGCATAGCACATTACTTTCAACCACATTCTAGCAGTAATAGTGTTTAAAATTAGTATATTGAGCAGTGCTTGAGAAAGTAATTTAAATTAACACCTGTAAATGTCTAACTGCAAGGAAATCATGATGTCAACAACAGCATGCAGAGGGCACTTACACATCTATTATTATTATTATTATTCATTAAGCAAGTGTGAAGGAAGTCATTGTATTATTCTTTTTACAAGTGTGGAGGAGTTTATTGTATTGTTCATGGTAACCAAATGTAAACATTGTGCAAGTTAATCTCATATTTATCACGTCACTCTAGCAAATACTATAATTCATAATACCATTACGTAGCAAGTAAGATCAAGGTATGCATAGCAAGAAGGAGGGCATGTATACACACCATTAGCGAGTAAGATCAAGGTGTACACCACATGGTGGCATGTTCACACAGTATTAGCGAGTAATTTCAAGGTGTACATAGCAAGAAGGATGGCATGTATACACAGTATTATCAAGTGGGGGCAAGGCTGTACATAGCGAGAAAGAGGGTATGTACACACAGCACATGGAAGATAAGTACAGGGTGGACAAATCAAGCAAGGGGAGAATGTACATATCCATAAGCACGAGGAATAAGCACATAAGCAAGTCGGAGGAAAATTTACATAATAAGCACGTAAGTGGGAGAAAATCTACAAAATCGCAAGTGAGTAGGAAGAGAATCTACATCACCACAAGTAAGTGAGTAGGTGGAGAATCTAAATTACCGCAAGTAAGTGAGTTGGAGACAACACATGTACATAGCGATTTGGACGAGAGAAGGGTGAGAGCAATGGGTGACACTCAGCACCAAAGTCAGCCCTGGTGTGCCCTAACCCATGACAGAGCAGGCCTTGTCGAGCAGGAGGAGGGGCGAGAGGAAATGCGAGGTATAGCAGCACTTAAGGGGGAGATCACACAGGTAACCCCCGCCCATGTGCGCCGCGGAGGTAGCACCACCATAAGTGCAGCTGAGGAAGAACATCTCTTATGTGTTACAAGACGAGCAGATAGAGCAGAAAAGTGCATCCGCAATTCGAGGAGATGCAAGTGCATAGGAGGAGAGGACACAGGAGTCACCTGGTGTAGGAGCACCCAGCAGGGAACCTCAAAGGCCTCAAGAGCAAGGGCAGGGAGAGAAAGTGCAAGGCGAGCAAGCGCAAGAGGAACATATCCAAGAGGAGCATAAAAAGCAAAAGCAAAGTGGAAATGTGCTGGTGGGAGTAAAAGTGGAGCACGTGTATGCACAGATTAAACAATGGTAGAGTATCATGCAAGTGCAAGAGTCTTTGCAGAAGCTGTTTAGCCAGGTAGCACCCAGAGGCAGCGGAATTTGCCTGAGGATAGCAAGAGTGAGGAGGGCAGTGAGTCAGAGGGCTCGCTGTGCCTTCGGAGGTCACGTCGGTGGACACATCCATCACTGCCATGTCGGCATGCAGGCAGCTGCAGTTGCCAAGCAGGAAGAGGAAATTGCTGACATTGCAGCATGCGGCAGGACCACAGGAGCGGTGGTACCACCTGCAGGCCAGTCCTCTTATGCAATTACTGCAAGTGACACCAGACGGCCAACAAGTGGTCTCAAAATTCTGGGGGGGGGGGGGATTTGACGTGTGCACGTCCACATCCTAAGACCGTTTGTCCGGCCGTACCCTGTAATGTTACTGCAACAGGGCTGCATACTGTACTTCGAGTGTGCGCCTGATCACCGGAGTAATGGGGGCCAGCGTGATAGCAGGACAACACAGTGCAAGTGAAGCTGGTGGTTGCAGAAGCAAACATTACATCACGGAGGAAATAAGTAGGCATGTGTATTGAACTGGAACGTTTCAGGCCTTATTAAAATACTATTGTTTTGTTAATTAAAATATTTATTGTTTGTTTTGCAGGTGTTGTTTTATTTTGTATTTGCAAGGTAACGTGTCATTATTTATTTTCATCCCCTGCGGAGAATTTTTTCAATCCCATTTCACCAGTGTTTGTATAGTAGGAATTTTTGTATTGTTTTCATATGTCTATTTAATTTCCTTCATTAATGCAAGGGTTAATGATGCAAAGCATCTCAGAAAGTAGTCCCGTTTCGGCACGAGGGTAAGCCGGAATGCCACTGCGTCGGGCGGGAGAGTCAGTCAGCTAGCAGCAAGTAACGGAGGTGCAGTTCATATGGTAGGCTTCAGCGTTTCCCACGCACACCGGGCGATCATCAACTTTTTTGCAATCTGAAATCTAATTACAATAGACCTCATCATTTGGAACATTTTTCTATCTCAATGCCCGGTAAACTACCTCCACTCCCTGGTGGATTAGCATCGCCCTGGGGAGCTTAATTTGCATGTAAATGTTTTAACTGTCGTAAGACACTTTTTCTACATCACTGCAACGCCGGTTAAAATAGCCAAGTGTGTTTAGTGTAAAGTGAAGCGGAGTAATTGTAAACTTCATAAACAACATGTTTTACGGTCAGATGTTTATTCACGATGACGTAAGCGTTTAAGGCGACGGGTCCTAATAATCCCCGCTCAATCAGCATGTAAGTTCTCATTCTCAGTGTAATCAGTCTTGTTCTGATCGGTATGGGTGTATGGGAGGCCCTAACAGCCCACTTACGTGAGTGTAATGAGTAAGAAATTTTCCCGCCAACACCATTAATGGTGCATAGCCGACCGACGGGCTATCCTTTAAAAAAAAAAATCTCCATCTGGAGTAATAATCTACAGTTGGATGACAAAAATTCAGCAGCCATGGCGATGAGTTTGGTTCTAGGTCGACGGGAAACAACCTGGGGTTAAGAGGAGCAGCATCATCTTTGACGGTGTGTGGTGCCCTGGGTATATTTATTCTTTTTTTCAAACATCTCCACTCCAGAATACCCCCTTCCAGCCTTTACCGGCATCTGCTGTGCGTCAACCTCATATTTAGTCTATGGTGAAAGCATGCTGACCAGGGAAACCAGCGTTCACCATTTTTTGCTAATGCAGTCAGGATGTTGATGGTTGCTGTTCATTGTTTTATTTATACTTTATTTATTTATTTATTTATTTAGCTCTATAAAACTTTAACTCAAACTGTAATGCCCAGATAGCATTTTGCTTGACGAAACAATCAATACACAATAGAATTGTTAAGTCAGAGTTCAGACAATTGAG
The DNA here is from genome assembly GCA_029891345.1 of Dryococelus australis. Lineage (NCBI taxonomy): Eukaryota > Metazoa > Arthropoda > Insecta > Phasmatodea > Phasmatidae > Dryococelus > Dryococelus australis. The sequence continues at coordinate 95,431,684 of CM056994.1, forward strand.
AATCGGTTCTGCAAGCTTCGTAAAAATGTGTATCTTGTTATGAAAATAATAAATATATTATATGGGAATGCATTTTACTTACCTTCTTTAAATATAGGCTTTAAATTTATATTATAAGTTTATTTCAAAACAAAAAAAATCATTATATTAAAATATGTCAATTCATATATTTTCTCTCCAACTTACATTCGTTTGCCATGTATTTAATTTAAGACGAACTTTGTTTAATATATCGAGATTAAAATAGCCCTACAATAAAATAATGCACTTTTTGGCATAACCTCTGTTAGATTATCGGCAAAATGGCTGCTTGACTTTGAATTAAAATTTCAACTTTTCGAAATCGTAAGGTCAAGAGTGCTTGACTTTACAGATGGCAGTTCCGTTGAGTCAAGCTCCATAAGAAACAACATGTCGGAAAGCAGAAGTAAAGTCTAATCGTAAAGGTAAATGTGAAGGTTTACAAATGTGTAAGGGCGTTGAACTCGAATGGTGTAACCAAAGATGTCAGAAGAGGATGCAACAGTTTTCTGTGAAAATCTTACATACGGTCTAGGATTGGTTTCGAAACACAACGGTGCAACTGGTCATAACTGGGTCAAGGGTGTAGAGTATATCAACAAAGGTGTACGAATAGTACACCTTGAATTTTGCATTTATCTCATTGCATTTGCAGCTTGACTTACCACATGCTTGTCTTTTAATGTTCAAGATGGATAAATATTCGGTAGTTCAAAATTAATATGGTACCTTATTTCGGGATGAAAATTGGAAAGTTATGTTGAAATGGGTCGGAAATGAGTGTTACAAACGTACGAGCTAAACTGTCATGGGATGAATATCGCGCTCGTGACTGATCGCTAGCTGAGAACTGGGAGCGACTTGAGGACCAGTGAAAGTGAGGTGCAGCTGCTAGTGCGATGTGACAATAGCAGCTTGCGTGGGGCGACTATCCTTTACTCGTCGCACCCCAGGTGGTGGTTAGGGGATCCCCAGGCTCTGGGGTAGCTAGAAATCATCAAATACCAGCCCACGAACCATCTGGCCGGTGCGAGAGAGTCGTCATTGGAGATGTCGGGAAACTGGACAGTTCGGTACGAGATGACGAAGCACATCTACTGCAGGTGGTCCAATCGATCAAGGTGAGGAGGATGATCTCAAAGTGCTGAAAAATGCGAAGCGTAGCGATCCTCAGTGCTGGATTCTGCAGGCTGCCGACTTCAGGTGCGTTATTAATGGATTGGAATGCATCGGACCTTGGAAGCACCACGATATCAGCCTTCACTCCTGGGCCAGTGGATTCGCCACAACCGCTGGTAGGCCCCGGATGTCTCGCATTTACGAAACCGAAGGGCTATTTCGAAGGGTGGGGAGGGGTGGCTTCCCGAAAGAATTCCCCCTAACTTCACCCATGGATTGGAGATCCTGGCATCGGTGCGGAATGAAAAGAATGTATTCGGTGTCATCACTGAACTGTCCGGTTTTCCGATCCACTCGACGAGAAGCAGGGGGGCCCTGCATCCTCAGTTACTGTGGGTACTGCAATGCTGGTTCGTCTACACTGCAGTATTCACAGTAACTCAACTTCAAGGGTGCTTGTGTCCACACAACGACTGGTGTCAGCCTGCAATACACAACAGCTGCAATATCATTTCATTCAATTCCGCATCAATCCAACACAAGTCTTTCTTCCCGAACTAACAAATATCCTACTTTATCCAACCCTAATCCAGTTAAAGGGAATTATTTTATCCTCTGCGACTGTCCCATAGATTTTCCATGGCCCTCTCCGTTTTGTCTTATTTGCTATGCTCTTCCATCTAGACCCTTCTTCTTTCGGGGTGTGCACATGGCTACTATTTCGTTCTTGGCACTATAACCTTGCTTAGCCTCAATTCATGCGCCCATTATAATATAAAGTCCGACCTAAGATGTAAAGGGCTTGCCCTGAGTCGCATCCCATTCTCCAACCGCATTAGCTACTAATATGCATGCCGGAGGGAACATAGAACTGTGAAGGGGCTCATGCTGATGTAGCGGGATTTGGAGGCTCGCCAGAAAAAAAAATGTTACAAAAGTTGATAACTTAAATCTGTATTCTTATTCTCATTTTCGCGATATGATTATTTCATTGTGAACGCTGATGACCAGCCTGTTACGAGTTCATCAGCGAAAATACGCCTAGCATAAAACATATCCTAAATGAAAATATGAAGGAAAACACAAGACATTCAAGAAATTGTAGGGAAAATGTCCGCGATTATGTTATTATGATGTCATAAAGCATTCAATGAATTAAATTCAATAAAAAATGAGAGTGATTTGAAGAACCATTTAAATGTGTGAAAAAGCATTAATAAAACGGGATAATTTGTTTTGTTTCATCACATTTGTTTGTTTTATTGCATCGAAAAGATCATTTTTCAAATCATAGCTGTACAAAGATATTGGACAAGTGAAATTACAGTATACAAAGTTTATGCACTGGATAACAAGCAAGTTATATTGTTGTTATATGGCGAAATTGAAGTTGGAAAGCATATTTTTACATTCTTCTGTATCATCAATTGACGAATCTGAATCAAACGAAAATTACAAGAAAAAATATCCATCCCTGTTTACAACATGTTTAAGCCTATCTTTGCTTTATCACGTACAGCAGACACCATTAATCCTGCTGTAAACTGCTGATGAGTATACCATCTGGTTCCAGTATTGAGCACTACTGGAATGCGAAATTCTACTGATGGTGTTCCTTATTACATGCTACTGGACAGTGCTTTCAGTACCAAGATTTGTTGAACGTCAATTATAACTTTGATGTCCGGGAAGCTGGACCATTGGAGGAATGAGGTATGGAGGATATGAAATACTGCTTGCCAGGGTTAAGGGCGCCAGCCCGTGGTGCGAGCTTGAAGTTACACTTACTAGAGATTCCTCCTCTTGGGTAGTGATGTTGGACGACCTTTGGCCTGCCTACATGTCCACATCTTGATGGATGTTATCAGTTGAAAGTGCCTTTCCGTCAGCCAAAAAACTAAACTCCAAATCGCCTCGTCTAGTAAGGTATGCACCACCACAACCCCCCCCCCCCCTCCCCTGAGCAAGCAAAAAAAACACATGCACATGATACACCAGCTCACTCCCGAAAGTTTATTTTGGCTATGAAATTACCATTATTGAAAACATGTGGTTAATCATAATAAAAGATTAGTATCTCACCAGTACGTATTTATTACAAGTTCTTCCAAATAGGGGCACTGAAGTATACAAAACGCCATTTTAGCCAGGTGGGTTCTTATACAGACGGAATGACCATAGGGCTTATGAGCTTAAGCTGCATAGCATGCCTCGGCTGTGCAAAAAAAAACGAGCCGAGGGTGAGAGACCATGTACTACAGGCGAGCAATAAACAAGATGTTCCGGTAGACTAACGTTAATTAAGCAGAATTAAATTATGATTATCAATCAAAGGCGAAGTGCCCACAAGATCTAAGATGCTACTAATGTCTGTCTGGCGTAGAGGTTGCTCACTGGGCGATACATCATGTGACATAATTTTATATAAAGTGTAGTAAACTGAATGAAATTAAATGGGCTTCACAGTGTTGATGAGATGTACACATGCATAAACTCTTAACAACGAAACATAAAAGCATATGATAAAAATATAAAAATAAATTTGCATGTTAGACCAAACCGAATTGCCGTTCCAACCTAACCTCAACACAGTCACATACAAATAAACAGTAAAATATTTTTATAGGGTCTGTCCCCAGTCAAGTTTATTACTTCTATATGATTTGTGTTAGTGGCAAAATATGTGAGTTCATATTAATTTGCATTAATACACTTCAGAAATACTTCTAAGATTTTATAGTGCCTATTTGCACCGTGGCCATGTGCACCTGTCCACTTTGATGTGTCGTTTTGGAACGTGGTAGGAAATTCTAGTATTTTAATAATGCCAATACCGGTCGAACACACTTAAAAATATAAAATATAAAAAATGATTTGCAATCAATTAACAGTTACGTTAATACTTATCATAAATATTACAGAGACATCTACGTGTCACAATACCCTTGTCTGTTGCCGATCAAGTTAGTGCATAAAATGACGCTTCTAGTGCACAAGCTGTCAACAACATAATAATTACGTAAACACAGGATTGTACTCAAATACACTGAATCAATAATAATAAAATATAAAGAGACCATTTGTCTCGGACCATTTGTCTCGTACTTACGTGTTGCTCACTCACACGAAGTCGCAGCTGTGTCTTCAGCTCCTGGTAGCGACACTGTGTGGAGTTTACAGCACAGGTTGTACACTGTGGTATTTAAGTGCCGTACTCCCGACCAGGTGCATAAATCTCTCCATGTTCTTTCGGTGAATTGCAAGCCATTGTCCATGAGAAAGTCCCTCGGGAATCCCCATCGCATGAAAAACTCACTTTCCATCACCTTTACCACATTGCCAGCTCATGCACTACTGATTGCATAAGCTTCGACTCATCTTGAATAATTGTCTGTAATCACAAAAATGAAAATCTTGCCACCTGTTGTTTTCGGGTAAGGTCTAGGCTGACGGTCCAAATGGGCACTTCAGTACGCATGGCAATTGTTGTTCTCTGTCCGTCCCGCAGGCGTAAAACTGGTTACATTCCTTGCACTGCTGTACCCATTATCATGAGCATTGTGCAGGCTGGACTGAAATAGTGGTCTCATATATTGTTTAGTACCTGGGTGTCCTGCTACACTGCATGCATGCATATACCCAATATGCATTTACTGCACTCTTCTGGTACAAGCAAGGGCCACTTATTTTTATTGATGAGTGCACATATCTCTAGCCATCTGTTTGCAACTTGCCACTGTTCCAAGTTTTCCATCGCGCAGTTTCCTTTCTGCTTTTGCGAAAATGCAGATGTTTCTTGCGCAGTGATTACTTCCTTGCAACAGGTTACAAATTAGCTCGTCATTTGCCACGACAGTTACTTGATTTAACTGGGCTTCCCGGAATGGTTCCTGTCCATCTTGCGGTGAGATCTCCTCCCAATCTGCATTGTCACACACGATCAAACTCTTGTGTCGTGCTCGAGAAAAGTGTATCCGCAAGCTCATTCTCTTTACCCGGGACATGTTCCACCACAAAGTCTTATGCTTGGAGCATAAGTGCCCACCAGGTCAGCTTACTGCATTCTTCGCGCATATTTTGAAGCCCCTCCAGGCACCTATTTTCAGTACGGAGGGTAATGCGCTGATATTCCAGATAGGCCGTGTATCACTTATCTGCCCAGACCATGGTTAGACACTCGCGCTCATTGACATCATTGAGTAGATCAGTTGCCCCTAAGTTGGTGCTGGAAAAATCGATTATCTGTTTCTCTCCCTGCTCCATATACTGGTCTATGCCTTCCTGGTTAACATCCATCTGCAGGTATAGTTGGCATGTGAGGTTGTCCCTGACTAAGGTAAGACACGATTTAAAGCTCGCTTTGATGACTTGGGATGCTTCGTCTGCTTCTTTCCCCCTCACGAACCACTTCTGTAGCGACAGCAAGTCCATTAATGGCACAGTTATTTTAGTAAAATCCTTAATAATCTCGTGCAGCCAGTATATCAAGCTTAAAATTTTGTGCAGTTGTTTTCACGTGTGTGGTGTTGTGTGCTTGTCAATAATCCTCAACTGCTCTGGCATAAGCGTATTTCCAGACTTGTCAACAATATGGCCTAGGAACTCTATACTTGTCTGGCCAAAATGGCATTAGTTAGCAGCACATGTCAGTCCATTTATGGCAAAGCATTCTAAGACAATAGACAGATGGTGTACGTGTTCCTCCCACGTTTCTGACCACACAATCACATCACCGAGATATCCTAGTGCGAAATCTCCGATCAGGCCGTCTAGTACTCTCACCATCATTGGTTGAAATGTTGCAATGGGCACTTCAGACCAAAAGGCATTGCGCAAAATTGGAAATGCCTGCAGTCTAGTGTAATCTGTCAATAGCCGTTTCCAACTAAATCCAAACATGACAAAATTTTGGCATTTCCTAATGTACTCAATGCATCACTAACACTTATAAACGGCCGCAGTGTGCTACATGTCACCTGATTACAGTGGAATTATATCTGCTGCCCATGTGCTCAAACACACCATCTGTTAACATTTTGTGCACCTGCTCACGTATTATTTTGGCCTGATGGGGAAGGTAACTGCATCATAGGAATTTCGTGCTCCGCAACGGTAGTTCTGTGTAAGGCATCATGTTTACCAACAATTGCTTTAAATTCAGCTAATAAGTCCTAGAAGGATTTCTGATACTCTGGCGGAGTGTTATGTTGAAAGTCCTTTAACTGCACTGCTGGTGGGCTATCTTCTAGCCAATGATCAATGTTGTACACAGTTCTTCTCTCTTTAGCGCCTAAATGAATATGCCTAGCTGTTGTTTTCATGATAGTGTTCTGTTCACTTAACCAGGAAATTCCAAGAATAGCATCTTCAGTGATTTAGGCAGTTATTATTGCCTGCATTTTCATTTCAATGTAACATATTTTGATAGTTGTGTCCGCTTACCCATGACAGCACTACAATTCTGTCCCATAACTAACTGTATTACGTGGTCTGTGTAGGTTATGTCACGTTTGTTAACGAACTGTGGTTGGACAACATTGTAAGACACAGCGGTATCTATGAGCACAAGACACATTACAACGTTGACACTGATAAGAATTCTATAAACTGGGCGTTGCTCCCTCTCACCTGGTTTATAAGCGCTTGTTTTTTGGTTATGTTCAGAGTGTCCTGTGTGACCAGGGTTCAGGGCATGTTCGGCGTCCTTTCCCTGCTTCCCATTTCCCTGCTGCTGTTGGCTTCCATCTTGTTGCTTGCATACATGAGGGTTATTCTGACAATAACTTTGCCAGTAATATTCCTCACCCTCACAGTAACGACATGAAGTTGGTGGCAGTTTGCTTCTATCATACTTCAAACACTTTGTTACACTGGATATTCCTACACGATCTGTGCTGTTGCGCGATTATACATCACGACTTTTACAGGTGGATTTATGTGTGCTTACGCCGAACTGTACCCATTTTGGAGTGTCTGCGAACCCATCACGCCGATGTTCACTACTTTCACTTTTCCCGTGGCACCATTGTGCGGCACTGGCCTCGTGATGTGGTTGTTGTGCGCTGCACTGCAGGATTAGCATAGCCCACATCAGCTCTTCCACCCCATTACTCACCAGCAGTTTCAATACAGTGCAGAACTTGGGTAGTGCCATCTCCGCTACAACCTCCAGCTGGTTGTGCTCCGGTAGGTTCGGGTAGAACTGGTGAATAAGGTGTAACTTGCAGGTGATGAAGGCTGTCAGCAGCTCGCCTTCCTGCCACTCCTGCAGCATCAGCTTTCTCTAGGGTTGTATGTAGCCGAACGCTCCTCCAAAACGACACTGATAGCCCATAAAAACTCCGGTCATGTTAAACCATAATGGTTGACAGAATTCCACCATTGTCGTGCACTGTTCTCAAGCTGCCTCCCAATGAAGCTAGGCCACATGTCCTTGTGAACACCATATCTCTGTAGATGCCACTGATAGTCTTGCAGAAAGTCTGTAGGGTCTTCATTCGGTTCTCCTGAAAATGTTGGCAGGTTCTGGAAATTACTAGTGGTGTACCTAGGCATTGTTCTGATAGATTGCGGTGCTATGTTTGCTGTGAACTCTGGTGGCAATGCACTGTAGCAAGACCAGCTGTAGACCACATTCTGTCTGTACTGTTGTTGTCGTGCTGCTGCTCACAGTGTGGTAACTGGAAAGAAATTGTAAAGTTGAATATGCGGGTTGTTGAAATACAGTGGTTGGGGGTAATTGTTGGTAGGCCAGAAAGGAAAGTTACGTTCGATAGGTTAGGCAGGAATGGTGTCAACTGGCTCATCAGTGCTGTCGTCCGGACAGTAATCATGGGTTCCCTGGCAGTGCAGTCTCCGCATGTGAACTGCCTCCCCAGGTTGCTGATGCCTTCTCGTACAGTCTTGCATTGTGCGTGAATCCTCACCCCGCAGCTATGGCACTGAAACATCATTTCTCCTGCTGCTCATTCACACTTTGCTCGTCCGCAGGTTACAACAACCTGTTGTAACTAGTTGAAAACATTGCTCGAGTTATGCACTGTCCATTTTTGTGTATTCACTTCAGTGCATATGTTGCATTTGTACGTAAGTCCCGAAATAGTTGCCACTTCTCTATGTTGAAGACACTTGCGATGTTTCTGTATCTGGCATCACGGGCTCGTAAAAATTGTGGAACCCTGTCCTGTGCACATTACTTTGTTGCACCAACTAGGTCGGTTAAGAACTGAAAAATTCTGCACTTGTTGGACAAAATGGTTATTTGGTTCATGACTCACAATTTTTTATAACTGCTGTTCGCTGTTTATTTCATGGTTGTCTGTGGTGTGGTTGATCCCTGTGCTGGACTCATTCAGACAATTAAAATAAGGAGGTTGAGATATTTTATCAATAAATCTGGACATGAAATGCATTTTCCCAGTGGTCGCCTACATCATTTACTACAGTTGCTCCTATGTCTTCCTATGTTTACAAAGTGTTTTCTTATTATTATTAGTTGCTTGCCAAATGTTTCCTGAAAGTGTTGGTACGCAAATTGTGTATGTAGTTGTCTTCCTGCTGGATTTGTGGTGATTCACAGTAAGTTCAGTCTCTGCCAGCTAGCCCACTAGCCTGTCCTGTGAAACTCATGGACTGGTATAACACACAAGTCTAAATATAATATAATATTATCTCAGTTTATTATAATTCAAGTCTGGTTAGTTACAGACTAGCCCCAAAATATTTCAAGTCAGTTTAGTATATTTTAGTTTAAAATATACGATTGGCTATCCCAATGTGGTGACTACAAGCTTGGTTTGTACATCATTATTTCCATTACAAACTGTATAAAATCACATTTAAGGATAGGTCAGATTGGCGCCCAACAAAGTGGTGGTCGAGAGGAAAACTGGAGGCAAGTGCGAATGTAAATGGCAAGAGGATAGTCCGAACCAGCAGGACACAGTATGGGTTGAGAAAACTGAAGCCAATAAACTACCAAACTCTTGAATACACAGTAGAAGTGGAAGAAATAGTAAAACTGACGACAGAAGTCATGGAACACATGCAGAACACCTGCATGTGTTCCACCTAACCTAAACACTACACCGGCAGTCACAGTACCAACAGACACCAGATTACATGCAACAGCTGATGGCAATGATGCAGCGTATGGAAATGAACTTGAGGGCAATTATCAAAACTAGTTATGAATAAATCCGGAACCTTATTAAAAGTATGCTAGAGAGCAATGACTCGTGTGTGTTAGGAGCACAAATAGCTACGAACACAGAAGTGCCTAGCAATGTGATGGAAGTGTCCGCACGGCAAGTGGCGACGCAGAATGAAAACAGCATTCCTACAGCTGAATTCGCAATTGATTGGCCGAAAGACATAAACCTTGCCATCTCCAAGGAAAGGAGGCTGCTTATAACTCGCGCAGCCATCAGAAAACATTAATGTTATTGCGAGTACAGAACAGGAAAACTTAGCATTAGAAACCTCTACAGTTCAGAAGCCGAGTGAAATAATTGAACCCACCAAGGAGGAAAGCTACCCCACTGCATGTGATGTGAAAAAAATATGCGAGGCGCCGGAACAATGGACAGGTTCGTCCATGGAGCCAATGAGAGAGAAACAAGGAATGGTAATAGGACGGCACAAGTCGCGAATGGAGCTATGAGCTATGAGAGGGTGGAAATTTTGTCAGAGCTTCTGCAAAGCAAAGATAAGGAACAACACAAGCAAAATCTGTGTTGTGTGGCGTAAAAGCAGACATAAAATTCACAGTCTGCTTGTGTGCTTCAGTGAGTATTTAACATGCCAAAACAAACAATATTACATGACACAGAATAGAGCTCTCACTACACCGTAGTTCATGTACATGTAACATCCTATAAATATAGGATATATTGCGCCGCAACCTCGCTATAATAATCAGCCTAGATAGGATTAGATAGGCGGTATTTGAACCAGCCAATTTGCCTAAGTGGCCAGGAATATTGGCAGAAACTCAAGAAAATTTAGATAAGCTGAGAGAAGAATTGAATAAGCTGTAAAGACAAATACTGCACATCTCAGCGGATATCCACGTTAAACACGCCAAGAAATCATAAGTTAGTACATTGGAGCCCAGACAGCTGGTATTAGTAACGATCAGTCACACAAGCAGACACTGGGATTTCTTATGACCAAACTTTTTCCATTATTCGCAGGGCCATATGAGGTACACCCGGAAGTGCATACTAACTGTTACAAGTTGATCATGCCCGGCACTGATGATGTCTTAGGAAGGTTTAATTTGCCAGTACTACATGTATATCACCAATGTGAACCGTGTACCGCCACCTAGAAGAAGAGCGAAGCAATGAAATGAAGGAATAACAGAATGCTAGCATAATGAATAATAATAAGGCCTACTTTCAGTATTTATTGAGGTAAAGTAATAGTTATATTTTCCGTGAAGCTGCAGAATGAGTGCTGCCAAGTGCATAGACACCCCTGGACTGAGGCGTGACGTTAAATTAATTAATTAAGAGCCTCCTCTCTAAGTTTATGCCGTGCATTATTAAATAAAGATGTGTTGCCTAGACTTAGCTAACCTGGGTAGGGTATTGTACACAAAGTAACCAAGAAGTGTTTAAAGAGAAAGCATACATCGTAAGCGCTGAAGTAATCGGGGAACCTGTCAGCCTACAAGGGAGGAACGTGTTAATTCTACCTGGTGCACCCCATAATAGCTACCTGTCGCACACTTCAAAGTCGTCTCACTCACCCGTGTCTTGCTATCAGCCATATCTGTGATTTCTGAAACAAGAGCAAACATAGGCACGAGGCCAAATTACAAACAAAGCAACTGAATTTCTTTCTAAAGTATGTAAACACTGCAGTTAAAATATGACGTACCATGGTCCATTCAATGTTAGTAAACTTTGTGCAGCTGTCGTTCAGATATCTTCCTAGTAAAATCCTCTTTAGAGCATTGTCGAGTTCATGCGCGGTAACATGAAACTTTGTTTGTCTGACGTGTTCCTGACATCCACGTATCCCTTGTACACATTTGTTCCATCGCAGATGCATTAACCACACAGCCACACTCGACTGACCGGCATTAGGTCGTAGTCTCGATCATTGCAGGTCTACAATAATGGCGTTTAGAATTTACTTTCCGTCCTGTAACTCGTGACCACAGATCATGATATGTAACATTCCCCACAAGAGGTAACTCTCGTGATGAATGGATATGTAACCTAAATGAGTGTATCCCGTGAAATCACAATCGATATATGCAACAGTCATTGGAGTTAACACTGTGATAAGTGGCGCAGCTTATTCCCACAACTTTCCGATGTACGCAACGTCGACGAGCTCCGTGGCTGAACCCGGAGTGTGACGTGGCTCCAAGTAGTGTCAAACACATTCCCGTAATAATAACATTACGACACAGTCTGATTTCAATATGTTAATTATAAGAGTGTACATGTAATCATCTATCGAGAATCAGCCCCCTGAGGCATTATTTCATTTAATATCACCCTTCAAATGCGGTGACATACTCATGATGTCACATTTTAGCCATATCTGGGGATCAGACGTTCACGGGTATGTCACCAATATGTTTTAGTTTAGTAATCATAATTATGTACAATGTCAGTTCCATTTATCGCGTTAGTTATTAAGGTCCATTTTTTTTTGTGTTTTCATTTTTGGCATGGGATTCGCTGGATGTGCAGCGAAGCCGACGCCATGTCGGTAGTCAGACTTCAGCACTCCAGACAAACAGCAGAGCAGACGGTAAGCTCAGTATACCCCCCTCGACAATTCAATCTAGGCTGCATTTTCTTTCATCGCAATAGTTAACATAACTCAGGAACATTTAAGTACTTTTATTTAGCAGAGGGGAGGTCTCCCTGCATCCTGAGGTATCATACCAGGACTTCACGCGTGAGACGCGTTGTTACGAAATTCTAACTTAAGGCCTATGCCTTATTTTTCACAGTAGTGACCACCAACAGATACAGATTGCTGGGTCAGCTTAACCAAGGGTGCGCATTTTCATATGCAGCAACATTTCATTTTACCTATGTGGTAATAAAACAGTCATACCGTAATTAGAGGTATTTTATTGTGATAACTCTCCTGAGTTCATCGGGTACTGCCCCCTCATAGCAGCATCAACATGTAAAGTGTCTTTCAGTGTATGTTTTGCATTTACGAGGCCTACCTCCCTCAATCGGAGTAGATTCAGTGATAATATAGTCATGCGAAGTTGCCGAAAGCTTCACAGCAAAGGAAATATTTTACATTCAACACAATTTAACTGACAATTAAATTAGGTCTTCTTCATATTGGCAGTGTAACCAAAGTCGCTGTTGGCCGTCGGCCGTACGACCCCATTCAACATCGTTCACTCTACCGAATGTGGCGCCAGGCACATCATCAGTTCCTGTTCTCCACCTGCTCCCAGACAGGACACAGCACCTCTGGAGGCGCAATGTGTCATGTCTATACTGTTGATGCCAGTAGTCCTGCCATGCTAATTAGTTAATAGCATTTTTAATGTTTCTTTTTTGGTCCATGTGTCGCAATGAATGTTCATGTGTCTACCTATTGTTTATTGCTTGTGGTTGTAATGATATATGATATGTTTACATCTTTTTAGTGCCACAAGTCTTCAAGCATCGGAGTAGTTTTATTGAAAGTGTGCTTAAATATTCCTTTGCGGGTTGTCGATATTTCTTCCCTGATTGTTGTTCTCTACTCTGTTATTAATGCTCACTAGAATTAAGGGCCTAATCGTACCTCCAATAGCCTTTGTATACCGCAGAGACAGTAACTGAGTATGCCACGAAGTGTTTGAGCAACGAGTGTATTAGGTGTGTGCCTAGCCGAAGACGATGTCCCAGCAGAATGCTCGCAGTGGTTTGGAGTGAGTGGTGACACTGAACTGTAAACACTTCACTAGCAGCGCACTTCACTGCACTTTACTAGCGATGCACTTCACTGCACTCAACTAGCGATGCAATTCACTGCACTAATTGCACACTACACTACACTACGCTACCAGACATACAGTCTCTACAGTCTGCAAGACACGAGGCCGTTGTGCCGCTCTCCTGATTTTATCGCTGTAGTAGCGCGAGTAGGTCACATGATCGTCTGCAATTTGTATTTCCAGACGGATAAATGAAATAAAAAAGTAAGTGCACGTAGCACAGAAAAAAGGAAATAAAAAAGACTTATACTGACTGTTTTCAATGGCCACTGTAATCATATCCCTTTGTGTGTCTGAGTAACACAAGAATGCCAGATGTTTGAATTAAGATTATCATTTTCTTTTCTTCCAGTTTTGTTCTTGTGGTATCACATATGTTTGAAGTGATAATGACTACATGTTGTTCTATATTTTATTACACACTAATAAAGTAAAATACACTTTATTTTAAAATGCTATAGAACTACTAAATATATGCTGACTTATACATACTCAAGTGAACTACCCATATGAACTTTCGATTTATATAAACTCAGAAGGTTTTTCATATGTTACTCTATGAGATGGTAAGTAAGACAAGGCAGAGGTGGTTTTCTCAGTAGCTTTACTTCGCCACTACTTTATTCACAAACAATACTGTGTCGTCTATTGTACATACCACACTATACAGCAGAGGTTCACAAGTAGAGTTGACAACTTGACAAAGTATTTTAATGTATTCTTTCAACACTCCCTCTCAATAATATACTTATGTGCTCTCTCCTACTAATTTTCTGATCTTGCAGAACCGGTATTTTGCTAAGGTATTTCTAAATATATTTGCTATCTGATCCTCACTCTTAAGATAACTTATCTCTACAACACTTCCCTAATAAAAAGGTACTTAATATCTGTATGTTTTAATCTTCTATGACTCTTTGTGCTCTTAGCAGCTTTTTTTGCTGACTGATTATCCTCTAAAATCTTAAAAAGTGTTACATCAGTAAAATTTAAGTCACTCTTAAGAATAAGATTATTTAACCAATCGACTGTACTAACTGTTGTGCATAGTGCTATATATTCAGCCTCAGCAAATGAAAGTGCAACACAGTTTTTCTTCCTTGAGACCCAGGTAACAGCACACCCAAATAGTTTGAAGTAAAAATCTTTAGTGGATTTTCCGTCACTGCAATCCCCTCCCCAGTCTGCATCAACATACCCTACAAGAACATTATTACTATTGTAATCTACTACATTACTATTGTAGTCCGCAGTACCCTTGACATACCCCAAAAAAATTTTGATAGCTCTCAAAACACACTCATTTGGACCACTTTGGTATCTACCCAATAGGATAACTGGAGCACACAGATCTGGCCTTGGGGCTGAAACAGCATACAACAAACAACCTATCAGCTGTCTATGCACCTTCTCTACATTTTTATCATGACACGTTTCATTTAGCATTTCAGCCTTGAAATTCTGGTCCATTGGGGTACTAATTGGTTTACACTCACACATGTCATATTTACTGAAGACACCTTACAAATATTTTTCTTGGCTTATTTCAGTGGTACCATCCTTCAAGTTCTGCTTTACATTCATGCCTAGAAAATCTTATGCTAATCCTATATCTTTCATTTCAGATTGTTACACAGTACCTGTTTTGTGCTACCAATCTCTGCCTCATCTGATACAAACAGTAAAAGGCCATCAACATAAACCAATAAACACAGTTTCTGACTGTCCGTACATTTACTATATAAATAATAGTCACTCTTAGACCTAACAAAACCCTCCGAACTCATGAACGTGTCAAACTTTTTGTTCCATAATTTAGGTGATTTTTTCAAATCATATATTTATTTGTTTAGCTTGACCACATTATTTTCACAACTGACTCCCTCAGGTAATTTCATGTACACCTCTTCCGATATTTGCATACAAAAATGCACCTCTTATATCTAGCTGATGAATAGGTAATTTAAGCTCCGTAGGAACAATAACAAAGACTCTAAAGGTAGCTAGTTTTGCAACTGGAGCATATAGCTCACTTGCATCACAAAGGTATTTCTGTTCAAAGCCTTTGGCAACTGGTCTAGCTTTGTAATCTTCTTGTTCACAATTACACTTTAATTTGAAGGAAAAAAAACCATTTGCTACTGATTATTGGCTGAACTTTAGGCACATCACACACATACATTTATGATTTATTGTCTTCTAACACTTTAAGTTCTTTCTCTATTGCCTGTGACCACTTACACACAACACTTCTTTTCATAGCTTCACTATATGTTGACGGTTCATTATTTACACTAAGAAAGCATGTTTCATAATCATTTTAACCAAGTTGGTTTCCTTGCCTTACGCTGCCTTTATCAAAAGAGTCAGGATACTGTAGCTTTCCTTCCTCCCAACCACAGTCAATATTTTTGTTATCTTGATTGCTCTCTGATTCATGCAGCTTGCTTGTACTCATTTCTTCACCCTCTTGATGGCTAGTTGATTCATACTGCATACTTGTATTTATCTCTTTATCTTCACTACAACTAATTACATGCTGCTGACTGTTCTCTCTTGTACTTTCCTCCTCTACCCCTGATGATTCCATCAATTCAACACTCTCCATAATGTTCTGTTGTTCAGTGCCCCTATTATTCTTTGAGAATATTACATCCCTCTTGATATCCACCTTCCTTTCCCCTGCAGAATTAATTCTGTAACCTTTTATGTTTTCAGAGTAACCAACAAATATGCCCTGAAGGGACTTCACATCCCACTTCTTCCTTTCCTCCTTAGGTGTATGTACATATACTTCAGTACCGAACACTTGCAGCTCTTCAATGTCGAACACCTTCTGAGCCCAAATTTAATATATAGTGTTTTTTCCACTGGTCCTACCTTTTCCAGTTCTATTCAAGATGAAAACTGCATGTTCACAGCCTCTGCCCATAAGTCTTTATTCAACTTCTTAGCATGTAACATTGTTCCTGCTGCTTCTACAATTGTACTCATCTCCCTCTCTGCCCTACCATTCTGCTCAGATGAGAAGGCTACTGTTCTCTGATGCTGTATCACACTATCTTCTAGAACTCGCTGTAGTTCATCGTTAACAAACTCTGTACCATTTTCTATGCACAATATTTTTATCTTCATTCCAAATTGAGTTTGTGCCATTTGTATAAACTTTTGTACATGCAATATAGTTTCATCTTTGTGTTTCAGAAAATACACAGACCTGTAGTTGGAGTAGTCATTCTTTAAAATCAAGAAATATCTGGAAACTACTACAGACATAACTTCCATAGGCTCACAGTCGTTAGAAGGTGGAAACTACTTTCACCAAAGGGAATTCTAAGTTATTTCCCTTCAAAGTATGCTGTACACTGAGTTTGGGCAATTGCAGAGTTAGGAACTTTGATATTGATTCTTTTTAGCACTTGTGTAAAGTGGTCAAAGTTCTGATGGCCTAATTTCTCTTGCCACAATAAGAATTAATTACTTGATGTAGTTTTCCCCAGACTGGTGATGGCAACAGCATCATTAATATTATAGCTGAACTGCATAGTGTACACTTTACCTTCCACATTGGCAATTGCTCTTATTTCAGCATCTTTCATAAATTTACACTCTTTGTTATCAGCTGACATGGCATAACCTCTATTTACTGTGCTACTAACAGAAAACAAATGTGTTTTCAAGTCAGGTACATGAAACACATTGTTCAGACTAGTTTCTACCCAGCCCTGACCATCATAATCTTGTAGTATTATCTGGCCGATGCCTATAGCGCTAATTTCTGACCCATCACCAATCACAACTGACTTTTCTTGCGACAACTTTTCATGGTGAGTGAAGATTCGTGCTCAAAACATGTGTGTTCATTGGCACCGCTGTCTACAAGTCACTTATTGCTCAATGAAAGTCCTGCCATTGTCGATATTGATACAATAAAGGCATTGCTGTTTTCTTCTTTTCTTAATCTGAACCTACAGTCTCGTTTGAAATGTCCTGGTTTTTTACAATAAAAGAACAATTTGTCACTCTTAGCTCCACTTCCATAGTCTTTCTTCAGTGCCCTTGTTTTATTACATGTAGCACACTCTTCTTTTCTCACACCAGGGCTCTACACTCAGGAGGTTCCCGTTCCGTTACCCTTTCCTCTTCCACCAAGAGTCTTGTAGTTAGGTTATCAAGGGTCTGTTTACTATCTGGAGCTGACTCCCAAGCAGATACAAAATGTTTGTAACTTTTGGTAGTGACATGAGAACTTTTGTTATGATGAATTTATCAGAGACATTCTCTCCCAACTCCCTTAGCTTGTTCTGAAACTCTACTATTTTTTAAAGAAACCTTGACATATCATGACTCTTATCAGACTTGTATGCAAAAAAAAACTTTTCTGCTCCATGTGGAGACTTGCATCACTCTTCTGTTCATAAACACTGTTCAACTTCCTTCATATCTCGCTGGCTGTTGTACATGTGATTATGTGTAACATTGCACTTTCTGAAAGTCTCATCACTATCAGGTTTTGAGTTTTTGCATCTTTCTTGTCCATTCTAATTTTGAAAATTCCGCCTTGGGTTTTGATTCCGAGCTATCTACAACACCGTAGACGACACACTAACCTGAAATTTCCACACATTGCAGTTTTTAGTCCCCTCGAGCTTAATAACATTCACTGATGTGTTTTCCATCAGTTGCTCCATTTTCACTAGGCATATAACTATCTCTTCTCAGCTTGGCCAACTGTTCTAAACCTTACATTCAAGATGTCCATCAACACACCTACAATGTTTACCACCACATTTTCCTCCCGTCACAAGTTGCCACATATTACTTCCCAACTGCCTTTAGCACAATGCTACACCATGTGTCTGGGCCCATAACCTGTTGGAGATGGGAGATAAAACAAAGTAGAGGTGTCTTACTCCTTAGCTTTACTTCACCGCTTGTTTACTCATAAAAAAATGTGTCGCCATATTGTACATATCACACTATATAGCAGAGGTTCACAACTAGAGTTGTCAACTTGACACAGTATTTTAATGTATTCTTTCAACAGTTACACTGCATTACAACATAACATTTTTTGTGTCACATTGTTTAGTTAATTTCTACACTCCTTTTGCAATTAAAAGGGCTACGAAAATAAGAGAGGGTATCTGTAAAACTGTCAAAATGTACATTGTCAAATTTGCTAACTTTCATATTTAATGTTAATCTGTTTTATTTAAATTCAATGTGTTATTGTTTGTTTTAATGTAAACATACATTTTCTACACTCGTCACATGTGTAATTTTTCATATAATTGGCAAATGTACTTAATTGAATATTTATTTTTCTCCTGTAATTTATTGCACTTTTTTTGTCAGGATATTTTCTCTTAGATGTAACGTGTCAATTCAATTATGTTTAAAAATAGGTTAATTAGTTAGACTTCATTTTTATGTATTTCTTGTGGTAATAATTTTAATTTAATTTAATTGTCTCATATTTTGCTAATATTTCATGTTTGTTTATTTGTATGCTTACATACGAGAACCAGTGTTCTATGTGTTTTCTTATCAGTTAGGACATGGGAAGTGGCATGTAAGGGGGGTGGGTGTAGGTATTTAGTATTCTCCTATTGGTCTTAGGTTCGAATCCTGGCTCCCTATTGGCTGGAACATAAGGTCCCTTTAAGTTATGTCTAGTTAATAGCGCTTAACTCTCTCTTCAATGAACCTCAGGTTCTGACAGATGTAAGTATAGGCCTCACACCTGAACGTAGGTGACGAGTTAGGTTTTAAGTTAGTATGTAGGGTGTTTTAGTTTTCTCCCATTTTATTATATTTTAAAATGTTGTTCCAGCATGTGTGAGTGCAATTTAAGCCCCTTCATAGGTTAATTTAGGAATTTACAAGATCACCCGCGTCTGTGTAAGAGTGTACGATATTCTCCATGACATCGAGGCTCAGATATATGTAACCCTACATATACCTGTCCTGACTACATTATTTATTTTGAGAGGTCGTTCTACATCACTACGGAACACCGAGAGCATCCAAATTTCTGTAAGACAAATTTTTATTGCAATATATTATACGTGTGGTACAGTACGTCAGCTTTAAATTGTTCTACAAGATTACGAATTTTTCAAGCGATGCCATGTTGCATCTTGACATGCTTACGAACAAGTTTTTTGGAAATTTGCCCATGAATAACCAGAAAAGAGTACGTATTCACATGAGCTATGCACATTAAATTTAAGTGATTATTTTATTTTCTGAACATTTTCATTTTTGAAAGTGATATCAACAATAACTGTTTCTACGTGTGTAGAAAGTGAGCCTACATTGCGTAACACAGGGACAACATAGGTACGGCCAATCGCCCGTGTTTTAGTTTTGTGTCACCTTAGATATTTGCTAATTGCCACGAGGGTTTTTCATTCTCTTAACAGTCCAGTAAATTCAGACAATTAAAATAAGGAGGTTGAGATATTTTATCAATAAATCTGAACACGAAAAGCATTTTTCCCAGTGGTCGCCTACATCATTTACTACAGTTGCTCCTATGTCTTCCTATGTTTTCAAAGTGTTTTCTTATTATTATTAGTTGCTTGTCATATGTTTCCTGGAAGTGTTGGTACGCAAATCGTGCATGTAGTTCTCTTCCCGCTGGATTTGTGGTGGTTCACTGTAAGCTCTGTCTCTGCCAGCCAGCCCACTGACTGGGCCTGTGAAACTCATGGGCTGGTATAACATGCAAGTCTAAATATAAAATTATTTCAGCTCAGTTTATTATTATTTAATTCTGGTTGGTTATAGACTGGCCCCAAATTATTTCAAGTCAGTTTAGTATATTTTAGTTTAAAATAGACAGATTGGCTTTTACAATGTGGTGGATACAAGCTTGGTTTGTAGATCCTTATTTCCATTACAAACTGTATAACCTCACATTTAAGGATAGGTCATTACTCAGGCTTTTGTGTTGTATTGCCTTTTAGGGAGTAAAGATTATGCCTGCGAAAATTTGAAAAGTTATGTAGAAGGGGCAGAAAGGCAGTTCTCCTCTGGCAACTGTGGGGTTTTAGGAATTCAGTGTGATAATTGGGTGAATTTTGCTCTTCAAGCTTTCAAGGTTGGTGCTTCAAGAAGGGAATTGGGCTAGAATACACCCCAGCTTATACCCCTTAGGCCAATGGCCAAAGTGAGAGGATGAATAGAACCCTGGTGGAAAAGACCGGTGTCTGTTAGATGACTTGCCTAAAAATGTTTGGGAGGGGGGGAGAGCTGTATGGACAGCTGTGTTTTCGTATAACAGGACCTTTAGGTTTGATGGTCATGTACCAGCTGAAACCTGGTATAGGCAAATGCTCATTATCACAAGATCAGATTGTTTTGGTGCAAAGCTTTTATACAGGTTAATCGTCCATCTCTGGGAAAGTTAAATAAAAGTAGCGACGATGTGTATATGGCGTGGTACACTTCTGACACATACAGGTTTTATTATCCAAACATGGGTAAGATTGTTGTTTCACGAAACGTAAGTTTCTTAGAGGAGGAAAATCTCCAAATAAGAGTAACAACTGAAATTGAAATGGGGGAGTTAAGAGAGAAGCACAAAAAATATATGATGTGGATGGGTTGTCAGATGAGTCATTATCTGAGGATAGGAATGGGAAAAGGACACATGAGAAAGAAGCAGGAGAAGGCCTAAGGATATCTGGGAGAAACAGAGGACCTTCAAAGTGGCATCGGGAATACATCACAGATGATGACCATATGTCACATATAGCATTAAATGCAAGTTGCTTTTCTGATGATGATAACCCTAAGACTGCTTCTGCCATAGAACATAATCCAAATAGAGAGCTATGGAAGGAAGAAATTTAGTAGGAAATGCATGCTCTGGAGAAGAGACAAATCTGGGAGTTAGTCGAGAAACCTACGGATGAGAGGGTGATAGATTAAAAGTGGGTTTTTTTCTAGAAAAGAAAGTAAAGGAAAAAGTTATTAAGAAGGCTGGATTTGTGGCTAAGGGTTTTTTCAGGAATCAAATATAGAGGAGGAAATATTTGCCCCTGTACCAAGAATTCTAACTATTAGAATTATGTTATCTTTATCAGTCCAAAGGGTATGGATTATTGACCAGATATACGTTAAAAGTGCTTTCTTAAATGGAGAACTTAGTGAGCCAGTTTTTATGAAAATTCCTGAGGTGATTGATGTTCTTGAAAAAAAAAATCTTGTGTTAAAGAAGGTTTTGTGTGGCCTAAGGGAGTCTCCTAAATGCTAGTATGAAAAACTGAGCCAAGAATTGTCACTAATGGATTTTGGTAGATCAAACTCGGACCCTTGTATATTTTTTAAGAATGTTCTGTATGGGTTAGTTTATGTTGATGATCTTATCATTTTCTCTGATTGCAAAGAAAAAAATCAGGAACTTAAGAATGACGTAAAAGACAAATTTGAAATGAAAGAAATGAATGAAGGAAAGGTTTTTTTTTTTGCCCCTTAATTTTTAGGAGTAGAAATTTTATGCAAAAACCATTGTATTTATATCAGACAAAGTAAATTAATTGACAAGGTTTTACAGAAATTCAATATGATGAATTGTAGTTCTTGAATTTGCCAATGGAACCAAAACTAAATTTACAGCCTTCTCATGGCTGTAACTTCAGTGTACCATATAGAGAACTGATTCGACATACATAATGTTAAACTCTAGAGGAGATTTAAGTTTTCCCATTGTTTATTTCAGCATGTTTCAAAATTGCTTCGGACAAGAGCATTACAAGCATTTGAAAAATACTTTGTGCTATATTGACAAAACTAAGGATTATTGTCTGTGTTATTCTAAGAATACATAATGTAGTATAAGCTTATGTAGATTCAGACTATATTAATGATAAAAATGATAGGAAGAGCATTGCTGGATATTTCATTAGAGTGTCTGGTAATAATGTGATATGGAGAAGTAAAAATCAGAGCTGTGTCGCCGAGGTATCTGCCCTGGTGAAGATTTATCTGCATTTTGCATTGGTCATGCAACTTCTTGCACCTCGGTTTGTTCATTTAAATTCCGTTTTAGTACAATGCAAGTGCAAACTTTGCATTGCACCTATTGAAACGTGTATTTAATCGGCCCCATGCGATGCATCAAGACGTCGAAGAATTTTATCTCTCCCACAAAAAGCCCTAATATACTATTCTCAACATGAAAAGCTTACAGTGATTATTTCAATCAGTATACCACATATATCTAGTACAATGTTGACATGAATTCTTTATATTGATTACAAGGCAGTCTTAAAATTATATTATAACAAATGCAACACACAAAATTGCACCTGGTTATCAACAATTTTGTAAACGCCACACAATTTTCTGAATTTGCACACAATTATAAAAAAAAACACAGGATACATTCCCGAAGGCTGATTTAACCTTGCCAATTAAAATGATCACTCAACGTGGCTTTAAGAAAATAATTGTGTACCAGTATACACTAGGAATTGGAAACTGCTGTATTACGAAAAACTGCAATCTCGCAAACCTTAATGTTATTCATAACCAACTGAGACCAAAATGCTATGGTGAATTTTACTTTTGTTCATTAATAGAGCTGGGGAGAAATTAAATCAAGCAAGTTGTGTCGTCTTGCAGATCGGTTTCAAATAAGAACACATCTATAACCAGCATTTCCAACTAGGGGAATTGGTCACAGTTTAGTTTAATTCCAAACTGAATTTTCTACAACTGTAGCCACCTAGACATAATTTAGAATAACTAGCCACTGAATCACCCTAACACTTTACTGTCAATAAACCATTAATATCCAACTGTCAGGTAACACGTGCATCACACCACGACTTACCTGTAGCTGTGGTTGCAATCATGGAGAGTAAGCTCTTACACGCAGATCGAAGTGTGTGGGCGTAGCTCAAACCCAGCACCCATACTGGTAAAATAAACCCAATGCTTACATCGCCTATGCAATGGATGCTATAGGCTCATGGCCGAGAAATTAAACGGGACTAAACAATGAACTGAACCAGAAGAAGAGCAATTTTTTTTTTACCTACCTTAAAACTAAGAGAAGAGTCGGAGGTCCAGGGTATTTTAAGGCATTTGTTTTGCACTCGCTGTAGTTGCTCCATGTATGTCTTGGTGCAGTATGCCCAGGCCGGCGCTGCATATAATGGTATGAGGCGGCTAAGGAATTTAAATATTACAATCCCATTATTCTGTGTAATGCCCCCTCTGGAGTTGAACACTGGGTACAGGGCCACGAGGCGGGCTAGGGCTTGTTGGCATTTGACAGTGGCATGGTGACGCCATGTCAGTGCCCTGTCCATTATCACACCGAGGTATTTTACCTGGGTTTTCTAAGGAATATTTTCTTAGAGCATTTGAATGGGTTGGAGAACCTGAGGTAGAAACTAGTGTGTGAAAATTATGGCCTCACATTTGTCGACATTTATCTTTATTCGCCAATTGCGAATATATGGCTCAAGTGTATTTAAATAGTCTTGAGCATAGCGCATGGCCATGTCCAAGTTATTGGATCGAGTGTGAAGTACTGTGTCATCTGCTTAGACACCGGGTTTGGCAGTCAATGCGGCAGGGCACGGAATATCATGAGTGTAAAAATTAAATAGCACTCGCCCCAGTATACTTCCCTGGGGAACACCAGAAATAATAACTTTTTGTTCGGATGTGGCTCCTTCCACAGTGACAGCGAATTTGCGTCTGTGAGGTCTGCGTGAAAAAAAAAACCCTGTCAAATGTATTTTCGACATTAAGGAATACTGTAGCTGTGTAATGTTTCTTGTTGAGAGTTAGAGTTACATACTCAGTCAATCTCACAAGCTGGTGTGTCGTGGAGTGTTTTTATTTAAAACCAAACTGGTAATTTGGAATTAAATGTTCGGCCGCAATGTGTTTTTCAAGTCGGTTGAGTATTACTTTCTCGAATATTTTTTTAAAGTACACTCAGCAGACTGATGTTGGTGGTAATTCTGGGGTTGTGTTTTATCTTTCCCAGGCCTTTGGAAGACAATAACATTTTCCAGTTTCCACCGGGTAGAGAAGTACGTGAGTTTGAAGCTGCTGTTGAACCGTTCAGCCAGGGCCTCAAGTGTACTCTCTGGTACTTGGTGAAGTGTTAAGTCTTGTATTTTATCAAAGCCAGGGACCTTGCGGGGCTTCATGCGGCGAATAATATGTTTTATATCATCAGTATGTGTATATTCCGGTTATGCTTCTGTAGGTTGCTGCAGATGGAAGGATAGTTCGCGGTAAATTATTGTTGTGTGCTGGGTATCAATAGGAACAGCATTGGGTTGGAAAACCTGTTCTAAATATGAAGCAAGAGCTTCAGCCTTCTGTGGTGGGACATGGACCTCGCCATTTTGTGTTTGTAAGGGAGGAACAGTATCTCGTTTGTTTATAAAAGCCAGGGCGGGAAAGTCCGGTTCCAGCTCCTGGAATTGTGGCAAAACCTGATATTGTTTGGCAGTCGCCACAGGGGTGTACTGTACGTATACAGGCACAAAAGTGTCCCTATTTGTGCGACTACTTGCTGCCTGTTGCCATGTATCGACAGGAGGAGGAGGGGCGGATATGTACTGTGGGGCAGGCTGTACTGGAGCTACCTTTGAGGTATCAGCAGCAGCACCTGCATTCGCCTTCAACGAAGCAGCAGACTGTTGCTGTCTCTTCTTCCTCACATCTACTGGAAGTCGGCGCCATTTTTCTTGCTTAAACTGGCTACAACCATGATAATTGGCTGTGTGATGGCCGTCACACAGCACACATTTCTTCTTCTGCTGGTCAGTTTCCTGACAAGCGATGGGAGGTGGTTGCCTCCACAGAAGCAACACTTGGGCGTGCATGCGCAACCAGCAGTGTTTTGGTTAAAGCGCTGGCCATGTGTGCACTGGGGAGGGCCGTCAGGGTTGTGGTAGTGCTCTACTCTCACTAGAAGGCCACACAGCCGAGTGAGCGAGAGAATCATCTGGCTTGCTTCACCAGGTAGCAGGTCGACTCGTGCCATGCAGAGTCGCATCCTGTTGTGGGCGTACATCAGGTGTACTGCAATTGGATTAAATCCCAGGGTTACTAATTCTTCCTGGATCATTCCAAGATCCATGTCGCAGGGCACTGGCTCGATGACAGCCATTAATGGAACTTCGTTCCTGGGCATCAACACACTGTAACCCAGGCCTGACTCGCGAATCACCTGCAGTGCCAGGTGGTAATCTTCTATCGTGGTTGCCTGGTAGGCCACGCCCTCATGCACCACTCGGTTGCACATTTCATTTTTTTACTTTTTGCAAACTTGCTGCAAGCACATAATACGAGACATTACTGTCGTGAATCACAGTAATCGGCTTGATATCAGACTTTTTATGTTACTGTTCCTGTGATTGAACACTACCGGTTGTAGGTTGATTGCTGAAGATTATCTCATCATGTTTACATTTTTTAACCTGATCTGCAGAGGAGAGGGTGTATGGTTTGGCCTTGCACGCTCGTGCTTACAATGGTTGCTGCTACCCTTCCAGGGGATCGCTGCAGCGGAAGGACACACAGTTCTTCTCCTATCTGCCATTACTTCCCTAGAAAATGCATTCCCTCGGCAAACCAGCTTCACTGACCACCCTCCTCTACTGAAGTTGGGCTATGCTGGGCTGGCCACCTAGGAGAATAAAAAAACTAAATGAAATTAGCTAATACAGCAGTAAACTGATACCCCGGGTTCTAAAAAGAGCCCGTGTACCACCTGGTTCGCTTCGGGGCAACAAACCACTGCTTCTTTCTTGTAGACTGCTTCAGTATTCCAGGATAGCTGTTCCTTACATCCTGTCACCTCGGTGCGGACTCTGCAGTACTCCAGCTGCTGGCCTTGCTGTCTCCTCTGCACTCGTGAGACAATCTCTCATCTGCACTCGTGAAACAATCAGAGCAAAACTAGGTGTGCATGGCCTTATAGAATTTCACAAACCTCTTATGATGCAAGCAGAGGAGGGGAGGAAGGACAGGTTAGCCAAGGAACTGGAAGGGGACACCAAGTAGGCATGGTGATGATCGATTCACATGAAGCAAGGGAGTCTCTCATATGAAGCCATGAAAGTTTTTAAAGGCGACACTAGCACCAATGGTGCACTGCGAGTGTGGTGGAGTAGATAATAAAGTAGAGAGCTAGTGCACCTAACATTTTCACTCAAAAATCAAGCAAATTACTGCCCCCCCCTCCCAAATCTAACCAACAACCTAATTCGAGTATAATTGTCATTTTCAATAATCTTGCTCTTCTTTCTATAAACCTCATTTTTCGATTCTCTAAAACATACCAAAATCATGTCAATTCAAACAAAAAACAAGGAAATTTTTAATTTTTCAAAAATTGGTGTGCAGGATTTTTTTCCAAGGTGGATATCTTGCTAATTTAGGTCAAAATCAAACAAATCAAGATAAAAATCAAATGACACATTTAAGTTATTATTTTTAACAACAATTTGACCCATGTGCGCACGGCCCAGGAAAAATCAAAAGTGAAATAAGAAAAATGATAAATGACAGATAAAGATAAATAGAATTTATATATTTTAAGAGAATTCTAAATCATGCAAAGACTTTCCATTTTTCAGATCTTTTAAACCTTTATACATTATTAACAATTGATTCTCGTTTATTAATTTTCAACCATGTTTATCAAACGTATTTACATATGAATCTGGTAATGTAATTTTTTATTTACCATCTAGAATAAAATTAATTTTTTAACAAACTTAGAATCATAAATTTGAAATTCTGTAGCAGCAAGCCATTTATTTTGTTCGAAATCTTGAAGTTTAGTGAATTCGAACAAATTGTTCAACTTGGCAAGCAGCGATTCAATTTTTTGTTATTTAAAAGGGGGGGAAAATTTATAAAAGTAAAATAAAAATAAAATTACAAATAATGTCAAAATTGAAATTGAAATTAATTTTTTATTATTAATTTATTTCTTTTAAATAACAAAAAAATGGAATCACTGCTAGCCAACTATGAAATTCTTAGAAAATGCAAAAAATTTGGTGAAGTATAAAACACAGAAAGTTTTCCACATTATCTATTGATGCATTTTATTCTCATAAGGCTACTTAGACAAACTTACAACAAAATGTAAAAATTGTTTTAGTGAATATGATAAAATCATTATGCCTTAAAAACGAGAAAATACTATGCGAATGTGGAAAATATCTTTATAATCATCAACTAGAAAATCATAAAAATTGTAAATCGCACAATACAGTAGAAGGTATTGTAAATGAAATTCAACATGATAATTACCCAATAAATACATACAGTATATAATGAGAATAAATATACAAAATTACTTTCCTATAATAAAACTTCTAAGGACAAACATACAACAATATGTAAAAAAAATGTTTTAGTGAGTATCTTAAGAATTATTGCCTTAACAAGAATTTACCAAATTAAGAATGATATTATTATAATTAGTAATTTAATTGTTTGTTCCGTGTTATTCTATTATATGTATTATTCTCATATTTTCATTTTATAATTAAATATTTTTCTTTCAAATTTTAACAATTATTAATTTAACCACTTCTTCTGTTTTATTCCATTATTTTTATTATTCTCATATTTTTTGTTTTATAATTAAAATTCTTTCCTTATAAATAAACAATAAAAATGTCAGCAAACAATCTTGCAGTTGAGTTGGGTGAGAAGAGATTGTGAGAATTAATAATTATAGGTAGAGATCTAAAAATTAAATATTGGTACAGGCTACAAAAATGAATTAATTACATTTACTATACGAATAATTTAAAATCAACAAAGAAAAAGAAACTTTGCAAATTTACCATTTTCTTATGCCAATGTCAATGAATTATATTCCATAGATAGAAATGCAGTAAAATATATATTCCCATTTACAATAATATATCCGTAAGGCCTAGAAAAAATAGGAATATCACTTAAAATTGATGATATACCAAAAATAGAATCTCAAATTCATACATATATAAATGTATACTCCATTGAAGGTATGAAATCCATGGTATATCCATTAAAGCTGGCAAAAAAATAAAAAGGATAAGCTTATAAATTTACTTTATTTCAAAGATGATAAAAATTCACATTATTGATGCATAAACGATTTGTCTAAACTGCTTTCTGCACAAATAACTAAACATAATGGTAAAACTTATATATGCAAAATGAGTCTTCAATTATTTACATCACAAAAAAATTAAATATACATGTAGATAACTGCTCTAAAAATGAATCAATAAGAATCAATATAGCTTCGAAAGGGGAGAAAATATATTTCAAAAATTATAAAAATACAATTAAGGTTCCTTTTCCAATATGTGTAGATTTTGAATCAATTCTAAAGAAAATATCAACAACCAAACAAAATTCAAGGGAAATATATAAATTCAAATTAATAAAAAATACCCAGTTTTAACAGAGGATGGTACTGAAAAGACCTATATAAAAATACTTAAAGAA
Organism: Dryococelus australis; assembly: GCA_029891345.1. Classification (NCBI taxonomy): domain Eukaryota; kingdom Metazoa; phylum Arthropoda; class Insecta; order Phasmatodea; family Phasmatidae; genus Dryococelus; species Dryococelus australis. The sequence goes on from CM056994.1 coordinate 95,460,302, forward strand.
AGATATAATCTTAAAAATGAACAAATAAATACCATAAATTTAAAATTGAATGAAGATTCATATACGATGAAATATCAGTTACATGAAGCTTCTGATTTTTGTTATTATATTGTAACTAGTTATGACTGTTACAAACCACCAGTAGTATATCGAGGTCCAAATGGACATAAAGAGTTCATAGAATTAATGAAAAAAGAATTAGAATAAATTGGAGAAATATATTCACAAAATGAACCAATGTATCCACTAACACTATAAATAGGAAATAGCAATATATAATAAATCCAAAAAATGTGTTATAGTCGAAAGTGAATATCCTAAAGATAATGAAAAAATGTGTCATCATGATCATATAACTGGAGAATTCATTAATCCAGTATGTAATATTTGTAACCTAAAATTAAACTACCCAATTTGGTTCCAATTAATTTTCATAATATAGCTGGATATGAATCTCATTTATTAAAGAGCTACAATATGACAATAAAAATATAGATTTAATTTAAAATAATGAAGAAAAGTTTATTACTTTTAAGAATCAAACAAAAAATTTTCAAATGAGATATATAGACACATTTAAATTTATGGTAAGTAGTTAAGATAAATTATAATTTCATTTAACTAAATATCAAATGAAACACACACTAAATCATTTTCCAAAAGATGAAGTATATTTAGTTGAAAGAAAGGGTGTTTATTAATATAATTATATGGATAGTTGGAAGAAATTTGAAGAAACAGAACTTCCACCAAAAATTGAACTTTACAGCAAATTAAATGAATCTTACTATATATATATATATAATATATATATATATATATATGACGATGAATAAGAACATGCAAAATGTGTATAGGATCAATTTAATATTAAAAATCTTGGCGATTATCATGATTTATACTTAAAAAGTGGCATTACTATTAGAAGATATATTTGAAAACTTTATAAATTCATGTATAAAAATATGACTTAGATCCTGCATGGTATTTTCAAGCCCCAGGATTATCATGAGATGCAATGTAAACAATGACTAAACAACCATTAGATTTATTGCATAATTACGATATGATTTTAATGTTAGAATAGGGTATAAGAGGTGGAATATCACAATGTTGTAAACAATATGTAAAAGCAAATAACAAATATTTAGAAGATTTTAATCCAAAACAAGAATCTTATTATTTAGCATATCTCGATGCAAATAATTTATATGGATGGGCAATGTCACTATATTTACCATGTGGTGTTTTCGAATAGATTTAGTATCCCAAATTAAATTAGATTTTTGGAAAAATTATATATATATTAGATGTTGATGTCTAATACCCACAAGAATTGCATAAGTCACGTAAAGATCTACGACTTTGCCCTGAAAACATAACAGTTCCAAAAACAAATCAATCTAAATTATTAACAATTTTAGATAACAAAGATTTGAAACAGTGTCTAAATAATGGATTAAGACTTTCCAAAATATAGGATATTAAAGTTTAATCAGTCTGATTGGTTGAAGAAGTATACAGATTTATATACATCAGTGAGGAATAATGACAAAAATGTTTTTGAGAAGAACTTTATAAGCAAATGAATAATTGTGTGTTTGTAAAACAATGGAGAATATTATAAATAGAGTTGATATAAGACTGATATCAAATGGGAAAGTCTGTGATAATTAGTAAAAATACCAAATTTCAAAAGAAGAACTATATTTAATGAGAATCTTGCAGCCGTTCATATGAACAAGAGAAATGTAAAATGTAATAAGCCTATTTATGTTGAAATGTCTATTTTAAATATATCAAAATAATTGATGTGCAATTTCCATTAAAAAGTAATGAAATCAAAATATGGCAATAAAATTGAATTGTGCTATCAAGATGCTGATTCATACATTTATAACATAAAAGAGAAGATTTTTATGAAGACATGAAGACAATGTTACATAAATTTTATACAAATGACACTATTTATAACATACCATGTTAAATAATAAGAAGGTTTTAGGTAAAATGAAGAATGAATGTAATGGCAAGATAATGAAGAATTTTGTTTGTTTATAAGCAGAAATTAATGCATTTAGAGTTGATAATATAGAATATACAAGATTAACAGGTCTATAGAAGTATGTTGTTAACAAGAGAATTACATTTGAGGACTATAAGAATTGTTTGTTTAATGATAAAATTGAATATAGAATGTTGAATTCAATAAGGAGTGAAAAGTATGAAATATATACAGCAGAAGTTAATAAAATAGCTTTAAGTCCTTGTGATAACAAAATAATTGTACCAGAAAATAAAATCATTACAGTATCATATGGGTATCGAAAAGAATAATTTTTAATTAATTTTAGATATTCCATATTATTATGTACTATATTTTATTTCTGTATATACATTGTATGTATTCAATTTTTTTTGTAATATTTCAGACATCATTAATTTCTAAAGTAATAATAATATAAGCACCATAAAATCAATTAGTTTAGCATTTTCATCTCTAATTTCTAAAACAATATGGTTAAACCATTCTTTATTTATTTATGAAAAACTGGATATGGTGGCTCATGAATAATATAATTTCTAAAACCAAACATAGTTTTTGGTGGAAAACTACCAATTATATCTGTTTCTAAATGTATAGATTAACTGTATTCTATAAATGTTCCATATGCCAAACTACAGTGAATATATTGTTTTAAATGGATTAAAATTAGGTAATTTAGTACCTACAACAATTTTTTCTTTTTCAATAGTCGTATTTCTCTCAAAACCAAGAATATCAGATTGTTGGATGTTTAATTTAATATCGAACTTAAATTTAATCAAAACTCAATTTTTCACATTATCTTATATTAATTCAATGTTATTTGTTGAAAATGGACCAATTTAATTTATAGTTTCTTTTAAAGATTCGATAAGCTATTGTCCTTTTGGAATATTTATAACTTTATTGTTTTCAATCAACGTTATAGTATTTTTGTTTATATTAGGAGCAACACATTTTGTATGAAAACTACCAATGTAATAGATTTATCTTTATGAATGATATAATGAAATTTCTTCTTTAGTACAGAACTATTATTTGTTTACTTAAATACTTTATAATCCATTTATTACAAAACTATGTTATTAAATGAAAAAATGATTGGAGGGTTGGTATTTAATTAATGAACAAAATGCTATTAAAAAAATAATGGCAAATTATGCCTTACAACAGAAGAGCCCTAATTGTAGGCCCAAGTAACAGTGAAGAAATAATTTGATGATAAATTTTATTTATATGAAAGGATGGTTAAATTCTAATAAATTGTATGTTTGCTCAAAAAGTTTAAATCATTCAAAATATAATTAGTTACAAAATGATTAACCCCCGCCCCTTACCCACTATCAACCTTCTTTTTTATTTTTTATATTTTTTTATGAATAAATACCTATATAGCTTCTTGTGATTTAAAAAAATAAACATTTCAAACCACGAACTAGTGGGTGTAGATACTCTATGGGTGGAAGGAAAGATTATTATGCCTCGTTCGATATTTGCATGAAATCGGCAAATAGACATAGGGGCCATTCTCATATTAACGAACTATATCCACCACAATTGGCTATATCTTACAGAAAGAGAAACATTTTAGCTTATAACATTGTAATTGCCAATCACATTAATAATTTGCCATCGTCATTCACATTACAATGAATATGTGACAATGACATTTTCATTTTAAATTTTGATAGTATTTCTTTATATGGTGAGAAAACAATGTCAAAATTGAATTCAGGGGATACAAATTATGATTCAGTTGAACAAATCTGACAAACAACAACAGACTTGTTTGGGCCGGATGCCGGAAGACTCAACCAATGCGGTGCTATGGTGAGACTGTGAACCTATTTACGTCATTAAAAAAATTTTGACCGCTTATTCCAATCAATTTAACATTTCAAATCTGTTCAAAGATGTTAAAAACCAAATAAAAGAGTTTTAAAAAGTTCCCGCCTAGTTGAAGAGCATGCTAAAAGAAATAAAAAAAGACACAACTTGAGGGTTTTTTTAATTTGTAACACACTCCCAGCTACATAAGTGTGGACAGTTTCAGTAGTCAGCATAACAAAGTGTGTGATGAGGTGAGAAGGATATCACTAGCGAGATCAAAGATGTTATTTGCAGCAGTTTACTGTTTTGCTCAACAAATATCTGTGTGAAGAAATTGCCATTTTGTTTGCCGACATCAACTACAACAGAAGATTCGTCTATGGTGAAGGCAATTGATGATCTTTCATTTTTGGGGCAGCAGAAGTGGGTCGTCAAAGAAGAATTAATTTTTACAAAGAGTAGAGACGATATTTCGGATTTGGTAAATACCTACGGCAAGGGTAAGAAGTTATTTTCAATGAACGATGAAAATGTATTTCCTTTGCCATACTTTTTCTGCCTCTTTACTGAAAGGTTTTTTGACCATGGGCATCATATTATTCTTATTACCAATATTCGCTATTCTGTGGAAAAGTCTCGAACACAAGACAAGTGGGCGTGTACCGATTCGCCTAAAGGAAAAGACATTCTTACAAACATGTATTACTGGAGGAATAACAATGAAAAAAAATCACTATATATATATAATTAATTATGAAGATGAATGTTATTGTCAATTGTAATGTATTGTATTGTATATGCAAATTAAACAAAAATAAATGTAACTTTTAATGCATTTCTTTCTTTTTTGGTATATAAAACCCTAAATAAAAATATGGAAGACATGCATCATCAAGTGTATCAAATTTGCTGATGATATTATATTATTTTATAACTCGGTTGAATGTATGCTGTATCGCACATAAATATGTGTTAAGTTCATTTGCACTGAGTTCAAATAAATTTCCATGCACGCCGATAAGATAACTTTGGTTGTTACATGCTTGAAGATTTTTTTTGTTAAACCAATTGCTGTTTTTTCTGCAAGCTATTTACAAACAAGAATTTTCCTCTGTTATTTATAATAAACAGATTATAAAATAAGTGGTCAACAACAAACTAGACACTGACGTGTTTCTTGTGGATTGTATTTATATCAGAATATAAATTTTCACTCAATTATTTTCAAGACAAAGTATTTTGGTTATAAACTACTAAGAATTATTTACAGTTTATCACTATCTATTATGTGATATACGAACTACATTACTGAAAGAATTTTTTAGAGAAGAAAAGAAACAGATAACTTAGAATGGATCCCCCCACCCCCCTCCTGAGTAAAAAATACTAAAAGGGACCGGTTGAAAACTGAAAAGATGCATGTAATGTGATTGTCAGAAACAAGTGTAAATTTGTCAACTCATCGGTAAATATAAGTCTTTGCTGAACCAAATAATGTTAACAAGCAGGCGCAATCAGACATTTTGCATAATTATTATTATTTCCTTAATAGATACCTAGTAAAATTATTGTCATTTGACACCGATGATGTGAAATTATTCAAAAAAATCTTTAAAAATATTTTACCTTTATGAAACATAATATATCATAAAGAGTAAATTAGTTAATTCTACTCAAGTTAAAAAAGTTTGCTTATTGGAAAATGTTTCTTGAAGTGTAAAATAGGAAAATATGTTGTCATTATTACAATTAATTGTTTGCCAAAAGATAGTGCTAGAAGTTTAACTACAAATTATTAAATTAATTAAAATAGTATTCTTTATTCTAAAAAAAGTATATATCTTTACAAGAATACGTTTGATGTATTTGACGTCGTTTACAAAAACATCCTATCTTTTTTTATAGTTAATGTACAAATAATTGTAAATTAATAAGCACAAGAGAAAATTCATTTAATTATGTATATATTCTACTCTATAAAGGCCCATTAAAGTAGTAATTAAGGATTTACCTCACAAACCAGACACAAAATAAATACTTAACAAAATTATAGAGTATGGATTCAAACCAAAAGATATCTGGAAGTTTAGAACACCAGCTGACTCACCTTCAGTTTTCGGGCTGAAGTACTGCCACACGACGAACTAGGCATTTAAAATACGCATATTTGGGTACATGTCAGTTCGTATAGAGCTGTATAAACACCGCACTGATGATGTGCCACAGTGTAATAGATGTTGTGCACTGGGCCCCACACAGAATTACTGCATGCTTGAGAGTCTGTGCACTCTCTATGGGAGAAAAGAAAGAATGAAGACTTGCAGCTTAAAAAATCAAGACAAGTCAAGTTGGACTTGTCTACTTTGTAAGAAAACGGGAAACTCGGCTGTATGGAAACAGTGCGAAGTGGTCCAAAAGTGCATTAATACATGTAAACAAAGGTTGGAAACTAAGTCCAACAAACAAATACACAATAATAGGCAGGATACGCGACCAAATATTCAGCCAAACACTGAAATTCCTCCCCTCCAATTAGGGAAACTACTGACTGAAACAGGGAAACACACACAGGGAACAACCACTTACACAACAAACATGGGACAAACCACAAAAACATGAGAGAAGGGACACCAACACAACAGAAAATGCGACCATGCTCTCATGATTGCAAGAATTGGCCGCTTTTCTGTGAGAAACATAATTCGCAACACTTTTGGACCATTTTAGGCCCATCGTTACACAGGCAAAAACCTTAACACTATACAAGAAACATATATTGCTTCTCACAGCACTCGTCACCTTACCACAGTAAACAGACAAATAGTTGAGGACTATTTAAACATAAATCACCCCAAACTTACACTGCCATTTTTAAACACACAGTATCTAACATTTAGGGCGCTCTGCCCAAGCTGGTTATGTGGGAACTCGGGAAAGGTGGAAAATAGCCCCATCCACCACTCGTCTTCCAGGTCAAGTGACATACATGCCAGTCGGGGTAGGGGTCGGAGGGCTAACACAATATGACATAGCTTATTAAGTCTAGCTTAAACAAATTAATCTATCTTAGGCTTTTGCCAATATCATAATGCATATAAATTAATTGAATTTCAAATAATAATAGGAAAATTAAATACTAAAAAAAATTTTAAATTAATAAAAATAAAAAAAAAACAAAATTCAAGAACACTTTTAAAAATAGGTTTAATAATTAATCATATAGTGTTTTATATGTTACAAACACTATTATTTACTTGCAATAACGCACCGACATGATAGTCTGTTTCAGGTCGGGGAGAAGACATTCTCATTGAAGAGAGGACGAAGAAGGGGCTCTGCTTTGACTAGGGCCTGGCAGACTCTCACAAAGCCTGGCAGACTCTGGTCCCAAGGGCCCCTCCTATTGTTTTTGTTACTAACACTGGATTTCTTTCCTATGTCACAGCACTCTGAAATGATAAAACCTACCCCGAAAGCTGCTCCTGGGTGATTAGGGACTCGTCGACACACTACATGCGAGATTAAATAGCACATTTGTATACAACATAACAACATGATAGACAGTAGACAGACATCACGACAATTACATTCATTCCAGCCTAAATGTGGGCCAGGTGCTCCAGACTTACACTGACGTGGCCCCCGCCCGCAGACTCAATGATTAGTCCAAGGGTGGGGTGGCAATTGTTTTTACAAACACCCAGTGAGTAATGGGAGCTGCAGCTCTCGGTCTCACATACACGTTTCATTCCGGTGGCATATGAAGGTCGACAGTGGTGATTGTTTTAATAGTAAGGGGAATATACCCCTGTTGTTATACAGACTGGTCTTCTCAGGGTACCACCTGTTTACCGCGATTGGAGCAATTAAATCCTGAGAGAACTCAAAATGTTGGCTGACAGTAGAGATTGTTCACAGACCATCTCGGCTCCCATAAGCAGAGTCTGCTAAACTCTGTGATGAGTCAAACAGCAAGAATCCCTGATTTGACAAAGGTACTGAGTGCTGTCCTCCCTCAACATGGGCGGTTGGTGGCAATGAGTGTAGGCAACAAATCAACCGCTAGCCTAACCCTACAGTGTATTGCCATAAGCCCTACAATGGCTAAGTGGTCAGCGCATCAGAAAGGGCAAAGAACAGTACCTGGGTGGGGCGGTAGTTGATCGGCCTCTAGCCCCAGCCAGAGGCAAAACGCCTCGAGGTTTCAAACCTCAACTCCTAATACAGACCAAGACATGGCCACAGAAGGGTAAATGGCCAGACAGGAGTCCTGGTACTCCGTATTCCAGGAACACCCAACAAAGCTTTATAAGGGCTCAGTGAATGAAAGAAAGGGGTTCGTACAAGCAATCACCCCTGAAAATATGTAAATGTCGAAACCGCTGCACTATATGCAGCGACTTATCGACGACGACACCAGTTGGATCCAGGTCATGCCTCCCACAAAGGAGGAGTTGGCCTAGTACAGGAAAATTTACCCACTAGTGTGGGCACAAGAGAACTGCACCATTGAAAAATGGGTATAAGAGAGCTATGCTAGGCGGGAATGCCTGATAGCAAACTTAATGGCAGCTGCCGAGGGTGAAGGCAACCAACCACAAGGCCCTTCCCAGTCTCAGCAAATGGCTGAAACTGAGGTTCCAACAGTAAACGAAACAATCGAAAACCCGGAGGTGAGAGAGCCACCCCCGGGCTTTGAGAGTGAGGGAAGGAAAGCTGATCCCCCCCCCCCCTCACAATGACCACTGAGTGCTTTAAGGTGGAAGCGTCACTCACTGTTGAGGAAATCATAGAAGATGCCACTTTCGAGAAGAGGAAAGTTAACAAGGAATGGTCTAACTACCTCCTCCCTCGTATCATGAGGCTCAAAGCCCTGTTGGATCTTCGGGTTGTGTGTTCTGCGCTGCTCGAGGGTGAAAACAGGGCTCTCAAAAGTATGGGTACAAATATGCCAAGACCCAAGGAGGAAACCGTCAGGAGACTTGTCAATAAAATGCAATCCTTTGCTGAAATAGTTAAGGAACAAAAGCAAGCAAAGGAGAGGCCACAAGAAAACCAGTGGCAGGAAGTGAAAGGCAGGGGACAGCATTCAAAGAAGACAGTCCTCATGTACCCGAGGGAGGGGGAAGGTAGGATCGAGGAAACCAGGGCCAAATTGAATACCCTGAATCCAGTTAAGGAACAATTGAGAATAATGAATGTGAGACAAGTGGTGAAGCGCAGAGTACTTCTAGAAGCTGAGGATGAAGAAACTCTCCTCAAGCTTAAAAATGCCAAAAGGATGGAAGAACGGGGTCTGGGGGTAGCAGACCCAAAAAGGTGTGGCCCCAAGGTCATCATATTTGATTTCCCCAGGGAATATGATGGGCCTCAGTTCATGGAGACTGTACGTCTCCAGAATTTCAGGGCCACCCACATCTTGGATGAGGAAGTGCGGAAGAACGCCATGGTGCACTTCCGCATAGGGCCAAGGGATAAGGAAGTGGTAAACCTTGTCCTGGAAGTCACCCCGCCTCTTAGAAAGTTGTTAGTGGATTGTGGAACCCTATTTATAGGGTTCCAAAGATGCAAGTTTGGGATTATCTTGTGCCTACCCAGAGCTACAAGTGCCAGGGGTACGGTCACATTAAGGAAAGGTGCAAAAATGAGCTGGTCTATCCCACTGCTCGAAGAAGAGGCATAAGTTCTCGAAATGTAAGACAGTGGAGGTCATAATTGTATGAAGGATAAGCGCAGAGACTGTTGCCACTCTGTCGGAATCTCCGACTGACCAGTCCATCGAAGGATGATGGCACTGGAGCTCGACAGGACCCAGTATGAATAGTAGTCATGCGCTGCTACGGCTGAGGCAGATAAACCTGCAGAGAGGTGCGGTTCCAACAACGGAACTGCACAAAGTGGTGAAGGAGCAACATCTGGATATGGTACTGATGCAGAAGCCATACCTGCTCGGGGGAAAATACCTACTCTGGAAGGCCGGTTCGCTCTTTTCGGGGAAAACCCAATGGCAGGAAACTGGGTATATAATCCCGAGATTATTTACATTCCGATAGAGGCTCTTTCGAACACGCATCATGCATGTGTTCGACTAGAGATCGGGGGAGGGAGTATGACGATAGTATCGTCGTACTTTCAAGCTCAGGATCCAATCGACAAACACCTTAGTCAGTGGGAGAGCATACTGACAAGAGCCAGTGAAACAAAAGTCATAATTGGTGCGGGCATCAATGCCAAATCGGAATTGTCGAATTCCCAGAGGACGGACTGACGACTATCTTGATATGACCGTGGCAACGGCGCAGGCTGCTGGGAGTATTGGTGACTGGAGAGTGTCCGACGAGGTAGAGTCTGATCATAGGATGATACATTTACCATCCAGGTAAATGGAATCAAGCAAAATAGACCAGAGCGTCTCTGTTATGTCACCACTAAAGCGGACTGGTCTCTGTCCTCTACAGAGTACTGTTGAAGGGTCTGAACGAGTACAGAGGAGACAGACCGTGGATGTCTGTGGATTCAAGGGCTGAGAGGATATGGCAAATAGTGATGGCCACCTGTGATTGGGCCATACCGAAAACACAAAGATAGGTTCCTGATTATCCCTGGAGGGGATGATGAGCTGGAAACGAACTGAAGACAAGTATAATACTCGATAAAGCAGTTTAAAAGAACATACTGCCCAGCCGAAAGACAACTAGCGGTACAACAGTATAATGCCGCCAGGACACAGTACCGGAGATTTCTTCGGAAGATACGGCAAACAGCTTGGAGAGAGCCCGTAACGGATAGGGGACACCAAGACCGCTGGGGACTGGTTTACCGGATGGTAACAGGAACTATAAGCGGCTCTGAGGTGCTTCCTGCCCTTGAGTCAGATTAATAACTGTTGCAGTCACCAGAAGGGATCACCAGGCACATACTGAAAACGATGTTGCCAAATGATAATGTGGTAGGGGGGACCGAGTATCACGAGAGGAATAGGGCATCACAACTAAGCCCCATTATGACAGAGAACACAGCGCCATTCTCTCTCCAAGAGCTTGATGCGATAGTCAAGAAAACGAAGCTAAGGAAAGTCCCAGGTATGGATGGAATGACAGGGGAAATGCTCCTCCGAGCTTATCCTCGGATATGTCATGACATGTTGGACCTGTTCAACGACTGCTTGAATGAAGAAAGGTTCCCCTCAGGGTGGAAGAAGGGACTCCTTATAGTCATCTATAGATGAGGAGGTAGGATCCCGAGAAAGGCAAAATCGTAAAGGCCGATAACACTTCTCCCAGTAATGGGGAAGATGCTAGAATGCCTCGTTAATGGGTCGCTGATGCAATGCCTGGGAACAGTTCATGGTATTCATCCCTGCCAGTATGGTTATATGAAGGGGAAAAGTACCGAAATGTCAGTCATGGACATGGTCGATCAGGTTAAAACCTATGATCATACATATGTCATGGCCATATCTTCGGATATCTCGGGGGCGTTTGACAATGCATGGTGGCCGCAAATTTTGTGGCAACTTCGCTTGTTGGAGTGCCCCAGGGAAATGTATGAAATAATTAACAGCTTCTCGACTGATCGCAAGTGTGCCACGAACATGGGGTCGCACAGAGAAGAGAAGGTGCTGACCAAGGGCTGCCCGCAAGAATCAGTCCATTGTCCTATCCTCTGGAATGTGATCTTTGAGGATCTGCCCTGGCTTGAATTCCCGCAGGGCTGCATGGTCTATGGTTACGTGAACAATGGGTTGCTCCTTGTCCCGGTCTGGTCATGAAGAGAACTTGAAGAGAAAATGGACATGGCATTGAAAATGGCAGAAGAATGAGCTGAGAGGTTCGAAATGGACCTCTCAGTTGAAAAGATCAACACCATTTTGCTTAAGGACCTTAAGCAGAGTCCAGTAATCAGGTTCAGGGGCAGTGTGATCAGGATGGTCACTGAGATCAAATATATCGGTGTCATCCTGGAAAGTCGACTTGCATTCCACGCCCATGTTCGCTGTGTAGTGAACAAGGCCGTGACGATGTTTCATCGACTCAGGGCAGTGGCACCTGCAAACTGGGAACTAAGCTACCAGACATTAAAACTAATGTATAGGTCCGTGTTCCTGCCCATCCTCACGTATGTGTGTGGGGTGTGGTTCTCGGAGATGGAGAGAGTGCATGACAAAAGAACTATTAATAGTGCTCAAAGAGCAGCACTTCTGGGCATCACCAAGGCCTACAGGACAACCTCAGGCAATGTTCTCCAGCTGATAGCTGGAGAGATCCCGTTGGATCTGCTAGTGGCGCAGAAAGGGGAATTTGAAATTGCTCGTAAGAGAAGACTGGGAGTGATATCTTCAGCTGATCTGAGAGGAATAAAGGAAGCCACGCTAACAACATGGCAGACCAGATGGGACCTTAGTAATAAGGGTCGCCATACGCACGGTTTGTTTCCCTGTGTTCGGGAAAGACTGCATCTGGAGAAGTGGTTCGAAGTGGGTCACTACTCCGTTCAGGACTTGACCAGGCATGGCAACTTCCGTGCCAAGTTATCCTCACTAGGCCTGGTAGAAGATCCCTTCTGCATGGTGTATAAGTTGGATGACACCTCTACCCACAGACTGGAGTGCTCCAAGGGAGAAGAAATAAAATTGAATTTGAGGGGAACCATGGACCTCTCCATCTCGGGGACATGCTCCGGGACAGGAACATAACAAAGATAGTGATACAACATCTCACCAGAGTTGGAAAACAAAGGGAAGAATTTGACGTCTAGTTGTCGGGCCCTCGGTTGAGTCGGGACCTGGACAGATCGGAGGTGGAGGATGATGAGGATGTGACTGGGATTGATGATGTGAACCAACATGGGTGAACACATCTTCCCAGTCATTGTCTTGGACGAAGGGGATGGCCCTCAAAACACCCCTCCCCAATTTGGAACTACAACTGTAATGGTCTATGGGAATACCCACCGTGAACCTCCCTCTAGGAACGAAGCATCCTGTAAAAGCGAACTAGAGCTGCCCAGGGCTAGGTCGATAATGCTAGTTATTGATCGAGAGCCATACAGGAAAAGTGGCCAAGGTCTAGAAGACCAAACAACACCTGGTTGGCATTGTACCTGGAACCCTGGGGTGTTCGTCCAGGAGGGCTTTGCTCGTGTTAGCAATAGCATGAGAAAGCTCAAACGCGACAACAGACGGAGAACAGTCAGCGCCATGACCCGAGCCAGAGAGGTATGGTCAATGGGAGTTGCGATGGAGGAGGTACGGACCGATCAGCCACGGGAAACTGAGGTTGAGAGGGAAGTCTTAGTCCATAAGGTTCTCAACATGAAATCTGAAGCAACTACTGAGGAGACAAAAACCACTAAGAATGACTGGCCAGATGAGAGAAATATGGTAGATGTCGCTGTACAGGCGTGGCCTGTACAAGCAGACCTGGAAGACCCACAGTGGCTGTACAAAGAAACCATCAGAGAAGCAATGCTCACTAGGCCGGCGGACCCTCTCACGCTGGCATCTGCTCTGCCCATTTTGATAAGGAGTATGGAGGGAGGGGACAGGGTTATGTTCCCGAAAATGGAAACACTAGAAAGGGTTGTCGTCGTCGTGGCAGGCCTGCCGACAAATCCAACCGAGTTATTAACTCTCCTAAAGGAGTGTTATTGGCGAAGGGGTGAAAAATTCAATGAATCTGACATCATTAAGGATGCCATCCGCACATACAGGAGGCGTACTTTTGATTATAGTAAGCACTTCAATGGGTTCACAGTAGTTAGGTAATAGTCCTTCGAATTCGGATGGCACTCTTTCCATAGATATGGACTCGCCACACCAGATGTGCATGCCTTTCCCTCGGGAAGGGCCTGGCCAGGTGGGTGGAGAACCGGGAGGGGGGGAAGCCTGGAGGGTTCTGAGACCTTTAGATGGAAGAAATGGGATGAAGGCAACAGACGGAAACCTCCTCCATCGAGCCCCCTTCCACTTAGCCAGTAACGATACCAGATAAGACAAAACCCAATTGTGACACATGGATGTAACTGTACGACATGCTCAGACGTCAAAATATTACTGATATTACAAAGGTGATTGAACTTGTGTGAAGTTTTACAGTTGGCTAACGGAAAGCGAATGAGCGCAGCGATGGTATTGCATGAGTGTGTGTGCGCATGAGTGCCGATTCGGGTCAGCAGTTTGAGTTAGAAACAAGCTCCTTGCGCCCAGGAGCGAGGTGATGGGGGATGTTTTCTGGTTACCGGACATCCCCCAAAACTAAATTATGCACAACCCGAGCGCACTGAGCCGAGAAGGTAGTTAAGGGGTATACCATCATGCTTAACTTCAATCGAGTAAGGACATGCGCAGTTTCGAAAAGGTAATTAGTCGTGTGTGTGAGTAGTTTAGTGTTGTTTTTCTTTTCATCTTACGGACAGCATGGCGGTTTCAAAATTGCAAAGTTCCCGGTGGCACTTGAGATCAAAAGAGCCGATTTAGCTTTTTGTTTGTGGGGGCTAAAGTAGTCTGAATAGAAAGCAGAGCTCCAGGTATGACCTTTTAATAGGTATCGCCCACCTGGAGAGAAGGTTTTGAGGAGGCCAGCGCCGGTTCCACCGGGAACTTTGTTGTTATACATACAATGAAGGCCATTATTAATATTTAGGGCAGAGAGAAGCGTTCATTCTTGGGTGTGAATTCATTTTAAATAATTCATGTATCACTATATGTTCGAATTTTGTGACCACTATGTTTATCTATATTATACAATAAATGTTCGGATTTTTATTTTTAAAATCGCGATTCCGTAATTAATATGCATGTGTGTTGTTTGACTAGTAAGTTTCTGGAGTTCAGATTCTTTGATATTTTAAAAAGTTTGTAGGCACATTTGTTTACAAATTTCTTTATTTTTCCTAGATTAATTATAATTCTGGTTTTACAAACTTAGTTATTTAAGCTGGGTACACTTTTTCACAGCATTATAATCATAAAATTAAAAAAGTTGGGAAGGGAAGAATTTTATTACAACTGCGGTGAAATCATTTCTTTCTAAGTTGCCAACATTGATGAGTATTAAAATATTTCTTTGCTACAATATGAATATAAGTAGAATAATATATTCACCAAGAGATAGAACCAAAAATGTTTTAAATAAATTATAAAAGAATATTACAACAACTTTCATTTTTTTTAATAATATAAAATATATTTAAATGAATTTTTATGTTAAGTAGCATTTTGTTTATTCAAATCAATTATAATGTTAATAGTTTTTTTACAAAACATTTTTCATATTAAACAAATCTCAAATTATTTTTTATTTCCTGAATATATTATACAATTTATTTACCAATATATGTACCAGCATCAATTGCTGGGAAGAAAGCCTTCCAAAGACATAGCCTATTGACCCCCTTGAGAGAGGTCAGCAATCTGTTCCCCTGGCTTAATGGTGCCACACATTTGTTATTGAGTTTAGCTTAAGATTTATTTTGGAAAAGTAAATTGATTAAATATTTAAATTACCACAAGGACAGCATTACTTTTTTGTACACTTTAAAATTACCCACGTGTTGGGACATCAGTAAGTTTGAACTTTTATAATTAATGAGGTCCACATGGGCACTTGCAAACACGAAAATTTTATTCTTACAGCATTTTTTTACACTTAAAAATTACCCATATGATTGGACATCAGTGCATTTGGACTTTAATAATACAAATATTCTATGTTTGGACGGTCCTACACACACAGTCATTATTGATTATAAACATCCAGGCATACTCTGGTGTAAACACGTGAATGACTTTACTCTTTAAAAATGCTTCAATAATTCAAACATTTTGTATTTCCAAAGTCCCATGTGGTCAATATCAATTATAAACATCCAGACATACTGTTGTGCTAATAAGTAGATAATTTTAATGTGTAAAAATGCTTCAATAATTCAAACCTTTTTATGTTTGCAAGGTCCCGCGTGTTCAATATAGGTTATAAACATCCAGACAAACTGTGGTATAGGTTATAAACATCAAGAAATACTGTGGTGCAAACACGTAGATAATTGTAATGTTTAAAAATACTTCGATACTTCAAACATTTTATGTTCGCAAGGTCCCACTTACTCTGTCTTAAAATTTGGTTGTAACTGTCCATTATAGGAATAAACATAATGTGCTGGCACCCTCATCACCAACTAACAGCAAGTGCAATTGCGCAACCATATGCCAGTAATGTGAATGACAAGTGGTTTGTCTTCAAGAAAAACACCCATGAAAACTAGACATGAAGGAGACATGCACCTGCACCGGACGTTTCCAGCCAAAGACGGTGACAGTCTTCAACACAGAGGTGGCATGGGACATTTCTTTAGGTCAGTCTTTTAGTGCACAGTAACTCACATCAATGAGATTGTGGTGTACTCTGATTGGTTGATCAATAGAGTGAAAAAAGGGGAAGAATTGTTGATTGTGGAGTACTCTTGCAAAATCTCATAGAACTAAACAAACATATCCATTGGGCCCTGTACAGGTAATTAGTATTCAAAGTTGATCTTGTAAGACAAAGTTTGAATATTAATAAGGTTATAGGGTCTATGGTTAAATTGTATAGTTCCATGAGATTATACCACAATACCCCACCATCGATAATTATCACTCGCCCCCCCCCCCCAAAATAGACTTCCAACAACCAATCAGAGTGCACTATTTCATGGATATATAAATAATATATATAGCCATCGACCGAAGTCATTTTTCCATATTTCTCTGCCACAAAGGCAAACTTTGAAGAGGGAAGGGAGGGGAAATGAAATAGTGCACTCTGGTTGCTCATTTAAAGTCTGTATATTGGTAGGAGATAATTATCGATGGTGGAATGTGTGTGTATATATATATATATAATATATATATATATATATTATATATATATATATATAATATATATATATATATATATACACCACACACACACACATACATACACACACACGCACACACACCTTATTCATTTTGCTCTGGAGTGGAGGAAGGTTGATGTTTTTCTGTCCACCCCCCGGCATCGACTGAAGTCTTTTATTCTGATTTCTCTGCCATATATGCAAACATTGAAGACGGGAAGGGAGGGGAGCTGAAATACTGCACTCTGATTGAAATTAAACTATGATAAATTTTCTTGGAATTAAACAATGGTGATTACAAAACACATGCTTGTAGTTTTTCTCTAAAGTTAACAACTGTTGTTACAACACACACAATTGTCATTATTTCTCGAAAGTAAACAACTGTGGTTACAACAAACACTTTCGTGTGACCTTACAATCCAAGCCAATAATTGGATAACCCCCATTTCCCCCTTAACAACAAAACAACCAATCAGAGTACAGTATTTCATTTCCCCGAACATACCCTCCTGACGGTTTAGCTTATATGGTGGCAGAATCTAGAAGAAAAAAAAAAAAAAAAAAAAAAAAAAAATCAGCCAATGACGAGAGCTGAACTTGGAAACGTCACTCTTCATCCCAGGACAGTATGATTTGGGGTGGGGGGGGGGGGGGTGGCAAGTATAATAATAAATATTGTTTTATTTTAACTCGTACTCCAAGTAATGTAAACATTTGCATTATTATTTTTATCGCCCACAAATATATAACTTAAGCAACACTTAATTTATATATTTAAAAAAAAAGATACGTGCTGGAGAACATCTTGCTTCATATGCCCGTTTACCATTATGATGGAAGTTGTACCAGACTTGACACGTTATCCGACTCTGCAAAGGTCGTTGTGTCCAAAAAAAGTCTAGGTATATCAGTATGTTAAGCATAAGTAGATCGCTTTGTACGCTCGCCATAATTTTGATGATGGTATTTGTACCTGATGTTGGGATTGGTAATCCACCTCTACAAGGGTTTGGTGTCAACAATATGGATATAAATTTTAGACACTAACCTTGAATCGATCTTTGGCTATCTTCGGCTTGAGTTTTAAAATATATAATAAAAGTTTATTATGAAAGCCTGATTAACGTGATAAAAAAATCATGTGTTATTTACATTGCTTGGTATCGGGCTGATCTATATGTGTCTGCGTGTGTGTGTCTGTGTGTGTGTTTGTGTGTGTATGCATGTGTGTATGTGCTAACAGAGTTCCACCAATAACTAGCCACTCATTGGCAAGAATATACAGGAAATTGAATCATTATTTTTTTATTTACAAAAGCATTACATTTTTGGAAGATACAATAGAATATTGTAGGTTCTATCACCTTCATCAAAATGTTTGTCTAATTTTGTCGCAAACTTCCTGGTAAAAATCATTAAATTTGATTTCAGGACACAAGATTTTATTATTTTCGTACCACATTTGTGTAAGTTCCTTTAGTCGCCTTTCCAACAACTTTTTGTTGGCCATTCGTACCTTTACCATCAAAAAGAATTTCGAAGTGATGTGTGCATTCAGCATGCATTCTTGATATTTTGTGTCGACGTACAAAGGCTTGGTCATGGAACAGGCCTGCTTGTTTTGTAAAAAAATAATTAAAAAAAAAACAAATTGATTAGTAACATCGTATCGAGAAGGTGAATTCCCAAAATATTTTGTCCTGGTGTAAATTCTGGTACACATCGAGTCAATAATATGCAGCCCAATAGAGGGGTCGCTTTGCTGTGATTACCAAGTTTCATCTTGTCAAGCAAGCAGTCGACTAGTGGGTTATTTGGATTGAACTGAACATATTGGAAACTTTTCATGATGGGAAGTAATTGACCCATCACGGCCATGTCTACGACCGAAAGCAATTCCTATTGGGTAATTATAGGTTTAGCAGTTATCGGTAATTCGACCGACTTGTCTGAGTACATGAACCTTGTGGGCATACATCCCGTTTTACA
Organism: Dryococelus australis; assembly: GCA_029891345.1. Classification (NCBI taxonomy): domain Eukaryota; kingdom Metazoa; phylum Arthropoda; class Insecta; order Phasmatodea; family Phasmatidae; genus Dryococelus; species Dryococelus australis. Next base: position 95,479,050 of record CM056994.1, read on the forward strand.
AAACACTTTGAAGTGGCTGGTGTTCAACGAGTCCAACTTATCGATGCATACACATGTGTTGTGACACAGGGTAACTCATAGGGGATCGTGATCGTTGTGTGGGTTTTTCGGCCGAATTCAACGCGAGATAGCTCGGGATACCCGTGTTGTGTAGCTTCAAAAGAGTGTCTGAAAGTATGTTTTTTCCCGCACCAGACTTACAGTTTAGTACCAGGGATTTCCGCAACTGATTACCTCGGAAATTTAAAGATGATAGAAACTTAATTAGTGTGACTATCAAATCTATGTTGAATTCTCCATATAAATCATGTATGCAAATCCAATATACACGTGATCCAAGTACTCGGTGAGTAACAAATCCTATTTTGACGTGGTTTGTTACTCTCTTGGGCAGACGCTCAAGTGTTTGTACCGATCGTAAAGTTTTTTGAGATGGCGCCACTCAATACTTGGCTCAATGTGAACAGGAAGGTGGACTCGCAAATTATCACAAAATGATCGTAATTAATTAGCAAGGTCCTTTACGAGATTCATGTACACGGGTTGGCCAACATATTCGATAACATGTTGTTTCATATCATCGTAAATTTCGAAGCGATTTTCACATAAATATCGAAAAAAAAGGTCCATCTGCATAGGAATTGTGAAACCCCATACACAACAATCACGAAAAGATGAATGCATTAAGTACGAATCCATCCTCGAACTCGGTCAGCTCGATGACAATTCAAGTTGCCCTTCAACTCCCAACTTCAAGTTTTGCACCACAAATCCGAAATTATCCTCATTGAGCTGCTTGTTTCCATCACCCATTGCATACATTGAATTTGGCAATATCGATATTCGAAAACTGGACTCGGGATGATCTGGCTGTGACAACGCAACATATATCGGCAAGAAAGCTGTAGTGGCAATTTTTTCAGTTTGTTTGGCATCATCCTCGGCAATGAGTTGTTTCCGCTTTACATACAAAAATTTCTCGATTGTTGCAAAAAAGAATTCATAGATTGCAAAGTGTTGAACGGCATGGTCGTTCTTTCATCATCATCATCAATTTCCATAACACGATCATGTTCATCATCCGAGACTCCTTCTGTACTGCCAACCCCACTTTTGTTTCTTATCCCATTCTTTAACAAATCACAAAACTGAAGAATGTTTTTCGAGTTGAAAATAAAGTTAGCCATACCGAGTAGTTTCGGTATGTGCAGTCCAAAAATGGAATGTATAAATAGAGTAACTCGATTCAGGTTCACCGCGTATTTCTGAGTTAAAATATATAGCAAGTACACAAACATTCTGACGGCAATCGCCAATTTGGTGCCTATAGTAAGCTCTAAGTATTCTATGAATGTTAGAGACCATTTGTAAATTAGAGTCAAATCATTGAATGTAACCACAAAATTTTCATCCATGTAGTCGAGGGGTTTGAAATCAAGTTCGATTAATGCATACTGTTTTGCCACTATGTTTGAAAATATCGGCCAGATTAACATCACCATCAGCTTGTTGTATTGCAAACCGCGATAAGAAATGTGGTAATTTAAGTTAGATGTCGAACCACAGGTCTTATACGCAAGGGAAATGGACCAGGGTTATTATCGGTTTTGGAATGCCGTAATGGTGCTTGATAGCCACCAGACATGTTAGGGAAGGAGAGGCAGTTTCAAATACATTTAGTAATGGGTTAAACACATATACAGCACGAAAGACTTGGTAACCTACATGGTCGAGAACAGCCTCGTACTCTTGTATTTCGAAAGTAAAGGACAACTCGCTTTAGCGAACGATTGAAAACTTTCCATTGCCGAACAACAACACCAAGTTGCCACATCGCCTCGTCAATAAAATGTCCGAAAAGAAGAAATTAGTCGCCTTACAAGATGTCGCTGAAAGCGATTTGTTTATTTATTATTTTTCGAGGACGAATCCCCATTATCACCACCACTGTCTCGACCATTGGATTCACAAAATATGACGTTGAACAGGTTTGTCCAGTCGAGAGGTCCTTCACATAAAGACGAAAGTAAAAAGTAAAGAATATTGGCCTTGTAGAATCCTACATACAAATGATTTATTACATTTTCGTAGGTGCAACAATCACTCAAGATGAACTTTGCATTCCGGTTTGGGTGAAAAACTTGAACACACATCCGATCAAATTTATTAAATATTTACTGTCGATGTAGCGAACAAGCAATGACAACATGCTCGTCACATAACCACGATTCACCATCTCCGATAAAGCAAAGACGAGCCAACCATAATTTTTTTTTTTTTTTTATGTAACTGATGATGCAGGTCCGCATAATAGTTTTCGTGGAGGATAGTCTTCATCTCCATCATATTCACATTCATCATCATATTCTTCATCTCTACTTTGTTTCGAACCGTTTTTGAAATATTTATGTTTATGCTGATCTTGCATCCCTGTCGTTGCTTACCCAAAATCCACTAGTTCCGCCATTAATTTAATTCAACAATGTTGTTTATGTTTTTAATTTCGATATTATTTGCTTTGCAATAACACATGTAGAAAGTGTAGGCCACTTAAAAAAAGTTTTAATCTTCAGCCTACAAACCATTTATGAAAGCATGCATGAAATTTTCCTTGTAATGATCAAAGTCAATTACAGGTTGTTGTATCGCCTGCTCGAAACGATCAATCACATACAATTGATTTTTACTAAAGAGATAAAATGTCCACCGTAAAAGGGAGCCTGATGTTCGGTACTTCCCAGTGCGTACTCGGAAAAGATGACGTCGGATGAAATGTCCAGTATTTCCACATTAAACAAAGTGTTCTCCAACTGTTTTAGTCTCAAACTGAAAATTTGTCTCGATCGTGCTGACTCTGTACAATTCGTGCATCTCGGTAATTACACTCTCATCGTCACTTCCACTTAGACTTTCCATTTTGTGAGTAATCTCTCTATCAACACACACAACGAAATATACAGCAATTTATTCAAATACAAATGGGTACTCGGTCGATCCAATGAATGACTTTATCCAACCTTCCTCACAATAACCATCAACATAGTTTCCCGTTTGCACGCGATGGTCATTTGCCGCAATCGATTCCTCGTCATTTCGCATTTGCCTGATTGTCTGATCTATGAACGTGTATCATCTGATATATTCATCGGTCGGAGCTAGTTTTAAAGAATAAACTTCTCGCTATGAACCGCAAGTTATGGAATCTATGATGGCTTCGCCCTCCTTTAAGGGATCGTAAAAGGGAACAAAAGACACGAGCTTATCCTTTAGAGTCCATATATTGAGGGGACTTAGCTTTTGAAATTATCATATGTGCTCAGCCATTCGCGAACGTGATATCGGACGGTGGGCAAGGAACACTGCGCCGGATTGTCAAACACAAACTTGAATGCCAACCCCTTGTTCGATTGCGTGTAGACGTGAGAAAGATGGCAAAAAAAAAAACACATGCATACTAACAAAATCCATCATTATGGGTAGAATTAGGTGAAAGTTGGCCTTTTCGGGCCGATGTGTCACAATACAAGACCCCTTGATGTAAAATGGGAATGTGGCTGCAGTAATGATCTCGACAAACTCAATCACGCGATCGCTACAAACGAGGTTCTCTTCGTACGAGTCGAAATTGGGTTCCTTGTCGACGTCAAAGTCCAAGATTATGTGTTGGTAAGCCAAAATTTTTTATGCACAACCAGCCCACAATTGTACTCTGCTCCGCGTTGTTTTTTTGCAGACCAATGAGCAAACATACACTTTAACAAAAGATTGTAACCAAAGGGCGAAATTTCCTGTGGGGTGATTTTACCGAGTTTACTGTATCCGACAATGGAGATGATTTTGTTTTGATCGTATTTGGCGTCATACCGGCCGACGAGTTGTATTATTATGTGATCCAGATTCGCATCGACAGTTACTCAGCTAATTTCCTCAATATGTTTGATCATTTTCCCAATATATTCCCACTCTTCATCCTTTTTACTCGAGTCAATAATCTTTTTCGCGAAATAAGTCGTATATCAGAATACTTACAAACAATAACGAGACAAAAATGTTGATCGAAGCAGTATACAGGAAAAAATTTGGGACGTATTTTCTCGCCAGAAATGCAGAATACAAACGGTCGAGATTATTCCGCAAGTATTCGTTGGTCTCGTCCGACATTATTTACTTGTGTTTGACTGGAAGAAAAAGATTTTTTTTTTAAATATATTTATATAATGTTACACTGGTAAAAGGTCCTTTTTTTTTATTGTTTCTTTACAAAAGGCGGGTGGGGGAAGAAACGAAACAACTGTGTCTCGTGAAAAAAATGGAGCTTTATTTTAATTAATAATTATGGAGATTACACTTTTCATCATATATGCGTAAAACATTGCCACATTTTAGCAGCTGAGAAACGAACCTGTTCCAAAATAACACAAACCGAGTGATGATAAACGTTTTCTATTATCCTGGATCATTTGTCGCCAATTCTCATTGTTTCGTTTGCGCATTTCAAGTATTAAACTCATCAGGGAATCATCTCGATGTTCTTTTTTCGAAAACAGTAATTTCGCATTATCCTGCCAAAAATAAAATAACCCTAGTCTTTTTTCGTACGTTAATCCTTGTAATAGTAACTGAACGTTTCTAATTAAAATTTGTAAATAGCTTTTTACATATTTATATGGGGTTGATTTTGTCCATCGTTGCAAAAAATTAAGCCATGATTCCTTAAACGAAATTTTCACTAATAAAATGTAAATATACATGATTACCTGTTTGAAAAAACACTTTTGTAGATTTTAATAAACTCGCCCAGTTTCTCATGTCTCGAATATGGCTTACATTTACTAAATTCACCCCTGCTATCATCCACCTCGCCACCCTCGTCGGCCGTTTTGCTTTCAATTACCCACTGCTAAGTGGTTTCATTTACTGAAATAATTGTTTTTTTGTTTTTCCTCTTGGCCTAATATGCATAATTTCAATTGCCGATACTCGAGCGTTAGCAAAACTATCACCACAGGTGTATTATATATCTGTGATATATATTTCTCATCTACGATGACCGAATGAATTAATATCGTTATAAATTTTGTGGGAAGTTATTTTCCACGAGTATTTTAAGCATTGATTTTTTGTTTCTGCGTTTATCGAAACACATAGAACACAGAATAAAACAATCCCTTTTTTCGAGTAAACTCTGATAAAGATTGGCATAATTATAATTTCTATTGCGATTATTTTTTTTGCCGGCCAACATTAAATGCAACCATACCCACATCAAAGCCGATTTCGAACCTCTCGAACCCCTATGCATTTCGGGAGTCATTAATATTTCGCCATATTCGGGTATGGTCACATCGAATGCCGACTGCTTTTTGAGAATGTCCATCACCATAGAGATATTTTTTTTCACGTCGTTTGGATGGTGAACGTATTTATCTTTAATTGTGTTTAAAATTTCCGTTGATGTTATTTTTTTTTCGTTTGTAACACAACGAATGTAATATACATTCAACTGCCAATAAAAACATTCCATCTGAATCTTCAATGTGTTACAATAAGAACAGTGTTGCATAAAGTGTATAATGAAGAAAAAATCAAAATGGTTTTTGGCGATATCACGAGTTCTTTGGCAAATTCGGGTTTTAGAAATGGCGAAAAAAATATATGAGTTATTCCATACATGATAAGGTTGGTGTTTTTTTTGTCTTATAAAAATTTGTTTATTTTTCACACTCTCGTATATATAGGCATCGGAAATCACAGAGCAGTCATTCGTGCAGTAGCAGTGACTGCGAGAAGTTTCCAAGCGATAACTACCTTGATTATTTCCAACGGTGAAGTAGTATTTCAACAAGATGTTTAATTAACAGAAAAAACAAAACAAAATTGATCAAAATGATGTTAAAATACTTTTTGCTTATGTCGCATTTTCGCAACTATTTATGAAAAATTTTCTATTTGCATCACAATCGCATCACAGAACCCCAACTCCAACCGAATCATCACCCAGATGCCCGCAATGGCAAGATTCCAATCAAACACATATGCTGGGACCTAAGATCACCTTTCTCGATACTCCCGCACCACGCCCACAATCCCCTCGTCGTCATTGTGTCTCGACAACAAACGTATTCGAGTCTGTTCCACAAACTCGCATTGACGAAGAGTCGAATCACGGTGATGACGATGATGGCTGCCTGGCTGATGACAAAACCAGAAGGGGCAAGGGTAATTTCTTACCGTCTGAAGGTTTCGATAAAGAAGAGAGGGAGGGATTACATTTAATCGATCGCCAAACACCCCCCGCCCCTCACCAGTAATAGATAAAAACCATCGACGACAACTCTGAAAATCATTTACGCCAATCATTCAAACACAATCATATGGTTAAATCTATCAAACAAAAACTCAGAGAGGAATACCAAGAACGTAGACGATTACGTCGATAAATATCGCTCAGTGACGATAAAAGTTACCCAGAGATGAGATGTCTACATCTCCCGAAATAACAATACCTAAAATGAACGGTGATGACGATCAGGTGATGGGGGCACCCGACAATCAAAACGTTCCCAAAATCGGCGACGAACATGAGGAAAATCGCATTCTCAACGATAATTTTGTGGATAAGATGTCGACATCGTCTTCTTCGCCGCCGGACCCATATCTACTCTAGGCTCGAGCATTTATCGGGGTTTGCAGGATTTGTCAACTACGCTATATGGTAAGATGGACATGATGGCATTCAATCACGACTTATTTCCCGATACTTTAATCACCCAACTCGGTTATCCAGAAAAAACTGAGTTTAGGAATTTCGCTTATAATTTATTTCTCGAAACTCAAAATAGGAGACCAGGTGAATATAGTAAATATTTAAACTTTTCTAAACTCAACCTATATCCCTACCAAAATGACAGAGTTTTTGAAGAGATTCAAGAAAACATTTTGAATTTGCTAAACTCCGAACGTTATTTACAAGAACGAAATTTGTTTTGTTATATGTACACAAAACAGGGTAATTTTTTTTTTTCAAACATCAATGATAAATGAAAGTATGAGCTCGCAGTTTGCATTTTTGGTAAACGTTCGATAATATTACCAAAAATTCAACCAAAAAAAATTATATATATATATATATATATTTTATCTTACTTTTTTTTTTCAAAAGCGGATACATTGAAATAAAGATGTTCACATCAAAGCTTGGAAATTTATCGTGTTTTGTCAGATCGTATACCACGCTATATTTTCTTTTGTTTTCGAATAAACCCAGCATGTGACCTAATTCGTGGATGAGTAACTGTTGGTAAAAAAGATAGGACAATTTATTATCTTTGTCAAAACATATGCTTTTGTAGGGCGGTACGGATGCATGTGCGCATATTGGACTTTCGCCATCGAACGAGTCTCCATCTCCGTGGTCGCGGCTGGCGAATTGAATAATGCCGAAATTGTAATCGTTGCTACCCTCAAAGTTTTTACCCGAATTAAGACAAATCTGTGTCCTATCTAATTGAAATCCATATGACGTTTAGAGACAGAAATTTGGTTATGTGTTTCGATTGATAGTCCTTTCACAATCAGAAGGAGGGAGGATGTTGGATATATGGGACCTACTATTATTGTTGTTCTTTATTTGTTGTTTGGTCAACCCTTTTTGGTTGCATGTAACCTGTTTGCAGGGGATTGATGTTTTCTGTTTGAGGTGAACATGTATAATAAAACCAATGTTGAAAAAATAAATGGTAGGATTAGATATCAGGAATTTCGCATTAATTTTATGAGTGTATCCCTGACAACTGCGGATTGATTATACAAAGGGGGAGGTAGAGTCGGGTAGATTCTGGCTGGACCAAACATGTGGCTTCATACGTGATTTGGGGGGGTTGGGGGGAACTGTTATTTCTTGCATCGGAGTCACATTTTCAATCACCTGTGTTACTGTGTCCTTGGTGACAGTGACGGTGTGACGAACTGCCTTCGGCCGGTTACAGCACCCACTGCACCAATGGTAATATGATAATGGACAATATATTTGCATGGATGAAAAGAGTACGATGTTTGTGTCAGCATTCTGTAGTCGGCTGCAGGGCTGCGAAGTGTGGTGTGCATTGTGCAGCTGTTGCTCTTGGGCGTGCACTGCCATGACGAGACAGTCGATATCGATCCGGCCGACTGGCCAAGTGGAGCGGTGTTTACCATTGCCAAGGTGAACATGGCTGAAAGTCGTGGCATGCTGAGCCATGACAGCTTGCTTCCTTTGACATGAAATGTCAGCGTCAGCCTGTTCTCCCCGCAGCCAGCTAAACATCGGCCAGAGCATATCTTCGACCACGTGCTATGTTAGAGTTTAACATGCATTCCATGCACTTGTATCAGTGCATTAGTAAAGAGTAAATAAATATGTTGTATATTTTATTTGTTTTGAAATGGCCTTTCTAATGTTTGCATTAATTGTTTTGTTAGTGCTTGAGTGTAATGCCATGTGTGCACTCGAGCGCACAGTGTCAAAACCCATCTGTTTGTTTATGTATGGAGAAAGGAGTGTTTGAATGTTCATCAAGTAATATTATTGAACTAAAAGTGTATACATATTTGTAAAGTTAAGTGCCGTGCACACAAGTTATGCATGGAATATTCATGCAATATTAACCAGGGTAAATATTATGTTTCCTTTGACTGTTGTGTTGTTTACATTTCTAGTATTGTGTTATGTCATGATATGTTTTGCAGACACAGAAGTGTATAATAAAATCCTCATGAATATGATAAGGTTGGTGACATGTACACAAACCGTTTACACAAAATATTTAATATAAAAATATAATATAATATAATTTATTGAGTGTTATGATTGTTTTGACAGTTGTAGTGTATTGTGAGAAGTGTCATCATGTTATATTTAAATGCAATAAAGTGCACAGTTCCAATCAGGGACATAACGTAGCATTCATGTAAATATTTTAGAAGGATTTCTGTATTTTTATCCAGTGTTTACTTTTCACGTTGTTATTTTTAGAGGATGCACAAGAGATAACCTAACACAGACTGGCATTGATAACTTTTAGTAGGAAAGACTGGCCAACAGAGACAAGTGGCCGGATCTGTGTGCCCACCGCATGGCCATGGATTGTTGTCCGCAGACATAAACAAAACGTGTCCGAATATTAATATTCCTTTTAAGAGTGTTTTATATTAAATATAACTTGCCATATACATATATCAATAAACAATAAGTGGAGACAAAAGGCAGCACGAAACTCCCGATATGAAAGAAACACACACCGTGTGGAAATTAGAGCATTTAGGGTTAAGGAAAGGACAGACAGACACACAATTGTAAACGTGTCAGTACAGTTCCCGATTGATTTTATGTTATTTCCGAAAATATATATATAAAACAATTGTCCGCCCTTCCTAAGGGCGTGGCAAATGGGACTTATACACAGACCTTCAAGAACCAATTCACAAGAGAAAGAGAACAGAATATAATCTATTTAAAGATTTACAGTTAGAAAGACAAACACATGACTCCCTTGGCATAAAATGTATGATTTAATTGTATAAATGTTTCAAAGTTTACACAGGATTATGGAAAATATTCATAACTTATTATATAACTATATTCCAAGTCTTCCAAAAAAAATTACAGTGATTAAATATCACATGGGCTCCGAAATGTATACAATAGTACCATTTTCAAATATAAAATACAAATGCCCATTAAAAATGGTGCTAGAATTCAACATACAAGTGCTGCTTGAAACAATTCCAAGTTAAATCTTATGTCTCTCTTGATTCACTTAACACAAATCCATGTGACAACTGTACTCCTACTCCAGATTTAAGAGTATCAACATGAAATATTAATGATAAAAATGCCTGGATGATACGTCGCTTTTAGAATAAATAAAAAAAACAGGCTCTCAACTCCTTTTAAAAACCCACACTACAATATTTTTATGTTTAGATTTTTCTTGGCAATTTTCTGAATTCCTAAACATTTTTCTTTAACACTGTCTAGATACAATGTCAAAAATCAGATTATTTCCTGACTCCTAATGTAAGCATACTTTTTAGAATTGTACACGCAATACTGACATTGACAATAGAGTCGATATTTAAGAAAGTCCAACAAAACCACAAATGACTCTAATTTTCCCATTTTATTACACTTTAAAAAATTTAGGCTGTCTTTAAAAACATGGGTGACCACTTTAATAATCCAATAATTCATACAGAAATTTTCTGTTTTGGAATTCGGGAATTCCTAAGTTTTTTCTACCTGCCATGACGCAAAAGATGTCATTCTGACAATGGCAATAAGGCCCAGAAATATTATTTCTGCTACGGAATTATTTTTGTACTCAACTGTGAGCTCAACGTCCAGGAGTGCTGGTCTCTGCACACGCGATCAAACTCCTGGTGTTGTATACAAAACGTTTACCCCTCCCAGGGAGGGAGCAATGAGAGCCCAGCCAATCAGAGCATAAGAAAATCTCGGAAAGCTTCTATACAATTCCAAATTATTTGTGAATAGCCACTTACGGTGCCACAGGTCCATGCCACATGGTTAAACATTTGGCAACACAACTGCAGAGCTGTCTGGCGTTGGCAGATCAACTATCCCCTGCACTCAGCGGCCAGTCTACCGCAGGTGCGCGCCGCAACTGGAAGTTATGTCTGATTGCTAGGAGACACCTTGCTGCCACACGTATGTAGGCCTACTGTGGAAGGCTTTTCGTCGCAGACCATCTTGTGCATGTATAATTTGTGTATGTAAAGTCACCAAGTAAGTTATCTGAATAATTGTGGATAGATAGCAACGCACGTATTTTTCATGTAAAACTTTGTTTTAGAATGGCTATAGGCGCTGCGCTGCACATTTTGTCTTCCTTGTCATGCCGATGTCGAAGCAGGCTGGCGTAGCGCAAGTGGAGAAACATAGTTTTATGAGGTGCTTGCCTTAACAATTTAAAGTATAATATGTATTATTTTTATCATCTGTGTGCCATTCTCGTCTTCATTTATTTTCATTTAAATATTTTTACCCGAATAACAGGATTTTGTCTGTCACACGGGAAGCTGCGTTTAGGCAGCGGCTCCAACGTGCCATGTTAGTCAGTAGCGTCATCGTATCCAGTGGGGCACATCATGCATTAGCCTGATCCAGGGTCTTCAACTTTTGTTACCAGTCATGTAACTGAAATAATTTAAATTTTTGTTTACCAGAAAATTTTATTCCTATCATTACCCCGGAGTGTGCGCGCACCCCACAGTGCACTCCATCTGTTAACAGCTGGAACTTAATTTTGCAATGTAACTCTTTGTCAACCTTGAGCCCTTTTCTTACCATACCAGAGCCCTCTGAGCTAGAGTGGAGACCATGTAATTTTGTGCCTCATACTTTTGTGCCTCTGCATATGTATTATTTATTGGTCCGTCTGACCACTTGACCACTGAGTGATATTTTTAACCTAAAATTTGACCACGAAGGTTTACGGTGTTGGGTGGCCACAACAAACAATATCGATTTTTCTAGTGGCGTTTAAGGGAGGCCGACCAACCTTGCTAGCCTAGGAATAAAGGATATAGCTCGTCGGAACTTCAATTTTCTTCGCACCAGGAGTGTTCATCACAGGAATGATGTCGGGACACCAAGGGGAGGCTTGTAGGCCGACGACCTTCTCCATCCTTGATCCTCGTGCTCTAAACTGGTGCCCAAACTGGTAATAATCCATCCTATTTTCCCCCAAGATAACCTAACAAGCTCGCCCTCCTTGTGTACCATTCTTCCTCGTGTTACTGTGTTCGACACCTGCCTTGCAGAAGCCGAAACTCGTGTCTTTGCCGACTGCATATCCTGCTTACTTTGCAGGATTAGCTGTGAAACTGGTGGTGACATTCATTGCTGCTTCCACTCAGTTAACAAATCATGTGTGTTTTGTGTGTGTGCTTCCTTCTCCCCTGCAAAGGTGGACGCCAATTCGACGCCCACTTGTGAGGCGAAAGAGGTTGAGGTTAGGTTTTCAAGGACGATAAAATTTGAGGTTAGAAATTTGTTTTGCTTTACCCGACTAGGTGCCAGACGTTGCTCAAGGGTGGCGTAAATGATGGTCGTGGTGCTGGAGCATGGAGATGCTGGACATTCTCAGGGTGCTGCAGGCCGGATCGCCTGGACACAAAGTTCCCATCTTGCGGGTTGTAGTCCCTGCCATGCATTGTTTGACTTTTCGGAAATTAAGTTTACTTAATGAGGGACTGTTTATGTTGTCTATACACCTCGTAACCGACACAGTAAACCTTTAAACAATTATTTCAGTTACTCACAGGTTCCTTGCGTGTTATACACAATTGATTATTAGGGGTATTCATACGCCCAAAGGATTGTGTGATGCAGCACAAATGATAAAATAAAATGAGTCCTAAGTCACATAAAAACAACTGCAGGAAAATTGCAGTAATTACAAGGATTTGTACTGTGAGATGCCTTGAGGCTGCCGAAATAAAGAACATATTACACTGTCCGAAGTTGCATTTACTTGGCAATTACTTTACTTGCTTCCTCTAGAATAAACTTAACACAGATTCGCCGGTATTAAATAGCTGGCATGGGTGACACTGCAAAATAGCCTAAGGGTTATAATAAATTATGTGCTGCTTGGACTTCCCCAAACAATGCTATAGCACTTGGGAAGACGAGGGGTGGTGCTCCGGGCAGCTGAAAGAAATAATTACGGTCCATAAAATCGCTATTGCAGATTAAATTATAAGTGAACAAATATACCTGGCCGCCCACGTGCAGGAGACGCACTGAACGCGGTCACACGAAACCGACCCCACAAGATACTCGACACTTACATACTTGGTGGTGTGGTGCAGTCGCCGGCATATGCAGGCAAGCACGTCACGTGGCACTACATTGTGACACACTTTCACACTAAACCTTGCTTACCTGCTTAAATCTCTCAAATAACTTTGTATAAAATAAAATTATAAAAATTAACACTGCCTATTATTATAATTGCAAAGATGGGATGGAAATAAATGGACAAAACACATGTGAGGTGAAAGTATACATTTCATTGCAGTAAACTCTTGCAAGGCACTGGGCTCTGAAAAGGACTTATGGGATTGGTGTATATTAAATATGTAACTCAACTTTGCTTGCCGTGCTCGCAAAAGCCTGCCATAATATTTCATGCCCTTTTTTGCCACTCTATATCACTCCACGTGGCGGAGTTCGTGGCCACTCGGCTGGGCAAGGGCCCTCGAAGCGCTATGCTAGCTATGCACAGGGTGTTGAACATGAGTTATTATATCCGGTGGACACCAGCTTACCAATCGACAGGGAATTCGTTCGGGGAAAATACGAGACACTTGAGGTGGGCCGTGGTTGAAAAACTCGGTCTAAAATGATCACTGCATTCACCTAGTATTTGGTTTTGGTGAAGTTATTTGATTTAATCAAGACTATTATTAAATAACAAAAAGAAGATCGAGCTGGTATATCGTGGCTTCCCAACACGCCATTCAAATACAGCATTAAACTTTCATCAACTACAAAAATACATAGATCTGGGCTATTGTGGGTTCTCAGCAAGCTTTTGACACATTGCAATAACTGCCAACAAAATCACACATCAATTATTACAAAAAACTAACATGATTGTACACAAATGCAGTTATGTATCTGAAGAAATCAATTATGCCCAAAAAATTCTTTGAATAAACATTTGATTAATCAATAATGACAATGTGATTGTACATATTTAAATTGATGGGCATGCATTTTGAAGGCCCCCAATGGATGAATGTGCAAAATGGCGTAAGCACCATGAAATATAAATGTTTAAGTATTGTTATGCAGGAGGGGCAGTGAGTCTGCTCCGAATGGGAGGCATACTCGGATGTACACGAAGTTAAGAAAGGCATTCAAGATAAAATTAAATTCTTTTGTATGTTACTGACCATCCCTAAGAAGTGCTTCACCCCTGAGCTCCGAGGTACGTGACCTGCCCGTACGTCTGTCAAACCAAGACTAAAGATGTGACATGGCGTAGGTGATGCCATGGTACCGATACAGCGCCATAACGATAAATTCCTTTGCAAAAATAATTATGTGATTGATATGTAACATATTACAAAACATTAAACATTCAACTACTGCTTATTTGTGTAGGCGATATGTCTCTGTGTTTCCTGGAAAGGTAAAATATACATTACCCACTGCTAAAATGAAAATAAAACACATTGCATGAATTTGTGTCACTACAAATTAATATTCATTTTCTGAAAAATCTTGTTGGTCAATTTTGAGTTGTACGTTTCGAAGAGCCCGTGTCGTTCTGCACCCAAAAATTCAGAAATGTTAGCAAAGAATTATTTCACTTGATAGAAAGAGCTCTCTACATGCCTGATAATTCTTTTAATTACAAGTTTAAGATAATGTAAACCCTTTCGCGAAATATAAATGGATGGCTAAGATCTATGTGTCCACGTGGTTGCTAATTTTCATTAGTATTAGCTACTTAATACATTGGGGATTTTGCTTCATCCATTTACAGGGAGTTACTTTATTGCGATGCTAATTATAAGATATGTGGCATTGCATAAAACACTTGATAAATCAAATTATGCATTGTGGTGTTAGAAGGCACTGCACTGACTCGCGTGTTCTTCAATGTAGCTGTCCGTCTTCGGTAGAGCACGGCACAGCCATAGCTCTGTGTCTGTAATTCACCCGTACATACTAGATAGTGCGCAGGTTGACAAGGGCTAGTGTGCAAGCCACAGACAGTGTCAAACGCCCCCTCCAAGGGGGAACCTATCGATCCTCGCCGACTCACGACGTCCCACAGCAATGCAGTCTGCGTTATGGCCATGGCCACAACTGGTAGTGACGTCTTTCTCTGTACCCTTGTGGCTGTGTGGCCACCATGCTATTTTGCTATCTCTGCCGACGGCACTATGGTCTTACGAAGCGGGATACCAGAGATGTCACTACTGTTCCCATCGCTGTCCCACATTTATCTCATCTCATGTGCTGTTTTGGGATGACTGCCCGCATCCTCTTGTCCCACTACAATTCGTGTATCGGGCGTCGAGATAACGGGTATCGATGCAACTGTTTTGTTGGAGCAGCAAGTTAGCCACTCTACTTATTTCGCCTTTCCAATCTTCTTCAATGCTTGACGTCGCTTCCTTATTGGGTGCTGAGATGCAAGGTAAGGGCTCAGTCATGATGATGTCGGTTGGTTGCTTTTCTTCCGGTTGAGCCATTGTACTTACTGGTGGAAGAGATACCACATTCGAAAACTGCCGAACGCATGAGATAGCTGGGACTGAGTCTGTATTTTGCGGCAGGTTCAACTGATGCCCTTAGAGTGAAGCTTCTGCTTGGGGTTCTGAACACTCTAGTACTGGCGAAATGGAATGCTATTATATGCAGTTCTTAGGCCCTTCAAAGACTGCTCCATACTTCAATTGTCTCTTCATCCATTCCCCTTTTGGGCATCGAGACACTGGGTGTCAACAAAGAAAAAGTTAAAATCTGCTATTGCGCTGGCCTTGATGTTGTTGTCTTGGGTACAGATTCTGAGTGCACTCGATCCCTATTGGGCATCGAGACGCCGGGCGTCGAGTGAACATTCACCAATGTTGAGGCATCCAATTCAACTTGCAGAGCTGGGCATGAAGGGGGTGATGTGTTGTGTACTCCTCCTTTGACTCGAATGCCATCATAGTGTAATTTCACTTCCTTTCTTTAGCACTTACTTTTACCGTGTACATGGTATTCCCCAGTTGACTCGTAATGGGATATGGCCCACTCCACTTTGCTGCTAATCTAATGCAGAATATTTGTTTCCTACCGACAGTAGATTCTCACCGATGTACACAATTTCTCCCAGCTGCCATGGTTTCGTTGGTCGTTGTGTTGTGTCAAGATTTGGTATAAATGTCTGGTTCAACATTGTTTACATTTGTCGCATGTTGTTGCATAGCTTTGTTGTGACATTTATGAGGTGCACATTCGCATAACCTCCACATGCAGCCTTGTGCGCTCGTTCAGTTCAGTTTGTTATGCACTTAAGAATTACTTTTGCTCAGTTTGATCAAACTCTTGCAATTCAACATCTTCTAGTATTGTGGGGTTGTGTTATCTGAAGAGGTACACTGTTTTTTTTTCGGGTATTGCCAAAGAGCATACTGTCATGGGAAATTTTTTATGTCATCTTGTTGTTCACTAAGCAATGATATTCCAAAGGTAATATTTTCTCTGAGTTCTGGCATTACAAGTACTGAAACAGGCACAGTTTTGTTCCGGATGCTGATGTTTACTGTTGCTGTGCCATCGCCGTGTCCATTTATATCCTGTGTGGCGAGTTGAACTGTTTTTTTTACTGTCACTGCGCTGTTCAGATTGGATTGAATTTGCACTAACAAAGTTGAGAGATGCAACCATATCGATAAAAGCGACTGTTGGGGTTGCTTACACTGATGAGAATGCATAGTAGACAGTCATCATGTTGATAGATTTGTCCGAGGTACGATGTTTCGGGTTTTGTTGTTGTTTTGTTTTCAGAGATAGGGGGTGTGTTCACTATCCCGACTCTCCTTTTCCCAGATCTTGATTCACTTGCTCCCTGCGGTTTGGGCAGTCTCTGTGCCAATGTATCTGATCCCCTGGGCAATATCTGCATGGTTGTGGCAGTGGCTGGTCAGGGCAATCATTTCCACGTGTGTAGGTACCACAATGTTTTGGTGTGAATGCGGGCTTGCCCCTGTGCTTCCCACTTGTGTAGGCACTCCTGTTCCACTCGCGTGGCTGGGTGTTGGCGGACATTTAGGTGCCCTGCTGTTGTAATTTTTTGGATGGCTGCTGGTGGGCATGGCAATGTTTATGTTTGGGAGGCCACATGGTGACGCTCCCTCTTGGCGTATCTCCGCAGCATCTCATGCAGTCCCTGCTGCTGTTCTCACAAAATTTTCAAACCCATCATGAATGGTGGGTGGAAGAGCTGCTCGATATTATGGTAATACAGATTGTATTATTGCTTCCAATATATTGGCTGTGGCGACATGCGGGTAAAAACTTGCGACCAGGTTTACTTTCTGTATGACAAACATTTCTACCTCTTCATGTGGCCATTGTTTTTGAGTGAAAATATACACTTGTGTCTGGATGGTGGCTAGTGTATTGGTGTAGCACATAGAACAACAATTTTCAACAACCTGCTAACATGTCATTTAATATTCAGTGGCATTTCTCCACCATGCTCGTGTGTCACCTGTCAGTTGTGTGCCTACTACGCTTGGCCACTCTTCCATCGAAACTCTGTGCCATTGCAGTCTTTTCACGCACTCATCAAGAAACTCTCTCGGGTCTTCCGAAACTGTCCTGATAAAACTAGGAAGATTTTGAAACTTGGCAGGAGTTACCATTGGGATGGCATATGGGACTGGAGAGTGGTGTGGTACATAAGGTGTGGATGCAATTTAGGTTGATGGGTAGGTATGCTTAACAAATTGGGTGTAGGAAATGGTAATGGTACTGACTGTCAATGTCCACACAGCTAGTTCACCACGCGTATATATACTGTTTGCACTTTTCCTGGTGCTGCCATGTCTGCTACACAGGTACAGTGTGTTTTACAGGTTCGACACTGTTTAGGTTGTTTTGGAGTTATCCCACACTCACACACAGTTGTTCGTGAATGCTGTGTTGGCTTTCGGGGTTAGACAGGCATTTGTGTTCTCAGTGGCATGTCTACACAATTACTTTCTCTTACCTTACTGTGCGGACCTTTTCTGATGCTGTAGTCCACAGTGGTTTAATGGTTACTCCTTGTTCTTCCCTGTGCGATGCAGTACTGATAGCACACAAATTGTCCCATTCGCACTCCGATACTTTTTGCTATATTTAAGGATTTCCACAGTAGTTACCAGCAACATGTGCAGGACAAAAGACCACGCTCTTGTCCCTCACATCACTATCGGTTATCGGGTACCTCATACGAGCTTTCGACGGTTGGCATGTCTAGAAGTTGTGTGGATGATGTTGATGTTGTGCCTGGAAGGCAACTGCAGATAGTGGCTAATGATTCGTATTTGTTAAATGGGTCTCTGTCAGTCACTTGTGATTGCTTGCCAACACTCCATTGCGAAATTCGTCAATTATGCGGTTGCCCGATGTTATTGCGCGACGTGGTCGCTCGGTTGCACAAATATATTCACGGGGATACAGCCCTCCCGTTCACATGTTTGTCACACACACGTGGACAATGTTTATGATAGTTGTTGGTAGTGGTAGGTAGTGGTCGAGTGAGCATGTACTCCCCCCCCCCTGCTGCACTCAGCAATGACGATCGGTAAAATACATGGAACAGCGGAGGGTGGGAAATCATTGCTGTTAGATTTCCTGGTAAACACATGAAACGATGGTGGCCTCCACGCACTCCACTTCTCAGAAATGGTGGTTCCAATTTTTGATCACCCGTGTGGCAGTGGTGTTTATCCATACAGAAGGGAGCCAATTAACGAACTGTAAATTGGCATCCACCCTGAAAGTCCGATTTCGCAGTTTGGTCACCCACATGGCAGCAGTGTTTTGCCACTCAGAAGGGTGCCAATTGACGCCTAGTGGGGTATCGGCGCTGTCAAACCCAAATGTGGGTATGCTGATTTGTTGCTAACTGGGTGGTCACAGGGATTCAAACATGAGTTATTATATCTGGTGGGATATCGAGTAGGAATCAGATCAGGTTAATACGAGACTCTTGTGATGGTCCATGGTCGAAAAGAACGGGCTAAAATATTTGCTGTGTTCTCCTAGCATCTGGTTACGGTGATATTCCATGATTTGTTGCAGACTGTTATTAAATTACAAAAATATGCTTGAGCTGGGCTAGTGTGGCTTCCCAATGCACCATTCATATACTGCAATAAACTTTTGTCAATTACAAAAGTACGTAGAGCTGGGCTATTGTGGCTCACCAACATGCCATTGACACATTCCAATAACTTCCAACAAAATCACACATCAATTATTCCAAAAACATACATGATTGCACACACATGCAGGTAGGTAGCTAAAGAAATAAATTATATGCAACAAAATACTTTGACTGATCATCTGATTTTCAATATTGAGAATCATATGGTATCATGTGTCTTCTATGGAAGTGTATTGCATTTTACTTGTTACAAATAAATTTGAATGATGTAAGCCAAGAACCCTACAGTGAATGTCTGTTAAAATTAATCAGTATATTTATTTGCCATATTGTGACAGGTTATGGGCCCAGACTAGTACGGTTGCACGAAAAAGTAATCGTGGAGCGAAGTTTTCGTGAAGAATTTCGGATTATAGTTATCAAGGTAATAAGTTTGTTAAGCTGTGTACCTGTCGGGAAATATAAACTACCTGGTTATCCCATATCTTACTAGTAGTAATTTATCTTTATTGGTTACGGAGGGTATAGATGAGACTAGATATAGAAGGTGTAAAAAGTATCCTGAAAACTCCACCAAGTGAGAAGGCCGAGGAAAAGGCGGATTGTGAGTCAAATAAAAAAAAGCCCGATGGATCATCATTCAAGGTATATCTGATCGTCACTTAGAAATCGTATAAGGAGCACAAACAACAAAGGATATGATCACATCACTGAGAAAAGTGTTAACCAGAATTAGTTCTATAACCAATCATTTTTTTTATGCAGCGGCTGGTAAAACTAAAATTTAATGGTGGCGATATTCAAGAGCACTTTGACGTGTTCCTGCCATCCACATATCACTTGTGCACATTTTTTCTATGCAGATGCATTAACAACACAGTAACACTTGACCGATCGAGATTAGATCGCTGTCTCGATCAGTGCAGGTCGACAAGAACGGTGTTTTCACTTTTCTTGCCGCCCTGTAACTCGTGACTGCTTGTCATAATATTTTACATTCATCACAAGAGGTAACTCTCGGTGAATGGATATGTGGCCTAAATGAGTGTGTCTCGTGAAGTCACGACCATTAGACGCAACAGCCATTAGGGGGAACACTGGGATAAGCGGCGCCGTTTTTTCCCATAGTGTTTCTGTGTATGCGATGTCGAAGGGACCTGTGGCCGAATCCAGAGTGCGACGTTGCTCCAAGTAGTGCCAAAAGACGGGGAATCACATTCCCTCACAGGGGCGTAGCTCCGCCCCTGTGAAGAAACCCATGTGTCGTCACATCCATATGCATTCCTGTAATTATAACCATTACGACACAGACCGATTTTAATATGTTAATTATAAAAGTGTACATGTAATCATATATCGAGAATCAGCCACTCACATTCTTAGCCATATCTGGGGCTCCAATGTTCACGAGTATGTGACCAATGTGTTTTCGCATAATAATCACAATTATGTACAATGTTAGTTTCATCAATCATATTAATTATTAAGTTCCGTTTTTCATGTTTTCATTTTTGGCGCCGGATTCGCCAGATGCTTAGCGAAGCCAACACCATGTAGTTAGTCAGACTTCAGCACTCCAGACAACCAGCAAGGAAGATGGTAAGCTCCGCATACACCCTCGGCAATTCAATCTAGGCTGCACTTTTTTTCATCGCAATAGTTAACATAACTCAGGAACATTTAAGTACTTTTAGTTAGCCGAGGGGAGATCTCACTGCATCCTGAAATCGCATACCAGGACTTCACATGCGAGACATGTTTTTAAGTCACTCTAACTTAAGGCCTACGCCTTACTTTCCAAAGTAGTGACCACCTGCAAGTTCAGAGTGCTGGGTCCGCTTAACCAAGGGTATCCATTTTCATGTGCAGCAACATTTCATTGTATCTTTGCGGTAATAAAACAGTCATACCATAATTAGACATGTTTTATTGTATTAACTCTCCAGAATTCATTGGGTCCTGTTCCCTCATAGCACCATCAACTTTAAAGTGTTTTTCAGTGTATGTTTTGTATTTACGTAGCGCTGCCTCCTACAAGCAGAGTAAATTCAGTTTTAATATAAGCATGCGAAGTGGCAGACAGCTTCGCCCCAAAACGAAATATTTTACATTTAACATAATTTAACTGACAATTAAATTAGCTCTCCATAGTGACCGCATACCCAGAGTTGCCGTTGGCCGTCGGCCGTACGACCCCATTCAACATCGTTCACTCTACCTAACATGGCACTGTGCACATCACCAGTTCCTGTTCTCCACCTGCTCCCAGGCGGGACACGAACACATCCGAGTAACTCTGGAGGCGTAACACATCAGCTTTGTTCAAGTCGAAAGTTTAATGTGGGAATTTGAAGCTGCAGGAGCATCGCTGGATAAAAGTGACCAAGCTTGTTATTTACTTTTATCAATGCCGGAGTCGTACAACACTGTAAGAACAGAAATCGTGACGATGACGACAGAATTAACTTACGAATTTGTAAAAGTAAAAATCCTAGATACTGACATGCAGATGAAGGAAGGGAGAACATCGTTTCAAATTAGTGGTTGTGCGTTCGCTACTCAAAAGGGTAAGAAACAAGGGTGTTATAATTGTGGATATCTCTCTCACTTCAAAAAGGACTGTCCTCTTTCTAAGAAGCACTTGTTTAGAGGTAAATGAAGAGTATATTATCCAGGAAGTTGAAAGAATTTCGTAAATGCAAATGTGGCACAATAGAGTGTGGGGAGAATTAAGACGGTCATCTCTGTAATGTAGTTGCGGGCTTATTTTCGTAATTGTACAGCAGTGACAAAAGGTAATGAACTTACTGTTGTAAATTAAATGGTTGCCCTTTATTTTTATGTGTTGTAGCAGACAATGCTGCCAATGTTAAGGCTCAAAGCCCCCAATGATTGTATATTTCCAAAGGTGACATATACACAGTCGAATCACATTATTATGACCACCTTCTGGAATTGCGAACTGCAACGCGTAGCCCACGACCAATGGCCCTTGAAATGGGCTGGTGAAGTGTGGGTATATAATGCGACCGACATATTCGATATACAGCTACTTGCAAAAGGGTTGATCATCAGCTTTTGGGCCATCGCGGAAACTGCAGAGTGCCACACACCACTGATTTCCGAGGTGAATGTCGACTACGATGGTGCGTGAAGGCCAACCGACAAGCTACAGGGGAACAGCTTACTGTCCAAATGAGCCAGGGGGCATCCAGACACGGGTCTACCGCAAAATTTCACCTAACCCTCCTGCGAATGGTGCTCCGGAGTACACGGAGGATGACTGCACCCATACTAACATTATCGTATTATCCCTGGAGCCTGAGCACCACGCCACATGGAATTCTCCAAGGAGTCTTCTATTGTGACATGCACACTTTACGGCCCTTAAACAAATGAAAACTTTAACTTTTTTTTTTGACATTACATTTGCTTTCCGTCATGTCGTTTCTTATGGAACTTGACACAATGGAATTGTGAAAGATAAAGTCAAGCACAGTTAACTTTACAATTTCGAAAAGTTGAAATTTTATGTCAAAGTCAAGCAGCCATTTTTCCGAGATTATGTGGAAAGTGTGTTATATTGTATTGTGATTTTAATGACGGTGTATTAAACTATGATCGTCTTATATTAAATAAATGTGTAACAATGCGAAGAGGAAAATATATTGACTGACCTTTTTGAATAAAGTAAAAAGTGAGTTTTATTTTTAAACATATTTATAATATAAAATTTAAGCCTATTTTTTTTAAAAAGGTATATATTTAAAATGAATTTCTGTGTTGTATGATAATGATATCCTGACTTTATCGCAGTCGCAGGCTCAATGAACAGAAAATATTTAGTATTTTTCGTTTGATATAATGAATAGTTTTTAGTAGCGAAATTGTATATTCAGGAAATAAGCAATAAAACAAACATGTATTGCAAAGGAAAAAACAGTTTGTTAGAGATAGTAATTGAATGTATCAGCTTATCCTAAAATACATAGAAAATTCAATTTTTGAAAATGTTATATCAATACAATATGTACTATTATTTGAAGATATATGCATATTAAAGAAGCATACGTGAATAAAAGTAAAACTGTGAAAATTAAACCTGTGAAACTATATGCTTAAATTTGTGTTTCGCATTTTTGTTATTTTTGCGGCCGAGTTAGAGTTTGTTGCGTAGTTCATACTTTTCATTATTTTGGATATTTGGAATATTTACATGTTTACATCCAGGCTAGAATTCATATCATCAAATTAAGTACATTATTGATAATCGAACCATATACAGAGAATAAACTTAAACTGCGAGAATCTGGCAATATTGAGTATGTATTAAAATTAAAGAAACTTGTTTTATTTATAGTAAATAGATAACCCTGGAATAACAGTTTCCCAAATTTGTTTCCATACATTATCCCTTTCCTTAATACTAATGCATTAATTTTGCTACCATTTCCAAATGAAAATGATTTTATTGTTGTTTAATGTCATGCTAATAATTTGTAACTAATAATTCTCTATTACTTTCCAAATTTATTTGTGAATAGTCTAAAGTATTTTGTTATATGTTTCTTCTTTATCTCGATAAGATGAGTTTAGCCTCCAAAATCAGTAAAAAAAATATTTTATCTCGATATAGAGAGATAATCGAGATAAATAGACACTTAATATCGATAAAATATCATTATCTCGCTAGCAAATACATAAAAAATCACATTGTTGAGTTAATATAATTATTAAGTTAAAATGCAAGATACTATGTTTATTAATTCTTTCAAGACAAAATGGTACGGAAGACCAAATAATTGGAAATGTCCTACTGAGTAAGTGTAGGTATTATTAATAATATTAACACTTTTAAAATCATGTTTCCTATTTAAATAGTTTTTTTGCAAATTGTAAAATCACAACAGTCTCTATGGCATCAGGCGTATTATTTCGGTTGAATTGGTTGCAAGTCGGTTGCTGGCAGTTACAACGAAATATTCACATGCATGTCTTTTTAAAGCAAATGACTGACTTTGGGAGGGTGTTAAAAATCTTATTATTACTGCCACTTTTGCTGTTAGCCTTCTTACAGAGATAAAAAAAAAGGATGGTTCATTTACCACCTGATCTGTGTAAGGATTTGTGTGGGTTAACCGATATGACCGTCAGTCATTTTCGAATGACAAAAAAAAGTTTGAATATTTACTATATGTTGCTATGCTACAATGTCTCAGTCGCATTTGAATGTACTTTTGATTGATTCGCATCCTTTTAATAACCATAGTGCCATGGACTTTTCAGTAATAGTAATAATAATAAATGTTGGTTTTAATATATGATCACAAAAACATCCAACCAGATTAGTATTATAATAGGAGGAAAACTTATTCCTAATGAAGAAGGGAATAATTACTTACTGGTTTACATATTTGAATACTATGGAAACTGTAAGTAGACATCCATAAAAACTAAACCGTGTTACTAAACACGAATGTAGTGTAGGTAAAGAAATTAATTTTACTAACATGGAATATTGTTAATTAAAGGCTGTTCACGATAAAGTGAGCACTTTAGAAATGAACATAAAAAAAGTCATTGTCCCTGCATGCATATATTTTAATGGGCGCACTAAGTAACATTCTCCCAGTAAAATTGGTAACGGTGGATGGAAAGTAGTTCCATATCTTACTGTTGAATAGAAAGTGTTAGGTAAGCATTTGTGATAACTTAAAATTATTTCTATCACTTTCTATTTTTTTTTTAATTCATCAAGTGTAAAAATATACAGATTTGTAAAGTATTTACTTCCTTAATAATTTTAGTTTCATTTGACCGACGCATGAACAAGATGAGGAATATAAGTAGAACTTAAGCAGAGCTTTCAAAAATGCTCATTTTACCATGAACAGCCTATAATAGCCTATAAGAGCGTGAAGGGGTTTCAGGTGCGTTATTATATATATAAAATATATTTATATATATATATATATATATATATATATATATATATTATATATATATATCCTGTTTATAAATGTAATGTAGTTTATATTAAACATCGAAAGTAAGTTTATCTAACAGCATATGTACACGATTTACTAATAATTTATCATATGTGGCATTAGTTAAATGTTTTTGTCTATCGTTTTGAAAATAGCTCTTCACTAACCCTGCAAACAATAAACTGTTTTCTATAGGTGATGCAAAAGCTACGAGGAACATTAAACATATCCTGTGTTGAAAACTGAGTGTGTTGAGTACCTCCCAATCCTCCTGATCAAGCTCACTCATGTGACAAAATTGGCGAAAAGAAAGTATCCATGTATATCTATACTGCGATTACTGTAGCTAACCTGGTGTAGATGAAATAAATTATTACGGAGTCCACCCGAGGGTTTACACAACACTGGCGTTAGATTGAGGCCGCAGAATGTGGGACTCATGACTCACACTACAGATGGTCAGACTTGCACAATTTTCACTCTCGCACATGGCCTCAACTCTGAAACGCATGTTTTGTTTCACTAATATCTTCCTATATCTGGATCACTCACGGAAGTGTTTCCTACAGAAAGAGAGCATTTAATGTGAAAATAATAAATTATATATTTCAAACGCGCGCGTAAACCCCTGGATTTACCAATATATTGCTGTAGTTCTCACATTTCATGTAAAAGTTTGGTCTAACCAATAGGAGCGTTACGTACTTTCTAGAGGTGGGGAGTAGCCTGTGGAAAAATGTCTCATTTCGCGTTGTTTCCCTGCGCTGATGCTGATCACTCCAGTCGCATTCTGTTCGTGAGCTTGAACGAATCGACTCCGAGATAGACTGCACTGCAGCGCTTTCTGGCGGCGACTCGTCCGTCACGTGATACAACTGTGCGGGCGTCGGCCGGCGCACGTCGGATACGCTGTCAGTCTGAGCGTGGAGAGCTTGTGTTGCTCCACAGATGCTTGCTGTGTGCCAAAAAGCTTCTTTGTTTTGTTGTTGTGTACATAGTTGAGGCCTGGGCTATTTACAGCCGCCAGTATAGTAATTTGTGTATAATATAGTTTATTTCGTGAAACCGTCCTGTTCGTGCTCATTCCACCGGTGTGGTGTCCTATAGTAACAAATACACTTCAATATGGCGGATGGTGAAAACAAAGTTGACCGTTTGGACCCAGAACTGAAATACCTTTCTGTTGATAGAAATTTATTCAACGACCCGGCGACCCAGGCAGAATGGACACAGAAACGATTGGTGTGGGTGCCCCACGAATCTCACGGTTTTGTAGCGGCTGGAATCAAAGGTGAACGTGGAGATGAAGTCGAAGTCGAGGTTGTTGAAACCGGCAAGAGGCAACTCGTGGCGAAGGATGACATCCAGAAAATGAACCCTCCGAAATTTGACAAAGTGGAAGATATGGCAGAACTAACATGTCTCAACGAAGCATCCGTCCTACATAACCTGAAAGATCGTTACTATTCAGGCCTCATCTATGTAAGTTTTGCACCTGGTTACTTTGCTGTGCGTCGTTACTTGTTGCTTTGCATGCGTTTGTTTACATAGTTAAGTACGTAACTAAACATATTGAGAATGTATATTTCGTGATTTATGTTCTCTCTTAAAAGTAACTATAATTTCGTAGTTGTTGGTTAAGGCTATATGCCTTTTTTTTATAATTATGAATCATAATCTTGGAATGCGACAGTAGTTAGGGCTGTAGGGTTTGCAGAAGTTATTAAATTGTATCTCGTGAGTTTGTATTTCTTTGCTTCTACATCTTAATAAGCTTGTCACAGGGGAGAGCTGTGTTAATAGTGTGAGTTGGAAAACGGAGAACTTGGTTATTCCTTAATAATTATTGACATTCAAACCATACGGGTGCCGTATTAACTTATTTTAATTCGAAATGTTCAATTTAATTAAAAAATATAGCAGTATTATCATATATGAAACTATTTAGAATAGAAAACAGCAAAATCGGAATTAGCTTTTGAATCTCATTGTAACAGATCCTAAACAAACTAAATTTATTTGATAAGGGCGTGGAGTGAATTTCCTCAATGTAAGTTCATGTTTACTAAGGTTTTGTGGATTCACATGCCGCATGTGACATGTTGTTCATGAACCCTTAAGATTCTTCCTAAATCACATGTCACAATTGGTTAGATCAGCTTATGCTAAAGAAAATATTATTTAGATTTAACAAGTTGGCATATAAGAAATGCAGGTGGTTTTGTGTTTGTCCCCATCATATTACGTACCAAACAATCCTTTGCTTCACCTACTTTACGTGTATGGAGTATCCATAATATATTTGTATTATTTTGAAAAGTATAAAATCATAAAAAAATTTCTAGTCATTTTTGAAGTATTGTCGCTGCCATGTTTACAATAATTACATAATGTGTAAATTAAAATACCCTAAAATATATTGTAGCCCAACCTACAAGCAGTCTTTCAGACCTGACCATTCAAATTGCACAAACACTTAGATGCTATACTTGCTATTGGACATCCACCTGGTGGCAAGTTTATTCCCCCCTTCATTTCCTTTCCAGGCCCTTCCTGAACTTCCGAGCACCGTATATTGTCACTACCTCTTCCTGCAATAAATTCCACTCTCTCACTGGACCTCGCAGCTATTGATTGCATACCCTGCCCCTGACTTCTTCACCCATCTGGGTGCCAATCTTTGCATCTTCTCCAGCTCCCTCATCTCCACATACGGAACCCATTTCACTGCTGTGTATTCCAATATAGGTCGTATCATCGTGCCATAAACCTTTTCCTTAACCTTTCTACTCACTCCCATCAATACCCTCCCCAGCATTTCCAAAGTTCTTCTGCCCTTTGTAACCACTCGTTCTATATGGGGTCTTTTTCATAAAAGTTACAATTCGACAGGTTACAGGAAATTGTCAGACAGGTTTACAATCCAACAAATGTGCATTTCATAAAAACTTAGAAGTTTGTCATGACAAATGTGTAGAATTGTATGACAATTTGACAAATAGTTGTTTCACAAAAGTTTTGATCTGACAGGTAAAAATCCGACAAATGTGTCAAATGTTTTATGAAATAATTAATTATAATCACTCTGTGACATATCTACAAATTTGTAGAATTGTCACTGCAGAAGTGACAGGCTAGCTTTCCTATGTAACCAGTAATTTGTAATGTTTATATAACATTGCAGTGCAATTGTGTTTCAATATTGTGTGAATTAAAACATTGCTTTCCAAATAGCACAATCTCTTACTCTCGGATCAGGTTTAATATAGTAACCTCAACCACATTACTTGACGTTCTGCTGCTAGAGTGAACAGAGTTGTGTGGGCGGAATTATTATTTACCGCTTAATTATTTGTGGTAGGAATATACTGTTCATGAATCCCATATAAGGTTGCAATCAATTATTGTTAAAAGGGCACTTGAGAGCTATCTAGCGTGTAATAAATGAAACTTACGGTTTGACATATGTGGTGTTTTTGAAACTTTTATTTTAAGGCTGACTATTTACACATTTTTACTTTTAAAATAAGGGGAACTTTTATTATTTATGTGACATAACATGGTCATGACATATTGATAAATTTGTCAGATTCAACATAATTGTTGTATATATCACACCTGTCACGTTTTATGAAATAGGGCCCTGCTTTTTCCACCCAAATAACCCTGCAATACTACTACAAGGCATTTATATTGTGGTACAATGTTCTCTATTTCGTGTTCGTCCCATTTGTAAATGTCACTGCTCTTCGTCCTCTTTCTTGTAAACCTCTAGTTTAGTCTTTTGAATATTGATCTTCATCTTATTACTTTCAGTTCATGGCCATATCCAATCAGTGTCATCCAGCAAGTTGCACTACAACACACATTCATCAGCAAACAGCCGTATTTCCCCATCCACCCCTATTCCCATGTCACTTACCATTATGGTAAACAACAAGGGGCCAAACATACTTCCTTGTGGCACCCTTTGTATCATCCCTCCGATATCAGACCATTCTCCCCCCTTTGGCTCCATCTAAGAAAGTCACCAATCCATTCTACTATAGGCTATTCATGGTAAAGTGAGCACTTTTGAAAGCCCTCTTATTTGAAATAATAGTCAATAAATATATTTTATTCTAACTTTAGACGTTAACTTCAGACTGCAGTGGAATATGCTTATACAAAGTGTTTATTATTTGTATAGCAATATTTATTTAAAAATTTGATTAAAGGATAAGAAATGACAGAAAGGAAAACCTAACTAGGGCCTCAAAAATGTTAACTTTACAGTGAACAACCCTTATCACTTGTCCGTAAGGAGCTCTTCTACTTTCCTCATCAAAAACCCATGGGAAATCTCATCAAAGGCAATTTCAAAGTAACTGAAGCAGGCATCAACCTGATTGCCTTCACCTACTGCTTGCACCAGATCCTCCAGCAGCGCTGCCAGTTGTGTCTTGCACGAATATCCCTTCCGTAGCCAATTTCTCTCATTCATGGCATCTACTACAAACTGCACAACTAGTCTCTCCATTACTTTCCCTGTATTTGATACGAGACTTTCACTGGTCTGTAGCGCCTGGCTTCTCTTTATCCTCCCCCCACTTAGGTACGTATATACTGGGACCACTAGTGTCTCCTTCCGTCCCTACGGCAACTTACCCTCCTCTAGTGACCTGCTAAACACCTCCAGATATCTAACCACCTTTCTCCCACCAAAGTTAAGTGCTCCATTCTCTATTTCATCTGGTCCCTCTGCCTTATTAAACAAGCTCACTATATAACAGTCTGTCCACATTTTCCCTATTCCAATCATTCTGTACCTCAAACACTGACAGTACTGAGCTTGCAGCATCTACACTTTTTCGGTAATTCTTAAGAATAGGGACTTTTTCGAAAATCAGAAAAATAATACCTGGATATGTTAGATATGAATATTAGTAATAATAATTTTGGAGGTGCTTCATATAGTTTGTTTTAAAAAAAAGGTGATAGTGAGGAGAATTATCAAGATTGATGTGGTTATGCTATAAAAAACGTATAATTTATCTCGCATATATTTATATCGGGTCACTGAATTGTTTTACATGTAAGAATACAGTTTGAAACAAATATTTAAAGTGGAAAATGTCATTTACAGGGTATATTTATGCGGCTACGCTGAGGTTATACAGGTAAACAACCCATCAGTGTCTGAACATTATGTAATTCTGGTGAATTACTCTGGGCTTACCTTGTCTATATTCACGAGAGGAGTGTACTACTTAATACTCATTAGTAGAATGAAAGAAATACATATAGTTTAATATACGCGATAGTTTCCGAGATGGTGACAATGTGCGTTATCATTGGTTGAAGAGCAGTAGCAGTTTTGACTCGACATCACAGTGTATTGTGGGGATTATCAGAACCAATGGCGGATGTTATTGGTCGGACAGTGTTTCGAACAGTTTTGATTGCAATTCATTCAGGTAAACGTGTTAAATGAAATAATTGCGTGCTAATATATACACAGAGTTATTTAAATTATAATATTGGTTCGGTAATGTGTGTGTGTCTGGAAGGTCGTTGAATATGGTATGTATGCGATGTTGTACTATGTATTGGGTGAGTAATGTAATTGTTTTGGTAATTTGTAAGAAATGGGGCTTTTTTGAAAATAAAATGTCGGGAAGTGGTATAATTCCACTCTACTAATTACACAATACACAAATTTACTAGGGACATCAACTTTGACCAATATATGTTATATATTATTTATTCACGAATATATATTAACTTGCAAAACGACTGTACAAGCGTAGCCAAACATTATGCACTGAGCCAAGTCCCAGCGCCAGCAGGGGAGTAAATCCCTAAAACATTGATTATAGGTGAGCCTTCAATTTTTTTTAATGGTGACTGGGTAAGGGTCAGGCATTAGCGAAACTTGGAGTTTCCCCATAAATGATTTTCAAGCGCATCCCCTTGCAAGAAAAATTACTGTGCAATCGTAGCCAAACATTATGCGTTGAGCCAGAGTCCCAGCGCCAGCAGGGGAGTAAATTCCCAAAACTGTGATTCAAGGCATGCCTGCAATTTTTTTAGGTGGTGATGCGAAGCGGCACACATCAGCGAAACTTGGAGTTTTCCCAGAAATGATTTTCATATGTAGCCTATTCACTGAGTAATAGTGTGTGTGTGTGTGTGCGTGCGTGTGTGTGTGTTTTGCAATTTAACATATTTTTGTACTATTGTCTCATGAAAGCGTTTAATTGCAAAAAGATTGAACTTAACATTAAGTTGACAATGTTACAAATACAAATTAGAATTACCATAGTTGGGAGGGCTTTTGAACTGGAGGGAAATTGAGGGTTAAACGTTTATAATGAAAATGTAAATATTTTGTATTTCATTTGCCCCACTATTTCCCCGATTTTCATAGCCCTCCCCACTATCGTATTAGTGGCTTGTATTGGTAATATTGTCTATTTAGTTGATGTTTGGTTCAGTTTTTTTTTTTTTTGCAATTTAATGTATTTCATGATTAAATATTACATTATTTACAGAGTTTTCACCCGTTTACCCCACAAGTTCCCAGATCTTCATAACCCTCCCCACTATCCTTTTTGGGATTTCTATTGATCAAATGTTGATGCCCTTAGTAAATTCGTGTTCTGTGTAATTGGTAGAGTGGAATTATACCACTTTTAGAGATTTTTTTTCCCCTTCAGTAAAGTCCCTATTCTTAAGAATTACAGTTGATTTTTTTTTATATGCTGACTTGGTGGGGGTAAGTTCTTTGTAACAGAATAGGTCGGAAACATATTATATGATTTATGCTTGAGTGTGATCCCTTGGACTAGAATGCACAAGTGTCGTATTGTATGCTGGATAGTGACTTTTCAAAAACATTGGGCAGAATTTTAGAAAAGTTTTTAGGCCCTGTAGAATTTGCTCGTCGTTAATTTGGCTAGGCTGATCAGGGGAATTGTACGGAGATGAGGGGGGGGGGGGGATACTACAGAAAACCTCAAGAATTTTAAAAATGTCAAGTATTATCGCTAGGAATGTTGGTAGGGCTTAACAAGTCTCTCATTAACTGCAATGGTATTGATGATGGAACAAGTTGCTCAGATGGTCTGTAATAAGAAACGGTTTCAGCATTCGCCTCGGGCGATCTCAGGGAACCATGGAAATCAGAATTTGTATAGTTGGATTGGGAATCAAACCAGTGTCATCCTTAATACAAGTCTAGTAGTTTACTCCTGTGCCATCTCACTTGGTAGCAGAAAATAGATGTTAAAGTACTGCACCATTCCCCCCTCCTGGACCACATGTCCAGAGGGCCACATCCATTGACCAGCCCTCAGGCCAGGTCAACATAATGATAAGAGGCTGGCACTAAATGTGTGAACATGTTCCAGCCAGCCAGAGGACTGGACAAATCCAGACATGAGATTAGGGTACCGCAATGGCAAAATTAGACTCTGAGGTAATGGGAGTACCCTGGTGGTGGGGCATTACCAGGGCATTAAAGTAGTGTTTCGCTCACACTTAGAAAATGTTTGCCGATCTGGATTCACTGTTAACCATAAGTATTGTCTATTCTTTTGAATTTGCCCCCCCCCCCCCCCCCGGATGAAACTGCAAAGATGCAGTGTATATGGCATACACTTACTGTGATTCTACCTTTTCTTATTCAAGGGTTGTGCTAGTTGCATATTTTCAGGGGGTACGGGGAAGCTGTTATGAAGGGGACTTTCTTGCTTCAGGAAAAGTGCCAAAACTATAAAAAACTTTTTTCATAAAAAATAAACTATAATTTTCTCCAACATTATGTGGATATAAAATTCATGCCCTAGGTATACAAAATGTTACGAACATAATATAAAACAATTGTGTGTTTTAATAACTATAACTAGCAGTTTAAGCTGCTCAACTTATCGCATTTTATATCAACTCAAGCAATTCTTTTTGTTTCAATTATGTCATCAAGATTGGAAATTTAGTACACTTTTGTACATTATTTCATAAAGTGGAACATATTAGCTATATTTACTGTACTGGTAAACCTGTTCGTTCAAGAATACTGATTTTAATTTTTAAGGGTTAAAAGTGTATGTGCCGTAGTGTAATTTGGTCAGATGGGAATGGAGTAAACAAAGTAATTCTGTAACAGCAAAATTGAGTGTGAATATGCTTGCTTGCATTTCCTACAGATATTCTCTTTGGACACAAGTGGCAATTAACAGCAGTGTGTGAGTTTAGGCTGTTCACTGTAAAGTGAGCCCTATGGAGGCTGTCATTAGTTACTTTTCCTTTGTCATTTTTTTTATCCCTTAACCACCCTTTTTAAGGAAATATTACCATGTTAGTAATAAACATTTTACAGGCCAAAGTAAAATATATTTATTTATTATTATTCTAAATTAGAGTGCTTTCATTTCATTTATTCGGTACCAAATTCAGTCCAGACTGGTTTACAAATCTTACTTTCAAAAGTGCTCACTTTCAGTGAATAGTCTATCATGTAATGTAATTTTGTTCTTGTAATTAAATATTAAAAACAAGTTATGGTAATTATTATGAATCACTGCTTTTCAAAAAAAAAAAAAAAAAAAAATACTGGCAAATGTTTGTTGCTATTCTTAATAATTATTGTAACATTAATAGTTATCATGTGAAACTGTATGTATGGCAGGAAGAGCTGAAAGATTAACAGTATTACAATATTATGTACTGTTGTCAAAACTTTTTATTTATGTGTGACAGTAAAACAAGTCAACTGCATAGGCCTAGGCCTACTTGTAATTGTGTCTATAGGCTGTTCACGGTAAAATGAGCACTTTTTAAGGCCCTTATAAATTTTTCCTTTAATCCAATTTCCATTTTCCTGCTTCTTTTTAATATAATCATTGCAATGTGACCAATAAACACAGTTTCACCACCATCAATATTTAATGCCTGAGGCTGCAATAAGATATATTCATTAGTGGTTAATGCCTGTGGGGAGGGCCTTAAATAGAGCTCACTTTATCGTGAACAGCCTATACTCAATTATACATTGCCCACGTAAACCATACAGAAAATGAATATCCAGTAACATAAAACTGCCTAATCATTGCCTTTCTGAGATATTATCACTCAAAACAAAATTATATTAATTAATTCACTTCTAGAATTTATGATCAATAAAAAATATGGTGTGTAGTTTTGGTCACAAAGAAATTAACTATTTTATATTTGTGAGAAATACCATTCAACCCGTAGACATCACTTGTAAGAGTTCTTTCCTCAATAAAAAAAAATTTTGATTGCATAGTTTTTGCATCATGACATGTCATAATCACAATATTTGTGTTTTTGGGGTGTACAAATAAAATAAACGATACCAGTTACAGAATATTTAACAAGGATGACTGAAAGATGTCCTCATTTTAAGGTATGCGCATCTATTTTACAATATATCATAACTGCTGCAATTAAATAGGCAAATTTTTTTCTTATTTTCAGCAATTTTAAAAATTGCAAAGGAAAAAATCATAGCTTAATTCAAATATCACTTTTGTTACAACTCCCACATTTGGTGATTCTGAGCAACTGGAGTTTGCTGGACTAGAGATCCCACTAAATATTATTTGTGTATTTTTGAGGAGCAAATTTTGCAGATAGGGTTGTTTGTTTTTTTGTCCTCCAAACTGTATAAATTTTTTAATTTTGTCTGCTTTGGACATACGTTAAAAACTGTACATACCTCAGCAACGTTTTGTATAAATTTGTCCTTTTTATACTTGCTTTGGTAAGAAGTAATTTAAAGTGCAAATAGGAGTTGGAAGATTTTTTTTTAAGTATACTGGAGAGCAAAAACCTAAAATATCTAACTGTAAGGCTGAAATTTAAATATTATGTTCCCGTAGTTCCTAAAATCCCAAGCGTAGTTGAGCTTTTAGCTCTCCGGCCTCCCAACACTGCGATCCGGATTCGATTGGCAGCAGGGTCTCTCGGATTTTCGCATGTGTAAAACGTTGCAGACGTTGCCAGTAGGAACGCTTAGTATTTGCTGTTACGGGGACCCTGTCACTGTGACAACGTTCGAACCACCGGTTCCCACGAGTCGGCGACCAGTACTGGAGATTATCCGCATCGCTTGTCGCTGCCGTTGTGATGCATGTCTTGGCGTGCCGCGTCTCTGGCGTTAGCAAAGACGCGCCAAGTCGTCCAGGCTTTTGCTGTGAGTTTGCCGTTGCAAGATCTATATTGTATTGTTTGTTTTATTTAAATTGTTTTAATGATTAATTAATAGAGATTTATTTATAAAATAGCACTCTTCAGTGTTAGATTTCGCGTGTCCTACCTTCGCTAACAACTTCGACATTGTGACTCGTAAAGGTTCATGAAGACCCGTTATGTGATGTCTTGCGGCACGATTACGCCGCATGGTACAGTACAGTATGACGTTGAAGCTCTGCATTTGAAGTAGAGGTAATGTAAACAGTGGAGATACCCAGAGTTGCGTACCCCATTCCACAGAGGTGGCGCTTAGAGGAAAAATAGGACCACGCATGACGTTACGACTTCTCAAGTCATTCGTGTGCAGTCGAATACAGTACACTGCAAGGTGAGAGTTGTAAAGGAAACGTACTCCAACAACCAGAGGGTAGAAATACTGCTCATCTATGGAGAATGTAAGTTAGCAAATGAATGTGTTCGTATTATTTTCCAGTACTGTGTACTACGTTAAAGTGAGGTGTACCGAAACACACCCATAACATTATCGCTAGCTTGGTTTGCTAACACTCGGTTCGTTCTGTCGAAGGTCGGCGTAATGCTAGTCAGGCGGAGCGGTACCCTGACAAGACCCCACCCACCGTCTAGACAGATGTTTCCCTGTCGCGTTGAGAAGCTTTGGCATCGTAGAACTCTTACAGATGAAGCTGCTGAGGTTGCGGTTTTCTCGCCGCTGTAGCAGTTAATTCACACGTCGGCACACGCCAGGTTGAAGCCGACATGTACATTTACACCAAGAATAGCCCCGGAATGATTTCCAGAGTCGTGCAGAGTTCTGTCAATGGCCACAGTATCAAATTATCGCCAACCCGAACGTTTTTTCTGTTGTTTTTACCGATGAATCGTCGTTCTCGAATTCTGGCCAAGTTTATACGAGGAACATGCATTTTTGTGTGTGTGTCTAGGAACCAACTATGAAACTTACGAGCCAGATAATTTAACCAATGTAGGCGTACTTTTCATAATTTATTCAGATCATGTTACCATAACACTTCGCCATTGGCAAATCAGAATTAAGAACTTTGAAACTATGTAAACATTTGTGAATATGTGTTCAAATAATAATTGATAAGTACACTGATGGGGTAAAATCTAAAATGGACGTACGAAAATATAAAAAATTAATAAAATAGGTAAGAGGAACTTAATAGGTTGTATTAAGATACTTTATCAGAATATCTGTTTAAATGTAACGGCCTACTTTATCACTGAACTTGCTATAATCGTTACGTCCCTGCTAACTGTTCGCGCCAACGTGACTTCAACTCACGAAGTATTTATCTTTCAGACCACGCGTAGTTGATGCGAAGGATTAGCCGGAAGGGGAATGACGTAGAATGTACACTGATGTACCCGGTCGAGGTAGCGAAGTGCGCATTTTGCGAGCGATGGAAAACGGCCTTGTAAATTTGCCCTGTATAGAGATCCGTAGTTTACATTCGCTACTGATAAACGCATCGCCAAGCATCACTTAAATCAGGGTAAGCTATCAGTAATTCACTCTGAATTACTGAGTGACAATTAAGACATTTTATAAGTGTGTTTTGGACCCAGAATTTGGCCGAGCGGTTAAGACTGCTCACCTACTACCAAGGCGAACTGGGTGCAATCCCCGGCCGGGTTACTTTCGGATTTTCGCAAGTGGGAATCGTGCTGGACGATTTCACTGGTCGTTGGCTTTATCGGGATCCCGCTTTTTCACCGTTCTCGCATTCCGGTGCTGCTCCATTCTCGCCTCATTTCACCCGTATCGGCTCCCAGACCTCATTAAGAGCCGCCCAAATCTCTCACTTAAGTCCCAACTAAAAGAAAAGACTAGGCTACAAAAACCAAAGCGCTAGCATTAGTTTCTTTGGTGCCCTAGCGCTTGGGATTGGCTGTACGTTGCACTACGGAAGTGTTAAACATCGAAACTAATAATTCCAGTATCATGTTATAAGATTGATAAACAAATGCTTTGACTATATATTGAGAGGAAAGTGTGTGCGCGCTGGTTAAAGATATGAGATGTTTCAATCACAGTAAATAATGTAGGCTACACTGAATTTGTGAAAAATGTAACATCACGAAGGATACATGTGATTGAAATGTACTCTGTCACATATTAGGTACATGACAATACATAATTTATTAGAATTACAAAACTGTAGATGATCTTTGTCCTTAAGAATTGTGTACTACAGTCGTAGTGCTGCAGTCAGGGCCCCTAAACGTCGCGGCATGGAATCAAAAAGGACCTGGATATGTTTCTGGGGATTCTCCATCCACGCGGTTTGTATGCGAGTCCACAACGTGTCAATAGTGGTTGCTGGAGAACCGTGACGAACAAGTTGCCGACACACGTATGCGGCCGTCACTGTAGGACAGGTTGAAGCGGGATTCGTCCGAAAACACTACATTTGGCCACTCAGCACGCCAGCGACGGCGTTCACGTGCCCATTGCAGTTTGAGGCGTTTGTGGTTTCTGGACAACGGATGCCGTGCCACTACGTAGCCTTCGTGCTTCGGCGAGCGAACCCCTCCTCTGATGGATAATTGGTTCTCAACCTGGTGTACACGCCTCTCTGGGGTGTAATAAACGATATACCTATTAGAAAGCAAAAATGTAAGTGCGATTTGCAATGCTAATACGATAAAGGCTGTTTTTATAAAGAGACCACTTTCGGAAGCCCTGCGTTGTTTGTATTTCAGCCCACTGGTTGCGTATCTTTCCATGTACCTATCAAAATAAACACTGTCATGTGACGACTTTCAGCTGGCTCGTATGTCCACGGCATACTCATTAAAACAACAGAGCAATAAATATTGTAATGAGCACTGTATCTGAGATCATAGGAAAATATGTTCGGTTTAGGTTGTCAAGAGAATAGCAGAATAGTTAAACATTAACTTATTATTTTTTTCAATTAAATAAAAATAACGCTAAGATGTTCCGAACGTTTACCTTTTAATAAGTGCAAATAGCTGAAATGCTAGCCCGTTATACATGTGATACTCATAAGAAAGTCACACTTTTAGGTAATACGGTGTATTTACTCCTTCATATAGAATACGGCGTACATTAAACAATCGTTTATGACCTAGCAGTATTTGCGAGTAACTATAATTTCTGCAAGAAAACAAATTGTGATATTCGTACTGTTTGCTGCCGACCGTGGATTTGTCAGGAATGCTGAGAATGGCAGGGGTCACAGATCTATAGCCTGCAAAACTGCCATTTATGTAATGGTTATAATCTGCAAATCTCATAATTGGATCCAGTTTCCCTCAACAGTAGCTGAAGTGAACGAAGCAAAGGTGGCACACACACAATTCCGTATACCAACTGTAATCAGTTCTCTAGACTGTACCTACGTGAAAATAACAAACCCTATGTTGCATGGCATGGAGCGAGTAAGTCAATAAAAATGGCGATGTAACTGTTAATGTCCAGGGCACCTGTGACGCCCTAGAAAGATGTACAAATGTGACTACAGAGTGGCCAGGGAGCGTTCGTGGTGCTAGAATATGGCGTAGAAGCCCATTCACGTTTTGGTGTTGGAGTATGTCTACTTGGTGACTGCTGTTAAAAAATGAACAGATATATGGGTGTTTTTATAATACATGTATACATAGAGGCACGCTATACGCCTCTTTCTCTCCTCCTTTCTCTCCTACCTCCACCTCTTCCGCCCTTCTGCTTCCCGCTTCTGTGCAACACGTACGGAATTCGCCAAAACTTAATGTGTTCTGCGCAATCTCATAGACGAAGGTGTACGGGCCATTTTTTTCTTGTAAACACCGACAGGTCTGTCCTATCTCGACATGTTGTAGTTGTGGTTATTTCCACAAATCAGAGAGGATTCCGCCAACTTCGTGTTCCAGCAGGATGGGGCCCCATCTCATTGGCACACAGAAGTGCGTCGTCACCTCAACAATGAACTCCCACGCTGTTCATATGGCTGGCCCGGTCTCCCGACCTTGCACCATGTGATTTCTTTCTTTGGGGGTACGCGAAAGACACTGCTCACGTGCCACCATTGCCAACAACACTGCATGAGCTCCGAAACAGCATTACCACAGCTGTCATGGCCATCGACTGGGACATGCTGCAACGCGTATGGGGTGAACTCGACTACCGATTGGATGTGTGTCGTGTGACGAAAGGAGCTCACATTGAACATTTGTGGAAATTTTTGGGAAAAACGCGGAGAGTTTCTGGTTGTTTTCATGTATTGCTCATAATTTTCTGAAGAGTGCTTTGTGAATTACAGATTTTTATAACCCGATGAATCATTTGTAATAAGTCTGTATATTGTTTAATTATTGTTACGCGCTCCCTGCTTTGGCCCGCGAGAGTGAGTGGAAGCGAAGGACAGAGCAGATTACATGAATGGCGGCGGCGAAACCAGATTTGTTGGAAAATCAAATACAGTATAAACAAACGTCCTCGTCATAACACATTATTTTGCCAGTTCTGGATATGATTCGCAAGTTTTTCGTTCTGCGGTTCTGTTTGTAAGATAATAAATTGAATGTTGCAACAAGGATTTGTTACTGGCAGCAGGAAAAAAACAGCGTAATTTATAACAGGTATTTAATTACTGAACCTGCTCAGTTTTGACAGTTTTATTTGCAACTGGAAGGGAAATGAAGCGTTTTGTTTCACAGTAAAAGACTGGTTTCCTTTGTATTGATCATTTTATAGTTTGATAAGTTTTTGTCAAATACGCTGGTTTGAACGTTACAGGCATGGAAACGATGCAGTGTAGTTAACATCGAAAATTTCTTTTTACCTTATTAAGGGTCTGAATTTCTAAAAATCAGAAAATTCGATTTTTTTGTGTTTATGTATCTATCGTTTGGAAGAAAAGAGTATAAGGATATTTTGTCGGTGAGCTATTGAAGATTCGTCGAAAATACTTTCCGGAAACAGTATTTTATACCTTTTAACCCCATTAGCAGTTGAATTTAAAAAAAATCCTAAAAAATTGTATGTAGGCATTTAGGCTATATTAGTATTTTAAAGCAAAGAGCAAAATATATCTCATAGGATTAGTGAGCTATTGAGGAGTCCTATAGAACCATTTTGCTCATTTCATTTTCACCCTCTGAGGGATCGAATTTCGAAAAATCCTTTCTTTTTGAGCGCCTGCACTTTAAGGGGAAGCCGTCCCTAAATTGTCATGCATTTGCATCCAGCGGTTTGGGCTGTGCGTTGGTGAGTCAGTAGGAAACTTCATTATATACAGAGAGATTATGCATGTGTATAAAACATAAACAGTAGTCTGTATTGCAAAGTATTGATTTACATTTATGGAGAATGGATTTTCGACACGTAGAAGGGGGGGGGGGGGGTTGGGAGTGTGACATCGCATAAGGGGGAGTGAAGTGAGCCCGAAAAGACTAAGAACCTCCTTCACTAAGCGATATTCATAGTGCTTGTTTGTAGATTTTTTTTTCAATACGGCGACCTCGCAGACGGGCCTCACGACCACTTGGCACGTGACACCAATTTTTCACGTGTAGTCAGGTAATAAATTTGTTACGGGCCATTTAAATTATCCATAATTTACTTTTAAATTAATTTCGATTGTCTTTGGTGCAACATATTGGGAGTACGTTGAGTGCCCATTTTGAGAGATTCTCTTTATCCACCCAGCACTCTGCAGTGCAGGTCGCGCGCTGTGTGGTGGTCTTGACGTCATCATGCAGCCGTCGGCATTATTCCCCTTGGTGTAACTGTTGCCGCGGACGTGGCCTCGTGACAGGAGGATCACGTGAAGTCAGCTGTAGATAGCAGCGACTCTGATGGCTTGTTTCACGAACACGGAGTAAACTTCTAGTCACACCACAAAGAGCCTTTTGGTTTATCAGATTTGATAGAATAATATTTAAAAAATACATAAAATTAACTATATCTTCATCACAAATCTTTTTTTCATTAAATTTTGTATGGAATTGCAAAAAAAATCTTACGCATTTGCTGCCTCATTAAAACAAATCACAGTAAATTAATTTTTTCGATCAATTTTTTTGGCGCACCATTCCCTTTAAGTGGCTCCTAAGAACGGCGGAGTGTAAAGACCCCTTAGCTTTTTAAGGAGACTTTCGCGGAGTCGTAAAAACGGCACTAAAAGTGCTGTGCAAAGTGCCGAAGGCATTCATTTACTAACTATTTTCATGGTTTGTGCACTGTCAACGCGTACTTTTTGTTCATTTATACATATTGTCACGTTTTGAATGTATCTGTACAATGTATATGCTATCATTATTGATTTACTAGGTAGCATCAATTTTCATTTCACAATTTTATGCATTTAAGGGGTCCCTAAATCAAATGATACGCAAGACAGTAAGAGGGTCGCTGAAAGAAGGTGAAACCACTGCATCGTTGACGAATCTTGCTGTGGATTTAAGTGACCCCTGAGTCTTGGGCGTGTCGGTGAAAGCGGCAGTAAGTGTTTGGGATACAGCGGCTCCCGCGACTGCTTGGAACCCGGTACTGGCGGCCGTGATGAGTCAGTGCAGTGACGCATCTCTAGAAGCCGGATATCGCCTGCATGCGACACAGCCGGTTGACATTACACGATACCTGCTGCCTTACTCGGTTGTTGTACAAGCTTCTATAAGCCCTAATGTACGAGCCGTTATAACAGTCACTATACGAGCCGCCATGGAAGATTCATATTGCACCACAGCAGTTCGCGTATTAGCATTTGGCACCCTCGGTGGGTGCGCAGTGTGTGGTTTGTAGTACATGTGAACCGCATTCGTAGAACTGCTAACAGTTAGTAACTTGCGTAGGCCTATAAAATACTAGCTAGCACATCTTAATATTGCTATATTACTGTTCGCGTTTTACTTAAATTATTTGCTTACTAGTATAGTTTCATTCATTTTCTTGAATGTGTTATTTTTACTTTTGATGAAAATTGCTGACCGGTGCAAAATTTTGTTTTTTCTATATGTACCGGATATTATCCGCATGTAAGATTTAATGATAAAAAAATTTTGGGCCCAACGGAGTTTCGGTCATGTCCGAAAGTTACAAACTACTCGCGGGCGCCGCAACTTTACCACTGTACCACCAGTTCACACACCAGATTTTGGGTTTATATACGGTAGATAACCAAAATTTTTTAAAGTTAAGTTTTTCATGCAATAGGTAATGTGATGAAATCTGGCGGTGCCAGGCGAAAAATGCCATGACGGGTGCCGTACAGGCCGGTATAACGGCATCTATGGCAGGCCTTGCACAAGCTTTTACGAAATCTGGTACCGTGTAATATGGCCATTAGTCTTGCTCTGGCTTTGCGTTTGCTAGTAGGGTACCTGTAACATGTTCATTAGAATAAACGCGTGTCACAGCGTCTGGTTGTCAGCGTGTGAATTTGAAGATGTTATCCATCGGCTGGTATAAATAAAAGTAAGCAGCTGCTCAATTTCCTCGCGAAGAGCTGCTTGATGGCCTTGATCAAAATTTCATATAACTGCTTAGTTTGTCATTGATTAATAAAGGGTTAATTGAACAACAGGAACAGCTACAAAAATTTTTATACAGA
Organism: Dryococelus australis; assembly: GCA_029891345.1. Classification (NCBI taxonomy): domain Eukaryota; kingdom Metazoa; phylum Arthropoda; class Insecta; order Phasmatodea; family Phasmatidae; genus Dryococelus; species Dryococelus australis. Next base: position 95,521,785 of record CM056994.1, read on the forward strand.
AATACAGACACGAACGTTACTACAGGCGACATTCGAGCCTACAAATTACACTCTTCTGTGAGAAGAGGTTATATTTAAGCCACAAATAACTGTAACTCAAACAGAAAAACACAGTAAATAACCAGCTTGGGAAAATAATTAAAACCCCAAAATGAGTGAAAAATAAGAAAGAACATAACACTGTAAACAAGGAACTACAAACGAACAATGGAGAAAGAAAAACAAGGGATAAACTAGGAAATGAATACCATAAAGGAATGTCAAAAGAACACGTGTTACAAGGTATGTAGTTCCTCGAAACCGTAGATAGAAAATATTAAAGCAACAGAAAGCAGAAATCGAGTATAGTAGTATAATGAAAAACAAACAATATATTGAAGAGTATATGTATTCCACGAGTTCGTACATTTACCTTTTCAAAACTTGTACAGTTCTTCAGTGTTCCTGCAGCTTGTGTGTTTTTCTTCTCCATTCCGGAATCAGCAACATGAAACGGCCATTGCGTTTATCATTAATTCAGTAGTCAAGACACCAAACTTCTTGGAAATACAAGCATTTGCTCGTAATAATGAGCAGTAGCTTAGTTTTAAATATGAAATCTTTATCAAGGATAGTAAGCAATTGCTGGCGAGGAGGTTGAGGAAAACTGTTTTTATTCATACTGTAACAGTCTGATATGGGGACTGTTCAAAATCAAGTTAATACGTCACTGTATTAAAACATATAAATTACACAACGTTTACATTATGATTTTCAATACGTTTTACATTACGTTACTTTTAATGACTTCGTGGGAGCTTGACTTGAGTTAGTTATTATTACTTTAGTATTTATTTAATTATAGACTTATAGAATCTTAAGCCACGCTTCTCTAAACCGTCTAAAAGGAACCCAAAGTCTATATGGAATGTCGCCACTTTAATGTTGCCGAAGGCGGAGTCTCCATCACGCTACGGCGCGTTAGGAACACCCGTCTCGGTGTGGTAAGCCCTCGCTCGTTGCTCTGCCAGCCTTTTAAAGTATGTTCCATGTTTCCTAAACACGGTTGTGTTATTCAAACGCTCACGGTCTGATTCTTCAAGTTCACGATCTTTGAGCAGTTGCTTACCTTTAAATCAGTAATTTTATGAAACATATTTTATTTGCAGTAAATTTGCTCTAACAATTGTAATGTTATTTATAAGGTGCTAGAAGTGCACTGATTGAATATTTGGAGTATTACTCATGACAAATCCTTTATCCAGGAACGAATGTTGTAAAGAATGATCAGTATGCTTGAAATAAATAAAAATAACATAACATTAAACAGCTACGAATCGCATACAGAATTATCAGCGTACCGCGACGTGCGACGGTAACTTTGTTGAGCTCAGCTACCCTAAGTGCGGCTGTTGATACTCGAACGGCGACACAAATGAATTTCGTACGGTACTTTCCTTGCAGAATCATTTAGGAAAATATCAAGCAGATTCCATACGAAACTGGTTCACAGTTCGCACGGGAAACTTGGGCATCATTATTGGCCGTGGTAAATGCTTCAAATTGTAACGATTTTTATTTTAAAAGTTCCTGTACATTTTGTTTTGTAACAAGCCGCGTAGAGCTTCCTTCAGTTCTTAAAACACTATAAAAACTATTCTGCATTCGCTCAGAAATACGAAGCATTTTTGAACGCGGTGTGTTTCACCTGATTCCTTATACCCCTTCTTTGGTTGATACTTTTGTTTGTTGCTGGTGGGCGCTGCTAACCTTGGCGTGTCCCGTGCTAGCAGGAGTAAGAAAGGGATAGAGAGTAGTAGTGATAACGCCGCAGCATGCCGAATGTAATGTTTTGAAAGAGCGAGGGCGATAGGCGTGTGCCACATATCAGTTACATACGATGTCAACAAGATAATCTTTTGCGGCACGACACAGCTGATCCTGGCAGTACTGAATCTGCGTTTAACCGAAGAATGCTCTGGATTACTGACGTCTCCCAACGCAACTCGGGGTGTGTCGAACCTTCGAAATGGTCACGGCTGACTATAAATTTCACAGCATGTCTCTGGACCGGCAGTTGGAGTTGAGTTTGAGTGGCTGAATGGATGACTGGCGGCAGGATGACCAGCGGAAGGGGAGACTGCGACTGCAAGTAGCAAGCAGTAGTGTAGGCGGCTGGCAGGCTGGACTATTGGACTGTGTGTGAGACAGGCATTATAACTGATAGAATCGGATAGAATGAACACAAGCTAATAATGGGTAAGCTTTAATTGACTGTAATCAAGAGATGCATTAAGAAGGACGTTAATTAAAGTTGAAATATAAATTAAATACTACGCTCACCGTTAAATATAAAGAAGAAAAGTGGAGAAAGCTAGGCCTAATTGATGTTGTGCATAGTAGAGATAAATTAGAAATCAAATAGCTTACAGTTTTTTTATGGCTAAAACCTCCATCCCTTATGAACCTAGATATGTCCCTCAGGGGTCTTCAGCAGGTAACAATACGTAGGTGGTGGCCAATAGAACTGCTTATTCCGTGTGACTGGCATGGAAGAATAGGACGTGTTGTATCTCCTAATCTTTTACGAGACGTGACTGATTTTCACTCTCGCCTGTTTGTAATGTGACCGTCGTGCAGCGTTTTTCACAAGAAGCATTTTTCGCCGCTGTCTTTCTTTTCTTCAAGTGTGTGGGGGTGGCTTTGAACCGTGCATTGCCAGTATTTCGAAAGAACTTTTCGAAGTTTTTAGTAAAGAAACATGGCTGAAAGATGTTCCATTAATTTGACCCATATTGTAGGAAATACCGTGCACGGCAACGATGGCAGACGAATGAATATGTAACATTTCTCTATTTATTGCAGTAATGCTTATTTTGCGATTTTCCTAAACAGCAAAGTTTCTGTCAAGCAACTCCTAAAGGCTGCGATTAGACTACGTAAAAATGTTACGCGCTGTAAAATCAGAACAGTGGGAGAAGTGAGTTTTCTTGATCTAAAACCTGGTTACACGAAGCAGTGATGATCAGTGTGCGGGAAATGTAAGATTCTTGAAAAAATACCACTCTCATGTATGCGTTATGGCATGCTGCCTGATCAACTCTAATATAAGTACACTAAAAATAGTATGCGGAAAAAAAAATATTTTTGTACTCTCCTTTTTTATTTGGGAGGGGCACGAGTCGAACCTAGATCGCAGTTCCGAAAGGACAGCATCTTCGCGCACAACGACCTAAATCACCCACTTCAGTTAGATTAGATACCTTTTATACAAACAGGAAACTAAATTCCCATGAGCGAACAACTGAAATCGCCAGAGCGACACTTATCATGCCATCAAGAATTAATGAATACATAATTAAATTTTTCTTCAATAGTTATAGATAATTTATGGGTGGCTACTAGTTGCGAAAAATTTGCAGGCTTGGATGACATAAATTTACTACTTAATAAATTAGACTTGCGGTGTAGTGAAAGTTGCATTCGTGTTTTAAAAACCAGACAGTTCAAAATTTTCTCGTAATTGACCCTTGATGATGATGTGTCTGTAAAAATGTAAGATTTTTAAGAATATGTTTGCTTTATGTCTTATGATTTCTTGCTAACTGTAATATACCTGTTAACACATTTTGCAACATTTTAAGCTGTTGTGAAATATTAATGAATTTCTATTGCAAAACTACAGCGCTGTTGCAGTTTTGTTTATTTATACAGTCCTTCAGCTAGACAAAATGAAAAATAATTTAGTTTTCTTCCGAAGCAGTAGAGATGGCATGTAAAAGTTCCAAAATTACAATAAAACTGACGTTTTCAGTTCAGAACCATTGCAGCTGTCTTGGATGGTTGCCATTCACGCGGTTTTAGAAGCACTTGTGAAAGTTTAAGTAAGGAATGAAGTAGAGAATTGGGGATGGTGAGCACAAGGCATAAGGAATTTAAGGTATCGGTTTTTAATGATGAGACGGGACCAGAAAGCGTCATCCTGACGAGAGATAACTGCCGCCCCGCTCCGACAGAATCCCCGAGGAGCAGTGCAGTCATCGATTTCTGGTTGCAAGTGCGTGACCATGCTGTCGCTTGCGCTGGGGCAGCGCCGCTGCTATACCATTAAGTAAAGGTGAAAATATGTACTTGTACTCAATGGCTATACTCCGTGCCACATATCAGTGAGCCTGAATTAATTATTGGTAAAAGAACCCTGCTGTCGGCCACTGTCTTCGAAGAAGGGTACTGAGGAAGAGCAGGTAACCTGAGAACACAGCACGGGATCCTGCTGGTTGGGAAAATACTAACTCTTTCAGTAAGCTCAGCACTGCGATTGTAAATTAGTTTTCAAAGTATCTACGAAATAATACTAAGTCTACGTAGTTTTCCCCTAGTGAAAGCAGAAGCTATAGTGATGTGCTAATCTTTTCAGGTAGACATTTTCATGAAAATAGTAGGCCTACCACTTGTGTTGTAAATACGTGGGGGGTGTCATTTAATTCAGTTTGTTGTGTCGGTTACGAACATGGCAACCCGGAATTTGAATTCGTTAGCTTTACTAACGTTTTTGCAATTTTTTCCACCCACAATTTGGAACGTGCAGTAAAATAATCACATGTTATAATTAGTGTTTTAGGTCGCATGGTTATTCACAGGCTTTAGCCAGCGGAATGTCGAAGATTATAGGGTGCACCGAACCATTTGGTAATTGACTGTGAAGTTTGAGTCATGCTGAAGATGAGTGGGAACCATCATGAATTTGGCCTCGCCGATTCAGTGACAAAAAATTGGCGAAACTTTGTAATACAGCCTACGTAATATTCATTAAATTACGAAACTATTTCTTATGCAAGTACAAAATTATTCCTGTGTTTGATATTATAAATACATATATAAATTCATTTATTAAAACTTATATAAATTCATTTATTAAAACTTATATAAATTCATTTATTAAAACTTTCCTAACTTTATTGTTGAAATTAAACAGAACTGAATAATATTTGCGTGCTTTCGGTGATATCGAGTTAGACAAACAGATTGAAATGACTATGAACACAAGTTGCAAAAACACTGGAATTTTTGTTCAAATTTTGCAGCTACTCCAGGATGGGTTTTGATCAATTAAGAGGCGTTCATCATGCAAGGCACTATCTGAAGACTGGCATCTTACGATTCAAATCCTGACATCCACATATGAGCGAGTCTCGCACAGACGGAGATACAACTTATGTGCGAAGTATTTCTGTAACTTCCTACGAAACCGTTGAAATAGAGGCCACTGCGGAGTATATTGTTGCATGTTGCTGCCCGGTATTTCCTTCGCGTGGAAAGGCGTCGAGAACTGGAGGTCAAGTTTGTAACGTCAGATGAACCGAGCGGCCTATCATAAAGAACGCCGCCTCACACGCCGTTAAACTTATCGCAGCTCGCGCCTCGCTGACCCTGGGAAGGTAATATTTCCCCATTTCTCACGCAGGACTGTCATCACCATTACCTTTAATTTGGATTGCCGGGAACGTTCTGGACGGCACCTACTTCAAGTATAAATACCACGTGCCTGTCTCTGAGAAGGGAGCGATTAAGTGCCAAGAATTTGGCGTCTCGTGCGACCTTACGCGACATTGGACGTTTCCGGAGCGGCGAGGGACGACTGCAGTGAAGAGTGGGATTGATCTGCGTGACTGTGGACTGGATGCGTGAGTGAAAAGACATTCGAGACGATAGAAGTATATCGTTTTAACTAAACGTGTGGAAATAATTGGAGCATTTTAAAGGGCATTAGCAAGAGTATGACAACTTGTCATTTGATATAATACTTTGCAAATGAGGGCATTAATTGTTTACATGGTATTCCGGTGAATACCATTGTCTGGCAAAATTTATTTTAGAAATGAGAGACAGTATACATTGTGTGTGTTACACTCAGATCTCGTAAAATTGAAAATTCTACGTAAAAATTTTTGATTTGCAAATACCATGATTGTAATGCCCACTTCTTCGTTTTCCAGGTTTTGTGACCGTGTTTTAAGGAGTTGTAATGTAAAACTGCTGCAAAATGTGCAGATTATTTTGAAGCCTAGCAGTTAAAGAAATTAACTAAGAAACTCGCCGAAATATTTTGCAGTTCCTCCCAGCCAGCCTATCGCTATCACAAAACAGAATTCACTGTACTACAGAACATAATTCAGAATCCCTCCCTGAGATTACCCAAAATGGAATAAATTCTTGAAATACAGTTTTACAGTGCATATCATAGAACATCAACATGCACTTCGTTTTCTTAGTCTGGATACATTCAATTACCCTTTTATTTTGTTTTCCTTTCACTTAGTTTGTAATATAAGGTGCAAGATTTATTACAATGATCCTCTTACGTAACTAGTTTTTACTGGATGACTGAACTATGGTTTAAGCCACGTGGGATAGAGTCAAGGTTGAATTAGGCCTAAAATACAAACATCGCAAACTGTCTTTCGTCTTGTTCCCAAGGGGCTCGTGTTTTATTTATAAGTCTGCAGTTGAGGAAAATAAATCGGTGCCCCGACAAACGTTTAGTTGAAGTAAATTGCATGTTGAAATTTTCTCAATTTTCTTCCATTCAAAATGCAACTGACTCCATTTCAGGGTAAAAGAGTGGTTCTCAAGTTTTCAAAAACTTCCTGCAATCAGTGTTGATTTTGCTGGTGTTAATATGGTGGAAGTCAAGCACCGCAAAACATATAAATATTTCCTCAGCAAAATAGTGTTTATATAAATATACAGTGGCTCACATTAATATTCGGCCACCGATAATTATGGCATTTCACGGTCTTATGTTACATTAGAAATGAAGATGAACAATCGGAGTGCAAATAAAGAGAATGACTATGATGATTTAGGATTACCAGAGTACGACATTGATTGTTCGTTGTGTGGTAACCATAGTGTTCACAATATTTGTCCTCGGGTGCTGCATAAGTACGCCACTTTTAGTATTCGGCCAGTTGTGGTGGACGCGTGGCACAGGCATGCTGCACATTGCGTTCCTACCTCGTGTCATTCCCTGCACGCTCTCTGTGCGGAGAGGTTATATTGGGTAGTTCTGTTGGCTGCGTCAGTCAGGCAAATGGGACGTAGCCGCAAGAATACAAAGTTTGAACAGCGGCAGCTGGTCATTTTTCTTTATGCAAAGAAGAAATCTCGACGATAAATTGAGGATCACTTGAATCTGCCGAGGTCCACTGTCTGAAACATCATAATAAGGTTTGAGAAGGAAGACAATAGATTCGATACCTCAAAAAGGACAGCAAAAGAAACTAAGCGAGAGAGAAAATAATGACCCAAAACACAAGTCGTACATTGTCAAGAGCTGGCTTTTGTATAACTGGCCCAATGCCATTATAGGCTGTTCACTGTAAAATGAGCACCTTTGAAAGTCCTGCTTAAGATCTACTTGTATACACGTTGTGCATTCTTTCGCCTTATGTGACATTGTCATTGTCAAGTGAAACTGAGAAATTATTTGGAAAGTAAATGCTTTACAAGTCTGCTAATATTTACACTTTGATGCATTAAAAAAACACAAAGGAAAATAATTAATTTTAAGTTATCACAAATGGTTACCTTACACTTTTTATTCGACGTTAAGATATGGAACTACTTTTCATCCAACGTTACCAACTTTACTGGGCGAATGTCACTCGGTGTGCCCGTTACAATATATGCATACAAGGGCAGTGACTTTCTCCTAAGGTTCATTTCTAAAGTGCTCACTTTTTCGTGAACAGCCTTTAACACACCTTTTCAATCTCCCGACCTGAATCCTACCGAAAATCTGTGAAATGAACTTAAAAGAAGACTGAGGACTACTACAATTAGCTTCACAAAAGAATTAGAGAAAAGGTTGAAGGAAGAATAAAGTAAGATTGGCTCCGAATGTAATATGAAAATAATTGCTAATATGCCACAACGCCTGCGAAAAGTAATTAATCAGAGTGGTCATGCCACCAGGTACTAAAAGACTGTTTGTTTAGTTTGCAAATAGGATTATGTTCGTGTTTGAATTATGATGGCCTAATATTAAAGTCGCGTACGTATGCAGCATGGGAAGACAAAATTGTATTATTTAAGTTGTATTGCTTATTTAAGTTATTGGCTACTGATATATTTCATTTAAAGCACACAAGATTGATTGTGCAATATGTGTTATGTTTATCTTAATTTGTAATGTAACGTAAGGCCACGAAACTGCTATAATCATCGTGCGGTGACCTAATATTAATGTGAGCCGTTGTAACTACACTTAATAAAGCTGTGTATTGTGCTGATATACACTAAAGTAAAAAAACCTATTAATATGGAAAAGTATAGTCAAATGTACTTAAATTTTTGTTTGTCATTGGATTTTTAAAAATTACTATACGACGCCGTGTTCTTTTTATATCTGACTACTCGAAAATTCCGAATGTAGTATTAACATAATGCCAACCATAAATGACGTAATCGTGAAAACATGACTCACAGATACATATAAATTGAAGAGAGATACTTAACAGACGCGTTTAATAATATTAATTTTATCGTGTGTGTATATATTTTATCATAAAGTATTTGCACCGGCAGCTGCGACTTTTTTTAAGGTTGATTCCTAGTGAACACACAATTCTCAGGTTTAAACTCCGGTTAATATAGTTACATACACGATCAAAATTTTTCCGGAGACAATTTCTATTTTAAAAGATTTAGTTAATTTGTGACACAATATGTCTACTAAATTTGTGACACAATATGTCTACTAAGTTTGTGACACAATATGTGTACCAAATTTGTTACAGAATTGCAGAAACTATCCATCTCTCTGAGCTGCACGTGAAATGTATAACCAGTTTAGCAGCAAGCTATCCCTTCTGTTTAAGGCTAATTTATCCAACAACATCGGGAGATTGTAGAGAATATGTAGAAGATAGTGCTGTTGTACGTCTAAATGTGTTAAACAGACACAATTAATGGGAGATGTTAAACCCCCGACTTTGGGACAGCCAATAATTTCTATAAAGCAATGGCTCGTGGGCGCACACAACGGTTTTGCATACCCCACGCTTGGTTTGCCGATATTTCTAAAATGTTGATGTGTTGGAACATATTAACGTAACAGCAAATAGTATATATCTTGAGCCGATGTAACCCAATGAATATAAATATGTGTAGTCAAATTAAAATAAAGTGCGTGTGGAAATTAGTACAAATCATTACAAAATGTACTATTTCTTTCCCATGTCATGATCAGGATAATTGATTAATATACGCAGACTATTATAGATTGCAGAAAAAGAAATACTTACTACTAACATAACACAAGGAAACACTTTGAAGAACGATTTATGAAAATATAATTATAGAAGTAATGGAAAATCTCATTCATAACTCACATGCAACATATTAAAACACTCTTCAACAGAAGACATATAATATTGAAGAATTCTGCTGTGAGTTATTAGAGAAAATTAGTTACTCTAAAATTAATCTGTGATAAAATAAAAAAATTGATTTCCCTAAAATACACACAACAGCTCTAATTACAAGCATATTATTTTACTACCAAACTTAATATTCTGAATAGTTTTCATGAGGCAACCAGGCTTAATTGATCAGTAGAGCTGAAGAATTATTTAGAACTGATCTTGGTAATTTAATACCAAATCCTCGGACCTCCCATATTATTAAATTCAACATACAACTTCAAGGCTCTTAATGTTTTGACTGGTTAAATAGTATAGGAAAACCTTACTTGAAGAATTCTGCAGATATTAAGGCACAATAGCTGGTATGCCAAACTGAATGTAGATACTCTCCGGTGTGTTTAGCAGCGATACACAATACTGCTCAGCCTCAATACTGGAATTAACATCGCACACATCAGTCATACATGTAACTTTGAATGGAGGTCATTTGTACATTTTAGAATCTTTTCATACGACATAAAATTTCTGGTAGAGTCTTTCCTAACAAACAAAAACACGTTTGCATTGTCACATTCCAAAACTACTAAATTTGTTTTCTGCTGAGGACACTTTCATATATCCCATACCGATGAGAATCAGATAACACAGTATTTAAACATAATTTCCATCATTAAAATAATGCAGCTAAACTGTCAGTCTAGTAGAGTGTGGATAAAAGTTGCAGTATGTTTCCTTACATAGTTAACATTAGTTGATTTAAATAAATTACAATATGTGAAAATACCTGTTAATTAAAGTGACATGTAAAATAATTTAGGTTAAATCATTCAACTGAAGTTAACATATGTTCACAAAATGTAAATAACAATAAATAATGTGCGTAGAAATTTAGGAATAATAAAGTGCCCTGTAAGGAAACTCCTTACACTGTATTTTATTTTTCCGAATACGCTATTAAAAAGCGTTAGGTTGATTCCACTGCCCAAATTGTGAAAACGAGTAGTTATTGATTGCACCAACGCTAATCAGAAATGGAAAGTACTAATTTATTAAAAAATTAATGACCCCCAGCAGTGTTCATTATTACTCGGCGTACCTCGCCCCTGTTCTTGGTATGTACCAATTATTTTAATATGCCAGTCTGATTTGTGCTCCGGCTAGCACAGATAGGAAATATCAAATATTATCAATGTCAATATCTTTTCTTGTGTCACTCCCCGGAACCACGTTTTATTCCGTCGCAATTCGCACAATTTCAGAACTAAAAAGCTTGCGGTTGGTTGTATGGTGGCGCACCCGCATGTCCCGTCCCCGCAACCCTGCGAATCGCTCCATAAATTTTCAAAATTAAAAGGCTCGCGGCTGGCCAGACACGAGCTCGGGTGCGCCTTCCGCAGCGTCTAACCGGCTGCCTCCTTACCAGACGAGTAACCTCAAAGCAGCGCCATCTTCCCAAGGCACCTGCCTCAACAAGTCAGTCAATCACAAAGCTCAGTTGCTTGTCTCTCCTTTCGGACGGATTAAGGTATCTTTCCTGGGGAAGTGACAAGATTTATTTTCCGTCTTGGTGTGTAGTATTTTATTTCATGTACTACACAATGTATCCCTTAACATTTACTTCTTACTTTATTGAATTATTATTCTGGCCTAGTCTATTTGTTTTTTCCTTGAGGGGAAGGGACGTCTTTAACCTCGTTGGCGTTTCTTGTGAGGGCAGAGGCTCGTGTCACAAGAAAACAAGTATATTCCTATCTTGTTCTTACCCAATCTTCCTCCAGCCAGCTATTCATTTTCAAAATTACTCCCCTTTGTCCACTGGGTCGCTGTGTGAGGTGGGACCTGCATCCTACCTCACCACCCAAGCAGGCCAGGCGTTGCTTCAGTGACATTACAATTATTATTTTATATATTTTAAAACAACTAAATAGCGTCAATAATCGATATGCGTGTCACAAAGACCTACTTTTATAGTGATACAGGTAGTTCGTTGAACATCACATAAGTCATCTTAAGAGAGCATCAGGTATGTTCAGGTAAGTTACGAGCTTCCAGCAACAAATATTCTCCAACTGTTATAAAACAATTTGCCATCAGAGAAACATTTATTTTTATTAGAGGCATGTATTGAATAAGAAACGAGCACTCGGTTTCTAGCGCGTTATTAAAGGCAATACATGTTGCTGCGGAGTTTTGGTACGCTGTTATAGGTAAGATGGAGGTCCAGACAAGAATGTGCTTCTAACAGAAAAAGAATTTGTGAAGGGAACACCCCAAAACTAAAAATTTGTTAAACCCCAGAAAAAAAAACAGTGATGTTCCTGGTACTAAGATTCAGACGTAGTTCGTGTGTAAATAATCTTCCTGTTGGCTACATTTAGCACTAAAAGAATGATCCTCTTGTGTGGAACAGATTTAATCCAAGATATTTTAGACATTGTACACCAAGCTACACAATGTATCAAATCAATTGGTTATTTTGAGCAGCAGATGACTGGGAGATATGTATGAAGTGAAGTGCATTTAGTTTAAACTTCGTCCTAACCAATGTGATAGTTTCTACAATTTATTTAATGCAAAAATTACGTATAATTTATTAAACAAAACATTTGGCGTTATGTGGCCCTTACACATTCAATATTGTCAATTCGGCACACCAGTATCGTGCTGTCAATATACATAAATATTTATCAATACCTCCAGCAATCCGTATGCAGCATAACAACCTCAATATTATTGAAAATACTTGGCTTAAACAGCTAGCTAGTCACCACCAGGAGTGAATAAGTGCCGAAGGAAAGCTTGTGTGATTATAATTCTGCAGTTGCAAGCTAAACGTCGTGTTAGTCGCAAAGTGTTGAAGAATTACTTAAAAAACATAAGTATTTGCTTATCCATTTGCTGCTGAAAGAAGTATTCGAACAAGTAAGATTACTAAAATTATTTTTCGCACGGATGAACTTACAAAATAGGAGATGAGAGTCCGGTAATAAATGGATGGAATATTATTTGAATAGTAATTAATATTCTTACTAAGTATTTGTCTGTTAATACAGTGACTATATTTTATGTTACGTTTTTAAACATATTGTGCCCTCTCCAAACCAAAATACTGCGCTGATAAGTTTTTTCACAACGTATCTGATAAATTGCGTGTAATGCGTAAATATAACATGTTTCTACATTCCCGTAATGTACCGAGGATGGAATTTGAAATATGGACGTATTGCTATAGGCTACAACTGTAACCTTGGAGGATGGAAATGGCCATCCATAATGTAGGCCGAGAAGGAAATAAATAATGGTTGTAGATCTGTCCGTGTAATATTTGACGAAGTGGAAGATGCATAAGCAGACTCATGGGGATTAGAAACCATTTTCCATATAAAGATTCACTGGCCTTGAGAGTAAACTGTGTTTTTTTACACGTCGATTTTGCAATCGTTCACGGTCCTGTTCGTGACAAGGATGGCTCACTGCCGGATCCGTGCCCGAGGCGATGAGATGCGCAGTTTTAGTGCTGCCAACAGTAGGAATTTATCCCTAGTTCTACACATTGATTGAAACGTTGATATTTTGGGATTTTTATTTTTAAAAATATGTATTTTAGTCATTTATAATTCATTTCCTTTTAAGAAAAGACATTATAAAAAGTTTATAAATTTTTTGCCACATGTAACATAGTGGACATCTTTGTCTTAATTATTGAAATATGGAAGTTTCATTGAAGAGGAAGACAGGAAAATCTGTCAATTCCGTAATCATTTTTCTGTTTGCAACACGAGGAACGTGATCTTTGACATGCACCCACATACAATTGTTACAGAAATGTTAGTCTTGGATCAAATAAACTGTACATACATTAAATTTTAACATTAAAACACGGGAAACTAAGGGGTTTGAAGGAAATTGTCAAGACTCCTGTTATCTCCTGATTCTCCTGAAAAGCGGTGGTCTATCCGGGTTTTTATTTTCGTTGTGCAAATAAAAGAACAAATTTAACTTTATGAAAGCGAGGGGAAAGAAGAGGAAATAAAATGCGAAATTAACCTAGCTGAGTATTGGTATTTGAGAAGTGAATGTGGAGTGAATTTTTATTTCACCTTATTCGGCCTTTTTTTTTTGCGTCGATGTACATACAGGAAGCATCTAAATAATTTTATGAGGTTGTACAAGAATTAACTACCCATTGGTATTGATTTAGAACTTTATAATATATATATATATATATATATATATATATATATATAAAGGGCGATCTAGGTATTAAATGTGCTACAACTTGGGATTTTAATATCTCGGGGGTTGGTAACTTCGTTCTCGAGGCAGGAGGGCGGTGGCGGATGCCGGCGCAGCTGTGTTCGATTGCGGAGCTCGTGAACCGAGAGACGTTGGCGCGATAATCGGCGGCCGTTATCCTGGGAGCGGCCTCTGGCCTGCGTCTCGTTAGCTGGTCCAGCAGGCAGGCCGTGAGCTGGCGCCACCGCGCGGGTGTGCAGCACTTACGACAGCTGCAGTCAGGCCGTGTCCCATGCCCGCGTCCGCTCTCTTTCTTATCTTCTCTCCTCTCTCTAGATCTCTCTTTCGCACATACCAAGCGAACTGAGACGAGATCTTTGAACTTCCGGCATTATTTCTCTGACAGGAAAAGTAAGTTATTAAAAAAAACATTGGTCTCCCCTCCCATTCCCCTAATAAATTAACATGTTATTTTAAACTAAAACTTACTAAAATTTTTATGTATTTTCGTGTGGTTAAATAATTATTCCTAATCTTTCCTCTTAATTGCTATGCGTAAAATAGAGGCGCACCTATTCTTACGTTCTATATCCTACAAAATATTGTTGGTATTACACGTTTTACAATCGTGCCGATTACGTTCTATTAGTAAAAAACACTTCCGAATACACAAGATATAATACGCTTGAAAAATCCTTGGTTTGATATTAAAACAACATAGCTGCCACAAATGGTGCGAGTGATCGAGTGTACATCCTCGTTCACCCTTCTTCGAGTTGGATAGCAGAGAATATTCTCTTGCGATTTGGGGAAGCCTTCGATGGCCCGCACTGAAAGAAAATCCCCTTCGTGGAATATTATAATGATTATTACAAGGAATAAAGTAAGACAATATAATTTATCATTTACGTACATTCGTTGGATGAGAGTAGTTTTATAAAGATTTCTGCTTCCATACAGATATTTTTTCTGACACTTCGTGTAATACTAACATTGGAAAATAAATACAGGGTGTAGTTAAATTTGACCGAACGTATACATGATCTGTGGTGTGGTGTAAAGTGAATCCTATGAGCGTTCATATTTTTTAAGTTGTACCTGAAGCACGATTGTCTTGCACATACTGGAGATGGAACTGGAGTGTGAGGATAATGGAAGTTAATTGTGACATGCAGGTTAATAGTATGCTACAGCGTCATGTAAATTAATTCGAAATAAGGGTAGTGACTGTACCAGGTGTTGTGGTACTTGCATATCTTTGTTCCGTTCCACGTCCACACACTCAATGTTCCATCTTAAAACGTTTCTCCAATATTTATAATAAAACGGCGTTCCAGGACCAACTTTCAAATATGTCGCCATCTTCTGGATACATTTTAGACCATCAATCGTATATATGTTTTCACATTTTTTTCTTGAATAACCAACAGCCTAAGTTTATCAGTCTAATTTACTTACATCCTGTAGGTATAATTTATTCCGTGTCTGCTTATCCACAGGAGTAGATAGCCACCGGAGTAGATATCCACAGTTTGTTTCTGGCATATATTAAATACATAATAGTAAATTTTATACAAAAATAGGAAGAGGAGATGCTTACAAAACATTAACTTATATAGGAACAGCTAGTTACTACACGAATGTCTTGTTGAGTGTGTGTGTGTGCGCGCGCGCGCGCTGGTGAGTTGGCACCATATCTCTTTTGTTTTCTTTTAAATATCCTTTGAATAGCAGTACTATGGCGGGGTAAGTGTGACATTTTTGGGTACATTTATTTTAATACTCGTTTAAAGCTTAGATTTTACACTTCAATCCCATTTGGCTTAGCAAAATAAATAATATACGTAATTAATAACATTAGCTTACATTGTCCTATACACGGAAAATAGTGTTATTTTCAGCTGTAACTGGTCATTTTCCGACCAATTTCTGTGAAGTTAAAAATAATTGATGTACAAAATATTTTTGTGCTATTTTTGTACATTTTTTTTTGTATTTATCTCCATAATTTGTAGGAGACCACAGTTTTGAAACAATTTGGATACTACAGAGCTGGAACGTCCCTGGTAAAAATGTAGAGCTCGTCAGAGAACAGGAATTTTGCACCATTAGGTGTTTAATTAATTTTAAAATGAATGTTCCCTTATGTGTCTAACCGGAATTTCCCATTCTCCTCCCCGCCTCGCTTTACATTGTATGTAAAAATGCTTTAGTTGGAGTAAGGAATTGTGTGCGCGGATGCAGTTGGCGATGACAAATGGGCACGATAAATGTGTTAACTCGCCTGTCGCTTTCCGAGGAATTCCTGTTATAAATGAGACGGCACTGTTGGTAACTCCATCATATCCTCCGTAAGCATAGTTATGTCGGAATGCTAGACCAAAATGACTCTCAGTTAATGTCAGTCACCGATCAACTCTGTTGTGATCAGTCTAGCTCATACGTTACCTTACGGTTTGGACATTACGCACTTCAGAATGCATAATTCTGTACGCGAAATGTATCTTCCTTTTTGTCTAGGAGAATTTTCCAAAGGGTTGTGTTACAGTGCGGAAAGCATGTTTCTGAGTTCATCACTCCGAAGACCAAAACAAATGGTTCAAGACCAAATTAAAAAAAGATTATGGGTTGCCACCGTGTATTTTGTTACGAATCAGCACCCCTATTTTCGTAATGAAGGGGATTTAAATTTACAACTGCATTTACACAGGTGTAAGATCTCCTGTCTACAAAACACTTCAGAAATTCGTTACCAAACTGCAAGTAGTTTCTGATATTTATAACGATAACATTTGAAAGTTCGATTATTGTGGGGGGGGGGGGATATTGTCGGCGTTTTTATGGGAGCACGTTGCATATGCAGTTAGTCCTATTACCGATTACTTCAAACTTTTCTGAAGCCCTGCTAAAGTTTTACTTTCATGATATTCCTCCGCCTCATGTAAACAAAGCTTAAACAATCTAGGGAACTACACCAAAGGAACAACATGCTGCATTCTTGCGCACTCAATCTAATATTATTTTGCATAAGAACTATTTCTTAATAGGCATTGGGAACACACCTATTTTCTCTCAGTTTTTGAGTGCGTAGAAACTGCAAATAGACTATAGCGTCGTGCTGGTCAAGTTTACTGAAACTAAGGGTTGTTAGGGGCCGCGGTATCTGAGCGGTTAGTTTGCTCGCCTCCCACCAAGGCGAACTGGGTTCAAACCCCGGCCGGTTCACTCCCTAATTTTCGCAAGTGGGAATTGTGCCGGACGATGCCCCTAGTCGACGTTTTTTCTCGGTGATCTCCCATTTCCCCCGCTCTTTCATTCCGGCGCTGCTCCATATTCACCTCAATCATCTTTATCGGGTCTCAAGACCTCGTTGTTACAAGCCGCCCGAATCTCTTCACTCAGTCACTCACGCTAAGGGGTTTTCGGTAATTTTTGGCCACATAATGTACATTGACTTGACAAAATTTGTGATCATATTTCAGGGAAGTTGTGCAGTAAGGTGCTCAGCGGTGTGTATATTGAAGGAAGCCATTGACGATTATCCCGTACTGTTCTCTATCAACCTGGTGTGACCTTGTTGAGTTTTAAATTTTTACTAGGAAGTCACCTTAAAGAGTGGCGATCAGATCCATGGTACAGGACATAGGTTTTCCAAGATTATTAAAGATTGGTTTTCTTTTTGTCAAATAATTACCCTGTGTGTTGATTTTCTTTTGCATTTTGAAAATTGCAAGTCTTTCATTAATAAACTAAGCCATTACTATTAACGTCAGGAAATTTGGTTAGGTGTGCACGATATCAGGGTAAAGCTAGAAATTTTAAAAATCTGAAAATTGAACAAAGGTTATGTTTCAAAAAGTTTTATTGGAGGTTTTTTTGCTACACTTTATATACAGTAAAAGATTTTTTCTTATTTATGTAGGTCCTATTGCAATATTCAAACATGCGGTTACATTTACGTCGTCATACGTTGTGCTTAATTGACGAATTTATTGCTATTTGACCTTATCTATAAGCTCGCACATTGTGTGTTAGGAGACTGCATGGTTAATGAACTAAAAATCAATCAAATGTTTTGCTTTTCTGCA
Source organism: Dryococelus australis (assembly GCA_029891345.1). Lineage (NCBI taxonomy): Eukaryota > Metazoa > Arthropoda > Insecta > Phasmatodea > Phasmatidae > Dryococelus > Dryococelus australis. The sequence continues at coordinate 95,539,516 of CM056994.1, forward strand.
ATATAAATGAGTAAGTATAATAGTAGTGCTGGGTAGCGTAAACTTAACATATGCATTACTGTCGGAAAATAATGCTTTTAGTATTTTTTTCTGATGTACGTAGCCTTCAGTTTAGCTTGGAATGTGCAGGCATCTTCTGATCGTTTTTTTGGGCATTTATTTTTAATGGAAAGTGTACACTGCAGTGAAAAAAATCCTTAGAGTGGTAGTTGCGGAAAGTTTTTACTTGTTTTGTTTTCTATATTGGTTATTAAGTTGTGTTTTTTGATACTGAGTCACCGGGAAACATTTCGTTCCCTGTGCCGAACTCCGGCATTAAGTTGTTCGTAGGCGTCATCTCGCCAGAGCTTGCAGTAGCAGAGTTGAATACTGACGCAAGCGCTGTCCTTGCTGCTCTTATAGTAATCTTTGGTAAACACCCCGAGGTACGCAGTATACAGAGGCTATACTAGAGTATACCGCAATGAGCCATTGTGTCTTCGGTCCTCACCTCGGATTTTTTTATTATTATTTTCCAAGCTTCCTCTTGGACTATTGCCATTCTCGTGGCCCCTGGGCGTCTTTTGTCCGTGAGCAGTTTAGTTCGGCTGGCGTCAACGCATCCAACATTTTTCGCATACAGTTCGACAAGTTGTACGGTTTACTTTCGCATACAGCGTGAAAAGTTGTATTATGGTTTACTGGAAACTCAATTTATTTTCGCGGTTCCTGTTTGTCTAAGTTAACAGATGTCCGATTGTGAACTAAGTTGATCTAGTTTATAAATTGTAGTGCAAAAATTGGTTTTTGGGATTATGTTTACTGGTAAAATAGGGTTTAGAAGCGTGTTGGTGTGAGAAGGGGTAGGAATTAATGATCGCTTCCACTCTGAAGGAATATTTTGTTGTTTTTGAAGTGGCTTTACAGACTTATTGCTTTAGTGGATTGTCGAATTAATTTATATAACATACCGATCTGTGGAAAAGTATATTAATGTAAATCAAACTTATGAGTAGTAATTTTAAATGCAGGGTTGCCACCTTTTCCTTAAATTTGTAGTACCAAACAGCTAGTTTTGCCATTCTAGCAATCTTTTATGTATTAATTAGCACAATCATCTGTTTACTAAACCTCTCCGTGTTTACATTCCACAGTCTGTCGCAGCTAGTTTACTAGTTTATAAATGTACTGCAATAATAAACCAAATATGCGATATTGACGGAGACAAAGAGCTCCAGTTTTTGGAAAGCTGTAATGCAGATTTCTTTTTGGGAGCAGCGCCTCAGGACTGCTGGTTGATGTTTCAATACTGCCGGCAGTTGGAGTGACGTCACGTCCTGTGTGTACAAGACTTTATTACCGCTCTGTCGTAGTAAAAACTTTCCACGCTGGCCATATGCCCCTGTGGGACTAGAGTGTAGCGTAGTGACTATCCTAGTTTTCAGCTAAAGACTCACGAACCGTGTGTATCGGGCAGCTGTTAGCGTATATCGGATGCAGGGAGTTGCCCCAGTATCACAACTATTCTCGTATATGTACTTCTGAGCTAGTGTCTTTAAAAGATATAGATGTTGTACTAGTGTGTCGTGCCGCCCCCCCCCCCCGTCAATAGTATGTACATTAATTAATTAAAACCAAACTTGAAACGGTGGCAACGTGAAGTTTTGTAGTTTTAAAATTTTTGGAGCAGTGTGTCCATTAACTTTGAACTGGTCAGCCAGTGTTTGTCTATACTTTGAGCGTAGTAAGGTTATTGAATAATACACTTAGAATATTACCTACACCATAATCAGTCCTGGAGTTGTGATTCTAAATTATGAAATTGGCGAATTTTTTTTGTGCAGTTTACTATCCAATTTTTCTTAAGTCTTTATTTTAGTGGCGAAGTTAATGCCTAATTACACGTAACGTACAAAACATATTTTTAAATTAAAAATATATTTAAAATTAAAAAACTTGATAGCAATATCTTTTTTACTTACTATGCATATTAATATGGAGACATGACTACCAATTATAAGTTTAACTGTAGTAATTATAACATTATTTAGCAATAGGCCTACCTTTAATTACACAAACACATTTAAATGGTTGAAAAAAAATCGCCTCGTTGTGTAAGTAGAGATCGAAAATCTATTCGACATTTCAGTATTATTTACACTATCCATAATTATTATACCAGTCGTGAAAAAAGTTTTATAGCTTTTTGCTATTATTTTAGGAAGGCGAGGTTGTGCTTGTAATTTAGGGAAAAAACTATAATTAGTGTTTACGGATAAGTGAGCACTTTTGAAAGCGTTAATGTACACATACATATTTTCAGGGAGCCTCCGTGTGTGTACTAGTTTGTGGTTAGGATTCGTTATGACCCGAATCCCGTTATATAGTTTCGTCTGGGATTCAACTTGGATCCCTGGCTTTTCGGTACTTTGTAGATACAAACGGCGAGGATATTAGTTTGATTTTGATTAGTGATGTCGAACACGTATTTGCTTTTTTTTAATTCGTGTGCTGCTTGTATAAAAAAAACATAAATGTGTTGAATCTTCGACTGAAAAAAAAAAAGTAGAGTAATTTAGCGTGTGCAAGGCCTCTCTCGTCACCAGTAGCGTAGCGTTGTTGGCGGGAAGCTCGGACGAGGCGCGATGTTTCGTGGCGGGCACTGTACGTGGTCAAACACGCGGACAGAGGAGGAATGTGTTGTTAGCGCGCGCGCACATACAGCGGCGCGGCGCTGAACGCAAACACGTCGTGCGGTCCCGGGACACGTCATCGGCGACGGCGTGACGTGGCCTTCCCTCCCCTCCGCGATGGCTCCATAGCATCGGCGACACTATAGGCTATTCACGGTAAAGTGAACACTTTTTAAATGCCATTCTAAAGTTTTCCTTGTCATTTTTTATCTTTCCCCCACTTTTCAATGTCAACATTGCCATCTGACTAATAAATAGGGTGTATGTTGCTACTCTCAAATGTTAATGTCTAAGTCTGCAATGAAACATAAGTGGCTAATGCCTTTTGGGAGGGCCTTAAAAAGTGCTCACTTTACCGTGAACAGCCTATACCTCCATTTGTACACACACGCCTTAGTACTATTCGAAAACTGCCATTGTTTTTTTTTGCATTCCTTGTTTTTTTTTTGTACGGTAAACACAGGAAAAACAGTCGTTTTGAGAGCAATTCGCAGTGATACGGTTGTCTTGCAGCTTTAGGCGGCTGGTTGCTAACTTTTTAATTAGTTTATATTTATACGATATAATGTTCAACTTGTAGAAATTATTTACTCTTACTTTCCCCGCATAAAAAAATTAGATAGCATAGTTTTGGCATAATAGTGTGTCATGATCACAATTTTAATGGGTCGAGTGTAAGATAGGCGACTAACGGCGCCTTTAAGCCGTTAGTAAATATGAAAATAATAAAATTAAATTAAACCTTGGAAAGGAAACTGGGGAAAAGGTGTATGAGAGGTGATGTATAAATGCATTGTGAGGTATGGTTAGCAAAATCTGTTGTACAATATAAATTAGAAAATTTTCTACAAATACAAGTTCGCAAAAATCTACTTATTTTAAGAAATTTTAAAAACATTTCATTGCGTGATTTTAAAGATTTATTTAATTAACTCATGGTATCTTATTTAGATGTGAAATTTGTAATTTCGATTAGTTATTTTTATAAGCCCCATAAACACTAAAATGGTAATTTTGACATTCCATTACTGAAAAAAAAACTATTGTCTATAATTTTTTGTATAAACGGAAATATTACTTGGAAGTAATGTTTAAAAGTTGGAACAGTATTTCGTACAAATGTAACGCAATTTTCTTTGTGGCCGGCAGGCGCCCTTGTCACAGAGGATGGTCACAATAGGTTACGCTGTATTATTACAAAGTGACCATACAATTAACGTGAAGATCTTGCATTTGTTCCCGGTTTCTTAATGTGCGAGGCGAATGCTGATGCACAATATGTGTGTATGCATGTATACCTACGAATTTGGCTAGACAGCGTAAAGGGAAAATTACGTTGCCCGGAAACTGCTGAGGTCAGCACCTGCTCACCCGCAGCATGTGCGGACACCTGCGCTAATAAAGGCGATAATTGGCTCTCTCTGAAGACATTCATTGTCACCCCCGGGTCGCTGTCCTGTCTGTCCTCTTTTTTTTTCTGGCCATCGAGCCTCAGATAGTCTCATTTTGAACTTGTTTTGCCCTCGCACATTTGTGCATCTGCTCGAAAGTATACACTGAGCAAAGAAAGTATGACACATCTAAATTAAAAACACAATATATTTATAAAATAAAGTAAATGATTTCATGTTGTGCATAATGCAGTTATGTATGTCTCTCATATACGTAGTAAACTATTAAACTTACTTCCGATGTGCTGATCTACGAAAAGAACAACTGTTTCATACGAGGGCTGTTGAGTGCTTTCATGACGTCACGCGTGTTAGAAACACCATTTGCGAGTACTCAACATGGTAAAAACAGCTTTTTCGAAGTGTTGAATTTCAAAATTGGTCAGACACGTACAAAACTACTCAAGGGCCGTGCATTGAATCTTTCTACAGACTTTCCCACCAATGAAATTATAGGGTCACAACTGAAAGTCCCATAGGCACCCGTCAGTTCAGAGTCATGCGTTTAGCGGCGATGGGGCACTTCATGTGCCTGGCAATGTCACCTTCGCGGCCACAAACGCTGAGAAAAGCTCTAGGTAGGTGAGACAAGCTGTCCGAATGTTGGGCTCGGTATGTGCTTGGGAGCTAGCTAGTGTGACCCTTTAGTGCGTGGACGAGAGATACGTAGTTCACGTAATGAGACGGGGGCGGCAGTTACAAATTGTGACTGGCGGCGGCTGCCAGCACTGGGAGGCTCGTGCCTCTCATTCTGCAGGTGAATCACGCCGCCGTTTGTGGATGGTGCGTGGGACAATAATTGGCTTGGCTCGCTCGTCCCCAACCCCATGCGAACTTGTCTCGTGGCCGCGGTGCTGCTTTTGCAATGGCGCCCGCTGCTGCGACTTTTGCTCGACGTGCAATTTCAGTATTAATCAAATCGGCCAAATCCAAAATTCCTCAAGCGTAATTGTTCTTCCCAAATATATTTGTCTGCCGGGTGAGGGGGTTTTCGCAGGGACGCCCAAGGTCAGATGAGGTTGGACTCGTGCTGGTAGTAGAAGGGTCCCGGTGTTTCCTTATTTAATGTAATGTTTAATTTTACTATATTATATACTGCCTGCCTTTTATTCAAAACCGCTTAGAAAACACTTTCACAAGTTACTCGGCTGAAATTTCCTTTCTCGTGTAATCCTGTAAGATGTCAGGATATTGGTTTATTACGTATAGTGTTCAAAAGTAATTCAGTTTGGCGCCAACGTTAGAATATGCGATACTTGTTTGAAATGCAGGCAATTCTAATAAGCAAAATGTGTTATCTGTTTATGGTTCTTTAAGATTCTATGTACACATCTATAACATTTTCTATTATTTTCGCAGAGTTATTGTGCCAACTTATTGAAACAATGAAAGGAGTAATAGTGCGTTTGAAAAAAAAATTCAAGATTACACAGTACATGTCTGATTGGAGCAACCCTGGATGTGAATGTGAGGTTGTGGTGGGACATCGCCAAAGAAAATTCCTTCCAGGGACATTCCTAGCAGCCACAAACAGTAGTAGTGTGTCATTTTGGTGTGCAAAGCTCCTTCACGTGGTAATTTTGCATCTGCGTAGGTGTTTACGTTTTAATTTATCTCTGGATATCGTCAAATACACATTAATACTGATTGCGAATAATTTTCTCCGTACATTTAATCATAGTTATCGCGACTATTTTACATTACGCCGAAACGTGATCATCTGTGATCTCCTGGAGTCTTGCTCCTCAGCGTTGTCAACGGCCGATATGAGAATATGCGCGTTGCCACGTTGCCTTCGAACTGGTAGGATCCGCATACGTGTCGAGTAAGACAGCTGACTGCGGCGTGTTTCTTTAGCCGCAACGCTTTGTTTCCTGCAGACTCATCACCGAGCGAGTGTGACGTGAGACCGAGTCGTATTTGGGTCAGGCAGCAGAGACTCTGGAATTCCAGCTGACCTCAGCGATTGCGCAACTGCAGTTCGGTGTTGTCTTCCACTGAACCTTGCCTGGAGCTTGCCCGCATGCGGTTTCCCAGCCGGGGCCGTGTATTCTTAACACCCCGTGACTAATGTGCTTCTGTGACGTCATGCGCTCTAACGGCATATGATGAACTGTACTCGTGTGAGTCAGGATGTCTCCCAGGCTGCTAGAAGTAACCCTGCGTTCTTTGGTTTAATGGAATTTGGTTCATTTAACCTACTGCTATTGTGCTTATTGCACGATGGCTCGTATTCATAATCTTCCTCGGACAACCTTTTCTCGTATTCATAATCCCGCACTGTTGCTAATCAGAGAGTAAACGCACTTCATTACGGACCTACTTTTAGTCAGGATGAGGCTGTATTAAGCAAAGAAGAAACGTGAACATTACCGGTACAATAAGACGTGTTATCTACGTATTAAATGCCAGCTCAGTATGCCTACATGTGTTTAACTTGCGCAAAGTACGTATTTAAGGCGTAAATAATTGAATAACGTTCTTAGAAAACAAACGCACCCGAACTTCAGATTGAAAGGGATAACACGACAGTGTGTTATGGAAATTTTAAAGTAATTTTAGCGATTTCTTAAAGATATAATTTGTGTATTTTTAATTTGTGTTTTCTTGTAGTTGTTTTCGTGTGGTTATATTAATTTTATATATTCCTATCCCTCATCAGTTTTACTCATTCAGAGTATTCATTTCAGTTCCATTTAATTATTAAAAAACTATTATGTAAAATAATTTTTATTGCATTCGGATTAAAAACATGCAAATCTATCTGTACATGTATTATCGCATGGGAAAAAATAACGCTTTAACGTTTATTGGAAGGAACCCAAAATCCATTTTGCGATAGGGCCCAACAAAAAAATTTCAGATTGGTAAGTACGACTAACTTTTCAGTGGAATAACACGTGTAAAATGAAACTATTTTAGTCATGAATTTAACAATACAGAATCCATTGTAACACATGTTGGATCGGTAGTCATTTATTACTGAAGTTGGGTGGAAAAAATTACCTTGCAGTGGAGTATAATAATTTCAGTATACCCAGTTCAGACAAGAATTTCTGAAGAAGGGGAAAAAGACGATATTTTGTAATGGCCTGTGGTTGACGTAAGGCCACAGCGCAAGATACCAATGATGGTAATGCAGCAGTGCCAGGGGTAGAGGATGGGGAGGATGGTTCTCAAGAGATATTTGCCCACCGTTCTCTCATCATACAGTGATGCATCGATTCCAGCCGAGAACAGTAGCCTGTAAATTACGCATAGGGATCCCAAAAGTGCAATTATCGTCCCCAGGCATTTAGTGGGGTTTTCCTACGTTTTGTTCGTCACTTAGGTGTGGTTGGATCTCGGTCTTCTGGGGCGGAAATTTACAGCCAGTATTATTTATTTAACTTAGAAGCATAGAATTGATGTGTGCTGTTGAGATTTGTGCAGGGTGTTCTTCGCAAAGGTAATATTTAAGTAGGAATAAAATGCTGGATACAAAAAAGGTGTAGTAACACGGGTGTTGGTGACCTGCTGGACATTTAGTTGCAAAATTCAAACAGCAGTCCCTACCACCCTCCTCCCATTCATAAAGCTTCATTTAACAAAATTGTGCCTTGTTGGAGATGTTTGAAACCTTGCATTTTAAATGGCGACTAAATGTGATGCACAAATGTTACGATTTCTAACTAAACTTGTTACCAGTAAACACTCGTTAGGCAAATGTTGAGGTGTTTGGATTAGAATTTCAGAAACTGTTTCTTGGCGTAGTTGTAACTGCTGTTAGTTACCGGGCCTAGTAGGTTGTTTTATTTGACGTCCCTTTTGACAAGCAGTAAAGATCCATAAATATAAGCGATCAGAATTGTTTATTAATCCAACAAATTAATACACGGTAGTATAAAGAAGTGGACTCTTGCAGTGTGCCAGCGTTATGCGACGTGTGATTGGTTTGTGTGCTGAATGTGCCGAGGATGGCCACCACGGGCGGAGCGGCGTGGCGTGATGACGTAAGAGTGGTCGGCGCCGGGCGACCGTAGTGGCTCGGTGCGACCCAGTTGCGGCGAATCCCGCTGGTGCGCGCCGTCACACTGCTCCCTGCCTTATATGGCCACAAACCTCACACGCCTTGGCACACTTCGAGCGTCGCTCAGCTGGCGCTCGCCCGCTCGCCTTCCCCCACTCCGCTTCCACTTTCTCAATATATGCCTAATTTTTACAGGCCCCCCGCGTAAACAGAATGAGGCGCTTTCCCCATATGGCAGCCGCTTACCCCGCGCTTCTACTTGCTTGCAGCTGTTTGAAATATCCATTTTTTGTCAACTACGTGTGTGTGTGTATATGTATACGTAATAGAATACGCACAACCTACGCACATATTCGTAGACAAATACATCCTTTGATCTATTGGAGAATATAACTTTCAAGACTTTTTGAATTGGAACCCTCCCTCCAAATACCTGAGTTAGCCCTGACTGCTATTTCGAATACGTTTGTTGCGTACATAGGAATTTATTTTGTGTGTATTGGGGGGGGGGGGGGTGCTGAATCTGGATTTCTGGAGTGAGCACGTTGCTCAATAAGGTGACCATATTGTCCCGATGTAAGACATATTAAAATTTCCAGTACATAATTTTAGTTAATTTTTCAACATTTGTTCATATTGGGGCGGAAGACTTCACGTGCAGAGGCTGTAGGAGTGAACAATAATAGTGAGAACCTCTCGCCTGATAATTTCAGATTTTTATATTAAAACTTATTCGTGGGTTGACATGAAAGTATTATAGGCCTTAAAGAAATTTTCTTTTTCTCAACTGAGAACGCCTGTGTTTCGTCCCTCTAGGCAAAAAATCTTAACGATACTCATGCGTTTCTTAAGTTCTAGTTTCAGTGATTGCAATTCCCGCGGGTCGAGATACTTTCGGAGTCTAGAATATTCAATTTTCAAATTTTGCGTTTATTTAAAGTTCTCCAATAGTTGTGTGTGTGCTGACCACTGCGGCGCGGCGGTGCTATACGGCTTCATGTACCGCAAACGACTGCGATCGCTATAAATATCCAGCCGGAATGAGCCGCAACTGTTCGGCGTGACATAAAGTCCCGGCCATCTGTCAGTCTCGTGGGCGCTGTGTATGGCAGGAATGCGGCCAGGAGTGAGCTATCTCCCCGGGTCCAAGTGGCTGCCTTCAAAACATCAACCAGCACTTAAAAAGGTTCTCTCGTGGCCCAGTGTGCTGATAGTGGAAAATAACTTCACCTCCCCCTATTAGATATTTTACATTAATATTTTTGAAACTGCGAAATGGGGGCGCAGCTCTGTAAATGGTCTGAAATCACGCATGGTTGAGTACTTTTTCCAATATCGCATCAGCACACATTCTCTGTTATTTAATATATCTCTGGCAATTTGCCTATTAGAAATGAGATTTGAATAACTAATCGCTTAAATAACATGTTAGAAGCATTGTTTTGATACATATATTGATTAAAAATAATAGTGAATTAAATATAATTAATTCAAGATAGCAAAATGGTAAATGCCATAATGAAATTAAAAGGTTTATCGAATAATATCACAGCATCTTCTAAGCAACTGTTTAAAAACCTTGATCTTGGCATTTTACCCCTTTCATATCTTTATATTGACGAGATAAGGATATTTACCTACGCCAATACTAAAAATAATTTACGCTTCTCTGGTATCATTCATACTCGACTGGAAGTAAAGATATTTGTCATATACCTCTTCATAATTCTTCCCATTATGCTAGAGGACCTCTATATTCTGCTATAAAGTTGTTTTTAATATACTACCCTCAAATTAAAAAATATATATTACTGCAATAAATATACTTAAGAAGAAAGTAAAACTTTTTTGAAATGGAACTCTGTTTTACTACTGTAAATTAATTTTTATGTTCCGTAACACACGTAAAAATACGCTTTCATTCATATTATTACCCTACACTATTTTCTTATTTTTATCGCTACACACATTGTCGTGTACAGTTATATGTAATATTTTTCACATGTCACCCATGTGAGTTCATCTGTTTACCTAGGCCTACGTGCGCGTAGGATTTTTCAAAACTTAGTTGTATGGCGGCAATATTTTATGTTTAATTTGGATAGGCTAGTTAGTTTTTCATTGTGTATTTATTTTTATGTAATTTATATTTGTTTTTGGTGTGATATCGTTTTTGTGTTTGGATTTATTATTTTATTGTATCTCAATTCCGAGATCACGTATTCTTTGGTTTTTCAGCAGTTAGGCCGTTGGGAGTGGTTCATGTGGGTGGGTTTAAATAGTTTTGATCCTCATTGGCCCCTCAGGTTTAAACCCTGACTGTTGATTGGCTGGCGCGAGTCGGCAGAGCATAACGCTCTCTTCGTTAGCAGCATTAAACAAATTCAGAAGTAGGCTAGGAACTCCCGTCTGATGTAGACGGAGAGGTAGAATTTTAATTAGTTCAAGGGTTTGTAGACGTTTTTCCTGAAGCCACTTAATATTATTCTACAACCATCAATGAAGTCTCAGTTGATAGTTTCCTTTTATGCTATGTTTAATGGTCAGGAGATATTGTCCATTTCATATAAGTGGTCTCTAATTTGACAGTTCTAGGAAAGTAGTGCCAGTGGTATCTGGGTGGCTATGTATCCTTCCGCCACAGCTGAACTGTCATTGAAGATGACTCTGTAAAGAAACACCACGTGACTGCCATTATTTGTAAACAAACAACACATGACTGCCTGTTTTTGTAAACAAACTGCATTTGCCTCCTCCAAAATGACTTTTAGAAGCTGTGAAGGACTGTTCAAACAGTTGCAGGTTGGCAATAATCCCATTTTTTTTTTTTAGTTTTTTTTTTTTATGTAAATGACTAACAGCCCATGTAATAAGTCTATAAATTGTTAATTTTTTTACCTTGCAGGAAATTTGTAACCAGGATGCACGAAAATTAAATTGTGACTGTCAAATGAATAAAAGATATTTGACTATTTTTGAATACACTCTAAATATATTAATGACACCTAATCTTGTCACACTTACCTAAGGAAAGTTCTTGTAAACATAAAAAATTATGCACGGTTTCCACGAATACCAAATACCAAGATATCTCCCCCCCCCCCCCCCCAGGAATGCACAAATACCGTAATACCGAACCCCCCCCCCCCTTCAACACCTTTTCAAAGACAGTATACATTCTTGCATACCGGCTATGCCTACTATTGCATTGAAAGTTCATAATTCAGCTTTGTGGTATGATATGACAACAAGCTCTGTACAGCCTGATACTTTTATGATGGTTATAATTCTCAGGATGTAAAAGTATGTAGGTAGCCAAAATAATATTTAAGCAAGCGTTACTTAATTTCTGTAGTTTTAATAACTGTAATTTAGTAACTCAAATGTTAAGTATTGCAGGTTTACATACAAAATACTTTAATAACCTTTCTCAAATACCTACGTGTTCAGATTGTCATGCTGCGAATAAAAACTTATTTATGACTAACTCAGTGTTATTTACACTGAACTTTAGTCGCACAACCTCCCTCCTCAAAAATTGTGAATACAGCCCTAGGCTTGTTCTCGGGTGCCTAATGAAAAACTGTATTTCAGTTCAGGGATGTTACAAAGCGCTCTCGAGAAGCGGCAACAATATATCAAACGAACATGTTAAGGTGCGCATACAGCTATGTATTGGGAGAAAATAAAACCCAGATCTTAACGGGTGCAATAAAATACACGAACCGAACCAAACCATTGCTGCAACCGCTCACGAACCGTTCGGGGGTTCTCTGTCCCGCTGCGAACACTAACCATATAGATAAGCTAGGTTCGCGAGAAAACGGCGTACAGATTGTTCAGTTCATTCCAAGCTTAGGCTTTGGCCACAATGCCTTCTCACGAAGAAAATTTAGCTATGATCGTAGTTAGTGGTGCGGCTTTATTAATGACTCACGTGTTCAAACACAAAGGTAAAAAGAGGAAAACTCGACGTTTGTGGTGCACATAGCCGTTTATAAAAAGCGCTGGTTCCGAACTGATGCTGGACATGAGATCGCAAGCCATTAGTGGGCAGTACAAAAATTTCACGAGTGTGTCGCCTACAGATTTCGAGAATATTCTGAGCAGAATAGGATCAAAAATTGCAAAACAGACCTCATACTGTCGCTCTCCCGTCTCTGCGCAAGACAGGTAAGTTTTCATGGATTTCTAATTGTTATTTTTAATAAGTAGGCATATGTTTAATTACGTGATTGCACATTAGATTAAAAACATAATTTTCCTCGATTAATAATAGGCGTTCGTGATTGTAGGTTAGCTGTAACACTTCGGTACCTGGCCACGGAGATTAGTACACAAGCCTGCAATATTTGTTCAGGATTTCTAAGCAGTCTAATCGGACGAATAATACCAGATGTATGTGGTGCGCTTGTCCAAGAATTGAAAAGATATGTGAAGGTAATATCAATTAAATTATTGCTTCAAAATTTATTTATCTATAAAGTGAATGTGTATTTCACATTTTTAAAAGGGCAACGCAAAACATTATATAAGTAATACACTATCAATTGGAAGGATTTTTAAATGCAGTGCACACTGTTGTGAATGAACAATATAATTATTTGTCTCCATATACGAAATTATAGAGTCCTGTTTTTACTACCTACTTATTATATTTAAAATATATTTACCTTGCAGTTCATAATCTCTGGATTATGACATACATTTGTGCCAAAATATTGTACTAGAATATCGGACATTAATAATCGATGTCAACAACACAGGTTTGGCATTTCAAATGTCATCGTTAAAATCTTCAGAAGACGCTGAATCCTGCAAATGTTGTGAGGGAGACGGTAGGGATATTGCAGCCAACGTGTTTTCAGATTGTAGAGTTGACGGGCACGTCGGGGCTTGACTAGATGAAATAGAACACGCCAGTGGTGACAGCGGCTGTTGATCATGATGCAATTGATTAAAATGGAGTTGTGGAAAAACGTGTTGAATCAAATACTGTAAGTGAATGATGTGGTACAATGTTATGTCTGCAGAATATGGATGTTGGTAGCCGAAACTAAAATTCCCAGCAGGCCGTTCGTAGTAACCGGTATCAGCTTTCATTAGGATGTCAAACACAGCGTGTTCAACCGCTTTCCTAGTTTAGGGAAAATAACCTTTAACTTCCGCTGTTACGAATGTAAAGAAAGATGTTACCTCGTCGTTTTCTGGTTGAGGCGTATTCAATTTAGAAGCAGCAGTTTTCAATATTTCAAATGTACTAGAAAGCATTGATGAATACGGTTCAGGCTCTTTTCCCCTTCTGCGCTTGGGTGTTTTGGGGGGGGGGGGGGGGCGAAGGTTTCGGGTTGCACTGTATCCTGTAACTCTTCTTCGTCTTCATCGATACCTTCAACAGTTGTCTCCTGAAAAATAGTACAGCTTCATTTAATAATTTATTTAATAACTTCCAAATACTGTAAAGTAAATTTTTCATCGTAATAATGAAATGTAAATGTTTCTTTGTTTTATTTTATCTAGTACAATGCTTAAAAGATAAATTGTTTCATTAGAACATAACCTCCAAACCCCTCGGTACGCCTCTCACCTCAAGTTTTAGTCTAGGGCTATACTGAAGGATATACTGATTATAATCACAGCTGTTTGACAGTTACTGAATAGCTATCGGAAACAATACTGATAGTTGATAGGGTAGCTTAATGCTTGACAATAAAAAATATATTTCAAATGAAATATTTTGTTCGTAACAACAACTTGATATCGCAAACAGATCTGTTAAAAGTGAAAACGTACACAGAGAGCTTATATGCTATCCATTTAATGGAATTATTCAGAACATAAAATCGTAAAATATGTGCTATTTGCAAGTTACTCTTAAGTTTAATTATTTACGTGTTTATCAAATGATGGTTTATTTCATGAAGCATTGTACATTTTTCAGCTTCCCAAGACTCCCCTTGTTTGGCTTGTAAGGAATTATCCAAGACATTTGAAATTGACTGGAATGTGCGTCACTGTGTTGGCGCCCTCGACGGGAAGCACGTTTTGCTGCAGACTCCGGTACATCTGGAAGTGATTTCTACAACTACAAATACAACTTTAGTATCGTGCTATTAGCACTAGTTGACGGTAATTACAATTTTTTATTCGCGGACTAGGGATGCCAAGGACGGTTATCAGATGGCGGCGTTTTTAAAAACTGTGAGCTATATAATATGCTTTCCGAAGACATGTTGGGTTTGCCTTTACCAGAAGAACGTACTCGACGTGAGACGAAAATCCCTTATTTTTTTGTTGCTGACAGTGTATTTCCTCCATGGGAAAATATTATGAAGCCATATCCTGGCGATCTGCCTCAGGATCACTCGAGAGAATTTTCATTCTTGATTGAGTAGAGCCCGTCGAGTTGTAGAGAACACTTTCGGTATTCTAAGTGTAGTATTTACGGTTTTAAGAAAAACGATGCTTTTGGAGCCCCCCAAAGCAGAATTAATTGTCATAATTCTTTTGCATAATTATTTACGGAATCATTCATCTACTTTGTACATGCCGCACGGTTCCCTAGATCACGAGGAAAACGATGTTCTAATTGAAGGGCAATGGAGAAGCGAGGTGAACACACCCATGATACCTTTAAGAAATATTCCCAGAGCAATACCTGCTGTGTATCACAAAATAAGGGACGAAGTAGCAGATTACTGTATGAAATAAGGGGCTATATCGTGGCAAAACGCATACACCTGAATGTTTATTAACTTATTTACTGTGTCCAGTCTCTTCCTCGGGGCATCCCTGTCCTCCAGATATCGCAATTCTTCAAATCTGAGGCCTCGAAAAAAGAAAAGACAATTCGTTATCCATTTGATTAGGTATAACTTTATCTATTTTATTGTGTTAATTTTATACATAAACGTATGCCGTATTGTTACAACATCGTTCAATACACGAAAACCATGTATCTATCAGAGAAAAATTTATATAACTAAAATGTTTCACTTTTTTTTTTTTTTTTTTTTTCTTATCCTTGCGGTACGAACAAAGCAAACAAACAATTTTATTCCTGCATTCTTCAGTGGGTCGACCCATTGCACTCTCGATTTCGTGCCACGCATCTTCTTTCAAATTTTTTTATAGTGGTTTTCGTCTCTAGGGTTCCATAAAAGCTGTTTGCTTTTGTAAACCTGAACTAGCTGAACGATATCGTCTTCCGCCCACTGCGCCATGCTTTGGTTCGGCAGAGGTTCGCGAGCGACGTACACACGCACGACCCTACCAAGAACTCGTCCCAACTTGTACTGATAATCTCTTTGTGTTGGTCGAAAAAAACCGACTCCAGGCGGATCGGGACGAGCGGTTCGCGACAACGTTTCGGTTCGTGCGTGTATACGCACCTTTACATACACCTAAAAAGATGCTCCACCACCTACCCAAGATTGAAGACATAAAGTTAATTTTCTTTAGCGATAAATTTGGGAATGTCGCAGTTCCTGCTGATGCATGAGACACTTCTTTATGATGTTGGAGCACCTTCGTTCGGTGCTTAAATTGAAAGAAGTTATTTTTGCTGAATATAAACATAAAAAAAATATGAATATGAAAACACAAAGAAAACTATAATACTCATAATACCAATTATTGTTTTGTTTAAATATCATATATTTTCTCTCTTCTCATTGTGTGTGGTAAGAAGGAAAAAAGGGTCAAATAAAAACCCAATCCAGATAACAATTTTTTTATTTGTTAAAAAGATTAGCAAATACCTATTACCTTTTTTGTAAGTGCACATTCATGTTTTAACTTATTCACGGACGAGAGCTCTAGTGTGTTGTTGTTTTTCGATGGGTATTAAAAGAAACCCACAACAGTGTACCTGAATGGAGAATAAGGTAGGAGAGTGGAGTTAGATGTTTAATACTTATTTTGGGCTGGGCTTCCTTTCTTCATGGATATTTATTTATACACTGAAGGATTGCATGTGGGAGTGGAGATCTTAGTTTCACGTCCTCCTCTGTGGTACCTTGGCGCTTCTGTTGGGGGCCAGCGGCTGGGGTTTTCCTTTTGTTGAAAAGCACTGGGCTGTTTTTCTTGTCCCCTGATGTGGAGCGCCAAGGGGTGGCTCACCCGCGACAAACAAAACATCACCACATCAAATGTTGACCTCTCCCACTTCTGCAACATACTTTTTCTTCTGGGTCCACTTACAAGAAGGGCTCGATGTGACAACCAGTGACGTCTACACAAACACTGTACCTACGTACCATGTTCTGGTACACACGATCATCAATATCTGGAAGTCCAAGATCCGCCGCAGCCATAATCCGCTCCAGCAGGTTCTCCTCTGATTTCACACGGGTCTCGTAAATCACGCCCGTCATGTGGCCCCACAGGAAGTAGTTTAGTGGAGTCAAGTCGAGTGAACGTGCAGGCCAAACAATCGGGCCACCTCGACCTATCCACTTTTGGCCAGATCGATTCCGCTAAACTACTTCCTGTGGGGCCACATGAAGGGCTTGATTTACCAGATCTCTGTGGAATCGGAGGAAGAACTGCTGGCGCGGGTTATGTCTGCGGCGGATCTTGGACGTCCAGGTATTGGTGACCGTGTGTACCAGAACATGGCACGCAGGTACCGTGTTTGTGTAAGACGTCGCTGGTCGTTACATCGAGCCCATATTGTAAGTGGACCCAGAATAAAAACAACGTACAGTATGTTGCAGACGTAGGAGAGGTCAACGTTTGATGTGATGGCGAATTGTTTGTCGTGGGGAAACGGTACGTTTCCGCACATAAGTTCATATGCAAAACGTAACCGTCTTGATCCCACTACAAGCCCTTACAATGTGTAATGGGAATTAAGATACACGCCGTATATAATATGTATTTATGTGTTTGTATTGCTGGCTGTAGAAATAAATACTTCGGTTGTTTCCTAGTGGATGTTCGAATACTTACGTCCATATTTGTATGTTTTTACTGTCAACTCTGATAATTTAAATGAAGAGTTGTTCTGTTGGATTGCTTAAAGAAGTGTTTTACCATTCAACTTTTTGCTGATTCTGTGTAGTATATATTCCGCTATGATCGTGCCTGTCTATCTGATATAACTTCAGGACTTAGTTAAACATGTGGACGTTGCTTTTTGGGAAGAGGACGTGGGATTTTTGGACTCAACTTCTTGTATGTTTATGAAGCCCCAAAAATTCACAGTTCCTGCGCGAAGCGTGGGTGAACCAAAATTGAAGTAATGCACATTGCTTAGCAATACTGTTCAGGTTTTTGGTTGAGTGAAAGCCTTTACTAACATTGCTGATTCGCTCCCCATATTTTAAATTAATATACAGTTTATAAATATGAAACATGCTTGTTTTCTTATATCCGACTTGAAATTTTATGATATATTTTGTGCTATGGCATTTCACTTCAGCTGTGCTACGTTATGAAACTGGCTAAATTATTCGACATATCATATCACGAAACGAAAAAAATTTGAACTAGCATGGCCAGCCGGATCTTAAAACCCGTTTTTATATATACCACTTTCTATAGATTTGTATTTAATAACAGAAATATAATGCTGAATGCAGACAAAAATACCTTTTCATGTTACTCTCGTTTTTATCCACTTCGTGGGATACCACTGATATATCCAATGAAACACAGATATCTTTCCATTGCGTGCATGTGATTTGTTTGTCGTAATCTCTGTCGGTAGGAAACTGAATTTCATCTACACAATCAGTACAGAAGTCTTATCTTGCATTTTTCACAGTTAACATCACAACAGAGTTTGTTGAGCCAGTTCTGTCGTATCGGCTGGAATGTTGCTAACATTTGTTTGCAGTGCTGTCACAAGATACGTGAAGTTGACGTATCAACACACACACACACAATGTGTCATTTCAAAGGAAGTAAACTTGTACGATGGTCAGAGTTCATAAAACTTTGACATCTTTAGTTGTACTTGTGGATATTCAGCGTGGGATAGTGAGCAGGCTTATTTCACTGCCATGATCATTAACGATTTTGTTTCAATTCTCGTATTCCCTGTTTTAGGGTTCTTGACAGATTTACTGTCTCACTTTCCCGGTGCCTGATAACTGATTATCTCTGTTGTAGAATTGGACAACCATTTCTTTTGTTTCATCTAAGACTTTATTCCATGGATTTTTTGCGATTGGCGCATCTTTGACAATTACATTTTGAACATGACATACTTCTGAGACGATTTTTTTTCACAGTTGCTTCTTTCTTACTGGGGCTTGTAGGTAGCACCTTTTTCACTCTAACAGCCTTGCTGAGTGACTAGACACACACGTAATACCCAAGCAGACTGTATTCTTCTCGCTCTGTAGGTTTTTTCCCCTCCCCAGCTTCGTTCAGTCTTAAAATTCAGTTTGTTCTTGTCTTACAGTAAACAAAAATTAAAAGTTCTCGCCTTTTCTTGTCTCCCTCTCTTTCCTTTGATAGGTGACACCTTTTTACGATCTACATCCTCATTTCATTTTTGTCTCCATTTTTGTTTTGCAACTCTCCACTTCTCTTTTTCTTTGTTTATACCTATAATAAAAAACAAATTCATAAAATGAACGATTTAATATTTTGTTAAAAAAATTAAACATGGCAAGCAAAAATATTCCTCTCTCTAAAATGTACATGAGGTGGTGTACTTTCGTGTTTTATAATATTTGTGCACAATAATGCTCACATTCCCCCAACCTATCTTTGAATAACCTCTTGTATTTCTATTCCATATGTTTTCCTAAGGTCAACAACTTTGCCTTGTCTTTTCTAACCTCAAGGTGCATGAAAACGATTTCCAACACAATAACAGGAAAAATTTCAACAAATATGAATGTATTACAAATAAAATGTGCATCAGCATGTATTAGATAATATTAAACAATCATCTGTTCCATAATCTTGACCGAAGAATTTTGATATAGTAAAACTATTTTTCCGTTGTGAATGAATATTTTTTCAAATAACTTCACACACACCTTTGGCGAATTTTGAATTTTCCTAGTGAAACTGCTTCTTTGTATGTAAAATGATATTCAGTCACATTGCTACATTCTAAAGGACCGGTTTTACATTCTTCTAACAAATATTTAGATATTACAAAAACCGAACAAGCTTATCCAACTTTAAATAAATTTTACCATTAATCTAACCTCACTTCTAAAGAACTTTTACTGCATGTACAATTTGATGTTGAAGCACTAAGTAAACTTGAGAGTAATTTCGTGGAAGGGTGTGACAAATAAAACTGTAACACTTAACAGTAACTTATAGTATAACTCATGTGCTTTCATGATCCAGGTGAAATATGTGGATGAACACTTCTACGAAAAAACGCTAATCACTTCTGAAGATTGTAAAAAGGAGGGAATAAGCAAGGCTGCCAACTTATGACTAATTCTCTTCGGGTGATCAACATTCTGACAGCTGCTCATGTCTTTCAGAAAATAAACACATACAAATTATCCAATGCTGTTACAATTTTTCATATGTAAAATACAAATAATATTTATATTTAGTAGTATATGACATATTATACTTTACAAAATAGTAGTTAGATTCATTTTAGCATGGAATGGCTGACGCAAAGAAAAATATACATTTTGCAAACATTCGATAATTTTCGCCAAAATTAAAAAAAACACACTCGTACTCTTGACTTCACGTCGTTTTCAAGAAGAAAAAGAATGAAACTACACCAGTAAGTAATACATTAATGTAAAGGCCAGCAGTAATATAGCAATATTAAGATTTGCTAGCTAGTTTTTGTTACAGGCCTACGCAAGTTACTGACTGATAGCAGTTCTACGAACGTGGTTTATGTTTACTGCGAACCACACTCTGCGCACCCACCGAGAGTGTCAAATGCTAATATGCGAACTGCTGTCTTGTGGCATTAATCTTCCATGGCGGCTCATATAGCGGCTGGTATATCTGCTCGTGTACCAGGCCTTGCAGAAGCTCGTATAAGACCGAGTACGGCAGTAGGTATCGTGTAATATCGACTTAGTGGTGTTTGGAAATATACGAACTGTGACGTTGCTTGACCTTTTACCGCGCATCATATCGCCCAAGTTTTCATTTTCTGTGACGGGAGTGAATGTTAGGCGTCTGAACACCGCCCTCACTCGCGGGCGATCATGCACCCAAGTTGGAAAGTACCGTTGCCGAGCACGAGTCACCTTGACCCGGATTTCTTGAGGCGACCTTGCCTCCCCGAGCGACGCAGCTGGTCGGCCGCCGGGGCAGGGACTGCCACTGGGCTGGCTAGGACAGCCCTTGGCCGCCCCCGGGGACGACGTCCCGCCGCGAGCCACCACCTGCCGCCCCCGACAGCGCCTGGGCCGCCCCCTTGGGCGGGGGCGGTGCCGCGGGCGCCCACGTGTGCGCGCGACCCCGGCCAGCGCGCGCCCCCTTGCATGTCGCAACTTGGCGCCAGGTGGTTCTTCCCGCTGAGGCGGTGAGAGGCTCCAGTCGCTGCCAACCTCCAGAGGCACCTTTCGGTTACTATTCCATTCCAGTCTGTGAAACAGGAAATTTAAAACTAGAGAAGTACGCGCCAATACATACATACACTTGGTCCTGGAATGCTCCGTATTCCGGTCCCATATCCTCCTACCCCCCTTGAAAAATGAGATAATGAATATTTAGACTTCAGTATTTTATCCTAGTTTCTGTTTCAAGATTTGTCCAAATGTAAGGAATGGTCGTAGATTTACATAAAATGGCAGTCAAGTTTGCCCCAAAAAGGACCAGTATCTGGTAGAACGTAGACCATGTCTAGAAGTATATATAGTGTTACAAATTCTCTCTCAAATGTCAGTGGGCTAACCCAAGTTCGTTAATGGACGGAGGTCTTAAATGAAAGTTAATTACAGTTCTCTAAGTTTATTTACAATAAACTACAAACAACATTGTCTCGACCCAACATCGCACTGTTTAAAATCAATGACTTCAATTAATACAATTTATAATTACCTCAAAGAATACAATGGAATTAAATAATTAAAATCAGTCCCAATAGACAGTGCATCAAACCTATTCAATTATTTAATAAATTATGTATCCATATTTATCAGTTCCAGTAAGATCCGTCTTAGATGTTCATTCGGTTTCATCTCAGTTTAGTCCATGTCCCGCCAGTCCGCAATGTTCTATAGAGTTCTCCGAGCGCCTCACGCACAGTAGCCTTCACTCGCCGGGTTTCACGACCTCTCGTCCATTCATACCACGAACACCTCGTCTGCCGCCGCCTCGTCTTCCGTCCTCTTCACCGATGTCCTGGTTACTGCACTCAATCCTAAGGCTTCTACCACGACTACTGGCCGCTAGACCGCTGCAGTATTTATAGGGTCGTAGGCCGACATCCAGAAGTTTCACTAATTCCCTAGTTTCGCCGTGTATCCTAATTCCCAGAATATTCTTGCGCCGCTGCTGTATTTGCCGGTATCTCCAGCAGGAGGGACGAGGGAATGTAACGCCAGCCAGGAGCCGAGCGACGCGACGGGCTGACCGCCGCTGTCAATCATTCCTGCTGCCCGATATTGGGAGGGTGAAGGCCTCGCAAAGTAGGACCGCACACATAACGGAAGTTCGCGGTCGGTGCTAGCTACAACGCGTACCAATAGTTGTGCTGAAGGAGACGCCGAATATCGCAGTTTGAAGCTGGTCAACACGATCACGTGGCCTGTATGTAGACGGTTATCGCTGTTGTCTGCAGTTCACGCTACTGTGTATGTTAAAAACAATATTTGCAAATTTGTTTTGTACGTTCATCAGGATCTCGTTTTCTGACACTTGCTATGTAATACTGTAATGTCACATTAATTTTCATTGTGCAAAAAAATACATTTTTTAGTATCGATTAGTGCTCCGCGTTAGCAAGTCATAAAAACGAATTTACATAAACATTACCTTGAATAATTTTAACCTGAAAATAAATAAATAATGATTTGAACTTGAAAATACATAATAATTATCTACCAGCAAAATTATTCGGACACATACCAATAAAGATGAATTTCACAGAAACGCTTCAAATTTAACTGGTTGGACCAGTTATAATTTAACTGGTTGGAGGTCTGATAAACCTCCTTCGGACGTCGTGGTGTGTTGTGCACTAAATTTTTCGTTTTACTCGAGAGGTCTTTGTCCCATTCTTAGAGAAGTCTCGTTTTCTGTTCTTTCTGATTAAACCATCCTTAAGTTCAGTCCATAAAGGTTCATAGTTAGTTGCCTCCAAATCTATAACAATTTTTTTTTTTGTGAAACTGAAGATTTGTGTGACCTTCCATGTATTAGTTTTCTGTTACTATAAAAAAGTTTAATAGAAGACGGAGATTGAACACTTGCGCTTGAACTCTAGGTTTTAAGCCGATATTACACGATACCTGCTGCCGTACTTAGTCTTGTACAAGCTTCTACAAGGGATAATGCACGAGCCGGAATACCATATTCACATTAGGCACAAGACAGCAGTTCGCGTACTAGCATTGGACATCCTTGATGGGTGCACAGCGTGTGGTTCGTAGTGGAAATGAACCCCAATCGTAGAACTGCTACCTTCAGAACCTCTCGTACGCCTCTAACAAAAACTAGCACTGTTGGCCCTTAAATCAATTTATTGCTTACTGGTGTAGTTTAATCCATTTTCTTGAAAATTATGCTAGTCACGGGATTGCTAGAACGTTATTTTTTAATTTGGACGGAAATTATTAACCGTTTGCAAAATGTAGTTTTTTCTTTGCATACGAAGTTACTACTCGAATGCAATATTTTATGGGGAAAAAAGTGTCTTTGTCGGAGTTTCGAAGAGTTACGCCCAAAAGTCATGCGCTATCACGAGCGACGTGACTTTACCACTGTACCACCAGTTCACACACAAATCTAGGTGTTTAGCTACTGTACGTATTTTATATATAAAACTGCTCGAATTATTTTTTGCATAGTTTAGGTAATGTTTTAAGTATTTGAGACGGCTTTGAACAGTAATTAAAATATACCATCGCCATTGTTGTCGTATTTTAAATCTATTTGAAAGTGTTTACACCTCACCGATGTATAATCAAGACGGAGGTGTCCTTTTGGTTCCTTCATCAACTCGTTTCAAGTACTAGCCACGAAGAGCGCCCTACGCTTGAAACTGCGATGCGATTGGCCAGGCACGAAAGCCGGTTTGGAACCTGCCACGAAAAATTAAGACGTCCTATTACCAAACTAGAACGAAATCCGGCCGTACAATGCGGGAAATGCCATTACGGGTGTCTTACTAGCCGGTATAACGGCCGCTTAGTGAACCATGCACAAGATTTTACAGAATCTGGCATCGTGTAATATGGATGGCCTTTTAAGGACTTCGCTCACAGCAACTGTTGGGGAAGTTATATTGCTTATTATGTACAGTGTCTAATGCATGGCTTTAACGTAGAATATTTTAAAATTTTTATGGCTTCACTTTTTTTGTTTTTAGTTAAAAATGTTTGTTTGGGATTTTATGCCATTATTGAGTATCAATTATTACACTAGCCAGTACTGTCACTATCCGAAATATAACAGTACATATAAACAAGTTTCCGAGTTCTAAATTCGAACGACGATAATGAAATGACCCGGTTACTCTACAGGCAACCAAATAGATGTTTGAACTGAACCAAGCTGATTTTTTTTTGACGCAACTTCTTTAATGCTAAACCTACCAGATTATTCCAGCTAACAAAATTCTTACTCACTTAAAACGAAATATCCGCTTGACTTAATTATTATATTTATAATGTTTGCGGCAACCAAAAAATTTTAACTGAACGTACTTGTAAAATAGTCGTGCGTACGAAATACATGCAGATGATGTGGAACAATCAAATCAATGCTCGTTTAGACAAATTATTTTTAAATGATTCATTTGGTTCAAGGGGAACGCAGATGTTTGTAACAAGAGCAGATAAGTAAGTGAAATAAATATTGTTCAGTGTAAACAAATTTGTCTGGTAACTGCATATGGCTACTGCAATTATACTTCCAAAGGTGGCGTGAAATCTAATTCATGGACAGCACTGTTACTGCGTTCAGAATTATTTCGGGCGATGTTCCTCCGAATGTGACGCTGGTCGCTGCGGCGTGACCCAGACGTGCGGTAACCGGCAGATGAGGCACGTTTGCGCTCCCGTGGCCCGTAGTCAAGGCTGACGGCTAAGAGTCGGGGTGTTAATTTGGTGCGAGCGGGTGAGTGTTCTCGCTGTGATTTCTCTCAGCGCCGTTACTCATCCCGATTCTTTCGTGGCGCTATTACTACACCGATGACGAATTCGAGCGGTCCGGACGAACCACCTTGGGGAACAATGCCCGGCGGAAGTACCACGCTCCTGCTGGACGAAACCTTAAGGCTGCGAGTGGTTGATGATACGCTGTTGCACTAAAGGGCCAATTTGCCGGCGCCAGGGTTAAAGTCTGTTCGCGGCTTCTTTATACCTTTTTAATGAAACCTCTGAAAAATTACCTCTTGTATGACGTGATTAGTTCATTTCCAAAATTTGTCATGTATCACAAACGTTCTATACTTCCGTGAACATAAAAACATCGTATTTTTAGTAAAATTTAACTACTTATATTTTATTTATAGATTATAGTACTTCGTTATTAATTAATGTGTATAAAAACGGGGAGAAAATAGGTGTGTTGGCAATAACTAAATTGTTCTTACGCAAAATATTATTACACAGAGTGCGCATGTATGTGATGCGTTGTCCTTTTGATGTAATTTTCTGGACTCGGTTAAGCTTTGTTTGCACGAGGCCGAGGAATATCCTGGAAGTAGAACTTCGTCAGGGCTTCAGAAAAGTTGGAAGTAACTGTGAATGGACTATAGTATGAGTGAATATATTTGCGTGGCTCTCAAGGCTCTCGCCTACACCGTTCCAGAGCACTCCAAAATTGATAAACGGCTTTTTAAAAGCGCTGTATCTCAAAATGTACGCGTCAAATACATACCAAACTACTCAAGGGTCCTGTACTGAACTTCCCTACAATATTTCTACCAATAAAATACAGAATCACAGCTGAAAGTCCCGCAGGTACACGCAGTGCGACGAGAACACGGTGCGCCAGTTAAACCTTGCGCTTAGTGGTGATGGTGCTCTTGACGCGTGTCGCAGTATCATCCTTATCGATCCTCGCTTCTCTGCCTCACGCGTTGAAAAAGTGCTAAGCAGGTGGGAGCCTTAACATTGAGGTCTTGATAGCCAATGAGGGTGAAGCGAGGCATGGAGTGAGTGAAGAGATTTGGGCGACTCATAACAGCGAGCTCTTGAAAGCCGAGAGGGTGATTGAAGTGAATATGGAGCGGCGCGGAAACGAAGGGGCGGAGAAATGGGATATCCCCGAGAAAACCCGCCGACCAACGGCATCGTCCGGCTCGATTCTCACTTGCGAAATGCGGGAGTTACCCGACCGGGGATTAAACCCGGAATTGGATTCAAAAAACCAAATTTCGTTACAAATTCTCACTGCTTTCAAGTCAGGCAACAAAACAACCTTCTCTTAAGTATTTTTGTAAGTATGTATCTGACGCGTATATTTGGAGATACGTGGCTTTGGAAATCCGCATTTAGCTGTATTGGAGTGTTCTAAAAGGTGTTTCTAATTTGCGTGATGTCTTGAAAGTATTCGACAGGTCTAGATTGAAGTATGTGTCCTTTTCGTATGTCACGCGTATTGTACAAGTTTAATAGTTTCCTGAGGGAAGGAAGGGGGGGGGGGGGACAAGTATTCCAAATACTCTGCATCGTGTGTCGAAGGGTAAGTCGTGGTCGGCGAGTTAGGGGTGCTTTCAGCGAAACGGCCTTGGCGCGTGGCCGCCGGAAATGTGGCGAGACGCGAGCGTGGACTATGGGCGGTGCAACGGTTGGTTGAACGGCCGACGGAGCGGGTTATCGTCCTGGGCCGACACACGGCATTGTGGTGCTCTGTGTCGCGAGACCACGCCCGTCCTTCCGCGCCAGTCCAGGAATGCCAAGGCACCGTCTCCGAGACACTGTCGTCAGACTGTTGAGGACTGTGGCGGCGCACATTACTCCTCATTTGTGGCATGTTTGGTTATTTGTCGGCTTTAGGAGTCTGTACTTATTCTCGCGTGAGGTGTATGCGTACTGGTTTTTATACGCTATTCACGATAAAGTGAGCACTTTTGAAAGTCATATAATTTGAAATGTTATTCAATAAATATGTTTTATTTTAGCCTTAGGTATCAACTCCCGAATGCGGTTGAATATACACACTGTGTTTATTACTTACATTGCGATAGTTATCTTTAATGATGGTTAAAGGATATAAAATGGCTGAAAGGAAAAGTGGCTAGGGCCTCAAAAGTGCTCACTTTACCGTAAACAGCCTATAGGGTCAATTTAGCCTATTAAGGGGGGGGGGGGGGGTCGAATAGCTGCAAAAAGACATGTACTGTTGGCGTCAAACGTTGTGAGGGCTGGACCCCTAGTCCTAGTTCACCCCCGCACCCCTCGATCTTTCATAGGTCTGGTCTGTCGCGTCCCTCCCTTCGACCGCAAAGTGTACTGTTGTACGACGTACTACGCATCCTGCAAACATTACATTGACCACTTCAAACAGAAGAGTTTGGAAGGTACACCAAAGTGTCTATCGCTGACATTTTTGTTTTGTAGCATAGTTTGTTGCGCGCCAGCGTACGGTACTAGATGTTATGGGTTTCAGTCCCGCGCAAAGCGTGGATGTATTAATTTTTTCAGCTACTCGTCTTTAAAAATTGTATTGGCATGAATAAGAAATTATTACAAATGTGAGGATAACATTAATACCATGTTCAGTACTAGAAATGAATGTCATATTTTTGCTCAGTTTGGCAAAATATTCCATGTAGTATCAAGTGCTACTAACAAAAAGTAATTTAACGTAAATAAAGTAGTTTCAGTGTAATTGCATGATTTTATTTAAACTTCGTATTAAGATTCATCACCAGTAAGCGAGACAATTGTGCGAAAATATGGTTTGCAGGGGTTGATGATATAATCTATAGACATATCGTTACGAAGTTAGTTAACTTATTTGTTCACCAGAGTTAGTAGAATATTCCCGAAATGCGGAATTAAAAATAGTCTACATATAATTAAAATCTTTAAGTTTCCAAAACCTAACCGAGTTAAAGTTTCAAGCAATCTTATTGTATGTAATGTCTCCTTTTTACGTTAGGGTCTTCTAGGGACCACGAGCCAGTTTCAATGCTTCGTCCTTTGTTGTTCCTTCTTCCTCCAGTAGTCCGCCATTTTCTCACTATGTATCTTTTTCTTCTCGGACCATTTCGAGCTTGTTTTGTTTTCTTCCTACCGTGGAATCCTTCCATTTTTAACACTTTTTTCTTAAAAATTTCTCTCGCTCTTGCTTCTTCTTCACTTATATGGTTTCTTTCCAAATCTTTCTTAACTTCCTGACTCGAGGTTGTTGCTGATTTCTTGTTCCAAAGATATTTGAAGACCTGTTGCCATCTATTCTATATAAATGTCCAAAAATAGCAATTGTATGTAATTTGTTTATTTTGTCTTTATTTTTTACTGGCGCAGTTAAGTAAATGTTTGTCTTTTCTACCATTGAAGTACAGCAAATATGCATACATTTCAATACACAAATACAAAAACCGCTGTAATTCTATCTTAAATATATGTACAAGCTAATTGGTAATGTGAGCTGACGGACTATAAAGTATTATGACACAATGATTGATTGATTGATTGATATGTTTAGACGAGTCTTGTGGTGTGGGAGAATTGAGACGGACATGGGGCAGCGCCTGAACGCAATGTTGAGGGAAACGGGAAACCCCCGAGATAACCCACCAACCACGACTGCCACATGCGAAAATCCCTGTTTACATAGCCAGGAACCGAACCCGGATCGCAGTGGTGGCAGATGAACGCTCTGGCACTGCCTCAACTGCGGCCCTCGACATGCTGTGATAACATTTGTGAACTGCTTTTCCAGAAGTCAAACCAATGAAGATAATTTAATAATATAAATAGTTAACAACACTAATTTACAAGTGTTATACTAGAAATCTTTAAAATTATTCACCAGAGATTGAATAGACAAAGGACGATGAATAAAAATAAAGAAATCATTACGCTCCAAAACACAAAATTTAAAAATTGCAATTATATAATCATTTAACAACACTCAAAGTAATTAGCAATTGCTCACAGTTTGATAGTATATGTTTAGGATATGATAATAATACTTAACAATAAACGACCCAAGATTATGATGTGACAAATGCATAACTAATGAAAAATACTGAGCTACAAGTATTCAGTTGTAACCAATTATTACTGAACAAGATGTGGGCGTATAATGTTACGGCACACAGTTACTATGAGAATAACCAGTGATACCAAAATTATTGTGTGGGGAACAAAAAGTCAAAATAAAGGAAAATGTACTAAAATGTTCAGCTCAAATTTACTTATTTACAAGTATTCAGAATTAGACCTATTAATTGGTCAAATGACACCATGTAACATTCATGTTTCCAGCTGCTTCGGCAAAAAAAATTAATGTAATAGTGTAAATAAAAATGAAATAAAAATAATGTATGTAATATATGTACAAATAAAAGTGGATAGCAATTAATCACTAATTAAAAAGTGATTAAGCAAAACAAATTTATGACACTGTCGAGTACATGTATCAGTAAGATATAATGAATCTAATTTCAATATTTACAATGGCTGAGCTAAGCAAGAGATGTCCTATCACATTGACTAAAAATTTCTTGCTCACTGCAGCTGTTATGGTGTGAAATTTTTTTGCTTTCATCATTTGTGTCGTCACCGTCACTGTCCAGTTTGATTAATAATTTATCTACTGCTAACTCATTCTTCCAGTACTCTTCTTCAATTCCTTCGACATGTCTGCAATATCCCACCCAGTCTTCCTGTGTTACTGCTTCTACGGCTTCTGTTGTTAGCATCTGTAAGACTTGCGGTGATATATCTCCAATTGTGTTGTGAGCTCTGATGTGACATTTAATCTTAGCCCAGGCTAGTTATATGGCATTGAAATCGCACATATGTGGCCAATCTAGGTCCAGTATGGCCATGTTACTGGAATACCCTGTCAACTGCGAATATTTTCTCTCTTGGTCGATGTTTTCAAGCAATTCAATGAGACCAGCTTTTTTCATTGTTTCGTCGCAAGAGACCTCTTTTCGTTGTCACGCTATTGCGCCAAATTTACAATTTTTAAATAAAATCTTTTGAAAAGTCGCGGATGATTCTTAACTACTGGTGCAATATTTCAAAGTATACCAGTTCAGTCAAGAAAATAAACCTTGCCCTTGATGCTGTTGCGCGAGATTTATCTTCATCTACCAAAGTGACTAAAAACTAACACAGATTCATCACATTGCAGCAGATGTAATAAGGGCTCAGACTGGCTGGCGCATGAAGTGTATTACAAGGGTTTAGTACAAAATACATGATTCCAAAACAGTTGGATATTTCGTTAATGGCGTCCAAACACCATGTTTTCATTCAAACGCTAAGAATTATTTTTTGGTGCAAGAATGGCTGAAACGGGTGCTTTCAAAAACAGTTTCAGCTACAGAATTTTTATACGAAATTTTAAAAGTTATCTTAAGAAACATACCGTACTTCTTTCTTATTAGTGTGCCTTTAAAATAAATAGGTTCACTGCTGAACGTCGTGTGTATGCGGGGCGCCGACAGAGAGACAGCATGCTAGTTGAGCGCCTTGTGGGTACAGGTGACGCAGCTATTGAGGCGTGAGCAAGAGTTCGCCCGTTTCGTGGACTCGATTGTACAAAATAACTGCAGGTATTCGGAGCCCTTAATAGGAGATACGGTGAACAGTGTAAGCATCGTGTTCTTGCCTTCGCTTTCCTAGAGTTGTTCGAGGCTCGCCAGGTCTATCTGTGCTTTGTTTGCGAATTCTCTTGATAGAAGCATTACTTACTCGCGTTTACTTTGCAGCTCTCTCTGTAGCTTTGTTACTAAGAACAAAAAAATATTTATTCCTTGCCTCTCGATCACAAGCTTCTACAAGACTCCTGATGGCTTCTTTTTCCTTGTTGTGTATAACTTGTTTATACCTCTTGGGCCGTATGCTACTCGCCATTGTTCACAGTCCGTCACTACTGCTAGGAACGAGGGGTGGAGTCGTGGCCACTACCCTCCTAAACCCCTAACCCCCCTTGTCTAGTGTCTTCTTCATCCCCTCGCTTTGAGCAATCACGAGTCTTGGTAACACACTAACGGTGATATTCGCTAATCAAAAAAATGTTTTGGAACTAGAATTATTGCTTTTCCGAACTTGACACTGCTGTTTTACAGCACATGGGAAGCTAATCATCGTTCTTGTATACTGCTCTTCGAAAGCAAAGTAAGTACTTTACTGAAACTTAACGTTTAAAAAAACAAAATTGGTAAAAGTTTTTATTCATCTGCACGGCGTAATGTTTTGAGTAGGCGTCAATACATCTGATTTGTTTGGAAAGATCTAATTGGCAGTAATAGATAATAAAATGGGAGCACTTTCACATAGGTGTAAATTTCAGTACGAACATTATATAAATTTATAATTTTAAAGTTATACCTCTGTTACGCAGACCAACCTGTTACGTGTTTAATAGAGGTAAGTTCCAATTTTTTTTTCTCTTGTTAAGATGTTGACAGGCGCACGACTACCGAGTATTCGAAAACGAAGTAAGCATCGACTGCCTACGCACACGTGTTGTGTCCAGGAACGAATGTGAACTGTGCTGTGCTTGTCTGAAATTAGTTTCCTGCTGACTGGAATGCAGTGAGGCGTTATGTGAAGGATGTGTTGGTTGTCAAGTTGCTCATCAATCATCATCGCTCATTCCAGCAAACTACAGCGAGTTCGAGGATGGGCTGGAGTGACGTCATGGATACAGTATATAGATTGACTGCTGAAGAATTCGCTATATAATGGTTAAAAGTGGGCTTGGTATTCAGATAGCCCTTGTTATCTCGAAGTGCCTACTTCTTGATAGAATATTATTACTCATTAGATGGGTGCTGTACGCGGTATGCGCTGTACAAGAAACACTGGAAATTTTTTTGAATGAGTACTACGTACACCACACAAATCACTCTTCCCGTTTTCCATTCCGACTATTACTGTCATTGTACACTTGGCGTATGATTAGATACTAGCTCAGGTAGGTAACTAGTTAACGTGCAGAATTTCGTTTGCAAAGTATTTTTCAACCTGTACACTGTTTGCGTTCAGAAATTGCGCTGTTGTGTTTCGTTGCTTTTGCGGAGTTGTGCGAAGGAAAAACCAGTGGTTTTTATCTCCCTCATTCTGTCATGGTGTTTTATCGGAGATAATTCTTATCCGATATGATATTTCGTTAAGATGGCAGAACCTTGATTAAAGCTTTGCTTTACTAATGGATTAACATTTAAGTCTCTTGAGTTTTTTATTTTGTTCAGCTGTGATCACTGATGTTTTTTTTTTATTTCTTTGTTTTGTTCACTTTTGTGTTGGTTTGTTTTCGCCATCGTGTTGTCTTTTATTTTAGTTAGCTTCTGTTGCCCGTCCTGTTTTGTAAAAATAAGTTGTTCCTCTGTCTTTTTGTCTATTGAAAAGGAAACATTTTTTCTTTATTATCTGTCTGTGGCGTTGTAAAAGGTTATTTCGTTTATGTCTTGCTGAGTCTTTTGTGTTTATGTAGACTCGTGGTCTGCAATGTACGTAACACAGTCCAATCAAACCATGATAATAACATTAACTCACCATTGCTATTACACTTCAAAGATAAACAATTTATACCATGGCATTTCAAATATGTAACAGTGTAGCACAAAAGACCAGTTAAAACTTTTACGCATTGTTTTTATACAGTAACTGTGTCAACTATAGGTCGTAATCAGGGTTGGTCGGTCGTTACTTTGGTGCAATCGCATTGTACAGGTGCTCGCGGTTGCATGGTTATACCAGGAATTAACAGGGAAATATAAAACTATGCTGCATTCCTGTTTTATGTGTAATGTGTTTACATGAATTGTTCAGTGATTGCATTCAGTGCAGCAGTAGTGATATGAAGGAAATTATATATTTTCGCTTTTTTGGAATGCTGTTGACGAATACTACAAACTTTTTTATTCAACTTTAGTATATTAATTTATTTCTTTATTGCCAGATTTAGCCACAGGCTGGTTTACAGTGGGTAAGTGTTCATGCAAACCATTGAAGTTAACATACATATATTTTACATTACAAATAGAATAATTGTGTACTAAATCAACAATGAATTGAGACCCAGCAATTTCGCGAATTCTTTCGGTAACAATCTAAACTCTAGTTGTTACCGGCTCATGCTCCGGTCTAACGCCAGATCAGGTGGCACGGAATTCGGTACTTTTTTTTTTCCTTGCAGGTTCGTTACTGGTTGACTTCCATCTAAGTGTCTGTGGGCGTACAGACGCAGAAACTCAATGCACAAATGGTCAATAAGATCTTATCATATTTACTTCGTATAATAAAATTAACTTTATTTAAACATGCTTGAAAGCTGTCCTTGATGCCTTGGAAACAAAGGATTCTAGCTTTTTGTGTTCCTTTTGTGGATCTGTACCTGGTATTAGGGCATGTTTACTTGGTTAAGCATTTCACAAGTATAACTATTCCAAGTAAAGTTATTTTTAACAAACAGCTTTTGAAAATTGCAGTTTAGGAAATACTGATGCACCATAATCTTATCAGGGCCGTGCATTATCAAGCTTTATCAGTGAGCATGTGAGATATGACGGCTTGGTTTGCGTCAAGTTACTTTTAGAACTGAAATTCGCAGTATCGTAGGTATAATGAATCTAGGTATTCAGTATTCACCATGTAGCCCAAACGAAGTTCATTCATAATTGAACTTTTCGTGTAGCTAGCCTTCCAGTTCACCGAACTTGAGTGACATCACATTACTTAACTTGCGCTTGGATGAGTATGACTGAGGAACATGTCTGTTAGTTCTTCTAGCGTTGCCAATGTAATTTTGACACGAAAGTTTCCGATGTATAATTTTGACACGAAATTCTACCGATCATTCTACCGACATAGTATGTTATATAGTAGCCATTTAGCGACGTTTTGGTGTATGTATGTAATCTTGTCATTTTATGTGGAATCAGGAGAATAAAAATGGGGTCCATAGTGTAACGAACTGGTGAGTACCGAGGAAGGAAATGGTAATTGTTAAAACCTGGGACATATTCTTAAATCTTGAAAAATCACCATATTTACGTAGTTTATGGTAGTGAAATTCATTCAGTAAGCTTGTATAACAGACTGCTGTAAATGATCAGTTGGATACAATGCGATATTCGGAAGTGATATAGAAGATAAACACAAAGGTTGAGGAGAATAAAATTATTGTAGAAGAGTAGTAATAGCTGACGTTAGGTAGTAAATATCAACGCTGACGCATTTTGTTATCGTTGGCGAGTCGGCTTTGTTACACATTGAGCTAATCAAATTTCCACTCTAGAAAGGCACACATCCTTTGTACGAGATTTGAAATCGATGGACCATACTTTGTCTTCCCGATCAACTACACGGATACCAGCAAGGGCGTTAAGAGTGCCATGGTTACAGTGGGCCATAAAAGTGTCCATGTGATAGTAATTGTCGCGTATACCTGAGAAGGGACAACACTTCCTGCTTGTGATACGTATTACGTTTCAGTTACAACAGTATTACAAAGAAAGCAGATTGACGAGACATGGCCCGTCATTTCGGTAGATATCTGGCATTTTCACGCTCGTTGCACATCGGAGGTTAAATAAGTATTCGTCCGCCGCACAGCAGACTGCCCATTTCGTATCGTCTGAACGCCGTCATCCTACCAGTTCGTTACGAAACCGCGGCAGGGCGTTTCTCATCGGACACATAGATAAACCAAGGAAGAAGAGGCACATTATTGTGAAGAATATTCCGCAAAGGTAAAACCTGTAAAGAAATCGACGAAACTGTTGGCAGATCTGTCACCAGATTCCAAAGTATTATTTATAAATAAAAGATTAAAAACCGTCCAGAACGTGGCAAGAAGTGGCCGTCCTTCTGCATTTACGGAGCGCGAAAAACTCAAAGTGTGGAACGTCGCAGTCAATGCACGATTAAGTGCTCCGTAAATGGTGTGTGGTTGAGTGGGAGATGGGAAATACGGTATGTACCCAAACTGTGTGTGGTTGAGTGGGAGATGGGAAATACGGTATGTACCCAAACTGTGTGGAATATCTTCCATAATACTGGTTACCGGTGGCGAACGGCTCGTAGAAAGCCTTACATCAGTAAGGCTAATAATAATAATAATAATAATAATAATAAGAGGCTTAAGTATGTCTTAAGAGCATAACAATAAAGGTTTCGAATTCTCGAGGAACGTCGTCTTCAGTGATGAAAGTAAATTTAATTTAGCCACGTCCGACGGCCATCTGCGGGAAGAGAGAAATCTTCACTGCACCGTAAAACACGGTGGTGGGTCAAATTTTTGTATGTGGATGTACGAGTAGGAATGGTGTAGGTGATTTAGTTTTTATTTATGGAACGATGAACTACAGAGTCTACATTAACATCCTGAAAGAGCACCTGAACCAAAGGCGTTCAAGATAGGGGTCTGTCCCGAAGCATATGGCCCTGAACTCACAGCTTTGGCTGCTATATAATATACCTAAATGGGTGCAGATACCACCTCAGTTGCCCGACTTAAATTTTATCGAGAATTTGTGGTTCACTTTAGAATAAAAGAATTCAGAAGTCCTCCAAGGAGGACTTGTCAGAAGCATTGCTATTGGAGTGGCGGGAATTTTAGACAGAAACGACAAAACCTTTGGTCACGCCCATGCCAAGGAGGCTACAAGGAATTATCAAAAGGGAAGGGGGTCCCACAAAATATCAAAAGGCGGTAAAGGACTAAGGTGTGGGCTCGTGTGTTCGAGACGAGTACTTTGAGTTGCGTAGACAATGTAGGCCTATTTTACTTATTTTCTGTTTCTTTTTACAATCATTGTCAGTATTTGTGTTAAAAATTAATTTATTTGCTTGTATAAAATAAATGAACGTGTTTTCTTTGCGATGAACGTCGAAAGTCCTATGTAGCAGTGAGACGAATAGGTCTTAATCGTACAATTGTTTAAATCTTAGTAGAACAAAGTGTTTGTATACTGTTCTGATAAACCACTTGAGTACTCTGTTTTGCATATCTTGCGGTTAGGCTTTATAATTCATGAGCTGATATCCTGAGCTTAATGTTATGTTGTGTTTTCATTTTTACTCGTAGGTAATGCAGTGCTTATTTACAGGACTGACGTATCAAAATTATTCTCCGTAAATCACGCATGTTCAGTACCCGTAGAATGTCTCCCATAATTCAGTAAGGAAACTATTGCAGTTACTTTTCCAGTAGAGAGTTAAAACGTTGTTACTGTGTGTACCACGTTGTACACTGCTTTCACTAGCGCCCCCCCCCCCCCCCAATTTCAACATTGCCATGTGAGTGAAGAACTCCTACAAGTCTTATCAAGTGGGTCGGCGGGCATTTCCGGTGCGGCAACAGGTGGTCTGGCTCAGAAAGTCTTCCAGCCAAGCAGACGCCTTTTAGTATTAGCCCAACTACAGTCAAGCAGTATGCATTCCCTTCCTTTACGATCTTCGTATATTCTGGTTGTCGTTTGATGGCAGTGGTATAGTGAGATTGCTAGGGAAACTTTATTTGCCGCCAGTTCATTGCCTAATCCAAGTTAGTAAAAAATTATGAACATCCCAAATAACACAGAACTGTTTTTAGTTATGGACATAGCCGACAAAATCGAATTAAAACAAAGTTGAGAGTACCTGGATTAAAAAAAAAAAAAAAAGCTGACAACAGAACTTGAAATTAGCAAATCGTAATGTGAATGTTAGCATTTTGTTGTCTTAAGTTCACATTTGTGCCGATTTAAAAAAATGAAAAACACGGTCCTATTTGTGTAGGTGCTAAAATTCTATATTAAGTATTAAAATGGGTATTATATAGTTTCAAAATGCACGGTGTTAGGAATAACATCCCAACAGTTAATAATTTTCTTTAAACCTTTTTGTTTGTTAGGTACAGAATTTTTACTTACTCTGATTACTTTCTTTGTCTTCGTCGCTTTTCTTTGCGAGCGTAGTGTAAGCCATCATATCATTGATTTAGTGCAGATCATCGCGAGATGTGTCCTGCGGAACACTGCGCTAGTATTTTTTTTTTCATCGAGATTCTGTGAAATTAAAACTTTCTCTAATAGCTTCAGCTATTATTTTTTGAAGTGTCACTAAAACTTGACTGCAAACAGGACTTGACAGTTTTCGGTGTTTCTGCAGGTCAGTTTTAATAAGTTCGCATGGCTCAGTAGACTTTTTTATTTTTAATGAATAGCATGATATGTGATAAATTCAGAAGTAATCATAGTAAAGTGCAAGCCATAACGATCACATTAAAAAAACGCCATGTTTATAAAACATTGGTCATATAGTGATCATATTTTATCTATAATATTACATTCTGAATTCGAAAGGTTCCACCAAATCTAAGAAAAGGCAAATACTCCTGGGTTAGTGGACGTAAAGAAACAGTACTACTTACGGGGTGGTCTTATTAAACTTACTGGTTTAGTAGCGTGCGTAATTGCCTTTTTCTGGTTATGTCGAAGGACTTAAAACATGTTTCAATTCGCAGAATGTCGTGAAAAATATTTGCATTTATAAGTAAATTTGAGTTATTTCTATTATAACACAGATTGCCTCTTCGTTAAATAATTTCATTTCAAAGTGTGTTTCACTTACTCTTTTAAACAGTTTTGGCGTTTCACCACTAATTTTGATAGCAGCAGCTGGTTGACAACACTTGTGAAAACTAACAAACTTATAGGCTGTTAACTATAAAGTGAGCAATTTTGAAAGACCTCTCATTTGGAATAATAGTCAGTAAATATATTTTATTTTATCCTTATACGTTAACTTCCGAGTGCGGTGGAATATACACACTATGTTTATTAGTTACATGGAAATATTTATTTAAGAGTGCTGTTAAAGGATAAAAAATGGTTGAAAGGAATAAGTAACTAGTGCTTCATAAGTGCTCACTTTACCGTGAACAGTCTATACTTACTTCTTACTTCTGATGGCCCAGCAACGTTGGTGATGCTTTGGCCTCCTTAGCAATGCCTCGCCATTTTGCTTTCGGTCTTGGAACCATATTATCCTTACACCATTGCAATTAAAAAAAAAATGGAATTCCATCATACATTATTTTTATGGTACGGGTCTGATCTGATCGTGTCACATGTCCTACCCATGATATTCTGCGTGACCTAACATAACTGGTAATGAAATTTTGTTTTGTAATATCTCTCACTTGTCACTCGTGAAAAACAGTCCGAATTCACAGTAGGGGATACGCTATTTTCTAATTCTATGGGTGTATTAGGTACTGAATTAACTGGGCAAGTTGTCACGGAACATAGTTGTGATAAGCATATTTAAATTACATTCTCTGTCGATTTCAACTTTATTACCACGCAGAATCTCAGGAGGTGCCAGTTACTACGTATGTAGTTATTTGTCTTATTTTCTAAAATTTTAAGATACGTGATCTCTGCAGTAAAGATCTTACATCACGAAAGTGTAATGATTGTCAAAATTTTATGGCGTATAGGTAAGTGAAAGTTAGAGAGAGATTTTTTTTTTTTCGTGAAATCGGTTAGGTGTAATATCGTTGCCTTATTCGCGAACGGTGCAGAAGTTCAGGAAGTTACTATGTGCGCAACAGTTATAATTTTTTGTCGATCAGTTAATTTATTGAATGGTCACGTTATTACTATAATGTAAGAACTGCATCATGAAATAGTTTACCAATGCCTACGTGGAAGTGTTACGGATTTTTTTTTGTTTTAAATAATTCCGTACCAGAATGAGGAGCCATATCTTTGATTGCGCCAGTTACCTGTGTGATGACCTACAATCTACATCATCGGCGGTGAAGGAATATGTAAATTATGTAATTATTACAAAACTGTCAAAGTTGTTAACATAAAATGGAGAGTATGGAGAAGCTATGAACCGGTTTATCGACACGTGGCAAATCTAAATAACTGTTCTATTCACTGTCGCAATGCAAAAATTAGGGCAAAAGCGAAATCGAGCAGACCACTATTGTATTAAGAAAATACTTTTACCTGTTGAAATTTAATCAAACTGCATTACGAATTGGCTAGAGCAAGTATACCAACATTACAAAGCTCTTGTTTACTAATCAGTTTTCTAACCTCAAACCCAATCCACTCCATTTTTGCTAGTCGTGCAGGCAGAAAAGCAGTTCAATGCTGGGACACGGAGACTGGTTGTGCGCAGCCAGCGAGATCGGTCTACCTCATCTTTAGTGTATGGTAGGAATCCACTACGCTGTCTGCTGATCGCGTTGAGTCATGCGGCAGGAGTCACGTAAGACCTGCATCGCGGTGACTCCACGGCATTCTATGGCATTGTAGCTGTAGTTTATTTCTGTCGCCAACCAACTACCCACTCATGCGCTGCCCTTATCTATAATCTTCTTTCTAATATGATACGCAACAGTAGCCGGAATAGCTACACTTTAGGGAATTCAGTTTTTATAGTGAATTTCTTCGTATAGTTAATGATACGCAGTTCTGTTCTTGGGAGTTGTCTAAGTAACCATGTCTCCTGTGACGTCGGAATACTAAAACTTGTTTTCTTTACTTACAAAATTGACACCAACTTTAAGAATAGTCATTATTTAATTTTTCCCCGTATTTAGATAACGAATCAGTCATCGCAAGCTCTTTTTTCCCCATACAAACAAAAACAAGCCGCAGGAGTTTTTAGAATGCAAGTAATGCTCCACAGACTTAGGTTGGAATTACGATTATTTCACGTATCATGTAACAGGTAACGAGAAAAACTATCACTTAGGCAGGCTACACCTTGACTAATGCGTTTCAAGGAGACCACGATTATTTGACGTAACGTTCACGTGATGGTAAACCCTGTCACTGTCTAGCTTTTGTGTGATACGTAACTCTGCACCACGTGATCTCGCTGGCTAATCACTATAGGGATGATTTTTGTTATCTTTACTTTTCATGGTTTTGTTTATATTTTCGTGATGTTGTATGTTTACGATTTAATATAATCCATTTACGGTTACTTCAACCTTTTATGAAGCCCTGCTAATGTTCTACTTGCAGGATATTCCTCCGCCTCGTGCAAACTAAGCTTAACAAGTCTGGAGAATTACACCAGAGGGACAACTCACCAAATTCGTGCGCACGCAGTTGTGATATTTTGTATAAGAACTGTTGCTCACTAGACGTTAGTAACACACCAATTTTCTCCCTGTTTTTAATTCAAATGATTTATCAATGAAACATAATTTATAGGTAAGATATTAATAGCATTTCTATTTAATAGGGAAAAAAGTAACCTTTATGAACACAAATATAAAACGCTTGTGATAAAGGGCGTATTTAGGAAATAAGTAAACACGTCATACATGGGAAGATTTTTCTAAGGTTTGATTCAAAAAGGCCGAAGGAACCGGGAATGGGCTATATGTAATTTTATCCCGGAAATGAGGACGCGAGCAGTAGAAATTAGGCTTGAGAATTTTTTTTTATTTTTAATTAATCATGGATACTAAGTTGCGGCAGTTCACAA
The DNA here is from genome assembly GCA_029891345.1 of Dryococelus australis. Classification (NCBI taxonomy): domain Eukaryota; kingdom Metazoa; phylum Arthropoda; class Insecta; order Phasmatodea; family Phasmatidae; genus Dryococelus; species Dryococelus australis. The sequence continues at coordinate 95,579,411 of CM056994.1, forward strand.
TGTTTTTCAGAGGTGTGAAAATGCGTGCGTGAAAGGCAGAATGTTTACCATTAATTTGCAATTTATTATAGGTTTACTTCATGAAACGCAATTTAATCTTCTCACCAGATCCAAGTCTATGACATACGATTTATTCTATATATATATATATATATATATATATATATATATATATATATATATATATATATATATATATAATGTTCACGATAAAGTGAGCACTTTTTAAGGCCCTCTCAAAAGGCATTAACCACTAATAAATATGTTTTATTGTAGCCTCGGACATTAACTTTTGATAGCGGTGAAAGTATACAGCATATTTATCAGTCACATGACAATGCTGATATTAAAAAGTGCCGGAATGACAAAAACTGATTTAAAAGAAAAGACAAAAACTGGCTTAAAAGAATAATTGGGAAGGGTCTTGAAAAGTGCTCACTTTTTCGTGAATAGTCTATACACGAAAAACATGTCCTCATCTCCTAGAGACATTTCGTTCTGAAGGTTATGCCGATCTCCCAGTTGTTTTCAAGTTTGTATAAATCACGAACGCTACACTTTCGCAACCTGTTCTAGGCACATCAAAGTTAAGCCACAAATACGCCTCAATACCTTCGATTTTGACAGTTTTCAATCTGAAGAGCAACACTACTTATCCCCGATATTTTTATCCAGCACACAAAGTTTGAAGCATCATAATATACTAGCCAAGAAAACGATGTTTTACGTACACGTGAAATTGTAGCGTCATGCATGTTACGTGTAACGTGTCGCCATCGTAATCCATATCTTTTTATAGAGACCTTGCGAATGAGCGCTGTAAATCACTTGTTGCACGTTTAATTTGTTTGGCTGAGGGCTAGGTTGAAGGGACGGAGAGTTGAACTGGGTAGTATTTCACTACATGTACGCATTCCTACCACCTACGAGAATAATTGTAGTATATTTGCTCTTACTTCGCACAATTTCGGAGGCCGTGGTGGCGTAGTGGTTAGACTATACTCCCACCAAGGCGAACCGGGTTCGATTCCCGGAGGGGTCCTGGATTTTCGCATGTGGGAATCGTTTCGGACGATACGAATCTGTCGTTGCGAATCTGTCGTTTCCTCCGCCCTTACACTTCGGACTGCTCCATACTTTCCTCGGCTCCCAAATCTCTTCACTCACTCATTCACTCGCTTTCGCTGGATTTTCATGTCATTTGCGTGGTTTCAATATTCGTGTCAACATGTAGTTTTCATGACTCACGTGTATAGGCTGTTCACGATAAAATGAGCCCTTTTTAAGGCCCTCCCAACAGGCATTAACCACTAATAAGTATAGTTTATTGCATCCTCGGGCATTAAATTTTGAAGGTTGTGAAATGTATACACTGTTTTTATTGGTCACATTGCAATGTTTATATTAAAAAGCAACAGGAAGATGGAAATTGGATGAAAGGAAAAATTTAGAAGGGCCTTAAAAAGTGCTCACTTTATCGTGAACAGCCTATACACGTTTTCGCCTTAACTGCGTACACGACCTTGATGAAGAGGGGGCAAGGGCTTGTGTTTCACATACATACTGTATATCCGGGGGTTTCACTTGAGTTAGCCTTGCAATAGTGGTGGATAACACGCCGACAACGCCATACCGCTTTGGTAATCTGGTGGTCTTCGGACCGCCATGGTTCAACAGGCATTGCGGGATCAGACACTTTGGTGGGTGACCGTTCGAGGAACGCCCCGTAGCCGAAGGCGCACGTCAAACACTAGGTATAGGCCGTTCACGGTAGAGTGAGCACTTTTTGAAGCTGTTTCATCAGACATAATAACCAATAAATACATTTCATTGTGGACTCGGGACTTTTGGTTTTGGGTATGGTGAATGTATACACTGATTATTACTCACATGGCAGGGTTTACATTAACAAGTGGAGGGAAGGATACAAATTTGTTGATAGAGAAAAGTAACTAGAGCTTCAAAAGGGCTCAGTTTACCGTAAACGGCCTATAGGCCAACTAGGGTCATCACAAAGCTACGCTTGGAGGCGAGGTCGTGTCGACCAGGTACTCCATGCAACATGTCCCAGACTGGGACGCCTCAGGTGTAGGCTGGCGCCAGCAAAACTACGGCCTGCTACAGGTGATTGATGTGGCTAGAAGCGGGATTGTGATCCAGGTGCGGCGTCGTTGTGTCGTGGGCGTCGAGTCGCGTAGAAGCGCCCGCTCAAGGCTATCCACTGGCAGCACTTTTGTATCTCATTACAGCGACCCATCGCCTGTCCTCAGCTGGTGGCTGGCCGCACTCCTGTTCACGAGGCAGGCGGTTGTTACGCCATGGCGTGCGCTGGCTGTCTGTTAACTTCAGCGTATGTGCAAAATAATATTTTTTTTACATGTTTATAGTGGACGCTTTGCTAATAACTAATTTAACTAGTTTTGCACATAAATTACGATAAAATATTAAGAATCTGTGGAAAGAATCTCATTGATCCCTTGAGGTTTCTAACCTACCTGCTTTTAGTATTAGTGTACATAGAACTAACGTATTCAATGTTTGGAATTAATCTTTTTATTGTAATTCACAGTAGTTATGCAGTGAAACGCGGAAGTTATGTTCGGAATTCTAATTTATAATATTACGTTGCCGGTCATGAATGTAGATCTTTTTAACGTGTATTTCGGCTGTTCCCCAGCTAGCATTTCAGTGTGAAGTGCGATGTTGATTACAAATCCACGCACATCACAAGTAAGCCAAGGTTATATAAATTACATTTTTAGATTTAATCCTGTCTCATTTTTAAATAGGAAGCTAAAACCTCATTGGCCAGTACTATTTTTGTTCGATTCGTCTTCGAGACGAATATTTTCATACTTGGCGTGGGTTTGAGTTGGACGCTATGAATCATGGCGAAAGAAGAGTTATTACTGTTAACATATTATAACTGCACCCCCCCACCCCTTCATTTTTGGTCAGTTTTACGTGTCCCTTACAGATACCTACGCTTGACTTTCCTTTGGAATTGTTCACGTTTAGACTATTTGGACGACTATTTTTCAGAGCAAAACATACTGCAATAAATGCACTTGTAATCGGAAGATTTCTAAATTATGCCCTAGTCTATTCGTTACGGAAACAAATATTTTTGTCGAATATCGATACGAGTCCGTCGTGACTACCAGTTCACTTAGGTATTTTATAAAGTAATCTGGCGTTTCAAGCTTGATGTTCGTTTTTGTGGCCACGGGGCGCGATTCCTGCTCACTTTTCCACTAATCGGGAATCCGATTTGCGTCGTGGAAACAATAAGCGTAATGAAAGGTACAATGGTGATGTGTAGGGGTTACCTGCCTGTCGGGATGTCGTGAATTCCGCTACGGCTAGTCAGCGATACTCATGTAATTTTGCTCCCGAGAAGCTGAAAGTAAACGAGAGAATCGCTCGCGTCCCAGGTGACTAAACGTACGAAGCAGTATTCGTAATGTGTTTTACCGCTGACACATGTTTCCAGGTAGACGACGTTACTAGGGTAACGTGGCTTCGACTTTCCGTGTTCTGTGGAGAGTCGACGTCACAAAATCGACTTGAAAGGCGCTGACATGCTCCGTACATAGTACAATCAGAATATAATGTTTGTTACAAGTCGCTGTGTGTAGTTCATCACCAGGACATCTTTCAGCGTGTTTAGGGAATACCCTAGTAGGAGTAGGACAGGCCTTCAGGTATTTTAATCCACATATGGCACAATTTCGACCGTTCTAAAGAAATTCGTAAAGATAGCTTCAGAGAGCAGTCGCCTGTCGTGCTGAATTAATCTCTTCTTAATTTAGTGCTCCAACTCGTAATTGCCAGACAGTTTGGTTTCTAAGGGGGAGAAAAATTTGTATAAAGCACCAACCATAGAGCTTAATTAGAACAGTGGTTTTAATGTGATGAAAACGCCACGTCTATTGTCTACCGCTGTTTCGTTTCGAAGCCGATTTTGCCAGCATGTTCGGGTGGTCATTCTAAGAAAAATCTTTAATATACACAATTTCATTACACTGTAAATAATATTGACGAAATTACGTGACAGTTGTAAGGTAACAGTGAGAAACTTGTTTGGGAATCATATTTTTCTTTACATTTAAGGAACAATTATCGCACTCTGGAGTAAAATTCACTTAATGACAGTGAAATATCCCATACATGGAAGGATGGGAAAATTTCCTTACGACGTTGTGCATCTCCTCAGAATTGTCTCGACAGCTGGACGGAGGAAAGAAACAAAATGAGGTGCTATGTTGGACAGCTTGTAGGACCTGTATTAGCGCAGGCATAATTTTAAGCAATAAAAATTAATTTTAAGGTAGAAAATCTGAAAAATACAATCATCAAATAGTCACAAGTCGAAAGTTTGTAAAAACAAAAATTGAATAAGACAATTCGTTAAAGACTATGAAAAACGGATAATTTTATGTTCCTGTGTTGATAGCTTAATGTACACATTTACCTTTACCCACGTACTTTTTATATCGAGGGAATAATTAAGACACTTGGATAAGTATTGACTTCAAAGTACACACTAAATAAATTCTCCACAAACCTTGCTTTGTATCGCACAAAAGTAAAATGAGCAATCTGTTTCACAAAATAATTACTATAACAAGTTGCAGGAATAACTAATTTGCGAAGTTGCTCTCAAAATGGCGGTAATGTTCAAGCTAATAATAATTAAGAAACATTGTAGGGAAAACTTGTAGTTATTGCAATTACAATTTTTGCAGGTAACTTAAATTAATACGATATTTTCGTGGTGGATTACACTAACCCAGCTATGTTGTCCTCGTGGTGTGATGGATAGCGCACAGGTCTCCCGAGGTCGAGAACTGCGCCCCCCCCCCCCCCAAGTGTCGATAATTTTTAGAATTTGTGGTTTCGGTTACTATTCGTATACGAATGTAGGTAATAATAAAATAGACTGTACTAATATTCGCTTTTTTTTTTTTTAAATTTAATTTAATTCTACAGTTTAATGGATGTTCCCTTATTTGTATGGGATTTCCCCACACTTTTATAATGTATTTTTCGATACGACTCGGGAATAGTAATTTACTTATGTATATTTACTCTACGTTTAAGAGGCAATTTTACCTCACATATAAGTGTAATTTGCTTCCCTTACACGCAATTTTTAGTAGATTTTATTACAGATAACACTATGGAATTGCTTTATAGTACATGTGGAATATTTTTCCTCTACTTTTAATATGTTTACAGAATTCCTTGATGTTTCGTTGAACCTTTGAATGTGTCTGGACCAACATAAACGGTGGATTTTCCGATCTGCTACGAATAACTTCAATTTCGGCAACGAAAATAATTGGATTCTGCATTAAATTTGTGAGTGCAATTTCATGAAACATGTTGTCATCGGTTGGATGTTGTTTTGATAGTAATGTGAGAAATTACGTTCACATCTCTGCAGTCATTCTAATATCAAAAGTTAAAAGCTATTTTCTGGAAAGAAATGTTGACATATTCATGTTTTTGACCAACATTTATCTGAACGGGTTTTCATGAAAGTGTGCTGTAAAAATTTGTTCAATTTGGTTTAGCCACCGAGGTTTTATTACAACTATTCTCGGCATTCATAACGTCATCGTATCAAAACCTGCCATTTGCTTGCACATAGTGTGTATACAGTTATTAATTTGGGAGTTATTTGTGCTTTAAGTCGCACACTATCATTAAGAATTTGATACGTCGGCAAATATTGTAATGTTTGTAGCGGGAGAATAGTATTTTGTAATATTCTACTTAAATAGTATAACGCGTATGAGAACATATTCCTAAGTTTTGGCAACAAATGGTAATATAATTCTAGTATCTTTTAACGATAAAACACATGTCATTTGCCGTACATGATGGACTAAATACTTAGTATTATTATCTTGGAGGGCTTCATTCCTTGCATAGTAGCAAAAACATATAATTTACTGAAATTAGCGTGTAAGCATTTACATTGTGCGCACACTACAAGAGATAATGCATGTTGCAGTGTTATGTAAATAATACAGCAGAGTTCTGAACAGCTGATTATACATACGCCACATGGCAGTGTTTGCACTGAAAGTAGGATATAAGCAGGGAAGTGATCATTTTACCCTGAACAGCCCTTATCAGTAGGCGGGGAGTAGTGTGAATAGAAAAGATTTGGGCGGCTCTTAGCATCAAGGTCTTTAGAGCCGATGACGCCGGAATGGAATGGCGGGGGTAACTGGAGATCCCCGAGAAAACCCGCCGAACAGCTACACGATTCCCACATTCGAAAATCCAGGCGTGACCCCGCCGGGAATCGAACCCTGTTGGCCTAGATTGGAGGCGATTAATCTGACCTGGACCACTACACTACACCACCGCAAGCCTCTTTATCAGTAGCAGCTGGCATAAGATTATTATGGCGTAGAAATCTAAGAGGTTTAGTTATAAAAGTACAACCAAATGCTAATATCTTGGGAACTAAGTAGAATCTATTAATAGCATTTGCCTAGAATTACCATCCCAACACTCTGAGAAAGCTTCTCGATTTTGTGACGAAACATTCGGAAAGCTGTAACGTTATTGATTTTATTTATTTTTTGCTGTTAGGAATTTTGTTTACCATAATAACCGTTCATTTATGAGTTACAGAGTTAATGCTACTGGCGGCTGTGTACGCGTATACTCTTCAGTATTGTGGTGGAGTTGAGATAATACATAAGAGTGAATGGAGCAACGCCGGAATTTAAGGGCGGAGGAAACGTGAGATCCTCCAGAAAACCCGCCGACCAAAGGCACCGCCCGGCACGATTCCGTGTGTGTTTGAAACGTGTGCAAGGTGAAACGTTTCAAGGTCTCGCGTTTGAGCAGCGACGCGACGCTATCTGTTTGCTAGACACCCAGGATTTAATTTTATGGTGCGTCGCAGATAAAAAGTCTTGAACGTGTTTCCAGTTGTGCAATTTTGAATTCTCTCGTCTACAGCGAGTTTGTGAAAACTGCGACTGTCCTAAAGAGTTCCTTAATGCGGTATGTGACCTTATTACAAGAGTTTTAATTAGTGTGACTAAATTTGGGCGTAGTTCCCATGCCGTTTCACGTTGCCAAGTAAGTCGAAAACAGGACTGGTATTTCGTGCCATAGTTTTCTGTGACAAACCTGTTGATGGTTAATTCGATCCACACTCCGACGTCGCTGTGTGTCGCCTTTTTAAGTAAAACCTGGTCTGTTAATTTTCACATTTTAACAGGGAAAGTTAATGACCAGTAAATAATAAGTGCATTACTGAATGTGAAAGTATTGTTACTATTTCTCTCTCTAGAAATTAAGTGGGCTATACCAAGTTCGTTAAGGGATGGAGGCCTTAATCAAATAAGAGAATTAATTAAAATTTCCTTATTTTATTTACAATAACTACAGCAAAATTTTCTGAACTCGAATTCTCACTACAAATTGAAATCACTTAGTGTTCACAATTAACACTAATTAATAAAATTGGTTATTACGGCAAAGAAATCAATGAAATTAAATAATTAAAGATCAATCCCAATAGACAGTGTATCAACCTATGCAATTATTTTATAATTTGTGTGTCCATATTTGACAGTTCGAATATTTACAATAACATCAGTATTACACTTCCATTCAGTCCCTCCTCAGTTCAGTCCATGTACCGCCAGTTGCAATGTTATGGAATTCTCCAAGCGCCCTCACGCACAGTAAGCTTCACTCGTCGGTTTCACACCCTCTCGTCCATTCAAGCCACGAACACTTCACTCGCCGTCGTCCCGCGATCTCCAGTCGTCGTCCATACTTTACTTCACTCGCGCACACTCACCAGGCGGCCTCCGTCAAAGACTGCCGGCCGCTGGGTTGCAACAGTATATGTAGTGTCTTAGGCCACCACCTAGAATCTTCCCCAACTTGAGTGATGCGTCGCGGAGGGCTCAGGCGCCAGCAAGTCTCACCAGAACATTCTTGCGTCGTCGCTAAACGTATCGGAAACTCTAGCAGGCGAGAGGAGGTCCGTGACGCCAGCAAGTCCCGCCGCTGTCGGCATTCACGTAATTCCCGGAAGGGGTGATCAGAGGAGGCCGCGAGCGCATCGTTCCTAGAAGAGGGGAGGGCGAGGATGGTCTCCGATTACGGCGTGGGGCAACGGAGTCGGCGCCAGCTGCAGCACGTAACAGTATTGGGAAAAGTCGCCAGGTGTGTATCAGGGTTCGCCGGGAATGGAGATCTCTTTTCTTCAAAAATAAAATAACATAATTTCCTGGTAATTGTATAACCTAACGTGTCCTATTTCCCGGAGTTTTACTTTATATGGGGTCAACAGGACCAAAAAATAAAACTTGATTTGTATAATTTACATCATACCGTCTATGTTTACTGTTAATACGTATTATTCGTGCCACCGTCAGTGAGGCCACTGCATAATCACATAATCATCACATAGTGTCCACACATGCACGACAAAAATGTCCATTGCCATAAATTATCATAGATCTATATGTGTGCCACTCGCGCATCCGGTCCCACTTGCCTACAGTGCAGCCAGCCTTTGACGCACACAGCACTGACGGCCGTACTGTGTTCCAGACTGCCAACACAGCGGCTGCCGCGGAACTGATCTCGCTCCAAGCTGAGGGGGTGGATGGGGGTGATGACCAGGAAGTTTGCGCAACGTGTACTCTAGGCATTAGGCGTATTTTCGCGGTTGCTTTGGTAACTGGCTGATCATCAGCGTTCACGACGAAATGATCACATCGCGAAAATGCTTATTGTAAACACAGATTGAGGTTATCCACGTTTGTAAGACTCACCTCCGACCCATTTCAAAAAAACTTTCCAACTTTCGTCCCGAAATAAGTTACCATCTTCATTTTGAACTACCGAATATTCACCTTTTCTTAACATTGAAAGGCAAGCATGTGGTAATTCAAGTTGGAAATGCAATGAGAGAAACCCGGAATTCAAAACGATGAGCAGTAATCATCAACATCTGGGTTAACAATTCTATTAACGTGCTCCTCACTGCGTTATCCAAAAATGGTGAACGCTGGTTACCCCGGTCACCGTGCGTTGAAAACAAAGTGGTGAACAGGAGCGCGAAACCACCTCGTTACCAATTCAACCGCGAAAATACGGCTATTGTTTCCACGGAAGGAGGTAATATCAATCCCGACAGCGCGCTATTTGGCCCCGTGCTAGCGATATCGCGGTTAGGTTTGTAACTCTGTCCGCTACTCGTATTCGGTGATGCCCTTGGAGCACTGAGCTTCGCGCGCCCGAGGTCGCAGAGCGACAGCCTTTAACAAAATTCGTAGTGGAGCTTTTGTAGAAATCTGAAGCGTTAGCGTTTGTAGAGCTTACTATCGTATTCAGCAGAGTTCAATTGGAATAAATCTTCCCAGTTTACACTGATTAACTTGACTTATTTTAACGCGAATTTGTTATAGATCGTGGTTTCAATCGTTCTATGTTTGTTGCAATATCTTCTTGTACGTTTGAACTCAATGAATAGTTTGCATTTCGTGTATAATGCAATATGGTATTTATCATAAATGTATATTTCGAAAGCCATTATTAGTTCAACATCATTTAGATTTTACTGTATGATTCTTTCCTGTTAATGCTATTTTTTCTATTCGTAATACCGTTGCGCTGGGGGTAGAAAGTTGCACAATTTTATGTGTGTCGGCATTGTGTATTTTAGTTTGTTGCATGTCTGCTGTTGCTCCCGAGCTTGTATACAAACCTTATTCCAAAACTCATGGCTTAAACGAAGATAAAAAGAATGACATTGCTTGTTAAATTAACAGAAAACTAGCTTACTTTCAATGCTGATTTGGAATAAAATTAGGTTCAGACTTGACATTAGAAAAAATACGGGAAAGTATGGGAAACTTTAGGTTATGTTTTATTATTATTATTGATTTTTTTTTTCGCATGCCTAAGTAAATTCACTGTTGTTCAAATGACAATGTGTAGAACGTATCAGTATAATGAAGTACCTTAGTACCTGATGTCGGTTAGTAAATTGTGCAAGTTTTCCATAGGTTCATAGAAATGTACTATTGGCAGGCGTATTATTTCCCATACGGTAACCTAACATGTAAGTATATTAAGTACAGAATTGGCGGATATGAGATCAGTTTTTCCTCGATCGGCTTGGTGAAAGAGCAGTGTATTTCGTGTGAAGATTCGATTATTTTACAAATCATAGTTAGCTATGACATTCTGGCAGCTTTAATGTGCAGGTAATCACGAATTTATCGGGACACTTAATAGGTATTTAATATCGTAATGACATATGTTCATTTACAGTTTGTAAAAATAATATCATTCGTATATTCTAGTAAAAGTTTGTGCTCCTATACTCTTGTTAACAGTCATGAAAGAAAAACTTAACATTTCCTCTAATACTCGTAATCTGAGGATAAATAACAATTATTTACAAACAAAATTGTTTGTACACATACCAATGAAAATAAAATTCACTGAAACACTTAAAATTAAGTAACTGGTTTGACTACCGTTACGGTTTGACAACTTTCTTCAAAACTTGTGGCATGCTCTGTACTAAAATTTTCGTTTTTCTTTTCCAAGGAGATATCGTACTATTCTGCGAGAAGTCTCGTCTTCTGCTCTGCTTTGGGTTTTGGTCTAGATTGAACCATCTAGTTAAGTTTGGACTTTGATGGGGCTCATATCTGAACTTTTTGGTGATGTATGGAGCACTTCGGAGCAATTGTAGAGCAGATACATATATACAATATCGGAGGTGTGCTTGGGGTCGTTGTCTTAGTAAGACCATGAGCTTACTTTGCAATTCGAATTTTTTCTGCACTTTTTCGTAAATTTTGGCGAACAAGCCTTTCTTTTTCAATATGTCGTTAATGAACACCAGCTGACACAAAGTCCGACACCATTATATGTACTCCTCCATGTAAGTCCTCTTCAGATTATTGGTTGTCGGCTCTTGGTTATGTTTTTCTCCAGACTGTTTGCCTACCAGCTGAACCATGCACGTTGGATTTTCTCTCAACTCCAATAAACTTTTTTCCACCTAAGTTCTTTTTTATAGTGATAATCCTTTGCGTGCTTAACTCGTAAATGTTGGGGTTTCTCTCGTGCTGTTATGGTTTTATATTTTATACCAGGTACTGGAGAAGATTTACGTTAGCTAAACTGAAGTTGTTTTTGAAGACTGAACAGTGTTTGATTGTTATAATTATAATAAATATAAGTTTTTGGTGAGGGAGATCCTAATCAAATTCAATATACGACTGGCCGGAATGATATCGTAGCCGTAGGCCTTCGGAAAGCGACGAGAGGCACGCCAAGTCGCATCTTAAGGGCTTCTCTCGCCTTATGCCCCCAGACAGACTCCTGCTAAGTGTTTCCTAGTAATAATCCCGAATACCAACGTGGTGCGGGAGGAGAGATCCACCGGCGCTTCGGCGCTATGTTTTAAAACTGTAACTGGTTTTTGGATTCTTGGCCTGGCTACAGGATTCGTCGTTGCAGTTCACTAGGCTCGACATGGGCTCTTACTAGTGACTGATTGAACTTCACTAGCCAACTTAGGAGCACTTATTCCAGGATTCAATTTTATTTGTCTCACAATCTCAAGATTTATTTCTGTCTGTGGAGACTCTGGGACGGCTAGTGTGTTGTTTCAGCTTTATCCTGTCTCCATTCTTACATCCATGAGTGATATCGGACCCCGTACTTCTCTTAACATACAGGCAATGTTTCTAATGATTTTATCTTTCTGGTGATACTATATTACTGTCTTTGATTAAATGTCTTCTCCTTTCCCATTCGCCCCATACTGTTGTCAAAAACTCTTTAAAGGCTGGAACTCAACTGCCCTCCAGGGCTTAAAAAAAACAGCCTTGATAAACTGTGTCCGGATAATTTAGTTGCATTAGAAACTGTCAGTTATCATCAGTTTTTTACAGTATTTTGCGTGTATTCACCAATTTGCGCTAATTGTGACTGAAATGTAAAAAACGTATGTACGCCCATTTACATTGTAAAAAAATAAGTGTATTACATATCAGCTGTTAGAATAATCTCGTTATTACCTGTGCGTAAAAACACGTAGTTCCGAAGTTAATGTAAACCGCCGGGGAGAGAAAATGATCTTCCAATTATTATTATTATTTAATGCGGCTATAGGATCATTGCTCTGGATGCGGTCTGAACTTTAGGGCATTCCGTGTCGCCTTGGCCGGTGGCGGGAGAGCATTGCAACGGCGTGCGTCACTCACCACGTGTCTGCGCGCGTGTCTGCCGGCTCTCTCTCTCGTGTTGTTTATAGGCCTGTTGTTGGGGGGGGGGGGGGGGGTAAGTCGCATTCCATGCGGGTCGCTGGTCCAGTGCCTCGGCCGCTGCTACGCCGTTGGCAGTGCGGCACGCTGCTCGCAGAGTTCTCCGTGGCAGTTAATGGATTTTCCCTGCATTTCGGGATGTGCAACCTATAATATCCCCTCCGTTCGAAGTCGTATAATCGGACTGTAATTTTGTAAATTCGCAGAAGATTGCAGTTGCCACAGACGACGCTCACAGTGCAGCCGCTTGCGGCCGGCGTGACGCCGAAACCCATCAGTCTGGGCCGGGGCTGGGCGACTGCCGCCAACCGTTCAGGAATATTCGGGTTTTCAGAATGCGGCTGTGTCGAAGTAGTAGTGTTCTGCGTCTGGCGGGAACGCGAACACTGACTTACTGCCTCAGAGAAGTGGCAGTGCAGGATTTTGGGCGATGAATTTTAAGCTACACTTCATTTAATTTCATCATCCGACGTTATTTCTCGCGTGCTATTACTAGGCAACTAAAATCAAAGTGATCACTTGCCCCCTGCGAGTGGCGTTTAATATTTTCTCGAGGAAATTTCTCCTCCACAAATGATATTTCCATATAAGTGTTAGCTGTTAATATTGGGCAGTCTAGTTTAAAAATGGTCAGTAACAATATCGCTATGCTTTTCGGCGTTATCGGGTTTTAACTGATCTGGTCGTGATGTACTAGAGCCTCGACTAACGTGGCCCAACACGATGTCTTCAAATGTTATGAGAGACATAATTTCGATGATTTAAATTTCTATTGATTAGCTGTCACTGGGAACTCGGACATGAGACTGGAGTGTACAAGGCGAACGCAAGGATCGTCGCTGAACTGTGGGAATGGCGTCCGTACCAGTGTCAGAAGATTATGTTTGATACTTTCCCATTTGATAACTACTAAGATTTCAAGCCATACGCAAATTAATGTACCTGACGTCTTTGAACTGAATCTTATTCTCCGTAAAATCTTTTTAATAGAAAAAACCTTTCTACATAAAAGTTTGTTCAGTAAAGTAAGTTATATAGCTACAGTGCACAACAAGGCAGACTTCAACAAGATGACCAAAGAGGCACCTCCCACCACGTCTGACATTCGAGTAACTAGTTCGGAGGCATTCCGCGCGCCACCAGCGATGTGCGACTCCGGTAAAGGCCAGGGCAGAATACAAAACAGCGTAGTGCTTGTTTCGCAGTCCAGCGGTATCTCGTCAAATAATTTCTGTGCGTCTCAGCCAAGACAACATTTTGCACATCTCTGAATCATAGTAGTCTTGTCACTTTTACGCTCTCTCGTCCGTATGAATCCTAATAAAATGCATAATATGAATATAGATTAGTTTGTTTTCGACTCAGAAATTCGTCGAACCCTCTCTATTGCTCGAGCTGATTATGAGAAAAGCAACATATACACATAAAAAAATATTAATGCAATATACATGATTATTCAGCTAGTTGTTCACCCCAAATACCGAACCACTGAAGGTATCGAAATTTTGATTTCGAACTCGTAAAGGGCACTACTGGGTTCATAAGACACCGTATATGTATGTTCCGTGAGGTAATTCAGTATTGAGAGATCGATATAAACTTTGGTCTATTAAACCAGAATATTTCCATTCCTCTTGTTACTAAGCGACGAGTTCAGTGACTTGATTGTTTTGCAGATCCGACGAGCAGCTTTTGAATTATAAGGGGATATTCATAGGCGTATGCATTGACTATAGCTTGGGGTACTTTACATAATCCGCTGGACATCCTACATAGGTGACGCACGTGCTAGTGATATAGTAACATGTATTAAACGCATGCGATTATTGTACCGTATATTTGTGAGTTCTGGCGAAGCTGAAGAAAGTGTCGTACACCGAGGAAAAACTTGATATGCGTCTGATTTATGGTGAATGTAAACGAAATGCGACGGCAGCAGTAGCGTTATATGCAGAGAGGTAACCGTTAGGACAAGTTTCGTCTCGAATGACACTGTTGAGACTTTGCAGGGGACTTTTGGTAGGTTGAAAGTGGAATACTCTGGCAAAAAGCAGACAGAGACTAGCAACAGGGGAAACACAGGCAACAGATATTCGGGCTGCAGTTGCCCACAATTCTCATGTGAGCGTAACAGAACGTGCGAGTTCTAAGGAATAAGCCTGGCAAGTGTTATTCGCATTCTACAATGGTACAAATTTCATCTGTACCACGTATCACGTAATCATAAACTAAATGAGCATGATTATGCGAGGAGGGTGGAATTTTGTCGTGCAATTTGTTTGAAAATGCGGGACATTAAATAATTTATCCAGAGAGTTCTTTTCACCTACGAAGCAGCCACGTTTAGCAACAAAGGCAACGTGAACTTGAGGTATTATGGGTCAATTGGGAACCCCTGCTGGCTGAAGGAGATGGAACGCCAGAGACAGTGGAGTGTGTTTGGTGTTGGTTAATAAGCTAGTTTGTGATCGGTCCCTACTTCATTGCGGGTACATAAAATGGAAACAAATACGCAGAAGATTTTCCTTTGGATATACGTCAGTGTTTGATACCAGCATGACGGGTTTCCTGCACACAACTCACTTGTAGCTAGAAACGCACTCGACAACCTTTTTCCCGACCGGTGGATTGGACGCGGAGGCATCATCCAATGGCCAGCACGTGCATCGACGTGATTCCTGTAGACTTTTATCTTAGGAGTACAGTAATGGAGAAAGTTTACCAGCAAGTCCCAACGAGTCTAGATGACCTAAAGTACCGCATCGTCGAAGCACGGTTACCTCCACGTTGTCTCGCCAAACGACTGGACGGGTGTATTGCGGTTGATGGTGGTCTTTGCGAGCACATTATGAAGTAGGCACAACATAACTTGGACGCTGTAGTAACTGAACGAGGGCATGCGAGACGATAGTAACCTGCCACTTCTCCATGAGCAACTGATCACAACATTCTGGAACATTTTTTAGTTGTGATAACGGATGTTATTAGGGCTATTGTTCTCGACAACTACGTACTAGCCACCTTTGTACAGGACTAGAAATATGTAATGTCACACATGCGTTTTCCATTGTACTATACACTTCGCATGCGAAAGGTTGTTTGTGTTGTTGCTGATGTTACAAACAAATAAAATGTGTGTTTAATTTTATGCACACAGCTTGATTACAATTGATTCGCCGAGCAATCGTGTTTATTTCACAGGCCATACCACTACAACAAATGCATCGAAACCTTGCAGTACATCGTATTTTGCAATGTACGAAGCACGTGTATACCTTCGTTTTTTTTCCGTTCTGTTTGTGCAGCGAGAAGAGAATGATTGAGTCTGGCACAGGAGGCCGTAGCCGACCATCCGCCGTGTTGTGACATAATGTGACCGCCATATTGGATCAGAGTGACCTTGTCCTTAAGTCCTTAACCCCGTGCCCTAGACCTTGAACCCAAATTAATTCCAAAAAAAATTCTAAAAATTAAAAAATTTCGAAAAAAAATTAAAGAATTACACTTACACACAAGGGGTCCGGGGTTTGATGGTGGGTGGAGCCGCTAACCTCCCGTCACGAATACCAGCAGACGCAGACACCACCAACCTCTTTTTTCTTCATTTTCTCTTCCTCTCTGTCGCTCTCTCTCTCTCTCTCTGTCGCTTATTCACTGTCACACATGCTTGCACTTTCATTTTCTCTCATTCTCTCCCGTTTTATCCCCCTCACTGCTCTCCGTATGCTCGCAGAATTCACTCGCTCGTCACTGCACTACCTATGATTCCACACTTCGGCCTCCGGACTACAGGATCAGAAAATTAACGCAGCAACTATCCCAATTCACTGTCTTCCAATGACAGGAGCGGCATCGGCCGCTATAGCCTTGTGATACGGACATGTGTTATACGGTGGTCCATTTGTAAGGCTGCGCGTCTTCTTCTGTTACCGTTAATGCTGTCCTTGGATCACTGCATTTCGCACATCCGTAGGAGGAAGGCAAGAGGAAGGACACGGAGCGGTTGCATGAAACAATACGTATACCACATTAAAAACTGTTTGAAACGGCAAGGCTTCGTAGCTGAAACGACAAGACGCGTTCTTTTCCACAGTGAGGTGGCCGGATCGAATCCTCTCGCCCCCCGGAAGTTTGGGTCTCGTTAAATGTGTTTGTACGAGTGATGGTTTTCTGGCAAACATGGTACGAATAGATCTACTAGGCAACAAGCGAAACATTGTAACAAACTGCTACACTTACATAGCCGTACGACACGAGAAATAAAATTGCTGTTTGGTGGTGTGGCCAACCTGTAAATTTCTGATTTGATTTTTGTCTCGTTGCCGGCCTTCGCGCCCATTTCTGGTGGTTCGTAGGTTAAAGGCTCTTACACAATAGAAAACGTTGACATTTGACTTTACATTTCCTTTCATTTGACGAAACCACCAATACACAATACAGTTGTAAAGTCCGAGTTCAGACAATGGAACATCGATTCAACGAGCTTCGTGAAAATGTGCTGCTTGTTATGTAAATCATTATCATATGATCCAGGAATGCATTTTACGTACCTTTTTAAAAATAGGTTTAAAATTTATATTAAACATTTATTTCAAAACAATAACTCTCTTGTTTACGTTATTCAAAAATGTAAAATTAATATATTTCCTTTTCGCATTATTTTCGTTTGCCATTTATTTAATTTAAGACGAGCTTTTTTTTTTTAATGTACCGAGATTGAAATCGTCCTGCAATAAAATAACACACTTTCCACATAACCTGTGTTAGGTTCTTGGCAAAATGGCTGTTTGACTTTGACTTTAAATTTAAACTTTTCGAAATCTCTAAGTCAAAAGTGCTTGCTTTTACGTTTAACAATTCCATTGTGTCAAGTTTCATAAGTTACAACATGTCGGAAAACAAACGTAAAGTCAGATGGTAAAGTCAATTGTTAAAGTTTTCAAATGTGTAAGGTAAGTGGTGATGTCCATTTTTGGTTTTACCTTATGTTCAGGGAGCTGGTAGGCAGGCAGGTGCAATCGCCACCTGACCTGACGGCAAGGAATAAAAAAAGTACTTCCTCCCAGAAGAAAATGTTCCCGCTGGCGCGCGCACGCTGTTGTCTGGGGGACTAGAAAAGTCGAACTTCCACGACGACGTGCTCTTTATCATGTGCCGGAGTCGAGTTTTCTTTGCTTACTGAACAGCAATATCGCAATGGAATGCAAATAGAATCTCTAAACAGGAGTATTTGAACCCAGTGAAGTTTAATGGTGCCGTAAAAATCGAAAGGGCGTATCGTTATAATCTTTCTCAGAATTATTTGGTAATGTTAATGTTGTGAATCTTGGTGGCCCTACGTAACACATTCTTGGATTTGTTAGTCGCCGCTTAGTTATGCCAACGCAGCTCTTGAAGTGAAAACTGGAGCTGTGCTGGAAGCAGATTTTTACATCTCTAATTCGACCTAATTGAAAATCGTGATTGAAAAGTTAATCCATTTTCAGCTGCAATTAACAACTACAGCGATGTACATTTACAATAATAAAGTGTATAATATCCCAGGTTCCGCTCATAGATACACATTTATATTACAAACAGAGGGCATAATTAACGTTATCCTACGTGTCTGCGCCCAACAGTTACGCAATGAACGAGCAGGCACGCTAAATTTTCAAATTATGATGTGTCGCTGGGGATGCCTGGACAAAAGTATTCATCCGCCTGACGTTTACAAGTGTGCATGGACTATTTCCGCTTACACGTATCAGTTCTGCGGCTTCCTTGAGTTTCGTGGTCAGATAGTGAAGCAATGGACCCCAAGCATACGGCGTAAAGTGTACGTCTGTGGCACTTTTACACACTCCACATACTGTGAAAACAACACCCCAGTCACCAGATGTGAAGCCAATAGAACATCTGTGGAGTGAGTTGGAGAAAAGGCTGAGAAAAGACCGCATCACCAATAAACCACAACTGAAAGAGTTACTTAAAAAAGAATGAAAAAATATTGGCTGGAATATTACACGGAACCTTATGCATTCCATGCCAAACAGGCTTAAAGTAATAGTGAACGGGAAGGGTATGCAAACTAAGTATTGCGATCATTATTAATGGTTTTGATTTGTAAGTGTCAAGGAATGGGCGAATATTTATGTCCACGCAAGAAATGTCCCCCAAGGAGACTTCATGTATTATTTTCGTTTTCTGTATAAAATACATTCCGTTTTTACAATCGGGTTTCATTTATCTACTCCTGACACTTCTGCAGACAATCACTTTTTAAATATTTACGTTTTAGAAAGAACATTGATATTTCGCTTAACATTCTCTCTGGATGAATATTTTTGTCCATCACTGTATGTAGAATCCAAAATACATTTTCTAATCCTTGGTTAAAGGATATCTAAAATCAGATTCGGACTTTCAGCGAGTATTTTTATTAAGGTAGGTTAGTAATTGTGATTAAAATTCCACACTAAATTAAATATAAAAACGTGCTTGGTTACCATAGATAATTGAAAATGTGTCGGCACAGATTGTAGCGTCAAGGGGTGTCAGGTGTAGGAATTGGAAGGAGAGCGCGAGCGGCCTAGCCGTGTTTCACGTGGGGTCGGGTTCGAAGTTCTCGCCTATGCAGGAGGCAGGCAGCTTATTTCTGGCCCGTCGCCCTCCCAAGGCTCCAGGCGCGGATATTTCGCGCGTTGGCCGGAGCTATTGTGGGCAGAGCGACTCCGTGTAATAGCGCGAAATCTGACCTTACGGTGGGGGGTTGGCCCGAGGGGCTAGCTTCGTCTGGGCGCGTAAGGCCTGTCCACAATAGCTAGTCCGCGGACACCTAACTGCTGATTGGTGCACGTTACCCTCTGACACCACAGATCGCGTCCCTATGTCCCATCTCCTGAGATAATTCGCTAACTTAGCGTTCGTCCGTATACGTGTCCCACCAAGTTTTTTGTTTTGTTTACATTTTATCGCGCGCAAAGCGCTGTATTGATATCGAAGCGTGAAGATTGAAAATATGGAAACGCTACTTGTGTAAAGGCATAGTGCTTATTCTCGAAGCCGCGAAAACAGAACTTAAATAAATAAAAACAAAAATTTACTGACTCACAAAAAAAATCCAAATGAAGTTAGATTAATGGGAAATTAAAAACTACTCACTCGCTTAACCCGAATTAGAAAACATAAAATATGCTATAAATATCAATTTTACGAGTAATCGCATAACATATATTGGCGCGCCGTTTTGAGTGCAATCTAGTACCATTATCTAAAAGCTTAGCTTCGGATGGCGCCGAATTTGATGCACTCTGGTGACAGTATTGGGAAAACTTAGGCTTCGGACGTCGCAATTGTAGACACGCACGCTGGCACATGGCGTTCGCGGACGAAGTAGGTCCGGGGACCGTTTGACCGCGGACGAACTATTTTGGAGAGGCCCTAACTCGCATGCCATACACTAAGGCTGTAGACACACTATGCGTTTTTGCTGCGACAAAAAGGAACGCGATTTGACAGGTTGAGACTGTTCCGCCAAAACGAGTAGCGGGACATGAACTCTTCATAGTTATCCTAGAACAGTGAATTTGGCAAGATGTTTGACGTGCCATGTTGTCTTAAATATAGTGCGTACACTTATATCAGAGTGATTATTGTGAGAATCGGTGAAACGTACACACTGGGTTCATCCTTTTATGATGAATGCAAATAATGTGGAATGTTTTAAGACTTCCCATCAAAATATTCAAAAGTATGACTTTCTTATAATAATACCATGATCTGTAATAATTTCTATCTGAATAATATTTGTAATCCTTTGCCAAGCTCTGGTATCTCGTGAATGCACTCTATACATTTTTCCACGTCGAAATTATTTTTTTTTTAGCCGAGAGTACAGCTGAAAACAAAGAAACGTTTCGGTACAAACGCACAGTGTGACTTCGCGCTCTAACTGCAAAGTGTCTTCGCTTGGTTCCGGTTGTCCGGACTTGCCGCCACGCCGCAATACGATGTGGCAGCTCCTGGCAACACTGCACACAAGTGTTATAGCCTTAATTTGAAACTGCGTGATGTTGGCATCCCGTCAAACTGCTCCGGCCTAGAGGTGAAGTAGACAGATTATCATCTTGTGCGCAACTCGACACCTGCAAGTACATCATCACCAAGTGAAAAAACATACTTGTCACATCTTGCACATATTCTTATGCATTCTTAGACCATCCGTGAAATCGACACACCGCACTTCGAACACTCGTACTTTAGTCGGGTTGGGCCCTTTGTACAGCCATGCCTCTCATGTCGACGAACACTGCTGCTTCTGGTGATGGTCATTTCACTTATGTCGAAATGGTTCAGCAGAGGTGGTTGACCATGAAGTCGTTGTAGCTAGAAAAGAGGTCGCAGCTGAACAACTGGTTGGCACTTCTGGGGCTGTTAGCGAATGTCTTGCCACAATACTTGCACTAGCTTTCTGATTAGCTACGGTTTTTTTTTTACACGTCTTGCTATGTTTATACAAGACATCTCACAATAAACTGATATCACTTACTGTTAACAATTAATGACTTCAATCAATACAATTTATTATCTAAAAGAAATTAACATAATTAAATAATTAAGTCAGTCCCACTAGACAGTTTATCGAAATATATTATTTTACAAATTATATGTTCATATTTGACAATTCCAATAGTATTTCTAATAAAGTCCGTATCACATGTTAACAATCCCACCTCAATTTAGCCCAAGTACCTCCAGTCCGCAATGTTCTATAGAGTTCTCCGAGCGCCCTCACGTACAGTAGCCTTCACTCGTCGGGTTTCACGTCCCCTCGTCCCTCTACACCACAAACATTCGTCCGCCGTCGCCGCACAATTTCTAGTCGTCGTCCGTTCTCTGCACGTCGTTCGATTACCGCACTTTGCTGAAAGGCTTCTACCAAGATTGCCGACAGTCCAACTGTGACTTGTATTTATACTTGTATTTATAGGGTCGTAGGCCATCACTCAGAAATGTGTCTGTACACCACGTTGCGCTGAGGCTCTTAGTTTACAAAATGTTCGTGTGCATCCTCTACACTTGTGGGCTTCTTCAGTAGGGGGTAGGAGGAGGGTCAGCTCTACGTACCCACTGTTATTCATCTCTGACGTAACTTGGGGGGATGGCCACGTGACAGCTTGCCGGACTGACTTGGGGGGGGGGGAGGATCGAGGAGAGCCGGACCGCGCATAACGGGAGCTCGCTGCCGGTGCCAGATACAGTGCGTAACAATATGAACCAGTAGGCAGTTGAGCAAACTGTTTTTTTTTTTTTTCCCGAGATTTACTTTAGGAATGTTTGCAGTCATAGCAACATCGACTGCTATGCGTTTGTTTTTTAATGTCGTACGCTATAATGTAGAAATGCTCGAGGCCATGGAACCTATGGATTGTGGTAGGCTCTGATCAATTCAGTTACGGCGCATAGTCGTTCCCAGGGGTGGGCTCTAACTATCGCAAGTCCGACCTCTTCAGAAAAGCGTATCTGAGTAGTAATCATGGCCACCGAGTATTCACGGTGATAAACAAGTTATAAAATAATTGTAGAGATCGTATACAAAGTGCCCTCCACAGCATAATCCAATTTAAAATGTTAGACTCTATTAAACTTCTTCATATTTTGCATAGTACCAAAACATTTTGCCAAGAGACCATATATAGACCCTGTCTAGCTCTTACGGTCTTAACCTGTTTCTCGAAATTGCCCATCTTTTTAAATCTCATCGCTGACCATCTATCGTCCATCTCGTGTTTAATCTTATTTCACAGCAAAGAATGTTCTTCCGTGCACGTACAGAAGGTGCCTTGGCCGAGTTGTGGCACCACTTTAGCTCGAGGGGAAGTTTGTGTGGTGCTCTGTTCACGTCAGTTCCGCTCTTGCAGCGACTATCTGATTCGTGCGTCCTACCACAGAAGGTTGCGGTCGTGACAGGATGTTCGGTCAGTCGTTTTACGGTGCATGCATCCCGGCGTTTGCTGTTTTCGCCTGACTCTCGTGGCCTTCTGGCGACCTGTTCTTCGCCAAGCATGAAAGAGGAATATATCATTACTTTCGACCGACGCGAATGTATCTTTTCTGGACTGGGAACATATTTGGGCAAGAAACGTGCAGTTTCGCAGTATGGTTAACTGCTGCAAAGGAGGAAATTTAACGGACTACCAATCTGTGACCATATTTTCGTGGCATGCGAATACGCCCCAAATCGAGACGTTCCAAATTAAAAGCCGCTGCTGAGATTCCCACTTTGCGTTTAAGAGATTTCATTTTACTCCATCTGGCATCAAGAGATACTGCTTATTGCGTGATGGATAGTGGCGTAAGTTGCGCGCGCATGGCGTGTGCGCGTGTATAGTTACTGGCAGACCTCGAAAATGTTTTGTGTTTCAAAGGGTCCCCAACGGTTCTTGAAAATCTTCAGGTTCGTTCGTGTAGCCGGTTCGTATTTAATTCAACGTTTTTCCTTCCAATGTTTCGCGCCCAAATTTCGGTATGACTAATTCATTAACACAGTTGATACGAAGTGGCTCGGAGCCCTTTACGATTTTCACTATCCTGTCTTCAGAATTTCTCCATACAACCGTTGGTAAAAGCTGATTTCAATTTGTGTTCTGTTGAAACATTTCTTGTGGTGCAGGCCATGGCAAATACAGCTCGCGCAACCATACAAAACTAAGTTGATGCGCAACCATACAAAACTAAGTTGATGGTACCCTTGCCATCTTGTGTTTATTTGTACCTTCTAATAACTTGATTTTGAGATTTAATATTAAAATTCAAACCGTATTACACACAGAACTACACTAGTGGAAATGCATTATAGAACACCTCTTGGGAATATATGGATTTGCCCCAAAGTTGATACACAAGAAGAAGGTGGTATGCGGGACTGACCAAAACATCAAGCCCACGAGGCATCCAAAATATTAAATGCAACACATAGCAGATACCGTAATAGAGCGTAGCCACCTGAAACGCCCACACACGTGGCTATTCTGGCATATTTCGTAAAAATGCCGAATTTCTCTCTGGGGTATGCTATTCCATGCTCACTGTACTACTTGGCGTAAGTGGGGGATGGTCATTGCAGCTGCTGGGCTGGATGTTATGCGCTGTCCTATATTGATAGGGTTGTGTACTGGATATAGCATGTGCCAGGATAGTATGCGTACATAGTAGTACGGAAATTATGGTTGACTTGCAAGGGATTGGAGATTCGGAGTTGGGGAAGCCGCCATGTTGTTACGTCACCCGACTGCCATATTGGAAGTCTTTGACCCCTAAACTGCAAAAAAAAAAAAAAACTATTAAAAATCCCTGAAAAACCAATTTTTTTAAAAAGTCGAAAAAATGTATTATTAAAAAATTATTAGAATTTATTTTAAAAATGTATTTAAAAAAGGATTCCCTGAAATTTCCTATTTTCCCCGGAGCAGACGAGAGTGATCAGTGACCCAGGTGTCAGAAGAGCAGAACCAATGACATTTGACCTTTGACCTGAAAAAAACCCAAAAAAAAATTATTTTAAATTATGGGAGGTAACCCCTTTGCCCATATGCCTACCCAGTCAGCCATCTTAGTAGATGTCACCTGTCCAACATCTTGGAAGCCATTGTCCATTAGCAATTGAACTTTGACGTTTGATGCTTGAACTTGAAAACAAAAACTCGATAAAAAATACATAAAAGTCAACAAGCATACTATATTACATACTACTACCACCATATTCGATTCAGACTACCTGAACATTGACCCCATGACCTTGAATGGCCTTGAAAACAAAAACTCTAGAAATATGGTACATTCTCCACTCGCTCATATGCCAAACACACACATGCATGCACACCTACACACATACGTGCACACCCGAATGAACTTGTTGATAGATTCAAGATGACAGTAGAGAAGAGGAACTCTGAATCATTCACAGCAAATTCACAAGGCAGAATGGAACGAAGCAGGTGCGTTTATAGCTTATGAGATTTTTGGGATTATTTTCCTTGTATCCTTCCACGGACAATCTGTACAGACTGACTCCTCCTCCTGTCGCTGGACCGTATGTACATATGTTTTTTATATTATTCACTTTCTCGTGCGACCACGCTGTAATGACAATCCATTCAAATAAACGTATTTGGTCACCGACGAATTTACTAATGATTTGCGTAGTTGTAAATAAAATTAGTTACTATAAGCGTTTAAATTCTATTGGATTATTGTACACTTCTTCGGCTCTCAAGACCTCGTCGTTAAGAGCCGCCCAAATAACTCAACTCAGCTCAACTTTTACAGTGCTGTTTGGATGTGAAATAGTTGTTGCGGATAGAAGTTAACACTTTTTACGCGAACTACTTTGTCAGAATTGTAATCGATAAAGCGTGTGACGAAGCGGGCATGTGATAACGTAATAAAATGAATTGCATAAGTTATCGCACTAATGTGTCGGCAAAAGGGCGTATCCTTTTTAAGCTTATTTTTGTCCGGCCGTATTTTTCGTGGCGGTAAAAAATGTGCGGCCTTTTTTGACACAACAGCACTCGTCTACTAATTATATTTTATATTAGTTTTTGTGCGACAAAACTTTGATACCGAGGACATTATTTCACATTGTTAAACTTTTAGAATTTGTTTGCTGGAAGAAATCACTTTTTAACTATTTTTTACACTTTATTAAAACTAAAGTATATAGGATAAAATATTATGTAGAGTATGTTAGTACCTCTAACAAACGTAGGGCGCTACCAGGCAGGCACGGACCTTGTTGGCCGTTTAGTGTAAAGCTTCTTACACCATAGAAAACTTTAGCATTTGACTTTACGTTTCCTTTCCTCCGACGAAACCACCAATACACAATACAATTGTAAAGTCAGAGTTTAGACAATTGAGCATCGGTTCTGCCAGCTTCGTAAAAATGTGTATCTTGTTATGTAAATAATTATTATATTATCTAGGAATGCATTTTACGCGCCCTTTATAAATATAGGCTTAAATTTTTATTTAAAATTAATTTCAAAACAAAAAACTAATTATTATCTTCACATTATATTTGCTTGCCATTTATTTAATTTAAGACGAGCTTTGTTTAATATACCGAGATTAAAATCGCTCTACCATAAAATAACACACTTTTCATTTTCACATAACCTCTGTTAGATTCTCAGCAAAATGACTGCTTGACTCGACGTAAAAATTTCAACTTTTCGCAATCGTAAAGTCAAGAGTGCTTTACTTTACTTTTAACAATTCTATTGTATCAAGCTCCATAAGAAACAACATATCGGTAAGCAAACGTAAAGTCAAATGGTAAAGTTTTCAATTGTGTAAGGGCGAGCAGTACCATGTCTTGTTGCCACATCTAACAAACGCCCATCCCGTAATAATACTTATGTGTTACGTTAAATCTCAACTGTAGTAATATAAATTACAATTCTATACACAAATGCGAACATTTGAATATAGTAGACATAGAAATCTATAAAACACATACGAAATATATTTGGAAGTTTATATCTATTAGGAAACTATCTGGGCAGACGAACAGCAAAATTTTACACTCTGACATTTAAATTTACATATTAGAAACGTCTATCAAATCTATACGTAATAATTTTCACTTCAGTTGTGTGTAGCATAGAAAAAATAACTCATTTTTGTATTGTAGCTTATACTAGCAGTACAGAATCCTCGTCCCTGTCTAAACTGTACTGTGTCCAAACTGTTGTAATGCTATTCTTTCGCATTACGAATTTTCGCCGCCATTAGATTCCTTATAACAAAACCGACACTTTCAAAAAAATGTTGTCGTTTAACTTGCTGAAAACGTATATCCTATTTCCTCGCACATAGTTGCCGTAAATTTTTGTAGGAATTCTTCCCTTACCGTAAAATTTTAACGCTAGTCTGCGAAGACAGTCTTAATTAAAATCATTAAAATCTGTAACTAGTTTCCTGAAAAATATTTTTTTCCCAAAGTGACACAAATATTGATTGTGACGTAAATGCATGTCAGTCGCATTGTGTTTTCCCCAGCATCACGCGCTCTTGCTGTAAAAAAAAACTTAATGTGTTTACTTCCACGAAATTATTTTGGATAGTAAAAAAAGAAAGCACTCTAATAATTATAGGTCGACCTTGTTTGTTAACCACTTCCCATTTAGAACTACTCATAGTAGCACAAGGTTTATTTAGTGCCATAATTTCAACGAAAACTTGACACGTAAGCAAATGAAAAACAGTGCGGATCTTCCAAAGCTCGCCGCGTTATCGGCCACTTGGGCTGCGGGATAGAGCAAACACCAAATAAATATTCGTGAATTCATGCACATGTGTAACAGTCACGAACGGATAGATATACAGACTTCGGATTTTCACCCATTTGTTAAGCAAAATGAGCCTCAGGAAAAAAAAAAAACGGAATTTTAATGAAAACTTCAACGACAATTTTTTTTTTTTTTAGCGTATCTGAGAAACATTTCGCTCTACTCGCTGTGTCCACTGTAACACTGCGAACTAGGCAACAGCGGACAGTCGTAATGAGACTACTGGCTCCAGCTAATGGGACGAGTGCAGCTGGTCGACTGCCCTTGAGCGGCCACGTAGTTCTGTTCTGGGTATAGTGAAATTGCATTGTCCTCCTTTTACATGAAATGTTCTCCTTTTCCAGAGAGAATGTTGTTCTCCTTTAGTATCCCTATGTGGTATGGTTATTACGCATGTATGCTAATCAATGTGGTCGTGCTGTTGTGAGAGGCATGATTCCCAGTAACTTCAAATGCGTGCTGTTGAATGTAAACCCCACATCGTTGTTGCAGACCGCACGATGCATCCTCTTCTGTAGACTAGATGCGTTTCATAGAGAGCGATGGGTCTGGCCAGGTAACCAGTAGGAACCTAGACGGGCTGCGCCGTGGCATGAGTTGTAGTAATTCGGTATGTTGGTATCGTGTTGCAGACAGTACGCAACCAGTTTTCCGTTGCGTAACTATCACAGCTATGGCGAAGGCACTAGGGTCGCTGGTTTGCCATTTGCGGCTAACAGGTGGTCGCTATTGTCGTCTACAAATTCATCTTCGTGTATAGTTCACCTGAGAGAATATTTACGCTGGACTTTGCATTAAAGATGAATTGCTTCATCGAATCGCTTTTTTACCCCGTAATAAGCCCCCTATGAATGAATAGGTATAGCTGAATATTATTATTCGTTTTTCCACTTCGAACAGCTTAGTTGATTGTATCTTTGAAGTTCAATGGCAATGGTGAGTTCATGTTATGATGGTGTGATTGGACTGTGACCATTGCCGACCATGAGTTTAAATAAAAAACGCACACAAGCACACAGAACTCGGCAAGACAAAAACGAAAAAACCTTTTTACGACACCACAGACAGAAGATAATTAGGAAAAGCTGTTTACTTGTCATTAAAAAACAAATATGTGTATAATTAAAACGACGAAAGCCGGACGAACAATTTATTATTACGAAACAGAACAGACAACAAAAGCAAACAAAAAAACACGATGATGAAAACTAAAATAGCACACAAGTGAACAAAACAGTGCAAAAAACAATATCAATGACCACAGCTAAACAGTAAAATCTAAAAACACGCCTAAAAAAGAAAGTTGGAAAATAATATTCCTTCTAAGATTATATAACCAAATAATTAAACACTACGAACACCACAAGAGCTACAAAAATAGCCAGAGAAAATAATAGATTTACCAACAGGGAGGATACAGAACGACGAAAAAATAAATGAAAACACAAAAAAAAAAAAAAAAGAACAATCGCAGTATACTGAGCTCAGGTGGAAAATATGGGGTATACACAGTAGCTCACAATATTCGGCCACCGATGATTATCGCAGCTTCAGGACCTTATGTTATATTAGAAATAAAGATAGACATAAAACATATTGCACAATCATTCTTATGTGCTTTAAATGAAATGCAACAATAGCCAATAACTGAAATGAACAGTGCTAGGTAATGAAACACAATATTTTGTCCCCGCGTGCTGCATAAGTACGCCACTTTTAGTATTCGGCCAGTTGTGGTGGACGCGTGGCACAGGCATGCTGCACATTGCGTTCCTACCTCGTGTCATTCCCTGCACGCTCTCTGTGCGGAGAGGTTATATTGGGTAGTTCTGTTGGCTGCGTCAGTCAGGCAAATGGGACGTAGCGGCAAGAATACAAAGTTTATACAGCGGCAGCTGGTCATTTTTCTTTATGCAGAGAAGAAATCTCGACGATAAATTGAGGATCACTTGAATCTGCCGAGGTCCACTGTCTGAAACATCATAATAAGGTTTGAGAAGGAAGACAATAGATTCGATACCTCAAAAAGGACAGCAAAAGAAACTAAGCGAGAGAGAAAAGAACATTTAGTAATCAGGAAAATAAAGAAAGGTCCGAAAATTAGTGCTTGGAAATTTACTACGGAGGTACCATTGAATGTGGAAAGAACATCCATCCAGAAACCATACGACGAGTTATCAGAAGAGCAGGATATAATGGTGGGGTACCTAAAAAGAAGTCTTTTATTAATGAGGTGACATGAAGAAAATTCCACACTGACAAAGATGAAAGCTGGTGGAATAATGTGATTTTTGCTGACGAGACGAAAATGAATGTTTTTGGTTCAGATGGCAGGGTAACCGTATCGCGCAAGCCAAATGAGAGCTAAAACCTGGGAACTAACAACATACTGTGAAACACGGTGAAGGTAGTATTATGATCAGGGGCTGTATATCTTCGGCAGGTTTTGGAGAGGCATTACGTGTCGATGGCACAATGAAAAAGGAAGACTATCTCAACATCCTGAAAGCAAACGTACACAAGAGAGCTGAGAAACTGGGCATTAGGAACATGTTTAAGTTCTACCAAGTGACCCAAAACAGACGTAGATTGTCAAGAGATGGCTTTTGTATAACTGTCCCAATGTCAACACACCTCTTCAATCGCCCGACCTGAAACCAATAGAAAATCTCTGGCAACTCATACTAAGACCGAGGACTACTATAATTAGATCCACAAAAGAATTAGAGAAAAGAGAAAGAATGAAGCACAATTGGCTCTGAATGTACCAGGAAAATACTTCCTAATATGCCACAACGCCTGCAAGAAGTAATTACACAATGGCCGGTTTACCAGGTACTAAAAGACTGTTTGTTTAGATTGCAAAAAAGAGTATTATGTTTGTGTTCAGGTGGTGAGGGCCTAATATTAAAGTGGCGTACTTATACAGCATGGGGAGACAAAATCATACAGTTTATTAAGTTGCACTGCTCATTTCCATTAATAGCTACCGCCATATTTAAATTTTAAAACGCACAATAATAATTGTGTACTATGTTTTATATTTATTTTAATTTCTAATGTAACATAGGGCCACGGAACTGCGATAATCATCGGTGGTCGAGTATTAATGTGAGCCATTGTATACGAATCTGGCATTGTTCCGAGCACACCAATAGGAGGGCACGTAGTTCTGATGGGTGGTGTTTGGAAGAGTGCTTGCTGATTGGGTCGAGAGACTGCATGGGCGTGCGTGGGTGCGGGTGAATTGGGAAGGGGGTGGGGGATTTTTATTTAGTCTTTTGGTCGACAATGGACACAGTCCAATGACACTATCATAATAGCTTAGTTGATATGCTCTTATGCTGTTACCAATTGGTTATCGGAAGGCTGCTTCCTATATTACAGCCTGTAACGCCTAACCTGTACTTTGGTGTCAGTCTGTTGTAAGGTTAAATGTGTTTATTTTGATCCTTCACGTCGTATGAGTTTTGATGTTACGTCACAGCAAGCTGTATGCCACCAAATAAATTTTGCATGGGATTTGTTTACCGTAATCACGCCAGCACGCCCGAATAGAGGCTAAAAATGAGTATTATTACGTTAGCGAAAAGGTCAAGATGATTTTATTAGCTATTAATACAGAAATGGAATATCTATTACCTACTGTCTGAATCTTTGTTCTTATAAGTTTTAGATACATTTCTTTACATTAACTACATTGCTGAAAAGTTAAACTTAGACTTGTGGATGAAAAGTCGTGAAAAACTGCACAGTTCTAGATGTGCATGAAGTAAACGTGAATAATATCGTTGATATAGAAGTAATGTAACATTCGAAAGCAGCTCAAGTTGAAAGGGTCATTGCCAAACTAAAGTGTAGAACCTATGCCCCCAGCTGTTAAAAAATATTCAATGGTTTTAAACAGAAAAATATTGGTAGGTAAATAGTTCTTAACAGAATTATTAACCCCATCAGTATCACATTAAAAAAAATGGTATACTTCTCCCAAATATTTTTTGCTAGATAACACTGCTTTGTCCACTCCATGAACTGTCCCCAAGGCAATTATACAAAATTAATCATTATTTTCATGTTTGTAAGTAATTATTTTGTTAACAATGTGGTTTGTATTCAACATAAAATCTCACGAACAAATCTAGTAAAGGCTGTTCACGATAAAGTGAGCACTGTAGAAATGAACCTTAGAAAAAAGTCACTGCCACTGCATTAATATATTTTCATGGGCGCACTAAGTGACATTTGTCAAGTAAAGTTGGTAACGATGGATGGGAAGTAATTCCATATACTAACGTCGAATAAAAAGTGTTAGGTTACCATTTATTATTGCTTAAAATTATTTCTTTCGGTTTCTGTTTTTTTAATCTAACGAAGTGTGAAAATTAGCATATTTGTAAAATATTTACTTTCTTAGCAATTTTACAGTTTCATTTGACCGACGCATGAATAAAGTGATGAGGTCCATACCAATGTTAATTAATGTTACATAAAGCGCGGGGTGGAGTACACAACGTGTATACAAGTAGATCTTAAGCAGGGCTTTCAAAAGTGCTCATTTTACCGTGAACAGCCTATAACGACATTTTAGAGACAATTATAAAATTTAACAGTGTAAATATTTTATCAACAGATGTCTCCATAAAATGTGTCCACTCCATGGACAAAGTTTAAACTTCCCATAACACCCTCTTAGAGTGCATTGTCAGCCACCAGGATGCATTAAGAAAATGCGAAGGAAGCTGTCTTGATTTTCACCACAATTAGTGAACTGAGGTGCTGTTAGTTGTCGTGCTAAACAAACTTTTGCCTGTGGTATAAGATCTGGCCACTCCGAGCTCAAGATTATTAAAGTGAGTAAAATCATTTTTTACAATCTAATAATATTGCAGAGAGTAATTATGTGGTTGAATTTCACACATAAGTCAGCATTTACATAACCTCAATTCCTAGTTTGCTAATAAACGAAACTAGACATTTTGTTCACTCTGTGGACATGGTTTTGGGTACTGGAGTGGACATAAGGAGTATCAATTTGTCTCATGAGACTGCTGAAAAATACATTTTATATTTTCCATTTGTGTTTTGATGGGTTTGTAATTGTAAGAGTACAAAAGGAAATTATTATTAATAGCTCTAAATAGCCAATCAGATTTTATGAATGAAACTTGATGGTTCAGTAGAGGGAACTAATTATAGTTTAAGAGGTATGTTTGTGTAGCTTATTATGGGATACAGATTTTAGGTTTTATTAAATTCTCCATCTATACAGTTTTAGGTTTTAGCCTATTTGCATTTTGCTTTACGGAAATGCCTTCAAAGAGGAAAAATTAAAAAGAAACTCCGAATTGTTAGAAGAAAAAAGTATCTTTAAGCCAAACAGAAAAAAGGAAAGAGCAGAAAATAATAAGTATGAAGAAATCAGGAGATGAACTTCTAAAAGACCCGACAAGGGTAGAAGAACAAAAAGCTAAAGAAAGAGAAAGATATCACAATAGGAAGATTTTTTTTTTTTTTTTTTTTTTTTTTTTTTGAAATTTCAGAACTAATGAAACCATCTGTAAGAAAAAAAGAGGAAGCAAAGGGGAAAAACAAAGGAGCAGATAAAGGTATGTAAATCTCGTGAAAACATGACCCTAGTAGTAAGTAAATTAATTTCCTCCAAGGTGGTTAAGGAACGAACTAAGTATAGATGACGTGAAGATGCTGCGAAATCTGTAAAGATAGAAATATAAACCAGAATTCAGTTTATGTTCACAAATACATACTGTTACTTTCCTTTCTAAACGTTCAGCTCTAGCAGTCGGGAACATTTTTTTTTCTAGTGATGTTTACTTTTTACAGTGAGCTAGAAGACATAACTCAACCCAAAATGGACCCTCTCCATGGAGATTAGCAACAGACGGTTTTATCCAATCTCACGAGACTGCTTTTCAATCTACAATCCATTTTGATGAACTGGCAGTAGGAAAGTGGGTTGTGGTTGAATTTGAGAGACCTATTTATCCTGATGAGATAACGAGACTAAATTATGAAGAACACATAGAAGTTAATGTTATGCATTCTGCTTCTAGTGGTGTATTTTTTGGCCGCAGGAACTTGACCAAATTTCGTGCTCTTTGAGTGACGTGAAGGCTTATTATAAATCCACATATTCCAACTCTGTTAGGAAGCAGAATAATTATTCCTGAACTGTAACAGTGCGATCATCTTTCTTGTTTAATTCACTTTAATGAATAATATTTTAATTTAAGTTTCAAAACTGCATTCTACAAAGAAGGTTGATTCTAAGTTGAATATGTTATATTTTTGCTACTGGTAGTAATGGTTTATTTAATTTTAAGGTGTTTAAATTATTTTTCTTTTGTTAAAACATTTTTGAGGCAGAATGTACGTAAATACTTGTTTTTGTTCTACATATGTGGAAAATGTCCACTTCGTGGATACTGAAATTCACTCCATGACACATCACTTTTGAAAATAACTAATTATGTATTTAAAAAAAGCTAACGAGTTAGCTCATATAGTAAACTGGATTAGTATTGTCCATAGGGAATTTAAACATTTTTTGGGATGTTAAATAAAAATTATAGATTTTTTCAAACTAGATCTTATTTTCTTCTCCTTAGATTGGCAATGACTCAGAAATAGCAGGATAATTTTTACGTTTTGTTAAAAGCGAAGATTCCAATCGAATATCAGCTCCGTCTTAGCCTGGAATCTCTTGTATAAATTAGTTACTGCTGCAGTCATTGTGTAGGCTGTTCAAAGTGCAGTGAGCACTTTTGAAAACCCTGATGATCTACTTCTTTGCCTGTTTTGTACCCTTCGATTATATATAAAATTAACATTGGAATTGACCCAGTCACTTTATTGATGTACCGACCGTGTAAAATAGTAAGAATCGGTACTCTGATACCAATGTGCTTAATCTTACTCATGTGTGCTTAAAATTGTATTATTGTCCGCAAAATATAATCTACATTCTTTCCGTACATCACGGCCACCTTTACTGGGAGCATGCTAGTCAAGTGTGTCTAAGATTGGATTTATAAATGCTCAGTTAATCGTGAACAATCTTTATTGGTATGACCCTGACGATATCATCTGCAGGATAAGCAAACAAACAAATTAATTAATTCGAGCCAACATCGCGAGCTGAGGCCCCTATCCAGGCATGTGTCGCAGCTGTAGCTGCATAGACGTCGGAAGTATAAAGTTGGTGTATAGTTGTCTCCACACGCTGCCGGATACCGGATGTAGCGTCTTAGCACAGCTGCTCTAACTGTAGCGAGGGAATGATGAGCGCGGTTGCCTACTCTTTTGCGCCCTTGTCCTGGCTCGAGCATACTACGGATTTATACAATATCCAAGCCGTATTTCAGACGGGACTTTCTAATTTCAAAATATATTAGGACGTTTAATTGGGTACATGTTGGGTAAAATGTCAATAGCATAACTCAGGAATTTGTTTGGTTTTTCGTAACGTCCGTAAATCTCTTCACCACTCAGTGACGGCGAGACGAAAGACAACCAGAATAATTTTTTTTTGTGCTTTTATTTAATATATATCGAATACTTTGTGCCCTCTAGGAAATGAAGATTACTAACAAACAAAATTATAATACCGATATCGGTTAGGGACAAATGAAACACGCATGATCTCTATGTCAAATTATTAAATTAACCAAATATTATGCTGCATTTTAACTCATAATAAAACGTACTTTGGAAATTATATTAAATGAAGTGACAACGTAAGTAAGTATTCCGTAATCATATCTAATTAAAATATCTCTGACCAACGGTAAACATAACCCTCTAAACTGCAATGTTACTTGCTATCTCCACAGGTAGGTATCTAAAAACAATATGAGCTTTTTATATCCCCATTATCTGCAGTGAGGGAGACCAGCGCAATGTCCAGAAACCCTTCAGTAAAGCGAAATTTGTACATTTCTCATGTAGTGTACCCGGACAAAGTTGGGAACAAAAAGTATTTGTGTATTTGTTCGGTGTATTTTAAAGTTTCAAAACTATTTATGCTTCCACGTTGCTTTTATTATCGATTTCGGTAATGTAAGAGCTTTAACACGACCGTGCGTGTTCGTGTTAATGGGAGCAGTTTTGTAGGTCCACTCCATCACCATGGCATGGCGGCTGGTAGTCACGGGCGTGCCACTCCAGGCTAGACGAAACAAGCGTGGGTTATCCCCGCAGCCTGTTGCTGGCGCCCGCACCTCGCTGAGAACGGGGACGGGCTCTGGAACTCGCGACTGGTTGTTGGCAGCGGCAGGTCCCTCCAGCCAGGCGCGGCGCCACAAATAGGCTGCGCCTCGTCATCGCTTGTGCGCGTTGTAATTTGGGCACGCACTTTGGCAAGGGCGCAGCTATGGGATTTTATTTAAATTCACGAATTTTTTTGTGGTCGACGGGAGTGGAGTTTTCGTTGATTTTTTTGTTCTTATTTGATTTATTAAATAAAAATGCATGAGAATTCGTTGGTGTAAACGCAAGCTAGACATTCGTAACTATATTATGCTGTATTGTGCCATCATCAGTGTTTTCTTCACTGCACAATTAGTGCATAGCGCGGGCTGAACTTTGACGTGGTAACCTGTATTTCTCGTAATAACTCGCAGATATATATCTTTTATAGTTGCGGAGTGATTTTCTTCAGTGGTAAAACTACCAGATACAGATAAATTTTAATTAAATAATTCCAAAACTCTACATGGACGTCCGTAATCTTTTTTATTGAAATTTTCGTAGTCATTCTCTTTATTCTAGCTCAAATTGGCGAAACGCATGTGTTTCTTTTCTTAGTTTTGTACAACACACACAGCTTGCAGTTACGCGAAATGTCTCAAGTAGGTATGTGCATGCACAAATATTTATATTTTTCAAGTAGGTAAATATAATCCAGAACAAGGGGGAAGAGGACTTACATTTACTTTTGTAGAAAGATTACGGTACGTCATGTTTAGCATATTGTGAAGAATCATTATGTGATTGACGCAGTGTAATAATGTTCGTGTTTACGATTAAGCTAATTAAATCAGGGCTCAAACATTTAGTACTGTTCATAATCAGACAGCGTACACGATATAGTGCCGGGACGATCGCCGCGTATTAATTTTTTCTCAGTCTTTGAGGGAGTAAATACCCTCTACCGTGACCGAACGTGATGTTGAAATAATTACATATACGTACGAGCATATAGTAGGCGAGGGTCCGAACGCACGTTCTCCTACTTTGATATTCTGGCACTTTGACCATTTAACCTCTGGTATATGAATATTACAGGGATGTTATGTGGCTTAGGATGCGTAGTTCAACCTTAATTCGTGCGTCTTTCCCTTGTGCCACGACAAAAGCACTGTAGTTGTAATAGATAATTACACGAGCGCAGCTAAGGCCGCGTGGGTCAGATATGTGTAATAAGTTCGGATTGGATGAGTCAAGAGGGTGGGTTATTTTCTCCCCCAAATCCACCCACTGCTATTGAATAATGATTAGGCTAGCCAGTCTATGCACTTTATCTAAACACAGGATGGTTAACATCTCTACTTACCACGTTTGTTCAGTGTCCTAAGTTAAAATTGAAGTAAAGCAACTGCCTATGGAGCACTGCACCCGACTATATAATGTGAAGAACTAATAAAAGAAGTTGTACAGACACCATAACAATGGTTATAAAAGTGCGATTTATGCTATATATGAAAGAAGAATGTCTATATATTGCAACATTATAAAATACATTACTAAAATATACTTTTTAAATGTAAAAAATTAATCGATCGATAGTCCGTAATTTGAACAAAATTTAAGCGCATTACCATTTTGGATGCTTCGAAAAGCATCAGCCATACATGTTTGTGACAAATGGACGTACATAAAATCAGTTATAAAATTATTCCGTACATTATTACTACAATTTTCTTACATGTAATTTCTTACATGTTATAATAGTACATTTTACGACGATATTCCATGACGAAGATTTTCTTGTACATTCTGCTTTCCGAAGCATCCAAAACGGAAATACGCTTAAATTTGGTTAAAAATGAGTACTCAATCAATAGATTATTTTTTTACATTTAAAAAGTATATGTTGGTAAAATATTTTATAATGTTGCTCTCTCTCTCTCTCCTCTCTCTCTCTCTCTCGCTCTCTCTCTCTCTCTCTCTCTCTCTCTCTCTTCTCTTATATATAATAATATTATATATATATTATATATATATATTAACAATATAGCACTTTTCTGGCAATTTTTATGGTGCCTGTACTAGTTTTTTTATGAGTTCACGTTGTATAGTCTGGTGCAGTGCTACTACCTTAACTTATACTGTGATTTATATTGAACGTATTCCAACTAGCAGATACTTTGGTTGAAAACTGTAACTACCCTGGCAATTAACTTTATAAGGGTAGAGGTCGATGGAGTATACGGGAGTGAGCGAGTGTAAGTTGTTTAAATCTAAGCAAGCCTGCGACGACGTCACCTCATCGACACAGCGCATTTCAAAGCCTGTGTAAAATTTCCTAATGTCTGCTAATAGCATGGTAGGTCAGCGTTGATTTCTAGTTTTAGCAGTAGTGCGCAGATCTTGAAGTTTTCAATTAGAAAAACGAGCTACTTCAAGACTGGTCAAAATATCGGAACATAACGGCTTTGATTCTTGAACAAGTTACCTGAATTATTCTGAACCTCTCATTCCTATTTCATCTACGATTTTTCCGTGCTGGCTTTCAGAAGATGCTCGTATGAAGACGAGTAGCTTGTAAATCATCGTGTCGAGCCCGCACTTACTAGGCATGGTTGAGTGGCATTCAGTCAGAAGCGTCCTGATAGTGGTGGGAAGCAGAACGTTTCATCTGCGCCAACTGTCGAGTTGCAGGATGGCCAGCGCAGGCGGACGTGCGCGAGCTGATGTCACGTCACGTTTCGGTACAGCACGCGTGCTTGACCTTGAATCAGTGACGTGTCTCTTCGCGAGAACTCCCGCGTCTGTCGGCTGTCCTTGAACCGCGCGCCAGTATTTTCGCGGGAAACTAGCCGCCGCACCCGCTAGTCCACCCACGCGCTTGGCCGTTACAGTCGTGTGTCGCTGTGCCACTGTCGTGCTGTACTCGCAAGGGCCTCCACATAGTGACAGTACACTTTCACTCTGGAAAAGACGTCCTATTAAAAAGTGCAATAAAATATCATTAGCACCGTAAATTACAGTGTTCACGATAAGTATTCAGCACCTTTTTATTTGATAATCGTCGTTTATATCAATAAACTTAAATACATATAAACAAATGAATTACAACATGACGAAACATATATACCCCCAACAAAATTAATACGCAACGGCCGGTACGAATTCTATAGAGTAGTAAAACTTAAAATGTGACAGCCGACAAAGTATTCCTACAGGCATGGTTCAACAGCAAATGGTACCCATTTTACATTAACCCTGCTCGAAGTTGGTGTTAACTCGATTAGAGTAGCGTTGACTTGCAGATCCAACTTCGTAGCATGCTGTACGAGTATCTAAGTACTAGCCGTGATGGGGCGTCGAAAGGGTGAGCTGATTGTTTAAACAAGGCAATAGTTACGAAAAGTCATTGCCACGGCTCATACTGTTACGTGCTTGCTGCTGTGCACCGCTTTCCTCGCCTAGACCCTTACGAGCGAGCGGAGGGTAGTCTAGTAACCCGAGGAACGCGCGGAGATTTACTAAAGCGAGCCGCCGCGTGTATAGGATATGCCAATCGGCAATCGTGCGCTCCCGACTTTGAACGGATTGAATTTCTGGGGTTGTCGATGCAAGAATGTTCTAGTCAATGCTCTAGCCGCTTAGCGTGACTCGGGGTGCGTTGAACCTTCGAGATGGTTTGTGGAACACTATCAATATTGCTGCAGGTCTCAGGGCTTTGAGTAGCGTGGGAGTGATTATTTAATGAGTGACTGGGTTCCGAGCGATAGAAGACGAGCAGCGGGAGAAATGACCAGCGGAGAATGAGTGGCTGAGTTCCGAGCGATAGAAGACGAGCAGCGGGAGAAATGACCAGCGAAAAGGAAGTCTGCGATTGCGAGTATCAAGCAGTGAAGGACGCGACTGGCAGGCTGGACTTTTGGACTATAGTCCATTCCCCATTGGAAGCAACTTGCTCGGAGCCCTGCTAAATATCGACTTGCAGGTCCGTTTCGTATCCTTCCGCCAAATGTAAACAAAAACTGCCATGTTACTGCCTTGTAGCATCTGTCAAAATCAATGTTTACATGCCATTGTGTTTGTACATGTGTTCGTATACGTTCGCTACACCTAAAAATAAACATTGAGATGTGACGTCTACTTTTATACCTGTCAAATGTGTTGTTTACAGCTTTTCAAATAATTCTGTCTTATGTCTATATCAAAAACCATTTTGTACGAATATTCACTGTTAGGCCTATAACATTATTTAGGTCAGCTTTATGACGTTTTAAAAGTGCCTGAATTAACGATAGTTCTTACGGTTACGTTACATTAACATATTTGTGTAACGTATGTTTAACGCACATTACACGTAATGCACGTTAATATTTTGCCGCGACTGTGTTAAACACGGTTACAACTGCGGGGTAATGAACTGTAGTATTTAACTTTTTGTTATTGATATGTGTCGGGTTATTTCTTTAAAAGGACGGTCCTATTTATAATAACGAAGGAATGGACAGTCCAACGAAAAAGCGACATTAAAATCAAGCAAGCAACTCGTGTCGCTCATTTTTTGGATTGGTGGTAAATCACGTTACACGACTGTGTTTCAAACACTCAGGGCAAAGGTACAACGCTGTGATAGATAAACATACGTGGATGTAAATAAATAACTTCGCCATAAAAACAATTCACATTTACGTCTAAATAGTTCACATCAAATATTTGAAATCACGCACACACAGATCCAGCGTAACTATCACCAAACAGCCACGCCACGCTATTTCACACGCAGCGGTTAACGAAACACGCCGTAACAGTATATTTATTACTGCCGCGGAAACACAGATTTATCTCATCATCGTAACTTGCTTAGGTAGATTTAAATAACACAACGTCTACAAACGTGATATGGCAATTTGAAGCTTTTTTCGGAGTAAGTATAATTTACACTTCGTTTGGTAAAACAGCAACACGCCATATCATGGCTCGCCGCGTCTGCCAACTTCACTTTGTTTTTGCCCCGCCATCATATCTAAATATATAAAAATAAGTATTCGAACATTAAAATCTCTTTTCAGTTGTAAATTACAAATTCTAAAATAATTTTTTTGCTGTAATAAGTATGAAGTATGCTATAATTGAAAACACGTACAACTTTACCACGTACTAGTAAAGTGAAACTTTCCGAGTTTGATATATATATATATATATATATATATCGTTCAGCAGACAGTTGCTTCACAGGAAGTGTCTTTAACAAACACAAATTTTAATTGGACCCTAATCGGAAAAATAACCAGACATTGTGAAACCGCCCGTTAAAAACACTATAACAAGACATGTTTAGAAGAAAGAGTGGGTGCGGAAGGAATAATGTTCTTGTTTCTCTTGTCAGCACCGATCTCAATGTTAATATCGAACGGCAAAAAATTGTTTGGAACGCAAGCAGTCTTTGTCGACATTTAACTTAGTTGTCGACATTATGTCGCCTTAGCACTTTCGGTCCTTATACAAGTTTTATTGCTGTTAAAAATTATATATATAATCTTCGTTATGTGTGTTCATGAAAGGATGACACATTTTTGGAAGTGAGCTAGAATATGGTTGAAACTTGCCAGGGTAGTATCAGACTTCGTGAGGGATAGAATTCTTAATAAAATAAAATAACTAACATTAATTTTTTAATTTATTTACAATGTTATAAAATACACAGAGGTATTATTTACATCACTAAACTGCCTATCTCTACTATTTCGCTTAAGTGAGCTCAATATTTAATCCCAATTTCAGTTCTAATTAAAGTTATCACTTGTCTTTATACTAGCTATACGGTCACTTAAATCTCACTTTATTTACACACACGCACACACTCGCCAAAAATTTCTAATGCCATAAACTAACATCGTTCCGGGGGCCGCGGTGGTGTAGTGGCCAGACTACTCTGTTTCCCTCTAGGCGAATTGGGTTCGATTCCCGGCGGGGTCGCTCCCGGATTTTCGCTATATGGGAACCTTGCCAGACAGTCCCGGGGATCTCCCGTCTCCTCACTCTTGCATTACGGTCTGCTCCATTCTCACCTCGCTTCACCCTCATTGGCTCTAGAGACCTTTACGTTACGAGCCGCCCAAATCTCTTCACTCCATTAACACCATTCAAAATGTCCGCCACTCATTCATCCAGTACCTTTCCCACAGTCCGACCGATCAGTCTGACTCTCGCTCTCTGTTTTTATCTGTCTATACATCTACCTAGCTCTACACATAACATCTCTGCCTTTATGTATGTACACCCGATACTCGTAGGCTACACTTGTTGGTCACTGTCGTCTCCTCTTGCTCTAATAGCCGTCCACTATTCAAAGATTCTAGACACAAGTCTCACATCGCGACTTACATAGCTAGCCGAGTTCGGCCATCCAGACAGAAGGTTTTCGCTCCACGAGTCGCGTTGAGGAGGAGGTAGGGTAATTACCAGAAAACTCGCTCACAGACTATCCCAAGAATCCATTCTTCCAACGAAGGGAGCGGAATTAGTCTTCGACAGTACACTTCACGGTACGCGTCAATGCCACTCCACGATCCGTATATAACTTGGCGCACCATTACTCCGGTTACCTGTGATGCCCTCCCTTGGAGCACTGCGCTTCGTGCTCCCCAGGGGGGTGGGGGGAGGATGCTAGGTGCTGCGTGTAACGATATGTTACACTCTGTTCCATATAACTTCAATAGATTTTGACAGTTCTCGAAAAGAAGTGCGGCCACGATGTATCCCTCCACCGCAGCTGTTCTATAGGTGAAGAAAACGATCTTTGTAAACAAACTAGGAATCTAATGACAAGCATTGAAAGACTCGACAACTTCTGTCCAGTAATTAGGCTACTATAGCTGGTTGCCATTCCCAACTGTTTTA
This sequence comes from Dryococelus australis, assembly GCA_029891345.1. Taxonomy (NCBI): domain Eukaryota; kingdom Metazoa; phylum Arthropoda; class Insecta; order Phasmatodea; family Phasmatidae; genus Dryococelus; species Dryococelus australis. Next base: position 95,621,190 of record CM056994.1, read on the forward strand.
TTTTATGGGGGGGGGGGGGGTGTGGTTCTTCTTATGAGAGAGTGGCGATTGGAACTTAAATTGTTTTGATGTTTCATTTGAAAATTTTTCTCGTACGGAAATAGCAATCAATTTACTATAACTCAAAAGTTTTAACTTCATCGAAAGAACTAAATGCTATAAATGTGTCGCTGTTCGTACCGATGCGAGAAATGTTCAACATATAAATAGCATTGCATATTTTATATAATGAATAATGAGCTACGTCACTGTTAATACCGATGTGCGAAATGCACGTTTTAAACATGTTAAGCAAATTTAACTTCCACGTAAAAAACGTAAAAATCATTGGAGTTTCAATCAAATTAAAGTCCAAATACATTAAAAAATATTCGAACAACACTTTAAGAAAACATTATTTACAAAACACACAAACTTACTGTTCACTTCATAATTCCTAAACACGTAGGGCGCACCGAACTTTGGATGATTAATCACGTGTCGGCTACTGATACGAAATAATTTATTTGCTGACTTATGCAATTAACAAAACACTTGAACAATTCATTGAAACCAACAAATTCACACTTCACAACGAAAATAGTTTTTCGGTCGTGCTTCGCGATGGTCACAGAAAATGTCGATAATTCATTTCACCGAGGCGAGACTTCTAAAAAGGCACCTATGACGAACTACACGTAATGAAATACGTAAATACAAAATTAATTAACTACATATATAATATTCCGACATCTACAGCAAGGAATTCTCGCATATTGTTAAACTAGCTGACCCGTGCGACTTCGTTCGCATAATTTTTTTAAAAGTTAATTAAAATAAATCCCACCATAGTTTCATTATGGTTTTATGTTTAAAATTCTAATATTTCTTCTTTCAGGTTTAATGGAGTTATTAAATTACACTTTGCCATCCCTTCGCACATTTTTATGTTAACATGATATTTAGGACTTCGAATTGATCTAGCCACTATTTTTAATTGCGTTCTTTAGCCTCTGAGTTACTGCGACCCCACTATTGGGTGCTCTAGCTCCTAAGCTTCTTGACTCCCTTATTGGGTGCTCTAGCCACTGAGCTACTGCGGCCCCACTTGATATATATCTATCCACTGGGTCACTGCGGCCCCACTTGGAATAACTCTAGCCACTGGACCACTACGGCTTTTTGGAAGGAAAGTTTTACAGCCCATAGACAAAAAAGAAAGGAAAAATGACGAAAATTTTGTTTTTAACAATTTTTTAAATGCAGTAATCCTATGAAAACCTTAATCCAGTACCTGTTTACAGCCCTAATCATCATTTATTCCGGAACCGTCTGATATATCTCTATGAAACGAAGACTAAGTTGTTCCTGGGGTTATTATCTAAATACTATGTAAATTTGATGGCATTATTTTTAGTGGTTTTTGAGTTAAATCCGTTCGGACAGACAGACAGGAAAAGAATTAACATTAGATATGGCTTAGTTATCAATTATACTATATGAAAAAATAATTAAAAGTGAAAAATTCGAAAGTCGCAGACAGACACTTATATTTTATTTAGTAGTATAGATTATGACGGAAGAGAGCACAATGGCAAAACAACGGCTTCTCACCGAGTGGGTAGAGAGACCATAGACAACAGACTCAGCGGCGATTGGTGGAAACCTTTCACATAACCGTGATGTTAGCATGCTCTACCATAATATTTCTAAAGCCCTTGTTCTATAACTCAGAAAAATTGTGTATTAGTCTATGAGCGTAATTTTAACCATAGATGCAATTATTATTAATTTTCCACATTATAGTTCCTAATTCCGAGTACTATTTTCTTTTACAATCATCGCCAAGAGCGCCAATATAATAACACGCATCCTGCAACAACAATCAGCTGGCACAGTACTTTGGAAATGGAAGAGTTTACGGTTTACATGCTGTGCAAATTTTATTGAAGTTATGTGAAACAGAGTATACTGAATGATGGTGTGTGGTACGAGAGTACGAAATACTTTGTTTTTATTTTTAAATTCTGTTGTGCCCGATTTATAGTCGACTAGAGCAGTTAACGTTTTTTCTGTAGGAAAGTTTTGCTGTTATCTCGTAGTGATCGCGCAGGTGTTCCCAGGCTTATTGTTTACAAATACTCGTTGTTACTCTTTCCTACACGGAAACGTAAAGCTGTTTCATGTATTTCTGTGTTAGTTCGGTACCTTAAAATATTTTTCCTTCTGCCAGTGTCTTGAACGACCTTACTTAATAGAGATGCATACTCGCGGTATTTCAACACAGTGGTGTTTCATAATTTGGAGAACTATCTATTAAATTTCTGAACTCTGTTTTAGAAAATTTAAAGGTTGGTAATTGGCTTGAATTTTTATTTCCATTAAATTCCTGTACTCTGTTATAGGAAATCTAAAGCTGGTGGCGATTGAATTGTATTTTAAAGAAGGCTTCACTAAAGAGTGAAGACTGGGTAGGGACGTTGTGCCGTAAGATTCTTTGTACGTAATACTTTCAGCACATGGGTGTTGTGTGTTTGTAGTTGGGGAATCGATGCCTACGTGAGTTAGTAGTTTACACTAAATATATGATTTGTTAGTGAGAAGCGCGCTGCAGATTTGCACAGTTTTACGTGTTGCTAGCTAGGTTTTGGTTTTACGGGGCACCATCTAGCCCTTGTTTATTGTTCCTGCGGAAAAGCAGTCCTCAAAATACAGTTTATCATGATATATTTGCCTTCAGTCCAGACTGTAAATATTTCTGTATGTAATATATAATTTTTTAAAATTACATAACTTATCTTCTAAAAATCGATATACCGTGGAAGTGGATGGCCACTTTTAGAAATGACGTTTAGCCGCATACAATGTGTTTGTTCTTGCCCGAAATCGATACGCGAGAATTTATCGAGGCCCACTGGACGTGCCTTGTCATGCAGTAGCTTACTTGATGTCCGGGAAGTTGTGGGTTCGGTCCCGATCGTCTGCAAGAAGGGAAGGGTTTTATCCGCGATTTCCAATCTCATTTTATGCTATCGCCGGTGATTTTTTTATATGAACCTCCACAAAACTTGATTCTGATTATCTCTGTGCATAAAATGTCTGTTACTATTACCACTGCTACTATTAATACTGTTTCTAGTGCTATTCCTATTCGGGTTAATTATCCTATTACTACTAGTAGTGAGATACTCGTGTAGTTTTCGTACCAGATCAATATTGCAAAGTAGTTGCCGAGGAAACTGATCATATGTTGTATGTATTGGCGTGTATATAAAGTAGTGGAAGCGTACAAATGCTGGAGTGGAGCCTAGTTACCACGCGATAAACCTGAAAAAGGGGAAGGGGGCATGTCGGTTTCAATTGGCCGTAAACGCACAAGGCGCAAGGAACGCGCGTTTTATTTGGTGTCGGGGCGCCGCCGCTATTCTAGTTGTCTTGGGATGTCGTCACGCTCCTTTCCAGGAATGTGATAACAGGATGTTGACACAGGGCTGGTCTCACACTACCTGGAGACGCTTATCTCTCCCGAGCTGATGGCACCTAAGTTGGTTCCGGCGGACCAGGCACACTTCACGATGCTGTTCGTGGTTGCAGAGAATCGCATTGGAATTTTTGCTGGTGTCGTGAAATTCCGAGTCTGTGGAGTATTACTAGCGCTAAGAAAAGACAATGACATGAAATTGTGACGGATCCCAATAAAATTCTTCATCCATGTTGTGTCAAAAGTTAATTGTTTGTCTCTCAAAATTTTCAAGCTAGCGTTTATTCACAGGACTTGAAGTAATGTGATAAGATTATGAAGAGTGACGTAAACTGTGATGTAATTAGAGTAATGTAAATCTTATGAAATTTCCTGTGTTGATTTAAAATTGCAGTAATTAACCGGCATACTATTGCTAATACGGCAACTAATGTAAACACGTTCTCGCGTGTGTACAGTGGAAACGTAACTACGATCGTTTCTATTGTGTTACCTTGCGATAGTGGATGAGCAGAAAACAAGGGACGAATATCAAGGAACATTTTTCATTCTGGGAGATCCTGGCAGCCTTTTCTTTTACATTATTTCTCTTATTCTTGAAATAAAACGGATTTTACCAAACTTGGACAAAGCTCAGGCTGAGTACCTTCCACTTTTTGTAAGCTTTAAAAACTAGCTGTCTTTGGATGGTATGTTTAGCTTGTTTCATTGATTATATCACTCGCGAAATGGAACAAATGACTCACGAAATCATAAATTTCTAGCAAATTGTGTTTAATACTTACGTATTATTTCTAAATTTGCTGAACAGAATCATAATGCTGCGTAGTTGCCGTTTTTGCATGTTTTTAATTCAGCGTGTTCTGGTGTTACAAACTTCCGTTCCAGATTCTACACTCCAGCCCACCGTGGCAATGTTACTGTCTAATAATGTTTCTGTTTCAATGTGGCCCAAGTGTGTGTAGTTTATAATGTGATTTTGTGATTTGCCAGTCTTATGGATTATTTCCGGATTGATTATCGATAGCAAAGTGCTCATTGGCATGTGAGCTGCTGCCAGTTAAGTTGGCAGTGAAGAAATGAGAATAGTCTCCCGAGACTCGACGTTACATTGCGAGCGTATCGTTTAGAATAATGTCATTTGAGGTTCATGTTTCTGGTTTTATTTACACTATAGTAAGAATTTCTATACGAGTAACACATTTACACGTAGCAAAACAATTCCACTATTTCACTTGGATGGTCCATGTGTAAAGTGATCAGACCCACGACACCTGGTGGAAGGACGCAGCGCTATCAGGGAAGTACTGAGTGGAGCTGCATGGCGAAAGGGCAAGCAGCTCCTCGGGGGAACTTGGCGAGACGTGAACTAATGGGGGCCTATTCTTTAAAAACCACTCGAGCGTTCGTACACGAGGAATTTTCGAGTGGTCATTTTCGTATACGAACATACGTGTAGTAGAAATGGTATACTCCACTGCCTATCGTTTGTAGACGAATTTACCATTCGAATTCATTTCGGCTGTCAGTTGTTTTTTCCGTCTGACTTAATTTTCGCGGTAACTAGCCAATCAGAAAAGTGGCGTATGTTGTTATGAAATAGGCGGTAACTTTTTTTTTCCCAACATGGCAGTGGCAGAGTTTAGGTTTTATATATTGAAATTTTTGAGTAAATAATACTTCCAACTATATTACAAATAATGACTGTGTTTTTAATGAACCGAAATATCAACACGAATAGTAGGTCATGCCGAAGCCGTAACTAACGATATTTAATAAACGTATTTTGAAAACATTCCTTTCTTACAAATTTTAAGGCCTTATGGAGTAGGTCATGCCGAAGCCGTAACTAACGATATTTAATAAACGTATTTTGAAAACATTCCTTTCTTACAAATTTTAAGGCCTTATGGACGGATACGGCTAGAAAAGTACCACGCACTAATATAATTACGAGATATTTTTTAACGAATTTATGAGGAAATTAACAGTATTGTTATTTTAGTGCTTTTTGAACAAATTGGCAAGATTTTAAAATGTGGCGCAGAAAACAGAAATTGGCAGCAAGTACGATTTTGTAAATATTCTTTGGAATAATTTAATTATACTTTGGTAATATACTTAATGTTTCAGAAAAATACTTTGTTTTTAAATTTTAGACATTCTGTAAATCTTTCTACGTTTTATAAACTAATGGTTATACATTTACATAATTTGCACGTGCATGCGACAACTAACAATCTATATTAGTGAATAAAATTTAATATATTTAGCGCTATCTAGTTACTGTAACGTAACTATTACTGATGTGTGCGAATTACGTGTTATATTTGCGACACGAAAGTGTATGAGAGATTACAATATAAACGTATATGCAGTGTTCCTAGTTCTATAAATACATTCTCTAACATATGAATATATTGTTTTAACTGGAATGAGTGAATATGTAGCCCCATACGAATTGAAATCTTTAATTACTGGAGTTCGCTCGCTCTCGACCACACGGACTAAGTTCGTATACGAAGACCAGGTTGTTGTTCAAGCATACTAAAACTGCATTTCACTCAGTGCGGCGATCAGTTCGTATACGAATGAGAACTCCAGCATAGGTCCCCAGGAAAGTAGAGCCGGAACCAGTGCGCGTGGCTTGCGGTTGCCGCGGCGACAAGTGTGCGCTCGCCCTTTTTTCTCCTTTCATTTTCTGTAGCGTGCATGCGCGGTCACGGAGGCGTGCCTCTAGGCGCAACTGGCAGCGTCTGCTTCGCCGACCAGCGCGCATTCTGGCGGTGGAGTGGTCGCGCTACCTCGCGGAACAGACGTGGAAGCTGATCGTTCGGCAGCAGATTTCGAATTTGCTCAGAATTCAAAGTAATATCCTGTTAACGAGATTTGAATCGTGCAGAAAGCTTGTGAATGTACAATACGTTCAGATCACATTAAGTCCTTACCGCCACCGCCCGTATTTCTTTACTGTCAGAGTTTCTCCGCTATACCGAAGATACAGTAGTTGTGTGTGGCGGACAGGCTGGTGGCCGTCAACGCAGCCATCTTGACTTGTGCAAACGGCAAGGGCTCTAAACGCGGCGTTTATTTGTTTTATTGCGTCCGAATTTTTTTTTTTTAGTACATTGCTGTGCAAAGATATTGGACAAGCCAAATCGCAGTATACAACTTTTATACACTGGACATAAACACGCGCGCAAGCGCACATATATATATATATGTGTGTGTGTGTATTATATTATATTATATATGTATATATATGTATATATGTATATATGTATATAATATATGTGTATATATGTGTATATATATGTTATATATATGTATAGTATATATATTATATATGTATGTGTATATATATATATAATATATATATATATATATATTATATATATATTATATATATTATTATTATGTATGTATGTATGTATGTATGTATGTATGTATGTATGTATGTATGTATGTATGTATGTATGTATTATATATGTATGTATGTATATATATATATGTATGTATTATATATATATATGTATGTATATATATTGTATATATATAATGTGTGTGTGTATATACACAATTCACGATGAAGTGAGCACTTTTGAAAGCTCTCTCGTTTGGAATAATAGTCAATAAATATACTTTATTTTAACCTTAGACGTTAATTTCCAAGTCCGGCGGAATATACACACTGAGTTTATTACTTGCATAGCAATATTTATTTAAATAGGTGGTTAACGTATAAGAAATGGCTGAAAGAAAATAGTAACTAGTGCCTCAAAAGTGCTCACTTTACCGTGCACAGCATATATATGCCAGATTGCACGTACACATCTTTCTTCATAATGTGACTAATCTTCTTCCAACATGCTGTGGGGCATCATCGTTTTACTGAAACAGAAGAAAAATGGAACTAGAAAAACCCGAACAAGAAATGCGTACAATGAAATGCAATATATAAATTTCTTAATTTTTGTAGCCTAAACTATAAAATGTATATTCAATAAAAATTCTTTTCCAACTTTTTTTTTTTTTTTAAGATTTTAGGTTAGAGAAGCAGATTCCTTGAAGTTGTGGCAATTTATTGAAAATTTGGCTACCAAGGTAGGACGGCCCTTTCTGAACTAGTTTTAAGTTAACTGAAGGCATGTGTAAGTGTTTTTTTAACTCTACTGTCATGCTTATATAGGACTCATTTTTCTTAAATTAATGACTTTTTTTTTGATACGAATATAAGTACTGAAAATATGTACTCACATGCAAATGTTAAAATCTCTGAGCTCTTGAAAAGAGGCCTACATTTTGCCATTGATTATTCTTACAGCTCTCTTTTGGATGTGAAACACTTTTTTACTGTCGGTGATATTACCCGAAAATATACCATAACAAAAGATGGAATGAAAATATGCAAAATGTACCATTTTTGCTGTAGACCACTACAACACCTCGCAGAGCGAAACAGGCTGAACTTAGTTTAGGTAAAATATACGCAATGTAAGATTTCCATTTAAGTAAATTGTCTAGTTAAGCCAAGAAACTTAGTCATTGCCGTTTCATTAATTTTGTCTCTGTTACTGCTAACATATGAATTAGTGTTTTTTGTGTAGTATATGTGAGCTTAGTTCATGTTCCAAGCGCCAGCATTTTGGCCACGATTTTAAGTCTGTACATAAATAAGTCCGCATGAAGTTTTTTTTTTTTTTATAATTAAACTTATACGTTCATGTCAACTTGCCCAGGGGGTGGGGAAGGATCCAGGGACATGTTGGTAAGTGGCAGTCTTGGTAAGTGGCAGTCTTGGACAGGAACCAAGAAGTAACGTTCTTTACATGCACAATTTCTGTGTTGTGTACGTACGCTTAACTGACATACCACTTTATTCACAACTGATTTTAACGGTTTTCGCGGCCTTAGAGATGTTTATAAAAAGTCTTCGTCTAGCACATACCTTGAAGAGTTCTCGTTAAGACACAGGCACGAACTGCAGTAATTTAAAAATAAATGCGTTATTTACACCCTGTTTATACTTTTAGGTTAATTTGGCATGCGTGGGGGAAAAGAAGAAAAAAGAGAGGGAGAGGTAAGGTATACTCTTAAAACGGCCCACATATTCATCATTTACTCTGGATTCAAACCGTGAACTTCTTGGCCCAAAGAAATCAGAGTTAGTTATAATTTCCTAATAAACAAAATTCTCTCGACTCAACATCTCACAATAAACTATCACTTACTGTTTATAGTAAATTAATGACTTCAATCAATACAATTGACTACCTCAAAGATATTAACATAATTAATTACAAATCATTCCTATTAGGCAGTGTATCAAAATCTATTCAATTATTTTACAAATTATATGTTCATATTTGACAATTCCAGTAGCATTTCCAATAAAGTCCGTATCACGTGTTGACAATCCCACCTCAGTTTAGTCCAGGTCCCTCCAGTCCGCAATGTTCTATAGAGTTCTCCGAGCGCCCTCACTCACAGTAGTCTTCACTCGTCGGGTTTCACGTCCCCTCGTCCCTACACTCCTCAAACACTCGTCCGCCGTCGCCTCGCAATTTCTATTCGTTCGTTCTCTGCACGTTGCTCGATTACCGCACTTTGCTGAAAGGCTTCTACCAAGATTGCCGACAGTCCAACTGTGACTTGTATTTATACTTGTATTTATAGGGTCGTAGGCCATCACCCAGAAATGTCTCTGTACACCACGTTGCGCTAATGGTCCTAATTCCCAGAATATGCCTGTGCATCCTCTACACTTGTCGGCTTCTCCAGCAGGGGGGGGGGGGAGGAAGAGGGTCTACGACGCCAGCTACGCCCCCTTTCAGTAATTTTCCCGGTTGCCTATGTATGTCGCGAAGTAGGGGGGGGGGGAGGAGATGGCGACGAGGCAGCGCGTGTTTTGTGTCCGACTTAGGGAGAGGAGAGTCGAGGTGTCCTCCCCACAGAGCCGGACGCGCACAGCGCGTAACAGTATGTACAATTTTTATGACTGCAGTTAACTCATCTTTGATAAGAGGGGGGGGGGGGACCTGCCTGCTCTTAGTTTTACGTAAGGACTATCGTGAATCTATAAAGTGATGTCCGTAGCAAATAGTACAATGACATAATATTTTGCTAAAATCGTTGTGTTTAAATTAGTGCTGTTTGGTTTCTGAATGTTCGACACGCAAGTAAAAAATTGGATTTAATAGTACCATTTGTATTTTTAACACTTTCAGTACTATCACCGAATCAAAGGATGGTTAGTAGTCAAAAGTCAGAGACTCGTGTTGCCGGAGGAGGGACAGTGGCAAGAGAAAGGAAGAACGTAAGGCTTTCAATATGCTCAAATGTGAACCACCGCTGGACACGGCCAGGCGCTTCCAGGGACGGAATTAGTAACAGCGCGGTTATCTGAACGGCTCGCTGATATTGTAAACGGTATTATGACTACGTAGTCTGAAGGACTGCCAAGACACCCCGCGCTGGCGTGGGCTTAGCCAGGTTCGTTAAGGGATGGTCATAATTAAATAAAAAAAGAGTTAACCCTCTCCGCGTTGATAATCCAAGAATTGCACGTTCCTTAGTTAATTTTAAGCGATACCCTGCTGTTATCGTGGCAGCGAGCGGTTTGGGGCTCTGCCTACCAAGCCAATTTTTAGTAGGGATTCAATGTTGGAGAAATTCCTTCTCAGTGCATATATTTTAAAGATAACTGTCCCAAAAATATTCAATGCAACTTTCTCAAAGATTACTGCCACTTTATAAAAAAAATTCGAAAAATAATTCTCATTATTTTTTGTTTTGTAAAATGTTAGTTTTAATGTTAAATTTTAGAAAATATAAAATAAAAATTGGCAAGATTTCACAACGTCCCAGTATTCCACAAGAAACTATTATCTTTAAAATAGATGCATTTATAAATAATTTACATAACATTGATTCCATATTTAAACTATGTAGTTGGAGGTCTGGGAGGAAGTGCGTGGAGACGAAACGGAATCCTTCTCCCCCGACATTCGGCTTAACCCTTCATCCTGTGTAATGTTCCGCCGCTGCCAAAGTGCGTCGATAGAAGCGTTGGTAGACTCAAAGGCGGCGACGCAGAATTCAGAACGAATTAGTGTTACAGCACGGACAACACACACATCTCGGTCCGTCCTTTGTGACGTTCCAGACTATATGTTTTTTACTTTACCGATTATATTAATTTGACTGGATTCACTTCATTGATTCGATATACTGTTTACATTCATAGGACAACTGAGTCACCGATGTACCAATAAAAAAATTGCTGCTGTCTCCGATTCGTCATATAGTAACTTTCGTTCAAGTTTGCAACTTTCGTATGGTATAGACCTACTAAAAATGAGTTTTTTTTATCAAAGTTTGTGAAATTGTACAGGAAATTAAATCATGCAAAAATATATGTAACTTTTTGACAAATCTAATTTTAACATCAAAATATTCATTATAAAACTGTTATTAACCTATGCAAACATCTGGTATTTGCTGACGACTTAATACACGTTGCATAACAATTATTAAGATACAAGTTTTACACAGTATGCTTAACAGTACATTGGAATGATTAGAATATTGTCTAACACAGTCCACATGATTCACGAGAAAATCATGATGGTTTACGATTTGCATGGCGATACATTGCATGGCACAGAATGTAGGTATATCGTCACGTCTAGCTACTGGGAACATTGTTTCATGGTATAAAGTGATGCACTTGAACAAATAATAGTTTTACAGGGCTGTTATGAAAGCGAGTAAAATGTACTGGACGCCAGAGGGTCGTATCAGAGTTCGTGGAGGATGGTAGTCATAACAAAAATAAAATAACTAAATTTAATTTCTAATTTATTCACTGACATTATTTACACAATTAAACTATCTGTCTCCACTATTGCTCTTATTCTCAGTGAGCGCAAAATTTAATGTATCTCAACTCTAATTAAAGTACTTTTCAATGTGTGTGTATGAGTTAGTTATTAAGTCACACGTTCTGTCTGTTGCCATCATTTGAAATGACCCACTCACGCATCCAATTCAGTAGTCCCGCCTGTCAGTCTGTCTCCACTGGACTGCACTGCACTGATGCTCGCTGCCCGCACACTCCACTCTCGCTGGCACTGTGGTCGCCTTTTGACACTCTGCTCAACTCTCAAATTTCAGGCTCGGTGGCCCGCTGCAGCATAAATAAGTCTCGCTTTGCCAGATCTAGAATGTTCCCCGCACCCCTAGTAGGAGGCAAGGCCAACGAACCAGAAAATTCCTTCAGATAACGCAGGCAGAAATTCAATCCATCGCGGCGGGCAGCTGGTATTTGTAATCGTCGTCTGCTGTTCTTACGTTACGACACTGACCTTCAAACATTCTTTCGCTCTCGCGAGAAGGGCGGGCAAGGGAATGTGATGCATATTAGCGACACATAGCAGTACAGTTAGGGAAGCAAGACACGAATCGTGGTTCAGTGTCTCATGGCTGTCCCCAGGTGTAGTGATTTTCAAACATTCCTTTACTATGGACCACTAGGTGTCGACTGTCAACCTAACACTGATCTCTTCGTCCCCACATTATTCAGATATAGAGGCTATTCATGGTAAAGTGAACACTTTTGAAAGCCCTCTCATTTGGAATAACAGTCAATAAATATATTTAATTTTAGCCTTGGACATTAACTTCCAAGTGCGGTGGAATATACACGCTGTGTTTATTACTTACATGACAATATTTATTTTAAATGGTGGTTAAAAGATAAATGGCTGAAAGGGAAAATTATCTAGGGCCTCAAAAGTGCTAACTTTACCGTGAACAGCCTATAGTAAAACGTAGGAGTAATTATATAACTACTCATTAGCCGCCATCAGAATTGGCGTTACCGTAATGTTATCGTATTTAGTTGTGGAATAGTTAAAATGAATTAATTACACAATTGAATTTGCGGACCACCTAGGACCTAACTACTGGTCAAGCGAGTCGTGAGCAGAGATCCAATTATTATTTTTTTTAGTTTAGATTCTCTCGGACATCTGAGTATCCATGAATCGTTCCGAAGCATACTCAATGGCCAACTTTGCTCAGCGGTCTTTGTTATTCATATCGTATAGTAACTAAACAAACACTCAAAAAACCTCATTATAAAGTCCTTTTCACTTTAAAGTAAATCTTCCAAACCCCTGTGCCTCCATGATACTATTAAATATTTGTTAGGTGTAAAGCAATTTCCATTAGTAAATATGGAATTGGAAGTCTGGTTTTTGTTTTTTTTTTATGGAGATTCTATTGTGCAATATAATTGGTAACTTGTGTTCGAAATTTTTATTTATTGGGATTTTGATCACCAGTCAACCACAAACATATATGTTGGGATTTTGAGCGAAGAAAACGCAAGTGTCATTCTTTGCGATTTTGTAGAATTATTGAGGTTGGTATATGCTGCTTTTATTAGCAGATTGCTGTTATTGGTACACTGAATATATGTTTTAATTGTTGTATGTACGTATAGTAAAGTTCAAACGAGAAAATAATCTTCGGGTATCTTCGAGGGAGGGAACGTAGGGGAGGACACTCCAGAGCGCTTTCCGCTGAAGGGAGAGGAACCACGTGACAATACTGGCGCTATACAGAACAAACTAACATCGCTTTCTGGTACCGCGCTGTTAACACTTTGACAGACATGTGCATCAATCACATTTATCCACGTCTCTGTAACATCTTCCATTGATGGTTTTTATAAAATGCTACTTTTCTTTATCTTGTTAAACTGAAGTTATAAAATAAATATAAAGACATTTAAAAAAACGCACAATTGATAACTTGAGGTGGTACAGTATTTTGAATCAAAGCTCATTATCATAGCTCAATTTTTAAGCATATATGGTAAATAACAATTGATGTAGTAAATAAATGCTATGAAAAAATTATAATGTATTAGTTTTAATTTCAGCGTGCCATCCAGACAACAGGCCTTAAGAAATTAATGAAGTTTGAGTTTTATTTTATCCAAGATTTAGGAGTACAAGTTTTGGGACTGTTTATTCATTACCGCGCACTGCTTTAATACTGTTTGCAATGCCCTTAATTAACATCCCAATATTTTATTTCATGTATTTACGAACTCTTGTATTTCTTCCGTCATGCCTGCTTGGTTACTTAGGCCAGCAAATATACGGGCATTTACATTGAATAGAAATTGCTCAGCTCCTTCTTCAGTGTCATTTACATCCATCACATGTTGACAGAAACGTCTGTCGTCTACCAGTTTGCGTCTAGTTTATTGTGAATCGACTAGAAAGCGTACCTTGCTTATATCGTTACCGGTTTTTCGCGCGATTTAGAAAAAAAGGCGAGAGGGAGGAAGGTAGGGAGGTTAAGATACCCCCGTTTAGTCGGTTATTGAAATGGGCTTTGCAAGTTAACGACTTTCACAAAGTCAACGTAATGGGAAAATGTTAAAAGAATATTCTTGCGATCCAGCTAAATTTCCTTCCCTCTCCCGCCGTCCTTTTCGTAATACTGACTAGTTTGCGACGCCTTCCTGGCTGTCGTCCCTTATTTAGCATCAAGCAGCACGGTTACCTTTCTCGTTTATACGAGTTAATATTCATGAGGAAACGGAGGTGAAGGCGTGTTTCAGAAATCACCATGAGTCATCCATAACACTGTGTTGTAAAGATACACGTTTTCACAAGGAACCACATTCAAATGTTTGTAATAAATTTATTTATGCTGCCATAAAATTTTCGGAGATGGGGAAGATTCTCTGTACTAGTTATTTATGTTAAACAATTTTTTTCTGTTTGTGTCAGTTTGTGGTTAGCATTATTGCGAGAGGAAAAAAAATGGCTGGGAAAAGGGTGACTTGTCTTTTAGTTCCAGTTGTGGCATTAATCGCGTGGCAACTTAATCATCATTATTATCGTGTTTATTTTTAAAGTGGGAAATGACTCGTTCTAAACTTTAATACCGAATAACGAGTATGCGTTGCAGTGTAAAAGCAAGTGGTTGGTAACACTATGGCCATGGTGGTTGTTAGCAGTACCCTATAGTATTTCCTGCTGTCCCGCAGGAAGCGGGCGCAGTCTTAAACTTAGGGTTCGCCGCATGCGTATCAGTTTTGTCTGCGGGTCAAACGTGTTATTTGAAGAAAAACTTGGCCGGCAGTCTCCCTGGGGCACAAATATTTCCTCCCAGTTGTTTAATTTTCGTATGTCATCATATTAACACAGAAAGAATTGCTGTTATACGTAAGTTTCTGTCGTGGAGTTTATAGGAAGACAGTAGACTATAAACTAAGATATGAAGGGTGGCTATTCCCGAGTTTGAAAACGAACATTCTGTATATTCACTTGAGTAGTAGGCATATAGGGGCTACGAGGACAATGTATTTTAAATGGGCTCATTCAGACTGCAGGCGGAGGATCTGGGGATCTGCCTGGAGCCGGCCGCCATGTTAGATTCTGGACTTCCCGCTCTGTTAATCCGATCACGCGACCGCCATGTTGGTATCCTAATCGGACGCCCATCTCACGAAAACGATACGAAGAGTTTGTACACATCTCATGTCACTAGGTGATTGGAATTCCACACCACAAGTGCGACAAAAGTCTGCTACAGGCGAGATGCATAAACACGATGTGTTGGCACATGTCGGTGCAACAGGCCCGCCAAGAGAGAGTGGCGGGGGCAAAGGGTTGCGATGCTCAGTGGCCCGGGTCGGGCCCGACTCGTAAATGTTTATTTATAAAATGAAGTGTCGCATAAAAATCTAATTTCAACACTCAAAACTTAACTTTTTTGCATGGATGGGGACTATTTATGTTGTAAATGGTCGATTTTTGACAGAGAGGGATAGAAGGGCCCACAGCACACATTTCTCAGGGACCCGAAATTTCTCTTGTTGGGCCTGCAGTGCAAACCTCCACACGGGTACGCGAGAACTTCCTAGGTGCTTAAGAATTAGTAAAAAAAAAAGTGTGTTACGAATACTGCGCCAATGGAAATTCCATCCATATCACGTGGATCTTCATCAGGCATTACATGAATGTGATTTTCAATAACGTGTTCAGTTTTTTAGGTCTGTTCTTATGTCTGTAAGGGATGACAGCAATTGTCTGAAGAACATACTATTTACCGATGAAGCGAACTTCACAAACCATGGGCGCGTAAATTTACGAAATATGCACTGTTGGACGATGGAGAATCAGCATTGGGCCAGGTATGTGGAGCACCAGTCACAGTGGAATGTGAACGTGTGGTGTGGAATCGTTGGAGACTGACATAGGGCCATACTTCATTCAAGGGACAATGACAGGCTGTATGTACGCCCATTTCCTCAGAGAGACCTTACTGGCACTTCTGGAAGATATACCACTCGACATACATCGTGATATGTGGTTTCAGCATTATGATTTTCCTGCACATTTTGCTTTGGTGGCGAGGCAAGTGTTAAATGAAACGTTTCCAAACCTGTGGTTAGGGTATGGTGGCGGGGTTAAGATGGTCAATTATTTCCCCTGACCTCTAAACTCTCGATTTTTTCTTGTCAGGAACACAAACAGAGCTGCCAACTGACAAGCGCACCCATCAGTAATCACAGTTATATGCAAAAAATATGCGTAAATCATGACCAATTAATTTTCTCTCCAAAATGTTGATATACTCAATTGAATAAGCATACAAACAACATGCATGCATAAAATAATTAAACATGTGCACATGGGCGAACCAGAGAAATGATTTCGACATAATAATCACCATGATATATTAAAAACGCACAATTGCATGCCGAGCATCTTGAAGCTCCTTGGTGTCGAATTTTTTTAGTAACACGCGTCATTTATTGAATTACTTTTTACTTTCTCAATCACAAGAGACCTTAAAGTTGCTGTTGACAGAAATGCTCGAAATTCCGTTTGATTGCGACAGACACTGCTGAAAATTCTTTCTGTTGAAGAATTGCTAGGTTGGCATTCCAACCTGTTTTTTTTTTGTAATAGCCAAGTAAACTATGTTGGGATTCTGTTTATTTTATTCTGAGGGAAAAAAGGAAATGGTGACGGGTTGGGGGCTTTAGTTTAACATCTTTCATGATACGGTATTGTTTTGATGATCTCAAGAGTGTGTAGCATTCGGAATTGCATATTGTTTTGATCGAGCAGTGGAAAATTTTGCTCGTATGGGAATAACATTTTAATTATTGTAACTTCGAAAACTTTAACTTGAATGAAAATAAAAACGCGATGCACACATAGTAGTTCGTATTCGTACAGATGAAGCAATACACACATATACATTGACCGAAGTTAACCTTGCAGTCGTTGAATTTACGATATAGACAAAAACAAATATTATTCACGTATTACACAAGTGTTGAAAGTAGAGGTGGCTCAAACCCCCATTTTGCCGATATTACCGATACCAACACAGATACTTGTGACCGATCCTGCAGATAGTGCCGAAACAAATCATTTCATTTGTAATTTTTTTTTGTAGTGTAACTTTAAAGTGAGCACAAAGTCTCCAGGAGGTGGACAAACGCGTCAAATACAAAAGAAAAGTTACATACAATTCATTATACAATATATACACCCTAAATCACTGTTCATATGACATGGCAGTATTTAAGCACGTGTATTTTCCCATCCATTCAATGTTTACATTGCAGTTTAGCATTTTGGTCAGATTATAATAAAAAAAACCTCATTTTATCAAACTCGGGGACATGATCTAAAACAGTAACAATTTTTCGCATTCTTAACTGGTTTTGCGATGTTATCAGCCGGCTACAATCACCAACCTCTCCTAATAGTTGCAAATGCCATATTTGTCAAGAAGCTAACCACAAAACAAAATATTAGTAAGGAAGGTATCGTTTTTAAATACTGCGCACATGTTCAGTGCGTAAATTACATTAATCTGCTTTATATAGGCATACTATTTACTTTCTTCATTTCGCCAACATTTATGGTTACAGATGTTTGTTTCTAAATAAAATGAACTTTATAATTCTGACCATGCATTAGTGCCACCGCCATAGCGATTTGGCTCATTCGAATCACATTCGTACATAAAACAATAAATATTGCTATTAATTGATTTATGAATCATGTCATGCTGGGAATGAAATATCGACATAAAATGTGGGAGCTATAGATAAATATACAGTTGACGATTATGTGATAGAAAATGTACGATAATGATTATTATACCGTTAAAATTTTTTTTACAAATGAATTTTAACCACCTCAAAATGAGATACCAATATTATAAGTTTAATTATATTTTATTTTACGAATTTCACCAGGTATGGCATATATAGAGTTAAATATGCAGCAACACCAAAGCCAGCCATATCAGTTTCCATTTAATTTCAAATCATCTGTTACTAAAATACAAAAGGAAAATTAATAAAGAGTTTTTCGGTTGCAAAAATTAAATTATTTGTGTGTGAAAACATGTCCTGCAAAATAACCAAGTGCAGTAATTTCCATGATGAGTAAATCGTTTGGGTTAATGAAATTATTTTATTGAACCATGGCCGATTGTACTTGATACCGATTTTGGGTTATTGGCCGATGTATTAGTATCAGTATCGGCCCAACTCTATTCAAATGTTTATATGGATGCAATTTTGAAAATATATATGTGACCCTCACGAAGTTTAAGAGTTTACATGGCCTGCCATAATCTACTGGATTGTAAAATTTGGTAGAAATTAGTTGTTTTTTCAGAGATCGTGTAGTTTTAATTTATCATGTACTACTATTTTACAAAATGGCAGATGAGAGATTTTGTGTGGGCACATTTGATGGGTGTAATACAAAGTTGGATTGGAATTAATTACACTGTGTTCATTATATAACATACAAAACTAGAATAGCTATTTGGCCGCCATTTTTATAGTAAATGTCTGACACTTAAAACATACCAATTAACATAACCTGCTGCAGTACTATTTGTTTGCTATATTTGGTACTAATTGGACGATTATTTTCCGAGGTATGACATAAAAACTTCACATATTCGTGTGGCACTATCTTACAAAATGGAGGGCGAAAGAGGCTCCATCAAGGCATATTTTATGTGATATATATACTGCTAGCATACAAAGTTAAGTTTGAATTGATTTAAATGGAAGATATAGCATACTATGCTAATATAGCTAGAGGGCCGCCATTTTCAAAATAAGTGTCTGACATACTTGAAAAATATTTGTACGCATCAGTTGCCACAGTACTAAAGTTTGCCAAATTTCGTAGGAATCTACAATTGTTATTACACAAACTTTATCAATTTACATAGCACTATCTTACAAAATGGCGGACAAACGAGGTTGTTTTTGGCGTATATGTTGCTTGTAATAGATGCTCTTCATGTATGAAATTCGGTTGAAACTGGTCAAACGGTGTGGTACTTATGCCAAATAAACCTAAAACATTTTCAATGGCCGCCATTTTGAAAATAAGTCCCTAATCAAGTTCAGTTACTTCTATCTACCTGGCCTATCACACTATTACTTATGTGCCAAATTTGAAAAAAATTGGTTGTGTAGTTTTAGAGATACAGTATAATGTAAAAGCTTTATTTTTTCATGTGGCACTATTTTCCAAAATGGTGGATATATAACAATATTCATCACTAAATTCAATGCCTACACTTTTCGCAGTCAGCAGACAGCATTTGGAATAAATCGGTTGAATGGTTTCCGTGATGACATATCACCCAAAATTTTAAAGTGGCCGCCATTTTGAAAATAAGTGCCCGACGTGAGCAGAAATTATAGAAGTCACGTGCCCTTACTTAGTACTATATGTGTACCGAGTTGGGTGAAACTCAGTTCACATGTTCAAAAATATGACAATTAAATCATTAGGGTTGAAGAAACAATTTGGTTGGACCATGGCCAATTTTAACAGAAACCGATTTTGGGTAAATCGGCCGATGTATCGGTGTCGATCCAACCGTAGTTGAAAGTGTGGTTGTTTTAGGCCAGTGCATTTTAATCATTATAGTAACTGTTTACAAATACATTATTTACAAAACATGCAAAATTACTATTTGTAAATTTCGCAACCTTTTGAACACATGTTTTTCAATGCCAATCCTTGCAAGTTTAGTTCATTAAAATCACGTCTGCTCGTCACCTGCATTAAATAATTTATTTGCAGAATCATTCAGAAAATCAACACTGCGCACATTTCCTGAAACCAACAAACTTAAACTTTACACGACGACCACAGAGTGGTTTTTCTCTTTCCAGTTTTTCCACGATCTTTACTGCTTGTGATACCGAATTTATCACGCTTTTTGCACAGAATACCGAAATTGTCGACTAGCATGCAAGCTTCTGGTAATAAATAGTACGACATTTACTGTACGGCAGACAATACATTGTACCATAAATATAAGGAAGTGGGGGGGGGGGGGGAAACGAAAAAATTCTTACACATTTCAAGGCTATCAATTTCCGTAATATACAAATAAACCTCCGTAATTCTGTAACTGGACGTTGAAATCAGAAATGATTATGGAAAATCCGTAATACTTCGTAGATCTGCAGTGAAAGATAGGGTGTAAAACACTTCCTACGATGCCAGAATACATGCAAGAATGCATTGTGGCAGCTTGCAAAGGCATTATGCCAGAAACACGTAGGCCATACGTAGCTAGCTACATATGCGTTTACAGATGTGTATTGGCTGTCGATGGTAAACACATCGAGCACATGCTGAGAAAAGACCTGATTTGAAGAGTTTTAACTATAACTGTGATCTTTTGTACTGTGCCTCAAGATGCGATTTCATTTCTCCTTAGGTTGGTTTATTCTATTTTTTGTTGTGCATCAGTACGCACCCTTTACTCAGTACAGTTAATAATGACTAGGAAACAAATCCCGTGAATGACGGTGGCACCGGAATAAAGTGTACTGTATTGATATCAGACTTGCACTCACATTGCCCGTCTTCCTTCCGCTGCGGTGCTCTCCTTTGCCCAATATCGCATTCCGTGACACTTGCCCCATTAAGGTAAGCGCTGCGCTGCTATAACGAAGCAGTCCCACCAGGATAAGTCACGGCGCGTGTGGCTTGCGTACAACTGAGTACAGGTCCTTTGCCCCATTCTGTCGACCCACATAACTTAATCATATTTGCACATTATTTCTTGGTGTTTTTGTGTTACTTTCCATTGCATATGCTACATCACTGAATTTATCTTAGCACGTACTTTCAAATACCCCTGAAATAAATGTGTGTTTCCAGGGGAAAAATTATATGTGGTTTAATTGTTTGTCAATATGTGTTACGAATAGTCACTTTGCGGTAAATTGCTTGCCCCAATATGTAATTTCATTTAGCGAAACTGCTTTTCGTTATCTGCAAACGTTCCGGAAATTTTGGGGGTGTCCGCATTAGACGGAATATCCGTTATTGTGGCTGGATGAGATATATCGTATGGTAATTCAGTAGATAGCGTTCTTTGCGATATGTTTATGGCTCTTTCAGCTTCGGAAATCGCGTGCAGGGCATTAACGGTGGCCTTGTCTGCAAGTTCATATGCTGTATACCAAAGATGAAGTGTAAAACGACGTTACTCTCGATTGTGGGCCATCGGATCAGTACCTTGGAAACTTCTATGTGGTTGGCGGCCGATCACATACTACACATGGTTGGAATACTTGGCTATGTCGTCGCCTAACCCTTTTACCACAGGTCTGGAAACATTTATCCTGCTCTCTTCGTGATCCTGGCTCGTAGCACACGCCCAAACCACTCGTATAATTCCAAAATCGCTTGTAATATACAAACTTAGTCTCGGCTTAAGGTGTGACGTAAATCACATGCAGGCACGCACAGAAGTATTTGTACAGTCACAAGTACAGAGATAAATGTAATAGTGCTCCAGGAACCAACATACATAGTTGCTCTTCACAGACACAAATGAAATGAATCATACTAACATGTAGATAATTACCATCGTAGCTACATATAACGTTATTTGTGAAATAAAATAAATATTCTTTCAGACTGGAGGCATTTTAAGCCGGACAAAACTATTCATACACTACCATAAAATCACACTTCCTAAACACTGCTTTCGTTTTTTTCCTGTATTTCGCATGCCTGCGAATAGCCTCTTCTATCCGTTTGGGATTAAAATACACATTCTTACTTGCTGTGTCACCACTGATTTCATGCATGTCTTTAAATAGTGTGCCCCTTCAATTGCGGTTTACTGGATACGTAATGTTTCCTTACTATTTTCTTTAGTGCACTCCACAGATCCTCAATCAGAGTGAGTTCTGGAGACTCTGCTGTAGTTTTCATGGTGTGTGGCGTGTTATAAAGCAGCCGGAGCAGGATAATTTCTGCTCCATGTTTAGGATCGTTATCTTGCTGGAAGTAGTAATCTGTTCCCCTAACCCAGTTTCTCAGTGATCTTCTTTGAGTTACATTTAAGTGTGTCCATAAAACCGTATGTTTCCATATTTCCCTCTATGGACAGTAGTTCCCATACATCAGAGGCAGCCATAAAACCTCAGACCATATAGACCATGTCTCCACCACCGCTGTGTTTAAACAGTACTTTGCAGATCCTGGATGTCAAGTTCTGTCTTGGGCTTCCATCATATCAAAATGCAGTCATAATTTTGTAAATTGTTGATCTTAATCTCATACTAGAACAAAACCCTGCCCAGAAGTGTTTTGATCTTTCAATACGTAATCTTTGCCAATGCTTACCTAATCATTCGATTCACTTTGCTTGTGTATGGCCTCTTTCTTGGTACCCTGGCTCTGCGTCCTGCATGAGTGAGAAATAATCTTATTGTTCTTGGTGTTACTTACTTTCCTAATTGTTCTTGCACGTAAGTAAATGTTACAGAAGGTGTAACTTTGACAACTTTCTCGATCATTCTCATCACTTTCCCTGTTTCCCTGTCTGCCAGTTTCTGTGGACGGTCCAATCTTGTTCTGCCTGTTAAAGTTTTTGATTCTTTAAATCTCTGGACTACACTTTGCATAGTCAAACGACTTTCATACAACAATGTTTGCTGTTTCAGAATGTGGAATTATTTTTACAACAGCTATGATTTGTCTCATTTTCACAGTAGATTTATTTTGTCTTGTAACTCATTTAAACGTTCTGTTGCCAACAAATAACACCATACACCATGTTTGAAATGCAGTATGCAGCTGTAGGCTATGAAGTGTGCTAGTTGTTTCTGTATAAGAAAGTTACTTGTAGGAATACTTTTGTCTGGTTTAAAATGTCTCCATTGAGAAAGGCTTTTATTTCATAAAGAACGTTATACACATTTTAGTTTATATATATATATATAAGATTTATATAACATTCATATCTGTTGGGTGCAGTTATGTTTGTTCACGGAGCACACAAAATACATTGTTTCTTTTTGTACTGGCGGCTCTAAGAATACTTCTGTCCACGTCTGTAGTTAGGCTGTTTAAATTATAATCGTAGCATTGCTTTCATGCAAAGTACATTTACATCCTAATACTGTGCGCCACGCATTTTCATTTAAAATTAAGGCTTTCCAGTTTTGTGCAAAAAATAATTGAACCTCCTTTTGGAATGAATTTAGGCAAGTAATACGAAGTTGCTGCCCTGGATGGTATGAAGCTACACGTAATAACTGCATTTAAAGTTAACGTCACGCGAGACATTCTTTTATAAATCCTGGAGAGTTAAAAATACTTTTTGTTAATGTTGGTTGTATATTCGTTTATGAATATTTCTGTATTTTAATAAGTGCTATAATGTTACTGTGAGTTGTGAACCTTGGCCTGTTTCAGACGTACTCCGGCCTCTTCTGTGTCGTAGTGAATCCATACCAGAAGCTGCCCATTTACACTGAGAAAATCATGGAGCGCTACAAAGGTATCAAGCGTCATGAGGTTCCGCCACACGTATTCGCAATCACGGACAGCGCGTATCGCTCGATGCTACAAGGTAGGTTTGCCGTCCGATTCGCTGGATTCCTTAATTTTAGTCTATTTGTACTCTACGCCGATAAATGTGAAATCAAAGCAGAAGGTTGTAGAGGTGAATGAACTTCTGCAACATTGATACATCTTGCTCCGCGTTTCTCTTTTAACATAGCGTATCATTTTGTCCATATTGTTTATAATTGAATAGTTGTTGTAATTGGAGTTCGTTGTTCTAGTAGACGGGACGGTTGGAAGAGAGACAACAGAAATAGTGCAGCATACTGAGTTAGAATCGTGGAAGGTTGGTACAGCTACTCAAAGAAATTTTCATACAACTATAGTTTGTGCTCCAGGTTCAATATAATGGACAAGTAAGCTGCAAGGTTACATGCATTTGTAAATCGCACTACAGTACTGTTTTTCCCCGTACACACACACAACACAATAACAAAACTGTACATGAAGCAATATCTACATGTTTGTCAATTAAAAAAAGTATTCATACAGTCACAAACGGAACACTCTTGTACACTGCAGCAGCAAATAAAATATTAAATACTTCATGTGCATACTCTTAGCACAGATGATTGCCCTGTGACGTCGTGGATAGACTGTACTAATGCTGTGGTGTGTGCTGGGGAGATTTTTGACCACACTTCCAAAATCAGTCTTCGCAGAGCTTGCTTGAAGGGCGGTGTTTATGTACATGTTTGCCTAATACTCCCACAAATGCTCTATGGTATTGGCATCTAGCCTCTGTGGTGGGGTTAGAAGCCGTCGTGAAGTATTATACGATAACCACTCCTTAATTTTCATGCCAGGTTGCTTAGGTTCATTGTCTTGGCGGAACATACAGACTCCTGCCGGACTCAGATTCTGCACACTGTTTGATAGGTTATGGCGCAACACACATATACTTGGTGGCATGCATAGTACCTGCAATAAAAGCTAAATACCCGACCCCAGAAGACGCCACGTATACCCAAGCCATAACACTTCTCCACGTTTGACTAGGTTTAATGTGTTGCGACTGCAATTCCATGTTTGGCCTTCGCCGCACCCACTGTTTGCCATCTGAGTCTAGTATATTAAATTTTGACTCATCGGGAAAAATTACAGAATTCCAAAATTTGCTAGGCCTTTCATGATACTCGTTGGCGTGTTTTGTCTGTTTACTGCAGAAATATGTGGTCTCTTCCTGGCTGCCCTGCCATGGCAGTTGGCATTATGTAATACATTTCGTACAGTTTGAGTACTTATAGAGTGTTTACAGATGTTGATGCGATCTCTTCCGCCTCGGATGCTGCACTTAGGAATGATTCCTTGCTTACTAAAGTGACAAGGTGCCGTCGTTCGCGGTAGGTTAAGCACTTCTGGGTGTCCGGATCGTCGGTTTATTTTCTGCTGTCACTGTTTTTTTTTTGTACGTCTTCAGTATGGAAGTGACGGTTCTAAAACAAACTGAGAGGGTTTTTGCAATTTCACGATAACTGCTGCCTTGCTTATAGAGGAAAAAACCTCTCACTACAACAGTCTGGCAACTGATGTACAGGAAACCCGTCTTTGTACGTACAACTGCTGGAGGTGGATAACATGGCCGCTTCGAGACCAACAGGGTTACACCTCGCTGTATGAATCTTTTTTTTTACTGTCACAATAACATCTTTCCCATTGTGTGCTCCTCGTTCTGATACTGGTGTGCTATTCCGTTCCTCTCCGCGTAGGGCTTGTGGCTTTACATTGCTTCAAATACACACGCTAGGACTAAACGTGTGTGTGTATGAATATTTGAGTCAATGTATGTCAGAAAATTTGCAGACCGATATGTTGTAAAATAAACTGGTTACTTCCCAAAGAATGGAGAGAGGATGTGGTTTCAACTATGCTGTTGCACTGTTTCTTACTTTCGCGTTTCTTTGCCAATATTTCACATACCTCGCCGTTCGAGTGTGTGTTGTTGCGTGCTTTTGCTTATATTGTTGGTTGTGTGCCCTTCCTCTTTTATTACGGAGTATTTTCAGTAGTTGGATGGTATCCGTTGCGTACACTGTAGAGTAATCGAGCGGAATCATTGTATGATAGGAAGGTCACGCGGTTTTCCTTCCCGCCATGGTTGTGGATCGTTAGTTCGAAACCCCGCATGTTAAGGAAGACCTATAGGTCTCAACACTTTGACATGTGCTGTTGGCAGTTTTTCTCTCTTTGGCATTGTCTTCATTTAAGGTCCAAAGGAAAGGTTTCCCAACGAACCATTCACACCATTTTTATGTATTGTTATGAACCCAAGCTGTAAGGATTATAGCTGTAACTCGCTTTTTCCCTGAAAACCTTGTTGCTTGGATGGAACTGCTTTAACAATCTGCTTCCAAGCCTTTGTGGTAGCGAAGTGGGAGTAATAGCCGTTGTTATTAAAGGGTTGAGCAGTGACAAATATAAGTAAGGAATTGTAACGAAAATTTTGGATTATGTCAATAATTGGAGCTCTTTTTTTTTTTTTTAGTCCGTGTGATATTTTTTCTTTTAAGTCCCCCACGTAAACTCATTTTTTAAAAAGTAATCAAATCAAACGGGCATGTTTTACTAGACACCCAGTGAACCGCAAAATTTTGTAAATGTTTTCGTTCCATTGGTTAGCGACAGTAAAAGCGTTGGTCGCCTCGGAATATGTACAAGATGTGTCGGTGGCCTGTCGGTGCGGACTCTGCTCCCCGGAGCGTAGTTATGAGTGTTTCGTAGGCAGTTTCCCGGGTGGTGTTCTGCTGGTTCTCGTTTGAACACTTGCGAACCCAAACTTTCAAAGAAAACTCTCTTCTCGGTTTTGACTGCGTCGTCGCTCTACTGGCGTGCACTCATTCCGTCGGCGACTCGCCTGAAAGTGTCTTAAGCTGTGACTTATATTTTATGGCAGGCCAATGGAGATAAACGTATGATGCGTGTCTAAAGATAGTGCAAAACATTATGTATTGAAAATTTAGCTGGCATAATGAATTCCATAAACACCCATTTTAGCAATTTTCATGTCCGAAAATATAATAATCCTTGGAGTTAAATAAGAACAGGAAATATTCCTTTGGGCTGAAATGTTTCTTAAATGCAGAGGTTTTGTAGAAAACACATGATTAAAAGCTGTTGGGTATTTTGTAGTAGTGTCTAAACACGAAAAGCATTTAAGGAACGTTTCATGCCCAAAGTCAACTTTCAAGTTCTCATTTCACCTCGTAGGTTTATTTCCTGGGTATGAAAATTGTCAGAATTAAAAAAAAAGAAGTAACTTTTTAAAATTAGGGAGGAACGTTATTAATTTTTGAATCAGGATTTTTTCTAAAATTAATTATACATCTTCAGCAGCTAGTTATATACGTGTGTGCTTGGAAATAGTGCAGCTGCGTAACTCGACTAGAGTGCTTGTGAGCTCATCTAAGTCTAAGACAGTAGTCTTCGTTATTCCCTTTTCTGTATCAGTGGAGATGGGAAAAGTTAGGAGAAAGACACGACTGTGTGGTGTAAGTGTACACAAACGTTGGAGCAAGAACAGCAGTGCGACTCTGTATATTCCTGGCGGCGAACTGCGAGCTCTCTCCACTGGCGGCTCTTAAAACAAACAAATGGACGTAATTAGAAATTGCTTCATTCCTCCTGCACCACTCGACGTACGTAATGCCGTTCTGAGCACACAATTTGCTACCATCTTATCGGAAGGTGTGACAGCTTTTTGTACTTCGGCCTATTCAAAATAAACTGTGCCGTGTTCATCCGTACATTCAGCTTTATCATTCACAATATCCTCCTGAGTGAGTGTTTCGGGAGTTTGTGAGCTCTCACCTGTTGTTGGATCGTATGCATTCTGAACAACAAAAAAAAGGGGGGGGGGGGGTCGGTAAATTTTGAGACACAGTCTCCACATGTTGCCAGGGAAGAGTTCGTAAGTGACGGATGTATTAATAAAAATGCAAGAACTAATTGTAACTTCTTAATTTGTTTACAGTGTTATAAAATACATAGAAATATATATTATTTACAACTTGAAACTACCACTTTATACTATTAACACTTTGTTCTTAGTGAGCAGCGAGCACATTATTCAAGGTCAATTTTAATACCAACAAGTCCTTATCACTGTCACTTAATTTAAGTCTCAGCTTCGCCCCCTTTTGCAGAAATTCTTCGTTTTCGCGTCATAACTTCGGATTCATAGTAATTACTGAAAATGGGCGATTGCAGGATATTTTCATTTTACGAGTTGTTTAATATTTTTGTGCGTAATTTTTGTGTTCATCTGATTGTTGTAAAAAGTCACGAACATATTTATATTTTACCAATAAGTTTCTACTTTTTGCAAGCAGGAAACAATACACCGTGAATATATAATAAAGTATTAAACAACTAGTGAATTGTAAATATTATATAATCAATCTTTGCATTAATACTTCTGAAACTGATGGCACAAAAACGAAGAATCTCTGCATAATAGGTCAGGCGAAGCCGAGCTTTAAACGTTCGTCACTAACACATCCATTTCCATAGTCGTGCCGCGCTGGTCAGTCTCTATCTCCACTGTACTGATGCTCGCGGTCTTCACTCGCGCTTCGCTGGTCACCTAACGTTGTTGCCATTTTAATTTTGCTAGCTTTGCACACCTGACTCTTAAGGCCGTACGCGGCTCATATATATATATTATATATAATATATATATATATATATATATAATATATATATAGTGTGTGTGTGTGTGTAGAAGGTGCCACGGACTCAGTTTCGAGCTAAGGGAGGAGAGGGCGATGACAAGAACATTCTTAAACGATAACCCCATACATTCAATCATCTCAAGGACGGGAGCAGAAATACTCTCCATATCCTTATCGAGCATGCATCAGTAACCCGCCTTGTCTTGTTTTTTTATTCTACCTTGCGATTTTCCGTCTATCGGTGATATCAGCGCGCGCCCGTGGAGGGAATGAGAAGACTACGAAGACAAAGGCACCACTAGTGTAACAGTACACAGTCATGGGAGGGAATTTACTACTTGTTGATTAAAAAATACGAGCACGAGATTGTGAGAGATTATTGCTCGTGGTAGCCTCGGACAAAGCAGTGATAACTACGAATTGCGCAGAAACTGATAAATACAAGCTCGGAATAATACCTCGGTATCGATGCATAGTAGACGTTTTTATTGTTTGAAACAGAGCTTATTGTGTATAATTCTGACTGCACGCGTGTAAAATTATACAAAAACACTTTTTCCCGGTCCTGTATTGCCAATACTGTAGGAATTGAGTGTAAATATATTTGGTAAAGTTATGTGTGAGCGCGTAGTTTTTTTCCTTCAAATGCTTAGTAGAGTCAGCGTCCTTTTGTTGTAACATTGCACTGAGGTGTCTTGTTACATCTCCTTGACTCGTACTGACTTCGATTTCCGTCATATCTATTTTCCTGCCTTGCCCATAAGGCAGAGCATGTCGGCAACTGCCGCTCCCAGTAGTTGCGAAATCGGGCGAGAAACATTCAGTCAAGGACATGTGGTGTGGGCCCACAGTCAATAAATTAGTCAACGTTGGACTACAGGTATATTTGGCCATGCGTACGAAATATCGCATTCTTTCGGGAGTTCGCGAGTTCGATATGCACCGAATACACGAGGAATGGTTCGCCTTGAAGTTATGTACTAAAACCTCCTTGGTTAGCCCAACAAGTACTGCATCTTGTTGCATCCTAGATTACTAATATTATTGTTTTGCACAAAGGATGGAGTGTAATTGTTATTAAGATTAAGTTAATAGCGCCACAGAGTAGGCCTACTGGTAATGCTGAACTCGGCGCTCTCTCATACAATTAAGGTTATTTCACAGTGCACAGTACTTATAAATGGTTATTCCACTGGTGCAGCATGGAGCGAAACCTGTCCATGCATGCTAGCCTAGAATCGCTCCACGCCCGTGCCAAGTATCTCCTAAGCCCACTTATAAGCATAGTTGTCTGTTATTTCTGAATCGTTTGAGATATAGTAACCAAATTCATAACATGGTCATCGGCCCCCTATAAATTTGACCGCAGGGTCAAACACACTTATAGGCTATAGGCACCAAATACATATACACATCACCTCTGATGAACAGGGTGGTAGGGTCAAGTAAAGTTAAGGCTTCTTATAAGCATAGTCGACCGCCATTTCCCAGTCCACCGAAGCTATAATCGTCAAATTCATAACATGGACATTGCCACCGACAACAAATAGTATGCCCTAAGCCCTCGTATAAGCATAATTGGCTAATATTCCTCACCCACCGGGACTATAGTCATCAAATTAATCCCATAGGCATCACTTCCGACGACGAAAAGGACCGCAGGGTCAAACACATTAGCCCTTCGTATAAGCATTGTTGGCTGTCATTTCCCACCCACAGAAGCTATAGTCGCCAAATTCATACCATAGGCATCACCTCCGATAGCAAACTGGGTGGTAGGGACAAGTACACTTTCAGCCCTCTTGTAAGCATAGTTACCCGACGTTTCTCACCCACTGAAGCTACAACCACAAAATTCGTATCACAGTCATCACTTTTGACTGTAATCAAGGAGATAACGACAAGTAGGCCTAAAGTCCTGTTACAAGCACAGTTGGTCAATATTTCCAAACAATTGAAGTTAAGGAACGTGTAACAACCGTCCACACATGTAAAGAAAATAAATGTATATATACAGGTGCATTACAAAGTTACTGTTTCATGTAGGAGTGCAGGGTCTGAAATAGCACACACACATGCATCGGCCTGCTTGCACTCGTCAATCACTCACCATCACCACCATTGTAGTCTGCCCTTGTTGTCAACTTGGATCCCCCTCGGCAACAGCTAGCCTCACTTCGACCACCGACATCCAGGCTGTATATATAAATGTGAAAATATGTACGTAAATAAATGTTAGCATGGGTAACATACAACACAACTGTATGCGAAAAAATCAAAGTACATACAAATGTGCTGCGTACATAGTCGTGGGTAACTGTAAAATACATATATAGTAATATAAATAAACACCATCAGCCTAATGCGAGAGTCTGAGCAACCGAGTGTAAAAAGATATGATACCATTCTGTACATGAAAAATGAGTCGCGTAACAAACAATAAAGGACTAGCATATACGCAAGTACATCACTAGCACGATGTCGTAAGGAGTCACAATATATTTAAAAAAATACCAAACGGAGTCACAGCCCATAATAGTGATGTGTGTTGCTATCACGTCAACATGAGAAAGAACAAATGATCACGAGAGCCAACACCAAAAATGAGTATAATGCGTGAAATATGATTCACATTACACGACTAGTAAAGACTGTGTTCTTTTGGTTGACACAAAACAACATACATTTCAACCATTGGTCGCGCAAAAGAGACGTCACTGCCAAGCACCGATACAAACAAATATAAAAAATAATTATTATAAAAGCAAACAGTTATAAAAAAATTAACCAGTTTATATTGTGCGAGCATTGAGCGCTGTACATTATGTTAGGCAAAAAAATTACTGTGGTGATTTTCGGGAACAATAAGCAGACAACACTGCTACACACTGATGTAACACATATAAAAATAAAATGTAAAGGAAAACAGTTATAAGCACTTACTAACCATCACAATCACATTTTACACAAGCATCGTTTTCTGTACGTAGTGTTATACGATTCTAGGCAAGACCAGGCCTTCTTGGTTAGTAAAATAGAATATCAAACGACTTCTTTACGGACTGATTGAAACGAAACCGTCAAATTCAGAATATAGCCGACACTCACAACTCTAGTAGCAGAATGCTGCCGACTCGACCGACGTTATGCGATAAACTAACATTTTGGGACTCTGTAAGGTCGCCCCAGGTCTCGCCAAGTTTGAAGGGCTGCTACAGAACACTAGCCGAGAGAGATGCGTCAGGCCCCAGGGTAGCAGACCAGTCGAGTCACACATGAACTTCACTTTATGAGAGGAATTCAGTTATACAGTACAAGGTAACAATTTACCCTGTTTTAAAAACTATGTACTTATTTGAATACATGCATATATTACCATTTATAGTGCTAGAACTGTAAGGACATTAGGAAACGAATTACCCGTGAATCGCTCATTACAATGTTTTCATTAATAAAGAAATATCATTAAATGTACGAACTTTGTAATGGCGAGTGAGAAGGTATCGCAACACACACACACGCGCATTTTAACTATGTATGCACTTTAGAAGATCTAAAACATAAAGAGAAGAGGTTCACCTTAACTGAAAAGAAAAAATTGGTGTAGTGGTTTCATATACAGAAGACCTGGAGGCCACGGGTGCATCTCGTAGCTATCGATGTGAACTCAACGGAAGCACAGACCATAATGACCATCCTGCCTTTCCGTGCATGGTATATATTGCAGACCAAGAAAGCAATTCGGCACTTACTTATTGTAATTATGCCACCCGTGACAAATCATACTGTTTACATAATATGCTATTGATTTTTTGTAGGAAATAACCCTCGTACCCTGACAGTGCTGGAGACCGTACATCATACTTGAAAATAAGGTGTCGTAGGTTCAATCCCCTAGAGTAAAATAATTTCACAGGAAAAAATACATGATACGCAATTAAAAAACTTCTGTGTATGTTATATCTACATATGTAAGTATCAAGCACATCGTGCAAAAAATCTCAATGAACTATACGTCCAACAAAATATTTTCGTACATGACTATACTCAATGTATGTTCATTACAAATACTTGCTGCCTGCCAGTTATTTATACACCGGTAACAAGCAGGTCACACTGTGACAACCCAAGACGGGAAACACGAACAGTCATGTAGTGACAATCGTATAAGTATGAATCACGGAAAAAATAGTTCCCACTTAGTCGTCGAGTATCCCGGAAAGCAGATCGTTATGCCTACATTCATCTACCGCAATTGCATACACTGTTACAATAGAAGGTGGAATCATTGGTTGACGACTTACCGTCTGTATCACTGACTGCATCGTCAACAGCAAGGGGCTCTGGAGATTCGCTCCTTACATGAGGACAACATGAAAGTAGTCATTGCATGTTCGCCCGCAATGATAGTTTGAATAGTCATAGCAAAAAGTGAAAAGACAATGTTCGTTGTTTATCGGGAAGTGAGTGGAAGTATTGTAGCAAGACAATTTACTTGCAGCCTACCAGACCTTTACAAACACATTAGTTACAGTTCTTAGACGATAGAAATTTAAAAAATATTTTTTTTGTTGTATTTATTGATGTTTTTAACTAAATCTATCACACATTCATAATACTGCATTCAATGAAGCCTTTATCTCTGACTTTATCAACAACCGAATTTATCTCTTCACTGACAGAAATGTTCTTCTGTGGTGAGTAGGATGTGAGATACCCCATTACCAGAGTACTAGGTTCGAATCCGTTTCTTCCGTCTCAACTTCAAGTAACTCTTTGTCTTCAGCAACATGTTTACGCTTTTGCTTTGCAGATGTCGGATCTTAATCATCAGTAGAATATGCATTTTTCACATCATCACCAGCAGACTTGGAGGTTACATTTTCTTTCTCTATATCCTGAATTCTTGTAGCATCTTCGTTTTTCACTTTACATGTTAGGCGTGCATGTTTGTTGTTCACAACTTCTGACTGTCCGTATGGCTCGCGCTCTTCATACTAAATGTCTGCAACACTCGCATTTCCTTCTTCACACACCGTTTTGGAACACGTTGCAGGCCCGGGTAATGTTATGGGTGCTCGAACTATTGTTTGTTTACATAACGGATCAGCAGGAAGGCTAGTCATACATAACATTGTCTTGCGACAGTAAATTCAATGCACGCTGTCTTGTGCCAAGCAACTGTGCGTTACTATTACATGTACCAGTGTGTCTCTTTAGATTATCACTTCTACCAAATGCTGCACCATACGTATCACATGTTAGTATTCTGGAGTCTGTTTCTTTATACATCCGCTATGTTCATGCCGACGTGCATTGCAAGTTTTACTGAAGGCCTTGCCACAGTAACTGCATTGTTTCCACTTAATTGTTGAACATTCGGTGAAGTTTTGCATGTAGTCGTCCAGGATATACTCGATTACACGCCCTCAGTGGTTTTTATCATCTTCATTGATTATGAGAACTCAAAACACTACTACTAAGCAGTGCTGACTCCTCACTGCTGACTCTTCACTGCATGAGGATGTAGGAGTGGCGACGTCATCCAATATAGGACCCAAGATGGCGACATACTTGCTACTAATATGGCGACCCAAGATGGTGTCATACTTGCTACTATATGGTGACCCAAGATGGCTGACGGGAACAAGATGGCAGATGCCGAAACGGGAAGCCGATCACTTTTCCTTGTTCCAGAAGCCCCATTTTACTACTACTTACGATGGTCCGTATGGACTCCCCGAGTTATACTTACTGGAGTTCCTTGTTTACTGAAATTTTTGTATAATCTCTTCAAATAGCAGTTAAGTTTAGTTTATATTTTTACTTTCTACTTCAGTATGGACATGTTTTACGCTATGCATCCAGGATAAGGCGAGCATCACAAAACAATGGAGGTTATGAGTAGTACGCTACTATGGAAAGACTCTCAACACTATCGCAATAATATATGGTAGCCACACGATGCACGAAGTACATGTTGCTAATAAACACAGTGTATACATTTCCACCACTCTCAAAATTGTCTGTGGGTGCAGTGAAATTTGTTAGTGGTTAATGTTTCTTGGGAGGGTCTAAAAAGTGCTCGCTTACCGTGAATACTCTGTAATGAATTTTAATTATTGCCTTAGGCTGCCAAGGTATAGTCTTTGGAAATCAGTAAAATTGTATTGTTTGTTCTATATATTTTTTTAAATACCTTAAAAAATTGGAATAAAATTTGGCCACTAGGCTACCTTAGTTCGCTAATGGGCTTGGCGCAGAAGTCTAGGGGATATGTAAAAAAAAACAGCATTTAATGACGAAACCCCCACTGGAAAAATGTTTTCTACTTTATCCGTAGTGTACTTTTAATTCAACATAATCAATCAGGTGTAATTTTTTAAAATTTTTTTTTCTTTAATACATTTGTGTATACATAAGTACTCCTGTTGCATAATTTTAGGTATGACAAAACTAATAAACAAAAAGTAAGGGCAGTGAAAAAAATAAGCGCACACGTCATAATGCAATATCACCAATTCATAATATAATCAATTCATGGTTACTTCACTTTTTTCTGAAGCTCTGCTAAAGACTAATAGGATATTCCTTCGCCTCCTGCAAACTAAGTTTATTTTAGTCTAGAAAATTACACCAAAAGACAACGCACCGAATTCGTGCGCACTCGGTTGTAATGATATTTTGCACGAGAACAATTTCTTACTAGGTGCTACCAACACACACGTTTTTTCACTTGTCCCCCCCCCCCCCAATGTTTATTATAATTTATAAGTAAAATACAGGTAGAACTTCAATTTACCGAAAAATATGTTACTTTCATATTCACAGAGGTATAAAATGCTTGTGATACATGAGGAAAATATATGATACATTAGGAAACAAAACAACCAAACACGTCGTAAATGGAGTGTTATATTTAAGGGTTTGACTAAAAAAAGTACGAGGAAACCGCAAATAGACAATAATAGTTGCAGAAGTATGCTGCAAATATTTGCCACTTCACGATACACAAATTTTAATTAAAAAGTGGGACGCTACCATATAATTACATAGTTTTCCTTCAAGAAAACTGTTCACCACACTCGACATAATTGCAATTAAAAAGTAAAAACCTGATTAACCACTGACCACTAGTAGGAATTAAAATCCACAAAATCTGGTGCTAAATCCACCAAGTTGGCAACACTGGCGTTCAGACTGGCGCGTGTAGTCTGTCCTTTGTATTTCGGGATAGCGATGGTACACCTTTATTTCACCAAAGGGTGGCCAAATGAAGTGCAGTAGCATATCTATGCTATAGATCTTTGGCGGCACGCATTGTCGGAATGATTATAACTGCGTGCCTCTGCCCCGGTACAGCCGCTCGCGCGCGTGTAAAATTATTTTAAAAAAATAAGTTTTTACCGTAATTTAATTTCTTACAACATTCGTAATTAGGAAAATGAATTAAAATTAAGTTTTATGTAGTTAGGAAAAGTAAAGTTGATTGTTCTTGAACGGAAATTATTCGAAGTACTTTTCCCCAGACTTTAATACGTGCCCACTTTCTGTAACGCCACCGGTCAGGTATATCCTACCTTGTTACTTTTCTGATGTTTATATTTGATTAACCAGTTATAAACAGCAGAGGCGTCACCCTTGCAACGTGAATGTCAACCATATAGTTCACTACCTGCTGACGTCTGAAGTTTTATGTACGCCAAATGTACAGGAACAAGGCAAGGCAACCATTAAGTTTTTGCGGGATTCTCTCACTTCCCACGTACGATGCCTGCAACAAAAGTATGAAATAAAATATCCAGGGCCTACAAAAATGGTGGTAGGGGTGCACGCAAAATTAAGAATCTGTCTACTATCCGTAAGATTTAATAAAAAATTATTCTGTCAACCTTTTGTTACCAGTGCCAGAAAAATGTCGAGACTTGGTGGCGGGAGGGTAGTGACTGACCAAACACTGAATCAGCAGTTTCTGCATAGTCTGTTCTCGGTTTCTTCACACTTTTTGAACCAAATATTTGTATTAAAAAAAATTTACGGCGTGTTTGGTTGTTTCCCAAATACATCGTGTATCACAAGCTTTTTATACTCCTGTTAACATAAAAGTACTTTATTTGTAGTTAAATCGAACTTTTACTTATATTTATCTATAAATTATATTATTTCACTTATAATATATATAAATAAAACCAGAGAGATAATATGTGTGTTTGGATATGCCTATATGCCTATAGGTTGTTAATGGTAAAGTGATCACTTCTGAGGCCCTAGAGACTTTTTACTCTCAGCCATGATTTATCCTTTAACCGCCATTTAAAATAAATATTGCCATCTAAGTAATAAACACAGTGTGTATATTCCACCGCACTTGGAAGATAACTATAATAAAATATATTTACTGACTATTATTCCACACGAGAGGATTTTAAAAGTGCTCACTTTACCGTGAATAGCCTGTAGTAAGAAATAGTTCTTTCACAGAGTGCGCATGAATGTGGGGCGTTATTCCTTTGGTGTAATTTTCTAGACTTGGTTAAGATTTTTTACATGAGGCGGAGGAATATCCTGGAAGTAGAACTTTAGTAGGGCTTCAAAAAATTTGAAGTAACCGCGAATGGACTATAGATAAACATGCGCGCGAAAAAAAAAAAGACACGCAATATACATAATGGTTTCATACCTTCTGCAGGATCACGTAAAATATTTTAGCTGCAAAATATTTACGTATATTTGATTATAATGAACAAGTTAACTGCAAAGGGCGCGTCTTAATCGGAGTGCAACACATCTGATAAAGATAAAAATAAAACTACATATACGTTAAGCTAGCGGCATTGTGTGACAACGGTCATCGTAATTGTTATAACAAACTTTCCGTTACGTTAAATGATGTTATGGAAAGAGTCTATTAACCGTTTGAACACATACATTTAGCATTAAAAAAATGTATGGTGGATTTGGGTATTCCGCGCACCATGTCCCAATAAGAGTAGATCACTGCTAAGACATCGCTGATGTATCTTGTGGCGTGCGACTGCCGTTTGCAAGACATTGTGTAAAGATCGTATTCGTGCAGAAAATGGCGTGTCTGCAGTAGGGCCTACAAGATTTCCTTATGTGCTTTGTTTCGATTTCTGAAAATTGGATTCGCATTAATCACAAACGCTGAAATGAGCCCAGTACAGCAACGTGCAAATGTAAAGAAGGAAAAACAGTATACTGAAAGGTGGCCTGTCAATGAGGGACCTCTACAGACGTGATGAGATGAGATGATTCACAGAGAAGCTTTGGAATGTGGCCATAGGGAACATCCGGCAATTCTCCATGTATGAGACGAGTTTAGTTGATGGGATCAAATACAGATAGAGCGTGGTTGGAAGCCGTGCTGTGCCGGCCGTCAATCCTCAAGAGGCGAAGAAGTCCTAGAAGCGGTTCACTACGCAAGGCGACTGCGGCGTTCTGCTGCAGCTGTCGGTTTCCCCGCAGTCGGGTCTGGGCAGCAGACCGCCAGTCTCGGTACACTTCCAACTGAAAACATCAACTGCATGCGAACGCGTCTAGATTAAAGTGGGCTGGTCACGGAACCGGGGGAGTTGGTAGTGTAATGGCAGGTAGGCAGGGCAGGCCGCAAGAGAATACCATACGTGCATACACGTTGATGTTTGCAGCAGAGATGTAATTTTTGGTACGTTTAACATTTTATTGTTTAATCCTGGTTCGGAAAGAAATCTGGCTCTAGTTGCAAAGACATTTCTTATACCACGCATTGTAAGGAACAGGTAAAGTAATTATACTAGACGCCAGAGGGCCGTATCTGAGTTCATGGGGATGGAGGTCTTAATACAAACAAAATAACTAAATTTGGTCTTTTAATTTATTCACACAGCTATTATGTACATTAACCTGTCTTTCCACTGTTATAGGCTGTTCACGGTAAAGTGAGCATTTTTGCGGCCTTAGTTACTTCTTTTCAATCAGAGCCATTTAGCCTCAACACCACTTTTTAAAGTAAGCAAGCTACTGCCATGTATGTAATAAATACAGTGTATATATTCCACCGGATTCGAAAGTTAACGTCTAACGCTAAAATAAAATGTATTCAACTATTTTTCATAATGAGAGGGCGTCAAAAAGTGCTCACTTTACCATGCATAGTTTATACTCTTGTGTTTTCAGCGAGTGCAATATTTAATGTCTCTCAATTTTGACTAAAGCTCTTTCGTTAGTCGCTTCATTTACGCTCATTAACACATGTCCGGTTTGTTTGTTGCTATCATATGAAATGTGTTGCACAAACGCTTCCATTTCAGTAATCACATCTGCCACCCCCCACCCCCCCCTCTCTCTCTCACCCTCGTTACTTTCGCCGCCGCTCGACGCTCTGCTGGCTCGTAGTTGCGCTGATTTTCGCACATCCTTCGTTTAAGGTCGCACAAGCCTCTAAACTCTCAACTCACAGAAAAGTGTCAACTCGGAGGCCCGTCGCCCTTAAATAATCTCAGTCGCTCGATCTGGAAGGCTCCCCGCACACTCTGGTTTCGCTGAGAGAGGCAAGGGCAATGAACCAACCAGAACATTCTTTCGGATAACTCCAGAAATTCAATCCGTTGAAGGCGAGGAGCGCGTGAGTTGCGGTAGGTTTGTCGCGCTCTCAGTCTGCTCGACGTTCGCACATTCCTTCTCTCTCGCGAGCAGGTCTGGCAAGGGAAGCGATGAAGAGCAGCGACACGTAACAGTATTTTTAAAATGGCAATTACAGAGAAGACACGTGGCACGTGCTAATGAATGCGGAGTCTTGTTCCCCTCAACCGTACACCATCCCCGTAAGTATTCTGCGCGCATCATCCTGACACATCCTTGTTCAGTGCTGCGAACGGAACACGTGTAGATGCTCGGTTCTCGCCCTCAGTTGGCAGAATGCTGTCTGTGCCAGACTCATGCATGTTGGGGGGGAAGTGGAGTGTAGCGCTGTCGACGTCTGCGAGGATATAGCGTGCATAATTACCTTCACATCCGACACAAGGGTCGTTCACAATGACCTGTGGGACTTATACTTGGTAATGAAAGGGAAAATAAGAGGCGAAGTAGATTTAATTTCAGGTCTATAGGTTTCGAGAAAAATTGTCTTCCACAACCCTTAAGTCGATGTATTCAACATTTACTATCGTGGATATAAAAACACTCATCAATTAGTTACCTCCATTATACACGATTTACATAAGCAAGAAACGTTCTCCTACCTCGGCAGCCCTGTTGAATCCCGGTTGATAAGGGTTTCCAAATTTTTATTCGCTTTACACCGAACACCCGCAGAAAGTTTTTATTGAGCGTGTCAAGAGAATAAGGTTTTACTAATAGAAAAATAGGTCGCAAGTGGAAAAAATAGTGGCGGTAACGCACTCGTATCACAAAATTCGAAAGCAGTTACGGTATTCTGAAAGGTATTCCATGAAAGTTTCACTGCTACGTGAATTCATCGAGCAAAAATAAAATTTTGGTTGCTACCAGAGTTGTGTACCTCGGCTCACCTTTTATGTGCCAGTGATGTGGTAGAAAAGGATGCCGGAAGGAAATAGCATCCGCACAAAAGTTGATTTGACAGGATCGCTAAGCATGTGTACTGAAACTTTTTTGTTGCGTGGATACTAGTGTTTGTAGTACCAAAAATAAGTTCGGTTACTTTTATTATGAATGCTGATCATTGGGTTGGCGCGTCGTATTTAACTGCAAATCTGTAAAATGGAAAAGCCAATTAGCCACTCGCAGCACGTGCCATGCATGACCTCAACCAGAAGGCACCTTTGGGGGGGGGGGGGATGCACTAACGGAAGCGTATCAGTGCAGACCATCAAACAAAATTGTAGAGTTTTGCCGGCAAGGAATCTCCCCCTGGACACGGCCCCGTGACCCAGTTTCCTCGGTAGCTACCCGGCTAGTTGCTGCGGGAGTGGCCGATCCCCTATTTGGTCCTGACGACCGAGCCGCCATATTAGGTGTACTCTCCAGCTCGACCCAGCCATACACGGAGGGCGGTGCATAGGTTCAGCGATAACACTGGGAGCGTCGTGGCGCGCCTTATCCAGTATTAGGGTAGCGAGTCGTACACGGCCTGCCTTCCCGAGTCTTGCGACGCCCTCTGGTAGCTGGAGAGCGGGGCGAGTCACCTGGCCTCGGTTGCCTTCTTCCCCCCCCCCCCCCCTGCTCATGAGGGCTTGATGCTGATTGAGGGAAGAAAATTATTTGGTTTAGTGTCGCCTGCTAAATGCGGCGAAGCCTTGCTTGGTGCGTAGTGTGGTGTAGGCCATCGTGGTACCAGATGTGAATATAAAGAATGGCGTAGAAGCAGCGAAGCAATTTGTGAATTACCAAGTTCGGCAGTGTTGTCAACTGCCTGCTAAAGGCCGTTCACAGTAAAGTGAGCACTTTTGAATTCAACCGTAGAAAAAAAAAACCACTTCATATGCCTGCATATATTTTAACGGTCGCACTGAGTGACATGCGTTCAGTAAAGTTTTTAACGATGGATAGAAAGTAGTTCCATCTCTAAACGTCGAATAAAAAGTGTTAGGTTACCACTTGTGATATATAAATTAATTCTTCCGCGTTCGTTTTTTTAATGCACCAAAATGTAAAAATGTACAGATTTCTAAATATCTACTTTACTAATATTGTCATAGTTGCACTTGACCGACTCATGAATAAAGTGATGAAGGTATGGCAATGTTATTTTATATAAGGTTGAAGACTACACAACATGTATACAAGTAAATCTTACGCAGGGCTTTCAAAAGTGTTCATTTTACCGTGAAAATCCCATAGGTATCGTTACTCTCTCATGCGCAACTGCAAAGTGCTTGTAAAGTGGTTGGGGGGGGGGAAGGGGGGCGGAGTTGATGGCTATCCTACAAATGGGCCAGAAAGATAGCTCCAAGAGTCTTGTATAAGGACTTTTTTTACGATATTATTTATACTGTGCAGTACCATGGCGTCCATGTGCTTTCATCATTTCGAATGAAGAAGCGACCGACTTTTTCCTATTCGCAAGTGCATTTCGCTTAGCTTGGCACTTCCCCATTTTATAATGGTCAATTGATAAATGACGTTAGTCGTGGTTGGGTATGGTA
Source organism: Dryococelus australis (assembly GCA_029891345.1). Taxonomy (NCBI): domain Eukaryota; kingdom Metazoa; phylum Arthropoda; class Insecta; order Phasmatodea; family Phasmatidae; genus Dryococelus; species Dryococelus australis. The sequence goes on from CM056994.1 coordinate 95,662,411, forward strand.
CACACAACTGACAGACGTTAGTGATTATTTAGAGTAAGATGGCTGTTTATGGCGGTGGGTATTTGGGACAAAATATGTAAGTGCTTCATCTTTCGCGTTTATACTCTGCACACCGTTTCCAAGAACTCAGTTTCATAAGGCAGAAGAAAACATTCTCGTGTGCCTAAGTTACTTTTTATTTTGTTGTTGCATAACGTATAATCGACAGTGTAATAATAAGAGGCGGAACCATTGGCTGAGGCAGTGGAAAACGAGGAAGGAATAGGAAAATGGTGTGTGTGTGTGTGTGTGTGTATATATATCTCCCAACATCCACCTCGAGTGTTCTCGGATGTCCATGTAAAATCGAACCCGGGTCATTACGAACCTGAGTCCAGTTTGTTACCACTACTTCACCCAGATCATTCATAATTACTTAATGAGATGTGAAAAAACTGACAGCGAAACGAGCACTGTGCAGATCTCTCTTAAATGTAAAACAGTTTTCACGAAAAGTTACATTTTGGAATAATCACACATTTATGACAAAATAGGAATGTATTTGGGGCCATTTGGTTTAACAATGGGACTAGTTAGTGCCAGCTATGGAAGTATCGTTATAATTATAAACAAATTTTTACGTATTAAAAAAATTATGTATTTTAATATTTTGTGAATTTTCAACATTCGGAAATTACAGACAACTATGCTTATATGTGCTCTTAGGTCATGCTTGACCCATCGGTTCTTTTCATTGTCTGGATTGGTGCCAATGTTGTGATTTGGGTAGTTGTATCTCACATATTGTTTGTAAATTATAGCAAACTATTCTTATGTGTGTGCTTAGGTCATACTTGCCCCTTCTGCCCATCTCGTTGTCTGGCGTGATGCATATATGACGATTTTGGTAGTTGTTTCTCAAATGGTTCGGAAATTATAGGCGACTATGCTTATAAGCATGCTTAGGTCAATTTTGACCCTTTGGTCTTTTTCCTTGTGGTTGATGCCTATGCTATTATTTTGGTAGTTGTATCTCCCATTGTTCGGAATTACCGCCAACTATGCTTATAAGTAGACGTAGGTCATACTTAATCCATCGGTTCTTTTTGTTGTCTATGTTATGATTTTGGCGACTGTATGATCAGTGGTTCGAAAAATACGGCCAACTATGCTTATAAGTTGACATATGTTATATTTGGCCCTGCATGCCTTCTCATAGTCGGGTTATGCCTATGTTACGATTTTAGTAGTTGTATCTCACATGGTTCGGAAATCACAGCAAACTATGCTTATATGTAAGCGTAGGTCATACTTGAACTGAGGCTGGCGGGGTGCCTTGGAATGGCATCTCCTCCTCCACGCGTAATGCGTGAGATGGAAGTGCTATTGTGAAATCCCTTATCCCTCATGAGTCTCACACCACATCGATGGGTAATCCCCGCCGGATTGTGCAATGGCCGCCATCGTGGGGGTCAGTGGAGTGGTCCACACAACTCTGTGGTTGGTTGGAATGTGAGAGCGCAGAACTCGCATTTTAGTTAGGAGGGAAATAACATGTGCAGCAGCATACAGAGGGAACCTCTGTTCTGGAATGACAGAGCAGGAAGTACACGTCCAAGATGGCTGCCGTGGGCGTGAAGGAAATCGCGAACATTTTTGCAGGAAAATCGTGTAAACGCAATTTTTTCCCCTTACGATGTCATCCATAATGGCGGCCTGTGTCCTTTGGTTCTCAACCCCAAGCCCCTGATGGTAAACGTACTCCAGCGCCATATTGCTAGTCAGTGTTAAGATGGCTTAGCTGTGGGAACCCCAACACCATCTTGCTAGTCGGTGAGACTTCCTAAATGGCTTCACTGTGGGGACCCCGATGCCATCTTGATAGCCAGTTAGACTTCCGAGATGGCAGTCGTGGAATTGGCAGGGGATTCGTCGTGAGGATCCGAGGGAGATTCGTCGTGGGGACCCAGAGGACATATTTTGCTAGTAGAGGGAGAGATAGATAGAGAGGTGTTGTGTGTGTATCTGGCACGGGGATTCATTGTGGGGACTCGGGCTGCAGGAACAGACTTTAATAGGGGGCAGTGATATAGAATGCTAGAGTGGGAAGTAGACATTCTGTAGGATGGAAGCTTTCAAAAGTTTTGACTGGTTTTACTAACAAAATGACTGCCATCGGCGCTTTGGCTGGCAACATAGCCGCCGCCAGATTACTGTCCCCCAAAATGGCCACAACCAGCTTACTGGCCGCCACAATGGCCACCGTTTTCTGTGCGAATTTTTGCGAAATGATGTCATCCAAGATGGTGGCCGTGGTCTCTTATCCCCAAGCCCCTGTCCTAGAATGCCCATTTTCTTTTTACTCTCCATTGCAGTAAGACTGGTGCATGGTAATTTGAACACAATATTGCTCAAATATGAACATTTTCCTGATAAATGGCACAGCTATGTGTAGAGGACAGAGTATGTCCCGAGGAGAGCGCGGAGATTTGCGTGCCAGATAAGCCTATCTGGACTCAAGCGCCCTCGTCCTCGAGCGGATCGAATTTTTGGCGTTATCGTTGAAGAATGTTCTGGTGACCACCCTAACCGCTCTCAGCGAAACCTGAGATTATATATTGGGCCAACGAGAGTACTTAAGCTGCAACGGGTCTCCAAGCCGACAGTCTAGGTTTTGGAAGGCTGAACCACCTTAAGCGCCAGGTGTACGAAGAGACAGTGATTAACGGTAGTGAAGTTTGAGGACTGGAGGCATCGGCACAGTGGAGAGCGAGACTGATGGGCGGGACTATTGAACTAGATGCGTAACAGACATTTGGAATGACGGCAATAGTCAAATTGAATATGGTAAATAATGAGTGTGAATTTGTAACCAATATACAGTGATAAGGGCTTTAATTAAAATTGAGACAGTCTTTAAATATTGCGCTCGCTGAGAATAGTGGAACTAGGATAGTTCAATGATTTTTGTTAAGACCTCCATCCCGAACTCGGATACGCCCCTCTAGCGTCTTGTAACAATATAGTGGTTAGGAAACTTTGCATCAGCTTCCTCGGAGAGAGGAAAGCCAGGGCCGTATGCACAGACTTGGCACTGCCACTTCTTCTAGTGAAGGTTGCTGATGTTACTAAATTTCGTGCTGTCTAGTTTAGTTTAAATCTCGCGTGGCTTCATGAAGTATAGTTTGAATGGTTTCTTAAATATGGTGATACTCGAATTTTCCCGAATCTGATGTCACTCATAAAAAAACACCAAATTAATCGCTTCTGTAGAATTTCAGTTACTTAAATTTATTGTCAGTGCAGGAATGTGTAGAATTATGCCCACATACACAGTAACCTCTTTAAATCTTAATCGTCTTAGTATCGTCATTTTGCAGAAATCTACATATGTTGACAATCTAGAAAGGTCAATCGGCGACGTGATCTCTGCGCTTAATGTGTCTGTGCATACGAAACGAGCAGTCTAGTGTTATTTCCTTTCGTTTCTAGTGGTAGTGGCGACTAGATTTCTCTGCATTACGGCCCATCGGGTGAGCAATTTCAAAATCGCTTGTGTAATGGTGAGATTGATTTATTTCACACTAAAAAATAACTCTGATTGCACTTGTCTTACGTATTGCGATATGAAATAGTTAAATGCACTGCTGATGCGGTGCCCTTTCAGTTCGGCGCCCTATGCAGCCGCAGGTTTCGCATGGACCTTAATCTGCCCTTTGTGATATTAGCAATAGCTACACTATCAATGGTGGTTTCACTCTTCCGAAATATAGTAAGTAGGCTGGAGGTCGTGTATACTGAAGTCTGTCGGTAGAGTTCTGTTCCATCGTGTATATCTGCAGTCTGTTAAATGGTAAGTTTTAAATACTTCATTATGTATTCCGTTATTACCATAATATAGTTTAGGAAGTGTACGGATTATTTTATAGTGTAGGAATTTGAAGTTTTGTCATTTTTGAGTCGACCTTGATGAGGGACTACATAGTAAACCTTGCTCTATTGTTACCGTAACCGGCATTAGCCAATTTAAAGCGAGCAGTGGCAAGTTGGATTGAAGAGCGAGGGCGCACAGCAACAGCAGACACGAACAGATCCCATACCACAGAAGGGAGGGAACATAAGTGAATTTGACGTGATTCACGTGCCGTTGAAGGGTTGACCACAATGCGTGTAGAAAAGCGCACACAAATCATTCGAATTTCATTAGCTCACCCCGGACGTGATATTTTATTGTGCACACTACTGAACTGTTTAGATTTTTTTTTGTGTTCTCTGGCGTTGAATTTGAAAGGGGCGGATGACCATGACATTGTAGACCCGCCGAACAAGTTAAACATAAATCTCCAGCAAGGCAGACAGTTTCGTACGCATAACACGTCCATAGTCTGCGATTGTCATGTATACGCTGTTCATGGTAAACTGAACACTTTCGAAAGCCGTGATTAAGATCTACTTGTATGCACATTCTGTATTCTTCCGCCATATTTAAAATTAACATTATCACGGGCGTGATCACTTTATTTATACACCAGTGAAGTGAACCTGTAAAATTATTAAAATAGAAATATTTTACAAACATGCAAATTAAATCAGTAGTTGGAAAAGGGCGGTTCTGGGAGAAGGGCTTGGGGCTGGGGACGAGGGGATGAGGCAGCCATATTTTATGTGTTATATGTGTACCGCCTGCTCTGTGAATCCTGTCCGATTACGTCATTTTCGCACAAAATTTTCACAGAAAATGGCCAAATTCGCGGGTAAATGCCCCTTTTTACCTCCAATTTGGCCCTTTAAATGTCCTGTTTTGCCCTCATGCTCTTGCATTCAACCGATGACTCCTCATTGTGGAATTTGACTCGAGGGATGAGGGATATCACCACCGGTGGCCTTTTTGGCAGCTGTCATTGAGGTGGCCAGTTGGTCGACGGCGGCCATTTTGTTAGCCAGGCCAGAAAAAACCTCTGGAAGTTTCCATCCTACCGAATGTTTTTACTTCCAGCTGTAGCATTCTGTAACACTGCTCCCTGCTCAAGTCTGTTCCGCAGCCCCTATGGCTGCCAATGCACTGCCTAGCAAAATTGTGGCCAATGTAGAACTTCCTGCTGTCAATCCTGTCCACCATCTTGGAAGTGGCACTGCCTAGCAAAATGGCTACCAATGCACTGCCTAGCAAAATGGCTGCCAATGCACTGCCTAGCAAAATGGCGGCCAATGTTGAATCAAAATTGTGGCCCCTCCAGCAAAATCACTGACCAACAAAATGGTGGCCATGCTAAAGCCATTCAACCACTGACCAGTAAAGTGGTAGCCATGTCCACAGTCGGAAGTCCCATCTGACCAACTACTATTAGAACTGACCAGCAAAATTGCAGCTGTGTCCGAAGCCCTCTCTGATAACTACTACCGCCACTGACAAGCAATATGGCTGCTGCGTCCACAACCCGAAGCACCCTTCTGTGTCCACACCTCGAAGCCCCCTCCTACACCAGGGGCTTGGGGCTGAGGATTGGAGGATGCCTGGCCACCATCTTGGGTTTTTAGGCCTGAGCGATTCTCCAATATCGTAGGTAAGTCTTGCGATGACGAGTCTGGCGTGTGTGTAGGGCAATGTAAGTTATTTTAATCATACAATGCCTGTCGGGTGCATAGGCCGATGTACAATATTTCATCTACTCACACTTCCCATGCAATGGTGGTTGTGTGGTGAAGGCATCGGACTGCTAATCCAAGGAAAGCCGGAACGATCTGCCGCGCCTTCTGCATTTTTGGCGAGTGCATAGGGCCATGTGGTTTTTTGTTGTGATTTTGCTAGTTGTATCTCAAATGGTTCGGATATTACAGTCGATTATGTTTATATGTGCTCTTAGAGCATACTTGCCCCTCTGTCCTTTTCATTGTCTTGGGTGATGCCTACATTTTATGATTTTGGTGGTTATATCTCAAACAGTTAAACAGTTACGACCAGCTAAGCTTATGTGTGAGCTTGGCCCTTCGAACCTTTTCTTTGTATGAGGTGATGCTTGCATTATGATTATGGCAGTTGTATCTGAACGGTCAGGAAAATACAACCGACTATGCTTATATGTAAAAATAGGTCATACTTGACCTGAGGCTGGCAGGGTGCCTTGGAATGGGGTCTCCCCCTTCTATCATAATGTGAGTAAGAATTACACACTTTTGGTAGGACAAAAACCTCGTTTGGGAGTAACCAGTAAATACAGACCAGAATGACATAGATAGAAGTGCACATCCAAGATGGATGCTGCGGGCATGAGGAAAAAAAACAGCAAACACGAATTCTTTCCATCGTGATGTCATCCAAGATGGTGGCGGGGTGTCCTCTGTTCTTCAGCCCCAAGCCCCTGCTATTCGAGGGTCTTCACGGTTTGGACACAGATGGGGGTTTCGGGGTGTGGCAACAGCCGCCATATTGCTGGTCAGTGGTGGTGGTAGTTGGTCAGATGGTGTGGATGCAGCTGCCATTTGGCTGATCAGTGGTGGTAGTAGTAGTTGGTCAGATGGGGCTTCGGCTGTGGATGCAGTCGCCATTTTGCTGGTCAGAGGCAGTAGTAGTTTGTCAGATGAGGGTGCAGATGCAGCTGCTATATTGCTAGTCAGTGATAGGAGAGCTTTGGCAGGGTCGCAATTTTATTGGTCAGTGGTTTTGCTGGAGGGGTCACAATTTTGCTAGTCAGCATTGGCCGCCATTTTGCTAGGAAGTAAGCATAGCAGTGCAGTTAGCACAGCACACACTTCAGTTTAGCCATACAGTGCATTGGATACATCATTGGATGCCATTTTGCTAGGCAATGCATTGGCTGGCATTTTTATAGGCAGTTATTGGCAGCCATTCTGCTAGACAGTTCCAACGCCATTTTGCTAGTCAGCGCGACTTTCAAGATGTCGGACCAGATAGACAGCAGGAAGTTCTGGATTTGCTACAAATTTGGTAGGCAGTGCATTGGCAGCCATTTTGCTAGGCAATGTCACTTCCAAGATGGCGGGCTGGATTGACAGTGCAGGAAGTTCTGTTTACGCCACCGTTTTGTAAGGCAGTGCATTGGTAGCCATCCGGTCTGTAAAACAGACTTGCGCAGTGGGCAGTGTTGCGGAATGCTAGAACAAGAAGTAGAGAAATTCGGTAGGATGAAAGCTTCCAGACGTTTTGACTGACTTGCTAACCATATGGCCGCTATCGATGTACTGGTCTCCGGCTGCCACCGGCTTGCTTGCTGCCAAATTGGCCACCACCAGCGTACTGGCTACCGAAATGGCCACCAGTGGAGAAATTTCTCATTCCTCATGAGTCAAGCGCCACAATAAGGAGTCATCGGTGGCATGCAAGAGCATAAGGGAAAAACGGGACATTTTGAGAGCCAAAAGGGAAATTTCGGCGGGGAAAGGGTCAAATTGGAGGGAAAATGGGAATTTTCCTCGAATTTGGCCGTTTTCTGTGAAAATGATGTGCGAAATGACATAATCGGACCAAATTAACAGAGCAGGTGTTACACATACAAGATGGCTGCCTCGTCCCCAGCCCCAAGCCCCTGTCCCAGAACCTTCCTTTTCCAACTACTGAAATCACTTCGGTATTTACAGATACTTTTCATTCTACGTTAAAACTTTCGCTGCGTTTTTACAAACTTTACAGGACGTACGCACACAATTCAGCGTGTCTGCTGAAATGTATCCGGGTATGGGTAGTGACATTATGTGAAGGTTGATTAAAAAAGTGCCGAGTTAACAGTGAGCAGCCTATATATTATTGAATTGCTGTGACGTATACGTTTGGAAGCTGGTACGGCAGAAGGGGGCGTACTTTCAATATTGCTTAACGTGTGTACACATGCTGTAAGGCACGTCTTGTCTGCGACAAAAATGTCAACTTAAAGGTTGCAAGGGATTGGAGATTCGTCACTTTTTTATTTCATGCCAGTAAGTTGCCAATTCATGACTTTCCAAGTTTGGTGGGCTGTAACGACAATTGAATATATGGTACGCTGTAAAAAAGAGTTGTGTAAGTTTATATAAAATGTATGTGGTAGCAGCGTCGCCACCAAAGTCGGAGTAATTTTGCACCTACATTCGTCAATTGTTTTTACTCTGCGACCAAGTAAATTTCTCTTATATGTAAAGTACACTATCGACCAAAAAGTAATTGGGCACCTGTCCACAATGTTTGCTCGGTGGTTGTCACCCCGTTAGAATCTCGTAGGGCCACCTCTTGCGGCTATAACATCTGCCACCCTGTTTGCATGCTCTCTACGAGTGTTTGCAGGACATCCACGGGGATTCGTCGCCATTCCTCGTGCAATCATTCCATAAGTTGAGCAATGGATTTTGGCAGCTCCTGACGAGCACTCACCCGGCAATCCAATTTGTCCCAAATATGTTCTATAGGGTTGAAGTCGGGGCTCTGGGCGGGCCAGTCCAATCAACGAACATTGTTGTCGGCGTATCACTGCATAGTAGCCCTTGATACATGGCACCTGGTATTGTCATCCTGGAAGTAACACGGGTCCATTCCGTAAAAACGCCACAATGTTGGGAGCATTTCACTATCCAGATGTTACAATAGGTCTCTGTGTTCATGCTACCACGGACAAACACCAGCGGTCCTACGCCGAAGGCCGTGAAACAGCCCCACACCATCACTCCACCACCACCACCGAATTTCCTAGTTGGCACTATACACTCCAGCAGATGCCGTTGCTTGGGTAGACGCCACACCCATACACGTCCATAGGACCTGAATAATGTAAATCTCGACTCATCACTCCACATAACCGATTGCCACTGCTCTAGTGTCCAGTTGCGACGGCACAAACACCACCTGTGTCGCCGAGCTTTATTGCTTGTCGTGTATGGGGCTGATGTGCAGCTGCTCTTCCGAAATATCCAAGTCGGTGGGCCTCTGTACGTAATGTTCCAATGGAAACCGGATACTCCTGTTGTTGCATGAAACTCCTGTCGAATGGTAGCCATGGGCTGTGCCCTATTTTTGACAATCTCACGTTTCATTTTTCAGTGTTCTGCGCTTTCTATCGGTCAAAATTGGATGTCGCACAGAACGTGCAGCGTTGGCACAAAGCCCATCGACCTTCCACTTACGCAGGACGAATGCGACCGTTAATTTGGGCCTATTTACCTTCTGTGCAATCGCCTGCTAGACAGCCCTCTGAAATGGCAGCCCACAATCACGCCCTTATCGAAGTCCGATAGCTCTGTACCTCGTGCCGTCTCCTTGTCAACTGGTTCTACACCGGCCTGCGGCGTATGGCGGCCACACAAGTCAACTGACGTACTGATCTGTTGTCGAAAATCTGATACGTGGAAATTGACTCCGTGGCGCCGAGACCATGCAAAAAACGTTTCCGCAGGCTGAAACGAACCAGGGGCCGGATCCTCGATATTAACGTCTTGGGCAAGTTCGCAGCTAGATGTGTAGTAAGGAATCACCAGAGAAATGCAGTGCTGTGCTAGTGGCTGAAAAAACTCAGGGTTAAAATATTATAGCTCTTCTCGCTCTTAGATTGCAGTGGGTAGCTAATCAGACAATTTAATATTTATACACTACTGTACAATTTGGCTATTTTTGTTACTACGTATGACCTTACTCTGTCAACACAGGATAACTTCTTGGCTGTTGATAATTGCTAGCCATCTGCAATCTTAAGAGTGAGACGCACTATACAGCTACTCAAAGATATATTCATACACCCATAGTTTGTGCTCCAGGTTCAATATAATAGATAACTAAGCTGTAAGGTAACATTCATTAAATCACATCACATTACTGTACTGTTTTTCCCCGTGCACACATATAACACAACAACAAAACTATACTTGAAACAACACCGAAATGTTTGTCGTTAACTCAAAAAAGTATTCATACTGTCACAAACGGAGCACACTCTTGTACACTGCAGCAGCAAATCAAATATTTAATACTTCGTGTGCATACCCTTAACACAGATGATTGCCTCGAGACGTCGTGGCATAGACCGTACTAATGCTGTGGGGTGTGCTGGGGAGATTTAGACCTCTCTTCCAAAAGCTTTCTCTGCAGAGCGTGCTTGCTTGAAGGGCGGGGTTTCTGTACATGTTTGGCCTTGATACTGCCACAAATTCTCTATGGACTTGACACCAGGCCTCTGTGGCGAGGTTGGAACCTGTCGTGGAGCATTATGCAATAACCACTCTGTAATTTTCATGGCAGTGTGCTTAGGGCCATTGTCTTGTTGGAACAAAAGACCTGCCAGACCAAGCTTCTGCATGCTGTTTGATAGGTTAACACCTCCTCCTCCGTATTTGTAGGTATAATGTGTTGCGACTGCAATTTCATGTTTGGCCTTCCCCACACCTACTGTTTGCCATCTGAGTCTAATATATTAAATTTTAACCCATCGGGAAAAATCACAGTATTTCAGAATTTGTTAGGCCTTTCATGATACTCGTTGGCAAATAGCAGGCGTTTTTTGTCTGTTTACTGCAGAAATATGTGGTCTCTTCCTGGCTGCCCTGCCATGGCAGTTGCATTATGTAATACATTTCGTACAGTTTGAGTACTTGCAGAGTGTGTGTAGATGTTGATGCGATCTCTTCCGCCGAATATGTTGCACTTAGGAATGGTTCTTTACTTGCTAAAGTGATAAGGTGCCGTCCTTCAAGCAGGTTAAGCACTTTCTGATGTCCGGATCTTCGTCTATTTTGTGTTGCCCCTGTTTGTTTGTACTTCTTCAGTATGGCACTGACAGTTCCAAAACAGTTGCCAGCGTAAGGGATGATGTCCTAGAATGCGGATTCAGACTGCGGGTTGTTTCCCGGGATAGTTGACTCGCCGAGTGATGAAGTAAGTTGCATCGCACACCTTTTCACATCGCTCCCTGTTCCTTTTTTAGAAGTGCCGTGTCTGGGATCTGCCCACGGCAACCCCGTCGGACTCGCGGACCAGTCGCGCCACGTGCCTGCAGATATCACGTGTCCCGCCATGTAGGAAGTAGCGCAGGAATGTGTGCAAGCCGTACCGCGGAGCCTGGTCGAACATATGTGCGCTCTAGTTCATCTCATCGGTCGAGAACAACGTGACTGGTTCTGATCGCGAGCACTAGGCCACAACGAGAGTTACTCTGGTTTACACGACTTGTGAAACCGTTACACGTCGTCCTCCCCTTATTTATTTTTACTTAGAACCATAATGGTACCATATGTTTTGTTTCATTCATTATTTTTTTTATTTCAGTTCCTATAGTTTTCCATTCGCAGAAAGTAGTAAGGCGGCTTGCGAACAGCAGTTGTGGAAAAATCTGCGGGGTATATTTTGTCTACACAGCTGTGTGGTTCGCCACCCAATTTTCTTTGTTTTTTTAATGAAAGTACTTAAAACCTTTCAATTTGAATACTGTATTGAATATCACAGTGTTTTGGGCGAAGAAATATATTTAAAAATTTTAGTTTAAAGGAGTTGGGGGGGGGGGGGGGAAGCCAAAGTGGCTTTGAATTACTTAGACTAATTGGTAACTGAAACACTCTAAAAAAATCAGTATATTAATTTCGTGTAATTTTATTTTATTTTTGTTGCTGGGCACAGACAAAACAAGTGAAGACTGTTCACGATAAAAGTGAGCACTTTTGAAATCAACCTTAGAAAAAAGTAATTGCCATGCCTGTATATACTTTGCACTGAGCAACAGCCCGTTAAAGTTGGTAACGATATATGAAAAGTAATTAGTAGTAGGGGCGCACGGATCCTACCCCTCCTGGGATTAATTGATGGATTATCGATTTGATTTACTGGATTGATCCTTAATATGATCGGTTTTTTTAATAAATAAGAGTTAAATTGATTGAAAGGATTAAATGGATTGAAAGGGATAATTTTTAATCAGAATAATTTTTTTAATTTTTTTATTTCTTTCTTTTTCGGTAGCGGAGTGGAGCAGCAGGAGCTGTGTACGATGTTAACGGTGTGGTGTTCTGGAGGCGATTGACCAGAGTGGCGGGTTGCAATGCCTTATATAGGTGTAGAGTTGAGTGCAAGAGTGGGCTAAAGCTATTTTTTTTTCTAATTTTTCTAATGTTGTGTTTGGAGTGATGCTGGTGGTAGATAGGCAATTTTTACGAATATGTTTAACACACAAGAGAAATTCAGAGGGTTTAAACAATTTCTAAGAGTGGCCCAAATGTAAAGTTTATGTTTTTTGGTGGGATATTGCTTGTAGATGGCAGATAGGCAACTTTGAATGATAAGATTTACTTGTTTAACAATCGGTTTTCCAAAGGCAATTAAACATTACAGAAATTCAGAGTGCTCTACGTATGAGTAAATTACATGCATCGAATCGCAAATTTCAAACTTTTAAGTGAATAATAAGTGCAATTACATTAGTCTTAAATATAACTTGAGTCTCGAGCTTAGAAGTATAATTTACACAAGAGAGAATTTTAACTATACATATAACATCTCATGTCGACAAGTGTAAACTCACTAAACAAAATCCCGCTTTGAAATTACACAAGGCAGAGTCTCTAAACGAGTTCTACGTATCAATGAATAACACGAGAGACAAGTATAACAAACAACTACTATCTTTAAATAAAATCCATCTAGTCAGTATGAATAAATAACACATTGACAAGTTTACACCTAAATGTACCTCACACGACTCAGCCTGGTGAATGTTATTTTACGGCAAAAAAAACTTAATACAATTTATACCAGACATAATTATGTACCTGAAATGATATTAAAATAAGTCCGTTCGATGAATGAGTAGCACTTACGTCGAGCTGTGAGTAGATACGTGTAGCACGTCTGATAGGCAACTGTGTTTAAATTACTATAAATGAAGGGAAAAAAATTAATTTTAACACAAGCTGTATTTTCGTCGACCAAACACAGAAATCAATTACTTATCACAATATTGACTAAACACACAAAAATTTATATTTTCCGATAAAATACTTTTATATTAAATTGCGGCTATCACTAGAGATGGTCTGTAGTTGAGCTAACTACGTTTGTAAGTTCGTCGGCCGCCAAGTGTCTAGAGGTGCGATGTTTATGAAGGAGCTCACGACTAGTACCTCTGTCTTCCACAATTGTTGATGAACGACTGAAGTGGTGCCGAGTGTCTAGAGAGCTTCACATCGAGACGACTGCCTGCTTATAACCACCCCCTCCACCCATGCCCTTGCACACTGCCCTGAGCTGCTCATGATCGTCAAATGTTTTGGTAATTTCTCAAGTTTGTGACAACTGCCTACTTGTGTGCACATCGGGAGGACCCTACCTGTCATCCCTACCCACGTACACCCCTCAGAACCAGCCCGACTCCACAATGCCAGCCACTCTCTCCTCCCCCTCCTCTGCGAGGTCCTGGGGTCAGTCTCCCATCTGTCCTCGATTCTCGTTTCTTGCAACTGATTCAATATGGCGACAAATGCCTAGTTTCATACACAATGGGAGCAGGATGCTCATTAGCCACCCGCAACCCTCCACCCCTCATCTTCAGAAATGCTCAGACTCCACATTGACAACCACCTGCTCCCACATACACCCCCTCAGAACCGGACCTTTTTCCAGAGTAACATGCCCCCCACCACCCCATAATCCCGAAGGCGATTTTTTCTGAAGACCCTCCAGTATCGATTCATCATGGAGTTCGTAAAAACCAGTTTTACGAACCCCAGCATCAGCCCTAGAATGCTTTTTCGTATTTTTTTGTATGTTGGCATCCTGGCAGTACCTGTTTAAGGCAACGCATCCCCCCAGCTAGAGTATTCGGAACATGCTTTTTCTACTGTTGGCTTCCCTGCTTCACGTCGCCGACCCTCTGAATGCATGCCCCAAGAGATTTGGCCTGACTCGCTGTCCCTTCAACCGTACGCAACATGTTGACTATATGAGCAGTGAAAAAAAAAATTACAAGTCCCTGAAATCAAGTTCGCAATATAATCCCCAGATTTAAAATTCAAACAACAAATCCCTATTTGAATCAAACAGACTATGATTTGTAAAATCACACAACCACAAACTTATTTTATTAACTTGTTAATAACTGTTTTGTACAAGTATTTACTTATTAAGAAATGTTTTTATTATCAATTTGACATGAGAGAGAAAAAAATATGAGGAGAGATTTGCGCATTTCTTAACATGGTGTCTTGAGAGCCATTGAGTGTGAAGCGAGGCGAGAAGCACTGAGTTGCACGTACACATGAGACTAGGGGAAACGAGAAATTGATTTCCAATAAAAATTGTTGACAAGCAACATTGTCCGACCAACGTCTTAGTACGACATCCACACACGCGAAAAGATTTGTTTTAGGGTGTAACCCACCCTGGGGAGGCAAGTGTGCTAACCAATGTGTTCCCTTTCTTTACGTCTAACCAAAAACTTTCCAACATCAAAAATGTATTCCATATACATAAAATTTATATATTTGATCTTATTTAATATTTTAACACTTTCAGACACGAATTTAATGAAACACTATGAATACAGGCGGAAATAGTGTTTTTTTGGAAAATAGCTATTTCAACGTTATTTGTTCTTAGATTCCCCTGGGATGTCACTAAAGTTGGTCAGCAGACCGTCGTGTCCTACTACAACTTTCAGTTTGCATAGCTGGAGTGGACAAAGGTCCTTTTGAGATACTAACCTGTTGCCTCATTCCTTTACAAAACTTCAATCATTCATTCAGCTATGTTTGATTTTCTCCATATTTTTTTTTTAAATTTCCCCTCATTCCTTCATAGTTAGTTTTAATTTAAATGTTTGTAAGTTTTTTAAGTTAAGAAAGCAAGCAAAAAATTGTCGTGAATTTATAAATACAAGTCATCAGCTCTCCATTACTGATAGAAACCTACTCATTTCTCTTCACTACTGTTAACCCATCACTCATTTTACATAATATATTGTTAAAAAAAAGTTTTTGAAATGAGGTATTCAAAAAATAAGTATCAAATCAGACTATTTGTTTTAAGTTTTAAAAAAATGTATCAAAAAATTTATAATCACTTTCAAGATAGAATAAATTATACATCTTGGCAATAAACATACTACATCATAAGCTTAAATGAAATACATTGTTTAACTTCTGAAAAATGTTACATACTGAAATCGTTAATGTATATAACATTACAAATTATGAAATAAATGCAGTATTTTTTTATTCTTCATGTTATCATTTACATGTACAAGTCAAACAGGCTTTTTAAACAAAAAACTCCATCTTACGTCATTACGATGTCAAAGGTGTTTAGAGTGAAAAAAATTCCAATCACTAAATGATTGAACGAATAATAATAATAAAGTTTCTTAATAGACTTCCCATTATGAATGATCTTTCTTTAAAATCAATGAAATTTCTTTATAAATTGCTAAGGCTTGAAAGAAAATCTTATCAAACTGAATGATTTTTCTTTTAAAATTAATTAAATTTCTTTATAAATAGTTAAACCAGAATTAATTTTTATATTGTTACAAGTCAATGAATTTTCTTTATAAGTCGTTACAAATCAATGAAATTTCTTTATAAATCATTACAACTGAATGATTTTTATTTAAAATCATTTTCAAATCAATGAATGTTCTTTATAAATCATTATAACTTTAAATTTTTTAGTAATTTAACTAAAAAAATTTCACCCTATTACAAGTAAAAAATCATTACAATATTTTAATAATGAAAAAATTTGTGAAATTATATCGCAGAAGGAATCCTTCATCACTGAAAATCAAAATTTTTTCAATACAATTCACATCTAGGGTTAAGACCTAAGCTTAATTTGCATTTTTTAGCTGGAATAACAACTATTGGTGGAGGAGGTAAGGATATTGGGGTATAAATTATTTCTTGCGACGACGAATTGAATATAGGCGGAGGTGGAGAAATTAATTTATCTTGCTGTGTTTCAGGTGACAATATTTCAATAGATGTCTGACTTGGAGCAGGTGATACAACAGAATTTAAATTTAAAAATTCGTCTTAATTCCTGCAACAAATTATCATTGGTAAATGCAGAGACTTTTTTTCCCCATTTTCTTAATCTGTATATTGATGATCATATTTATGTTAAACATATGGACATTTTTTCCGTTAATGTATCCGAACATGTTTCCAATTTGGTTAAAATTCTATTTTATAAGACACTTACATTGTATGTTCTTTGGTACAAGTTAGTATGTGGGAGGGGGATAAAAACTTGTTTTAGTAAATATTTGTTTCTCTTATATATGTCTTGGGTTTTTTTAATGTCTGTATATTTTCCTGCATAATGGAGTTTTCAAAGTGAATATTATTTTTTTATCAATTAGAGGACAAAATACTTTTGCTCAAGAGATTTCAAACGGCTAGGAAGACATTTTGACCTTGTTTGTCTCTATAGTTAAAAAAAAAAAAATTGACCTGAAATGCCCTCCCCTCCAAGGACAGGGATGTCCTTTGTCGCTTCTTTAGTAAAAAGCGAGGCGCCAGTTGTCTCCAGAGTATAATAAAACCAGAATGCGCTCTGCCGGGATTTGATGAACTCAGACTGCCAACCTCTGAATTCTCGATTTCTGTAGTTGTACTATTGAAATTTAACCTTGAAGGAACGGTCACACTGCTAAGACCTCAGATCTCTAAACGTAACAATTTTTTGACATATTGGCAAATGCTATACTTTTAAAATTTCGAAGCGAGTATAGATTATAAAGTTAGTAACTTTTAATCGGAAATATTCCACACAATTTATTTTAAGTTTAAACATCATATAAAATTGAGCATACCTACATTTTTCACGTGCATGAACGAATTTATATATTTTTTATATATGTGATTTGTTCTTTATTATTTTTATGTTTACATGATTACAATCATACCTCACCAATACCCAAACCCATTTTATATCAACCAAGCCTTATGCGGGATGTGGTATTTTGTTGCTAGTTATGGAAAAGTGGTTAGACTTTTTGCTTCCAGAATTTTTCCCCCGTTACGGAGAAAATATTTTTCCTACTAAAACAAGTTCCTTTTTAAAAATGAAATAGGCTATATAAATTTTAAGAACGGGATTCATTTTACATTATATTTATTTACAAAAATGTATACAAATACTGGGTGATCCATAAAAAAAATTTGTAACATTGAAGCAACATATGTAAGCAAGTAGAAAAGTTTTGCTCCAAAACAGACACAAATTACACATATTTCAACACAATCAAGTACAAATAGTCCCAAAACACTATCAAGTAGAACCTGCTCCAAACACAAGCAGTTAATAAAAAAGTCGCTAAAAGTATTTCTTTCCTAAACAAAGTCGAAATGGTCTGCTTCAACATGCTAATAACTTGCTGATATTCACTTTATATTTTGATTTCTGTATGCACGAGCATGTGATTTTGTTGTCTTGTTGATCCATCTTTACAAAATAGTGGATTACCTGCAAGTAAATACTTTTTATAGTAAATTGCACTCACCCTTAATAATGGCATATGACTCAACTAATATCAACAGGTGATTCTGAAGGAGAATCGTCAGTCTGTTTCACCCCAGTGAGTCCTTATTGCCCAACTTAACATTCATTTTGAGTTTTCCTCTGCAGAGAAAAATGTCGAATTAGATTCATATGTTTTACGTAATTGTTTGAAAAAATGGCAATTTTATTATTTTTGAATATCTGTTACTTTCTCATTATACACAATTTTGTAAAAATCTTTTTTCTCAACTCCACCTACATATATTTCACAATTATTTAGTTAATGTTTGCAAATATCTACAACGTTCTCATACTCTATACATCCACTCTCCCATTTTAAACCATGGTGATAGTAACCCATCTATTAGTTTTCTTGTATTTAGGAGTTAGATATTTCCAGTAAAATGGTGATTTGAAGTTGAATATGGTAGTTTGTTCTTCCATATCAGTGATAGCTAATTCTTTAATTATATATTTTTTTCTGCAGACCGAACCCTTGCACATTGCAAAACATCTTGTCTCGGCCGTGGTTCGTCGCGACTCAATTTATTATTTTCACCAGCTTATCTCTTATATTGTAAGTCGATAATGTGTCGTGAATTATAAGAGTGTAAGATTGCATGTTTGCTGGAAATTGTGTATTTGCAATCATTTTAATTTGCGAATCAATCACGCCATTGGAAATTCTGCCCTCTCTCTCTTGCTGACATTGTACACAAATAATGTTTCTGTGGTTTTAAATGATCCGGGTTCTAGGATCGATGAACTAATTTTTCCGCTTTAAATTTTTTTGTTGATTTATTTGAAAACTAATCACAACATACCTCAGTTTTTCCTGTGAAAGACTTGATTTCACGTTCAAAATTACTTTTTGTAATGTTGGCAGCATTGGAGAAATGTCTTAAGCCCACAATCAGAACGGAATGTAGATTCTTCCCTTTTTAGATAAATTTTAAAACTTTACATGTTCATGAGTGTTTATTTCACTATGCAGCATCAACCATTCCACACTGCTTAATTCAAATGTTACACCTTCCTCGTTATTAGCCAATTAGTATATAGCATTTAAATTTGTATTGCCAAATAGAATAACTAATTCTTGTTTAGCATTTAATATGATGTATTTGTAGTCTTCAGCAAAGCCCAAAACCATACCTAACGGAATAACAATTCACATTTTCCACCTGGGTTTATTTGTAGTTAGTAATCAATAGCATTATTTCACCCAGCCATAAGCCCTGTATAAAGATCGTTTAAAGTTCCTGAGAGATAGTTCTTTATCGTGGAAGTAATTCCAGCATCTCGTGTTTGATCGATTTCCACTCCATTTAGCAGATATGCAATTCTGTCGATTAAATGAAGTAATCAATTTCTTATTATTTTTGTAGTTGCTGGATTACTTGCAGGAGCTGCCGTTTTAATTGTTCCTCTAAACCTTAAACTTGATTTCGACGGTAACGTGTAAATATCGTCATTTTGTATTGAAATCCTTATTTCCAAAGGAAACGTGTATGGACCTGCTCGAAATGGTTCATACACATGTATTTTCGTATTGGTGGTTGCATTTTCATAAGCGATTGGTTCTTAAACAGTAAGCATGTCTTCCATTTCTATTAACAGTATAACTTAATTCTTTTAAATACAATTTGTTGCCTCGTGTTAACTTCACAGATATCTTATTTGAAGTGAGCGTTTTATATTTGCTTTTACATCTTTTTATACTCTTTCTTTGAAATTTGTTCCTTAGTGACATGCTTCTTAAACGAACCAGCTACTTTACGCTCGAATTTACTATTATACACAATAACCATTATGATTGTAATGCGCAACGGAATGCAGGTGTTTATATACCTTTTTTTTTAAATATAAACGAACAGTAATTTCTTTGTTTCTAAAATCATTTAGTTTGCCGTCTTGATCGACAATTGTAGCAACTATTTTATCAACACGATTCACTATTACTGGAAGATATATCTGCACACGTGAATTCATGTAGTGTGTGTCTGTTTTCCATTCAAATATGCACTGCCTGCAATATTAACATATATACATCATACATTTACAGACAATATATTAACCTGTTTTGACAATTCATGCTATTCATTAGCGGGATACAATCTCTGTTCGTAACCTAACATATTTGCAATTGAATGGTCTTCCGAGAAATCGATATCACATTACTATACATTGCACTAGTTAACGTATTTGGATTTCACCATAATTGGAAATGCACATCTTCAGGTAATGCCACTTTAATGAATGATTCAAGGTCATTCAATTCATAAGATCCTATCGGTATCACAATCTTGTATGTTTTTTCACCTTATTAGACATAAATGATTGGTTATGCATATCAATGTTTGGTATGCTGTTGTAAGTAACTATTTCTATTAGACTTATTTACCATTCTCCATCTAACACTAACGCAGGGAAATATACAGTATGCAATTGTGATGTATTTCCACTTAATATAAACATAATTTGACATATTACTAATATGTTTTACAATTACAATTACTTATATACCCTATTTATAGCCAAAATAACAAACATAGATGTTTCGCAATTGATTGTATATGGTAATTGTTCCATTTTGTAACTGTATCTTGTGTTTTTTTTTTAAATAATTATGTATTTCAATTGAAGGACGTAAATTCCCAAAACTGTTGTAATACAATGATTGATGTAAGTTTTTAATTAATGCAACCCAGTGCGTTCCTTCATTTCGTTTCCAATTTAAATTAACAATCGTACATTAACAAAGATTTGGTTTCTTTGGTGAATCGTCTCTCACGTACCTCGGAAATAGGGAATATCTAGTTTCTTTACTAATACATTAATATCTCTGTTAATGCACGTTTGGAAGAAAAGACTTTCTGCTTTTTTTTTTCTCCACATCTGGAGTTTTTTTCGTCTTTGTCCAACTTTATAGGGTTTCGAATACATTCATTTACATTTTGATTTAACTGCTCTACTAATTTCCGAAACCCCTCTGAGGATTGATCCACGAGCTGTTAATCCTGGAAATAGGAATGGAATGATTCTTCCTTTCTTTGTTTTTCATTTGGTTTTGCATTTTAAGCCCATGCCTCTCTTCAAGTTCGAGTGTATATTTTTATCAACAACCCAAGCTCCAAACTTTTCACCTATAGATGTAGATGGATTCTTTCTTATACTTGCTGCTTTATCGACTAGAATTGTATCTGCTATATGCCCTTCTTTCAATTAGTTTGCTCGGTCGTAAACTATATTGTGTTCTTTACACGCGTTATCCAAAGAGATTATTCCTTGATCGTTACATGCCAAACTTTTGCAAGTTTAGTACCGGGTCCGTTTAGTATGAGGCATTGTTTTCGACTGAACACTAGCCTATATACCTAAATTTATAGTTGTACGTTAGTACATTATGTAATATTGTGCAATTATGTAGAAATGAAGGTTATAATACAAAATCTACATCTGCCGGTTTTTGTAAATACGAAATAAAATGTAATTGAACAGAAACATGGTATTCTTTTATCATCAAATTTACATTGTATAATAAGCGGTCCTTCTTCATGTGGAAAAACTTGTGGTATTATGGCGTCGTTGGAGCATCCGAATGGACTTAAATTTGAAAATGTATATGTGTTTTCTAAAATAATACAAGAGAAATATCAATGATTAGCGACCATTTTATCGTTAATTGAAGGAATGTGATATTTCCCTTTTACAAATAAAGTAAATATAGTGGCTCGGAATGAAGCATTGCCCAATTCCGTATTTATTTTTTATTGGTGTTTGGTGTGAACCGCAGGGTGAATTACAGCAATACTTCAGTTTTGGCCGACATTCAAATATAGATTGTTTTTATCTTTCTCAAAGTTATGCACATATACCGAAACATAATTTATGCAATAATGCGAATGTGATAATTGTGTTCAATATATATAATATGAATCTGCAACATATTTACAATGATCATGTTTTAGGCAATATGACATTTACAAAGTTTAAAGATGCGTTATTTTACTGGTGGAAAGAAAAATACTATTTTTTGGTGAATATACCATTACTTCCCCAGTATAAAAGCTGATATAGGTCTGGTTTTGACAGTTTTTTTTTACTTCCAGGCGAAGGACAATGAGTATTTCAAAGTTTGGACATAGTGGTATAAAACGCAATCATTACAATAGCTGCTTAACCAGAAATCGCGATGGGAATTGTGATTTGAATGAACATATTACGTAATATGGGTATGGTTGTGAAAGATAGCGATGCGGTAAATAAACATTATGTGGAAGACTAACACTATTACTGTAAATGTATTTAAATCGTAATGTAACGATATTCAAGATAAATTAATATAGTTAGTTGATTTGAATGATAATGTTTATAAAAACACAAGTGTAATTGCAAACATCTTAGCAATATTAAGACTGATTTGCAGAGTAATGAATTTAGAATAGAAGAACGTTTAAATGGATTTTGTAAGGATATTAACGATATTTCAAACATAGTTTTTACAACACAACTTACAGAAATGCATGAAAATTTAAGATTTTAATTAGTGATTTGGTAAATGCTACTATTGCAAAACAACTTGAAATGCGAATGGAACAAATAATGCAATATATGAGAGTTGAATTGATTAATAAAAGATTTGGTTTAGTTATGCAAACAGATTTGAGAAAACAAAATAATGATTAGGAAACACGAATCAATTATTGTATTAATGATTTGAAAGCTAAAACTTTAACAAAATTAGTTGTTTTAAGGGAAGTCGATAAGATTGGAAAAGCTAAAATTAATCGACCTACTACATCAGTTAGAAAAGCAACGACTAATTCTCACACACACACACACACACATATATTAATTATTTATTTATTGAATTTAATGTAATATAATAAAATAAAACATATCGGACTGCTTCGGAATTGCATATCGTTATATCTGCTGTGAAAGATAAATATGTACAAGTCAAACGAATTCGTATAGAACGGGATGTTTTAAACGAAGAAATATTAATATACCTGTTACCAGTAGAATTGATACATTGCATTTTGTGTTGAACAAACCTAAAGAAGCAGCTTTGGTAATTAAAATTGAAAATTATGCTTTAACAAAAAAAAAGCAAACCCTTTCTCAATTAACACAATGTTATTTATCTTTAAAACTATTTACATCTACGTGCGATACGACTTTTGGTGTTTATAGACACGAAAACAATTGGTTCTTGGGAGATTAGTTAGTTTAATTTTTTCCTGAGAATAAAATTAAAAGAAGTGATTACGTAACTGATGTCAGTGAAGGATTATTTGAATTATGGTTCAAAAACTTTCCAAATGGATATTCCGACATCAGTTTGCATAAATATTACGAGCTTATTCGTCGAACGAATGTTAATATTCATTCTGGAGAAGAAAACCATCCGAAATTACATTTAATATGAGATACAGTAGGAAGTGCAATATATAAAGATGAAATCGACAGCCGCTTTTCACCTGTATATTGGAACAATCGAAATGAATTGGTTGATAGATTAAATCTTCTCATCACTTCGAGAGAGTCTGGGAATAATTCACATACGAACGAAATTGTTTCTGTTATTGAAGAGTTGACAGAAGACTGTTATATTACAAATGAAGTTTAGTATGATTGCTCAAGAGCTTCGAGATCCGGAAAGGGTAAAATATTCTAGAAGAAGATTTATAACTTGTGGATAAAATTATCTTTTTCAAACCGATTTGTGAGAAATTACATTGCTTTTAAAATACAATAAGGGATATAAGTATATTTTAACCATAATAATGTTTATTCGAAATATGGTTGGGTATACCTTTGAAAAACCAAACTGGGAAACAGTTTACCGATGCAATGAATATAGTTTTGAAATAGAGAATGGCCAATTCGCTCCAAACCGACAGAGGATCTGAAATTTTTTCTGCTCAGTTCCAGGTACTAATGATTGAATATGGTATTAATCACTACACAATGTATTCGGAGCTTAAAGTGAGTGTTGTGGAATTTTAGAACAAATTGATTAAGCAGCTAATATATAAACATTTCACATCGACGGGACTTACAAATGGGTTGACGTTTTGCCTGAAATAGTTAAATTTTATAATTCTAGATACCATAGAACCATCAAGATCGCTCCTAAAGAAGTTATGGATAATAGTTTAATGAAAAATATTTATAATAATGTTTAAGTCGTCGATGAAAGGAAACCAAAGTTCAAAGTTGGCGAATTTATATGTATCTCGAAGCAGAAAGTGACATTTGAAAAAAAAAATGGCGATTTGTTCTTTTGAAATATTAAAAATTATTTCAATTAGACAAACGCATCCCAGAATGTATTACATAGAAACAGATGGTGGAGAACCAATAAAAGGTGGATTTTAGGAAAATGAATTAAAAAAGGTTAGTTCTGCAAATGAATATTTGGTTGATAAAATCATTAAAAGGAAGAAGGATATGTCCTTGGTTCGATGGAGAGGATTCTAAAATGCACACGACTCCTGGGTTAAGAATCAAGCTCTTAAAAGATTGTAATGCATTGTTTGTAAAAATTCCTGATATTAAATAAGAGATTTTTAATTATTTTTGATGTGTTATTTGATGTAATAAACCTTTGTATGTAGATGGGGTGTAAAATTACTGTGTAATCAATCGTCTTGTTTATTGAATTAACGATGGAGTGATATCCAATACGATTTAATACTTTTAGTGGTGATCATATTCATCATTAGTTTATCAGAATATTTTTCTGGGTTTCATTGTTGTTTGTGCTAGGTTATATTTCTTTGCTTGTAACGATACAGTTCTTGGAAATTGATAGTTTTAAGAGAGCAAAATACTATTCCTCACTCCAGAAAACTTTTTGATGATGTGTCCTAGGACATAATTTTTTTGACTAGAAATTTATATATTTTTACAGCAAGTAATTCACATTATTTTTAAATGTAAGGTTTTTCTTACAAAGTAATGTTTAAAGTGGGCTTAAACTGAAATGCAATATCTTAAACAGAGGTCGCTCGCTTTTTACAAAACGCATAATCTTTGCGCTGGGATAAATAGGCGAGGCGAGTCAAGTCGCAAAGCGCTGTGTTTAGTGGCCGTGAGCTGCAGCCAGGGCAATGCACATCGTGGAGTGAAGTTTGGTGGGTGCAGCGGGTGGTGGAGGGACGTGGGAAGTTCTCCCTCCTAATCCTATCGTATAGGCGGCAGCAGCGAGCATCAGACTCTGGTAAAGGTAAAGTTGTCGAGCAGATGGAAGCGAATAGGTATCGATAGTGGCGCGTGACCTAGGCTGTGGCATCTTTCTGAATCATTCCCTCGTGCGACAGGCCGTGTGCATATATCCCACCCGTGTGTGACCCGGTCCGGCCCGGTGCTTCGCGCATCGTTGGCCTCGCATGAGCTCTCGAGATCTAAATTTCGCCTGCTCCTGCATCCACTCAATTCTCGGCTATACACTACCTGGTATTGTACACGAGGTTTAAAATGATTCGTACCCATATCTTTTGTAAAAACACGTTGCTGTTGTCGACTCCCTTTCCCAAATTAATTTTTGAAGTGATTTTTTACTCAACTTTAGCAAGATTATATTTTCCTATATGATCGTACTCTAAAAATTGTGGGTTAGAAAAACTGTACGTGAAATATGTATTTTTGTCTGCTAGACGAATAAATATACATTGGATTGAAACTAAAACAACTTTTCCAATATGTTTAACGCATGATTTCAATGGTTGAAAACAAAGTTTAACTGAAGTAAATGCTTACATCGTAATAGCTAAACTTTTAAAATATGTGTTTGAAAACCGGTGGTCTTTCAGTGTTTAAAATTTTAGCGAGTTATAATTGTCTTATAGGTGTGTTGATATGAAAATTAAACAGTGATTGATTAGTTAAATGTTAGAAAGTGGGGGGAAACAGTTTGGTGGAAAACTGTTTTTATTTTAAATAGAATTTGTTAAAATTGAATTTATTGTGTGTTAAAAACACGTGGAATGTATTTCTTAGTGATGAGGACAAATAGTTTTATCGGCGGGAAAGGTGAAATTTCTTTTTTAATTCGCTGAGAATGCGCTAGGCTCTTGCCTTCCGAAATGTAGGAGGAAGCTTCAGTGTCCGAGCGAAAATAATGGTTGGTAAATGAGAGGGGAAATAGCCCAGGTCTGTTCAAAATCCACTGATACCTAGCCAGGGAAAAATAGTGTAGTGGGAAAGGGGTGCGTAGCCTTGTTCTTGGAGAAGAACTCTCTTTTCGCACAAATACAGCTTCGTGTGTAGGTGGGAGGGTGTGACTGGCAATGTGGAGTCGGAGCAGCTTTGTAGATGAGTGGTTGAGGGTAGGGGGTGCCTACGAGCGAGCAGGACCCGATGGCACAAGTAGGCAGTTTTCGCGATCTTGAGAAATTACCTAAAACATTTGACGATCGCGGGCAGCGTGCAAGAGCGTGGGGGCAGGAGGTGGTTACAAGCAGGCAGTCCTCCCGATGTGAAGCTCTCTGAAGACTTGGCGCCATCTTAAGTCGTTCATCAACACTTGTGGAAGACAGACGTGTTAGTCGTGAGCTCCTTCATAAACACCGCACCCCTAGACACTTGAGGGCCGACGAGCTTACGAACGTGGGTTAGATCAACTACGGACCATCTCTAGTGATAGCCGCAATTTAATATAAAAGTATTTTATCGGAAAATATAAATTTTTGTGTGTTTAGTCAATATTGTGATAAGTAATTGATTTCTGTGTTTGGTAGACGAAAATACAGCTTGTGTTAAAATTAATTTTTTTCCCTTCATTTATAGTAATTTAAACACAGTTGCCTATCGGACGTGCTACACGTATCTACTCACAGCTCGACGTAAGTGCTACTCATTCATCGAACGGACTTATTTTAATATCATTTCAGGTACATAATTATGTCTGGTATAAATTGTATTAAGTTTTTTTTTGCCGTAAAATAACATTCACCAGGCTGAGTCGTGTGAGGTACATTTAGGTGTAAACTTGTCAATGTGTTATTTATTCATACTGACTAGATGGATTTTATTTAAAGATAGTAGTTGTTCGTTATACTCGTCTCTCGTGTTATTCATTGATACATAAGACTCGTTTAAAGACTCTGCCTTGTGTAATTTCAAAGCGGGATTTCGTTTAGTGAGTTTACATTTGTCGACATGAGATGTTATTTGCATATTTAAAATCCTCTCTTGTGTAAATTATATTTCTAAGCTTGAGACTCACGTTACGTTTAAGAGTTTCGTAATTGCACTTATTATTATTCATGCAATTGTTTAAAATTTGCAAGTCGATGCGTATACACTGTGAATTTCTCTCCTGTGTTAAATATATTCGTAAAAATTGCCTATCTACCAAGGATTAATCCGATCAATAAAATTTATAGTTTTCTGTTCGTTTAATGCATCAGATGTGTAAAAAATTAGCCGATTTATAAAATGTTTACTTTTGATTAATTTCACAGTTTTATTTGACCTACGCATGAATAAAATGATGAGGCCCCTGACAATGTTTATTTTGTATTACTGAAGAATACACAATGTTCGTACAAGTAGATCTTATGCAGGGCTGTTAAAAGTGATCATTTTACCGTGAAGAGCCTATAGTTAGCTAATTATATAATTAATAAGTCTGCTTTCCTCTACATGGGTGCAAATAATAGATAGTGAAGTTCTTAGAACCTGAGATGGCAGGTTCTTGTTGTCTCGTTGGAGCAGTTTCATTAGAGATAGAACAAAAAACATGCACCAGTAACGAGACAATTACAAATACGCACGTGCGTGACCCGGGACTCGAACCGAGGAAATTTCGTACCGTAGACATACGTGCAGTCAATTGCATTACAGAGGATTCGAAACATCAGCTTCGGATGTAATCAAAGTAACGTTTCGAATGATATGATTTTTTAAAACCTATAATATTTACTTGGCCGTCATTTTGAAAATAAGTGTAGCCACTTAAAAAAAAACAGTGAAAGTTTTGGTGAAATAGTTTGAGTGGATCCCGAGATATGTTTTCTTATTTGGCGCCTCTTACAAAATTGCCTAAAAACATGTTTTGTATATGATGCTTCTAATAGATATTGCCAGTACACAAAGTTTGTTTGAATTTGGTTAAATTGTTTGATAGATATGACAAACTTATCAAAGTTATTTATATAGCCGCCATTTTTGAAATAAATGTCCGACACCACAAATCATGTAAGTTTACAAGGCTTTCTGTAGCATTACTGGGGAGCGAGATTTGGGTGTGAATTAGTTTAATGTTTCCGAAAATATGGCAAACGTTTTCTCACTTGCTATTTTTCATAGCGGCCTACATAAGACTGAGGACCTCTATATGCATAATCCATGCCTTTAATAAATACTGTTTACTTTTTAAATTTTGTTGTATTTTGTTGAATTGTTTAATATATAATAACATACTAACGTGAATTATTTATATCAACGCAATTTTAGACAAGCCTGCCTCATCTAATACATGCATGTAAAATTTGATGTGAGCAGGAGAATAATTTTAGAGATATAACGTAAAGGCTTTATTTTTTATTGTGGTGCTATATTCCAAAATGGCGGTACAACAATAATTTCTGTTTATAAACTCAATGCTTAAATAATGCACTGTTAACGTTCAAAATTTGGTATAAATCGGTTCGACGGTTTCCGAGACCCGTCCTCAGCCGAGACCCCCGTCCGAGACCCGTAGCACCCAAAATTTTAAAATGGCTGTAATACTTAAATTATGCACCTGGCGTGGTCGAAAACTACACGATAAAAGTCTGGCGTTCTTACTAAGTATATTATTATATATGTATCTAGTTTGGCGAAATTCGGTTCTCACGGTCTTTTTTTTTTTTGCCTTGGGGAAGGGTGGAAGAGGACACCTGCGCATCCACACACAGACAGGAAAGTGATCTCATAAGCCAATTTCCTTCGGTAAGTAGACAAAAAAAAAAAAACGAAGGAATGGCAATACTAGACAAGTTTTTTTTTTTTAGTAACTTGAACACACATTTCACCGAAGTGATGTGCTCCTGCTGAGCTGTTTTCGGACGTTGTGTATTTGTAGGTGCTATCGCTACGAAATATATTATGTTAAACGCACCGATGTGGCAGAATAGTTGCTCACAAAGTTAGCAGAAACAATTATGTATGATTGTCATATTTTAGTTATTCAAATTTTGCTTACAAACAGGTGTACTTAAATTTACGTAGGTATTTAGTTGGTTTAGCTATCACGCCCTTTAACCGCGACATTTGTGTACAGATTCGTACCTGAATGCGTTCCTTTTACCTGATTATACGATACACGGTGAATTATTTTCGACTGCTCAGGCACTAACGCCATTTAATAACCAGCGAAAGTAGAAAATGCTTACATATTAAACAATGCAGTATAAATGTTAGCCGGAAAATGTTTGTTGCCGAATCATCAAGCTGAACTGGTTGCATACACCAAGTTATTTATAACAAATATTGTCACACGATACAAGTATTTTATCACGGTCCATAAGCACCGACTTTGTATAGTAACTAAGTGAAATGTAATTTTCCTTCCTTTGAAATGCAAATATATTTTGAGTTTAAGTAACACGCACACACAGATGATTACATTTGCAATCATTGTAGATACGTGCAAGTGCCTTGAATACAGGCTGCAGTACTGTCACGTCAAATTCTGTTTCTGTATACCGTTTAACGCCATTTTATAAACTCGCGGTGTATCTCTTATATGGGTGGTAGTTTCTGATGGGGGAAGTCTCCTGTAGTCAGAATTTACGTGCAGTTTGTACTAATTTTGTTCGTTTTCGGGCAGTTTCAAGTCTTGAAACTTTTCTGACAATTTTTGTGTGTCTGTACAAATTTTTTTACGAGTTCTTCACATTGTGTAGTCGGGTGCAGTGCTCCATAGGCAGTTGCTGTACTTCAATCCTAATATTTCATGTTGTAAAGCCATTTAAATGTTTTCCAACGTCAGTATGGCTTTATGAATTCAAGTATTTGCCACGGGAAGCGTCCTTCGCTCAGAAACTGTAATGTTGGTTGGCCAAGTACGAAAGCTGGTAATGAACCTGTGACAAAAGATTTGTAGATCATGTTCTGTTATCAAACCTGTTACGAAATCAGGTCGTCCAAGGCGGCAAATGTCATGATTGCTGCCGTACTAGGTGGTATAGAAGGGCTCTGGCTGACCTTGCTCAAGATTTTACGGAACCAAGGCCCCAGCGTGTCTAGTCTACCTGGGGTTTGAACGCCTAATGTGCTGATATACGAAAGGAAAATAAACTTCAGACGAGGGCTGTAAAGTGCTTTCAAAATGTCGATCATGTTAGAAACACCATTTTTAAGCAATCTAAAACGGTTAATAACTGTTTTTTCAAAGCGCCGTATCTGAAAATATGCATATCAGATCCTTACAAAGCTACTCAAGGGCCTGCATTGGACCGTACTACATACTTTCCATCACTAAAATAATAGGGTCACCGCTGAAAGTCCATAGGCACACGCAGTGCGACTAGATCATTCATACGACCAGAATGCGTGGGCGAAATTGATTCACGGTTGCATACTTACGTATTATTTTTAGATAACATTTTTTCGATGATCCGGGCGTCATTCATCAGTGTTGGTTAGTAATGGGTTTTAGTAACAGATTTTGATTGTATTGAAATTTGACAGTGATTATAAATATTTAGCATCTTTGCGTCACAATAAATTATTTGCTTTTGCTATGGTAGACATGTGGCTAACTTTTATAAAAATTTCTTCTAGTTAGTTTAAAAGAGTGGGTTGGACCCCCTTGGAACCCCCGCTTCGAAGGCCAAGAAGCAAGGGCGTGATACGGGCAACACTAACACGCGCGCCCAGTGCCCCATCGCTCCTACGCGCAAGGCGTGCAGTGTTTGCGTCGTGACGCTGTACTGTACAAATTGTATCTGTAACAGTGGGGTTTTTATTAAATGCGATGAAAGCCCACATATTAAACTATGCTGGTATATTTGTACTTTTCTTATGCCTCTTAAGGAAACTGCACAGACAAGCTTCAAAATTGCGATATTTGACCATTTTTTTACGAATTTTTTCTCGTAGAATACGCTTAATATGACAAAAGTAACTTCCAAAAATTTGTGATGTATTCCTTTCTTGAAGAAAACTCCTTCTCCATTTCATTGTTTGAACATTAAAACAATGAGTGGAAGATTGGAATTACCGCGGAGGGAGTATATCCATGAAGAGTGGTCTCATCTGTGCCAACCCCCTCCACTCCGCAGCGAGATGAATGTGGTCATTGAACTCGCGCCGTTGCTACCGTCGCGTGCGAGCGCTCACTAGGAGAGGGGACACCCCTCCCTCCGCGACTTACCCCTTGTTTACACTGTGTCGTATGTCATCTCTCCGGCTCTCTCACTCCCCTGTGTTGCATTGTGCGTTATTCAGGAAGGAAGCTGCGGGTGGGGGCGGTGTAGTGCGGGGGCGATCTGGACGCCGCCTTCGCCTGGGAAGATCCGCACGTGCCCGCGGAGAAAGGATCCCGCATGTATCGCCGCCAACAAATGTTCAAAAGGCAACGCTGGCATGTTCGGGGCCCTTATGCAATCAGTCATGAATCATGTACATGTCAGCCCTTAATCTCCCTTTTTTTTAACAGCTCGCACTCTACAGCCTGTACATACAGAGATAACAATACTCTCCCAAAACGGTTGTCAGTACGCGTGATGAAGTTAGGATATATTAAGCATATTGCGTATACAGTGCAGTGTGATCAGGGACTTAAATAAAAGTGCAAGTTGTGTTATTTTGGACGGTTCTATTGTAGTTAGATTCGCTGTTGAGACTTGAATAATATTTTTAAATTTTAGTGGTAAGGTTTTACTACCTGATTTGTGAATTGAAGTGCTCCAAGAACATTGGCGTTGCAAACGCTCCATTAGATTAACAATGCTGTTTCAAAACTAATCAATACTCAACACACGGTTCAAGCTAAACTAAAATCTGCTCGCTTAGGGAGGAAGTTTCACGTCACATTGTCGCCTACGAAAGTGCCAGGAGTCTTCAGAGTCGCAAACAAACCATAGACTAAGGATGAGGTAGACAGATCTCGCTGGCTGCGCAAAACCAATCTCCGTGTCCCATCATTGTACTGCTTTTTTGCCATCACGTCTAGCAAAAACGGCATGGATTGGATTTGAGGTTAGAACACTGATTCGTAAACAAGTTCTTTGAGATGTTTGTATACTTCCTCTAACCAATTTGTAATGTAGTTTGATTAAATTCAAATTGATAAAAGTAGTTTATACAAACGTGCCATGTCTTGAAAATTGAAATATAAACAAACGCGTTCATCACTGTTTACCACGTGACTGACAGTTGTGTTCCGTTATAGTAGGTTATTATCGGGTACGTGCGCAGAAGACCAATAATCTGTCTACATCATCTTAAGTCTATGAGACACAGGAATAGTAATAGTCGACCTTTGAAAAATTGCTTGTTCAGTTCAGTGATATGTACAGGCGATGCGCTGATATTTCTCGACAGCAAATTCCACGCCCATGTTCATTGTAAATATAAACTACCATTCGTGATATGCTTTCTCTCTACGAACTCCCACTTTGCAATGATTTAAGTGCCGAAGCCTTCTGGAGAGTTTCGTTGTAAAATTCCATTAGGGAAAAATCTTGGAGGGTTATATTTTCAAGAGTATGCTCTCAGACGGGCGCTAGTTCGAAGTCCAGCGCTTACAAGCAGATGTTAGAATGTTCCGTTCCGCATGTTAATCTATGTTCGGAAAGAATATTCGCTTCTGCCCTTTGCCCATGGGTAAGCGCAAATAATTTTAATTGTTTTTTTCTAATAAGCGTTTTATATTTACAAATATAATATTTTGGCAGTTTTAGTTTGTAAACTCTGTCAATTTCTATCATAATAGACTGCAAAACATTGTGTTTCTCCAGGATCGTGAACTTTTTATCAAGGCTTAGACGATATAGAGCCAAAGTCAAAAGCGCAAACGCGTCTCTGTGTCAAGGCAGGCCTCTTTGTCATAACACGGTATTTTTTTGCGTAATAATAAATACAGGAATGTCCTTAAAAGTCAAACCCTGCTCTTGAAGAGATTACTGGTAATCTCTCGTAATTAACTAGTTACGAATGAACGCCAGGGTCTCACAGTCAATTCTCATGATCAACCCTCCCCCCCCCCCCCCCTCATCCTATTTCCTCCATTCATCATTTTCGCATGTTAATTTCTGCCAGCACAATAATTTGGTTACTTGCAGTGATTTAGTTAAGTTTGTTGTCACAGACGCACGGTAAGTCCCTTCGGAATACAGTAGCGCACTTGGAAAGTTTTTACTTATCAAACTTTGAATTTAGGAATATCGATGAACACCACGTGTACATTAAAAACAAAATATGTTTTTAGTGTGTAGCATTTCTCAGGCTTTAAATATGTATATAATATTTTAGCGCCCTTTCAGACCATGTTTGTATTTGCTTAGACGGCGCATGGTGCAATAGCAGAGTTTTCTGACAGCCTAAAACTAACGGGCGGTATTATATTACGGATGTGACGCACACGTGACTTGTCTGAGAGGATTGGAACATGGTTTTCGTATTCCTATAACCGCAGCACTGGTAGTTGGCGCCATGTTCACGTAACAGCGACAGTGCAGTAGTAAGCAACTGAAGTTAGTCTATACTGTATCGGGATAGCGGGCTGTGCAAGCAGATAATTTATACTGCCGTTTGCTGCGGTTAAATATGTACAAAAATGTCATTCAAAGAGCACATCGTATGAAAATATCTGTAGATCAGATCATATTATTGGTTATGCCATTTTAATGAAATTAAGGTGTACGATTATGTCGGACACGCGCGAACGATGGTTAGGATGACATGGCACGCAGGTAAAACATGTCGTGTCAACTGAGCGGTTTTTTATGCTTATTAATAAACTCGTAGATGATAATTAAATCACGGGTGTTGACGAAGACACAGCCACCAAACGGTGTGCAGACGTCCAGGGAAAAAACGTTTTGTTAAAAAACTGTTTTACGTACGTATGTTTATCTGTGAATACCATTTAAAACATACTCAGTCAAATTTCAGATCTATGTTACGATTTCTAATGCACATTTTTAAAGTGAAATTAACATTATTTTTAAGGATGAAAACATTTGTGCAAGTTAATTAAAGTAATCGAGGGATGTGAAGCACATTTTTATCTTGATTAGACTATAAAATGTCTGTCACAGCAGAGAATCTGAAAGAGGCGAGTTTAGTCCTCGGACACGCAGACCACCTCCAGCGCGACACAAGGCGTCGCGCTGGCCGTGATCTTGACTAGTGCCGCGGCGACCTTGAAAGCGCGCTTCAGCCGCGACTTTTACGCTCGGCATCCCGACTCGGGCTGGCGCGCCGCCCAGGTGCGAAAGGTCGAGAGGGGCAGGGTCAACCGTGGTCTCGCTCCAGCCTTTCTTTGCCGGTGTCTCCCTCCCCTCCACTAGTCTTAGGACGACGCACTGCTCTCGTCCTCGGCTATTTTGAGGCAGCCCCGTCCAGCCCAAGGAGGTTGGTCTACCTGTGTTGTAGACCCAATGTGTTCGTACGCCTCCCAGAGCTGCGTAATTTGTTCCTTGCGTAGTTTCGGGCATTTTCCAAACTCGCACACTACTATAAAGTAATGCGGGGTTAGTTAACAACCTTTTCTGTTTCAACCTGTTTCTTGAAATACATGTTTTCATTAAATTTAATTTCAAGGCTGCAGGATTCCCATTTAGCAAATGGAAAATAGTCACCATGTGTAGTTGTGCAAAAATAATAAGTTTCATTCCATGCTGCGTTTTCAAGCTACTTTATTTCTTTAATATTGTTGTTAAATTTGATTACATAAGACTTTTGCAAATAATTTGTTCCAAAATAACCACTGAAATGGTCTGATCTAGAATTGCACACGGGTTGGTAGATTAAGCAGAACCCTTGTAATTAAACTGCTTTTCTTAAACTAATGCCGACATATTGATTGCATTAACAGGTGACTTGGTGACTGTAAAATACTTGTAGCTTTCAAATCCTTTCCAAGTTTTTGTTTTTTTCTGTAATTTTTTTCTTAGGAAATTTTTTTAAATTATTGATTTTGAACTTGTGATATCTTAATTCCAAAATAAAATGTGAGTTTCAGTACTCGGAGAATTCTTGAATTTACTTCTGAAATGTTTTTAAAAACATTAATGACAATGTTTTCATTTTTATGAATAATTAGTAGGCCTGTGTATAGTGTTCAGTACTGTACTAGCATTGGTTGGCTGTCTTATTTTTTCCTGTCATAGTATTAATATTCCTCCAATTAAAATATATATTAAAGAAAAAATGAAGTTTGACATAAGCACACGCTTATTTTTATTCTGCTTACTTGTAAATAGCAGTGTTTACCATGAATAGTCTCAGACCAACTGTCCATACTGTGATGTTTATCAGGATGAGCGTAGATTATGGCTTGAAAAAATTACTTGTGACAGAATGGTTTGGAAAAGTTCTGTGATTTTTCCTTGATTTAGTATATTTCTGTAGGTTGTTTTGTAAACATGTACTTGGCCTACCCAGATTTTTTATTTTTATTAATTATTGTTGCTAAACAAAGTATTAAATGTATTTCTTTAATTTATCAATAATTTATGCTTAGCAGTTCAATAGAATCCTTTGCTTTTTTTTACACCACTTTTCACACCTTAACACCATCCTTTGGCTGATAGAAGTTCTCATTGTCCTTCTGGAAGTACCCAATCGCCCACTAAATCATACAGTATCTATGATTTGCAGACCACTTGGGTAAGACCCACAGAACATTAGGACTAAAAGTTGGTTGGATATAGAGTTTTGCATTTTGTAGCATACCAATAACTTTTGGAGCTTTGTTATTCCAGATTTATAGTGACAAGCATCTAGATATTTGTAATATAGAAGTGTGTCCACCTTCGTAGAAATTCCAGAATGTCTTCTAAAAGACTTGGGTATAAAGTGTCATGACATACATCACACCCCACTTGGCAGGAAGTGGACATGATGTGCAAGAAGCGAGGCATTTCAACTGATAATTTACGGTATCCACAATTTGCAAAGCAACTACTTACTGCCCCTGTAAGTAAAAAATGGTGAATTCTGCATTTAGATAGTAAGCTAGGTAATGGACACAAAACGCATGCAGTGTGTTTTATTTCATTACATTTCAAAACCAAAGTTCATGCCCTGCTGTTGTTTTTGGAATAATAGAGAGAGGTTGTGGAGGTATAAAGGTTAAGGGGGAACAATACCCACTATCTAGGATTATAAAATTTTTGCCACAATCTCTATTTCGGAAGATGTAGCAAAATGTTCAGCATGACATAAAACATGTAGTATCAACTTTCAAATTAATTCAGCTACATCAGCTTCGCTTTCCAATCAGTGAATGCTGATATAAAATTACCTATAATTTTGTGTGGGTGGTAAACAGGTGATAACAGCCACAGTAATGAAACAATACTTTTTTCAGAAAGTGTACTTAGTCATGTTCCATGCCCTGTCCATCCATAAAACTTAATATCAATATTGCATTTTTTTTTGTAAACATTTTTAAAACCAAGGTTTTGATTACTTAATCTCTTTAAATACAAAGTGGTTGCTACAGTTGTGCTTATTGCTGTTAATAGTTTGTCCTGCAGTAAGAATTTAAATTTTTGGATTGGGTTTGCATGGTGACATGTATTTTGGTTATCACTGATGGAACTGTGGTAGTGATGAAAAAATATTAGTTTGCAGCATTAGACTCTTTTATATAGATAGTCATAAGTAGTCAAAGTAAATTGTGTAACTAAATTGAACATGCAGTTTTCATTCCTCACCTGCAGTCTATTTTTATTGCTCCTTTTCTTATCCCCAGCCCTTTTTTCCTACCCTTTATCCTTAACTACTTTGTCTGCATTTATGTAACAAATTAACTAAAGAAAACATGAACTTTTCTTTATAGTTAGCCCCTACTGTTAATATTTTCATTAGAACTGTGTACAATGGAATTTGTTGTTTTGCAGTTAGTAAGTGAATGAGAACATATTTATATTGATAGAGTTTGCAAAGTATCAGGGCTGTTTAGAGCCAGCTCATAGCTCTTTGGCATTAGAAATTCAGGGGCTCTCCATCAATATTATTTTTTATCTTAGATCGTACTGTTCCCTAAAAATCTGAATGTGAATGTTTGTTTACAATTGGCTTGTAATTGTATTTGAACTTCTCAAAGACATGGAACACAAATACTAAATTTTAAACAAGATCCTGGGCTCTCAAGGAACCCAGGTTTCATTGCTGTAACTACATCAGCAAATGCCCTCTTGTTTGAATAGTACATCAATATATATATAGTGTTATAACTGTTGAAACTTTTCCTTCATTGTGCTCATTGTTTCACAAATGCATGTGCATTTCATGATTTGGTGTTTGTTTTGTTGATTATGTTGCTTGTCCACAGACAGGGAAGACCAGAGCATCCTGTGTACTGGGGAGTCTGGTGCAGGGAAGACAGAAAACACAAAGAAAGTTATACAGTACCTCGCATATGTTGCAGCATCCAAACCGAAAGGCTCCCTCCTTCCTCATACGGTATGTTTTGTCAACATGTAAGACATAAATGAGGCATTACTGCTCATTTCGACAGAACGGTATTGTAGACTGTAGCCTAACTTAAATATTTTATGAATTAGCCATTATAATATGCAAATTCTTGTTGGGTATAACTGGTTATTTTTTTGGCAATATATCATTTGCAATTATGATGGGAGAATAGGGCTATGGGATTCCGATCAATAAGGGATAATGCTTAGTTTTGTATGTTGCATTAGTTAGATTAATAAAATTTGAATGTATCAAAATTCCTTTAAAAAATATGTAATGAGGTTACCTTTTCATGCCATTTATGATGTTACGTGGTACAGAAACTTTCTCATCATGATATTTACAGATACTGTACTCTTTGCTTTTAAGTAGAGCATATTATGATCATTTTTCTACTCTTCACATACCTTCTAGGTTCAGCAAAGCCCAGATGTAGGACTGTTTAGTTTGCAGTGTTGTTATTGGTTTTAAATTTTTATTTATCATCAATATTATTAAGAGTCAGGTCGGTAGCACCTCTAGCAATGTGGCATACAAATCTGGCATTTGTTTTTGTTACAGCGTAGGAAACGTTCGTGGTAACTGAACTTATATTTCATGCATCTAAATTTAAATAAATTCTAATTATCTAATATGAACATCTCGCAGATTTAAATCCTTGTGGTTTAATCTGTATCATGTAGCCTTCAAAAGAATATTACACATGCAGTAAAATTTTTGAATAATTATCCATCATACACTGACAAGTCTCTGTCGATACAATAATTCTTTAAAATGTGAAGTATGTATAGTATAATGTCTTGTTGTTAGTTTTGTAGTTATTACTTTTTTCATAGAAATATTTTTAACAAAGTGAGTCAACTAATTTTTTAAGAATTTTCTTTTTAGTTCTATTTTTAACTTTACCCAAACTTAAATTATGAATGGAATCGTCTGTGAAAGTATGGTATTAAAATATTCACCAAAACTGGACAATATTGACTCACAATTTTGACTTTGATAATTGTTCTTTTGTTTTCTCTTGCCTGCCAAGTCCTGTAGTGTGCAATCTTTATAAATAAATAGAAAGGTATTTTTAACATTTTAGATACAGTCAATTCTTGAATTACATGATGGGGCGAGCTTTGCAAAATTTAGGTGCACTATCCATTAAAATGTTTATTGAGAGCATATGTTGCGTGTGGGTTTGTGCGAACCTAAGAAACATCACAAGGAAGGGGAGAGCTTTACTGGATCCCTGGAATTCGTTCAGTATTCCACATGGGATTGGAAGATTAACAAAGTGTATTATGAGAGTTTTCAAGCATTCATTTCTTTCAGCAAGGGTGCACTTGTATCATCTCCACTTTACCACCAGCACAAAATGTTTTTAATTTTATCTCAAACCAAAGATGTTCATAATAATCTTTGTTTAGCTTATTTACGTGCTCAGAAAGTATTTATTTTAGTGCATTCCATGGAACCCTCTATATGTCCAGGACATATGGAATATGGGCAAGTCAGTTTTACATAAATATAACATATATTAATTATACTAATTCAAAATACTAACACAAAGTCCAGTACAGTGTGAACATTTCTTTCTTGCATTTGTGGAGGTTTGTTTTACATGAAGAGTTTGTATAATTTGTTTCAGCATGCTTCTTCTGAAGCAAATATTCTCCTTAGTAGCCATAGTTAAATATTCTAATTTTTTGACATTGTTTATCTAAGCCACTTAGTTTATTATTATGCATAGAATTTTTCATTAAAACTACCCTAATTAGGTAAAATTTTGGAACAAACTTTTTGATAATGCATTTTTCAATAATTGCAGTTTTACTGCTGTTATTATCTCTTATCTGCTAGCATTCTCTTCATCATCACAGCTTTAAAAGTAAAGCCATTTTCACTTTCTGCATGGATTATAATCAGACATCTTCCTCTTAGATAGCTGTGCAAATGATCCACTTAATGAAGTATAATCCCACCATTTATTTTGTGTACAAAATTATTTGAATGATTTGTTCAGCTTATGCATTTTATTTTACATGTTTCAATTCAGTTTGCGTAAAGCTTGGAGCTATTGAATGCATTCCTGGGGGATATATTTTATCTTCCAACCAAAGCAGACGTAATTTAGTTTTATGTCATTTGAAATAGTTTTTGCTCAGAATTATTTTTAAGATTATATTTTTAATAAGAGGAATGGTTGCTTAGTTCAATACATTTAACTCTGTTTAAGTACAGTTCAACATTTTGTAAATTACATATAGCCTATGTTTGGGAATACAACTTTTTCCATTTTATTGTTTATAAAATTTAGGAAATATTTTTTTTACACTGAGTTATTATTGTAGTAACTCTAATGGATCAATGATCACACAAATACTTCTAGAACTTTGGAAACTAATTCCGCTTCTCAATGTCAGACTTACTGGAGGAGTCTTTATTTTCTGATAGTTTAGTACAAAAAATTCAGTGTTTGTATTCTCAGAATAATTACTCATCTACACCCCTGTACACAATAATAGTAAGGCCATTTGTGGCTGTCGTTATGGTTCACAGATATTATGGGCAGTATAATAAATGTTAAGAAGGCTATATGACACATTTGTGAGGTCTGTGCACTGCATGTCAACAATATCCTTTCTTTCTGGAAATTTGTGTATTATAATTTAATACTTTGCCTTTGTGCACTGATAAAAAAAACTTTTACATGATTTTGTATACTCTTGGCAATATGGCGTTTTGGGCTTGCTCTGTGAATGGTGGGAGGCAAGTGTTTATGTAATAACTTGCTAAGTAGAGTTGTAAACACATACACCATATAGAATACTGAAGTATTTAGAATAGACCTTAAGTGCTTGCTTTATAAAAAATGCAGATTAATAGCATACTTATTAAAATTGTTGGAAATATAGTATATTTCTATGGTGATAAACGGGCAATAATTTTTCTTGTCAGGAAATAATGCAGTAAAATTGATTTTATGGATTGCTGTAGATATTAAAAATAAATAAAATAAATAAAACTGTATCACCTTTAACTACATGTTCAAAAATCTCATGTTATGGGTTCAGTCCTCTGTATCAAGTAAGTGTTAAGAAAATTATAGTACAGCGGGAAATGAGTCCATAAATTAACCATGAGTAATTGACCAGAAAGCTACATGCCGGTAAAGAAGCTAGTTGGGTAGAGAAAATTACATATAACAATTGGAAAGTTGTTATGAAAACATTGCTTCAGTTTGAAGATTACTTAAAAGTAGTTCACCAATTTCTCATATGACCCCGAAAGGCAGTGCTGTCACGAGACCAGGAACTGAAGTTCCCATAACTTATGTGGGTTTGCCAGGAAAGTAGGTGAAGGGTCAATCAAAGATAAAAAGGAAGATTGGAAGGCTATTCAAAACTAGTCTTATTCATAGGCAATATTAACTACTCACATCTACAAGAGTGTAAGACAGTAAAAGAAGTGTGGTTATCACTGGAAAAAGCTTTTGACGAATCAGGTTTGATGAGGAAATTAGGATTACTTCATACACTCATCACCACACAGTTGAATAACTGTAAGTCTGTTGAAAGTGATTGTGGTACTATTATATACAACCCATAAGTGAAATGAGAGGCTCTAACGTTAGTGAAGAGTGGATTGAAATTACTTTGGATTACTGGCAGGATTACTATGCGAGTAGGCCTATAAACCAGTGAAAATGGAAATTCAGAACTCCGGTATGAAGATAACTGGTAATTCAATATAAAGTGAAATTTTTTCACTCTAAACCTCCCCAATGTTACAACTACTGAAAAGTTGGACACACAATGTCCAACTGTAGGTTCAGTAATAGAATTGCCCCAAATAAAATTAATGAAATTGCTTGTGTAATTAACAAACCAGTGTGTTTGTGGCATTGTAGGCTTGGACACGTGAATAGGAGAATCATGGGACTTCTTACCAAGATGACAACAGGACTTGATGGAGAAGTGAAAACAAAGGAGTAGTGCACAGTGTGTTTTGAAAGTAAGCATTTCAGACAGCAGTTTACAACAAGCAGAAGTCATGCTGAAGAAATTTTGGTATTAATACATGCACATATTTGTGGCCCCATGGAACATTCATCTGTTGGCGGTAATAGTTATTTATTTACACTGATAGATGATTTCTGAAGGTAGGCTATTAACCAAGTGTTAGAAGAATTCAAGGAAAATATTGAAACACAGTCTGGAAAGAAAAATTGAGAAACTTTGACCAGATAATGGCGGATAATAAATCAGTAATGAATTTGAAATGACTTTGCAAAAATTAGGAATAAATGCACCTTGGTAACATAGTGTTAGCGATTGAATCATGCATCTGTTGAAGAGGTACGTAGTATGCTCTTTGATTCAAACCTACCTGAAATATATTGGGCAGAAGCAGTGATATTATAAAGGGGTCTCCCACTGCAGCTATGAAAAACATGACACCATTTGAAGCATAGAATGGTAAGTCTGACTTAAATAATTTGTGAATATTTAGATGTGGAACTATGATGCATGTACCCAAATGCCTTAAGAAGAAATGTTACCACACATCTATAATCTTGTTGCTCACAGGATTTTGTGATAATATATATAAATCTAAAAACCGTAGAAAACACCAATTAGCAGAGATGTCATATTTTTAGAGAATGAAAATTTTGGACAAAATAAGCCAAATAAAGAAACAAGTGAAGAAGTGATTTGATCAATAATAACGTGTAGAATAAACTGCAGACATGCTTACAGATGTAGATGAAGAAATCCTTGAGTTCATCTAATAGTCGACCAGATATCGAAATAGATGCGCAATTATAGTATGTTCTCAGTTTCTTCACACTTTCTGAGTTATACCTTCGAAAATGACACCATGCATGATGTCTTTGGTTGTTTCCTAATTACGTTAATCATAAGCATTTTGCATTTTTGTTACTAACGTTGGTTAAATTGAAATTTTATTGATGTTATATTTATGAATTGTAATATTGTATTTCATTTATAATCAATATGAATTAAAACAGGAGAAAATAGGTGTGTTGGTGATGCCTAGTAACAAATAGTTCTTGTACAAAATGTTATTGCACTGAGTGCACATGAATGTGGTGCAGTGTCCCTTTGGTGTAATTTTCTAGACTTGGATAAGCTTTGTTTGCATGAGGCCGAAGAATATCGTGGAAGTAGAACTTTGCAGGGTCTCAAAGTAACCATGAATGAACTCTAATAAGAGGTTATGTGGAATTACAGAGGAACTTGGAGCAACCAGAAAATAAACAGGAAGGTAGAGGTGAAGTAACTACAAGGTCAGGAAGACATATAAATGCCCCAAAGTATTTTAAAGATTGTGAATTGTATGCAGTTTACATTAAAAATGATTACAGGGGTAATCCAAACTTATAAAATTAAGCTGTTAAAAGTAAAGAATGGACTGAAGCTCTTTAGAAAGAACTTAATTCACATGATAAACTAAATTACGCCTTTAATCTTATCCCCAGGAAGTAAAGCTATTGATTTATAAATGGGTATTCCACACAGCACAATGAAAGCTTTTCTTAGCAGCAAAAGGATTTCAGTGAGGGAAGTTGTTTAACTCAGTGTATGCCCCCAGTAGACGTGATTTGTACTATTTGGACTGTTCTTGCCCACACTCTACAGGAAGACTTGGAACATTAGACTACTAGATATTCCGACAGCATTACTCAGTGGTGAACTAGACAGAAATTTATATTAACATGTTGGAAGCTGTGAAAGTAAAAGAAAATATCAGGTGATCAAATTAAACAGATAATGTTTGGCTAGTAATATTTGTTGATGACATAATTGCAGGAGATAACAGTGAAATCGAAGACATCATGTTTAATGACGTCTTCAATATAGTTTAAAACCTGGGATATATGAAATGTAAGTAATTTTCTTGGAATGAAAATCACACTGAGTAAAAATACCCTCACCATCTCACAATAAAAATACATACT
This sequence comes from Dryococelus australis, assembly GCA_029891345.1. Classification (NCBI taxonomy): domain Eukaryota; kingdom Metazoa; phylum Arthropoda; class Insecta; order Phasmatodea; family Phasmatidae; genus Dryococelus; species Dryococelus australis. The sequence goes on from CM056994.1 coordinate 95,705,475, forward strand.
GTTAATACATTAAGAGAGACATGTGGAAATGGGGTTTCAAATTCACAACTACTTAAGTAGCATACATGAAGCTAATTGGTACCTTGATGTATGTGGTATGCACTTAAGATATCTTTGTGCTACTGAAGACATGGGTTTAGCATAAAAGAAAGAAAATATAGAGAATTGAAGCTTATTCAGATGCAGATTGGGCCAGAGATACTATAGGTGGCAAGAGCATCAGTGACTCAATTGTTTTGTTTGCTGGGGATCAAATCTCGCTGCTTCCTATAAAAATAACTTGTGTTGCCAAAACTGACGAATTTGAATACGTGGTAGCAGCAGCATCAGCTCAAAAGCTCATAAATCTAAAATTAATATTATCTGAATTCAGTACTAATAACGTGATAGTCTTGTGAACGGATAATTCAAGTGCTATTTGTATGGACAAGGGTTAGGGAAACTTCAAATGTACTAAACATATTGATATGATAACACTATATCAAAAATTTAGTATGCAAGAAAGAGATCACTAAGTATGTACCTCTGTTTACTAAATCATTGTGCAAAGAGATTTTCTTGTGTGAGAGAAATTATAAAAATGGAATGATTAGTGAATGAAGGCAAAGCATAGTGAAACTTAAATTTTTTATTGTCTTAGAATGTACTTTAGTCATGTAAGATTTGTCATTTTATTTAAAATATGAATCATGGAGGAATGTTGAAGTATTTTATAATTCTATGATGCCATTGCTCCCCTATGTGATGAATAGACAACAGTTGTTCTTGTCACAAAATAATGTAGTAAAACTGAGTTTACGGATTGCTGTAGATATTAAAAATAAATGAAAGCAAATTAAACTGCGTGACCTTCAACTACTTATTCCAACATATAATAATAATAATAATAAAAATCACATAAATTAAAATAAACAACAATAATTTGATACATGAACAGGCATACAGTTAAGGCATACAGTTCCCAGTAGTGTAAGGAATGGTTAATTAGGTCCTTAAGTAACAAAATTAATAGAGGGCTTTTTTAAATTTCTCATACTTGTAAAGTAATGCAGAAACAAGAGGAGCCTATATAGGTGTAAATTGTAAACACTCCTCCCTTCCCCACAAAAAAATATTGTCATTTATGACCATTGGGTTGTGCTTTAAAAAAAATTTGCTGCTCTTATTACCTTCCCTTCTGTATTGTGTTTGGAGTGTAAATAGTACATGTTTTTTGTGACAAACATACACTAACAGTGGCAAAATTATGTTTACATTTAATTTACTTATTTTCCAAACACACAGGGCTATACTATATTAAATGGAGAGTTCATGCATTCTTCATAAAATACTCTCTAATAATATCCTTTCCCCACGAGTTTCTAGCAGCCTTTTAAAAATGTTATCTGTAGTTTCTTTGACTTGGGTTCCCAACCTGTATGTTTCTCCCCAAATTAAAGACTGTTCCATTACCATTTTGTAGGTTTAGAAACTTGCATCTAAAATTTAAAATTAGGGTTGTGAGCTTGGGATCTGGGAAAAATACTGTTTTTGTGTGTTTGTTATGCTGAAGAAGTTAGTATAGTTTTTAGCAGGAGTGCACTCTCTTCTGTACATTCTCGTATAAAACAAACTGTGTCAATAATGCAGTAATAATTGCATCAGGAGTCGTGAACATAAAGGTAACAGCATATTCTTATCTTTTATTAGAGCAGTAAAAACTTTCATGACATTTACAACTATGGTTATTAATGCAGTGGGGTTTTTGTATAAACATGTTTGCCTCATCACAGATAATGAGGAGGAGTAGAAGATTGGACATTTCTAATATTGAATCATTCACAATATTATCTCTTTATATTGGTGTTTGTGATGATAATTGATATTTTGGTTTGAAAACTGTCTTGATCTTTACCATAAGACATCCTTATCGACTTGATCTCGTACATAACATTTAAGTACAACACAAAATAGTAAAAATGTGCTTCATTTCAATTGTTTTCAAAGGTTGACTGTATCTTTTAGAACAGGAATAATAACTTTGGTCTTGTTGAAATTTCTGTCTAAAATTTGTATGGCTACTTTTTATAAAATTGTAAACCATACAGGAGTTGCACACTGTGAACATTGAAACTATTACTTGAAGAAATGAAGTGGAATTAATTGTGCAGAATGAGATCATTGTTGTAGCTACCTCTCTGTGTGGTATAAAATCTGTTACGTGGACATCAAAACAAATAAATGTTATGTCCATGGTGTCTTGGTAAACAACCATTTAAGTGTAATATACCAATTTATAAAGTTTATCAGTATTTACTGGCTTACCATTGCACTGTTGCTCCAGTAATTTGAAGATGTTACATACCCAACCAGTTTGACAGTGTAGCAGGCCACTGCAGTTTTTTGAATTATACCTTATAAAGGTGCATCTTTATGTGGTGGCATGTAATCTGGCATTGTTAACATAATTTATGCCAAAATGGAAAACCTTTTATCACCAGCATGTGATTAAATAATACCATAGTTTATAATAATAGTACACTAATTAGAAAATCCTCTCATACCTGATAGTATGACTTTGGCAGTGATTTGGTGTATCTGATGTGAATACTCGCTTATGATAGCTCTTCATCATCATTTAATTAGTGGCAGTCAATTTCATTTAAACATAATTTCAAAAACATATGTGATGCTTGTTATGCAACTGAGTTTGTTCACTGCATCGTTGCTATCTGGCTTTCCCTGTGCTGATTTGTTTAAAAAATAGCCTGTGGTTTGGCCTATGAGTTTGCAGCCCCCCATCCTCAAACTGTGACAATGTTATAACAGACACTGGCATGCTACAGCTGCACTAATGCAAGTGGTAAAGGTTGGTCACACATTTTTCAGACGTTACTATTTCCTTAAAATAATTTGTGCTAGATGTACAGAAACTTACAGTGTACCATTTACCCTTTCATTCACTGCACACACACAGATCACTTCAGAAACAGGCCTGCAGCAGCTGTAATTTGCAGTAAGGAAGCATGGCAGATTCTCTTACAAAAATGTGTTCTTACTTGTACATGCTGGTGGAGCATTAGTAACTACTATGGATCAAGAATGTGGAGAGTGACATATGAAAGCAGCGATTTTGCTAGACTGACACAGAACCTACAATATGATTGGCTTGGAAGCCAGGATGGTTGGAATTATGGCAACAAAGTGTGAATTGTTTCTTGAGCACTGCCTAAAACATATCAAGCATAAATCTGTGGGTATTTACTTCTTCATGGTTTTCAGAGTTTAATGAGAATAATTGTAGTTTTAGTAGTAGTGTTTCATTTAAGGCTCTGGATTAGTATGCATGTATGTGGCTCAAGGAAATATAAGTAATTAATTAAATATATTTACTTGGTGTAATGTGATAAGAAGTGAAACCCATTTTGGCACCTTTATCAAACAAAATATTATTAAATAAAAAAGTGTGTGGAATTGTTTTGAAATACAGACAAATGTTGTTTTTAATTACAAAATTTTTTGCGGAAGTCTTTTTTTTCTTCTTCAGGAGGTCTTGCTGTAGTGTTATTGACATGTAGCTTTCCATGTGCATCTGTTAAGAGATAGCATGCATTCTCTTTGCCTCATGTCTTGATCATCTTTGATGCATTGGCTGTGTATATTTTAAGGAGGAAATTATTTACCATGTTTTCGCTGATCCCAGTAACCTTGAGCAACATCTTAAAAGTACGTGGAGCCTGGTGGACATGTGCAGATATTAGAATTTGTATCGAGGATGAGTAAGGGATTTTAAAGTTTCACTTTATGTAGATAGAAAGATTAGTTAGAGCTGCATCTTTCATGGCTGTAGTTCTTGAGCATTGAATGTGTCTTGTATACGAGTGATTTTTAATTCTGTAACTGAAACTTAATATTTTAACATTCTTTGTTTAGTTAACTTGTGAGTAGGATATTACTTTGCAAAAGAGACTAAATTACCTAAATTGGACTTGAGTGTAATACATTTTGTCGTTTGTGCAATGACTTTTATCACTGCTGTACAAAAAAAAACAATATGAATGAAATACAATAAAACTCTTTTAGGGACTAGAAAATCTAGGCAAATTAGCCAGGAAAACTTCTTAAAAGTGTCAATTTACTTAGGTGTTTATAGACTAGGATCAAACTTATAACGTATTAAGAAGGAAAACTTTTTAATAGGGAACAATGGAAAGGGATAATACGTTAAATATATACAAGGCGTGTCAAAATAGTGCACTGAATGGTTTTGGAATAGAAAGGATACAGTTAGTACAAACAACTGACCTTTATTGGCTCTCAAAGTAATGGCCATTTGCTACAACACACGTTTGGCAATGTTCATAAATCATCTTGAAACTGTGCGCATAGGCCTCTTTAGAAATTGATCGCAGAATTGCTGTCACACGTTGCTGGATTGTCTACAGCGGCAAAACATGTTCCTTTCCAAATACTTTTCAGACGGAGAAACAAAGTAGTCGCAGGCACCAGATCAGGAGAGTACGGTGGGTGACCGAGAACAGGTAGGCCGCGCTGAGCCAAGAATTGACGCATACAGATCATGCCATGTGCAGGCATGTTATCGTGCAGCAACATCCACTTTTCTGTCCTGTGCAACTCTGGTCATACACTGCGGATGCATTGGAGCAACCATTAAAAACCTGGCTGTAGAATACTGCGTTCACTGCTTGACCCGCAGGAGCACATTCCTTCTGGATGATGCCATCGTGGTCAAAGGCAATCAACAATGTCTTGACCATGGACTTTGCAGGCTGCTCATTTTGGGTGGCTGGGACATCGGTGGACATCTTTCCATTGATTACTGCTTCAATTGTGGATCTAACTGATAGCACCATGTCTTGTCCCCTATGGAAGGTGTTTCATAGAAAGGATGGATCCTGATACCACATGGTAATGAAATCGTCGGAGATTTCCGTCCAGTGTGCTTTCTTGTAGTCTGTCAGCTTGTGCGGCACGAACTGTGTCGTTGAGATGTTGGACCATTCACCAAACTTTTTTGATACACAGCAAAATTTTAAATAATTATCTAAAAAACAGATTTACCTCCAGAAATTGAGTGAAGTGCAAGCTGCATTTGTTTTTAGTGAAGTTTACCAGTTCTTGGGAGTATAGCAATAAAAATGGGCTCTTTAACATGTGTCACACTGTTTGTAGCGATACTGTTAAAGAACATATTTAGTCACTTCAGAACCTGCTTACAAGTGATTAAATTTGAAGGAAAAAAAATCTGTCCCATACAATATTTGCTTCTTTAAATGGGTGGAGTTGTGATGTTGCAGTGGTTAGATAAATTAATTAATACATACTAAGTAATTCTCTTATACATTTGGTTTATTTAACTTTGTGAACCGGGACAAGGGAGAAATACATAGTGACAATTCCATACTTTGAATTGTGGAAATTAATATGTAAGAGGAAAGCCATCCTCAATACAGGTAGAGATTCTAGAATGAACACTAAACCTAATCACTTAAATTTACATAATTAGTCATTTTTCCCAAGCAAATCGTATAGCAGTATTATAAGATAGAATCTCAGAATTGTAACTGGTTAAATTTAAGTTCTTTTGAAGCAAATTATGGGCATGTTCATAATACTTCTAGATGCATTTTTTACTTTATATCATGTATATGCAGGAATTAATCACTTGACTGAAAAAAAATCAACCCTTGTGTATGTCAGATACTTATTGGGATGCATGCCATCTGCACATTTTCTCTTGACAGAGTTTGTGTACTGCAATATCTTGGATCAATCCTTGGCACAGTTTTTTTAACTATGGTTTTGTTGACCAAATATGGCAGTGGTATCGGCCAACAAGTTGTGCAGTAATTTGTGGGTGTAAATTATAGCTGTACAGTAACTTGATTTCTCCCCATGTGTAAGCAGAAAAAAAATCAGTCCATTTCGTTGTGTTTGGCTACAAAAAATTGATGTGCCTCACAACTGTTATTGAACCACCCAGCTTGGTTAAGATATTGGTAAAGATTGTTTATTAAAAAAAGTAAATCTGTTCACTTCAATTTAAAGAGGCTATTAAAATATTATGTTCTGTTAAACACAGGCTTTGTGTATGCACAAACGTGTGTATGATACCTATAATGGTTCTCAACATACAGTTGATAACATATACTATTAGAAAGACACTATAATGTGTATCCTTTTCATGTCAAGACAAATTGGTAACTGCAGAATTTTTCCAGTCACTAAAATTATTTTGAATAATTCTTTTCAATGTGTTGATTCTTTATGCTGCCAAAGTAATACTGTGTTGCAATAAAGTTCACAAAAATTGCTGACAACATAATGTTATTGCTATAGTTATTTTAAGAAAACATTTATTCTTCGAGTTGTGAAACACTGAAGTATTTCATGCTTCAGTGTATGGAACTTCTGCAATCTTTTCCAACAACTGTTAACCTTTGTTGTTAATGTGAGCAGTGCAGAGTGGGTGGCAGGCATATACGAAATGCTATATGGCAGCAGAGGATAACTTTCCAGCATGTTTCTGTGTTGACTGTCTCCAAGATTATTTGCTAACTGCAGTAAAATGATGCATGACCCTGAATTGTGAAGACGCTAAATAATGTATGTATTAAGTGGTTAGAAACAGAACATTTTAAAACAGTTCATGTTCTTGTATTGTGGTAGTACAGTGGTGATTAAAGTACATTTTGCATATTTTAACAAATGTCAAAATTGATGGAAGTGTTCTCAGGAAGTTGACATCACAAAGTGTGTAGTAGAGGCCATTCTCAAGGTTGTAGTGGAAAAGTGTAGCATCACTGCATGATTGTAATGTGGTTGTTCTCTCTCTCTCTTTGCATACTGGTCTGCTGGCTCGTTGACTGCATGTTGCCATGTTCCAGGGACCGAGTCCAGCTCTGATCATAGTAAGTATTTATGCTCTTGTTTGCTTCTCTATCTCCCTGTCTTGTCTCCTTATCTACTCTGTTTTTATGCTCCACAGTTTTTGAAGGTAGTTGCAATTTTTGCAGTCCAAAAGCAGCAAGATGGATGATCTATAATAGTTTTGAAATAGTGGTATGAATTTGTTTTTATGTGAATGTCAAATTCTGCCATCGCTGTTACTATTTTGTGTGATCCAATTGAACCTATTTTAGTTTATGGTATACATTTTGGTTTTTGTAGTTAGCAGGTCTTCCTACAGTAGAACTTTATTTTTACACACTTGGAATCCTACACTTACTCAGATTTGCACTTTCCTGTAATTTATGCCAGTTTTATTTATATATTGTTTATAACATAACAAATGTGTTTCCTCCCCCCCCCCCCCCCCAACATACACATTTTTATAATTTTTACTTTGGAATATTGTAAAAGTGTAAAAAAAATTTGGTTTTATTATTACAGTTAACATGCTTATTTAATAAATATAGCTGAAAGCTTAAGGAATAGTTTTTGATTAGCATTAAGTTACCTTTGATTAGTTTATTGCATTTGGTTTTGTTAGTTACTTATATTTAAAAATAGTACTGTAAGCAGTTCTTACTGTGTGAGCACAGAACACTTTCTTATTGGAAAGGTGACAAAAATTTGCTTTGGCGCCAAGAGAAACATCGTGAGCTATTGGGATAGTATTCGTGCAGTTTCTTTATAGGACTTGATGCAGTTTTCATCAGTTAATATTCCCTACCAGAATTACTCCACATAGTAATTTGTTACCTGCATCAGGTATTACTGAAATCCATTATTTGGTCAGATCATGATTTCTCATGAGATGCAGGCTCACCAAGAGAGATTCTAGGCCCGTGAGCAATGTGTGCTGTGGGCCCCCTACCTTCTCTCTCATAAAAATCGACCATTTACAACTTAAATAGTCATCCATGCAAAAATAGTTAGTAAGTTTTGAGTGTCAAAATTATGTTTCGATATAATACGTCGTTTTGTAAATAAACATTCAGTCGGTCCTGACCCGGGGCTCTGATGAGGTGTGTAGTTGATAGAGAATTAAAAAATTAGTTATGTGATAGGTATATTCCATAAAGATATGTAAGTATTTGTTGTAAACTGTCTCCCTGCCTCTTTCGCTTACCCTGGTGGCAGAGGGACTGTTGATGGACCGGCTAACTCAAGTGTGAGCCACCATGTCAGTTGCTGGTCATTCATTTGGCATTTTGGATTCTTGGTGTTGGAAAACGACCTGACCAGTGGTACTTGGCTCACCCAGTGTCACAGAGAGAATCAGCATGCACTTGGTTGCACAGTGCTAGGTTAACGTGTGGTAGGAATTCCTATGGATGCCTGTGAGATTAAGGGGGACTCTAGCTGCACGTCCAAGGTCAAGAAGGGAGGGCGCGATACGGGTGATAGTAACATGCACACCTAGCAGCACTACATCACTTCTATGTGCAAGGCGTGCAGTGTTATCGTCGTAATGCTGTACTGTGCAAATTAGATCTGTAACAGTGGGGTATTATTAATCACGATGAATGACCACAGATTGAACTATGCCTTTATCATATATTTCTCTTGCCACATAAGGAAACTGCATTGGCAAGCTTAAAAATGTTATATTTGACCACTTCCACAAATTGTTTCTCCATGAATACAGTTAATATGATAAAAGTAAAAAAGATGGGGACATAAACAATAGTTTTTTTTTATCCTTTCTGGCAAAAATTTGTATTTCCTGAACTTTTATCTACATGGTTATGCACAAACAACAATCTCACAGAAAATATTTCTGTACATAGTCCCCTTAAGTAGCAGCCTGTGGTCGTGCTAGGTTTGTTCCAGGTTACAGGGACAAGGGAACATACACAGTTGATGAGGTGGGTAGGGATTTGGTCCTAATAAAGTCATTCCATGGAAAAATGGTGCTGAGTATTTATTTCTATTACTCTTCTCATGTCGTGCAGATGGCAGTTAACCTAAGGTGTATACTAAGCACAATCAGCTCACACCACAGCAACCACCAGCAGCTGTCAGTGAAAGACTAGACTACTGTGTCACATATGACGTGCAGTGTAGGCAGGTGTACCATAAAGAACAGCATTTGCAATCTCCAGGCCGTAGTATAATATTCTTACAATAATTGATCGGAATCTGCCATCAGAAGATAAATGTGCATGTTGTCCAATGTGTTTGTGGAATTCATTCTCTTTGTCTTTGTCATGATTTACTGTGTAATTTTTTCTTTTTGGTGTAGGTAACCCAAATTTTTTAATAGCAGTTTTTTTGCATATGGTTTTTTATAAGGTTGGAAAAAATTGTGTGTAGATACTTAACTGTTACTGTATGGTTTTAAAACCACTTTTATGCTTTGGATATATGTTTTAGTTTTTTAAGTTTATACATATTTTTACCTGAAATTTCCTGAAGTTTTAAATATTAGTTATGATCTTAAATCATGTGGAGTATGTAGAGGTAGATGTATTTGCATGACTCCAGCAGTAGGTTACTGGTATCTCAATTGTAGTAAAAACCAATTCTCATCTGGGAGAATTGTTAATGTGCCCTAAACCTTCAACTGAAGTAGGACACTTCTTAATACTGCCACTGCCTTTTTATCTCTACGAATTAAAGTTATTGTATGGTTTACCTGATGTGAATTACATAAGAACTATCTTTTGTGGCTTTTTTTTACATTTACTTCAGACAATCAATATTTTGCAGCTTTTATTTGTAGTTTACAAACAAATGTTTCTAGTGGGGTGGTTTATGCATTCTCTTAAATTACTGTATGAAATATTAGGTGTGCAGATATAATTAAAAACATTCTTTTCTTTGCCCAGTCTGACTGCATTGGACTGTGTTAAAAAATGGCTTTTTGCATTATAGAATAACACTTTGAATTAATTTTTTTACTAGTCTTGGTTCAAAAAAATTTATATACTTTCTAAAATAGAGCTGTTGCGGTAGTATGAAATTTTCATGAATAGGAAGTGTTACATGAAATAAAATTTAAAGTCTTTAAAAGTATTAAACTCAACCTTGTAGTTTATTTTAACTCTCAAACTTGATTTTTTTGTGTGTGTTATTTGGCTAAAGTAACATCATTACTGCACAAGCTTACAAAATGCTAAAGAATGCTTGTTTGCTGTTTCATGCTGCTTGCATAGTCTACCTCAAATTATGCGGTATGTATATTATTATTAATAACTTCCAGCAATTCCACAATTCCAAAGAAAAAATTTTGATTTACTTTGCAGTTGTTTTTTTGCAACCTTTTAGCAGTAACAGTCGAGCTTCATAATTTTGCATCATGTATCCCTTGTTGATGCTGAATTTATTTGAATTGAACACTGAAATATATTTGCAGTGTGTTTAACATGTAGTAATTAAGAGTAATGTTTGACGTGTAGTAATTTGTAGATAACTTGGCTGTAGCTTTGGTTGGACTAGCCATTCAGCTGAGTCGTATGTAGTTATTGGTGAAATACTTACTATATTGAACTTAATTTTTCATGCAGATATTTATTCATTAGTCATAATTTCACTTCCCTTATTGTGTGTCAATAATGCGTCACTCGTACATTTTGTGCACCAGTTACTCTAAATTTACCTTTCACAATCTTAAAAAAAAAATTTGACATCTCACACAGAGTATCTGAGGATCTATGCCACGCCACTGCACCTGTCACACCCCTCTCCACTTCAACACCAGTTGCCTCGTCAAAGAGATGCCACCGCAGCAGCAGAGTATATATACTGGGCCACTCCAGGGCTCGTGATCAGTTCCTGTTACTGCGCTGCACATGTTCGTTGTGCCGAAGGAACCATCTGCTCCTGCCTTGCTCTTCACCGCAACTGTCTCTGTGCCAAAGACTTATCCGCTCCTCAACTCTTCACCGCAACCGTCTTGGTGCCGAAGATCCTTAAAGTTCCACACCTCTGAAGAACCAGTGTCGTCGGAATATTTTCTACACATGCCGGTCCCACACCAGAGAATAGATAGGGAAAGTGAATAGTAAAGACACCAGTTTTCTGCCTCCCCCAGGTAGATTAAATACAGGTAACATTAATCTGTTTGCGTAGGGTGTAAGACTTCCGTTAAACTCTAGTGGATAGGAAGTAGTGCATTCTCCATCACTGTTTATTTCCTTAGAAAGAAATAAACAATGTTTTCATTCACTCACGGATATCAGACCAGTCTAGGGGACAACAGGTGACTGGGTTATACAATTACTGTCACGACTCCTAACACCTTAACAAAAACAAGCCTGGAAGGCCACCAGTTCTCCGCACTTGTGTGGAGAACGGTAGCGCCATGACACCAGAATACTGCTTCCTTGGGCGCTGGCCTGCCAGTCTGGAGTTTACTCTTCTTACAGCACACTGGAGGTGCAGAGAGAAGTACTTCTCCGGGTCTTGGGGGAACCCGTTCTCCTGGAACACTCACCACACCAAAGTTGGAAGGCCGGGGGTAGTATTTTATTCTTGTTATCGATGTGTGTTGGGTTATTTCATTAAAAAGACATCCTCAAGGGGAATTAATATTAAAACAAAAGAGCACCCAGTCAAACGGAAATAGAAAACTCAAGTGTCCCGTTTATTTCGGGTACGTAACGGGGACAAACTTCATATAGTGGCAAACATGCACTGAATAGGCCTATTATAACATTTATTCTGCTCACATTTCTTTGCATACTTAGTTTTTAATGGGTGTATTTAATTAGTCTTTTAAAATTTTCTGGTTTAGCTAAGCAATTTAAGAGGGTGGCAAACATTCAGTTCACATAAATGTAAGCTTGATCCACAATCATGTTTCAAACACCTAGTGTAAAGTTAACAAAGTTGTGATAAATGAACAGATGTGACTTTCAAATAATTAATTTAGTCCAAAAAACTGTTTAACTCTTAAAACTGATAATTTCTTTAATAATTTCAACTTTTGCTTATTGTCACCTTTCTTTGAGTGTGTCATGAGGAACAAAATAAAACAAATGTTCTAAGATTAAACTGGTTTTGTTAAGGGCCGTAATGTATACTTCTGGACACACTGGCTTTACAACGAAGTATCGCACTCTGTTCTGGTCCGGCCATTACTCAGTGGTGGATGGACCTTCCGGTCGTTATCGAGCGATGGAACAGAACGTAGGATATGTGCAGGTTGTTTTATGCAGCAATGCCTAGGTGTGATATCCACTGCAGATCAAGTGGCTAAAATAGCCCGTTCTCCAATTCTGGCAGTTACCCAGTGGTGGCGGAATAGGAAACTAGTCACTCTGTTCCACTATTGGAGGAGTTCCTAAGGTGATTCGGGTGCTCCCGAAGATCTGCCGGCTGGCAGATGTCGGTTTGCCTATTAATTTGTATGTATTCTACCTTTGTGGTTAAAATAATAGTTAGCCAGCTTTACCTTAGAGCAAATCAAAATCTGAAACAACTTAAGGGTCTAGAGTGGGATCAAAACGAGTAGTACTAACAACTCTTAGTGAAATTAAGTTTGATAACATAAAATATGTTTATTTAAGAACGTTTTTGAAACACGTGGTTTCGCGCTCTCTTAATGATGTTAAAATATAAGAATATTAATGCAAGTTAACCCTAATTGTAATGTCAGGTGAAGGTGACCTGTATGAGGAAGTTATGTGGTATATAAAATCTGGTGAAAAGAGGATTAATTAATAAACAGCCAAAAAATAATTAAATCCAAAGTGATTATCAAAGGAATGTTCTGAAGGAACCCAAGTTAAAAAGAGGGTCCTCACCAGAAGGGAAAAGGATTATGGCTGGGCTAGAGGAAGAGGGGGGTTGTCCAGAGGGGACATTGTCATAGTGTCCTGTTACCATAACAGGAGAGTGAGGCCAGTGAGAGATGTCAGCAGGACCCTTTGGATGGCGTCTGCGGCCCTCAGGAGCTGCTGGAGTGGAAGAGCTGGAGGTGGCCGAAAAGGTTGGGACCCTCTGGAAGGTGGTGATCCTCCGGAGCTGGATGACCGCTGCTACTAGTGTGATGAAGGGTCTAGTTGCTGGCACACCCTGCAGACGGTTTCCAACCCTGCAGTGTTGGAGAAAGTGTTTGCACAGCACACCTCTGACCATAACAGCGATGAAGGTGCAACATACGGCCGTGAGGCCTGCTCCGAAAGTCCTTTAATACTAAAATTCAGAGCTTGCATTACCTTGGAAGGGTGAGGGGGAAGTTAGTCTCGTTTCACAGAGATTGAGAAATACCAAGTTTCAGAAGAGGTGCCTTTCCTTATCGCTTCTGCCCGAGGTGTTGACATCTTATCGCCTCAGCTGGAGGCTGTGGTGCTCCAGTAGAATGCATGGTGCCGTCCAGCGGTATGCTGTGGAACTGATGTGACCTTTCTGGAGGGTGCTGACGCCTCGGTAGATTATATAATCGTCGGAGAGGAGTGTTGATGTGACGGATTCTGGGCGAGTGTCGGTGAACAGTAAAATCTAGGAGCACATGTTGTAGTATCAGTTGGGCGCGCCAAACTACCCTGTAGGTACGTGTCCCACCTCAGTTACTGTTTGATAGGCTTGTCTTCCCCATAAGGAATATTGCGCTCCAAGATGGGGCGAAGTCAGTTAGTAGAGTGCGCTGTATAAAAGGGCAGGAATGCATCACGTGTTATCACTTATAAGTTAGATCACTTAATAAGTTGGATATTTGTTGTATATGTTATTTGGAAAAAAAACCAGGTTAACATCTTAGTTTTTCAGTGATTTTTCAACGGGTGTGAAGAAACTGAGTGGATTGTATGCATCTGAGTTACAGTTTGTATTTGATGTTCTACAAATATCCAATTAGTGTAAAATATTATAATTTTGACATGTAATGGCCAGAATGTGTTACCACATTTTTAATTTTAATCAATCCATCTACCAATGTACCACATAGTACCCATGTGTCATGAACCGATGGTTACACAAACTCATGCATCCATTTAACTATTTACCATATGGTATGTGTTTACACAGGAATAAACTTCTGTAAACTTTGTCGGGAGCATTTGCTTTATATTTCTTGTCCAGTGGTTTTATGGGCTAAGGCAGTAAAGATCAGTGGTTTTCATTTAATGCTGTATACATAGCATTAAGTGGTTGTTGACTCATGCTTTTAACCTTAAATCTTGATGGTATTTCTCATTTGTGCTTTGTGTTTACAACTTTTTTTAATTATATGTATTTCAGTATACACTGCTGGACATGGAAATTTGTACATCCTTTTACATGGAACTGTATTAAACCATCAAAGGCTGATAATTAATTGTACAAATGAGTGGTGATTAGTCTTTCACACATAGAGGGGGCGCATTGTTCAACATCTGCAAAGTACTTGTTCAATATGGGGTAGAGCCTCTCTAGTCTATAGAGGCAGCAATGCGAGGAGGCAGTCCACCATACAGGTGGCAGATAGTGGCCCGAGGCACATGCCCCATGCTTCTTGCAACTGCACGCTTAAATCAGTCATTGTTTGGGCAGATGGTTGACATTGGTGCAAATATTGTCCCATCGTATCCCATATACAAATCTGGAGACCTGGCAGGCCAAGGAGTGGTGTGCACAGCCTGTTGGTGAAGCAAGCTGTGTGGGAATGAGCATTGTCTTGCTTCATGATAATGTTGGGTATACTACGCTGATGCGACGCATTTTGCGCAATTATGATGCACACTCTACTTGCGACTGCATCCCATCTTGAAATGTGGTAATTCTTATAGGCCAGTCCAAAACCACTGATGAAAGAAGAAACGGAAATGGGACACCTCTCTGCTCGAGCGCCTTGGGATCGGCCCCCCTATTAAGACCCTTAACACCTGTTAAAGCCATCAGCAGTGTCATCCCTTTTCTACAGTTTGAATCACCCGCTACTCCAGGTTGGAAGCACTGCTGGAGACCTAGGCGCCACCCGCCAGAGCATTTGCTGCCACTAAGATGTTTGGACTGGCCAAAACACACCACCACCTCACAGCTATGTGGCGAGTGCCGCAGAGATACAAATTCAGTCACCCATTCGTGATGTCTCAAGAACAACCCGCAAAAGCTTGGAGCCACCTTCCCTCTCACCCTTCTGAGTGCCACCAAGCTGGAAGAGTCACTATATGAGGACATCCAGAACATGGCCTCAAGGCAGTCTGCTGCACCTCTACTGCTATCATGGCCACTGGAAGGTTTTAGCACTTCAAAGGGTAAGCTCTAGCCCCCTGTCTCCCGCTGTAATGGCCACGAGATAGAACTAACAGGGTCTGCTAGCTGCTAGATCCCTTCATGCCGTGTCGGCTACTTCGAGAGATCCAGAGGGTCCTCAACTTTTGATGTCTCGCAGCAGCTCCGGAGATCCTGCCAGCAGTCCAGAGAATCTCCACTTCTTCTGGAAATCTCCTGCTCCAGAGGCCATTTACGTTGTTCCCCCTGGTTGTAACAGCCACAGCTACAAACCAAATTAGGTTCCTTCAGAACACATCCCCATTAAATATTAATTATTTTAATATTTTTCTTGTGGCTACTTACAATCACATCATATTCACATCACATAAGATTATTACTTTGCTCAGGTTGCCTTCGCCTGAATTAGACTCATCCCAATTTTTTTAAATAATATATGATCAGGAGAGTGTAGTCCCATTGTCTCAAAAGCTTTTGTAATAAAAGCTATTACCATTGACTTAACTCTTTCCTTCCTAGTGCGTAAGAGTTACATTATTTTCAATATGCCGTCTAGACATAATTATCAAAACATATATTCTTTAATTCAAGCCCTTAAGGCAATGCTCAAATTTCTTAGTAAGGAATAGCAGGCGCCTCACGTAATAAACCACCAAGGCAGGTCAACACCTTTTACTTGTGGTTCGTGGTGATATAAGTACGGAGTGCTCCGACCACTGGACTCGCAGTAGAACCTCCCCTGTCCACTGCTACCCCACAGGCACCACTTACGTACCGTACCTTCCACCCTCCACTGTAAGGCCAGGTAGGAATATCGGAGTGTGCGAACTTGTGGAAAGTGAAGTGTACGGTTCTACAAGGCAGGCATAAGCAATACACCGGCTAATTCTAGGTGTTGTTTATTATAGACAGCCAGATGCTGTATGTGCACGAGGGAGGTGTAAAGTACAAGAAAAATATTGATGTACAAAATTTAATGAATGAACTCCTTAGCCAAGTAGAGGAACAATTTTAAACTCAAGTCACCCTTGTTTGAACCTCCAATTAAAACATTGCATCAAACCCATGTAATACATTTATCAATTAGAAAGTATCAGGGTTCATTACTAGGATACAGTCCTATACTCGCAGTATACCATCCTAACCAAGTCCTTACCTTGGGCATCGACTACTACTTGGGTACTGCTTCACCGCAGCCATCACCGGCCGCTGTTCGGCCACTACCATCAGTGAGCAGCTGGCCACCACCAGTGAGAGCTCCACTGCCAGGCATTTCCAAGGTAAGGAGTCGGTCCACAATAATTTTAACTTCCCTAGATTTTGTTCCAGTGAGGAAACTAACCTGCACCAGACTGTACACGGAGAAAGCCCTCCAACGTGACAGTCTGTCCCAGTAATCGTTTGACAGGACTTTAATGTCCTTTGTGACGCTGACATCACAATGGTCCGTGTACCCTACCTCAATCACTAAGCAGTCTACTCGTAAATCTACCGCACAATTCCAACTAGCTTTGACACTTAGTCAGGGGTAAAAGTCCCCAAGCAGATGCCCGAAACTGTCCCAATGTGGCAGGCTACGCACCCAGCTGGCAAATCAATCCACGCACAAAGTAAATTAGGGCTTGTGACTCAGTTTCTACCTTAGTCGGCTAATTGTGTTTGTGCGTGTAGAACTTGTACAGTGTTTAGTAGCCTCGTTACCATTAAATAGGAGGTGCACATGTGACAATGCAGAACTGTTGTATAATGGGGCCACAGAAGCTCATTCACATATTGCTGTGCTGTCTACGTGCCTTCAACAACCACGAGAAGTGATGGGAGTCATAACTGATGGCATTCCATACCATAACACCTGGTGTTCGGGATATGTATATTGTATTCATGAATCAGTGCAAGATTGTTTCATTGCCCACTGCAATGCCAAACCCTGTTGTGACCATCATCTGTGTTAAGATTAAAGCAGGATTCACTGAAGAACATAGTGCATTGCCATTCCTCTGTCTAGTGTTGATATTCCTGGCACCATTGTTGGTGTGCTGCATTATGTCGAGGGTTCAAAAGCATACGGTGCAGAGGACACTGTGCTCGTATGCCAGCCTCATTCAAACTGCAAGAAATGGTTCTTGTGGAGACTGGAAAATACAATCCACACCCCACAGATTGCAGGATCTCTCTGGATGTGATGCTGCATTCTGCTATTGCACATCAGCAGATTCAATCATGTTCATCTTTAGTGCATCTGACAGGACCAGTGTCTACTCTGTGATGTTCGACCATTATGTATCCATGCCTGCAACACATAGTTTCACAGTGATGGACTGCATTACCACTGTAAAATGGCTATAGGAGCTGGCCGTCCAGCTTCAAATGGGTCTGGGTGGTGATACTTATCTGCTTCTTAGCATGCAGACTTCTTCCTTTTCAGCCTGTTGTGTGGGTTTTTAAGCTTTGGGTACTGGCCACAAGCATCCCCTATATGACAGGAGGAGGAAGATAGTCATGCGCATGTTCCCCTCCTTTGACCATCCTCAGTGATCTGCATGGCGGAGAAGGAAGGACATTCTGGTTATGACACATTGTTTGTCTTTAGGTAAAACATTTTTTTTTTTGTCAGTTGCTGTGTTGTAATTGTTAAGTTTCAATATTTTGTAACTATGCCAAGCTGTGCAGTGTATGGATGCAATCATTAGCCACAAAAAAAAAAAACTAATCCCAAGGGTGTAAAATAGTTTGGTTTCCCAAACGACATTGTTATAATGTTTTCAATGGCATGCAAGAAAAAGAAAATTATTGTGAGGATATTTAAGTACTCTTTGAGTTCAATCACCTCTTTATAAATATTTTTATACCTTAAATGTAACTTGGTAGCTAATCTTATAAAATTTATAGAGTAAAGAAAAAAGCAGTTGAATGAAAAAACAAACATTTTTGTTTCCTTGCGTGAATTTTACTAATTTTAGGGTTAAGAAGTAAGAGATAAATTCAACTTACAATAAAGCAAGCCTCATTTGACTCAATAAGAACAGGTTTTCATTCTTGTTATCAAAAATTTAGACTTTTAAAAATGTTTATGAAATCTTGAAAAAAGACATGTATCTCATACGGAAGTTTAGTTGAAATGTTTGAGTGAAAATGGGCTACCAGAATTACGTCATGATTATGGATCATTCTTAAACAAATGCATTTGTTCTCGCTTCAGTTTTGGTCTTCATAATGGTTCAAGTGACGTACATTATTAAAATCAATCACATTGTGTTACGGCCTCAACAGTGTGTGTGTTTGCAAAGAAATACCATGTAAATAATTGTACAATGAGAAGAAATGATTCTGTACATACACATGGCTGTCAGCAAATTTATTTTTACTGTAGTGTTTATTTTATACAATTATTTGTCAGTGTCCTCGTAGCTTCCCTATTATATAGTGTTTTCATGATAAGCGAGACAATATGCATCATAGGGCACTGTTTCTTTTGTAATCATCACTTCTGGAGACACCATTCATCTTATATATGACAGCTTAATCCTTATTTTCTCAAGCTTAAAAAGTCAAAACCATACTCTTGATACACACACAAACAAAAGTCGGGTGAACACATTTTCCACGCGGATGCGTGGTTTGTGAGACGTTTCGCTGGCTAGGCAAGCTTCATCAAGTGGCGAGTGTTGGTGCACTACAGTCTGGTGAGAGGTGATTGGCAGTGAACCTAGCTAGGGTGTGGCGAGAAATTTGAAATATGGCAAGTATGATAACATCACTGTTGCTTGAAAAAAGTAGACTATTGCAGAGAGTCATTTTGCAATAGCATCATTGCCCTTTATTTTAATAGTAATTTTCCAGCTTGTAATAGGGCCATCAGCCTAATGGCTAGTGGCCTTGCTTTTTTCCTCTCCAGTCATTTATTAAATCGCCCAACCACTTTCACCATGACCAACTCCTCCCCTAATACATTCCACTACATCACTGTTCTCACCGGCATGGACCTCTTTCCCTATTCTGTCCACCTCTGTAACCTAAATTACAGCTACATTCATATTGTTTTCCCGGATCGTTGCATATATTTTCTCGTACGAATTTGGTAAATAAAATCCATGAAGTAGGTAAATCAATGTCACCGCACACATACTATTGCTAATACTCTGGGGAGTAGAGCAGCCATTCTTGACATGGAGGTTACTGCAACTACTACCAAAACAATAAGCTGCCCGGAAGTTCTATACCAGTTTTCTCCCTCTGGTGCCACTACTTGCAGTTGATAGTACCAACCAACTTTGATAAAGACAAATTTGATGTTATAATAATTTCTTGATTTAAGTAATATTTGGTTTATGTATGAATTTTGCCATGAATTTGTAACATAATGGTGTTTGAATTTTGTAAATCGTTCACTAGTTTAATAGTTATGGATTTTTTTTAAGTTTGGATTCAGGTGACGTAATCTCAGAGTGTTGTGGAGGTAGGAAGGCAGGTGTCCTAGTATTACAGATGCCCGCTGGGAATGCGCACTCCCAAAGTATAAGGACTTTAACATTTTGATGGGTGTAATTTTTTACTTTAATGTAAGAATGTTGTAAGTACTTTTTGTTTATAATTTGTAATTTAATGTTGGTAATGGTAATTTCAGCTGTTGCTTTATTTTCTTTACTGTTTATTCGTATTTATCTTTGGAATTTCTTACACAAGTTCAGCGCAAGAATGTTAGGAGTCCCTTTGCTCCATTTCATTAAATACATTTTACAGTGTTTCTAGGTATTGTCCTCGAAAGGTTTAGCGTAGTATTTTTGATGTTGATAGAGGAGATGATTCAAGGTGTCTTAAAGTGTTAAGTGTATTGCGACCACATCACGTGACCACACAGCTGCATGGGAAATGTGTTCATCCAACTTTTGTTGGTGTTTGTCCACATGTATCGCCCTGTGAGTACTTGTGCATTCTGTCTACTTTTTACGATGTAATCAGTAGTCTAGCAACCTACTCCCACCTTATCTGAAAAAGTCAAGATTCTACATCATCTACGGGAGAATAGAAGTCTCCATTTTTCCGAAATCACAAGAAGTGGTGTATTTGATTTAAATGAGAGCATGCACAATGTCTTTTATCCATAATTATTGTTTATTCAACTGTTACTAGAGTCTATACGGAAATACATTGTTTTGTAAGTATTTGCCTCCTGCTTACCGCATCGCACAGGTTTTTGTGTGTGCGTATTACACACTATATCTAATTTTAATTTCCTGCTCATAAAAGTTTTTACTAAGTAAAAAAATTAAGAAATATAAAAATTGCTACTGTAATAGAAGTGTCGCTATTTGCCTTACTATGCAGTACAGATATGAAATATGAACGTAAAAAAAAACTAAGTAACAAGGGGTGTAATGTATTTCTGCCTTTTTACAGCTACCAGATAACATGTAGTAAAAGTTAAGTACAGAAATATTAAATAGTTCATAAAATATAAATTATTATTACCAGAAAGCTAAAATAATTACTCTGAAACTAAAATTATAATACGAGAATGAAAAATTTTTGCATAAGAGGTAAAGTTGAGCCTAGAGACAGATTTGCTCAAACATACATGTTAGCACGTGTGCTCAAGCAGACTTGATGAAAAGAATTAATACATTCTAGCTTAGAATGCTAACAATTTACACAGACGGAAGGAGGGGAGCAGTTCTTAAATTTTACAGCTTGTATTACTTCCATATCAAATGAATTTCATTGTTCATGATAGGTTGTACTATGGTTTCCTGGTCAAGTGATATTATTTGCACATAAAAGTAACAAGTTTATTAGGTACAATAAACTATGTTGAAATAGCTATTTTTTAGTGAATATGCATTGATTTACAGAATTAATAATAATAATATTGATCTTTTAAATTTTTTATCAATACATTCTGTTATTTGTCCCTACATGTAATGCGTGTGTTCACCTCGTCCAGCTCTCAAGTGTTTTTTCCATTCGACATATTTATCTTTCTGCTGTTATGTTTGATAGTAAAATTAATGTAGATAACAATATACAGGAAACTCTTATATCCTGTTTTCCTGAACTCTCAGAAAAAGCTTCAGGTTGCATTTTTGCCCACAATAGACATAAATGTGAAGCAACACATATGCTTTCTAAGAAGGTGCTAAAGTTATTTAAAGGATATAATGAAATTAAGAGCAAAAGGTTGCATTGTGTAGTTTATGTATTGGTCTCTTCAGAGTATGGACATCCAGAATAGCTAGTGAGACTAAATTGACTCTCATCCGTAAAGAGCACTCGGTCCCATTGCTAAGCTCCACAGTTCTTTTCTGGCACCACAGCAAACACTGTCTGTGATGGGTAGTCGTCAGCAGCACATACTGTACTGTCCACCGAGCAAATAAACCACTTGTGTGTAGTCTTATGATAACGGTAATTGCAATTTCACGTGCTGTCTGCAGTCTGATCTCTTCTCACCCGTAGGATGATATACAGGTCCTCTTGTCACCATTTTTGCTTGTAGACGATCTCTATTAAACCTTCATACAGCTGTTCATGTAATTCAGAATGTCATCCAAGCATTGTGAAGCTATGCTGTGAGTGATCCCAAATTCCTGAGCCATACTAACTCTGGACTTTGACCATCTTCCATTTTCCCAGTAATTCAGCATTTGTAGTCATCCTAATGTTGTCTATGGGAATATCTGATGGCCATATTTGACATAGACAAAAATCTACGTTCAATCCAATGTGCACTGTGAAGGACTTCCACTTGCTGAGTGTACACTTCACTCGTGCTTCATACACTTTGCACATGCCCTCATTACATCATGCTGCACATGCCCTCATTACATCATGCTGTGTACATGCACATGCCTTACTGTACTATATCTTTTAGTTGACAGTTCAGTTGGTTCTGTAGTTTCATTTTATGCTATAAGTTTTCCAATTTGTCCTTAATTTTTGCACACGAGAATAGTTAGTTTGATTTTAACAGCTATTAATAGCTGATAATGCTCCAGCTATGCCATACTGGACACTAACACTGACCGTGTTGGCTGTCTGCTAGGCACACATTCTGGTAACAGGTCTGGCAATATGGCGAACAGGAACACTAGCCCGCTTGGGCAATGCTGACTTACCAGGGTTGTGAGCAGTCGGTTTCTGCGGAGCAGAGGTGCTGCAAGAGGGCCAGTTGAACTCTGTCGCCTTCCTTATCTGGCTGGTCGTGGAGCTGCTGTAGTGATTGGGCAGGTAATGACGATTCCACTGGGTGCCTTCCCAGCTGCCGAAATTAGGGTTGGCGATCCAGATGCTGGTGTCACTCCCTGTAACCAGAGTCCAAATCACTGGATGGTATCCACTGTTCGTCCTAGTGGGATTTGGGAAGTAAACAAAAGTCTCGATGGGAGAAGTCGGTCTCCCCGCGTGACAGGCAGCTTGAGCTCGGCCCTGTGGAGACTCGGAGCGGAAAGGTTGGTGATTCGTATTACAACCAAGTAGAGCATATATGGAAGTAATGCTCCGCAAATAACAGTTGGAGGTGATCTGATCCTAAAGCTATTTAAGATACAAAGGACATCAAAACTAAATACTACACAACTAAACCTATCGGGTTGTCTAGAAGAGAGACTAACTTACGGGGCCACTATCAGCAAGTAGTGGTGGCTGTCGACCCAGGAGGATCGGCAACGGAAGTGTTAAGTAAGGTCGTAGTCTTCTGGTAGACAAAGAGCTTCTGGTTGCTGGTGAATGCAGGTGGTGTTGAAGCCTTCGGAAGGTGGTGGCTGTAGCCACCGGTGGTAGTCGAAGAACTGGAAGTTCTTGAGAGGACCGTAAGGGTCTAGATCAGAAGAGAGCCCCAGCACACACAGTGTAGAGGCGAACTACTGGAGAGAAGATAACTCCCGACCTCGGTTGTGTACAGCCTTAAATGTGGCTCAATGACAGGTGTGCGCTGGACCGGCATGTGAGGTGTGATGTGCCTCTGTGATGTCTGCCTGGATCAAGCAGGGTGGGGGAACTACCCTCATGTGCTCGGCATATGGCCTCAGGCACACTGCCATCTTCGGAAGGTATGGCGAGACACTGTCTGCTGGGTGCTTCGGGGAGGCTGACGTAATAACGCGGCCGCTAGGAATACTATTGGTTTCACGTGCAGGAATCGTCTGCTCGGTTTGAATTGATCCTCTGTGCACTCGTGATACAATGTGCTGGTTTTGACCCTTCCTCAGGTTTTGATAACTATGTAGTAGAGAGAGAAGGCAGGTCAGGAATAATCAGGAAACCAAGCAGCATCAATGTCCCTCCATGAGATCACATCTTGTAGACATCTAGGAGTCATTTCTTTGGATTGACAATGCACGGTAGGATGAGTCGTAATCGATAAGTAATAGTCCAGTAAGCAAAATGCATCAACATGCGTGCGTGTGTGCGTGTGTGTGTGCGTGTGCGTGCGTGTGTGTGCGCGCGTGCATGCGTGTGAGAAAATTGAAGTGAATAATTTTTGCTGAAGAATATTAAAACAATTACCCTAGGTGTACTGTTTTCTGTTAATTAGGTACATGGTTATACAGGCTAGTCATGGTAATGTGAGCACTTTTTAGGGCCCACCCATTAAATATATTTTGTTGCAGCTTCACACGTTAACTTTTGAGAGTGATGAAATGTATACACTTTGTTCAGTAACACACAGCAAGGTTTAAATTAAAAAGTGGCAGAAAGATAGAAATTGGCTGGAAGGAAAAATTTAGCAGGGCCTTAAAAAGTGCTCACTTTACCATGAACAGCCTACAGCTATGATGATGGTGGAAACTATTTTTCTTACATCCTCAGAAATGTTACAATAAATGTTTTTCATGTAATAATTAGTTACAGTAATAAATCAAGGTTTTTAGATGAAAAGTGTAATAATTTGTTCTGCCAGTTTATTATGAAGTGGTTAGGCATCATTTTTAAGATTAACCCAACTCACATGTACTACTGTTCTTGTCAGAGTTCTGTGCTTTATATTCAATATCTTTTGTAGGGAGAATTAGAGCAGCAGCTTCTTCAGGCAAACCCAATCTTGGAAGCTTTTGGAAATGCAAAGACAGTGAAGAATGACAATTCCTCCAGATTTGTAAGTAAACAATGATTCGTAAGTAAATACCTTTGTTAGAGATTTGGATAATTTCAGTAAATGCCAGCAATAAATGTATTTTCTGATGAATGAGATGTTTTTTTTTATCTTTGAATTTAATGGCAATGGTTAGTTTGTATTACTATGTTGGTATGATTGGACTATGTATATTGCCAACCATGAGACTAAATAAAAATCGTACACACACAGAACTCAGCTAGACAAAAAAAACGAAAAAACTATTACTACACCACAGACAGACAATTAGGAAAAGCTGTTTCCTTGTCAATAGCAAAACAAATATTTATATAATATATAGGTATGTTATATTGTATGTAATTAAAGTGACAAAAAGACGGACGCACAAGTTATTATGAAACGGGACAAATAGCAAAAGTAAATCAAAATAAAAGACAACAATGACGAAAATGAAAACACCATACAAGTGAACAGAACAGTGCAAAAAAAAATACAATATCATTGGACACAGGTAAACAATAAAATCGGATGACCCGCACAAAAAAAAGGACAAAACCACAATGAAACATGTTGGGAAAAGTGTTCAAGTATTCTTGTCAGATTATGAAACCAAATAATTCAACACCATGAACAACACAGGAACCAAACAAATAGCCAGAGAAAAGAATAGATAAACAGAGAGGGCACAGAACACCAAAAATAATAACATAATAATAATTACAAGTCTTCACTATGTTTTGGGGCCTGGAATCTTTCCCCATCTTCAGGTGAGACACTGCACTCTATGAACAATCGCAGTAGACGGCAGTCCAATCATACCATCATAATAAAATGAGATGTTTTGTTATATTATTTAAAGAATTTTCATTTCACAATTTTTGTAGGGAAAATTTATTCGTATCAACTTTGATGCTTCTGGATACATTGCTGGAGCCAACATAGAGACATATCTGCTGGAAAAGTCCCGTGCAATCAGGCAGGCGAAAGATGAACGAACTTTTCACATATTTTATCAGCTTCTTGTTGGTTCTTCACCTGAACAGAAAAGTAAGTATTTTTCGTAGTTATTGCTTGTATTTCTTCAGCACCACAGTGCAAACTTCAATGGTGTAAATGTTCATACTAAGAACTTTCTGATCTTGAACCAATTGCAGCTCTTAATCATGTTAAGATTTGCTATCATAATGCATAAACCATTTGATAGAGGGTTACAAACAATAGTGTCTACAAATGGCTACTGAATCATTTTCTCTCATAGAATATTTACAGTATATCTGAAGGCTCAGCCTCAAATGCTTCTTGTTAATGGTATTTAGCTTATTTCAGCTGTTTAGGGAACGCATTATTTTGAAATTACAACTATAACCTCAGGCTGTATATTGTGTGTGTGTGTGTGTTGTAGATGCGTGCATGCACGCACGGAGTTGGGTGGGTTGGTGGGTGGATGCTTGTGTAGCTGCCAACTTGTACAATTTTTTTGTATTTTGTCCAAATTTTTGCAGTTGTGCAATTTTACGAATTACTTACGTAAGTTTTCTTTTGAATTTCAATTTTTTTATTTAGTCTACTTTCCGTAAATCATACAACAAGAAATAGTCTATTGTAATATTTGAGTGTTGTTTATTAGAGTGCTGGAAAATGAACATGCAACTTTAAGAGACCAGTATTGAGGGAATTATTTTTTTTTTATGTTTGTGGCTGCACTTAACCTTGCATTTGTTTTCAATTA
This sequence comes from Dryococelus australis, assembly GCA_029891345.1. NCBI lineage: Eukaryota > Metazoa > Arthropoda > Insecta > Phasmatodea > Phasmatidae > Dryococelus > Dryococelus australis. Next base: position 95,731,376 of record CM056994.1, read on the forward strand.
CTTTGTTTTCCTTTCTGCCATGATAATTCAGTATTGGGTACGAGAATACGAGGCATGTGTGCTAAAGTTCGTCGGTGATTTTGGGCAATATTAATGTTATGATCAATATTTTGATACTTTTTTGAATGAAGAGACTTAGAAGATGCGGTGTCGGTTGTTTGTGCTATGGTTTCAGTAGACTCTAGTTTTCAAAAGATTGTTGGATGCGATGCAAAGAACTAAGCAAGTATTTCTGGAGTCTTATGGCAGGTTAATAAACTACGCAAGAAATGCAAAGATGCAAACAGTCGAACTTGCGTATTTCATAATTCATTGCACAAAGGATGCAAGAACACAATGCAAGAGTTAATAAACTTTCAACTTTTTGCATCTTTGCTTGGTTTTGCACCTGCTAAATTAGTTGTGATGAATTGCAAAATTGTTTATTACTCTATTGCAGAAGACTGTGATTTTCAACTATTATTATTATTTGCTTGTAGATGATGTATGCCTACATTTATGCGCTAAATTATTAATAAAGAATGCAATTACATATTTAAATATTTTAGTATTGCTATCACTTTGAGAAAATTAAATAAAGTGTTCTTAGAAATCTGTTACTCTGGCATTTAAAAACAATATACCAGTAACTTCCCAAAACTCAAATTCTAAAAATAAAAAAAATACTTATACTAAACAAATATTCTTGGAAAAATAAAACAATAAAACTGTTAATTGAAAACACATTTTGGAAATAAATTTTTTGTACTGGTTTGGTATATTTTCATTTTACAATGTTGTCATCTTGCATTGTGCAATATTTATAAACAATTATATATTTTTTTGTTTTGTGTCGTTACGTTCTGTAAGTTTGTCGCGTAGTTTATAAACCTGGCCTTATTTTACAGACTTCCCTACGGCAGTACACTCACGAAAAGGCGAGAATTTTCCAAAATGTGTGGTGTGTTAAGTGTGACTTAAATATTTTGGATAGTGGAAGGAGTGAGTTAAAAGTTCATTAAAATTCAGGGAAGCATACAATGAGGAAAATAAACCACCAAGCCAAGTTGAGCAAAATAGAAAACTGTGCAGAATGGCTATTTTAGTGCAATTAAGATGGAATGCAACTTCACTGCATTCGTTATTGAGCATCATTTACCTGATGCTGTAGCAGATTGGGCCAGATATTTATTTCAGAAAATGTTCCCGAAATGAAAACAGGTAAAATTGTATGGTTACGGACACACAAAAGGTGCTGTTCATGTATCCTTATGGAAGGATCAGCATGATCATGAGGATAGCTGTTAGATTTTTGTCAAAAAAAAAAAGATGAATGTATTTTTTTTTTTATAAATTGTACTAATTTCAATTTTTAGAGGTTGGCAGCTATGTGTGTGTACACGCATATGCGGTATGCTGTGAAACAAACATAAATTCTAAATTTCAATTATTTAGTTATAATGTATTTAGTGCAGCATCATTTTAAAATTACAAATATATTCTTATTGTTACCATATAACACACAAATAAGATTAAATGATTACATTTGAAAGTATCTGTAAAATGCAAACATACCACAATATCCAATTATTTTATTAAAAAGAAAGTTTGGTCACATAAATAAGAAATTTATCATGGCGTGTTAGAATGAGCCGTAAGTGAGCTTTGGAAGGGTGCAAGTCATAAATGATGTGCAACCTGGATCTGTGTAAGTACCAAGCCTCACCCCTTAGCCGGGTGCCTGACACTCTGTTTACAAGGTAATATTAGAGCTATTATGTAAACAAGCAAGTAAGTAAATAAGAATTATGAGGTGATGTCCTGAGTTAAGACACTAACTATTCCTGGGGGTAGGGGCTTTATGATTATGTTGAAAATAAACAAACATTCAACTCAAAATAAACTAAAATATAAAGAAATAGTTTTAAATGCTGAAATCCCTATAGCATGCACAATACACATGTATATAATATAATTTAACTATATTTGAATAATTTTCAATCTGTTTGTATTTGAAAATCCATTTTTAAAAACTCAAATCACTTTGCTAATAATCATCTTCCATGGAATTATTTGTTTCTACTGCGTGTGAATAGCAATAAAGTCATGTGATGCAATTATAAGCTATTCATATCAGACAGATTAAGAACACAAAACTGCAACTGTGCTCATAAATTTTATTTTTTGTATGCAACAAAAATTACCTTGGAGTACAACTTTTATGGTTTCTGCAACCCTATACGTAACTTTCGGAACTTCATCTCACCATTTTGGATTTAAATGTTGTTTTGTATGGAATATATCTCATCCTTTCAGAGCACAAAAACATTTTTTTATATTTAAAAAAAATTTTGGCAGAGATATAGGTGATCTGAATAACTGCCGTGAAGAAAAATGTTACATTTCGTGGTAGCTTTTAAGGAGTCGTAACGTTTTAGTTAAAATAACTCTGTATCTGCAACATTATTTGCAACATTTGGCCAGCAAAATTACTGAAGGGTTGGCAATAACAATTTAATTTTTTCATGCATAGTAGATAGCAATGAGTACTACTAGGGTAATAAATAATTAAGTTGTTATATGGTCCCCTTCACACGATATGACCCTCCATAATAACCAATTTTCCCCAAAGTGCCCATTTTCAAGGTCAAAAAAGGGCAAGAGTATCTTTTGAATCAGTTGTTCACTAGTAACAAATTCAGATGACAATGAAGGGTGGTGGCCTTCCCAGCAGATTGCATTGCAATGCCCAACGTGTACTGCAACACAAACTAGAATGATTGGCTACCCCTCCGGCGACTGACCCCCTTTCAGGATAACATGCCCTCGCTGACCACACCCGAGATCACCCCACCCATACCCCAACCAATCTCACCGTTGGAGTTGATCCCCTCGCACCAGTCCGAGCTCGATTCTTGGTTAGTGATTTGCTGGCCGTGGCCCAGTTATGATGACATTAGTTAACTATATGCACCCCCACATCCCCCTGTCAGGAACTTCCCAGCTCCACCCCGGCCAATAGAAAAGCCGAGTACAAAGAGATGCACCGTACATACTGCCGTCGGGAAAGTAATTAAGGTGGTAATCCCACCACCCGTTCAAAGGCTTAGGATTGATACTCCACTTCCCACTTACGTCCCTGTGTGACGATCTACACAGCCATCCCCTCTCGAGAGATACCATTACCAACTTAACGCAGAGTAGGGATAGCCAAGATCACCATGTCCAGTCTCATACTATACTCGACACCATTCTAGATCAACTAGTTTCTTTTTTTTAATATTAACTTACCCCTGGACAACTGGCATCCAAATTTTTGGCAACCATCACAGTGAGTAAGATCGTGCTCCCTGGGAAAGAGATGTGTATCGTTAAGCTCACCCCGGAGTTCGATTCCCCTCTACCTCCCCTGCAACCTTCAGATAGGTGGTCCACTCACGTGAACCCCAATGTGGTCAAACCCCGACCGGCCAGGCATGTCAGTTACAAAGAATCATCGCTGAAGGAGATTATCACATTCACTAGGAGGGAATCTGCACTCGTGAGAAAGACAGAATTAAGGTGCCTAAGGCACCATGAATTACGCTACCCTTGCAAAAACATACACATTTCAAGTAGAAGCAAAATGATAGCATGTGCCCTATAAAGGGAGATGCGAGTGAAAAGCAAGCAAGGGATAAAAGAAAGAGAGTGAAGAGAGAGTATGTCAACTTCTACTTCATATTTTTTTTAAATATAGGGTTAAAATGTTAAATTAACATGTAAGAAAATAGGCCTGTGTGGAAGAAATTTTCTTTAAAATTACTGTAGGTTTTTGGGAAAGTTACGCATCTAGTTTACTTTTTAACTAAACAAATTCCAACTTAACTGGCAGTACCTATTACAATCATTAAATTATTGTATGTAGAGCCTCCTTTATCGGGGATTTTGTAGGATAGCCCTACCAATAATTTTTTTTTTTTTTTTTTTTTTTTTTTTCCTTTCATATCTTGGGGAACAATCGACCCATTCTCACAAAACTTGGCGAATATATTGTACTGTGTTAATGTAGTTTTTTAAAATTAGGACACACTTATTTTCAGAATGGTGGCTATAAAATAATTATGGAGATTTTAGGCCATGTCTTGAGGATCAACCAATCAACCAATTCCTACCCAATTGTTACACTGGAACATTTAAAATAAATTTGCACCAAATTGTACATACCATAAATGCTACAGAAAACAATGTGAATTTTGATGATTTAAATTGGTGAGAAATCAATGTTCAAAATCGCAGCATCATAAATCATTTAGTTAAGTTTGCGACATATATTTAACCAAATTCAACCATAATTTACATGTAGACAGTATACATTAAATGCAACGTATATAGACACTCCTTTCGGCAATTTTTTAAAAAACATCAACTAAGAAAAAAAAATTTATGTCATCTCGGGGACCAAGCAACCAATTTCCATCAAATTCTTCACACAACTAGTGCTACGGTAGGCCATGTAAACTTACATGTCTTAAGTGGCTGTCATTTATTTTCAGTGATTAAATCCGAAGTTGATGCTCCCAATTTGAATTCCATAATTCATTGCATTGCATGCTAGCGTATTGTATGAGATTTTCTGGGTTCGAGTTCTGGTAAGGTATGTGTGTATTTGTAATTATCTCACTGCTGTTGCACAAGTTTCTGGTTTTAGTTATAAAAGTTATTGCACTCAAAGATGAGTCAAGCCCTTCGTATCAACTCAGCTTTTAAGAAATTGTTTAAAAATTAATTGCACTCATATTGAGGAAAGTAGGCTCATTAGTTATATGAGTAACTTTTTGTTTATGTTGGAATCTGCATGTTTTCCAGAGGAGTTCATCCTGGAAGATCCTAAAACATACACTTTCCTGAGTAATGGCTATTTGCCTGTGCCGGGGGTGGACGATGGAGCAGAGTATCAGGCAACCTGCAAAGCCATGACCATCATGGGGATGACTGCGGATGATTTCTCTGGTAGGATCACTGATATTATCTTTAATATTTTGTGAGGTAGCAGATAATGTGTGAAAATATGATGGAAACCATATTTGCAATGTTTTGTGCTCTGTTTGGTTGTAGCCATCTTCCGTGTGGTGTCTGCTGTGATGATGTTTGGCAACATGAAATTCAAGCAAGAGCGCAACTCTGACCAGGCTACCTTGCCTGACAACACAGTGGCACAGAAGGTAGCACACCTGCTTGGATTAAGTGTTACAGAGATGACGAAAGCTTTTCTGAAACCTCGGATAAAGGTTGGAAGAGATTTTGTCACAAAGGCTCAAACCAAGGAGCAGGTACAGACAATTTTTTGAACTTAGTACCATAAAATAAGTTATTAAAATTTATGGTCTGTGTCAGTACTTTTTACAGGCAGTAGTGTTTGAACCTAGTAAACATTGTGTTGTACTGCCATCCTGAGTTACTTGTCTTTCAGAATGGATTTTTTGAGTTTTGTGGAAACCCCCTGCCCTCCATGCGATGACACCAATCCGCAGCCTATCTTCCCTTTAATCCCACTTGATATCTCTTCCCCACTCTATCACCATGTGGTATCTTGCTGGCCCGGGTATCCGACCACTGATTGCAAAGACCAAGTCAGATCGTTGCAGCAGGTAGCACAACCTACTCCCTTGGATACCCCAACAAGGCAACCTTCCACTACAACTATTATCGTGAAACTTAACTCAGGAAGGCTATTATGGGTTTCACACCCTGAAGGAACAGAACTCTTGAAGTTTTGTACAGTTAAACTAGCATCTGGGAAGGTTGTACAGGTTCGACTCCCGTCACAGTCGGATAAGAAACCCCGTGCTACCCCCTCTTCCCCATACTTTGTCCCCTCACGTCAGTTCACCCGGTCTGTCGAGTTTTCACCAGTCAGAACGTTCACCCCCACCTCCACAATCAACTATACGTTACCCGTATTTCACCTCCCCCTCCTCCTCCCTGGGAACGCTGGCATCCTGTATATTGGTGACCCAGGTAGTGAATTTAGCACCCTGGGCGGGAAGTTACAGCTATTTGACTCACTCTGGGGTTTGACTCCCCTTCCGCCCAGAATAAACCTACCTATAAACGGCCCAATTTTATCCAAAACCCCTCCATGCCACTCCGGCCCACTCAAAATAGTAATTTTCACAGTGATACGTTTACTAGGCCATCAGAGGGTAGTAACATTAACAAGCAGCCGCTGCTGCATGCATCAGTACAAAACTTATATACCAAATTTACATGTACAGATAATTTTGTTTTTTTATTAACTTGTGGGAAAGCTTTTTATAACTGAAAACTGTAATAAAAAGTGTTTTAATGTAAACCTAAGTCAAACTGAAATACATTGTAACCTGTATAGATAATTTTTTATGGGACCAAAATAAAAATCTGATCCATTAAGACTTCAAAATCTGGTTTGCTGGTGTGGGTGTGTGCGAAGTCACAGAAAATACATCATGTGCCCATGTATGGGATACCCAGCCACACAATGGTTTTCACACCCCAAATGTGAAATCAGGCATGACTCTTTCCCAACAGTGAGAGAGAGAGAGAGAGAGAAAGAGATAATAGGAAGGCCAGGAGCTATGAAAACAATCCCTCCCTCCCCATGTTATTTCCCCTATGCTGGACCCTCATCAATGTCGAGCAGGTAGATTGTTATCTCAGCAGGGTGGAGCTTGGGACAAAAACTACAAACTTTGTTTGAAAAACGGGAAGTTGAGCATATTTTCCACCGAGGCTCTAGTTTCCAGATGGCTTGGTTACTAGGGAAAACTTTCAACATCTGCAAATTCTGCAGAAGCAGATGGTACGACTCCACACTGCTCTACCACCACTCCAAGCTGGAATGTAAATTATTTGCAATTTTCGCATAAGATATTCGAAGTTTGAATGTGAATAATTAGTAAATTACTATTTGCAATTATTAGAATTTTCAACTATTCGCACACCCCTAGTTGACAGTACAATCTACCTGATGTCAAGAACTTGTTCTGTTTACCCACATTAAAAGACGCATGCCTCTTGCCTAAATAAATTGTACTGTTCACCGGCCGAGCCACCGAGACTATGCTTCAAGGTCACCTACTACCATGCGTGTTGAGGGATGGCACCACTAGTTTGAATCGCAGAGACATGCAGCGGCTGGAACTTCGGCCGGCCGGTGACATCACACGCCCAGAGGATCTAATGCAGCCACCCTCCTCCAACTGATCAAGGGCTAGTCAGAAGAGTATAAATATTAGGGCACTTCCTATGGAACACCAGTCTTTCCTGTTCCTTCATCACACTCCTGGTGCTGAAGGAACCATCGGTTCTGCCTGGTCTTCACCACGCTCTTTGTGTCGAAGACTAGGTTTTGAGATCCCTCTTCGCCTTCAAAGATAACCTCCAGTTTGAGTTGTACTTTCTGGTCTCTTCAGGACATTCAACGTAGCATTGGTTAAAATTGAGTTATTTTCGTAGGTACTTTGCCTACCTACCCCATCAGCTTCGAAACCGGTCGCCACCTGTCTAGCAAGCTTCTGTTAAACTCTTGTTGATAGGTGGTAGTACAAACCATCTTGTGTATTTCCATACAGAAATAAACATATTTTATCACACTTACAATATTATTCCCATAGTATTAGAAGCCTACCCTGTAAACATCAATTATGCTGAGGGACAGCAGGTGACTGGGAATTTTATTCTAGCCAAGCCACAGAACTTGCACGTGGACACACACACACCTATATTGGACGGCCACCTTTTCTATGCAGCCAAGTGTACAGAAAGGTAGAGCCCTGACACTAGGTACCCATCCTCTTGGAGTTGGATTTGTCAGTGTGGGGTGTGCTCTTTCTGCCATGTTTCTGGTGCTGGAAGGAATATGTCCACCGCGCTCCTGGTGCCAGTTGTTGGGATAGGGGGATGGCCTTGGCCTGGTGGTTGCGTTATACTTAAGTACACCCAAGTAGGGACTAAACTTTACCTGCTCCACCTCTGCGGGTCAGGTATCAGCGAATCTTTCTTCATGCCCTTCTCTCATCAGCGTGGGATTCATAAGAGGGTTTAAAGGGCTGCTACTATCAAACGTCGACAGGAGCTTAACCACATTCCAACCAAACTTGATAAACTCAGTTCCAGGGAGAAAGCTCAAGCCATCCACCATCTAGAGAGGCCAGCCTTACCGGCACCCATACCGGAACTGTTCTCACCACCGATCATACTCGGAGATACTCGCCCCATGCTACTATCCTATCTGAGTGATGAATACACCTCATTTGGTATAGCGAACCCATGGTTTTTGGGGTTCCTGCTCACTGAATCAAACGAGACGACAACCAGTGCTGACGGCCGCCTGCACACAAAGTTCCGGGCCCAACCCCAGTGCACCAAAGTCCGAACCACAGCAGGTCCAGTATCCTCCTCAGGCCATCCGTCACCCGTGTATAAAAGTGAGTGGGGTCTCGCCTAAGTGATAGATAGTGCTAGCCATCCCCGATCTCATGCCCAGCTGGAAAACTACACGACCAGTTCCCTACACTGGCTGGGCTCCTGTTCTGCGCTGTGAATAGAGTCAAACACATCCCCGGGTATATCTGCCTTCACACCCACAAAAACACTTGGAGCCATGAGGTATCTCTCTTGCTCATAGGACATCACGCATCAAGAAGTTTTCTGGCGCCCAACGTTGGGCCTTGCACCTTAATTACAGACACTTATTAAGCAGAACTAGGCCAGAGTACTACCCTGAGCCAAGTGACGTAGCCGGGAGCCAAATTGCCTACCGCCTAGACTTCTGGGAGTTTTCAAAAACACCTGTGGCACTCAAAAAACCCAGAATCATGCTAGACACAGATGCTGACCAACACAAGCAAGCCAAAGTAAACATGGCGAATGCCATACCCGAATGTTGTCACAAACCTAATTGTCCCGGCTTGAGGACATATAGCATGGAATGTGCCCACTGCCAAAGAAGCTTCCGTTAGTTCTGCCTGGGCTAAGCAGAGGAAAAGAGTGATACAGACGGGCTGGAACTTAGGTGCAAGGATTGCCGTACCAGAGACAATTTTGGGCCGCTTTTGATTTTGACCCACCCCTAACCCCTATGGCCCCAAATGTGCCATTTTTGAATGAAGCATGTTCAATTGTCTTTAGCACATAAAAACCACTTTTTAAATTAAATATAAATATGTATGTATATTTTAATAGCTGGACATCTGATTAATTTGATACCCAAGAAAGGCATATTGGACTACCCCTTGTTGGCAGATTATTTAACGTTTCATTACTATAAAATTGGATGTTTTACACAGAAAACAGTAACTAAACACTGTTGGATGCCTTATGTTTGAAGCAAAACACAGCACTTTATTTATTTATAATAGATATGAAGATACATTATAAAAAATAAATCACTTGCGTGCTGGGGCTGGCAGCGAATACATTGCCGGCTGCCGCTTGTACGTAGCTGGGCGAGCGCCTAGATCCTTTGCAGCACGGCCGGGCGCGGGCATGGTGGTTTGCTGCTGAAACTCGGCCCTAGATCCTCAGACTGGCCAGCTGTCTTGTCAGTCTCGACAAGATTACTCTGGCGGGCAGCGCCCGCCCGCCGCCACTGCCGTCGTTATAGGACCGGTTCACTTTGTAACAGCGGCCCGGCATTAGGAAAACATATAGATGTTATTCACGTCAATGTGTTGAATTTATATGAAATGTAGGCGGCATGTTGGCCTCTGCACTGGCACAATGAGGCCCAGCAATGTTTACGGGGAAATAAATATTTAGTGCCGTCTACTTGAAATATTAATTATCCTGAATTTTTCATCAAAAACTTGTTGACTATACATGCACACAGCCTCACTCGCCATAATATGGTACCGGTAACATAAGAACACATTTTATTTGCACACACTTATCTCTATTCACTTTACACATTAAATTGACTTCACAAAAAAAAAAAAAATTGCCCACCATAAAAATTAGCATATTACGTAGGCGTGGGCGCACATAAACTTAAAATTATCATTTAAAAAAGGGGCATTGAATTTGAAGTTATCATACATACACTGATTAAGAAACTAGTCTGTGTGATGTGCGGCTGTTTTTACAGCAAAAGAGGAGGGATAATGGAAGCGAAAAAAGATGGAGGGTAAGCCAGAGGGGGTGGCATGTGACTAGGACAAAGAATCCTTACTGACCTGGCCTGCAAACCCACCCCCACCCCAACCACCTTCCATGGACAATACACCAGTGTCCCCTTCTGGCATTAAGTAATTTATTGCTTCACGCTGCTTGGGACAACAAATGTCAAAGTCTATGATGGTAGCTTGAGGAATACCAACCACTAACATCAGTAAGGGCTAGTTTTCCATAGACTGAAAACAGTGGATAATAGAAACTAGTACTGCCATTAGAGAAAAGGTCCACAAAAACAAATCCGCGCATAACTGAAATAGTGTTTAAGATACCACGGTTGGCGAGGGATTACTGTATCTATTTTTAGACGTGCCTCAAATTTTTCGACTTTTTTGACCCAAATTTTTCACAGTTCCTCTGGATTGGGTCGTAATAGAGAGATGGTCATATTAAATGGGGTCGTAATAGAGGGGGTTTTTACTTTATTGTGAATTCTGATATGGCACTGGGACACCCTACCTAATGGGTGCTTCTAGTGTTGGCCGGTGTCTGTTTTTCATCCCCAGATGGCGGGGAAGCAGGTGTCAACTTGAGGGGGGTGGGGGTTTGTCAGATTTGGGACCTCAATCACTTGATATTGAACACATACGTGCGCGGGTGAGTGTGGGTCTTGTTGGTACTCGCAATGAGTGTAGCTCATTATCAAGTTTAGCTGTCTGACCACGTTGTCTGTGGCTGAAGGCCGACTTGGAGCTAGTGTTTCTTTGGTGGTGTGGGAAGTAGTGGTGATATAGCATGTGGGACGTGCCAAACCAGGTTCTTGTGTGCTTTCGTAGAGCTGATGGTGGTAGTTTCCCTCTGCTGAGCAGCTTCCTCTCTCTTCTAAGTATAGACTTGGCTGGCACCCAGTTCCCTTCTACAGACCTCCAACCAGGGCTAGCCCCTGCTTGGCTGCTTTCTCTCACCCAGCCGTCTGGCATGGCATGGGGGGTGACAGTATAGGAAGGTGGACAGTGGGTGTACTGTAGGGGTAGGCATGGCCTGGGAGGGAGTATATGTAGGCAGGTGGAAGGGATAGGTAGGCCTGTTCTACTGGTCTCCAGCAAATGACTTAGCAGGTGGAACTTGCCGACAAGCACTTGACAGATGTCAACAGCATTTGCTCTCATGTTAACTTGGGAAAGAACTTTGCCATGGATCCAAGCACTCGCGAAGAGATGGAGTTCCCTGAAGATGAGGTTGGGAATAGTGGTTTCGGCTCGGTACTCCTGTGAGAATGTAAAGGCAACTCTCGATTCTACAACCCTTCATGGTTCCCGGGAAAAGGATTGTTCTTTTGAGAGGTTATTTTTGGTAAATTATTTTATTCCATTTAATGGTTAACAAAAAATACCATTGTTATTTCGAAAGGGTCAATATTCCAGGGATTTTAGAATCAAGAGTTGACTGTTAGTGATTCTGTGGACAAAGCAGGTGATAGCAGGAGCAAGGTAGAGAAGTAGAGTGCTGGGAGTGATAAATAAACCAAGTAGGGATTATGCATGTTCAGTGACTGGTCAATAAACACACACAAACGAGCCTGTACCCTGACTATGTTCTAAAGGGATAATCCTGGGATCCCAACCAAAGTGACTCCTAGTCTTGGTAGACGTGGAGGCACGGGTGGTGAGGGTGACCTCAGTTGTAAAGTACTTGGACTCGTGACTCTTTAAGCGCGGATATACGGGGTAGCTGAGAAGCATGGAAGGCTTCAGTGAGCTGACTGGCAGCATGGCAATCTAGACTGAGCGACAATCAGGTAGCTGTATGTGATGACTGAAGAAGTCCGTATGTGTTCGGGCAGAGTAACACCCTATTTCTAAGCTGCGTTAGACAGCGATGAATGTTGAATTTGGTTTGTGTTCTGGCAGAGTATAACCTGGGCCGCGAGAGAGACCTTCAAACTGCGAGTTGCTATTTCTATATATACATGGAACACGTGGCCAGTGCAGGGGGTGTGGTTGTAGTAGAGAGATCGCCGAGTGAGAGGGCGGCAGAGATGGCTTATTTCTCCTCCTCAGCTAAAGGCTAAATGGGTGGAGAGCCGCACTATGGTGCGAAGCAGGTTGCGGTTAAACAGGAGCCAACCCTTGGCTTCAAGGGAGAGCTGTGGCTGTGCATCCTAACGTCTCTTCTTAGGAGGGGGACCACAGCTGTGACTGGCTTGATCGGATTAATGACGATGCCCGTGGTACGTCAACTGGAAGTCACAACCAAAAACTTTTTAAATGTGACTTGTGAAACATGTAATGTGCGAAGTATGTATCTTAGGATATGACATATAATGTATTTGCTACAAGCATAAAAGACAGTGTTGCAATTTAGAAAATTCAATAAATTACATAGAATCTGCGTAAAAAGCAAGTTTTCATTATCTGCAGCTAAAACAGCGAAATAGAAGAGGATAAAAATGGCCTCTCTTCATTTCAGCCTTTATGTTAGCAAACACAATTTAATTAATTTTTGAGGTAGGTCTTTTTCTAGGATCTGAAAAATCTTTCTTTTAGTATCTGTTTATTATCGTCAAATTGTTCCAAATGTATCTCAGTATCATGTGTTTTGCGAAATATGCAATGTTAGTTGCCGATTTTTAGTTTCCTCAGCTGAAAATTCTGGACAGATTTGTAATGACATTTTTAAAAGTGAAAAATCAGATCAAAGAACAAAATTCCAAAAAAATTTCTTTCGTTTTATAGATTATAAACAATTTTGGGCTATATATTTAATTGAAAGTTGCCTGTCTTTATTATTAAGTTTTGCTGAAACTGAAATACTAACCCACTTATTTATGCTCTTTGTAAAATAAATATACTTAATTTTCCCCAGTTCAAAAAAGTTTTTGACAAAGGTAGCATTTAAATGAGAGATCTTAAACTAAACTACAAATTAACTATGCATGTGGTCCATAGAACTAGCACTGTAAATTTGTGTGTGTATAATTTTGTAGAGAATGTCGATAATCACTATTAAAAATGAATGAAAAGAATTTTTTTTACATAATATACTACTGATAGATTTGGCAACTAGTTGGCACCTCTGGTTTGTGTGTAACACATACTTTTTATTTGCAAAGCAAATAAATTCTTTTTATATGTTTCAGGTTGAGTTTGCAGTTGAAGCAATTTCGAAAGCTTGCTATGAGCGATTGTTCAGGTGGCTGGTGAACCGCATCAATCGCTCATTGGACCGCACTAAGCGACAAGGTGCATCATTTATTGGCATACTTGACATGGCTGGATTTGAAATATTTGAGGTTTGTGTTATTAATGAACTTCAAATTACAGATTAAATTTCCAGTAAAAGTCATTAGCTTTGTAGTGCTAAATGGTTGTCCACATTAGAACCATTTTAATAGGATGTGTATTAGTCTTACATTACTTTTTCATGAAAGACACAGAAATTATTTGTTGGTGTTGAATGTGAAATACCCCTACTGAATGAATTTTACTTTTCTTCTTATCGGGAAGTATGTGGTGTTCAGTTGGAGATTTGGAAACATCTGCTGTGCAGTTTGGCTCTATTGTTTATTTGAATTAGTTAAGATGTGCTTGTGCCTTGTGGCTGTTTAGTTTAAGCAGTTTTTGCATTGTGGTAATGCTGTTTTAATTTTGAAGATATCTTTAAGTTTATACATTGTACTGATGCGTAATGTCAGGCAGAATAAGACTCATGTGTGAGGAAGTTTGGCTTTTGTTCAAGTACTGAGTCAGGAGCACCCTTGTAGCCTGGGGCTTGTGAGTGGAATTTTGTCCTGACGTGGTACTGGGGCTCACCAGTTTTACAGGACTGGCCTGGTAGCTTTGCGGCAGGGCACAGTCAGGTCGGGCAGAGTGATCTTGCGCTGGAGGTTTCCTGCCTTGAGTATACCTGGGCGGTGCACGGGATTGTTTGCTGGACCTGAAGGGAGTGCGTTGGGGGCATGTGGCGGAGCAGCAGATGGAGATGTGCAGGGTTGCCTAAATGTTGGTTGTAGTGCTTCCACTAGAGTAGCTGGAACCAAGTAGGCAATTGCTTCTGTAAGCCATTGTTCTGGCTGAGCAAAGTAGGCAGCCAGCAGGGGGTGAACTTCAGTGCCTACTTGTACTGGTTATGAGAACAGATCCTTCTGTACTACTGGCTCAATGGGGTCCTGCAGGGGATGAAGTTCTTGTGCTTGTTCCTTTGTGTTGAGCTGTGCGATGGAGGCGACAAGGGCAGGGGTAAGCTCATACAGGCGCCCGGAGGCGAGTAAGGTCTGTTCGATGCACTCCTCCAACACAAGATGCTGGGAGTAGGTCATTGGAAATGCACAATCCCCTTCGCGTTGGCAAGGATAGGTAGAGTACTCATGTTTATTACAGCGTGTAAAACCATGTGCAGGTCGTCGACTAGGCGGACATCCTATTTCAGTACCTGGCGTGAATACGCAGTACACACTGAAAATCATGCCTCACCATCATGGGTCGCAACACATGGGTATCATCCTGGCCGAGTTTTCCCAACTAGGGGAATGCCTGTTTTTACTAGCACTTAGTTGCAGTGGAAAAAAGGAGTGAGCGCCAAGTCAACTAGCTGGTCCAGGAGCAGTGTACCTGTGTGGGTTTCTCCATTCTACCTGTGATGTAGATTGAAAGGATGGCCATCTAAGATATGTGTGGGTGGCATTAATGTGTTTTGTGTTTTGCCTTGAGTAAATAACTTTCCGGGATCACCTACGTTGGCCTTGCATCCAGGAAGTAACTGGGAAAGGTGCCATTCTACAGGAAGTGTGGAACTCAGGGTTGCAGCACAACACACATTTCATTTCCTAATTAGGGAAACAATACGTGATGACGTACTACCTCTTAACGTCGACAAGTGTCTCTGCTGGGAAACTTACTGCGTTTTGCTGGTAGAGGTCACCAGATCCTAACAATAAGGATACGGAAGGATAGCGTTGTGAAAACAATGGAGAAATTAGCTGTTGCTGATCCTATTGATGTCCTGAGGGGGCCTTTGTGTCTAGCCGGTGGACGATGGAACGGCGCGCTCTCTCTCTCTCTCTCTCCCCTCTCTCTCTCTCTCCCCCCCCCCTCATGCGCCCTTGCATGCTCTCGCTCTCTCTCCCTCTCTCTCTCTCTCTCTCTCTCTCTCTCTCTCTCTCTCTCGCTGTGCACGCGTGTGTGTGTAAAACAGGAATTTTTTTCAGCTTTAGATGAAAGTTTCTGAATGGGGACGCATTGTGATCCTATATACCCAATTTCATTTAAACTCTAGCATTGTGGCATGTCTCAAAACATACTATTTCTGTAAAGTCTGGTTCGTCATTTCTTGTGGTTTCCAGAATGGAATTGATATTGACTTTGCTCACTCATAATGCTTACTGGGTGTCATAATTTACTAATTGTAAACAAGATACAGTTACTCTCTTTACAGTGCTACCAGTCCCGTTGCATGAATATTTTCAATGGGAAGCTACAAAGAAAGGTCATTCTGCTTTTAACTTAACGTATGTCGCTTTGAGTAGTCCATGTTACTTTTGGTGAGTGCTAGGCCATGCAAGCTCGGGTACACAATTACTGTTGCTGAGTCGGCTTTCTACTAGAGGGTAGCACTGGTGTATATTGTGCGCTCGGCCGGCCCATGCCTGGACTGTAATGGGAGGTGTGACGTCGCCCTGTGATGTCTGTGCCTGGAGCGAGCGGGGTGGGAGAATCTAACCTTGCGCTCGTCCATCTTCGGAAAGCTTGGCGACACTCTGTCTAGCAGGTACTTCGAGGAGGCTCATGTGTTCCGTGGCCACTTGGAACAGTGCTTGTTTCACATGCTAGAATCGCCAGCTAGGGTGGAGCGATCCTGTGCGCACTCGTCAATAACGTGTTGGATTTGACCCTTCTTTGGGATACATAGATACTATGTGAGTAGTGAGAGGAAGTTGGGTCAGGAACATCAGGAAATATCACGTGTCTGTAACTGTCCCTTGCACTGGAACAATCCTGTAGCCTTCTATGGTTGTGGTTCGTGGTAAATGTAACACGTTAGGATGAGTCGTAGTCGTGTTTAATATAGGGCTAACTTTTATAAGCGGCACGCGTCACACTAACGTCGTTCTCATGTAAACTAAGGTTCAAGAAATTTACTTGATTCTGGTATTGTGCTCTGCATTCGTAATGGAAGTAGTGTTTCTTTGATTGATGTTAGTAAAGTGTGACCTGATGAAATCCATGAGTGCCTGTTGAAAATAATGAACAGTAATGGTGTTATGAGTAGGACAATCGGAAATAACTACAAAACTTGTGCACTGCAACGTATTGCTCGAATAGATGGAGAATGGGTCTAGTTGTGGCTTGTGTATTATTCCAATGGTGTCCTTGGGCAGCATCTTGCAATATAAAGTAGTAGTTTTTAAAGAAATCAACAAATTACTAAATCTCTCTCATGTAGCGCAGTACTTCCTTAAGATTGCTAAAAAATTATGATTGCTGTTTTGCAGTAATCATCAATTTCAGAAGGTTCAAGAAAATTATTTATAAATTTGTAACATGGTTTAAGTAAAGGTATCCAGCTGACTTAATAGGTAAGAAAAGAAAGGTATCTTGCTTTGTATTGAATGATGTTTCTCAGCTGGTGTGGAAGCATTAATTATGTTTACCCACAAGTATTATTCTGAGTTAAGTATAACTATGTGATAATAAGCCTCAATTACTCGTTTCGACACATGGTCATTAATATTGGAATTGCTTATTGGCTATTATGATGTTCAGCGTAAGAAATTACACACTTCATAGTATTTTAAGACCAGAATATAAATGCTCCCCTTCCCCATTTCTCTCCAAAATGTGTTATTGTGATGATTTGGCGTACTACCTACGAAACTTCTACTTCAATTTGTTTAAATTTAAATATAACATGCACATGTGTTTTTTTCTTTATGTTGAAATTTTGCTTGTAATCGTAGTGAATGTTATAGGTGGGATAGTAATTTATGTTGAGTAATATATACAAAATTTGTAGTAGGGTTTCAAAATAGTTGAGACTCATTGCACATTTGCTAAAATAATAATTTGTAAGGAGAGCATCAGCAGTGCTTAGAAGTGCATAGTAAATGTTTGTTTTATTTTCCAGCTGAACTCTTTTGAGCAACTGTGCATCAACTACACCAACGAGAAGTTGCAACAGCTGTTCAACCACACCATGTTCATTCTTGAGCAGGAGGAATACCAGCGAGAAGGAATAGAGTGGAAGTTCATTGACTTTGGCCTTGATCTCCAGCCTACAATTGATCTCATAGACAAGGTTTGTGGGTTCTTTGATTGAACCACTTTTGGTTTCCTTGTCTTTATTGGTGTATGGCATGTGTTTTGTGTTTAGTTGTGATGAACTGACTTTTTTTTCCTTCCAGCCAATGGGTATCATGGCGCTCTTGGATGAAGAATGTTGGTTCCCAAAAGCGACTGAGAAATCATTTGTGGAGAAGCTTGTGGCTGCCCATTCTGTCCACCCAAAATTCATTAAGACGGACTTCCGTGGTGTGGCGGACTTTGCGGTGATCCACTACGCTGGTCGTGTTGACTATTCTGCTGCAAAATGGCTGATGAAGAACATGGACCCCCTCAATGAAAATGTGGTGTCCCTCTTACAGGCATCTCAAGATCCTTTTGTTGCTTACATCTGGAAGGATGGTACAGTAACTTATGTAACTGAAAATTAATGTAAACCCATTAACTTGGGATAATACAGTGGAAACTTTATCCATTGACCATGGATGGATTGAAAGTTCATGTGCACTGAAAATGTTGTGTGGTCCCGCCAAAATTCCTTTTTAAATAAGTCAGTTTTTGCCTAACTTAAAAATTTGTTGTTTATCCCATAGATTGAACAAAAATTTCTGTAGCATCGCCGAAAATTACATGCACTGATCATTTAACAACAAAGTATTTACAAAAAAGTATAAGTATCTTCAAATACTAATGGAGCTACGCATCTGCTGTGTTGTACTAGTCGGCAAAATGTTAAAAAAATAAATTATTAAATAAAATATCTTTTTATAGATTGACTGTTTGCCAAAAACTAATTCCTCTAAATTTCACTTGTTCAATATTGACACAGTAATAACGAATGGCCAGAAATGCGAAACTGTACTCACCATGGCATACAAAGTTGGTATATACTAGAGTTGTTCCGATGTAGGTACAGATACCCCAATACCAATACTAATAGCCATGCAGATACCAGAGCCCTTCGCACTGAATTTTAGGAAATCTATGAATGTAAATACATAATACATTTAAAAACATTTCTCCTAAACTTGTATAAATAAAGAAAATAACGTCTCAAAATACAGTAAATAATTTATTGTAATCTGACACAAAATGCAAGCGAACCTAAAACTTTCAAACCCTCTGAAAATGAAAATAATATGACACCAAATGTGAGTCAAATTTTGAATGTCGGGGCGTACTCGTACAGCGAGAGAATTATTGATCGAGCAGTGTGTTCACAGCGGCTGAAGGTGTGGCAGCGGGAGGATTACCCTTCTACACATCGCTACATGTTACCGATGTCTTGCGCCCGTGTCAAATATCTGTCTTTTAAAGTAATTAACTATATTTGACTGCAAAGAAAACTTTTAATTTTGTGACAAATGAATAAATAAAGCACTTATAATTTATTTATTCACTGTCTTTAATAATTAATCATTCAAAACCACATCCTCTGATTTTCCCTGTTACGAGTTACACTGCACACGTTTCAGTGCTTACCTTACCATTATTAGATGGCAAAAGGTGTCGAACAGGCCCTTACATTTTATCAGTTTATTCAAAGATGCATGTCTACTGAAATTTATATAAATGCTCAATTTCCATGCAAGAAGTTACTGAAAATGAACTTTACTCTTATAGTACAAGTCGCTTGATGTTCAAACAATTTTTGGTGACTAGTGGTAGAGTATATGCTCTTGGACATGAAATTTTAATCGCAAAGATGCTACCTTTTGAGTTAAATAAATGTTACATTTTAAAGTCATTTTAATTTTACGCCAGACACACTGAAACACCAACCTGATGGAGAAAAAAAGATCTTTAATCAAAAAAGAAAACATCTTTGCAAATAATAATTCCTCGTTAAAATGTTTTGCGTAACATTTTCAAGCGAAACCATTTGCATTGAAATACAAGTTATGATAGGCGCAAGTATTTTGAGTGACCCATAAATTTGTTAAAATTTCTCCTTTCGCAGGGCACACATTTGCTCTGTGGCTGGCTTGCTAGGCATCAGCTTCCCCTCTTGGCAGCGTGTAAGGAATGTAAGGGGAGGAAGGAAGGTGCACTGCTGAAGAGAGAGAATAGGGAGAGAGAGGACGCTAGATCACCATGTTTGTTGCTGTTAAACACTTCCCCTCTCTGAGGCATGTAGGGGAATCAAGCCAGACTCGCTTGCAGCACCTCGCGTCAGTTTATAGTTGAGTGTCGACTGACATGTTGGGAAGGCAAGGCGCTAGACATAGCGCCGCAGAGCAGTTATAAACGGTTGTGTGCGTTACATTTTTACATCCAGTTACTAGACGTTTGCATAAACAACCAGCACAAAAACTATAGTTGCGGTAAATCTTTGGTGACGAGTCCTGAATTATACTTTGTTCAGCGCAATGTGCGATAAACGACAAAAGGTTATGTTAACATAATATTAATAGGAATTTTGCCGGGACTAAAAAAAATAGTTGGTGAATGTGATTTTTTTTTTTAATGAACAGTGTTTACACACCGAAATACAGTAATTTTTGGTCTTAAGGAAGTAGTAACCTGATTTCATTGTCTACAACTGATACTAATGTATTGGCCCGATACCATATCTGATACAGATAGAGTAAAACCTCTATATAACAAAACTCAGGGACCAAAAATTTAACACTTTGTTATAAGGAGGTACTTTATATGGAGTTAACAATGAAAATGTATGCATACAAACATAATGACGATATAAATTATGAATATTGACGCGTCTCCAATTAGACTGACTGGACACGTTAGTTGGAGATTTTATCTGCTAGACCAAAAGTGACTTAGGTAGCTGGGATGAGACGAGGGGTGCTGGCTAGTTCTGATACACTCTTACTTCTAGTTAGGTAGTCGAGGTATGTATGGCCTTAGGCAGGACGAATGATGTCGGAATGGATGTTCCACAGGCGAGCTTTTGACCAGAAGATGAGGTTTCCAGCCTAGGCGTACTTCAGTGCCGATCAGGAGTCCGTTGACAACCGAGTGACACTAGGTGTTGATGCGGACACACAGTGGAAACTCATTAACAGAACCTGAGCAGGTGTGACTGCTCGTCTTAGTTCGGCGGCACGGTTCCATTCCACCTGTCTATCCTGTGTAGGATGAAGTGATGCTATCCTCGGCCGGAGAGCAGGGTGAGCCAGGTGGTGTTCCCTGCGTTTCTTACCACTCTTCCTCTCGTGAGGCAAACAACTGTATAGTTCACGCAGTGCATTGAGACAAAAACTTAGTGTAACCCAATAGTGACTTGCCGACTCGAGCTCGATAAAGTCTCTCCACTGATCCCCCACAGTAGGCGGGCTGATAAGGGATGTGGAGCCGTGTGGACCACCAAGCCTCTACTGGTTGTGGCATCACTGTTTCTTCCCCAGGAGCACTAATAATGCTGTGTAGCTGGGATGAAACAGGAAGCTGTCTAATATGTATGTCTTAATTCAGTTTAGTAAAATTTCTGGTTTCCGTTGACAGTGCACAATGTAATCTACCTTCAACTGTGAATACAAATAAATACCCTGGAAATAAAAGCAGAAAGTTGGAAGCAACATGTGTTTATTGAAAGCTCAATAGACACGTGACTTGTGCTACCTACTACCAAGTCAAGGGTAGCTGAAGGTAACTGCGTGATTCCAGGTGTAGGGGACCTGGTTCTAAGTAAACGGGAAAAGCTGGTTCTAGACTTGAATAATGAATTAAAGTAAAACTGCTAAATATAAGTGTCTAGAGGAGACAAAGTGAAGTTAAAAGAAAAATGTTCATGTTCGTATGTCGTAGCGTTGACTGGTTGTCGACGTACGTAGTAGGATGCCGCGAAGGCGTACTTGTAGGTATCAAACTTCTCCGAAGATCCAGGGCACTATTAGTGTTCTGGGCAGTTGCTAGAGATGCAAAATAATGACTCCCGAGGCGGGCAGCATCTGAACTCGTATAGTGGAAGCTTGTAGGGTGCCGGTGTGGAGGAGGTGTGACGTCCTCCGGCCCTCGGTGGCGTGAGAATCCTCCTGTCAGCAATTTAGGCTTCATGCCTCATCAGGTGTTCTCAGCCTTGCCCGAGGTCTGGGCAGCTTGTAGGATTTTGTAGGATTTGTGCGCTGTGATATTGCGTATCTTCCAGGTGAGAAGGAATTGCTTGTAAATTCCTGTTGCTTGTAGTGTAGGCAACGTGTTGTTCATGCCTATAGAGATGGAAGAGGTGCTCTAGGTGATGGAGTCGTAATCGTATTAGAATAGATGTAGAAGCGGCACGCATCAATAAATACACAAACTACAGAGCAAAATACATTGTACAGTAAAAATGTATTGTACACACAAAAATACAACATACGTATTTGTGAAGGTGAGGATGCATTTATTGGGACCTAAGTGCTATTCTTGAATTAGTCATCAATTTTTGATTGTTGAGACAAGTTCTGAAGTTCTTTTTGCGTAATGTATTCCAAATTCGTACTAAAACAATTTATTTTCCGCTGTCAACAACAAAACGTAACATATAACAAAATGCTGTGTACATTAATGATGATAAAACAACTCTAAATGTCCATGAATATGCACGTTTCCAGTAGTTCCAACCAAGTTCCGATACAACCAGATCTGATTGCCAAGCTCAAACTTCATCTTCTTATGCGACAACAGCAAAGCGCTACCAAAGACACTAATGACAGCAGTACTTTCCACCTTCCTTTCATGAATTTGAAAAGTCTTCCAGCATATTATATCACGAGTATCGATGTCACCAATTTGCTTAGGAGCAGGATCCTTTTCCTTTCTGAAGAAACACATTTCCAACAAGCCACGACCTGCCTTAGTAGTAATTCCTTGAAGACCAAAATGGTACGAAAATAACAACAAAATGTAGCTTTCTTCTATATAAAGAATTTTGACAGTCCACGACCTATTGTCTTTATTAACATCCTTTGAAAATTACAAAATGCTACTGTATACCTTCGTAGAGTAATAACCCAGACGTGACCGCCTCCGCAACATGGTGATTTGTCTTCTCTAATGACACAGAGCTAAGTGAATAAAAATCTACTCGGAACCTCCTCATATACTAACCAAAACCCTTACCAGCAGTACATCAACAGAAATAAACAAAAAAAAAATGTTCCAAATCCATACGCTCCCACTACAAACAACTTATAAAACATTTGTGTGGAATTTAACATGGAATACCTACTCCACTTTGCTGTCGTCTCGAAAGAAGATGAAGTTCGAGCTTGGCGATCAGATCTGGTTGTATCGGATGTTGGCTGGTTCTACTGGAGACATGCACATTCATTGAAATGCCACCATTTTTTTAACTTAGTAAGCCAGCCGTTTGAAGCTTAGAAATCATTAATGTTCATTTTCAGGGTAACTTCACTGGCCTTTTCTTGTAGGCTAACACCTGAAAGCGGGATGTTCTTTGCCCTACACTCATCGGTTCAAACAGCCTAGTGTCAGAATTGTTGCCCTTGCAGTCACGAGTCTGTTTCCTGTTTGAAATTCCAACAAGGGTTATGTTCTCCTCAATCTTCACACAATTTGTTATAAGTGTTGACAATGATGATTGTGGAATGTCAAATTTTCTGGCAATTTCTTTCTTTTGTTGTCCGCGATCTACTGCATTTAAAATGTCTAGTTTTGTTGCTCTGTCTGACGTCTGTTAATAACTTTTTTATCCATTGAGATTCCCGTGTTATACAGTAAATGTAAAAAACAAACTGTACGAATGCTGTATATGCAACCCTTGGCAAGATATGTGCCCGAGAGTGTTAGTTCTAAAACCGGCCACTACGAGCACTTGCATATAGAATAAAAATATTGTCAGCCATTTTCGTTGAAATGCTGTGTGCACTGTGCATGCATAGTATATTTATCCTGGGGAAGAAAACACATTTTTGTTTACGATTTTGTAACGGAAATTTTTTTTTTTTAATGATGTCCACAAATAATATTTTCAGTGTTTTCACATTATTTGTTGTGTTTTGTGCAACATCTACTAATATGATTCGTTGTAGAGAGAATTTCACCAATTCGTACAGAATTAAGGTGCACCTTACAATAATTATTAACTGAATTTAAAATTCTAAGCTTCCAAGTACCTAGTAATGTTGCCCTACTAAAATTTTATTAAAATATTTATTTTGAAAATAAATTTTTAACTATAAATTGATTCTCAAAATGGTAGCACATTTACTGAAAGTACGCGATAAGTATACATCTTCGGACACTTTTATACTGGCATACTTCACTTGCAATTTGGACAGCACTTGTGATGTCACTTCCAGCGACAGGTCGCACAAGTATGTACTGATGCGTTCCCGGGTTACTTACTAGATGGCACGGTTGTTGTGGCTTTAGTGTGCGCAGGTCAGCGTGCACGTCGGGTGGTTTTCTATTCTGTCGGACACTTTCGGCTGGAAACCTTTACTGGGAACATTGCCCTGCATGCCGTGATAGAATCTGTTTAGAGCCTGGGTGGCTAATCTGAGTCAGTCGTTCACCTTGTTCCTTACCACTGTTTCGGGTGTCAACGGGGTAGTGAGGCGGGAGGTGTTGGGGATACCTGGCTTACTAGTACGGTCTACTTTAGGGCAGTAGTCGTCTGCTGGCTGTATTCGCTGGTGCAGTCAGTAGTAGTGGAGTTGACTGCACCGTGTCGACCAACACTGTACTAGAGGTTCCAGTTGGTTGCCTTTGAACTCCAAAACCTTGGGTTGGCGATTCCTAGGTGCCTCTCAGTCCCGTGTGTATCCAACCACTCTATACGGGATGATACTCTGGGTGCATACAGGTTGGTGGTGACATGAATAAATGGTTGTTACACACGGGAGACGACGGTCTCTCCTGTTATCTAATTAAGGCGGTGCGGTCATGTTCTTTCTGCCGGTCCGCTGTGGGCTGAGCTACTGCAACCTGCTGCTTGGTAGCAGTGCCTTACCTTAAACGGCATAGAGTGGTTATCTCTGCAGAAGAGAACGTGTCGAGCACTACAACCGTGAGAGAAAAACCTGGATTAGTGTATGCCCCGTAGAGGCTGGTAGCACGAGTCCAATGCTTCAGAAGGCTCCCCACCTTAGCGTTGTAGCCATATAGACCACCACTGC
Organism: Dryococelus australis; assembly: GCA_029891345.1. Lineage (NCBI taxonomy): Eukaryota > Metazoa > Arthropoda > Insecta > Phasmatodea > Phasmatidae > Dryococelus > Dryococelus australis. Next base: position 95,755,848 of record CM056994.1, read on the forward strand.
TTCTACTGGGTGTGAGTTCCCAAACAAAGCCAGGCCGTATCTCCCAAGCAAATACCCCCGCTAGCACCTAGGTGCTCCGGTAGGGATACAACTTGGTTCTACTGTCTCTCCGAGGTTGGCAGTACATATTCCTAGAGGTTGTGGTTCTTCTGTTTTATCCCTCCAACACCTAGGTGCTCCAGGTGAGGATGCAACAGGGGCTGTCTAATGGGTGTGTTACCAGACTGGTGTCTCCTGAAGGGGGTCTCCAGTCGTAGCTAATTCGTAGTAAAATTCCCAAAATCGGTTTGCAGTGCACAATTTGTATCTTCCTAGCAAGTGTACTCAAGATAACTCTGGAATAAGACTCGTGGCTTAGAAGAACAAAGATGTGTTTATTGAAGTCGCAATAAATGCACGTGACTCATGCTAACTCCTGCCAAGTAGACTAGTTGCTGGAAGTAAACCTACATAATCCAGGTGTAGGTAACCTGGTCCTAGGCTAGTGCAATAAGAAATACACTATGCCGCCTGCTTCCAGAGATAACCGGCCCCTGTGTCGAGAGGCTTATAACCCCCGCACCCCTGAGAGAGCCGCCAAGATGAAACTTGGACTATATGAGGAACCTTCGAAATGCCCTTGACAGAGTTCGTTGGCTTGCTAACCGCAATGGTCAGCGAGCTCTCCTGGGTCTGAAAGGACCACCACCTCTCCTAGTCTACAGCTTGAGAAGGCTCTCTCTGTCCAACTCGCAACAGCCTGCAAGAGGCTCTTCCGGCACCAGCTCCTGCAGCTTGCGAAGGCTTCACTTCCAACACCAGCAGCTTGGAAAGACTCATCATCCAGAGGTAACCTCTACGTCCGCATTCCTGCACTCACTATCCTAGTCATCCTTGACTCCACAATAGCAGGCCATTGCGACGTCCGGTCCCCCTCAGTGATCATCGCTGTAAAAGCGATAAGAGAATTTAGGTAGTTTTTGACGTAAGAATTCCATCCAGGTTTGCCTTCACCTGGTTTAGCGAATTTTAAAACATCCATTTAAAGTCTTGTAATAATTGGTCTTCTCCAGTGTCTTCCAAAAGCGTCAGTAAAACGCTAAAACCGAATCGCAGAATTTTTTTGTAACATTATTTTAACTGGCACCCCCCTTAAACATAAAAATTAAGTTGGGTTTCTTTATTTGTAATAAGGATCAGCTCAATTCACATTTAAAGATTTCTCTGTAGGATAAGTGTGCGTGGACTAACTCCCCAGTGTCACTGGGCCCGAAAGGATCTCTAGTCCGAGAGGACATACTCTGACATCTGGGCAGGTCTGAAACGCCCATGTCTCCCTGCAGACGCATACTTACTCTGGCTGTGGTTTTCCTGTAAGGCCTTTGAGTGGCTGAGAAGCCATTCACTGAGGAATACCAATCAACGGCTAGGGAAGGCATAGCTGTTGTTATAGTTGTTAGCCTAGTGCGATTGAGGGAAGTTGCCAGAATAGTATTCAAGTAACTATTAAGGGAGGTGGACATCCCAGCCGGCTGCATCGCAAAGCCCGACATGCGCTACTATGCAAATTAATTAAGACTGACACCCTTCAGACGAACGATACACCTCAGAACAGCACACCCCCTTCACCTATACCCGAGGTCACCACGCCAGGACTGTGTCCCATCTTGCTTAAGGTGATACCCACACAACGAGTCCGAACTAGATTCCGTGTTGCGTACATGTTGGACGTGGCCCTGCTATGATATCAGCTGTCTGTGTGCACCTTCATCTACCCCGGTCACTGAGCAGTTTACTCCGCCCCCATCCGCTGACCACCCACATGTAAAGACGTGTACAATCCGTACAGGTGCCGGCAAAATGATTAAAAAAAATGGTGATTTCACCCCCAACTCAGAAACATAGGATTACTTCTCTTTCCACAACTACGTTCTTGTACGTAAACCCACCAAACCATCTCCTCTTGGGATACTGTATCACCGACACTGTATCACCGACGAGATACTGAGTATGGACATACAAGGAAGAATCATCAAAATACCCCATCCCACCGTTGGCGAGCCCCAGATCATTCACAAGTTATCAGCATCCCCCTCTTAATTACTTTCGTAAACTTGGGACCGCTGGCATCCCGAATCTTGGCAATCTTTAAGGTGAGCAAAGTCATGCTTCCTGAGAGAGAGGCACGCACCATTAAGCTCACTGCAGTTCGATTCCTCTCTACTCCCATCACCCTTCAATTAGATGGAACCCTACAAAGTACCCTGACATGGACCAAACCCCGACCCACCAGGCGTATCCGTCAAATGTAGTCACCGCCGAAGGATTATCATGTCCCATAGGAGGGAATCTGCACTAGAGAAACAAATAAATTAATTTTTGGAAAGCCGGCAGCAGTGACAGAAAGGAGAAGCGTGATAGTGTGCCAAAACAAACTAAATGCAGCCCTGGCTATAATACCATATATATGACGCGTGTCCGATTAGCTAAGGCTGGATCATGGTCATGTAGCTTTGGTTGCACTTTGGTCGGTCGTGCGTGCGGGTTTGCTTATGCTTACTTACAGCTGTGTATAGCGGTCGGGCACGTGGCCTTACGGGTTGGTACAAAATTGTAGACTTTACGGGTTATTAGTCCCTTGGATTGGTTTGGTTTGCGACTCGTTTCAGAGCTAGTTGTCATCGACGACGGGTGGGAGGTGCTAGGGGTTGGTGCCTTGTTGGTTTGCTGGCGAGGGGTAGCGGGATATAGCTGATTAAGCCACTTGTCTTTGGCTCGGGCGGTAGCGAGGGCACGACGTGACACATCACAGAAGTCGCCGTTCCAGTTCTCGGATGCCCTGCTCCAGAAGTTACTATTGGAGACACCTAGCCGGTTCTCTGTCTTGTTCAGTAACTCTTTTACCACTGGATGACAGGTTGGGTGTGTACGTAGCGGTGTAAACAAGTGTCTCGGTGAGAAAACAAAATGGCAAGAAGCTAATTTAAATAATCATTTCTTATGCTGTCAATTTTATTAACAGCGACCATTTTTATTATTTTCATTGAATACCTCTTAAAGATTATAAGCCATTGTACAAATTTTTCATGATTTTAAACTGACACTTCGGTCATGCAAGTTACTTTTGGGACTGCGCTAGGTCAGCCAGTGTCGGCCTTGTGGGCTGTCTACTGGGTACGAAGTAGGGAACAGCTGGATGAGCAGTGTGCCTCACAGTGACACTGACCATCTAGGGCAACATGGACTTACCAGAGCTCGGTGGACTTGTCTTGGATGCTGCCGAAGTAGCGCTGCAGAGTGTGCTTCTGGAGTCCTTACTTCCTCAGGTCTTAGCGGAGGTGGAGTTGTTATAATGCTTAGCCACATGTCGGCGATGCCACGTGGTTCTGGCCCAACTACCAAAGTCTGGGTTGGCTCGCACGAGACTCATGTCGCTCCTGGTGACAAGGGCCGGGACTACCGGATGAACTTCGTTGCCTGTCCTACTTGGGAGGGGAGTAAAACACACAACTCCTGACGGGAGACACCGGTCTCCCTGCGTGACGAGCAGCTTTGGCCTGCACCCAAGGAGTATCGACTCCCGGCACAGCGAGGTTTGCTGCACAGACCTGCTTGGTGGCAATGAACTTTTTTCCGCTCTTTGAGCTCCATGCCGGATTTGGAATGGCATAAACGAATAACACATTGGATTTCCTTGAAACAGCAAGCATTCAACGTATCCCTAACTTTGGCGTGTAAACCGACAGTGGCTGACGGTGCGGTCCCTGGCTCCAAACACTGTAAGTACCTGGAAGTGTATGTTCTAGACCGTCTTCCTGCCAATGTCGTGCATAGTTCACAAAGGTAGGGCCTCCAGCACTATAGCTAGGTGCTCCAGTCAGCGATATAACTTGAACTGGCTGTCTTGCCTTGGTAGGGTGTGTCCTAGTGGTGGGTGCTCTACCGTTCTGTACACCGGAGTTGACAGAATGGGTGGCTGTCAAAAGATGAGGTGTGTCTGCGACGTCTGCCTGGAGTGAGTGGGGTGGGAGAACTATCCTCGTGTGCTCGGAATATGACCTCGGGCACGCTCGGCAGCACTCGGCCATCTTCGGCGGTGTGGCGACACACTGTATGCGGGGTGCGTCGGGGAGGCTGACGTGTCATGCGGTCACTTTGAATACCTGGCGTTTTACGTGTATACAAGGTGCATTTGAGTTGAAACTATTCTTGGCGCATTCGTAAAATATCGTTCTAGGTGTGCTCCTTCCTCGGATTTAATTACTCCTTAGTTGAGAGAGAAGGGCAGGTTAGAAACAGTCTGGGAAACAAAGTATCTTCCATGTCTCGTCTCGGGCACACATTCTGCTAGACATTTTTGGTAGTTGAAGCACGTAGATGGGCTCTTTTTTCAAGGCAAGACCACATGTTTTAAATGTCTGCATGCATTATATTTTTCTGTTGGCCTTTAGAAAAGTTATTGAAATTTCACTGTCTATTTTTGTCTCCTCCTGCATTAGTACATTTTTGCTCATGCTCATCTCTTATAAAGTCCCGCAAAATATAAATTGTGCCATAAATGCAAGGGTAATGTCTCATGCTTTATTCCAGTTACCGTAAAATATTCATGGCATAATGTAACCAAATTTTTAAATATTCTATTATTTTAATAGTGTAATGCTACAACCAAGTAGGAAATTTGAAATGTTTGCAAAAAATATTTTTACATTTTTGGGTTATTATTGCCTGGCATTTTATGCTCAAGATTGTAGAAGTATTTACTTTTAACATGTTTCAATTGCATAATATGGTATATGTGCATTTAGTGAAACACAACAAAGTAGGAGAAATTTATCTGAGTGCAAATTTTTTGGTTTTTGTCATATTCTATTTTGGGTTCTCCTACTCTGATAATTTTGTAAGTGAATAAATAATCCTCTTAATTCTGGTCAGTACACACATTAATCATCATTTAGATAGTTAACAATGGAATAAATTTACATGTGAAGACATGACAGTTATTTGCTTTTTGCAGCGGAGATTGTTGGCATGGCCCAGCAGGCTTTGACAGACACCCAGTTTGGGGCACGCACTCGTAAAGGTATGTTCCGGACCGTCTCACAGCTCTACAAAGAGCAGTTGGCCAAGCTGATGGTTACACTGAGGAACACCAACCCCAATTTTGTGCGCTGCATAATTCCAAACCACGAGAAGAGGGCAGGCAAGATTGATGCTCAACTTGTGCTCGACCAACTGAGGTGTAATGGTGTGCTGGAAGGTATTCGAATTTGCAGACAGGGATTCCCCAATAGGATTCCTTTCCAGGAGTTCAGGCAAAGGTAGTTAATTCTGTATTAAATTATGAATGTTGAAATACATGGAATGAATTTTATTTGCATAGTTTTGAAAAATATTGTGCCATGTGGGCTAGATATACTATATTTGTAGAGTCCCGGAAATTTTGCAAATGCAAAATAACTACAATAAAATGTGAAAAGTTGCACTATTCATGATAAAATGTTTAATTTGTTTGATTTGGCGATAAATGAGAAAAACTTCTGCAAATGCACTAAATTCTTCACAAATACCCTTCACCTTGTTAGTTTTTAACGTAAATAAAATATTGATATTTTTTTGACTATAAGATTATTGAGGATGGTGTTCGTATTATGTTGCGATGTTTAGAAATATATGTCGCAGTATTACTATGATGCATGTCTCTCTCTAGAGTTAAGTGGTTAGAGCGCTGACTAGCCCCTCGCTAGCTGATCCTTCAGCAACGTGTTCTCTATTGATTTGACCCAGTGTGTTGTGGTCGGTTCACGAGGGGCCGCTTAGGGAAGGGATTGCTCCTGAGAGGAGGGAATCAAACGCCAGGGTGAGTTGAACCTTGACTGTCTCCCATCCGGGGAGTACAATCGTACTCACTGAAAGGGTTGTCAAAGTGTGGGATACCAGCAGTCCTGGGGTATGAATTGTGGTTACAGATCAACAATGGCAGTGGTGGGGGCGGATAACCCCCTCGGTGGTGTTGCCTGTAGTCGTAGTCATGTAGGCTGGCGGCAGGGTATGTACTTCAAGGGAGTGGAAGCTACACTGGGTTTGGGGGTAAGTTTAGGTGTTAGTCTGACATGTATCACCTTCCCAGAAGCTAAACGTATCGTACATGTGTTCGGTGAGGTCTTACTCCTATCTTCCCTAATGGGTGTTATGATCGCCGGTGGCAGGGTATCTCTGGCAGACGATAGCTTAGATGATCCACATCTTCCCACGGCCAACAAATACCTAAGTATGCGTCTTAGTTCAGATGCATGATCGAGCTGGAAGCTGGATGAAATCAGTCGCGGGCTAGTCTCTGTATTCTCTGGTGGTGGATTCTCCTCGCGCTGAGTTTCTATTGCAGTTCGTGTGTTGGCTAGCCTCTGTATAGCCCGCTGCTCTTTGCGCCGATTACGACTCTGGGTTCCGCTTTTTATACTAGTCACGAGATTGACCGTCTCCTTCCTGCAGACGAACAGTCCAGGGGGTGTGTCTTCTGCACACACACCCAAAGTACTGACAGTGAGATGGGATGTCAGGAGCTGGGGGTTCCACAGAGAGTAGACGCAGAAGCACCGGAGTCTCGGGAGCAGTGGGAAGTCTTTTCGGACTCCCAAGCATTTTCAAGCTCTGTCCCCTGTGAGGTTTAGCACGCCCTATAACTATTCCTCCTCAGGGTTTCAATGCACACAACCAACCTTCAATGAATAAAATAACACATTGAATGGGGAAATATTAAGGGAAAAATAGGTAGTCAAAAGTTATAAATTTGACGTAATATTTATTATTACATTTGAGAAAACAGTGGGAAATCCCGGTTGGAATTTTACACTCTAAAATAAATCTCTAGATTAATTAATAAATTGCTCATGCGAATGTAAGCCTGAAAGAAAAGAAAAAATAAATAATGAAATACACTGGCCTTAGGATAATTATATTCTACACAATTTACATCGAGACATCCGAGGGGTGGGTTTCCAGAAGGGAAATGTTGCATCTACCTGCTACCGTGGAGACAAAGGAGTGACTTAGGTAAAAGGGGACGAGGTTACCTCTGGAGTGACGTGCTGACTCTTGCAGTCAGCTGGAGCAAGAGGAGCCTTTGCAAGCTGCTGGAGCGGTTGAGTCTTTGCAAGCTGCAGGAGAAGGAGGTCTTGCTCATACCAGGGAGAAAGCTCGCGACCTATGCTGCCAGCGAGCCGGTAGCCACTTGCCAACAAACCATACTTTGGGGAGTGTCAAAGACGGACACAGAAGTGAAGGAGTGCGAGAAACCTGAAGTAAAATGGCAGATGTCATTGTTGAACATTGCCATAAACGTACTTGTCCTGGTAGCAGGACATACAGCATAGAGTACACGCATTGCCAACGTAAATTTCATTACGTCTGCCTAGGGTGGGCCAATGAAATGCATTAAACAGACTGGCTGGAGTTCAGATGTGAGGAATGCCATACTAGACAGACAGCTTTTTGCAGCTGGGTGACATGCTCAGGACATAGGTTAACATAGTCCGCTGCATCCTATGTTCAGAACCCTTCCACCGCAATTGTGTAGGCTGTCCTGAAGAATGGGTAACAAGGCCCGGACAAGTATACAGCTGTGAGGTATGTCAGCGACCCGTCGAATACTGTCCAAGCAACCCATAGCTAGCCATTAATACTAGAGATGGGCGGAACGTTTGAATTTCAAACCGAACCCGAACTTTAAGGTTATGTTCGGGTTCGGTTTGAAATTTATTGCTATATCAAAGATAGGCTCGAAAAATTTACAGGAGTTCGTATTCCATTCCAAAATGTGCTAGAAAGGAACATCATTAACGAACGTTGAAATAAACTTAAGTATTTACTCCTATACAGCATGGCATCCCCCCCCCCCCCCTCCAAATAATGGAAAACATTTCTGAGGAGTGGTATAGAGGTAGTCGTAAATTATCCACTCCTAAACTGTTCTGAGATGTTTAAAGGGAAGTGTAGTGGAAGAGTCCAGTGGATTGTTACCTTTGGGGGAGGGGGGGAGAAGGGAAGAGGCAACCCATTTTTTTTTAGAGAAGGGTAAAAGGACCACAGCAGTTGAAGTTTCTCTTTTCGCAGACTGGCACTGCATAAAAGAAGCAAAAAAGAAGGAACCCAGCCACCCACATCAGTTGTTGACACCCTTCTTTTAACAACCATAAGGTTACCTGACCTTACAGAATGCCGCAATATTTTGGCTTTTAGCCCCATGAGTTATTTAATTAAATATTTTCCAAATATATCGCAATTTGGCACAAATTAATTTAAAATAAAAGAATAGTTTCTTACATACTTACTAACAAGGTCCCACAAATTGTTGGTGCAATTTTAGTGGGAAAAAATTTTTTCCCCCCTGGAACTTGTTGCAGAAATCACAGTGTGCACTATACACGAGAAAATAAGGTACTTCACTTCAAAGAAAAATAACAATGCAACACAACAAAAATAACTGAACAAGTCATATTTGATTATTGTTTTTGTAGCAGTGATGATAGCATTATATCTTGAACTCTATAGTATGTAAAACCAGGTGTTGTTATTTATTTAAATGATTGTATACAAAATAAGTGATTTCTTTGAGTTTTTGAAAAATTACATTTTCAATTAACATTTTTTTTCTGTTGCTAATTTGTGGTTTTCACATACCATGTCTAAAACGACTAGAAAGATACATTTCACAGTGTTATGATAAATTATCGTATCAGCCAAATCTAAAAAAAAACCAAAGTTAATATTATGCTAATTTTGTACCTTTTTTCCACGTCAGAAAAAATTTGGTCATTTCATTTTGGAACTATTAGTGGTGAAACTGTGCAGTCTGTGTGTGTATTATATGTATTATGTGTGTGTGCGTGCGTGCACATGTGCACTGGTTGTGTGTATGCGCATGTGCACCGGTGTGTGTGCGAGCGTGCACACACGCATGTGCACTGGTGTGTGTGTGCGTGTGTATAACACACAGAGATTTTTATATATATATAAAAAACCACACACACACACACACACTACTCATCACTACACTCACTCACCACTCACTCACATCACTCACTCACTTCACTCCTCACTCACTCACTCACTCACTCCTCACTCACTCTCTCTCTCCTCCTCATCTCTCTCATCTCTCTCTCTCTCTCTCTCTCTCTCTCTCCTCTCTCTCTCTCTCTCTCTCTCTCTCTCTCTCTCTCTCTCTCTCTCTCTCTCTCTCTCTCTCTCTCTCTCTCTCTCTCTCTCTCTCCTCTCTCTCTCTCTCTCTCCTCTCTCTCTCTCTCTTCTCCTCTCTCTCTCCTCTCTCTCTCTCTCTCCTCTCTCTCTCTCTCCTCTCTCTCCTCTCTCTCTCTCTCTCTCTCTCTCTCCTCTCTCTCCTCTCTCTTCTCTCTCTCCCTCTCTCTCTCTCTCTCTCTCTCTCTCTGTTTATTTTAGGCCCACATGTTTAATCAATTGGACATAAAATTGTGATTGTGGTTGTATTAATTGATCCACGGGACCACTGTAATCTATGTTAAGTGCTTAATTTTCATATTTGCACGTGTATACACACTAATTACTGTTTAGCATCCATAATCTACTGTATTTTTAAGGTGGTTCTATATATTTGTTTTTTGTAATATATATACCAATTTAGGGCTGAACTACGAAGGCATGTGTGTGAGGATAAGACATTTTTTAAAGGTCGGTTTGAGTTCAGTTAGATTTCGACAAACTATAGCAAAGTTTGTTTCGAGTTCAGTTCGTGTACAAATTTAAAGGTTCTGTTCAGGTTCGGTTCGATAAAAATATTCTGGGTTAAGTTCTAGTTCGGTTCGGTTCCAAAATCTGTTCGTCCCATATTATTTTGAACCGTTTCTGAATGCCTTTTTTTCTATGGTGATAAATAAAAATATGCATTTAGTTGGTAGTTGCATACTTCTGTGATGTGTTCAGAAGTGCGTTTCAAAATATATTATATGGCACCAATCATGAAGTCTGACAAAAAGTACAGATTGCTAGTGATGCATGCATCGAGGACTAAACCACCTCGTACAGTAGTGGAAAAGCACAATGCACGAGGAGGTTGGAGCTCCTTGCAGTTCCAAAGACATATACATGGGATGTATTGAATCTCTACCCAAATTGGAAAGAGCGTTACAGAACTCTACAATATAAAATCTAGTTCCAACTCTTGACATCCAGTGAACTCTCGCATACCCAGTTTAGCTCATGATATAGTGTGGGTTCCCTATGTTGCAGAATGGTTAATGGATTATAATTATAGTCTTGGAGATTTCACAAATGCGAAATAATTGTGATAAAATGTAAAAAGTTGCACTATTCACGATAAAACGTAAAATGCTTATGATTTAGCAGTAAATGCAAAAAATTTCCTTAAATGCATTAAATTCTTTACAAATGCTCTATATTGCATTAGTTTTCACCATGAATAAAAGATAGTTCTTTAGTTTTGAGTTTTGAATTACAAATACTTGCAGACGGTGTTTGTATTGATAGAAAAAGTAATTTTTTTTTTGACGTCAAATGTTTGAAACCTGCATGAGCACTCAACCTAAAATGGCTTGCCACACAGCTACGACACTAGCGCTAGCAGTGTCGCTTTTGATTACCGCAACACTACATATTGCCACAAGTGCACATTGATAGATGCCATTATGTGTAACATTTTACTGTGGTTTTGTTTTCTCAAGTCACGTTACTATTTATGGAATGTCAATTGCACAATGGATTTTTGTAAACATTTGTAACATAAAAGTTTTCAGTTACAAATATTTTGTGGGGTAGAAATTAAGTCAGAAATTAAGTTTGTACGGAATCTAGACTTAATGCATTCGTTGATCTGAATATTTTCATAGCGGGCCTAAAATCATAATGTAAATATTTGTTAAAGTGAAACAAAAATTCATAGTATTGCTTAGGCATTTGCTGGGACAACAGCTAGCAGTCTCGCTTTTGACTATCACGACACTACGTTGTTTACATCAATGGTACGTGTTTACAGTCTTCCATCTATGTCCTGTGACACACATATTTATTGTGATTGGCGGCAGCACATGTTGTTATTATTACAATGAAAAACTTGTACGTAATGAACGTGGTCGTAGCGAAATGGACGAAGGTATTCTTACGAAATTATTTTTTTCCAAAATGCTGTAAAATGCTAGTTATTTATTTTTTAAGTGCTAAAATACACATCCCAAAATGCTAATTTTCTGGACTTCTAGTTATAATCCTTGTAAGGACTTTGATTCGCTGGGAGCTTGGAGACTATGACCCCTAGAAAAAACTTTATATTTAAAGCTCTGCGGTACGTGGAATGTGCTTTTGTACTGGTGGAGGCAGTCAAGTTGATAAAAAGGTGCAAAGCCAGTGTCGTGGTACACATACCCTAGGGCGCCTACTCCCATGTCTGTAGGATACCTTTATATAGTGTGGGTCCAGCAGGCTTTCATGTTTGCACAAAATCAAGTGTCACAGGTACAGTTACTCTTCACCTCTTTACCTGTGGTCTGGCAGGATCAGCATCCTCCTCTTCTCCTGTTAGCTCTGTGAGGCGGCCGGCTGTGCAACAGCGGCCGACGTTGGCATTGGCGAAGTGGTTCTGTGGCTGGTGGTAGGTTCCTGGGGTAGGTGCGGAGATATAGCAGTGTAGGTTTCAGTCAATATTTTGGGATAAAGTCCCACTACTTGAAGATCCAAGTGCACTATCAGATGCTCCAAAGGAATTCTAGTTGAGGGAACAACTGGCTCAAATAAAGGTTTTGCCTCAGTGGATTTCTTAATAGGGTTCTGAATTATCAGACTCTCCAATTCTCTCAGTTGTTTCTTTAATCTAAACTTATGACCATATCTATATGAGCGTGGCATATGGCAGGCTGTAATAAAAATTTCACCAAAACAACCACGCAGAGTAAAGCCGGGTAATAGTAGCTGTCCTAGTATGTACTTTTAAGATCCCTGCTTGCCCAGTGTGATCCACTGTATAACTACAGTCCAGCCGTTCTCCAGCTGAGACGGAATTATAGAGCTTGGATTCACACACAGACAATCGTGGTTCTTAGGTGTTAGTGTTTCTAGTGAAGGGGCTCCCCCTGAAGATCGGCCGCTGCAATAAAGTTTGTATTATCTTGACTGAATTCGGGCTACCCCTAGGGTGTTCGGTAATCTGCCATCTGGAGTAGTTCACGTAACTGGCCGTACCCTACGTAGACTAATGATTTCACAGAATATTTAAATAATATTCACTCTAGTAATTCCTTACAGGCCTAATAAAAGGTTAATCAAAATTACTGAGGGAACAACAAAGTTTATGTGAATAACTAGTATGCTTTAATCAAGATGTAATTGACAATGATGATATTTAAAATCCAGAACAAATGTTTACAATTTTTGGGCAGTATATATTTGAAATAATTATAAACACAATAATTACTGTACGTGGAGTTGCACAGTAATTTAATTTGGTACTGCGGAAGCTCCATTTCATTAAGCCATATGGAGGCAACTTGGATAAGACAGTGTTGAATGTAATAATAAATTGTTAAATTGAATTACACATCAAGTAACAAAATGATAGCCCAGTTACAATTCCCTAATTTTAACGAGGGGTTCCCTTCCCGACCAACGTGGAATTAATATAGGTAGTTCTTCACCCAAGTGGTGGCTGGGCTAGGGCCTTAAGGGGGTCATCCAGAAGGGATGTTGCCGTAGCTTTCAAATACCTGGGTGGTGGAAGGGTAGGAAAATAAGTGGAGGAACTGGTCGACGTCGGCTTGTCCTCTGTGTATTGTTAATGATTCTAATCGCTGCTGGTGGAGGTCTAAGAGGTGAAGGCCTCTGGATGTCGTCAAACCTCTGAGAGTTGTTGAAGGCGGCTGAAGGAGTGGAGGTCCTCCGGAGGCGGAAGGCGTCGGCGGCCACTTGTAAACCGTGGTCACTGGCACGGTCTAGGGACTCGGTCCTGGGCTAACGCACTCAGTTTTCACTGCCAGAAGGTGCAGCCGAAATCATGCCTGAGGCCTGCTCTGAGATCTCTTTTATACTAATTTTCTCAGTTCTTTGGTACTCAGAAGGATGCAGGGGAACTAGCCACGCCTCTTGGGGGTAGAACTTATTTAGTCACTCAGGGCCTCCTGGATCCTTATCTCGAGCGGCGTTCAGCCTGAGGCTACGACATCCCTTGCCCATGTGCACCTTAGCAATGACTTTCTGCTGAGCGAGCCACAATCCTTAGCTGCAGGAAGTTCAAAACCTACGGGCTTCTAGAGCAGGAGCAGCAGAGTGGAAAAAGGTAGATTCTTCTGGTTTCTTCGGGGAGAGGCACTGACATGTCTGCTTCTTGTTTAGTCTCTCTCAGCACAGGTTGTGTCAGGTATCCTGCCTCCATTACTGTTTGTTTCTGGGGGTATGACCTGCCCCGGCGTTATTGCGGTTAGATAGGGTGTAGTCGGCCGTTTGTAGAGCACTGTCTAAAAGCTTGGAATGTGACATGCGTCACTAGTATGCATCGGATATCGATGAATATGAATAATACAGATATTGTTAACATGATGTATCGTATGTTGATTAATATAAATAATACATGTACTGTTAGCAACATGCATCATAATATCATTTCACTTAAGTAGTATGTAAGTACCATGAAAATAAAGCTGCAAACCCAACGCTTCTGTTGTAAATTTGATCTTGTATACACGAGAGATGGAACTATAGTTGGATGGGCTGTGCTGTCTATGGGTTTAGGATTTAAATGTGGTCAGTAGGAAGCATGATCACAAAAACTCGTTTAGTTACACTAGCTGCTCTAGGGCATCATTTGAAAAGGGTAAGAAATTAAAATAGGTAACTGAGACCAGATTATCTTAAACTGAGGCAGAGTATAAATGAGAATTGTAAAACATAGTATTTTATAACTTTAACTCATTCAAGTATACTTTATCTGAAATAGTTCAAGGTTGGATATTATTTGATCTCGCTGCAAAACTTTGGAGCTATTAAAATTGAATTTCTGTTGCAAAAAAGCAAAGGTTTGTTAAGTTAATATTATTGTTTGCTCTTTTTATTTATTTATTTATTTATTTTTGCTATAGATATGAGTTGCTGACACCGAATGTCATTCCTAAAGGATTTATGGATGGAAAGAAGGCTTGTGAAAACATGGTACGTATTCTCATGTGTCATTTTCTTCAACGTATGTATTGAAATACTTAAAAGTAGTTACATAAACTTATTGTGCTTTTTTTTTCCCCCAGATCCATGCTTTAGAATTGGACCCAAATTTGTATCGGGTTGGTCAGTCAAAGATATTCTTTCGTGCTGGTGTATTGGCACATTTGGAGGAGGAACGCGACTACAAAATTACTGACCTCATAGTAAACTTCCAAGCTTTCTGCCGAGGATACCTTGCGAGAAGGTATTTATTAGTAAATTGTAGTTCTAGTTATAAAATTGTAGTTAAGTGTGGTATTGTAATGTATAAAAAATTAGTCAAATCTCGATGTATCATTATTGCATGTACTGAAAAATTGCATCCACCAACTATTCCTATTTAAATAATGTTAACATAAACTGCTTGTATCGTTTATCGCATGGTGTGTCGATTGAAGTATATTTCGGGTCCTGTCACCTAAGGTTTCCCGCAACTATAGTTTTTAAGCTGGTTGTTTATGTAAATATCATGCACGCCGCACTTTATCACAGCTCTGTGGTACGTTGTCATGTCTTCCCAACATGTCTGTCTGACACTGCAGTGTGGTGCAACTTGTGAGTCTGTCTTGCTACTTCCCTTACATGCCTGAAGAGAGGGGAAGTGGTTACCTAGCAAACATCATGACAACCTAGCGTCATATCTCTCACCCCTCTTTCTGTCTCTCTCAACCTTGCACATTCCTTCCTCCCCTCACATGCCTTTTGAGAGGGGAAGTTGTTTAGCAAAAATAATACAGGTCTCTCAGCTGCACGCACTTGCATTCACATGCCGGCGCCTGCAACCAAGCAAATTGTGTGCGCCTGGTGAATGTAGAAATTTTATTCCATCGCTCAAAATAGTTGCACCTATCATCACTAATTGTATTTCAAAGCAAATGGTTTCACCTGAAAATGTTACACAAAACATTTTAATGAGGAATTTGTTATTTGCAAAGGTGTTTTCTTTTGTGATTAATGGTTGTGGTTTCCTGTATGGTTGGCGTTTCATTTTATCTGGCGTAATTTTAAAATGCAATGTTTATTTAACTCGAGGGGCAGCTTCTTCATGAATAAAATTATATCCCATAAGCATATGCTGGACCTCCCTTGTCGCCACAAATTGTTTGAACATCAAGCGACTTGTATTGCAAGTGTAAAACTAATTTTAAACTGCTTCTTGTGGGGAAATCAGAGGATTTATATTGATTAATTTCAATGGACACATGTCTTTTGAATAAACTGATAAAATGTAAAGCCTTATTCGATACATTTGCCATCTAATAATTGGTGGGTAAGCACCGAGCTGAGTGCAGTAACCTAGGACAGTAAAGAAATTAATTATAATCATCTTTATTCATTTCTGTTTCAAAATTACAAGTGTTCTTTGCAGTAAAATATAACCAGTTGCTTGAAAATACAGATATTTGCCACGCGCGCAAGGTTTCACCAAAATGTAGCAGTGTGGAGGGTAATATTCCCGCTGCCAACCCTCCTCTACCAGCTGCCGTGAGCACACTGCCCGATCAATAACTTCTTTGTCCGCTCTCAACTGACCTAGTGTGTGTGGGACATTCAAAATTTGACTTGCATTCTGTGTCATATTATTTTCATTTTCAGAGGGTTTGAAAATTTTAGGTCAGCTGGCATTTGGTGTTAGATTACAATCAATTATATATAGCATTTTGAGATGTTATTTTCTTTTTTTAAACGAGTTTAGGTGAAATATGTTATTTTCACTAATACTTTTTCTAAAATTCCTATTTTTATTGTGTTTATTAGTTAAACTTTATTCACACAGATAATGTACAGCTCTTAATACACGCAACGTAAAGTTTTATAAGGTTAGAAGTTCTATTTTATTAATGTACATGTCAGAAACTTAATCTACTAAAATCCCACATGCATGGACATTTATTGGCAGTTCTCTGAATAACGATACATCGAGAATCGACTGTATATTGCAATCTAGGTTGTTAAAGTGCCGTTCTGAAAGGGAATGTTGTCACTTTGACTGTGTGTGGTGTTTGGCAGGAACTACCACAAGCGTACTCAACAACTTAATGCTATTCGCATAATTCAACGTAACTGTGCTGCATATTTGAAGTTGCGTAACTGGCAGTGGTGGAGATTGTATACGAAAGTCAAACCATTGCTTGAAGTCACCAAGCAAGAGGAGAAACTAGTGCAGAAAGAAGATGAACTGAAGCAGGTGAGTTTGACGTGCCGCTTCCAAAATGTTTTCAATGGATGTTGCTAACATGAAGACTTTGATAGCATGTACTACATTAGCCTTCCCAAACCAGAGGGACCATTGTGTTCCATCATCTTCCTTTCTTGATCCTCATCCTGTTTGCTGCACTTTTTTTTCACTTCACACCTCATAGCTAAGTCCGGAGGACCAGTAACGAAATTTGTTACTTGAGTGGGTGTCTCTGCTAACATGATCCACTGGATCACCGTAGTTGATGTTGAAAATTTAATATATACATGCATGTGTGTGCACACAGATTACACTTTCTTTTATTTTCAACAACATTAAACCCCAGTGCCAACCAATGAAGTCAAATATTCCTTACCCTATTAAGTCAGCTATCCCTAACACTCTGATATGTAGACTTAATGTGCACAGTATAACAATTTTTTACACCCTCCTGCTGAGTCCTCCAGCTCTTATATGACACAGGGAAGGAGCTCGGCGTGAAAGTCAAGAGATCTGGTAAGATGTATATGCGGAAGGTAAACACCCTATCGTAATACAGGGGAAGGCACCCTGTGCAAAGCTAGTGGGATAGGCAGTTAGCTGGTGCATGTGTAACGTCGGAGTGAGCTCTACACACCGACACGTTCATAAGGGAAAGAACGTGTCAGTGTGTAGCTGTTGACGCCGCTGGTTCTTCCTTCGATTAGGCACTGGCGAGTACAGCAGTGTGGCGTGGGATGCCGCCACAAGTAAGATGCCTAGATCTTACAGCTCTCCACTATGCCGCTCGCACAAAGGATCTAGGTGTTGGGCTTGCACCTGCTAACCTCCTCTCCAGACGCCCTATGCCAGTAAAGGAAGGGATGGCCAAGGAATATATAAGGAGATGTGTCCCAGCCTCCGGATCATCAGTTTTGCTTCAGCTCTCGATCTAGTCTTCTGACTCATCTCCTGAGCTCTCACCGTTCCAGCTATTGGTGCTAAGGCTCACACCTATACAAAAATTTCACAGCTACCCTCGTGGGCCCTAAGATCATTCTCCTACACTACCAAAGGAAGAACCAGCTGCATCACCAGCTTCACAATGAGACACGTTCGGTTCCTTATGGACACACAGAGAGTAGAGCTCGCCCCGAGAAATTATTGTACGCAACAAGCACTGCCTCATTCTATAGCTTTGCACAGGGCAGTTTCCCCTGTTTACACTATGGTATTCACTTTCCACCTAGTCCGTGTCGATTTACGAGATAGTACTTCCACCATCTGTGTTTATTTCCTTATGGTCAATAAATACTGGTCTTACCAGATCTCTAACTTTCGCTCCAAGTTCCTTCTTTATCATCTGATAATGACACAAGGGAGTCAGCAGGAGACTGGGCTTGCACGTACCGTACATACACGTACAACACACCTGAACATCCTGGGAAGGCCACCCATTTTCTGCTACGCGCAGTGAACGGTAGAGCCATGACACTAGGATACCGTCCCTTGGAAGTTGACTTGCCGGCTTGAAGTCCCCCCCCCCCCCCCCTCTTGCTCACTTCATGTTGCAGAGGAGAATTTCTTGAGAGTCTGGGGTGACATGGACGCTCACCTCACCAGTATTGGAAGACCACCTATTCCTTGCACCCAGCTGGGAGGAATGGTAGAGCCATGCACTAGGTACGCCCCCAGTGGGATCTGCTTGCCGGCCAGGGTGAATTACTCTCATCGTTCACTTTGTGGTGCTGGGAGGGTTACACTCTGGTGAAGGGAACCAACCCCATTGGGACAACACTGTGCGATTCCTACAACCAACACTTTGCAGTTTGAGACTTCTCTATGCCGGTGGAGGAGTCAAGAGTGAGGTGCGGCGTTGGTGGCAGCAATTAGCACCCACACTTGGACATGCACACTTCAACTGCCTACCTCCTACAGCCCCTACTTTAGGATAGTGCCAAATGCCTTACACCTGTATAGTGCCAAATGCCTTACACCTGTAGGGGTGGGGTTGAGAGACAGGTCAATAAGGCGAGGGCTATCTCAAATGATCCACAGGTGCTACGTATCCTTCCTAGCATATTCGCACTGCTGATTCCACGTGAACAGGCTGCACTGCTGCGACGGCTCACCGTATCTATACCTACCATCACGCCAGTTGATCTGTTCAAGCCACCTGCCAGTGTTGCGGAAGAGTACCCCATAGTACAGGAGGCATTGTTTGGTGAAAGGTCCACAAGCACACCAGAGCCGAAACCAGCACCCCACACATAAATTCCACTCCTCAGTTGAGTGCCAACCGGGTCGTGGAATCAGGGGCAGTACAGCCACCCATTGAGCAGACACGTCGCCCCACCGCACCACAACCTAAACCTGTTCCACGTAGGGTGAAACTCGCTGAGCCAGACTTTGTGCCAAGTCGACGACCTAGTAGGCCAGTGCTGTACTCCAGTTGGGCACCAGTGCCCCGAGACAAGTAAGTACCCTGAGACACGACTTGCCTAGCGTCGAGTAAGTTATCCGAGACAGGGGCAGTGTACCAGCTGGAGCCCTCGTGTGTCAATTACTTCAACATTCTCAAGACAGCAGTATAATTTGCTGGGGCAACGTGTGTAGACACGTAGTACTTGAAGTGATAATTTACATTTACATAATTTTGTAGGCTTATTATATAATCTGAAAGTTGAAAATAGATATTTACTGGAACATTTATATGGTTTGGCCACCAAGGGAAGGTAAACCTTAATCAAGATTTTATTGCATAGTGGCATCCCATTCATATGGATGTTTTATATGCTGTAATTCTTGTAGCTGTTAGGATTGAAGCCTGGGTTTTTGAGTTGTTATAGAATAGGTTTATTAGTTATTTTATGCTGTATAGTTTGAGCTCCCATCAAAATTGAAATATTTTATAATTATTTAGCATTATTTAGTGCCCCATGATTCCTACCTGCTCTATAGCATTAGCATAGTTTGTGATGGTGTGGGCTGAGCTCATTTGTCATTTCCTTAGGGGAAATTAAATACCATAAATTGGTAATGTGACTGGCATTCAGGCGCAGCCGTAAGTGGTCAATTTAAACTGCTTGCCTTAACTCTACTATTAAAATATCCTTACATTGATACAAAAGATAAGATTTACAGATATTAATTTTATTTTTAATTTAAACCAAGATTGCCAATCACCCGCTAGTTCTGTGGTTTCATCAAATAACTTTGATTTACCAGCCCAGATTGTTGGGTATGATCCTAGAGGTTTTGGAAAAAAAAATGGAAGGAGTTAGTTTTTGATATTTAAATAAACTGTAAAATTATAATTTGGTCTTCAACTGAACCTTTACGAGAAAAATAAGTGTCAGGCCATTAACCACATTGTTTTATTTCCAAAATGTCAGTCTATTTCAGTGATCGCAAAGCCAAGCGAGCCCCTTTCCATTTTAATGTTTAGAATGTAATACTAGTGCAGTGTAGAACTTTAAGTATTTAATTAAACTAACTTGTGTGCAACAATTAAATTTCTGTTACCATTTATTTTTACTTAACGATTTATCACTGCAGTTTGCAAACAAATGCCTGAACTACGAGAAAAATATAATTATGTAGCTCTGTAATGGCTTACATATATTTGATATATGAACTTTTTTAATAAGTTGTCTGATGGCTGTTATTGTATCCTGCTGTACTGTGTGTGTGCGTGCGTGCATCCGTGTGCACTTATGCATGCATGTGCATGTGAGTGTGTGTGTGCATGTATGTGTAGGTTTGTGATCATAACGTAATACAAATTAAGCCAATTGTAGCGAATAAATTTTATTCTGGGCTGTGGCATTACTCCTATTCTTTATATTTTTACGTTCGGAACCTAAGAGTTTGCAGTTTTCTTAATTAAAGGAACACTAGTTATGAACTGCTCGAGAGCAATTTGAAGATGACCTGGGCAGTCAGCTGTCCTCTGTGAGCAATGTCGCCCCTTCCCTACCTCTACTGCTGCACTTGTTGTGTTTGCCAGTGATGAGAACAGCAGATAAGGTGTGGAGGTAATATGCCTCGTCTTATTTCGAAGACATTCTATCTCCAGAAGCGACCCTAATAGCTCACATTAGTTAAAATATTGTAATAACTACACAGAAAAGCTTAATGGTTTTCAATTTCTTCTTTGAATGTCTTCTTTAGGGCATTGTGAAAGAGTCTCAAATACATTTACTATAAGATGTGGTTGAGCACAGTTTGTCATGTCACAAAAATCATCATAATTATAATATCTGGTAATATTTAAATTGAGATTTAGCTTCAGTAGTTTGTCTTTGTATAAAATGCTTCAAGATACCGTAAATGTTATTAAATTTCCATATTTTTGATAACTGGAAATTTTACTTTTAGAATTACATTGTTTCTTAAGACTTGTATTTTTGTTTAGCTCGCTATTAAGAAAAATGTATATTTCATCGGTAAAACTTCAAATTTTTACATAAAAAATTTACGAACCTGACTCGGTACGCACAGTTAGCTAAATTAGTTTTAATTAAATTTTTGCATATTGAATGTATGCCTGTTAGATCTTATTTTGAATTAATGGTGATTTTGATTTTCTATGCCCTTCCTCATCACCATTACCCGGGTTAATCAATAGTTAACTCTATAGAGTAGCTTTAAAATGTTTATGCCACTTGTTTTTTCCATTGACACATTTGACTTCTATCTCTTTGCAACTCCCATAATTTTAACCATATGTGGTGCAATTTTATAATTTTATTACAATGTGAACAATGTGATGAACAGCTGTCGTACATTTAGGAACAAAAGCAATGCTGTGAACAAATAGGATGAACATGGCACATGTGACTGATATTACTGTCATTACATGCATGGAAGTCAGGGCCGCATAATCACTTTCTTGTATTTTTTCAATAGTTCTGGAAATAGTCTGGGGTTTTTTTTAACTTTTTTAATTCAATCATTCCCATATTCAAAATTTTTGAGCAAAATGTTAACATAACAATAATGTTTTAATTTTGGCCGTGGCCAAGAGAGTACTTATATGTATTTTAGCCAATCTGAATTAAATTTGTTTGTAATATGCGGTGTTGTAGATTCTATGAAATTTGGAGAATTAAAGTTTATGTTCTGATGATAAACACCAGTGGTAACAAAGATTTTAAGTTGTGCAACTTTTTCCATTGGGTGACGTGGAATTCTGTGCCTACAATAAGATCCTGTCTGGGGAGTTGGTGGTGATGCTCGTAAATGTCGAGGAGTGAATGTGATGTCATGGGCTGTGTAGGTGAAGGAGAAGCTGGACGTGCAGCAGCGGCTGTCTGTAGAGTCAGAACGTCGGCTGCAGCAAGCACTGGAGGAGAAGTCGACACTCCAGGAACAGTTGCAGGCAGAATTGGAATTGTGCGCGGAGGCAGAGGAGATGCGTGCACGTCTTGCAGCCAGAAAGCAGGAGCTTGAAGAGATCCTGCATGACCTCGAGGCCCGCATTGAGGAAGAGGAGGAACGCTCAAATGTCCTCACCAATGAGAAGAAAAAGCTGCAGCTCAACATTCAGGTCTGTAGGCTTGCTATGTTTTTTTCTTTCATTTTGGTTCATTAAAATTGTTATACTAATGTTTATTCTTACTTCGGAGACTAGGATTTTTTTCCAAGTGGTTAAATATTTAAGGCCTATAAAATGTGCTTATGTCCAACCACTACAATCATATTTTGCATTTACAATGAGTATTACTTCTTTAGCCATTAACACTCTGCTTTACCTATTATGCAAAAATTCTTAATTTCCGTTTCATAATTTCAATTTCAGAGGTATTATTGGAAATGTTTGTTTATAGAAAATTTATAATTTTCTATCTGTTAGTGCTTTTATATCAATTTTCACTGTGTGTTATTTCCTACTTTCTAAAAAGGTAGGAATTTATTGATAAAATATAAATATGTTCCTGACTGTATACAACTAGCAGTTAACACACAATTAAAATTAAGCACAAAAATATTAAACAACTTGTAAAATGTAAATTTTCTATAATCATACATTTTCAGTAATTACTAAGAATCCGAACTTATGATGCAAAAACAAATAAGTTTTGCAGAAGGGGTGACACCGAGCATTGCAGTGTTGTAATTGTGAAAATTGAAACAATTTTTTTTAAATATCAAATCTTTGTGTCTAATGTTTACAAATTTTAGTTGTTTCTCAAAATATTGTAGATAAATTGTGTATCCAGGACTTGGAAGAGCAGTTGGAAGAGGAGGAAGCAGCTCGCCAGAAGTTGCAGCTGGAGAAGGTGCAGTGCGATGCTAAGATCAAGAAAATGGAGGAAGATCTGGCATTAACGGAGGATACAAACCAAAAGCTGGTAAAGGAGAAGAAGATCCTCGAGGAGCGATCGGCTGACCTGTCGCAGGCGCTGGCGGAGGAGGAAGAGAAGGCGAAGCACCTGCTAAAGCTGAAGACGAAGCATGAGGCGACGATTGCAGACCTGGAGGAGCGACTGATCAAGGATCAGCAAGCACGGCAGGAAGCAGAACGCAGCAAGCGCAAGCTTGAGACTGAAGTGGGAGACCTGCGTGAGCAGCTGAGCGAGCGACGTGCACAAGTGGAGGAGCTTCAGCTGCAGCTGGGGAAGCGAGATGAAGAAATGGCGCAGGCTCTGCTTAGGATTGACGAGGAGGGTGCTGGAAAGGCTGCCACACACAAGGCGTTACGTGAGCTCGAGTCTCAGCTCTCTGAGGTAATATTAATAATTAACACAGTTAATGCAATTTGTTTTTTAGCATCCTGAAAGAATGATCAGTGAGTATTAATAATTCTATATACTGTATTTAGCTCCAAGAAGACCTAGAAGCAGAGAAGATCGCTAGGCAAAAGGCAGAGAAACAGAAGCGAGACCTGAATGAGGAGCTGGAGGCTTTGAAGAATGAACTCTTGGATTCGTTGGATACAACGGCTGCCCAGCAAGAGCTGCGTACCAAGAGGGAACAGGTACAAACCCTTATAGTTTCTATTTGTAGATTTAATGATAGTGATTCCTCCAGTGTAGCACGTTTGTTTCGCAGATCTACCACAAAGTTGCAAGTTTGTGCATATTTCTTTGGATGGAAAATGAATAGGACCTAAGTATATCTATAATGTATACTAAATATTTTTATAATGTTAGGAGTGTTATAGATTATTTTCACAATTAGGTGGAAATTTATTCATTTTAATAGTTTAGCGGGGAGGGGAGGGATGGTTGCCAATTTTGAATTCATTTATTTTCTATGTTTATTGTGGATTGACACATTTTTTAATTGTTATTCCTTAAGTTCACTGTTCTCAATGAACTTCCCATAGCAGAGTGTTGTCACATAAATATCACTGTGTTTTATTTGCAGCAAACTTAATCTGTAAGGTCAAGTTGGAAACTATATACGTACCATGATACTACTTTGGGTAAACTGTGTGACAAGTAAAGGGGACATGTAGACAATGTCGATACCAGTTGTCTGAATTAAAGTGGTGCGACATGTAGCTATCTTGAGGAACTAGGAATCTGCGTTGCATTAATGGATTGTTACAATCTCACCCTATTACTTGGTTGAACTGGGCAGGATGGGGTTCTTGTTATTTTATGAATTACTGGTTGTGGTGGGGTCTGAAAATAGGTAGAAAGGAGGTTTCACTGGCACAAAGTCTCTGCTGACTGGACAGGCTGGATGACATACATCAGGGCACAAGGGAATCTGCTCTAGCCTTCTGATCACTGGTGTCTCTTGGGGCTATGGGGCGCCTATTGGCTGACATTTTGGAGGCTTTCACGGCAGTGGTGATGTGCACAGGGGAATAACAAAATAGGCCTCACAATATGCCAATGGAAATGTGAATACTGTTGGAGTATTGCTCCATGAGGTGGGTATGCATACTGCACGCCCCAGTAAGGTGGCTTCTTCCCTCTTTGTAGTAGACCTCGGGGGTATTAGCTTGCTCATCAAAGCGTGGTTTCATGACATGGGGACAGTTTTAGCACATCAGGAATGTTACATTAAAGAGGTTGAATCAAGGAAATAAATAGTAATTAGTTTGATGTGTGACACACTTGGGAATAGTCTGAAGCTACGTCATGGCTAGAGTTAGCTTTTAGTGTACAGGTCAGTCACACACGGGGTTAACAAAGGCTATATGGTACTCTGTTTCATATAACTTCAATAAAATTTGACAGATGTTGTGACCAACCTAGACAGCATGTAAACAGTAAATTACCCCATTTCCAAAGTACTGTGCCAGTTGATGGTTATTATAGAATGCGTGTTATTATGTTGGTGCTCTTGGCAATGATTGTAAAAGAAAATAGTACTCTGAATTAAAAATTATAATGTAGAAAATTAATGATAATTACAACATTTATGGTTAAAATTACGATCATAGACCAATAAACAATTTTCCTGAGTTATAGAGCAAGGGCTTTAGAAATATTTAGAAATATTATGGTAGAGCATGCGGACATCACAGTTATGTGAAAGGTTTCCACCAATCGGCGCTGAGTCTGTTGTCGATGGTCTCCACCTGCCCGGTAAAAAGCAGATGTTGCCATTGTGCTCTCGTCCATCATAATTTATCAGTATGTGAAAATTCCTTGCTGGTGATGTTGGAATATTATATATGCAGTTAATTAATTTTGTATTTACGTATTTCATTAAGTATAGTTTGTCATAGGCCCCTTTTTAGAACAGTCTCCTCAGTGAAATTAATTATCGACACGTGTCTGACGCTTTGTAAAATGGTTTGTTGTGTGCTGTGCCCACCATTTTTTGTGAATATTGCGAAGTGCGAGCGAAAAATTATTTTCATTGTGAAGTGTGAATTTGTTGGTTTCAAGAAATTGTTCAAGTGTTTTGTTAATTGCATAAGTCAGCAAATAAATTATTTAGTATTAGTAGCAGACACATGATTAATCATCCAAAGTTCGGTACGTGTTTAGGAATTACGAAGTGAACCGTAAGTTTGTGTGTTTTGTAAATAATGTTTTCTTACATTGTTGTTAGAATGTTTGAAATGTATCTGGACTTTTATTTTATTGAAACACTAATGATTTTTACGGTTTTTACGTAGAAGTTAAATTTGCTTAACATGTTTACAGTGTACATTTCGCACATCGGTATTAACAGTGACGGATTTATTACGTTTTGTTCTTGCGGGAGGTTTTTAAATGTATGTAGCCTAAATATGCGCCCTTTTAATGTAGTTCATTATATAAAAAATGTAGTGATATTTATCTTTTGAGCATTTCTTGCATCGGTATGAACAGCGACACGTTTATCGCATTTAGTTACTTTTATGCAGTTTAAAACTTTTGAGTTATAGTAAATTCATTGCTATTTCCATGGGAACAAAATTTTCCAATGCATCATCAAAAAAATGCAAGTTCCAAGTGCCACTCTCTTATAAGAAGAACAACAAAAAAATCATGTCTCCTGAAAGACGTAAAACTATATTTCCCCACCCCACCACTAAAACGGAACCCTAACTAGTATATTATGTGATCATAACAAAAATAAAACAATTGAGAATGGCAACCAGCTATAGTAGCCTAATTACTGGACAGAAGTTGTCGAGTCTTTCAATGCTTGCCATTAGATTCGTAGTTTGTTTACAAAGATTGTTTTCTTCACCTATAGAACAGCTGCGGTGGAGGGATACATTGTGGCCGCACTTCTTTTCGAGAACTGTCAAAATCTATTGAAGTTATATTAAACAGAGTATAGTTCAAACTTACCTGCCAGCAGAGGCCCAACCATTGTAGAGGGTAGTAGTCGCCTGGTGGCTAGGTACGAAATTTGGTCCTGGCTTGGCCACGTGCCAGGCATTGTGACTAGATGTCACTGTTTAACATGCGCTGTTACTAGATTGACTGGGCTGCGGAACCAGTCTGGTAGACTGGTATCGGCTGCTGGATGCGCTGAAGCGGCTAGCTTATCCGCAGCAGCTGCTGCTGCTGGACCTGCCGGAGAACAACAGGGCCGGGCTGGTGCTGCGGTTCCGACTGAACCAGGGCCGGGCTATGCCCAGCGGGACCTCTTCCCCATGGAAAATGGCAACCACAGGGTGTGATATCCCTATCGTCGTATTGGGGCTGAAAAGAGAGAAGGGGAGGCAGCTGGTTTGGGAGGTCTGTTCAGTTGTCTGGTGGCATGAGCTCGATCCGGGGGGTTATCGTGGCAGAATGCCTTATTGGATTGGGTGCAGCTCCAGGTAGCTTTGTAAGTGGCTGTGGTCTCTCTCCTGCAGATCCTTACCACTTCTTTTGGTGTAAGGCATAGAGGGGTGCTACGACCTGCCTCACAAGAGGGTAGCAGGCGACAATTGGTCCTTAGTTAGGAGTGTTCTGCCACAGAGGGAGATAAACCGACGTAGAACTGTACCTTTACCCCTACCGGCAACACATGCGGTGTGGCGGTTGGAGTGCGGATTTTGTCAGTTGTCCGAAGACAACTATGGGTGTGGGCCCAAAGGCAGTCAGGCTTCCAGAACGAGTCAAACACCCCCTCCGGCTGCACAACAGAGCGATGGACGAAGTGCAAACTGGCTTGGCTGTCTAGTCTCCTTATAGGTTGCATGACTAGTAGTACACCGATGGTGCACCGAATGGGTGGCTGTCGAGCGAGTGTGTGGTTTCGGTAGAGTTGTTCCGATACCATGTTTTCAGATACCGATACAGGTTGCCCAGTACCACTGCCGATACCCCGATACCAAAAAACGTATGCCAATGCCCTTCACACCGAATTTTAGGAAAAGTGTTACTATTAATAATACAATAAAAATTATTTCTTCTACAATCATTTAAGTAAAGAAAATGTGTTAAAATACCGTATATAATTCATTGTAATCCGACACAAAGTGCAGGCTGACCTAAAACATTCAAACTTTCTGAAAATGCAAATAATATGACACCAAATGCGTCAAATTTTTTATGTCCCACGCGCACTATCAGCTGAGCACAAGGAGAAGTTATCGATTGGGCATTATCACATCTGATGGTTTGGGGGGTGACCTCTCTATGCCGCTACTTGTTGGCGACATTTTGCACGCGTGGCAAATGTCTGTCATTTAAAGTAATTAATAACATTTTACTGCAAAGGAAACTTGTAGTTTTAAGGCACAAATGAGGCAATTGTAATTGATACAAGCGTGCACAAAATTGCACTTTGCAACAAACGGGTCAAGTAAACTAAATGACCAGGTCAATTGAACAAAAAGACAGGGTCAAGTGAACAAAATGGCTGGGTTAATTAAACGACTTCCAAAAAACTTTGATGTTTTTTTGGTAGCGGCTCTCGCCACTCAAAACAAGTGTATACTTTTAACTATATTTTAAAAGACTAACTACCAACGAAAACTAAATGTAATAATTGTCACAGCAAACAGAGAAGTAAACAAACACAATGTTTACATACTGTACGATGTTACTCATTGAATGCACCAATACTATAGGTTGACATAAAACTTTTGTTAAGTCACATATATAGATAGATTTCATTGCCAATGTCACGATGCATCACTAGGCGCTAAGTTTCAAGCATTTTCTTTACCGCACCACATTGCATTGTAGTCATCAGCTGCAGCTAGCATAGTTTTTCACTGAACCTCTACCAAGTGCTAGTTGTCGCATCAGTCAACAAAAAAAACTCATGACCAAACTACTGCACCGAAGAATTGCGGCATGTATGAAAACACCAGTTGTATCGTTTTGGTTTTCATAATGTATCTGTCTATGGCATTCATGGATCAAAACTGTAATTTGATTTCTCTAAAAGTTCACTACCAAAATGTTAAAGATTTGTGAAGCGCAAAAGGTTTTTGTTAACGTGAATATTTTATAAATCAACAATAAATTGCAAGTGAAAAATTTATACTACTGAAAATATTTACATGTAAAAGTAAGTATAGCATTTTGCCAGACCAAATTGTTAGTTGGTAATAATGTAATGTTCTTTTTAATGAAGTTTGTTGTATTGGTGCTTTTTCTATTTAAAATGTACTGTATCCAGTATCAATGTTTCAGATGCAACTACTGCTAGTATAAACATGTAGCTCATTATAGTGAAATCTCATTACAAAGTATGCAAGGGCTTTTCAATTTTACAAATAAAGAAAATACTTATATTGAACAGTTATGATACGTAAAACTGAAATTCTGTGGGTGTCATCATTACATGCTGTAGCTTCGCCACAGTAGCAGCCCCCTTCGAGAAGCGACATTAGCTGTACACAACACAGAGTTTCACCAGGGTTGCAGCGGACCAGCTGTTGTCTCCTTTCTGCCCGTAACCTGCTCTACATATCGGGCTTGCTTACCCCGCCAGCCTTGACTGCAAAGGGGAAGTACACCGCCAGCTTTCTGCCGCCTTTGGCCATCTTTGCTGCATCTTGGTAGCTTCCTTCTCTGCCCCTCATCTGCTATACCCATTGTCCACAATGCTGGCCTTGTGTTTCATGTATATAAGTCATACAGCCCTGATTTCGAGGCTAACTCTCGCAGCCCTGTCGTGGAACATCACTCGTCTGACCGTGCATCGATGCCACAAGCCTCTGTTCATCACTAGACATCTCTGTCGCTCAAACTAGAATGCAGCTCATCAAAGCCTGCCGTTCTTCTCGGCTACTTTGCTAGCCATGCATCTGTTACCGATGAGTCTGTGTACCACTTGACTGGAGTTCCTCTCATCTTCTGTGCCACGCCAGCTACCGTGCTAGGCTCCACACTCTGGTCGACATCCTAGGAATGGCCCTTCATCCCCTAGTCAGGGTACAGGTTAGTTATGTGTGTTTACTCTCTTGGCAATAAATAGATATAAACCAAGTAGGTTGAATTATCATTCGCAGCCACTATTCTTCAGCACTTTGCTTTCTGCAGTCTCCTGTTTCGGCCAACGTACCTTGGACATTCTTGCAGGAGCAGGCACGTGCTGACATGGGATCTCATCCACGCCTATTGGGAGCCCCATCTCTATGGAGTGGCGACGGCAACTACTGTTGCACCCTTCTGTAAATGCTTGGGTCTGCTGGTGACCAATCCACTTGTAAGGAGGCCAACAGCCGTCCTTACAGGAAGCTTCAACTCGTCATACATGGATCTTTGGTGACTTCCCGCATTCCTGCGTAACACAGGAGCAGTCTCTCTTACCCTGCTGTTACCTACCGTTAAGTGCTTGGGTCTGCCGGTCTAATCTGTGTATTTACCTTATGCCTCGCCTTGAGACTGGGCAAGATAAAACTGTGAAACAGGGGCTAGCCCTGTTTGTATGACTGTTAGGGGGAAGTACAGAGTCCCAACCAGGTGTATTCGTGGAAACGTGTGGATACAGCTCAACCAATGGAAGATACATCAGCCTGCACTATGACCACCTGGGGTACATCCCATGACCCATCTCACCACTGCTTTCCACACCACCTAAGAAACCAGTAAGAGTGAACCGGCCTTCAACTTCTCATCGTGTGGTCCGCAATTTATAACTAATGTCAAACTATACGCCTACTCATACTCCAACTAGGCCAGCACATCCCAGCACACCTCTGCATGTGCAACGGGCTATCGTAGAATAACACAGTCCGCCAGTAAAAAGCCCAGTCAGTCGATGATGCCTGCTTCCCAGCCATTGCCAGGGAGAGAGGAGGCGCAAGGCTCCGATGCCAGCCAGTGCCACTAACTCCTGCTACGGAAGAGCATCAAAACGGTTGGGGTTTGGAAATTTATACATTATAAAGAAAAGTACTTCAAAATTAAGTGCTTTGTAATAAAATTTGATTGTAAAACTAATAGTTTAAGGGAATTCTGAAAAGGGAAGAGATGTTGAAGACCACAAATAAGCTGTTGTCTTTTCATGTGATTGTGTTTGCACCACAGTGAATAAAGTACCAAAGGGAACACTTTTTTGTCACAATTTCCATTGTGGATACATTTTGGTGAATGCTGTTCACGTTAAAATTAGTACTTTTGAAAGCCCTGCTTAAGATCTACTTTATTTATGTTGTGTATTCCTCCACCATATGTAAAATTAACATTGCCATGGGACTCATCACTTTATTCTGTGTCAGTCAGGTGAGACCGTGGAATTATAGGAAATGAAAATATGTTACAAATCTGGTCATTTTACATTTTGATGCATTAAAAAAAAGAAAGCGAAATAAATAATAGTAAGTTATCACAAATGGTTACCTAACACTTTTTATTCAACTTTAAGTTATGGATCTACTTTCCATCCATCGCTACCAACTTTACTGGGCATATGCCACTCAGTGTACCCATTAAAATATGTGCATGTAGGAGCAGTGACTTTTTTCTAAGGTTAATTTCAAAATTGCTCACTTTATCGTGAACAGAGTTTAACTACATTACTAATTATTACTAATTAACACTAAATTGCAACTGTAATTTTTTTGTGGTTTGATGTTTTTCTGGCAACTCATAATAAATTTTTAAAATTTTTGTTGGGTATTAAAATGTTTACTGGGTGATCGCCTTTTCAGTTATTTTTATTCAGGCATTTTTGTAATATTGTAATTGTTAATTGTGGAATAAGTTGAAAAAATATAATTTTTATAACAGGAGTTGGCGACCCTGAAGAAAACTCTTGAAGAAGATACTGCATCACATGAACTGTCACTAACTGAAACAAGGCACAAGTACAGCCAGGAGCTTGCCGCTCTCAATGAACAGATGGACTCATACAAGAAGGTCAGTTTATTGGGCAGTAGTATATACTTACATAGTTGTAGTATTGTATATTTCCCATAATATATTTTGATTTTCATACCTATAGTATGTTCATGGCATTATTCTAAATACAGTGTAAACTCTATACCTTGAACATGCATGGATTGAAAGCCAGTAACAGTAGATTATTTTCCATGGGGTTTGTGTTGATTTTCAAATAATATTTTTACTATATTGATTGAACAAAATGTCCCGTCCTGTCACCGAAGTTCGTATGTTTTAATCACTTTACAATGAAACATTAAAGTATAAATACTTTCAGAGGTGAATGTTGTTGTACTCCTAGCAGAACGCTTTTTTTAGTAACAAAAATTTTTATAGACACTCTATAATTTCGACTGTTCGCCAAAAACTAAGTCCAGTGATCAAGTTATTGTGTTTCACTGTAGACAGCAGAATGATGATTGTAGGGAACATGTTAATAACTGACACTACTCACCATGGTATATGACATTTTCATGTGGTTTATGCATTTATTAATATAATTGATTCCTGAAATGAAATAAATTTTTGTACACACATTGTTTTCACCAACATTTCACTATATTGCATTTAGACTTTATTTACTACAGTGGATTCTCGATTATTTGTTCCCGTTCTTTGTGTTTTACAGTATTTCCTATTTGTTTATTTTGGTCATATCAAAATTTGCATATAAACATTCCTATTGCTGACCACATTCGACAATTGCAGGTAGTTCGTTTTTCCGTAACATCTATTAAAAACAGGTGGTTTTTTCACCAAAGATAGTATGTATCAATCATTTTAGAACACTATATAAATGCAAAACATCTCGGATAGTCTAAAACTGGTACCATCGATAGTATTGTTTATTTCCTGCAGTATTTTTTCATGTTCTATTGTTTACACTTCTTCAGTGTTTACTGTACTTGGTTGGCGACAAATGAAAAAGCATGTTTTGTTCTTATTCTTTTTTAGTGATTATTGCACTCTAAGGTTGATGACAATAAGAACGAATCATACAATCTCTGACACTGTATCGATCAATCTATGATCTTGTTATTGTAAACTGAAATTGGTCTATGGTTATAGATGCTTTATTTATACAGCATGATTATAATGGGTAACTATCGTTTGTGGTTTGGTTAGTATTGTAATGGTTTGAAAGTGACTCTATAAATATTTGTTGGTAAAAATTGTTGCAAATAAATTGATTGTGTTAATTTTAACTGAGTAACTGAGCATGGCTTGGCTGATGAATAGGGACCCCAAAAAATGGTGTTTCGACACAAATGTGAAATTCACGAATTTTCGCATGAAAGTATATCCATTTTCTGTGAATTCTATATGTTTACACTATCGCGATCGTAAACGAAAAGAAAATGGGCCAGATAATTTAGGCGAATGCCATGGTATTGCCTTCGTTTAGACATATTACTGAATTTCACTAATTTTAGCGCGAAAGTACGTCTAGCCCGAAATTCTGTTTACTCTATCACGTATTGCGATTGCAAACGAGAAAAAACTTAACAAATTAATTTATCAAATATATCAAAAGTCAATATATGGAGGGTACAATCTTAACAAAAATGGCTGGCCACAATTTCCTTATGCATTGTCCATCTTTGGTCACTTTTGTAATAGTCTGGTGAAGCAGTGTATCACAGGCGTATGCACGATCCCATTTTATGGTAATTTTGATGGGAACATCTGTTCGTGTATGCAGTTCTGAGGAATAATTTTAACTCTCTTATTGTGTTTCAAACGTCAAAACAATCCATCTCATCAGGCATTTCATCTTAGGCGGATTAGCGGCCCAGTTTAATCAGCGTTAACATCTAAATTTCTGAGGAATCCTTTTACATAAACATGCCTCTGTCTTTTATATATTTACATGTCATTAATAAACAATAGCTAACCACCATGGAAAATAACAGTGCAATATTTTTTTCGGTGTATTGACTTACCATGCAATGGCGTCACAATATTCACAAACTTCAATATTTTCCCGTAAAAAATAGTTACTTCTATTTGAAAGTAAATCCAACAAAATGCATTGAATTTATAAAAGGGTAACACATTTTTGAAGATGCTCCCCACACTGTACTTTTTCCATTACATTGTCTGTATTTTAATCTTTACTCTCTAAAGCTGAATTTTGATAGGATTGTGGCTATTTCGTATAGAGATGGGTCGATACTACATTAATTTTCTTAATACTCAAGACAATATTCTATACCAAATTCTGGGGCGTATTCTGAAAATTTTATCCAGGTATGCAACATGAAACTTAGCACTTCGCTTTGTAGAGGAATATTTATAATACCAAAACGAAAATTAAAGGTTGCTGAAAATATCTTTTAAGTGAGTTGGTACACTTTCCCTCTTACTCTTAATCCAGTCAAATAGCGAGATTCACTGGTCAAATCAAATAATTTCAAATTTAAAGTTGAAAAATTTTAAATTCATTTAAACTCCCAAAAGTCACAAAACACTTAAACTCGCTAGTAGTAAGTCACTTGAATTAGGGCAAAGGCAAAGTTATATACTTGGTAACAAGAATAATTAGATATTTGTTAACAATGTTAATATTTGCCTGTCTTGACATGTAATTAAAAAGTAAAATTACTTCTGAAAGTTTACAAAACCTAATTCTTTTGTTAATTTTAAGTTTTCAAGTTTTATTTATATTGTATCTTTTACCATTTGTTTTTTAAGTAATCATTCAAAACAGGCATGGCCAACACAAGAGTTTCACTACCGCACAACACCAAACTGATTTTTTTTTGTAAAGGTCAGGATTAAATGTTCGTACAAAGTTTCTGACTTTGTTCTCTATCTTAAAATTGTTTAGAGCTGGCATAAGTCTCCCATTAGTTCTAACTTCTCAATAAAGGTGCATAACTAGACAGATTTATTAAATACACCCATTACAATGTCACTTTTACAGTCATCTTCCATCTTGTGAAACTAGTGTTTAAAATATGAATTAAAATGTAACCGTAGTACACGCATCCCATCAGTCACTAAAAATCGAATAAATATATATTAACTCATTTGCTAGCATGCTGAATGCAATGTCTTCTTGAGCATGCATTAGCCCACATTTCGCGCCACCTTGCTGTGAAGTTACACCAACTGAACGAGTGTTGAGAATACCACAGCGCTGCGTCTCAACATGTTAGGGAACTATTCAAATAGATTACGTAAACACACACCGCGCGTGCCACCCCTCAGTGCCTTGCCACAACATTTCTAGCAACTATTAGGTAATGAGGCTTGCGTCCCAGTTCCATGTGCCATCCCAGTTCTACGTGCCATTGAAAATTAATTTTATGTTAAAGAAAAATTATATAGTTAGGCAGTATGTTTGCATTTGAATTTTATTAAAGCATGCACTGCATGCATTACATTCATAGAGCATACACCCCTGACCAAATTGTTCTCACGATATACGATTCCAATACTTTTCTCTATACCAAATAAAAATTGTCATAAACACAAAACAACTTGGCCAAGAAGATCGCTCATTTTACTAGTGTGTTGACACACACTAAAATTATATAAAAACCCACATTACACCCGAAACAAATGGTGGACAGCTTGTCACCCAAATGTCCTTAACCAATGATTAGGGGCTGGAAAAATTCGCAGTTGCGATAAAAGCGATTTATTTGCTAATTTCGAGTATAAATGCAATTTTTTGCTACATTTCTTACAAAATGCTATTTTGACGGTTTTTATTTAAAACTCCAAAATAGTTGCGAAAAATTGCACATAAATACCAAGTAACAGTTATTTCAAGTTAATCACTCCTTTATATTTATCTTAGAACACCCATAAACGTGTGGCATTAATACATAACAGTTCAAAAAGTAGGCCTAACAAAGTGAAATTTTGAAAGCATTACAGTATTTATTTTACTTTGGGCACCAATACATTTTAATCATTATTTTTACTCATTTAATTTTTCACAGTTTACATTTTCTAGTGCCAAGTACTTAAAAGCAAAGGATTGCAACACCAGATATATTGTAAACAAACAGCGTACAAGACTACTGGTTGCCATATTTACCAGTTATGTACCATAGATGAACAAAACAAATAAGCAGTGGAAACTCTAGTCAAAATAACAAGATGTAAAATGCTCGCATACAGTCATCAAAAACTAACCGCAATTTAGAATGATCACATTTGTTTGTGCTATTTTTTTGTTATCAAATAAGCAAATTCAAGTATTTTGCAACATTGACGGGGAGACTATTTTTTTTTTTGTGGTTTCGTTGTTTACTCAGAGTATCTAAGTTATTCAGTTGGCGTTCTTGCTGTTGTACCATTCACTTTTTGTTATTGTTTACATTTCTCGGCAATGTTTTAATTTTAAGTTATGTATCTACCGGCACACTACAAATAAGTGAAATGGGAAGGGCCGAACAGTATAAAATTCATGGGTTACACGCTACCGATGGAAATACTATATTCTGTAAGTTCTGTAACTGCAGTGTTTAGGTGTTACTTTAATTGTTAATGACACTGCAGTTTTATTTGTACTAGGCATAAGTAAATGTACTTGTGGTGTAGTTTTTAAATTGATGAGTGTGATGTTTTTTACTTGTGTTTAACTGAAAAATTATTTTATTCTACTGAAAATAAATAATTTCGCAAGTGTTGAAAATTACCTACCTTATATTTAAATACTTTTAAATTTTGTTTATTATTTCTGTACTATGTTACATATTTTGCCTTTGCATTGCAAGTGTCAATGCAAGGCGTGTCAATTGTGTTTTAATATGTACATTTTAAAATGTGTTTTTTCTGTAGCCAAAAGTAATGAGACTTATTTTTTGAATAATTCTTACATTTAATAAAATTCTAGCTTCTAAAAAAATATACGCTAATTTAAAAAAAATAGATGATAGTTTTGGAAAAAATAGATGCTAATATCTATTTAAATAGATGCTAATTTTTCCAGCCCCCTACCAATGATAAACCAACAGTCTCCTTTGATTCTATAGAATTACTTTTCCACAGTAAACACTGTAATCAAACTTCGAGGAAAATGATAGTTCAATACACCCTTATTTTGCAGTTTTTTAATTTCATTTTGCGACTTCAAGGAAATTACTGTAACATTAAATAAATATTGTAATTATCTGATAAACCCAACTTTTCCTAGCCCACGAAATACGTAGGCTCAGCCACGAGAGGTGTATCAGATAGTTATGGTGTTTATTTTTGTAAATATTTAATAATGCAGTTGCATCAAGTATTTATGGTATGTGTGGGATGTGCAATTACTCAATTTGCTCGCTCGTGCCTATCGGCGCTTGCAACTCTCTACCTACTTTTATTCTACCTGAAATATATACCATAAAAGTGATTAATGGGATAAAATGGAATTAAATGAAAAATTTCGGTGCAGTATATAATTATGGTATGTGTTGGATGTACAGTAACTAAAGTTGCTCATTTGCACCTATCTGCACCTGCTCGTAACTCTCAACCCTATTTTATTGTTCATCAATTATGTACCATAAAAGTAAATGTCAAAAATCATAATTGTGGTATGTACGAATTACCTAAAAACATTTCAAGGTGCTCACAGCTCTGTGAATATTATGTTAAGAATAAAATATTGTATATTGTGGTACACGTGAACTTAAACTATGGTACGCATTTCAAAATTATCGTGCACATTCCGATGGTTACTGTACGTCTGTACCATAGTTATGGCATAACAAAATGGATTTTTAAATTCGATACTTTTTGATATTCTCATGCGATTCTCGATACTATAAAGTATCGAGGGTATCATGGTATCGCGGTACCAAGGATCCCATACCTAATTTCCTATGCATATATTTTTTTAAAGTAGGTTTTATAAATGTGTCTGAATAAAAGTACAATCAGATAAAATTATAATTGATAATTTTTGGTGTATTTTTTAAATAGAGTATTGCTTAGCCAATTAAAGTTAAGAAGTGGGAACACTTGATGAATAACTGAAAATATTTATAATTTGTTGTGTAATTCTTGCAGGTTTTCGATTAGCAAAATTACTTTGGAAACTGCTTTGTGTAAACTTAATAGTATATGACTTTCATGATAAAATTGCGTACATAAAGTAATATTTATTAAACAATAAATAATAATGAATATACTTTTAGTGAATAAAACAAGGTTGGTGGAACACTGGGAAATTATTACCATACTATTACAATACCACTACAAAGAAAATTCTCGATACATTCAATAATCGTGGTTCAAAGAAAATCAGTTTGTGGTATTAACCAACGTGGAACTAGTTGATGCATCAGAAAAGAAGCATGCATTTGCATGTACACATTTGCATATGCACCACACAAAGATAGTTAGTTACGTGTAATAGTGAAATGAGTGAGGGATGTGGTTCTTGCAGAGCAAAGCTGCACTGGAGAAGGCAAAGCAGCAGCTGGAAGCAGAAAATGCAGACCTGGCAACAGAGTTGCGGGCGACGGGGGCCGGGCGACAGGAGTCTGAGCGGCGGCGCAAGCAGGCCGAGAGCCAGTTGGCCGAGCTGCAGAGCAAGGTGGCGGAGGTGGAACAGGCTCGTGCTGACATTGCTGAGAAGATGCTCAAGCTGCAGCAGGAGGCAGAGGCCATCAGCAGCCAGCTGGAGGAGGCTGAGCTGCGTGCCTCTGCAGCCGCCAAGAACGCTGCCACTGTTGAGACCCAGCTCTCAGAGATGCAGGTCCGAAATTTTGCATAGCCTGTATTTCATTTAATTAGATTTTGATTTTGGGGTTTATAGATTTAAAAAAAAAGTATGAGGAGGGGAATATATTGGCTTTTTATCTCAAAATATAAGTTGGGAAAATAATTTTAATCTTTTCAATGTTGCTTGCATTGGTATGTAGTATTAGTTACAGTAGAATCCTTTTACATATAACATTCCTGCATATAACATTTTCCTGGGAATATCAGTATTTGTTAAATTCCTTGCAGCACCTCAAATGCAATTTTTATCTTAAGTAAAATATCAGACATATTAACAATTCAGTTGTCTATGAAAAGATTCATAAAACAGTTTATTCTTGAAATATGAATTTTCAAGGTGATGTCTTGAAAATTACCAAGATAACCACAGTAGATGAGTAAGTAAGCATCCATAATGCAGGTCATTGTGCATTTATTGATGATATGGTCCATGGAATTCAGATCACTGATATTTTGCATCAAATAATTCAGATGAAGATGTTGAATGAACTTTACTAGCTATTTATATACAAAAAATATTACATTAGAAATTGGTTTTGCTTGATGTTTTCCTGCAGGTGTAATAATGTTTCCTGCATATTACATTTTATTTTACTGACCTCTTGAAAAAGCTATTAACAGGGTCCTACTGTATGTGGTTGGTTATGCAGTTTTTTTAAAGGTCGGATTCAGTATTAACCCAAACATAAAAGTATTTTATTCCAATTTGTACATAGTGAAAAATGTTAGAATTGTTTTATATTTGTACTCTGGTAAGTAATTTTGCTTGTAATAGCAAGTGACAGTACATGTTTTTTTGACTAGATGTATGTTTAATTTCAATACACACCAATTGACCAAATTGTATATATATTAACAGATTTAGCTTCATAGTTTGAAGAAATATAATAGACCTATTTACATTGTTAATTAGTAATGGGCAGATGCCCTAATTTCCATGACTGGTACCTAGGCTTTCACATTTATGGTAAATTAAATGAGCTGATTTAGTAATTAAAATTACGCCATTTCGTCATAAAAATACTGTATTTCGGCATCTATAGGCCGCACATTTTTACCAAAAAAAGACTACAAATAGTGGGGTGCGGCTTATATAAAAGATATTGGCATATAGTTATTTGTTCACGTTTGTTCATAAGTAAAATAACCTTCATCCCGCACATGTAAAATGTAAACATGTTGGAGCTTGCCCATAGACGTGGTACATGAGAAAATAATTTCTCTGCTGTACAAGAGAAAGATATCTTAGGTAGTCTGCATGCCCACCACAACTCTACAAGTGCACATTGATAGGATGCCATTTTGTGTAACATGTTGTTGTGATGGTGCTTTCTCAAGCCACGTTACCATCTGTGAAATAGTAATTGTGCAATGTGCATTCGTAAACATTGCGACATAACACAAATTTTCTGTCACAAATGTTTTATAGGGGAGAAATTAAGTCTGAATTTATTATGTTTATGTGGAATCGTTACTTAACAATATTTACAGGGATACAAAAATTTAGTTGCAGCCTTTACATGCATGCAGTCTATACACGCAAAAATACTGTATTTTCATTTTGTCAGTTTTTATAGCAAAAATTGCACCTGTAATTATTTTTTTGTAATAATTTCAATCAGACCGAAATGGAACTTGTTATTCATTAGTTTTGATGTGTACATATTTCCATGAAAACATTAATAAATATTTAGCAGTAAGGATGGAAGGGTAATCTGACAAATGTACACTAGGTCATGTAATCCACATTGTTGAGGTTGCAGTCAATTATGTGTAACCAGTCTTGTAGTGTACATGAATTTTGTTAACCTAATATGCTAGTAGACATCCTGCGAAACTGTAGTTAAAGTTTTTGAGCTATACCATTTGGGAATTGCTTTTGTTTTGATGTATAGTACCTTCTTGTCCATTGGACATGTGCACACTACTTGTCAACTTCACCCCATCATCAAGCAAATAAACTCATATAGCAAGGCTGCCACTGATTTTGAAATCTAAATCCTAAACAACACGCTCAAAAATCCTGAAAAATGCAATTTCAATATCCTGAAAAATCATGATCACACAAATAAAAATATGTTCATATTTAGCAAATTAAAAATTACAAGTGCACCAAAAATCTACTAATTTTTATTGCAAGAAAGTCTAATATTGTGTGAAATGTAAATAAATTCTTGAAATATAGATTCACATAATCTTACCACTCACTCACAGATATAACAAGACAAACTACACTCAAAACAAATATTGTCAAGGAAAACTACACTCAAAAAAATATGCCTAAGATACTTCTAACAGGAAATAGCATTTCGAAGTAAAATTCTGATTTTAGAAAAATACTGTTCATGCAAAAATTTCAGCAAGATTGTTCTTGAGTAAAAATATTTGGTATGCAAGACTAGGTAATTAAAAATGAAATCGATTCTAGCAAAGTTTCTTGCTTTCTTCCTCATTTGAAGAATAGGCGACATGCAAAGATGCTAATGTTTGTAAATAGTATAAATATGTGTGATCGTAAGTGTAAAAGTAGATGTGGCGGCCATGAAATGTTACGAATATCTGGCAACAGTGTCCGACATTCTTTGCTTTGTGTCAGTAGAGTAGCTAGCGCCATGGCGCCAGCTGGCTAAGTCGCAATTCACAATGTTAAGTGTAAAACGAAATTCTGTACATCTTGCTATATAGTTGAGCTTATCATTGCATGTGAAGAGAGCTGTGCTAATGAAAACTAATTGGGAAACTGGTTCAACCTTAGCTCGTGAACACTTTTCACAGTGTATTTTTAAAGAAAAAGTTGTGTTGTGCAGTGTTTTTGTTCTCGCTTGCTAGCAGTACCGGTATGTGTAGTTTAATAAACACGTGAATAATTGCTGTTCCAAACGACTAGGGTGTTATTTAATTAAAATTGCTCTGGTAGGCAATTTTAATGCCAAAACCAGATTAAAAGGAAAAATTCTTCTCTTTTAATTTGTTATTCACTTGCACTATGGCATGCAAGGTGCCAATGCTGAGGTGCTTACTCACTCTGTCTGTAGGTGGCCATGTTGTGTTTACATTTTACCGTGATCGTCCGCCTGTGGACTGTTTGGTAACGTTTGCCCATTTCTTAAATTGACTCATGTTGGTAATCACTTTCAATAAACGATAGCCTTTTGCAATATGCTACAATAACGTATATATAAGTAAATACACAGGTAACAAATATCCGTTCCCTCAATAAATCTCGTTAACCAGTTTTTTTTTGCAGAAGTGAATATCCGTGAAATTTCTTTAAATTTCATGAATCCGTTTAATGGTATTAAAAATCCGTAAATACCAACAAAATCCTCATAATCGTCAGCCCTGTTATATAGGCAAGTCACGCAACGGCAAACAATTAATACAATGCCTACAGGTTTATTCCCAGCCTAGTGAGTAATTACACACACGTGGTGATTATTAAAATTGCACTGTCCACCCAAAAGCCACCATTTGGTCGCCCAGTTCCAGCTTGAAAATTTGTACTGTTAAAAGAGTCGCAGACACGCCGGATCCAAAGAAGCTAGTTTGAAGGGATGCTGCAGGATGGCAGCACCAAACATACAAGGTCGTCACTGCTGCCAGAGCCTTGTGGAGAGGAGATAGATTTGTCAACAGCCTCTTGTCCGAGGAGAAGATAAGATATAATGGCACTGCCCACAAGCATACTTAAAACCACCCCTTTAAGGCGAGGCTAGCCATCCCCCCACCCCTCTTGGCAGCCTACAAGCTAACATTTTCTGTATATAAGGAGGTGCCAAACTGCAGCTCAGGACAGTTCATCAGCCCTCCAGCTTGTACAAGGCTGAGGGCACCAGCAAGGGAAGTGGCTGTCACCCTCACCTCGCAGTCTGCAAAGACTTTCGAGCAAATCTTAACCAGGGTTGTTCATGACCATTAGGTCGTATGCGTTGAAATAGGTGCTCAGTGAAAGTCTCAAATAAAAGCAATGCCATCAGCCAGAGGTATCGCAATGTCTTCTCCCGTTCCCTTACCCGCAAGCTAATCCTTCCAGTCCCCGGGGTAGCAGGTTGTGCCAATGTCCCTTCTGGACTGCCCCTCCCCCCCCCCCCCCCTTCTCACTAGAATCAAGTGATAATTCTAATTAATAATTGTTGTGTTTTCGTTCGAAACAGGTTTGTTTTCACCTGTCATAAAATTAACTTCACTTTTATATCATTGACATTGTAAAGAGCTACCTATGCATTCCCGTTGTTTCAATGTATGAATAAAAATACGTTCAGTTGTAACTTGAGCCCTTTGGTGTTCATTTTGAACAACCTAGAAAGTAACTTTTAATTCTATAATAATTTTCAATTGCCTCATTATAACTAAGCAGCAGCCTGTTGACAGGAGCTAACAACCCGAACATGTTCGGTTTTCCTCAGCTTGCACAAACCAGGATAATATTCCTTAAAATGTATAAGATTCTGGCGATACCTAAATATTGTCCAGAGAGCCTGCACCTCCAGTAGGATTCACCCAGAATTATCCAGAATCACTAGTACTCATTACTCAGTCCCAGTCTGAAGTAAAGACCGGACCCAGGAGGGTTTGAGTATACACCTGGCATTCAGGGGAATACGCTCCTGGGTGTGTTTATTTTTTAAATGCCTTTAAATACGTATAGCTATGCAGGCAGATTAGCTCATCGGGCCTTGCATAGATAGGCACACTGAATAATCCAGTAAACACTCCAGCCAACTGCCTATTTTAAAACTACAAAAATTATTGAACCACTATTTACCCCAGTGTTAACTCCAAGTGATGAACTTCCACTCTTATGTGAGGCGAGGCGGGGATTCCTTACTGGGCATATTCTGGCCCTGGTATAACCTTGATTGTATAGACACCCCAGATCAGTCAGTGTTTCATTCTGAACAAACCCCACTACCTCGCCTTTGAACTCCTGTACAAGAATCCACCATTACTTGTATAGTTCTCACAGCCACCAGAAAGTTATTAAGAA
This sequence comes from Dryococelus australis, assembly GCA_029891345.1. NCBI lineage: Eukaryota > Metazoa > Arthropoda > Insecta > Phasmatodea > Phasmatidae > Dryococelus > Dryococelus australis. The sequence goes on from CM056994.1 coordinate 95,798,665, forward strand.
TTCCCATACCTCCCAAACCCAACACTATGCATAAGCTAGTGTCAGTTACACAGGACTTATTAAAATCCTATTGGCGCAAAGTAAACTCATAAATGTATGATTAATTTCAGGCTGGGCTTTCCATAGGCATATTTCTGGTGATTTCCCTTATTTAACCTGTGACAACTGGCGTCACGACTTTCTGCCGCTTTTATGGTTGGCTGGATCAGACTCCCTGGGAGGGAAACATTCGTGGTCAAGCTTACATTTGGGTTTGATTCCCCTTTTCCAATTAAGGTCTATCCACCTAAAGAGTGTCACCCCAACTCTTCTAGCATGGGAAGGTCCATGACCCAGTCAGGCAATTGGTTTAGTCAATCTATAGACAATCCAGGAGAGAACCAGAGTTTTAAACCAATAGGAGGGAGTCAACGCTTACCCACTTGATAGTTTCACATCGTTGAGGTAGAAACCTAGAGTAGCTGCCCCAGTAGTAAAGAAGAAGTCGTATTTTATTTTTAATTAAAATAAAATGTCTTAAATCACGTCAATTGGCATCCAACATGGGGCGTAAGTCTCAGATAGCTAAGACTTTGTGGGACTAAACACCCCGTGGCATTTAACTCCTTATCGTACGTTATGTCTGGATCTGAAAGAAGCTCTCATGATTCCTTTGAGGTAGCGGCACAGGCCGAAACCCTCATTGACATGAACACAATGTCCCATGGAAAACTACAACAGTGCAGAAATACACATGATACAGTGGGAGTATTGTCGTAGGCGTTGGTCTGGAATTTAGGTGCCAACCATGCCGTCAGTATCCATTAGTAACATGCAACTGGCCCGAATGTGATTGCCAAAGGAGACACACCGTAAGTGTGTATACTGTGCTCCGAAGTATTCCATCACAGGTGTATAGGCTGGCTGGACTAGAGGGTCACTCATCCCGGTCAGTGCAAGGTTTGCAGATGCAACCTCACGCGCACACCATCCAATCTTTGACTGAGGATAAGCCTCACTTCCTCAGTCCACCCAGCAGACCCACAGCTCCCGTAATTTAGTGGTCACCCTCATGAAGACTTGCTAATCTTCCTGAACAATAGCAAACAGAAGTTAAAAGAACAACAGATTCCTAGCAAACAGTGGGGAGGCAGTGCAGCAGTGCATACCACCAACTGTTTGGAAAGGCCAAACCATGGTGGGATAAATATGGAGATTTTATCCTTGAATGGGGTTAACTGAGATCCCAACTTTCCACTTATTTTACTGGGGACAAAGTGGTTTCGAATCTGATCACAGTTTTCCACACTCAACCCAGTACCCTGAGGAAGAGTGAGTTATTTATCGGCAGGAAGGAGCAATTTTACAAGCAGATACACGCTAACAAACATGAATAGCAAAGGGGAAGGAGCATTGCCCACACCATCCTCTCCTCTGTTCTCAACCTCCTGCTAAACCCCCGGGCACAAACAATGGACGAATTAGCAGAGAGGTCAAGGGAAATATAGCAAAACAACCGGGTGCTGTCTTGTTAAGACACCCCGGCATGCGCCACCAAGGCCGCAGCCCTGTCCCTCTCTTTCAGACCCCCTGCTCTGGGCTGCACGCCTCCTCCTCAATCTGCTGCCCCTTTGCCATGCTGCTGGCGTTGCCCGGGCCGGCATCTTAACATGGACTGCCCAACCTTCCAAAGTCAAGGCAAGAGGACCCCACCCCCTCAACCACTAGATATACTACCTCACGGAAGAGAAACAAAGATCGGAAGTGCCCCCATCGAGACACGTACAGGGCAGTCTTCCGAAGCCCCCCAACAGACCCCTTGAGCTTAGGAAGATGCACCTAGGTATGAACTTTCAATGAACATGAAAACCACAACAGAATACCCAAGCACTCCTTCCGCAGAAACAAACACGAGGCCCACATCATCCAGGTAGGAAGACCATGACCTTAGTCGTAGAACGGAAAGTCACCCCCTCCACCTCTGCTTAGGACATGCGTCCTCCCGTGGGCACAAGGAGGTATGTCCCATAGGACACTTCCTTCAACCCCTGCCTCGTACCTCTCCTACTCTCCCCGATGCCAGATCGAGAGAATAAGCTCTAGAGTCAGAAATCTCGTGGCGGAGCCAGTTTGAAAGGGCATCCCATCAAAGATGTTCCGCTCATTATGATCACGGAGGCCAGTGTGCCTCAGGTAGCCCAAGCATCAGAGGCTGTAATGCAGCCTACTCTGACAGTACCTTCCCTTGTCAACACCGTGGCCGAAACTGGCTAGGAGCGACCAGATACGACATCGCTTGACGGCTTAACCAATACCCCTGCCTTCTCTCTCTCCTAGAGGAAGAAGCGCATGAACCGGAACTTGAACTGGACGAGGCACTGTACCCGCTGCCCCCAGGTTTTGTTCAATCCGTGTCACCTCCCGAGGGCATGGAAATTACCTAAGACAAGAGGTCGATTTTGTTCCCCATTTTGTAAAAGAGCACTGGAGGAGTAAAAATAGTCAAACTCCCTAGCACGCTGGAAAATTAATGTTTGATTTGACCCATATCCCCACACATGATTGCCTACATGACGTGACAATGTGTGTTGATAAGTGACCATTTATTCTTATTGCAAAATATTTTGGTATGTTTTCCACTTAAATATGTACTGATTGAAATGAATGAATAACAAGTTCAATTAATTTTGATTGCAATTGTTGCAAAATGAACAGATTCATGTTCTAATAATAATAATGCATAAATTTATTTGCTGTAGAAATTATTTGACGAAATGAAAATAATTTTTTGACGAAATGGTAAAATTTTACTGACGAAATTAGCTCACTTTATTAACAGCAAATGTGGGGCCTTATGTATGGTGTATAAATATGAATGTTTTATTCAAATGCAATGTGATGGTGCTGCATCTATTGCCTTTTCCGAAGGTGGTGATGCATTCAGTGTATCTCCTGGTAAAGTTGTGAAAATAGTCTTCTGAGGATTAACAAATTTTAGAAAATGACATAATTTCAGAGCATAGACTTTCCATCAAATTAAGTTATAAAATAATGAGTGGAAATAATAGTAGGCCCAATTGCAGGTTACTGATATAGCCAGCTGAAATAACTGATTACCACTTTCTTTTTGTAGTGTCAGTAGGTTCATTTAATTACTGTGCTTAAAAACTGAATTATTTAATGTTCAGCATTGATTAACCTTTGATTATTATTCAATTGAGCCTCAGGAGTTCTGGATTATAGTTAATGAATAACAGGTATTCTAATTACCTTTGAGCTCCATTTTGGCACATTTGCATAATACCAGTAGTGATTTTTTCAGTAGAATGATTTGACTTGTATGCACAGTCATTCATTTCTTTTGTTTTCTTCTTTTTTCAATAATTTATGTTTTATATAAAGCTTTCTGGTATATGTGTGCTTCACTTAAGAGTATTTAGAGAGTGTTAGTATGTTGATGAATTATGCAGGCGCAAGTGGAGGAAGAAACGAGGCAGAAGTTGGCCCTGAGTTCTCGGCTCCGGCAAGTGGAGAGTGAGAAGGAGAGCTTGCAAGAACAGCTGGAGGAAGAGGAGGAGGCTAAGAAGAACCTTGAGAAACAGATGGCGATGCTTACTGTTCAGTTGGCCGAGGCAAAGAAAAGAGCAGATGAGGAGACCGAGCAAGTTGTCCAGTTGGAAGAGCTGCGCAAGAAGATGGCTAAGGCAAGCAAAATATGTTGTTGTTTTTTTTTAGTCTTCTACAGGAAGAATTAGGGTCGTGTTGACTCATAATTATAATTTAGGCGTAATTGAACACATTTCATGCTAGAGTGACTTTTGCACAAAAAACTGGCAATTGATATTATATTTTATTACCTTTTTTAGTTTCAAATTAAGGTTTTAATTAGGGATGTATCGAAACCTTTTTTTTTAAATCTATTTATTTATTTATTCATTTACCCAATTAAATTTTTCCGTAACTCAAATCTGAATCTGAATTCAGATTACTGAAAAATTTGCCTGGTCTATTTGAAATGTTTTTTTCTACAGTGAGGAATATACTGTAGACAGAACTGCAATGATTCTAAGAGTGATCACACAAGTTAAACAAACAACAAGATCATTTAAGGTGAAATGTTATGCAAAACAACAATTGAAAAAATTGCAGTGAACTAAAAACATTATTAGCGCTGATATCATGGTGTCACTTTGCTCACGAGAACATGCCACCAAGTTACGTTATATTAAAGATAAAATAAATTTTAAACAGTTTCCTCAAATAGTTTAGAAGTGCATCAAGAAAGATTTTTTATGTAATTTTTAGTGTGGTTAGGCTATGTTATACATCATGTACATCGATAATTACTAGGGATGTCAAAGTCAATACCTCTATAACCTCAATTATTACTGGTATTGAAGAATCGAAAATCAAACGGTTAATTGTTATAAATCCTCTTCCACCTTCATATGATTTTTTTTAGGTTATGTTGCACAGCAACAGGCCTTTGGTTTTCCCAATAGGTTGAACCTGTACCGAACTCACATGCGTTGACCAGAATTAACCATTCAATGATGTTTCGACTATGAAAAAATTAAGAAAATTCAGTAGAACCTCGGTTATCTGCAATAATGCAAGGGAAAAGATAGTCGGGTAATCAAAACTTAGGTTAAAAGAGTATTTTTTATCTTGATGGCTGCCATGTGGCAGACTGATATTATCAGTGCTGTGTGGCACTACTTTAGTGGGAAAACTGCACTAGTTTTCTTTTTTGTGCACTTTTTGACTTCATGTATACTGTTGCAAGAATCATACAAACACACAGTGGAAATCTACCCGCACAATATCTAAACCTCTAAATGTCCTCGTAGACAAAACACCAAAACAAACTAGCAGTCACGAATGAAAGAAAGACCGCTACCACTATCTGGGTCGCTGACGCAGAACATGCATTGGCTTTTAGTCTGTTGTACAATATTTATTAGCACTGGGAGCAAAAGGATCCTGGACCAGGATTCTTAATAATATCGGGATTCCTGGTATTATTTTTCGGATTTTTTGTTTTGTTTACCTATTATTTAACTGTATATTAGATAAAGAACAGGTACATTTTTCGTACTATACATATTTCCTGTTTATGACATTTCCGTTTTTGAGTTAGTTGAGATTGAAAGCAATTAATCTTTCATGTTTAAAAAATATCCATCTCTTTTTTTTTCTTCTAAAAGTGGGTAGTGTTAAAGTTTTCAATGTACTGAGGATTTTATTTACTTAGACGTGAAGAAGCTGTCTAGCGATGTGTGGAATTATTTTTCAGTTGATGTAAATGATGCATTTTATGCATTTAGCAGTTTGTGCTCTGCAAAAATTTCACGGGATGGCGTTAGTCGCACAACTTGTAAATTGGAGAAACACTTAAGTAAACAAGAGGAATATAAGAAAATTACCAATAATGATGTTTCAGAAGATCTTTTGCACAAAGATGCATGTAGCATCAAGTCATCAAGTGTTCTTGCAACTTGAAATGTATGGTAGGAGCATTTTCATTTAGCAATGCTAAATGAAAGGTTACTTGTACAGTAAAGCCTGATATAATGTGGATGTTGGGGGTACGTAACTCAAACTTGCATTATAGCTTTCTGCGCTAGTTTGGGAGTGACCGAGTACAGCAGCAAAAAAGCCAGTGTTCTAATGGCTCTCTGTCAAACACGGAGCAAGTGTTGTTATTTACCACCGTAACGCGTCAAAGGTTTAGCCCCTTGCTATCGGAACTTAATTTTTTTTATCTTCATCAATGGACTTGACAGCACCCAAAGGAGAGAAACAGAAGGGAAGTGCACTGTGATGAAGGGTCACATGCATTCAAGCAAGAATAACTAAAAAAAATACTGCATTTGTAGGCAAAGGATGTATTTATTCCTCCAAGGGTGGTATTCACTGTGAGTTTGTCACATGGGTTGAAGAATAGGGTTCACCCCCTGCCTCCTGCTGGGCCGGTATGGGAGGAAGTGAGAATGAGAAAAGAATGCTCACGTCCAAAGATCAAATGCACACTTGCACTGCAGATGAGATCTATCAGTGCCTCCCGTGTTGTGAAACATGTCGCTTGCTTGTCTGATTTGCATTTTTAAAAAAAGCTAATTATTTGTGGCATGGAAAGAAAGACTGCTTTTCTGCATTAAGCCTTGTCCACAATAACTCGTCTTTCTGCATTAAGCCTTGTCCACAATAACTCGTCTGCTCGGAATTTTTTTCCTTCGAAAATCGGAAGATTTAGCCGGTATATATACATTATAATCAAAGTGTCTACATCATAATTATAATGATTATGTAGAGCTATATGCCGTAGGAGATTAATTATAGTCCTGTAAATGACTTTGAAGCATGAATTTTTCAAAAAAATTTGCAACAGCGGTCTGGTATTGGGGAAACATGCTGATTGATACAATTCACGTCAATGTGTTGAATTTCTATGATATTTAAGCGGCATGTTTGCCTCTGCACTGGCATGATGAGGCCTGGCAATCTTTACAGAAATATAAAAATTTAGTGCCGTCTACTTGAAATGTTAATTATCCTGAATTTTTTATCAAACACTTCTGACGTGGCATATGCACGCACATGGCCTTACTCGCCAATATGGTAATATAAGAACACATTTTATTTGCATATATGGTAACCATACAATATTTGCTGTAATGAATCAGTAAATTAGATCTCAACGCTGAAAGGAGGAAGAACGGTCGCCCGCATCTTCCGCCTCGTAAATCAATGTCCCCGACTTACGACCACCTGCAGACAGACCACACGCCTACTTGACCGCACACTTTCCACTTACTTATTTATTCAGGCCGGGGGACATAAATTACCCCGCAGTATAACCGAATCCGTGGTATACCGGGATGCAGTATTCCGGGCTTCCACCGTATTTCAGTTTCATTACTGTATAGCATCAGTGTTTGTGTACATATTGCTTAACTTCATAAGTTGACCTAAAATATTGTATAGAGAAGTTAAGAACTGTTGTATAATAATGTGTCTATATTCGTTTCAAATAAATCATTGATTTATCGAAAGTACTGATATGAACTTGTTAGGCCTAATTAGATAAGTCTGGGAAAATAACTTCACTTAGCAGACCATAAAGTCTTCTTTTTTTGTATGTCTAATTTGACCTATAAAACAAATTTTCAAAATGATACATTGACTGCAGATAAGTGTTGATATTCACTATATTAAAATTTACGGTATCGGAATTGGGGTGGAATTGAGTGAAAGGTTTTGCAGTTGGAATCGAGAATCGGAATCAAGAAAAATTTTATTTTGACATCCCTAATAATTACCGAAGTACACAAAGAAAGGTTAAGATGCCCAAAGTTCGTTTACATACTGTGCAGTCCTGTTGTTTTCAGCTTACATAGCGAAATAAGTGCTTTCGTTGATTTTATGTTCATTTGTACATTAGAGAATGCATTCTGAACACTTTTTCTTTGTGGTAACAGTGGATCTTCCATAACTTGATGGGTACCCGATTGAAGGTAATGGCACTGTCAAAGTGGTTTTGTCTACACACAGGTCAGCTGGCACAACTTTGAACTTACTCCAAAGGTTGCTTTCGGCTGGGTCAGGAAGGATCCTTTGTCCTAGTCACATGCCACTGCTTCTGCCTTACCCTCCCTGTCTTTTTTCACTTCCATTATCCCTCCTCTTTTGCTGTAAAAACAGAGGCACATTACACAGACTAGTTTCTTAATCAGTGTATGTATGATAACTTCAAAGTTAAGTTATGTGCCGTCTCGGCAACGACAGCAGTGCCAGCGGGCAGGCGGCCGCCGCCCGCCATCCTGTAGCGACTGACCGACAGCTGAATGCTCACTTTTGTCTGGAAAACCTGGAAAAAGTTAGGGGAATTTAACCCTGACATTTTGTAGCAACCCTGATACCCCTCTGAGATGACAAGCAATTGACAAAGTGCTGACTAGACTTGTATACCGACAATGGCTGATGGTGTGTTCCCTGGCTCTAAACAGTGCAAGCACCTGGAGGTGTGGGTCGTAGACCATCTTCCTGTCACTGTCTGGTGTGGTCCACAAAGGTAGGACCTCCAATCCCAAGCAAATACCCCTGCCACACCTTTGCTAGGCAATCCGGTTAGTGATACAACTTAAGGTGGCTGTCCCACCTGGGGGGGGGGAGGTTGTACATAGTTGTAGAGGCTCTACCATTCTATACACTGGGGTATGTGGAATGGGTGGCTGTCGAAAGATGAGATGTATGTTGTGACAGGCAGGCCCCTGAAGGGGATCTGATGTCCTACACTAGGTTCAATGTAAATAAGCTCGGTCCCTTGCTTGCCCTTTCTGAGGTCTATACTTCATGATAGATAGGTTCTACTCCTAGGACAGATAACTCTTGGATACGATAAAGAAATTAGTATCTATTGAAATAATAAATACTAGGTGACTTGTATGTAAACCAAGTAGGTTTGTGCAGCGGAAGTAAGAGCTACACAATTAATGGGTGGAGTTAATCCACTCCTAAGACTACTTATGATTCAAGTGAAAAAAATAAACTATAACTTAAGCAACTATACCTATAGGGTTACCTAAAGGAGGTACTAACTTACGGGGCGACCACTACCAGCAAGTGGTGGTTGTCGACCCTGGAGAATCGGCAACGGAAGTGAGAAGTATCTGGTCGATGTCTTCTGCAGACTATGGCTTCTGGTGGTAACGAATACCAGAAGGTGTGGAAGCCTCTGGAAAGTGGTGGCGGTAGCCACTGGTGGTTGGTGAAGAACTAGAAACTCTTGGAGAGGACCGTGATGGCCTAGATCACTAGAGCCCCAGCACACAAAGTGTTGAGGCGAGCTACTGGAGTTAACTCCCGACCTGGCCGCACACTGCCTTATATCTGGCTTGTGGATAGGTGCACGCTGGGTCGGGGTGGTAGGTGTGACGTGCCGCTCTGACGTCTGCCTGGAGTGAGCTGGGTTTGGGAACTACCTTCATATGTTCTGTATATGACCTCGGGTGCTCGGCGGCACTCTGCCATCTTTGGCATTGTGGTGACACACTGTCTGCCGGGTGCTTCAGGGAGACTGACATGTCACGTGGCCTCTCTGAATACCCTTCGTTTTACGTGCAGGAAATAGTGCGTTTGAGATGAAACTACTCTCTGTTCACTTTTAAAACTTGGTGCTTGGTTTGACCTTTGCTTGGGTTATAAGACTCCTTAGAAGAGAGAGAAGGGCAGGTCAGGAACAGTCTGGAACCAAGTAGCATCAATGTCCATTCCTGGGAACACATTCTGTTAGACATTTTGAAGTCGTTTCCTTAGGTTGTTGAAGCATGTGTGACCAAGCCGTAGTAGTATTTGGTATATTGGTATAAGCGGCACACGTCTTTAGACTAAGCAGGATGTGACAGGATAACCCTTCGCAAAAAACAACTGTCCCTATGAATAGTCTTAATTTTTTCTAACATACTGATTTTTCCGGCACTGCATTGTAGGCATATTCGTTGCCCAATGTTTTGCTGGTTTTGATGTTGATCATCATTTATACCTCCATTTCTGAGGAATCTCTACCAGAACACATCTGCCTTTTTAATATTTATGTTTCGTTAATACACATGTTATTTTCTTTTATTAGCTGTAAAAAACAGTATCTTCTGTCACAGACTGAATGACCATTTATAATTGATGCTCAAATTTTTCAAGCCTGTTGAATATTTTGAGCTGATCTCGAGCCGCAAACAGGTATTCGGCTTGAGTTTGATTTTCGAGTACTCACCTACCTGTTATAATAACATTATCAACATCCGTGATGCCAACCTGGTTCGGAGCCTAGAACTGTTGTTCTGTTCATGGCGCACTTGACAGGTGCCCTTCCCCAGTATGTCAGTAACTCGTCTTTCAGCCTGTAAAGATGCTGAAATAGCAAGGGGGGCGAGCAGTGGTATGTGTATGTGTGAATATGGTTGCAGTACTGATAGGCTTAGCTGTGACTGCGTATGCTGGGAGGAAATGTGGGTTGATGCTTAACTGCTGTTACTGGTGTATGCCCCATGGACTCTGGGTTGTGCTTAGGCAGGGATTGTGATAAGAGTATACCTACCTTGGCACATTGAAGCACCCTAGATTGGTAGGTTGGCTCTGTGCTAGAGCTGCTGGTCCTAGATGAAGTCTGCCAGATGGTGGTGTTGGTAGCGGGTTGGGTGTTTCTAGTGCGCAGATGAGCTGCTTCCATATACAAATGAGTATAGACAGACAGTTGACCCCATGATCAACAGATCGTTGAGCCTGAGAAGTGGCTATCTGCTCAGCCTTTGCCTACCCTGCTGTATGGTGGATCATGTTGCTTGGTAGAAGCTCGGGCGTAGGTAAGCTCTGATGGAAGAAAAGGTGACCTTAACTATGTATTAGGTAAGGGCGGGCCTTCCAGAGAGCTGTATCCTCTCTCCGAGAGCACTGTTCCCGGACTCTGCTATGCCCAGGGAAGCAGTTTATCACTGGCAGCCAGATGCTCAACTGAGTCAGATAACATTTCCAACTAGGGTAGTGTATGTACCCCCGAAGGATGGTGTGAGGCCTTGCTATGCCTACTTCCTGGAGAGCCTAATGAAGCTGTTTTATCGATGGTAAGAAGTCTTTGAGTAGGTTTCGTTGTAAGGGTTTGCTTTCATCCCCAGTGATGCCCAGAGAAGTGGCGAAGTGGCATTATTGCTGGTAACCAGATGCCTAGACCATGTTAGAGAGTGGTTCCTAATGGGACTGGTATAAGCCCGAAGAGCTTCTGGTCACAGATGTTGTCTGATCCTAAGAGGGTGGCAGATTGTTGGGGAGGAAAAAGGTGAATAGAGTTGTAAAAGACGAAAGTATGGTTTATTTGGATGTGTTCTGAATAAACCACATATAACCCAGCATGTGACCAGGTCGCTTGATGGGCAGGGATAACTATGACTCATATGGGGGGATGGCAGAGCGAGGACAATCACTGACAGCACAAAGCTCTAGGCACTCCGTGTGGTTGTGCCAACAGGGGGGTACAGGCTCCCTATCCCTAGACTGGTAGGGCCATGACAAAATACACGGGTTAGTGCGTGTAACACGGTGGACAGTCTTGCAGGCGTGTCTTGAAGGAAGATGATTAGCGAATGTACAGCATTATGAGCAGTTGAATTTGCTAGGCAAACAATTACGAACTGCCCCGAGGGGCCTGTGAGAGTTCTATTTTTTATATCAGTCTGGACAGTAACGAGTGAGGAGGGTAGGGGGTTACAATGGAGCTTGTTTCCCATCTATGCAACAGGATGTTTATCAGTTACCCTGGGCTAGAATGTCTTTCCAAGGGGCAAAGAGTTAGAATGCATTCAGTTTGCCAAGGCAAATGTACATGCAGCACAGGTTGTCTGCATCCTGGTTGTAGTGGACCTTGCAAACCCACCTAGAGGCAACAGAGCTGACATTGTGGGAGTCTAGCAATGGTGTGGTTTAGCATGGCAAAGTAGCATATCTGCGGTGGGTGTTCAAAGGGGTCATGGACATTGTCCGTGCTGCGTCAACCTAACCACAAAGCATAGAAAATTAGTTACCACAGTCAAAGTGTGTATGAATAATGCCTGAATATTTATTGTTAGTGTAGTGTTTAGTGTCGGTTGTTACTATAATGAAGTAAAAAATATTTGTGTGTTATATCTACACATTTGATCACGAAATGTTTTCAGCATTTTTGTTTGGAACTGTCTGTTTAAAAATAATAAAATTAAGTAGTTTAGCTATGGTTCTATCAGTGAATGAGAATTTAGTATTTCAGATAGATATATTGAATCATACATGCTGTTTTTTCTTTCTTCCTTGTTATCATTTAATTAATGAATAATTTTTGTTGGATAGTAAAATATGTCCACATTTGTGGAGTTAACTTTTATGGTATATACAGTATTACTTTTAGAAGTGTGATAAGATTTTAGTTCTCATATTGATCTTAATTTTTTATTAGGACATTGAAGCATTGCAGCGGCAAATTGAGGAACTGCAAGCGGCTAACGACAGGCTGGACAAGTCGAAGAAGAAACTCCAGGCAGAATTGGAAGACACAAATATAGATCTGGAAGCACAGAGGGCAAAAGTACTAGAGTTGGAAAAGAAGCAGCGGAACTTTGATAAAGTTCTGGCGGAGGAAAAGGTAATTTTATTATAAGTAATGTTAAAATTGCAGTTTTACAAATTTTCCATCTGTTTGTGCTCCTCCTTTGAGTCTTGGTTCCAAATTTGGACTAACGTTATTAATAAAATAAAAATTTGCTTATTATTTAGGTACCAAAATTTTAATATTTGAACTAAGTGAAATAAGCAGCTTCAACTGGTTTAGGTGGTTGCCAAAATATTTTTGTGGAATGATACTTAAAAAGAAATTAAACTATTAGATTTTCAATAAAAACAATATATTTTTCCCTGACATTTGAATATATTGTAGTGCGTACTTAACTTACATTATAGTACATACGTGACTTCAGATGACTTCATCAGATACATCCTTTTTATTAATACCAGCAAAAAACAAATAAGTAATGCTTGGTAAATAAAATATCAAAGGAAAAACCTAGTAATTGACGCATGTATAGGGTTATGATTAAAACAGGGCTGCTACCAGCCCAGAAGCTGAAATCCTAGTTTTTTGATATACAAATCCTGTAAAATCCTGTGATCATTGGGTCAAATCCTCAAATCGTTAGTCAGTTCACATTCCCATTGCCATTCCTCTGGGTGCCGTAGTATCTGACCCAGGAGGAGTCGTCTGGGGCTAGAGTTAACAGCCTCGTTCGTACATTGTTGCAGAGTGTAGAGAATCTTGGGAATGTGGCGATACCAGTGCTTCTGATTATCCCCTACATTGAGTAGGAGGCTCATCTTGAGTTCCTGGTTCCTGCGCTCAGTGGGGTTGGCTTGTGGGTGGTATGGTTTAGTTGTCCAGGTCTCAGCTCCCCATACTTGGTAGGCTAGCAACCACTTTTTACTAGCGAACGTGTCCTGTTGTCAGTAAGAATACTCTGCGAGTTGCCCTAGCGTGGGAAAATTTCATTGTTGAATTTTCCAATAATGTGGTGGGTCTCTTGGCTTGGCAGAGGGAAGGCTTCTACCCACTTGGAGAATAGGTCCGTCATGACAAACAGGTACCTGTTTCCCTTGGTGCTGCGGGGATAGGGTCCCATCAAATTGCCCGCCATTTGTGTCCATGGGGTATGCGGTCTGCGGGGTTTGGCCGTTGGTTTTCTCACGGGATACGCTTTGTTTCTGCAGCATGTTGTGCAGCCAAGGACTTATTGGCGGACATCCCTGCTCATGTCGTCCCAGATGTAGCGTGTACTGATGTCAGCTAGAGTTTCCCAGGTGCCTGGGTGGCCCGCTTCGGGGTGGTCATGATGGTGCTGGCAGATATCAGTGCGCATATCCTTCAGTATCCAGATCCTCCACTTGGCTCCAGGTTGATTTTTGCTTGACCAGATTATGTCGTCTGTATCATGAATCATTGAGAATGCTTCCGTATGTCTTTTACGTCAGGGTCCTGTTGCTGGTAGCGTTCAATCTGACTTCGGCTAATCTGGAGCTTAAGAAGCCTGTTTTGTTCAAATCATGGCATCGGGAAATTCATGGCCTTGCCTGGATAGTGCTGTACTTCTAAATCAAACTCGGATAGAAAGAGATCCCATCTTCGAAGTTTGGCCTTGTTGTTTCTTGATTCCCGTAGCCACTTAGGAGGTTTGCTGTCAGTTTCTTAAAATAAAATAAGTTCCCTCAGTTAATAGCGGTATTTCCAGACAGCCCATATGACCGGAAGGCATTCTTGCTCGTTGGTGTGGTACTTCTGTTCAGTGACATTGAGCCTAGTACTGGCATATGTTATAACAAGAGGTTTGCCATCAGGGTCCTCTTGGTACAAGGCAGTGCTGAGGCCATTCTGACCAGGTCAGTCTATAGGATCAGGGGTCCTTCTGTTTGTGGCAGATGTAGGTGCTTTATGTCTTGAAAGCTGGTCTTGAGTGTGAAAGGCGGTGCAATGTTCAGGTCCCCATCGCCACCGGGCTTCCTTCTCTAACAGCGGGTGCAGTGGCGCCATGAGGTCGGCGATGTTGTGCACAAAGTCTTAGAGCCAGTTACACAGTTAAAGGAAGCGCAGAGTTGGATCTTGGTGCAGGGTTTTTTGGTTTTCTGAATAGTCCTTATAGACTTTGCTTGAGGGTAGTTGCCTTCAGTTGTAACTATGTGACCCAGTTATTTGATTGAAGACTTTCTGAAGTGGCTCTTCGAGAGTTTCGCCGTCATACCGTGAAGTTCCAGGCCTCCCAGTACCCTTTGTAAGTGAATGAGGTGTTCCTCCCAGACTTTGGAGTAGACTATCATGTCATCAAGGTATGCGAATGAAAATAGCCCAATGGATCATGTTAGGACTTCAGCCGACATTAACCATTGAAATGTAGCAGGAGTGTTCTTAGTCCGAAGGGTACGAGACTAAACTGAAGTGTTTCGCCTTCTGGTGAAGTGAACGCTGTGTATTTCCGACTGTTGGGGTGTACTGCTATTTGCCAATATCCTGATTGCATGTTTAGTGTGATGAAGACTTTTGCCTCCCCTATGTTACGCAGGGTATGTGCCAGGTTGAAAGCTGGTGAAGGAACCGACAGGGTGACATTCAAAGCTTTGTAGTTCATACAGAACCTGAGCTTTCAATCCTTCTTTGGAACATATGTAATGTGGGAATTGTACAGTGAGTCCGATGGCTCGACTATTACTTGTCATTTCATGTCTTTGTTTCATGATGAGGCGGTGTCGCCTGGCAGAGACTTTGAAAGGTATGTTGTAAACTGCTGCGGGCATATTCAGCAGTATTTCGTGCTGGATGGTTCTTGTCTGACGAAGCATTTTTCCAGATCCAAAAACGCTGATGTGCTCGTCGAGGACTACCTTCAATTGTTAGAACTGAGCTTTGGAGAGTTCATGGTTTATTTCCTCTTTGTTGAGTGTCGGAGGATTGACGACATTGGGACAGTGTACCCAGTTGATAGTTACACCATGATTGTCGCCAGTGGTACATTATGCTTGATAGTTACACCAGGATTGTCGCCCGTGGTACATTATGCATTGTTGATGCTTAAGCCAGAGATAACCTAGTAGGAAGTTCTTTTTGGATGTCGGGTGACACAACAAATTCCTCTGGTGCCTTGATCCTATGAAGTTCAACAATGAGTGTTGTACAACCATTGATGGTGAGCATACAGTCCGGTTTGGCCAATCATTACTGTTTTGGTTTGAGGACGTATTGATACCATTTGTTCTTCTGTGAAGATGTCACTTAGAGCGATGTTTCTGGTAGCAGCGGAGTCTAGCAGCGCTAGTATGTTTTTTCTATTTACCGTATTTACTCTTGTATAGCGCGTCCTTTTTTTCCCAAAATAAAGGAAAAACTTTATGGGGTGCGCACTATACATGGAAAAAAAAAGAGGAAGGGGGAGTGGTAGCCATAAATTGTCCAGGGGTGTTGAGGAAAGTGGCAGGACTGTCTGCTCTCTCTCTTTTTTTTTCCCCCCTTCAGTTATGTGTAGGTCAAAACCTTACTTCTTCTCCCCCCTCTCCACTAATGGCATCCTGTCAGGCCACAAAACCACAGCTGCCACCACAGGTTTACGCCTCCCCCTCCCCTCTTTGTAATAACACCCAGATGTTGCTGGTCTATAATTCCGCCATCCCTCTTTGTTTCCATGGCAGTGGCTAGCGAGCCATATTCTTGGAAAGGGGAGTGGGGTGGGAGAAGGGATGAGGAGGCCCTTGTTTTTATTATTAGGGTAGTGTGGCATTCTAGCACCGCAAAAAAAAGAGCCGGGCACAGGTGAAAGGAGAAAAAAGAAAAACTAAGCTTGAAAAGTTGAGTTGCAGACGCAAGACTGTTCTGTAATATTTTTATTTTGGCTTTTTGCACCCAAGTTATTTAATTAAAGTATTTTCCAAACATATCACAATCACCACACGTTAATGTAAAAAAGAATTATTTGTTCCATACTTACTAATAGGGCACCACAAATTTTTGGTGCAATTTAAAAAAAAAAATTCCTTGGAACTTGTTGCAAAAATCATGGTGCGCACTATACACAAGTAAATACTGTACGTAGACTTTATAAGAACTATATGGTTGCTCTTCTGGTCCGGCATGATCACCCCTTTTGTCTTGCCAAAGGCTGCATTTCCCATCTGCGGGATGATTTTCTTATTGGTAGCAGTTTTGGCGGTACATTGCATAAGAGTTGTGCCCCCTTCTGCCACATGTTCACATAATGCCTGCTGCCGTGGGTAATCATTATGGAAGTGATACGCAGGGCAATACCAACATTTTGGTAATCTGAGAGTAAGTGATTTGGGTAGCTGAATATTGGTTCGTCATTTAGACGGCTTGTCTGACTCAGTCTATTTGGTTGGCCTCGGACGGTTGAGGATAGCTTGCACTCTAAAAGTATGCTTTGCTTCCCGTGCACATTCTATAAGTTTGTCCACTGTGCGTGACTTAGGGATGAATAGAAGGTTTATCTGTTTAGGTAACAACATGCGGGTTACATGTTGCACACAACTTTCTTCATCGCCAGCTGGAAAGTTATGGCAGTACCTCCTTGCCAGTAAATTGTTGAGCAAGACAGCTACTGAGTTTGAGTTGGTTCCACTCAGAAATAAATTCCCCATACTTTTGCCACCATTCGTGGGTTTTGCCCTTTCGTATTCGGCCATGAACACTAGCGGGTCCTCATGAGGATGTCCTGCAAACTACAGTAATTGTGGCTCTCCCGTGCACCAAACGGTGCTTGTGTGGGAAGCCGGCCCTGGATTGTGTGGTCTGTACTTGGTGGCCTGCAGACAAATTTCGCACTGGTAGACCATTCCAGGTCGGGTAATATGCTCATCTAGCCAACCGATACACCCGTAGTGGTATGTCTCCTCACACAGTATGCAGTGCACTGTGGGTACTATGCACTGGGCAGGTAATTTGGTTACAGAATGTGGTCTGACGTGTTCTACACTCGTCACATCGGTATTTAAGGCCATCGGTGTAACGTTTCCCAGCCTAGGCATGTATAGTGAAACCATTTTGGCAATGGGTGCACTTGATTGGGTGAATCCCAGTGCTGGGGTAGTTTGGCTTTGAACAGTTGCTGTGTTTGGTTGCGGTTGCAATAGTGCCGTTTAGCTCGTGCTCGCTCATGTCGGTTTCGGACATTGTTGGTTCCTGGTTGAACGTCACAGGATGTTTAATGGACTCCATGAGGTTTGTGCTGCAATTGATAGGGTCTGGCTGACCTGTTCATACTGCCTAGTTAATGTTACTATTGCAGTAAGGCCCCATGTTGGGCGCCAGAAAAACTCGTCTCTTTGACGTATATCACCCTGAGGGTCACGGAGAACATCGTTGCGTCGAGGTTTTTTCGTGGGGGCTCGATCAGGCACAACAGGTGGCTGTGGTTTCTGGTTCAATTTAGTCTTTACAGGGCACTGGAGCACGTCCAGTGTAAAGTACTGGCCTGGTAGCTTTACGACAGGGCATAAAATAATGTTCCGTGAGAGTGATCTTTTGTTTCAGTGGGTTGGCTTTAGGCGTATACTTGGCAATGCATAATCTGTGGAGCTTGCTTAACCTGTGTCATCTCTGACTGGTTTGAAGTAGGTTAGTTAGTGGGCAGGAGCTCAAAGGTTGTTAGTCATAGGGGTTGGTTCTGCCGGTTCAAATCCCCAGAATTATGGATTGGCAAGTCCATAAAACTGGTCCTGTCTGTTGTAAGCAAGCTGCAAACACAGGATGTTTCTCCTCACTCAGTTGAATGGGGCCTTTGAAGAGGTCCTTGGGAATCTCCAGCGTGGATGGTATCTGCAGGTGGCACAAGGCTTGAGCTTGGTTCCTCTGAGAGAGTTTCGCAAGTGTAGTCAGGAGGAGGGGGCTAAGCTCCTGCAGATTGCCAGAGGCAGTAAGCACCTGTGTAACCTTCTCTTGGATACCATTCTGATGGGAGTGGGGCATCTCCACTGAATCACACTCTCACATCCGTGAACTGACAGTAGGTGATGTGTTGTCCTATGCTGGTGTACAGCCACATGTAGTGTGTCCCTATCCCAGTACTCTGTGTTGAAACGGGGTGAGCCCTGAGAGTCAGGTCTCGGTGAAGGACAGTCCCTGCACGTGGGTGAGCGTCTCAGAAGGAACAGTCTCCTCTAACTCAGAGAACTTTAACTCCGGCACTGTGGACGCAGTGGAGAGAGTAGCTGCTGAGCAGGCAAGCTGGCCTCAAGAGGCTGAGTACTTAATGTTGGGGCTCTTCCACTCTGCCCACCTTGGTGTACAGAAATAATGGCCATCCAGTGTGCATGTGGGTACTCTGTTTGATATATTTGCGGTTGAATAAATTCCCCGGTCATCTGCAATCCCTTTGACGGCATGAGGTCCACTAGGAGGGGAATTAAAACTATGGGAAGGATACCCTTGAGTTGGTACAAAGTCTGTTTATTCCTCTTTAATGGAAATAGAAAGAGTGGTGTCGCAATACCTTCTAACATTGGCAAGAGCTTGCGGAAGCTTAACCTACGCTGAGCCAGGTGAAAATGATCTAGTCCTAAGCTAACAATGGCAGGGTAGACAAGCATTATGAAACTATGAACTGGTACTACTCCTACTACTGTTAGCCCACAGAAGGGGCAGCAGTGTCTAGGAGTGTAGACAATGTTGGCTTTGGTTAGTTCTTCAGCACAGTGTGCAGTGAAGACAAGCTGGTAGAGTGATATCCACAGCAATGAGTTGCGGTGGAGACCAAGGAACTGGAAGTTCCTTCAGCACAAATGCGGTAAAGGAAATGTATAGTTTGGAGCAAAATAAGCAGGCTGGTCAATTTCCCCGGCAGAGTCTGCGGTGAAGAAAATGAGAACTGGTCATAAGCGGGCGTGCGACCTGCTATTTGTACTCTGGGTGGTCCTTCCCCTCCAGTCAGCTGGATAGGGGTGGTAGATGGAGAGGAGATAGCAGTAGCATAGGTTCCTCAAGGTGTGACGTCACTGGCCGTCTTGGAGAATCGAGATATGGCGGAACGTACTGGTAGAGCCATGTGGCAGTGTGTGGTGGTACTGAAGTGCCTTGGAAGAATAGCCTTGGTGGCTCGGCCGGTGAACAGTACAATCTTCAGATTGGAGCACCCATCTACGAGCTGTGTAGACAGTACAATCTTATGTCTTGTGATGCATAGTAACAATGAAAATGCGTGGAAATCAGGCAGCAAGGCTTGCTCACTGATGAGGCGAATTCGTTAGATCATTATTGGGAAAGAACTCATGCATCAATATGTTAACCTGGAAAATGTCCTTATTCATGCATTTGTAGTGCATGCAAATTCTTAACCTTTGCTAAACTTGAAGATACTTGGACGAGTGTGCGTTGTTATATTTACTATATGTGCTGCAATTATGAAATTTTTAATAAAGGTGTGGTTTTTTTTTAGTTTGTACGCAGTTTCTAGTTTACAATGTGATACCTCGGCATGCGAGGTACTCATTTTGAAACAATACTGCTATGGAAATGTTTTTATACTGCATGTGAAACATTCCTTTAGTGTTAGGAATATGTTATAGCAGTGTTATAATGTCTGTCCGAATAGTTAAATTTGTATGGGCCATTACATATCAAACTAACCTTCAAGTTACGTGATTTAGGGGGAAATTATATTCCGCATTAAATATGTGAATGAAGTTGCACTAAATTCATTGCCATCGCCTAGTTATTTATGTTCTTAGTATTCTGTTGAAGTTATGTTCCTATCAATGTTGCATTGGCTTTAACATTTTATAATCAAAAGTTTTTTTTTGTTTCATAACCAAAGCAGTAGGCCTTAGCAAACTTTAGTGTTGCATGCTTTAAAAACTGTATAGCTGGACAAATTTTTACTAAACTTGTATTGAATAACAATATTTTTTGGAAATATGCTGTAAAATTTTGATTACTTGTATTCGGCCATTTGCTTAATGACTGTTGTTTTCATTGCTCATAATCTTTTAGCAATACGCAATACTTGCCATTTGCCTATGTGTAGTTTTGTATTAAAATATTGTTGTATGAGGTATTTATGCAATATTATTGTATTTGTAAATGTTGTTGAACATAATTATCAGGTTATTTAACAATTTTTTAAGGCACGTTACCTTCTGTATGAAGGAGTAAATACACCGTACTCTTTAAAAGCATGCCTTTCATAAATGGTGGAGCATACAAGCTGTTAACAGTTTTTAAATGTGAATGTTCAAATGTCTTTTGTGATTTTATTATGGGAAAAAGAATAATGTTGAACTCTTCTCTTTTTCTGTTCACAACCTAAACCAAATTTCTCATGACCTCAGAAAGGTTGACCATAATAAAAAGCATAAATATCTATCTTAAACAAAAAAATAATTGTGAACATCAATCAATTTACAAACCAATATAATTTACTGAAATTAACGACAACAGGTGCAATGTTTCTGGAATTTAAATCTTTTCCCATTGTTAGGCACAGATTGACTGTGGCAACTGGAAAAAATAAGGGTTTATATAGATGAGTGGCCTGCTAGCTCGTCCAGTGGCAGTGAAGCAGTGGTATTTTATTTTACCTCGTACGTTTTCTGAGACGACAATAAAATGTTTGCAACGGCATATGTCCATAATTGTTCAAACATTTTAAACCTGTGTACCGCTAGCCCTATTTTGACCAACATCCACTTTATCTCTTAGAGGGAAGGCATGGGTGACAACACTGTCCTCCACACCCTTCAGACTTGTTAGTACTGAATACTGCTACAAAGGTGGCGATGAGGTACCTGTCGAGTCCACCAGGTCACTAGCCACTGTGAACAGAGTGCCACAGCATTGGTCTGCTTCATCAGGGGATTCATCAGACTGAGCTTGTACCGTGTTCTTTGAGGGTGAACCACAGTAAGGAGATAGAATAGAGAACTAGTTTGTGAACCTTCATGGCAACTAAAGGGTGAACTAGATCTTGCTCTTCCGGAAAACCTAGGAAGGGACTGGGAACCTGGTGGGCATTGATGCTGGAAAGAGGTTGGTATTCCAGAAGGCCTACCCAGGATTACCCTACACATTTCCCCATTTTATTACATAACTACCCCATGTGTCTTTTCTCACTGAACACTCGCTCTCCCTCTCTTTTCTTTTAGTATCGGATGCTATTCCTCAACAGCAGGCTGGGAACTGGAAGGCCATTTGGATAGCTTTCCACAAAGAAGTTTTTTGGGATGGATTGTTAGGGGATGTGTTTTGTGTACAGTGATTTCAGGGTAGAGGCTGCATGGGAGAGGGACACCTTAATTGGCAGCATACCAGACAGAATTAATCAAGTGGGTGCAGGGTTCGCCCCTGGGTCTATGACGGGCTGTTTTTCCATACTGATAGCCATTTTACCACTACCACCAACTCCACCTTGCCCCAAGGCTGCAGCTATGTGACTGTGTCCCAAATGGATGCTGTCATGAGACTTCCATTCCACCAGGGACCAGCCACCCACACTACTTCTACTCCTATCAGCACTAATGTTAGACCAGCCACCAATTCAGAACCAGTTCACATTACTTGACCAGTCTTGAAAAGTCATATTTTATCAGGCAGGGCTCAAGCTGCCCCTACCGCATTTGCACCAATTCAGTCAGTCACATGTCCCATAATATAACCAGTACCTCTCAAAAACAAACCATCAAGTGGTTGTGACTCCAGCCAAGCCAGGCCACCTTACCCTCTCCAAACTGCCAAGTAACACCGTAAATAGAGCTCCAGCTTCACAAGGGGGGGGGGGGGGGGGGGGGTAAATATGCCAATTTCTGCCTGTGCTAGAGAGACAGCATTAAAACGAACATTCCTATGGTTACTTGTACCAAAACAGGGTATGGTATGTATTTTCAGTTATATATTTGAGGGAAGATAATAATTTGTTAATTGAAGTTGTTTGCATAGTAATTGAACAACCATATTTAGGGAACTTGGTGTGAACCAAAAGTATAGACTTTGTGGGAATATTTCACTGCAGATGCTTAAGCATAAGGCATATACTGTTGTATGTATACTGTGGCAGTGTGTTTTAAAACTTAGTTCTTATTAAAAACTAGGTCAACAGATGAAATCATGTTGGCAATACTATACAATAATGCCAATTGTGATAGGATATTTAGTTTAGAAAAACAAAATGGAACTAAATTTAGTGTGTAAATAGGTATTAACACAATTATATCAGAAATGTAATAGTATTTTAATAACTGCATGAAACTTGTGAAACAATCTGAATGTACCTAAAAGCAGCTAAAAATTTTTATAAGTATGCACCCAAGTCTGTGTCAGACTTTAAGCAATATTTTTGTTGTTACAACGTAGTGGAGTAAATATCTTATAATTAGTTATTGTGAATCACTTTTCTGCTTTATAAGTATACATAATTTTGCACCTCGTCAATAAACACATGAGTAACCATTTGTGTAATTTGATGTTTATAGGTTTTCCTGGTTAATAAACTTAAATTTCAGTCCTTTCTGAAACATTTTATAGTAATTTTGCTATGACATTTTTGCAGATGTTGTTGCCACCTATTATGTAAAAAAAAATTATTCATTTTTGGAGAGCAGTTTGCATGCACAAAATATGATGGCTTCTTTATACAATAATTAAATCCTCTTGCTGCCGTACTGACGGATAGCTTTAGAAATTGTCAACCATGCTTATGTTTTACTCTCAAAATAATGTGATAAATTTATCACTGGAAGAGTAACATATTAAATTTCATTAAGATAGAATGGTTAGGATATTAGTGAGAAATTACTGTGTTGCTTTCTTGTGGCTTTCTGTATTTGGGAATTAAAAAAGTGTTCCAGAATACTCAAATTAGTGTTAAGGGTACATGATGAAATAGAAAATTTTAATTCAGAAAATACTTCGTGTATACTTTGATAAAATTATACATGTAGCTACATGTATTCACTAAGTTGAAAGCTTTAATTAGAAGTTTTGAAACTGTTTAAGATTTAATTTACTTTTTAAAATAATGATTATAATTTTTGGTCACATTATTAAATAGTTAATATAAACATATTTCATAGTATTATATCATTTACATTTTGTAGTTTTGACAATAGATACAACTGAGAGCCTTGAAAATGTGTATTGTTTAGTGGGTTTGTTTGTGAAACATTGTGTTTGTTGCATAGGCTGTGGCAGAGCAGATAGCTCAGGAGCGAGACACTGCTGAGAAAGAGGCTCGAGAAAAGGAAACAAGAGTGCTGTCACTTACAAGGGAGCTGGATGAGATGGCAGACAAGGTGGAGGAATTGGAGAGAAGCAAGCGGCAACTCCAGGCAGAGCTTGATGAGCTTGTTAACAACCAGGGCACTGCAGACAAGAATGTGAGTACATTTATACATCATAAGTGGAAGTTGATCTCAAAGGAATGTGCTGTTTTTTCAAGTGCTGATTGTAGTAAAATATTTTTATGTGAAAGTCATTTTTATTTTTTGGAGTACCGTAATGATCTGCATTATTTGCGCACTATTAATACTAATTTTTTTCGGTTAAAAATAATGGTGCATAAACTATAAAATTTTCTATTCCCATAAACTTTTACTTCCAAGAATACTGTGTAATAGATTACATTAACAATCCTTCTACTGATATACATGAACACTTTGGCTTGAACGTACATGTTGCATCGCACATTGTGATGGACTGTATAACATGAAAGTTTGTTGATATAAAAACTGACAGGCAATAACAAACACCATTTTCCCCTAACGAACTGAAAACAACTGACTGTCTTAATCTGCTAGTTCCCAAAAGCACTAGGATCGCACCAGATGGCAATGACGGAAGTTCAAATCTGTACACAGTAATATTTACAAAGACGTCTATACACACAGCACTTAACAATACTTTAAGATGATGTGGCATGTATGTATCACATTAATAATTCGTGCTGAGAATGCTGCTCTCTTTTAACATTCACACACCATGTGGTTGTTGACACCTGCCACTAAGAACTGGCAACAGCATGTCGGGCTAGGCTGTTATGCTGGCATGAGTTTGCATGCATAACATACTTTCCTTTCGATATCTCAAAACAAAACAGAAACTGTTTACATTCTCACATTTTTTTACTTTTTGGCATCAGAAAATTAAACAGTGTAAAATATACCTGAGAGTAAAAAGTTATGATAAAGAATACTGAAATAACACTAATACAGTAATGTACTTTACACCTTATCAAGTCAGAAAATACACATATGCTTTAAAAAAAAAAAAAAAAAAAAAAAAAAAACATACAATATTTAATAGAATATAAGCATTACATTTTTCCCCAAAATATTGGTTTAAAAAGATGTGCCATCTAGAATGAATTACCATAAATTTTTTTGCTTGAAAACTTTTTTTTATGCAGCTGTGCTATTTGTTAGTCGTTATTTAAAGTTTTTGCAGCCGTACCATTTATAGTGTATGTACAAGATGATTCGCAATCAGACCAACAAACTTCGGGAGGTGATTCTTCATGAAAAGTAAAAGGAAAACTTATGTGACACTTTATACTTAAACTAAATATTGAAGGTGGTATGAGCCCTTAAAAAAAAGAGGTTTTAAACCGTATATGTGCAAAATTTTGGTAACGAAGTAAATACAATGACAACTCTCAGAACATTATTGTATGATATCGGGACCTTCAACATAAGAGCCGATATTTTGCACGAATATGGCTTCAAATCTCGTTTTTTTTTTGCAGGTAGCATACCTCCCTTAGTATTCTGTTTAGGTATAAAGTGTCACACATGATGAATCAGCTCCCGAAGTTTGTCGGTCTAATTGAGAATCTTCCTGTATACTAATTACTGAAACAATTTGTTTCCCAATTTTTAAAATTAGGTAGATAATTTTAAAAAATTATCCGTAAAGGTTTGGAATAAAAATTTTTGAAGTATGGTGTAAGCACTTTGTGAAACTGTTAATAAAAGTTACTTGATCTAGTGACAGGTTCTAATGCAGGATGTGAAATGCGATTTTTGCAGTATTTTCATAACAATATAATTGCATACATGTTCTGCAACAAGTAACACAGCGGTCTCAAACTCAGACTATGAGAACGGCCTGTCTATGTTTACGAAGGAAGTGCAGGGGCTACATTAATGTAAAAAAAATTTTTACTTAAGAAAAATTTGTTTACAATGCAGATCAGTCACTCTTGCTTGTACTTGAGAAACATAAGTCTGCAAATTTTTATTTTAATACCGGTAAATTAAAGAAACAGTCACTTATACACAAAATTGTAGAGAGATTTATTATTTTACAATAGAACTATTAATCAAATATTTTTTCAGATTATTTGTCAATAGTAAAAAAACACCTTACATAATTTTTGACACACCAGTTATGAATGGTAAACTCAAATGATGATACTACACAAGGACAGGGTCTCTCTACCCATCTACCTGGACACAGTGTAGAAAAGGTTACATTTTTTGACCAGAAACTTGAGCTCGCTTTTGTGTCACTAAGGCATTAATGTTCAGAATAATGTCTTTCGAACATGCTACTTCCAATATTGAGGGTAGGTGAATGTCACTTAACGTGTTTCTTTCAATAGATTTTACTTGGTTCGTTCTTGAAAACAACTGTTCACACAAGTATGTTGATCTGAACATTGACAGAACTCTTGCAGTTAGGTTATGGATATTTACATACTTGTCCTTTGAAACAAACTAATAAAACTCAGGCAGATTCGAGGAGTTGAATTTACCTTGCAGGAAATAATCACACTGAAAATCTATTAATTCATGCTGCATTTTTCCAGCTGCATTTTCAGCATTATAGGAAAATGGCGACGTGAATATTTCGAAGGTGTCCTCCATGTCTTTAAAGCACTGAAACCGGCTAGTAAAATCCTCTTTTAACAAAGCAATTTTCTCAGAAAATTCAGCAAATTTCACTTCTTTTACTTCTGCAATTGAAGCTTTAAGAGTGGGAAAGTGCACAAAATTTTTCTCCTCAAGTTGAGCTTCCCAAAGGCTAAGTTTCTTTTGAAATGCTTAATTATTATAAATCATATCAGTTACTATCTTGTTTTGGCCTTGTTTCATATTCAAGTCATTTAAATAGCCTATTATATCTGTGCAGAATGCCAGCTCGTGTAACAATTTGGGATCATCAAAAAGTGAAATGTCTTGAGCTTTACTTTCAAGAAACATCCTTATTTCATCTGTCAAACCCCAAAGCCGTTGCAACACCTGTCCACAGATAAGTCACCTTATATGAGAATGGTAGGGTATGTCATTATGCTCACACCCAGTGTCTTTAAGAAAAGCAGCAAACTGTTTGTGATTTAAACTACACGTTGATGATTTTTACCACAGGCTTCAGAACATTTTCAACTTTCAAAACACGACCACACAAAGCTCCTTGATGAATAATGCAATGAAAATGTACAAATGGATTACTCAACCCTTCATCAATCAACTTTTCTTTTATTTTTTCAACACCACCTTTGTGCATACCAACCATTGCAGGTGCACCATCTGTGAACAAACTTGCCAACTTTGACCAAAGTAAATTTTCCTCCTCAAACATTTCTTTAATTTTATCAAAATTATCACCTTTGGTAGTATTATCCATGGGTATTAATTTAAGCAGCTCTTCAGTTACATTCATATCTTTGTCTACCCCATGAATAATATAATTGCTAACTGAGCAATATCTGTTATGTCGGTACTCTCGTTGAGCAAGGGAGAAGTACACAAATTCTGATACTTTCCTAATTAACTGCTCATTTATATCTTTAGCTAGGTCATTGATTCTACTAGCAACTGTGTTTGGCGAAAGACTGATTTCTTTGAATTCGTTCATTTTTTCAGCGCATACCGTATTTACTTGTGTATAGCGTGCCCTTTTTTTTCTTCCCAAAATAAAGGAAAATATTTATGTGGTGCGCTATTCACGGGGAAAAAAAAGAGGAAGGGGTAGTGATAGCCATAAATTGTCCAGGGGTGTTGAGGAAAGTGGCAGGACTGTCTGTTGTCTCATATCTCCCTCTTACATCACTCCTCTCCTTTCTCTTTCTCTCAGCTACCCTTCAGTTATGTGTAGGTCGAACTCCCCCCCCCCCCCCCCCCCCCCTTCATCCTACCAGTAATGGCATCATGTCAGGCTACAAAACCACAGCTGCCACATGTTTACCCCTACCCCCACCTACTCTTAATAACACCCAGATGTTGCCAGTGGATAATTCTGCCATTTCTCTTTGTTTCCATGGCAGTGGCTAGCAAAGGTAGCGTGACATTCTAGCACAGCTAAAAAGGAGAAAGGAGAAAGAAGAAAAACAGCTTGAAAGGTTGAGTAGTAGGAGAAAAACAGTTCCGGAATTTTTTTTATTTTGGCTTTTTGCACCCAAGTTATGTAATTAATGTATTTTCCAAACATATCACAATCACCACACATTAATGTAAAAAAGAATAATTTGTTCCATACTTACTAATAGGGTGCCACAAATTTTTGGTGCAATTTAATTTTTAAAAATTTCCCCTGGAACTTGTTGCAAAAATCATGGTGCACACTATACAAGAGTAAATACGATATACATTGTGCAGCGGTAACTAAACACTCTTATAAACAAACCATCTGAAAAAGGCGTAGATTTTTCTGCAATCAGTTTTCATAAAATGCAACTTACCTCCACATTGGTCAGTTTTCTGTTTTACAATTCTCTGAAACACATTTTTTTGCACATTTAAATCAGTTTTCAGTTTCTTGAGTTTTTCATCTTGAAGTTTTCCTTGCAGCGAGTCATATTTCTCACCATGCACCGTTTGATTATGGCGCTGTAAATTGTACTCCTTTTTCGCTGCTAGCACTTTCTTACAAATAAGACACAGCACATGGTTATTACTATCACAACAAAAGTACTGCAACTCCCACTTACTAATAAAAACTCGTATGTTCATCTTCTATAGATAGTTTTTTACTACAACTCTGTTCTTGTTTAGAAAGTGACATGCTGAATTGAGAAGCTAACCATACTGTTTCAAGGATATGCTATACTAGTATGTACTACGAGCAACGCACATGCATCTGGCAATGCGAAATGCTTTGAAGCTAGTTGCACGAATGAAAGATAGATAGCACCATGGGTCCAGCCAAGCACTTGTTTTCATTCCAGGGTGATTGGGTGGGTAGAGCGAGCGTACACCCGTTTTGGTAAGCAGCAATGAGACAACAAAACGCCATTTGTATAATGTAATTGAATAAGAGATTTTTTTTTACTCATTTGTGGGTACCATTAAAGAGTAAGTGCCGGGCCGCGATCTTGAGACAGCTGGTGTAACACATCCTCTAGAAAACAACTGAAATTTCCATTGTAGCCAGTTGTCCGGATGAATGTTTGGAGGAACACAATGTAAAACAACATGCAGATCTTTGCCTTTAAGGAACAGTGCAGGTATCTAGTGGGAAATGCATCAGCTGCACATTGGAGTTACAGAGCAGTCATCTAGCAGCAAATGCACATTGGAGTAACAGCGTAGCTATCTAGTGGATCATGCAGCAACTACATGCTGGCGTCCTCACAGCTATCAATTGCATTACTGTACAATTAGTAGGATCTTTCTAAAACTACTCTTCACTGTTTTCACAAATATGGTCATTGACAGGTTGGTTACCAAAGATATTTGGAGAATTTTGGACTTACTTTGACCCATCCCCAATCCCTGTACCTAAAAAATTGCAATCTTTGCATGAAATCACATTTAATTGTCTCTAGTGCAAAACGACATTCAGCAAACTCTATATTCCAAGACTTGTCATGGTTCCTTTGAAAAGATTGTTATTTCGAAGGGGTTGTAATTGGAAAAACATTTTTAATTTAATTTTTTCCATGGTTTCCCAAAAAAAAAAAAAAAAGGTCCGTTATTTCAAGAGGGTTGCTATTCCAGGAGTCCTAGAAACAAGAGTGTACTGTATTTTTTTTTAAATTTAGTATATGGTATTTCGCCGTACATAGGCCGCACATTTTTACAAAAAAAAATTACCACCAAACGTGGGGTGCAGATTATATACGAGAGATTGTCAGCAAAAAAAATTTTACCCCAAAACATGTTTAGAAATTTGTCAACATAAAGTACATTTTAATGTTTTAACTTGAAGGAAGGAAGGGAAGAAGAAGGCAAAGTTAAAAAATATAAAAAAAACTTTAATTTGTTTCATAAAATAACCTCCATCCCGCACGTGTACAATGTAAACATGTTGGAGCTTGGCCATAGATGCTGTACTTGAGAAAATTATTTCTCTGCTGTACAAGAGAGAGATATCTTACGTAGTTTCCACACCCACCCTGGCAGTACATGTGGACATTGATAAGATGCCATTTTGTGTCGCATTTGCAGTGGTTTTGCTTTCTTTAGTCCGTTACCATCTGTGGAATAGTAATCACGCAATGTAAATTTGTAAAGATTTGCAACATAATACAAATTTTGTTTCACAAATGCTTTGTAGGGGAGAAATTAAGTCGGAATTTATCATGTTTGTACGGAATCGTAACTTATCAATATTTACAGGAATACAAAAATTCAGTGCGGCCTATACTTGAAATATTAATTATCCCTAATTTTTTTATCAAAAACTTCTTGTGTGGCCTATACACGCACGCAGCCTATACACGCCAAAATACAGTATATTTATTAGAGATGGGTTGAAACCCAATTTTGTGGATATTACCAATACCGATACTTTGTGGCCAATCCTTCAGGTAGTGCTAATACAAATAATTTAATTTGTAATTTTTATTTGGTGTCTTGAGACTGACGCATGCCCGCTTGTTCCTTCTACTTAAACAATTACAACTCATAACTCATCGCCATGACATGTAAAGTATTTCTTCTTCTACAGGCGTGTCATGCATGCAAAACTTCACATGGAAATTGCGGGCCGCTCAAATCCTACCGGGCGGCCAAACATGTGGTAATTCGAGGTTGCGTAACCCAGTGAGCACACAACTTCCCCCCCCAACCGCCACCCGGCACAGCACCTACAAGCTGCCAGCCGTCTTCGGGGCAAGGCTGAGCGCCACCAACACCGAAGATGCCCAAAGGAATATGATGGCGAGAGGGTTTTCGCTCCCACTCCAGTCACGCTTCCAAGGGTGCCCTGTTCCATGTGCCCCCTCCCCCACAGCCTGCCGCCACACCACTCACTGACTACATAAGTCAGCTGGGTTCACGAGTGTCTTTCTCCAGTTCATAGCGCTCGCTCCTTCACTTCGGTGCTGGGGCCGTTCTACAACTGCAATCTCTTCAGTGTCTTACCAGAGGCTTACCAGTGACTTCAACAGCTGCAGCAGCTACCAGAGGCTCTGCAGCTCCAGCCACCAGCGGCTGCTATTGACAACTACTACAGTTTACCAGAAGCTCTTCATTGGTAATGTCAACATCAAACATAACTTACTAGTAGATCAGTAGCCTTCGACGAACCCTGGCCTACTATAGGCAACCCGTTCTTTAGATAGCTCGTTTGTTTTATATATTAGTACAGCTTTACGTAACTTTCCCAACTAGCTTAGAACTAGGTCACCTACATCTGGAGTTTGTAGGATTTCTTCCAGTAACCCGGCTGCTTGGTAGTGAAATAGCACAAGTCAGTTGTGTTTATTTTGTTCGCAATAAACACAACTTTGTTCTTCTCAACTGCGACTTTTATTCTAGAGTAATTTCAGATACGTCTGCAGGGAAGGTACCAGGTGTGCACTACCGACCGAAGTTGCGGCCATTTTATTACAAACTAACTACGGCTGGAAACTCCCTTCAGGCGGCTCTAGTCCTGAAAAATCACATTAGCCGGTCACCTGTCGAGTCCTCAGCCGGAGCACCTAGGTGCTGGAGAGATAATACAGGGGAGCCCCAACCATTAGGAATACGTTTTCAATCCAGAAGAGACAGTACATCTGAGTTGCAGTCCTACCGGAGCACCCAGGTGCTGGCCGAATTGTTTGCTTGTGTGATACGGCCTGGCCTGTGTGGAAAACACCCCAGTAGAAGCAGTGGGAGCACCACACAGCACCAACACCTCTGGTTCACCCGCTATGGCGGTGGGGGGGGGGGCCTTCTGAGTCACCGGGCTCATGCAACCAACCTATATTGGGTTTACACTAATATAGGGATTATCTTCACCTCCATACTCTATAGGGATAATCTTAGTCTCCATATCAACTATTTTCGGCAACGGTCCTACTCTATGCCTTTTAAGTTCAGGCGCGGCGCTAGGAGGGAGGAGCAAAAGATTGCGCCCCTCGCTGCCAAGCAGCTGGTTACCGAATTAGCTCAACCCACAGTCGAACGTCAGGCGGAATGTGACTGCACCGCATTAGACAACAGGAGAGGCCAACCTCTCTCGTGTGTGATTGCTCCCTTTTTATCACACCACCAACCTGTATGTACGTAAATCACCACCCAGTCTCAAGTGGTTACTTGCACGGGACGGAGAGTCTTCTGGGTCTTGCCAACCACAGATTCTGGTGCCCTGAGGCAGCACTTTGGAACGACAGGTACCGTGTTGGCTGACATGGTGCCCTTGACTTTGCTGCACCTAACTGCACCAGCCAGCAGGCATCCGTTTCACTACAGTAGGCTGAAGAATCCCATGGTAACCGAGGTACCCCCAACACCTCCAGCCAACTGAGTACGACTAAACCCACTGTAAGTAAACGGGTATCCGACAGAACCCGACTTGTCAACCTGGCAATTGTCAACTACATCCCGGCACGTAGAGAAACATACCCAACTGAGGTCTCCGGCCCAAGGCGACCTTTGGAGTAAGTTCCCAGTTAAACCCATCAGCTGACCTGCGTGTTACCAAAACCACTTTGACCATGTCATTACCTTCATCCGGGCACGTGTCAAGACCATCAAATAACTTTTACCACCTCAGAAAATATGCACTTAACACAGCAAATGGCTTTGTGGGAAGCAGCTTGTTTAACTTTAAATTTCCCCAAATTATCACTTTTTCTATTCCCTTCCATGTCATATTTAAAATTAGCATGTAATTAACCATGTAAATTTACAAGCTAGTGTTTTTCATATTTGGTTACCATGTCCAACTCAAGGTCACATCCGCTATTTGCACTAGATGCACAAAGAAATTGGGATTTTTTTTCCCCAAGAAGTATGGAACATGCATTTACTATAGTGTTTAGTAACACATTTGTACAATTTTTTAAAATATAGATGACAAATGTTTACCCAGTAAATTTACTACAATGCATTATTTCTAATGTATTTTTTAAATACAACCGTAGGTATAAATTTTATGATTGGCCATGTAAAAAAGAATGATGCGTGTATAATTATATAACCAAGAGATTTATTTTTTCTTATAAAGAAAACAATATCTATTGTTCCAGTGACCATCGATACATTAAAAAAAACTGTAATTTAATAATATTAATTATGAATTCAAAAATTGAATCATTGATGTAACTATAAGCAATCAAAGTTAATTAAAAACTCTAAAATCTTCACTTTGGAACATCCCACAGTAGTGCCAACCCACCACAAAAAGAGTAGAAAACTATGGAATTTTAGGGCACAGATGTGATGGAGATGGCATCATGACCTATCGCGATCATGTATTTTGTGCTAAGTGCACTCAGCTGCTTTGATGACCAACATTCATGGGTAGGACCCTACTTTTATGGTAAATGAAATAAGTCAATTTTGGCATTAATATCTCGTCATCTCGATCAACGTTTTGGCCAACAGTTGATAGGTCGAGGTGGCCCGATTTCTTGGCCTGCACATTCGCCGACTTGACTCCGTTAGACTACTTCCTGTGGGGCCACATGAAGGGCTTGATTTACGAGATCCCTGTAGAATCAGAGGAAGATTTGCTGGTGCAGATTATGGCTGCGGGGTAAATTTGAACTTCCAGGTATTGGTGATAAGTGTGTACCAGAACATGGTACGTAGGTACTTGTGTTTGTGTAGACGTTGTTGGTCGTCACATCAAGCCCTTCTTCTAAGTAAGTGGACCCTGAAGAAAAACAATGTACAGAATGTTGCAGATGTGGGAGAGATCAACATGTGATTTGGTGGTGTTTTGTTTGTCGCAGGGAAACGGTGCGTTTTCGCACCTAAGTTCCTATGCAAAACCTAACCGTTTTGGTCCCCACTACAAGCCCTTACATTGTGTAATGGGAATT
Source organism: Dryococelus australis (assembly GCA_029891345.1). NCBI lineage: Eukaryota > Metazoa > Arthropoda > Insecta > Phasmatodea > Phasmatidae > Dryococelus > Dryococelus australis. Next base: position 95,831,892 of record CM056994.1, read on the forward strand.
TAGACACATCTTGTATGTGCTTGCAAATTGGAAATAATTGTATTAGTCTTTTTGTTTCGGGGTAAAATTACACCAAATAGCCAGTGTTGTAAAAGATAGCGGACGTGGCAGGTTGGGCTAAAGTGTCACCACATATCGAAAAACATAAAAGAGGGAAACCTTTACAAAGCGGACAAAAACAAGTGTTGATTAACGTGTATAATGCTAAGTGTAAAGAATTTCCTCTGTTACCTATACGTAATATAGTGGGAATTGTGTATCAAGAAACTGGTGTTTTTGAGCGAAGTATTTTTAGAGCAAGAAAAGAATGCAAAGTAATATGTGTTTTAACCACACCAAACAAAAAACATGTGTGTAAAAATTAAGTGATAAGTACGACAAATTTGTGAAAGATGCTGTAAGGTGTAAAGTAGATCAATTTTTCTTTAAAAATGAGCTCCCAAATACAACCAAAGTGCTACATTCTGTCAACAGTGATCCTGACTTGCTAAATTTTAAGCACTCAGCGTTTCACAAATTTCTAAATCTTTTAAACTTCTAGTTTGTGAAGCGTCAATAGGAATTCATTCTTAATCGATAGAGAAGACATATCTTTGTAGTGCCATGAGTATCTGTGTACAGTGGAATGGTACAGGGCTATGGGTCAATGTGTGTATTATCTAGATGAAACATTGCTAAATGGACACTTCATCTCAAAAGTGTGGGTTGACAATGGAATAAACAGTAAACGAAAGGCCTCTCTGGACGGTCTTTCCACAGGACTATGACGACCTTCAAGTCCGTTTCATTGTAAATTTGGAAGATAGTTCTTCAGATAACAGCGACTTGATGGTATTGAGCCATTTTCAGATGTTGATGTATAGGTGAGTATCTCAACCTTGATACTCGGTATTCTTTTGTAGTGTTTGTTGACAAATTATTTATGTTATTAGAATTTGTAATGATTTGTGTAATTAATAATTGAGGTTGTGCCCGCTTCTTACATGACACGTAAAACATTGCTTTTATTATATGAACAAGAAGGGGGCTTGATTTACAGCTAATTGATAATGATGCAAGTGGGTGCTGGCAACAACCAATACTGTCCAACCGTGCGAACAGGCAGAATGATATAAGCTGCTACCTTGGAATGGATAGAATATAGTTTACCAATTGTCCGTAAACACGCAATGACCTTTACCGAGATATGAGTTCATAAGTGATTTCACAACAGTGTCAGAATAGCTTCCCAAGTTCTTGTCTGATTCAATATTGCTGTCTTTGTCAGTATGCACAATAAAGTCTTGAACATAGCCTGATTTGCAGTCACAAAGCACGAAGAGTTTTACTCCAAACCTATGCCTTTTATTTGGGGGATGAACTGCTTGAACGAAAGATTTCCTTTCCAAGGCACTATACTTTCATCTATCCAGATATTCTGGAATGGGTTGAAAAGAGTCGGGAAATGGATTATCAGTGTCTCAATAACAGCACTTATTTTGTAAAGTCAATTTTTTATCTGGGCCTAGTCATAAAAATGAAGCAACCGCATGGAGGTGGAAATCAATGAGTCAGTAGAACAATAGTCCCTGAGTCTATTTTTTGATGTGCGAGCCATTAGCAATACGGTAGCAAGAATTACGTATAATTCTGCCACACTTGTTGGATGTCATTTTTTTTAGCTTTGAGTTTTCTTTTACAGGCATATATGCAGAAACATACGTAAAATATTTGTTTGTTTCACAAGCAATGCAATCTATGAGATCCAAATGCAGTACTTGCTTGAAAATATCTGCCTCTAAAATTTGGTGGCAGATCAGTATTGTCTGCAATTCCTGATTCAGAAGATTCAAATACGAAATTCTTTGGGGAAAATTCTACTTTTGAAAACCAGTTAAAGCTGTTACAGTATTACCAGCACCTAGGTCAAATACACTGTGTTTAGAGAGAGAGAGAGAGAGAGAGAGAGAGAGAGAGAGAATAGTTTTGTGTATTTTCTGAGTGATCAATTTCACTTACGTCACACTTGGAAAGTGCACATGGTTTTCTCTTTGAAGCCATCGCAAAAACATGTAAAGGAAAACTACTTTTCCCACCATAAAAATTTGACTATGTAAAAAAAAAATGTGCTTTCAGTCAGTTCACATGGCAAACTAAAGATAGCGGCACAGCACTTTTCATGCTCAAAAACAACTAAAGGGTTCAATTTATGGTTACAAAGAAAAGTATAAATTGTTCTGTTTGCTTTCAATTAACTCAAATGGCAAACAAAAGGTAGCTGCACTTTCCAAGCAGTTTTAAAGAAATGTGAACATTGTTCTGGAGGCCAAAACTTGATGACATGAAAATACTGAAAATAAATATTTCTTGCAGTAAAAACGTGTGCTATTATAACATTCTAACTCGGTTATCAATTTTTAAACCCAAAAGTTGTATTGCCTCTGCCTGTACTTCCTAAAGTACCATTATATACTGTACTAAAAGCTGTTCACAGTAAAGTGAGCACTTTGGAAAGCCTACTAAATTTCTACTTTTAGCCCGTTGGTTGCGTATCTTTCCAGATACCTGTCAAAATAAACACTACAATGCGACTTTCAGCTGGTGTTTACATCAGCACGTTAATTTCAGGAAATAATACGCCTATAGGTTTTTGAATATTGATTGATGTTCACAGTTCTTTTTGTGTTAGACGTAAATTAATGCCTTCTAATGTGGTCAATACTTCCAAGGACGTAAAAAAATAAATGTTGGATTTGGATTGTCAGCAGAATAGCAGAAAACTAAACATTATTCCTTTTCCCATTATAAAAATCATGCAGAGAAGGTTTTGAAAGTTCACCTTTAATAAATCTTACTGCTGAAATGTGCCCCCCCCCCCCCCCCCCCATCTACCCTCCAAAAAAAAAAAGCGTGCTTTTAGATAAAAGGGTATATTTATTTTTTCATACAGAAGACAACGTGCCTCAGTCAATTTTTAAATGACCTAAGAATTATGTTTTAACAACATATATGAGTAGAATTATATTGCATAAATACCCTACAAATTAATAACTTAATACTGAACTATGCACAAGCAAATGGCGGATGTTGCTATTACATTTCGGGTAACGAAAACTACCATAATGATACTCAATGGCTGAACAGAATCAGCATACTTCCATTGTAATATTTGTCACTCAATGCAAGTTTCTTAAATATTTATAAAGCCACTCAGTTTTTAAAGCACATTACGCAGATATGAATGTAACTTCACCATAATATTAAATACACAATACCTATTCAATGACAATGCATTTCATAAAACTGCATTCACACATATAATGCAGATTCTAATTTTGCCCCAAATTACTTACTTTTAAAGATAGTCGTGGAAATTAGTACTTACTGTTTGATATACTAGTTCAAACAAATTAAATTGTTATGACAGACATTATAATACTGTTTTAACATATTTCTAATACTAAAGAAATGATTCACTTGCAGTATAAAACATTTTTATGTGGTTATTGTTTCAAAACAAGTGACACGTGTTCCAAAGTATTAACTCTAGGATCGTAAGTTCGGAATCGCCTAAATACCAAATCACACACACATTTATTTAAGCTTTTAGAATTGCAGCACGCACCACAAATACAATGAAACACACTCATTCAAAGTTTTTCAAGTTTATTCCAGGTTTAAAAATTCATATTGACTTCAATTTCATGAAGGGTCACATTTTTCAGGTAGGTGTGAAATTTCAAGGATTTCTGGGACAATAAGCTACAGTATGTAGAAATATAGGAGCAAGCAATAACAAACAAAACCACTTCACTAAAAACACGTATGAAAAATGTTTTATTTGTTACGTTAATGAATTCTTTATTACAGAGATTACAAACATACATTAAAAATCACGTTAGTCATAAACTGTTGTTTTGGCGACACATGTGGACCAAAAAAACAATGAACTAGCTAACTTGAACATAGCAGCTGCCAGGTAATGATATGAATGAGTTAGCAACATAAAATGTGTTACAATTATGCCAAATTTTATTCTTATTTGCATGCAACAAAAACAGATTGAATTGCATAATTATTTATATTATTCAGAGAACACTTCATAAGTTCATAGCTATACTTATATTTACAATAAATTGACGCGTGTGCGCTCCTTGCTTTCTGTGGGGGAAACTGACCACCCTCTCTGGTTTGGCTAACAAGAGGGTATTCAAACTCCAGAGTGAAGCGGATTGAGATGGACTCCTGCCCAGGGAGTTCAACCTTCATCCTCATGACTAGGGCTGCCAAAAGGCAGAATGCCAGTGGTCCCAGGGTGTATGGTGGTAACGGGTGGTGATTAATCAAGGGTGATGGTGGCGGTGGATGATCTGTCCAGGTTTGTAGAGGCTATCCGCAGAGGCCTCTTCGGTCAGCGTGCAGGAATATAGTTGACTGGGAAATGGTTTCCACGTGGTTTGTGAACAACCTTCGGTGGGAGTCGAACCCGGATGATTCTTCCAGACGCCAACTTCATTATGCAGGAGTTTGGCAGATCCACCTTAGACAGGTTTCGAACCCGTACAAATTTACCTGAGGCCAACTTTATCACACACGAGCTGGGTGGATTCACATTAGTTCGGGTTACATCGGTTTTAGTTGCACTTACTACTGGTGATGACGTCCTGGCTGATTAGAATGTGTTTCTTCTGAATCGTCGTCTGGCCAACAAGCGCCTAGTAAGTGGTCCAGCGGAGATTTTAGTGTGGGTGGTAAGATTGATTCATAATACGGAGGTAAGCACTCTGGTTCCGTAAATGGAGGCTTTACTTTACTAGAGGTCACAACGTTTACCTCTGCAGTGGCCTGCCGGTATAAAGCACATCTTTCGTGGTGTCTTACGTGGCTCTTAACTCCGCAGTGTTTACTGTGCATCAGAAATACAGCCTTTTACCTTTCTGCTGACGTACAGTCCTGGAGTCTAGACTTTAGCAGTCCTACCCAAGGCCCTGTCGTATGAGGTGCAGTCCGGTATATAGTACTACGTTGAGTAATAGCCGAGAGAACACCGGAAACCCAGGAGCATCGGCATGCCCATCTAGGGCTCAAAACATTTGCAAGCTTCGTCTCCTGTGGATTACGGTGCGCCTCACAAGTGAATCTCAATGTAGTTTATTATTGCACAAATTAATTACTCACAATTAATGAACAAAAATGAAAAGGGATCTAAAACTAGAATTACGGTAAGAGAGTCAAGATTTTAAATTTGCATAAAATTTATTACGTCTAAATGGAAACTGGGAAGTCCTGGCTGACTGATACACAACTAAGCTAACTAGAACAATTATAAAATTACAATGCGTAGTTAGAACAGGCAAAGACAAGCCTGGAGAAATAATTAAATAATAAGAAAAGGTCAAAATACTATTATACACAATTCACTAAGTTATGTAATTCACGCTGTTCACAGCATGTACTAAGTAACGGGGGTATCCAGGGAGGCGTTACTATCGCGATGACCTGCTACCGTGGAGTAAAAGAAGTTGACTGTTGTAAAGGGTAGTGGGTACAGGATGTCTGGTTAGCTCTGGAGAGAGCTGATGCCTTACGGTCAGCTGGTGGGTTGGAGTGGTGCTGCCTTCACAAGCTGCTGGGCTGAAGAGTGTGCTGCCTTCACAAGCAACAGGCAGGAGTTCAAAGTCATGTTGCAGGCTGAGGAGAGAGGTCTTTTTGCAGACCAGGGAGAGCTCGCTGACCTGCTCAGCCGATGAGCCCTGCATCTCTGCTGAAGTATGGTTCTGGACTTCCTTATGTATGCAAAAATACCTTCATCAGCGATCTTACGGGTATGCGGGATAGAGTAGCCTTCCAACACAGGGGTAGTTTTATCGAGGGTTGTGGCAGCGCTGCTCATTTCTTATCTCCCTGCTTGGAGGCGACAATAAATTTAAACACCTCTTCCTGAGGTTTGCGAGTTATGACGTCACAAGGTCACAGGAGTGCTGCCATCTCGTGGAACTTCTTCCACAGCTAAATAGTAGTGTAGTGGTTCATCAAAAATATAATTTATTCATAGGGGTGGCGCTTGCATGCAGGGTTTCGGGCGGGCTGTAGATTTCATAAATAAGCACGTCAATTACTTTAACGTAAGTGGCTGTCCAGCGCGTGAAGTCTCCTTTCTTGCTACGTGAAATTACTTTACCACTGTTACTGACTTGCCCCGAGCCCCGGTTGCTTTTAGATGGGGTAAAGTTGCCCGTAGAGCACGTATCTGTGCTGCACAGCATGTTGGCATGCGTCAAAGTTTATTCACAGAAAATCTGAGAAATATGATTGAAATAGTCTCATTAGCCTTTAGAATGAGTTGATCCTTAAGTTTATTCTTTACCAGTATACTTGTCACCACCAAATAATAAAGTACTTGCCTGTAAGAAAGAGCTTGGTGAATTATTTTAAATAAAGAAGCTTAAGTATATTACGTATTTAAGAAATTTTGTTAGAAATATTTTTAAGAATTAAATTACTCTTATAATGTAGCAGAACAGGCTAAATGTTGATTTGACAGTTGTCCGTGTAATTTCGTCAGTCACTGAGATTGGAATTATTTTTATTTATGTGTAAAAGTTAAGGAAGGGCTTTATTAAAGAAGCAGTTTCTTAATAATTCTGCAAACATTTCTATTTTATGGCACTTCCATTTTATGTGAATTATTTTTGATGCTATACTTACAACAGTAAATATATTGTTTCAGTAGAAACACATTACTTATTTTAAAATTTAGTAATTGCTTGTACCTCTTGTGCAATAATGACTGGCAAACAAAACTTTAAACCTGAAAATTAATACAATTTGTATTTTGAGTATGATTTCTATTGAGTTATAGAAACATTTTTTTTAACTAAAATATTTGGTCATATTGTGCATCAGCATTTAGAATCAGACCTTTGTATATAAGCTATAATAACTCTGCTGGCAAATAAACTACTGAACTGTTTTTTTTTTGTAAATTTGGTTGGTGGATCTGAAAATTAAGATGTAAAGATGTAACAATACTGTAATTGGTGGAGTATAGACTTCAGATATTGAACATTGTGTAAAGGCAATTGTAACATTAATTTTTTTTGTTTGCACAGTCAAAACTATTACTGCAGAAAATCTTAAAGATTTGTACTGCATGTCACTACGTTTATTTCCATTTTGACTCTGACAAATAGTGGGCACCATTAGCTCTAGTCTGTTAAATTTTATTGTGCCACATTAATAAATTTAGATGATTAGAATAGTGTGCAAGTAGTTTTTCTTAATGAATTTAGTGCTTCAGCAAGCATGTTAAAACATGTGTGTTTCTTGTGTGTGCCTACTTCTCTTGGCTCTGGTCAGGCGGAGGTAAGCATCTATTTCTGTTGCTTCCTGCTTATTATTTGCTGTTTGCTGCACCTTACAATTATGTAAAGACTCTTAAAATTTCCGTAACTAACATACAAATTTATGTAATTACACCGCTAATCATAGAATCTATTGTCAGTGTGAATGCAGCATTATTATTAGTGTTGTGATATTTTTAATACTGTAATTGCAAACCTTTTACGACCAAGTTGTAACCTCTATTTGCGATTTGCTGATATCTGTAGATTGACATAGTATAGTTTTCAGTTAGGAATTGTGTGCGTTGTAATTATTTTATAACCACATTAGAAGATTAGATGTATTATGCATTTTTGTATGTAGTTTTGTTCTGCTTGGCTTTTCTCAGATGCCAAAAAAAAAACCTATTTTCAGTATAAAGTAGCCTACTTCTTACAAATTCAGAGCAGATGTGATAATATTAAATATTTGTTCAATATTAAAGTACTTTTCTGCATTCAGTATAAAATTGAGTCACTTTCTATACTGTGTATTGATAGTCTTCTGTATTTAAATTACAATTGCTGAAAATGTGCATGTATCTGTAGCAGTTGCATCAAAAATTTAATATTTTTATTATAATTGTAAATTATTTTAATACTTATTCTAAATTTTGTGATGAAATTACGAATATATACACGTGTGTGTGTGTATATATATATATGTGTGTGTGTGTGTGTGCGCGCACACATGCATGTGTGTGTGTGCAAATATATTGGAGACTAATTGTAATTTTCTGGTTTGTAATCAGTTCTCAGTGCTTTCGCATCTGGAGTTTTTTTTTTTTTTTTTTTATCATTTTGGTGTTTTTCTTTTGAACGCGTTTTTTTTTTTTTTTTTTTTTAGATTGTGATGGGGTTTTATTATTTATATCTGGGGGGGGGGGGGGGGGGGTTTACAAATTCTTTAGAAAAATATTTGCCAGAATTATTAGCAATGGAAATCTGTATAAAGTACACTTACAGTGCTAAAAAGTAAGGCAGATAATGAGTAATAATAGCATTAATATTTAGCAATAATATTAATTATTATTAATTATTATTATTAATAATAAAATACCTTCACTTAGCATATATTTATATTGATCCATCTCCAGTATACACAGCTGTACAACTGTAACATTAATTCTGATATATAGTGTAATTTAGCTTCAATTTTTGGACCTATTGCATGATAGAAACCTTGTGAATGTGAACGAGTGAAGCAGTTTTTAGTGCATGTTAGTTTGCTTGTGAATGAAAAAAAAATTAACCCTTTTTGAATATTTTAGGTTGGATTGCACAGTGGTGATAAGCAAAATGTAATAAGTTATTGTTTTGTAAGATGTTAAATAAATAAATTGTAGGTATATAATTTATTTTAAAAAAAAGGACATTGAGAGTTTCTACTTAATTTAGTTGTTTTATTCTCATCAAAATCAAAGTCCAAATAAACAGTTTAGGTTAGTGGTAAACTGGTAAGTGTTCTGTTGTGTTACAATTTCAATCAACTGTGTGAAGGTGATGAAGGGTATAATTTCTGTAAGAAGTTAGCTAAATGCTATAGATTCTCGTTGCAACAGCGTTATACATATGGCATTAGTTGAAAGTTAAACAATCAGTGTCATAAAGAAATTCATTGTGATTTTTTATATAACTGGATGGTGAAATTTAATTATTTTGCATGTGTGGAACTTTAAATTTAGGAGGAAAGGGTGCTGAAAATACAGTACTTTGTTTAAATTGTAATGATAACAAGACATTTTCAAGCATTAGCACTGGTTGCGTACATGGTAGATGCTGCATTGTGGTTTATGTTAACCTGGTATATTATAGACTTGCATTTGTATGAATCCTCAGGACACCAATGGTTCATATTTATAGTTAGGTTTTCATGTCTCACTTTAATAAAAGATCCTTTGTAAGCTGAGGAAGGTCACTGTAGGACATAGTGATAATTAGGGATAGGAGTTTTCTGCACACTAAATATCAAAATTTTGTGACAGGGAATTACAAATTCTGCGATAGAAAACACAAAATTCTGCAATTTACTAAACAAAAATTATATAGCATTAAAAAATATATGTACAAAGAAAACAAATGTCTTATAATAAAATGCAGTTATTTAATGCTTTACATATGGAATTTTACCTAATAAAAATTCACAATAACACGCAATCCGCTTATATGTTTTTGACAATTTAAATGGTCCCAAATTGTGGATAGCCGTTTGTGATCCATTAGCACACTGCACACGGAACAGAAAAGTTTACTACTATCACTTTGTAATACGCCCGGAAATTCCTTTTTCCTATCCGCAGCAGTCTTGTTTCCCACATGTGGTATTCCCCCACTCGCCTTTTTAAAACGTATTTACTCAAGGACGTAGTGAATTTACTTAATTTCAACCAAAACAAAATATAAACAAAACATGAATCAAAGGCGTACAAAAAATTGATAAATATCACAGATTAATTACTGAGTTGCATGTACTTAACATGGTGGTGGTTACCAATTTACTGGCACACTCTGTGAACATACTGTATAGAAGCGCTAACATTGCACCATTTTGTTTTCATCAACCACAGTTACACTTACAGCGAAGCAGGTAGGATCGCCCTTTGTCATCTGCGCGTCGAATCTCTATGGAATTCCTCAAAACAAAGTTTAGCAACATCTATGGTGGGTCACTTGCATGTTATGCCATTCCACGTATGTGGTATTGGTTTGTCATTTTCCCAATCTATGTTTTGTTGGTTACCACTACCAGTGCATATGTGTATGTGCATATGGAAAATTAATCATTCTTTGACAATATATAGAATGTTATTTGTGAGAGTTTAACTTTTGTGTAGGTTATTATGTTCGTAATGGAACACAGGTAAATCAAAATGTGTTATTCTGCGATGATTCTGCGATTATGCGACTTTCTTGTAATTCCGCCGTAAATTCAGTGATCGCGGAATCGCAGAATACTCACATCCCTAGTGATAATTTGGGCAGCAATGGTGATTCATAGTTGGGAGAAAAGTAGTTGTACATTGTCTTCACAGTATGTTCCATCATTATTACGTTTGTTTACCAATTTTTAGACATAATTTGGCAACCTACACTGAAACATGTACTGTGTTGCCATTGCAATTTTGAATGACTGGAGGAAAGAAATGACTGTTACAATGCCAAAATTCCAGTGTCAAATATTAGTCTCACAAGTTACAAACACTACAAAATGTATTATAGAGACAAAGATATTAAAATTAATTATTTACATTATGTCCTTAAAGGGACCACACTGTAACACACACATCTTTTGCCAGCCAGTGATTATTTTTTCTATATCTGTGGGGGGTTACAAAGCCGTTTTGGATGGACATTTTTGTGATATGAACATAGTGATAGTGTGAGGGCTCATTAAGAGGCCTCACTAGTTGGCGTATAGGTCTAATTGTACACAGTTGTCTATTCTAATTAAAAATACAAAAAACTAAAAGAGACTTGATATTTTGGTGCCCATTCATCAATTTGGTTATTGAAACACAAATGTGGTAGTTGAAAAGTGACAGCAGAAATCGCTGTAAATAGCCCTCTGTTTACGATACCTGTATTTATTCTTCTTTTAAAAGGGTGTTTTAAAAGATATTGAAAATGCTCTATCTTTTCTGAATAGATTGCTGTATTAAAACCATAGAGTTACCTCTTAAAATGCTGAGGAAATGGAACACACGCAAAGCTTGGTTTTGCTTTTTTCTGTCGCTGGCATGTACTGCAGTATTGCCTTGGTGGCAGCAGCCATGCAAGTCTGACTATTGGGGTTTGCGTAGTGAGAGTATGTTATCATACAATGTGGCGAGCAAGAACAGGAGGGGCAGTCAGATCTGCTTACGTATAGTTGTCTTGCAAGCATAAGGAAGAATAAGCAGTTTTGAGTAGGGATCTTGCATAAGTGTGCAGTCTGTGTAGCAAAGCTTTTAAATTCACACTGCTTGTATATGAATATCTTAAAAACCTATGAAACATTCTACATTTTGCTCCAGTGTTAAAACATTTTCTCGCTTGTTAACTTAATCACAAGAAAAGGTATTTCACATTGCATGGAGCATTGGTTTTGTAAATTAACAGTAGTGTGCCTTTCATTTAATTTAGCAATAATGATGTAATATTTTAATTTCTATTTCAAGTTTAAAAAATAATTTTTGAGATTAAAAATTTAAAATGATTAACCAACTAAAATTAATATTTGTTTAGGTTTTATGTATGTGTGTGTTTTTTTTAAATTATGTAAATGTAATTTAATCATAATTCAGAACTTTTAACGAGTTTACCATGTATGATCAGTAACTATAAATTCTTAATTACGTTCTAGGACAATAAAAATACCAGCAGTATAGCATTAATAATGTTTGAAAAGCAACAAAATTATATTTGGTGTCCTTACAAAATTGTTAAATATGAAATAATGGTCTGCTTTGTTTGCTAATGTGCATGAGAGTAGAAGCAGGGGGAGGTATGTTAAAAAAAAAAAAGCTTTATATATATATATATATATATATATATATATATATATATATCAATGAAATATATTTTTTTATATGCCCTTGATTTTAAAAATTTGCTTAACAGTCTTAAATGAACAATTATTTTAAAAGGGTGTTCTATTTTTTTAACTTTATACAGTTCACTTACATCAGGTATAAAATACCGGTATAACAATTAAAATTTTTTGTTTGGTTGGTAATTTTTCACCTCACTTTATGGCGAAGATAATCTTACAGAAGGAAGATACATTAAGAATAAAATATGATCATGCCTAATAAATACAGACATGGGTGATATACAATTCTGCTAAGTTTTTATCAGTTTCACAGCACTGGAAAAGACTTTTTTTTTTTTTTTCATTTTGTTGTAAAAAATTAATTTTAGTGTACATAATATTCTGCTTATTGCAATATTATTCACGTTGTAAACTTAAAATTCTCTTTTTTAAAATATTAAAATATGTATATATCTTCTAATACAGCAATACCTAGTTTATTTATAACATAGGTATTTTCACTGTGTGGTTGTCAATTAGACTGTAAGATGATGTTTCAGCTATCAGTCTTCTTAACACACTTATATCTGTACCAAGTTTGCTTTAACACATGGCTCATTCATGCTCATCTGATATGTACACTCTACTTTTCGAGTTCACCCCATCTCAAGAGTTGTTACGCTCATGGGGAAGCCGTACTACATCAAGTCAATGAATTTCGTGCCTATAGAATCACTCCCAGCCTAGTGAGTGATTACAGATGCAAAACATGAAGAATTTGTAATGTCTACTGAAGCCACCATGCTGTCGCCCATATTTCCCTCTCAAGATTTTATTTACCGATGGAACCATCAACATCAGTCATCCAGAAATACGAGTTGCAAGGGATGATGCAAGATCGCAACACCCCTGCTACAAGGACATCGCAGCTGCCAGAGCCTCGTGCAGAGGTGATAAAAATGTCAACAGTCTCCAACAGGCGAAATAAGGAAAGGGCACTGCTGCTCTGAAGCCAGAATAAACAAACCCCTGTGAAGAGGGGCCAGTACTTCCTGCACCCCTCTGACAGTCCACAAGCGAGATTTCGGGTATATAAGGAGGTGCGAACTACACACACAGCAGAGGACACCAGAAAGCCTGAGTAAAGCTAGATAGGGCACTCAAGTCTGAGTAAGGCGTAGCTAACCTGCAGTACAAGCCTAAGTCAAGGGTATGTGGTACAGGTTCTGTCTTCAGTCTGTAAAAGACTCAAAGGGAATTCTCCAGGACTCTGACCACTAGGCCACTCGTGCTGGCAGTACTCAAAAAAGTCTTCAGGTGTAAGCCGTGTTGCTCAGACTCTCACAGTCTGCAACACCTTAGCTATTTAAGAGAGCAGACATTGCTAGGCTCCACGTGTCGAAAAACAGTCGCCTACGTCCTTGCAGAACAAAATGTCAGTCACTGCAAGCAGACATCTCCATGCCATCAGTCAGAGGTATATCTACGTTCTCACCTGAATCCCTACCCGGAAATAATTTCCTCTCGTATCTGTGGTAGCAGGTTATGACGATGTCCTTTCAGGATTGCTAGTCACTATACCTCTCCCTTCTAGCACATAACACTAGCTCACTTTGCTACACATACGTGTTTATGCAGACATTCTTCGCCTGCCAGATAATTAATTTGATTATTAATTATTTTTATATTCAGAGCTATGCATCTGTTTTTTCCACTCTATTAAATATGGGAATTATTCAAATTCGTGCGTACCTTACTTTACTTGGTTCCCAGTGCAGTTAATTTATATAATTAAACAATTATTCAATGGTCGTAGGGCACTAACTGTCTCGCTCATTGACTAGTGTGGGTGAGTGTGATAGCCTTTGGTTTCCTTTAGCCTGCACAAGGCCAAGTGGTCCTAGGACTATTGAGACCACCTGACCTACCAGGTAGTCGAACCCTCAGAATTTCCAGGCCGTTACTCTAGCTACGTCGCTGCCAGCCTGAAAAAGGCTGGACCCTGGAGATACCAGATGTTGCCTGGAATTGTAGGCTTTTACTAGTTTTAAAAAGTACCTTTTTGGTGTATGAACGTATCTCCATTTATTTGTCCTGAGAGGGAGGAACGGAACGGTGTTTTCTGGATAGCCCCAGCCTGAATTAGGCTGGACTATTCCAGGAACACTCCGAGATGCCCAGCCCTTCAACGGGATATAACGCTGGGTCCACAGGCTGGTTTCAGATCCTTGGTAACTGTCCCAGCCTGCACAAGGCCGGACCGGAGGAGGATACTGCCCAATTGAACCGGAAAATATCCTGGTACTTTAATAAAATTCATTGGGGAGATGCCTTACGAGACCAAAGGACTTAACAGTAATGTCAAGAGAGAGCTCACCTAGCAAGGCAAAGAGAATTAAACGTCCAATTAGCAAATTGTACACTGACTAGTGAAAATGCCCATAGTAATACCAGACTTGCTGTTGCTTCAGAACCCTTATTTGAATTAGGAATCTATAGGCGACATTGCACATTTCGGAACTGAGGTAATGCGGCAAGGTGGGGACAAAACCTTAAGGATTGGACTGGCCCCATCATTTGATTGATTATTGGGATAATCATAAGCCGGACCTACCTATTGCTGAGTTATTATAACCCCTTCCACCCTCACCAAACCCAAAACCTGTCGTCCCTATGTGCCATGTACACACCATGGCGGGTAAAGTGATCACAATCCGTATTGCTCCGTCGACCACTAGCAGATGCCCCATACTGGCTTCCTTGGCTGATTTCGTACCCTCTCGTATCCCCACTAGATCAGCTCCCTATGGAATACGTTGCCGGTAGGAGCCCTCTGACAGCGCCTAATTTCACCCCTATGCCATTCACATGACAGCTGGCATCACAAAGATTTTTGACAGCCTTTACAGTGAACATAACTAAACCCTTGGGTTGGGAGATGTATTTGGTTAAACTCACTTTAGGGTTTGGAGTGCCTCCTCCTGTCAAGGTCACCCAGCCCAAAGGGCCCAAAACACAACTTTTCAACGTGGAAAGATCTGCGACCCAGCCAGGCAAACTAACTTCTAATAATTTTTCTTCGCAAAGAGTACCTTGAATTTCTTATCCCAGGAGGGAATTCAGCCTCCCCATCTCCCGGAATTAATCGGTTTAATTCCCGTGAGAGGGAGTTGCATCAGCTTTGTGTATGAAACTTATCTGGTACAAAAAAAACTGTGAAGGTAATAAAAAGAGTGCAGTGAGTGCACTGATACTATGTAATGCTTAAATGTACCACACACTGTTTTGTACTGAACACTTTGTTAGCACTTGCAATTACAGTAAATTCTCGATTCTAAGACCTTTCATGGTTCTCCGAAAAAGGGTTTTCAGTTAAATTTTTTATTCTATTTTATTTTAAAGTTAAATTTTCAGTTAAATTTTTTTAATTTTTACTCGCACAAGTCTTCTATTTTGAGAGGGTCCGCTAGTCCAGAGATCTTGGAAACAGGAGTTGACTATAAAATTTTGCTTTTGACATGTCATTTTGCAAAAACTATGAAGTCTAAAAATTATTTTATCCGAGGATAAGGTAGATTACAGACAATGTCTTAAAATTAAACAATATATGACTCAAATATAAAATAACACATTTTTTCCGTGGCCAACACTCTTAAGCTTAGTGGCTAGCATCTATGATAGAAGTTGTTACATATAAAACATATGTTAGAAGACTGCTTCAATGTTAACATTATAAAGAAAGGAAATTGTGTACAGAGTTGGTAAGGAAGAGGAAAGATTGGCTATGATGTATTAATGCTATTTTGAACAGTAATATTATAGTATCACATAGGCTAATAATGCTTGGTAAAAAAGGACAACAAAAATTATCAGCTAACATGAACCACAGAACACAGTCTTGAGTAGCATATACAATCAGAACAGACTTGCAATTGACGAAAGTAGAAGCAGCTACAATTGATGTCTGTACCACATTTCATTGGCAGTTTTGAACTGGCTGGTTCTGGGTAAACAATGATAGAATTACTTATTACTACCATATTACTTAATCAGACTGAAAGTGTTTTTCACGTTATTTCAGTAATGTCATATTTGTTTTATTTATGGTGCTACTTTAATATTAATTGTGAATAAGTCCTGGTTAGTGAATTTTCAAACTTCAATTTGGATTTGAAAAACAGTCAAAATGAATCCAATTTAGGTTAAAAAAAAAAAAAAAAAAAAAAAAGAAAAAAAAAAAAAAAAATCTTGCATTTGTGTGTCTTCTCATACACAAAACTTCTGTGTTGATAGTTGATTAATGTAGATTTTGTCAGCATCCCCTGGTGTGATTGGGTCAGGCCCATCTTTCTGTGTTGGTTTACAAATTTAAGTAATTTAAAAAAAACTGCATATACGAACATTAAATGTAATATAGTATGTGAACCAGATTAAAGAAATAGTATTAAAAGGTATCACCCTATTTCTACATATTCACATATTAACATTAAGTGGTGCTGAAAATTCACTGTTAATCCTTTTTAGATACAGCATTCATATATTTAACATCTAGTATTGTTCCATGTAATAATGGTGCAGTGACCTACTACCTAAAAAAAATTAATACAAAAATTGTGGTAAATGTGACACGTTTTAATCTATAGTACCTAATTATTTAGTTTGGTGGAGAAGATCATCACTTAACATGATGTTGCAATGTCTAATTATAATTTTTTAACTTATTTTCTGGTATTACTTACTACAAAGAATTCAGTAGTGCATTTTTATAACAAGTTGGGGTATTTCGGAGGTAGTTTCGTACCACACTGCAGGTATCTTTTAAATTGCTAGTGTGGTTATCCAAACGAACATCCAAATATCAGAAATTAATTTAAAGACAACATCTTAAATTAAGTACATTACATAATGTTTTAATGCACAATCAATGTAAGACGTGCTGTATTTTTTTTTGCATTGAGGGATTAAATAATTACTTACTTTAAAAAAAAATTATCATTAGGTGTTGTGTTTCTTTGTATTTTGGCCCTGTGTGTTTACGAAACTGGTGATGTTATGCAATCACTTACCGGATCTCAACTGTGCAATCCATCCTAAATGTAGTGTGACCTGTGGTTTGTTTTTTACTGCTGGAGCGTTGCCTTGGAGGGAGACAGAGAAGTATGAACAGTGGGGTATGGATATGATGTGTACAGGTGCATGAACTGGAGAAGGCGAAGCGAGCACTGGAGAGCCAGCTGGCTGAGCAGAAGGCCCAGAACGAGGAACTGGAGGATGAGCTGCAGTTCACAGAGGACGCCAAGCTGCGGCTGGAGGTGAACATGCAAGCTCTGCGTGCACAGTTCGAGCGTGACCTACAGGCCAAGGAGGAGCAGGCAGAGGAGAAGCGGCGTGGCCTGCTGAAGCAGCTGCGAGACGTTGAGGCAGAACTGGAGGATGAGCGCAAGCAGCGTGCTACTGCCCTTGCCTCGCGTAAAAAGCTGGAGAGTGACCTCAAGGACCTGGAGCAGCAGCTTGAGATGCATGACAAGGTCAAAGAGGATGCACTCAAACAGCTGAAAAAACTGCAGGTATTTTACCATAAATTGACATTCTGTTATGAGTAGCATACATTCAGGGAAAATGTTCTGTTTACAAATCAGTTGCCAGACTCTATAAACATTCTAATTTTGGAGTAGTGCTGTATTTCATGTTTGCAGTCAAAAGCAGTTACATAATTTGAGAGAAACAAAACAGTTACTTTTTAAAAAACATAAATCAAATCACAAATAGCCGGAACTTTGCAATTTGTAGACAATTTTTTTTTTTTTTTTTTTATTCCTAAACAATGGTAAGAAAGAGAGACGATTTCTTTCCGTGTTGAATAAACATGGAAAAATAAAGAAAATATTTTGAAGCATCAAGATTATTTTTTCAAACGTTTCTTCAAAAGCTGTTAATTGGGAAGGAGGGCAGTTATTTGAGTTTATTTCTGTGTAAATGGATAGGTAAAAAGCTGTGAAAACATCTGTATGAAAGAAACTTTCTTATAAGAAAAGGAAAAATGTTTGATTGTGAAATGACATTAATTTCAATATGGAAATCTACTAGGAGGTGGTTAATTTTTTTCCATTGAAGTAATTATAATTAATTATAGCTGGTAAATATTTTTGGAATGTCAACATTATATAGTTCTTTGTTGGTAATCTGGTATATAGGCTCCTTAATTATGTTTGTTAAAAATCCATTATTTTGGACTTTTCTCTTTATTTCCCTCCTAACAGTAAAATTATAATAAATATTTCCCTTTTTCCTTAACTTCAAGCAAGAAAATATAAATTTGATAAATAGTCTGTCAATTGAAAAACATAAAGAAACTTTATAAACTTTCCTGTTAGATGGCCATATATAACAGAATTAAAATGATTTATTTTATCATAAAATATTGTATTTTCTCACAAATGTTTTTCTTTGGTTTTATAATCTGATTTAAAACAGTCATTACTGCGTGATCATACTCATCACCCTTTCCACCCAAACTTACATCTTTGTTCTGAAAATAAGATTTATTATTTTTTTTTTTTGTGTATTCCAAAACCATTAGATTGCATGCCACTAAGTCAAAAACACGAAAGAAAGATTGGGGAAGATATTGCAATATTCCATGAGTTACTAAGAAAAAATATTTTAAGGAAATATTATAACAAGTACATCAATGTTACTGTGGTATGCAGGTTCAGACAAAGGATGCACTGAGAGATGCAGAGGAGGCTCGAGCGAGCCGTGATGAGCTGGCGGCACAGGTGAAGGAGGCTGAGCGGAAGCTGAAGGTGCAGGAGGCAGAGCTTGTACAGCTGAGCGAGGACCTGGCCAGTGCGGAGAGGGCGAGGCGAAGTGCTGAAGGAGAGCGAGACGAGCTGCAGGAGGAGATAAACAACAATGCTAACAGAGGGTAAGTGTGCTTCCACCTTGCATGCACTGTACAGTCATCGCAATATTTTATTAATCTTTTCAGATCACTTATTTCTGGTATATTGTAGTTTGTGTTCATACATGTGTGTTCATACTAGTGATAGGATGATTTAAGGTTTTTGTCAATTCTGATTCTCGATTTCGATTCCACAATTTTTGTTTCGATTCTCATTTATGGACTATTTGATTATCAACAAATGTCAGCAATAATTTGTATACAGTTGTACGCTTCTACAGTTCACACAACTCACAGCAGGGACTACAATGAGAACGAGAGAAAATAATTTTTCTTTGTTGTGACACATGCCCAGTTAGGCTTACAGGCACAATGGTCGAGGATTTTGTCCGCTAGACCAAAAGCGGAGTGGTTTAGTTATTATAGTCGCGAGAGGCGAGGGGTGTTGGGTCCTGCTTCTTGGGTGTCGTGGTCATGGTGGGTTTTACCCAGACATAGCAAGCTTGTTGTACGCTGAAACTGCAATTCCACAGGTGGGCTTCGTTGGTCCAGAAGAGGATGTTGTCCCAGCCGAATCTTACTTCGGTACCGGTCAACAACCCTTTTACCACGGGATGGCACGAGGGGTGAATACGTAGACAAGGAGATAAGTGTAATACAGTGACCGGAGCAGTCGACACTGACTCGTGCCTGAGTTGGGCGGCGCATTCCCGTTCCGCCTGCCTTTCCTGTGTAGGTTGAGGAAGTGCATTCAACTGTCTAGCAGCAAGGAATACTGGGTACACCCTGACGCGAACAAACTAAACACAATTTACAATGTTAGTCTGGTTTTGGCTTGCTGACCTGGCTCTGTAAAGTCTCCACCGATCCCCCATGCTATGCGGCTTGATCAGAGACTGGGAGCTGTTTGGGTCACCAATGCCTCCACTGGATGTGTGTCCACACAGGAATGGGCGGCAGGTCTTAAGCTACGATATGTCCCAGCACTTGCAATGCTCCTGGATAAGGCAATAACTCGAGACTGTCGCCCCTCCCTGGATGAAGGTGTTATTAGTGGTTGTGGCTCCTCTGTTCCTCTCTGCTGGCACTGGTACAGTGCTGTGGCATTTATAAAGCAACAGATGGCCGTCTAATGGATGTATAAGAAAATATGACGGACCTCTGAAAGGCGCCCATGGTTGAAGTTGATTCGGTTATTATAAATTACCCAATTTTTGCCAAGGATGTACGTAGCAACCTGTATCTAGCAGGCAGACAGATACTGTAAGAAATAAAAGCTGAAAGGTAGGAAATAAAAGTATGTTTATTGAAGTCTCAATAAACATGCGACGCATACTACCTCCTACCAGGTAATTGAGTGCTGAAGGTTACTACACTGGCCAGGTGTAAGCAATCTGGTTCTAATGGAGAATGGGAAAGAATTAGCTCAACGAGAAAATATATAATACTTCTAAACTGTCTAATAAAGATGTCTTGAGGAGAGACAGTGAATTTAACGTATTGGTAAGCGTGTTCGCTGGTTGATGGGACTGGTCGTTGCTGCAATGGGCCTTACTCAATGCTTCAAAGATCTTTGGCGGTCCCAGCACTGGCAGCAGTGCTGTGTGATAACGCAAGAGATTGAACAAGAACAACTCTCGAGCTCGGCAGCATCCTGACTTATATAGTGGAAGTTTGTGGGCTGCCGGCACGGGGTGCGGGGGAGGCGTGACATCCTCCTGCCCTGTTGGCGTGGGAATACTCTGGTCAATGTTTCTGCTTAGTGCCTCATCGGTGGTGCTCGTCCCTGCCTGAGGCCTGGGCAGTTTGTGGGCTCTCAGCAGGGGGAAGGGGGTGCCTGCTGGGTTGCGTATACTCCAGGTGAGAGAATACGCTTATAGATTTCTGCTGCCTTTAGGGTAGGCAACGTGTCACTCACGTTTGTAGTGGTGGAAGAGGTAATCTTGGCTATGGGTTGTAATCGTATTAGATTAGATGTATAAGCAGCATGCGTCACGTTGTACAAAATTGTATGTGCAACCGTCAATGTAAACAAACATTTGATTCATAACTGCGGCCATAGATTACTGCACACATTCTAGTTGCGAGTGTTCACTTCGTATCAATGTTAATAGCGCTTGGAGGCAGTTTGTTGTCAAACTACTGTAGCTTATTTCAAAGTGCATATTTTTCTGCTTGTGTAATCTTTGGAATGTATTTTACATTTTGTTGTGCAAGAAAAAAATTTAATTAATTACGTGTGTGTGTGTGCTGCATGTAGAACTATGATTTCCAACATTTAAAAATTGTCTAGAGATGAAAACGAGGATTTTCTCATCTAGAATATTTCTCAGCATTGCCTAGAACTCGCATGTCTTTAGATTTTTTATTTTTATAGTGTTGAAGTAAATTAGTGTATATAACATGGGAGAAGAGTTAATTTCTTGTGGAGAAAGTTAATTTCGTTAGATGTCGTGCATTTGTCTGTATTTAGTTTTATTTAGTTTTAATTTGCATTTTGGTGTTATTTTGTTTTATTGCAATTTACCACAAAATCGTGCTTCTGATTATGCCTGTTTAAATACAATTGCAAATGTACACAAGCTATTTGCATTGCGTTTACAAGCACCACCGGGTTTGCAGAGTATGCTACCCAGTAAGAAAATTTTACAGAATCGAATCAAACTTTCAAGTGCAAATAATCAGAACTCATTGATTCTTCGATTCAGGCAAGAATCTGTGGAATCAAGGAATCGATCGAATCATCCCATCACTAGTTCATACATGTGTGCACATACATGTATGGGCACACATGCGTACTGACGTGTGCCAGACGCGACTCTTGAGTACATGTATACCTGTGTTTGTGGCCACACTGTTCAGTACTAAAAAAATGTTGGTACTTGTGTAAACCAAATCACTTTATCTCAGCAGTTGGAACTCTTTCAGGTACAGTAGAGTCCCGTTATACCGAGATGTCACGGTTCCAGGTTCGATCCTTGCTATAAGAATGTCCTCGCTGTCCCCGAATCAGGCTGATTTTGATCGCCAGTAGGGCCTACTACTTAATTGTCCTAAAATTGCTTTTAAATTGTATTTGAACCACCACAACGTAAAAATATCATGTTATATTACTGATTGCATGAAAATGAGCGGAAAATCTGGCCGCTCGATGTAAGTATAGCTGCTCAGCTTGCAATTAGTTCCTTGGCCTATGCATTTTCCTGCAGTCAGTTGTCCGGACTATGCAGCATTTCTCGCTTCTCCGCTAATGCTTATTTGGCCGCCAAAGCACTGCCCTGCAAGAGATAACTCGCCCGCCACAGCTCCGCACGCATAATTCTCGCACCTTTTTTACAGGATTTTAGTGCCAAAAATTAGGGTGCATGAATTATGCAAGAAATTGCCAGACACGTGCATGTATACATTAAAATGGAGTCTAGGAGTCTACTGTAAGTAATCCCTCACAAACTGCAGGGATACGTTTTTTAAAAACACAGCACTTTATTTATTGATAACAGATATGAAGATACATATTCAAAATTAAATCACTCGTGTGCTGGGGCTAGCAGCGAAAACATTGCTGTGTTCACGTAGCTGTGTGAGCGCCTAGATCTTTGCAGCGCGGCCAGACGTGGCGGCTTGCCGCTGTCTGTCGGTCGCTACAGGATTATTCTGGTCGTTACAGATCCGGTTCACATCGTAACATCGGCCCGGTATTGGGAAAACATCACATGCACGTTAAACTCAGAAACAGTGTATTTTTGGCCTGCTTCTTTATTGCAGTGTTCCTCTGCACACGCAATTACCTGAAGTTTAAATGCAGCAGCTTGGCTGGTATGGTTAATCATTATGCATTCGTACTAAACAAAAATTAATATTAATGTAAACTATTCCTTTCGCATTAAAAAGAACCACCCGCTGAACTCCGTGACTGATTTTGTTTACATGTTTGCAGTCAGCGTGGCGTAGCAACCAGAATTGGATAACAGGACCAATGACCTTGAAGTGTCAGCGACCTGGCGCGGTCGAACGAAGTGTGCGCCGCACGAACCCGTTAGCATTACATGCTGCGTGAAATACAAAATGAAAATTTTTTCCCCTAATTCTGCACCATATAATTTAGGTGCATGAATTGTGCCAGCACGAGAATTATGCCAGTAAATACGGTAGTCACTGAAAATTATACTTTTTCAACTAACAAGACCTGCATAGTGCGAGACTTACTCAAAACCAGCAAAAATTCAAGAAAACTCTATCAAAATGGATTAAAATTACGTTCGTTGTAGCACAGCGATAAAATGTAGTAATAGTAGTTGTGTTCCTATCTTTAATTGGTATGCCACAATATGGGGGGAAAAACCGGTGAAAATCTGTTAATATGTAGCTGTATTCGATTCCAACTATTGCTTGGACTGTTATGTGTAAATGAAATTTGTTCTAATTTAATAATAACGTTCGACCCACATATGCCAAGTTGTTTGAAACCAAACACAGTTGACACCATAATGACCGTGAATGACTATGGAAAAGTGGAAAACTGGTTCATGAAAATGGGGTCAAGGTAGAAAGGGTGGTAGTCTATTTATTGAACAAAGCTCTTGGTTTGTTAAAAGGGGGGGGGGGGGGGTTAGGAGGCAAGGCAGAAGAATGTGACACATGAGAGCAGCATGCGCAGGCGGCACGAGGGAGTGGAGTTAGACAGATAAAAAAAGTGCGCTTCACGCGGTCACGAGTCCGCCGCAAGCCTGTTCACACGGTCACGAGTCCGCCGCAGCTGCTTCACAGGTCACGAGTCCGTCGCAAGCTGCTTCACCGATCACGAGTCCGTCGCAAGCCTGTTCACACGATCGAGTCCCGTCGCAAGCCTGCTTCACCGATCACGAGTCCGTCGCAAGCTGCTTCACACGGTCACGAGTCCGTCGCAAGCCTGCTTCACACGGTCACGAGTCCGTCGCAAGCCTGCTTCACACGTCACGAGTCCCGTCGCAAGCCTGCTTCACACGGTCACGAGTCCCGTCGCAAGCTTCTTCACACGGTCACGAGTCCCGTCGCAAGCTGCTTCACACGGTCGCGATCCGTCGCAAGCCTCCTTCACACGGTCACGAGTCCCGTCGCAAGCCTCCTTCACACGGTCACGAGTCCGTCGCAAGCCTCCTTCACACGGTCACGAGTCCGTCGCAAGCTCCTTCACACGGTCACGAGTCCGTCGCAAGCCTCCTTCACACGGTCACGAATCCCGTCGCAAGCCTGCTTCACACGGTCACGAATCCCGTCGCAAGCCTGCTTCACACGGTCTCGCTATATGTTTCAACTCGTAAAATTACAATTTTTCATCAAATATTTTTGTGATTATTTTATGATTGCTCAAAAAGACCTCGTTATACCCGTGTTCTCACAGTTACCGTACTCGCTACAGCAGTATTCCACTGTATGTATTACCAAAATGCTCATAACCTTGATGGTGCCAGTGTAGTTTTGATTTTACTTTGTTTTTACAAAAAAAAATTATTTATATATTTTACAGTTATTTACTTTGGTACCTAAAGTATAAATAATTGAAAAATAGTCAAATCTAAAAATTGCAACCTTTCATGTTCCCAGGAAAATGGTTGTTAATTTGAAGAAGTCATTTGATTTTGGACCCATTCTGACCCCCCCCCCCCCCCCCCCCCCCCATCACCCCTTTTTTTTTTCTCCTACCTGTGTTTCCTGCTGCCAGTATGCAAAAAATATGTTAAAATGTTTCTTGAACATTTTTTGCGTGGATTAGCCGTAAAATTACGCTATATTTGTTACATACAGTCAAATGGTTCTTGTGAATTTGCTTGATGATTTACATGCTTGTAAGATTAAATTGGACTTCTTTAGACTAAATTGTATTTCCTAAGATCAAATAGGACTACTTTAGTAAGATCTAATTGGGCTTATTTTCATTAACTTTGACTTTGAAAAGGTCAAAAATTCTCTCTCTGTCGAATTGTTTCTAGAGTGAAAATAACATGATTAAAAAACATTTAAATTTATTTTAATATTTTTAATCTCTGAGAGAAATGATACCCTTGATAAATATAAAAGTCTTCCCTTTGTTGCCAAAAAAAGCCTCAACACGGGGTGTGTCAAGCAACTTTTAGTGAGTGCGAGCTTTCTTTTCACTGGTCTCTTGCAGGGAAAACATTCAATTATTTATTTAAATGTTATCGCATGTCCATTCCACAGTCCTTCACTGGCTTTACACCCATTTGACATAAAGTGGTAAGAGGTAGATCTCCTAATGCATTTTCAATTAGCCACTCCTTTGCCAAGGTCAAAGGTGAAGGGAAGGCAGTAAGTATTGTGATGTTGCTGGGGGAGAAGAAAAGGAGGTGGGTGGGGTTAAGAAATATCTACTCTACTAAAAACTCTGCAAAAAGAAAGACACCACTTGCTGCAAAATTAATCTTAGTTTCAAAATACCAAAATGTAACTTGGTATAGTGCTAAAATGTTATTCTCCACTGTTGTCCTAATTTGTAGAAATATCCAAAAAGGCCTCCACCACCAGGCATTATAATAAAACCTGATATCAATTCTGATCCGCCTGGAAGTCCAGAATTGAACAAAGTCCCAAGGAAACAATAAAATTGCTCTTTGAAAAATTCTGTATTATTTTAAAAGTTTAGATCACTCTTTAACTTCCATTTATCAAACCAAACCGGTTGAATAGAACAGTTTAAATTAATAGAAGGGCCTGGGAAAATTTGGGGAGGAAAGAAAGGCACTAGGAATCGCTTCGTGGTCTTCCTGTGTATTTGAGTGCTGACACAATCGTGAATCTCTTCTATAATTAAAATAAACTATATAGTAACCTCTAAACTCAGAAAGTTAGAAATGAGAGTCAATGTCTGTAACGACTAAAGAAAAAATAATTATTCACTTCAGTAACATAATTCATCCAGGAAAAATAATGAATGTAGGTAGATCTTTCAACATCAGTATAAAAAAAAAAATCGTAACTCAATATTGAAATTACTCGCAGACTTCAGTCTATGTGAACATTTATTTCAAGTTAGTAAAGTAGTCACAAAAGTGTTATAATAATATTCAAATGTTATGATCAATAGATACTGTTAAACAATAATTAAAAATTATGTCGTTACATAGTAGTTGGCATTTAACAAAAGATATCAAATTATATTTGTTCAAAAATAGTCTCGAGCTTTTACAAGAAAAAAAAAAAAATTTGATTTCCTCAAAACATCAATAGTAATAATAATGAAAACAAACACAAGTATGAATTAAATAGCGAATTCAGGTTAATCTTTTGAAAATTAAGAAACGACAACAAAAATTACAATTATATCTACAACCTGAGTTTGGTTTTAAATAGAGTTGTTCCGATACCATGTTTTCAGATACAGATACCGTTGCCGATACCCCAATGCCATTACCGATACCTTGGCACCAATGCTCTTATGATTGTTAGTTTTTATTTATTTTTATTTTCTATAAATGTTCCATTGATCCCATGCTGAGTGCTTCGACTTGAGATATGGAACTTGTCAATAGAGTGCATAAAAATATACATTATAATATAGAAATCTTATATGAAACATTAAACTTTACTTAAGGTTTAAAATTCAAATTATACACATCATCTTTCTACATATCGCACATTAAATGGAATTCTGGAAGAAAACATTATCTAATTTATACACATAGTATAATACAATGTATGAAAAAAATTGGTTACATTTTTACAACTCAGGTGGGGCAGAAGGATAAAAAGGGTAAAGCGAGCAAGATTTTGAACAATAATTGGTTTATAGGATACATTACTTAGCCTACTTGTCAGCATTAAAAATTGTGTAAAAGCTATAAAACATTTTGCTTTCTAATGGTATATTGCGCTATTGAGTAAATATATACACATGGAAGTGGTAATATTTTATGTGCATTAAATAAACTTCTACGTGGATGATTAGGATTTTTACCGTCCATTATTCGCACAGCTTTTTTTTTTTTAAGAATACTTTTAGCACAGGTTGAATTACCCCAATACATTATTCCATATTGCATATTGGAATGAAAATAAGCATAATAAATAATTTTTCCTTGTATCTAGATCTACAAGTCTGTTCATATATTTTAAAGCAAAGCATGCGGAGTTTAGTTTTGGCATAAGATTCTTAATATGATGATTCCAATTTAATGTTTCAGCTCACCATTATTGTGCAGAAATATGAAAAATAATATAAATTAAAATATATTTTCCCAATATTATCACCAACAATAGCATAGCGAGATGAAATATTCTCCACTTGTGACCATGATATATTTATTTTGGCATGTATATGCAGCATCAGAAGTTTTTGAAGGAAAATTAGGGATAATTAATATTCCATATATAGGCCACACTAAATTTTTGTATTCTTGTAAATATTGTTAAGTTACGATTCCATACAAACGTAATTAATTCCAACTTAATTTCTCCACTACAAAACATTTGTGACAGAAAACTTGTATTATGTTGCAATGTTTACAAAGAAACGTCGCACAATTATTATTCCACAGATGGTAATATGACTTGAGAAAGCAAAACCACAGCAACTCGTTTGACAAAATGGTGTCTATTAATATGTACTTGTGGCGGCGGCTGTGCGAACTATGCAAGATATCTTTCTCTTGTACAGCAGCGGAATTTTTTTTCTCATGTACAACTTGAATAATTATAAATGAAGTGCATACTAACTTTCCGGACATATTTATTAGTGTTACATTTTATACATAATGCATAGGGACCCCAGAAAATGGTAAAATAGAATGCCTGATTTCGGTGTAAAAAATAGTGAAAATCTGTGTTAAATTTCATGAAAGGAGTGTTAAATTTTGGTATTTAAAAATGAAAGCACTGTCAATTTTCGTGTTTAAAATGAAATTGATGCTAAATGTTTGTAACTTGTTTTAAAAATAAAATTAATAATGAATTTCTTTGCATTCATATTAAAAAATAAACCAAATTTCTGTGTCTGAAAATTGAAAAAATTTGGTAAATTAGAATGTTTTGAAAGAAAATTAATGCACTTGTTCAGTGTCTGAACAAGAAATAGAAAAGTAATTATTAAATACAAGACACCGCAGTAATACAATTCATTAATTTAAGAAATTTGGGGTAAATTTTGACAGTTCTAGAAAGTATCATGGCCACAATGTATCCTTCCACCACAGCTGTTTTTCTCTGAAGGAAAAGATGTTTGTAAACAAATGTGAGTCCAATGCACACTTGCATTTTCCTCTTTCCTCGTGTTCCCTGTCGTGGCAGGCACTTAAAGTCTGATGTTAGCTAACTTCCATCCAGTAATTAAATAGGATAATTATTATAGCTAGGATGGCATTCCAACCTGTTTTATTATTTATATTTGTTGTGGTTCTGTTTATTTTATTTCGAGGGAAAGAAGGTAACAGTGAAGGAGTGGGGGGCTTTAGTTTAACGTCTTTCGTGAGATGGCACTGTTTTAAGATTCTTGCGGGTGTGCTGCCTTTTTGAGTTGCATATTGTTTTGATGAAAGAGTGGAAAAATTTTTAATGATTGTAATTTGGAAATATTAACTTAAGTGAAAAAACAAAACTTGTGTGCGTGTGTGTGTGTGTGTGTGTGTACACACGCACACACATCACTGTTCGTATTCGTACACACACACAGTTTGGCCAAAGTTAACTTTACACTCTAATTTACTACAGTGAAACCCTGTTAAGAAGTTTTCCTACCTAATGAGTTGAATAATAGTGCACCGTGTCTATCTGCATATGTGTAATTTGACCCTGTTAAAAAGTTTTCATGGTTAATAAGCATTATTTTTTCAGTCCCTTTAGAAACATCTTAATAAAGTTTAACTGTATATAGACACGTTTTTCTATTGTAATCCTTGCAAGTTTATGTCACTAAAATCAACACTGTGTACGTTTCCTGAAACCAGCAAACTTAAATTCAATACGAAAATTAAATGTGTGTAACATTTCACGTCTTTGTTCCCACCTAACCTCAAAAACTAAAACAGCCAAGCACTTTTCATAACTCAGTCGGCACGCATGTTACAGAACTTGGACATGATTATTTTATTCTTGATGCCAAAAACTGTAGAAACATGCTTCAACACGCATTCGCGATCAGAAATAGTAGCCATTTTCGGCATCTCGGCACAAAAATAATCACTACAAAATACTACGAAGAGCTGCAAATTGCCGTGTTGGAACTGCAATTGATTGTCGACATGCAATTGATTGTCAACATTCAATCAATTGTTGACATTTAATCAATTGTAAATGATTATTTACCATTTCTGATGAATGTAAATATTCGTGTTAACGTCTTTTCTGTGTACAACTTCGCGTTTTGTAAAAAAAAAAAGGTTGATTTCGCGAAAACTGTGAAATAACATCCTATTTCGTGGTATTTCATGTGTTTCGCAGTTCATTTTCTGGGATCCCTGATAATGCATTCATAATTTTCATGAAAAAATATTGAAGTAAAAAAATTGTGTGTGTTTGCAACGTCGCATCGCAATTCTGTATCTTGAAAATATGGCACCCGCTGCTTTTTGCTCATTTTTACCAACATGGCTGCCAGTCAAAAACATTAAAATTGTTTGTTGATAATATAATAAAATTCTACAGTACATATTTCTTTATACATATGTACTGTATTCCCACTTTTTTTCATTTTTTTTTTGTGCTTTCTAATTGCACTATATGTAGTCTGAAACAGACATCTGTTGCTATTATTTATTATTTCTTGTTACAAAGTACAAGTGTGTGACATTGCGACTCAAGAGGTTATTTCGGAAGTGGTAAATTATAGCAATAGGACTAAACGCAGGGCAGCAAGACTCACGCGAAACAATGAAAATTTACTTTATTTGTGATTTCTATTAGTATTACTTGTACATGTTGACATAATGTATTGTATGCCAACTTCTTATGTCTTGACGAGTATAGTTGACTTATACTTTTTGTTAATACTGTACTTAGTTTTTAGTTATCGGAGCATGAAATTTTCGGCGATGCTACAGAAATTTTGGTTTGGTCAATGCAGATTAAATTAAATTGTGAGTTCGGCAACAATTGATTTTTTTAGCATTATTTTAACATAGGAATTTGGTCGGGACCACAGAAAATGCTCTATGGACACTGACTTTCGGTTCAAGTGGGTTTAATGGTTCCAGTAGGAATTTGGTCAGGACCACAGAAAATGCTCTATGGACACTGACTTTTGGTTCAAGTGGGAATTGATGGTTCCAGTTTCGACTGTAATAGCCAGATTTAATTGTATATAACAGATACTAATGTATCAGCCAGATACTATGCCCAGTACTGATATATCAGAAAAAGATTAGATATCAGCCAATACCGATACCAAGTATGTATCTGTATCAGAACAACTCTAGTTTTAAAACACGTCTTTAATGTCTGGCTTGTATAAATTAAACTTACCTTCTTACAACTTGTCGCCTTATACTCCACTAGGAGTAAACTCAGATTACCAAAATACAGAAAATTAAAGAAAAACTCTGTGTAGTGAGTTATTCAAAGACTATTCAGGTTAACAATAGAATAAGCAAATATAAAATAATTTTACAGATGACCTAATCTTTTTCCTTTCAATTTAAAGATGTCTACATAGTGAAAGGTTATTTCTCAGGAGAAAACTATTCCAATATTCCTTTGTAATTGTGAAGGGACATCTGTGAATAAAGTTTAGGTATGTACACACTCAACTATACCCAGTAAAACTTAGTAAATAAAAGCTCGTTAAATAAAAACCAAGGTTACCTATGTTTCTGACAGGTTATACCAGTAATGGCAAAAGTTAGACAAAAGTAATTCAGGAGGAAGGATTGGTGCTTAAAATCAATAATATGTTTTCTAAAATTAAAACCAGTACTTATATGCAAATCAAAAAAATTGTCTTAGGTTACAATCTCTCGTTCCACACAAAGCTATGAACTAAGGCTGGCAAGGACAACAAACAACACGTACATGATTAAGCAATGATACCAACTATAACCTGTGAAAACTGCCCACTAGTCAGCAACCCAAAATTATTGACTCTAAGTGCGATAGCAATGAAACTCAAAAATATAACAATTCTTAATTTCCTTAATTCAATTTAATTTCTGTTCCTCAATAGTTCAAGTAGTGTCTTACCTCGTAAACCCAATACTTGATCAGCTCTAGTGCTCTCTCATTCTGACATTCTGACCCACGGCCTATGACTGCTCATCAGCAACTAACTCCCTATTTTACACTACGGGACTACAGTAATATTTAAACTATTGGTCAAGGCCATTCCTCCCATATTTAGGAAGAATAGTCTCGACAGACTAATATAAAAAATAATAATAATAAAGTTACTTAGCTCATTACTGCAGACATCTCAGCGGCCTCCTCCAAGTTGCACCTGGATCACCAGCACCTCCTAACCTGGTTTAAACTGGCCGGTCACGTCATTGACCCCGGCCAATCAGTGTGAAGCATTTCCGTAGTAACAGCTGGTCTCCAGAACAGTCGTAACTTCCCTGCTTCCCTCATACCTCAGTGGCCTAGTTACTCCAGCTGAATTCAGCAGGACTCCTTCCCCTCGCCCCTGGCAGAACCACCAAGCTGGGTGGCTGCGAGCACACAAACAACGCCCTGTTACTACAACACAATTCCTGATACACAACAAAGACCGCCTGGAACCTTCCAATGTCTTTCAGAATTCCTCGAAAATAAGCTAGGAAGAAAACTGCTGATATCTTCAACCATTGATTATTAGGACATCAAAACGTAGTTTTGAAACCCAAAAGCCTAGAAACAATCAGAAAATGATTGTCACCCAAGTCGGCTTTAGCGGCTTCTAAAGCTCTCGAAAGCTGAGGGCCGATGAATCTTTTCAAACTAAAAAATAACCTGCCAAAGGGAAAATTACTGAGTTAAAAAAATAATAATTGATTCAAATTAATGAAAACTAAAAACCTAAACTGCTTTCCACCTTTAAAAAAAAACACAACTGTTAGATAAACACTCGCCTAACGAAAAAAATGAATTTCCAGAAATACAGCAAAAATATGTCTGAACAAAAAAGGATCCCCCCCCCCCCCCTCCCCTAAATTTTCACTGTGGAACAGTGCATTGGTACATCTGTGCTTTGCGGCAGATTAAAATCTCTGCTTCCTAGTCTGGTGTCTGGGTGCAGCTGTAAAATAATGTAGTGAGGCGCGTCAGTACCTCTTCGCCAGTGAATTGTTGTGTAAGTCGGCTTCTGAGTTGGCTCTACTCGGAAACATATTCCCCATTCTTTTGCCACAATTCGAGGGCTTTGCCCTTAAATTTGGATTGTGCTTGTGAGACCCATTGTTTTTCAGGCACTTCGTGCATGGAAAATTCCCTTTCATATATGGCCATAAAACATAGCGGGTCCTCGTGTGAATGTCCCGCAGACACTGGTAATTGAGGCTCTTCTGTGCATCAAGCTGTGCTGGAGTGGGAGGCCGGCTCTGGGTTGTGTGGTCTATACTCGGCTGCTCACCGACAAACTTTTTCTTGATATACCATTCCTGGTCGGGTAATATGCTCATCTGGCCAACCTATGCATCCATGGTGGTAAGTCTCCCCACCAGTATGCAGCGCTCTGTGTGGGTACCATACCCTGGGCACGTAATCCAGTTGCAGAATGCGGTCTGACAGGTTCTATCTGCGTCGCATCTATACTCGAGGCCATCAGTATAGTGTTCATCTGCCCAACCTAGGCAAGTAGAGTGGAACCATTGTTGAAAATGGCGCACTCGATTGTGTATACCCCCATACCGGGGCAATTTGGCTTGGAACAATGGCTGTGTTTGATTGCTGCTGCAACTTTGCAGTTGAGCTCGAGCTAGCTCATGTCGATTGCTGACATTTTTGCTTGCTGGTTGAGTGCTCCAAGGTCTGTGCTACAATTGCTAGGGTCCGGCTGACCTGATTGAACTGCCTAGTTGTTAGTATTGCAGTTACACCCCATGTTGGGCGCCAGAAAATTTCTCTCTCTCTTTGAACACGTGACGCCCTTAGGACAGCAAAGAACATCGCTACTATGCTGCCTTAAATGCATCACCACCATTTTGTGTGCGCCACTGAGCATTTTATAGTATGTCGCTGAGAGTTTTGAAATATCCAAAGACCAAAATTTATTTTGTTGTCATTAATATGAGCTATTTCGTATTATTCATTTTAAATATGTTCTCAGTCATTCCTTTTTTTGAATTCTATTACTATTCAGGTCACTGATAATTAATTTCATTTAGCCGTTTTGGTGAACTTTATTTAAGTTTCAATTATTAGAAGATTGTGAGTATTTTTATTCATTGCCTGGTTATTTTCTATGGAAATTTAGTTATCCCTTTTGGTTTTAGTGTGTGTGTCAGTGTTTGGGGCGGAGCCCCTGAATCCCATGGCCACGTTTGTCTTTTTGGGAAATTGTTTTGTCTAACTTTTGGCAAAACTCCTATTTTGGTTCCAGCTTCTGTTTTAATTTAGACCTTTTGGGGTGGAATATTTTGTATGTAAGTCTTTGTTCTCGTGCCACTGTTCTATGCATATATGTCAGTTTATATAAACCATTTTGTTAAATTCGTATTTTTTGTATAATTTATTTGAGGTAAATTATTGAGTACATTCTTAAAACTTTTCCTCCAGCATATAAGTTTTAGTTTGTTTGTACCAGTCAGTATGTCAAGTCACCCAAAAAAAAAATTGTTATATATTAGGGATGTCAGTCGATTCCTTGATACTTCGATACCCTCAATTATTACAGGTATTGAAGAATTTAAAATTGAACGGATAATTGTTATAAATCCCTTCCACCTTCACATGATTTTTTAGGTTATGTTGCACAGCAACAGATCTATGGTTTTCCAAATAGGCTGAACCTGTACCGAACATGCATGCGTTGACCGGAATTAACCATTCAATGATAGTTTGACTATGAAAGAATTAAGATAATACAGTAGAACCTCTATTATCCACGATAATGCAGGGGAAGAGAAAGTCTGATAATCTAAACTCGCGGTTAAACGAGTCGTTTTATCTTGATGGCTACCATGTGGCAGGCGACTATTATCAGTATTTGGCTACCTCACTTCACTCAGACGTCACTCGATGTGTGCTGTGTGACGTGGCTTTAATGGGAAAACTGCAATCGTTTTCTTTTTAGTGCACTTTCTAACATGATTCAGTACTACGTGTATATTGTTGCAAGAATGCTAAAAACGCACGTGGAAATCGACCGCACATTATTTAAACCTGTAAATGTCTGCATAGACGGAACTCTAAACAAACTGGTAGTCACAGATGAAAGACCACCGCCGCACACGTGGATACTGTTGGAGTTTGTAGCTCGTAAATGTTGCGATCGACGTTAGTTGATAAGCCATGCGCTGGAAGTTAGTCGGCGTCTGTTTGCAGCCAGAGTGGTTTGTAGATAAGAACCCTCCCTAGCGGCAAGCTCCTAGAGTTCTGTGTCGCTGACGCGGAACATTAATTTGCTTTTAGGCTGTAGTGGGAGTATAAGGATCCTTGACCACGGTCCTTAATAATTTCAGTATTCCTGGTGTTATTTTTCGGATTTTTTATTTTGGTTACCTATTATTTAACGGTATGTTAGATAAAGAACAGGTACATTTTTCGTACCATACATATTTTCTGTTTGTGACGTTTTCATTTTTGAGGTAGTAGAGATTGAAAGCAATTTTTTTTTCATGTTTATCTTTACCAAAAATATCCATCTGTTTGAAATAAAACTGGGTAATGTTAAAGTTTTCATGTATTGAGAATTTTATTTACTTAAATGTGAAGAAAATATCTAGCGATGTGTGGAATTATCTTTCAGTTGACGTAAATGATGCAAATTACACATTTTGCAGTTTGTACTTGGCAAAAATTTCACGAGGTGGTGTTAGTCGCAGAACTAGTAAATTGAGAAAACACTTTAGTAAACACGATGAGTGCAAGAAAATTGCCAGTAATGATGTTTCAGGAGATCTTTCGGGCAAAGATGCGTGTAGCAGCAAGTCATCCAGTGTCCCTGCAACTTAAAATGTCCGGCAGGAACATTTCCATTTAGCAATGCTAAATGAAAGGTTACGTGTATTTTAGTTTCATTACTGAATAGCATCAATATTTGTGTACATATTGGTTAGCTTCATAAGTTGACCTAAAATATTGCATTGAAAAGTTGAGAACTTTTGTTTAACTTTTTTGAATAATATTGTGCCTATATTTATTTCAAAGAAATCATAGTTTTATCAAAAATACTGATATGAACTTGTTAGGTCTAATCAGATAAGTCTGGGAAAATAACTTCACTTAGCAGACCAGAAAATCTTTCCTGTAATTGTCTTCATGTTTGTGTCTGTCTAATTTGACCTATAAAACAAAATTTCAAAAGTATACATTAACTGTAGGCACATGTTGATAATCACTATGTCCTAATTTATGGTATCGGAATCGAGGTGGATTTGAGTGAATGGTTTTGCAGTTGGAATCGAGAAAAAAAATTGATATTTGGACATCGCATGTGCGCGCGCGTGTGTGTGTGTGCATGCGTGCGCGTGCACACTCCCCCCCTCCGTGGCTAGTTTATTTTGTCTAAATATTTTACTAGATGTTTTATTGAACAACCCTTTGTATTAATATGTTGGTTTTAACTTTTCTTGGCCTTGCCAAATGGAAATTTAAAGCCAACATTTTTTATGGCATCAATAAGTACAAGTCATATTCATCAAAACTTAGGCAATCTAATGTGGACTTGAATTTTAGATTTGAGAAATGCCATACATAACCTCAACATGAATGTTTGTTTAAACCAACAGCCTAAAGATGTCGTAAAAAATAACTTATGGAAATCAATTGAATATTATTCACCTGAAATTGAGCTAAAATATTTTTATTTATATTAATATTTTCACTTAGTATTCCTTCGTAGGCTGAGCTATTCTCAATCCCGTGGTTAAAATGACAACTGATATATTTTCAATGCAGCCAACACTTTCCTTTAAAAATTGTGTATTTGCTTTCACTTTCCATTTTCAATAAAAACAGTAGCAATAGAATGTGTGATTCGTTTTCATTGTCACCAACCTACGAATGCAGTAAAAACAGTAAACCATAAGAAGAAAATAAAACAAAAAACTACTGCGGTATGCAAACAATACTATCAATAGCTCCAGTTGTCGATTAACTGCATTGTTTTGCATTCATGTAGTGTCCAAAAAACAAAAATATGCATGTAATCTTTGGCAAATGTACAAATAAAAAATACAGTCAAATGTAAACAACAGGAACAAATCATCTGAAAACAATTGTTCCGAATATATTTTGGTATTCTGGCAGAATATCTGATTTATGGATGCAGTAAATTAATGCTTTGCGAGATGTAGCATGCCGGGTTATTTAACATTGTGTTTAAATAAATTAGTGCCACCAATCAGTGAATAATAATTGTCAAATAATGTTCAGATGATGCCAAAAGGCGTGGTATTGGCCGGTTAATCTGTAACTTAATCGTCCCATCTCTAGCTGCGATCAAGAGGAGGTAACTGCAGCTTAGCTTTCTCGACGTGAAGTCACCGGCCGGTTTGGAGAATCGAGATGCGGCGATTCGTACTGCTAGAGTCATATAGTGGCGTGCTGTGGTACTCCGGGCATTGTATGCTTAGTCTTGTTGGCCGGTGAATAGTACAATCAACGGGCGGGAACGTCCATTCTTGAGCCGTGCATACATCACAATCTTGGGTCCCGTGATGCGTGGTAACAATGAAATCTCCGTTGGAATCAGGCGGCAAGGCTTGCTCACTGATGAGGCGAAGTCGTTAAATTGTTGTTGAAGAGACTTCATGCATCAGCTGCCTATTAATTAATCATTCAAAACATGTCTTCTGATTTTCCCATGCATTTACACTTATCCCAAGCTACGCTTCACTCGGGCTCGGTGCTTACCCATTATTAGATGACAGAAGGTGTTGAATAAATCCCTACCAGATATAAGTTTATTCACAAAAAACTTGTGTCTATTGAAATAATTTAATTTAAATCCTCCAATTTTCCCTTAGGAAGTTACTGAAAATTAACTTTATGCTTAGTAATGCGAGTTGATCGATGTTCAAATAATTTTTGGCGACAACGGAGGTCAAGCATATGCTTCTGGGAATATCATTTTACTTGCAAAGATGCTGTCTATTAAGTTATATTTTGTTTTAAAATTGTGTTCCACTTGTACGCCATATACAACTAAACACCAATTTTACGGGGAAAAACTACATTTAATCACAAAAGAAAACATCTTTGTAAATAATAATTCCATGTTAAAATGTATTGCATATCATTATCAGGCAAAACTATTAGCTTTGGAATACTAGTGATGACAGGTGCAACTATTTTGGGAGAAGTATAATCTTAACAAAATTTCTATGATCTCCGGGTCTTTATTTGCTGTGGGCCGTCTTGTAAGGAGTGACGGCAAGCACGTGTGGCTGAGAGAGAGACTGATTTTTTTTTTTGCTTGACAACAGCTATGCCTCTCAAGGGCATGTGAGAGGAGGAAGAAAAGTAGTTGTCGCAAACAGAACTTTACTGCAATTCTGTCTCATGAAGGTGTTAAACTAAATTTTGCCACCACCACCACCTCCTCCAAAACAGCTGTTCAGTCCAGTGTTATTTTTTATAGTCTCACAAAGGGCAGTCTACGGATGTGTATCTCTAGTAATTGCAGGTGGAAGTGTGTATACATTTGCGACCTTGATGGAAGGAGGGGACAGTTAGTGTTTGACCCTATGTTTAATTTTAGATTTTACCCTCAAAGTGAAGTGCAACAGTCAAGAATCAAAATTAATGCAACAAACTTAGTTTTTAATCTTTTTCCTTCTAATTTTAAAATTTTTTAACCAAACTTTTTAAGTGTTTCCCAAAATAGGGTCTTAACTGGGGTTGTTTTATCTAAATTTGACCATTTCTGTAACTGTCTGCAAAGTAATATTATTGTGATGTACTCTTTTGCTGCTCATTTTAATTTTCAAGGAATATGTACATTCTAATATTTTATAATATTCACACACACTGGCTGTTGTCATGCTATGAAGTATTCAGACACAAGCAATCCACACTGCTACGCTGCTGTGTGTGTTGAACCCAAGTGCAGATGGTAGAAACTGTGACAGGTTTAGAGGCCATCATTCCATTGCATGCCTTTGAATCATTCTACAGCAACCAAGTAAATAAATGCTAGTGTGTTACAGAATTTATTTGGTTATTTCAAACTTAAGTAAATAAATGTGTAATTCTTTGTCTACCAGAACATTACTGCTGGATGAGAAACGAAGACTAGAAGCACGTATT
The DNA here is from genome assembly GCA_029891345.1 of Dryococelus australis. Classification (NCBI taxonomy): domain Eukaryota; kingdom Metazoa; phylum Arthropoda; class Insecta; order Phasmatodea; family Phasmatidae; genus Dryococelus; species Dryococelus australis. Next base: position 95,870,032 of record CM056994.1, read on the forward strand.
GCGACCTTAGAAGAGGAATTGGAAGAAGAGCAGAGCAATTCGGAAATTCTGATGGACAGGGCACGTAAAGGACTCATCAATATTGAACAGCTTACAGCAGGTAAGAGAAATAGTAAAAAATTAATTTTACTCTTAATGTAGTGTTCGTACAAATAAAAATCGTTGTACAATCAAATGATTTTTTTTTGGCAGGGTCCCTTAGTTACAACTGAGTTATAAACATGTTGGCTGGTAATAATGTCTTGTTGCAGGCCATTGTGTGGTGGTTCACTTATTTGGTTAGAATGTTGGCCAAAATGCATGTTCTTGCTCTTGCTCTGTAAAATAAACACAAGGGCTGCTGCTTAGCATCTACTCGTCACATGGTGTTTATGACATGAATGACAGGTTACAGTAATTGATTGTAATATGACACTGAATACAAGTCATTTCCAAAGTTTTCAACCCTCTCAAAAAGAAAAGTAAAGGACACAGAATGCAAGCCAAATTTTGAATGTCCCACCGATGCTCGACTAGGTGACAGTACATGGCGAGTTTATGATTGGGTAGTGTGTTCACGGTACGTGTAAGGTGATGGAGGGGAAGCGTCTGCATGTAGAGCAAGGGAGGGAAGGGTGAAATGAAGATGTTGCTTGAAATGGAAAAAAGGGGGAGGGCGGTGTAAAGGATATGGCACAATGCCTGTGGGGAAAGTGTGTAACAATGTGGGAAAAGAAGGAATTCAGTTCAAGCTCTTTGTTGTAATAGCAATTGGGAGAACATTCAAATCACATCTCACATTAAAAGTTATCGTCTTGACCAATAAATGTGCACATTAATGTGTGTTCCATGTCAATCTTCCCATAAACTTGTTTGTCAGAAATAGCCTTCCATGCTTTGTGATTAGAAGTGCTGTGCAGATATCAAAATTTGATACGCATCAAGCTGCACGTTATTCCAAGAATGTTGCAGGGGTGGAAAATGGTTACAGAAATCAGTAAGTCAGTTTTGTACCAACATCAGTAATTGGTCGGATTGAAAAAATGAAGCTGGTCAGTTATGTTTCGGTGAATTTTAGTTGTGGGAGTGGAAATTCATCCCAATTTGGAATCATATTACAGTATGATAGCGTCTGTCCATTATAATTTTAATTTTATGGTATTATGTAGTTTATAGTTAATGTATAAATATTGGCTCAGTGACAAATAAAATTCAGCAAAGCCCTGTTAAGACATTTCTAATGGGACTCGAAAAATTCATAGTTATTTACCAGGAAAACTTATTAAAATTAAAATGGTTAAATTATATTTGTGTATGTAGAAAAGGTGAAAAATTAATTAACTTCTTAAATGGCAATTTTTTCTAGTGGGAAACTTCTTAAGAGGGTTTTACCCTAATACATTTCCTCAGCAGGTTTTAACCATTTTTCAGACAAAAATATATGCAAAAAAAATAACATTCCTGGACTGAAATTAATTATGTTAAAGTGTGAACAATTGCACACATTTATTTTCAGTAGCTATGTAATTTGTCAGGTCTATAAAAGTGAAAAAGTCAGATAAGGCAGTCTGGAATCTTGTAGGCCTATGCCCAGCATAAGTTGGTTACAAGGCTGCTTTTTACATATAAAGAATTTTAGCAGTTAGGTAATACAAACATGGTCAGTGGGTCAGCATTTATTCCAAGTAAGGGTTTATACAAACTTTTTTAATACCTGCGATGTACTTATTCATTCACTTCCGAAACTTCGGATGATGAACTTTTTCCAGTGGAATGTTAGCTTCTATGAAAGCAGGGGTTGTTGACAAAACAAATTCTTGTTTTTCAACTTTCATATTTTTCGACAGGGAACCAAGTTTGGTAAGCGAAATTTGACATTTTACACCAGACGTTGATGCACTTTCAACTTGTTCCACTTCCATCGCTAAAGCTTTGTTTTTGTGATGAGTAGCACTGCCCTGGATGTGCTTTAGACAAGTGTCCTTTCTAGACGATTCTATTCGTACATAAATTTGCACATAAGTATTTTATTAACTTTGCCAAATACATAACACCCTTTGTGAGAAAATTCTTTATTACGGTCAAATACTGTTACAACCATTATTACTACACACGTCCGGCATCTTTGTTTAGCCTCTAGCATCATAGCATGATGTTTATCAGCTGCAATATTACGATATCTACAGCATTTGTCATGATATATATATCATATAATTGCAATATATCTCTGAAACTGTGATATACATTGCGATTCTCACTATACGTATTGCACAAATGTTTAGTAATTTATTCTATTGATATATTGGATTATGTGGAGAAATACATTATTTCCGTGATTATTTAGTGGATTTACGAAAATTAGTCAATTTCATGGAGATAAATAGATTTCGTGGTTTCACGCACCGTGAAAAACATGTGTCTATGTATTGTTCTAATTCCATTGGGTGTGACAGCGAAGTTCACACTGATGAGGCATCATTGTTGTAGTAGTTTAATAAAGATGTCGCACATCAATTGTTTAAATGATATAGGTCTACATATTATTTTTGTAGGTTAAAAGAATTTTCTACACATATAACTTGATTGTATTTATTAAATGTTTTTTCCATAAATGTACGATAGGCCATAACTTATTCATCCTTGTATTGTTCTCCCCAATTTAGGTTAACAAACTATTTTACCACATCCACAATGCAAAGTTAACATAACTAGAAATGTAAAATTCATCCTTTGTTTTGCACTACCAAAAATTGTAGTGTAGTTTTAAAATCAACATGCTCAAATAACCTAAGCAGGTGCCATTTTAAGTATCATAGTTGACGCATGCCTTTTCCTGTTAATTTACTAAACAATTACGACTAGTCAACCTCATGTATTTCTACGTAACCCGAGGAAGGGTCAAATCCAGCAACGTCTTTCCACGAGTGTCCTTAGATCGTCTGTACCTTGGAAGGAGATTCTAAACACGTTAATGTAAGGTTGTAAAAGCAGTCAAGAAACATGCTGCCCCCCCACCCAACCCTCTCCCAGCGCTGAGAACCACTAAGCTGCCACTTGTGATGCAAAGTCACACCTCTCATGCCAGCCTCCCCGAAGTGTGATGACTCACCAAGGCAAACTATCACGAAGCACCCAACATTCTGTCACAAGCCACTACATCTGCCACTAAGCGCCTCACAATTGTCTCGAGGTGCCCAGAATAAAGGAAGCTGAGAGCTGAAGTTTTACCCCTGCTCTCACAGACATCATTAGCTCAACGCCAAGAGCAATATATAAGCAGTGCAAGCCCGAGGTCGGCAGTTATCGTCTCCAGGAGCTCACCTCAACGCTTTGTGTGCTGGGGCTCTCTACTGACTGCCAGGTCTTCTACATCTTCAGCTGCCACCACCATTTATCAGAGGCTTTTGCAGCCTCTAACACTAGCTACCAGAAGCTCCATTGGCTTCAAATCACCATCTGCATCTACCAGATGCTCTCCATCAGCAAGCCTGCCAAGACACCATCACACCTTCCGTTGCAGTTCCTTCTGGTTCAGCAGCCGCCTCTACTTGCTGGTAGAGACATCTAGAGTTGTTCCGATACCGGCATCACTATCTGCCGTTACTTGGTCTTTTTCCGATGTATCAGTATTGGGCAGATATATTAGTATCAGTTATAGACAATGAAATTGGATTATTGCAGTCGAAACTCAAATCGTCGAACCCGTTTAAACCGAAAGTCAGTGTACAACGAGCATTTGCTGTGGTCCCAACCAAATTCCTATGTTAATGCTAGAAAAGTCAGTTTTTTCCAAACTCATATTTAAATTTAATCTGCTTGGATTGAACAAAAATTTCTGTAGCATTGCCAAAAATTACATGTTCCAAAGAAGTATAAGTAAACTACTCGATAAGACATACAAAGTACATTATATCAACATGCACGATTAATATTAATAGAAATCACAAATAAAATAAATTTTCAACAGGCATTGTTTCACTTACATCTCGCTGCCGTGCATTTAGTCCTATTTAAGTAATTTACTATTTCCCAAATAACCTGTCGAGTCGTAACGTCACGCTTAACATGTACTTTGTTACAAAAAATAATAAATAATTACAATAGATGTCTCAGATTACACGTCGTGTATTTAGAGAGTACAAAATACAAGAAAAAAATTTTAAAAAATTGGGAATACAGTACATTTGTATAGGAAATATGTACTGTAGAATTTTATTAAGTTGTCGACAAACAATTTCAATGTTTTTGACTGGCAGCCATGTTGGTAACAATGAGCAAGCAGAAGTGGTGCCATATTTTCGAGATATCGAATCACGATGCTACGTTGCCAACACATGTAGATTTTTACTTAAATATTTTTTCATGAAAATTATGAATCCATTATGTATAAAAATGTTACTCTAATAAATCTGTCCAGAAAGTTAGAAGAAGGCAACACAAAATTAAGGAAACCCTATTCATTGCACTTGATCAATAACTATTCAAGTCGTGCATGAGAAAAAAATTTTGCTGCTATAAAAGAGAAAGATGTCTTGCCTAGTTCACACAGCCGCTGCCGCCATGCCACAAGTACACATCAATCTAGATTGTGATATCGATAGATGCCATTTTGTGTAGCATGTTGCTGTGGTTTTGCTTTCACAAGTCATGTTACCATCTGTGGTATAGTAATTTTACTGACTCAAAACATTTGTATAGACTCTTGTTGGATGAGTCGACTCACATATTCAACTCTTATAATTTTAGACATATCAATGGCTCTGAACTGTATTTAAATCAACACCTCTCATACATCTTTGTGTGTCTGTTTCAATCGAAACAGTAGGGTTGGCTCGCCACGTCGCACAGAAAATCGTTGATTTTTCTCTGCTGAAAAGCTGTGTTGCAGTGACATGTGATAGACTACTCGCAAAAAATATGATTATAGTGGAAATTAAAATGCAATAATACAACATTTAAAGAGATGGCTCTGACTTCATTGGCATTTTAAAACTGGAAAAATGTACACACATCTGCAAAATGTTTAACAATACATACCAATGATTCAAAAAGCTTATTTTGTCACGTATACACACTCATTTTAAATTAGGGCTGCCTTATTAGATCAACATTTAATTTATTTTTACATTTTTTTAACAGAAATCTAAAAAAAAAATTACTATGAGGATGTACTTTGAAAATGGTGTTTCCATACAAAGCCATGATCAATTGAAATATAGCTATAAAAATAAGCTTGTAAACTGTATCAATAACCCCTGTAATACTACATATGAGTGTTACGAACTATTCACGACTCAATTCGGACATGTCAGCGCCATCTAGTTTGAGCCTTCGAACCATTTTGAATGAATCGAAACACTTTTGGCTCGTTTCAGAACTTTGGAACAGAGTACGCATAATTTATCACAGCTTGGTCCCTTGATGAAAGTATCGAGTCACCGCAGCTCAAATGTTTTGAATCACGCTTTCGTGTTGGTTAGTCAGCTCAGTGTTTCGAATCACTTGCTCAGTGCCCACATCTATTGTAAACATTGCAACATAATACAAGTATTCAGTCACAAATGTTTTGTAGTGGAGAAATTAAGTTGGGATTTATTATGTTTGTACGGAATTATAACTTAACAATATTTACAGGAATACAAAAATTTAGTGTGGCCTATACATGAAATATTAATTATCCCTAATTCTTCATAAAAAATTTCTGATGCTGCATATACATGCCAAAATACATCTATTATGGACGCAAGTGGAGAATTTTTATCTTGCTTTGCTATTGGTGGCGATAATATTGGGAAAATATCTTAATTTTTATTTCTGCACGTTAATGGTGATTTAGAACAACAAACAAACGGGAGGGCATTGGTATCAGGGTATCGGAAAACATGTTATCAGAACAACTCTGGAGCAACTACACCCACTGCCCTTAAAAGTAGTGGCCCCTTTTTTGTAATGTCTCTTCTAGACGTCCCTTGGTTAGAGTAGCTGCGACTAAGTTGTTTTCTTAGCAATCAGTAATTCACCATCTTAATTAGTCCGGAGCAGGTCATCTACATCTGTTTACCATAGGTTACTTCCGTATCATACTCTGCTTGGTTAGGTAGGAGTATGCGTCACCATATTTATTATTCCTAATAAATTCATCTTCTTCATATCCCAAGAGTGTTTCTGTTTTAGAGGTAATTATACTTACGATCACTTGAAACTATATCTTCGCAAGACGTCAACTTAGACTGGGTGTTACAAGTGTACAAACCATAGAGTAGGACTGCAGATTACCTCCAGGAATCTGTACGTCAAAACACACACCATCTTTCAATGGCCACCCGTTCTATACACACTGGTGGATAGAAAGGTAGAGCCACAATCACTAGGTACTCATCCAAGAGGGGGCAAGACAGTCAGTCCAGGTTGGACTACCACCGGAGCTGTTACGTTTCTTGAAGGAGTATTTGCATGGGTCTGAAGGCGTAACTCCTGTTGCGACGACGCGCATTAGTGGTAGGAAGACGGTCCACAAGGTTCACTGCTCCAGGTTCGTGCACCAGAGGTGCAGGGCTGATTGGAGCTCTGGATTCGCTCCATCAACCTCTACTGGAAGTACACCTAGCTAGAGTTCTGTCTCGAGTTCACGCCAAGCAAAAGTATACTTAAGTTACAAAGAGACCTCGGTGCCTTTTGGGAAAAGGCACAAATCTTAGAGGAATGAGTAGAAGGTGGCGTATATCGCCGCCAAGTGAGTGTGCATAACTGACCCATCTGCACTAGCAAAGAAGCCGAACTGCCAGCATCAGAACAGAAGACTCAAGAACACACACTGGTAAGACAGATGTGCCGAGCTAGTGTTACAGTCTGGCACCTTGTTGTTGTTATACACATTAGTGCTGATTGTGTTCCCAGCTGCTAACCTACACGTCTGGTGTTAGTTTCTATCTGGAAGCTTACCAATAATTAATAACTTTGGTTATAATCAGAGCGTGCCTTACATAACGTAAACAAACCACATTGGCCGTGTCACAGTTCCACAAGACGACACACATCAAATTGCTCTTAGATGCTCTCACATTTCTTCCCCAGGAGTAGAAAATTATGTAAACTAAAAACCATTTCTAAAGAGATGGTTCCAAACCCAATTTTGCTGATACAGTATTACCAATCCTGCAGATAGTGCCAATACAAATAATTTAATTTGAATTTTTTTATATGCTGCCTGATTCCATTATAAAACTTTTTTGCAGTTATTATTTTAAAGCTATGTTGATTATAATAAACATGGAAAACATTTGTATAGAAACCTTAGATGTCAGTACACAGCACAGAGAATATAAACTATCTCAAACAATGTCAATGAATTTGGAAGATTACCATGTCAAGCAACACTTCCAATATCTCTTTTAATTACTATACATAAAACATAACTACAAAAAAACTACAATAACAGCAACACTTGCAACAGCTACTTAAATTATTACACATAATGATAGGTACAAATAAAATAAAAGTATGATACTACAATAACATCAAACATGTTTAGCGTACTTTCTGGAGGAAAGAAAGGCGTACGAGATCACTTTTGCCTGTGTGCATGTGTGTCCCCCCCCCCCCCCCCACCCCCACTTCTCCCATCCTTCAATTTTTAAGCGCGTGAACTAAATTTTTTTCAAAGTCGTTACTCATACTATAACATGAAGTAAGGACACCTAACATTTAAAATTTCCGACCATGCTGGGCACTTGCTTTCAAAATGGAGACCATAAAAATTTAGGGTGGTATGTCATATCTCGGCAACCATTCAACCAATTTGAACCAAATGTGTATGCTGGTAGCGCAAGGTGTAAGCAATGAATTCAATCAATTTTTGCCAATTTTGGCACATTAGTAATACCATGATAAATGAGGTAAATAGAAGTACATTAATTGAACTTAATTAGGTACTTATTTTTAAAATGGCAGCCATACAAATATTTTAGATTTTTTTAATATAACTGCAGTACCCATTGACCAATTTCAACAAGATTTTATATGCTGATAGTATCTATTACAAGCATTATAAAAGCTAAGAAACAATCACTTTTATGCACTAGGTTGTAAGACAGCACTGATTACAAGCTGGCTTAATTTTATGATTTGTTCTGTGAATTCTAATCCCGGATAAGTCACTTGTTTATTTTGTTTTGTTACTGTTTCACATGTTTCTGGTTTCATCTCTAATCATATTGCTTTCAATGAGACTACATCAATGCCTGCCAACCATCTAAACTATTAAGAAAACTAACGAGCCTACTTTCCTCTACATGGGTACAAATAAATTTTAGTTATCGGTAACATCTTGTTCCTAGATATTTTGAAACTTGCTTTTCATTGATACACATTACGTATTGAAAGTAATTTTTACTTTCTAATTTCTATCTTTTAATAATAAGTTAAAGCAGATGTTCAGGTATGTGATGAAAATTTATAGTTGGGCTATTCAAAAACAAACTCAGTTCTTTAACGTTAAAGTTTATGTTTCGTAAGAAATCCATGTTCTTATGGAGGCAGACAAGCTGTCGGACCCTGGGTTGTTATAGCGTTTCCATTTTTTATTTATCAGTCTGCAGTACTAAAAAGTCACTCTGAAGAGACGGACCCTGCTGAGGCAAACATGCATTTGTTCACCACCTTCTTTAGACTATTGAATTACGAATTCTTCCAATACACAAATATGTTCTCATCAATTTGCAAGAGAAGTTGTGATAAGTATGCAATGACTTGATCTGCATCAGATGTGCCAGCAATTTTGTCCACTCTTGCCTGTGAAACAATGTTCTGGTACAAATATTTTATGGAATGGTCACTTACATTTTTCCTTTTTCTTCAGAGGGCTTTGAAAATTGGGTCAAGCAGGGTTGGCAAAGTTTAAGGCTTACTTGCATAGGATGGAGCCATATGTGTGCCCATCGCTGTGCCTTTGACTTGAAGGTAATGTGTATCTTGAAATCGGAAGTTGTTGTTGCTGAGGGTTAATCTAGCAAGTTCAACAAGGAATACTGTAGAAGGTTTACTGTGTGGAGCTCTTTGCTTGAGGTAATATTCTATGGCCGATAGTCCAGATGTGTGAGGGATGTTGGTATAGAGAGATGTAACATCTGTGGTGACATATATGCATCTTGGAAAATGGTGCCCAGTTGTCTCAAGTGTTCAAGGAAATGGCCAGTGTCCTTGACGTAGGACGAAAGCTGCTATACCAAAGGTTGAAGGTGGGCGTTTATAAGTACTGAGGTTCTCTCATAAGCAGGTATAGAACTGTTGTGGTAGTTTTATTAGGGGTGAGCAGATTAATTGGGTGGTTGGGTGTTCTTGTAAAAGATTTTAGGTAGATGTGTCCATGAGTTGGCCTAGGTTTCCAACTTCCCGCTAGATTTACTACCAATAGCGCCCCTCCACCATATTGCTGTGTGCTATAACTCAGCACCTGATGAAGTTGACCTAGCCAGCGAAATGTCATAATCGTGCAACTGTGTGGAAAATGTGTCCTCCTTCTTTATGTGTATGCCTGTTGATAAGTACTAGACTGTGAGTACTTGAATTCCTCCTTTTATATACTTTTATCTTTAATAGAGTACTATAAAAATGTAGGGTTATCGCTTAAAATTCACATTCAGGCAAGTTGCAGATAGAAAGGCTGCACATCAGTTGAGTGCCTTGCATTTAATTGTGACAAGTTAATTGGAAAGTGAGCAAGAGTTGGCCTTGGAACTTGTGAACTTCAGAGTCCTCAAATTAACAAAATAGCTGCCGGTAGATGGAACCCTTAACAACGGCAAAGTGACATTGTAAACTACCTTTATGTACCCGGTGACTGCCATACCCTTGTTAGTGGTCAAACGTGGCCGAGCACTTGGCCATTGTGAGATGCATTGGCAGGATAACTGTGTTTTTATGATCCAAGGCCACATGATTTGTTAAGTATTAGGTGTGTAATGCTACTGGTAAATATACACTTATGAGCAATTGAATTAGATTTACGTGTCTTGTGCTGTGATAACTGTGGTGATGCATGGCATGGACTCGGAAGGTACTGGAAGTGATCGGGAACCGTACTTATCCATGACTTTGCACAGCATTGCACAATGAATGGAGATTGGTCCAAGCAGGATCCACAGTTTGCACATCCCTCCCGACAGTATCCCAGATGTGTTGGACAGGATTGAGGTCAGGTAACTGGTGAGGGCAGTCAAGCAACCTCAAGTCTGTGGAGTGTTCATCCAACCCCTGGTCACTTTAGGAGTGGTGGGCCAATGGATTATATTGCTGTAGGTACAGGTCTCCTGGAAGGTGCTCTGGATGCAGAAATAAGATGCACATGATCTGTCAGCAGGTTACTGTATAATTTGCTGGTTAGGAATGATGGCACGTGTACCAGGAGGGCCTTTTTCTAATTCACTTACAATTTTAGGAAAATTCTAAGTGGACAGGCTTTTGTTTTACTGTTAATTGATGTTTCTTCCAGATCTTGCAGCAGAGAGGTCAGCAACTCAAAAGCTGGAGAGTAGTCGCATGCTACTGGAAAGACAGAATAAGGAGCTGAAAGCCAAGCTGACAGAATTGGAGACAGCACAACGCACGAAAACCAAAGCAACAATTGCAGGTCTCGAGTCAAAGATAGCAAATCTGGAAGAGCAGTTAGAAGTGGAAGCAAAGTGAGTATATTTTGGTCGTGGCCATTTATATCCTTATGTTAAAACTTTGTATTGTGGTTTTCTATATACAGGTAAAGTTTTCTTACACCCAGGTGGTGAGCTGGGTGAAATTGTCAGTTCGTACTTTTTTATAGTGTACTGTGAAACTTTGTTATTCAACAGACTAAATTGTGTATTGCAAAGAGCAAGAATGTAGTGTGTGTATTTTCATGTTTTACGCGAGTGTGTCTTATTTTTTCCTGGAAAATGTCCTGTTTTGATTCTCTTTGGAAAGAATCTGTGAAGTATACATTTAATTCACTCAACACAGATAATGCAAACCCAGACTAGGCTTTGAACCTCAGTTTTTATCTCTGATGTAACAGTAGTTTCTCATTTGAATTGTTACAGTGTGTGTTTGGCAGTGGAACACCAAAGAAGGTTGAAAGTCTTTAAAAATTGCTGTGCTTGGCACTGAAGGCCTAAGCAACCATCTTTAGGTTACAACTGCCTTCTTCCAACACCACACAAAATCTTTTTCTCGTCTTTTTGTCATCTTAGCACAACAATAACAAATGGAACGATGAACAAGTTAACATTCAATCTCAATCTTAACACACATTAACTGTTCCTCAAAATTTGTCTGTACGATGGAGTTGTTCGTATGAATCAATGTTGCTGAATCCACCCATATACCCCACCCCCCAAAACCCTCCCCCCATGTAAAAGTGAAAATTGCATCCAAACAGCACATTTTGCTAACTGGGTACATGAAATCATGTTCACATCTGATTAAAAATCATGCATTTGTATAGATTAAATGTAAATTTATGTATTTGTGTAATGTATTCTCAGTCAAATGATAAACAGAAATAACTAGAGATTGATCAGTACCACAATTTCTCAATACTCTATACCAGTAATGATACCAAAACTTTCTTAAGCTACTTGATACCAATACTTTTCTTGATACCAAATTAAAATTGTGTTTTCCGGTAATCTATCAGATAAAGAGAAAACTTCTTGATTTGAATACAAATTTTACTTGGTCTTTGCGTGTTTCAGAACAACTTGACTTAGCTGCAAATTTTTCAGTGCCTTGCAAATTTTCTCAAAAGTATATGAATGCAAAATAATTTTACTTTGTGACAAATTTTTACTACCTTGCAATATTTAAATGTTTTAATACAATTTACCAAAAGTACGTGAACACAAAACGACTTGTGCAAATTTTACTTAGACTTGTAAAATTTCATTATTTTTTAAGAAAATCAACTTTGAAAGTACCAGAACAAGTTGTTGGTTTAGCAAAATTTTAAATTTTTAGAAAACTTACTTAATAAAAATTGCTTGGTTTCAAATTTTACACAGCCTTTTAGTACTTGAATATTAATAACCATTAATAAAAAGAAGTGGCCAAGAATATTACTCATTTTACTATGCAGTATTGTTGTCACACACTGAAACTATATAAAAACCCACATTAAACTTGAAACAGAGTGTACCCAAGTACAGATTGAACACTCGTGCAATATCAGTTTCACTCAGGTTTTATTCAAAACTTCAGACATCAAAGCCAGATACAGGCAATGTTTACTCTATTCAAGATACACACAATCATCTCACTCTGAATATTTCATACAAGTAGCTCCTTTTAAAAACTCACAGCCATGTAAACACATAAAAGAACAAGGTTATGATACTATCCCATCATACACAATAGCCTCATTTCAGAATACTACTTTATAAGTTTTTTGAAAACAAATTGACAAAAACTCTAACCATGATTTTCATACTCCAATAGATGTGGCTGGTACCTTGACAACGAGTAATAAAAACATGCTTTTATAATACCTTGATGTTTTATACATGAAAAGGTTCAAATAGAATGCCACCAATATATACAATAAACAACCCTTCAAAATTACAGAAAACCTGAGTATAAAGTACAATTACAAACCTCTGGTCATAATTCCCATTTACAAACCATCACACCATGGCAAAATCTCCTTTGGTAACATTAAAGATAAGCTAATATGATAAATGACTAGTTCGGTCGTCCAACCAATCCCTTAATTACAATGCTTATTTACTCGGTGCCAATAGTTCTCTAAAATACATAGTACAAATCACCAAACATATAGTATCGTACCTCTGGCCCAATTATTGGCTTGGTGCAGAATCAACTCAATTGTACTACTATGTGCCAACAACCTAGGCACCGAACCCAATACATACTCTGAGAACACACTTTATAAAGACGTTTTATCACAGAAAGGATCCTATATCTCCACCAGAGTAGCAATAGCAGCTTATTAATAATACAGGTGAGAATCCAATTATCTCTTTACTTTCTTGCTATAACTAAAATACAAGCCGCTTTTGACTATTTTTCTGGTGGGCGACAAGTATAACCTGCCTTATTAAAGCCGTAGCTATTTGATACCCGTTACATTAAAAACATGAAACATTTTAAAACCCAGAAATAAAACTGATATAATGTAACCAAGCTCAAAGGCGACTCCACGCCTCCATCCAAAAGGCATTGAGCAGTAAACAAACAACACGGAGTAAAAAATTATTAACTTCAAAGAAATCTTGTTTGCGCCTATAGCTAGTTATTGCTGTATTTCTCAAATAACTCAAAATGTTCACACACCTCTCGAGGCACAAAATCGCAAGCGAAAGAAAATTGCAACCAGCCAACTAACCAACCTAAATATAATTTTGATTGACGCACCAGAATGGAATTTTGAAAGTCGCGTCGTTGGCCCCGAAAACTTACACCTATACCTTACTCTGACTGTAATACCACGCTCATTGTAAACATGAGAAATATGACGGCAATAACTCACCATTAATGTCGCTGCCCAGCAATGCAAGCCTAGTCTCGAATTGTTTGGTACTGTGTGTATCGACATCTTTGTAAATATTACTGTGTACAGATTTGAATTTTTCGCCATTGCCGTAGTGCTTCTAGGAACTAGCAGATTTAGACCGTCAATTGTTCGCAATTCGTTCGGGGAAAATGGTGTTCGTTATTGCCTGCCAGTTTTCATATCAACAAACTTTTGTGTTATACAGTCCATCACGATATTCTACGCAACATTTATTGGTCCAACTGCGCTGGATATTGTTCCGACATGGTGGATTATCTACTGTAGCATTGTTTTGTGCATTTGTTCGCGCGGTGCTACCACGGTCGTTACTCGTGCTACCTCGTTTGCGACTCTTGCAACCTTGGTCATGACTCGTATTTCGTCAAGAGTTTTTCAGAAGTTGTGGTGGAATTTGGTCCCAGCATGTTGTCAGAGCATTTATATATCAGTACTTTGCCATGATGGGCATTTTTGGATTCAGTTTGTATTGGTGTGAATCTTGTTTGTTGTCACTGTGATCTACACATACTAAGGATAAGGTTAATGTACAGTGGAACAGTTATGAAATCACAGCTACTTAGTTCCAAAAACTGTGATAAAATCACAGTTATCACATCTAGAAATCACTGTTAATTTTAAAGGCTTAGATAAAATCACTGTTACTAATCACTATTACAAACAGGATTAGCAGCATACAGAAGCATTATGTGCCGGTTAATTTTGGCCTTAATAGTGGAGAACATGGCTGATGAACACCTGGCACTTCAGAAACGTCTTGAAAGAGTGGAAAATTGACTACACCATGCATTTACATTGTCAGTTTCTGTGCAAGGTGACAGTACCGACACTCGCCTCTTAATTTTTACTTGCCAGGACTTAGCTCAAAACAGGAACAGTTTTGATGATGATCACATTGCACTAGAAGTTGCGCTCAAAGGCAGTAGTGAGTTTGACACCCAGTCCCATGCCCAATGGCTTATCAAGTTTGATGATGAGTATTATGCCATAATGGCCATAGCCAGCAATCATAGGAATGACAAAGTAGCAACCCAGTCATTTAAACACGTCCTCTCATGTCAAGTTACTCACTATTCAGCTTCACATACCTGAAGTCGTGTTTAACTGCTGAGCCATTGTTGTTAATCCAGTCCCTACTACTCTCTGAGGAAAATTACAGTATTGCATGGGAGATTTTTGTGAGGAGATATGACAATAAAAGACTTACAATCTCAAACCACATCGAATTGTTATTTCAAGTGCCAGTGGTATCATCTGACTCTTCAAGCTCTATTCGTGCACTACTAACTGCGCTAGCCGAAAATATGGGTGCTCTGCGAGCATTAAAAAATTCCTGTGTCTCACTGGACCTTGTTGTTTCACTTGATGGAGAAGAAACTAGACCCTTACCTGCGCTGCCAGTGGGAGCTGAGAGTGAGTGAGTCATCACTACCAAAGCTGACAGAATTCATAGAGTTCTTAGAAAAGCAGCATCAATCAGGCGAAGCAGTCTGTTTGTACCACGTCAAGACTTCTAGGTCAAAGACTTCAATTGTGTCCAAATCCAGCAAACATAATTCGTACAGTCCAACTACTTCCATGGTGAACATGACACAAACAGCTACTGCTAATTGTTCCCTATGTAAGGCAGACCACATTCCTTCCCAGTGCTCCCAGTTGCTGATTATAGGTCCAAAGGAACGTTACACTGTTACCAAAAGGTTGAATTTGTTTTTGATCTGCCTCAGATCTTCACATAGAGCTAGAAACTGTAACTCCAAATTCACGTGTCGACACTGTAGTGCTAGGCTTCACACATTGCTACACTTTGCTGAATCACAGGATGCATCGGCCCCTGAAATAGATGACCCCTTGGATATCACAATAGAACAACATACATGAGATGGCCAAACTAAAATTGTATCCACACTTGCAGCTCATACCACCATGACAGCTACCACCACTGTTTTGCTGTCTACTGCTGTAGTAGAAATCCAGCATACATTTGGAGCTCCCCAACAAGTATGCGCCCTTCTAGACTCTACTAGTCAGGCTAGTTTCATAACAGAGGCCTGCCTACAGCGATTGGGGCGGTCCTGACAGAAGATTCAGCTCCCGATCCATGGATTATCCAATGTGCCAGTCAGTCTTTCCAAGTCAACCACGACTTGCCTAATCAGTCCTTTAGGACAAGCCTCGCCATCATTCAGTCTGGACTCCTTTGTTGTTTCACACATTTCAAGTGATCTCCCTAATGCTCAGCTACGCTCTTAACATTTGTGATGCTGTAACGGACCTGAAACTTACATATCCTATCTTTGCTTGTCTAGGCCCAGTCGACTTGCCGATAGGTGCTGAATTATTTCCGCAATTGATGACTGGCCACAAAAGGGATGGAAGCAAGGAAATGCCCACCGCATTGGAGACTGGATGGATCCTCATGGGAAGGATTCAAACTGCTGTTCCATCGCAACCAGTAACCTCATGTATTTCATTGTTGCATCGTCCCCATCGCTTGAATATGTTGTGAAAAGGTTCTAGGAATTAGAAGTAGTTCCTTAGAAAACACATCACTCTCCTCAGGAAGCACTCTGTGAAGAGATGTTCTTAAAAACTCATACAAGGTACCAAACAGGGCACTACATTGTTGCTTTGGCCCTTTTTTCAACCAAGACCACAGTTAGAGGAATCAAAGAGCCAAGCAATACATAAACTTTATTGTCTCAAGAGGCAATTGAACTTGAAACCTTCAGTAAGAGCCCAGTATACAGAGCTTATGGAAGACTACCTGTCATCTGGACACATGGAAAGGATTCCAAAGGGAGAAATCTCTTTAAATGAGGCCTACTATATTCCTGACCACTTTGTAGTAAAGCCTGATTGCACCACAACTAAGTTGCGAGTGGTGTTCGACGCATCAGCAAGAACCACAAATGGCCAATCGCTCAATGACATATTTCTTATAGGGCCAAAACTCCAAAGCAGCATTGTTGATGTGTTGCTTCAGTTTTGTATGTACACTATTGTGTTCACTGTAGATATTAAACAGATGCATTGGCAGAGATAACCATTCATCCCAGCAACACAGATAATCAGAGAATTGTGTGGAGGTCGTCGGATGATGAACCCATTGTGGAATACAGACTGAACAGTTACTTACGGGGTGTCATTTGCACCATATCTCGCCATACGCGCACTCTCTATCAACTCGCAGAGGAAGAGAAGAGCAGATTTGCAATGGAACCTTTCCAGTGACACATTTTCATATGTAATCCATCTCAACTCTAATCCGCCTACAAAACACATCATCCTGTCAGACTTGGCTCGAATGTTTGACCCGCTTGGTTTACTAGCTCCCTTAACTTTATTTGGCAAGCACTTGATTCAGATGCTGTGGCTGAAAGGTGTGGACTGGAGTACTGAACCACCCCTAGAAGTGTGTGAAAATTTGGGATCATGTCAGATCTGAACTGTTATTGTCATCCATCGCTGTGACCCATCCACTAGTGAATCTGCTAGGGTGCACATATCAAGTTCATGGATTCGCTGACAGTTCCGAAATTGGTTATGCTGCTGTTGTATACCTTTGCACGTCTGCAGGGTCCAGCAATAGTTCACCTGTTGGTGGCCAAATCTAAGGTTGCGCCTGTGAAGGTGTCGCTACCCCACTTAGAACTCTGTGCGGCTCTTTTTGCTAGCTCAGCTTCTCCGTCTCATTAACAACTATGAATCAAGGCTGCACATTGAGGCCACTTACACCTGGACAGATTCTAGGGTAGTTTTATCTTGGATTACATCATCACCTCACCTCTGGAAGACCTTTGTGGCCAACTGAGTCGGTGAAATTCAATATTACACATCGCCTGAATGGTGGCATCGTGTTCGGTCGGAGGAAAATCCTGCCGACTGCGCCTCACATGGTTTGATGCCAGCACATTTCCAGTTCAGATAGGCTAGTAACACGGGGTGAGTATCTCCTTCGAGTTTGATTGGTGGTGTGAAGAAATCTAGTAAGGTTGCTGGTGAGGCTGGCACCTCTAGATGGGGGATGGCTTGAGCTTTCTCCTGGGGACTGAGGTTATCGAGTTCAGTTGGGATGGGGCTAAGCTCCTGTTGGTATTTAGAGATTGTAGCAGCTCTTTTAAACTTACAAATACCACTCTGATAGGAGAAGGGCTTGAGGAAAGAGTCACTTACGGTTACACTGGCTGGTAGTCTTAATACTTGAGTGAGTTTCCCTGAAGGGTCAGTCCCCTCAGACCCAAGGAAATACTCCTCCCAGCACCAGAAGTGTGTTGGAAAGCGCAAACCCCAGACTGACAATCCAACCCCAAGAGGATGAGTACCTAGTGTCAGAGCTCTATCGTTTTGTACACCTGGATGCACAGAAAGGGTTGCCATCCAATATAGGTGTGTGTGTCTACATGTGAGTTCGGCAGCTTTGTTAGGATAAAATTCCCGCTGACATGCCGTCCCTCGGCGGACCTGATGTTTACAGGGTAGGGTTCTACTACTACAGGAATAATATTCTAGGTAGGCAAAGTGGCTATGAAGATAACTCAACTTTAACTAACGCTATGCTAAATGTCCTGAAGAGACCGTGTAAGTGTTCGAAGACTCAATTAGCGGTGATCTTCGAAGGCAAAGAGGCATCTTAAAACCTAAGCTTCGGCACCAGGAATGCGGTGAAGGAACATGACAGATTGGCATTCCAAGGGACATGCCCAGGTATTTATACTCTTCTGGCCCGCTCATGGTATGGTGGGGGGGGGGGGGGTTGCAGGCGTTAGATCCTCTAGGAATGTGATGTCACCAGCTGGCCGAAGTTCCACCTGCTGCATGTCTCTGTGATTCATACTAGTAGTGCCAACCGTCTGTGCGCATAGTACTAAGTGAACTTGAAGCATAGTCTTGGTGGCTTGGCGGGTGAACAGTATAATTTCTTCGGATCTGAAGCATGCATCTTTTACCATGGGTAAACAATACAAGTTATTGACGTTAGATATATTGTACTGCCAATCAAACTACGTTGGGACGTCCGGCTGAGTGGTTCGCATTGAGGAGTAGAAGTCAATTTATATAAGTGGAAAAGACGACACACATCAAAGTTTTGATGCCCTTGTGCAGAAAAACCATAGGTTATTTCAACAAAACATTAATTCATATTAATGAACATAAGTCTTCCAAATAAAGTACCACATAAACGTAAATGTAACCTTCTTTGTCACCGACTAATTATAACTACTTTAACTTTGTAGACAACTTACTTTTCGTTGAGTGAAAATTCAATTTTTGATGACTTTTTGCAAAAAAAGACATTTCATCAAAATATTAATAGTATTAATAATACACAAATAACAGACGTAATAACAGACATCATGTGAAGGGTATCTGCCGAGCGAGCACAGTGGGCGGGACAAACATATGACATGACTGTAGTCACGTCACATGGAAATGCTGCTTCCTTTGAAAGCCAATTTTTAATGCTTTTTCTTAACCCTTTAAGTCCCAATGTCCATGATCAAGGACAGTTGCATGTGAAGGTTAATTATGGCTGGTACTGTATGCAACAAGAAATTGATGGCTGGTATATTGAGCATGTTGCTTGTGACAAATTTGATTTGTTGAGGGTTCTGCGTATTTAATTAATGAATGGGTAATGCTTACACCAACTAACACATAGCATGTTATTCACTGGTTGTAAGAAGCATGCTCGACACAATTACAGGGCTCGTCTTAAAATGAAATAATTGCAACACTTGAGCTCGAGAATTAATACGGGACTGAAAGAGTTAATAAGATAAATAAACAAGTAGTGTGTAATCTGTAAATTCTAACTTTGAAATGCAGCATCCACTGAAAACAAGCTTAATTTGAAAACATAAACAAACAAGTAGGCCTAATAGGAACAATACAATTTATATTCTTTTATTGTAGTCAGTATTAACAAAAACCTTGGTACGGAGTGTTTTAAAAAGGAGCTTGAAATGAGTTTAACTCCAGGAAAAGGAGTGTTGTAGCGTGAGCTAGCTCCTTTCATTCACATGAGTTTTTGCAGAGCTTAGTTCTCTTTTTTTTGTAAAGGAATGTGAGTTCAGCTGAGATCCAATTCCAAAGGAGTTTTTCCATACCATTGGTTGAAATGCAGGTCAATATTTGTATTTTTCCACATTTTTCGGTTTATCTGGTGTAACTGCTTGAGTTAGAGAATATTTTGCAATTACTACCTGTGGGATTCTGCATTCTTAGTATTCAAATGCATATTGTTAAATGTAAATTCATGTATACTTATTTGCAATTACATTTTCATTTACAGATATCCTGCAGTGTCCAGACATTTAGAATACTCATTAGAGAATAAAAGAAAGTAACAGAAATTGGTAAAATAAACTGTGTTAATATTAGCAGATAACTGGTGTAAATAAATGCAAATACAAATAAAAATGTAAAATTGTGGCAGATGGGTGGAGGCTTGTGTATTTGTAAAAGTGCTGAAAAGTAGTTAAGTAAAAACTCTTTCATTATAAATAGGATTTTTAAATAAGTTATTCCCCTCTCTCCCATCACCCTTCACTCTTCTTCATGCAGCAGGGGCTGTGGTGGCTGAGCAGTTAGCCTGCTCGCCTCCCAGCAAGGTGAACTGGGTTCTATCCCAGATCAGGTCACTCCTGAATTTTCACATGTGGGAATCGTGCTTGACGATGCTACTGGTCTGCGTTTTTTTAAATATATCTCCTGTTTCCCCCACCCTATCATTCTAGCGCTGCTCTGTACTCACCTCAATTACCATCAAGAGCTTGCTGTTAGGAGCTGCCCAAATCTCTTCATTCACTCACCCGCTCACTTATTCTTCATGCAGCCTACATGTTACATTGACTGAATGTTGTAGATTTTTAGTATGATCTTTTTTACTTCTTTTTTGGGTTTAACTAGGGTTTTATAATTTT
The DNA here is from genome assembly GCA_029891345.1 of Dryococelus australis. Classification (NCBI taxonomy): domain Eukaryota; kingdom Metazoa; phylum Arthropoda; class Insecta; order Phasmatodea; family Phasmatidae; genus Dryococelus; species Dryococelus australis. Next base: position 95,890,492 of record CM056994.1, read on the forward strand.
TCTCTACAATTTGCAGTATGGTGAAGGGGACAAAATAGAAAAGATGCAAGTAAATGCAGAAGTTCTAGTTTAGGAACTGCGTTGTGTCATGTCAGGAGCTGTAGCAGAGAGTGTATGGTTGCAGGGAGAGGTTCGCCCAGCAGAAGATAAACAGAAAGCAGGACAAGAAGCTGAAGGAGCTTGTAATGCAACTGGAGGATGAGAGGAGACATGCAGACCAGTATAAGGAGCAAGTGGAGAAGGTATGGAGCATAACACATACATTTTTGTTAAATGTTCATAAGCATGTAGGTTGCAAAAAAAATTACCTTAACTTTTATTTCAACCACAACTCAGGGGATGCCTATCTTTCCTGGCATGGAGATGCAGTAGAAAGACAAACGAACACTGAGCTGACAAGCTGGTCCAGGGTCAGTGTACCTGTGTGGGCTCCTCGGTTCTATCTACACTGTAGACAGAAAAGGTGCTTGTGGTTAAAAACTGGGTATTTTGGCTCGTATGAGTAACCTTCCCGGGATCACCTGCATTCCCTTCCTGTGAGGAGTCATTTGGGAGCAAGGTGCTAAGTCTACAGGAATGCGGTACCCAAGAATTGAGCTGGCACACGTTTATTTCAGTTTGACGGGAAACACATGTGATGGCATACTGTAACTCCTGCAGTGTGAGCTATTATTGCCAGGATGCTGAAAGTACGTTAAGGTCTGGTAGAGGTGACCGGTGTAAAACAGCTGAGGTAAGGGGTGCGTAGCGCTGAGTGAACAAGTAGTTACAATGCAAATTCCCTTTTTATTTTGCCTGTGGAGTCCTGTGTGTAACAACGTGACGCTAAAATACTGACACAGCACTAGGACTACTAAGCTGGGGTTTAACAGGATGAGGCCTAAAAGGAATTCCCTGTTTCGGGCACATCTGTGCAGAATGAGGAGGATTGGGTTAGCAGGGTTCATGGCAAAGAGACACCTGTCTAACATGGTGGCCGAGTGGTCAGACTCGTAGTAAGGGCTTAACTAGCTAACAGTTCCAAGCAACGAGTGCTGGAAGACTGAAGCGTAGAAGTAGTTGTTAGGGGTGCAGTTCAAACCTTCCCTGGTGGCTAGCGCGGTGAGACTAACAAAACTGGTCTAAGCAAATGCTTAATGTACAGACTGGTCAGTGTCTGAGCAACAGGTGCTAGACAACTGAAGACTGATTAGGACTCATAAACCCTCTCTCCTTTTATACTCCTTCGGGCCGCTGCCCGAAGCTTATTGGTTGGCGTCTTGAGGGCGAAGTGTGATCGTTAAGCGGGGGATAGCGAAAGCATGACTTGCCAAAGTGACGTCACCGGCTGGCTGGAGGATGGGAAGCAAAGACAACTACAAATCCTACTAGTAGTGCTATCTAGCGGTGGATAAAAGAACTCATTGCCTCTCTGCATAGTTACAGTGGGCTGGTGAATAAAACAATCTACATGGTAGATAAAACAATTTCATTACAAGTCGGGGGACAAACAGTATTGCTAACTTCGAAACACACAAGCAAAATTATGTGTAGGATGTAGCTGAAGTTGTTTAATCACCATTGTTAAAAAACGTCATGCGTCAATTGTTGTAACCAATTCCAACAAAATGTTATACGCAAGTAGTTTTATATTATGATATGTAAATTACATGTTTTAGGTGCAGCAGTCCTATTTTTAATGGTGCTAGTTTAGTATATCTCTATGAAACAATTCAACAAAAGTTTGTACACTAACAGTATTCATTAGAAGAATTAATTATGCACACGCGTATTCAAATTTTTCAATCTCTTTGGAAAATGGTGCCAGTGGAAAAAATTGAACATTTTGCCATATTTCCAAAACAGTTCAACTACTTTCCACCAAATTGCATCCACCATAAATGCTGCAGAAGACCATGTAAACTTACATGATTATAAGTGGGTCAGACAATTATGTTTAAAATGGCAGCTTCAGAAATAATTTAGACAAGTTTTCCACAACCTTATTCAACAAAACTTTGTATGTTGACAGTATATATGAGAAGCATTGTATGTTGGCAGTTTTTGTACGATTGTACTAGATGAGAAAAGAGTTTTTTTATGTCATGTCTTGTGCACCAATCAACCAATTTTCACAAAATTCTTCACACAAGTAATGCAATGGTAGGCCGTGTAAACTTACATGTTTAAAGGGACTCTGTTACTTATTTTCAAAATGATGGTTGATCAGGAGGGGTAGTCAAGGGACTATTAAATAATCATCATTAACAAATCTAGCAGAGCTTTGCTGAGACTAATTAACAATGTATACAATGTGATGTGGCTATAGTCCATTCCCAATTGGAAGCGACTTATGAGAATCAACCTTTGAAAAAACACTAGGCAAAACATGTCAAACTGTTTTTTCAATAACCTGTATTCCACAAATATATAACACTGTGGTTAACTTTAGAGTACTGTATTATTGAATAAATGAAACTTTACCTTAATATCTTTTATAACTTGTAATATTTATTTCTTTTTAAATATGAATTAACAACAGCGAGAGCAACAACGTTGTTGGCAACGGGCGGTAAGAAATAGTTCAGTTAAAATGTTATTTTAACCTAGTTGTTAAGTATACTATTTGTAAATTAAACTGTGCCTATTGAAATATTTAAATATTTAGGTAGCCCCAATGGCAATATATCTAATTTTTACAGTTTAAAATAACTGGAAAATATCGTGAGTAGACCGTAATGGTATGGTGTTGTTTTATCGAGCGAGAGCAATTTTGAAGCAACTGTGTGCTGAGCAAAAAAATGATTTTGAATTTGTAATTTACAACTGAAAAGAGATTTTAATGTTTGAATGCTTATGTTAATATATTTAGATATGATGGCGGGGCAGAAACAAAGTGAAGTTGGCAGATGTGGCGAACCATGACATGGCTTGTTGCTGTTTTACCAAACAAAGCTTAAATTTTACTTACTCCGAAAAAATACTTCAAATTACATCACGTCTGTAGACGTTGTGTTTTTTAAACCTACCTTCGCAAGTTATGATGTTGTGATAAATCTGTGTGTCCGCGGCAGTAATAAATACACTGTTACGGTGTGTTCCATTAACCGCTGCGTGTGAAATAGCGTTGCATGGCTGGATCTGTGTGTGCGTGATTTCAAATATTTGATGTGAACTATTTATACGCTGTAAATGTGAACTGTTTTTATGACTAAGTTATTTATTTACATTCACGTATGTTTATTTAGCACAACATTGTACCTTTGCCCTGGGTGTTTGAAACACAGTCGTGCAACGTGATTTACCACCAATCCCAACAAAATAACCAAGCTCAGCCCCAATAAATTTCAATAAACCTAATACACAGTAAGTAGCAATACATGTAAATATGAGAGAAATAAAAGTTATGGTAGGCTTATTTGTGTGCATGGGCACCACTATATTTTAAGTTTGTATGACAAAAATGAGCGGCACAAGTTGCGTGCTTGATTTTAATGTCTCTTTTTCGTTGGACTGGGCATTCCTTCGTTATTCGAACTGAGGCTGCCCTTTTAAAGAAATAAGCCAAAAGATATCAATAACAAAAAGTTAAATACTAAATACTATAGTTCATTACCCCACAGTTATAACAGTGTTTAACACAGGCGCGGCTAAATATTAACGTGCATTACGTGTAATGTGCTATGTCGTGGAAAACAAATATGTTAATGTAATGTAATTGTAAGAACTATCGTTAATTCAGGCATTTTTAAGACTTCATAAAGCTGACCTAAATAATGTTATAGTCCTAAACTGTTAATATTCGTATAAAATTGTTTTTTAAAATAGACCTATTACAGAATTCTTTGAAAAGCTGTAAACAGTAAACAACACATTTGACAGGTATAAAAATAGAAGTCACATTTCAATGTTTATTTTTAGGTGTAACGAAAGTATGCAAACACATGTACACACACAGTGGCATGTAAACATTGATTTTGACAGATGCTACATGACAGTCACATGTCAATGTTTGTTTACATTTGGCAGAAGGATTGTTTTGTAACATGAATTGCTGAACTGCATGTACAGTATGTTCCTGAACTCAGTACAGAAACTTCACCAGGTTGTTCCCCATGGAAAATCATTCATCTTATGTCTGGATACTATTCTGAAGGTTGGAAAACACCATCAAAAGTAAGAAATAAGTATCATGTTCCGTCAAATAAAATGTGTACAGATGACATGTCATTTTGAATTAAGATACAATAGGTAGTTGAATGAAAGTGTACTGGATGTAAACACATGTCCGTGTCTGAGTGATTTAGGAGTTGCTACCTCTTTGAACTACTACAATATCATTTTAATACCAGATTGGTTGATTAACGTTTCCGTTCATTACTAGACTGTTCTCCGTAGTGACATAACCTTATGAGCGTTACAGAAATAATTACAATGTAGTATTTTGTCGCATGTTGTTTGTTGGAGGCATTTATACCAAGAAAGCTTCCAGTTACTGATGTTATTGTTTTTGATAGTAATAATAATTCCATACTCAAAATGTAATTAAAAGAAAACACACATGATATTGTTTTTCTTCAAAGGGCAGCAACCCCTACATCACATAGAATCAGGCATGTGTTTATAATACTCGTGTTTGCATCCTGTACACCTTGATTCAGTTACTTAGTGTACCTAAATTCAACATGACATGTCCGTGCACATTTTATTTGATGGAACATGTTATTTATTTTTAACTTTTGATGGCTTTTTCCACCCTTCAGAGTGGTTTATGGACATAGGTTGTTTATACATTTTGCTAATGATTTTTGATGGGGAACAATTTGGTGGAGTTTCTGTACCGAGTTCAGGAACATTGTGTATTTACTTTTTTCCAAATTTAATTGGTTATTAAATTGTAATAATCAGTAACCGAATTGTTACCTGCCTATTATTTATCTCACAATTGGTTACTGAGTTGGTAATTTGTAAAGTCATATAGGTGTACAACTGATATTAATTTGTAGCAAATTGTCAGAAGTGGGTGCAGTCAGATTTGGAAAACACCAAGCTAATAACATGTGTTTAATGAACAACAATAAGGTTTATCTAATTTTGGATTCTTGAACAAAGTTGAAATTCATAAGGTTTGCTGCATTGTTGCAAGTTCACAGTACCGGGCTATCATCTATATAGTTTTGGCAGGTTATTAGCTGCTAATAGTTAGCATTTATACTTTTCCTGAAAACTGTGATTTTAGTTTAAATAAATTTTGTATTATTAGTGGTAATTCAAAACTAAAGTGAATTTTTAAAAATACAGTCTCTTCAGTTTTGCATTAATGAGATTTGACTGTGCATTCGTGGTCTCTGTATTTATAAAGTAAATTTTGTGGCAGGTAAATGCGAGAGTGAAGATGCTTAAAAGACAGTTAGATGAAGCAGAAGAAGAAGTGAGCCGGGAAAAAGCACAGAAACGCAAGGCACAGCGTGAAATGGAGGACATGTTAGAAAGTCAGGAACAGATGACTCGTGAAATTTCGAACCTGAAGAACAAGCTCAGGTGAGTGTCACTTTACAGAAAAAAAGACTTAGCTTCTCCTCTTACCAGATATATTTAGTAATTTGTAATCAATGTGTAGTGCCTTTCCTCCCCACCACAGCATGACACTGGGTGTGTCCATAAAAGCTCAAGGGTGCAAAAATGTAACTGATCTTGTGATATAAGTTCATATACAGTGTAACTGCATTATTGCGAGTATGGCTGATAGCATCACATCTGCTATTGCGATAGTTTTTAAATGCACCTTCATTTTCCTTATCATTTGAAAGGGACTTAATTTAATTTTTATTTTTAGTCAGTTAACACATTTCTTGAAAACTGCTCCTTTGTACCACGATTCTCAGAGAATTTTTGCTGTATGCGCAGTGGGTTTGAAATTAAATAATTGTGAAGCTAGTTCTTGTGCTGTGTAAAACAAAGTGGGCTACCTAATGTTTTTCCAACAGTAAGAATTATGGGGAATACAATAAAAAAATATATTATTAATAAAAACAATTTTTTTTGTAAAAATTTAATATTAAAATAATTGTAGAAACAAAATAAAAAAATTGTTTTCATTGCTTTTCCATCACTTTTGTTAGCTGGAATAATGAGGAACTATCAATTAAGTTCCTAAGTCATAAACTGTACAATTTAAAAGTAAATATGTGCAAAAAATATAGTGTATTTATAAAAAATTATGACATACAGATATAAAGTCATATAGTAGGAAATCTTTAGACAGTGTGATTTTTATTTCTTGAAGTATTTGACACTGTAATATCTTGAAAAACAGCCATCTGGGCATAAGGGATCATGGCAGGATGAACACATAAAAAGTGTGCCCTTTGGTTTGTAGCCCTTGACAGAATACACTCGACACTGCCTCATTGTATTTGTCCTTTTCCCAACTTGAATTTTCATGAGGGGATAGTTCTTGGTGCCCTTGAATGAGTAGCAATAACTACTGACAGCCTCGCACAAAATATAAAGTTTTATGTCATACTTAGCAGGTTTGTTTGGCATAAAAACTCTGAACTTGGCCCTACCTCTCCAGGAAACCATACCTTCATCAAGTTAAAACATTGGTTTTGGTATTTAAACAGCAGAAAATTTGTTTACAAAGTGGTCAATGATGGGCTGGATTTTCGCAAGTTTATTATTTGGGTCAACAGAAAAGTTGTCACTAAAATAGAGGGACGTCAGAATTTGAAAGAATCTGTTTCTACTCATTTGACGCTTGCCGCTCCTACTACTAATCAACTATGATTATAACTCATCGCTAAGTATTCCTTCTTCCACTACTACAGATGTGAGAGACACGTAGAGAGAATTTTCCACTCAGTTGCCTACTCTACCAGGCAACAGGAAGCAAATGCTCGTCATCTGAAAGTTATGCAACCCGGCAAGCACGCCACCCCCCCATACCCCCTACTGAGGGTCTACAAGCTGCCCAGACCTCGGGCAAAGCCAAGCGCCGCCGAAGAGGCACAAAGCAAAAACCATGACTACTGCAGACCCAAGTTTTTTGTCTCCCACGCGAACCAGGGCAGGATGCTCGCTCTCCCCGCAGCTTGCGCCAGCAGCCTACGAGCTCCGCCTATGTAACTCAGAATGCTGCCGGGCTATGGCAGTCATTCTTATTTTTTCTCTCGCGACATTTCGAACATTGCTTAGTGCTGGGACCTACACACATCTTCCAATTCTTCAGCACGCCCCCAGTGGCTGCTTCCAACATCGATGGCCAGCAAACACGCTCACCAACATGATTAAATTCACTTTGTCTCCTCTAGACACCTTTATTTAGCAGTTTAACTTTAACTCTTTATTTTTCGTCTAGAACCAGTATTTCCCTTTTACTTAGAACCAGGTCACCTACACCTGGTACCACGAAGTTACCTTCATCTATCCTCGACTTGGTAGAAGGTAGCACAGGTCACGTGTTTATTGAGCTCTCAATAAACACACATTGCTCTCTACCTTTCTGTTTTTATTTCCACGGTATTTATTTGTATCCACAGTTGAAGGTGGTTACACTGTGCACTGTCGACGGAAACCGGAAATTTTACTTAACCGAATTAAGACATTCATATTAGACAGCTACTTGTTTCTTCCCAACTACACATCAGCACTGTCAGTGCTCGTGGGGTAGAAACAGTGACGCCATGACCATTAGCAACACCTTCACACCAGGGGGCGCGACAGACTCAGGTTGCTTCTCACAATCCGCACTGAATAGTGCTCTGTGACTGTGGCCTGCAGTGTTGCCGGTCATCCTAGTGCAAACACATAACGAGTAGAGGTTTGGTGGTCCACACTGCTCCACGTCCCTGATCATCCTGCTTACGGTGGGGGATCAGTGGGGACTCTTATCCAGCTCAAGCTGGCAAGTCACTATTGTGTTACACTGTTAGTATTTCTTTCTCGGTGCACTGTGTGAACTATACAGCTGTTACCCTACGCCTTACGAGAGGATGAGTGGCAGAAAACACAAGGAGCAGCGCCTGGCTCACCCTACTCTCAGGCCAAGGATAGCATTACTCCATCCTACACAGGATAGACAGGTGTAACGGGACTGTGCCGCTGAACTCAGATGGTGAGCAGTCGCGCCTTCTCCGGTTGTATTCATTAACTTTCCACTGTGTGTTCACATCCACACCAAGTGTCACTCAATTGTCACCGGACTTCTGACCGGTACTCAAAGTGCGCCAAGGCTGGACAACCACATCTTCTGGTCTAAAGAAGCTCGTCTGTAGAACATTCATTCCGGCATTGACATAATTCGTCCCGCCTAAGGACATATTTCCCTAGAATACACAACTAGAATTAAGAGTGTATAAGAACTAAACAACACCCCTCGTCTCATTGCAGCTACCTAAGCCGCTTTTGATCTAGCTGATAAAATCCTTGACTAACATGTCCAGTCAGTCTAATCAGACTCGTGTCAAGTTTAATAGTAATATATATTTTACCGTTTAGAGTTATCTTTCCCGCTCATAACCTAGAACCAGGTTACCTACACCTGGCCAGTACTCTACTGCTTGGTAGGAGGTAGCACATGTCGCATGTATATTGAGCCCTCAATAAAAATAATTTGTTCTCTGTACTTAAGCTTCTTTTTTTTTCACAGAGTATCGTTCTTTTCACTCACTAGAAACCAGTTACGACGTTCACTAATGACAGGAACCGGGACTTTTTATTTAACTGAATTAGCTTTGATTACGGGTACCCCTCAGAGGTCTGTCAGTTGTTTACACACCCATTAGACTGCGATCTGTTGCTTTCCAACCGCCAGAGCACTGAATAGTGCTGAAGGGGAGGAACAGAGAAGCCACAACTACTAGTAACACCATTCAAGGAGGTGCGGCAATCCTAGGTTATTTCCTTGCTCCCGAGCACTGTTTAGTGCTGGGGTAACCGTAGCCTGAGACCTGCCATTCGACCTTGCATGAACGTACATCCAGTAAAGGCATTGGTGGCCCACACAGCTCCACGTGTCTGATCAGCCCGCAAAGCGCGAGGGCTCAATGGAGACTTTTACCGAGCCTGTGTCAGCAAGCCAATACTGAACATACACTGTGAAAGTTGTTTCCTCGTCATGGTGTACTCCGTATCTTGTTAAGCAGTGAGACTATGCCTTACCATGTAAGGAACGGCAAAAAGCGTAGGGAAAAAACATAGCGTTCCTTGCTGCCAAGCGGTTGAGTGAGCTTGCACCTCCCACGAGGGAAAGGCAGGAGGAACGGGACCGCGTCGCCAAACTCAGTCGTGCCTGCTCCGGTGGTAATTGTACATTTTTCCCCGTCACTTCGTACCAGCCCTGGGTACCAACCACCCTGTGGTGAGAGGGTTGGTGTACAAGACTGAGGCAGGGTACGGTCGGTAAAACCCGCACTTTTGGAGGTGTGAGTCAGCTGCCTGGAATCGCCACTTCAGAGTGGGGCGAGCCCACTGCCATTGAGCGAGACCTGGACAGCATCACCAGCATCAACTAGGATGACTGTGTAAGTCAATTCCCAACACCCCTCGCCAAAACCCGTCAAGCCTAACTTAAAAACCCCGCTATTGGTCTAGCAACAAAATCTTCTACCAATGTGCCATTAAGTCTAACCGAGCACGCATCACATTATTTTACTGAAAAACTGAGTATGGTATATTTCCCTCATCGTCCAGTAATCTGTCACTGCGGTTTTTGTACCTGACCCATCAAAAACAACAAACCAAGAAATTGCGACATTACTGTCTCACTTATTTCCAGTTTGCAAATGATGGACTGGAGGTCATGCCTTTTAGTGTGAGAAACTGTTGTTCATAATATGAATTGGTTTCGTTCACAAGTATTGCAAGCAACTCATCAGAAAAAAAAAAAAAAAATCAGGTACTGAAAAGGATTGGGGCATGGCAATGTACTATCATTTAGAGGTTTTGGAGGAGTAATTTTCATGCCGCTGACGCTTGTAAAAGGAATATCCAATGGAGTTTTATAAATTTTACTCCAATTTTCGGCAGCAACGCTGTTTTTGGAACATATTTTTGTTTGTTTGCTTACATTCATGACATGTTCGGCAGATGTGCCAGGAAATTCACTGTCACTTGGACACAATTCCGATGAACTTTCTGATTTGCTTACTTATTGAAACTCGAAATGATCTGTGCTAACATCTGCGTCATCATTTTCATCCCCCAAACTGTCAAAAATGTTTATTTGTTCAGATTTTGTGCAATCGTGTAACTTAAGTTTACCAATAGATGCCATGGCATATAACCTACGATCACAACGATTTTCGACAATCTTTTGTTGCGGCTGAAAGCAGCTATTTCCAACATATGAGGCTGGAATCGATTACTCAAAATACTGAATATCACGTAGGTACAAAAGATGGTGATAGGTTCAATTCTTGTTTGTGTGAACATCAAATAAAGGCAGTGGTGCACGATCATCTTAAATGTGACACTCTGTACCACGAAACTTATAGATGTGTTAAGTTTTTCCACAATTTCACTTTTTTGGCATTCTGCAATAAAATTTGACAATTTTTTTTACTCTTCGTCCTTATGTAGGTGAAATGCTTCTGCTATTTTATAACCTGGGAAGCAACGTTACGCATTTCTGGTTATTGGCTGTGTGGCATGGTCATCGAGAATTGATGCGCTAGACCAAGTGCGTGGTTGTAGGCAGCTGATGGGAGGTGTTAGAAACCTGACTTACTCGGAAGGTCTTCGGTTGGTTGGTAACATGGATTAACTGGCTGAGAGAGACTGTTGTTACAGTTCTTGAGTTAAATTATTTTTTACTTCAAGTTCCAGTCCGCTGACTCTTGACTCCAGAAGTTTGGATTGGCTAGACCTATCTAGCTTCAGTCCAGTAGACTAAACCCATCACTACCGGGTGATAGTCGGGACTGGTGCGGACGAGTGGGGGAAAATAAATATAACGTACCACGTGGACAGTCGAGACTGCCTGTAATCTCAGTGAGGCGGCGTGGTCCCATTCTGCCTGTCTTGCCTGCGTGAGTGGCTGAGAAGCTAGAAGAGCAATCTTTTGTTCCCTATGCCTTCGGCCATGGCTTATCTTGTAAGTCATATAGTTTGGTTCGGTGCTGAACAAGATACGCCATGCACTTTGGACGAGAAACTATAACCTGTGGTAGTGTAGGTTCAGTAGCTGATTCGTGGCACAAGCTCAGTAAGTCTCCACTGATCTCCCACGTCTGCGGGCAGATTAGAGACGTTGAGCCGTGTGGGCCACCAATACTACTACTGGATGTGAGTTTCCAGCCAAGGCCAGGCTGCAACACCCAGGCCAATACCACCCCCAGCACCTAGGTGTTCTGGTAGGTGATACAGGCTAGGTTTTCTGCCTCTCCTTGGTGGAAGGTATTCTTAGTTGCTCCTCTGTTCCTTCCTCCCAGCACTTGGGTACTCGGTAATAGGAAGCAATAGTTGGCCATCTAATGGGTGTGTTCAAGACTTAGAGGTCCCCGGAAGGGGGGCCTCAGTCAAGCTAGTTCGGATTTACAAAAGTATCGATTTCTGTTGGCAGTGCACAGTGCAACTTATTCCTAGTGAGTGAAGTAGACGTTACTCTAGAAATTAAAGCATTAGGATAGAGAACAAGCTGTATTTATTGAGGATTCAGTAAATATAGTGACTCATGCTATCTCCTACCAAGCAGACTGAGTAATGAAGGAAAACTACGGTAGCCAGGTGTAGGCAACCTGGTTCTAAGCTGGCGGGAAAGTGAACTAGAAAACTGAATATTTAACTTCTCAACTAAAGTTGTCTAATGCAGGTGTCTGTAGGAGACAAAAGAAGTTTAAGTTTAAGTAGCAAGGTATATTTGTGTTCGATGGGTGATGAAGACAGTTGTCGTCGCAGAGGGTAGCTGCGATGGCTACAGAAGACTCAAGGTTTCGCCGGAGGCCCCGGCACTAAGCAGTGCTTGGGATGAACTCAAGAGAAGAGTACGAATTACTCCTGTATCCCTGCTGCGCACGGACTTATGTAGTGAGAAGTCTAGGCTGCCACAACGGGGTGCAGGGAAGGCGCGTGACGTCCTGTCGTGGAGGCTGACGTGGGAGGTGGGAACCCTCTTGTCAGCGCTCCTTGGTCAAGTTTATACTTCACTTAAAGCAATGAGTCGTAATCGTAGTTGATTAGTAGTATAAGCGGCATGTGTCAAACTTTTAGCGACATACTCTAGATTGTCCATCAAATGAAAAGGTAGGTAATGCTTTGCCATAAAGCGTGCTAACTTGATTTCTGCTATATGGGCTAACGTGCTTGTTCAACTTTCTAATTGTTTAAAGAACAACGTTAAAATAAATTTGCTTTTATCAGATATACCCTTAGTTTTTTTAGATGACTTGTCACTTTTTAAGTATTTTTTAATGCAACCTAATTCACATACGTATGTTACATTGCAAACCCTACATTTAGCCCTTTCTGAATTTGTTTCTTCCATGCACAGCCACACTTTATATTCTGCTATTGTTTCCCACTCTTTCCTATACATATGCTCTTGCCGTTTGTATTCAACAATGGTACCTGGTTTACATTTCTTGGGTGTGTTCAGTCCACTATCACTGTCTTCAGATTCCATCTTGATAGGCCTAATCCAATTGACCGCACATCCACATAGAAAACCAAATTATATATGTAGGATACAAAAACATGAAACACACTAAGCGGCAGTCTGTTTTAACCTAGAGATGCTAAACTTACATATTGCAAATAAATATGGGAATCACGAACTATCACAGGACTCGAAGGAGAGGAAGTCCCCTGCTGAATTTTTTTTACATAGCAACTTCATATCGGGAGACGGGGAATCTGGCTTTTTCGCATGACTCTAGGATAGATCCTTGCTGTATGTTTTCCAAATGCAGTAATTTCGTATCAGCAGGTGGAACTTGCTTCTTTTAGTGTTTTTCGTTATCCATCTCGTATGTTATTTACATGTGACCAGGGCAGAAGAAAAATTTGTGTTTACTGCAGTGACGGCTCTTAAAAGCAAAAAAATGATCAGGGCTGATCATCGTACAATTGGCATACAATCCGAAATTTGGATCGTAGGTAGTACACCACACATAATTATTGTACTTATATGAGGATCGTATGGTTAGCGATGCTGTGTCAGAGACTCGCATGGCAAGTCTGATATGCTGCTTCCCCTTACATGCCTGACATGAGGGGAAGCAGTTACCTAGCAACCAGCATGATGTCCTTGCCTCCTCTCACTCTCTCTCTTTTCTCGTCTCTGTCTCAGCTGTGCACCTTTCTTCCTCTTCTTATATGCCTTTGAGAGGGGAAGCTGCTATATAGCAAAAAGGCTTCATCCTCTCTCTGCTGTGTGTGCTTGCTTGCTCGCCTTACATGGCTGGTGGGAGGGCAATCAGTAGAGTACATGAATCATTAAATAAAAATTATGTTATCTTATTTTAACGAGTGCTCCTCCGGCTTTGACCTCTAACATGGTCACCGCAACTGGGTGTATGCAACAGTAATCCAGTAGCAGAAATTTCATCAAGATTATCAATCTTTCAAAGTAGTTGCATCTATTAACATTAGTATTTCAAAGTAACTGGTTTCCCTGAAAATGTTGCACAATACATTTTAGCAAGGAACAATTTTTTGCTAAGATGTTTTCTTTTGTGATTAAAAGTAGTTTTTTCTTGTAAATTTGCTGTTTAATTGTATCTGGCGTACAATCAACATGATTTTAAAACAAAATATTAATTTCACTCAATGAACAGCATTTCGCAAATAAAATATATCCATAACTGTGCACTTGACCTGACCTCCCCTTGTCGCCTAAAGTTATTGAACATTGAGTGATTTGTATTACCAAGCATGAAGTTAATTTTTAGTAATTTCTTGTGGTGAGATCAGAGATTTATATTAATTTTTTTCAATAGACCTGAGTCTCTTGAGTAAATTCGTATCCTTTAAAGACCTATATCGTACACCTTTTACTGTCTAATAATACATAAGCACAGAGCCCAAGCACAGCGTAACTCGCAACAGACGTGTACTGGAAAATCAGAGTATGTGATTTTGAATGACAAATGATTGAAAACCGTAAAGAAATAAATGTTAATTGCCTTATTTATTCATTTCTGTCTCAAAATCACACTTTTTAAATTGAAATATTATAAATTACTTCAAACTACACATTTGTTGTGCACATATGGCATCACCAACATACGTGTAGATTGACCTATATATGAGGCGGCTTGCATAAGCTTCGGCTGTCGTTTGTGATATTTGGCAGAACTAATTCTTCCTCATACATGGATATCAGGGTGGCTCCCATCTGCCAGTGTTGCCTAGCAACCAGCATGACATCTTGCACCTCCCTGAGGGTGCTGACTGTTTTGGAAGGGGAGGGGTAGATTGTTTCACTCCTACTGTCGCCGAGACTTCCCCCTTCTCCATCCTCCTGTTGTGAACATACTGCTGGTCTATCATTTCTTCACGTGCTCTCAGCAGATTGAGTGCATGTGGGACATTCAAAATTTGGCTTGCATTCTATGTCTGATTACAATAAATTATGTACTGTATTTTGTGATGTTATATTCTTTATTCAAGCAAGTTGAGGTGGAATGAATTTTAATGTATATTTGCAGTAATACTAACACAGTAATAATTTTTTTGAAAATTCCAATTCTTCTAGTGTTTATTAATTAAACTTTATTCACAGATAATGTGCATCTCTCATTATTCTTAACATGAAGTCTAATAAGGTTAGATGTATTTTATTGATGTACATGTCAGAACCATCATCTACTGAAATCCCAGATGTATGGACATTTTTTGAAAGTCCCTGGAAAAACAATAGATAAAGAGTCCACTGTACATGGCTGCTTCATCTCATGGGACTCTGTGACTTGAACAGAAAGTGTTGCAATGACAGTGCATCCAACAGATGTTGGTGATGTAACAACCCTATGTGGGTAATTTTTTTTATTTGTTGTATAATTTTGGTGTTTATCTTATATAATATTTTCATTTTTGAGTACTTTTTTCTTGTTTCGCAGTTTCCTTTGTTGTAATAGTAGTACTTACTTGAGATTATATATTTGTAAATCATTGTAACTGTGGGTGAAATAACTATGTACTGTACCATTTTTTAAAAATTAGTTAGTAGACATGTGTTTTTTATTACATGATGTAATTTAATATATGTAATTTAAGTGGCTTCACAAGTACGTACTTTTGCCCTTGCGTAATAATTGTGTGTGTTTTATATTCTCCATTCTAACTATTCTAATTTCCTTTTTTTGTCTTCACTTTAATCAAAACAGGAGAGGAGGCAGCGGCACTATTGGACTTAGCTCTCGATTGGCCAGTTCGCAAAGGGGCTCAATCACTACTGGCTCGGACGAGACTATGAATGCAGATGACTCCGTGGACACTGAAGAAGTGTCATAAAACATCACATTGTCTTCCTTGTGGGCCCGCAAACAGGAACTATTAATAGTTTCTTTAATCATAGAACTTGTAAAGACAGAGTAAATTATATAGAATTGTTTGAAGTAAAGTTTCAACCAGTTTTGTTTCATTTTTATACCGTTACACAATGTTTCCTTGTGATTGTTATGTATGTATGTATGTATATCTTACGTTTGGTTCAAGGAACCGAAGAGTCTTAAATGAAATGGCATGTAATGGAATGAACTATTTAACTCTGTGATGTAGTGCCGTATTATGTGATTCTAGTGAAGTAATTTTAATTGATCGAAAGTTAAGCACATTCCTTCCTTGCACTTTTGCGTTGCGAGAGATTCTCCATCACCGGTATTCGCTCACAATCATGTGCAATGCAACTTTATTAAGTTGCGTAGTAAGTTGTGCTTATCTCTTAGTTTTGATGCTACTCTTTAAGTCTGGAGATAACATGGCCGTAGTGAACTCTTAGACTTAAAGTGCCTTACATGTCAAAACTATGGAGCTTTGCAGGATTGCATTTTATGTTATTTATTTATAAAGATTGATTATTGAACCTAACACACCATTGAATGTTGGTGCAAGAAAATAGTGTGTTTGTACAGTTTATGTATGTACTGTTGAAAAAATATTGGTGATTGGTGAAAGCTTATAAAAATAGCTTTAACAAATTTGCCTTTGTTTTCTACTGTTTGTAGAATTGTCATAATAACAAGAGTACTTAGAATAAAACACTGTATTGTAATTTAAAATGTTTCCCCAGTATATTTTGATAGCATGAATGTAAGTTGTGCATGGCTGTAAATACTGTAACTGTACTTTTATACAAGTTAAAATGTGATCCATTTTGCTCGCTTGGTACTAAACCAGTGATGTGAAACAGAATGAATATTTTATTTTGTTTTTGTAAAATTGTCAATAAAATCCTTCACAGTACATTACAATAAAGTAAATTTATGTTCATACATTTTCATTGTTCTTATTTTATTTATTACTCCTGTTATGTTTATTCCTGTGTAAGTTTGATAGCTTGGCCAATAAAAGAGTTGAATTCTTCATTGAAAGTTTCTTGGATTGGGTCAGTGATTGCTTAGAACTAGTGTATTTTGTCAATTCCATAGTTGGTTGTAAAAAAATTTGTACGTTGATGCTGCTCCTTGCTTGAATTGCTTGAGTTAGTGATGAGGATTGAAACCTTGAATACCAAATCAACTTTAGCAAGAAACTGCCTTTAACAGTTTGGGGTTTTGGGAGTGTTTTTCCCTGACAGGAGACTGGGGAGTTGAACCGTTACGGCCAACTTCACATTGATGGTTTTACGGTGGGTTGACATGATTTTATTATGAGAGGTAGCCTTCAAGATATGCGAGGCCAGTGTCACGAGGAGCATATTACAGGAACTCAAGACTGTTTGGGCAAGGTTCCTGTGTATAGTGTTGGTCGAGTAGGTTTTCTGGTCGGGACAAAATCAAGTGTTAGAGGGATTAAAATCCTCCGTTGCTTTACTTGGGGAGTGCTTGGTAGCACCCCGCTGCTTCTCGTCGGCTGACTTGTAGAAGGTGTCGGCCACCGAATAACGGTCGGCACTGGTGCAGCGGAGTTGTACGGTCAAGGTGCTCTTGAGGTAGATGGGGCGGGATTGAAGTATAAATGTTGAGCAGTATGAAAGGGTCTAGGCCAACAAGAGTATGGTTAGAATGTAGAATCAATGAATGTTCTAACCCTGGACAGTCTGTGGTGGTTGTCAGTGGTAAAAATAAGGGGTTTTCCCTCCTCTACTGGTAGTGTAAGTAGATTGAAGAGATTGTGCTCTAATTATTTTAGAATCTGTTTTGATTTATATTTACACCTTCCTTTTTTGCATAAGGCACAAGGGCAAACAAAATAAGAAAATTAAAGTGAAATAAGCGAGCCGGTGAAAGAGTATGCCCTTGTGTGCAGTTAGATAGACTGGGTTTGCAACATGAAATCCCATTCAGGTATTCTACATTTGGCCAAATGAACGGCGGGGGAAGGAACTATCGGCCATCGCCAGCTGTGAAATGGAGCTTAGGATCTGACATGATGTTCACGTGAGATTTAGGCGAGTTTTAGACAACTGGTCAAGAGTCAAAGACCTGGCCGTTCTCCAGCGGATTTGGAGTAAGAGACAATCCAAAACATTATTCCACCAGTAGAACGAGTGTTCCTAAGGTTTTTTTGGGTGCTGCTGGAGATTTACTAACAAGATAACTAACATATTTTGCAGGCAGATCTTGGTTTGCCTCCTAAGATGTGGTGTAATTGCCTTGATGGCTTTAACACGTGCGACTGGCTTTACCCTACTATAAAGTGCACATTGAATTACAAAGGTTTAATGACCTGGGGTCACCAAACTGGAATGAGTAGGATTACCAACCATATGAATTTAATGTAAGTAGTTTTATTAAACGTGAAGTAATGAACACGAGACTCCACTCGCTCCAGAATAAAAATAGAAAATTATTTTAGAAAATATTACAGGCAAAGGCAACCTGGTAAACAAAAAATTATGAATGTATTAAATTCAGGTGAAGGAAAATTAATTTAAAGAAAAGTTAGCCAAAATTAACTTTATTTGAATAGATGGGGAATGTCTGGAAGGGACCTAGTTAATAAAGGTTTCTTTACCAGAAGGGCAAAGGAGGATGGCCTGGCTAGGATCTTGAGGATTTCACAGATGATGTCATCGCTGTGGCCTTCGTTACCTGGAGGGGTACAGTGGTAGGAAGAGGTTGAGAGTGGTTAGGGATGACATCGACAAGACATTCTGGTAGGCTGAAGACAGTCCTCTGGAGTTGCTGACAGAGGATGCTGAAGGGAAAGACCTGTGGAAGGTGGTGGTCCTCCGAGATGCTGGAGTTGTTTACATCCACTTGTTCTTCCGTGGTTACTGGAGAAGGTGAGGGACTCGGCCCTTGGCTAACACCCTTGGCATTCACAGCGGTGAGATGTGTAGCAGACTGCCCTGAGACTAGTGATGGAACTTCTTATATACTAAATTTTCCAGTTTGATGGCACTCGGAAGGGTGCAGAGGGAACCATCCCTGCTCCTAGGGGGTTAGAAGCTCTGACGTCACATATGGCTCGTGGATCCTTTTCTGAGTGGCGCTTGGCGTGATGAAGGCGATGACATAATCTTGCCCTCTTGTGCTCGGAGAGGCTGTGACACTGCACTGGGTGGTCTGCTACCCTTCAGCCGAGCGAGGTTTAAACATCGCTGCTGTGCTGTGGAAGCGGAAAATTTGAAATGGGCACTCATCAAAGAGGGACATTAAAGGGATGACTTGTAGACGAGATGAGGCGAACAGTTAAAGCTGAGATCATTTGGTTGAAGGTTATGTTAATGCTCTGTCAACTTTGGTAGACCACGTGTCCTGCCTTCATTACTGTTTTAATTGAGAGGAGACTTGTCCATTGGGAGATTGTGACTGAAGATGGGGTGAAGTTGTTTCGAATAGTGCGCTTTTCAGAAGCGTTGGAATAAGTCACATGTCAGTCATTCCCCCTCTGTTTCTGAGAAGACCCGTCTTGGAGTGTAGAAAGTTGATTTTCTAGGTTGGTCGACATGGATAAGGTGCATGGGACTATATGTGCCTTCACTTCTTTAACTATATTAGTTCTGTATGCAAGTGGGTTAGGGAGCGCTATGTGGCAAGCCTTTATCTGCCCTTCAACTTGGTAAGGAGGTATCTGGCTTCTATCTGCTGTTTGGTAGGTCACTCTTTGTCTTTCTTTTCACGTGCTCTTTTTTCGTGCTTCCCCCTTGCTACCCCTTGTCTGGATCCTCTAGCAAAGGGTGTTGTCACAGTGTCAGCTGATCAGCTTCGGGTCCATTACACACTTGCTGCGGGGAGGCAGGGGTTGGGTTTGGTGTAAGAAAAGAGAGGCGAGGTCACAGCGCATGAAAGATGAAGTGTTTGCCTTGTGTGTGTTGGCTTCCTAGCATGTAATAGGTTGCATGCCTTTAATTTTCACCGTGCCAGTTCATAAGTTTTGGCAAGAGGTATGGCTACATACATTATTCATTTACATAACTCCTGAAAAAGGTAAGAAAATGAATTTATATACTGGCACAACTCGACACTATGGGATGCAAAGACCCCCTAGTACAAAAAGGGATAGGAAAAGAAAGCTGTTGTTTACCATTAGGAAAATAGGAAAGTTATGAGAGGTATTGCCAGTGCATGTATGTGGTACACTGTAAATGTCTATAAGTGGGTAGACTTCCCTTGTCTACACCTGTTCTAAGCTTTCCCTCTTGCGGGTTGTGAACGAGGTAACTCGTGGCCACTGCACTTCTTGAATTTTTTATAGTATGATTTAAGCACTGGTACCTCATATTATAAGCCATTCGTGGTAAAGTGAGCACTTTTCAGACACTAGTTACTTTTTCCTTTCATCCATTTGTTATCCTTTAGCAACCGTTTGAAATAAATATTGCCATGTTAGTAATAAACGCAGTGTGTATGTTTTTTCTGGGATCCCAATTTTCTTCTGCCCCCTTCTTTCAAATGCCTCTCCATATTCACTTCAATCGACCTCATTGGCTCTCAAGACCTAGCTGTTAAGAGCCGCCCAAATTTGTTCCCTTCCCTTCCACTACTGCATAAGGGGAGATGATTCTAGGATTATAAGCCACAGTCAATCTCTCTTCCGCTTAACCCTAATTTTAACCCCTAATGTGTACCCTAGTAATGAATTTACTTTAGACTTGGCTTACAAGTAGCCCTACTGATATACACATTACCCTGAACCCTGAATTGCTAATAGTCTACAGACATACATTTCAGTACTTGGGCATGAGCCTTTGATGCCTGGAAGGTCTACGGCTGGGCATGTAGTGTGTGTGTTACTGGTGTGTTCGCCGGTCGCTGTACTAAGTTTCGCACTTCCATCGGAGTGTTCACTTCCCACACATCAGGGGGTGTGGTATCGCACAGTTTTTCTACTGGGACTATGCAGTAATACTTCTAATTGGTGTTCCACCATTATTTCACTGGTGGAGAATTGTCGGTCTATGGTACTTGCATCGAACATTGTGATGGACTGAATAACACAAAAGTTTGTTGATATGAAAACTGGTGGGCAGTTACAAACACCATTTTCCCCGAACAAATTGCAAATAACTATCTAAATCTGCTAATTCTTAGAAGCACTAAGAACATGCGACCGATGGAAGTGGCGGAATGTTCAAATCTGTACACAATTTTTACAAAGACGTCTATACACACAGTATCAAACATCACTGCCTACCTTGAAATATTCATTTCAACCCTTAAAGGGCAGGGGGTTTAATGTTTCTGTCCTCTGCAGACACTGGCTACTCTATGCACTTGTTCATGATCAGGGTAAAGTTCTAAGATACGTCCTAAGCACCTCTGCAGCAGAGGAAGCCTGTTCTCTTTTACTAATACAAGCTGCTGAGGGTGAAGAGGTTGATTTTCTTTCTGCCACTTTGGATGCTGCTGTAAGGTGTGAAGATAGTCCTGATGCCAGCATTTCCAGAAATTATTCTAAAGCTTCTCCACGAGCTGACAGTGCTGCAAGTGATTCAGGTGGAAGTCTTCCAGGTTTGACTCTGGCACTGCGACAAGAGGCTTAAGAGATCCCAGGAGTAAGCGTGGACAAGTCATTCAAGTCCAAGCTCAGTGGACAAAGAGGCCTGGAGTTGAGGATGGCTTCGATCTGCACAATAACTGTATTTAGTTCCTCATAAGTTAGGACTTGCTCTCCAATAACACACCTCATGTGAGACTTGACAGACTTAACTCCGGCTTCCCATGATCCACCGAAGTGAGGCGCTGCAGTGGGATTAAAATGCCAAGTTACCCCCAAGGTGGACAGGGAGTTTGCCATGGTCTGTTGGTGGTTGAGAGAAGCAAGCAGCTGTTGCAGCTCATTCAGATGGTTATTAGCACCCACAAACTTGGTTCTACAGTAGCTATATAGGTCAGATGACCCACCACAACGGGAAAGAAAGCATTTGTATTGATGCATGTCTTTTTCTAAAGCCTGATCTGTGAGACATGGTCCATGTGGTATTTGGTTGCTCTAGGTCAGGCGCGCTGGATTAGGGTTACAGGTTACTGTCTGAATACTGGGACCTTGCTTTATGCAAAGTAGGTTGAGTTGGCCTCTGGCTTGACACAAAGTCTGGGACTGCGAGCACACCTTAATTACTTAGTCAGGCTTCCTTACCTTGCCCACCAAACTCGTAACTTATTTATGCAGGAGTGGTTGGGTACCACTGTTGTGTCTTACTGATGCTGTCACTGCTGGAATGCTGGGTTCTGTGCTAGGCAGGCTGGCTGCTGGCCGATTTGTGGTACGAGTAGGAAATGCTCCTCTTGAATAAACAACATTCGGATAGGAACAGTATGTATTTATTACATAGTAATAAACATGGTGATGCATACTATCTCCTACCAAGTAAAACATGGTTGGAAGTAACTTATGATAAAACAGGTGAAGGAGACCAGCTCCTGATTTAACTTGGTATAGAATGACCTTGGCAGCTATAAAATCAACTCAGGATGCCTCGAAGAGGCTTTAGGAAAAGAAGGTGCCACTACTTTTAATGGCAGTGGGTGTAGTTGCTAATACCAGAAAGTAGTGGTGGTTGTCGAACCGGGAGGTACGACAACGGAGTGTGTGGTAGAGGTGTCTGCTGGTTTAATGTTGAAAAGCTGGTGGTAAATGCTGCAGAACCTTTATTCTGGTGGTAGGAGCCACTGGAACTCCTGGTGGCTGTTAAGAGAAGCCTCTGGAAGCTTCTGGTTGTTGGTGGCGGCAGCCGCCTCTGGAGCCTCTGGAGTTCTTGGAGAGGACTGAGAGTGCTTAAGGTGCAGTAGACAGCCTCAGTACAGAAATGTTGAGGCAAGCTACTGGAGATGATAACTGGCGTCTTCGGCCATGCACCTCATTGTATGCTCGACCAGCCCATACCTGGGCTGGAGTGGGAGGTGTGACATATGCCTGGAGCGAGCGGTGTGGGAGAACTACCCTTGCACTCGGACTATATGGCCTTGGGTGCTCGGCGGCGCTCTGCCATCATTGGAAGGACACACTGTCCAGCAGGTGCTTCAGGGAGGCAGAATTGTTCCACGGCCGCTTGGAAACAATACTTATTTCACTTGCTAGGATTGCCCACTAGGTGTGAGCTATCCTGTGTTCACTCGTGAATAATGTGCTGGGTTTGACCCTTCCTCAGGATACGTAGAAGTTACATGAGTAGTGAGAGGAAATTGGGTCTGGTACATCAGGAAATACCATGTGTCTGTAACTGTCCCTACTCGGGAAACACTCCTGTAGCCATCTATGGTAATGGTTCCTGGTGGAAGTAACATGTTAGGGTGATTCGTAGTCGTTTTTAATATAACTCCTATAAGCAGCACGCGTCAGTATGCACCTAGAAATACGTTGGTAGAAAGGTCAGATGCCAATTCAAGGTGCACTGCTTTTGTTACACAACAAACAAATATGCAAAGATAACCTGTTAACAACACTGGGCGACAAACTCTAGTTAGCTTGATAGTAAATGAACCAGCATAGTCTACCCTGACCTTTGCAAAGGGTCTCACCTGCTGAATCCTCGTGGCAGGAAGGTCTCCCATTAATGGTGCCGAAGAGGCGGGTCTTGTCTTGATGCATTTGAGGCAGTAACAATGACCGACGAATGGCAGTCCTGTCTGCAAGTATCGAAAATTGTGTCCTGAGGATACTCTGAAGAGTTTGAACACCCAGATGCTTATTGATTTTTAGAGCATTAATATCAGCTTCAAAGCAAGAAGCTTGGACGTACTTAAGCCAAATGTTTAAGCCTTTGTCTATTTCATGGGGTAGTAAAGCATCAGCGTCCTTGTTTTGGGGTGCTTGACAATTGTGAATAAAACATACAACATATGCTGTTATGCGCATAAGCTTATTAAACTGGCTGCACCTTTCAAGCAATAACTCCAGGGGGCTGGTGTCTGCAAAGTTGCCGAATGAGAGTTTTCTGTTCAGGAATGATGGAGGCTGATGCTGAGGTCTCTTCTGTTGACATATAGCGGGGACAATGATCACTTGTTTCCTTCAACCACCATGGTCCAGCCCACCACAAATGATGTTGCTGAAGCTGTGCGGGCATCAAACCACGTGAGGCACAGCAGGATTTTCCTCCGACTGAACATGATGCCACCATTCAGTTGATGTGTAATCTTGAATTTCACCGACTCTTAGCAACAAAGGTCTTCCAGAGGTGAGGTGACGATGCAATCCAATGTAAAGCTACCCTAGAATCTGTCCAGGCGTCAGTGGCCTCTATGTACAGCCTTGATTCATAGTTGTTGATGACGAGACTGGGAAGCAGAGCTAGCAAAAGGGCTGCACAGAGTTTTCAGCTAGGTAGCTACACCTTCACAGGCGCAACTTTAGATTTGGCCACCAACAGGTGAACTATTGCTGGACCCTGCAGATGTTTAATACAAAGGTATACAACAGCAGCATAACTAATTTTGTAACTGTCAGTGAATCCATGAAGTTGATATGTTCACCCTTGCGGATTCACTAGTGGACAGCCGGACAGGTCACAGCGAAGGATGACAATAATGACAGTTCATATCTGACACGTTCCCAGTTTTCACGCACTTCCTGAGCAGGTTCAGTATTCCAGTCCACACCTTCCAGCCACAGCATCTGAATCAAGTGTTTACCAAACAAAGTTAAGGGAGCTAGCCAACCAAGTGGGTCAAACATTCGAGCCAAGTCTGACAGGATGATACGTTTTGTAGGAGGATTGGAGTTGGGATAGATTACTTTCGAGAATGTGTCAGTGGAAGAGTTCCATTGCTGGCCTAGGACCTTAACAACCAAGTCATGGTCAAGATAAAATGAGTGAGATGATGGTGCATGAATGTTCTCCAGTGGGAGCCAATCCAACAAAGCTGCATGGTTGCTCATAAACTTTCTCAGCTGAAATCCACCCACCTTCAACAGTGCTACGATATTCTGCTGTAGGTCGAATGTAGCCTCAACGCTGCAAGCTCCAGTGGCTACATCTACATACATGCCTGACAGTAAAATCTTCGCTGCAACAGGATATCTACTCTTCTAATCCTCTGTCAGTTGATGAAGAGTGCGTTTGGCAAGATATGGCGCAGATGACAACCCGCACATAACTGTTCAGTCTGTATTCCGCGATGTGTTCGTCACCTGAGGACCTCCACACAATTCTTTGATAATCTCTGTTGCTGAGATGAATGGATATCTGCTGATACATCTGTTTAAACCTGGGTTATCAACAGCCTTAATAATATGTCCATGTTTTGAGATTTCTAATCTAGAAAACTGAAAAGGAAAAAAGTTAGCACACACGCCAATATTATCCAATTTTGCATATTTTCCCCTCATCTCCTTCGTTATCTCTCTTTAGTAAACTAAATGGCTCAAAAAAATTTGCATCATTTGGGAAAGAAAATCCATTACCTATAGGAATATCAAATTCAATTCTGTTATTCTAAACATTTAAATTCCCGCTAGTTTGATAAGTTGGAGGAAAGATTTGCCTTTCGAAACACTCGATACTTATAACTCATTTATAAGTAAAAACAATTAATATATAAATGAAAGATTCATCAAAGGCAGTTTCTCGAGTTAAATTACTCATTGATAAATACATAGATTAAGAAAGAATCACGAAGCAGATTATGAAAAAAATAAGAAGAAAGATCTGCCATTAATTCACGAATTGCGAAATACTGGTAAAAAAAAATTGAACAAGTGAAGAAAATAAAAATTTAATAACATCAGTATAGTCCATTCCCCATTAGAAGCAACTTTCTTGGAGTCCTGCTAAATACCTGCTTGCAGGCCTGTTTCGTATCCTTCCGCCAAATGTAAACAAACATTGACATGTGACTGCCATGTAGCATCTGTCAAAATCAATGTTTACATGCCACTGTGTGTGTACGTGTGTTTACATACTTTCGTTACACCTAAAAATAAACTTTGAAATGTGACTTCTACTTTTATACCTGTCAAATGTGTTGTTTACTGTTTACAGCTTTTCAAATAATTCTGTAATAGGTCTATTTTAAAAAACAATTTTATACAAATATTAACAGTTTAGGCCTATAACATTATTAAGGTCAGCTTTATGAAGTCTTAAAAATGACTGAATTAACGATAGTTCTTACAATTACATTACATTAACATATTTGTTTTCCACGACATAGCACATTACACGTAATGCACGTTAATATTTAGCCGCGCCTGTGTTAAACACTGTTATAACTGTGGGGTAATGAACTGTAGTATTTAACTTTTTGTTATTGATATCTTTTGGCTTATTTCTTTAAAAGGGCAGCCTCAGTTCGAATAACGAAGGAATGCCCAGTCCAACGAAAAAGAGACATTAAAATCAAGCACGCAACTTGTGCCGCTCATTTTTGTCATACAAACTTAAAATATAGTGGTGCCCATGCACACAAATAAGCCTACCATAACTTTTATTTCTCTCATATTTACATGTATTGCTACTTACTGTGTATTAGGTTTATTGAAATTTATTGGGGCTGAGCTTGGTTATTTTGTTGGGATTGGTGGTAAATCACGTTACACGAATGTGTGTCTAACACCCAGGTCAAAAGTAAAACGTTGTGATAAATAAACATACGAGGAGGTAAATAAATAACTTCGTCGTAAAACCAGTTCATATTTACAACGAATAAATAGTTCACATCAAATATTTGAAATCACACACACAGATCCAGCATAACGATCACCACGCAGCAACGCCACGCTATTTCACATGCAACTGTTAACGGAACACACCGTAACAGTATATTTATTATTGATGCAGAAAAACAGATTTATCACAACCTCGTAACTTGCTTAGGTAGGTTTAAAAAAAACGATGTCTACAAACGTGATGTAATTTGAAGTATATTTCGGAGTAAGTATAATTTACGCTCCGTTTGGTAAAACAGCAACACGCCATGTCATGGCTCGCCATGTCTGCCAACTTCACTAGGTAACTGCTCCGCCATCATATCTAAATATATTAAAACACGTATTCAAACATTAAAATCTCTTCATTTGTAAATTACAAATTCAAAAATCATTATTTTTCTGTAATAATTATGAAATATGCTACAATTGAAAACATATACAGCTTTACCACATACTAGCGAAGTGAAACTTCCCGTGTGTTAAAGAGACAAAGACAGAGAGAGAGCAACAAGCCTCGCTCAGCAGACTGTTGCTTCAAAGTTACTCTCTCTCAATAAAACAACACGGTATGATCACAGCCTACTCACAATATTTTCCGCTGTTATTTTAAACTGTAGAAATGAGATATGTTGCCATCGGGGCTACCTAAATATTTAAATATTTCAAAGGCATCGTTCAATTAAAAAATGGTATACTTAAAAACTAGGTTAAAATAATATTTTAACTATGAACTATTTCTTTCCGGCCATTGCCAACACGTTGCTGCTTTCGCTGTTGTTAATTCATATTTAAAAAGAAATAAGTATAACAAGTTATGGAAGATATTAAGGTACAGTTTCATTTATTCAATAATACAGTACTCTAAAGTTAATCACAGTGTTATACATTTGTGGAATACAGGTTATTTGAAAAACAGGTTGACATGTTTTGCCCAGAGTGTTTTTTCAATGGTTGATTTTCATAAGTCGCTTCCAATCTGGAATGGACTATAGTTCCTGTTGCAGCAAAAAATTTAGATTATCCACCAACACCAGAAGAAACATCATTTAAAAGAGAATTATTCTCAGAATCTCCTAATTTGGAAGATCAAATGGGATTTGTACTATTGAAAAATTTACCATGCGCCTCATTCGATTCTACTATAAATCTCGGAAAAAAAATTTCAAAAGAATAAATTGATACTCAAAACGGAATTATGTGCAGGACAACATTTTTACGTAATTAATACACAAGTAAAGATAGATGTTAATAAAATAACCATAAAAATAAAGAATATGAATTATTGGAAGGGCGTTCTAATCTGTTAACAAAAGAAAAAGAAGTTGTTGAGGATAATTTCATTGATAATGACTATGGAAGTTGTTTTAGATACCGATGTTGCATTCAAAAAATATAATCCAAAAAAGAAAATAAACTCGAATAAAATTTGAAAAAAAAAAAAAAAAAAAAAAAAAAACATAAATATAATTAAACCAATTTATGATGACTATATAAAAGAATCACATTCGAAAACAGCATCAAACACACCAGAAAAAAAAATATTACTCTAAGAACTCCTAGATCTGGAGCAGGTATTTCAAAAATTCAGCAATTTGCCAAAAGAATATGTTTGGATGGATGATGTTAGAAAATTGGTTGATAGATTAATTATTAGTTATTCATGGTGTAGAAAATGCTGTAATTAAAATTATTACAATGAAAAAGTAAACATAATGAATATGCTAAACAATAAGTTTTCTGATTTCGTTGTTTATAATCCAAAAGGAATTTCTTATCTTATGAGTTTTAAATGTAATTCCACATTCATTTTGGAATTCTGAACATCTTGGAAAAGGTATAATAAATTGGACATTAAATAATTTAAATTTACCCGAAATGCATTTGCCTGGTTATAATTTTTGTGGTCAATTTACTAAATTAGATGAAAGGTTATAAAGAGGAGATACAGGAATAAATAAATTAGATGAAGCATGTAAATATCATGATATTGCTTATAGAAATCATAAATATTTAGAATCTAGACATGAAGCTGACAAGATTTTACCAAAAGAAGCAAAAGAAATGATGTTAGATAAAAATAAACCAAATTGGTGAAAAAAATTGATTCTGTGGCTGTCGCTTCAACTGTACAAAAAGAAAATTAGGATGGGGCATTAAAATTGATTAATTATTATATATTTTTTTACTTATAAATGTAGATTGCAAATATAACTTTTATAATACCCATTGATCAACTTTGAGATTTGGTTATAGATAAATTTTTAACAAAGATCAACTTGAGAGAAAAAGTTAAAAATTAAAAGAAGGAAAAGGTTTTAAATTAACTTTACCAATTCTAATAATCAAAAAAATATTATAAGAAAAATCTGGAAGTGGTTCACATCATGGGGTTTTTTTTTTTCCCCCTCAGTTTTAGCTGCACTCTATGCTATAGCTGGTGGAGCTAGCTCAATTTACAATTATGTTGAACAAACTATAAAAAATAAAAAGAATTAGAACAGAGACACAATTTAGCAATGGAAAATAAATCAGGAAGTAGTTTGGTTGCAAAATAGAGAGGGAGACCAAAAAAAATCTGAATATATCCCCATTACCTAATATCGATGTTGTAAAATACCTAAAAATATGAACTATAAAAAATTTCAGAAAGTTTTATATGATTGATGAATTACCAAAAAGAAAGCTCAAAAAATGAATGTGCTGTGGTTAATTTTGACATTTCAACATATTTGGGTACTCATTGGGTTTGCTTTTTTAAAGAAAATGATGCTTACTATTACATTCATTTGGAGGCAATATTCCTACTAATTTAACTAATTATTTCAAAAATAGAAATGTTTATTAGAATTATAGAATTCAGAATGTTGATTCAGTTATCTGTGGACATTTATGTTTAATTGTATTACACCTTTTTTTTGAGAGGTTTGAAGTTTTATGATTTAATTTCTTTGTTATTAAATAACGGATATAATCGGGAAACCATTAATCAAATTTTTAATTAAAAACTCTGACACTAATGCTAATGAATTCAAAACATATGTAGAATCAAAATACATTGTTTCTGCCTTACATGATCAAATAAGTAAAGTTTTTGTTTATACGCACATTATGTTTCTTTTCATAATCATAGAATTAATAATATGGTTGATCCTATAGATGGAAATATGTAGTCAATAAAAGGTTTTTTGATAAATAAATGGCTGTTAAATTACAAAATTTAAACTATCAGTTTATATTATTGTGAAACACTTGTTATTTTGAAAGTTAAATAATGCAAGGAAGAAAAATCTCATATATTTAATTTGCCTGCAAAGTGGGTTTAAAAAAATAATATTTTTCACTTAGATATCAATCAATTTTTCTTTACTTTTTTGATGGATTGTACTGTTTATAGAATAATTTTTGCCACTAGTTGGTGTAGATGCTGTAACTATTATTATGGGTTCTAAAATAATTGGCCATTTGGTGTTAACATAGGATATATTTTATCTTTTAAAATCAGAAAAAATAAAATTGTTAGTTATGATGTTGCATTGATAAACACAATAGGAATATTCGTGAAACATAAAGATTAATTTTTTTTTTACCAATAAATGGATAATACTTGGTGCTTGAAGTGTAAGAAAGTTACTAAAAATAATAAAATTAAAATTAAAAATACTAAAAATTGATGATTAGTTCAGTAAAGTAAATGTTCAATACATAATCCTAATAAATCAACATTAAAAAAAAAATTATGCCCAATGTAAGAGAAGGTATAATAAATGAATTATATAAACCAGCACGAAAAAGTGTTCCAAGAATAAAAATAATTTAGTGTGGTATTGATGATTTATTGGTGATTTGAAAGGAATATCACACATAAATAATTGATAGAAATATATTATAACAATTATCAATGTTTTTTTAACATGCATTTTTTATGCCTGTAGAAGATAAAACTGCTACAAATGTAGCAAATGCTTTAGAACATATATTAGTTTTTAAAAACCAAATAATTTACAAACCGATAATGGATCAGAATTTTATGATAAATCATTTAAAGAACTCGTGGAACGATATAACATCAATCACTTTTCTACATTCAATGAACTTAAAGCCAGTGTTATAGAAAGATACTATTGTAGAATTAAGAACAAAAGTGGAAGAAATTTGCTTTAAATGGTAGTTACAAATTGGTAAATATATTAGACAATATAGTTAAAGAATACAACACTACAAAACATAGTACTATTGGTATGAAGCCAATTAAAGTAAATAAAAAAAATCGAAAGGGTTATACAGCTAATTGGGCAACAGAATTGTTTACCATTTTTGAGGTTTTAGATTTTGATGTGCCAACTTACAAATTAAAAGATACCAATGGGGAAGAAATAGAAGGTAGTTTTTATGAATACAAAATTATGAAAATTAACTATCCTGATGAATATTTGCTTGAAAAAGTCTTAAAAATGAAAGGTGATCAAATTTATGTAAAATGGTAAGGTTTTGAAAATTTGTATAACTCGTGGATTAATAAAACATATGTTTTGTGAATTTATATATTTTTCTATAAGGATCACAGTCATGCAGGATTATTAATCGTGCAGAATCATTACCATGCAGGATTACTACCCCAATGAATATTTGGTTGAAAAAGTCTTACAAACTAAAGGTAATAAAATTTATGTTAAATGGTTAGGTTTTGACAATTCACGTAACTCTTGGATCAATCAAACATATGTTTTGTGAAATTTACATAATACATGAAATAAAAGCAAAATTAATTAATATGCAATTATATTTTTTGTATTTTTATGAATAACTGGCCTTTTACTGTCCTTCCAGTATAATAATTTTGTTTCATTCCAAGATTTTGCACTGCTTGTGTGACCTGATTTTAATCTGCCTAATAAATATTTACACAATATTTTTAATTTGTTTTTGACAATGAAATCATCCAATACTTTAAATAGTTTTGTTTGCAAATTATGTGATAGTTCATCATCATTACTTGAATGTGCTTCTTCTGGAATAACTGGTTTCAAAGAATATATTTCTGCTAAATGATTTTTAGTTAAATTATTGATGTTATCAAAAGGCTCATTTATGTTTAATTGTTTATTTTACAATTTCAAGTATAGGACTATAATACAAAACAAATATTTCCTTAATCTTTTTATCGTGGAAATCATCTACTAGCTAGTGAATTAATTTCTCTGTTTTGTTTACGTCCTAAACTTCCTCGTGGAAACATATTTAAAATTTCCCTTGTTCTTATGTGAAGAATCAAAATTAGAAAATCTGGTGTTTAAATTGTCAGTTTTACCCACTTTAAAATTATTAATTGAAGCATATTGTGTAGATGTTGCAAGTCTATATAACCATTCTTTGTTTTTTGTTTAAATGATGCATAAAATATTTCACATTGATATTAAATTGTTCTAATTTTTTATTTCCTTCTTGTGGAGTTTCAATTTTTCTTTTTCTTCTGTATATAATTTTTCTTGAAATTCTAAATTGAGTTGTTCTTTTTTAAAGCAAATTTCTCAGTATTGCGTTGTTCTTCTTTCAATTGTAAGTTAAGTATGTATCCACCATATTTTCTAATTGATGGGAGAACTTCAAAAAACCAATCTTGAAATTTTTCAGCCATTGCCATTTTAGATGTAGCTAGAAATTGAATAAGACCAGGTTCATTTACAAATTGGTTAGATTTTTGGATATCACCAAGTGTCAGTGTTTTACTGACACCTAATTCATCATATGCTTTTTAATGTTTTACTTTAATTTTATCAGATACAGCTTGCCTTGCTTGTTTATAACACAATATTTCTGCTATTTTATTAGCACAGAACCTAGGTTCATTTTTATAATCTAATACAACAGTTATCTTTTTATCATTAAAAATTAAATTATTTAAATCAAATAATATAACCAATTCTGTATTATTAGTCTCGTCATGTAATTCTCGAACCATTCTATTTTACATCGTTTTATCTCATATTTTATTTCCTCAACAATTTATATAAAACAAAATTTAATATGGTAAAATTTTTTTTTACAGATTGTAAGAAGGCTAATCATTTCAAATGTAACATCATTTAATGTACATAAAATGCATTCACCATTTGTTCTTCATACATAAAATGTGTTCATTGTTCATTCAATGTACATTTCTCCTACGGTGAGCTTATTTATAAAATTTTAAAAAGGTTTACAGGTTGTTACACCATGCCAGGGTACCACAGGTTTACAGTATTTTACACCTGCCAGTGGCCTTTTATATATTTTTCTGGCCTTGACATTGATACCAGCAAAACTCGATTGGAGAAACTTCCCACTTCACCACTAGCCAGACTTTATTTTTTTAATAATTGGTGAAGTGGGAAGTTTATTAGTATTATTTGAATTATATTTTTGTTTTTATTTTCTATTACCACACTTCCCATATGATGTCAGTGCCTTATGTCATATGGAAACACTCCAGTTTATACATTTGTTATGTTACAAGTATATCATTGAGAGTATTATTACTGGAGCTTGGGAGCTGGTAGCAATTTATAGCATCTATTGATTGTATTTTTATATAAGAATGAGCATGGTTTTTTATCTTAAATTTGGAATGACTTGGGTGATAATTTGATAGTGTGGGCGCATACACACCATTAAATTATCCTCATGAACCGAGGTTCGAACCCACAACCCACAAAGTTGTAAGTCGACCACAATGTCACTAAGCTATGGAGACAAGATGATCGCAGTAATGAAATTATGGCTTCATGTGGTGAGCCACAGTGAGTTGAAAGCTTCTTTATCACGATTCACTCACCAAGTGTCACAACTGCTGTGCTGAGCTTGTCCAAGGTCGGTGAGATGAGTCATTCTCTCCAACTGTTTGATTTTTTGCAACTACAGAGCAGCTCACTACATCAAGGTCGAAGAGAAAGACCATATGTTTTATATTTTGTCTGCATGTAGTCGGCTTTTTCCTGTTGCCTACAGAGGCCAGCACATTAAGGAAAGCTTTCTTCTCTCGCAACTAGATCACAGCATGATTTCTGAAGTAGATAAAATAATTCTAGCACAATAAGTGCAACTTTCAGTTACACTTCTTATTGAGACAAAGTTATTTTTAAAAAGTCTTTGTTTTTATTACGATATTTCCCATCTTTCATTTTTCTACTCAAATCTAAAGTTAAAAAACCATAATTTTCGCCTCAACATTATGACCAAATATCTTTAAATTTCTCATATATCATAGCTCCACCGACAAAATCATTAAATAAATGTTTTAAATTCATGTCATCTTGTCTAAATATACACAAAAAAATTCGTATTGTCTGTCACAAGTTGTTTGGGCACTCGCGAATATGTTTGTGCCAAATAATATACATCTTTTCTTTGTGCCTTACCATGGTGAAATATTCACGGATGACATCCTGGTTGTCTAAAATAACATAATCGAAAATAACTAGAGAATTATTTTCACATTGGTGTAGTGGAATCATTTTGTCATTGCTATTTTCAAAATAAGCCAGGTTTTCATTAGACTTGTTGGATATTACATCAAAGTAATTTTGTAACTGAATATATTAGGGTTGATTTAAACTTGTTGAGCAAACATTCGATTTATTGAAATTTAACCAACCATTCCTATAAATAAAGCATATAATAAAATTAGCGTTCCCACCAATCTGGGCTCGATGATAATAGCTCTCATATTGTCAGGCAAAATTTCGCCATTCTTTTGATTTTTAGCATTTTGTTCGAAAATTAATATACCAAAACCTGATCGACTTTTTTTCATTTATAACAAAAAAATTTTTATTAAATTGATAATAAAGTATTTAAGTTAAGAAATAATATTTATATTCTATAGAAAAACTTTATAATGATATAATTCATAAAGATAAATCCATAGCATTGATTAATTTTTTGCACAAAATTTTTGCCATCCAGTATAACCAATAATACAATAAAATTGATTGAAAACATCAAAGCTATACATATACCTAGAGTGCAATACAATATTGGCCCTTTGAAAGAACTTTAAAATTCAATTGGACCATTTTCAACAAACAACATTGAACTAAAATCAGACAGTGTGAAAAATAGAATATCGACTAAATCTAAATTTGATTATAGAATATCTGATATTCTTGTTTTTGAGAGAAATGTGCTTATTGAAAAAGAAAATACTGTTATAGGTACTAAATTACCTAACTTTGACCCATTTGAAACAATAAATGTTCTCTGTAATTTAGCATATGGAATGTTTAGAGACTGATATAGTTGCTTGTTTACCACCAAAAATGATGTTTAGTTTTAGAGATTCTATTGTTCATGAGCCTGCATATCCAATTTTTTATTAAATTAATAACGAGTGGTTTAATTATATTGTTTTAAAAATTAATGATGAACATGGATAACTAATTGGTTTTGATGGTTCTGATATCGATATTGTTTTGGAAATTAAAGATGTTTAAAATATAATATAGAAATATAATAAAGTTAAATATAAAATTATTTGTTTAATAACCCCATTGTAATGTATCTAGAATATCATATTTTTGTTATTTTATGGTGAATCCTTTAATTTTTGTAACTTGTTTTCCCAAAAAGTTTCATAACCATAACGTTTTGACCCTGTATTTATCCAATTTATACCATAATCACTTTTTGCAAATTCGTCTGTCTATTCACCAAGCATACAGCCTGTTTTAACTGCATTTTTGCACCATCAATGTAAACCACACTGTGTTATAATATACTACTTTATTGCCCAATTTATCAAGCATTTAAAGTAATCTTAAAACAGCATTAGAAGTAGTAAAAGTTGCTTTAAATATATTTGTTCCAGTACTTTCTTCTACATAATTATTGTTGTATTTATATGAAACTTCGATTACTTTGTAATTGATGTAAACAACATTACTTCTTTCTATTCTATCGTCTAATAACAATTCGTACCAACGAGATGGATCAGTAATATATTATATTTGTGTTATATTCTGCCTCTTTTCAAATTTTCCCCAAAGTTAATTTAAACAAATTTTGGCAACAGTACGTTTTCCAGGAATATTGTTGAATTTTTTCAATGTTTAAATCGATATCTTGTACTTTTTTAATAACTCGAATATATATTTTTTGATTTATAATTGTCTTCCCAAGGACTAGTTTACGGTTTAATTTTTATAAATGTTTTAATGTAATTTATGAACATGTTATTACTTTTTTTGTTCGAAATGCCAAGCTTCATGAATTTTAAGTAATTTGTGACCATTTTCAATAGCTTTATTTAATTCTAAAGTAGTCCATGATCCATTTAATGCTTTTTCTTCATCACCGTGTTTACATTCTCATTTTTTTCTACAACACATTTTGAACATGAAGTAAACAATATTTTTTCTTGTTTAATGGGAAGTACTGGATAAATATAAATTTAGTTGTGGCAAAACTTTACATTTGATCAATCCAAACCAATTTTCATCGTAACTTTTAGGGTTAAATATTTTAATAGGATGTCCAACAGGATAATAATAATAAAACATCACTGTTGGATCAAAATTGAAAGTTCCAGGAAAAAATTTAATATATATATGTTAAGTTTTTTCCTGGAACTTTCAATTTTGATGCATTTGTTCTAGCACCAAAAAATGCATATCTTGGTTGTAAAGGTTCTATTATATTTTTAGTTTTTTCTAAATTAATTTTACAAGATATTGAATGTTTCTGTTTGCATGCCCACATTTCCCTTACTTTGTAACCATTTTGTCTTAAAATTGTTGTTCGAACGTATGTTTTATTAAATAAGTCATTCATATACTTTCATTTTTATAATTATTTATTCTATCAAGAGAATAACAATCTGGGCAACCATGCCAAAAGCAGCCATGATATATATATATATATATATATATATATATATATATATATATATATATATATATATATATATATATATATATATAATTATAACCATCAACTTTTGTACACCGAATAGTTACTTCTCCACCATTCAATGCATGTCGAACATTTGGAAATGTATTCAACCACGAAATTGATTCTTTACTAAACATTTCTTTTTTATCATTTTTAACTACACCAATACTATTTTCAATAATAAATTTCTACCTATAAACAGCCGTACAGACACTATATATTGTTATATAACAAAATGGGTCTATATTTGCTATTTCTAGAAATGTTTCTCTAAATTTAAGGCATCCTTGACTTAAAATATCAACATCAGAATCACAATATTCGGCAGGCTCTTTTTTGAAATCAAAAATATAATTTTCTTCTACCTTTTCAGCATGCCACTTTAGAAAATCTTTCCGTTGTTCTTGCTTCATTGTGTTAACTACATAATATTTCGTGGATGGTATTTTTGCTACATAATTTTGATTTTCTGGCATATTAAAAAATTGGGAAATGTCCTTTTTAAGTTCTTGTAAAACAAATGTTTTGGGAAATGTTGCAAGACTTCCTTGAATAAAGTTTATACTATCAATTATTTCAATATTTAGACTCGAAATTGTATATTGCATAATTTTTTAACCTTGGTATATTGCATGAGGTTATATTCTATTTCGAACACAATATTGTAAAATACAATATGAATCATAGCCTTTTGGATCATGTGCAATAAAAGTATATCCTTTATTTTCTACAGATATTGCCCATTTGCAAAACTCATCATTTGTGCTAAAATGTATTTTAGTTCTATTAAAATCTTGAACAGATATAAAGTTTGGTGTTTGAAATCCAGTATCTTGTGTGGCTTCATAGTTTTAAAAAGTAGTATTTTTCTGTGTAAGAACAGTCCTTATCTTATTTATTGTTTTTGGCCATTGCAAGTACAAGCTGTTGTACCAAGACCACCTTTTTGCTGCCTCTTTTGCATATAACATTTATGTTCATCAGTTATCACAAATTTGTTGCAATTCCAGCATTTGGCATAACCATATTCGTGTTTTTTATTTCTTAAACATATTTTGTTACAAGTTTTACACTTATAAACCATCTTACACACAACATCGTGAATAGCAAAACATTCCTGTCCAAAAAAATATCTATTACATTTTTGACAATATATTCCAATACAATCTTCACCTTCCAAAACTTTTTCGTGTTGTAGTTTTTTTTACACAAATCACAAATATTTTTACTATTTTTCTCACACTTATGGTGGTCTTTATTATCGTATGGTTTGCCACATTTTTTTTACAATAATAAATAATACCTGCAAATGCTTTCATACTATTAATTGCATTGTAATGATCATTGTGTAAATACAAATATATAGTTGTTGGTCTTTTTGAACCAGAATGAATATTTGAATTGAAATTTGCAGCAGAAACAACTTTAATTTGAATATTCAGAAAATTTTCTGCATCCATATCTTCCAAACTAAAACCAATTTCACAACTTTTTCCCATTCGTATGCAAAGTTCGCGAGCCAATTCTCCTTGTAATTTTCTTCCTTTTCTAATATAAATAAATTCATTATTCGTTAATTCTCTATCCAATTGCTCTATGCCCACATATATTATCATTATTGTTAATTATATTAATACATTTTTTCCCTTTTATGTATCTAGTTAAATTGGCAATATGTTTGCATCTTGCACCATGTAAATATTGATATCAAAAGTAGTCTCATTTATGTCTACATTTTCATTTCATGTAATTATTCTTTCAACTTGATCGAGTAAATTTTC
This sequence comes from Dryococelus australis, assembly GCA_029891345.1. NCBI lineage: Eukaryota > Metazoa > Arthropoda > Insecta > Phasmatodea > Phasmatidae > Dryococelus > Dryococelus australis. Next base: position 95,928,375 of record CM056994.1, read on the forward strand.
TGCATTTACATTATTTCTTCCTGCAGCCGAAATTGCGTGGTGAAATTTCTGATTATTTGCATATATTCTCATTTGGTCTCCATGTTTAAAATTGATCATTTTTCTTACTTTTTCATTGTTTCGTGAACATCCTTTCGAACAGCCCTCATTTTTTCTATAGAATCGCAGTGTAAATTAATCATACGAATGGTTATTTTGTTTGCCAAATGTTGAAATTATCGATTATGGCTGACCTTACGAATTTTGAATGGAATCATCTTTTCCACATACCAATTAGAATTTTTTTCCACAATAGGAAATATTTGACCTAAACTTTTATTTTTTCTTTAATTTTGGGTTTTGAAAAAGTTAACATTTTTAAATTCTGGTTACTTTCATTTTTTCGGGTTACAAATATCTGATTAGAGAATGGAAATATTTCTTTTAGTTCAGTTCTATCTTGTGAATATAGTTATCTAACATTGAAATGTGAAAATGGTAAATTAGTAAAGTTTCTTTTTCTTTCTTCATTTATAATAAATGGGATAATAGCTGTAAATAATTCAGCTTTCATGAAATTGTACTAATATCTAATTTTAAATTCTTTAGCTAAGATTTTTAGCTCTCGCACTCTCATTTCGCTCAATTCAACTGTTAGATTGCTCATTGACATTATTATTGTTTTATTTATATAGAAAAAATTATTAATGGTTTCCAAAAATATAAAGATGATACAGAAATATAAAAATAATATAAATAAAGGAGTGAAATAGTAAAAGTGTTAAAATTATTGATAGTAATTTTTTTATATATTTAACTTCTTCTATCATAATATTTCTCATCGAAACATTTTTGCATATTGTATGTTTGTCCTTAGTAGTTTTATTATGAGAAAATAATTTTATAGGTTTGTTCTTATTACATGTTGTGCCTTACTTTGTTGGATAATTATCATGTTGAATTTCAATTAAAATATTTACTAATGCATTGTACAATGTAGTATTTTTATGATCTTTGAGATATGCACTACAAACATATTTTCCATATTCGCACAGTATTTTCTCATTAAAACTATTTTTACATTTCGATGTGTATTTGTCTATATTCACTTTATGAGGATAAAATGAATCGATAGGTTTATTCTCTTTACATAATATACATGTCTTAGTTGAATAATCGCTATGTCAATTTTCATTTGCAATGTTAGTATTTTTATGCTTCTTGAGATATAGTTTAGAAACATATATTCCAGATTCACATAATACTTTCTCTTTATTCATACATATTGATTTCTAGAGTATTCTATGTAAAACAAAATTACATGTGTTAATATGATTATCTTTTGTGTGTTAATTAGATTGAAAACATTCTATGTTTAATACTTCACCACATTTCTTACATTGCTTATATATGTTTTTTTTTTTTTTTTTTTTTTTCTAGCATTGATTCCATTTGATTTATAAGGAAATAAATTTTTTAAGATAAAAAATATTTTTAAAAATAACATTATGAAAATTAATTTTATATTATTTTTTATCTTAAACATTTGTTCTTTATAAATAAAACAAAATGGAATAACTTGAAGTTGAACAATTCATTTGAATTGATCAAGCTACAAGATCTCGAACTTAAAAAAAGGAATGCTGCTACAGAATTAAAAATTTATGAATGTAAGTTTGGTAAAAAAAAAATTCATTGTATTCTATATGGCAAGATCGGTATGTAAATATGTTTGATAAAAATGCTTTAAAATTAATAAATGAGAAACAAGTTTTTATACTGTATAAAGGTTTAAAAGAACTGAATAATGGAAAATCTATACATGATATCGAGTTCTCTTAAATTGTATACATTCTATTAATTTGAATCTGTTAATTATCTTTTTTTCATATTCATTTTGATTTTTGACTTAAATTTGATTGACTGTAATTTGCTTTGATTTAGCTTGCATTTTTTGGTCTAAATTTGTTTGATTTCCTGCTTAAGCGACTGATTTTGTTTAATTTTTGCGTGAAATATAATGTCCGGTTTTCGTTCAAGATTTTGTGTTAATTTTTAATTTGAGCATTAAATTAGAGGAAAAATCAAGGATTTCAGGGCAAAAAATGGTTTGTCCTGGACCTCCCATATGCTACTCTCCCACTGAAGTCCATAATGGTTGAGAGATGTCCATCAAGAGCATGCATCTCCATGGAGTTGCGCGCCAACACAGCTGGCCCATTCATCACGGCTCATTCTGTATCTGGTGAGATGGGATACACAATCTTCCAGGAATGCTACTGAATCCTCCATCAGCATCCCAGCGGACGTGGGCAAAGTTTGGAACTTCTATGGCGTTTTAGCCATGATCGGCCCTGGCAGATGTTGAGGTGTGTTAAGACTCAGTGGTTACATTCCGTGCCGCACCTTCTGTTCCTGCTGGCTGCAGTGCTATGGTTCCCATGCAGTTTGTCATATATAGGGTTATGGGTGGGAAATTCGGGAAATGATGTGGAAATGTTGTCAGTATGGATGGGTAAACAGGTGTGGAAAACATGTGAGGTAGTGGCAGAAAAAATGGTGTGAGTGGTTGAAATGAGTATGGTAGTTGTGTGGGGTAGGTTCAGGTTGCAAGGGTTTGTTGATATTTTCCACGTGCGTGGTGGGAGCACGTGGCATCTCGGCTTCGCGCGGCATCCCTCCCCTACTCTGTTACCACTCTCCTCCTCTGCCTTCCATCACCCCACTCAACACATGGTTACTGTCCTGTGTCACTATCACTTGTGAAATATTGCGATTAACATTGACTGCCATATCATTATCCCATTGTCCTAATAATTATAACACCTGATCACTCGAGGTGTCTGTGGATTCGAATTGCGTTTGATTTGCACTCTGAATTTCCTGTGTTGATGTCGCAGGATTTGATAAACAAATGAATGTATGTCCCACAGCTGTTTTACATTAGGTGTCGCTGAGACATCCCTGATGATAGCTTGCATTATTACACAGCACACATTTTAGTGCAATAGTACCCTGTCCATTACATAACAAAATTGTCACATTATCAGGGGAACATGTAATTTGGATATTCTTCGGCCTCAATATTAATTTGCATTGCTGGGTATTGACTGTTCTGCATTGTTCCACTGTCACTGTAATTCATTGCTCCGTGGATGTCACCGATGCAGTTGTCAACAAGGCTGGTCATTGGCAAATAGCACTTCTCTTGTTTACTGTTTGGGAACTGTTTATCATAGGGTGCAAACAGTCTGGACACCACAACACTGCCATGCTTTCAGTCATCCTGCCAGCCATGCTTTGTTTGTAAACAAGCCATGTGCACGATAGACGCAGGTATACCTATGCGGATGCATGGGGTTGGGGAAAGAGGGATCGCCCTCCCCTCTTGCAATGCTCCTGGCCTGCTCGTCTACTAGTGTAGGGGTCAACGACCCTATAATAAGCTGACATGCGGTGCGCACGAGGGGTCAGCTGGCTGTCGGTGGCAGAGAGTGCAGGGGAACAGGGTAGGGGTAACCACCACCTGTCATGTCTCGTCGCTGCTTCCCTCTGCTCCTCCTCACAAGCAGCATGGCATGGCTTGCAGCAATGCATCCTTTTCCAATTGTTGACACGTGACACACTTCCTAGCATCTGAACGGCATCCCTAGAGCATCCCGATGCTGCCATTAGCCTCGCTCGTATCTTCCTATCGCCCTCTCGCCACTGTGGGCAGGAAAAGGCAGGAAAAATTCAATGACCAGGAAAAACTTGCAGGAAAATTTGAAAAATGTTTGGAAAATTTTGGCAGGAAAAATGTTTGGAGGGATATGTGGCCACATGGAGGTACTACATAGTTGACGGCTCTTAATGTGCCGATGGAATGTGAGGAATGATTTTGGGGTAGTGAAGGTGAGGTCTAGGATGTGGTTTACCTGGATAGGCACCAGATGCTGTCGAGGCAACGTCAAGGTGAAGGTTGATTCTGCTGATCTTAGGGTTGTGGGCCATTCACCTGGACTATATCTCCTCGTCGATGATGCTGGTACCCTCTGCCCCTTCAATGATGATTAGGATTGGATGAATTTGCAGTTGTTTACTAAATAGTAGCTGGTGGGTCGACTACATACAATGATGCTTCTCTTGGCAGGAAAGTTGCCTAGCTATTAACACTCGCGTATGTAGATTGTTAGGGCCAACCACACACCCATAAGATACAAAAGCACTTGCTAAATACATAAACACTTGCAAAACTGGATGAAAGAAAACATGATGTGAGCGGGTATTGTTCGGGCCCGTCCCCTGAAACACATAGAGCGGTCGAAATATACTTCCTACCATTCAGTTCACAGAAGCATTTATTCGACGTGACTAAATCTCCCCCTAGGAGAGCACTTACATGCTGTGAGGGTGGCAAACAAGACTAGCTACCGTGGTTAGACTGAGAAAAATGCTTACAACAAAAGTGACTTTACAGCAGAATTATGCTTCCCGGAGCTATGTTATTCCCACAGTAAGACAAGGTGGTGTACCGGGCGGCCAAAAGATAAAAATGTTCCGGAGTTCGTTAAAGTCTATTGTAGTTACAGTTCCATGCCAAAATAATGAATGCTGCCCGGCGTGCACTGGAAAAGCCAGAGCACACAACACACGCACCACCTTCGTCTGATGCTACTCGCTGACTAGCGTTCCCACCTGATAAGCAGGCGGTCCTTGACTTACCCACGCGCCAGAGTGGAACAACTTCCAGCTACAACCTGTAATATTCTGCTTTGCATTATGCTACTAAATGAAACTTATATTAAAAATTACACATAGAACCGTACAACATAAAACACTATTGAATGAAATAGACATAACATTGGATCCATGATGGGACAAATAAAACATGTTAAACAATGCAATACGAAACAGAGGAAACATAACATACAATAAACCTAATAAAACATAAACTATCTGGCATAGATCCTGGGGCTCACTAGTGCAATTATTGCCAGTCCTACTTTAATATTATTCCACCTTGCAGAGTCTTTGGTATCCATGGCAACCAATGGGTGCACTGCACTAGTGTGCCCTCCTGCTGCACTTGTGTTACGCCGATCCTGATCAGTCACCGGCGATCTGGTGCACACTCTGCCTGTCGGTAGAGCTCACAGCCCTGCTGTGGTAGTGTTGCAGGTCATGGCCGGACAAATGGTTTTAGGGGTGAGGACACACACGTGACACACATCAGCTAGCAAAAAAATACAAACAGAGCTAGAGGATAAATTCACTGATAATGACTATGAAAATTTCACAGAAATTATTTTTTCAACAAATGCTGCATTTCAAGAATATAATCCTAATAAGCAAATAAATTCGAACAGAAGTTGGAAATACATAAATATAATTTAACCGATTTATAATCAATATATAAAATAATCACATTCAAAATTAGAGTCAATCATGCCAGAAAGAATGATTTCTCCCAGTTTTGGAAACGGTATAAAAAATAAAATAGTTTACCAAAATAATACATTTGGATGGATGATGCTAGAAAATTGATTGATATGTCTTTAGTTATTCATGGTGAGAAAAAAAACACAGGAATAACTATTATTACAATGAGAAATTAAGCATAGTGAATATGTTGAACAATAAGTTTTCTCAATTTATTATTAATAATCCTAAAGGAATTCCATATCTTATAAGAGTTTTAAATGTAATTACACATTCTTTTTGGAATTCAGAACATAATGGTAGAGGAATAATAAATTGGGCGTTAAACAGCTTAAATTTACCTGGAATGCATTTGTCAGGTTATAATTATTGTGGACCATTAACAAAATTAAACAAAAGATTGGCAAGAGGAGACAATGGAATAAATAAATTAGATGAAGAATGTAAACATCAGGTTATTGCTTATAGAGATCATAAAGATTTGAAATCTAGACACGAAGCTGACAAAATTTTTACAAAATTAAGCAATTAAATTATGTTAGATAAAGATACTCCAATTATTAAAAAATTGCTTCTGCAGCTGTTGCTTCAAGTATGCTTTCAAAAAGAAAATTAGGATGGGGTATTAAAATTTATTAATTATTAATATTTTTTCTTTATAAATGAAGATAAACTGAACTTTCGATATACTCATTGATCAATTAATAGATTTGAGTATAGAAAAAATTTTAACAACATATAATTTTGAGAGAAAAAATAAAAAATCGAAAGCAGGAAAAGGTTCCAAATAAACTTTACCAGTACTGTTACAACAGTATTTTTGTGATTTTTGAGTGGTTTAATTTTTTTGTTAGGATCCCTGTTTTTTGTTATGATGCCCTTATTTTTTCGGGATGCTTAATTTTTTTTGTAATCATCCACGAGGAAATTTGAACAATTTTCGTAGGATTTTAGGAATTTTGAATTATAGCATCCAGGTTGGGACTATTTCTATTTTTTGTTCAGGTTGGCCCTAGTCATGGTTCAGTTGGTTGTCATTTTGAGGTTAGGTTTGCCCTTCATTTTATTCGTTCATGTGCGAATCTTTCCTTTTTAGTGTTTTAGGTAAATGAAATCATAATTTTAATTTTTAATTTATATTTTGGTTATAACCTCTGTTTTGTTGTTAGGTTCTCTGGTATTTTGGCCCTTAAGTAAGTAGTCGTGGTTGGTTTGAATTTTTAATTAGTACTAACTTCCTGATAAATCATTTTTATTAATTTTTCTAGGCAAGGTCCTTAATTGGTTTTATTGGAAGCAGTAAATAATTAGTTTTATTCCTTTTAAATTTTTGGTCATGTTTAGGATGGAATTCAATTATTTTTAAAAGGGAGCTAGATTGCGTCCTTGTTATCTCGGGAATCGTAGCCTTGCAGTTGATAGTTCCCGAGCTGCTACAAGGGTTATTTGCAGTTAGTATCGAGCTGAATGTAGCCTCAGCATTCATGGTACCTGCCACAGCTGTGGGTGTTTGCCTTCCGCGCTGCGATGGTAAAATAGCAGTTCATCACTGTCCCTAATTGTTTTGTGTCGTACCACGGTGGTTCGACTGTTTGTCGAGCCGCACATGTGTCGAAAAGTTCCCGGAATGATTTGTCAACGTCGACGTTTCGAGTATATAGCTATGTGTTTGTGGACCTCAGCAGGGAAGAGGGGAGAAGTAGTGCTGTAGGCCGCAAACAAAGTCTAGACAGCTAAGGTGACAAGGGAGTGGCCTCGTGCTGAGCTTTTGCTGTGTGGACGGCCGCTTGTATCCGAGAAAGGCCGTGATTGGCTGGGAGACTGAGTGACATGTGCAGTGATGCGAGGCACTGTTTTGTGGTTGGAGTCCAGCTGTGGAGGGAGGCCAGGTTTGAAAGAGATATAGTAATAGTCGGAGACACATGGGCGAAGTCAGTCAGTCGGTCAGTGAGACGACCGTCGGAAGCAGAGAGAGATGTCGAGACGTCGAAGAAGGTGGGAGGAGCCTTCAAGGACCGACATCATGTAGACGATGAAAGATAAGTAATCAGGATATGTAGTTAAGGTTTGATTTGTAGGGGCGCCAGTTAGGTGGCATCCTGTGTAAAATTTTAGTTTTAAGAAGAGTAAGAACTAACTGCTAATTAAGTCTAAGGTTAACTGGTTAAGAAATAATAGTCGGAGAGGAGGTCTAATGAATTTGATTTTTGATTTGTGATTCGTGTTTTTGAGGGCGACACTGACGAGAGAGATAGAGAGTGAGAGAGAGAGTGAGAGAGAGAGAGAGAGAGAGAGAGAGAGAGAGAGAGAGAGAGAGAGAGAGAGTGTGTGTGTGTGTGTGTGTGTGAATTTGGTAGGTAGGTCAGGAGTTGGTTGTCAGTAAAGACTGTAGTAAAACAGTATTGACAGTTTTTATTTTATCTGTCTGAATAGACGTCTTCCTCCTCTCATAGATTTGTGTCCAGTTGCGTAACATTGTTGATAAAGAAAAGCCTACGATGGCATAATGTAAGAACAGAATAAGAAATAGCTGTTTACAGTGACTGTAAAAAATGAAACAAGTTCTTAAAAACATTTGTGACCCAGTATGATAAATGTAAATGACAAAGTAAGACCATTCAGTTACAGTTAAGACAGTTTCAAATGATTAATGGTACAGAATTACAATGAGTTGAAGGCCATCCATGATTAATAGTAATAATGATTTAACTGTACGTTTTTAATGTTGGTAATTTGAATTAATTTGTGAGTTAGCCTAAACAAATAATGAATTATTAATGGATTTTTCTCGTTGTTGTTGACGAATATATTCCTATTTAACTATTTGTGCAGTACAACCAAGTCGAAATTCTAGTAATGTCTATTTAATTAAATGTAATTCTAAACATGAATAGATATGAAATGATGGTTGTGCTTTAAATCTTTTTATGAGAAAGAATGTCATTAGTTCGATTATAAAAGAAATTACTTTTTATCAAATTATTTTCCAGTTTATGCCTAAGTACTTTTGTTTATTTGCTTCATGTAACCATTTATTTTTTGTAGCATGTTTATTTATTGGCTATTTAAATTAAATTGTAATGTCTTTTTAAAAAAACATAATCTTTTATTTTTTAACAGTTAATTTCACCCTCTTGTTTTATGAGTTTGGTTAATTTAAAAGATGATATCGATTTTATTGATTATTTTATTTAATGGACTTATTTATTTAAAATTTTACATCATGAGTGATTACCTATCTAAGATCGAGCGTGACCTTTTGCATGCAATGATAATGAGTTTGTGCTCTACCTAAAATTTATGAAATGATTAAGTTTTGGGCTTCAAGGCTGCCCCTGTTTGTAGAAAGTGCCTAGTGGTGGAACACCCCCAGCAGTATTTGATACAGACCAGTAATTGAAACAGATGACAATGCTGAAGTTTTCAGAGATGGTTAGGAAGGAGATGTAGGATGATCTTTAATGTTATGCAGCATTGAGTAGACGATAAGGTGCAGCTGAGGAGGAGCTGTGGTGTATATGTAATTGTGAAGTTGAGAGAGTGTGCCTCAACTTAAGATGTTTACCCCTTTAAGTAAGTTATTTGAGTTTCCCCATCATCTCCCTCCACTACGGGTCGCCGAGTTTTAGAAGCTGTTACAGTTATTTTTGGTTTTGTTTTGAATATGTTGAACTAGTTAAATGAGTGGTCAAAGAATAAACCAATTCAAAGTTAATATTGAGATCAATCGATTGATTACCAAGATTAAATAAGTAATGAAAGATTAAAATCCCCAAATACCAACTTCCCTTTCTCCCCAGTTTTCTCTCCAATTTTGTTGAACAAGCGAGAAAAAATAAAAAAGAATTAGATCAACAACGTATACATAACTTTACAATGGAAAATACACAGGAAGTGGCTTATTTGCAAAAAGGGGAGACTAATTAATATTTGAGTATATCATCATTATCTAATTTTGATATTGAATAATATGAAAAATACTAAATATTAAGCATTTCAGAAATGTTTATATCATTTGTGAGTTACCAAATAGAATGCACAAAAAATGAATGTGCTGTGGTTAATTTTGACATTTAAGCAACTCCTGTGTTTATTATTTAAAAAAAAAAAAATCATTGTTACTATTTTGATTCATTTGGAGATAAGAGAAATGTTTATTACAATGATAATCGAATTCAGAATTTTAATTAAGTTATTTGTGGACTTTAATGTGTAATTGTGTTATATCTTTTTTGAGCATATCTAGATTTCATTATATAATTTCTTTGTTATTAAATGACATATATTTGGGAAACTTTTATCAAATATTTAAATAAAAACTTTTTGACACTAATGCTGTTGCATTAAAAACAGATGTAGATACACAGTACAATACTATTGTTCCCGCTTTAAACACAGATGCAAATTCAATATACAATACTATTGTTTCCGATTTTAAAAAATATGTAGACATAAGATACAATATTATTGTTTCTGCCTTACGAGATCAAATAAGTAAAGTTTTTGTTTATACAAATGATTATGTTTCTTTTCAAAATTGTAGAATTAATCATATAACTGATTCTATAGATGGAAAAAACAGAGTCAATAAAAGATTTTTTGATAAAGGAATAGGTGCTAAATTAAAAAATTTAAATGAATCAGTTTTGAATTATTGTGATACAGTTATTAGCTCAAATTCTTTATAAAGAAATAGCTGAAAAATTACAAAAATTTAAGCAAATGGTTTATAATTATTTCGATAGACTTATTGACCTGAAAGTTGAAAAATGTAAGGAGGAAAAATGTCATATATATTATTTACCTCCAAAGGGAAAAAAACTAATAACGTTTTTCACTTATATAATAACATAATTTTGTTTTCTTTTTTGATGGATTGCACTATTTATAAAATAATTACTGCTAATTTCAATTTATCTGATGATACTGTAATTGTTATTAAGGGATCTATAAAGAAAAACAGAATACAGTAAGCCTTTTGATGTTAAGAGAGGTGATATTTTAACTTTTAAAATAAATAAATATATAAGAATATGATGTTGGATTGATATCTACAATAGGAATATTCGTGAAATATAAAGAATAAATATTTTTTTTTAGTTTTAAATGGAGAATAGTTGGTGCTTGAAGTGTAAGAATGTTACTAAATATAATGCAAACATTTAAAATACAAAAAATGGTCAATTAGTTCAGAAAAGTAAATGTTCTATACATTATTCCAATAAATCCACATTAAAAAATAAAATTTTCCCGATGTAAGAGAAGGAATAATCAATTAATTATATAAACCAGCAAGAAGGAATTTTCCAAGAAGAAAAGTAATATTGTATGGAATTGATGATTTGTGGCAGATTGATCTTGTTGAGATGAATGCTGGTAATTTGGAAGGCATACCTGATATACATAATGGATACAAGTATATTATGACAATTATTTATATAATTTTTAAAGTATGCAGTTGCTATTCCTATTAAAGAAAAACAGCTAGAAATGTAGTAAATTGATTGGAATGTATATTGATAAAAAGAAAAATACATAATATACAAAGAGATAATGGCTCTGAATTATATAATAAAACATTTAAAGAGCTAATGCAAAAATATAATATCAATCATTATTCTAAATTCAGTGAACTGAAAGCTAGTTTTGTAGAAACATAGAACTATGGACATGAAACATATTGAAGTTAATAAGAAAAATAAAAATAATGCATAGCAAACATAATGTTTACTAAACCGGAATACAATGAAGGCGATGTTTTACACGTTAGCAAAACTAAACAAATTTTTGAAAAAGGTTATACTCCTAATTGGACACCAGACTTATTTAGTATTATTAAAGTTTTAAATTATGATGTACCTACTTACAATCTGAAATATGTCAATGGAGAGGAAATGAAAGGTAGATTTAATGAATACAAAATTATAAAATATATCTATCGTGATGATTATGTGTTTCAAAAATCTGATAAACTAAAGGTTATAGAATTTATGTTAATTTGTTAGGTTTTGATAATTCTCATAACTTTTGGATTATTACAGCAGATGTTTTGTGAATTTCAATATTTTGTGATTTTAAATATTCTCCTGTGACTATTAATTTCTAATACAACAGCATTTTAACATTCATAAAATGCATTTAACCTTTCATTTTAACATTCAAAACACATGTTCATCTTTCATATTAATGTTTGTTTTAACGTTCGTAACATACATTCACCAAATCTTAATAGAAAGGGTATTTTGCAAATTTGTTAAAAATATAATAAAGTCTTTCATTTACAAAGATTATAACAATATAATAAAGTTTTTGATTTTTATTCTATGTTTCCCTTCTTTGATTTTTCTACTGAAACCTAACGTGATAAAACCATAAAATGCATCTCAACAGTTTGCACAGATCTCTTTGAATTTTTCATAAGATATATATCGCCTTCAACAAAATCATTGTAAACGTGTTTGAGTTAGTATCATCTTATTTAAATATACATAGAAAATTAGTATTATCTCTTAGCAGTTGCTTAGAAACTTTCGAATAATTTTGAGATTAATAAAATACATCTAAATTTTCATGCCTGCTTCTAGCAAAAATTAACGAATTATATCTTGCTTGTCTAAAATAACATACATAAAATATAACCAGAGTATCATTTTCGCATTTATCTAAAGGAATCACTTCATCATTATTATTTTAAAAAGTATGCAATTTTTATTTAAAACTTTTTGGATAACACATTAATATTATTTTGTAATTGAATGAATTTGTGTTGGTGTAAACTTTTTGAGCAAACATACAATTTATTCAAATTTATCCATGTTATTTTATAAATAAAATTCATCATCAAATTAGTTTTTGCACAATTGCATACTATTATGGTCCTAATGTTGTCAGACAATAGTTATCCATTCTATTATTTTTAGAATTTTCTTTGGAAATTAAAACACAGACACTGCAATCAACTTTCTTCATTAAAAAATATTTTTATTAAATGGATAATAAAGTATTTAAGTTAAAAAATAATAGTTCCATACTAAAGAAGAAACTTCATTATGATATTATTCTTAAAGATAAATCGATTGCTTTGATTAGATTTCATACAAAATTTGTAGCACCTAATATAAACAACAATACTATAACATTGAATTATGACGATGATGTTATAAGTATACCTAGAGTACAATACAATATTGAATCATTAAAAGAAACTGTAGTTTCAATTTAACCATTTTCAACTAATAACATTGAACTAACATCGGGCAATTGGAAAGATAGAGTATTTGTTAAATATAAGATTGATATTAAATTTGATGATCGAATATCTTATATCCTTAGTTTCGAAAGAAATATAATTATTGAAAAAGAAAAAATTGCTATAGGGACTAAATTACATAATTTTAATCCTTTTAAAACAATAAATGTTAATCGTAACTTAACATATGGAATATTTATAAAACATGATGAATCTAACTATTTATAAAAAAATATATAATTGCCAGTTTTTCACCAAAAACAATGTTTGGATTTAGAGAATCTATTATTTATGAACCTTCATATCCAATTTATTACAAAATTAATCATGAATGTTTTAACCATATTGTTTTGGAAATTGCAGATGAAAATGGATAGCTAATTTATTTTGATGGCGATTACTTTGACGTTGTTTTGGAAACTACAGACATTAAAAATATTCAAAATATTTGAATCCATGATATGTAGAAATAGAAGATACTTATATATTAGAAAATATAAAATTATACATGTATATAAAGTATAAAATTATCACATAAATATAAAATAGAATTATACATAAATATAAAACGATTTGTTTAATATCCCCATGGTAATGTATCTGTAATATCATCTTTTTCAATCTTAACCATACGTTTGTCATAGTTAAAATTAAACTCCTTTGCCATAATCTTGTTTACTATATTTTTTTATTATCACTTCTGATCATGTTTTTCTTAGTTTTTTTGTACTAATTCAGCAATCGATTTTTTTGTTCAACTTCAAAGCATTCTTACGATTTAGAGTGAATCCTTTGATTTTGGTAATTTGTTTTCCATTTAACGTTTCATAACCATAACTTTTTGGACCAGGACTTATCCATTTGATACCAAAATCATCTTTTCCAAATTCATTTGTACATTCACCAAGCATGCATCCTGTTTTAACAGTATTTTTACCATCATCTTTGTAAACTATGCTATCTGTTATTATATACTTCTTTATAATTTAATCTATCAAACATTTCATATAATCTGAATCTAGTGTTGGAAGTAGAGTTGCTATAAATATATTTGTTACAAAGTTATCTTTTACATAATTATTATTGTATTGATGACACTTCAATGATTTCTTTACTGATGTAAACCACATTATTTACTTCTGTTTTATTATCTAATAAAAGTTCGTACCATTGCAGTGGATCTTCAATGTATTCTGTTTGTTTCATATTTTGTCTTTGGCCGAACTTTCACAAAAGTGAGTTTCAACAAATTTTGGTAACAGTACGTTTCCCGTGATTTCGTTCAATTTTTTTCAGTGGATAGATCGCTACCTTGTTCTTCTTTAATAACACAAATATATTCTTCTTTTGATTTGCAATTGTCTTCCCAATCATTAGTTTCCTATTTGATTTTCATAAATGTATTAATGTAATCTCTGAACATATTATGACTTAGTTGGTTGAAATGCAACATTTCATAAATTTGAAGTATTTGTAACCTATTTCGATAGCTTTATTTAATTATACTGTATTCCATGAACTATTTAATTCTCTTTCTTCATCATTGTGTTTACATCGTCCTTTTTTCTCGTCAACACATTTTGAACACAAAGTAAACAATAGTTTTTCTTGCTTAATTTGAAATACAGGATGATTTAAATTTTGTAGTGCTAAAACTTTACATTTGATCAATCCAAACTAATTTTCCTCATACTTTTTAGTTTTGAATATATTAATTGGATGTCCTACAGGATAATAATAAAACATTACTTTTGGATACAAATTACACACACACACATACACACACATACATACATATATATATATATATATATATATATATATATATATATATATATATATATATCTTAATTCTCTTCCTGACACTTTCAGTTTTGAAGAATTTGTTCTTCCTCCAAAACATGCACCTCAAGGTTTTAATGGTTTTATGACATCCATAGTTTTTCTAAACCCTTTCTGTAGAAAATTGATTTCTTCCATTTGCAAGACCACATTTCCATTACTTTGACGTGTTCCTGACGTCCACGAACACTTGTGCCCATTTGTTCCATCGCAGACACATCAACCACACAGCCACACTCGACCAATCGACATATGGACACTGTCTCGATCAGTGCAGGTCGACAAGAACAACGTTTACACTTTTCTTGCCGCCTTGTAACTCGTGGCTGCGGGTCATAATATTTAGCATTCATCATAATGGATATGTGGCCTAAATGAGTGTGTCTCGTGAAGTCACGATTGTTAGACTCAACAGCCATTGAAGGGAACACTGGTATTATCAGTTAGCCGAGGGGAGGTCTCCCTGCATCCTGAAGTAGCATACTAGGACTTCAGGCGCGAGACGTGTTTTTGCATAACTTTAACTTAATGTCTACGCCTTATTTTCCACAGTAGTGACCACCGGCAGGTCCAGAGTGCCGGGTCCGCTTAACCAAGGATACACATTTTCATGTGCAGCAACATTTCATTGTACCTTTGCAGTAATAAAACTGTCATACAATAATTAGACGTGTTTTATTGTATTAACTCTCCAGAGTTCGTCAGGTCCTGCGCCCTCATAGCAGCAGCAACTTTAAAGTGTTTTTCAGTGTATGTTTGGTATTATGAGGCCTGCTTCCCTCAAGCAGAGTAAATTCAGTGATATAAGCGTCCGAAGTGGCCGACAGCTTCGCCCCAAAGGAAATATTTTACATTCAACATAATTTAACTGGCAACCGTAGAACATCAGAGTGCAGGAGAGCACCAACAACACGTCGGTAGTCTGCTCAACACAACACGTGGACAACAGGCTAGGCGACAAAGGTAACAGTGTGACAGTGGTTCACAACGAACAGCTACAGTCATTGGTGAGTAACCTGAGACCTTTACACACCTATCAAACAACGATATTAAGACAGTACAGTCAACACTACAATCAACAGCAATAATATCAAGGGTTTTTAAGTTTTCTTTGTCACACTATTTGTACAATTATTAATTTGTCAATTTGTCAGATTTGTTTACACTGGAGAGTGCATATGTGTTATGTCAATAGACGTACAGTGAATCGAGCGGGAAATAACGTCTAGTGAGGGCCTGCATCTGTCAAAACAATCCACTAAGCTGGATTGTTTACTTGCAATGTCATCAGACGTTTTAACTTTGGTAAACATACACTGGTTTGATGAGACAACACGTAATGCAAAAGACAACTGTAAGCCAAAACAGATGCAAGTAGAACACACCCACTCGACACTGCAAGTGTAAATTGAATGTACAAGTGTGTCTGTACTCAACACTGCAAGGCGTAAGGCAACAGCACAGCAGATGTGTATTTGTAAGTGCGATAGTGTTTTGTAAACAAATGCACATGGTGTTTATCGACGTGTGCAGTAACTGGCAACAGGTATCACAACGAGCAAATTAAGACGGTATTTTCAAGCAATACGAGTCAGCAATTTAAGATACAAAAGCAATCAAAATTTAATTTCATTGTTTCCAGAACTTTTCTGGAAAATTTTGCAGTATTTTCAGAAATAAAGAAATTTTCAAACTTTTCAAAATAAGCAATAAACTTTTCCAGTGTTTTCCCTTGGACAGTAGCGAACTAAAAGTACAACGATCGATTAAATCAATTTTTAAAACTTTTCTGAACATTTTTCATAATAATTAAACATTTCAAGGATTTTTCACGGACTTTTCAAAAGTCAACAAAATTTTTACAGCCATTTATCAAGAGCATTTTTGCATAGCTGTTCAAAGCTGCTGTGCGGAAATCATGTCAAGAGCCCACAACTAATTTTCAAGGAACTTTTCAAAGTAATTTTCCGTTTTTAAAGCAAGCAGTATACAGAGAACACACACGCGTCACCCGGACAGCTGGAATTCTGTATTCTCAGCGGGAAGATAGGCGCCACAAGAAACGGTAAATATCTCCCTCCCCCCGCGTAGAGCGACTAGTGGGCCAGCTGCGTAACAACACAACGTTTGACCTTGAAGCCCGCGCTCCACAGCACGCGGCTGTACGAGATACTGTCTGGAACCATTTGAATTGGTGTACCAGCACAAGCCAAGCGAAACCATTATGTTTGACGTGTGTACAACCCACAATAGGTACAAATCCATTTGAAGAAGTAATATGTCCGTGTAGGGAAAAACAGAATTTAAGATTTTGCAAAGAAAGAATAACCATGGAAAACAGAGCTCGAGTGAGCAAAACGTGGAGTCGTTTTCGATTCCGCTGCGGACAATGCACATTCCCATCGTCATTGTCAAAAGTCAAGTCAGTAGTAGGGGGGGGGGGGGGGGAATTTTCTAGTGTAATCATTGTGCGCGGGAACATTCAGAATGGGCCCGTGTGTACCGAAACCCACTGGCACATTCAACGCCCTTACCCAAAAGTACAGAACAACCGCAGAAAGAGACGTCACAACCCATGCGTGTCACGTACCCACAACAAAACGATCATAATAATCCAGAGTTATTTACAGCAATCACAAGAGCCGTCGAAGCCGGTACAACCCCGGCCCAATTTCAACGGTTACCAAAGTTTTCAGGCCTACCAAGTGAGGACCCGCAGGCATTCCTAAACGACTGCACAACACATTTAGAGATATACAGAATGTGCCAGCAAGAGTGGTCAAATTGTATAGGGACTCAATTGGCCGGCGAGGCAGGTAATTGGTGGAAAACAATGTCATTACGGTATTGAGTGGGTAGAATTTCTTAACAACTTTCAAAGACGATTTTACAATACCTACTCATCATTGCAAGCACAGAGCAGGGCTGTGCTAGAAGTGCAAAAAAAAAAAAAAAAAAACGGGTGAATCCCTGACCGCATTTGCAACGAGGAAGATAGGGCAAATCAAAAACTTTCATCCAACATGAGCGAGCGTGAGATCCTCGAAGTAGTTGCGTCAACTGTGAGAGCAGAAAACAGGCTAGCAATGACACCGTTAATTCACAGTAGCACGGAGCACTTCATGCACTCTGCCGCATTACTGGACCAAGCCAGCCGAGAGCAAATCGCAGCGACTAGAAAGGGTGACGAGTACCATTCGCGCAGGAGAAAAGTTGCAGAGCAGAGGAAGCGGACAGAGGAGCAACCGGCCGTGAACAAGGTAGTAAGATCAGGTGCGTTCCGGACAAGACCATACTCCGAACCCATGATGGCAGTGTGGACATCATCAACGTTGGGCATGGTAGGAGGCCCACGCGAGCCGCCTTTTGCGAGCTTTTATTGCAAAGGAGAAGGCATAATGCATTGGCCCAATCAGTGTCCAAAATGCAACCAATCGCAGAACTTCAACAAATCACCGACGGGAAACGGACCGTTGGGGTTAGCAAGCCGGACGCTCACTACCCCAGGGCAAAGGGGCCGCATGGTACAATGCCTCCTCGACAAGTAGAGCAGGCAGAAATCAAAAGTCAACAACCAAGCATACAGCAAATTAACAAAACACAAAACAGAATGGTTATAATTTGCAGTAGTTTTAAATCAGCAACCATGCTATTCATTGATAGATACAGCAGCCAGTCATAATTTAGTTCGCTTGGATTCGTGGACACGAGCTATATTACACTGAGTACACGGGTACTACACCTCGAAACGAAGCAGAACACGGGGAATCAAAGGGAGAGACACTGATTACCATCCGAATGAGAGATATGGACACCATCACCACAGCCCTCGTGTCTGTGGACCTACAGGAGGGTGCCATCTTGGGTATCCCCTGGCTCAGCGAACAAAAAGCCATTGTTGAGCCAGCCACCTGTAGGATCCATTTAGGCCTGAAGGAAAGGCGAACGGTGTACAAAAACGAATCCCGACCCACTGGTAATGTGCCCAGAGTACATATCGATGACCTCGATCATGTGGTCCCTCCGACATACAGGGAGCTCGTGCAACGCATACTGGACGAATGACGCGAAGTATTTGCGGCAGGAGAACCACTCCGTCGAACGACTGTAGCTGAGCATTGTATTCCACTGGAATATGACCGTCAAATCTACTCTGGACCCAGAAGTTACCATCCGCATCAATGTACCATCATTAAAGATCAAATTGAAGAAATGCTAGCTGAGGGTGTGATTGAACCCACCTGCAGCCACTACAACAGTGTGATCACCTTGGCACACAAGAAAGACAGGATTGGTGCTTCTGTGTGGATTACATACCTTGGGCAAGGCTAAGGTCATGGTGTCATTGGATCTGCGCAGCGGGTACTGGCAGGTGCCCATAAAACCTGCAGACGTCACAAAATGGCATTCACGGCTCCAGGTGAGAGAAGGTTCCACTTCTGCACAATGCCCTTCTGCTTGAAGTGCGCACCGGCAACTTTTCAGAAAATTATGGCCCAGGTACTCGATGGGTACATTGGAGATTTTGCCCTCGCGTACCTGGATGACGTGGTCATCTGGTCCGAAACCTGGGATGACCACATCCAACACCTGTCACTAGTCTTAGAGAGACTAGCCATCAACATGTTGTGTGCAAACCTCAAGTGTCACATCGGCCACCCATGCATACAGTTTCTTGGGCACATGGTGGATGATCACGGAAGCCAGCCAACACAAGATCATTTAGCCCTCATTAACGACTATGAGGCACCATGCATAAGAAAGCAACTGAGAAAATTCTTCAGGTTGTTGAACGGGCTGCTGGAAAACATACAGGATTTTGCAACTATAATCGCACTACTCACTAACATGTTGTCACCCAACATAAAGTACGTGTGGACAGCAGAACACGACGAAGCAAGTTTTTAAGAGATAAAGTGAAAGTTCAGGGAGTGCAAGAAACTGGCTCGACACAACCCAAATCGCCATTTATATCTTCAGACAGACGCAAGTGAGAAGGGTTTGGGAGCACTCCTTTATCAAATTGAAGATAACCAAGAGAAGTGCGTCATTGAGTACAGCAGTGCAAGGTTCGGGCAACTGAGGGTAGATACGACATGAAAGAGTGAGAATGTCTGGCCATAGTGTGAGCCGTGACATGGTACAGGGCACACCTAGAGTAACAACGGTTCACAAAATGAACTGACAACTGGTGTTTACTCTGGCTTCACACCATGAAAGAAGCCAGGAGCAAATTAGCATGCTGGGCACTCCTCCTCCAAGCATACAATTTCGAGGTGGAGCACATACCAGGAGCTGAGAATCAGCTAGTAAATGAGCTTTCACGCGCACCAGGCGAAACGGTAGTGGTGGACCAAGAAGAGTGGGACGACCTACTTCCCCCTACCACAGCCAACTGCCCAACAACTGGCGAGGGACGCGTGAGCTGTGCCGTCATCGAGGCTCCTGAGGAAACTGAGCTTGAGGTCGATGACTCGCAGGACAGCGTTTTAACTGCACAACTACAGTGTACATAAACCCAACGTCGTGTAACCTCCATAATACAGAGTGAACAGGAGTGGTGGCAAATGAATGGCACATGCGTCGAGACACGACCTCGTTGTCCTGAAGCAACCTGGAAGTTGTACGTGGCCAAAAGTGCACGAGCAAAGGTGTTACATCATGCAAATGATGCATGATTTTCAGGCCACCCTGGCACATCACAAACCACAAGAAATGTGCAGAACCATTTCCACTGGCTCGGTGTCACCAGAGATGTCCAATCCAACAATATGTGAGGGGGTGTGTAAAGTGTAATTTCTGCAAGGTTAGGAGAGCAGATGGAGTAACACAACAACTACGGAAGCTGCAGGGGCCATTCGAGTCCATCTCGCTGGACCTGATGGGGCCATATCCGTGCACCCAAGTGATTCATTCTTGTGGTGAGTGACTCGTTCTCAAGATGGATGGCAGCATACCCAGTTTCCAGTGTATGGGTACTCAACATAGTCTGTGTACTGGAGACAGAATTCCACCCCGATGGGGCTACCCATGCACCCTCTTGACAGACAATGGTACACAATATATGGGGGAGTATTGGAGAGAATTGTGTACCAGGTGGGTAGTCCAGCATCATGCAACGGCCGTGTACCACCCGCAGGCCAACTCAACTGAGAGGAGGAATCAAGACCTCAAGACTCAGTTGCGCCTGTGGGTAGGATCAAACCATGCAAGTTGGGCTGAAGATCTGCCTGCGGCCTTGTTCACAATCATACTGAGGGTGAACCTAGCCACAGGTCAATCACCAGTCGCCATTCTGAAGAAAAGGGAGCTTCCCCTCCCTGGGGAATTCAGAATCCGACAGGCAAACAGCGACACAACAGAAAACGCAGCAGGCAGGCAACAGCGCCGAGAGCAAGACCTGGAAATTTGGATGTATTCACCAGGAGAGGTACATAGTACAATGGGTACCAGCAACAACACGTCCACCAAAGAACCTCAGGCCTAGATAACATGTTTACATCCACGAACACAGGCTGAGCAGCGCAAAGCGCAACTTATGTGCAGGGTTTGCCCCTAAGTGGAGCGGACCACATGTTGTTGTAAAAGCGCTGGGATAAACAACTTACCTCATCAAGGTCAGCAGTAAGCACAAAGTGGCCATACACCACGACGACCTTCGTTTAGCAATGCAAGGACCCAACACAGAAACTCCTGAGCAAGAGGCAGAGCTCAATGGCCAAGAGCATGTAGCAGAAACGCCTAATGGCAAAGCAGAGGCAAGCTCAAGCACTGGGAGTGCTCTTCGGCACCTTTTTCCCACTGCCACACCCTGTAGTCATACACCCATAGGGTTGGCAGGGGAAGAAGAGGAGCAAGAGGAAGAGGTCACACAGTCTCAACCATAACATGACATCAACATCGCAGGTGCTGCAAACCGAAGTGAGCCAGAACAGAGTGTCACGACACCCAGTGTAGAGACACTGCCTTCGGAAGACATTGCACGATGCGATTCAGTGGGGGCAACTGCGGGCCCAATCAGCCCAAAGGGAAGCTGCCCACAAGACTTCCCCATAACGCCGATGAAGACTATGGTACCGCCTGACCTCGCATTGGAGGACCGCATCAGAGGAGCAGTGGAAGGTGCATCAGAAGGAGCATCAAGTCCAGCAAGGGACAGCATACCTATCCATTCGCCAGAAGAAGGAGCATCGAGGGGTCCCAAGAGCAGCGACAGCATCAGCAGCCACAATGACAAGTCGACAGAAGAGCGGGTCTCGACCCCTCCCCACCGCTCCAAGCGTCAGCATCTGCATTGGCTGATGTGCACCACTTGCGATGGGAACAATCCCCTTCGACGAGCATGGGCAGCAGCACTTCACCATTAGCAGGGTCATCGCCCTGGGGCATCAGCAGGCAGCCCAGCACGGCATCATCGCAGGCCTTACAACCTGAGGCCTCGCATCCAGCTGCGACCGCCGACATTCTGTTGCGCCTAGCGGCATGGCAGTCCCTTGGGGGTCTGCGAGGATCAAACTGTCACCAGAGAGGGGGGCGTTTGACGTGTTCCTGGCATCCATGTATCCCTTGTGCCCGTTTGTTCCATTGCAGACGCATCAACCACACATCAACACTCGACCAATCGACATTAGGTCGTACTCTCGATCAGTGCAGGTCGACAAGAAGTGCGTTTACACTTTTCTTACCGCCCTGTAACTCGTGGCCATGGGTCATAATATTTAACATTCATCACAAGAGGTAACTATTGTGAATAATGGATATGTGGCCTAAAGGAGTGTGTCTCGTGAAGTCACGAACGTTATACACAACAGCCATTGGAGGGAACACTGGGATAAGTGGTGCCGCTTATTCCCACAACTTTACGATGGGTGCAATGCCGAAGGACCCCGTGGCCGAATCCGGAGTGCGGCGTGGCTCCAAGTAGTGTCAAAAGATGGGGAATTACATTCCCGCAGGAAGTGTAAAGGGGCGAGCAGCTCCCTAGCGGCATTAATTAATAGGAGGATTTTTAGGCAATTTTAGTGGTGATTGCACCATGATTAACTAGGGAAACCGCCCGCTCCAGTATAGAGAGTATATAACACACCATAGAAGACAGGGCGTAGTTGTGCCCCTAGTTACGAAATCCATATGTCCTCACATCCATACGCATTCCTATAAGTATAACCATTACGACACACATCGATATTAATATGCTAATTATAAGAGTGTACATGTAATCATCTATCGAGAATCAGCCACCTGAGACATCATTTCATTTAATATCACCCTTCAAGTGCGGTGACATACTCGAACGTCAAATTCTTAGCCATATCTGGGGCTCCGACGTTGATTGTTTTAGTAAACGAATCATCCATATTTTGATTGTTGCATTTATTTATTGCATCGGGACCACTATGCCAAATATAACCATGATATTGATATATAGTTTTAGTTTTATCGTTATAACCGTCAACTTTGGCTCCACAAATAGTTATTTCTCCACCATTTAATGTAAGACGAACATTTGGAAATGTATTTAACCATGATATTGATTCTTTACTGAACTTTTTTTCTTCTGTTCTTTAACTACAGTTATAGTATTTTCCATAATAAAATTATATCTATAAACAGCCATACAAACACTCGCTATTGATATTTATCGAAAAGGATCTATATTTGCTATATCACGAAAAAAATTTATAAATTTGTTTCGTGGCTGGAATTTTTCCAACATAATTTTGATTTTCAGGTTTATTGAAAAAGTGTGGAAAATATCCTTTTTTAAGCTCTTCTAAACCAAATTTTCGGGAAATAACGCGAGAATTCCTTGAATAAAGTTTATGCTATCAATTATTTTCATATTAAGACTCGATATTTTAAGTTGCATAATTTTTTGACTTTGATATATAGTTTCAGGTTTTATACTGTTTCTAATACAATATTGTAAAATAAAATATGAATCATAACCTTTGGAACTATGTGCAGTCATATCATTCGTTTTCATTAGATATCGCCCATTCGCAAAACTCATTATTTGTTTTAAATTGTCTTTTGATACCATTAAAATTTTGAACAAGTATAAAATTTGGTGTGTGAAAACCAGTATCTTGTTTGGCTTCGTAGTCGAAAAAGTGGCATTTTTCAGTGCAAGTGCATTCATATTGTTTCTCTCGAGATTTGCCGTTACATACCATTGCAAATACATTTTGCTGCGCAATATCCACCGTTCTCTTCTTTCTCTTGCATGTAACATTTATTCCATTGAGTTTTCACAAATTGTTCACAATTTCGACGTTCGGAAAATCCACAGGTGTGTCGATGGTTCCTCAAACATATTTTGTTACACATTTAGATTTATATAGCATTTTACACACAACATCGTGATAAGAAAAACGTTCATTTCCAAAACAATATCTATTACATTTTTGGCAATATATTCTAATACGTTATGCACTTTCCCAAACTTTTATGTGTTGTGGTTTTTTGTACGAATTACATATATTTTTCTTTTCTGCTGTACAATAGTGTTGATGCTTGTTGTTGTATAGTGCATCACACTTTTTGCAATAATAAACACTTCCTAAAAATGCTTTCATACTATTAATTGCACCATAATGTTCGTTGTGTAAATAGAAGTAAATGGTTGTTGATCTTCTTACACCAGAGTATATAATCGAGTTGAAGTGTGAAGCTGAAACAACTAATTTGAACATTCAGAATCTTTCCAGCGTTCTGAATATATTCCAAACTGAAACCAATTTCACAATTTTTTTCCATCCTTCCACAAATTTCACGAGCCAATTATTCTTGCAAAACTCTTACTGTTCTAATGTAAATAAGTTTGTTGTTCGTTAATTCCCTATCCAAAATGATATTAATTTCATATGTTAAGGCTGTAATTATGGCTCTAGGTCCGCAAATATTATCAATATTTTCAATTTTATTAATGCTTCATTTCGCATTTATATCTTTAACTAAATTGACAATTTTTTGCCTCTTAGACCATTACCTCTTAAAACTTTGTAAACATCGATGTCAAAAGTAGTATCGTATATGTCTACATTTTCGTTGGATGTAATTATTCTTTCAATTTGATTAAGTGAAAGTTGGGACATTTAAATTGAAAATTTTTGCAGCCTAAACTGTATGGCGAAAATTCCTATTATTTGATCATTTGATCTCCTTGTACATAACTGGTTATTTTTCTTACAGCTTTCATTATTTTGTGAACAGCATTTCGAACAGTGTTCATTTTTTCTATTGAATTTCCTTGTAAACCATTTATGCGAATGCTATACTTTGCTTGATAAACGTTATACTTTTGAATTAGAGTACAACTGTGTTCGCGAATTTCAAATGGAATATACTTTTCCAAATGTTCACTAAACATTTTTGTTTAAAAGGGAATATTTGACCCAAACGTTTATTTTCTACTTATTTTGGCTGTGTTAGGTCTCTAGTTTCGAATATATCTTGATGAAAATGGAAATATCGAATATTATCCAAACGTTTTTGTTCTATTTCTATCAAATTTAATAAACCTTGCTTTGAATGAATCATCGTATAACGTTCAATTCAATTTTCACGAGTAATCTATTTCAATTCATGAACAGTTTTATTATAAGTTCCATTCATGTTATAATTGAACAAATTGTTCTCTATGTAATTATTCGTGGCTCTATTGACAGGATCTGCAAGAACTGATTTTGTAATTTTATAACGCTTTTTAATTTTCAGATCTTTTGCAAGAACGCATAATTCATTAATAGTTTTATTGTTATATACATAAGTAGATAAAGTAAATACTTCTTTTAAAATCTTATTATCTTCTTTAACATTGGCTTTTGAAAAAGGTAAATTTTTTAATTATTGTTACTTTCATGTCTAGGTTTTACAAATACATTATTAGAAAAACGAAATATTTATTTTAATTCCTTTTTATCTTTTTCATACATTACTTTGACATTATCATCTGAAAAAGGGAAATTTTAAAAATTCCATTTTGTTAAAAGGATACTTTTATTCTAGATATATTATTTTCAAAATGATCTAATTTATTTAATTATTTTTCTAATTTATCTCATTTGACGCATTGCGTCTCCAGAGGTGCTGATGGTGTGTTTGTGTCCCGCCTAAGAGCAGGTGGGGAACAGGAACTGACCATGTGCCCGGCGCCACGTTCGGTATACAGAACGATTGTTGATGGGAGTCGTATGGCCGACGGCCTACGGCGACTCTGGATACGCGGTCAATATGAAGGAGAGCTGAGTAAATTTATCTGTTATATTACGTAAAGGTAAAATATTGCCTGTAGGCGAAGCTGTCGGCCTCTTCGCACGTCTATATTACCACTAAAGTTACCCTGCTTAAGAGAGGCAGGCCCCATAAATGCAAAACACACTGAAATACACTTGTAAATTTGAAGGCTGCTATAAGGGCGCAGTACCCGATGAACTCAGAAGAGTTAAATGCAATAAAACATGTCTAAATATGGTATGACTATTTTATTACCATAAAGGTACAACGGAATGTTACTGCACTTGTTAATGCATACCTTAGTTAAGCGGACCCGGCACTCTGGACATGCCGGTGGTCGCTACTGCTGAAAAATAAGGCATATGCCTTAGATTGTAATTACGTGAAACGTGCCCCGCGCGTGAAGTCCTGGTATGTTACGTCAGGATGGAGGGAAACCTTTCCTCAACTAAATAATAGTACTAAAAAGTTCTTGAATTACGTTAACTATGGATATGAAGAAAAATGCAGCCTATATTGCATTGCCGAGGGGGGTACGCGGAGCTTACCATCTGCCCTGCCGGTTGTCTCGAATACTGAAGTCTGACTAACGACATGGCGTCGGTTTCGCCGCACGTCCAGCGAATCCAGCACCAAAATGAAAACATGGAAAAAACTGAACTTAATGAATAACATGATAAGTGAAATTGATGCTGTACATAATTAAGATTGCTAAACTAAAACACGTTGGTGACATACTCGTGAACGCCAGAGCCCCAGATATGGCTAAGAATGTGACATCACGAGAATGTGACCGCACTTGAAGGGTGATATTAAATGAAATGATGCCTCAGGAGACTGATTCTCGATAGATGATTACATATACACTCTTATAATTAACATTTCATAATCGACGTGTGTCATTATGTAATTAATTTCAGGAATGTGTATGGATGTGACGACACACGGATTTCGTAACTAAGAGTGGAGGTACAACCTGTTTTCTAGGGAATGTTATCGACTCTCTATGCTGGAGTGGGCAGTTTACCTAGCGAGTTATGATGTAATCACAGTGAATTATGCTTAAAAATGCTCCTATCAATTAATGCTGCTAGGGAACCACTCGCCACTTCATACTTCCTGCGGGAATTTGATTTCCTGTCTTTTGAAACCACTTATATTTGGCAAGTAAGCAAGTGTTCTTTTGGCACAACAGTAGCTCGCTTGCCTCGTGATCAGTTTTCTTTTGAAATTAGTTGTCTAAAGTCCCTGTCACACTGTCAAATTTTTCCAACAAACTGCTTCCAATAAGTTTGGTCAAATAAAGAGACAATTATCATCGAAACGTCATAAACGTCGTCATTTTTGTCTGAGAAAGTTGGATGGGTTCAGTTTCCATCAAACATTTGAAAATTAGAACGGTTATAAAATTAATTTGATGTTTGACGGTCTCAGCCAATCAGAATCGTGCATAACAAAAATGGACGCCAAGAAACTTAAAATAGCGAACAATTGCTAGAAACGAATTAAATTATGAAGATAATTTATGTAGAAGCTGCCTAGGCATGAATGCTATTTTAAGTGAATACTGCTCATAATATTACGAACTCAGAGGCATTTATTTCATTGTACAGGAAACACATCTTATAAATTAAAGTTTCATTAAGTAAAGAAACGAAAATAAATTACAATATTACTTTTATTTCTTCCTG
The DNA here is from genome assembly GCA_029891345.1 of Dryococelus australis. Lineage (NCBI taxonomy): Eukaryota > Metazoa > Arthropoda > Insecta > Phasmatodea > Phasmatidae > Dryococelus > Dryococelus australis. The sequence goes on from CM056994.1 coordinate 95,955,795, forward strand.
TAATGGATCGCATGGAAAACCAAAGCTATATCTCACCATGAAAATAATTTAAAAATAATATTTCAAATTTGATTATTCCAATAAAAAATGTTGACAGTTCAAAAAAATGTTCAAACACATTCAAGCTTATTCGATAAAATTTGCTGGAAGGAAAAAATTTTATGACAGTATTTTGTCCTCAAATTTTATTGTCAAATATATCTGAAGGCAAAAATTTCATAGTGGTACAGGGGCTTAACGATGTTACCATCTTAGTATGATAATATACTTTTTAAAAAATTATGTGGTAAAATCGTATTTTCTCAACTCATAAGAGAATAAATTTTATTAGTCATTCAATAGGACGCTTAAAAGTTTCGCTTTCGCAAAAAAAATTAATATGTCCATGATCGTGGACAAGTTGCACATAAATAATATGTATGACTGGTACTGTACACAGAAAATAATTAGTTCACGGTGTTTTGGGCGTTGTCTTTGAAAGTAATCTGATTTGCCGAAGTTTCTGTTGCTTCGTCTGTGGTCTGACATCAGTGAACACGCAGGCAGCATGTTGTTCACTGGGCCTGAGAAGCACACTCCACATAAGTACAGTTCATGCCAAAATATTTCACGAATGCAACACTTGAGCTCATCAATTAATCCGGGACCGAACGGATTAAAGTGTTTTTTTATATTCTACTGTGATCTTGTTTACTCACTGAGCAGCTTCGGTTTCGCGAATCACTCATATCTGTATTTTATATCATCTCAAGCCTAAGAGACCACATAATAGAGATTAAAAAAAAAATCTTTGTAAAAATAAAACATTAAGGGCCGATTACAAAATGTATATTTAAAGTATTAGTTATCTGAAAACATGATATTTTCAAACAGATGTTTTAATCACTGATCAGTCTCCTAATGTTTATCAATATACATTCCCCGGTATAATAAGTGATGTTTTCGTAAGTACTGGTAAGGTTTATTCTACTCCGGCTAGAAAGTTCAATGATATTATTTTGGCAACTATAATTTTTCTCCTCTAGGTAAGCGCTAGTGTCGCAGCATACCAAATTTTTTTATTATATACATTAAAAACTATTTAATTGAAATAATCATAAACCAATACATAGTATAAAGGAAGCCCTTGGCGAGTGTGTCTGTTTGTATGACTGCGGTAATCCCGAGAACCACTTAACGGATTTGGATACAGTTTGAACTGTTACCATCTGCATTTATCGAGGAAGGTTTATGCGTATTAAAAATTACCCTATCACTTATAGGAGCTGAGCATTAACGGTATTAGTGAATCAAGTTGGGAAAAAAGTTTGCCGCCATGTACGAAAGATTGGTGTCATATTAAATTATCTTTCAAAAAGTCAACGGTAGCATATATCTATCATTAATAGATAAGTAGTAATAAGCGTATTTACAATTTAAATTAGACATAAAAAAAAAAACAAATGTAAAATTCACTGTCTTTTAAAATTACGAAGAACTTATTTTTTATCAAAATAAATTAACGCATTAAAAAATTGTTTAGTGTAGATAATAAATGTCCTTTGCACCATACAATTATCGCCATTAATTCAAAAGTTATGAAAATTTTTGTAAAAAAGTAGGTAGCGGTAATTTCTAAAATCGAGATACGCGCGCGTGGACCTATACGTGTGCGGGGGTTTAAGATAAATCTGGCAGCGATGCAGTGACGTATATTTTGCGATTATATGCTGTTATGTCTTCATCTGCTTTTATATTGCGCTGGCTTAAAGTGTTCTGTAAAACACGAAAGAAAGCTCCAATAATAAATTATTTGATGAGGAAATCTTGATACTTCAGATTTATTAATTTCCTTTGTTCAAAGATAAGTGGTTACTAACAACACTAGATATACTTATTAAAATACGAGTGGTATGACACACGTGATTCCAAAACATAACAGTTTTAAGCCTACTTTCCGTAGGAATGACAGGGCAATATGTGGTAGGTGTGTGTGTCTGTGCCCTAACTTTCAATTTTTGAATGTGTGAACCAAATTTACCCCAAACTCGGTAGACCCACACACATATTACCTAGTAATTACGCCTGAATCCTGTAGGTTTTAACTACGTCAGACAGTTTCTTTAAAAATATCTGCCATTTTGGAAGATAGTGTTATGAGTTGGTAACAGTTGTTTTGTGTTGGAATTTTGTTTTTTATACTTTGTAGGCCTAAGTTGGCAACATGTTTCTTCTTGTACAAATGTTGTCGTGTCGCAATGGCGAATGGTGCGGTGTCTCGTGTTTGCAAAATAAACGAGTAAAATAAACCATGGCGTCATAATTTATTCTCCCATAGCTTGAACGATCCTGGTAATAACAACAGCTAGCATCACATGGAAAAGCAAAAAGTTTATAACTCGAAAATTACTCAACCAACTCTCGCCAAATTTAGCACATAAATAGCCTACTCGGGCTCAAATTCATGAGGCAGTTATTTTCAAAGTAATGACAATGTTAATATTTTAGGTTTATTTGTTATAAATACCATACAATTTAACCAATTTCGACGAAATTTTGTATACTGGCAGTTTCGATTACAAGCATCATTTATGTAAAAAATAACGATTTTTGTTGCCCATTTTGTAAGATATCGCATCATGAATTAGGTTTTAATGTCATATCTCTCTAGAAAAATTAAGTACCCTAACCTATTAATTTGTAATTTTGCAAACAAATAGTAATGCGACAGGTGATGTATAAAAGTATGTTTATGTAGGTCAGACAATTATTTTCAAAATGCTCTTTTAGTTTAGTATGCTATATTGTCAGAACAACGTAATCAATTCCAATTTAACATTTTATGCTGAGAGTATATTACAACCATCAAATTGGTATATAAAAATACATTTATCTACCACCATGTAAGATAGCGCAAACAGGAACCAGTAAAGTTTTTATCATATCTCGGAAAACAACTGACAAGTAACTACTAAATATGCCAAACAAATATTACCAGTATTACCGAAATGATGAGTTGGGCATGGGAGCGCAGGAGCCGGGGAGCTGCCATGATATGTTTGTAACCGACCGCCATCTTGGATGTCATTAACCTTTTACCCCTGACCCACAAGCCACGACCTTTGACTTTGACCTTTCAAATTGACCCCGGGGGCCTTTGACCCCAAAAAACCCTCAAAAATCCCAAAAAATTCCAAAACATTAAAAAAAATTTCTAAAAAATTCCGAAAAATATATTATTAGAAAGTTTTTAAAATCTATAAAAAGTATTTAAAAAGGGTTTCCAAAAATTTCCAAATTTTTCTGGGAGCAGGCGAGAAGGATCAGTGACCCAGAGTCAGACCCAGGTGACCTTGGGGTCAGGGCAAGTGGACCGGTCGGGACCTTTGACCTTTGACCTTAACCTCTACCCCAAAACTAAAAACAAAAAACACAACAATTTACAAAAAATACCAAAAAAGATATAATTAAAAATTACTAATACGTTTATTAAACATTAATTATTAAAAATTATTTTACAAAGCTTAAATTTCCCGAGGTTCCTTCCACCTCCCTCACCTAACAAATTAGCCGGCAGGCCTCTACCCCCTTGCCCATTCCCAGTCAGCCATCTTGATAGGCGACCGCCATCTCGGTAGGCGACCGTCATCTTGGTAGACGACCTCTATCTTAGTATACATCACTTGTCCACCATCTTGGAAGCCAGTGCTCATTAGCAATCGAACTTTGACATGTGACCCTTGATACCTGACCTTGACGTTGACATGACCTTGAATAAGCTTGAAAACAAAAACTCGAGAATAAATACATACAAGTCAACAACCATATGGCATTACAGATTACTACCACCATAGTGGATGCAGACTACCTCGACCTTAACCCCATGATCTAGAATGACATCGAAAACAAAAACTCGAGAGAAAATACATAAAAGTAAGAAAACACAACACATTACAGACTACCGCCTCCATATTTCATGCAGTAAACTCGACTTTGAGCCTATGACATTGAATGACCTTGAAAACATAAAATCGAGAATAAATACATAAAAGTCAGCAAACACATTACAGTACAGACCACTACCACCATATTAGATGCAGGTGACCTTCACCATACTAATAGCGACCACATGCACGACTGTTATAATCATGGTATGGATCGTCATTTATATAGGGTTAATTTACTTTAATTTAAATTTCAATACTGCCAGACTTTGGAGACATGGAATGTACGAGGGTAGCTAGGACGTTAATCATTCGTGCTCTTCTCAGACACCAATCTACACACCAATCCACACCAATCAATCCCAATCCCCACCAATCAATTCCAATCCCCACCAGTCAATCCCTATCCACTCCAGTCCACACATCAATCCTCACTAATTCTCATCAATCCACACACCAATCCTCACCAATCCACACATAAATCCACACGCCAATCCACACCAATCAATTCCAATCCACACCAATCCACACACCAAACTACACCAATCAATACCAATCCACACAAATCAATCCCAATCCACACACTAATCCACATACCAATCCTCACCAATTGCTTCGATCAATCTCAATCCTTCGATCTATTCTTCGGTTTGTCGTCTGCTTGTATCCACACATATAAGAAAAATGGCTCACCTACTCTCTTCAAAATTTGTACATGTCGGCAGAATTAATGTTTGTGTATGTAGTCAGCTCTCCATGCATTTTTATACTAAAGTATTTATTATCATTCTATTTCCATATCTTAATGTTTATAAGTGAGTGCTCATAGCACCACATTAAAGTTGTGAGGGATAAAAGGATACAACACAAAAAATAGTGTAAAAAACTATTATTTTATAATAATATTTTTTATTATTTTGTAATTGCATGTTCACAAGAAAGCATTCCATCACATCGTATATTACAACCCCGAATCTGAAGTTTTTAATACATTTTTTCGGAATTTTTATTTAAATTTTTTGGGAATTTTTAAAGGATTTTTTAAAAGGGTTTTTGGTTCTTTTGGGGTAAAATGTCAATGTCAAAGGTCGTGGGTCAGGAGTAAAAGGTTAATGACATCCAACATGGTGGTTGGTGACGAAACAACATGGCGGCTCACCTGGTCCTGCGCTCCCATGCCCGTTGCCCTTGTGCTCAACTCATAATTTCCCTACTACTAGTACCACGGCAAGAAATGTAAACTAGTATGTTTTAAATAGGTGAGGCACTTATTTTTATAATGAATGCGTATAGGGTACCTGAGTGTTTTCTTCTGGAGCGAACTAGTACCTATATGGGTTTTCTCAGAGTGCTCTCACATATTTCACATTCAAAATATATGAAAGAATGCCTTCTGTGAGCAGAAGCCAGGCTATTTACTATAAAAAGAATCACTTTTGCATACAAACGTGGTAGTTGTCGTTCTGAAACAATCGATTTGAAAGGGCTCTCTCGTCATACAACGAAGATGAACTGTGAATAAGAAGGCCTGCCTTCTACCTCAACGAACATGAAGATGCGACCTACATTAACGTCACCTTATTGTACAACACAACCTACGTCAGTGCACTCCGAGTCGAAGTTTATTGTTAATGGTATTTCCCTGAAGCTATCTGCATACAGGGATTTTTTTAAATATCATGTTTCACCGAATATGTAAATTATATCGAAAAATGTTTGTTCGTTCCTGTCAAGTATGAAACCTAATATGATAAACCAACTTATCTATGAGGTGGAAAAATGTGGCAGTGCAGAATATAATATGTTGCTGGACTGTAGCTATACGAAACCAGAGCGCCACGATGGTGAATATTGTACTAGAGAATTCAAGATCTCGAATGTAATAGAAAGCACTGGTGACCATATTATATACAAGTTATGCCAAGAGGAAGAAGAAATAGTTTCTAAGGGTTAGGGTTTGACCCTGGCTTCAGTAAATCATCTAGAGCTGAGAAGAAGTGGGCTCAATCCACTTGACAAATAGGCACTTACTTATTTTCTTATACCTGAAGAGTGTTACAAAATAAAATATCAGTAAACCACAACGTAAATGCAAAGCCCGGATTGTGTTAGGGGTTAGTAGTGAAGCACGAGGTGTCATTTACCGAGCATGAGGGGTCATTTGCGGAGAATGAGGGGTCAGTTATGGAGCATGAGGGATCAGTTGCGGAACATGAGGGGTAATTTGCGGAGCATGAGTTAAAGCTCCAAGATGAGAGAAGAAGTTGACTGGAAGAAACTGTTGAAGGTGTAACTGCATGGTAATGTGATCAAGGAACTAGACAAAATGTCTGGTTGAATGGATGCATAATGATGTTTATATCTCGCTGATGATGCAAGCCAATGATTGTACGAAGTCTACTGTAAAGCTTTCCTCTATGGATGTGCCTTATCCCACTGCTAGAAAATTACATGGAAAACAGTGAAACTACTGTGGAAGGATCTTCAGCAAAAGCTGCCATGCTCAGAGGTATGAGAGAACCGCCTCTACGAAGGATCTTTTGCGCGGTGAAGCATTACAGCAATGGACACGTGCAGTTTATGAAAGGCGATACATTGAAGGAACACATCAAGATTTGCAAGGGTTTGTCTACTGGGAGACAGCAAGTGATGTCAACAATACCCCTCGCTGCCTCTATGGGTACTGATTCCACAGATGACTATGGCGAGACAGTTAAGTAAAAAATAATCAAATAAAATTGAGAGACGTACGAGGTGTGGTAGATTCGGTTTGTGTGGAACGTACACTTGCAAGATGCCAGCATTAAGTAGTAGATTTCTTCAAAATAAACGGTCGTCGTCTATAAATACTAATGATGACCGTGCAACTTCTAAAAAGAAAAGTAAACTTGATATTTAGTATGAAACCGGAAGGGAATACTATCATAAAACAGCATTGATGATTATGGCTATGAATACAGTGATAGTGTTGAAGAAGATTATTATTCTCCCGACATTACCATACATTTCTCCAAGTTTCCTTCGGCAGTCGTTTTGAAGAAGACAGAAGGCGCCAAAACTACTCATTACATATTTTCCGAAGACCCTAAGTAACTTGTTGATAGACTCATACATTTAATTGACCCGCAAAATCTCGGGGACCTCTCACACATTTTTAGATATATCCAATCATCAACGAAATGCATGTTAGGAGTTGTATTACATGATGATATGAACTGTTTTTTTTTCTGGAATCATAATTACCAAATAATAATAAAATAATATTATAAGATAATGGTTTTTTCTTTATTTTGGTGTGTTGTATTCTTTTTCCCCGCAAAAATTTAGAGTGGCGCTATAAGCATTAACAATTAATGTAAAGAACTGCATACATAATATTGATGAGGAGTTTAAGTATAAAAATGCATAGATAGTGCACTAAATACAAAATATCAAGTCTGTCATTACGTACAAATTTGGAGACAGTTGCCATACGAATGTAATTGATATACATATGGGTAGGAACCAACCGATGGATTGATCGAAGGTTCGACCTAAGTGTTGTTATTCATCGAAAGAATGATGGGAATGTTGGAAGATTGAGGGAAATATTATGAGACTAATGGAAAGATTGCGAGATTGATCGAACGATTAATAGAAATATGGCAAAATATTGCGAAAGGTTGATGAGAAGATTGCTGAGGAGAAGATTGCGATGGATTGATGGAAATATTGGAAGATTTATGGAAAGATTACTGAGGATTGCGGAGATTGCGGAGTTGATTGCAGAGCATGGAGAACTGATTGCGAGTGTGCGGAGCAGACTGCGGTTCGTGTTGTGCTGACTGTGGTGCACGTGGTGTTGAATGGTGAGGATTTTGAATGATTAATGGAATGATTGTGAAAGGTACATGGAAAAATTAGAAGGTTTATGAAAGTATTGGAAGCTTGTTGGAAAGATTGCAACAGATACTGGAAAATTGATGGAAAAAGTTTGCTTTAAATATATATTTTTGAAAAATATTCTTGGATTTTCTAGGTTCAATGTTATCCAAGGGCAAGAGTACGAGGTCAAGGTTACAGATCTGAAGTCAAGGTGAAGGTTACACAAATCCAACATGGCGGTTGGAGTCATCAGCGCCACCTAGGTATTGAAAATATGAACAAATGAGAAACCATAAACCGATATGGCAGGTGGGGTACATTCGACAGAATGAGCAAAGGTGAGGTGGTAAGAGAAAGAAATTTTAATACAATGTGATTGATTGGAGGGGGGATGACATATATGGTGCTAGGAGGGAACCTCTGTAAATGTAAAATGTTTTTAAAATAGATTTTGTAAATATGTTGGAAATTTTTTGTATTTGTTGAGAGTTTTGGAATTTTTTCTTTTAATTTTTTGGATTCATGGTAATGGGTCAAGGTCAAGGTCACTTGCATCCAATATGGTAGTTGGGTAACATTAACATGGTTGTCGGTTGGCTCTGGCTCCAATTCCAGATCTTGTTATGCCCGAGCATTCAAGATACTAATTTGAAAAATGTTAATATTTACACATTTTAATTTTTTTTTTATATTTGTTGAAGTTTTCAGAATTATATAAAAATAATTTTATAATTGCTTGGAATTTTTTTCAAGGTCAAAGGTCACTGGGACCAAGGTAAAAGATCAATTCAATGTCACTGATATACAACATGGCAGCTAAGACGGCTGACAGGACCGAGATGATGGACGGTCAGCTCTGAACCCGGACCCTGGGACCAGTGTGTCGATTAGGCATTCCCTATGCCTATAAAACCAATAAGACCGCCACTGCTCTGCCCTCGAGAACGATCACCCCAAATTACTTTCAATGAATAAAAGGGCCTTTCGGGGGATCGTTTTTTTTTTTTTTGCGAATTGGTTATTGGTCCTTTTTTTTTTTTTTTTTTTTTTTTTTGGGAAAAAGTGGAAATTTTGAAGAAAAAAGGAAAATTTCAAGATGGCGGTGGCCAGTTTCGGCTCCAGTTCCCCGTACCCTTGTACCAAACTTCGCTAAATCATTCTACTTACGTTGCTAGGTATTGATGTAACTTCTAAACTAGATAAAATTGTTGCAAGTGGCCAAACTTCAGTTCGCAGACTATCACATCACGGCCTAGTATAAGTATCGTATTCTGTAAGAGTAACCAAACTCCTACCAAATTATTAACATACAGAAATATCATATCCTTCAACATAAATGCACTACTGAAAGATGCTACCCAGACCAAATGGCATGAAATTTTCACACTTCAAAATATAATCATACACTACAGTTAATTAAATGATAATGTAATCAGCCTGTATGACAAACACATTCCTGTGGCAACGAAACGCATCAGCCATCCGCCCATACCCTAGTTGTAACTTGATGCCACTTCGTGAATCATCCCGGCCAAGCTTTGCCAAGCAAGGAAACTAAACACTTATGCAGCCAACAGTGATGGAAAAACAGTAAAAGCCAATAAGTTATATGTGTGACCGATTAAAATAAAATGTTAAAATGAAATATTTATATAAGTTAGAAAACTCTAATAATGCGAATGGGGAAGATACCGTAAATCAGGAGCAGTCGTGGTTAAAATTAAGCAAATGTGTTCAACCAACCCGCCAAACGACTCAATTTGCTACTTTACATAACATGTATAAATTGTACAAACCAGAGCATACGGGCAAAATTCTTAGAACTTATTTATTTTTCTAACACAAACATAAACTATCTTAACCGAAATCACTCCGCGCAAGATATGCAGAGCTGTAGATCATATTAAATCTAAAGCACAAAGTACAAACAAAATTTCCAAGCAGTGGTTAATTTAACTTTGAGAGCTTCGCACACATTTACGCATATTTGTAATGTATCAATGACAGCCGATTAGTTCCCACGAAACTAGAAGTATGCTCTTGAACGTCCTATACCCAAATTAACTCATTAAAAATTGCAGCAGTTTATCGTCCAAACATTATACTGTACATGCGCTGTTGAATGCTCTAAAATACCTTGTCCATACTCAAGTGCTAAAATATAACACAGAAAATAATTTCCTTGATCAATTTGAGTCTGGCTTCAGACCATTTAATAGCTCCTGATGTACTGCCCTCTCTTAATGTAACAAAATCAAAGATTGTCAATAGACAAAAGAAACCTTCCTTTAGTAACACATAGATTTCAGTAAAGTTTTCGATTCAGCCAACCATAACTTATCACTAGTTATACTTAGTTCTTTTTATAATTTTTCGGATTAGTCGTAGTGGAAGTATCGTTGCTGACATGGTTATTTGTGAATTAAGAGGTGAACCTCAAGGATCAGTTTTAGGACCTTTACTTTTCGCAATGTTCATTAATGACCTCCACAATTGCCTGAAGAACTGTAAATTCCACGTGTATGCCGACGACGTTCAGTTATATTCTGCCAATATAATAAGCATTGTGAGTGAAATCTTTAACAACAGTATTGCAGACTTGAAAGAGGGTTTAAAATGGGTTTCATAAAACGAACTGATATTAAATACATTAAAACCAAAACGCATAGTGGCAGATTTTCCTGCACTGGTTGCGACAGCCAAAGCCACTTCAATGCTGTACGTCTGGGTTGATGACTCATATATAAATCTCATACGCCTTGCTATGGATCAACGTACCCACTGGGTAAAACATGTATCCGATATATGTACAAGAGTTTACTTCACGATTCACTTCATACGGTACCTTGAAATGTTTCTACCGCAAAAATTTTGACATTGAAAAGGCCTGTCATTTATTATTGCAATACTGTGCATGATTTAACTGTGCTGTTAGCTAGGAGGATACCGCGAATTCTAAATGTTTGAGTACCATTATTCTTTAATCAAAATTTACGGCACAACGTTAGTTACTTCTATACCGAAAATCCTTCACCCACACTAGAAAATCGGCGCACACGTAATACGCTTGTTGCAAAACATTCTCCTCACTGGCACACCGGCCTACCCCTGTGATCGTTTCACGTTTTGCTTGCATATCGTGCATCAAGAAAGTGAACCTCTAGATATGTATACAAACACGAATATTAATTAATATTTCTAAGATGAAATGACTTTAACATGGTTCATGTTGACTACAAGTCAAGAGTACTGTGTATTTTAAGCCTACTTCCCAGTGTAATAAAAAATTATATGAAATCACTTTCCTGCAGTGTGCCTGTGTGCATGTGTGTGACTGTGTATCTGTTGTGTGTGTCGTCCCCCCCCCCCCCCCAAATTACCCATTTTTGATAGCCTCAGAAGAGTTTCACTAAACCCAATACACAAACATAACTAAGTAAGGACACGACTTTTCTAGTTTTCGACCACGCCGGGAACGTACTTTCAAAATGGCGGCCATATTAAAATTTAGGTTAATACATATCTCTGAAACCATTCACCCGATTTAAACCAAATGTTTTTGTCATCCCAAGTTGTAAGCATTGAATTCATATGTGTATATTGCTATTGGTCCGCCATTTTGGAAGATAGCGCCACATAAATATATAGGTCTATATCTTGAAAACTATTCAACCAATTTTCGCCAAATTTGGAAAGTATGCATTACTATGATAGGACAGGAAAATGCGAATGATTTAACTTAATTAGGCACTTGTTTTCAAAATGGTAGCTATACAAATATTTTAGGTTTATTTCCTACTACTGTTATACCGTTTGACTGATTTCTACCAAAGCATCATATAAACCTAAAAGAATGTATTTTATCTGTCATTTTGTAAGGGAGCACTAAATGAATTAATAAAATGTTTGTGTAATATATCGGGAAACAATTTGCAGATTACTATCACATTTGGCAAACAATTAGTATTGCGGCAGTTGGCATCTACAAATATGTTTAAAGCATGTCAGAAACTTATTTTCAAAATGACTTTTGAAAGACCTGCTTAAGATCTACTTGTACGCACATTGTGTGTTCGTCCGCCTTATGTAAAATTAACTTTGCCATGGGCATCATAGCTTTATCCATACGTCGACCCAGTGAAATTGCGAAATTGTAAGAAATGTAAACATTTTACAAAAATGTTAATTTTTACACTTTAATGCATTAAAAAATCAGAAAGCGAAACTAATAGTTTAAGTTATCACAAATGGTCACCTAACACTTTTTGTTCGACGTTAAGATATGTAACTACTTTCCATACATCGTTACCAACTTTACTGTGCGCATGTCTCTCAGAGCGCCCGTTACAATATATGCATGCAGGAGCGGGACTTTTTCCAAGGTTGATTTCAAAAGTGCTTACTTTATCGTGCACAGCCTTAACACAGAGCCTCTTTCAACCTCCAAGTTTTTGTGAAATAACCCGGGAAACAATTGACCTATTCCTACCAAATATGGTATACAGGTAGTACTGCAGTAGGTGATGTTAAATTAGACATTTTATGTATTTTAGACACTTATTTTCAAAATGGCGTCCATATAGCTGTTTTAGTTTTGTATGTTATATCATTCGAAACAAAGTTACTAATTCCAATGAAACTTTGTATGCTGGGTATATATTACATGCCATGAAATGTGTCCAGACAAAATGTTTTTTGTCCGCTGTTCGGTAAAATAGTATCACATTGCAAAATCAAAATTATGTGACATCTTCGAAAAACAACCGTCTTCTACTAAATTTTCCAAATAAGTAGCACTATGCACGTCATATAAACTGATAACTTCGAAAATGTCAGACTCGCATATTTTCAAAATAGCTGACATGTAAAAATTTTAAATCAAAACTTTTTATCTACGAAACTACAAAAAAAAATTTCAACTCAACTTTGTGTACTGAAAGTATCAATCCATCAAAATTGTCAATGCAAAGCTTCATTTCTTCGCCATTCTGTAAGATACCCCTACATGAAATAATACAATTTTTATGTCGTATATCGAGAAAATAATTAACCGATTTCTTTCCGATCTGGCGAAGAAATTGTAGTGTGGCAGCCATATAAATTTATGTTGTTTAAGTGAGTCTTTCATTTTTCGAATAGCACCAAAATAGAACATTTATCTTAGTTTGTTGTTTCTACGAAACTAAGAAAAATATTTAAATTTAAATTTATTTATCTATACAATCTTGGAATATTATCTATACAACTAAATAAAATAGTAGTGTCTGTCAGTGATTTTCAAATTTTCCACTTTTAATTTTTTTTTCATATAGTATAATTGATTACTAAACCATATATAATTTTAATTTTTTCATGTCTGCATGTCTGTCCGACCAGATTTAACTGAAAAACTACTGAACGTATTGACATAAAATGTACACAGTCTGTATACGATAATCCCAGAATTAACTTAGTCTTTGTTTCATCGAGATATCTCAAACGGTTCCGATAATATGGTGATCAATGAATACATAAGTACTTGATTAAGCTTTTCTTAGGTTCACTGCATAAAAAAGGCATTGTTAAAAAAAAAAATTCGTCATTTCTCCTTTCTTTTTTGTTTATGGGCTGTCCTTTCTTTCCCAAGAGCCGTAATGGCCCAGTGGCTAGAGCTACACCAAGTGGGGTAGTAGTGGCTTAGTGGATAGAGCTATACCAAATGGGACCGCAGTAGCCCAGTGGCTAGAGCGATTCAAAGTGGGGCCTTATTGGCTCAGTGGATAGAGCGATTCCAAGTGGGGCCTTTTTGGGCTCAGTGGATAGAGCGATTCCAAGTGGGGTCGCAGTGGCCTAGTGTATAGAACTGTATCAATTGAGGCCGTAGTGGCCCAGTGGATATATATATATATATATATATATATATATATATATATATATATATATATATATATATATATATATATATATATAATGGGGCCGCAGTGACCCAGTAGTTAGAGCGATTCCAAGGGGGGCCTTATTAGCTCAGTGGATAGAGCGATTCAAATACGTAAATGTCATGCAGGCGAAGTAGCACCAGTAAGCTCGTAATAAATAAAACTTTTTTTCTCCATTTACAAAGATCGTCACATGAATAACGGAGGTTTTATGACATATATCGAAGACCAATGAACCGGTTCATACAAATATTTCACGAATTTTTGCTACAGTTGGGTATGTAAAATAAGAGTGGTACATAGTCCCGTCTGGAGTGAGAAACATACAGTGGTTTTGTAATAATGGTTCCACGTAAGTAAAATATGTAATTGCCGAGCTGTCGTTATACTTTGCTATTCTATCGATGTGATATCAGCTATAGTTTTCTGAGAAAAATCATGCCAGAAAAAAGGTATTGTCACGGCATTTAATTTTTAAACATTTATTTAAAATTGTAGGTATGTTGTGCACATTTTAAGACTCGTGTCATGCTGCTCTATGCTATAGGCTGTTCATGGTAAAGCGAGTACTTCTTAAGGGCTTGCAAAAATTTTCCTTTTAGTCAATTTTCATCTTTCGGCCACTTTTTAATACAATCACTGTCATGTGATTAATAAACATAACATTTCACTCTTCTCAAAAGTTAACGTTTGAAGATGTAATGGAATATATCAATTAAAAGTTAAAGCCTGTTGGAAGAGCCTTAAAAAAGTTCTCACTTTACCGTGAACTGACTCTAGCTAAGCGATTCCCTCATTTCGTCCGTAGTGCGGAACCTTGATTGGGGGGGGGGGGGGGGGGTAATTGTATGCTCTCAAGGACAGGTATGTCCCGTTAGGCGAGCCGACGAACTAGGCTTGGGCTGAAGGGTTACTTGAGAGATCGCTCGCGCGATTGTTCACTGTACTGGCAGTACTGGCTGGAGTGTTGCCATGCTTCACTCTGTTGCATTCCTTGCCTTCTAAGAACGAATATTTAGGGACACATTTTTGTGCGTAATTTAGTAAACTACTGAACACAGAAATGTTTTCCGCTAGTTCCGCTGAATATTTCACACACACGTAGACGAATGTTGTGTTTTCCAAGTCTAACGTGGGTTTGTGGTTGGCACAGTGGCTAGGGCTCTCATCTCTGTCAGGCGATATCGGTTCAAATCCGACATGGTTTCATCCTCCCTGGCCCTCACACAAGACTATTGATTGCTACCCAAAATCTCTTAACTCTCAAATTAAACACGGAACTGGCTTAGCCGGCTACCTTGTCAAGTACCTATACAAACTTCTTACTTGCAATATAAGAGCTAAAACGATTTGCAGGCTAACAACAATATAATAACTACAAAGTGTATACAAGTATACGAAAGTTTATCAAACTCTATCATATGTGCGTAATTTATATTTCCTTATTTTCATTTTAAAATTATTATTTTTTGATAGCTATATGGAGATACAGATGCGGAACCTTTGCTCGATTACCATTCCTAAATATGGAAATACGTAGGATAGTGAGTGTTATCCTGTGAATAATATGGCTACAGTAAGGGAGGTTTGTCTATTTAGTTAGTTACTTTTCAGTTCCAGGCAGACTTTACATTTTTTAAATATATGCTTGTATAATTTCCCATATATTTATTACAGCCAATGTGTGTCTCGGCTACTGATTGATCCTCTTATTATTCCTGCTGCTCATGTTATAAGTACCTCTAAAAATAGCTTGCCTTATTTATATTACTTTTGCACAACCAAAGATAACTTTTACAAAGAATCAACATATTTTAGCGCAAGTGCACTTTGCTAAAAACAAATTATGGATTTGTCGGAATGTTTATTCTCGTGCTATATACATTTTCCGTCGATGTTGATCAAGACAAGCATGCATTAGCATTGATGGAATGTTAACAATACAAAATCGTTTGGCATATCACGTAGGCTCTATATTATGTATAAAATTAAAGCATGTGTTTTACGTCCTACATAAAATTTATTTTGTCAGTGGTTAGTGTAACAGTGAATGCCGCAATAAATTAATTTTAAATTAATATCTAATGTTATAATACAACATTATGTATAAAAATGTCATTCGTAAACCAATAAAACAAGTTCATCGTTATAAAGCACGAAAACATAAATACATTAAAATGAAATATGTTTACGGTTCGTAAAAATGTGTTGGTGTAGCCACAACTAATATGATAGGAACGAAGCATCAAATTCTAAAAACTACGACTTTGATTTTAAAGAGATGTTTATAATGTTATTGAAACTTAACGTATAATATAAAATTTTATCTTATTTTAATTGCGAAACATTGCTTAAAAGAGCTATTTAAGGAGGGTTGTAAAATTTTGTTTAACTAAATAATTTACCGTTATTCTGTAGTTTAAACGTGAATAAAACTAGGTATAATGAATGTCCACAGTTTCATTTATATTATGCACAATTTTACAGTACCAAACGCAAAAGACTTCGAAATTGTCATATTTCATGCGGAAACAACTTTTAATAAATTTTCTTATTTATATCAATAACAAAGACACCCAATTTTATTACGAACGAAATGTTTGACTTCGATGTTTAATCGACAAAAGGTTTCATAACTGAGTCACCACGATGACATAGTATAGCTGGATAACTGGTTTGAGCAAGTTAAACGTAACACTCACCTAAACAAATGTTTCAATTTAGACGGGTAAATATACGATTGAACCGCAAAAAAATTGATACAAAAGGTTTTTCAACGGATTATGATTGCAACAGATGAATTCTGTGACATACTAAGATTCTAGTTTACTCGGAGCATTAGAAAGGGGTAATTTCCAAGATGGCTCCCAAAGTGGCTGCCGAAAGCTTAAAAATAGATACGTGAAACACAATTTAGCATAGAAATGTGGTTCTGGTGTCTAAGCTTATGTTTTAAGACCCACTATGTTAAATGAAATCTAGTAAATTACTCTCAGTTTATTATTAAATAAGAATTAAATTAAATTGGAATTATTCACAGTCTATTATTGACAAGTTATGGACATTTAATTTACCAAAAATTTATGAACAAAAAAAAATTAAAACCTTTTTCTGTAAGTATTTACAGTCAATTCTGGTTTTAAAATAATTAAGAAGCCATATATTACACCCAATAGACTGATCATATATTTTCACCCAAATTACTTAATACTCCAAATTGCTTAATACAGCAGGGTGGTTTGTGTGAAGTTGAGTCATTTCTTGAACATATAAGTGTGCAGATTTCAAATAATTATAATGTCCTGCTGCAGCGAATATTGGAAGACAGTCAGAGCTTCAACCAAGAACCTGTTCGATCTGCCATTATTAATGACCTGGCAACTGCAACCTTCCTTAGAAAATTTAACCATAATTTACTTTTCTTAGACCTACCACACAGTTTGATTTTCCTTTTCTCAAACTTTCTTTTAATTTGATTGAGTGTTTTTGATTTTAATACTGTTTATAATGTCACCTCACCATTCAATAGTGCACTATACATCTTCCCGCATATTCCAACCATTGTTGCAAAATCTGGGTCTTCATTCGTCATCTCAGACACTATTAAACGATTTAGACAGTTTTCTACAAGAAGATGGCCACGAAATACTATCTGAACCAATTTCTCAGTCATCATATGAGCTTCTGCATTCTCACCATAGACTACTCCTAGAATGTGAGCAAGTCCTGTGCCTGCCATAAATGAACCAGCTGCTTCCAGCAAATTCATGAACCTTCAGTAGCTCCCTAGGAACAGGGTAATGGATTTCAGATGGCTGTCTAATGGTGAGTCGATGATCGCTACGGCCTTCCTCTCCAGAGGCTGATCAAATGTGACTATATGCTCAAGGTGGTGCTTGGTCGCATGCCTACAAAGGGACTCCAATGTTGAAAGAATGCAAGTCTTGTCCCGGAATACATGTCTATCATTGGTAGATACCTGATTGAAGACTGATCTGGCTGTTCGTTTCCCTGATAAATAATGTGCATCATCCCGTGCCAACTTGGCAGTGCATTTCTGAGACTGAATGATAATTCCCACAATGTATCCACTTTCTTTTCACATTCTGGAAGACTTAGAAGTACTGCGAATTTTACATCTTGATAGAAGTTTTTTGTTTAAATATGATATATCATCGGAACTTTTGACAGCTCCACAACGTTAATATCCATAGTTTTGTGCCTAGGGAAACTGTACACTGTCTTCTGCCCTGGTGTCAATACAGCTATCATACACATTCCATGAAAAGTTCCTTGCCAATTGATTGTAATAATAATTTCGTGATCAGCATTACCTGCTGCAAATAGCACTGCTGTGTTCCTTACGTTAATATCGCTTCCAAGTATGTTCGGAGTAGCAAAAATAGCAGCATTTTTTTTTTCAAACCGGTGCATGTCACTATATGAAGAGCAGAACCCCATCTTACACAAGGTGTCCACAAGAAACGTTGACCTTTATAAGTGATGCATTTGCACTGCAAGATATATTTTCAAAGGTGCAATGACAGCTGTTGGACGAACTGCTTGAATTATTGCCTGACCTATGCTGGCCACTTCCTGTTGAGTATCTTTCCCCACAAACATTGTGTTTAACAAAATACGAAGGGATTTGGGAATGTAATCAGTAGCTGGATGGAGATCGACAGTCTCTGTTGTGGGAAAATGCCCTTACACTGATGGCACATTTGTTTTAATGTCACTTTTGGTGAGCCTTGCTGCTGCCTCAATTATTGCTCTCTTCTGTGACTCTTCATCTTCTCCTTGTTTTGAAGTGTTGAAATATGCCCTGAGAATGTGTGCAGTTTTCTCTCTCATTGTAACTATATCATGTAAATCATCTCCTTCTGCAATATATATAAAAGTCCCATACAGATCCCTCAGCAGTTTTTTTAGGTACTGATTAACATAGGGTAAGGAATCAGTATCTAACAAATACTCCTTCAGTTTGCTCTTCAGTTCAAACACTGTTAGCTGTTCTTCATCATTTGCTTCTAGGTAGGCACACATTTTTTAAAATGCTTGTTCTTTATCTTCATTCTTAGGCCTTCCCGATTTCCTTCGCTTTATCTCAGGGTTACTTCGAAATAGCTGGGGTACATTACGGCCACAACGAAAATGGCTGCTACAAGTGTGATGGTACATGCAGTTAGCAGCATGAAGATCGCCATTAAAGTATTCGATTCTACATTTTACTTTGAATGATCACTCATCATGACGACTATCACAACAAATACAAATAATCCTAATGATTCAGTTTGTTCTGCCAAATATCTGAAGGAGAAACTAAAAGCACGTTATGGGAATAGTGTTTTAACAACTGAACTATCAGGGAAATCGTCCATTGTAAACTTGAAGGGGAGTGCGAGTAGTATTCTGCATGACAAATGGTACTTGGACAAGAAGAATGCCGAAGAAGAGGAGAATATTCGCATTGTAGAGGCAGCAGCAGATATAATCAGACGAGATATCCGATCACTAGAATTTGACACCAAAATTTACCCTGCCATGGAGTCTCTAGATTCAGGACAGCTGCCTGAAACATTGAAAACATTTTTCAACAGAGTAATTCAAGATGAAGTCGTCGACAGAAAGAACACAGTCATAGGAGAAGCCATAATGTCTTCATGTCATCCCCGTTCTTACATATATCCTACACTTCTGAGCATTGATGTATATATTCACCGGCATCATGCATCAAGGCAACTGGTAGATATTCTCAGCAGTCGTTCATTCTCTGCAAGCTACAAGGAGGTTAAAAGGTAATGTATTGTATTAATGAATTTCTATTACAAAAGTAATTCTTACCATCCCTCCTTATCCAGCAATTCCTTCTCTCTACCTTTGTAAGAGCACCCTTAATTGTAATACATTTGTAGCCTTTTTAGAAGTTGTATGTAGCACATTCTTAATTCTCGAAGTTGTTTCACCTAAACGAAATCTTTTCATACCAGTTGGTCTTATGTAAGTTTGATACCATCCAGCTCATTATATTATACCTATATTATATTAATATTTAAACTGGCTCCTCTCGTATGCACAAGATGTGTGTTAAAATACTCATGATATATATTTTTTTCGAATCCATAATTATGGCATTATTTTCCGCCAAAAATCATAATTTTATATTGTTTCGGTTATGTATGGATAAAAAAAGACCTGTAGAAATGAAGATCTATGTATTCATATTTAATGTAATATGCTACTTAATGATATACTTATAATTACCCAAAATAAAAGTAATATTTTTAAGGTGTTGAACTTCAAGTGAATATCAGCATATTTAATTCCAGTAAACTGATTTTTTTTTCTTCAAAATTCAATTCACCAGTGGTATCTTTAAATTGGTAAATTTGTTTCACTTTAGTTTGCAATTCGGTTATTCTTATCGCAACATCACAACAATTGTTAAAAAAAGAAATGACTCTGAACGTCAGTTAGGCCTATGCAATTATTATTATTATTAAGTTTGATAAACTGTATAGATTTCTTCGCTGCTGCAGATATCACAGGAAATGCAACAAAAACAATAAAAATCGCATCATATAAAACAAGAAACATGCTAGAAAACAATCACTTTAAACACGAAGACTACAATAGATGCTAACAAAATAAAGCACAACACAAATCAATGGAAACCTATCGTCAACGCCACAATAGAAACCAACAAATCACAAGAAATCCAAATAAAGAATCAGAATACAAAATAGTGCAAAAAAGACACATCAGAAACCAATGGAATCGACTAGAATGTAACAAAAACCCACAGACACCAAAGGAACTCAAAAGAAGCCAAAAAAAGCCATTAGAATATAACAGAAAGAATAAAACGACACCACTACAAAACCCAATGGAAACTATTATAATACAAAAGAAACAAATTGACTACAATGCAACAGAAACCAACAAAACCCAGCAGAATTCAATATGAACAATCTTATTACACTAGAACCCAAAAGACTATGACACACAACAAAACAAAACAGACACCAACAAACCACAGCAGAAACCAACGGAACAAAACAGAAATAAACCCAACACATCAGAAACCAACAGAACACAACAGAAAAAAACAGAAACAACAGTACACAATGTCAAACTATTAAGGCCACTACAGCACAACAGAAACCAATAGCACACAACATAAATAATAGAAACCGCTAAAATACAACAGAAACCAAATAAGCTTACGACAATAGAAACCAACAAAAAACAATAGAAACCAACAAAACCTGAAAGGAAATAATAAAACACAATTAAAATTAGTTTGAACCACTAAAATATATCAGAAATCAATTGGCTACAGCACAATATAAATCCACAAAATGTAACAGGAACCTATGTAAACCACTAGAATGCAACAGAAATCAACTGCCCACAACACAACAAAAACAAAAAACACAACAATAACCAATAGAAACCACTAGAACACCACAGAAACAAACTGTACAATAGGAACCAACAAAACACAACAGAAACCAATAGAAACCATTAGAATACAAAAAACAAAGTGGCTGCAGTACAATAGAAACCAATGAAACACAACAGAAACAAATGGAAACCACTAGAGTACTACAGAAACAAACTGATTACAGCACAATAGGAATCAACAAAACACAATAGAAACCAATGGAAACCACTGGAATACAACAGGAATCAACAAAACACAATAGAAACCAATGGAAACCACTGGAATACAACAGAACTCAAACAACTATAGACAAAAGATAAACCAGTGGAAGCCATTAAAATACAGCAAAAACTAACAGAACACAGAACAGACACCAGTGAAACTGGTAAAATTCCACAGAAAAGGATAGACTACAGCACAATAGAAAACAACAAAATGCAACAGAAACCAATGGTAACCACTAGAACACAACACAAGCCAACAGGAAATGGCACATCAAATAACCAACAAAACACAACAGAAACCAACAGACAGAAGTCAATGGAAACCACTAGAATATAGCACAAACCAGCAGATAAATTGATAACAGAAACCAACCTATTCCACTAGAAGCTGTTATACCAAATAGAAAACAATTAAAACCAATGGTTCCGGTGTTTTCTGACAACGGGAATCAACAGAAAACCATGAAATGTTCACTGTTCACTAAATTTGTATACAATACAAACCACTGGAATCCAATACGAGCTACTGGGTGACCAATGGAAAATAATAGAAACCAACAAAAAATATATTAGAATAATGTTTCTACAAACACTGAAATTTCTGTTGGATCTTGTATGTTTTGTTGTAAATTTTTGGTAGGGTATAAACAATATGGAGACACTGAGGACATTAATTAGAATTGAAATATACATGAGATATTTCGTTCATTGAGAATAATAAGAGTATTGGTGGCGACAGATTAATTTTGAAAATATGTGTCAATAGTGAAGCTAACAGATAGGCTATTTGACATATCAATGACTTAGATGCTGCTTTCGTTAATGAATTTACATAATTTTCAAAAGGTAAATAGTGATACGAAAATATATTTTCCCTATTACAATAAATTTAGGTAACAGAAAAGGAGGGATCATTTCAAATTAACTGTCTTAAAATCATTGTGTTTTAAGGGAGTAAAATAATAAATACAAACATAAATTAAGTTAGGTCGTGAGTAGTATGGTTTGGGGAAGGCTGGAGCAGGATCCAGGGTCAGGGCTCGGGCTCTGGCCACCATGTTGAAATTTTTTCTCACAAAATCGCATATTTTACCCTAAAATCTTATGTTTTAGCCCCAAAATGCCATAATTTTCCCCTTTCCCTTAGAAATTTATAATTTTTCCCATTTTGCAAAAAATGACCCCAAAAAAGTCCTTTTTCAGTTATTTTCTCTGACAGGGATCAGTGACCCGGCTTGTTCTTGGAATCAGGATTGAGGACTTTTGACCTTTAATTCCAAACATTTCAAAAATTATTCTTTTTTAAAATTTAAATATATTTTTTTAATTAAAAAATTTTCAGGTGTAAGTATTATGTCATATATCGCCGGACTCGTCTTTTCAAGGCGCATGGTTATATACAACAGTTACGTCAGAGCGCGCACGAATCCGCCGCGTTGTCCTCTGGTATAATTTTCTAAGCTTTGATTGCATGAGGCGGAGGAATATCCTGTAAGTAGAACTTGGGCAGGGCTTCAGAAAAAGTTGGAAGTAACAATCAATGGGCGCGTAATATTCACTGAGGGACAAATATTGGGTAAGATTTACGCGTGATATGTGTTAAATAATAAAAAAAAGTATGCACTGCTATACCTCATTAAAAAAAAATTATTTCGTGTAGATATTTGGATGGCAGAAGTGTTTGTAAAACATATGTATACTATATGACTGTACATGTAATGTTGTTGCTTTACAACAGAACAAATTATTTATAATTTCCTTGTGAAAAACGAAGTTATAACTTTACTGAAAGTTATTTACATACACACCCACACAAGCCAAAATTTTTGTGAATAAACATGATTTAGGGACCCCAGTTCGAATACCGACCTGTGCATTGGATAGTTGTAAACGAATTTTTGTATGTGATTTTCAGACTAATTATTACGCACCAACTAGAAACATCTAAGCAATATACATTGGTTAGGAGTTACGTAGGGCCTCCAGTTCGAACCTCGAACCCATAGAAATATTACTTTTTTCTACCGGACTTGGAAAAAAATTTGTAAATATTGCTTAGTGTTTTCGGAGACTGCTTTAGGAATGAATAGTAAACGGGAAATGCAAGTTTTAGGCATCAGTATATAGGATTCAGGGTAAGATAAGAGGTTCAGAATTAGTGACCTGAGTTTCGGAAACATTTTTAGTAATGTTCGTACATTCATTTCTCACTGTTAAATATTCCACACCTGATAGGATTTAAGTCATCTCAAAAGGCGTGGTACGGCGTATGGACCTGTGTTCGAGACCCGAAACTATTAAAATGTATTAATTTTCTCTATCGAACCTAGAAAATTACGGGCGATGTTTTTCCGAGCGATGGGATAATTTACATATAAAGCTGTGTTCCATGCTAATACCTTAGTATCAGGGCAAGTTAAGTTCGATTTGGAAGTATTCTCTCTCGCTGTACTGCGAAGATGTATTGCGAATACGAAGGCCTGCCTTGACCTCAACTAACAAGGAGCCACGACCTGCATCATCGCTAACTAACAAGGATTGGAATATTTCAAGCTTGAAACATAAATATTGATTACGTCGATCGCGCCTACATACAGGCATATCAAAGGTGAAACAACATAAAGTAAAAAAAAATAGTTGTAAATGTTTTACCCCTTACACCAAAATCAATTTTGTAATAATGTACAGGAAAAAGAAAACATCACTATCAAGTTACCACAGGGAAAAAATAGTTTTAATTCGTAAATAATGTATATATTTTTTTAGTTTGGCCGGAAGGACCCTACCAGACGAGTTGGATAAACTTCTGACCGACTCGCTAACTAATCATCGTTGCCCTGTCCGAAAACTAGATTTATTTAAAATGTTAAAAAATATATTTGGACTTTGCGTTATCTTCGCTCACCTATAAATCATGGCCACACTTAAAGCCGACTACTGCCAGTCCGGCCACTCAGAAAACCGATTCTTTGACCCTTGACCTTTGACCTTGACCTGGTGACCTTTCACCTTGAAATCACAACAATTTTCAAAAACATTAAATAAATGATTTAGGTGTCATTTGGCAAAAGTGGTGGTGGTGGTGGTGGTGGAGGAGGAGGACGACGACAACGACATTGTTACTTATACTGAACTTAGAAAATTTTTAACATTGTGTAGGAATTTGAATATTTTTTCCACCTCATATAGGACTGAATATTCCCCCCACTCGTATAGGACTTGTAAATTTTTCCGCTGGTGTAGGACTCGACTATTCATGTAGGACTTTGCATATACTAAAGCCAGACCAACACAAGTAACTAATATTATATTACTTTTCTCCATAAATCGTGTGTGTGTGATTGTATGTATCTTCTCCATAGTGTACAAAGGACTGTTGCATCTGATGCCATTTTTAAGAAAACGTTATGACAGGATTTTTTTATGAAATGACAAAATTTTTATAAATAAAACTTATTTATTTATACAAAAATATACAAGTTTTTCAGTCTTGAATATTGATTAGGAAACGCATGAGTCATACGTTGCCATCCCCATTTTATCCGGGCTTGGGACCGGCAACACTACAATGATGTAGCGCAGGCAGGGTTACAACGCTGACTTCAATTAATTTTTATAACCTTAAATACGTAACTGTTGGATATAACCATGATCTCACCTGGTGCGACGCTTCGCAATGCATTATACACCCGTCCTGCTGATACGTACACTAGAACTTCGCGTTATCTAAGTACGTACGTTACACAGCGCATCATTGTCCCATACGCGCTCAGCGCGTCGTCTGTCCGCGGGGCTGGCAGTGACACATATATGCACTTCTGTACTTTCGCACGCCACAGCACCAAACAATTCGTCATGCAAGCACATATATTTTGACAGATGGAAGTTTATTTCTAGGAAAACCAATACAAATCCGAGGCATTAAGACACATTTATCTAAGATTTTACAAAATTTTAAATAATACATTTTTGGGGTTTTTTGTTTAAAGAAAAAAATTATTTTTTAGGGAAATTTCAAGTTGAAAATCACCTATTTTGGGATTAGAAGATTCGATTTTATGGGGAAAACGGGGAATCCGAAATCGTGGTCCTGGCATTGGGGTACATAATCGATATGGTATCATAATCATATGCGCCTTGAAAAGACGAGTCTGGCGTTATATAACACTTAATACTTACACCTTTAAATTTTTTTAACTATAAAAATATATTTAAATAAAATAAAAAAGAAAGTTTTTGAAATGTTTGGAATTAAAGGTCAAAAGTCCTTAATCCTGCTCTCCTGATCCCAAGAGCAAGCCAGGTCACTGATCCCTGTCAGAGAAAATAACTGAAAATGGACTTTTTTGGGGAGTGATCTTTTTGTAAAATGGGAAAAACTGGAAATTTTTATGGAAAAAAGGGAAATTTAAGGAATTTTGGGGCTAAGAAAATACGACTTTTAAGGAAAAATATGCGATTTTGTGAGAAAAATTTCAACATGGCGGCCAGAACCCGTGTCCTGACCCTGGACACTGTCCCAGCCTTCCCCAAACCATACTACTGTCGTGTGATCTTCAGAATGGTGGCAATAGTCTGTAATGTATTATCCTTGCTGACTTTTATGGATTTTTTCATCTAGTTTTTGTTTTAAAGGTCATTCAAGGTCATGGGGTTAAGGTCGTGGTAGTCTGAATCTAATATTGCGGTGGTAGTCTGTAATGTACTTTTCTCGAGTTTTTATTTTCAATTTCATTGAAAGTCATGGGTCAAGGTCAAGGTTAGGGGTCATAGGTTAAAGTTCAATTTATAATGAGCACTGGCTTCCAAGATGGCAGACAAGTGATGTATACCAAGATGGCAGACAAGTGATTTATACCAAGATGGCGGTCGCTTACCAATACGGTGGTCGCCTACCAAGATGGCTGACTGAGTATGGGCGAGAGAGTGGAGTCCAGCCGACCAATTTGTTCGGTGAGGGGAGGTGGTGGTTCCTCGGGAAAATAAAATTTTTAAATAATTAGAAATATTTTTTTTTAACAATTTTTAATAATTATTAGTTTATATTTTGAAATAATTTTGATAATAATTTGATAGTAATTTTTAATAATTTTAATAATGGATTTTTAAAAGAATTTATTGGTTTTTCAAGGTCATGGGCCAAGGTCAAAGTCATCTGCATACAATATGGATGCATGATGGCTGACAACCAAGATAGTTGATGGTTAGGTCTGACTCTGAACCTGAAGCCCTTGTATCGATTTGGCATAGGGTATGCCTATAAAACCAACATGGTTAGCACTTATCTATAGGTTCTAAGGAAGCACTAAAATGACTAAAATTGGTGAAGATTGGATTTCACAGGCTTTTTTCTGCACACGAGCGGGCTTCTACCATTTTGGGGGCTTCTACCTTTTTTTTTTTTTTTTTTTAGGGAAAAATGGGAATTTTGTAGGGGAAAAAAAGAGATTTTTATGGAAAAGGAATATTTTTAGGGTATTTTGGTCCATTTTGAGGGGGGGGGGGATGGTGGACGGTGATGTAACAATATGGCGGCGGCCGAATCCTGCCATCCTGCGCCCGACGCCCTTGGTCAAAACTTCCCATTTCCCTACTAAACCATTTGCTTCTTTCCTGTGCAGATTTTTTGTCATGCAACAGAGCTATTATACGGGATATGCTAATAAGGTAATACACATACACAAATATGAGCTTATAAAAAATTTAAATTGCTGATCGTACAAGACATAAACGAACATATCGTCAACTTGACAACGGCCCTTGAGTCATATCCAGCCATCAAACTGGTTTGATTCACAATATTGTCAAAGAAATAAGCAATTACAATATTCTGATTACTATGAGATGTGCTTACATATTTTGTTAACAGCTCGGACTATGTAAGTTATGTTTTAATAACAATAAAAATTTCGAAGCAGTAGATGTAAGTATTTTACAATCATACGCTAAATACATAAATTGCATTAAATCAATAAAAGCATCTCTGCACAAAATTTAATACAAAGGTGCTTTCCTATCTACATTTAACACTTCAAGACATACTAATGCATTTATTTACCGGCAGTGCCTGTACTGGTGCTACCGACACTATAATAATTTAGAGGTATTCACTTCAGCGACTAACCTTGCGAAAACTATCTTAGAAAGGTGCTAAATAATTTTTATTACCGTAGCTTTAGCCGTAGCCTGTGCGTAAATATAAAATTACGGCATATTTCAAACTCACCCCTGACGCCTCCTCTTTTCCCGTACAACAATAACGCAGTTTAATTCGATTAGCCATTATATAGCGCGTGTGTGTTGTTTCTTTCTTTCCAGAATTCGAGCCCAGAATCCGGCGTTCAATACTATACCTGCTGGGCAGAGTTGTCCAGGGCCACCGAAGAAATTTTGGGGCCCATCACAAATTAATATTGCGAGGCCCCCTTCATTAGGACTCTGCCCTTCATAGGTGTAGTTTTTTTCCGTAACTCCGAACTGCTGCCCCCCCCCCCCCTTTTTTCCCTTCTCAACCAGTGTGTCTTTGGGCCCAGGTAAATGTACCCTTTCTTCCCCTGTCGAAGACACGGCAGTTGTCTGCGATTCTTTCGGTGTTGATTAATCTGGAAATACCGGACAATATTATGAGTTGTGAATATATTCATTATGTTACAAATATAAGCATTACGAGTATTTACTTTTTATTTGTGCTTAACATATGATATGTGACAGTTTCAATAGAGAGCATATATATATATATATATATAAAATATATATATATATATATATATATAAGTTCACAGAAATGAATTATTTTTTATTTGTGTTTACTATGTTATGTACGGTATAACATTTTCAACAAAAAGAGTAGAACATTAAATAAAACATTTTGAATACTTTAAATATGATAGGGCTACCACAATATGACTACAATTTCCTGATGTTCCCTAGAGGTCCAGATTTACCTTCCTGGAACTAGAATAACGTAAGGCCAATCATCAATTTTCCGAATTATAAATCTAAAATGTTTTCCTGAATCATGAGAACAAGCACCAGAAAATATATGTTATAGCAGACTTGAAATGTTACTGTACGCACTTATGAGGTTATTTCAATAGAACAGTAGCCTGTGTATCGCAACCATGATAACTAGTTCATTCAGTACATATAAATTCAGCGTACATTACTAAAATATTCATGAAATGTGCATTTTTTATTCACAATACTTTATTTTGTGGTAAAATTGTTCCGTATATGCCATTACATTTTGCAAAATGAAAATGTGAAACCACTAAAGCCTGTTCATGATAAAGTGAGCACTTTTGAAATATACCTTCGAAAAATGTAATTGCTCCTACCTGCATATATTTTAACTTATGTACTGTGTGACATGCAACCTGTAAAGTTGGTAACGGTGGATGGAAAGTAGTTCCATATCTTAATGACGAATAAAAAGAGTTAGGTAACCATTTGTGATAACTTAAAATTATTTCTTTCGTTTTCTATTTTTCTAATTATCGAAGTGTAAAAATGAGCAGATTTGTGAAATATTTTCTTTTCTAACAATTATACGGTTTCACTGGAACGGCGCATGAATAAAGTGATGAGGTCCATGACAATGACATAACGTCCTTACAAGTAGATCTTAAGCAGGGCTTTCAAAAGTGCTCATTTTACCGGGAACAGCCTATACATACATTTTACGAAAGAATTCTATAGAAAAAAGTTCCTGTGCCAAAGACGATTTCCGCTAGTAACATTACACAGTTACAACACAAATTAAGAAAAAACAAAATTTAATGAACTGGAACATAGTCCCAGCGCTCTAATAAGAAATCAGTCTTCTTCACCTTGTAGTAGCCACTAATAATGCACATTAAATAATAGTTTGTTTGCAATACCTAATGAACCCTCTCATGTCATGTTTGTTTTAATTTTTTTTTGTTATCAAAGTCACAAAATGTCTAGGTCATTGCCACACAAGTGTGTTGAGTAGCGTGTAGATGACTCACTCTAATACTGTAATCCATAACAATCAAGGACCATGGTGGCTGAGCGATATGCACACTTGCCTCCTACCAACCAAGGCGAACCGGGCTCAATTTCCGGCTGGGTCACCGGATTTTCGCAAGTGGGAATCGTGCCGAACGATGCCGTTGGTCGGCGGGTTTTCTCAGGTATCTCCCGTTCCCCCTGCCTCTTCAGTCCGGCGCCACTCTATATTCACTTCATCACCCTCATCGGCTCTCAAGACCTCGCTGTTAAGAGCCGTCCAAATCTCTTCACTTAACAACCCGTATATATTTTATTACGTACTTATAATTATACATCAATTTTAATTCTTTATTGTTCTGATACCACAAGTAAGTCAGATCTGTAGGTAGTTATTTTAATCATGGAAAACAATTAATTTCCTTTCCATTTTATTAATATGATTTGGAATGTGTAAAGTCATAATTTACATGCTGCAGCTGAAAAGTAATTAATAACTAAATCCATAATTACGTAAAAATAACTCAAAGTAAATGGGAACACGCGCAAAAAACCTGTGGTGACGTATTTATGAATCATAAAATTTCATGCGATACCATCGGCAGAAATGCTTACAATAATATTATATTTCTGTCTATGAATATTACCTCCAGTCCTGAAAGCATTACTTGCATTTAGCGCGTCATCTACCCAGATGAATTATAAGTTAGTATCGCTGCAGTCGACAACGCTCTCTGATGAATCGAGTGGTGTAATATGTTTAGAACAGCTAAAAGAACAAATTTATTGTGGTTATTTCCATAGATGATACAAAAAATGCGGGTAGATTTCTGGAGGAACTTCGCCACAGGGGTAGTTGTCCAGAGGGGCACATTTACTGCTTCTACCTGAGCTGAAGACGAAAAGTACTTTTTCTACAAGGGAACAATTCCGGCGACCCGCACAGCAGGCTGCGCAGTCACGACAGCTAAAGCCCCTGTTCGCACAGGCGAACCGAACACCGTAACGTAACTACGACGCGTAACATGATCGCCAATGTCAATAGAACACCATGGCTTCCCTCAAGTTTTATTGCCAGTCTGTTCTGAATATGATTTCATATTGCAAAACCTTTTGTATATTAACTATACAGATGACTACCTCCATATATATACACACACTTTGCTAATTAATAATTGCTGATATTGATTTACTTTTTGTGTAGAAAAAATCAGGCTAGTAAATTTACATTTACACTGTGGCACTTTGTGGCGTAACGATACATTGTATCAATAAATCTGAACAAACAAAACTTGTAGCCTTTCTGAGGCTCTTTAATTTTGGTCGGTACACATTTCTCCACAAACAGCCTATTGAAGCCACAAATCGCGAAAACCCTTCTTCGGCAAGAGAGAGGTGCCGCCCCAAGAGTTTTACCGACATACCACTTATGCCTTTTGTAACACCTTCTTAGATGGTAAATTGAATCAAAATGGTTCAAGCCGTCTTTGATCACATCGGGATTTTGTGTTAGGCTTTCCACTATAAAGTGCTTAATTTTAGTGACAGATATTTAGATTGGTCAACATTTTGAGATTATTTTCAAGCTTACAATACTTTCGTTTATTATAGTGCGAGAAAGTAAAACTTTTAATTAACTAATATTAAATACTATTTTATAACTACAGCATTAAAAAAATTAATTCATGTAGTCAACGCTAGTGATGATTTTTTTGTCATAATACTATAATGCACTTATATGTAACCTACTTTTCCATAACATAAATTTACTACGTTTTACATACCTGAATGTTTTGACTGAGGCCTTGAATGATTGCCCTCAGTACGTCTGGTACTGTTGCACTAATGGCGTGAATTGATATTCGGGATATTCGGAACAAATATTACAAACCAGTGAAGGAATCTCTAGAGGCTAGAAACCTTAGAGTGACAGCGACTCTTTCAATGATTGTTATCGCGTTTCTTAAATGTGTATCACATATTATAAATTTCGGGGCCCACCAAGTTCACAATTGCATCAAAATCTGACGATGACATTCTTGTGGTTCTTGTACTGACCAGAAACTTCTTAAAACTTAGGTCCGCCAAGAATGACGTGCCATTGTACTCACGTCTTTTGACATATCTATTCAGCTGCCACTACCTTCTATTCTTCCTTTTTCGATTTTTCAACACGTCGAGGTGTTTATAAACGTATGCTGCTGTAACTACCTCGATCGCCATCACTGAGTGAGTAGTATTTCGGCGAACAATTGCCAATTGGATAATTGAAATGTTCGTGACGAATAGCGTTCGCGATGGGGCCAAACGGTCAGAACAATTTTGCAGGAAATGCCGCCACGAACATGTTCGATGTTACGTTATAGTGTTCGGCTCGCCAATGTGGACAAGGCTTAATATATGGCGCCACACGAATGATGGGCGCGCCGTAGTTATGACGCCCGACGAAGCGCTTAAATTCTATCCATACTCGTTTTTTCACATGAGGCGTCACAAAAAAGACATGTCGCGCCTATGATGGGCCAAAATTACAACCATGCTTGCCCTGCAGGAGGGCAGTATTTATCTAAGAAAGCTAGAATAGTAGAATAAGGGTTTACCATGTTTGCAGGATAGCGGCGCTGACGTAAGTTGTGTTTCGGAAAAATTATACAATCCTATATTGGCCTCTGGAGGTTATGATCGGCCAGCGATCCAACATATTAGATCCAAGTCAATTACCTGAACCTCCTAACCTGACGGAAGACAAACCTGTAAGCAGCAAAGAATTGAAGAAAGAGATGGATGAATTTGCCAGAAAGAGGTTGATATTAGCCGCTGAACATCGTCGGAAGTATGCAAAGAAATCACGGAAAAATAGCTTGGATATTGGTAAATTGGTTCTTGTAAGAGCACATTCAGTGAGTAGGTCCTGGGATTTGCTAACCAGAATTTATGTCATTGTATGTAGAACCATGCCAAATAGTACGAGTTTTGAATGCCAGTTGTTAAGAATTAGTTTCAGTGGACAGCGTCGAGACCGTAGGAAAATACAACATAAGTGCTCTAAAAGAGTACTTACCATCTCTAATGTCTGTATGATGTTGTGGGAAGTAAACACGCCAAGACTGATCAAGCTGTATGATAAATAATTTATTTTATTACGCTCGAAGAGCGGAGAAGAGGCATTCACATCACAATTATTATTATTGTTGCTAATGTAGTTTAAATAGGGTGAAATGTGCTTGTTTATGCATCGAAATATGCATTGGGCGTAACTAAGAGCTGCCTCGTTATGATAATGAATGATTCTACGTATTATATTATTATTTTTGTTTTCCCTACCAAGAAGGTGACCGATGTTTCTTATTAAACTTTTCAAGCGTACTTTAAGGGTATAATTGGAAAATTCCGGCATATTCGGATATGGCGTGTGTGTTTACGTTGGTACAGTAAAGAAGAGATGTAAGAGCATACTAGCAGAAAAATCCCAACTCCTACTGCTATGTTTACTGTAAAGTGAACTGGAAAGTAAAGACTAACTAATTACTGTATATCGTAAACAACTCGGCTACCATACCTACACTCAATCGGGAGAGCGGAAGAAAAAAAGTTTTATAAGAAAATCTTGTTGTTAATTTTCAATGGTATACTAACCGTAGTTTAGGTTGATAATTCAAGTGACTAGTGTCTTCCAGAAATATCCTTGTTAAACATCGTTGAATAGGTATGTTTTTCACATGGATTCTAAGTAAAAGCTAGTACGTATATATTGATCTTGTGTACTCCTAAAGGTTTGGAATATGTGTTGTTTAATATATTACCTATCTTAACTGGCTGAAGCGTGTCGCTTAGACTAGTCAATGTAACTTTGATGTGCGCTAGGTCATTCGCGCTCTGGTAAACAATTATTGGTCAGGTTGGTCCACGACTCAGTACAAAATCAGCTGTGGGTGGTACTGCAATATGTCTGACTGTAACCTCAGCCCGTTAAGGTAGGGCTGACTTACCAGGGTAGTCAGTTACCTGTTTCTTGGGCTCTGGTGCAAAGGCGGGTCGACTAGGACCAACAGTCGCCTGAGTAGTGCTGGGCGACGAGTTTCCATCTTGTCCCACTCGGTGGCCACACTGCTCCCGAAGTAAGAGTTGGAAATACCCAACCTGGTGTCACTCCCAGTGACCAGGGTACGAACTGCAGGATGACTCTCGATGCACAGACTAGTGTGGGTAGGGAAATAAACAAGTATGATGGCTGAAAAGGAAGGCCTGTCCAGGTTTGAGCTCGTTCCCATGGGATGTCTTCAAAAAGTGCACATGGGTTTATTGTTGCACACTCGCTTGGCAGCAAGGAACTTCTCCTTTTTCTCCTCCCTTCAAGGTCCGTGCCTCTTCCCGAAAGGCCTAGAGGCAGTAGTGACACTTAACTTACGCCTAATCAGGCGCAAGCAGTTAACTGTACCCTAACTAAGTGTAGAGCTGAACAGCAGTTGACAGCGCGAACCCTATGCTCCTATAGTTCTGCACCTTGGCGCACAAACCTAGAGCAGTGGGTCATGTGGGCCGTCTTCCTACTACTGCGAGGGTGTGGTCTAGCAACAGTGAGGACTCCAGTCCCAGGAAAAATACCCCTGCCAGAACTGATGGCGCTCCAGCAGCGCTACAACCTGAGGTGGCTCTCCTACCCCTGATGGAGGTGTACCTAGTGGTTGGGGCTCTACCTTTCTGTACACCTGTGTTCACAGAACGGGTGACCGTCGAAGGTGATAAGTGTTATTGACATACAGATACTTGAAGGGGATCTGTAGTCCTACACTATGGTTCATAATGTTATTACACCCGGTTGCTTGCTTGCTCCATCTAGAAGTAGAGTTTCTAGTATCGGACCGGATATACCTATAAACAAACTTACTCTCTGGATAGGATAAAAACTGTATTTATTATGAATAACAAATACTGGTGACATGTACTCTTACTACTAAGCAAAGTGCGAATGGAAGTAAGCTACGCATTACAGGTGGAGGTGACCTGCTCCTAGGCCATCCAAGATTAGAATGACTTCGACGGCTATGAAAATAACTAGACACAGTTACTCAACCCTGGAGTTGTTTAGGCGAGACTTTATAAAAGAGGCCACTACGAAAAAGGCAGCGGGTGTAGTTGCCACTCACCAGCAAGTAACGGCGTTGTTGAACCAGGAGGATCAACAGCGGAAGTATGGAGTGAAGTCTAACAGGTTTCTGGTGTTGAATAGCTTCCGGAAGCTGTTGGGGGTTGAAGCCTCTGGAGCTTCTGTCTAGCAGTAGGTGGTAGAAGCCTCTGGAGCTTCTGGCTATTGGCGGTGGCAGTTGAAGGTCTAGAAGACCTGGTAGGCAGTAGAGAGCCCCAGCACAGAAGTGTTGAGGCGAGTTACTGGAGATGACAACTGGCGTCTTCGGCCACGCACTGCCTTATATAGTGCGCTCGGCCGGCCCATGCCTTGCGCTCAGCTATATGGCCACGGGCGCTCGGCGGTGCTCTGCCGACTTTGAATCGAATGGTGAAACGAAGTGCTAAAATAAAAAAACTATATATAAATGCATCTTAATTAGTCAGATGGACTAGCATACTACTACAAACTTTTGATAGTGACAAAAAACTCCCATGGAAGGAGGCACACACATAAACATTTTCATTGTGAATCGTGCAATTAACATGATCTTAAAAGCAAAGACAATCATGCTTGACCATGAAGAGTGTGTGCCAAGGGAGTAAGCTATCGTTTTGTCACAGTAATGAGACTGCAAGTTAAGGAGACTTCTAGTGTCTCTCATCCAGGATGTTCAGGAGTCGAGCATAGCCACAAAAAGTACTGGAACTTCATAATGAGGAGTCAGCCAATGGACGGTCGATTTATCCTTCTACTCCCATATAAGTTCAATATCCTAATAATATTTGAACTATATATTGTTACGAAGGAATTTTCACTATTTTGAGGGGTTTTAGTTTTTTTTTTGTTAGGATACCTATTTTTTTTTGTTACGATACCTTTAATTTTTGGGGACACTTTCTATTTTTTTCTTATCATTCATGAGGTAATTTGGGTAATTTTCATAGGATTTTGGGAATTTTTGAAGTATAGCATTCTGGTTAGGAGTGTTTTCCTTTTTGTTAAGATTGATCCTCGGCATGATTCAATTTTTGTCATTTTGAAGTTAGGTTTGCCCTCAGTTTTATTTGTTCAGATGCGAGTCCTTCCTTTTTAGTGTTTTGGTAATAATTAATTTTTTAATTTGGATTTTGGTTATAATTTCTGTTTTGGTGTTAGGGTCTAGAGTATTTTTGCCCTCTAGTAGTCGTGGTTTGTTTGAATTTTTAATTGGTACTACCGTCTTGATATATTATTTTCCTTAATTTTCTAGGCAGGGGCCTTAAATTTATTAGAGTTGGAAGTAATTTATAATTCGTTTGTTTATTCTTTTTTGAAAGGTTCGGCCTAGTAATTTTTTTTGTCATGTTCAGGATGGGCTTTAGTTATCTTTATTTTTAAAATGGATTTGGGATGTAAGATGATTAGCTCATATCCTTTGTCATCTCGGGAATCTTAGCTTTGCAGCCGATAGTTCCCGAGCTGCCAAAAGAGTTATTTGCCGTTAGTATCGAGCTGAAGTCAACCTCAGCATTTTTGGTACCGGCCGCAGCTGTGAGTGTTTGCTACTTTATCGTCGCAGGGGCGAAGGCAGTCATCATTATCCCGAATTGTTTTGTGTCGTCCCGTGGTAGTTTGGAACTGTTTTCCAGCTGCACGTGTGTCGAAAAGTTCCTGGAGTGATAGCCGCCAACATCGAAGTTTCGAGTCGACAGCTGTGTGTGTTTGTGGGCCTCAGCAGGGAAGCGGGGAGAAGTAGTGCTGCAGGCCGCAAACAAAGTCTAGACAGCTAAGGTGACAAGGGAGTGGCCTCGTGCTAAGCTTTTATTTTGTGGACGGTCGCTCGTGTCCTGGAAGGGCCGTGATTGGCTGGGAGACCGAGTGACGAGTGACGTGTGCGGTGACGCGAGACTGTTGTGTGGTTGGAGTTCAGCTGTGCAGGGAGCTCAGGTTTTTAAAGATATGTAGTAGAGTTTGGAGTGGACTCAGCATTTCGGCACTTACTTCCACTTCGCCTTGGGCTTTCGTCGCGACAGGCAACAACGCAGTGCGCTCCTCGGAGAGTTAGCTACCTATAGCTTTCGCGACATCACACCTGTGTACTCTGGTCGGCCCAGCAATGCAATTCTAGCTTGCTGGGTCATCTTGAGCCTAGCCCGTAGAGGTCAGCGGCTACAGCACACTGCAGCGTTTTAGGCACAGTTTACAGCACAAAAAAACACTTTCTCGTGTTTAGTTCCATAGCCCCCCCCCCCCCCCCGGTTTACCAGTGCCGTGAGGATGGACGGGGGGCGTACGGGTCGACTGGCCATGCGGGAAAAGGTCCCACCGATCCCGACTTCCTCCTTCAAAACCCCGGCGTCCTTGAAATGCTCCAGGCAAACCCAAACAGCCCGTTTACCCCTGGAGAGAGTTAAGGGGTTTAGTAGTTTTTGAGAGAATAATTGAGTTTCCCTACATCTCCCTCCACTACGAGTCGCCGAGTTTTGATGTGGTTTCAGTCATTTATTAGTAGTTTTTGAAATAATTGTTAAAAGTATGAACTATGAATGAACAACTTGATTGAGATTAATCGATTGATTGAGTAACAAGATTAAGTAAGTAATGAATGATTAATAGTTCCCCCAAGGCGTACCAACCTACGAGGACTTGATAGCACTCAAAATATCGGCTCAAACAACACCACTTAGCACCCCAGCCTCCTCCCGCCCTACAACACCCGCGGAAGACGTAAGCATGTCTATGGACACTGAATTCCTACAACCGAAACGAAAGGGAAGTAAAACCACGGGAAATAACCAGTCAAATACCGCACAGGAGAACAAGCGTCTCCGACAGGCGTCCTCTGAGGCGCCAAAACACACAATTCCGGTACAAAACCGGTTTTCACTTTTTCAAGAGGTCGGAGATACGACGTCAAGTAACTCAAGCCCCGGCTCTTCAAGCCAGCCACCCGTCCTCGCACAGCCGGGCGCTTCAAATGCACAATATCAAAGAAAACAGTACCGCACAGTCGTTCCCGACACTTCAAAACACCACCTTCTTACACAAAAACTAAGAGTCATCAGCAAAGACAGTTTCTCTCTCCTACACACCAGGCAAGGCACTCACATCATCGCCACAACCCCGGAACACCACAATGCAGCTCAACAAATGCTCTCAGCGAATGGCTTCTACTTCTACTCATACAGTCAGGTCTCCGAAGCCCCACAGAAGGTGGTGTTCGACATACCAGAAACATTCGATATCACAGAAATAAAACAGGATCTCACAAGAGCCGGCTATCAGATTTTGCATATTTACCAATTAAAAAAAAAAAAGATTCCACACCCTAGCAACCCAGAACAGTACACACTGGAGCCGCAACTTTTTTTCTGCGTGACAGCCGCGCAGAACACACATCTACCCCCACTTCACAAGGTCACAAGAATTAATATGACTATAGTCCACCCACACATCTACAGAAAAAGACCACAGGACGTGGCACAGTGCAAGAACTGCCTGACCTCAGGGCACACCAGGAATTTTTGTGCCATGCCTATCTCCTGCCCACACTGCGCCCAGTCACATCCTGCGGGTGCCTGCGCACAAACCACTGCTCCACCCAAGTGTAAAAACTGCTCGCGATCACTCCGCCCTATCAAAAGCCTGCCCTAAATTCCAGGACCTGGTTCTGAAACGACAAGCATCCAAGGCCGCAACATCTGCAAAGCCAATTCCAACTCCTGTTTCGTACAGGGATCAGGCCAGAACATTCACATCAACTAAAGTTCAACCCCAGATTTCCTATGCGCAGATACTCGGAAAATCCAGACAAACCACAACACCTACATTTAATGCCTTAGCTCCAGCAATAACACAAACAAAAATCCCGTCTCGTCCACTCCCGCTAGGCTCGCTCGGGGGAATGGGGGAAGCGATGCGGGAACTCCATGAATTCATGGCGTTCCGTAAGTATTGCAACTTCCAGGCCCTCCTAGCATACTTCAAACCCTTCATGTCAGCTGCCAAGCAAATCTCCGACCCTCAGGAAAGATCAGTACTACTTCTCGAGGCTTTGTTGACGTATGTCTGTCCTTAGTCTGTTTGCACTACCCGGAAATATACCTTCCCTTTCCCTAGACCTAAACTTGAACGAACGCGAAATTACACAACAAAATTACTATGCTACGACGAGTGACAAAATTCGTTATTTAAAATAATAAACCAACTGATCGCAGCACTTTTACCGCATTCAACTTACTCTCAAATAAATGCAAGCCACCAATTAACTGTCTTTCGCTTAAAATCAGAATTATCCATAACAACAACAGTGCTGCCATCTCTTGGTCGGCGCAGAGAGGCCCTGCCCCCAGGAGACTAATGAACAATCAGAGCGCTCTAGCAACATTTCCTTGAAAATACATACATTGGGTATTGTTTTCGGCCTTTTATAACATTATTTTGCAACTGCAAGTTATTAAAAGAATATATTATTAACAAAATAACAGTTTAAAAACCTAAAATACTCACCATCCTCTATTACACAGTGTTGACTTCGCCTTCGACTAAGGAGGGTGCGTCTCTGCTTCTTCTGGCTGTATTCGACTAATAGCTCGTGGCACACACCCTGTACTCTGTGATCGGCCTGGAAACAGGTCATCTCGAGCCTAGCCCCTAGTGGGTCAGCGGTCACAGTGTATAGCACCGATTTAGGTACTTTTTTAACAACAATTTCTCGCAATTTGCAAACACCACCACATCGAGAGTCACTCCACACAGAGCCTACCCCTCCCCCACCTCCCTCACGGGTCATGGCGGCGGGCGGGGAACCGACTGAGCCGTCGTGGATGACGGGAACTGGCCCGTACTCCTTACAGTACCTCCGTGAAAACAAGCGATTTTTAGAACT
Source organism: Dryococelus australis (assembly GCA_029891345.1). Classification (NCBI taxonomy): domain Eukaryota; kingdom Metazoa; phylum Arthropoda; class Insecta; order Phasmatodea; family Phasmatidae; genus Dryococelus; species Dryococelus australis. The sequence continues at coordinate 95,995,134 of CM056994.1, forward strand.
GGCAAAGACACGACCTAATCACCAAACTGTTTACGACATTTTTCCTCAAGGAATCCCCGACCACATTGACATACTCCTGGCTACTCTTACGGAACCAACGACGCCAACAATGACCACACCAACTTCCTCCCGATCGTCAACACCGGCCGCAGGAAATGACACATTTGAAATGGAAACCGACTTCCAATTAGTAAAACGTAAAGGTGACAGAACAACCACGCAGGAGAACAAGCGTCTCCATTCTGTGTCGTCTGAGGCACATACAAACACCATTCCTACACAAAATAGGTTTTCCCCGCTTAAGGAGATAACAGAAAAAACCTCAGCAGTTAATCGTCCCGGCTCTTAAAGCATCTCCACCCACAAAACACAAACGGCTGCACCACAAACACGACAGAAAAAACAAAACCAGTACAGATTAGTGGTTCCTGACGCCACAAAATACAACTTACTTGTTCAGAAACTGCGAGCCATTAGTAGGGACGGGTTCTCCCTTCTCCGCACAGCTCGCGGAACGCAAATCCTGACTAAAAACTTTGACTTTTTCACAGCTGCTCGCACAATGCTAGAAGCGAACTACATACATTACTTTACTTTCTGTCAAGCTTCCGAGCTCCCACAGAAAGTCGTTTTTGACCTCCACACCACAACCGACATTGCGGACATCAAGACAGACCTGGAATGTGCCGGATACTCAATCCAGCACATTTATCAATTTAAAAAACGCATCACAGACCAAACAGACCCCACCAAATTCACGTTGGAGCCGCAACGTTTTTTCTGTGTCACGGCGGCGCAGAACACTTCTATCCCTCCTCTGCACTCTGTCACGAGAATAAATATGACAGTAGTTCATCCCCGACAATACCAGAAACGGCCCACAGACGTGGCACAATTCCGCAACTGTCTCGCTTTAGGACACACCAAAAATCACTGTTCCATGCCGACAAAATGCCCTCACTGCGCCGGCCCTCACCCCGAGAGTGCTTGCAAAACAAACAAAAACAACTCCAAGCCTACATGCAGTAACTGCGCAGGCGAACACACAGCTCTCTCAAAAGCCTGCCCCAAGTTCCTGGACTTGGTGCAGAAAAGAACTACTGCTGCTGCTACGAAAATCGCGACAAAAACTGCAAAACAACCTCCTGCCCCGTCCAGGTTTACAGTCAGGACATTACAGCCTGGCAAAACGTATTCGCAGGCACTCTCTGCGTCTATTCACAAACCAGCTCCCACTCTTGACACCCCTGCAATGCCAAATACACAACCTCAGTCCCGCCCTCGCCGGCGAAATTCGCCAGGAGAGATGCGAAGCGTAATGCATGATTTCCATGAACTCATGGAATTCCTTAGAGCATGCGACTTCGCCTCGCTCATGGCTCATTTCCACCCCTACATACTAAAACTCCGCAACATCACAGAAAAACATGAGAGAACCTGGCTACTTCTCGAAGCCATGGCGTCATTTGCGGCCCCCTAGCCCGTCAACTAGACCCGCATATGCCAATTTCCCCTACTCTGTACTGGAGCGACTCCGAAACACTTTACATTTACATTAATCACTATGACGAGCGAAATTAATCGCGTATATTTTCTAGTCGTACACAACTGAGCATTTTTAGTTTTGCAGCACCAATTATTTATTTAAGACGATTTAATAACTTTAATTACAACCGCTTTTAATATATTTAAATTTTTCCGTGTCAATTAAAAGCTGTTGACGGTAAATTAACGACCATGCTGCCATCTCTCGAGCAACTTCATAAGCTCCGCCCCACCAAGTTCTCTCGGCCAATCAGAGCCCTCTGGCCTATATTACTGTTTAACTTCACTCACGAGACGTGTTTTCATGGCTCTGCTTTCGAATTTTACAAGTCTACATAATTATCAATACGGAATATAGTTCAAAACTATTTTTAAAATATAAATTCACGCCTTCAGCGCAATTATACCGCCCGATTTCATAGAAATAAGGCCCTGAAACTGGCCGGAATTTTACGATCGGTCCGGGACAAAAAAACTACCATGTTTAACAAAACTAGTTGGCGCTTGCATCGCGCCAGCCATATCGCTCTCGGACTTCCCGAGTTAACATGTTTTACTTAACTTTTAGCCGCTCGTCACGGTACATTCAGACATGCACTCACACACCAATCAGATTATTTAATTGAATTTAACATATGAGATATGAAGTAATTACAAAAACTGAACCAATAACACTGATTTAAATTTTCGCGAAACTTAAAGTCACCACTTCAATATACATATAATTAATTCAATTATATAAACCCTTGCCACTCCAGTCATGGGAAAGCTACTTTTATCGAATATTTAACTTCATTTGGCTATTAACCTCCGCTTTTTATACCAAACTGTCGCTAGTTCTCTCACAGGGAGCTCGTGACAGTACTTCACAAGTCCTGAACTTTAAAATTCCGCGCTGATAAAATCAATTAACTTCACCACTCTCTTTTATCCCGTACAGGCAGGGAAAAAGAGAGTAAAATTCAGTTATGGAAACAGCTCCCAGGCGCTACCCTGGGAATCCTGTACAAGAATGTTGCTTTGCAGCTTAAAATATGTTTGATGGGTGCGGAGGGGGGAGGGGGTTAGCTTCTCCTCGCCTCCGCAAACTAATTGATAACCAACTGGGTGGCCAAGGTTCCTCACAAGGAGCCGATCTACCCCCGCGCTGAGGGAGTAGCGTCCCAGTGATGTAAAATGGCGGTGGCCTTGGTCTGCACCTCCCCCGCGCTGAGGGAGTAGCGTCCCTATGATAAATCGGCGGCGGTGGAGTGGACTCATACGGGAGCAGACGGAGAGACAGCCGGCCGACACGCGGTCAGTCAGTGGGTCAGTAAGTCGGACCGCCAGAAGCCCAGAAGTCGCAGTCGGCGTGGAGTAAGAAGGCGGGAGGAGCCTTCAAGGACCCACATCATGTAGACAAAAGATAAGTACTCTGGAACATGTAGATATAGTTTAACTAGTAGGGGCTTCAGTCAGGCGGCATTATGTGTAAATTTAGTTTTAATAACAGTAAGATTTAAAAGCTAAGTACGAAATAATCGTCGGAGAGGAGGACTATGTAATGAGTTTCTCTTTTTGATAAGTGATTTATTTTTTAGTTCTACGCCGATATATATATATATATATATATATTCAGTTTGGTCGGTAGTTCAGGACTTCGTTATGAGTAAAGACCGTAGTAAAACAGTATCGAGAGACGTCTTCCTCCCTTCATAAATTTGTGTCCAGTTGCCTTAAGGTTGATGATAGAGAAAAGATTATGACGGCAGCATGTTAGAACTGATTATTAAGAAATTGACCGCAGCCAAGTTCGTAGACATTGACAGAAACAGCAGTAATCGTACGATAACACCTACGCTATGACAGGATCGCCTGGAAATATCCTCTATAAACACATTGACCCATTATAAAATTAATTAAATAACAATATTACAAAGCCAAACTGATATTATCGTAAAGAACAAGTGTTTCCACTTGCATAAAAACAATACAAATTCAAAATAAAATATGTAATTTGTAACTGCATCGTATCAAATTATACATATATTTCTGGTGAAACTGAAAAGTTCAAACACGAACTGAGCTCGACCTACGGTAGAAATTGCTTTTGCCTGGGTGGTAGAAAATGAATTTCTTTAAACATTTGTGACCCAGTATGATGATAAATGTATATGATAAAGTAAGTAAAATAATATTAATAAGTTTTAAGTTAAGAAGTTTTTAAATGGTCTGCAAATTTTAAAACGAAAGGGATTTTCCATTTGTTGTTGAGGGATAGATTCCTATTTAACTGTTTGTGCAGTACAACCAAGTCGAAATTCTATTAACACATTTGTTTAGTTAATTAAATGTAACAATTAATAATAAATTATGGCTGTGATTTAAATTATGTTAAAGAATGTTATAAAAGAAACAATTTTTTTTTGCTATCTAAATGCCTTCGAATTTCATACCAAAGTACTTTTGTTTATTTGCCTCATGTAAAAATTTATTTTTGTATACATTTTATTCATTGGTTGTTAAAATTAAATCTAAACATTTTTGGAAAACATCCTTTTTTATTTCTAAGCAGTTAATACCACCCTTCCTTTTTATGAATTGGGTTAATTTTGAAGAATTTATTTTATTAATATATTTTATTTAATTAAATAATAACTATTTTTAAATTTTACCTCATTTCCTAAATGGGATAAGTCAGTGTTTACCTGTCTAAGATCGTGCACTACCTCTTGCAGGCAGTTAAGTGATTTTGAGCTCTACCATTTTGATAAAAGACAGTATAGTTTGAAAGTTTTGGGCTTCAAGGCCACCCCATTTGTAGAAAGTGCCTTGTGGTGGAACCTCCCCAGCAGAATTTGATACAGACCAGTAATTGAAACAGATGATAATGCAGAAGTTTTTAGAGATGGTTAGGGAGGAGATGTAGGATGGTGATCTTTAATTTTTTTTATGCACTGTTTAGTTGATGTTAAGGTGCAGCCTGAAGAAGAGCTGTGGTGTACAGGTAGTTGTGGAGTTGAGGGAGAGTGCCTCAACTTAAAAAAGTTTACCCCTGGAGAGAGTTAAGGGGTTTAGTAGTTTTTGAGAGAATAATTGAGTTTCCCTACATCTCCCTCCACTACGAGTCGCCGAGTTTTGATGTGGTTTCAGTCATTTATTTAGTAGTTTTTGAAATAATTGTTAAAAGTATGAACTATGAATGAACAACTTGATTGAGATTAATCGATTGATTGAGTAACAAGATTAAGTAAGTAATGAATGATTAATAGTTCCCCCAATCACCAACTTTCCTTTCTCCCTATTTACTCTACTTACCCTTCTCCTCCTTTGACCCTACTTCCCTTTATCACATTTTTTACTTTTTCCCCTTTTCCGTATTCTCTTCTTACCCCCCCCCCCCCCGGGCCGAATTCTTTCTTTTCCCCTCCCATTTTACAGCTTTTTCACAATATGAATCAGAGTTTAAAATTAAATAAACAACCACAATTTCTTTGAATTACAAATGAACCTAAATAGATTATGATAAACTGTGATTGACTTAGAAGAATGCATTAAATAGTAATAGTATGTAGATGCGGGAGCTGGGTCACCTCATATTTTCATTGAAAAACCAAGCAATTTAAGCCAAAAAATTCCATTTTATAGTTTTCAAGCAACTTTTAAAGTTTCGAGAAACATCATTTGGTTTCAATTTTCAATTCTCAAAAACAAGTAAATTTAAGCTAAAATCAAACAAATTTAAGCAAAAATTAACCAAATTTACAATTTTTTTAAAAATCACCATGCATTTTTCATTCCACTTTTTTCTAAGCAAATTTAAGCTAAATTTGCACGCTAAATCTGCAAGCTAAATCATGCAAAGTGAAGTGAAAAAAAAAAAAAAAAAAGATAAAAAAGTCACTTAAAAGACTCAAAACATGTAATTTTAGATGTAAGAGAATTCTATATTATGAATTTTCCATTTTTAATTTCTTTTGACAGTGGTTAGTACATGTGCGTTTGTTATCGATATTATTGCGGTGCATGCGTCTTTCACCCACTGTAGTTCAACACTATATCCTAATCTAATTAAACTACCCAAGTAACCTAAAATGCTGGTGAATGAGTTTTCATTTATCTTAACCTAACCATAGGGTGGTTCTTTTATTATCCCTAAAAGTGTGTTTATAGAAATAATATCCTATTGTAGTTTTTTCTCCCAATGTGAAATTTGTTAACATGTTGGGTGGAATTTAAATTGTGGCTACTGACTGAGTAAAGCCTATGCTACAATCACCGTAGAGTTCCTGTAGCAAAATAACATTGGCGTTACCATGGAAGTATGAAACTGAACTGGCTACAACCGCAGTAAGAGAACTGATACGTGACTAATGAGAAACAAGCACAAAAAAAAAAAAGACAGACTGAACATGTATCGTGGATATTTTCAAACAGTGTGTTGGCTAACCTGATATTTATTTTTGTTTATCTACTTGTGATGAAAAAAGTTTCGCGGGAACCGTGTTTCGGGACATTTAAAGTGTGGTATACATGTTAATATTTGCGTTGATTATTTAAATAAATGGAAATCTGAACTGTACCGCAAAATTCATTTAATAACTATGTTCTTGTTATAAGCTTTCATTGCACTGACTCTCGTGGTTGGAAATGTTGCCTCGTGATTGGCATAGAACTCAGCGTAAAAGAATTGAAAATATTCAATCCTCTTAACGCCACTACTGCGAGCAGCCCGCTATCATATGCCATTATGTTTTGTTGTAGCTGGATACATGTGTGGATTCAATTTTTTATTGTTAATTCTTACGGTGACTGTAGCCGGGGCTTAAGACCTTGGTACTAAATTACACTTTTGGAGAAAGATGTAACACAATTTTTGTAGATATAGGGAATAAAATTATCCATAAATGTCTCCTGTACCTTCCCCCTTTATTTCTTCTGAAAAATTTCTAAAATTAATTGTCCAGTGCATACAATTCAGTAAAAATTTCAGTTTCTGTGTTTTAGTTATGTACCAAGGGTAACTTAACCCTGTCCAACATTGTGGACGCAAGAAACAAAATTGTACCCTACAATAAGGAATAAATAGGTATAAAACTGTATTTTAACAGAGTACTAATGTAATGTAAAGAGAGGGAATAACTAAAATGGGATTTGAATTTATTTACTAGAAACCATTTACTATACGGACATTAACTATGCATAAAGGAGATGAAGTCATACTGGAAACAAACCTCTCGAGTCATTGTCAGCGTTAGGAATTTATACATAAATGTCAGCAAATAATTATTTATTCCTGGCTCAGGAACACGTTCCAGAAATTCAGTTAGGCTGCTGGTCGCCGTTTTGTTGCACTCATTACTGATACACAACCTGCAATACATTACACGACAATGGTAGAACGCTTGTTATACTTTATTTAATCATTTATTCAAAAAATAGTTTTCCACAAATCCTGATATATGAGCACTAAATCTAAAACACGTTTTTATTGTCGCACGTAACCCAATAGTGGTCCGCAGTACACACAGACACGATCTGTAGTTTTATGAGGAAATTATTTGATTGCACAACTAAAACAAGCCAATAATAAACTAGTAAAACTTCCCATCTGAATTGTAAAATATATTTATTTATTCATCAGCTTCTTAGAGTCCACAGTAAATCCACCTATCCCCAGCGGCTTCACATATATCACAATATGCCATCTCCTGTATACTCCTAATTCCATGAGTTGAACGGTTCGCGGACGCATGTCCCAACCTACGTGTCTACAATACAGACGTCCGAAGCTAAGCTTTCAGACGCGGAAACTAGTGCACCCTAATCGGCGCTCAATAAATTGTGTGCTAGTGTTTATAAATATTGATCTTTCTAGCTTATTTTATTTTATTTTGTAATTTGTGTAATGCGAATGAGTACGTTTTGATTTTGCTTTAATTTAACTTCATTTTGATATTGTTTTTGTTCCTATAGTCAGTGAAATCTTGTATTTTTACTTATTAAAGTTTTGTTTTTGCAATTACGAGATTGAAGGTTATTGCATTGAACAAATAGCGAGTTTTAATAATAATAACTAACACACCCGCAATTTACTTTTACCATTTGCGCACGATAAAATGTTAACAAAAACAATTTTGAAAACGTCTGCGGACCATGGTCCGCAGATTAAAGTTGAAGTTGGCGAATGATCTTGGGACATAGGACCATGGGACAGCGAGCTATTACTGTCAGAGGGTCACGTGCACTAATCAGTAGTTAGGAGTCCGCGGACCGGTTATTGTGGAATAGGTCTTAATTGTTTTATATTTTATCTACTCGGGCAATGCTTTAGACTCATTACATACATTTATGTAGCTTTTGTCAAGCATTAATATATTCAGTGCTTTATAAAAATAATTCTTTAGGTTAATGATAAATTTTAAAATGAAACTGTTGTCTTGTTTAGGAACTGATTAAATATTCCGTAAACGTAATGCATATTCTATGTAAAAATCGTATTGCCCTCATAAAACAACACTGGGCCTACATTTACTACAAGCCCACCCCGAATTTTTCTACTTAATAGAACTGTTTTATGTTTTACGTACAACATTATTGCTATGTTTTAAAGATTGGGTAGAAGTTTCATTTGAAGTTATTACTTTTATAGACTTTTTCAGTGACAGTATGGACCTTAGTTGCAATTTTGAAATGAGTTTTTTTTAAAAAGCGTTCACAGTGCATCCTTTGTACACTATAAAATGTCTCGCTCGCCGGTAATATTTCAAGCAATTACACCGTGAAGAAAATACATCACCCCATTGAGGATAGGATGGTTAATTAATGTTGGCTTTCGTCACTAACCAGAATTGAATTTTCTGAAATTGTGCTAGTTTGTTGATAATAACATTGATGATATTTATGTGCAATTTAGAAACGCCCATTGCCCAAATTTGAATAAATATGATCACCACGTCATACCTGTATGACATCATTAATTGGGCCCGCGTTAACTTTTCTAATTCAAAACAAAGTCGAATGTGTGCAAAACTTCTACTGAAAATTTGATGTGTAGTAAAACGTACATGTAAATGCGTTATATTATGCCCAGGCTCAAATTCAATCAAAGTAATCATATATTTTTACATATCGTACATACAGGCATAATATGACACATTTTCGCTGTAAACATCATACTTCCGTAGTTTATGCATACTCAATAAAATCGTATTTTATCAATCAGCTATCTGCCTTTTCACTCAATTTCCTATGTGTATATTGGGCTTGTCTCTTGAAAATAAATGGAAAATGCACATAAACAAATATATGTGCCTGCCACAAGTTTTGATTTAGACCATCATCATAAGTTATTTCAGCAAGTAAGGACTTGCACCCAGACTCAATAACTTTGTTATAAAATAATTTCTTATTTTTATGTATAAAAATTTCTAATTTATAAAACTAGTACTTTATAACACATTTGGGGTTATCTACACACAACTTTTTCAGTAGCAGCCATTTTCCTTTTAATTTGTGTACAATGATTTGAGCAGAGCTTAAAGAGTTAGGCATCCGATTTCGGCTGCCTAAACTAAGACCTGCTTAAAACATTCTAAGAAGAACTTAAAGTTGGTGAAACAGTACATGGTGCTAGGGAAAGCTTATTCAGTGTTTAAGTGTCGCTTAAATTTTTAAGATGTGTTGGTGAAACCAGCTCCAGATGTTTCACTTGATAGAGATTACGCTGATCCTGGTAAAATTGTTATTAAAAAAATAGAAATTATGCGGCCTATTGTTGAATACGAATCTAATATGGCCATTGCAATTAAAGAAAAATTATACAAAAATCCTAAAATACACATTAGTTTTGATTATTGGCAATTTTTAGAAAAAGAAGTTCCTGCTGGAACAACTTTTTTTTAACTTTGATATAATAAGATCAGCTTAATAATTTACAATTTGATATGCCTGATTTTGTAATTGTGAGTTTTCAAACTAATAGAAAAAATTGTGCTGATAAGGAAGTGCACGCTTCTATGTTTGATTACTGTAATGTAAGAAATATTATTGTTAAAAAGGAAGAAATGAAATTTTTTGAAAAGAAAATTGGATACTTGATATTGGTAAAAAATTTTTGTGATAACGCGTTTCTTGCTTATAATGATTTTAGAAATTCAAAATCAAAACTGGATACTATATATAAGTTATAGAAATAATTAACTTCATTATAAGCTGACTATAAACTTTGATGGTGCTACTAATTATTATTCATTTTGGGGTCGAAGATCATTATATATTATTGATTGCTTATATAGAAAAACAACTGTAGTTAAAAAAAAAATTATAAATATAAGTGTAGATTTTGATAGAGCTATTGGAGCAAACGCAATTTGTAATGTCGTCCTAATTCACCAAAGGAATCTTGTAACAGGTTTCTATCCTGTTCTCTCGTCTCAGTAAACACCAATGGACTAGCTCAACGTGAGTTGGAGACTTCGATCACGTAATAATGAAAGTTTGTTGTTACCAAGATTGCCAATAAATAAAAGACAAAGTTAAATGTTTACTGGAAATTTATTGTCGTCTCAGCAAAACAATTGACACTCGCAGCTGACAAAAAAAATGCAGCCTTCACAAAACAAAGCTTCTCACTTCGAGAGTTACGAAGACGTGAGAGAATCTTTACTTTTCTCTCACGGCACCCTATTGACTCCTCGCACAGACGGAAAATAAATTTAATAGATATTTGAAATGTCCGAAATACAAAAGAAGGCTAAAGTCTCGGGCACTGGTCGGTGCAAGTCATGTGATCACTCATTGCAGGCTGTCCGACTGACAGCTGACAAATGATCGTGCTGCGACGAACTGTTGTGATGTGATGCGCTCGTTGACTGTTGTGATCCCTGAGAAAGGTCGCGCTTCCCGGCATCTGTTGTTTACGTCTGTTACTACTTATGAAATGAGGAAAGAAAAATAATAAATTTGGAAACACGAAAATATATGAAATACAAATAAGTTGTCATTGCCACGACCTTTCACATATTACATGAATTACTATCCTTGACTGAAATATAGACAATTGAAATACTTCCCGAATATACAAATTATATATATCTAGCTGTAATGCTACAATCTAACTTATGATTGTTTGAAAGAAAGAATTACTGAAGATATATAAATTTTTTAAAATAATAAATGGAGCAAACAAATAGTTCCGATAGTTTAAAACAAAGTTTAAAAGTATTGTTAGATGGTTACTTCTTTTAAAACTTACAGAAATTCTTAGACGTATAGTTAGATTGTGTAAACTTTTAAAACTTTAGAATTTTTTAGAAGTATAGTTGAGTTGTTTTAATAAATTTCTTTCTTTATAAACAAAAATGGAATCAATTGTGTTACCTTGTAGCCTGACTAACATTTTAAAGGGCGGAGATGTTTCAAATATTATTTCCTATAGATTAGATAATGCATCTGATGATCTTGGAGAATTAGTTTTCAAATTTCATCGAAATCTGCAAAACTTGCAGTTATTGCTCTTAGAAAACATTGACGACAAAAATGAACTTCAAGAAATAGGTGACGAAGTTGAGTACATAGAAGAAGTTTTTAAAAAGTTAGTATAGTTTTGAATGTAGACTATACTTAATAATAACAATATTTCATATGATTTTAGCTTAATTTACAATTTTGGATTAAATTTACTTGTTTCGACTTATCGTTTGCATTGATTTAGCTTGCTGATTTGGTTTAAATTTGCTTGATTTTGGCTTAAATTTGCTTGGAGAAAAAGTGGCATGAAAAGTGCATGGTGGTTTTTGAAAAATTGAAAATTTGGTTGATTTTTACTCAAATTAGCTTTTTTTGGCATTTGAAAATTGGAGCCAAATGAGGTTTCTAGAAACTTGAAAATGATAAAATTACTTGTTTTTTTTTTTTTTTTTTTTTTTTTTGCTTAAATTGCTTGGTTTTTCTATAAAAAATATGAGCTGAGCCAGCTACCCCATATACATACTACTAATAGTGATTTATTTTTCAAGGAAAAAAATAGTGTTACAAACGTCACCCTTAGAACTTGCAATCTTCTAAGACATAGGATGCACTATAAGATTTTATTGTCAGGTTAAGGCCAGTGTTACAGTGGTGATTGTCAGATCTCACGACCGCCTTACGTGTTAAATAGTCGTCAAATCTAGCAGCGCTGTCTGTAACTTGTATCTGTCTGTTTGCTTGCATCAGTAATTTAGTGATGTCTAGCAGGGTATCGGCGCTGTTAAACCCAAGTGCGGGTATGCCGATTTGCTGCTAGCGGGGTGGTCACAGGGTCTCGAATGCAAGTTATTATATCTGGTGGGCACCAGCTAATCAATTGAGAGGGAATTCGCTTGGGTTAACACGAGACTCTTGAGGTGGGCCGTGGTCGAAAAGCCTGTGCTAAAATTTCCGCTGTGTTCCCCTGGTGTCTGGTTACCGTAATGTTACATTATTCATTGCAGACTTTTATTAAATTACAAAAGGACACTCGAGATGGGCTATTGTGACTTCCCAACATGCCATTCAAATACTGCAATAAACTTTCATAAATTATAAAAATATGTAGAGCTGCGATATTGTGGCTTCCCAACACACCTTTGATACACTGCAATACCTTTCAACATAATCAAAATTATTCCAAAACTTATGCGTGATTGTACATAAGTGCAGGTATCGGAAGAAATAAATTATATGCAACAAAATACTTTGAATAAGAAACTGATTATTCAATGTTGACAATGAGATGATACGTGATTCAAATTGATGGGCATGCGGTTTGTAGTCTCGTACTGGCTGAAGCTGCAAAATGGCGTAGGCGCAGTGAAAGAAAATATTAAAGTATCGTTACGCCGGAGGAGCAGCGAGTCTGCTCTGGTTTGGGAGGCATACTCAGAGGTGCACAAAGTTAAGCAAAATGTTCCAGATAAAATTAAAGTCTATTGTAGTTACTGATCATCCCAAAGAAATGCTTCATCCCAGAGCCACGAGGTTCGCGACCTACCCTTATGCCTGTCAAACCAAGACTAAAGAGGTGACATGGTGTCGGTGATGCCATTGTACTGATGCCGCGCCATAACAGAAAATACCTTGCAAAATATAATTACATGAATGATATGTAACACAATACAGGATGAAAAATATTTTAAATTACACTGCGTATATTTCCCTGTTAAAGACAAAACATAAAACATATAAAATTTACGTGCTGCTAAATTATATGGGGAATATTATTTTCATTAAAAATGTCTCTGTTTCCTGGATAGGTAAAGATACATCACACTCTGATAACACAAAATTAAAACACCTTGCATTAATTTGTTCCATTACAAATAAGTATTCATGTTATCAAAAACCTCTCAAGTAAATTTTATGTTGCACGGTTTGAAGAGTCCACATTGAACTGCACGCATCACTTCAGAAATTTTAGCAATAATTATTTCACTGTTTCCAAAGGGCTCACTACGTGCCTGGTAATTCTTTTAATTACGCATTTAAGATACTGTAAACACTTTAGTGCGACTGAAAAAAATTGGATTCATATTTGGGAAATGATTGAAAGGTTTTCCTTGTTGGATGAAATATGTTTCCTTATTTTCATCTATATTAAGACCATGGCTAATAATCATAAAGTTGGCCAGAATTGTGTTTTTTTAAAATAATAAATTTGATGCGTGACAAATCGGGAACTTATACTTACTCTCTGGTCTTCGCAGTGGATGCTGGGATCTCTTTGTTTGGAAGCTGATTCAGGCACTTCTATATATATGTGGGGGTTTAGTTTTGCTATAGAAAACTTGTCGAGTGGCTATGCGGCAGGGCACGTAATCTGGCGTGGACAGCACTATTCTGCATTTGGTTGCCACCACTATCTTGGATATACCTGGGTGATGTTTGGTTGGAGCAGCACTGGAGACAGGCGTGACTACTGCCGGTACAGAGGGTTGGCGACCAATGTCCTGTGGCTTAGGCAGAGGTACTGGATAAAGAATATAAGGCATGAGATAGGCTATGACTGGTCTGGGAGGTTGTTCAGGTCAGTTCAAATACTCAGTGATCCACTCTGAGTACTTGACGGGGCCGGTCCTCTCCAGGGGCGGCGGAAGGTTTTCTCGCAAGGGGAGGACAACTTTATTAGTTGCCTTCGGTCATAACTGGTTTTTACAATGTGCATCATGGCGCAGAGGACGAATCAGTATTTCTGTCTTGCACAGTAATGGTTTTTATAGTTTAAACCAATTAAATGAGGCTTCTCATTAAAAAGAATAATATTTGCTATATCTGTTGCGATTTAGCAATTTTATTTTTTGCAAATTTTTATTATGATAATAGATGTTTAGCCTTAGAGTCATACAGTTTGGAGTATGATTCTGAAGTCATACATGAGGAGTGTTGGAAAACATTTTCTAATACTTATAGTACACACAAATGCACCAGTACATAAAAATCTCTCATTCACACTCTAGAATTCAGACATAAAATCTAACACTCTAGAATTCGGACTTAAAATCTACGAAAATACTGAGAAACAACGTAACAATAAAATATAGGCATACAAAAATTGTCTGTGCTGCTCTCTTCACCGCTCCAAGAGTCCAAGCTGCTGTCTGAACGTGTTGTCACGACAGCAAAAATTCACCATTGTGTCATATAACAGCAGAATAAATGTTTAGCGACTCGACAAAGCTTACGTTAAAATGTTCAATACCGTACACCAAAGATACTGCCAACATCTACATGGACAATGTTTTTGGCGTTGATTAGCTAGACTGACTAAGCTGAACAGTATATTAATCTAAATATTAATTTTTCTCACTGCATTTTATTTATGCTTATTATTGGAATTATTGACACAGAATAATAATAAAAATACCACTCACAACAAGATTATCTCGACAAAATGAACAGCAGAATTTTGTAATGGCAGTTGTTTTGTTTTAGATATCAACTGCATTTTTGCTAAAGGAAATTTGTTAGTTTTTAGTTACATAGACATGTAGATTACCATATTAAGTTTAAGTTATTTTTTTGCTACACTGACATGTTTATTACTATATTAAGTTTGGCAATAATTATTTCTAATGAAATATTGAGCTGTAAGCACTATATGTGAATTGAAATTTTTGGTAGTCTATTAGAATACGCAACAACATAAAATGGTTTTCCTTATAAAAATGGAAATTTTACTGTGATTTGTAAACTAGTTCATTACATTATGCATCCCAACTCGTTAGTTTGTTGAACTTACTGTAAGCAACATGTCTACTTTCTTATGCATCTTTGCACTCTAGAACGGGTATAACTAAGACCTAAAAACTGCTTTGTCTCACTAAACAAATTTAATGCCTAACTAGCAATGTAGGGCCTACCTGCGTCCAAATGAGCCTTTTTAGCTGCACAATGAACAAGCCATTTCTTCATGTAGTCCAGTTATTTTATGAAAAAATGTGGTAAATGTATGAACAAATTGCAAGAAAGGGTTTTTTACATCAAGTTTTGCAGAAAAATTTGTAAATTAATATACCCAAAATTCACCGAAACACACTCAACTTTTCCCACTCTTTGCCTGGCTATTTTCCCAGAAAAATGCTAAGAAAATTAATAAGTCAAAAACGGTGCTTCTTGCGACAAAAAATATAATTAATGAACACGAAATTTCCTGTAACATATCCGAAATCAACATAAATTCACTAATAAAATCTATTTATTTTTCCGGGAAGAGTCCTTGAAAATGTCCTGTAATGTGAAACTAACATAAATTCACTAATAAATTATATTAATTTTTCTGGGAAGAGTCTTTGAAAATGTTTCGTAACATTACCGAAATTAACATAAATTTACTAATAAATTCTATTAATTTTTCCGGGAAGAGTCCTTGAAAATGTCCTGTAACATATCCAAAATTAACATAAATTCACTAATAAATCCTATTAATTTTTCCGGGAAGAGTCCTTGAAAATGTTCTGTAACATATCTGAAATTAACATAAATTCACTAATAAATTCTATTAATTTTTCTGGGATGGGTCCGAGAACGACATGTCTTATGACCAAAAATGCAAAGACAAAAATTAAAGAACACAAAATTTCCTATGATATTTCCAAAGTTAACATAAATCCATTCATAATTTCTACTTATTTTCCCAAAATTTGTCCCAAAATTTTTTTTGAAAAATTTATTATTCGAAAATGGCGTCTCTTACAACCAAAAGAGTGAAAAAAAAAATTGGAGAACACAAAATTTCCTTTTATTTATCGAGAAATCCACCCAGAAATTTAATTTTCCCAGGGATTCATCCTTGACAAGCCCTAAATTAATAGAAATGAATAATTTGAGAATTTTGTATCTTAGGACCAAAAATATGACGAGAAAAATTTAAAGACTTTAAAATTCCCAGTAATATCTATATTAAAAATGTCTCTAAACTCCACCAATAAATACTATTTATTTTCCTGGGTTTAGTCCCAGGAAACATTTTAGAAATTAATAAAAATGCTTAACAGCACAAATGTAGCACTGAATTGTTATTTGTCAAAAATTACCTCTAGCAGCATGAAGCACCGAATAAAGTAGTAAAGTGGTATAACACAAGACTCACACTCCGGAGTATCCACGTTGAATTATTGATTCTGCCATCCTGAATTTGGCTTTCCATGGTCTCTAGAAATCACTACAGGCAAATGTCAAGACCGGGTCTCTTCTGCAATCCCCTTTAATTGTGTTCCTTTTTTTTTGTATGCTGCACTCTGTTAAGGGCAACTACAGGAAGGGGCGTGATGGGGGTGATAGTCCCCCGAACCCCTTAAACCAAAACTACATTGTAAATTCTACACCTAAAAATAGTAATGTGGAAAATGGGTGTAGGACTATTTATTTGTAGAGTGTTGCCTCAGCATTGTTTTGAGTTTAATGAGTGGCATGGCTCAAACCTTTCATATTTACATGGTTTATTCTTTTTCCTCCGAGGAAAAGATGCAGAACACCCTCATAAATAAAACAGACTCGCAGCCATGCACGGGCCGTGCAGCGAGGAGATAGATCCTAGACAAGTATTGTAACATTGTCGACAGTATCAGTTGTGGCTTCGTACTGGTGGGTTGCAGTAGTTCTCTAAACTATTGCCCTGCTTATGTAGGATATTTCTTTATGATGGATTGCAACAAGCTTAATATATGTTACACATTTGTTTAACTTTCGTGAAGTATAATGGAGACTGACAGTCTATAGTGTTCATAGTGTAATCATAATCATTATTCTTTAACAGTTGGAGTATACTGCGATATTCGTGAAATGCTGTGCTTGCAGTTTAATTAAGGAACTGTATTAAAGAAATAGCATGGATGAAGTAACCAATGATAAGTATGTATTTTGTGATAAACATATTATATCTAAAGAAATAGCTAAGTTTACAAAAAAGGGTGTAATTAGGATAAAGTCTACTTCATGTGATAGTGAGTCGAGCTTAGCATCCTACCATATAAGTAGACAATACCTGTCTGTCTGTCCGTTTTTAATACCTCTAAATCCCTTGAAACTCAACAGAAGTTATTCAAATTTTTCAGAGCGAATCCTCAGGGTAAAATACAGGTCAAGTTCGAATTTCAGTAAGATCATATTATGTAATCATTACCTTTTACCCTAAAAACTAATTTTTTAATTACTTTTTTCTTATGAAAGTTTGTGTTAATGCATAGAGAATATTACATAGAGATATGACGGTAATGGAATATCATCTTTGTTTAATTTAAATGTTTCGCTTCAATGTAGAGTTAATTAAGTGGGGCCACAGTGGCTCAGTGGATAGAATGATTCCAAGTGGGGCTGCAGTGGCTCAGAGGATAGAACTATATCAAGTGGGGTCGCAGTGGCGAGGTGGATAGATATATATCAAGTGGGGCCTTAGTAGCTCAGTGGATGGAGAGATTCCAAGTGGGGCCGCAGTGGCTCAGTGTATAGAGCGATTCCAAGTGGGGTCGCAGTGGCTCAGTGGATAGAACTATTCCAAGTGGGGCCTTAGTGGCTCAGTGGATAGAGAGATTCAAAGTGGGGCTGCAGTGGCTCAGTGGATAGAACTATATCAAGTGGGGTCGCAGTGGCAAAGAGGATAGAGAAATATCAAATGGGACCGCAGTCGCTTCAATGTTGAGTTAATTTCACATTATTTAATTATTACCTACATATATCTATGCAATTTTTTTTTTTTTTCAGTCTTTGTATAATAACAAAATTTTTAAAATGGTACATAACTGTTCTAGCCATGTGACAATACAAAAAAAAAAGGTTATGGGCTAACCCCTTGTATCTAAAGAACAGTATGTACATTATGATTGCTGAATCTTGCCTTCGTCATTACTATGGAAGAATTTGAAATGTTTGAATAACAGACTAAAATAACATTGATGAATATCAGGTCTTGATAAAAGACATTTGCAAGAAAACTTAGAAACCTATTCAGAAAAGTTTATGATAAGATTCTTTAATTATTTTCGCGGTGCGGTGTTGTTCTCAAAAAAGCAAGAGACTACAAATGTTGATAGCCTCCATGAAAATGAGAATGATATTTTGGTTAAGTTCCAGAACAATGGTAGTACGCCTACCTATCTTTATGATGAAAATCTTGTGATCATAGAAACAGCTGCGAGGTTAATTAGAAGAGAAAATAAGTCTGTAACTCAAGATCTAGGATTTTACCTAACATCTTCTGAATTGGAGTCTGTAAGTACATACTTAGATGCCTTACCTCCATCCCTTAAGTCTTTTCGTGAAATACTGCCAGTAAAAAAGTAATAACTTAAAATTGGCCAGCACTGATCAAGAAATCATGCAAAAGATTCACCCAAGAGCTTGTCTTTTCATTTAAGTCTTGGAGTTTCAGCTTCATCATAAATGTGCATCCAAGCGATTAATTGATAATTTGCATGAACTGGTATTTTGCTGCTCTTAAGTTATGAATTTTGAAAGAAATGCTGCATCGGCTAACAGCGATGACTAAAACAGAATGGTTCTTGGAAAATTTACTCAGTTTGTAGCTGATATTTTAGACCATAATATATGGATTCTGGATGGTCATAATATGCTACACGGCTTGAGAATTATTGCTGCGTCTACTCCAGAACTGCATACATGCATGCTGGTCGCAAAAAAACAAACCACTCTAAAAGAAATTCGACAGCTCAGAAATATTCGCCTTTATTATACAAAAATAGCAACAAACTAGAAGCAACAAACAGACCCTTTCCTGCTGTTAAAGTTAAGAATCCAACCAGAAATTTTGATTTACTGTGGACGATGGGATGGTTGTTGAGGTCTGAAATGGTAAAATTGCCAGGAATTATGCGAATGTTGCACAATGATTCACTTCTGGAAAAATCAAGTTACATTTCTCCCCATCATAGATATGAACCATGGAGACAAGACTGGCATATTAGCTATTTAACACTTCATTTAATCGCAGATCAGGCTTTAATGATGAAAACTATACCTCTACTAACTTTTGACCAAACCATTGTGGTGGAAAGCCATAAATGTTACACTGAGAGATCCAGAAAATAGCCGATTGTGCAATTTTGTGCTCAGACTTGGTCCATTTCATACAGTGGATTTTGGTGAATTTTGGATACCATATAGGAAATTTATGTTCTTTATCTTTTGTCTTTACAGTTTTGGTGGCAAAACGCACCATTTTCAACTTATCAATTTTTTAACATAATTTTTCAGGTAAAAATCTTGAGAAAATAAATAAATATTAGGTGGATTATGGTGCATGTTGGATATCATATTCAATATTTGGGTCTTTAATTTTTGTCTGCCCTCATTTGGTCTTAAACGCACCATTTTCGACTTATCAATTTTTTTCTATCGTTTTCCGGGTAAAATCCTGGGAAAATTATAAGAAATTTTGATGGATTTTGGTTATCATAGTAAAATGTTGTGTTCTTTAATTTTTTTCTTCACATGTTTGGTTGTAAAACATATGGTTTTCGAATGATTTTTTTATAGTTTTTCCAGGAACAATCATGGGAAGACTGTACGAATATTACGTGGATATGGTGGATTTTGGATGTCATATTGGAAATCTGTTGTTTTTGAATTTTCTTCTGCTCACTTTTTGTAATAATACGCACCATTTTTGATCTATAAATTATTTAATAGTTTTTCTCCAGGGTAAATCCTGGTAAAATAGCGAGACATCTTTGGTGGATTTTCAATATAATATGGGAAATGTTGTGTTCTTTAATTTTTGTCTGCCCACATTTGGGCTTAAAATGCACCATTTTCAACGAATCGATTTTTTATTGTTTTTCTGGGAAAAATTCTGGAAGAATAGAGGAAAATAATACGTTTATATTACTGCGGATTTTGGAGATGCTAATTTATGAATTTTCCTGTGAATTTTGATGTAATAAAATATTTCCTTGCAATTTGTCCATGTTATTTTCGTAACTTTCCTGACTAATACTGAAAACTGTCACAAGTAAAAAGTCATTGTTATCGTAAACCATAAACACAACACAAATTCTAAACAACAATCCATTAATGCACTCGTCGGAACAATGACGGATTAAGAATTGCTCGAAACTTTTTCCCCTTCTACTATGTCCAGTTAAGAAATATACCTGACTGCTGGTTCATTCACAAAGAATTAATATTATGTACTCTGTTTAGGATTAACAGTTTACTGATACAAAAAAAAATGCAATGAAGTTAAATTAACAAAGAAAAAAATCACATAATTTGACATCATGCAATAATGAACACATGTATTTCTCTAAAAAAATTACAGAATCTCCAATACAACTATAACTTGGCGCTTCTTATATTGGCTTCTTGGGATAAAAATTCTATATACCCAAATTCAAATTAAAAAATTGATTTCAATAATAATGAAACAGTGAAGAAATTTATTGCATTAACATCTGTCTTCAAATACATATTAAATCTGACCTGCACTTGCTACTAATCAAATACGAAAGTAGTGTCCATGCTATGAGGGCTGTGCATGGGGTAGAGAAAAGCTCATACCTGCATGACTGCTTAGTTGTTAGTGACAAGAGAAACCTCTTAGTATCGTTGAATTCAGAAATAACTACTATCCCTCATCATTGTGCATTTGCAAAGCTGGCATTTATTGAAAATAACGTGAATGTGACAATTCTATCTGCTGTAAAAAATTCCGGGCAGTTAACTTAAAAGTAATGAATTTATAAATACAAAAAAAAAAAAAAAAAAGCTAACATTTTTTAAAAGGAAGGGGCAGGTGGGACACCCCCCTGGATCCGCCCCTACGAAGAATCACTTAAAACTTTGCCTCCGTGTTCCATTGTTATTTGAGAAATGTGTCTGACTCTTTCACTGGTATTCCAAGGTTCTAAGAATCCAAGCACACCGAACCGCCAAGGCAAATGTTTAGCTTTCCAGTTGATGATCAAGACCCATTCTCTACCTCTTCAGTTGGTGGTAAAATTAAGTAATGAGTTTCTCGTTCATTTCGATACTATTATTTCCATGGTTTTAGAGAATATTAACTACTTTATTATTGAATGCAGATGTTAAACTTAGGGTGGGAACAATTGCCTAAATTGTCCCTCCCCACTGTCCTCCCTTCTCTGCTGCCACTGGTCCTCTAAGGTGGTGTGAAGAGATTGCGAGGCACAGTAACTTCCACTGGGTCTTGCAGGTGTCGTAGCACTTGCGCTTGTTCTGGAGGTGACAAACTAGCTAGTGACTTGACAAGGGATGGCTGATAGTTGTGTGCTCTACCTGATGTTAAAAGTGTATGCCCAAATCTTTCCTTCAAGCGTTTTCTCTGGGCATAGGGCATTGGTAATTGGAATTTACCCTCCTACTACTGTACCACGTCTGCAGGTTCCTTGTACAGTGATACGTGTGGCAGCATGGATGATAGTGGACAGGTGGACACCCTATTCCCAAGTCTGGCGGAGACTGCAGTACACTAGGGAAGTCAAGCCTCACCTTGTCCAGATATATATGTGGGTGTGTGGCCTTGTCCCAGTCTTCCCAACTTAGAGGACACAAGTCTCTTCCAGCAGAGCCCACTCAGGAGAGGCCAGTGTACCCGTGTAGCTCCTCCTTTCTGTCGATCCCAAGGGGTTGAGGGGAAGGGTAGCCGATGTTAGTGTGTGTTGCGTATAAAATAGTAACGCATGTCCAATTAGATTGACTGGCCACAGTAGTTACAGATTTTACTCGCTAGACCAAAAGCGACTTAGGTAGTTGAGGTAAGTTTAGTCTTAAGGTCTTAATGCCTGCACAAATGTTCCAAAGTCGTGCTTCTTTCGTCCAAAAAACCAAATTGCCCAAACCTAGGCAAACTTCCACTTTGGTTAAGAAGCCTTAGACAACAGGGTGACACTTGTAGCTGGTACGAACACACAGTGTAAACTCAATTAATATTACCGGTGCAGGGGCGACTGCTTGACGTCTGAGTTCAGTGGCATGGACCCGTTTTGCCTGTCTATCCTACGTAGGATAGGGTGATACTATCCTCGGCCAGGCAGCAGGATGAGCTAGGTGTTACTCTCTACGTTTCCTACTACTCCTTTCGTCATGAGGCATAGGGTAAGAGTTCTATAAATCATGCAGTTCACTGAAACGGAAATACTAACAGTGTACCCCAATGGTGACTTGTCGGCCGGCTTGATAAGAGTCCCCACTGATCTTCCACTGTAGGCGGACTGATTAGGGACGTTGAGCTGGAGTCGCACCAAGCCTTAACTTGTTGTGCGTCCACCTAGAATACCCGCAGCACTGCAGGTCACCATCACAGCGCACTAATAGTGTGAGTGGTGTGAAGCAATCCGAGTGTGTCGTGCCTCCTGGTGTGAAGGTATTACTAGTAGTTGGGACGTTACTGTTTCTTCCCCACGAGCATTAATAGTGCTGTGTGTTTGATGGGAAGAAACATGTAGCCGGCTAATGTGTATGTCTTAGTTCGGTTTAATAACTTCCCCGGATTCCGTTGGCAGTGCACAGCGTAATCTACCCCTAACTGTGAAAACAGATATATACTCTGGAAATAAAAGTAGCAAAGTAGAAAGCAACGTGTGTTTAGTGAAAGTTCAATAGGCACGTGACCTGTGCTACCTACTACCAAGCTGAGGATAGCTGAAGGTAACTGCGTGGTTCCAGGTGTAGGTGACCTGGTTCTAAATACACAGGAAAAGCTGATTCTAGATGAAAAAGAGTTACAGTTAAACTACTAATTAAAGGCGTCTAGAGGAGACAAATGAAGTTAAAAGAAGAAACTTCATGTTTGTATGTCACCGGGTTGACTGGTCGTTGGCGTACGTAGAGAGCTCTGCTGCGGCCAGACTTATATAGTGGTAGTCTGTACGCTGCTGGTGTGGGTAGCGGGCGAGGCGTGACGTCCTCTGGCCCTGGGTGGCGTGAGAATTATCTCATTAGCGGTTCTGGCTTTGTGTCTCGTCGGGTCTGCTCGGCCGTGCTCCGAGGTCTAAGCAGCTTGTTGACGTCGAGCACGGAAAAGAAAAAAAAAGGTGGTTGGGGGGGGGGGGGGGTGTTGTTGCTGCCGGGATGCATGCCTTCCAGGTGAGAAGGAAAAACACATAAGTTCCCCGTTGCCTATCCAGGTAGGCAACGTGTTGCTCACGTCTGTAGAGATGGAAGCAGTCTTCCTAGGCGATGAGTCAGAGTCGGATTATAATAGGTGTAGAAGCGGTACGCATCAATAGTGTCAGACTCATCTAAGTAGAATTCCCCGGGATCACCTCTCTACAGGAAGGTGCTAAGTCTACAAGGAAGGTACTCAAAGTAAAAGCTGACCCATTTTCTTATTTCATTTGATGTAAATAAACACGTGGTGAAAGCACTCTAGCACCTAGTCAGTGGCACAAATTTCAGCCGGAAAGCTATAAGTGTAAATTATGATGGCTGGTAGAGGCAACCGACACAACAAAAGGGTAATGCGGTGTGAGTTGCTGTAGCCTAAGCAACAAACTGTTGCATTGTTGTACAAACATGTTGTAGGGAATGATGTAAGGTAATAGCTGGCACGTAGCAGGAATACTAAGCAAGGAGCATGACAGGATTTAGCATTGAAAAAGACTTGTCCTCTACAGATTCGTCCGTAACTGTACGGGTCACAAGGTTTGCGGGGTATGTAGTGGATAGCTCCTAACTAACGTAACCTAACCCTATTGCAAGCGTAGCTTAACTGCATTACAAGGGAGTTGTCCTGATCAACGGCTGCTAGAACGAACGTAGAATGGGTGATTCCTGAGCAGCAAGTGCTTGGAAGTTTTGAGATCCATCTCCACATTTATATTAATCTCGGGCCACAGCCCGCTACTGATTGGCTTGTGTCGCTTGGTGAGGGGTAGTGCACAGTGGGGGGTGAGAATGCATGGCTTGCCTCTGTGACATCACCGGCTGGCTGGAAGGGGATGCGAAACAAAAGACAAGTGATAATTACTAAAGTCCATTACCCATTGGAAGTAACTTTCTCGGAGCCCTGCTAAATATCTACTAGCAGGCCTGTTTCGTATCCTTCCGCCAAATGTAAACAAACATTGCCATGTGACTGCCATGTAGCATCTGTCAAAATCAATGTTTACATGCCATTGTGTGTGTACATGTGTTCGTATAGTTTCGCTACACGTAAACATAAACATTGAAATGTGACTTCTACTTTTATACCTGTCAAATGTGTTGTTTAGTATTTACAGATTTTCAAAGAATTCTGTCACATTCCAAAAACTATTCCGTACAAATATTCACAGTTTAGGCCTCTAACATTATTTAGGTCAGTTTTATGACGTTAAAAAAAATGCCTGAATTGGTGACAGTTCTTACGGATATTTTACATTAACATACTTGTTTTCCATGACATAGCACAATACAATTGTTACAACTGTGAGGTAAAGGCCTGTACTAATTATCATTTTGTTATTGATATGTGTTGGGTTATTTCTTTAAAAGGACAGCTCAGTTGGAATAAATATTAAAACGAAGGATCAACCAGTCAAACGAAAAAGGCACATTAAATTCAAGCATGCAACTCGTGTTGCTCATTTTTGTCATACAAACTTAAAAGATAGCGGTGAACATGCACACATATAAGTCTTCTATAACTTTTATTCTGCTCATATTTCTATGTATTACTACTTACTGTTTATTAGTTTATTGAAATTTATTGAGCTGGGCTTAGTATTTTTCTTCTGGGATTGTGGCAAATTACGTTACACAACTGTGTTTCAAAGGTACAATGTTGTGACAAATAAACAGACGTGGATGTAAATAATTAATTTCGTTATAAAACAGGTCACAGCAGCGTTGCCAACCACTGCCTGAAGAATTCTGGTGCATTAGCCATGAAATCCAGGTACATTCAGAAACATATACAAAAAATAAATACTTAAGTAAAATGTGGGTTCCCAAAAAAGTATGACAATAAATTACATAATAGTTCTAAATCTTCAATCTAAGTTTCCTTTCATAAATGCATTAAAAATATGAATTTTTACAAGAGATCATTTCATGGAAGCTATTAAGAGCTCAGCTGTTTGCAACTGAAAATACAGTACTTTAAAACACAGTAACTATGAATTAACACCAATAAGCATAAACTAGTCATTAAAAGAAAAACAATCATCAATAGTTGCTGACACTTCTTCTTTTGATGTCCCAGGAAGTGATTCAGGGAACAAACTACTTTTAGACATTAGATTGATCATGTTCACAGATGTTTTGAAATTTTTGCAACATGAGCTAGAGCATTTTATACATTCTGATACTAAAAGAGAACCACTCAACGTAGATGTAATCATTTTGATCCTGCACTTAGTTTTCACTAAGTTAACTTTACTGAATATTCTTTCACAGTCAGTGTTTGAGTGTGGAATCAAAAGAACATCCAAAACAAACTTGGGAAGCACTTTCACCTCATTCCCAGTGCTGTCTTCATACTTCATAATCTGAAAATGAGCTGGAAGTTATATCATTGCACTGACATACAATTGCAAACAAAAAATTACTACAAACCTATGCAAATGCATATATTACCCTGCTCCGAAATTCATCCACTTGTACGCATTAAGTAATTACTTTAGGCAGAGAAAGCAATGGAAGACGATGCCATTCGTCATCCAGCACTTGCAGATCATAGTGTTCTTCTCGAATAATTCTCTGCAGCTTGGATGACAGAGGCAGAAGAGTGGGGGTTTCCTGTCTTGTTTTGTGCGGTAGTGCATTTGCTGGGTTGAAAATAGCAATAACTGGGATAATGCTGTTGCAAAGATATACCTCTTTTTTATTTCCAAACATAAAGTAGCTAGAAATTATCGACATCTTAGTTTGAAATCTTTTATGAGGTCTGGTCGAGACCAAGCTTCCTTGCTTTGTAACTGATTCTTGACCGCAACTCCTAAATATAGTTCCGTCAGAGGAACAAAGTTCTCACTTTCATCAGGCTTTATATTTTGTAAAGATCCTTTCACAATGTGTTCTCTCCTCATATAAGACAACAATAACTCTGTGCACAACTGAATCATCTTTTTATGAAGATTTGTTATAATTACTTTCTGTGATTGGAAATGTTAATTAAAATTCACTACTTTTGGCAAAACTCAAGCTAGAAAATGGCATTAGGCTCTCATAAATGGATCATTTAAATCCTGATTTATTTGCTGGGCGCTTACAAGATTTCTCAGAACCATCTGCCAATAAGAGAAGGCAAAGTGGTTCCCAATTCTCCAAAATTCTTTCCATCACAGCTAACAGTGACAGTCAACGGGTTAAGGATGGGTGCAGCATTTTTTAAACATCCATATTCAAAAACATTTGAAATGTTGCTAACTGGGACTGTCGTTTGCTACTTTAAAAAAAAAAATGAATGGATGTTTCTAGCCATATCATCGCATCTCTTTATCTCTTTACATCCTGCACTGGAACATAGGTGTAATGAGTGGCAAATGCATATCATAATAATTATTCCCGGGCAACTTTCTCTGAAATGACTTGCCACAGAATTATTTTCTATCATCATTGTATTGCAGCAATCAGATGCAAAGTCGATAACATTACTTAATGGAACATTAGCCTTTTCAAAACTTTCAACTATTTTTGCATAGAAATTTTCTGCAGTTCCTCCTTTTTCAACGCTTGCAGAATCGCAAGGGTCATAAACTTGAACTAAATCCCAAAACCTGCTAACGACTTTGTGCTCTTCTTCGCTAAAATAATGAACAACTATGCAAGCTGTTTTAACACCAACTAATGTCTGTTCATTCAACTAAAATTGAGAATTTTGTATTCTGTAAATTGTCTGTCAAGGTATCTTTATGGCTTTTACCAGTAACATTTTTTACTACTGCAGTGACTTTGTTGCACTTCATTTGAATGCCCTGTGCTATTTTTGAATCGGGAAAGCACTCCTTGAGAACACTGTCTAAATGATCCATGAGTGTTAATGGCAAATTGCGAGCTGCAAACACAGCAGAAAGTTTTATTTCTGCTTCTTTGACTTTAGTATCTGCTGCTGTTTGTGTGTCCCCTTTATTAAGAAAAAGACATAATGTTTTGTCTGCTTTTTTTCAGTAGCAGTCCTTGAAAGAGTAGTGTGCCTGGAACTTCTTCCATAACTCTTTATGTTTGTGATATCTGCTTTCATTGTGCAATTACATAACTTGCACTTTGCTCTGTAACAGTTATTCACATCAGGTGCTACCCACATAGATAATTCCTTATCTGATTCCCATCTCTGTCTATATTTTTGCAGCAGTGATTTTCCTGTATTACTTCCAGCATGTTTTTTTTTGTTTTTTCCCTAGGGGTGGATTGTTCATTCTGAGAGTAGTCTTCACAGTGATCTGCCATAGTCTTCAGAGTTAATCTGCCATTTTTATCTGTGCAAAAAAAATTGAATTGGATGGTTATTTTTAACTTGAAAAATTGAAAACAAATATTGTTATTCATTTATTAGTGTTAAAATATGGTAATGAAAGTGTTTTAATAACGAATATAAGCCCATTACCAAAAGAAATAATGTCTTAAGGGCCTTGTCTACTTGACACGATATGGCACAGGAGTGAGCAAATGTTAAGGGCAACACTAGCACAAGCATCAAGTGCCGCATTGCCATTATGTGCGAAGCACTAAACTAGCACGCAAGCTTTTCGTAAAACCATTTTTCTATTTGACTTTAAGCGCTGACCATATTATTTTACTGATGGAAAGCCTGTTGCAAACTTCAATACAGGATTGTATCTGAGTTTCATGTAGATCCGGTTAGCACATTTTGATGGCAATCTGAAAAGGCTGTTTTTAACTATGTTGGAGGGCTTGAAAATAGTGGTTCTAACGTAGTCTCTTGAAAGCGACATTCCATTATTTTTTTAAGTTTGTTTTCTTTTCATAAATTAACACGTTGGGCGAACATGGAATAGTTTTGTCAAAAAATCAGATTTTCTAACACATTGCAACATATTTCAAGCACCTAGTAGGCAGCGTCCTTGACTACTAATAATTAATGTGTGTGACTAAAAGAAAAAATTAAAAATACTATTAATAAACTGATAGGGACCCTATCTATAAATTTTTATTACAATAATTCTTAGTGATCTTGCATTTCCGAAAGCAAAATAACAGCTAACAATAGCGATAATTAATATTTCATAGATATAAATGACGCTGGACTATTCTAAAAAATTCCAAATACGCAAATTAGCTAGCTTACTGTCAAGAATATTGTAACCCTAAAAACCAAATTTAGTTAAGTGGGAAATATAAAGAACATAGAGTTGTGTGAAAATAATTCTTAAATAATATATTAATAGGGTTACATTGGATGAGCCTAAAATAAATAGGGAAATGTTTACAACTCCCAACAAAGCCCTGAATTTTCTGAATCTTGTCAAATGCAATAAAAAAAGGTCGCATATAAAAAACAATATTCATTACACAAAAAACTACAAATATTTAAATCCACATATTCTTTGTTACAAGAGTAAATAAAAAATTCTGTACGTTGGCCATAACTAGTTTGCAAACAACTAAAATTTTGCACTTTTTAACACACTGCATGGAAACTCATATCTAGTGCACTTAAAACTATTAGACAGTAATATGGCTTATAACCAAGCTAACTGTACATTAATTTTATTTTAAAGCTCTAGCAAATTCATATTTTTATTTGTCAAATTTGCATTTTTGTATAGCAGTTCAAACAAAAAAAGATGTGAACATTAAATAGCAAGGACTGTTTACTCTGAACTAGTAATATCATTACTTTATAATAAATTCATTGCCAAATCCATTGGATATATATATATATATATATATATATATATATATATATATATATATATATATATATATATATCAAATAAGTATTTTTTTATATATATATATATATATATATATATATATATATATATATATATATATATATATATATTATATAAACACAGATTACTTATTTTTGACTAATCCTACAAACAATAGAACCTGCAAATGAGCTATAGAGAATATTCATAGAAAAATTTGATTTAAGGCTTACCGGCAAAATAACATAACTTGATATTATCTACAATAAGAAAACTTTATATAGATGTACACTCACTAGCACAGATAACATGTATGAACCCGCACCTAAAACTCTGTTGTATGATGCTAGGAATCATTCAGTGAAAATATTCTATAACTGGGAGTAAGGAAAATCCCATACAAAGAAAAGAGTTGACACAGATGAAATTACATATGATGGGGAATCACACTGTATATTGAATTGTAAAAATATTAATGTACATAATTCATTTAATTCTTTCTCATTATTAAAAAAATTAATGTGACAGTTGGATTAAATTCGGGTACATTTGCGTAACTGAACCATCTTTGCCGGGTGCCGGGTGCAAAAATAATTTTACTGGTACATGTACCCGAATTCGGGTATGGTTGGCAACCCTGGTTCACAGTTAAATCGTATAAATAGTAGGTTTGTTTGCATGGTATGCTTTTTCTACTAGGTTTGTTTGGGCGACCTGAGCTTTTTACTCTCGAGAGCAAGTTGAGAATTTCTGAAAACAGGAAAAGAGCAGGAAAGAGCAAAAAGTGCACTGCTCTTTTCTGCTACCAACCAAATGCCAAAAGTCGCGGAACTGTTTACTACTAGTCAGCTGATCACATCGTCAATCTGTAATTTTCAACATGATTGAGTATGGCATTGTAGGGCGACGGACATTTTCGAGGCGGCAAAAAAGGGCATGTCCGTTTAAAAGAGGATGCCTGGTAACCCTAATAGCTTCAGATACTGTAAAATGGGCTATGTAATGACAGTCATAATTTTGACATAACTCTAACCTTGCGACGCCTGATAAAAAGTTATTGCCAATGTTATTGGTTATTAGGGGCAATTAAACGTCAGTTTTATTGCTTGGCACATTTATGTGGCCTGTGATTGGTTATGACAAGTATTTAATAATTACTGCAACTGTCATTTTAACACTTGTCTTCAAGGATGACAGTAATATTTTCATCATTATCTACAATTTCATTCACATGCCCCACAGCAGTTCTCAGAGGATGGCCAAACATATTCGCAAATAAATAAACGTGACAGAAAAAATTTTGAAGCAAAACTAGCACTATCTTGTGGTTCAGACTATAAACAAACAAATTTGACACCTTTTTTACTTGCTCTTGATCTCACTGCTCCTCTGCTCTTCCTCGACAGCAAGAGCAGAAAGTTCATGCTCTTTGTGAGAAAAGGAGCAGTGCTCCTGACACCTGAACAGCCATCCAAAAAAAAACACTTTCAGTTAAACGAACGCTCAAAATGAAAAGGAACAAGAAAAGAGCAGTAGTAGTATAAAGCTCAGGTCGCCCAAAACAAACCTCTACTATA
The DNA here is from genome assembly GCA_029891345.1 of Dryococelus australis. Lineage (NCBI taxonomy): Eukaryota > Metazoa > Arthropoda > Insecta > Phasmatodea > Phasmatidae > Dryococelus > Dryococelus australis. The sequence goes on from CM056994.1 coordinate 96,025,546, forward strand.
TGAGAGCAAGTGCTATTTTTCACTAGCCGAAAAGTAGCAAAAATAAAGCAGTTACTCTCGGCAGGACGACACGAAAGACTTAACAGCAGTAAATTAAAATCAAATATACATAAACAAAATTTTATTTAAGAAATTTTGATAATCAGTATTGTCTCTGTGTAATTTATTTATATTAAAAATATAAATAACTCAAGATAACTTACTTTTGAGGATAAATTTGTCTTAGTTATTTTTATTTATCTCTCTCAAGACACTTCGACGTTTGTCTAGCAGTGTCGCACATTTATGGTATTTGTGCCTAGGATTTGAATTGAAGACTACCCCAAATTGTAGAAGACCCCTTATTTTTTTATTCCTTTTCTGTCAAAAAAACCTTGTTTTCCTTAGGGTAAATATGGTACAAAGTGTTTGGAGATTTTCTCTGATTTTGGTGATATTGTTTATATTCCTTGACTATTCCCTGACTTTTCAAGGCCAGTAAAATTCCCTGCCTATTCCAGGTTTTCCCGGTTTTCCCACCCTGTCACTACCCTGCATAGTGTCCTAGGAACTTCATCCTACTCATCCCTACTGTACGCTTATCAACCCAACATGTCAACTTGTTACATTCCAGTCTTTCAAACACAAGGCTTAGATGATGTAAATGTTCTTCCCAATTATTAGACCACACTAACACGTCATCGAGATATGCCATAGCAAAGTCTCCAATATACCCGTCCAAGATGTTTACCATGAGATTCTGAAAGGTCACAGGAGCAGATTTCAACTCAAATGGCATGGAAACAAATTGAAACCTTCTCCCATCAGGGGTGGTAAAAGCTGTATTTTTATGGTCTTGGGGGCGGATGGGAATGTGCCAATATCCTGACTTCAAGTCCAGAGATGTAAACACTGTACCGGGTCCCAATGTTGACAAAGTGTCCTTAATGTTGATAACAGGTGGGGGCATGTTTACTGTGATTTTATTGAGCAGGCGAAAGTCTACACAAAACTTCCACTCTCCATCTTTCTTAGGGGCTAGTGTAATTCCTGAATTATAGAGACTTTGCGCTGGTTCAATTACATTATCACTTAACATCTCACATACTTGCTGGTTTATCACACTCCGAAAGTAAATACCTTGGTCTCTCAGTTTGGTGTAAACTGGGTCCTTGTGCATGGTGACGTTGGTGCATCAGCACTTCCCCTCCATGTGGAACACCTCGGTGTATTGGTCCAGCAATAGTTGTAGCCTCCCCTGATACTGCTCCGGTACCTCGTGGGTAAACTGGTCTAGCCACGTACAGCGTCCACCTCCCATGTATCCCGACGTGTAGGCAGTCGAGGTGTGGCTCGATGACAGCTTGATTTTCAATTAGCCACAACAGTCCCAGGATCATCTCTTTGCAGAAGTCTGGCACAATGTACACATCGCATTTAGTCCATAAGTCCAGTATTCCTACTGTCACGTGCATAACACTCGTGGCCTCACCCTGTTGGTGTGTGGTGGCAAATTGCAATCTACGTGGTGGTACTCATGTGGTAATGGCCTGGATTAATCCCTCACGTACAAAACTATGACTAGCAGCAATGTCTACAACGGCAATCACATTTTTCCCTTCTAGTTCTATGTTTACACATAATGCACGGACGGTACTGTCACTAACTTGGTACACTTTCGCACCTACAGTCGGTGGACTTCTCCACTCTGGTGACGAGATTGGTGCAGGTGTTGGGGAGGTAGTTTGACTGTTGTCCACGTGCCGTCCACACTGGCGTGAACGGAGGTGGTGGTTGTGTCACATCAACAAGGATTGCGGGAGGTGTGGGGGTTATTGTTCCACGGTACCATCCCAGTGATTGGTATTCTTGTCCCGCATGTACATCCCTCTCATACAAACAAGTTTCTCGCATGAATTGTTCCACACTACGTCTGGTAGCTTGATGCAAATATGGCCTAATGTCCAGTGTTGGCAAGGCGACAACAATCTCCAATACGCCATTGGTGGGTTGTCTTGGGTTCAATCTTTTATACAGCCCCACTTTGCTCTGTATGAACTCTTCGATCCCCTCCTGTTCCTGCTGCTGTTTGTGGTACAGCCAGGCTTGGGCCTGTATCGCATCACCATCTGTATCAAACTGGCCTAATAGTCTCTCACAGAATTCCTCCCGTGTGACTCTATACTCACGGATGAGATTCCACCATGCGGCTGTGGTGCCTCTAAGGCGGTTGGCGGTTGGCAGTTACCTCTGTCCAGTCCTCTCAGTGTAACCTATGTCTGTGCAATTTCTCCTCACATACGGCCAAAAACGTACCTGGGTCTTTGGATTTGTGTCCTGCAAAAGTAGGTAGCAAAACAGTTCTGTTCGGCCCAGTCAAGCCTTGTGGCGTATATGTCACTGCAACGGATGTTTGTGTTTGTTTACTATGCGGCGTTGCCAGCGGCACATTCTCAACATGGTCACTGGTTCGGCACTGGGTACAAATGAAAATCCCATCGCGGCAGGTCACGTATTCTTTCGGCCCTATGCATTTTAGGTTTACAGTCTGTTGGCACTGTTGACATGATGTCCACTGCGTACCTGCTATGTCACATCCAGTGCGTGTGCACATGTATTGCTCTGACGGTGATAGTGTGGTGTCAAGCATACACTGACATAACGCTTGTTCCCAGAGATTGTAGTCCAGTAAATTTACTTATTTTAGTTTCCTGCAGTGCGTACATTGATCGATCGGCATGTCCCAATATCTTGAGTTTTCGTTTGTCACGGGTGTTGGCTCTGTTGGCTTGACGTCTTCTTGCAGATATTCTGGCATAGTCGCCATTTTGTCGTGGATGACGCAGTAGTCCCAACGCAGATGAACATAGTGGCCCCACTTGGGAATGCCAAATGCATGCATTAGCAAAATTATCTCTGCCAGAAACTAGCGTACAAAAGTCGTAGAACGCCGGATGGTGGGAAAGCATCAGTATTTGAAATGACCGCATGGTCAAGAACAAAACGGATCAAACACATAAAGTACACGAACCCTTATTGAAAATATTACATAAAACCCTGAAGTAAATTATGGCGTACAAGATGGAACAGCAATAAGCCTTCATAACGCGGTGGTCGCGTGGATATGGACTTGGTGGTATCTGATCACGTGGCCGTGGGCGCTGTGGTGGTAAAACGTGTTAACATTACAAAAAATCTCAAAGAATGATAGAAGAATATTACCCTTAATATTGCGCATCGCAATCAAGCAGAAATTACATTGAAAAGCCCTCAACATGGGTGGATGGCATCTGATACACAAGTAGCACGGGCCTCGTGACCTCTTCGGTACATCTCTCTCTCTCGTCTCATTTACATATCCAAAAAGCCTGAAAGGCTGTAAATTATTACGTTAAGCGGATAGCATTATGCTGGGGATGTCTGGCAAAACATATGCAAGGCAAAGGTTAACCAGTATACTAAAGTGAACTATTGAAACCTACATCAGTGCAAAAGATGAAGTGCATACGTGACAGCATCTTACTTTGCCAGCTCTCCTAGAACGACTGACCAGAGGCAGGGGTTGCATGGACCTACCATGGTTGTCTACGGGGTTCATACAAGCGGAAGTACTATGCATGCTTAGTAAAAACGGTAATATGGCAAATTGAAATGGCACCAAAAGAATTTCTAAACAGTTTTACATACTGCAATTTAATTATGATTTTTGGGCGCACAGTTTTAATCAAAAATAGCTATTTTAAACAAAACCCTTAAATACATATATTACACTGTACAAACATTTTTACCCTTGAAATAAATACATATTATACTAAAACAACTCATATCCCGTTTTCTGCAGTGGCGTGAAGTGAGTTTTTTTAAAGGGTAAGTAATTTAATAACCCCACATATTTTAGTGTTTTAGATAACATTTGCTAGTGCCGGGCTATGGTTCCTTTTTCAATTTCTACTAACAAACGCAACTTCCAATTTTGCTTACCCTCAACAGGTATTTACCATTTTATAATACCTAACATTAGTTATAAAAAGGGAAATGGAATGAATATAACAATAATGAAACTGAATATCATTTAGAGAGCATATTACAAATTATAAGAAAACTCCCATTTTCTCGAACACTTCCATCCACTTTCCAAGGAAAAATGAGGACTGGAGTACGCAAACAGAATGACTGCTTACCCTGCCGAAGGAACGTGGCAGGCTAACTCACTTGTGAGTTTGATTCATCGCTAGTCGCTCCCATTTGTGGAAATAAATACTAGATAGCAGCACTATGCGTGTACAGTACGGGAGTTACGAAAACTCTGTTTCTCAAATTGGAAACGGGAAACTCGGAATTAAATGTGTTTAAATTTAAAGTTAAGGTGAAAACTATAAAGTGTCAAACATTTCCAATATGTATAGGATAAGCATTGCTTACCTTGCATCTATGGAATAAACGCCACTGGTTTTTGGGAAAGTTCATAGCTTGTACCGGTACTGGAGCATGTGTTTACCACCACGTGTACCTTCAGTGGCGAGTACCATCATTGGCTGGCTGTAGCTGGCCCTTGGCCGGCGTCAATAGTCAATATATACAAATAATTTTGCTTGTGTTTGTAATTTAAGAAAATTATTTTGTAAAGAAAATCCGCGGACTTAATTGTTATGCTCAATTATTTTCAAATGCGTTTTGCATTATTTGTATATTGATTTTGTATAACATAAACAGTATAAAAACATGATGATAGTGGCATCATCTTTTGCTAATCATCTGTACATTTGTTTTGACTTGTTTGTGACATCTTGGATTCTGATTGGCCAGTATTCGCAAAGACTTGATGTTGGACAACTTTTAACGTGTTGCATTTGATGTTTATAAAGTCGTGGCAACGTTTTACATTGATTGTAGCCATTGCCACTACTCTCCATAGATTCATCAGTTATTGTAACATGTTATTGTAGCGTCAATACGATTGTAGCCAAGAGTTACCTTACTTCACAGGCTGTAAAACATTTCATGTACAACCAGAACTCATGATAAGTGTTGCATTTATGATTTATGTATTTAACATGATAAATCATCCCTGGTCATCTTAACATAAACAATGTTGCTGTTGTTCCTTGGTAGTAGTAAGGTGCAGCAGCTAGAATATGAGGATACAATGGTTTCGGGAGTCAGTGAGGAAAATGTCCATGTTGTCGGATACATGTAGGCCAGACACCCAGCGCAGCTTTCCTGGACCAGAGCCCCTCTTACCAAACACACGCACCAGCTTGCCAGCGGAGCTAAACACCTGCACACGGGCGTGGCCACTGTCCCCCACCAGGATGAACCCCAGGCGATCTATTGCAACACACTCTGGAGACTTGAAGCTTCCCTGGGCACCTAGTTCCAACAGTTTGCCTCCCAGGGTTGAGAACACCTGTAACACAATGCATGGTACAGGTATTACCATGAGATGTGCATATTGTGGAGTATCAATTAATGTGTATACATATACGTATGCATATTATAATTACACATCTGTATGTGTTTGCACACGTACATATTATGCAACAAATAGATAAGTGTGGATAAATTTCAAAATTGCTTCCAGCATAGTTCTATACTTTACATGTCGCTCAAAAAGGTTTTTGTGAGGAAATGGCCCTCCTTCCCTCTGTGAGAATTTAAACCAGAAATCTCGTCGTCTGACCTCGCTTAATTTGTATAGAGAATTATTGCATTTGACTGTCAAGATCAAGGCTCTTTAGTATAAGAAAGTATTTCTTTCATAATGATTTATTAGCATAAAGTGAATTAAGAATTATTTTACTGAAATGTTAATATATTATTGGCAACTTTAACAATTATCAAACATTCCCTTGTGATGTTATGCAACTGTCTGCTATTGTAATGTAAATCTGTAAATGAAATTGATGTCAGGTTTTAACAATGTACTATGTACTTCGTATAAAATGAAAATACTAATTTTATTATTTTAAACTGTAATAGCAGACATCTCCGTAGCTTGCTTTTTAAGCCAGTAAGAGAGCTCTTACAGAAGGCAGCACATGATTAATTCTGAGTCAAGAGGAAGTATGGGAACTGCATGATTTGACCTCTCGTGACTGGAAGGCATCGTGGCCTCACCTGCAGGGTGTGGCTGGGGTGATGCACAGCGGTTCTCACTGCTAGATGTAGGCAGTGAACACGCGCTGCTATTGGTCAGTGTTTTACCATTTGTCAACGAGGCGACATCAATATGGTCTACAGCCCAGGAGCAACTCATAGGAGCTCAATAGTTTAGGGATAGGTTGTCCATTTACTAAGTAAATTCTGTTAGGTATGAGTTGATTGGAATTGTTAATCATCGGGTCTCAATTTCAGAAGATCAGCAGCAATAGATTTTGTAAAGAGAGTTGATTTATTTGTTTGTGATGGATTGCACAACTGATTGTTTAGATGTTTAATAAATTGAATAGGTACTATTTGAATTCACCATAGTGGTTTCATTGTGGATGTTTCATTCTTCATCTCAAGATACATCCTGTGCAGTACCACCTCTAATGTAACTATATGAGCATGGAGAGAAAAATGTTAGCTGACCACTGTGAATGCACGAAGGATAAAACAGTGTGGCAAGCCTTAGGCTTTTGTGTCGCATGTAACAGGCACGTCACTATGGCAGAAATAGCCATGGAATTCCCATCGGTAGGTATGGAGAGACTCCAGAAAGCTTAACAATTAGCTTTATAGTTGTCCACCACGCCAATTTTTTTTAGAGATGTTAAACTTTAACCTATTCATGTAGTTTGTACGGCTTTTGCACATGAATTTGAATGGTTTCTTCCCCTAATCCTGTCCCACTCACTAGGTGTCCTATTTGTGGTATTTATTTGATTCTCATTCCTAATGTAGTGGAAGACTGCACCACCTTTAGATGGTAAGTGTTACTCATGCCTGCGCACAATGTTTCACAGGATCACAGTTTCCCGGGGTTCGACTTCCGTACCGTACCATTTTTGTAAGTAAGAGAAAGTTGTAGAGCTGTCTGACATGTGTGGGCACCTTAACCCCCTTGTTCCTGTGCAACTGTATGTGGATGTCATGCACACTGGTTGGGCCTGTAATCACACTCAAATCCCCATCTGTTGGGTTAGGGTTAATAAAATGATATTTATCTTGTGCAGGAAACTCGTATGTAAATCTTGTGGGTTTAATCATCTGACGTGTTACCCTGGTTGCCATAGTTTGTACATATGGAGATAATTGGGCGGACGTCAAAATATAGGCTATTCATGGTAAAGTGAGCACTTTTGAAAGTCTTCTCCTTTGGAATAACAATCAATAAATATATTTTATTTTACCCTTAGACATTGACTTCTGAGTGCGGCGGAATACATACATTGTGTTTACTACTTATGTGGCAATATATATTTAAAAAGGTGGTTAAAAGGATAAAATACGGCTGAAAGTAAACTGTAATTAGGGCCTCAAAAGTGCTCACTTTACCGTGAACAGCCTATAACGGTTTTACTTGTGGATGTGGGTACCCAGTATTATTGAAAAGAATTACTGTTGAAGTCAGTTAGTTATAATGTTGTCATAGCATGAGTTGCTAAATTGAATAATTCACCTTTCCTGTAGCCCAGTCATATGTGACTGACCCATCCCAACCTGTGCACTGTTGCAACCCCATTCCCTCTGAAAAACACCTGGCAGATCTCCACCCAGCTTTGAGCATATTAGGCACTGCCCTTAGGTGTTTCCTGTTTTGTCTATAAGCTGTGCCATCAAGCGTTCTCAGTAAATATGAATGAGGAGCATCAAACTTACTGACAACTGTAGCAGGAGTCCACTTATTACCTTATTGAACTCTAACCGACTGATTTGGACTTAGTTCAAGTAAGTATTCTGTACTCCTCTCATAACAATATTTTTAGTTATCCTGACAAGCTCGAAGCCTGGCAGGTACATTGGCATGAATATGAGGTTTCAGTAGACTAGAGTGAGTGGGAATTTTGGATTTTAAATGGTGATACAAATGCATTTATGCTGGGACATCCCAATTCAATAGAGGTAGTCCTGTGGTCAAGAAGTGCCAGGGAAAATGTAATTTTACACTCAGTCACTTTATGCAATGTACGCTTTGCAATATCTGCTTTTTTTTCAGCTTACCCATTTGTCTGAGGAAAATGTAGACTAGTAGTTTTAACTTTGAAGTTCCAGCATTCAGCAAACTGTAAACTCGTGACTACTAACAGGTACGTTGTCTTAGGTTACCAAATGTGGACTGCCAAAATTAGCAAACACTTCTTCAAACTTTTTTATGCCTTCACTTGATGATTTAGCCTAAGCAACTTTAGTTATAACATCATAGAAAGGTAGTTAAACTATCACAAGAATGTTTTTCTTGCAAATTCTAAAATATCTATTGCTAGCTTGCAACTCTCAACCATTTTTTTTGTACCTCAATTACGTACCATAAAAGTAAATGTCAAAAATCATATTTGTGGTACATATGGGTTGCCTAAAAACACCTCGAGGTGCTCGCAGCTGTGTTAATATTATGCTATGAATAAAATATGGTATATTGTGGTACACATGTATTTAAATTATGGTACACTTTTTGAAATTATTTTACATATTCCAAAAGGTACGGTAGACTTTTCAAAATTATTGTGAACATTCCAAACAATATGGCACGCTTGTACCATAATCATGGCATGTAAAAATGGGTGTTAAAATTCAATACTCTTGGATATTGTCATGGGATACTCGATACTATAAAGTATCGAGGGTTCTGAGGTATTGCAGTATCGAGGATCCCTTTCCTTACACCTTGGTATTCTGTTCAAACAGCTAGAACACCGCCTACCACTCTGTCCAATGCTCCTCAAGGGACTGGGTGAAAGGAGCAAAAGGTGCCATTCCTGCTTGGGAGACTGTGAATATTCAGATCACTTTTAGGGAACTGCAACACTGGCTCTACTTTCATGAGGTCAAGTTGTACCTTTAATTTTCCATGCCATTCACCTGGAAGGGAAACTGAGAAAGTTAAGAAGGGCAGCTTGAGCCCCAGAGACTAGCTTGCCTTACAACCCTAAGTCCCAGGTTGCACTTTGAACTTCCACCGAGCAGGGCAGAGTTCATACCACCCACCCTACTGAGAGGCCTCACCCCTCAGAGCTTCCCACATTTTTATTTTCATCCTTAGTTAAACTCAAAGCCACCTTTCACCCCATGGTCGAGACCTTTCTAAGGGGTGATGAACCTTCACTAGGGACTGCAAACCCTTCGTTTTGCGGTCACTCTCCATCAGCCTCCAGCAGTCAGCAGTACTCTGCAAAGCCTAAACGCTACATCAACTGCGAGCATCCAAGGTGATCAGCATCCCTCGCCAAGCCTGGGAAAGTGTCTTCAGCCGGAGTCACACCAGCTGCAGCCCAGTATACCACTAGGTAAAAGTGTGATCAAGAGTCAGCCCGCTAATACGGCAGTGACAGTTGTTCAAGACTGTGTGCCCCTCTGACATGCCACCAAACCTGTCCTGCACACTGATCATGCACCAATTAAAACCTAAGGTGTCCCCATGTACATTGTGGTTCTGGCATCACAAGTAAAAACTGTAAAGGTGACTTCAACATCTAAATCCTCCCTCAAAAGATACGTAACCAGAGTTTGTATATCACTCAACCTGAGACGTCTTAAGTCAATGTTTGACGTTACTAGCTCCAATAAATAATTGTTGTTTTAATTTTTACTCCCCTAGGCATGCGTGAAAACATATGTGTATTGAAGTAAATTGAGTAATATAAATCCTCCAACCTCACTGCAATAAGCAACTAAAAACGTACTTTACACTTGGTAATGCAAGCCACTCAACATTCATACATTTTTTGGTCACAAGGGGAAGTCAAGTATACTGCTGTATGTATGGGTTGGAAGAAGAGTGTGCTGCTGAGAAAGAGACAGAAAGAGGAGAGAATGCGAGGACACAAGGATACCATGCTGGTTGTTGGGTAACCGCTTCCCCTCTAGTCAAACGTGAAAGGGGGGAAGAGTGCCAGAATTGCAGAGTCATGCCCGAAACCATCAGCCGAACTGCACTGCACCACAAGAATGACAAACAGTGGCACATTTTAACATATGTCACACCCAGTTATTACACATTTAGATAAACAACCAGCTTAAAAACAATTATTATGGGAAATAGGGTTGCTGCAACTTTTGCAAAATGTGACGTATTCCCTGACATAGCTGAACATTCCTATAATGCTTAACAAGTCCTGCCTACCCTTAAGAATTTCTATCTCCAGTAGTATCCTCTTGTTTCCCCTTTTATGAATAAATTTGACCTACATATTTGATACTGGTTTGTTTGTATTGTAGGTCATGTTCATTAAATTTAACATAGTTGTCACAAGCTTGCTTGATAACAGCTTAAACTTCCTCATGCTCACTTTCTGTCTCACCAAATGCTACAGTACTGTCAAAGTTTACAATCACATTATGAAGCTTACTGAAAATTGCCTCGTTTTTCTCTTGGAAGCTTACAGGAGTTGTGCACACACAAAATCAAAGTTATAAGAATCTGTGGATATAATATGGTATTGTGAGGCAGCATTTCAGGCTTGACTTTTCATCCAACTTGAAGTGGTAGAACCCATCCTTTATGTCAATCACTGTATGCAGTAGTACTTTTTCCCACACAGCTTATTACAAATGTTACTAAGGGTTTGGATAGGGTATGGTTTCCTTTTCACAACTTTGATAAGATTAACAGGATCAGGACACAACCACAACTGATTGTTTGGCTTTTCAACCACTACAAGTCTACTGATGATACACTCTGGTGAAATGTGATTTACTCATGTTGTTGCATCACTGTACAAGGCACAAAAATTAGTATGCAAACTTGCAATTGTGCAGGGAGCAAATATGAGACTTTCGATAAACCATTTTACTTTATGGCATATTAATAAAGATTGCAGAACAGAACAGATGATATGGATATGTGAACAGAACAGAAGAAGAGAGGATACAGCAGAGGATACATGAAATGTGTATGTGGGACAAAAGACAGTGAAGAAGTCCTAGGGATGGATGGGTGTGGAGTACATAAGGAAGATAGATGAAGAATGGAGCAGAGTGAGAGTGTAGAAGTGATGGGAAACCTATTGCCTTTGCTGCACAAAAAACCTGGCTGGTGGTCAGTACCTCTTCATGATGGTGATGATGACATTATACTGCACTCATTTTCTCTAACCTAATAAATTTTTTTAAGTACAACTATTTTAACTTATAATGCTAAAAATTATTTGAAGACAGTATTGTACCAATTTTATTCCTAACATAAATTAAATTTATAGAGGAGCCTAATAAAAAAAGATGCTTGCATACAAACCTGCAAAATTTTTTAAGTAGTATTTTAGCAAGAACCTACAGCAGAATATTCAGAACTTTTCACTGAAAAGAAGGATGCAAGTAATTTTCTGTTATAGCTGTGTGGTGTCCATAAACAGTTTTTCCTTTGTAAAAATTTTCAAGACTTGTGAACATATTTAGTACAGTACCTTGACCTTGGAGTTCCCAAAATCAGTCACCACCACCATGTCACCAGCTACAGCAATACCAGAGGGTTGATTGAACTCAGTAATTCGGTACTTCCCATCCTTCCCATTTTCTTCTTTTATGCCAATCAGACGCACCATCGAACCATCTTCAGGCTGTAACACCTGAGGAAAGACATGACACTTACTTGGAATTACTTACTTAGCAGGTATTAGGGTCAATCCATATCAAGTGTCCCAAATTTAATTTTTTTGGTTGCTTGACCATTTTAGAAAAAAATATTTTTTTGTGTGTGACCTCCCCAGTGTATCTAGAGTTCAAAACCACAGTATTTTAATTTTATCATGCTTAGTTTATAAATGGTTGCCAAATTTACAGCTTTTGGGAAAACTGTGATAAATTTTTATTGGCTGGATCCAGAGTTCTGAATCAAGTAGCACTGTACTCGTTACGTTCTGGAGTAAATTTATTTGTATTAAAAAATGTTCATTTTGTTATTCTTAAGTCTGAAAATTGTGTACAAAAATAGTTTCAATTTGTGTAAAATATATGAGATTCAGTGGTGTGTAGAGAAAGGAAGGCTTTGTGTCTCAAAGTTAAAATTCACACATGGAAATCCTCTCCATCAGTATTCTATGTCTACTATAAATCAAACCTGAGAAATGTTTCCTTTAGCTTTTATGAGTTCATCAATTTCCAACTTTTTGCAATTTTGGCAAATTTTACATCTAAATATCTCTGGTGGGAAAACTGATGAAAATCTGAGATTACACCAGAATGGAGTCCTGCATGATAGTAAACTCCAGTAAAAATTTGGACTTTGAGATTTAACTGTGAGTGCAGGAACAGTGAGTTCGAAAGGTGACAATTAGGCCCATGTAACAATTATAACATACATTCATACAGGTACACTATTTTTCATATTTACACTTACAATGCATGTACTTTGTTATCATTAGTACAGGAAACTGAACAATTACGTCTGCATTTCTTCATAGTAAAGCATTTATAATTTAACGGGAGTCAGCCAGAATGACTGTTTAGCAACACAGAAATTTCATCACACAGAATGTTAGAAATGTTGTGTGAACATCCAGTAGATTTTGTAAGTTCTCTTGGTGTAAGTTTCCTAAGAATTCTATTAAACGGTACTCAGGTGGAATCCTTAACAGTTTTCTTGAATGATGTACTGGGTCCTGCTGGATGGTAAAATATTACATGGACATCCTTATTTTCTGTGCTGATGTCATTAACTACAGCCAGCCACCATTGTCTATCGTAGATACATGCAACTGTATAATTTATGTCCACATTCAATGGAATGTGTTTGCTGACTTGAAAGTTTTCGAAATTGTCTGCATTCAAAGTAATGTAACACCTTATAGTGCTTTCATTTACAGGCATGAACCTATGAAAATTTCTTATTCCAGTAACTCGCTTGCAGTTTTCAAATCTTTGGTGCAATCGTCTGGCCTGGTTGTTAATTGCTGTACTTTTAACGTACATGTAAGAAATACCAGTTATTTTAGTGCTGCAGTACTGAAACATTTACTCAGGAGTACGTATCTGGTCATGTGCTGTTCTTTGAAGATTCGCTCTTGAAACCTGTCGTATTGTAGTGCCACCAACTCCATCACAGGCATTCTTACCGTGTGCAGAGGCAAAAAGTTCCATTCACATTGTAGGCTGAAATCTTTATTATGATTACAAACATTGATTAAATTCTTTTTGTTCTTGTACTGGTTGGAAGCGTCATCAGAAAAATACACAATTTTTTTGATTGCAGGTAAAGTTTCTTTAATTTGTTTTAAGAGATGACTTTGAAATGTGTGAACTGGCAGTGTGTGATGTTCTAAATTGTCACTGAGTATGCAAACTCTTTTATGTTTAATTTTTTCTCCTTTCCTGTAGTAATAAACGAAAGGGTGTAGAGTGGCTTGGAATTTTACCCAATGAGCATATTGGATTTAATCTTGAATTACAAACGAGTAATTTTCTGCAAAAATCAGCCAAGATCAGGCACTCATATTCAGTCAAATTCATCTTCCTTTCTTTCAGGAACTGAGATTGAGTCTTGTTAATGTAAAGATATTTTTTCAAAGAGACTAACTTTTCTGCCATATCTTCCACGAATTCATCTCTTGGTTTCACAGTTGTGATCATTTCTGCTCTATCAACAGTAACCCACTGTTTGTAGAAAATATTGTCAGGCAAAGGAAAACTTCTTTTCCTAGTCTTTATTGGCATTCATCCATCATACACGAGTAGTTCTTTGAATCACACACTATCATGTTGAGCAATTCTTTTTAATATACATTCAGTCGGGCCCCATCAATCATCAGTTTTACATTTTGATGGTAAAGACACACACATACTGTGTGTGTACCAGACGCCTCTGCTGAAATGCACCACTTTGATCTCAGCTCAGAAAATTTTGACCTACCTACATTGAATGTAGGATGCACTTTCTTAAATTGTATGTACAATTCATTTAGGTTGTTCAAAAGGAGCCTCTTTTGTTTGTGAACTTTTTCTTCGTTGATTTTCACAGCTACAAAGTCTTTTTTCCCAAAGCAAATACGACTGTTTTCATCATCTAGCAGAGTCTAGTTTCTCTACTAGTTCTATGGGGTTAACGAATTCATCACCCTTTTCCTCATTATTTTCATTTTGTCTGGCAACAAATATATTACTGTAGTATGTTGGATACAAAGATTTTCCAGGTACAAGACATAACCTAAAACTTACATCTTGAAAAGTATGGTGTAACTTAATTTCCCTTAGTCCTTTTGAAATTGTAGGGAAGTTAATGTGAAAGGTTGGTAGTGGAAAAAGGCCTACGAAGTAGTGGTGGACATGATGTGATGTGGTGGGTATGTACATGGATCAACATGTGAATGAAAGACATTCAAATTAAATACTACATGGCGCAGTTGGTGAAATGTAACCTATTTGAAGATGTTAGAAGACATTGTTGTATAGTTACATTACTCCTATCTCATTTTCACATTGTTCAATAAGTCAAAGGTCGCACCCACGAGTCGCGTCATTTGAGCTAATGGCAACTGCTTTCGTGCTCCCAGCCAAGCTGTTGCTAGTCGGCAACTTGGGGGAAAACTGGAAGAAATTCCATCAAGTATTTAACGTCTATCTTGAAGCCTCGAATCTGGAATCTGTAGTCACAAAGTGAGTCCTGCAAGATTGTGATCTTCTCGAACGTTGTGGGAGAAGAGGCATTAGATGTTTACAATATGTTTACATTTAGTGAAACAGAGGGTTCAACATTTGCATCTGTGAGAGGATAGTCAATTCCAGCTCGAAACCCTTTAAACCCATTATCTGATTCACCTGATTTCTGATTATACTGAGGGTAAATTCAGAGAAATGAGGAATAAAGTCCCATAGACATTACCTTTCCACAAAGTAGCGTGCGACATTCTCGAACATGATTCACACCCGTACTTAGTTCTGTGCGACTACTATTCCACTTGGATAAAGTTGGTTCCCTTGCAGTCATGAGACTTGCCTAACATAGTAAAAGCATTAAAGACTTTTTTTTCAACACATGGGATCCCAAGCATCCTAGTGGCAGACAACATGCCTTTTGGTTCTTTACATATGAAGGAGTTCAGTATAAAGTATGGCTTTGCTATCAAAACTTCAAGTCCGTACTACCCAAGAAGTAATGAACTAGCAGAACGGGCTGTGGGTATTACTAAAAAAATGTTTAAAAAAAATGCTGTGATCAAAATCTTGACATACAACTCCTGTTACTTGAGTATAGAAACATTCCAGTCTTAGGTTCAAATTCCAGTTCTGCATAGCTTCTGTTCAGCAGAAGAACAAGGACAAAGTAACCAATACATGATAAACTGCTGCAACCTACAATAGTACAAAACTTCTCTGAAGTACAGCAGTAAAAGGATCAAGGGAACATAAATTTGCTATGATAAAAGTACAAAATCCAGAAACATTGACTTTTGAAAAGGCGATAATGTGGTTTATCTTGATCAGGGCATTTGGAAGCCTGCCAGGGTCATTAAAGTGGGTGTTACTCCTAGAGCTTTACTGATACAGGATGAAAGGGGAAGGGTAAAGCAAAGAAATACTTATCATCTTAAGAAATCTGTAGTCACAAGGGAACAACATCCAGTTCTAGGTAATGAAAACAAAGAAAATAAAAAGCATTGTTATTGGTCAAGGGAAAGGAGAATTGTTAAGTGTAGATTCAAAAAACCCTCAGCATAATCAGAAATCAGGTCAATAAGATAACGGGTTTAAAGGGTTTTGAGCTGGGGTTGACTATCCACTCACAGATGTAAATGTTGAACCCTCTGTTCCTGCAGGATGCTGGCCTCTGAGAATTTCTAGGACACCTCGATACCTCAGTGAATATGTGCCGAAATAGTATTTAAGTCAACAGTATTTGTGTTAGTTTTAAGTCAACAATGTTTGTGTTCAAATGAATCTGTAAAGTGCTCTGTATTTGATAAAAAAATGGAGATGTAGGGAAGTTAATGTGAAAGGTTGGTAGTGGAAAAAGGCCTACGAAGTAGTGGTGGACATGATGTGATGTGGTGGGTATATACATGGATTAACATGTGAATAAAGGACATTCAAATGAAATACTACAGAAATCACCTTCTTGTGTACTTTCATCGGGTCACAACAAACACAACCAAAAAGATGATTGTATTTACACAGAAACTTTATTTCATGATATCTACAAACTGTCAAAATACCCTCATTCACTCTCAACTTCAAAAGATTTTTATCTTCCTCACTCAACTCACTTATCAGTTTTAACTCTGTTGGTACATCACCATAAACACTTTTGTGGCATTGTTCTGAAGTGAAAATTTCTATTGAACAGTTACCCTCCATACCGAAATGTAAACAATTGTAATAAGACAAAACATCCAAAGGTAACACAATAGGCTAGTAAATGTGCAGTGTTCCTCATAGAACAGCTATATTTTTATTACTGGCACTTTTCTTTGTATGTATTTTTGATGGTAGGCCTACTCCTCTTTCAATAAGAGATGGGCTAAACAGTTACTTTTAAGTAACGCGTTCCAACGTTCCAGTTACAAGTTGGTAACACGTTCCAGTAATGTGTTATTTTTATAACAGGTTACTGTGAAACCATTTCAACCATTCTCGAAAGACAAAGCACCTCTATCCCTGGCATGCACAGTACACAATTTCTAGGCGTTACATTCTTTATGATAGTTTTATTTACATAGTACAATAATATAATATGATATGGAATACAGAAAATATAAAAAATTGTTGCATGTTGTGTAAATAAAATTAAATGTCTAGCTTATTCGCTTGTATGCCGGGAAATGCCAAATGTGTTTATATGTTCGCACTAATATAAGTTACATGAATCTACGGTAAAGTCTTATATGCATGGCCTTTATGTTATTGTTTGTTAAAAGGAAAATTCACTGATTGAATTAGTGTCGTAAAACAATTTTACTGATTGATTAAGTGAAAGCCAACTGCACCGGCAAAGTAAATATTGTCTGTTTTTTAATCACGTGAAATAATTATGTGAAATAATCAAATTTACGGTAGTTTACTATTTATATTACGCAATTTGCCATAATATAAAAAAGTAAAAAAAAATTTCGGAAAGAGAAAGGTTTGAACTCCAACTCACGTACTCTCTGTGTTTCTGGGCCGGTATCTAACAATCTGTGCTACGTACTCACACAGGAGACAGGAATACGTGAGGGAAATAAGAGTTTTCTAGAATATGGCTTTGACGAGTGCCACACAAATTGTACTAATCAAATAAGTTTAAATTTAGCTTAAAAGTCAAGAACTGTACTGTATTACTTTATATTGTAGTGACTCTAGTTTTAATATGCCATTTACTAGCGTAATAAGCAACGGAACTTTGTTTTTAATCAGATTTATAGTAGAAAATTAGTTGAAAATGTAACACATGCACTTCTATACGTAAAACACATTTTATTTTTAAATCATGGTTTCACAACTTTAATAACGCGTTAAAGATATTAAAAAGGATGCTACTGCATTTAATTAGTAACAAATTAAAGCTTGTTTATACTGATACTTCAATTTTAAGCTAATTGGGATTTAAACATTAGCAGAAACTTTCGGGAAGTTATAAACACTTTGTTTTTCTGAACTTCGGCTCCTCGACATTCCAGAAAATAATGTTTATGCATGCGCAAAGTTCCAAGCCGAGACGTTCCAGAAAATAACTTTTACGCATGCACAATAGTCAGGCGTTGAAACAGTTTCAGAAAATCTTTTACACATGTGCAATAGTCAGGCATCGAAGCAGTTCCAAAAATAACACTATAAAATGTGGAACGTGTTATTTGTGTAATGTGTTACCAAATTGTAACAGTTATTTATAACCGTTATGTTAAATAACGCCCATCTCTACTTTCAATACAACATTTCTTGAAAATATTTTTTTGCATAGCTAATCTTTGCTTAACCATTGTTTATAATGTTGACTGCTGCTTGGAAAGCCATTGTCAAGAAACTTCTTACATTATTATTCTGAATGTGCTGAAATGTATGACTTCTAATTTTTTACTTGGTGTGTTATAGTAAAATTATACTTTTGATACAAATTTTGACTTTTTGCACACAATTTAAGACTTAAGAATAACACAATGAACTTTTTTTAATATAAATAAATTTACTCCAGAACATGCTGAGTACAGTGCTACTTGAGTTAGAACTCTGGATCCAGCCAATACAAATTTATCACAGTGTCCCCAAAAGCTTGCAAACACCACAATTGCAGCATGCAGTCATGTAAATTTGGCAACCATTAAAAAACTAAGTACGATAAAATTTAAATACTGTGGTTTTGAATCCAAGATACACTGGGGAGGTCACACACAAAAAATTAATTTTTTCTAAAATGGTCAAGCAACCTGTGTTGGAGCACTTGATATGGATTGGCTCATTAGTGAAGTGCTAATTACAGGGCTCCAGTGAAAAATTGATACTGTACAATGTATAATTTTGCAATATTTTGTATACAATGGATGAATGGATGGTTTTGGCATATGTTTTGTTGGCAATGAGATTGGAGATGAAACCAAAGCTTCAATCAGGATTGGGGAAGGAAGAGTCCATGGCTGTATTATAAGGCACCATCTCAGCATTTGCCTGGCATGATTTTTGAACACTGTGGGGATCTGAAATCAGAATGGCTGGATGGAGAATCAAACCCATGTTCTCTTGAATGCCTTGAATGCGAGTCCAGTGTTTTAAAAGTCTGCCACCTCACTCAGTTTGTATACATTAGCTATAGCAAGTTATTGAAATATTTTGTTTACATTTAAACATGCATATTTATCTGTCCTAAGTGAATTCCAGAAATTTTAACATAAATAAAAAAATTAAACTCCACATGTGGTTCCCACCTGGAGCAAGGTTGTGTATGGATGAGAGGGGGCTGGATGTAATAAGAGCCGGCTGCTCTACTCAAGGGGCAGAGCTATCGCTCCAGCCAACCGGAAAAATGAATGAGGTGAGACAAGTTAGGGGTAGAGATGCTGAACAATGAAAATGGGGGTGTTGTAGGTTAATTAATTACTCAGCAAACATTTGGTGTCAACTGGCTAGATTTATTCAGTGCCTCATTACAACAACATAACAACACTGCATCTGCCGCTCTTCCTGTCTCCTACCCACTTTACCACTGATCTTTGCATAACACCCACTCGTACCAACTTTATCCTAATTATCACATAACACACATCATCTTTCCCTTTTACACTGTGAAGTACAATACAGAGAAATTGGCACCCTCACATCAGATGTACTGCAGAACAGTCTGTACAATCAGATAAACATTTGTGTCAACCTTACCCTAATTATCACTTAATATACATCACGTAACACATATCATAACACATATCATCTCTTTCTTGTACAATGGGAGTGACCATACAGACATTTGTACAATGTAATTAGTTATTGGTATTACTAAAACACTGTAAAATAAAATAATAAAAAAAAAAAAATTTATGATGTGAATCTGAAATCACCACATAACAGAGTTAAACCTAGGTCACGTGAAGTGAAGCTCTACATGTGTGTACTACAATCTCGACAAACATGCTTGTTTCTAGGTACACATTTACTTTCAACCTGTAAATTATCAGGAGTAACAAACTTTGTAAACTCAGTGCTGGTACTCTATGCTGCATTTGCTTCCTGAGAGCTGAACCCTTTAAATGCTTCCGTGGTTGTATCTGTAGACATTTTATGACTGGATTCACCACTGATAATCTCATTGTCCAAGGAATCATCTGCTACTGGGCTTGCATTATCTGCTAACATGATTCTGTTCTACTGCATTATTTACTATTCTAGTGTTGTCTGTCTCCAAGTCACTGTACTCCAACACTGGATTGTATTTATTTACTGACTAGTTTTTACCCGCTGCTTCGTGCACGGCCTCACTATTGGATGCTCTACTCACTGGGCTACTGTGGTCCCACTATAGGGTTCTCTACCCACTGAGCTACTGAGACTCCACTGTCGGGTTCTCTACTCACTTTGCTACTGTGGCCCCACTATAGGGTTCTCTACCCACTGTGCTACTGCGGCCCCACTATCGGGTTCTCTAGCCACTGGGCTACTGCAGCCCCACTATCGTGTGCTCTACCCACTGCGCTACTGCAGCTCCACTATAGTGTTCTCTACCCACTTTTCTGCTGCTGCCGCACCATTGGGTTCTCTACCCACTGAGCTACTGCGGCGCCACTATCAGGTTCTCTACCCACTGAGCTACTGCTGCCCCACTATTGGGTTCTCTACCCACTGAGCTACTGCGGCCTCACTATTGGGTTTTATACCCACTGAGCTACTGCAGCTCTTGGAAAGGCATCTAAGACAGTCCATAGACAAAAAATAAAGGAGAAATTTTAAACAATGCTTTTTTATGCAGTAATCCTAAGAAAAGTTTAATCCAGTACCTATGTACATCCCTAATCATAATTTTTTTGGAACCGTTGGAGATATTTTCGTGGGATAAAAAGTAGCCTATGTCACTCTCTGGACCTCCAACTATATCTGTGCACAAAATCACGCCAATCCATTGCTCCATTTTGACGTGAAAGAAGGACAAACAACAAACAAACAAACACACTTTCGCATTTATACAGTAGTAAGGATTGTTTTATATCTCTTGTCATTCTCGTGACTAGTTTCCCATTATGATTGGAAACCCAGTATGACCTAGGCGTCTGGTGCTTGCTTACCACTTTCCCTGTTTTCCAATACTTGTCACCACAAGTTCTTTCTACTACATTTTGTCCTACTTCAAATTCTACCTCCTTCCGACTGGCTGTTTTGCTGTACCTTATTTTGGTTCTCCCCTCCCTTATACATAGCCAATCGTAAATCCCTTCCTGAACTTTTGGCTTAAGGTTTTCTACTGAAACTGGTAAGCCTGTGCGCAATGTGCGACCGTTCAACAGTTGCAATGGTGATGCTCCCAGCCCTGGAATTGGCTGTTCCTGTATGCTCTGAGTGCATCACGATAATCTGTGTTAGTGTCAGCACATTTATGCAGCAATTGCTTGGCCACGTGAACCCCTTTTTCAGCAAGACCATTGCTCTGTGCATAGCGTAGAAATTCGGTTGAATCAAATGGGATATTGTCTGATAACAGAATTTGTGGATCCCTTGTACAGAAAACACATTCTTACATGCATCAATTACGTCATGTGCCGTCTTATCTCACATACATACTAGGCTATGTCAATCAATTTAGAGTATGCATCCATTAATACCAGGTAATTTTGACCACCAAAATTCCAGAATATCAGCTGACACCCATTCAAATGGGAGCCTTGGGATTTCTCAAGACTGATAGATGTGTTTTTTTGTTCCTAGGTACACATTTTTCACATACCCTGCAGTGTTTTACATAATGTTCAACATCCTTAGACCAACCTGGCCAAAACATAATTTTACCTGCTCTAGCTCGACATCTCTCAACTGCACAGTGGCCTTCATGGACTAATCCCAACATTTCTTGCCTGGCACAATTAATCTATCTTTGAAGAAACTAAATTCTCTTTCATAAAGATTTCATCCCTAAGTTGCCAATACTAATGTACCCTAACGTCTACTTGCTTATTATGTTCCGGCCAACCCTCAGACATATAATTTTTAACCAAACTCAGTTCTGGATCTCCCTTAGTTTCTCTGTCAAACTGGGCTCACCTACCAGGCATAGGGGATAGGTATTTAGACATAGAGTGTAGTGTACCATGTGTAGCATTTCAGGATCTTCAATGACATGCTCATCTGTGTACGACCTAGATAACAGATCCCAGATATGCATTTCTTTTCCCGGCAGATACGTCAAAGACAGATCATATGGCAACAACTTGAGTCTCAGTCGCTTCAAACGAGTCTAACCTATTTTTCCCAATTGGTTTAATCATGAGGGGAACCAGTGGCTTATGATCAATTAGGACCTGAATGTGATAATCAAACATCCATTCGTGAAACTTGGTTACCGCAAATACTATTACAAACATCTCTTTTTCTATTTGTGCCCAGTTACACTCACTGCCTGTAATTGTAATTTTCCACGATGCAAACGCTACTGGCTGTCTTTCCTGCAGCAAGCATGCACCTAACCCTGTCTGTGATGCATTACACTGAACAGTTATTGGGAGGGCAGGATCAAAACTGTGTAAGCATGGGGCCTAACATATCATTTCTTTTAGACTGTTCAGGGCAGCTTCGTGATGTGGGAGCCACTGCCATAACGTGTCTGCTTTTCTTAGCTCCTGCATTGGTTTTTCTACATCTGACATATTTTTTAGAAAAGGTCTGACATAGTTCAACATACCCAATATGCGTTGAAGTTCTTTAAGATTCTTTGGCGACTTTATCTCCCTTAAGGCCTTAACTCTTTCTGGATTTATTGCCATTCCCCCCTCAGAAAAAAACATGCCCCAAGTATGTAACCTCATTTTGTTTTAGCTGAACCTTATCAGGATTAAATTTTACTCCTACTTCTCTAGCTCTTTTAATTACTGCCTGTACAGCAATAGCATGTTCCTCCTCAGTTTCTCCAAAACAAATCAGTTCGTCAATGTAAGAAATACAATTAGGAATGTCCCCAAAGTTGCTATCCACTTCCTCCTGAAATACTTCTGGTGCTGATACAAGACCATATGACATTCTAGTGTACATGTAAATGTCAAAAGGTGTGGAAAACATAAGAAATTTACTAGATCCCTTACTTAACTTAAGCTGAGAAAACCATTCCTTAAAATAAAAAACAGAGTAACACTTTTTTTTTATTCAGTTTATCCTGAACATCTTATAATTTTTTGATTACATGTAATTTCTTAAAGATCACCTTATTCATTTCAATTGGGTCGAAACAAATTCTTACTTTTCCATTTGGTTTGTCAACTATGACAATATTGCTGATGCAGCCTTCAGGATCCAGTTATGATACTTTAACTATTACCCCTGCAGCTCTTAATCTATCTAACTCATTTTTGAGGGGGCCCAGCCTTGACTTAGCCACCTTCCTCAGGGAATGTTGAAATCTAGGTGCATTTGCTTCTACTTGGATGAAGTGTTCCTTTGGAAATACTCCTAACCCACTAAACACACAACACATCATTATGTTCATAAACAAATTCACCTTTCGTTTTATGGCTAGTCAACATATGTACGTCTTTCACAAACCCCAAATCTGAACAACCTGACAAACCAAGCAATGGAGTCGATTTCAAGTCAACAACATAAAAATCTAAATACATTTCCTTGCAACCCACTACACAATGCAGATTCACTACACAGGCTAGCTTCAACTTTGCCCCTCCATACGCTTCCAGTATTACATTTGTGGGTCTTACTTTCAGTTGCCTGTCTATTCTCTTGAAAGTTTCAATAGGCATGACATTCACCTCAGAACCTGTATCAATTTTTATTTCTACATATTTATCCTCTATTGTCACCCCTTCTCTCCATTCATACCTCCTTTTAGACCTAATGTCCCCTTGTTTTACAGGCATGTCACTTGTATACACTGTATACTCTTAAACTATGCAACTGAAAACAATCATCCTCATCACCACTTTGATTTACATGTACCTCCCTCACCAGTCTGATTTTGCAACCCACTGCAAAGTGGTTCAGACGTCCACACTTGTTGCACTTTTTACCCCATGCAGGGCACTCTCGCCTTTTATGAGTACTATTGCATCTTGAGCACTTAAACTCACCCCCTTCGTCTGTTGTCCAACACCACTCTTACCTTGAATCTCCATACTGTACTTCAGGCGAGGTGAATATATAGTATGATTCCCGGCCATTCTTCTCTGAACTGCATCCATTGACATAGGTTGATTTGCAGCTAAAGTTGCATTGATTTGTTCAGCTTGTAGTTTGCTTGCTTCCATGGTGCGACAATACTGGGCAACCTTATCAAGGGATGTGTCTTCTAATCGAAGCAAGGTTTCTTGAAGACCTCTGTCTTCACATCCTTGTATGATGCGATCCCGAACAATACTGTCCTCTTGTTCTTCATACTCACAGTTGCGTACCAGTGTTTTGAGTGAGGTTAGGAACTGGTCAAATTGCTTGCCTTCTGCCCACTGTC
Organism: Dryococelus australis; assembly: GCA_029891345.1. Lineage (NCBI taxonomy): Eukaryota > Metazoa > Arthropoda > Insecta > Phasmatodea > Phasmatidae > Dryococelus > Dryococelus australis. The sequence continues at coordinate 96,049,712 of CM056994.1, forward strand.
TTTGGGAGAACTTGAAACGTTCGTATGTGGTATTCTTCTTCGGTGAGCACAATCATTAAAGGCAGCTACCACATATTGAAATTTGTTTTTGTTGCTTCCTGCCTCTCCAGAAAATTTGAATATGTTGAAGGTGTGCAACGCATCATCGCCTATGCAACTGAGCAGTAAAGCTGACTTGACTTCATCGTTACACATAGTTTGCTCTGCAGCTGTCAAATAGAGTTCGAATTTCTGATAAAAAATTTCCCAGTTTGAGGCTGCATTCGGCCTATTAATATCTACCGGGCCCAGTGGTGGCAGAAGCAAAGCCCAGGTAGCAAACATATGCCGCTGCCGATCAATTAATTGGTTTCATCACACATTTTGTTTATTATCCACACGACTGTGCCAGGTTAATTAATTACTCAGCAAACATTTGGTGTCAACTGGCTTTATTCAGTGCCTCATTACAACAGTCAACAACACAACAACATTGCATCTGCCACTCTCTCTGTCTCCTACCAACTTTACCACTGCTTCTTGCATAACACCCACTCGTGCCAACCTCATCCTAATGATCACGTAACACACATCAGGGGGAGGAAACAGGAGATCCTAGAGGATGGAAATGGCAAAATGGGCGAGCCTAGAGGAAACCTCCACACCACAGCAATGGCCACCACATGAGAACATCCCCCCATCCAAAAATTTCCCACCTGTTGGGACCTGAGATTAAACTGGACACTTTAGAGATGGGAGGTCAATGGCTAACCAACTGAGACAGCTGTGGGTCCAAAACTCTAACACAAAATCAATAAGTAGGTGTTTAGGCTCTTCTCATGGAAAGTGTATCGTGAGAATAATACCATGTTGCAGATATTTGAGCTATACTACCCCTGATTTTACACTTTCCTGTATTTTACACCTTACTTTCTTTACTCTCGTGTAATGCGAATGCAGTGAAAATTTCCCTTTTTTATACTTTTCTGCATTTCACAACTTTTTTTTTTTGTTCCTTAGGAAACGTAGAAATGAGGTTTTACTTAAGTATTCATGACATCAGTTTCCTGGGTTGGCCTGACAAATTCTACAACAAATACTGGTAAGCACACACCAAATTTGTTTAGTTTCTAATGAATTGTTGTCAAATGGTAGAATATTGGAGCAAAAGCTAATTATGTATGAAGGATAAGGCGATGAAATGAAATGTTGCTTAAAGATGAGGAAGAGGGAACTCATGCATGTAAGAGTGACCACTTGTATGGTCTGTTGCATGGCAGCATATGGCAGGACTAGTGAAGCAGTCTCACTCTTTCTGTTGAAGGATGTGTCCTGCTCGCTGGCCATCCATATAGTCTGTTTAGGGGTTCATTACATATTTTTGGTGACTATAGGCATGGGATGCTTAGTATTTGGCTGTGGTAGTCACCTACAGAATGCTGGCCCCAAACTGTGGTGTGACAGCTGGAGGAGGTTAGTAAAATATGAGGTCTGGACCTCGCCTCAGGTGGGAACCCCAAGCAGATTTTAATTTTTTTTATTTGTGTTAAAATTTCTGGAATTCACACAGGACAGATAAATATGAATGTTAAAATGTGAAGCATTTTAAGCCACCAAGTGTAATGACACTAAATCAAATACATTAAAAGGGTTGGTCACAATACCTGCTCGGTAAGTGTGGTAAACAAGGGCTTTAACCTTGATGCCCAATTAGGTAGGGATATCACCCAGTACTCGCAAAATCTGAATTACCTCCCTGACGTCATCTAAGAGCACTCACCTGTCCCTGGCTAGCTCATTAGTGGGATTGTCTCTTCACGTTGGGATGTCTCATTAAAGATTGTGTGGATTGTGAGCGTTCCTGTTGGATGGATGACTTTGGGAACCCCTAGATTAAATTTTACTTTTAAAGTTCTGCTAGATACAGTATGAGTACAGGAGATGGTGGTGGCCTCCAAATGGAGCAATGCCAGTATTGCGGGGATCGTACCACCAAGGCACTACTCTCGTTTGGGCAGGATGCTGGTGTACAATGTGGAACATGTGGACTTACGTGTTGGCACGAATTCGGGGGTCACGCATACTGTAATGGGACGACGCTTTACCTGCTGTTCACGAGGCAGCAGCTCCTTCCTCTTCCTCTCTGACTGGTCTGCTGGGGCGGCCCGCTGTGGAACAGTGGCCGACTCTGGTTGCGGCGGAAGAGGGCTCTCGCTGATTGCATGTTCTTGTGGTATGTGAGGAGAAGTGGTAGTGTGAGGTTGTGGGAGGCGAAGGGGATTTGTATCCCACTACGTCTGTTTTAAGAAGGACAATTAATAAATGATCTAATGAAATCCTGCCTGCTACTCTAGTAGGCAGGGTGAAAAGAGAATCATCTTCTTGTGTCTCAGGAGTTAAATTATTAATTTCTCTTTCCAAATTTCTTACTGATGGTTTTAAACGTAACTTTGCCCACTCCTATGGCTTTGCGGCAGAAGGCTGAATTAAAAGAACTGTTAAGCAAAGCACGTAAGACAAAGTCAGGTATGACAGCAACCCTATTGTGTGCTCCTAAGAAGACAGCTGATTGGTGTAACACACCGTATAACTCCAGTCTGACTGTTCTTTAGCCAAGGCGGAACTAAAGAGCCGTGGTTGCACTTGGACAGTCAAACCTCTTAAATGTGGTGAGTTCCTAGTGAAGGGCTCCTCCGAAGATTAGCCACAGCAATACAACTTGCATTACCTTGGCTAAACTCGGGCTGCTGCTAGATTGGTGTGAGTCTGCTGTTTGGCTAGATACGCGTGGCTGGCGTTACCTTACGTATGACTGAAAGTTAACTCTATTCAAAATATAACAATACTCAAAAGGGACAAAAGGTTTCAAAACTCTGAATAATAAGAACCATCAAAATAGATTGGAAATTAATACATTTAGAACAAGATGTATTAAAAGAAAGCAAATGTTACATACACATGGGCTGCATTCTCCTATAAAATATTAAAATAAAATATTTTACTTATGCAGAAGTTGAACAAAAAGCCAGTTGAATGCAACCTGGTAAAAAGACATGAACGTGTTGTAATTTAATCAAATTTTATATTTTAAATAATATAATAAAATTAATTAAAATAGCATCAACGGTAATCTTAATGTTAATTAGGTTGGAATGTCCTGAAGGGACTTAGACGTGTCTTCAATAAAGGTGTTCCTCACCTGACTGGTGAGCAGGCAGCCTGACTAGGGCCTTAAGATGGTGTCCAGAAGGGACATGTCGCCGTGACCTGCAATACCTGGTTGGACGAGGAGGAGAGGTATTGAAGGAGTGATTAGGATGATGTGCTGGACCCTCTGGTGTCCGATGATGACCCTGGAGCTGCTGGATGGAGGCACCTGAAGAAGTTGAAGGCCTTGGGTTGGTGCCAATCCTCCGGGAGACTGCTGGAGGCAGTGGAAGAAGTTGCAAACCTTCTGGAAGATGGTGGTTCTCCGGAGCCGTCGTCGTCGATTACTGGGCCTTCCGTGGTCACCGGTGTGGGTGAGGGACTCTACCCTGGTGGTAGCACTGTTGGCTCTCACAGCCAGACGGTGCTGCAATCACTCCTGAGGCCTAGGCTGGGGTGCCTTTTATAGTAATTTTTCCAGCTTCTTGGTGCTCAGAGGGGAGCGGGGAATTAGTCCCGCCTCTCAGGGGTGGAGCTCGTGATGTCACATGCATGAAGCATGGATCCTTATCTGCGGTGGCACTCGGCATGAGGCGTTGACACATCTTGCCCTGATGCTCTCGTGGAGGCCATGAGTTTCTGGCAGGTGGCTTACATCCCTAGCGTGGCACGAAATTCAAAGCTTGTGCTGTGCATTTAGCGGGAGTGGCAAAGTAGTAGCAGTGTTACTTCGGAGAGGGGCCTTGATGTGACAACTTTTAGTAAAGTTTGGTACATGGTAAAAGCAAGGAACACGTATTTTTTAAGTGAATTGAGTTGCTGCCAACTAGGGTTGGGTGATGTGTCCTACCTCCATTACCGTTTTTAATTGGGAGTGACTAGCCCCTTGGAGAATGGTCATCTGAGATGGGGTGCGGTCATTTATTATATGTGCGCTTTCGCTAAGCACGAAAGGCACCATGCATCAAAAGTAAACAAAATATTTCAATAACTTGCTTTTATTTCTGCTCTTTATCATTTTATCTATTTCAATTACATTTTTCTCATAAACTAAGGGCCTTATGCATTTTTACGAAATCATATTTTCTATTTAGTTTTGGTCACAGATTTGTGTAGTACAGTCCATATCCACAAATTACCTGAGATGCTGTATAGCAAAATCGCTGTGCAGGTATGCTCACAGAAAGTAAGGTATTTCCTAGTCTTCTCCCAATTTTGCAATCTTGGAGGACTGCTGACATGTACTGGTAAATGCTTGTGTGTAAACAAAAGTGGGAGAAACCAATAATTGTTGAATCCAGGATGCAAACATGCATCATGATACAGTGGACTCCCTACCTACCATATTTCAGGGGACTTTCAAAAAATTTTCAAACATCCAGAATTTCAGTAGATGAGGGTCTGACATGTACATCAATAAAATACTATTTCTAACCTTATAAATCTTCATGCCGAGTATAATGAGAGCAGTATTTAACATTTAAACTGAGAGAGAAAATGGGAGGACTGAGTAAACAAAAATAGTTAACTTTTTTCCCAGTTTACTGGGCGAGACTTAACTCCAAATGGGGCTAGTGCAATGTGTGGTGTAGGTGTTGTCTTTGGGTAACATAGACTACTTCTAAACATAAGTGAGAAAATATTCCTTTCTAATATCTCGGGGCTCGTGGGGTTTGTTTGAATGGAATATTTTACACTCCCAATACCACAGTACTCTCAGCAACATTAAATAAAATATAAAGCAAATCAGCCTTGCTGGGTTGGCACAGAAAACACACAACGATACACATGCAGAAAAATCATTCAGCTCAATGGTTAGGCGCCAGGCGCTTAGCAGTGTGCAATAAAGATAAGTCAGGTGGCGTCAGTATGCTACAAACTCAGTATCATCAAACTGAGGAGTGGTTAGCACATCAGTAATACTTTCAATCAGAGAGAATTTGTGGATAACCATTCCTTTGATTTTGATAAGGCATTGGCATGTAAAGACATGATTAAACTCATCATAGGCACACAACTCAGGTTCCATATTTTAGCAGGATTTACTTAAAATTCAATCTAGATGACACACATAATAATACAACATAAAACAACTTAAATTATACCCTTGTCACACTCAAGCACTAGAAATATGAAAAATAGAATACCCTAATCAATTACAAACCATTATTGTGTATTCTTAAACCTCCCAAGTTATCACCTTGTCATTAAGATTAAACAACATGTATGAAATTTTGATTTGGTCTGGGTATGTAGTGATTTTATGAATGTGCAAAAAAAATTACAATAAATTAAGTAGAACCTTTTAGTAATCAGACTCTCTGCAGCAACACTGGATAAAATCATGATCGGGCCAAATCAGTTCTTTAATTTTACTGGTGATTATTCATACAGAAGTTCCGAAATTGTAACTTGCCAGTCTTTTGCATTTTATCGAGAAAGCTGCACTTTCAAAGTTAATACTGCATCAGTTCAATTTAGACTTAACCATTTCTTCTAAAAACACAACCAAACATCACCGATGCTCGGATGGCATACCTCCTTTCTTACGATTAAGCTGGCCTTGTATTACCATGGGTCGATGGTTTGAGTCCCGGGCTGAATTCAGAGTAATCAGCCTCGGCATCCTCGGGTTCGTGTGGCACAATCTTCACTCATCCCCTAGCCTAGTATCACTTCTTAAATGATGCTGAGGACTCCTCATAAACAACTCTCTTAGAACACAAAATAATCAGCCTGACCCATCGAAGCAGTCCCTTGAAAAAATCAGTGGTTTGGGACTTCCTTGCAGAGCTGCTAGTTCACATGGCTGGTTAAGACATACAAGAAGAAGCGTTGCTTCTCTTACACCCACGCTTCCACATAACAATGTAATTGAAACAATGTATAATGCTAGAACTGTTAATTGGCTGTTTCGGCGATTTCAAATAAATGTCCAATCGTGATATGTAATGTGAAACTGTTCGCTCGACTGCTAAAAGTGTAAAATAGTGTTCATAAAGCAGCACTCAGAATAACCTCAAGTGAAATAAAATATATTCCCACACTGAAAATTATGTTCTACCCAGTTTTAGGTTAAGTCCGTAGGCAGTTCATTTTAGTTGTAAGAATCACTAACCAATATTATTTAAGAGTCCGTGAAAATATTTTCTGTAAATAAAAATATTATAATGTTACGAAAAAAATAAGCATTGGGGCTTTCAAGTGTAAACAAATGGACAATCAGAAAATATAAACAACTAAATTTAAACAGAAGGTAATCAAACTGAGCGAAGTCTGCAATACCGTGTATTACAAGTAATTTTTCTGTGAATAAAGTATGCTAATAAACACATTAAAATTGGGAATTTTTAAATAAAAGCATTACTGTATATAATACACTAAAAAAGTTTTTTCTCAGATTGTTTATATAACATCACAAAATACTTTATCAAATTGATTGTAATCTCACACCAAATGCAAGCCATCCAAAAATAAACTGAGAGGTTATTGACTGGGCAGTGTGTTCATAGCAGGTGAGATGGAAAAGAGGAAGTTACAGTGGTGGGAGAAGTGAAACAATTTACCCTCCTCGTCCAAACTGATCAGCACACAGAGGGAGGACACAAGGACCCCTCATTGGTTTCTAGGCAACTAGCTGCCTCCCAACCAGCCATGTTAAGGTGTGAAAACGAGCCCTGCTGAATATTTCAGAGAACAGCTGAAGTTTACGCAATCCATGCCACATAGCTACATCAATCTACACTAACTTTGGTGACTGTGCTCATGTCACAAATGTGTAGTTAAAGTAATTAATATTATTTCACTTTAAAAAAAGGGTGATTTTGAGACAGCAAAGAATAAATAAGGTTATTAAAATTTATTTCTTTATGGTTTTCAATGATTAATAATTCAAAATCATGTTGTCTGATTTTACTGTACATTTACGCCTGTCGTGAGTTACGCTGAGCTCAGGCTCGGTGCTTGCGTGTTATTTGACAGCAAAAGGTGTCAAATAGACCCTTCCAGGATATCAGTTTATTCAGATGATGTGTGTCTATTGAATAAATTTATAAAAATCTTCTGATTTGTCTGCAAGAAGCTACTGAAAAAAGAACTTCATATGCTTGGTAATATGAGTCGCTTGATGTTCAAACGATTTTTGGTGACAAAGAAAAGTCAAGTGTATGCTTCTGGGCATATAAATTTATTTGGAAGATGCTGCCTATTGAGTTAAATTAATATTTCATTTAAAAATCATGTTGATTTTATGTCAGATATGATTAAACACCAACTTATAGGGGGGGGGGGGGAAACTAACACAAAAGAAAACATCTACACAATACAATTCTTCGTTAAAATATATTGCCTAATATTTTCGGGCAAAACCATTTGCTTTGAAAGACTAGTGATGATAGGTGAAACTATTTTGAGTAACGGATAATCTTGATAAAATGTTTAGAGCCGGATTACCATCACATACTACTAACTGCTGGATTATATGAGGTCAGACTCAATGAAGCACTTGACCACTCTGTGGTGTAGGGCGTTTGACAGGATGATCATGCATCATTGAACTGAGATCATCTACTATACCAATTGCCCTCTCACCAGGCATGCAAGAGGAGGAAGCAAATGTGCACTGCTGAGAGAGAAAGGATGCAGCTTTTTTTTGCTAATGTAACAGCTTTCCCTTTTGCCGGCATGTAAGTGGAGGAAGAAAGGTGTGATGCTGAGAGACCGAAAAAGAAGAGAGAGAAGAGCAAGGATGCCATGCTAGTTACTAGGTAACCACTTCCCCTCTCAACAGGCATGTAAGGGGAGGAAACAGGTCAGGCGGTAGACTCATAGAATTGCCAACACCATCAACTGAACAAGGGAGTACCGTGCTGCAATGATGATAAATAGACGCACATTTTAACATATTTCATGCCCAATTATTAGATGTTTGCATACACAACCAACATAAAAATTATTGTTGCACGAAATCTTAAGTGAAGGGGCCGAAAGATATTTTGAGCAATGCAATATCCAATAAACGATAAAAGCGGGTTATTTTTTTAACATTATTTATATTGGAATTTTTCCAGGACCACTGAAAATGAATGGTGGATATGGTTTATTGGTACATGCATTTACGGTACATCGAGTCGATTGTGGATTGTAAATGTAAAGGCAAACCACACTCAGCTACATTTATTTGCCAAAATGTGAGCACTGCAAATTATCATATACTATGAACTGTTGATGTTCCAAGCAATAATCCAGATGTTTCACAACAGGAAGTACAGACAAAAATTATCAAAGTGTTTACCATCTAAATGCTTTGAACCATAAGTAAAAACCAATTGTTTTCATTGAAAAGGATGCTGCAGGGCAGTGGCACTGACTTCAGGGGAGCAAGGCTACTTTTGCTCACCCAAAATTTACCTAGGAGGGGCAGAGGTAAAAAAGTCTTTATATTTTGCAAAATATGTGATGAAACATCCGATGTCAGTAGGAAAGAACATTTTGCTTAAGATATGTTGCAGATTCTTTGGAGAGATAGGAGCTTTTTTTGGCCTTTATGAAACTGAAAGTACAACTTCTTCTGCCCTATTTAATATTATATGTGACATACTTACTCGCTTTGGTTTGCCCGTCACAAATTGTAGAGGTCAATAGTTTGATGGTGCTGCCAATATGTCTGGTGTGTATAATGAGATGCAAGTAAAAATATTAAACATGGAAAGAGAGTTTTATATGTACATTGCTTAGCACATTCATTAAAATTGGTGGTACAAGATGCAATATTGTCTATCCCCAGATGTAGAGATGCACATGATATAGTCAAAAATATAGTTGGCTATGTGCGAGACTTCCCTAAGGGGTGCACTGAGTGACATCGTCCAGTTAAGTTGGTAATGAAGGATGGAAAGTAGTTCCATATCTTAATGTTGAATTATAAGTGTTAGGTAACAATTTGTGATAATTTAAATTATTTCTTTCTCTTTCTGTTCTTTTAATGCACCAAAGTGTAAAAATTAGCAGATTTGTAAAATGTTTACTTTTCAAATAATTTCACAGTTTCACTTGACCGACGCATGAATAAAGTGATGAGGCCCATGGCAATGTTAATTTCGCATAGCAGAACAGATATTAGTCATAGAGCCATCAATACTCTCCCCAGAATAAACCGCTATTCTTCCTTGACCCTCATACATCACGTTCAAAAGCCAGAGCACCACTCAGCCGCAACCGGATTTGGCCGCTGTTCCACAGCTGATCGCTGCAGCAGCACCTACAGAGCAGAGGAGAGCTCCAAAGCCTGCAGATTATGAGGTAACCCATTGGCGTGGTTTACTTTCCACTGTTGGAAATTTTGTTCCACTACGTAAACCTACCCGAACCATAATCTACGCTAGCACCTTGCCTAAAAGGGTTTAAGGTCCTTTGGGCATGTTCTATGCAAAACTCACACTTAAGAAATTGAAGTCCACCCAGACCACTCATACACCCATGGTGTATGAGAGTATGTACACTTAAATTCAAGGTAATCATCGGGGTCAGTATCCCCAAGTCACCGACACCTCACACATCACAAGACAAGTTAACCCTCCTCATTGTCTCTCACCCAACGTGGGCAGAACCCTTTCTTGTGCTAGCCCGGGTCTTGTGTGCATTTCCTTAAGGTGATTTCGTAGATGAGTGTTTGGTTTAGTGTACTTTCCTTTGTGTTGGCATCCGAGGTTTGAACCCTCATCTCACCGACCATCTCTGGTACGGTGCTGTGCCAACAGTCTTAGGTACAGGATGGGACCAAACCCTGTACTGGGTGGTAGGGTGTTTGGGGACTTGAGCTCTCACTTGAACTTCATCCCTTTGCACGCTCCGCAGTGCTTCATTACTTTGTAATGTTATATCCTTAATTTCGGTGAGTTGAGATGAAATTTGTTTTAATGTATTATGAGCAGTAAAATGCCTTTTTTTTTCAATCTTCATTTTTATTGTGTTTATTAGTTATACTGTATTTTACGCACATTATATTGAACATGAAGTTTAACAATAATAATAAGGTGATTGTATTTTATTGATGCACATGTCAGTTCCTCAGTTACTGAAATCCTGGAAATATGGAAATATTTTGACAGTCCCCTGAAAATGGTAAATAGAGAATCCACTGTACTCTAATGTACTAATGCTTACTCTGTCCACATAAATAAGTCATAGATAGAATTGCTGAGTGTGGTCATATAAACAGTTATAAGAAATGGACAAGAGTAAGCTGAACATCATGATAGCCACTCAGTGAACACTGAAATAGTCCAATTTTACATGTGATATTCAATGGATGTTAGTTGTAAGGTACAGTGGGATCAAGCTAGTAATAGGGAGTTTTAAGTGGAATTTGTTTTCCTTGCACATACGTAGTCCATTACAAAATGCTTAAGTATGCGATAAAAAATATTTTGCTGTTGGAACTATGGGAAATTTTGAAGACTTGGTGTTCTGGTTTCGTCATGAAGCTCAAATGTGATGACTCTTTGGGAATATCAAGAAGTCTAGGTAACCAGTGTACACCAGTCAGATGTGTGAACACAGACAATGTAGTACTGAACATTGTGCCATGTGTATGAACAGGAGGTATGTGGCTACCTGCAGGCGGTCATTGTTGGTGTCGCACACATAGAGCAGCGTGTTGCCCTTGGGGTTGTCTGGGTCTGGGCCGACTGCAATTCCTTCTGGGGACCTTAGTTGGCTCTCCCCGTGCCCTCTGGAGCACAGCGTGCGAGAGAAGTTGCCTTCCTTGTCAAACACATGAATGCAGTGGCCCCACTTGTCTGAAACATGTTTAATTGGCCTGCATTTACAAACTACAAGCTACATATGGCTTCTAACATCACTGTGAAAATTTGTGTCAGAAATGTGATGGATGGACATTGCAGATCTGACAACTGTAATGGTGAGAAAGTGAATTTGATAATTACATTGTATCACATAAAAGTGGATTCACAAACTCACTGAACATGAGCACAGGATACAGAGATGTGCCAAAAATGCATACACTGTATAACTGCCAGTGCTTACACATTCTGTGCTTACACATTCTCTCTTTTATTCTAAATGCTCTCTCCAAACCCAAAAATTGCTGATGCAGTACGAGAAACATAAATGCAAAGATACGACATGTGATGCTATTTTCGACTATCTTTTTTTTGTATCGTCTTCTAATCATCACGTACACATGCCGTCAATCGACGGATATACAAACCCCGACTGGGTACTTCCAAGGCTAGTAACAACCTCCTTGGATAACACAAGAAACTCAGAGGACTGTTTTGCAGCCTTAAAGGTAGTCACGTGATTGCCCTGCCTACAAAACATGTGAAAAGCAGAGCCAGCCGGCAATAAAAGCCAAGTCTGCCGCTAAGCGAGCGGCGGATACTGCCTGCACAGCTGCCATACCACCCTGCCGAGAAATGGCAGTACAGTACCTGACCCAAAGTGAGTGGCCAAAGATAGCTAAAGTAAGAGGACCTGAAAGACACGCCGGTCAGCAGAATATAATGCAGTGCACATGCCAGTAATATCAGTTGTTGCGGTAGCTCGCCTTAGCACAAGTTGTGACAAGGCTCTCTACCCTCAGCCATCCTCTTGAGGACCCTCTATGAGAATCTCTAATGTACTCTAGCAACTGTCACCTATGCCTTCAACCATCCCTGTAAGCTCTGAAGAGTCGTTGCTCTTCCCCCCTAGACACTTACGGTCTAGCATCACCACATCCCCACACTTACACCCAGTGGTGCCCCAAGTCCCTTCAGGACTAACAGACTTCAGTTAGGATTTAGTTGTTATCACTGCTACCTAGTTGTTACTCTACCCACTCTTCAGGCTCTGCCCTTCAGCAGGCCTTTGCTTTTCAAGCTGACAGGCATCTTCACCTGTCTTGCCACCCAACCAATTCCGTAGGTTATCCTTTGGAGTGATAGAAGTAGGAGATAGTATAGTTCACTGTGTTATATACTCAGGGGAATATAACACCTATTTTAATCCAACTACCTCTTTTCTTCATCTCAAGCGAACTGTGAACCACACCCATCCTGGTAATCATTTCCTGCAAGGGAGTGGCAGGAGATCGCAAGATTTCAACCAATTTCTGAAACTAGAGTAGGACTGTGGGCTGTCAACTAACCAGAACTTCATGTATGTCAAAACACCACATATTCAACGGCCACCCATACTGTGAACCAGGTGCACAAAGGCACCTGGTGCGCACATATGGTAGAGTCCCAACTACTAGCAAAACACATCCCTCCCCTCCGTTCCCCAGATGTTGCTGATCGATACATTTCACCAAGCCCTCTTTGTTTCCGTTTAAGGCAGAGGCTAGCGAACTACAGTCAGGGGGAGGAAAAGGAAAAAGGCGATACTTTTTTTTTTTTAGAGAAGGGTAGTGTCACATTCCAGCATGGCAAATAAAAACACCATATCACTGCTGAAAGGAGAAAAAATAAAAACGAAGCCAACACAGGCAAAAAGAATAAAGGAAACCTGCCCCCCACCAGCATAAAAAGCAAAAAATAAAAAAGGAGGCCTGCCCCCCACAGCAGAATGTCAACACATTCTTTTAAAGTCTGTAGGTACCATGATCAAACAGCAAGCCACAATGTTTTGGCTTTTAGCACTGCGAGTTATTCAATTAAAGTATTCTCCAAACATATCACAATCACCACACATTAATCTAAAAAAGAATAATTTGTTCCATACTTACAAACAAGGTGCCACAAATTGTTAGATTTTTTTCCTGGAACTTGTTGCAAAAATCATGGCACACACTATACACGTGGGTGCCTCTGGATGCTTACAAGAGCTTACCCCTCCCTCGTTGCATCTCTCAACAAGCTCACGCCCAAGGAACAAGCACAAGCACTGCACCACCTACTATTGATCCCCGTAACTCTAGAGATCCCTAGGAACCTATTTGAAGTGCAGACACGTCTGAATGAGGAGGTTCACCCTTGGATCGCAGAATATTTCAGCCAGTGCAATAAGCCTTCAGTAGCTCCTACCACTAACGTCAGACCAGAACCAACTGGACTGTTCCCACAAGTATGGTCAAACTTCAGGAAACAGATCTCTAATTTACCTGTTGCACCCATACACTTACCCAAGACAAGCCAGGTTCAACTACTGTCCGAGGTTACGCGTTGCCCAGGTATACAGTCAAATGTCAACAGTCTGAAATGTAAAATCACACTGCTTGAATCCGATTTTGTGCCCTGCCGCAAGCTACCAGACCTGTTCTCTACATGGGATGTGCACCCGTACCTTGTAGTGATTAAACAGTAAACCCATAAACCCTACCAGAAGGGGTGCACCTGACCAAGCGCCCCGCAAAACCAAACTCCCCTTGACATAGTGAACGTCCAGTGAGCCAAGGAATCATGCGTCAATTACTACATTTTGTTAGATGCAGCAGACTCATCATGGAAATATTTGGTGTTCACATTAACAGAACATTCTATAAACATTCAGGACACATTCGTAAGATGATTAGTCAAAGTCATTGTTGCATGACTACATTCTGTCAAAATGATTATCACTTCAGACTACCACTACACTACACTGCATACTATCCGCTTCAGCACCTTTGCCTTCCATCATTCAGAACAACTGAGATAGACTGGAAATTAAAAGTTGAATGATTACTAGGGCCTGGTAATTTTTGTGAACCGCAAAATAATGTGAAATCATATTTATTCGTGAAATTCTGCAATAATTCCAGTATTTGCGAAACATCATCAAAAATTGCTTGTTAAAATGTAACTAAAACCACAATGCGAGCTTCTTTTACCTTAAAAACTCTTACAAACATTATGTTTTACAATTTTCCTTTTGTTATACAGCATTATCTCTTATTTAGTTCACGTATGTGCGGATAACAAAACTATTTACTTGGTGAGCACAATGTTTACTATTAAAAAAACATAAAATGGTATGCTATGAAAATGATTTATTTTATTTTATTTTAAGATATACTCAAAAAACCTCTCACATGTTCAAAGAACAATGGGGTATGGAGAACACTGTATTTTGGCTTGTATAGGCCGCACCAGAAGTCTTTAATGAAAAATTAAGGATAATTAATAGTTCTAGTATAGGCCGCACTGAATTTTTGTATTCCTGTAAATATTGTTAGTCACGATTCCGTGCACATATAATAAATTCCGACTTAATTTCTCCTCTACAAAACATTTTTGACATAAAATTTGTATTATGTAGCAATGTTTACAAATATACGTTGTGCAATTACTATTCCACAGATGGTAACGTGACTTGAGAAAGCAAAACCACGTCAACATGTTATACAAAATGGCGTCTATCAATGTGCACTTGTCACGTGGAGGTGGGCGTACCGAACTACATAAGATATCTTTCTCTTGTACAGCAGTCAAATTATTTTCTCATATATGGCATCTATGGCCGATATCCAAACTGTTTGCATTTTAAGTGTGTGGGATGAAGGTTATTTTGTTTATGAACATGAGTGAACAAATCATTGCACGAGTGAAAGGCTATTTATTTGTTCTTATTTTTTTACTTCCTTAGAAATTAAGTTAAAAATTAAAATGTACTGTATTTTGACAATTTCTAAACATATTTTGATGCAAAAAATTTTTTTAATGCCAATATCTTGTAAATAAGCAGAATCTCACTTTTTGTAGTCATTTTTTAAAAAAAGTGTGGCCTAAACTTGCTGAAATACGATAAACTAATTGGTATAACATTGAAAGATAATTGTTGCATGAATAATTCAATACATATTGAGCTGAATCACTTTGGCGGCAGGCAGAATCATGACTATGTGTATTTTATTTATAAATTAACGTCTCTAACCTAAAATTTTGGTGATGTGTAGAAAGTAAATAGTATGAATATATAACATAGATGAATATTTTTATTTGTCAAATGTAATAATTACACACTATGGTATTTGCAAACACTGCCAATTACTCACCTTCTGTGCCTTGTGGTTAGGTTCTTACACTAGCAAATATGGCATTTGCAACTATTGAACAAGGGTGGAGATTGTAGTTGGTTGCTTACATTCCAAAACCAGCTAAAGAATGCAAAAAATAGTTGCTGTTTTGGATTGAGCCCTGGAGTTTCAAAGTGAAGATTCTTTTTTGTCTTTAAATTGACAAAAGTGCAAAACTGTAGTTAGTTTGTGGATTTATGTTGGAGTAATATTTAACTGAACAGGATTTATTTAAAATATTTTTATCTAAAAATGAACAAAAGTTGTATGGGGTGATGTAAAATTTTGTAAAACTCAAATGTTAGTGAATGTTTTTGGGCAGTTTTAAATGTTTCAAAGTACAAGATTTATTGCACAAAAATTACTGTGGCATGACACTGTGTGTTACATGACCAATGTGCTCTTATAAGGTTGTCCTTTCATACTTACAGTTAAATATTTTTGAATGTTTGCTACTTACATAATATGAACTGATTAAAAGAATGAATAACAAATTTGAGAGAAATCATTAAATAAACAACATATTCATGTTCTAATCCTAATGCAAGCATTTCTTTGCTATAAAATTTATTTGACGAAATGAAAATATATTTTTTTGAGGAAATGGTGAAATTTTAATGACGAAAACAGCCTATTTTATTTACTGTAAAAGTGGGGCTCTAATAATTAATAAAAATGATGGCAGATTTATTTTACAGTCTCTAATACATCACTAGAAATATTGCCAAAAATAAATTAACTTGAGCTCTGCAGAAAGTCAAAATAAAAAAAAGGCATGACTATCGAAAAATAAATGAACATATTTTATTAGGAGAAGGTTTTTTAAACATATTTGAACTGCTGGTAGTTAAAACAAATGTGTTGGAAAATACTCATATGTCATAACAGTATCCATTTAGGTGTTTTTAATAACTTTTATATGTGATCCTATATATTTTTTTAAACATAGTGTATATTCAAGTTTTGGCCAAATTTTAATTGAATAAATTTATTAGATCAATTTACATGATCAATCTCAAACATTTAGAGTAACTGCCAGTGGTTGTATTGGAAAGGGCTTATTAACGTCCACTGGAGTTATGCCTGAGGGCGTATCAAGAGATGACTTGAACTAACTTATACTAACACCCATGCCTTACCCAGGATTTGAACCTAGAACCTCCCACACTCCAGTGGCACACCAACCGATTGCGCCACGGGAGATTGGCACTACCAGTGGTGTATCCTGTATTGGCCAGCATGTAGGAAGAAGTATAAATCCTTACCTGTGACATACATCTCTTGCCGCTGGGCACAGAAGGCAAGCCCATGGGGAAATATCATATTGGGGGCAGAGATGCGTCTGTGCAAGCGTCCCTTAGCCAGGTCAAACACCATCACCTGGCGGTTATCATTGCCGGCTACGTACAGGTGGGTGGGCTGGCTCCACGGACACAGGGCCACTCCCCCAGGACGATGCACCACAGTGTTTCCCAGCAGCATGCGCGCAGAGAATGACCGGGTCCTAGGGTTACCAACTATTTTAGATTTGTCATTGAGACATTTCCAAGAACTTGAATCACATCTCTGAACATATACATCCACAAATTATTAGTTGCAAATATAGTTATAATTCTTTGTAATTTGAATTTCTAATTTAATAGACTTTAACAAATGACTTCAATACACAGTGGAAGAAATTATACTGTACACATCTCAGCAAGTACCACTTTCAAAAATGTACTTGTTGATGAATACAGTAGACTCTCAATGTATTGAAATGTATGTACCAATAAACCATAACCAATGTTAATTTTCAGTGGTATGGGCAAAATTCCTATATAAGTAATGATACAATTTCTTACTGTTATCGTTTATTGGATATTGCATCAATTGAGATATCTTTCGGTCCCATCACTTAAGATTTCCTGCAACAATGGTTTTAAGCTGGTTGATTATGTAAACGTCTAATAACTGGGTGTGAAATACATTACAATGTGCCATCATTTCATCCCTGCGGCACAGTGCCCGTTTGGCTGATGGTTTTGGCCAGCGACCAGTGATCCTGGCACTCTCTCGCCCTTACACGTCTGACTAGAGGGGAAGCAGTTACCTAACAACCAGCGTAACGTCCTTACATCATGTCATTCTCTCCTCTTTCTGTCTCGAACTCAGCCGCACACCTTTCTTCCACCACTTACGTGCCAGTTAAAAGGGAAGCTGTTGTCTAGGGGGGGGGGGGGGAAGTTGCATCCTCTCTTTCTGTTGGGTGCACTTGCTTCCATCTCATACACACATCGCTAGAGAGCAATCAGTAGAATATCTGAAGCATGAAATAAAACTAACACTGTAATGTGATCTGAGTTTAACAACACGCTGCCATCCTGTCAAACACACCACACAGTGTTCAAGTGCTCCACAGACTGACCTCTAACAAGGTCACGACAGTCATGAGTATGCAATGGTAATCTGATAGTAGAAATTTTATGAAAATTATCTGTAAAATAGTTGCACTTATTGTCGCTAGTATTTCAAAGCAAATGGTTTTGCCTGGAAATTTTAGGCAATATATTTTAAACAGGAATTATTTTTTTTGCACAGATGTTTTCCTTTGTGTTTAAAGGTTGTTTCCCCTCCTTAAAATTGGTGTTTAATAATATCTGGCATAAAATCAATATGATTTTTAAATGAAATATTAATTTAACTCGATAGGCAGCATCTTCCAAATAAACTTATATGTCCAAAAGCTTATTCTTGACGTCCCCTTGTCACCAAAAATTGTTTTAACATTGAGCGACTTGTATTACGAAGTGTAAACGTCATCTTCAGTAGCTTATTCTGGGGAGATTGAAGGATTCATAATATAATTTATTTCAATACACACATGTTTTCTGAATATATTGATATCTTGGAAGGGCCTATTTGACACCATTTGTCATCAAATAATGCATAAGCACTGAGCCCGAGTGCAGAGTAACTAGCAACAGGCGTAAGTGTATGGGGAATCAGAAGACATGGTTTTGAACTATTAATTATTGAAGACAACAAATAAATAAATTTTAATCACCTTATTTATTCTTTTCTGTCTCAAAATCACACTTTCATAAAGTGAAATATTAATAATTACTTTAACTACACATTTGCCATGTGAGCATGGTGTCGCCAATGTAAGTGTATATATTTGGCTTGGATTGTGTAAGCTTTGGCTGCCCTCAATTATATTTGACAGAACTTATTTTCTCCCCTTGCATGGCTGGTGGGGAGGGAGCTAGTTGCCTAGCAACCTGCGTAGTAATCTTTGCCCCCTCACTCTGTTTGCCCAATTGGTTGGAAGGGGAGGAGTAAATAGTGTCACTCCTCCCACCATTGTGGCTTCCCTTCTCCGTTTCACCTGCCGTGAGATGACCGTCTTGTCAATGACCTCTCCGCCTGCTCATTCAAAATTTAATATCCTATTATTTTCTTATTCACAGCTTTTGAAAGTTTGGAGGATGGCTTGCATTCGGTGTTGGATTACAGTCAATCATATACAGTATTTTGTGATGTTAAATTCTTTGTTTAAATTGAATTGAGATGAAGTGTTTTTTATGTATTATTTTTCATATAATACAGTACCTAATACTTTATT
This sequence comes from Dryococelus australis, assembly GCA_029891345.1. Classification (NCBI taxonomy): domain Eukaryota; kingdom Metazoa; phylum Arthropoda; class Insecta; order Phasmatodea; family Phasmatidae; genus Dryococelus; species Dryococelus australis. Next base: position 96,068,443 of record CM056994.1, read on the forward strand.
AACAAATTCCATTTTATTGTGGTTATTTGTTAAACTTTATCATATATATTATTCTCATTATACTCAACATGAAAATTAATAAGGACAGAAGTTATAGTTTAGCAACAATTGTAACTATCTGCCCATTGGGGTCAGAGCATCGAAATAAACGTATCTGTGATCACGGAAGTGGTAAACTACTGATCCTGTGTTAATTAATACATACAGTCGACTTTCGATTTTGTGACCCCGAGAATAGCAAACCTCTTGAAGTAATGACTCTTTTATCAAGAAACATTAAAAATTTGGTTTACAAAAATTGAAAATTTAAGGGAAATGGGTAGAAAAATAAGTTTTTTGCATTTACGGTGGTCACAAAGGTTGTGATTCTCTTCTTGAGCACTACAGTAAAACCTTATAATTTGAACTTGGTTAATTTGAAATTCTATGTAAATTGAAGCTGTTGTTAACGACCAAACATAAGAATAGGACTTTACAAGCTTTGGAGTTTGCTTAATTACAAATTTCGCACAATATATAGTTCAATATAAAATATTGTGTAAAATTCAGATAATTTATAAACAATGCATTGATCATACTCTTGCTGTGTATGAAATTAAGGATAGCAAGTGGCTACCTTATGTCAATCAGGCTGGCGGCAGCTGCCTTGTGTGTACCAGCGGCCACCCAGTAGCTGAGTTGAACAACAGTTGTCATTCCTCCCCCCTCCGCCAGTCCTCAGACAAAGAACTCCAGCAGTCTGCTCTTTTCTGTCTCGTCCATCCTCCTGCTCTTTTTAAATCCGAAATTGACGTTTATGGAAAAATGAAAGAATGAGGGGTTCAGAACTTTGTGCCAAAAATAAATTTTTATGCGATGATTTGGTTTTTCATTCTTGTAATTTTTTTACATTTGAAATAATATGAGTGGGAGTAAGCAAACGTACAATGCAAAGACTATCTCAGAAAAATTAAAAATACTGTATATACTCATCTATATATTTTTGGGAAAAAAGGAAATTTCTTGAATGAAACTGTATTAACAATTGCGTATGGTGTGCTGCACCGTGGTAGTGTGAAGGTCATAAAAAGAATGCCAGTAGATGTGGTGGGCTACGTCCCTTTTTTTATTTGCCTTCACTTTTATGGTAACCGCTGGGGTGGGCTGGGCCATTTTTTATTTTTTTTCTGCTGGAATTTGATAAGCCACTCATCTCAAAAGAAATAGTGCTGCCTCTTCGCTCCTTCCAACTGAGTCCAGACGTAAAAATCAACTTTTCCCCTTGCTTCCACTGCCCACTGACGTTATTTTCTGCCACCTCGAATTGCCAAGCAACTATACAGTTTGTATTTTCTTACATACCTTTTTGCCACTGTATTGCCAAAGCAATGAAAGGAAACACTGGCAATAGGAATGTAGAAAAGGACAAAAATAGTGATCACTTGCAGTGTGTGTTGCAGGGGTGGGGTGGAAGGGCGACCATAAGTGGTCATTGAGAGATAGAGAAGGGAGAGGATTGATGATGAGAGAGAGAAAAATCAGAGGGACAACAGACAGTTCCACTATATTTTACTATCCTTCAAGCATCTCCCGACATTTTATGATTACTGTTAAGCCTTTCTTTGAATTTTTTTTATTGTGTAATGCACATTCCCAAATTCGTTAATTGAAAAATCAAACTTCAATTATTGATGGCTGAATAACATGATGCGATAACACCTGGCCTCAGGTAATAACTCGTGGTGTGTGTGTCAGATGTTATCAGAGAAAATATGGTTCTACCACCACTGCCAGTTGGGTTTTTGTGTAATTGTTGTTCCATGCACATGGTTGCTAGCTGTCTTTTTCTTTTGGTGCCATCCTCCCCCTCCCACGGTCAGCTAACAAACAATATCCTATGGGACTGTGGTGGCTGAGCAGTTAGCCCGCTTGCTTCTCACCAAGATGAACTGGGTTCCATCCCTGGCCAGGTAACTCCTGGATTTTTGCAAGCGAGAATCGTGCCAGACAATGCTGCTGGTCGGCAGGTTTACTCTGGGATCTCCCATTTCCCTTACCCTTGCATTCCAGCACTGCTCCATTCTCACCTCATTTCACTCCAATCAGTTCTCAAGACCTTGTGTAAAGAGCAGCCAGCCAGAATCTCTCAACTCAACTCAATAATATCTTAGTGACAGGAAGGGGGAGGCAAAGAAATGGGAGACAAAAGGCTGGCATGGGAATAATTAAATAATTAATTTATTTGGAAAAAAAGCGCAAACTCTCGCAGGAAATTTTTTAACTATAAACTGCCTTATTTATTGTTGTGGTGCCTGCTTACGAGCGACATTCACCAAACTTTTTATGTTCAAAGACAAGTTTCTATTAACGTATCAATTTATAAAACATTTGTTAATCAGCACTTCGAAAGATTCATTTTAAAACCAATATGTCTACCAGTACAACAAAATTGGGGTAAACAAACTTTTTCTTTAGTGTGAGATTAGAACTGTCTTTGTTCTTGCCATATGATACGTCACGTGCCAGTCAACAAGCAGAGCAGTTGCAGCCAAACCCTCAAGCAAAAAACAAAACAGTCACCGGACAAGCATCTGCAGTATTGATCGCAGGGTGTGTGCACAGCCTGTTTCTCACATGGACGCATGCATGCATAGAGAGAGAGAGGGGGAGAGGCGGAGAGGGAGAGAGAGAGGGAGAGAGCCCCCCCCCCCCCCCCCCCCTGCACTGCTCCGAGAGAAGCTATCCTTACAATGGCACATCATCAACTTTCTTCTGTCCCAGTGTTGTGGGAACCACCTAATGAAACTTTAATAATAAGTTATATTTTGTAAAGTAGTTGTTTCATAAGTAAATCTTTTGAATCTTGCAAAAACCCATTGAAAATGGAATGTGAATGTGTTAAAAGCTATACGGCATACCATGTTTACATAATTTTTGTCAACAAGGTAGGTCTTATGTTGGGATACAGTTTTCTTAGAAAAACATCTGTCTAGTAAAATAAATTCATGTTTTGATGATATAGCATTTGTTTTTTTGTTAAGAAGTCCTTGAAAATGGACTTTGAAATCATAAAAAGTTGTGTGGCATACTGTGTTTAGACTTAATTTAGTGACATGGGGAAGTACTATATGCTTTTAAGGGTATCATTTTTGTTGGAAGATGTCTATGCATATTAAAATTAATTTATAATTTTTAAAACTAATGTGTTGTTTTCGCCTTATGGATGACTGAACATGGATTAACAAGAAAATTGCAGTTTTTGTGTTTTGTAGGGATTGAAACAATTAAAGTTTACACAAAGTCAATCCTACAAGTGCATAGAGCGTTATGAGCCCATTCCCAAGTAACTTGAGAACTCATATAATTGAGATTTCTTAGTGTTTCATTACTATAATAAGTAATTTTGGCATGAGAAGCATTCAAAAGTGGCATAAGTATAAATTTAGCAGAATTTTTGAGAATAGGATCGGGGTCTGTCAAAATTCTAATAATGACTCTCTGAGATAACTACCCTTTTCCTGGGAACCATGAAGGGTTATAGAATCCAGCGTTGTTTACTTTCAGTTTTTTTCCCAGGAAGTCTGAAGTACCGGATATACAGGGGGTGGATCCAGAAGGCCATGGCCCGTCCCAAGCCTGCTCTAAAAAAATAAATGCCAAGTAAAAATTGAAAAATAGCACCTACTTTAAATTCACACTTTACCCAGTGCTTACGAAGGAGAAGAAGAAGAAGAAACATGCACACATGCACACGTACACACACACGTGCGCACACACACACTGCGCACACACACACACAGAGAGAGAGTTACTCTGTTTTGTGTTGCAACAATATATTTTGCTCTGATAGTCAAGTTCGCACAGCACAGAAGGTTAACCCCTCCACTCCTCGTTCTTTCCATTTCCAGCATCACACAATTGCGCTTGTGTACCTGCTCACTCTCCTCTTCGACCATAATCCTTAATTCCTTCTCTTCTTTCACTTTCTCACTCCGGCATCACATAGTTATGCCAAATACAGCAGAGAACTCTACTATATTTGGTTATACTTAGCACTTGTTCAACACCCTTCTCCTTATGACCTTCATCAATATTGTTTACAACAATCCTTCGATAGTATCAGTAACAGCGATTAGTTGTTTTGAAAGTGTCGGTAGCTGCAGGTGATTGTGTTTCCATTGTCCAGTCTTTTAGCTAGATTTTCAGAAGCCTTTATACAGTATTTAAACTTAAAACATCTCATGCCAAGTAATATTTTAAAACAAAATACATCAAATGAATGCATTGAGCAAGAAATGAAGTCACTTGCAAAAAAATACAATTTCTTCTTGCAAAAAGATTCTGCATCAACAGTATCTGAGATTTATCACTATGGGAAGCCAAATGGAGATGAGACCAAAAGACCAAGTAAATACTAGAGACAGTGCTTGAAGTATAGATGACTGTGACACTGACATATTCCCTACAATTCGTGTGCTACTGTAAAGTGTGTGTACTATTCCGGACAGTGTTGCTACAGCCGAATGCTCTTTTTCTTCTCTCCGGTGAGTCAAAACTTGGGTTAGATCAAGAATGAAGGAGCAGTTGAATGGTCTTTGCCTGTTACATGGACACAGAGACTTGAAAATTGACCCTGATAAAGTTATAGATAGATTTGCTAAAGAGAAAGTATGGCACCTTGAATTTGTAACGTAACTGAATTATTTTGCCACATGTATCATAAGTCAATTAAATTTTTGTAACACGTCGAATACTAAGTTTTACTATAGGTTTTATTTTTATAATTTACCCCCCCCCCCCCCCCCCCAACATCAAGCCTGGATCCATACCTGTGGATATATGATACCATATGGGATAATTCTTTCCATCTCAAGATACGGGAAACACCTTTGACATGGCACAGTTGGCAGTCCTATCAAGTCCTGTAGCATGGTGAACACCTCAGACTCTAAACTGGACACATTGCGTACTTAGCATGGTCTGGCTATATAAATTATTTTTACTAACATTGCTTTGTGCATGATGTTTCAAAAACATTGCAGGAATTCATACTTATTACTCTTTTATATGGCACATTCACCTGAGTCATTAGTAATTCTGTGCCGCTGATTTTCTGGCCACAATCTCTGCTATTTTACAGTGTGAGAAAATATTCATGGCAGAAAAAATTCTACCACTAAACATATAAGATATTGAGATTTAAGTTTTTATTTCCATAGTAATAAATTAGAATCTACCCAAAAAGAGGACACACAGTTTACATATTTACAATGTAGTTATAATATTCGTACATATAGCCTGGTTCATGTTAATTGAGCACTTTAGAAATCAGCTTTTGAAAAACATCACTGCCCCTATCTGCATACATTTTCATGGCTACACTGACTGGCATGCACACAGTAATGATGGAGCGAAAGTACAGTAGTTCTGTGTCTCAAGGTCAAATTAAAAGTGTTGGGTAAACATTGTAAAAGCTGAATTACGTAGTTTCTTTTGCTTTCTGATTTTTACCGCATCTATGTGTAAGATTTAGCATATCTGTAAAATGTGTATCTTACTAATAATTTCACAGTTTCACTTTACCGATGCATGATTAAAGTGATTAGGCCCATGGCAATGTTAATTTTACATACAATGTAAGAATACGCAATGTGCATACAAAAAATCTTAAGCAGGGCTTTCAAAAATGCTCAGTTTTACTGTGACCAACCTTCAGAAGTGTTTTCAGTCCAGCTCAGCTTATATTTATCCACTATTTATATAAAAAATAATATTAATTTAAGATGTAAAAAATTTACCACAAATTGTTTTTGTATATGGTTTCTCATTTTAGTTTCATCCTACCATGATGTGTTTCAATATACTGACACAGTAAAGTTGTACAATTACGAAGAAAGCAATTGTGTTTCATTTTACACACACACACATTGTGGTCTGAACACTGGCAACTACAGTACCACATGCCCACTGTAAGACCTGCATGCCACATTTTGAATATCCTCCCAGAAAAAAAAATTTACACACTAAGTTATAAGAATTTGTGTTCCAGTGGATAACTATGTTGCACAAGATTTATATACAGTCAACTACCGATTATCCGTGGTAATCGCAGGGATGAATGCTGCGGATAATGCAAAATCGCGGATAATCAGCATGCTCAATTAAAGATACAATTTTTTTACATTAATTAACTTGACTTTGAAACTTTGAATGCTGTTGTATAGCATTTAAAACGTATATTGTGTGTGTGTCCACACGGAAATGAAATGAAATGACCGTGAGACCTGGCAACTGCCCCTAATGTCACATGAACAAGGGCAACCGTCCCTTCTTAGGAGAACCCTCGTCAGCCTTTGTTTAGGTGTGGCCACCAACGAACTCGCCCCTCCCTCCCCTACTAGTGACCCTTCCCGACCTCGGCTCTCCCTCCCCTACTAGTGACCCTTCCCCGCTTACCCTCTTCTTTCTTATCTGTGTTACATCTGCCCTGACCTTCCTTCCCCCTTCAAAACGGGTATTTATGAATGAGGTATTTATGAATGACGAGTGTTTTAAAATGTGAAGATAAAAGACTACAAGGAAAAGTGACACAAAACACTAAATCATCTCGGCTCGAATGGTACATGAACACGATTACCTTTCATAAATAACTCTGACATTTACCATAGTCATTGCATTTAACTAAAAAGATTAGTAAATAACTTTATGCAATATCACTGTATTAAGATATAGGCCAAGTGGTTTAATTTACCAACAAATAATGTTGCCTTCACAAACAAACTGTCAGTAAAAAAATTTTGAAATGTAAAATAACTTTTTTTTTGTAAAAATTGATGTTTACATACATACACTCACAATTAGGCTACCGCCTGGTGGCGAGCTCTTGCACCTCTCCTTCAACCAACCAACTACTTTCCCACTCCCTTCCTGAACTTACCAACCCCTCTCACAGATACCAATTCCTCCCTCAACACATTCCACTCCCTCACAGACCTCACAAGCATGGACTGCCTACCCTGCTCCATTCTCCTCCACACCCTCTGAAGCTTCTCACTGTTCTTTCTTCTTCCTCTAAACACCTCCTTACTTAGCTTGCAGTGTAGCCCTCCCCATCCTCCCTCCTTATTCACCATCCTGTACATCCTGACTAGCTGTTCAACTTTCTTCCTGTCCCTCAATGAACTGCACCCCATTTCTTTCATCATCACTGATGGCCTATAGTTCCCTTCTTCCTCATCATCTTGCCCCTACCTTCTCCACCTACCCTTCACCTATCTTGTTGACCTTCTCTGCACCTTTTCCAGTTCTTGCACCTTCATCTCCACATACGTGTCCCATAGTGCTGCTGTCTTTTTTTAACATTGGCCGTACCGTTGTGCCATACGCCTTCTCCTTCACCTCACAGTTGACTTCCTTCAGCACCCTTCCCAGCATACCCAGAGTCTTTCTTCCCTTTGCAACCACCCTCTCTACCTATTTTTTCCATCTGAGGTCTCCCTGCAGTACAATCCCTAGATACTAATATTCTGCTGCTTCTTGTATCTCTTGTCCCTCCCATCTGTACACGTCTATGCTTATCAACTTCTCCCTTGTGAACCTCACTACCTTAGTTTTTCTTACATTTATCTTCATTTTATTTTTCCTGGTCCACAACCACATTTTATCAATGTCTGCTGCAAATTTCCGCCCCCCCTCTCAGCATACACAACACAATCATCTGCAAACAATCTTATTTTCCCCCTAATCCCCAAACCCATGTCATTTACCATTATGGTAAATAACAAAGGAACTAGCATGCTTCCCTGTGGTACCCCTGATGTAACCTCCTCTTCCTCTGATATTGCCTCCCCCACTTTCACTCTCTGCCTTCACTCCCTGAGGAAGTCCCCTATCCATTCCACTACACTCCTGTCCGGTATCAGCGCCTCCACTTTCCTCATCAATGTCCCATGGGGCACCTCATCAAACGCCTTCTCAAAATCTATGAAGCAGGCATCCACCTACTTCCCCTCATCAACTACCTGCACCAGATCCTCTAATAACCCAGCCAGCTGAGTCTCACATGAGTACCCCCTCCTGAAACCATGCTAGGACTCATCCAACCAATTTCTATTGTTCATAACCCTAACCACATACTGCACCACCAGCCTCTCCATTACTTTTCCTGTACATGATGTGAGACTCACAGGTCTGTAACTGCCAGGCCTCCCCCTATCCTCTCTCTGTTTGTTTATAGGTACCACCATAGCAGCCTTCCAATCTTGTGGTAAGTTATCCTCTCCTAAGGACTTTTTAAACAGCACTTCTAAATATTTCACCAACTCTCTGCCACCAAACTTTAGTGCTGCATTTCCTATCCCATCTGGACCCCCTGCCTTACTGCTCTTCAAAACCCTAATTACCTTTTCTATCTCCCACTCCCTCATTTTAAACTTACAAAACACCCCCCGAACACTGTTTGCCCCTCTATTCCAATCCTCCTTTGCCTCAAACACTGACAAATACTGTCCTTGCAGCATCTCCGATTTTTCTTGGTCATTTGTCACATGCGTACCATCCCTTCCTGTTAGCAGAGGGATCCCTTCCTCTCCTCCCCTTAACCTCCTAACATACCTAAACAATTTCCCCCATTCCTTGCCTTTTCCTTCTTACACCATGTTCCCCAGAAATACATTCGTTGCCTGTTTGATCTTCCTTTCATGCTCTCTACCCATTTGCTTCATCATTTCCTTAGATCTTATCATCCCTTCATTTCTCCATTTGGCATGTAATTTTCTGCACTTCTTCTTCATTTTCAAAATCTCCTGTCCATAATATGGCGGATCTCCCCCAGTCCGTAACCTTTTCATTGGCACAAATTTCTCCATCATAACCTGCATTAATCCTCCACAACCCCTCTACACCCTCCTCCATAGACCATTTTTTAAACCTGTCCCTCAGGAAGATTTCTGCCTTCTTCTTGTCTCCTCTCCCATACTGCCACACCAACCTTTCTGCAGTTTGCTCTTCCCTCATCCTGCCAATCCCAATGTCCACAACCGGGATATGATGGTCGATTATACCATCCAATACTATTGCACCAACTACAGCATTCCCAGGTCTGACCAACACCTCATCCAGCACTGACCCAAAACCCTCCTCATTCCATCTTGTAGGTGTTTCTACTACCTGGACTAATCCTCTGTTAACTAACTGTGCTGCCATTCTCTACATCATGCTACTCATTCCTTCTGCACCCTCTATCCATTTCACACCTGGCATATTCAAATCCCCAGCTACAACAACCCACTGCCTGTCCTTTAGTCTATCGACCCTCTTCTTGATCATCTCAATTGCCTGCCATCCCTGTCCTGGTGGTCTATACGCTGCCAGCAAAGTAATTTTCCTATTACTACCACCACTCAATTTAATTTTCATTACCTCGACATCCTCACTAACCCATTTTACCTCCACTTTTAACCCTTTCCTTACACACACCATTATTCCTCCTCCTCTCCCATCCCTGTCTCTTCTGAAGATGGTGAACTTATCCTGCCTACATTCAATGTCCAGTACTTCCTTAGTCAGCGAAGTCTCCACAGCTACCACTATATCCGCCCCATATCCTTCAACCTTTTCCAAGAAGCCATCCAGCTTGTTATACACACTCCTAAAGTTCACCACCATTATATTTATACTAGTACTCTGCTTTACGATCCTACGTTGCTTACCCCCTATCTCCACCCCTGCAGTCTCATCAATGCTATCCTCTCCATTTCTCTCCACTTCTGTTTCCTTGCTTCTAACTGATTGCTATTTCAACAATTGCTGCTCTGTCCTGACCCTCTCCATGCAGCCAGCTACTTTCCTACCTAGCAGATCACCTAGAATCCTCTTTCCCTGCTCTGTCAGGTGAACCTGGTCGCTCCTTCACTTTACCAGCCTACCCATTTCCTACTATCTATAAATATAGCCCCCAAATCCCTACACACCCTCACATATACCTCACTTGCAGCCACTGCCTTCCTATAGGATACTCCTTTCCTAACCAGCATGCCACTGACTACTGCCCTAGCTCCAGAGAACTTCTCCCGCACTTTCCTCAGCAATCCCCCGAGGTCCTGCTCTACCTCCTGCCCCACCTCCCTTCGAGCCAGGTCATTTCCCCCTACATGAATTAGAACAACCTTTGCCACCCTGCTACCTCTCATACTACTAACCCTTTCCTCCAAATCCCTGGTATTTGCCCCCCCAAATGCTTCTTTATAGGTAATTTACTTCCTGATTTCCCTCAGCTCCACCCCCTTTACAAAAGAGCTGCCTAGAAAAACTACCTCTGGCTCCTTTCCTACAACCTATTCCTGCTGTGTGACTCTTCCACCCACCTGCCTACCCTTGTCTACTTCATCTCTTACCTGATCCCTGTCTCCGGCCTCCTGCAGCACCCTTGTTTCCCTCCCTGTGATCAGCCTTCCTCTTTCCCCTCTGGCCCTGAACTGTCCACTTTGTCCTGCTTCTCTCTCTCTCTCTCTCTCTCTCTCTCTCTCTCTGTGTGTGTGTGTGCGTGTATATATATATATATATATATATATATATATATATATATATATATATATATATATATATATTATATATTTACAAAACTAAATATAACACAAAAGGCCACTTATCTCTCACATCAACTTCAGCTTATGGAAAAAAGAACAACTTTTACAATAAATGTAAATGTGGACTGCTCGCCTGCTGAGCCAACTGCGTGCATGCTTGCAGACCAGCCTCCACCGCCATAACAAATACGTACTGCTGTTTTTCTATAAATTCCACATGGCTGACACCCCTACCCCTGCCATAACTGTGTGTTCATCAGTAGGAGGAAAAGGCAGTGTATGTTACGATGAACCCAACTATTTTTAGTCCTTTATTTTTATTCAAAACTCCATGTAAGACCGGCAACTCTACTTTCCAAATTTGTTCTGAAAGCAAACGTGTGGGTGATATACTTGTAAATACAATTGCGGTATCTTTCATACCTGTAGTACAATGCCATGTCTTCATTGCTGCTGATCAGTTCAGGCTGCATCTTGGTGCCATCTAGCTCGTCTTCACATTTCTGGTCATAGTCATTGCGTCCTGTCTCTTCCTGCAAGTAGATTTTTGACATCTCAAAGTCTAACACAGGAGTCATTTCACCCCAGTGGGCCACAGCTTCCAGAAGTTCTGCTGTCTTCTTGTGCAGAGCAAGGAAAGCGGCTACCTGTAAGAACATTCAGTTCTTGCAGTGCTCCTCCTGTATGGGAGAAACTAAGCCCCAGCCATGCTTGTAATGCAAAGCAAGTTGACGACAGAACAGAGTCAGAAAACTAGGGATGTTTACTTCAGTGGGATTGCTGGCTTTTCGAAAAATTTTATTTCGAGTTGATTGGCGGAGTTTGCAAGCAAATCTGTGCCCACAGCAGAAGGCCCAAAAGAGCCATTAGGAACAGAAAGGTGCTAGATGAAAATGAGCTGTGAACACAAAGCTGAGTATTGTTCTATATTTGCAAGAGTCACTGAGACCGAAACGCCAGCAGAGGGAAGTAAGTAGTTATGTAATATGTTTAGAGTAAAATTTAATTAGCATTGAACTTGGAATACGCTAAAGAATCCATACTGAAATATTACTATAAAAACATTGAAACTTGACTGAAGTAAGAATGGAGTGAGATAATCCAGTCTAATGGCTGAGGTGGACTTGAGTGTAGAATCCAGATTGAAAAGTTTACTCTTACACCCATTGGACTGAAACAAAAACAAAGATTTAACTATCAGTTTGTTTATGTAAGAGGTTAGAATTGTTCTGGAATTAGATAAATAAGTTTTTTTTCTGGAAGTAAATTAAATTGAAAAAGAAATGGCTGAGAAGGAACAAAGAAATGTTTGCACAAAGATGGATGCAGGCAAAACATGTTTTAAGTTTATTGAATGGGAAAAGTACAGAGGGAAAATATTTGATTTGGTTAGAGCAGAAATGGATGGTGCAGGTTTCTAACAATGATCCAAACATATCATGATTCAGTGAAAAAGGCTGAAGGCTGCTTTCTTTAAAGCAAAAAAGAAAAATGAAATGAGTGGCACATCTTTGGAGGAAGCCTCATATAAAATTTTCAGTCTCGATTCATGCCAACTTTGCACTGAGTTTTTATATCAACATGAATTGGAATTTTTACTATAAACACATTTACTGTTCTTATTTGCCCCACACTTGCTCCATGTAGAGTCTAGTCCAAGTTAAGTTCAGTCCAGAATTTCACTCTGAATGTGCTAATTGTTGCATGTGATGACGTCACTACGCACCCCTTCCTCCAGGCAGGCTTAGTGGTTGCCTCTCCCCAATACGCTATTGGTGTGAGGGGGGGGGATGCCACACCTGAATCTCACTACCTGTAGGTCTGACATCACCCCTGATCACTCCTGCCTGCTAGAAAAATAAATTACCTGTTGGCCATTACAATTTTCTGGTATTACCTTTATACTGTTGACATTTTCTGTTCTAGGGAAAGTGAAATTCCTAAAATTTTATGAGCATCTAGACTGAACCTAAGAAAGACAGTCAAGATAAATGTGAAAATTTCTGACAGTTAAAAGGTGGTAAAATGTCAGAAATTAGATACATTATACAAAGCAAGGTTGCCCAATTAGTCTAGTTGACAGATACAGTTCATGCAAGAAATGATAAAAAGGAACAACTGTTTGGATTTAATCACACAGGTAATAACAATATTTAACAATTAACATGAAAGTTATTTTGTGCAATGAATTCTCCTTGGCTTTTATGACAAAATTTAAAGTTTTCTAACATTCATGAAAATGACAGAACACTAATTAAAATTATGTAGACTGCGATACTGTATCACTATTTAACTGGAAATAAGTGTTTATAATAAAAATCATAGTAATCAATTCTAAGCTATGGCCATGTTTTTTCTTCTAAAAAACTGTGCAGTTTATAATAGAATAAGTTCACTAACCTAACTATTGATTCTGAGGATGTAAACAGTTATACCTACTAAAATATTTTGCCAAGTTATTGAATACCATTACGTCATATTTGTATTACATGCAAGTTTCCTACAGGAATGAGTGTTTAAGTAATGCCATTGCAGACAGTTTGTAATCAGTGTCCTTAAACTTGTTATAAAGGTATTCAACAATTTACTGGGCCACCAGATAGACCATATTTACCCAGGTGTCTTACACACTTTTTATTACAATACCACATTTTGAGTTTAAAAGATGGGGTGCGTAAGATATGCAGGTTAACTTTTTTGGGCATATTTTTATAAACTGATTTCATATATAACTATGTTAAAGGCACCTACTGTATTTTGAACAGAAAAGTAGTTGGCATGTAAGCTGCAATAATATAAAAGAAGGTAGTCATGTTTGTTTTGTAATAAAATACCACTGTTGGCTGAATAGGGAAGGTAATGAGCAAGAGGGAGGCGGACACAATGGCATCAGGCTACCCTTTTTTATTTATGGATCTTCCCTCCTCTAGCTGAATGGCAGGGGAAATGGCTGCAGCTGGCAGTAAACAATGGCTGTCGTCCATTATCCACCCCCCTCCCCCTTGCACTGGAACAGAAATGACAGTTTTTAGGGGATGTGCCACTTCACTTCTTCCCTTTGCCTTTCCCCATGACAAAGTTTAAAAGCAAACATTACTGTATCTCTCTGTTGGAGCCATGGAGAGAGAGGAATGTTGCCATGTCAATGGAAGAGAGCGTAGTCCGATGTTAGAGAAAGAGCAATTTCAGGAACAAGAGATGAAGCACAAGGCTCTTTATCTTCCATACAAATGACTGCTTGGCAACGATGCAAAGTAAAAGAAAATAAAAGGAAATTAAAAGAAAATAAAAACACGACAGTTTTCAGTGAATGACAACAGCTACATGTAATGCATCGCCACTCCATCATCTCACAGCTGTCATGATGAAACTCTGTATGCATAAGATAAACTATGAAATATTTTTCCTAGTTTTGGAAATGAAAATACAGGATGAGTAAGATACATAGCGTCATTAGATACGTGGGTATATACAGTACTTTCACCAAACAAAGTAAGAATGTTCCTGGCTCCTCACCTTGGTTTCATCGTTGGCCTGTGGACTGATGCCATTGCGGGACGTCACTATGTCCGTTGTCTCATCCAGGCGCTTGAAGAGCTGCGCTGCATCCAACTGGGCTGCCTCCAAAAAGTGGCTTGCCTCCGCCTTAAGGCGGATCTCTACTTCTCTCAACATCTCCTGCTTTTCCTCCACTGTGGCATTGATGCTTGCTTCTAGCTCCTGGCACTGCAACTGCACATGGGCAACCAGTCTGGTTGTAGAGTGTGTCCAAGCTGAATACTTCACCTGATATGAACTGACTTTAAAGTTGTCTTACACATATTTTAGACAAATGTCACAATAAATGATTAGACATTTATTATGTTCTGTCAGTGCCAAGCTAGATCACACCACTAACATTTACACAAGAACAAGAATTTTTCATGTTCTTGAAGAATTTAAAATAAATTTAACCTGAAATTAAGAGTCAAGGTGAGAATGAAAAGCAAGGTTTAGCTAGGTTTTTTAAATATATCCATTATATGATGTGATTTGAAGTAGACATCTCTAGATATGGAACAAGAACAAACAATGTGCCTGTTGAATTGAAATTATTTTACTGGATGCTCACACTTTCAAGTGTGTACCAACTTTATTCTGTTTCACCCATACAGTGTTTAAGTCATGTGGCAGCATTACCCTTGGTACTCTTTCTCCTCTTATCTTGTCTCCCTATTATTTCCTCCCCTTCTTCCCCTACCTTCCCCTCCAGACCGGTGCAGTGCTATAATCATCTACCAACTTTTACAGCTGTCTGCCAGATGTCTGTTGCTTCCCTACGAGCTTTACTACAAGCATTTAGTCTTCTAGTTGTACAGTGTTAAGTTTTCTGTTTGTGTTTGTTATGCCTCTGTAATGAGTTAGACGACTATGTACAATTAAGCTTTAGTTCACAAATATGAATAGTACAGTTTATCTCAAAAAGCACATTGACTAACAAGATGTGAAAGTTATTTTGCAACTCTTTTAAATAAATAGTAAGTAAATAAAACACAGAGAACTAGACAAACGTCAAATAAAACTTCAACTCTATAATATTCACCCCTTCCTGTAAGGTGGAGAATGTTTAAATTGACTATATTTCCTTACATGATCTTTATCTTGAACAGTATAGTTTTTAGTGGCTAAGAACTCAACCTGTGACCTTGAGGACCTTTCAGGAATTCTTGTTGTCTAGCGGGTTTCTGAATACCAGTACTAAGCCTAGATCCCGCTTCCCTTTCTTCTCTAAAATCTTGATCTTCAATACTTGTTCTGGTAGCACTTGTCTGTTCGCCCTTTTTCTATTTTTGTCTCAGCTGGTGCAAGATCACAAGTATTTTTTCTGCTAGTTGCAATTCCAGTAATTTAAGAAGGATTTGAGTACATGGGACATAAAACTGGAGCCTCAATCTGTGTGAATGTATGCAGGAATGCCAAATAGAGAGAATACCTCCTTAGGTTTTGATATTAGAGTACTAGCTGACACGTCAGGACAAGGGTATGCAGAGGAGTACCTACAGTATTAGTCTACAATAACCACGAGAAAGCAATTTCTTGAACATGTTAGGAGAGAGCCCTTGAAATCCATAGCAAGTCTTTCAAAGGGTGGTGTTGCCTTAACAATCTGACCTACATATTCGGAAAACGTGTCTTAATTCAAGTACAAACAGAGCATGTTGAAATGACTTTACGATCTTCATCCAGAGAAAAGGTAAAGTTCTTACTTTCACACTATAGAGATTCAGAATGTTTATTTATATTGTGCTTTTTGTGTTTTGAAGTATTTTTTTCCATGTTCTGATGAGCAATGTAAATATTTATATGAAAGTATTGTTTGTAAAAATTTTTTTACTACGTTTTACCACCTTTTTCAAAATTTTGGTTTGACAGACGTTAAGTTTACAGAGACACCGCAGTAAAAGTAAACATTGTTTGTTTACAAACAAAGAAGCGAAAAATGGACACTATGTTAAAAAAAACCTATTTATTTTATGGAAAAAGTTGTTTGAATATGTTTGTTGTTTAGAAGTGTATTTCTTAGGGTCACATGTGCCAGAGATGAGTGCATGCACCACGTTGAGGATGCACATCATGTAAACAAAAACACTGGTTACGTTAGCAGCTGCCATATTATTTTGACAGGTAAAAGTCATTGACGTATTCATGTTATCCACATCCCAGACAGCTCCACGGTGGATGCTAGCTGTGATTGAATACGTGAATTTGTGTCAAAATCTGGGAAGTGGGTTGCTAGCCCATATAGTTTCCTTCTTCTTGGACTAGGATTCATCTGGACTAGTTGCTCTCTAAGATGCTGCTAAAATGAAAATTATTTTCTGATATGAAGTGTTTAAAAGTTAAATAATTTTTGTGAAACATGTTGTAAAGTCGAAAAGAGCAGAGGGCAGATGAAGAAGAGGCCCAATATTTACTGGATTATTGTAATATGAGGAGATATAAGCCTAGTCCACTTGTAATTTTTTTCAATAATGGTCGAGGGAAGGTATACCCTGAAAAAGTATAAGTACCATACTAGGAACACTTTTAAAGACTTTTGAACATCTTGTCTAACAGTGATATATTTTTTGGAACAGTCATTATTATTTAGATTTAAAGTCAAAGTAATGGAGGACTTCCTGCCAATTAGAGTACTCTGAGATACGAAGGAGTTTTGTACTCACTGGCTGATGCTCAAAACCAAGGAAAATTGAAATAATTTATGTTTAACTTGTGGAATACTACACACTGCTTATGTTTGTTAAATGGGAATTTAAATGTGTTATACGTACTTGGCAGACTAAGGGAATTTACCTAATATTTGCAAGAGAGTGTTAAATGTTAAGCAATTTAATTTTCATAAACTTTCATAATATTAAACTGATGAATGAGATATTTTTAGTGTTTTACTTGCAAATGGTAGAGAATAAGTACCCTACTACATCATAGGTACTGCTCAGGCAATTTTATTTTTCATTTAACCAGATATTTATATTTCCCCACGTGTCTCTCCAAGTGTGTGTATCTTCAATGCCCCGCTCTGTCACAGTGGTGCGTGTCTCTCTTCCCTCCTCACACAAATAAATGTAAAAACCAGAAAGAGAAAAATCCTTCTTTTCAACCCAATGGCAAAGCCTCGTTTCACCTGCATCAGCAGCTTTGTTATCTCTCCTGATCTGTATGTAATCTCATATTTATAACTTGAAAGTTCTAGTCACCATCTCATAATTGTTTTATTCTTTAATTTTCCAGGATGGTCACTACTGAACATAAAAGAAACAGATCATTGATCAGTAATGAGCCAAAAACATCTGTTGAGGTAATGTCTCCAACATCTTAAGGCCTTTACAAAGACCTTTTCTATTGAAAATTCTATTCTTTTCTATTGCCTTTTCTATTGATGAATGTTACCTTTCAGATTTGTTAAGAGATTGAAAAGAGAAGGCTGCCAGACATCCTTCTTGGGATAATGTTGCCCCTATAGCAAAATAAGTGTCTGTCTCAACAGTCAGAATGGCTTCATTATCGATTGAAGATATCATTAGATTTTCAATTTCAGATTTCAAACCATTAAATGTAGTGAAAATGGACATCTAAGTAGGATTTCGGGAAACTTAGGAATAAATTGAGCGTAAAATGAAAACATGGCAATTGTTTTTCAAAGTGATGACATGTTAGTAGGGATGCGTAATTCATGTACAGGTTGGAGACTATTTGGATCAGGTCTTATGGATATAGCTGATGACATTACCAAGAAGGTGAATAGTTCCCAATGAAAAAGAGCCTTTTCTATATTCAAAGTGAGATTGTACTTGGAGACAACCTTCATGAAATATTCTAGAATTTTATTGTGTTCTTCTTGATCACGACCTTGTATTGTCATATCATACAAGTAACAACCATTGTTGAAAAGCTGGAATGCTATTTCTGACACTAAAAGGTATCTGTGTGAACTGGTACAACTTCCCACAAGCTTCAAAGCCGGTACAAATGTTATCTTCTTCAGCTTTTGGAACTTGATGGTACGCATTGCGTAGATATATTGAACTAAATACTTTATATTAAGCAACTCTGTTTATAATATCATCGACCCTTGGTAATGGAAAGACATACAGTTCAGTAAATCTATTCATTGTTTGTGAATAATCTACAACCATCTGGTGTTTATGATTCACAGAAGACACAACTAAGACTTGGGCATGCCAAGGAGACATGCAGTTTTCAATTACTCTATCATTCAACAAGTGTTCAATTTCATTTTCAATGAATTTCAAATCTGAAGGAGAGTGTCTTCTGGATTTGATTGAAATAAGTTTACAATCAGGTGCTAAATTGTTAAAAAGATGAACAGGATCAACATTAGCAGCTGCAACACAGAATTTGTAAAGAGGGGAATACGTTCCACCAAAGTGTGCTTGGACACTCAAATGGCATTTAAGAATATGTATCATGATCAATAATTATGTCACCACAAAGGTTTGGGAGCACACAGAGCTCAGTGTTATAGAAGTCATAGATACAGACTCACCTTGATAAGGAGAGACAGGGATTGTAAACTTGAGAATGGATTTGTTATCTATGAAACTTCCAATGTCAATAATTGCACGAGCCTTATATCCATTTATAGTGACAATAACCATTACTTTCTTTAAACACGAAGGTAAGGCAGCAGTAAAATTAGATACATCAGCCGAATTAAGAGACTTGGAAGTCATACATTTCTCCTTACCTTCTGATAATATTCTTTGATGCCAAAACCCGACAGATAGCTTCTCTAGCTTGGCATGCACACCTAGTATAATTTTTAGGCTGCAAAAATAACATTTCCAAACAAGAGCAACTATCTTCACTTCCGAGGAGAAATTCAACTCTAAATCACTCGATGATCTTGACACTTACATGATTTTACTAGATATGTCATTTACAGTTGGACCTGAAACATATTACTTAGACTGTTGTAGAGTTAGTTCTAAAGGTCTTGCTTAAGTAACAGCTTCCTTTTCAAAGTTACTGTAAGATTTTCTGACAGTCTCTGCCTGATTTGTGAAGACTAACTATGTATGAAAGCATCCCTAGTGTTTTCATCAGTGTTTATTTCCGCCATCATTGTCTTTAGATAGTAGTTTGTGTGCCAATGTAATTATTCATAGATTCTCCTGACTTGTCAATGAGTTTTGAGTCTGTGATGTGCGAATATTTAATTTACAATAGGGGTGGGATAATACCATGTTTTCGATACTCGATACAGTTTTCAGCTCGATACCCTCGATACTTTTGATACATGATACTCTTGAGTAAAACAATTTCAATAATGCAATCAAATTTTGGTAAACTACATTTTGATTGTTCTCGAGCAAATTTATGATAAAGTTTAAAATTAAAGAAAAATCATGCAAGATAATATTACAGATGATGAAAACAAATTTGAAATTTATATAACTAAGCATGTATGGTAGGCATGTCAAGTGGTAACAAATTATAAATATTTTATATAATACCAAAAAAACACATGAACAAAGAAAGCTTAAAAATTTTGATTTAGAGAAACAAGCATTAAAGTTCTTCTGGATTAATCCAGATAACAGAAATGTGGGAATTATTTATCCTGGATAAAAAACAATAACAATTCTTCTGCAACCAGAATTAAGATAAATTTCTTATTCTGTTTGTGTTGCGTTGGTCAATTTTACAGATTGTGCTCACACAAAACACCTAAAATAAATATTAAATACTGATTGTAAACACAAATGGCATGTAAAAAATTGAAATATGTACTTGCATTCGGAATACCAAAAATAAGTTCACTAAATTTTGACAGTTATAGAAATGTAGCACACACACAATGTATCCTTGCACCACAACTGCTCTGTCTATAAATAAAACAATAGTGTAAACAAATGCTATAATCAAGGTAGGTTACCATTTTAACCTACTGTAATATTCGTTATGGCAAAGTCATACTGCTAGGGTTCTGTTATTTTTATTGCCAATGAATTGGTTGGGGTTGGGAGAGACTTTAGTTTAACGTCTTTCATGAGACGCCATTGTTTTACACCTCTTCTTATGAGACTGTATCATTTTTAATTACATATTGTTTTATGAATAACAGTAAAATTTGCTCGTATGAATGAAGGAAATATTCAAATTATTATATAACCTGTCAAGTATCGACCTCACAAAAAAAACTGCTATAAATATGTAGTTCGTACCAATTTGAATATTAAATACATTTGGGGCAAAAATATTTTGACGAAGTTAAATTTCATACAATAAGCATGTTATTTTACAGTGCAAAACACAGTTGAAATGGTGGTTTTTCTAGGCTAAATACATTTAAAACATTCTAATAACTGTTTCAAAATAATTTATTTACAATACACACTGACTTACTGTTCGTAATTCTTGTTTGCAACTCCTAAATACATGTTGTTCTTTTGAAATCCTTTCTATATGTTTCTCTGCCATCAATATGAAATAATTAGTTGAATCGTTGAATAAATATGACACTTCACGGGCTTTCCGAAACTAGTAAACTGTAAAACGACAATAAACGGTGCTGCTTCATGACAATAGGGAAAATGGCGGACCCAGCAATATGCATGTGTCGATAAAAAGTATTGATATGGACATCACAATACTCAATACTTTCAATACGGCCCAGTATCGAGGGGTATCAAGGTATCAAAGTATAGAATGTTTCATCACTAATTTACAGGGTTCATGAACAAGCCCTTCAAAATGCTATCTGCATCTTCATATATACAGCATTTAGTGATGGGTTTCAATACTTGAGAAGAAATAAAATTAGTTTGTACCTTAAATTTGTTGCCTTCCTTGACTTTGGCAGCTGAAATAAAATTTAGAAATGTTTGAAACCAATGTTTCTACTTTTGGGCTGCTCCATTTTCATTTGGAATAAAGGAGAATCTGTCTGGATGTAAAACATGCTCCATAATATTATTTTTGTAATAAATTGTAATGAGTTAGAAAACTTTACCCACAATTCGGCTTTATTACACAAATAAGAATACAGCTTATCTTGAAAAGCACATTAACTAACAAGAAGAGAAAAATTGTTTTCTTTTTTTTAAAAACTCTTTTAAATTAACTGTAAGTAAATGAAATATACAGAATTATACAAACATTGAATAAAACTTCAGTTCTATAACAGCCTCTTAGATGGAAGGCGTAATGGGGAGCCATAGGTAATGTGTTAGTTTGTCATTTGAGTCTTTTTTATTCAAATTACTGTCCAGCATTAAAATGTAAGTGTTAATAATGTGTTCTGTGTTTTCTTCTTGGTACTGCTTTGCTTTGCTGACTGTGGGCTAGCTCTTCAAGCTGCCCCAGTTAGCCCACAATGTTAGGGCATTAGCCACTTATAATACAACACAATTAATTACAAGCGATGGAGATTTTTATTCAAGAGAATTATCCATGCACAAAATCCTCAGCATCTGGTTCTATAGGTAGCATTTGCTATGCATTTCTCAAGTTTTAGGCACGTGATTGCCAAAGATGTGATGTATGAATTCAAGTCTTTATGCATGAGGAATTTACAATAACCTCTACCATGAATTGAAATTGCTTTTCCTCTCTTCTTGTCTGGATTATGTCAAATGACACCTCCAGTTTCATGCTTTTACTGTGTGCTACTTAACATGCATGTATTAATTGGGAAAATTTCACTGTGATCTTAAAGTGATCTGTGATCTTGACTTTTCTTATTTTGTGTGAAACAAAGAAAATGTAAGGAATTTGTACAATACTATAATTTCCATCTTGTCAGCTTCTGAAAATCACATGACTGCCTTTTGTATTTTGTCAGTTCATGTTATATGATATTTTTGAATTTAAGTATAAGTAAGTGACAGCGTGACAGTTGAATGGTAGGCTATTTATCTTATTCTCTATTTATTTTTAATGATGAGGCTATTATCTTTGTACTTTTGGTGATGATAGTGCAAATATCTGCACTTCCTCTGCTTTTGTTGGATTAATTGTTTGTGCTTTTTGTTCCGTGCAACAACATGGTGGATAGAGAGCTGGGAGTGTTGTGGGTCTACCACCTGAAGAATGCTGAGTTATATGAATTTCTGCATGACTCTAAGGTATGAGGAAACAGAAAATTTTCCAGTGTTGTGGGCTTGAGCCTTAGCATACATCTGCACATTATTAGTGGCTGAAGAGCAACATGAAACCTCCACTCAAACCATGAGTCCTTGCATACATTTTTGTTATAAATGAATTATTCATGAAATCCCTTGACTGTGTGCTCCAGTTGTCAGCTACCAAACTACGACATGTACTAGCATTTTTAATTGCCACCGATAATTTCCACAGTTTGCAGTTAGTGAGTGAACAAGCCTTTATTCAAGCCTTGGTCACAGAGTGCTCCAGACAGGCATTGCCGTACATAACAGACGCATTATTGGTTAATATGGGCTATGTTTATTTCAAGTCTCAGCTTTTGATAAACATTTTGCTGATGTGTGTAATGGAATGATATAAAAGGAAATTTGTGAACAGGTTTCAGAAACCTGATGGAACTCGTCACACATTCATATAGTTAGTTATTAGTCATAATAGTGTGTTGAATTTGAACAAATCTGAACATGCATTAGTTGAGACTTTACTTGACAATATCTCACCATTGAACTGACAGCATTGTGTCTTTTGTACCATCTCAGGCATGCTAGCTGAAAGGATAATGTGTCTGTCCGTGTGTCCTACACAGGTGTACCCCACACAAGTTATAGGCTTTCTGAGTTATTAATTATTGATAAATTGTTAGAAGCAGATGTTACTGTGTAACCATGAGATTCTTAATAGTCGTTTGAATGCACTCACTTTGAAGTCCTTGGTTCGATGTTCAAGTTTCTCTCTGGCAGCACTAAGCTGTTCCTCAAGGTCTTGAAACTGACCTTGAAGTTCAGACACATGACTAGACCAGCATACTGTACAGAAAACCTGCAATCAAAGCAAAGTTCTTAGTAGTGTGTTTCTTGATACACTCACTTTGAAATCTTCGGTTTGATGATCAAGTTTCTCTCTGGCAGCACTAAGCAAGGACTAAGAAACTACTTAAGAATAAAAAAAGTAGCTACATGGAAAACAATTTATACAGATATAAATGAGAACAGTATTGAAAATGTGAAAGAATTAAATTACGTGAGAAGGAAGACAATGAATGGTACTTATCAACTATATACAGTAGAGTCCCATTATAGCGAGATGTCACAGTTCCAGGTTCGATCCTCGCAATAAGAGTGTCCTCGCTGTCCCCAATAGGGCCTATTACTTAAAAATCACCTTAAAATTGCTTTTAAATTGTTTTAAAACCACCATAACGTAAAAATATCCTGTTATATGAAAACTAATTGCATGAAAATGAGTGGAAAACCTGACAGCGCCACGTAAGTATAGCCCACTCAGCCTGCAATCAGTTGCTCGGTCTACGCAGCATTGTCCCGCAATCAGTTGCCTGGTCTATGCAGCATTTTCCACTATCACTTACTCGGCCACTGAAGTACTGCCCTGCAAGCGATAACTCGCCTGCCACAGCTCTGCACGACCACCTAAAACCAAATACCCATATTTACTGGCATAATTCTCGCACCTATTTTGCAGGATTTTGATGCAAAAATTTAGGGCGAGCGAATAATGCAAGGAATTGCCAAGACACGTGCATGTAAACATTAAAATGGAGTCTACTGTGAGTAATCCCCTGCCAACTGAGGGAGATACATTTGTTAAAAACACATCACTTTATTTATTGATAATAGATATAAAGATACATATTCAAAATTAAATCACTCGTGTCCTGGGGCTAGCAGTGAAAACACTGCCATGTGCACGTAGCTGGGCGAGCGCCTAGATCCTCTGCAGCATGGCCGGGCGAGCTCCTAGATCCTCGGTAGTGTGGCCGAGTGAGCACCTAGATCCTCTGTAGCGTGGCCGGGCACAGCGTCTAGACGCTGTCACTTGGTCCTAGATCCTCGGGCAGGGCAGCTGTCGGTCATTCGCTACATGATTATTCTGGCGGGCGGCGGTGCCCGCCACTGCCATTGTTACAGGTCTGGTTCACTTCGTAACAGCAGCCCGGTATCGGGAAAACATAACATGCACGTTAAACTCAGAAACAATGAATTTTCGACCCGCTTCTCTATTGCTGTGTTCCTCTGCATACGCAATTACCTGAAGTTTAAATGCAGCAGTTGAACTGGAATATTTACCCATTATGCAATCGTACTAAACAAAAATTAATATAAATGTTAACAATTCCCTTCCCATTAAAAAAAACCACCCGCATACAAATAAACTCCGTGACTGTTTTTGTTTACATGTTTGCAGCATGGGCGCGGCAGCCAGAAATCGATAACAGGAGCAGTAACTTGAAGTGTCAGAGACCTGACACGGTCGAACAAAGTGCGTGTTGCGTGGTCCTGTTAGCATTACATGCCTCGTTGAAACACGCTTTATGAAATATGAAAGGAAAAGTTTTTCCCTAATTTGGCACCATAAAAACAGGGACGTGAATTGTGACAGTGTGAGAATTATGCCAGTAAATACGGTTGTCACTGGAAAATTATACGTTTTCAACTAAAAAACCTGCATGGTGCGAGACTTACTCAAAACCAGTAAATATTCAACAAAACTTTATAAAAATGGATTAAAATTAAGTTTGTTATAGCACAGCGATAAAATGTAGTAGTAGTTGTGTCCCTATCTTTAATTGGTATGCCACAGTATGGGAAAAAAAACACCAAAAATCTGTTAATATGTAGCTGTACTCGATTCCAGCTATCGCTTGGACTGTTATGTTTACATTAAATTCGTTTTCATTTAACAATAACGTTCGACCCACATACGCCAAGTTGTTTGAAACCAAACACAGTTGACAGCACAATGACAGTGAACAAGTATGGAAAAGCAGAACTGGTTCTGAAAATGGTGTCAAGGTAGAAAGGGCAGTATTCTATTTATAGAACAATGCACCTGGTTTGCGAGAGAGAGGGGTTAGGTGGCAAGGCGGAATAATGTGACACAGAGCAGCACAAGGTACTTAGGGAAACCAAAAGGTAAGGCAAGGGAGCGGAGTCACAAATCCCACCGCAAGCCTGCTTCACACAATCTCGCCGCACATGTTTCAACTCTTAAAACTACAATTTTTCATGGAATATTTTTGCAATTTTTTGACGATTCCTCAAAAAGACCTTGTTATACCCATGTTCTCGCAGTTTCCGTGCTCGCTACAATGGGATTCTACTGTAATATCAAGGAGGGTTCTTGTCATACACAATACCTTCCAGTGCCACTCTTTGCAGTTTATGTACAGCTTATGATTAGCATACTAGCTTTCAGCATCACTGTTCCAGTGCTGGATTATGGCAGCATTTTCAAAGATTAACAGGTCTTCATTTTTTCTGTTAAAACACCCAGGCCAGAAGAATGGGGCAGATGTACAAAAGAAATTATAAGGTATAACCAAAGAAATTTTCTTCTGTACCTGAAGTACTGATTTGATGACTGATTAGTTATTCAAAATTACTATGCTATGATGAGAAAAAAGTGTGGCTATCATATTTGTTGCATTTAATATGGTTAATTCTTAATTCCGTAATTTTAAATTAAGTCTTTTTCAAATGAATATGGGGAATTTTCAGTCATTTGTTTTATACTTGCAGTAGTGTTATAATAAATAATGTAAATATAGATTAATAAAGCATGGTGCTTAAAATTAACTCAATTTTATACAGGATAATTACAGAAGAACCGCATTGGCTCAGTGGATCAGCCACTAGACTCCCAATGGTGGGGAGGCAGGAATTTTTAAGATGATAATTCTCATTTGGGCAGTGTTGCAGATACTGCTGTGGCATGGGAGTTTTCTCGGAGCACTACTTATTCTGACATTGTTTTCATTCTGCTGCTACTCCAACCCCACATCATCTATTTCTCAGGTTGGTAGGGAAAACAGGTGTGTTGCCCAGGTAAGACAACAGGCTGCAGTTAACTTCTGCCTCCTCTCATTCATACTGCTGACCCTGCCTGAAGCTGGGAACAATACACATTTACACATGATTGCCACATATCCGGTTTATCCTACACAAAGAGGATGATGATACACGACATACAGAATTGCACAACCAGATGAAACCGCCAGGATCGTTTGACTTCACAGACCCAAATTCGTGGTTTTTGTGGAAAGTCAGTTTGAACTGTTATCTCAGTTTGGGGATTGAGTAAAAACATACCTAGAGTGGACTTCCGCAGGTTAATGTTTCTGACTACTCCAGCAGGTAAGAATCTGTAGTTCTTGGTATGAAAATGCAGTAGCGTTAGTCCATTTTATTGGTCGCTGCGTGGGGAAGTCACAGTGACAGTGTTGCCACTGTAACATCTTCTCTCTCTCCTCTCCTCTCTCTCTCTCTCCTCTCTCTCTCTCTCTCTCCTCTCTCTCTCTCTCTCTCCTCTTCTCTCTCTCTCTCCTCTCTCTCTCTCTCTCTCTCTCTCCTCTCTCTCTCTCTCTCTCTCTCTCTCCCCCCCCCCCACACACAGTAGAACCTGTTCTGAGTGTCTACTAAACCCATGAAGCTAGGACAGACAAGATGGAGGACACCTGAGTAATTACCTCAAGCTGTACATGCCGTTTACGAAAAGATTACTGGTTTTGTAAAATGTATGTATGTACAAAATGAAACTTAATGTAAGAGTAAATAATGGGAAACGTTGAGAATTACTCACATGGTTATAGTAAAACAATCAACACAACTTTATAAAATGCACAATAACTGTGGATTTAGGTAATGTGCCGGATGTCCCAGCCATTTTCTCGGAAACGGTGCATCAGAGCTTTTTCGGGTAAAATGCTTTGTATGCAATCCCTTAAGGACAAATTGAATGGTGAACACTATAGTGTCTAGAATATGCAGTAAACTAGAGGAAACGAAGGTAACATCAGAATTTCAAATGGGAAGGTGGTACAAAATTAGTATTGTTGAATAGAGCTTGCAAAACTGAACATATTTTGCATGGAAAGTATTCGGTATGTTTCGCTGATTTTAGAATATCAAAATATTCTCCGTCAGGCACACCCTAGGTGTCCCAGACCTACCGTACCAGCCCTTTTTTCTTGACAATGGTGCATCCGAGCCTTTTTGGGCAAAATGCTTTGTAGGCAAACGCTTAAGGATGAATTGAATGGTGATCACTACAGTGTCTAGAATCTGCTGTAAACTAGAAGACACGAAGGTAACCTCAGAATTTCAAATGGGAAGATGGTACAAAATTAGTATCTTTCAATAGGGCTCTCAAAACTGAACATTTGCTGTCTGAAAAGTCTTGTGGTATGTACCGCCGATTCAATATCAAAAATCTTCCTGGCACTGAAGAGATGATGTACGTAACAATACCATTGTAATGTTGTAGGCCTAGTAAGGAAACAAACTTTTGCTTACATATACAGTTTGAAATAAATCAAATTATACAATTTGACAGTACAAAATTTCATTAGAAATAGTGTTTTCTTTAGAAATTATTACAAAAGAACATATTTGCTTGTTTACTGTTCACTGTAATAGGTGTTCAAAATGTTTTCTGCCCTGTTCTAAGCACATTTATACCAGTCGTCATGCACTTTGTGTACCCCGAAGTATCTCTGCAGCTGGCAGCGATCCACATACTACTCTAATTCGGTCTTTCATTTCATATCTCGTCATAGGACACTGTTGAAACACAGTGTCTTTAATGCATCCCCAAAATAAATAATCAAGTGGGGTGACCATGGTGGCCAAGTAACTGGCCCCTTTCCCAATTGAGCGACTTGGGAAACTCTGATTTAAAGTACGCCTGGCCACCAAGGGAAAATGGGCCAGGCATCCATCTTGTTGCAGCCACATTAACAACCATGTTGCTAGTGGAAAATCTTCTAGCATTTCAGGCAGTGCGTGTTGCAGAAATGCAGAGTACTGCTCACCATTTAAGTGTTCATCAAAAAAATAAGGTTTGATAACTTGATTACAGATGAGTCCACACTAGGTATTTAGGCTCCAAATGTTTTGGTTATCATGCTGATGAAACCAATGAGGATTTTCTGCTGACCAATAGTGAGCATTGTGGATATTTAAATCCCCATTAGATCTGAAAGTGGCCTTATCTGTCCACAGTACGGTAACTGGGAAATCCAGATTTTGATTGAAAAACCAGCTGCAGAGGGCTATTCCTGTCTGGAAATCATCTTAGCGTAATGCCTGATGGATATAAATGTGGTAGGGATGTAAACCACCATCGTGTAGGATTCTTCAGATGGTACTCCTGCTCACCCCAGATTCCTGTGCTATTCTTTGAGTAGAAAGATGTGGATCTACATTCATTGCAGCAAGAATGTCTGCACTTCTATCATCTCTAACACGTCTTCTGACTTCATTGTTACGATTGCGGGTTGGTTGCACCTGGCCACTATTGCTAATCCGTGCTTCCAATCGCTGAAAAACATGTAGTGACTGGTGTGTGCGATCTTGATATCTCCGTGCATTAATGTGCTCTGCTTGTCGGTAATTCTGGTGACATTCACCGAGTATCATAAGCATGTCAAATACCTCTTCATTTGAATAAGACATTCCTGCATGAATAACAGAAAAAAAGTAAAAACTACGCTAGAAACCTTTCACAGTGTACGCACCGCCAAAATGCCTCTTATTTGACATGACACATAGCACAAACTGAGGGAAAATGCACATACTGCTATCTAGGGTCAACAGTTCCCGCTCGCCTCGTTTGGGCTGTCATGGCCCTGGTATGATGCTATACAGGTGGTGCCAGACAGAGAATATTTCAATATTTTCAAAACTGTGAAATATACCATAAAACTTTCCAGGCAAAATATGTTCAGTTTTGCGAGCTCTATTCAACGATACTAATTTTGTACCACCTTCCCGTTTGAAATTATGAAGTTACCTTCGTTTCCTCTTAGTTTACAGCAGATTATAGACACTGTAGTGTTCACCATTCAAATCGTCCTTAAGGGTTTGCCTACGAAGCATTTTACCCGAAAAAGTTTGGATGAACCGTTTCTGAGGAAAAGGGCTGGTACAGTAGGTCTGGAACATCCGTTATATACAATATTGCACAGACATTCTGTAGGCTGTGTGAATAGCCAGTGGGTTGGTGCATGGGCCTGCGCCACATAATTTTAGGCTTTAGAGTTCAAATCTCCATCATGTAACAAGATTTTTTTATGTGATACATTATTGCCATTTATAACTATGTTATTGTTAGAAATAGTTTATTTTCAGAATCCCTTTTGTCTAAAAGCAATAGTACATTAGTAACAGCACAGTGCAATCAACTAGCTGTGGTTGTTTGATAATCAAATTGATTGTTTTCTAAAGTAGATAGTTTGAGCTGTGTAGCATGAGTAATATTGAAAGGGACACATAAAAGCCTTAAGTTTAATATTGTGACAGGTGTGTCTTCTTTTGGCCTTCTAACTATTAAAGCTTGTTAATTTACAGGAAGCTCAAGATTGATTATTAGGCTCATGAAAGATATATATGAAAATACAGGGATGAAGCTGGGAGGGGGGCCTGATATTGGGATATATTCCCCCACCGAAATAAAAATAACATATCCAATTTGAAAACACAGTGACAACTTTAATTTTATTTTAATATAATAAATGAGAAATGTGTGATTCCCCTTCAACATGAAGGATGTTTATAGCATTTTGTAGTTCCATATTTGTATATTATAGCCCATTAATTACAAAGAATATTTTAACTATTAATTTGTAATATTACAGCTTTCGTATAGAAACATGGAATCTCCCCGCCCACCTCCCATGTAAATTCCTGGCTACAGGCCTGTTTAAATAATTTCCTAATGTTTTAATGAGTGACGTAAATGTCCATTGTACTGACGCCGGCTAACAGCCAGTGGCGCTAGAGCCCATGACGGCGCTCACGTGTAACGTGTCCCGCACGTGCGCAAGTAGGCTGATAATTTTGAACTTTCCTAAAAGTGTTAATTTCAAGGTAAAATGTGTTATATTGTCTTTACAGTGTTTAATATGTCTTAAAATGTTTTAAAGTGCTTGTACTAATTTTAATTGTTTGGTTATGAATATTCAAAGTGCCTGCGGCACCAAGATTAAGAACACTTAATATTCTGCCATAAACGTCATCACAGAGAGACATTAAAATAATATTGAAATTCATAACAAAATTATAGAAATGTAAAACAATACCTAATTTAATTTGTGCCATTTAATTTTCAATATAAAATATTTCAATCGACATGCATAGAACTTCCGCTTATGTGAACCCGTAGGCTGCCATGATAGGTCCGGGCATTGCTTGTATCAGGACAGCCTGTCGAGAAGAGCTGGCAAGGTAAGGCACTGTCACATGCGCACTACAACTTTTGTTCACTGAAGTAGGTTTCCATAGTCAATTTAGTTTACCAGTTAGTCTTTGCTTGCGTGCGTTTTTGCCACACAATTTCCCCAGCATTATGATTCCGCTCTACTAATTCTTACGCCCTTGTGGCATTTCTAATTTAATCGAAGAGGAGGAGAAAGATGTCGGAGAGATCACAAGACCCACTCATTTTGAATCATACAGCATCTGCCTATGTTTATGGCATTTCAGTGTAACTCCTGCATAATTGCTATAGGCAATTTTAAGAGCTTTACTTTTATGTATGTATTTAAGGGTAATTTTCGTATTTGAATATTTTAGGACAACATCACATATAACCACGTGGCCGACTGAAGCCACGTCTTTGTATACGCCATCATTGTGTTTAAGAGCTTATTTATATAACATTGTATGTGCAATCATTTATTTCAGGGTTCTACGTCCATTTTATTCAGGGTTCAATGTATTTTTCACCTAAATTGATGCTTTTGTACTTGACCATGTAGTCACAGTAATGTTTTATTTCACCGCCATCAGGCATGTTACAAGACTGTAACCACTCGAATAGTAAAAGAGAACCACTTGCTCAACACGAATAATATTTAATCTGAATTTAGTTTGCTGTTTCCACACAGAAATATTGCAATTTCACCTGCGCCATGTGGTCTGCTATGAACTTCATCCAGCGGAATCCGTGCCACCTAAGCTTGTTTCCACACGTGTGTGTTTATTGAGAATATTCATCTTGTGTCCCATCTTATTTCATGTCTCATTCAAGGGTCTACGTAATTGTGTAAGTAGTGTATGGTGCAATTACTCCCATCCTAGCCAGCTCTGTGTATAGGCCGTCATCACACTAACCACGTGCTGGAGAATGAGCCCCGACGAGTTTGCGTTAGTGATGCCGAGTAATCATGCGTGTTAATGTGTATTAAGGGTATGCATTTGTAATTCACCATGTCCTGTCATCAGAGAAACACCATCAATCCACCCTAGCAGCTGTCGGCCCTCTTCCCTTGTGAAGGCTGTGCTTTCACGCACCTCGGTGAGATCATCCATTTAGGTGTACGCTAGGTTAATTACGGGCTGGGGAGCACCCAAGCGGAATTGGCTAGTCATGACCGAGGTAACCATTTCATTGGCACGTAGATGTGTATAAACAATATCAATAGAACAAGTCTACAGTGAACTCAATTTTTTTATTCAGTAGTGACAGTGTCCTAGCCATATATGTTTTATCAATGGTTTATTTCAGTGATTTTATTAAAAGTTTATTATTGCCAACGTGCTTCTAAGTACGCATGGGTGAGACGAACATACACAACCCACAACATCCCTGAGGACCCTGAGTCTCAATAGTGCGGTGATTGGGAAGCACCGCTGGCGCCCAAATTACCAGTAAGTATTTGTGTCATCGTTCTGCTCGTGTCTCACCCGACTGCGTCAAATGGCGTTCCCAAGTGGCTCCATGTGTGTTCATCTACGTCGCGTCATCCACGTTAACCGCGAGAAGATGGCGGACACCACGCCTGATCGACCACGAGAAGCCCTCAAGACATCCGCGCCGGCAACCGCGACACCTGCGAGCGCAAGTTACTTGGACATGCAGATCGATTGATGCGTGCATTGGGAGAGATCGAGATAAAATTAACTTGTTTGAGGGAAGTTTTTGATCGTAACCCTTATGTCAATGCACGTCCGACAACTTATCTACTACATCAGATCAACGCCTGTGCACACACACAAGATGTGACGGGGTGGGAACCAAGTGGGCGCAGTGCCAACAGTGTAGGAAAGACTCGTATTTACGATGCATAGGGTCTGCGGAGTTAACCTCCTATCACGACGGTGTTATAAACAGTGACGAGTGCCTAAAAGACGAACTGTGCTGAGATTGTTCCACCGCCAACACCAGAGATTAAACTCACGCTGCCGGTAGTTATTACGTACACGCCACAGGGCTTAACCGGGCCAGACTGCAATGTATTACTGTCAACAATTGCGGGACACGACTCAGAAGACCCGGGTACATTCCTAGCAATGTGCGAACTTAAATTGCATAGGCATCGCATACATAGGGATGACTGGACTGAGGTAACTGCCAACAGGTTAAGGGGAACCGCTACCACATGGTGGAACTTGGTAAGGGACTATCGAGTCAAGTGGGAGGAGTTCTGTGAGAGAGTGCTAGGTCAATTTGACATCGACGGGGATGCTATACAGGCACAAGCGTGACTGTACCATGAACAGCAATGTGAACATGATGGCATTGAGGAACTTATACAATGTAAGATAGGCTTGTTTAAGAGTCTGAACACAGGTCAGCCGACATGTGGCGTTTTAGAAATCATTGTGACATTGTCAACACCGGACATTAGGCCGTATCTGAGAAGGACAACAAGGGCCAGTGTCGAACAATTTACGCATGAAGCTTGTTTGTTTAGCAAGGATGTGCGAGCAGGACAGGCATACTAATCCCCGAGATCGAACTTTCACACGTCAACACCTACAATGCAGCCAGACGTTACGCGATCACCGCCAGTGTTTACACCCGTGAGGCAGAACCGCGGACACAGAAACTTCCACCATAACAGGGGAAATGGTTACCAGGGCAACAGGTCAGAAATCTAAGTCGGGAGGTTGGCGAAACTGCATCTGAACCAATCTCCCCACCAAGTCATATCAATCTGCTTAATGAAAGTGCAAAAGTGTTCCAGGTAACTGATAGTACCGTCAATGCACTACAAGTATGTGTTGAACCTGAAGGAAAAAATGTCCACGCTGTTATTGACACTGCCGCTAATCACAACTTTGTGCATGAGGGTTTAGCACAAGCAATAACGACTAGGGTGCCACCGAGACATCAGCAATTGGCTACCACCCACTACCAGGGAGAAGCGAAAAGTGTGAGGCATGCAATGGTACGAATTAGAGAGCTGCATACCAAGTGCGATATCTACATTGTGCTGGACTTGTGCGAAGAAGTGATTTTTGGACTGCCGTGGCATGTTGACAACCACACCGTGATAGAACTGCACCTGAATCGCCTGCACGTAGGGACACGTGGCATATGGACTGTTTACGCCATGGGAGCAACACCACCAATAACAACAACAACTGCTGTGCCGCTTGCTGACTTTGAGCACGAGGTACCCGCCACACATCAGCATCATCTGCAACGTCTGCAGGACCAGTATGCCAGTGTGTTCCACACTGAGGGGAAGCTGCAGTGCACCGACGTCACGGAGCACACGATCGTCACCATGCACGAGGACTCAGTGTACTCCAAGCCACGAGACCCAGGTATTTTCTTTTGCCTTGTCATCAACCAACAGGTATGTGAGATGCTCAACGATAATATTATTGAACCTACACAAAGTCTCTATAATTCAGGTATTACCCTTGGTCCAAAGAAAGTTGGCAAATGGAGATTCTGTGTCGATTTAGACCTCTAAATAAGATTACAGTAAATATGCCGCCACCAGTCATAAACATGAAAGACACTTTGTCAACATTAGGACCAGCTTCAGTATTCACGTCACTTGATTTAAAGCTTGGATATTGGCAAGTGCCTATCCGCCCACAGGACAGAAAGAAAACAGCCTTTACTACCCTAGATGGACGTAGATTTCAGTTTGTAGCCATGCCATTAGGTTTAAAGTGTGCCCCTGCAACATTTCAGAACTTAATGGTTAATGTATTGGATGGATTTAATGGAGACTGCGATGGCGTATTTGGATGATGTACTTGTTTCGTCTAACAACTGGGAAGAGCATTTGCACCATTTGAGCCTTGTGTTTGAACGACTCTAACGTAATAAACTTACATGCAAAGTAGAAAAGTGTAAGTTGGGTATGAGTAAAATGGAGTTTCTAGGGCATTATGTAACAGAAAACGGACATGAACCAGAACAACAACACATACAGGACATTCAAAACAAACCCACACCCAGATCACGTAAACAAGTCAGGAAGTTTTTTGGATTAATTTATTCGTTAAGGGAATTTGTCCCAAACTTTTCCGTAATCACTGCACATTGAACTGCTTTGTTGTGTGAGAAACGTAAATTTGTCTGGACACCTCAAGCTGATCGAGCATTTCAAAACATTAAAATTGCATTTCAGAACTGTAATCTGCTGTCTAGATTCAACCCAGAATTATCTATTGTCATACAAACAGATGCCAGTCACGAAGTCATTGGGGCCATGCTGTATCAGGAGGGAACACACGGGGAAAATCTATCATCAGTTATCACAGTGCAAAGTTCGGAGATGCAGAACGTAAATATCACTTTAACCAACAAGAATGTTTGGCCATTGTACATGCATTGCGGAAGTACTGGCCGTACTTGCTAGAAAAGCAGTTCACACTCAAAACTGACAACCGATGCCTTGTATGGTAAGAGGAGATGCATAACGGGAAAAGTA
This sequence comes from Dryococelus australis, assembly GCA_029891345.1. Lineage (NCBI taxonomy): Eukaryota > Metazoa > Arthropoda > Insecta > Phasmatodea > Phasmatidae > Dryococelus > Dryococelus australis. The sequence continues at coordinate 96,103,372 of CM056994.1, forward strand.
AACTTGCCCGCTGGGCACTGTTACTGCAGGTGTACGATTTCAGGGTAGAATATGTGGCGAGAAAAAAAAGAGCTCGCAGACACCTTATCCAGGAATCCTTGCCCGAATCTAACAGTAACTGACGATACGGAGTGGGAAGAGGTGCTACCGCAGTGCCATGTAATACCAAGTGCAGAAACACAAAACCTTGTTTTACAAAACATTGTTGCCACACCACCTGGCGAACTTGTTTTGTTGAATGCGGTTCTATAACGGCGTAGTTGTCAACATGCCACGGCAGTCCAAAAATCACTTCTTCGCACAAGTCCAGCACAATGTAGATATTGCACTTGGTATGCAGCTCTCTAATTCGTACCGTTGCATGCATCACACTTTTCGCTTCTCCCTGGTGGCGCGGATGTCATGCCGGTGACATGCCGGCGCGGATGTCTTGAGGGCTTCTCGCGGTCGATCAGGCGTGGTGTCCGCCATCTTCTTGCACTTAACATGGATGACGCGACGCGGATGAACACACTTGGCCCCACTTGGGAACGCTAATTGACGCAGTCGGGTGGGACGCGAGACGAACGATGAAACAAATATTTACTAGTAATTTGGGCGCCAGCAGTGCTTCCCAATCACCCCACTATTGAGACTCAGAGTTCTCAGGGATGTTGTGAGTTCTGTGTGTCCGTCTCACCTGTGCGTACTTACAAACACGTTGGCAATACTAAACTTTTAATAAAATCACTGAAATAAACCATTGATAAAACTTATGTGGCTAGGACACTGTCACTACTGAATAAAAAGTTGAGTTCACTGTAGACTTGTTTTTATCGATATTGGTCATAGACATCGATGTGCCAATGCAATGATTATCTCGGTCACGACTAGCCAATTCCGCTTCAGTGCTCCCTAGCCCGTAATTAACCTAACGTACACCTAAATGGATGATCTCACAGAGGTGCGTGAAAGCACAGCCTTTACAAGGTAAGAGGGCCGACAGTCGGTAGGGTGGACTGACGGTTTTTCCCTCAAGACAGGACACAGTGAATTACAAATGAATACCCTTAATACTCATTAACACGCATGCTTACTCGGCATCACTAACGCAAACTCGTCGGGGCTCATCCTCCAGCACGTGGTTAGTGTGGTGACGGCCTATACACAGAGCCGGCTAGGACGGGAATAATTACACTGTACACTAATTACACAATTATATAGACACTTGAATGATACATGAAATAAGATGGGACACGAGATGAATATTCCCAATAAACACACACATGTGTGAAAACAAGCTTAGGTGGAGCGGATTCCGCTGGATGAAGTTCATAGCAGACCATGTGGTGCAGGTGAAATTGCAATATTTCTGCGTAGAAACGGCAAACTAAATTCAGATAAAATATTATTTGTGTTGAGCAAGTGATTCTCTTTACGATTAGTATTGTTACATGCTTGTAACATGCCTGATGGCGGTGAAATAAAACATTACTGTGACTATGTGGTCAAGAACAAAAAGCATCAATTTACATAAAAAATACATTGAACCCTGAATAAAACGGACGTAGAACCCTGAAATAAATGATTGCACATAAGATGTTATACAAATAAGCTCTTAAACACAATGATGGCGTATACAAAGATGTGGCTTGAGTCGGCCATGTGGTTATATGTGATGTTGCCCTAAAATATTCAAACACGAAAATTACCCTTAAATACATACATAAAAGTAAAGCTCTTAAAATTGTGTGTAGCAATTATGCAGGAGTTACACTGAAATGCCATAAACATAGGCTGATTGTATCTGATTCAAATGTGCGGGTCGCGTGACCTCTCCGACATCTTTCTCCTCCTTCTCCTCGATTAAGTTAAAAATGCCACAAGGGCGTAAGAATTAGTAAAGCGGAAGCATAATGCTGGGAGAAATGTCTGGCAAAACGTACACAAGTAATGATTAACCAGTAAACTACACTGACTATGGAAACCTACATCAGTGAACAAAAGTTGTAGTGCACACGTGACAGTGTCTTACCTCGCCAGCTCTCCTCGACAGACTGCCAGATACAAGTGTCGCACGGACCTATCATGGCCGCCTACGGGGTTTGCATAAGCGGAAGTGCAATGTACGCAGAGTAATATATTTTATTGAAAATGAAATGGCACAAATTAAATTATATATTGTTTTGAATTTCTATAATTTTGTTACGAATTTCAATATTATTTTAATGTCTCTTTGTGATGGCGTTCATGGCAGAATATTAAGTGTACATAATCTCGGTGCCACGGGCACTTTGAATAATCGTAACCAAACAATTAAAATTAGTACAAGCACTTTAAAACATTTTAAGACATATTAAACACTGTAAAGACAATATAACACATTTTACCTTGAAATTAACACTTTTAGGAAAGTTCAAAATTATCAGCCTCTTTGCGTACATGAGGAACATGTGGCACATGAGCCCCGTAATGGGCTCTAATGCCGCTGGCTGTTAGCCGGCATCAGAACAAACACATGGTTTTTAGTACTGACAGTTTTTCTTATGGGCTAGGGTGCATGTTATTTCAAGTAGATGAAAACAAATGTGAGGTAGTGTGCTATGCATCTCGAGTGCAGGCAAAAAAACAACGCAGGTATGCCCAAATTGAAAAGAGCGAATGAGTGAAGAGATTTGGACGGCTCTTGACAGCGAGGTCTTGAGCAGATGAGGGGGAAGTGATGTGAGTATGCAGCGGCACTGGAATTAAGGGGTGGGGGAAATAGGAGATCCCTAAGAATTTGCCCAATTCCCCAGATAAACAATTTATTTATGATTTATACAAGCTCTAAACCAGGGTTACATAAACTAACCATAGTGTTGTTCATAGTAAAGAGAGTAACAAACAAACTAAAATATCTTAAAGAGTGGTGCACAACGTGGTGGCAGTGTCTGTAAATGAAAGGACATTTATCACGTTTGGTCAGCCACATAGTACAAATCTTAAAGTAACTTAGCGGCCTATTCCCGCCATATCTCATTGTTTACATGTTGTGTTTCGGCCATCTTGTGTCCATCCTGAGTGTATAACTATTTTCTTTTCTTTGTATTTTCACAGTAAGATTTCTTGCTTTTCTTGGCATATATCATCATATCATGTAGTCTCCTAATACTTAACTCATTTCAACAGTGGGCGACCACTCACCACCTGATGAAGCTGGCCTAGCTAGCCAAACGTTGCGCAACTGTGAAGCCGCATGGAAAAAGTGTTCGTCCGACTTTTGTTTGTGTATGTCTATCCATGAGTACCGCCCTGTGTGTTTAAGTGTCAGTAGGGGCTAATTAAGTTCAATAAATCAGTTGTAATTAATCACATACTTTATTATAATATCACTGTATCAAACTATGCTATGTTTACATTTTCTACAGTCACCATCTTACATTAAACACTGTCCTTCTACATCTCCAATGCCGCCAACCTATACACACAATCATCATTCTAAATAAGTCACTAATAAGTCCTGCAACACCTTCCTTTTTTACATTTTTTTGATGAAATGCTGTGGTAGCCTGCTCACTCTACCACTGTGAGTTATTTTGGTAGCTGGAGCTTCCAGGGCTTCTTGTTCCTCTTTTTCACCTCCATCTGTTTCTTTGACTGGAAACCCTTGAAAACTCTCTTCCTCCTCATCAGAAGTTGACAGTCGTCTAATACTTGTGGACTTATCTGTTTGGTTTGCAGTTGTGTCTGGCCAACTCAGCCAGTAGCTGGAACTGGTAGCTGCCTAACTTGGTGAGCTGGTGTGGCACTCAAGAATATGCTTTGTTGTTCGCCTTACAATACTTCCGTCTTCTGTTATGACCCAGTATGATCTAGGGGTGTCGTATTTCCGGAGTATCCTCCCCCTGGTCAATGAATCTCCTTTCCCTGTGCTGATGAGCATCTTGTGTTCAATGACTTTTTGACTGTTCTATTGTTCTAGGGGCCCTTTTTAGCTGGTTGTCTAAGACCTTTGCTAACACAATCTTCTGCACCCTAGGTTGTAAGTTGTGTGTGGTGCTAGGTAATCCTGATCTAAGTGTTCTGCTCATAAGCAGCTGAGCTGGTGATGATTTCAGTGACACTATGGGTGTATTCCTGTACTCCTGTAACAGATCCCTCCAATCCTTAGATTCAGTTATAGCTTTCTTCAAGATCAATTTTGCAATGCTCACTGCTTTTTATGCTCTCCCGTTACTTTGAGTGTACTATGGGGCTTGACATCACAAGTTTGCTATGTATTTCAGTCATATACTGTCTGAACTAGAGGGAGTTAAATGGAACATTGTCTGAATATATAATTTTAGGGTTGCCATGAGTGCTGGTAGTTTTAAATTCCTGGATTACAGATGAAGCAGTTTTATCTGAAATTGGAATAGTTTCCATCCACTGTGAGTAGTGATATACAATTACTAGATAGCTTTCCCATGTTGATCAAGTATGTCTGTTGACACCTGTTCACAAGGGAGGATTCAGACAGATCTGCTACAAAGTGTTTCCTTTTGCTTCACCGGTTATTGTGATTCACAGACACTACACATTTTAACATATTCTGTGATATGCTCGTTCATGGCTGGTCAAAACAGAGCCTTCCTGGCTTTCAGTTAACATTTGTCCCTTGCACAGTGTCCCTCGTGCAGCAGTTCGAGCATCTTACCTCTCAGTGCTACTGTAATGATTACTCTTACTCAGTCCTCGTCCATGTCATTCATTAACACAATGCCATCTTCTACAAACAGGTTAGATCCATGTTTCCAGTACACTTGTACTCGGTCTGTCACTTGATATGTATATTTTGGCTACCCATTATTGTAGTACTTGCTTACATCCTGCAGCAGTGGGTCATCCTGTGCTGCAGTGATCAGTTCCTCTTTGGCTCTCTCACTGAAGGGCAAGGACTGCAAGGAGTGAACAACTTCTGTCATACTGGGGTCCTCAGTTATGGGGTCTGTTAGATAGGCCCTGAAAAGCATATTTGCCAAGTACATTTCCTTTCCGGGTCTATACTTCAGTTTAATGTCATATTTGTACAATTTCAAACACGTTCAAACACGTAGCTTAGTGAACCCTATTCTATGGAGTTCTTTCTACATCAGTGGCACAAGAGGCTTATGATCAATAATAACTGTAACAGGATATCCATACACTATGTTGTGATATTTTTCTAATGACAACTGTATTGCCAGCATCTCTTTTTCGACCTATGAATGTAGGCTTCACTAGGTGTTAGACAGCATGAAGCATAGGCGATCTGCTTATAATTTTGCATGAGGCAGCAACCTAACCCTGATTTTGAAGCACAGTTTGAATCACTATGGGATGCCCTGGGTCAAAGTTTAAGGCTATTCACAATAAAGTGAGTACTTTTGAAATAAACCTTAGGAAAATGTCACTGCTCCTACCTGCATATATTTTAATGGGTGCACTGAGTGACATGCACCCTGTAAAGTTAGTAAAGAAGGAGGGAAAGTAGTTCCATGTCTTAACGTTGAATAAAAAGTGGTAAGTAATAATCAGTGATAAATTAACTGATTTTGTTTGCTTCCTGTTTATTTTATCCATCAAAGTGTAAAAATGAGAATATTTGTAAAATGTTTATTTTTCTAATAATTTCACTGTTTCACTTGGCAGATGCATGAATAAAATAATGAGGCCCTTGGCAATGTTAATTTTATGTAAGGCGCAAGTATACACAACATGCTTACGAGTAGAACTTAAACAGGGCTTTCAAAAGTGCTCATTTTACCATGAACAGCCTATAACTAGTGTTGTTGCAGTTGCTATTTTACTCTTCATTGCCTCAAAAGCTTTTGTGTGAACATCTAACCAATTACACTCTGTTTTAGATTTTTGTAGGTCTCTTGAGGGATGATGCAACTTTTACAAAGTCTGGCACATATTCCCTGACGTAGCTGAACATCCCGTAACTCTTAATAACTTCTGCCTATCCTTAGGAGTCTAGACTTCAAGTAGTGCTCTAATGCAATCAGGGTCAGCTTGTTCCCTCTCTGATGAATAAATTTGACATACATATTTGATACTGGTTTGTTTGTATTGAACTTTATGCTCATTAAATTTAACATTGTTGTCACGAGCCTGCTTGATAACAGCTTTAACTGCCTCATCATGCTCACATTCTGTGTCTCCAAATGCTACAATATCATCAAAGTAAACAATTACATTGTGGAGCTTACCGAAAATTGCCTTGTTCTTCTCCTGGAAGCTTTCAGGAGCACTGCACACACCAAATGGAAGCCATAAGAATATGTTGACACCATAAGGCATTGTAAAGCAACATTTCAGGCTTGGATTTTCCTCCAACTAGAAATGGTAGAACCCATCCTTTATATTGAACACTGTATAATACTTCTTCCCACAGAGCTTGTCACTGATGTTACTAAGGGTTGGGATGGGGTAAGGTTTCCTTTTCACAACTTTGTTAGATCAACAGGATCAAGACACAACCACAACTGACCGTTTGGCTATTCTACCACTACAAGGTTACTGATGATAAAATCTGGAATTACCTGACTGACTTGTGTTATCAATTCTTTTTTTCCAAAAGATCCAATACTGCCTTTAATCGCTCATTAATCACTCTTGATTTGCACATGGCTAGTTGTCTTATTTGCTCTGAGTTGGGTTCTGTAACTATTGTGTACTGACCAGGATACTTTCCTAATCCCTGAAAAACGTCATTGTACCGTACTACAAATTCTTCTTTGGTGTTCAGAACGTTGTTTTTACTAACTCTGTCTAAGTGCTTAATCAAACTTACCTTCACACAGACTTCGATTCCTAGTATTGGGACTGCATTGATTTTGATAACTAAGAATTCCAGACTAATAGAAGTTCCACCATGAGTGCACTTGAAAGTCACACGACCCCTCTTGGGTTAACTTAGCCCCTCCATACACTACTACTGTTGCTCTAGTTCTTCTCATCTGAATGTCCCTGATCATATTCTTGAGTGTCTCTAATGGTAGTATGTTCACCTCTTAGCCTGTGCTAAGTTTGAAAATGACTGTGTGACCATTGACATTTACACTTAGTTTCCACTCCTTTCGACATTCCCGTTCAACAGTTTCAACTCTGATGTGTTCACAGTAGAATGCCTCTACTGCATCAGTTTCAGTGCTTACTTCTGCCTCCTCTTGTACTCTATGTTGTTTAGCCTTTAGCACTGCCTGACAAAATGTCTCTTTTCCTGACAGTACAAGCATATTTTCCCATATAAGGCAGGCAGGAAATACCATCGGTTGCATGAGATCCATCAATGTGCACCACCTCTCGTCAAAATGCTGTGACGATGTCTGCCTTAACGCTGGCAATGAACTGTGGACAACACTTCGGAGACTTATTTGAAGGATGTTAAACAGCTCCTACACGTATTATACATACCCATTTAACTGAGTGTATACAGGTTGTACGAGAATATATCAATAAAATGGTGATTTCAAGCAGCCATGTTCATATTTGTTCCTTGCCAGACATTCCTGCATCCATAACCCATGTCGTGTCACCTTTAAAACGTACTTGTAGTACACTTTCAACTGTACATAGTAAATTTCATGTGTTGAATCATTTTCGGGAGATAAACAAAAGTTGCGATGACGTCTGAATCAGCCTCGTATAAAGGCTATTCATGGTTACCAAATTATTATTACATGTACACTAATTTTTATGGCAATGAGTATTTTAAAAGTAATTTGAGGTTATGTGGAAATTCTTTGTTTGGGACTGTGGGGTGTGTAACTTTTTGGCAGATTAAGAGTACCACATGTAAAATCTCAAAGTAAGTAAGGTGTTCACTGTCTCACTTAAATGTGCCAATTTAGACTCTGGTTTAGTCAAAAATTACAGTCCCAACAGTAACAGTGCTTACATGTCAGTTTTATAATATAAATAGAGGCTCTGAACCCAAGGCATAACACCATAGAATACCCAGACAACTGGCATTATCTTCAAAAATTTGTATTTAATAATTATATTGATGCGTGTCGCCCCTCTTGGGTCTTATTTGTTAAGAAGTTTGGACGCTGATCACCCTCTCGGTTTCTATAGGTGAGAGGGGAATCAAACCCCAGAGTGAGGTGGAGTGAGATGAATTCCCTCCCGGGGAGTGTCACTTTCCTCACAACTAAGGCTGTCAAAAAGTAGGACACCAGCAGTCCCAGGGGTATGAATGAATATCAGTCTGTGATTATTCGAGAGTGATGATGGCGGGGGATGATCTGGCTGAGGTGATGGGATTTATCCATAGCAGACTTGTCGGCCAGCGTGCGGGAATGAAATTGGCTGGGGTCGGTTTTCCGCATGGTTTGGGGACGACCTTCAGTGGGAGTTGAACCCTGACTGTTTTCCCGGATCAATTTGCCGGAGGCTAATTTAATGATGATAGGGTGGGTTGGCATTACCTGAACAGGAGGAAAGAAGAGGGGGGGGGGTCCGGGATGTGTGTAGGCAATGCAGCCTCGGGTTGTTCCGGGGGAGTATCCTCCTGGTTGTTGTCTGGTGGACGCCAGCCTAGCCAATGATTTAGTGGGCCCTCATGTGTAGGGGGTATTATTGTTTCATAACACAGGGGCAGGTTAGCAGGTTCACTAGGTAACAGCTCTATTGGATCTGAATTGACTATTAGACTATTTGTAGTAGGCTGTCTACCTAGGGCACATCTCTCATAGCACCTCTGGCAGCCACTAATTTCGTCGTGTTTGTGGTGCATTGATATTAAGGCTGTCTACCTTTCTGCGGATGTTGCAGTCCTAGGTGGGTTCAACTTTACAATTTTTCCCAAGGACCTGCCGTGTGACGGACAGTCAAGGTATTGAGTCGTATGTCGAGTAATGGCTAAGGATGCACTGAAAACCCAGAAGCAGCAGCGTGCCCCTTGCAGGCTTAAATGCCAATCCCTTCAGGCCTGGTCCTGTGGAGTCCAGCACACCTCACAACCGTTTCCTGATGTGTCTAATTACTGCACACAAAACATTTTACTGAACAGGGGAACTCAGACTACAATCACGCTAGGCGAAACTGAGGTTTTCAAAATACACGTAATATTTATTACATCCGAAAGGAAAGACGGTGGAAAGTCCCAGTCCTGACTGTCTAAGTACAGAGTAAAATTTTGCTAACACAATAATATTAAATATCAATATTATGTTCCAGGAGAACGCGAGCCTGAAAAAATAATTCAAAAAGAACATACAAAAAAAAACAATGTGATGCAATTTTACAGCATTTGACGTTACAAGGGATTTTGTCTAGGGGGGTGGGGGGACTAATCACGCAACGACCTGCTACCACGGGAGTCAAAGTAAGTTGACTGTGGTAAAGGGGTCGTGGGTACAGGTGGTTGGATTACCGTATGGAGAGTGTGCTGAACAAGGCGGTCAGCTGATGTGGACAAGCCTTGTGTAAGTTGAAGGGCTGGAGTGCTGGCGGCCTTCACAAGCTGCTGGCTGGAGAGAGAGCTGCTTTCCAAAGCAGCGGTGGAGTTTGAGTGCTGTTGCAGGCTGCTGGAAAGGAGAGAGAGTCTTCGCAGACTAAGGAGAGTTTTTGTAGACTGGGTTGAGCTCGCAAACCTATTCGGCCGGCAAGCCCGGCGTATCTGCTGGACCATGGTGCTGGACATCTATTTATTATTGAAAATCTCTTCGTCATCAGCGATTCTCCGGGGTGCGGGGGTAGCGTAGCTTCCCAGCACAGGGGTAGGTTTATCGAGATGTTGGAGCGCTGCTCATTCCTTATCGCCTCTCTTGGAGGCAATGACAATTTTTCATCTCCTTTTCCTGAGGCTGGCGGGTCCTGATGTTACAAGGTCGCAGGGGTGCTGCTATCTCTGGGGTTGTTTGGAAGTTCTTCCATAACTAGACTGAAGGGTAGTGGAATGTCAAAATTATTTAATTTCTTCACATGGGTGCCTTTTGCATGCGGGGTTCCGGGCGGGCAATACATATTGTAATTACGTGGGTTAATTACAATGATGTAATCGGCTGTCCAGGTTTGTGGACTTTCCTTGCTCATTACGTTTCTTTTATTTTGCCACTGTTATGACTTCCCCCTGAGTTCGGGTTGCTCAAAGATGGGGCGAAGTCGCCCGTAGTGTGTACATCTGCACAATGCAGCATGTTATAAATACCTTGGGGATGAGCAATATGCTACAGCCAGCCAGTGTATTATGTGGGTATGTTTGTAGGTGAGGAACAACTGGCATGGCAGAGGGATGGGAGGACAACCTGCACAAACTATATATATCTTTTCTGATATTGTTATGTGTTAATGCCAGTGTATGTGCAGGGAGTTTAAAGATGAAGACATTCTTCTCTCTCTGTAGCTTTGGTAACAGGGAATGGTAATCTATACTAATATTATAAAGAGGTAAAGTGAGTTTATTTGTTTTTATGTAACGGGCTAATCTTGGAAACTACAGGTCAGGTTATTATAATTCTTTCACTGTTACAATGCTAAACTCCTCCAGATGGACATAGGCTATGTATTTATATATATATATATATAAACTTGAGAAATTTCAAAATTTGTAAAACAATTCGGGCAAAAATAAGCTACTTGGCTGCTTTATAAATAAGCATGCTCTACCAAAACCATTAAAGATAAATTGAAACAAAGTTACAGGAAAATGACACAAGTTGTCGCAAGTAGTCACAGTAGTCGCAATTAGTTGCAGATAGTCGTAAGTAGTTGCATGCAGTCATGTGTAGTTACAGGTTGTCATAAGCAGTCATGAGTAGTCGCAGGTTATTTCAGGTAGTTGCAAGTAGTTGCATGTTGTAGCGATAGTCACAGGTAGTCATGGGTAGTTGCAATTAATCGTAGGGAGTTGCAGGTAGTCGCAAGTAGTCACAGGTTGTCTTAAGTTGTCGCAAATAGTTGCATGTAGTTGCAAGTAGTCGCAGGTAGTAGCGGGTAGTCGTAGGTTGTCGCAAGTTGTTGCAGGTATAGTCACAAGTAGTCGCAGGTAGTCATGGGTAGTCACAGGTAGTTGCAAGTTGTCACAAGTCGTCACTGGTAGTCACAGTAGTTATGGGTAGTTGCAGCAGTCATGGGTAGTCACAGTAGTCATGGGTAGTCGCACGTTGTCATAAGTTGTCGTAGATGGTCACTGGTAATAATTGGTAGTTGCAGGTAGTCACTGGTATTCAAAGGTAGTTGTGGGTAGTCACAGATTTGTGCGAGTTGTCGCAGGTAGTCACGAGTAGTTACAGGTAGTCATAGGTAGTCACGGGTGGTTACAGGTCGTCACAGGTAGTCGTAGGTTGTTTCACGTACACAAGTAGTCATGGGTAGTCACGTATATAGGTATGTATTTCAATAACTCCATAAAACCTGAGCAAAGCAATAGCAGGCTGCTAGTAGTGCATATATACCATTTTGTTAAGTAGTATTAAAACCAATAGCCAGTGAACAAAACAAGGAAGATAAAGAGTCACAGCTCAGTGATAATGCATATCTGTTAATTTTCATAGTTTTGTCCGGTAGAGATTACAGCAAGTTTAGTGGCTTGAACTGCTTTATTATTCTTGATCACTAGGATTATATGTTTAAAATGATCAACATTATCTGAACTTTTTTAGTTGTGGTTATTAACAAGAAATGCACTTTTTACCTTTGTCTTTATTTAAAAAATACTGAAATTATTGTTTAGGAAAGTAAATTTAATTAAGTTACAAAATAAAATATTTTTACTCATAAAGTACTAATATCTGCTATCTTTGGGCTGTCCTGAGCACCAGTCTGATCACAATGTTAGTGGTTTCAGTACTCATAGTGTTCTATTGTTCCTCTTCCTTCTCAGGGCACTGCATCATCGGGAAACAAGGAGGCGGTTCAGCAACTTGTTGCCAGGTTCCAGAGATAAAGAGAGAGACAACTTTTACCTGTTTTTCTTGACTTGTGTTATACCCTCCAGTTTAAAGTAACTCCAGTGCCTTGTATGATGCTTTCGTGCTATTTGTGATGTCGACTTAAAAATGTTAAAAAATGTGAAATCAGGAAATAATTTATATTCCTGAGAAGTGAAACACTTAGGCTGGGGCCACGCTTTCTGATTTCTGGGTCCGGTTTGGCGGGTCCCGCTCGGCAGGAAGGTCATATACCATTGCTTGAAATGGGGGAGGCCACACTATCCCTTAAAACCTGTCCCGGCGGGAAGTGGCAGGATGATGTCTCCGGTCGACAGGAAGGACGAATGACAGGACGGGAGACAAAAACACACACGTTTCAATGAGTGCGTCTACACTGTCCTGTTGTACGGGTCCCGTTTTCCTTGTAGTCCATAGTTTTATGTATGTTTTGAACGTCATGCTTGACACAAATAAATTTCTACGGTTAACTGAAAAGCACCCCATTATCTGTGACATGTCTTCAAAAATTATATGGACCGGGACGTACAGGATAAAAGTTGGGAGGACATAGGAAAATGAATGTTCATGACGGGAAAAGAAATGGAGCTGCAAGAAAGGCAACAAGGTAACACTGAACGTTATGTATGTATGGAAATGTAGAATGGAATGTATGAATGCTAGTATGTAACATAGAATCAACTGTAAACGTGAAATAAGAAGACCATCCATATACATGCACACTTGTAGCATATATGTATTTAAAATGTACTATTTATTTATTCATTCACTTACTGATGTATTTTTCATTCTAGTACTATATCACCATAAGAACATTTTCAATTAATTTTAATGGAAATATATATTAATAACTGCTGGTGATGTGGGTGCAGATAAAAGCTTACAAACTTTTCTTTCTTACTTACTGCTGGTGATGTGGGTGCAGATAAAAGCTTACAAACTTTTCTTTCTTACTTAAATTTTTTTCGTTAAAAGGGGAAAATATTGCATGATATTTATAACTTTATCTGGTCCCCACTTCACTACCATGTAGACATACACAGTATTGAATTAAAAATCCAAGAGTAGTTACATAGAAATATTTTGTGATTATAGACATGCATTAATTCTATTTTTTCATGCTGGAATTTAGTAACACCAATACTGTGGAGAGAGTTAAATATTTTGCTGTGCGATGGACATATAATTTATTGTACTTTTCTAAATAAATACTTGACCAGGCTATTCTTATTCACATATTTCTTTTATCCATACCATGAATTTTATTGCAAATAAAATATGTAGGGAACAAAAATTCTCACCAAAGTGTTTCTAACTTAATTCAATTACATTCGCTGGCAACATTTTTGTAGTTAATTTCAGGTACATAACAATAAGAAAATATTTCAATTTTATCAAAACAAATAACTGTTTTACTTGGTTGTTCTTGCCAGAAAAACTTAAAGAATAAAAAAGTACAAAATTACAAATAGTTACAAAAAACAAACTAGATCACTAAAACTGCTCAAACATTTATACTAACTACCCATCTAGTTTTCAGTTTCTAAAGATAATGTAATTGGAACTCAATTGCCACATTGCCGACAAAATAATTGGCAAAAATTTATATGACTGTTCTTCCTTCAATTAGTTATTCACCAGTCTCACCATTATTCATGTCCTCAAAAGGATAAGTTTCTGAGTCATCTACATTAATACCGTCCCGCTTACGTGCAAAGTTATGCAATATGCAACAGGCGTTTACGATGTCATCAACAAAGTCAGGTTCCACAAGTATCAGAGTGCAAAAAATCCTCCAGTTGTTAGTCAAAAGTCCAAAAGCTCACTCTACCCCTCCTACCAAACAGGAAAGTGTGGACGGGCGAAGGTCATCTTGCTAAATGGGATGCGTTCTGACTGGACCCGCTATAAGGAAAGGTGTGGTCGCAGCCTTACTTTTTGTAAAGAACAAGAGCGACAATAATTAATTTGAAATATTCTTTGTTCATACATTTATGTATAATGAAATAAAGTTTTACTATGTAAGGAGTAAGACAAATGGATGCGTAAAAATTCTTGTCCACTTCTCCTGTGCAGATTGTAGCCTACCAGTGAGTACACAATTTTTCTTATGCACATTTCCAGGTTTCTAACGTTCATATAGCTAAAAACCCAGCTAGGTTTAAATACCAAAAGGAAAAATACATGAAAACTATACTTACACTGGTTACCTTTTACGAAAAAAAAAATGTTTTTATTTCCCAAGAGATAAAGGAAAGGGGGGAAAATCTTGGATATGGACTGTTTGACTGGTCTAATTGGTTAACAATTTACCATGGGAATAATAGATTATAGTCAGAATAAAGGCAAATTAATTTTTATGGAAACAGTATTTTTGTGAAAGATTTATGGGGCTGACTTGTTGAATGTATTTTCACACTGATACCTTGGGGTTGACGGTAGTATGAGCTCTGAGATGGCGTTTAACAACATACCACTACAGGCGGGCAGATTTAATTAAATATACTGACTGCTTGGCCCTGACAGTGGCCCAGGGGTAGAAGGGATCTTTCTTGGGTGCTGGACTATCCACAGCTTACGATTTCCAGGAAGTTTGGTCGGAGGAGCGAAAAGCAGGGTCACTGGTTTTAGAGGCTGAGTTACCCATTGATGGCATTCCCACTGAGTTTTCCCTTTAAGGAATTGTCTTTCTGCATTTCTTTAGGTGTTTTATTTGTGATACCGGTATCTTCTCTTCTCAGATCCTGCTACGTGAGTACAAACCCCAGCATGCAACAGAAGGGGACAGTGTGGCTGATTGGGCGATGCTTCATAGGAGAGGTGAAGAGCTTCAGCGAGGGCTAGATTGGTCCAGTGATTGCTTGCTGATGCTGTTCTTGGGTGGAGTCCATCTTCCAATCTCTAATGTTAGGTTGAACTGTCTCTTGTGGGTGGTGAGAGCACTGGTTAGACTGAACTGCTTTTGTTCTCCCTTGCAACTGCAGTAAGGCACAGGGCTGTGGGCGGCGGAACCAGTGGGTCAGAGGGGTCAAATGACTCCCTAATAATCTGCTGTGAGAGTCACGTTCTCAAAAGGAATACTACAGTAGGCACAGAATAATTAAGTAGAAAACACTTACTGTATACCACATAGTGCTTCGCACTACACCAGTTTGTTTTTCATCTACTTAATGTGTACCTTCTTTTACATAGATAATTACCATAAACTAACTAACCATATGCCACTCTAAAGCCAAAAGTTTACAGAAACACGTTCAATAAATAACATTGACGTTAGTAAACAGCTTCTGTCTGAAGCCCACCAAAGAGACTAAATTTACACTCAGTATAGTAGCATTTCTGTGACTGACACGTGTGTTATCTCTCTGCCAGATCCCCTTAGATTCCCCACCCACTGCAACTCAATACTTTTCCTTTCAACCTGCAACGGCTACACAGATTGTAAACATACACTCCGCAGCAGCTGGCAACCTATAACTGGCAGCACTGCACTGTGAGCCTGTGCCATCCATCAGATTCGACTGTATGTTTATTTTTGTTATGATTTCTTCCTTGTTCACGGCAGGTGGTAACCTGGCCTGTAACAAGCTGACACTAGCCCGAGTAGTGCATTGAACTGGCAATCAATACCGTCTGTCCGCGCTATCTGCCAATGCCTTTTAATGTTTGTTTTGTTGTATATTTTATTACGGCTCCGAACTCTTGTGCGTGCTTATATAATTAATGCAGACGTAGTCATAGACCAATAAACCACACAATGAAAAGACAACAGCAACAGGTAACCAATTTCTTTTAAAGAAAATCTAAACGTATAGAAAACTGCGACAATAGTGCTAGTGATGTAAATATTAGTGATAGTGAGTGTAAATATTTGTGCAGTGAAGATAAGGGTGCAGTACTTATAACTGATTGTAAATCAGACCCAGCCAGCACTAGCAGTGACAATATTAAAAGTGATGCTGTGAGAACTCGTGATTGTGAATCTACATCTTTGTGTACTGAAGATACGGGTGCTATTCATCTAAGTGATTCTAAATCAGACATAGCCACCGCAGACATAATTAGAACTTCAAGTTCACCTACTGTAAGTGGTAACTTTACAACTTTATCTCAGCCTTAAAGTATAGACTTTCCAAAAAAAATTATAAGTGGAGTAACTAGTTCTTTTAAAGCAGAATGGTACAAGAAATGGCCCTGGCTTCATTGGGATGATACATTAGGAACTGTAAAATGTTTTGTTTATTTGCAAGCTAAAGAGCTTAATTTAAAAGTTATCACTAGGTCAAAAGTTGACCCAACCTTCATTGTTTCTGAATTTTCCAATTGGAAAAAACTTCTGAGAAATTTTCATACCATGAAAATAGTGAATCTTACAAAGGTTCCGAAGATGCTCTTTTAGCTTTCAATCAAAAGCCAGTTTCAGCTAGGTTATCTGCCCAAGTTAGCAAGGATATGGAAAAAGCTCAGAAAGCTTTCATTACAATTGTTTCCAGTATCAAATTCTTAGCTACTCGTGGCCTTGCTTTAAGAGGCAAACAAGAAAAGGAGAATAATTTGTATGAGCTACTTGAATTAAGAGGAAATTAAATACCTGACATTAAAGATTGGTTGTTCAAGCGGCATAACTGGCTTTCCCATGGTATCCAGAATGAAATACTGCAATTATTGTCTTTAACAGTAGTGCGCAATTTGAATCAAGAAATTAAAAAGCATAAGTAATTTGCTCTTATTGTAGATGACACGACCAATAATTTGACAAAAGAACATGTTTCCATTTCCTTGCGACATGTGAATGATGATTTTGATGTATTTGAAGATTTCATTGTGTTGTATGAGACATCCTCAACTATGGTAGATACTTCAGCAGCTATTATTGAAGATGTTTTTTTGAGGCTAGACCTAACTATAAAATACTGTTCAGGTCAATGCTATGATGGTGCTAAAAATATGAGTGGCCACATGAAAGGTGCCCAAGCTGTAATTAGTTCCAAAGAGAATAGAGCTATTTACATACATTGCTTCAGCCATTCTTTGAACTTAGCTCTCATACATACTTCTAGCACCGTACCTGAAATTTTGAATGTTTTGGAAAATGCCCATACACTTGCGAAATTTCTTAATAAATCTGCCATAAGAACTGCTATTTTCTTCAATTACTAAGCAGATAATGATCCAGCTTTGGCAAAAAATACTACACTGAAACCTCTGTGCCCTACAAGATGAACTGTGCAATCCAGTCTTTGAACATAGTGAATTCTCAATATGAAACGATACTAAGTGTACTTGACAGCTTGAAATCCAAAGAGTCTGTTGCAAATGGATTGTCTGCTTTCTTTGAGAAAACCAGCAGTTTATTTTACCTCAAAGTATCAGTAATAGTTTTTGGTACTACAGAGGAACTTGCTAGAAATCTGCAAACCTCAGATATCAGCATCACATCCGCCTTGAGGCAAACTGAAATAGTTATGGGGCGTCTTACTGACCTTAGAACAGAGGAAAAGTTCACTGAGTTGTGGGAGAAAGTTAAGAAATGAGGGGAAGATCTAGATTTACAGCCAGTTAGCATCCCTCATGTTTGAAAACCTCCAAAGCACTTAGAACACAACATAAATGCATCACCACCAGTACAATATTCAAGTCCCGAGCAGTTCTCGAGACAAAAGTACTTTGCCATTATCGACAGCATTAAAGGCGAAATCGAATCACGTTTTCAACATCCAGGAGTACCTATTTATAAGGCAATTGAAAATGTTCTTGTAAAGTCAATGAATGGGGAGGTGGAAAACATTAGAGATCAAGTGCACAAGATTTGTGAGCACTTCAAGGGGGATTTGAATGTTGAGATGTTTACGAGGCAATTGACTATGTTGACAGAACTTACTGCTGGTAGGAAAATAAATAGTGTTCATGATGTGTTAGATTCCATAATAAGAGAACAGCCACAAACCCAAAGATTATTTTCAGAAGTGTGTACTTGTTTAAAGCTGCTGCTTGTTTTACCAGCAACATCAGCAACAGCTGAAAGAACTTTCTCCGCACTAAGGCATTTGAAAACATGGCTGCGTTCAACAATGACTCAAGAACATCTTAATCACATCACTGTATTTGCTATACATTGGGATCTGGCAAAAGATGTTTCCAACTTGGATATTGCCAACACATTCATTTCCTCAAAAGAATCAAGAAAATTAGTTTTTGGCCATATCCACATGTAAACTTTGTGTAATACAAAAAAACTATTATTTATTTTATTAATATGTAAAGACACACTTGAGCATTATTTTCAAATGTGATTTATTTAAAATTTGAAATTCTTCTACTTGATGGTGTATTGGTGCAGTATTTATACAATTTGTATAATCTGATTTCTGATATTTATTTATAATCGTTAATCGACATCATTTTCAGTCATGTTAAAAACATGACATGTACATCTGTACATGTATTATGCAAGTTTTGAGTAAGTGTTGATATTAAAGATGTTAGTAGATTTTTCTTCCTATGATACTGCAATGCTTCCTATTGCTTATTTCAATTTATATATCGCACAATGCATACGCAAAATTATTTTTTTTCCCAATCTTGATTTTTGACCTTCACCCCCTAGTTACGAATATCTTCCGCCACCTCTGCACAGGGTAGTTGGTGGGGTCAATCAAAGAGCAAGGTGATAGGTAGGGGTCTGCAAGGTAATGAAGTAGGGTGTTGGAGAATTCACAATTTTCAACACTCCCTGTTGTACAGCCAAAGTCAGCAGGCTATGTACATCTGCCTCCTATTCTATGTCCCCGGCAGGTCCAGATGTGGTGGATTGAACAGAGAATGGTGAGTAGAGTTTGATATCCTCTGCTTCAGGTGTACCAGGGGTCTTGGGGGCCATAAGCTCTCGTCCTTCAACCCTCTGTCCTCCTTGGGAGGTCTAGATGCAGTGGATCAGAGTTTGTTGAATAGAGATATGAGACTACTGGTTTCCCTTTGGTGTTGTCAGTGTTGGCACACAGGTATTGTGCTTGTGTGAGCACTGTTCGAATGACCAGTGGTCAAAGGACAGCGCAAAGCCACTGCACTGGGCACCTGATGGGGAAGTGCCCTTCCCACGCCCCCCTTCTTTTAGGACGCAATCAATCCTGTCCCTAATTGTCTTCAATCCCTACTCTGTTTCACTTCCTTCCCTATCATAGAGTACCACATATATGGCTGGCTGCAGCAATTAAGGCAGGCAAAATTGTGGGTGAGAACAGCGGTAAACAATGGTTTTATTGGAGCTCAAACTACACTCAGAAAATAATGAAAGCCAAATTAAGGTAGATACAGCGTTTACTGCCCTGAAAGCAAAAGGTTTGACACCCATGGCACAATTAATTACGGTTGCAAAAATATAATTAGTAAATCTGCTCCATATCATTATCTGACTGACACACGACATGGCGTATACTAAGGTGTCACAGCAAGCATGGTAGCTGACGACTCTGAAGGAGTGTGGGCCGGCTCAGCTTCGCTAATACTATTCTCTAGGTGAAGGCATCCAGGCTTCTCAAAATGAAGAGAGAGCTCTGGAGGAGAAGGATGCTGGAGATAAACTATTGTATTTTGGGCAGCAGCACTATATATAGGTACTGCGATGGGCCAGGGGTGTGCGAGGGTCTCGGCTAGCATGGCCATCCCCACTCCACTGTAGCAGCATGGCTAGACTGCACATGAAAGGAGGTGGTCGTGGATGGCTCGTCTGGCTGGCTCACATGCACTCAGGGAAGTAGGCTTGTGCAGGAAGAATCAACGGTCACTTAGGGGCAACATTCCGCGCCTATCCTTCCCTGGTCGGCTGCACTGACATCTGGTAGAACTGTGGGGTTAACTATGAGATCTCAGTAGTGGGGTTATTGGTTAAGGGTGTGACATCTGTAAACACAAATACTGTATTTTGGCATATATAGGCTGCAAATTTTATACTCATTTTTCATGTGAAAATATGGGGTGCGGCCTGTACACAAAACTTTCTGGGGAAAAAAAATGGATAAAATGTAAAAGTGTTTGTGAACATAACAAAACTACACCTAAGGTCCAGCATCATCAGAGAATAGCTCAGAGAATACAAGTGAATTATTTATACATGCTATCATTGCACTGAACCGCTACTAATAATTGTGCAATCTAGTCACCATCATATTGCGCAATTGAGTTGCTGGCAAATTTCCTAGTAGTGAGCACGTGCTGAAGCAACAATTCTTCCAGTTCTGGGTATTTAAACTTTTTGCCTTGCAAAGCGTATATGTTTTAAACTGCATTTTTTCCAAGCACTAATTCTGTATATTTTTATAGTCTACGACACATTGTCGACCAGCTGCACTTTTTCCATGCTTACATGCATATGTAACAACTTTCAATTGAAATTTTACATTATAAGTTGCTTGTTTCTTTCCCATTATCACTCACATTTGTATATATTGGAAACGCACACGACACGAGCGAGAATGAATGAGCTGACGTGATGGATGCCAGCACAACTGGAAACAGCCTAACAAGGTCGTGCACCAAATGTCAGTTGTTACTGTACATGAACCAACTTCTGGCTTTAAAAAAAATTTCTGTGGCCTGTACACAAGATTTTTGCTATTCCAGTTTTGGAGGTGCAAAATCATGGTGCGGCCTGTAACACACGGGGCCTGTACATACCGAAATACACACTTATTAAGATTTATCTGTGAAATACTGAATATAATATATCAGGTACACATCTGTTCATTTTGATTATTGGTTCTCTGAAGCAGTAATGTGGCAACATTTGCTCTTTGTTGCACCCTGGCTACACCAAGTATTAGCTAATTAGAGACTTTAAAAAAATATATGTTAAAAAATTTTAACCATTTGGTTTGATGTAAACATCTGCTGGAAAACCTACTGTAATGCTGGCACCCAAGCATGAAAATAAGTGACAACTGATTGAGTTCTTTTTTTACAGACAAAAACGAAAGAACTGGCTTGATACATGTTTACTTTGTAGCATTGCAGCTCTATATATATATATATATATATATATATATATATATATATATATATATATATATATATATATATATATATATATATATATATTGTATATTCGGGAAGTATTTCAATTGTCTATATTTCAGTCAAGGATAGTAATTCATGTAATATGTGAAAGGTCGTGGCAATAACAACTTGTTTGTATTTCAGATATTTTCGTTTCTCCAAATTCATAATTTTTCTTTCCTCATTTCATCAGTAGTAACAGATGTCAAGTGAATCTTTTCCTTTTCACTGGGTTAGTAAATTAAAAACATCGCCACCGCAAGGCACAACATTGTGAAACGAGGAAAATATCAGAGGTCACCTTTGGCTGATGTGAGCGATTGCTTGAAAACAATATGTTTTCAATGAGGAAACTTTCTACCAATATATAAGGAAGTACGACCTTTCTCGGGTTTCACAACAGTTTGTCGCAGCACGATCGTTTGTCAGCTCGGACAGCCTGCAATTTGTGATCACGTGACTCCCTCGACCAGCGCCCGCGACTTTAACCTTCTTTTGTATTCCAGACATTTCAATTCCAATATCTATTATATTTATTTTCTGTCGGTGCAAGGAGTCAATAGGGCATTGGGAGAGAAAATTAACAATTCTGTCTCGTCTTCGTAACTCTCGAAGTGAGAAGTTTTGTTTTATAAAGGCTGCCATTCTGTCTTGGTTATTTTTTGTTTGTCAGCTGCGAGTGTCAATTGTTTTGACGAGACGACAATAAATCTCCAGACATTAATTTCTTTTATTTTATTTGCAATCCTGGTATCAACAAACTTTCATTATTATGTAGTTAAGTCTCCAACTCATGCTGAGCTAGTCCATTGGTGTTTTCTGAGAACTACAATGCAAGAACAGGACTGTAGCCTTTTACAACTTTCCTGACAATTTCAAAGTGTCATTTGAGTGTGTATGGACACTAATCAGCACAGAACTATGGTGAAATAAATTATTTCACAAAACAGAGAGGTGCAAAGTAAGAATAAGCAGGGCTCTCAAATGTGCTGCATAACTACCAACCAGCTGTATCACTTTAAGGATACTGAGCAAGGTGCTTATAAAGCATAAACAAATTAATGAAAAATTTGTAAAACTTGTTGCTTAAGTTTTCTTATCCATAATGCAGTGATGCCCTTCCTAACGCTCTACCGTCCTGCAACAAACATCAGCAGCAGAAAGAGTACTAGCAAAAAACTGACCTGCTTGCAATGGTTACAGTTCTTGGTGTCGCAAGCTGTCTGGCACTTGCAGCAGCGAGTCTGCACCTCCTCAATGTTGGCTGCAGGCTTCACTGGGCTCCGAGGCACCTCAGGTGTGCTTTGTACAACGTTTAGCAGGGAGTTGATGTAGAGGTTTGATGGAAACTTGCTTATTACAATGTGTATCTGTTCTGGAGTTTGAATATTCAGCTTCTCTTGAAGGTTGCACACTGGGCACGTTAGCAAGATGTTGCGTCCTGCTCAACAAAGACAAACACTTTACAACATGGGATTCATTACAGCTAGCTGTATTAGTAGTGAAACTGCTGCTCTTTTTATTTTAGTATTTTATGCAGTTTATATAAGCCAAAGAATCATAAATTATTTGAACATACATATGAATATTATTTTCATCCTAACAGAAAAATATACTTCTATGAAAGTAATTGTAAGATTTGATGTAATCAGGAATTGTGGATACAGCTGTAAAGATTTGAGATGCAGTAAAAACTGAACACATTTTAATTCAAAATAAAAATTAATAGTTTTGATATAGACTGTTTATGGTAAAATGAGCACTTTTGAAAGCCTTGCTAAAGATCTATTTGTATGCACGTTGTGTATTCTTCTGCCTTATGTAAGATTAACATTGTCATAGACCTCATCAATTAATTCATGAGTCGGTCTAGTGTCAATGTGAAATTATTACACAAGTAAATATTTACAAATCTGCTCAATTTTACACTTCGATGCATTAAAAAAAACAAAGAGAGAGAGGAATAATTTCAGCTGTCAGAAATGGTTGCCTAACACTTTTTATTTGATTTTAAGATATGGAACTACTTCCCATCCATCATTACCAACTTTACTGGGCGCATGTCACTCAGTGAGCCCGTTAAAACATATGCAGGTGGAAGCAGTGACTTTTTTTCTAAGGTTGATTTTAAAAGTACTCACTTTAACGTGGACAGCCTTTATACAGTACTGCCTCGGTTCATTGGACCTCTAATCAGCAGATTTCATATTTACTGGACAAAATCTGAAGCCACAATTATTGTTTATCACTGTGTTTCTGTATGTATAGCATGAAAAGTGTTGTTCAATGGTGATATATATGCACATATGAACAGCTGTGTTAGGCAGGTGGGTGAAAGTTATTTTTAGAATAGTGCAATGGCTAGGCTGTAGAAGTGTACTAAGCTGTGATCATAATTTGTGACATAAGTAACATTTCCTGTGTAGGATGTGCTTTCAATGAGTTATGTGCATAACTAGTGAATGCGCCCTGTCCAATATGTCTATTTCTGATTCTGTTTATTACAGCAATTTTGTATATATTACAAAGCGCATTCCTATAAATGGCTGTTTTTCCATACAATTTTTACACCAAGAAGTTGTCATTAATTAAAGTTTATATAGTTCACACACTTTACACAGCAGGGACACGAAACAGTTTGCGATACGAGCCAGCCAGATTATGAGAACAGTATTGCACAGTCTATTGTAAATTCACGTAACTAAAAACCTTACATCTTGTTCAATTTAGGAAGGCAGGAGGGACTTTCTCTCCTGGTACCCTATCAACCTCCCAGACACTGGCGAAAGAAATTTCGCAGAAATGATTGCCCTAAAAACAAAATGAACAGAAAATATATGGTTGTGGGTGCTTGCAACTGTGGGCTACACTGGTCATGCCCGAAGCTTCCTCTTTGAAGGTTGGTTGTCTTGTCTTAGGTGGCAGCGGGCACTCACAGCTAATAACTCCATAGTGGTACACCCCCACTCCTCATATTCATTGCACCATAAACATATTCAAATAAGTGTATCGTGCAACACTACTCTTTTTGCACATTCTGATCGCTATGTACCCAAAAAGGCATCACACAGTACAAATAGTTTCTTTGGACACTGGTGCAAGCCCTGTCGCAACCATATTCCCACATGAGCCAAACTGCACCGAAAAAACAAACTGTGTTTCCAAAATGTACTCAAAAAGAAAAAACACCCACGAACATTCAAATGACCTTTGATTCCTAATGCAACTGCAACTATGGTGGCAAGTCACGGTACAAAGGTGTTTTGTTGGGTGCTAGGGTAGTTGCACCTGCAAGGGGGGGGGGGGGAGAAGAACTCTGCTCTTTGTGCAGAACTGGCGCTTGGCCGGTGTACAGCATTGGTCAGGTCACTTTCCGGCAAGGAACAAAGCCTGGTTTGGCAAGCACTATTTTATGTTTTATGATTTGGTGGGACCACTCGTATTGGTATACCTGGGCGACATAAGACCTGAGGTTGCGGCGGTGCTGGCTGAGGCTCGACTCCTGACACACTAGGTGCTGTCCCTGAGGTGGGTGTGTTGGTCGGCCTAGGTTTGTGAGCATTGGCTGGCGTCGAGGTATGTGGCTTACGTGGAGTTCCCCAAAACCAGGGATTGTTAATCCCAAATGACTTGTCTTGGCCACTGAGATAGACCTCATTTGGTGAGTTTGGTTGGTGGTTCACAAGAAGCAGGCTCGTAGGTTGGTGAGACAGGTCTTGACAGACGATGGAGTTCTGCAGCACGTTCCCATGAACTGAAATGCTCGAGCCTGCTGGGGAGTGGGTTAAGCTGCTGTGGATATTTAGAGGAAGTCTCTGCCAGTTTTACTATCTTAAAAATACCACTACGATGGGAGAAGAGTGTAATGAAAGATATTCTATGATCAGACCTCGCAGAAATGGAGCAGTTGACATGTAGGTAGTGTTAATTGTGTGTGTATTGTGACTGTCAGCCAAGTGCCGTATCTCATTCCCAAACTCCGGCACAAGGGTATGGGGGTTCATGATAGCTGCATACACTGACGACAGTCCTAGCACTGGGGTGAGTATCTTCTGGGGCTGGTTTCCCCAGATCCGGAGAAATACTTCTCTCGGCAACAGCAGCACGGTGAGAAAAGTAACCCCCAAACTGGTAGTCCAATCCCTAAGGAGACGGTATCCTAGTTTATTGGCTCTACCGTTCACTACACTTGGTGCAGAGAATGGGTGGCCTTCCAAGATTGTACAGTGATAGTTGTTTTGTGTTTTGACGAGATAAATAAAACCCTGGTCACCTGCTGTCCCTCGTAAGGGTCTGATGTCTACGATGTGAGGTACAATGATTATGGGACAGATATTTGTAAGTGATGGAAATAAACAGTGGTGGTAGTTGTACTCTCTCCTACGCACGTGAGTTTATGGAAGTGAAACACCCTACATGAATACATGTGAAGGCGAATTTCTTCTAGGCTAACAGGGTAGGTAGTACAAAGTGGCTATGAAAATAACTCTTGACTCTAACTAACGCTAATACTGTTGTCCTGAAGGGACCTGTATGTGTCCCAGTGTTTTAATGATGTAAGACATAAGCATAGGTTCTTTGGTTAAGAGATTGGTGAGTACTGTAAAAGCCAAGGAAGGAATCTTGAGGAAAGGTACAGTCTTCGGCACCACTAGAACATGGTGAAGACCAAGGTAGGATAGCTGATAGTTCTCGCTGCACCAGGAGTGCAGTGAAGGAACAGGACAGACTTAAATTGCTTCAATATTGGTCATGAACCTTGGTGCAGCCTGCTATTTACACTCTGGTGGCGACTGTGTGCCCCTTGGTTGGGTAGCATAGAGAGTTGTCTTGGAGAGGGCGTAGCAGCTGTGAAGGCGTGACATAGATACTTGGTGTGTGAAGTCAGTGACCGGCGCTTGATCCAAGCTCATGCCTCTGTGATCATATTAGTATTCGCATCTGGCGGCGCACTGTTGTACTCGGTTGACCTTGATACAAGGCTTTGGTGTCTCATCTGGTGAATAATAAAATCTGGCGTATAGCGTCCATCTTTTGCCTTGGGTAAATAATACAATTCCTGACATCTTGTGGTTTGTGGTGGCAAATCAAATTCCATTAACAATGCTCCAGGTTTGTTTGCACTGATGAGTGGAAGTCAATTCAATAATACGCAGAAAAATGTCATGCATCAGTCAATTCGCCCTCTCTCCTCTGTGACATACTCATCTTGGTGAAGGAGCAAGAAAAGACATAAATTCTTTTGAGGGAATGTCAAACTGTCTCCATCAGCTTCTGTAATTGTCCTTGGTCTGTTCATTTTCTGTGTGCTCCCACTGCTTCGAACGACCTGGCTGGCAGACTGTTCGGGCAGGTGGCTTGTTTTGTCTCATTCATGAAGTGGCGGAGCCGGGCAGACACTTCTGTCTCTCTCTGTTAGATGGCGAATGGCTTATTCTTTCTTTCTCTGTGGCATGCAACTGGGCCATACTGTGTGTGGACACTTGACTAATTCTTTTTGTGTAAAAAAAGTGTTGTGAGGTATTTTCGGTGTCAGTGATAATGCATAGCATTCATTTTTAAAATGTACTGTCCTACAATGTCAGCTGGAAGGCTTGGTTACATAAAATATTGTTTACAGTTTTAACATACGGAAAGAAGCAAGACATGGTGGATGGCACACAGAATAAACCCTTGGGGAAGAATTTAATCAGCATAATGTAAAGTAAAGGTTGCCAAAGCCTCACTCGCAAAGGCGTGTGTTATCTAGCTATTCTACTTTGGCCATCTGATGCAGAAAAAAATAAAGAAATCAACCACTACCTTTGGCATTCCTATTTTGCCGCACAGCAGAAAATTTTACGTGTCAAGTGAGCTACGGGGTTTTACTAGCCGAGACCTTCCGGCATCTCATCTGAGCAGCTAAGCTTGGCAAAGTGAGTGTGTTGGCAAATGAAGTTAACTACGTAACAAATGGTACACCACCACCATACATATAAATAGAAAAGAGACATAGCAGGCACTTCAAACCAACAAAGCACTTGGAATAGTTTATATAGTCAGAAAAATTATTTCTCTAACTTTTCTTGATTGGCTTGTTAAACCGTCTTTTGTTTGTGATTTCTTGAAAGTTTTATACAATGCAAAAAACTGAATACTTAGTTTAAAAATGCATGAGGTTATTTACAACAATAGAACATTTTCAACAATTTTCTTAAAAAGGCTTCGACACAAAGAACATTGATTTTAAAAGTTTTAAAACATTATTTACAACAGTAAGTTTAAACTTTAAAATTAATTTTATAAAACGCTAAGAAGATTTACAGGTTTTCTTAAAAGGACTCAATATAAAGCAAAGTATGTTGAGTCATTTAAAGTCTCGGAAATAGCAGTCAACATACTAGAACATTTTTGTTTTCTTTCTATTTTCTTTTTAACAAGAATCTGGTCAGCCATTTGTAAACACACACTATTCTTCTTAGCACTAATTATGTTGCCTGGGCACGGTAAAATGTCCCAGAATGTTTACATGAATTAAGAATGACTGAATGGCTTGTGGCCAATAAACTTCACTAATATGTGTTCATAGTCAGACTGATTTTCTCATACAGTTTATAACAGCTGATTGAAAGTTAAGTCACACTATATTGGATTACGTAACTGCTAGCTGATTTTAATTGCATACTTTTTATAGGTACATGTTTACTAAGTGATAGCTTATTGATGGCTATTTAATTACATAAGTCTATTCATGCATGGCACTACACTCACTAATTATGTTGTTTTGTCTTCTTCAGTGGTCTTCCCCGCTTTTTTAGGGCAGTGTGCTGCAGGTATGTCCAGGTGAATCTGACGGTCAGCCTCCAGGGAGCCTCTCAGAACTGGGCCGGCACTGAGCTGGCCTGGCAGGCTTGAGGTGACTGCACTCTCTGGGGCGGTATGGAGTGCATAGCAGATTCATTCTCTGCAATGGTCTGGGGCAGACCAGCAAGCAGGCACCTGGGGATGATAGGCGACCCTGTTGTCCAGAAGTGTTGCCATCGGGGTAGCCATCAGAGACAGTGGTTCTGGTGGTGCTACTGCCTTAACGGCTGGCGGCATTGGATTTGAAGGCTGGACAGGTGCCCCCCTCATTGGCGTGTTTGCAGTTGACATCCTCTCGTTCTGGAAACTAAATCTGGGTGTTGGCCTCGCCATGGGGCGACACCAGGACATCTGCGACCGGCCTAGGTAGATTCTGCGACAGGCTGTCTTCGGCTACCCTTCCGGTTGAAGGTGGTAGAACTTCCTCTCGTTCGGGAAATTGGGCCATGAACTCGGCTGTGGTGTTGGGCGATGCAGGTATCTCTCTGTTGCTGGTGGTTTCGGCACTGGATGGCCGTGCGACCAGCTGAGTTTTTACCCTGTCCAGGTAGATTGCGGCCACAGGTATCGGCATGAGTAGGGCATCTAGAAGGGCCTTGTCTTGGCTGGCAGTTCTGGTAGGGGTCTTTCTTGAGGAAGGTGCATTTTTGAAGTGGCTGTGATGTCGTCCGGCGTGGCAATCTTTTCTAAAGTGTGGTTCATTGGAGCCAATGTTTTGAGGGTTGCTGTTCGAGGTGAAAGCTTCTGAGACTCTGTCTGCCTGACAGCTCATGGTCCTGCTTCCTCCTCGGTTATAGGACTTGGATGAGGCAATTTAAGGTGTGGCTCTTGATCCAACGGGCTGCGCCAGGACAATTCACTGACATTAGGTGTCTACCTTCCTTGTTGGGCTTCCATTTTCTGCCTGAAGTCGGAGGGTGTTGAGGGCAGTGTTTGAATCATGCCTCGTGGGGAAAGGGCTCTATCAACCCCTCGTAGTTATGCGGATGCAGTCGCGGTGGTCTTCCACCCAGTATATGTTTTCTTGACGTCCGACAACTTTGTATAAGCCCTCCCACTTTCCGGCCAGGCCCGTACTGAATTGACTGGTTGTTTTGTTCAGGGGGTGACTGCGCAGAAGGATGGCTTCACCAATAGTAAAGGCTCGGATGCCTGTTCGAGGTTGAGGATACTTCCACTGGATGTAGGCCTCTTGTGAGTCTCTGGCTCTGGCCGTGCAATTCAATGCGGCCAAACGGACATCTTCTGTATGAGGCAGCTTGATGGACGGGTTCTCCCATTGCCAATCCCTGGAGAGCCAAGGGTTTGGCCCAGGAGGAGTTGGTTGGGGCTGGAATTAGTAGCCGCATTTGTTCGTCACTGTAGGGCGAAAAGTATTCTTGGGATGTGGCAATCCCAATGTTTGTGGTCATTTCCCACACTGAGCTTAAGGTTTTCTTTCACCTCCTGGTTCCTCCACTCAGTAGGGTTGGCTTGGGGGTGGTAGGGTGGTGTCATCCACATTTCCACTCCCCATTCGGTGCATGTGGAGAGCCATTTCTGGCTTGCAAACTGGTTCCCATTGTCTGTGAGAATACATTGGCGGTAGCCCCAGCATAGGAAAATTTCAGACTCAAATTTTCCAAATATGTGGTGGTTTTCCTGACTTGGTAAGGGGCAAGCCTCCACCCATCATGAAAATAGATTGGTTACGACAAGCAGGTACCGGTTCTCCTTAGTACTCCTAGGGTACGGCCCCATCAAGTCGGCTGCGATGTGGGTCCAAGACATGCACGGTCGTCTTGGCTTTGCAGTGGGTTGCGGTACTGGGTAAGCTTTGCCCCAGCAGAATCTTGCAGCTGTGGACGTATTGCCGGACATCCCAGCTCATTCCGTCCCAAATGTATGTAGAGTCCGGCGATGTTGGCCAGCGTTTCCTGCATTCACAGGTGACTTACCTCGGGGTGGTCATGGTGGTGCATACAGATGTTGGTTCTCTGGTCCTTGGGCACCCATATTCTCCATTTCGCTCCGGGTTGACTGTTGCAAGACCATACAATGTCGTCCCTCATCTCAAATCCCCAGAGATGCTTTTGAAGGAGACACTGGATTTCCCTGTCCTGCTGTTAATAGAGTGCAATCTGATGTCGGCTGATCTGCAATTGTAGCAGGTGGATTTGCTCTTCACGGTTGCAGCCCAGAGGTTGGGGTGGCGTCTCTCATTGTTGGAATTCCTCTTCACGTAGCTCATGATTAATTTCCTCTTCACTGAGGGGCTGTGAAATCATGGTGTCGGGATGGTGCTCCCAATTGACGGTAATGTGTTTTTTTCACTGCCCATGGTCCATAACACTTTATTACTGATGGATCCGAGGGTATCCCAGTATGAGTGTCTCTTGGAGGTCTGGTGATACAATGAATTCCGCAGGTTCGGAAATTTGGTGAAGTGCAACTGAGAGAGTGGTTCGCCCATCAAATGTGAGAGTGCAATCTGGCTTAGCCATCCATACAATTATGGTCTGAGGGCATAATGGGGCCCTTTGATTGTCAGTTAGGAGATCACTGCACACAAAATTGCCTGTTGCTGCTGATTCTAATAAGGTGAGGATGCTTCTGCCATTCATGTTGACTTCTATATGTGGTGCTTCCGGAGGATTTGCTTCTTCATGTAGAAGTTGGATTAAGGGCCCTTTGGCTCCAGTGAGGTTGGCCCTTTTTGGCCACCAGACCCGATGTTTCCTGCCTGCAGAGTTACTTGTTTGTCGGTTGCCTGTGAAGTGGTACGTGGCACACCAGTTGCGCTCCCTTTCTCCGTGCGGTCGTATGGAAATGGCATGCCGGGCAATACCAGCATTTTGAAAGGCTTTGAGCAGGCAGCTTGGGGGTTGTAGATTTATATTTCCTTTCTGGCATCTTTTCTGGTTCTACGTGTTTACTGGTTGTGTTCAGTCCACAATTGCCTGTGCTTTAAAATTATGCTCTGTTTCCTTGGCCCTTTCCACCAGTTCATCCACTGTAAGAAGCTTTGATTTTACAAGGAGTTTTCATGTCTTTGGCAGGAGCATTCACATTACGTGTCATAAACAGCTGTCTTAGTTTTTCTCATGGAAAAGCGACGAAACATTTGAACCTTGCGGTGTATAACTATTTCTGCTTCTACATTTGGATTTTGTGTTCTACTGTAGAACACGGTGGTTAGGTTTCCTAAAACTTCTTCTCCCGTGAATTCGGTGACAAGCCAGTTATGTAACTGAGTACAGTCAGTGATAAACTCACCGTAATTATTCCACCAATTCAGTGCCTTGCCTTTGAGCTTTGCCTGGGTTCAGCTTACTCAATGTTTAGGTGGGATTTTGTTTTCCTGGAGTTCCTTCTCGCATTCAGTCAGAAATACAATAGGATTCTCGTGTGAGCACCCCGCAAACTCGGGCATTTGGGGGTCCCCTGAGCTCCGTTCGGTTCTCATATGGGTGGCATGCCCCGGATTTGGTGGGCAGTATTTGGCAGCATGCGGACATACCTCACACCTGTAGACTATGCCAGGTCGGGTTACACATTCGTCAGGCCAACTGATGCAGCTGTGGTGGTAGGTATCTGTACACATGATATAGCGTACCGTGTGAGTCCCACACCCTTGGCATGTTATCCAGCTACAATAAGTGGTTTGCCTAATCCGGCATTCTTCACAACGATACTCGAGTCTGTCGGTATGGTGTACTATGTCTGTCCAACCAGACATATGTATTGAAATTGCCACTGGCAGTGAGTGCTTTCAAAGCAATTGATCCCTTCGCCAGGGCAGTTCGGTTTGGCACAATGTTCAGCGCTGGCTGTGGCCATTGTGGCACTGGCTTGTTCATTCAGGTCAGCATCAGTGACTAACATCGTTGCAGTCAATTGAGTGCCACAGGGTGTTTTCAGACTCCCTGAAGTCTGTTCTTTAAGGCTGTTCAGCTCCCGGCTAATTAGCGTGGATCGAGGTCATGCTGGCCTAGATATGCTTAATTATTCTTTCAAATTATGGTGTTACATCCCATGGTGGGTGCCAGAAACACTCCTCTTATATTGACACATGATGGATTTTAGCACATTACGAGTCATGGTACAAGGTTTTTTGGGGGCTAGGCTAGTCGCATCTTGGGGGGAAAGCAGAGCATTCTAATCTTTGCAGGGCACTGACGTTTGGCCAGTGTACAGCACTGGTCGGGTCAATTTTCTGGCAAGGAACAAAGTCTGGTTTGGCAAGCACTATTTTACTTTTTGACTACTCATATTGGTTTACCAGGGCAACGTAAGTCCTCAGGCTGCGGCGGTGCCAGCTGAGGCTCGACTTGTGACACATTGGGGGCTGCCTCTGAGGTGGGTGTGCAGGTCGGCTTAGGTTTACAAGTTTTAGCTCACGTTGAGGTATGTGGCTTACGTGGAGTTCCCCAAAACCAGAGATTGTTAAGCTCAAATTACTTGTCTTGACCACTGAGATAGGTCAGAACTACTGGGTGGTCTCTCTTGGTGAGTTTGGTTGGTGGTTCAAAAGAGGCAGGCTCATAGGTCGGTGAGACAGGTCTTGACAGATGATGGAGTTCTGCAGCATGTTCCCGTGCACTGAGATGCTCGAGCCTGCTGGGGAGTGGGTTAAGCTGCAGTGGATTTTTAGAGGCAGTCTCTGCCTGTTTTACTCTCTTAAGAAGACCACTGTGATGGGAGAAGGGTACGAGGAAGAAATATTTCTCTCGGCACTAGAAGCGCAGAGAGAAGAGCAACCTCCAGACTGACAAGTCGACCCTAAGAGGACGTAGTACTTAATGTCATGGCTCTACTGTTCACTACACAGGGTGCAGAGAACGAGTGACCTTCCAATTCTGTTGTGGTGATTGCTCCAGATGAAATGAACCTCCCAGGCCCGTGGAAATACTTCTCTTGGTACCAGAAGCAACATGAGAAGAGCAAACCTCAGACTGGCAGTCCAATCCTTAAGAAGGCGGTATCCTAGTGTCATGACGCTACCGTTCACTACACTTGGTGCAGTTAATGGGTGGCCTTCCAAGATTGTACCAAGATAGTTGTTTTGTATTTTGACTAGACAAATAAAAACTGGATCACCTGCTGCCCCTCATATGGGTCTGATGTCTACGAGGTGAGGTACTATGATTACGGGAGATATATTTGTAAGTGAGGTAAAACTGTGTTTATTCCGTATGAAGGATATAAACAGCGGTGGTAATTGTACTACCTCCTATCCATGTGAGTTTACGGAAGTTTGACACCCTATGTGACTACAGGAGAAGGCGACCTGCTATTAGGCTAAGAGGGTAGGTAGTAAACAGTGGCTATGAAAATATCTCTAACTTTAACTAACGCTACTACTGCTGTCCTGAAGGGATATGTACAAGTATCATTGGGTTTAATGACATAAGATGTAAGGCGTAGGTTCTTTGATCAAGAGATTGGTGAGTACTAAACACACCAAGGAAGGAATCTTGTGGAAAGGTAGAGTCTTCGGCACCACTAGGACATGGTGAAGACCAAGGTAGGATAGCTGATGGTTCCCTCTGCACCAGGAGTGCAGTGGGGGAACAGGACAGACGTAAATTGCTTGAAGACTGGCCACAAGCCTTGGTGCAGCCCGCTATTTATACTCTTGTAGTGACGGTGTGTCTCTTGGTAGGCTTGCATAGGGGGTTGTCTTGGAGAGGGGGTAGAAGCTGTAAAGGTATGACACAGATCCTTGGTATATGGTGTCAGTGGCTGGCGCTGGATCCAGGCTCATGCCTCTGTGATCGTACTAGTAGTGACATCTGGCGGCGTGCTGTTGTACTTGTTTGACCTTGATACATGGCTTCGGTGTCTCGTCTGGTGAATAATAAAATTTGGCGTGGAGCGTCCATTCTTTGCTTTGGGTAGATAATACAATTACTGATGTCTCATGGTTTGTGGTGTAAAATCAAACTCTGTTAAGAATACTCCAGGTTCGTTTGCACTGATAAGTCGTAGTCAATTCAATAATATGCAGAAAGATGTAATACGTCAATCTGAAATACTGAAGTGCACCATTACAGATATCACAAATCACGTTTTAATGTTGCAGACATCAGATACAGTGACTGGAAATCAAAGCTATGTTTTACTCACTTTGTAGACACATGAAACTTAAACAAAGGTACCATATTAAAAGAAAATAAAAGAAGTCAAGTGTCGTACAACTTTCTCCGTATTTTATTTTAAGTTGAAAACAGTTCACATTTTTCAATTAATGCAGAGTCATGAACAGTCAGCTTAACAAGCTGGTCAAAATACAAAGCAATGCTGCAGAGTTCATTAATTATGCACATCACTAAAAGCTTGCATCATGAGAAAATTATGAAGAAAGGAGGGATGTAATTTACCTCTTGGCACCCTAGTAACCTCCCACATTGACGGAAATAATTTAGTAGATAGAAATTGGCAGAAAATTGAAGTTATAAAAAGAAAAAACAGTTGCGGGTGCTTACCGGTTTGGGCGAAATTAATCAAGCCCGACTCATCTTCTTCAAAAACTGGCCGTATTCGTTAGCAGGCGGCAGGCACTCCTGGCTATGTGTTGTACCTCCACTCCTCTCACCAGAGTACCAAAAACCTAACCAAATAAGGGCATGGCGTGGTACAGAATCCCTTCGGATACTGTGCAAACTCTATCGCAACCACTTTCCCACACCAACCAAATAGTGTAGCAGTTAAACAATCAAATTTCCAGAGCATTCTGGAAGGGAATAAAGTCTACAAATGTGGTAATAGTCTTTAACTCTGATTTCTGACGCAACCTGAACTGTGACTTCAGAAAAAGTAAACGCATAACAGATAAACATACTAATATGGCGAAAACATCAGATACTGATAAGCAATTACAATTCCTCGCAAAACAAAAGAAAATTAACCAAAAGTCCTGATTAAATTATTATTAACTTCATCATTACAGCGCATGAGGCTTAATCAGATGCGTACACTGGGCATGGCCCAGTCAAAGGTTTAACAGATTTTCTAAAGATTTTTGTTACAGGGTGTGGTCTGCTAATTAACATTTTTATTGATGTGTGCTAATAAACACTTTTTATAATTAATTTTGATAGCAACTTCTTGCATTTTTTCCATAAATTTTTTAACTATCCAAAATTTTTGTGATTTTTATTTACTTTTGCAAGAATGCTGTCCTAAAATCACTGTTGCAAAATCAGGGGCTGTAAAATCTACGGTTTTCTGTACATATATGTTTTCACCACTGCCTGCCAATAGACAACCTGTTTGCTCTCTTGATTACTCTTTACTTCTAGCTCTATAGAACCCTTTTCCTTAATTACTGTGCATTCCTCTGTTTCTACAGAATATTTCTACCATACAAATTGTATGCAACTTAACAATTACTTTCTACTAAGGGATTATCACTGTGTCTGTGCCAATTTTTCCCCCTCCTCCCTTCAGTAGCTTAAGGTAGCTAGTTATTAGAGGAAGAAACCATCTGCTCAGTTGTGACCATGTCTATCCAATACCAATAACGCTGCAAAGCCAGGTATCTGCATCCTGTAATTACCCACTTCCCTGCTGACCATTAGTATGGTGACCTCCACGTACTATCAAAGCATTATAACATGTAGTGGGATCTTATGGTTTACTGTCAATAGCTATTCGGTAAGGCACAGGTTATAATTATTGTGTAGTCAAGTACAATAAAAGACAGAACAGCTTCCGTTTGTCTTATCATTTGGAGTGGTTTACACCTCCCTACCACCTTCTATACAGCAAACTTCTACTAAAGCATCACAAATTTTCAGTCCACTTTCAGTGAAGTTAAAGAAAGAGCACCAGAAGGGGCAAAGTCTGCCCACACATTGCTCATGCAACTCAAATCATTCTTCAGTGTGTTCATCAAACCCCATGGCCAGTACAATCACAAGAACTGTCTCCCACTGTCTCCCATTGAGCATCCATGAGACTGTATTTTTTGTCATCTGGTTTGGTCTTTGATGCTAGCAAAAAATGTTTACCCAAACATGTTATCAGATGGAATTTGTGTGGAACTCCATTCTGAAAGATGATAATCATCACAATCTACAATATTGTTTCCATGCAAGAGTTGTGGCCTGCACTGCTGCTCAGATACACTTTTCTTGGTTTGGGATGCAAAGAAATGTGATACATTAATTGTTACATTACTGCATGCTGGCATCATGCAAAATTGAACAGGTGCAACAAAGGCTGGTCTACGCAGCTTATTCTTTACCCTGCTCCTTGCAACATACCCTGAAGATACCAGGACCAAACACTGGCCTTTGCAAGTGTTTAGGGTAGGGGGAGGCAGGAAGAATAAAGAGGGGAAAAAGTATACTTGTCTCCTGGCATGTGTTTTGTACCACACATAACCACGGTAAAAATTAACTTTTGCTTTTCAATTGCTCTTTTTTTTTTTTTTTCCATACTACCAGGAATTCCAAACCTTAATGATCTTGGTACTGGCAATGAATCTGTAATGTTGTTACACTTGCAACAAATATACAAGGACGTACCAAATTTGGTTTTTTGCACTTTCCTTTCTTTTTCCAGTCATGGCAAATATCAACAAGAGGCTAATGGAAGCTCCTTACGAGACCCATGGCCCTTTGGCTTAAATTACCCCCAGCCCACTCCTGAATTTACACAAACAAAGAAAAAGATTAGTGAGCTGCCTCTGGCATTTATACACTGTTCACGGTAAAGTAAGCACTTTTGAAAGCCATCTC
The DNA here is from genome assembly GCA_029891345.1 of Dryococelus australis. NCBI lineage: Eukaryota > Metazoa > Arthropoda > Insecta > Phasmatodea > Phasmatidae > Dryococelus > Dryococelus australis. The sequence goes on from CM056994.1 coordinate 96,139,874, forward strand.
GATTAGAATAATAGTCAATAAGTATATTTTATTTTAGCATTAGATGTTAACTTCAGAGTGTGGTGGAATATACATACATACTACGTATATTACTTACATGGCAATATCTAGTTAAAAAGTCTGGTAAAAGGATAAAAAATGGCTGAAAGGAAAAAGTAACCAGAGCCTCAAAATTTCTCACTTTACCGTGAACAGCCTATACAATAATGTAGTATTAGGCTGCTAAGGGGTGCACCACTTGAACAAAACATCTAATGATCCTGTACAGACCCTATGGAACCCTATAATGAGTTGTGTTAACTTGTTTTTTCACCCTGGGCTTACTCCACCCTGCTATCCTACAGGTTTATGAACAACAAACAGAATGGCCTATCATTAATGTTCATTAAGATCTGTCTTACACTGGGTCTTCTTGCTTCCACAACCACTGTTGCTCTGGCTTGCTTAGACTAAGTAAATAAACCTAACAACAGAGGCCTTTCAGGTTCATTGCACTATTTTAGTTATCCAAACTGAAAGGACGGAAGGACAGGTAGAACAAGGCAGTTGAACACACATGGAATGGAATTCCCCTTCCCCTATGTTGCTTGCAAGAGAGCGGGTTCCCTGTATGAAAATTGTTTTCTTCACTGTTCATCCACGAGCGACTGATGTTCTGGCTGACATCACTTGGAAGGTGATAACAACCTGTCTGCATTTCTGCAGCCCAGTAAAGAGTTGGTCCACTGGACTAGACCCACTAGTGTCACCTACTGCCACCCTGTTCAGGTCTTAACAAACTACAAAAATGGAGATTCAACCACCACACTGAAATAGTTTGTGTTGTGTACTCTCAACTGTCATGTGTACTATTAGCTGTTATGTAGCCAGGAGGCAGTTAGGTGAGGTCATAACTCCTCTTCGCCTGTATTCCAAATGTCATCTAAAATGAACTACTAAATGAGAATAAGTAAATGTAATGAAATTAACACAACATGGCATTGAATTAGCGAAATGTTATAAAATACCACCAATGTGCTTAACTTAGTTTTATTATTGCAGAATTCAACATCAGACTAAGTAGCTATATATATTTTGTGTTAACCTTTAATCCTTCCAAAATCTCTACCAAAAAAAAAAAAAAAACCAAAATGGGTGGTCCCATTTTAAGGACTCGGGAGCAATCTAAATTTAACATGCAGTATGGTCAAAGCTAGCATATACATATGTATCTGCAACATTTCCTTCAAGGATTCCCATAATAGCTAAAATTAAATCAACAAATAAAACTAAAGTTCATAGTGTGTGTCAATGTATTTACCTTGTGAATTCATGGAGTTGTAGGTCAAAGTGTATTAGTGTATTTTTAACACTTTTCTAATGGGTGGTCTGGTGCATAACCAGACCACCACTTGTTCATGCCTGTGACTGAGATACTGGCTGTTACATATAGTACCCCTGAGAAGACATCAATTTAAAAGTCCTTCATATGTATAAAGATGGCATCTGTACAGATTTACATTGCAGCTCATAATTAATTTTACTCTTATAGGCTTACATTTATGTATTTTCTCCAAATATTTTACTTAACTTACGCTTTATCATGTAAACAAACATAACAGGAAACCTGTATTTTGTGTCAATGAAAATGAACTTGCCAGTGCCGAAGACTATTTGCTCTTGGAGACATTCTGCGCAAAATGTGTGCTGGCACCGTAACATCTTTGGATCTATAAAACGTCTACAGCAGATGGCACATTTCAGAAGGTCTTCTACAGTGCTGATAGTCTTTCTTCTGGAAACAGACAGAAACATGTTTTGATATGGTTTCAGAGTTCAGGTGCCAAATAAAGCAGACAAAGCAACCATGGTCCTTTATCACAAGTAATATTTTATTCCATGGTTCATGATATCTGTTTGGCAAAGTAAGAATGAAATTTTCATAAATATTCAGAAAAATTAATATAGGCCTACCAAATTAGTTGTTCATCAACTAACTCATCAAAAAAATGATTAAAACATTATTTTTGTACCAGTTTTTCTAAGATGCAGGTTTTATTTTTAACACTACTATTGTACAATTTTCATGTTTGATTAAACCTTTGTGAGTGTAATTTGTTTTCTCTGAAAAGTTATGGGTGGGAATATATAAACTTTTTCTCTGTCCATCTCCATTTCTGTCGTGTTCTGCATCATTAAAATATGTTTGGAGAGATTTTCTGTGAACTGCAGGTATCCTGCAAAATTAGTGGTATAGGCAATTCACAGTTACTTCCAACTTTTTTGAAGCACTGTTAAAGTTCTACTTTCAGGATGTTCCTCCACCCCATGCAAACAAAGCTTAACTAAGTCTGGGAAATTGCACCAAAGGGACAATGCACCACATTTGTGCGCAATCAGTTTAATAATATTTAGCATAAGGACTTCCTATTTCATACTAGTCATTACCAACACATCAATTTCCTTCCTGCTTTTATTCACATCAGTTATACCAATTTCACCAAAAAATAATACATTTGTATGTTAACAGAAGTAAACAATAAGGTACTGGTATAACTAACGAGACTACTTTCCTCAACATGGATGCAATTAATTTTTAAATAAGTTTCCTACCTCTTCCCATAGACACGATCAACACCTCATAGACACGATCAATAAGTTCTTAAAAGCTGGTTTAGTATGCAGGACTTGACATATTGTTGAAAGCAATATTATTAGAGATAAAACCACAAACATATGCAACAGTAGTGAGACAATTACAAATACACATATGCCTTACCCTTACATCTTGAACCCAGAAAACCTCGTACCATACGCTAGCATGCAATCAACTGCATTTTGGAGGTTGTATTCAGAGTATCAACTTTGAATTAAATCAGTCTAATGTTTCAAATGATAAGGTTTGCTGACCTAAAATATTTACAGGGCTGTCATTTTGAAAATAAGTTACTGAGCCACTTAAAACATGCAAGTTTACATGACCTAGTATAGCGCTTTTGTTTGGCAAAATTGGTGGAATTTGGTTGATTGGTCCCTGAGATATGGCATAAAAACTTTATTTTCTTATTTGGTGCTATCGTACAAAATTGTCAAAAAATGCTCTGTATTCAATGCTTATATAATATACTATTAAGATACAAAATTTGGTTGAATTTGGTTAAATAGTTAAATATATGTGGCAAACTTATGTAAATCACCTATGAAGCTGCCATTTTGAACATTGTTGTGTGGTGCACTTAAATCATATAAGTTTACGTGGACTTCTGTTGCATTTACAGTGTGCACAATTAGGTGGGAATTAGTTGAATTGTTCCAGAAAAATGGCAAAATGTTAAGTTTTTTCAACTGGCACTATTTTGCAAATTGATTGGAAAAATCGGATATCTGTGTGCATAACTAATGCTTCTAATGAATACTTTTAAGTGTGATGCGTGCCGCGTCCCCCCTTAGCCTGTTTGTCTCGGTACACCACCGCAGCCACGACGTGCCCTCTACTGAGGACAAGTCGACCTGAATGTGGCATTCATACCCTCCTTGACTCCCAATGCCAGCAACATGCATAAGAGTGCACCCCAACTCCGCTAGCTACTCTCTACTTTCCAGGTACTGCCAGAGTCAGGTGACAGTCTCACTTTCATGCTCTCAAAATACATCATTTGAGGGCGTGACAATTTGGGTCGGCCAATACCATCAAGAGACATCTCCATTAAAAATACCACCTAGGAAATTAATGCAGCAAGGGGGTCACAACGGTTACAGAGTTCCTTCAACCCCTTGTGTGCCTCCCTTTATTTCATGTTTACGCCCCCTGTGCATGTGTTGTGCGTGAAGTGTGAATGTGCTAATGGCCTATAAAATATCGGAATTGTGAAAAGTAATGTGAGGCCCCATTCCCATACGATCGCCAATAAATGTGCCTTGTTAATTGCCTAACTGAGCATGGCTACCCACACCCCTTCCAGGGTGAGAATGTACTTGTTCACCAGGAGCCATCCACTGCCACTTTATTATCTACAAAAATGAGGGTGCAAGGTATTTTTAAATAATTTCATTAACATGTTCAAAATGTGAACAACCAACTCAAACATGCAATGAATTGGGAAAGACAGCTCCAATGCTACTTTAAATTCTTTTGCTTAAGTGTTTTTGTGTCAATGCATTTTATTTCTATGTGTAATTTACTTATGAAAATTAATTACCAAGGGTTATTATGTCTTTTAGTTTGATGTAATTGTGATTGTGTGTCTTATTTTTCTCTTTATGGAGAAAAATAAATATAAATGGAGGACAAAAATGTGTGTATTAGCACATTCTATGATTGTTTACTGTCGGTGTATAAAGTCAAGTTAAAACTGATTACAGTTTTGTAGACACAGCACAATAAGCTAAAATGATTTTATAGCCCCATTCTAAAAAATAAGTGTATCACATTTAAAGAATACAAATAATAATATGGCCTGCCACAGTACAACTTTTTTGCCAAATTTGGTAAGAATGAGTTGATTGTTTCCTGAAATATGACACAAAAACTTAATTTGGCAGAGAGATAAGGTTCTGTATAGAAAAATTATATGGGTGTAATACATACTGCCAGCATGAAAAGTTAAGTTGAAATTTGTTTTGTTAGTAAAATATACTGAGCTAAATAATTTATATTGAAAATAAGTGCCTGATCTACTTGAAACATACCAGTTTACACCACCTGCTTCAGTACTAAGTATTTGTTTTCATAATTTGGTAGGAAGCTCAATAGTTTCCTGAAACATGACATAAAAACTTTATTTTTCCATGCCTCTCTCTCAAATAACTTGGCATGATTATGACAGTCAGTGAATGGCAACTTGATGTAGAGGAAACAAAGAACATACCATTTACAAAATCCTGTATCAGCTAATGCATGAACAAATGAAAATAAATATTATGTCGGCTATTCTGACTTCACTGCAGATGCACATCAGACAAGCTGAAAATACGCGGATAAGAAAGAGTTGCTAGATTAAGTAATAAATTTTACTTTATGTGGTTACAAAACAGTTATTGTTAGTGTTACAAACTGAACTTTGTGAAAAGTAGTAATGTAAAGGTGTTCAAAAAGAAATGCAAATTATAATGGTCCATACAAAAATTAATTACAGCTTTACCAACTTTTGGGAGTTCTTTTTACGTCATATCACCACTCACTATGCCATCCATACATGCCTGATATTAATTCCAAAAGTCTACAGAAATATTACAGACAAGGTATTATTGAATTTTTTTTTCCAAATAATTTGACAAAATATATTTGAAACTCGTGTAATTTTGAGTCAGTAATCGGAGAAACGTGAACTTTTAAAAATACGTGATCAAGAGGCTAATATGCTGCTAGGTCTACCTGTTGATGAACATGCTTGACTCACAACACCCTGCCACACCATTTGTTAGCGTACTCCTGAAACACTACCCGCAAGAAAAAAATAGATATCTAGTGTAAAATAACAAGTTTACGAACGTATATCATTTTCTTCCCCGCTAGCTCTGTAAAGTTATTAAAGTAATACATGCATTTCTGCATACAGCAATTTTAATTACCAGTAATTTATATTGGGCCTGTAATCTTTACCCTTACATCCATTACACGCCATGTTCTTCTCTTCCCGAAAACCCATCTCTTTGTCCTTCTCGTGTTTAGTTACTGTACTGTATTAATAAAATTAAGAAATTGGGACATGCATGGGCAGTTTTTAAGCAATTCTTATGTTATGCCATGTCACATATTTCCTACTCGAGCTGTTTAGTATCAGTAATAGCAGAATAAATGATTTGCAATATTCATTGGTGAGTTGTTTGTTGGAAAATGAAAGTATATTGTCAAGAAAGTTCCCCTAATTACTCTTGTTTCCATTTTTAACATATTAGCTGTAACATCCAAAGTGTAATAAGAACTACAATTACCATCTCGCAAATGTTAACCCAAATTCGCTGTCTGTAATAAATTAAAACGCAGTTAACATATATTTCATTTTCTGCAAGATTTTCTATTTTTACTTTTATATCCTACACATTTTTTAGACAGATGTCAGTCTACAAATACCTTAAAATTTGTTTAGCATTATAATGGCAAATGGATTAGCTGACAGTGTATTAATAGAATATACAGCAGCTACTTGATGCACCAGCTGATGGGGAAAGGATACATAAAAGAAAAGTAAACTGCCAAAATCATGCCAAGTTACACCAGACAGAAAGTACAAAATGTTGGACAAAAGATGCTCTGTATAGACACATTTGATAGTTGCAATATATGCTGCCAGCATAATAAACTAAAATAACTATAAAGCCCCAATTTGAAAATAAGTGTTTGACCTTAAAGTATAGCCATTTACACCATTTGTCACTGTACTATTTCCTTGTCAAATTTGGTAGGAATCTGTCAAATGTTTCCAGAGATATAACATAAAAATTTTTATTTCTTAGTATGGTGCTACCTTACAAAATGGCAGAAAAAATATGCATTTTGTAATACAGTTGATAGTTGTAATATCTACTGCCAGTATACAAAGAAAAGTTGGAATTGATTTCATGGTTTCGACAATATAGCATTCTAAGCAAAGATCGTTATATGACCGCCAATTTGAAAATAAGACTCTGAATTATTTAAAATGTACCATTTTACATCATCTGCCACAGTACGACTTGTTTGCCAAATTTGGTAGCAATCAGTTGCTTGTTTCCCAAGATATTACATAAAAAAGTATTTATTAATCTGGTGCTATATTACAAAATGGTGGACAAACGATGCTCTGTGTAGATACAGTTGAAAGTTGTAATATCTACTGTGACACCGGCTAACAGCCAGCGGCGCTAGAGCCCATGACGGCGCTCACCACACATATGTCATGTGTCCTGCATGTGCGTAAAGAGGCCAATATTTTGAACTTTCACGTAAATACTATTTTGCAATGTAAAAAGTGTTTTGTACTTGTATTTGCATAGTTTAATATGTCTTAAAATGTTTTAAAGTGTTTGTTGTTATTTTTAAATAGTTTTGTTATGAAATTCAAAGTGCCTGCGGCACTGAAATTAAGAACACTAATATTCCGGAGTGAACGCCGTTATAAAGAGAGACTAAATTAATATGAAAAATCCACAGGAATATTATAAAATGTAAAACAATACTTAATTTAATTTGTGCCATTTTTATTTTCAATAATAAAATAATTTACTCGGCGTGCATAGCACTTCCGCATACGTGAACCCCGTAGGCGGCCATGGTAGGTCCGTGCGACGCTTGCCTCTGAACAGTCTGTTGAGAAGAGCTGGAGAGATAAGACACTGTCACGTACACACTACAACTTTTGTTCACTGATGTAGGTTTCAATAGTCAATTTAGTTTACCGGTCAACCTTTGATTGCATACGTTTTGCCAGACATTTCCCCAGCATTACGCTTCCATTTAACTAATTTATTTCGCCCTTGTGGCATTTTTAACTTAATCAAGGAGAAGGAGGAGAAAGATGTCGGAGATGTCACATGACCCATGCAACTTGAATCAGGCACCATCCGCCTATGTTAGTGGCATTTCATTATAATTTTTTAATTATTGCTACGTGCAATTTTAAGGACTTTGTTTTCATGTATGTATTTGAGGGTATTTTCCATGTTTGAATATTTTGTGGCAACATCACGTATAACCACGTGGCTGACCAACGCCAAGTATTTGCATACACCATTATTGCATTTTGAGAGCTTATTTATGTAATATCATATATGCAATACTTTATTCAGTACTCTATGTTAAATTTTGTCAGGATTCCGTGTAATTCTCACGTAAATTGATGCTTTTGTGTTTGACCATGTGGTCATTTTCATGTTTGATTTTACAACCATCAGGAATGCTACACGCCTGCAATCACTTAAACCGTAAAGAGAATAATTTTCTCGCTTCGAATAATATTTTGTCTGAATTTAATTTGCAGTTTTCACAAAGAAATATTGCAATTCCACATGCACCACATGGTCCGCTATGAACTTCATCCAGCGGAATCCGCACCATTTAAGCTTGTTTTCACACATGTGTGTTTATTGTGAATACTCATCTCGTACCCCATCTTGTTTCATTTATCTTTTGAGGGTTTCTGTAATTTTGTAATTTGTGTACAGTGCAATTACTCCCGTCCTAGCCGGCTCTGTGTATAGGTCGTCACCACACTACCCACGTGCTGGCGGGCGAACCCAGACAAGTTTGCATTAGTGATGCAGAGTAGTCACACGTGTAAATATGTTTCATCAAGTGTTTCCATTTGTATTTCACTGTGTCCTGTCTTCAGGGAAAAGCCAAAGTCCACCCTAGCGACTGTCGGCCCTCTTCCCTTGTTAAGGCTGTGTTTTCATGCACCTTGGTGAGATCATCCATCTAGGCATGCACTAGATTAATTGCGGGCTGGGGAGCATCCACGCAGAATTGGCTAGTCATGACTGAGATAATCATAATTTCATTGGCACGTTGATGTGTACGCATAGTAACAATAAAAACAAGTCTACAGTGAACTTTCCCTCTTTAATTCAGTAGTGACAGTGTCCTAGCCACATGTATTTTATTAAGTGCTTATTTTTAAAGTGATGTTTAAAAGTTTAATATTGCCTACGTGTTTGTAAGTATGCACGGGTGAGATGGACACACAGAATGCACAGCATCCCCAGAGAACCCTGAGTCTCAATAGTGTGGTGATTGGGAAGCACTGCTGGCACCCATATTACCAGTAAGTATTTCTATCATCGTTCATCTCGTGTCTCACCCGACTGCGTCAACTGTAAGAATAGAAAGTTAAGTTAAAATGAATTACTTGGTTTCGATGATACAGCATTCTATGTTATTTTGAAAATAAATGTCTTATACTTAAAACATACCAGTTTACATAATTTGCCTCAATACTACTTGTTTAACAAATTTGGTAGGAATCTGTTAACTGTTTACTAAGATATGGCACATAAACTTATTTTATCTGTGTGGCACCATCTTACAAAATGGCTAACGAAAATAGTTATGTGTTGGCATATATGATGTTTGTAATAGATACTTTCAGTGTACAAAATTGGATCGAAACTGCTGGTTAAATGGTATGGTAAATATACCTACTGTATATTATATTTGTATGCTCGCCATTTTGAAAATAAATATCTAATCAAGTTCAATCACTTTCTTTTACCTGTCCTATCATAGTATTACTTATGTGCCAGACTGGGGAAGAATTGGTTTAATAGTTTTCAAAATATGTATAATGTAAAATATTTGTTTTTAATTTGGTGCTATCTTCCAAAATGGCAGACCAACAACAATATTCTTCTCAATATTTAATGCTTATACAATGTTCTGCCAGTACACAAAAGTTGGTTTGAATCAGTTTAATGGTTCCTGAGATATGACTTCAGCCTAAATATTTAAATGGCTGCAATTTTGAAAGTAAGTACCCAGCATGGTCTAAAACTTTAGGAGTCAGGTGTCCTTACTAAGTGCTATGTGCGTACTGAATTTGGTAAAATTCTGTGGATTTATTCCAAAATTGAAAGGGTAGGCATACACATGCACAGACATATACAGACACACAGATAAGAAAATGATATAAGTTTTTTTTTCCTTCAGAAAGTAGGGTGAAAATAATTTTTTTTGGAGATATTCAGGAAAAAAAAGTGTGAAGAAAACACAAATAGACTATAATTCAATTACTGTGATGGAAAAAACGAAAATCAGAATTTCCTTCACTGACTTTATTCCAGTGCAATACCATGTGTTTACATTTACAGTTACCCTTTTGTCTCATATGCAATGCACACATGGAATTAAAGGCTGTTCACGATAAAGTGAGCACTTTTAAAATGAACCTTAGAAAAATGTCACTGTCCCTGAACGCATCTATTTTAATGGGTGCACTGAGTGACATTTGGCCAGTAAAGTTGGTAACAATGGATGGAAAATAATTCCATATATTAACGTTGAATAGAAAGTTCTAGGTAAACGTTTTTGATAACTTTTATTATTTCTTTCATTTTCTGATTTTTTTTACTGCGTCAAAGTGTGAAAATGAGCAGGTTTGTACAATATTTAATTTCTTAAAAATTTCACAGTTTTACTTGACCGACTCATGAATAAAGTGATGAGACCCATGGGAATGTTAATTTTACATAAGGCAGAAGAATACACAACATACATACAAGTAGATCTTAAGCAGGGCTTTCAAAAGTGCTCATTTTACGGTGAACAGCCTATACAAAACATAACATGAAGCCACAGTCCAAACTGTGTGTTCAGTGGTAATTTGGAAAATGTGAGTCCTGTGCAATTTGTGCTGGCAGGGATGTGTTTAGATTCGAGAATCTAGAGTTGGCCAATCCTGAAAATCTACCAACGTGACTGCCCATAATGTAGCAGAATGATCAGAAAAAAAATGTGAGTTTGCAAGACGTGACCACTCATGGTATTAAAAATAGAAGAGATACCAATAATCAACTAAACATTTAGAAACTAAAATATGATGGTTACTGTAAGCGGGGATCACTTTACGACAAGTTGGGGTTCTTTGTGACATAAAATATCACATTTAAATGTCCCCTATTTCAATGGGATGTTTCAGATATTCAGTGGTGCCAGTTGAACCACTGAACATTACAAACAGCCTTTTTGAAATAGAAGGAAAGTAACTATGAAAAATCCTGTGTCAGAAAGTCACCCACACTTACGGTACCACTGTTTTAGTGAGATTGTCTATCTCTGCGAGCGTCCATACAACACTTTAGCATTATGTTAATCATCTTAGCATCATGTACAATTACAGTCACATTATGCATCTCTCAGACTCTATGCCATACTGCCTTGCCAACCTACACATTATGTACCACTCACTAAAACATGTCCCCCTTTGATACACCCATTAATATATCGTGTTACAGATTCATTTTCTAAGGAGCGTTCATTACATGCCCTGACCTTGTTAATGTTTAAGCACTGTTATTGTTCGTCAAACTGTCAAAGTCACTCTCTGTGCTATCACTGGTTCCTGTATTCTTACCTTTCCCCCCCATCTACCAAACTGAATGTGTATTATGTCCCTTCACTTATGTCACTGTCACTCCTCATATGGGTAACATCTTCAAAGCCCCTGAATCCATTCACTATTCTCTTCACTGTGTCCTCCGGTTACCTATAGATGTGTTTCCTGTTATCTCAGTATGTTTTGTAAGTGTTCACTGTTCTCTGGTATGTTGATGTATCTGGAGCAGTGTTGTCTCCTGTGCTCCTGGATTCTTTAAGATGGGTTTCGTTGTGCCTCAGTATCTTGCCCTTGCGTTCCTTATTATGTAGGACTTTAGGGCTTCATGTTTCCTTACTATTGTAGCTGGTAGGCAGTTCTCATGATTGCTTGTTTTCACAACCACCCTGTCTCCTGTCTTGAACTCGCTTGCTCTGTTCAGGGCTGACTTGTCATATTATTTCTTGCATCGCTCCTGATTCTCCATCATCCTTTTATGTGCATCATTTTGTACTCTGGGTTGTAAGGCTTGGCTCATCACTGAGAGTAAAGTTCTTATTTGTCTGCTCATCAGGAGTTGGCACGGGGATGCATTCACACTTGACAAGGAATGTTTCTGTACTCTCTCAGTAGGTCTCTGGAGTCCTTCTGCTTCTCATTACTCTTCTTTAGTATCATTTCTGCTATATGACAGCCCTTTTCTGAAAGGCTGTTGCTTCTGTGATAGTATGGGCTGCATATTCGCACTTCGATTTCATATAATTGTGCAAACCGTGAGAACACCCGAGACTAGAAAGGCATATCATCTGTTCTTATTACCCTTGGTATGCCATGGGTGCAGAATACATCCCTTGGTTTTTCACTTACAGTTTCTGCAGTTTTCTGCCTTATTGGAACGATTTCAAGCCACTTTGAGTATAGGTCAACAACAATCAGGTAATTCCTGCCACCACTCTCTAGTATGTCCACAGATATCTTTTCGAAAGGTAGTTGTGAAATCTCTTGTGCCATCATTGGTGATTTTGTCTTAGTTACTTGATATTTCTCACAGATGCAGCACCCTTTTACCTGCTCTGTAATGTCGAAGTACATGTTCCACCAGTAGTACACAGTCTTTGCTTTCATTATGGTCATATCTCTTCCACTGTGACCCTCATGGAACAAATTTAGAACTAGGATTTTCAATAGTTTAGGAACTAGGAGCGTGTCATTATAAAAAACTAACTCACTGTCCACATAAATATCATTTCTCATAGGCCAGGCACACCTGATGCACTCTGGAACTCGTTTCTTGTGTTCTGGCCACCCTCCGGCATACATTTCTTTAAGGGCTGATAGTTCAGCATCTTTAGCAGTTTATTTGACGAATAGTTTTTTTTTCTTAGTACGATTTCTTTCATCTCTCAATCTTCATTGCTTGAGTCTGGGAGGTATGAGCAAGACAATAAATCTGCTATGTACATTTGTGGCCCTGGAAGATATTTCACTTCAATGTCTTCATTCGCAGTCTGTGCAATATTGATGAACCAATTTTTTGTATCAATTTGCTCATTGTAGTAATTGGTGGTTTGTGGTCAGTCACCACCGTGACCTTGTAGTCATACACATAGTTGTGGAACTTTGCGAAGCTGAAGTCAATGGCTCTCATTTTCTTCTCTGTCTGGGAGTAGTTCTGCTCAGCCGGTGTCATGCTTGCTGATGCAAAGGCCACTGGCTGTTGGTTCTGCAGCACTACACATCCTAACTTGTCTTTGCTTGCATCACACTGAATGGCTATTTCCTTATTCGGTGAAAAGTTTGCCAAGACTGAGGAATTTGATAACAGGGTTTTCATCTCGTTGAATGCCTCTTCATGGGCTTGTAGCCACTAGGAGGTCACTCAATCTGATAATAGTTGTCTTAGTGGTGATGTTACTGCTGACATGTTGGGGATGAACTGTTGAACAAATTCGAACATACCCATAGATCTTTGGAGTTCCTTTTTCGACACTGGAACTTTCATTTCCACCAGTGCTTGTACGCGTTCTGTGTCAAATCTCATTCCTTGCTTGCTAAATTTGAATACTACATAAGTGACCTCTTTTTTCTTGTACTGTACTTTCTTTGCATCAAACTTTATATCTTTCTTTTGCCTGTTGTTGAACCACTAGTGTTAATGCTCTGCAGTGTTCCTCTTCTGTTTTTCCATATACTATTGCATCATCGTGATGTGTCATAACATTCGGAATCTCTTTAAAGTGACTTGCGATTTTCTTTTGAAAGACCTCACTCGCACAGATTAGGCCAAAAGGCATTCTTTAAAATTTGTATAGCCCATAGAGAGTTGAAAAGCAGCACAAATTACTTGATGTCTCATCTAGCTCTATTTGATGATATTCATCTTTGAGGTCCAGCACAGTGAAGTATTCATTGAATGCCAGCATCTCTGCCATTTCAGCTACTGTTGGCAGTAAGTGATGTTCGGTAACAATTATCTTGTTCAAGTCTTGTGGATCGAGGCAGAATCTCAGATCATCGTTTGGTGTTTCTGCTGTCACTAGTCGATAGATGCAATGTTCTCAACTTGGATTTTTTTACCTTTTTGATTACTCTTCTCTTTTCCATTAAGACCAATGTTTTCTTGAATATTGATTTCACTGAGGTTGGAATTCGTTGAGGAGGTTCATTAACCAATTTGGCACCCTTTTCAATTTGGATGGTATAGGTGGCAGGAAATTTTCCCATGCCTTCAAACATTTCTGGGTTATTGTTGAAAAATTCACTTATGTCACTTCTTTCTTGTTTGGTTTTTATCATCTGTACATTTTTAATTAGTTGTAATTCTTCACACCCTTGTAGCCCTAGTAGTGGTGTTGTCTGCAGGTTCATGACTACAAACTTTAAGTTGGCCTTTCTTCCCTTTGCCCTGCGTATGAGGTTTACTACTCCTTTTGGTTTGATTACAGATACTCCAAATGCTTCCAATGTGATGTTTATTGGCATGAGTGCCATTTTTGGTAACATTTCAGCGACTATATTGCTTGGTATGGTGTTGATGGCTGCACCGATGTCGAGTTTGAAGTTTATCCTTTTATTTTCTACCCAGACATCTTGTCGTCACTCTTTTTCTATCTGGGCCCTAACTGAGTCGATTCCTTCTGCACTTGTGGGTTCCTGGTTCACTGTGATTCCATACATAAATGCTACATCATCACTGGCCCACTTTCTTTTTCATCTTCATTTGTTCCAATTACATGCATATGTTTTTGGATTCTGCATACTACAGCAAAATGATTGAGTTTGTGACACTTGGAAGACTTTTTTTGTCAGGGTTCCATGTAATTTCACGTAAATTGATGCTTTTTGTACTTGACCATGCGGTCAAATTAATGTTTGATTTTACCACCATCACGCATGTCACGAGCCTGTAATCATGTAAATCGTAAAGAGAATAATTTTCTCGCTCCGATTAATATTTTGTCTGAATTTAATTTGCAGTTTTCACAAGGAAATATTGCAATTCCACCTGCACCATGTGATCCGCTACAAACTTCATCCAGCGGCATCCGCGCCATCTAAACTTATTTTCATACATGTGTGTGTTTATTGTGAATACCCATCTTGTGTCCTATCTTGTTTCATGTATCTATGAGGGTTTATGTAATGTTGCAATTTGTATACGGTGCAATTATTCCCATCCTAGCCAGTTCTGTGTATAGGCTGTCACCACATTATCCATATGCTGGAGGGCGAGCCCCGACGAGTTTGCGTTAGTGATGCCGTATAATCACACGTGTTAATGTATCATCAGGGTTTTATTTTGTAGTTCACCATGTCCTATCTTCAGGGAAAAATCATCAGTCCACCATAGCGGCTGTGTGTGTGTGTGTGTGTGTGTGCGTGTGTGTGTGTGTTGGCACGTGCACTCCCAAAAAAATAAATTCCAATTCCCTGTCTTTAAACTGTATTTGAATTTTGAATTCCACGCTGCCGGCCGCCATAATATCTTTAGTTCATGACCAGTCGCAAGGCGCTACGATCACAGTGTGTCCTCAGTCAAAGATACCCATTAAAGCCCACTGGCAACTTTATTTGCCACAACCAAACTAGCTGTACACTTTGAAAATGGTGATTTAGATGTCCATTTTTTTTTTACTTGGCAACACTGTGAAAGTTCTGCCTTAAGATAGTCTGTTAGGTAAGGATAATTTGTCTGCAGTCTTTAGTGGAGCGAGGTTATTTTGAGACCTTGCGCATGTTCAGACCACATCAACATGACATGGGGGTCTACATTGTATTTTTTTTGTTTATAAATTTTTCTTTACATCGCATGTAATTTCAATAATCTCAAATGCACTTTCTTTTATTACACCACACAAACGGACATTTTTTATTTATTGTTCCGTTATTTGATCTTCTCAAATAATGGTGGCAACTAAAGTTGCCACTGGGTACTGACAGGTTGAATTTCAGTATAATGAAACATTATTTGCTTCACTATAGTTTTTTTCCTAAGTTGATACACTACCTTCTCTTTTCCATAAATTTGTTTTCAGCACTATTTTTATAATATATCTATTATATGTAGTTCCTATGTTATGTATTGCAGTGTGTAAGAATTTTTTCTCTTTGGCTTGTCAACACAGTGAAAGTTATGTCCAAATATATTCTCTTTGGAGATGCTCACTTGCCTGCCGACTGTGGTTGAGTGAGGTTGTCTGGAGAAACTGCGCATATTCGTATCACATTATCATGACATGGTCACCAACAAAGTAAGTTTATTTCTTTATATTATTGTTATTTTACTAGCTTTTCAAACAAGAATGACAACTAAACTTTCCTTTTTGTTACATTATTTGCTCTTTTGTTTATTTTTCTCATGTTGTTACATTACTTACGCTTCTTTATAAACATATTTTCTGAGTGAAATGTTTTTTATAATACTTGTTATATTTTTACATGATTTATTTTTCTGTAATGTTCGCACACCACAGTAACTGCCAGTTAGAGCTAATGACTAGACTGGATGGATTATACATAACCATACAATTATAAATGCTAACAGATGCAATATTTTATTTTGTTTATATTGCCTTACTGAAAAAATTACAATCAATGTAATTTTGCAGGTTCATCAAAGGCAGAGATGGCCGATGTCTGCTTCTTCATGCAATTTTTGTAGCCCTTGAGAAAGATGATGAAGAGGAAATTCCAAGGAGTGTAGATGTTTCTCCACCTGATGAAGCAACTGGTGCAGACAGCGATGAAGATTTTGATAACTCCAATAGAGAAGCACAAGGTAATTTGGACAGACTACCAGACCGAGTCTTGAGGAGCCAGGTATTAGTACGATATTCCAACACTGCAGACGAAAATGGGATTGAATTTGAGATTGATAATACTGGTCTAAGTACTTCAACAGAGGGGATACTCGCAACAATGGTGGTTTCACCAGCAGTAACACCACCAAAGCCTGTTTTCCTGAAGCGGTAAAATGGTTACCTCATGACAAGTTATTTTCAAGTAAACTTCTGAGCAAGATGTTGAAATTCATCCAAATGCTGAAGCTTTTCTTCGCCATCATATAAAGTGCCCTGTTGATGCATTCATATCTTTTTTCACTCGCAATCTTGTGTCGCTCATAGCAGAAGAAAGCAGTTGCTATGCAGGTCAACATCTTGTTCATAACCTCAATGTTTCCTCAAATGAGATCCTTACAGTTATAGGCAAAATGCTTCTCTCTGGTTACCACTTCCTCCCACACAAAAGGATGTATTAGCAAACACAACCAGATGTTCATGTCTCTATTGTTGCAGAAGCTAAGCGCAGCAATTGCTTTGATGAAATTGTATGATATCTGCAGAAAATGCAGCAATGGATGGCACTGATAGCATGTACAAGGTGCGTCCACTGTTTGATCATTTGAATTCCGCCTTCAAACAAATTTCTGTTGGTGACTCAGTTAGCATAGATGAGAGTATGATACCATATTTTGGACATCACAGTGCAAAACAGTTTATTAGGGGAAAACCGATTATATTTGGTTTCAAGCTGTGGGTAGCTGCTGATCCCTCTGGCTATATTTTTCATGTTGAACCATACTGTGGTACATCTACACGATTTCCAACTACAGGAAATGGGCAAGGAAATGATGTTGTGGGCCTTGTAGATCGTTTGCAAATGAAAAAGGGAACTAGAATGTATTTTAACAACTTTTTCACCTCTGCCTCACGCCGAAGAAATCTAAAATCTAATGGCATTGGGGCTACTGGGACAAGAATAGATGTGCAGCTGTAATGAAGATACCAGACAAAAAAGCTTTCGTTAAAAAACAAACGAGGTCACATGGTAGTCTCTTCGTGTGATGATCTCCTAACAGTGAGATGGAATGACAATAGCATAGTTACTGTTCTCACAGACTGTGATGAAGTTGAACTTAAGACACAGTCCTCTCGCTACACTCGCACTTAGAAGAAAACTGTCATTGTGGAAGTTCCTGGCCCAACTGCCAAGTATAATGCCAACATGGGTGGTGTGGACCTTTGTGATCAATTTGTTTCCACATACTGCTGTGGTATCAGATCAAAAAAGTGGTGGTTGCGATTGTATGCATGGACTGCTGATGTCTGTTGTGTTCAGGGCTGGTTGCTATACCGCAGACTTGGCTACGACATGTCATTATTATAATTCCATCGTCAATGTGCAACCAACCTTCTGAAAATATGTGGAAAACCTGCAGTGTCGCCAGGAGTTCTTCCATTTTACGTTCTCATCTGTACTTGAAGAAATCCTCACTGACCGGATTAATCACATAATCACAAAAGGTGAATCAAAATATTGGCGTTGTAAGGTATGTATGAAGAGAACAAGCTGTGTGTGCAAGAAATGCAAAGCTCCATTTCATCCTAATGAGTGCTTCAAAATATTTCACACAGGGTAGTTTTCTGAACAAACAAACCGAAAATACTATGCAAAAATTATGTTCAGTGTGCAACCAAGTAGTACATATGTTTTGTAATAGGTGAATTTTGACTATAAAAGGTAACATATTTTACATTGTAAAGATATCATTTCTGTCACTTCTGACTAGGCTACAACCCAGTGGCAACTAAAGTTGCCAAGCCAAAAGGCAGGCAAGAAATTAAAAATTGTATATAAAATATTTTTTTTGTGTTCTCCATGTTCGGGTGTACTTCTGATATAATTTTCCAATAAAATGTGCAAAGTGTGACACCGACTAACAGCCAGAGGCGCTCACGTGTCATGTGTTCCGCACGTGCGCAAGGAGGCCAATAATTTTGAACTTTCCTTTAAATGTTAATTTCAGGGAAAAGTGTGTTATATTGTCTTTACAGTGTTTAATATGTCATAAAATGTTTTAAAGTGCTTGTACTAATTTTAATTGTTTGGTTATGAATATTCAAAGTGCCTGTGGCGCCGAGATTAAGAACACTTAATATTCTGGCAAGAACGCCATCACAAAGAGACATTAAATAATATTGAATTCGTAACAAAATTATAGAAATGTAAAACACTATTTAATTTAATTTGACCCATTTTATTTTCAATATAAAATATTTCACTCGGCGTCCATACCACCTCCGCTTATGTGAACCCCATAGGAAGCCATGATAGGTCCGTGCGACGCTTCTATCTGGACTGTCTGTCGAGGAGAGCTGTCGAGGTAAGACACTGTCACGTGTGCACTACAACTTTTGTTCACTGATATAGGTTTCCATAGTCAATCTAGTTTAAAGGTTAATCTTTGCTTGCATACGTTTTTGCCAGACATTTTCCTCAGCATTATGCTTCCGCTTTAATAATTCTTATGCCCTTGTGGCATTTTTAACTTAATTGAGGAGAAGGAAGAGAAAGATGTCAGAGAGGTCACGGGACCCGCACATTTGAATCAGATGCCATCTGCCTATGTTTATGGCATTCCAGTGTAACTTCTGCATAATTGCTATACACAATTTTAAGAGCTTTATTTTTATGTGTGTATTTAAGGGTAATTTTCTTTTTTTAATATTATATGGCAACATCATATATAACTACGTGGCTGACTGAAGCCAAGTCGTTGTATAAGCCATAATTGCATTTTAAGAGCTTATTTATATAACACTGTATGTGCAATAATTTATTTCAGGGTTCTATGTATTTTTCATTCAGAGTGTAATGTATTTTTCATGTAAATTGATACTTTTTGTACTTGACCACATGGTCACAGTAATGTTTGATTTCACCACCATCAGGCATGTTACACGCCTGTAATAACGCTAATCATAAAGAGAATACCTTGCTTAACACAAATAATATTTTATATGAATTTCGTTTGCCGTTTCCCGGCAGAAATATTGCACTTTCAACTGCACCACGTGATACGCTACGAACTTCATCCAGCAGAATCCGCGCCACCTAAGCTTGTTTTCACACATGTGTATGTTTATTGTGAATATTCATCTCATGTCCCATCTTATATCATGTATCATTCAAGGGTCTATGTAATTGTGTAATTAGTGTACGGTGCAATTATTCCCATCCTAGCCAGCTCTGTGTATAGGCCATCACCACACTAACTACGTGCTGGAGGGCGAGCCTCGACAAGCTTGCTTAGTGATGCCGAGTAATCATGCGTGTCAATGTGTATCAAGGGTTTTCATTTGTAATTCACAGTGTCCTCTCTTCAGGGAAAAACCGTCAGTCCACCCTAGCGGCTGTCTGCCCTCTTCCCTTGTGAAGGCTGTGCTTTCACGCACCGGATGTGACGGGGTGGGAACCAAGTGGGCACAGTACCAACAGTGTAGGAAAGACTCGCATTTACGATGCATAGGTCCTGCGGAGTTTACCACCTACCGCGATGGTGTTATAAACTGTGACGAGTGCCGTAAGACGAACTGTGCTGAGATCGCGCCACCGTCAACACCAGAGGTGAAACCCAAGCCGCCAGCAGTTGTTACGTAGATGCCACGGGACTTAACCGGGCCAGATCGCAATGTATTACTGCCAACTTTCGCGGTACACGACTCAGAAGATCCGGGTATATTCCTAGCAGTGTGCGAAAATAAATTGCATAGGCATCACATACATAGGGATGACTGGACTGAGGTAACTGCCAACAGGTTAAGGGGAACCGCTACCACATGGTGGGACATGGTAAGGGACTATCGAGTCACGTGGGAGGAGTTCTGCGAGAGTGCTAGGTCGATTTTTCACTGACGGGGATGCTATACAGGCACAAGCACAACTGTACCATGAACAGCAAAGTGAACGTGAAGGCATTGAGGAATTTATACAACATAAGCTAGACTTGTTCAAGCGTTTGAACTCAGGTCAGCTGACATGTGGCATTATAGAAATCATTGTGACATTGTCAACACTGGACATTAGGCCATATCTGAGAAGGGCAACAAGGGCCAGTGTAAAATAGTTTACGTGCGAAGCGTGTTTGTATGAACAGGACGTGCGAGCGGAACAGCCATACCAATCCCCGAGATTGAACATTCACACGTCGACACCTACAATGCTCCCAGATGTTACGCGACCGCCGCCAGCGTTTACACCCAAGAGACAGAACCGTGGACACAGAAACTTCCACCACAACAGGGGAAATGGTTACCAGGGCAACAGGTCGGAAAACTAAGTCGGGAGGTTGGCAAAACTGCACCTGCACCAATCTCGCCACCAAGTCGTATCAATCTGCTTAATGAAGGTGCAAAAGTATTACAGGTAACTGACAGTACCGTCAAAGCACTACGAGTATGTGTTGAACTTGAATGGAAAAATATCCAAGCTGTTATTGACACTGCCGCTTGTCACAACTTTGTGCGTGAGGGTTTAGTACAAACAATAACGACTAGTGTGCCACAGATACATCTGCAATTCGCTACCACCAACTACCAGGGAGAAGCGAAAAGTGTGATGCACGTAATGGCATGAATTAGAGAGCTGCATACCAAGTGCGATGTCTACATTGTGCTGGACTTGTTCGAAGAAGTGATTTTTGGACTGCCGTGGCTTGTTGACAACCACGCCGTGATAGAACCGCACCTGAATCTTCTGCACGTAGGGACACATGGCATACGGACTGTTTACGCCGTGGGAGCAACACCGCCAATAACAACAACAACTGCTGTGCCCCTTGCTGACTTTGAGCACGAGGTACCCGCCACATATCAGCATCATCTGCAACATCTGCTGGACCAGTATGCCAATGTGTTCCACACTGAGGGAAAGCTGCAGCGCACCGACGTCACGGATCACGCGATCGTCACCACGCACGAGGACCCAGTGTACTCCAAGCCACGAGACCCAGGTATTTTCTTTTGTCATGTCATTAACCAACAGGTATGTGAGATGCTCAACGATAATGTTACTGAACCTACACAAAGTCTCTATAATTCAGGTATTACCCTTGCTCCAAAGAAAGATGGCGAATGGCAATTCTGTGTCGATTTTAGACCCCTAAATAAGATAACCGTAAACATGCCACCACAAGTCATAAACATGAAAGACACTTTGTCAAAATTAGGACCAGCTTCAGTATTCACGTCACTTGATTTAAAGTCTGGATATTGGCAAGTGCCCATCCGCCCACAGGACAGAAAGAAAACAGCCTTTACTACCCTAGATGGACGTAGATTTCAGTTTGTAGCCATGCCATTAGGTTTAAAGTGTGCCCCTGCAATGTTACAGAACTTAATGTTTAATGTATTGGATGTATTTATTGGAGACTTTGCGATGGCATATTTGGATAAAGTACTTGTTTGGTCTAACAGCTGGGAAGAGTATTTGCACCATTTGAGCCTTGTGTTTGAACGGCTCGAACGTAATAAACTTACATGCAAAGTGGAAAAGTGTAAGTTGGGTATGAGTAAAATGGAGTTTCTAGGGCATTATGTAACAGAAAACGGAGATGAACCAGAACAACAACACATACGTGACATTCAAAACAAACCCACACTCAGATCACGTAAATAAGTCAGGGAGTTTTTTGGCTTAATTAATTGGTTAAGGGATTTTTCCCAAACTTTTCCGTAATTACTGCACCGTTAACTGCTTTGTTGTGCGAGAAACGTATATTTGTCTGTCGGACACCTCAAGCCGATCGAGCATTTTGAGACATTAGAATTATATTTCATAACTGTAATCCGCTGTCTAGATTCAACCCAGAATTATCTATTGTCGTACAAACAGATACCAGTCAAGAAGGCATTGGGGCCATGCTGTATCAGGAGGGAACACATGGGGAAAAACATATAATCAGTTACTACAGTGCAAAGTTCGAAGATGCAGAACATGAATATCACGTTAACCAACAAGAATGTTTGGCCATTGTACATGCATTGCGGAAGTACTGGCCGTACTTGCTAGGAAGGCAGTTCACACTCAAAACTGACAACTGATGCCTTGTATGGTAAGAGGGGATGCATAACGGGAAAAGTAAACTTGCCCGCTGGGTGCTGTTACTGCAGGTGTACGATTTCAGGGTAGAACTCGTGGTGGGAAAAACCAACGAGCTCGCAGATGCCTTGTCTAGGATTCCTTGCCTGAATCTAACGGTAACTGACGATACGGAGTGGGAAGAGGCGCTACTGCAGTGCCATGCAATACCAAGTGCAGAAACACAAAAACCTCATTTTACAAAACATGGTTGCCACACCACCTGGTGAACTTTTTTTGTTGAATGTACGTGACGTGTTAAAAGAGGCACACAACGCACAAGAAAATTCCCCAGATGCCATGCAATACAGACAACACTGTGCCACCGCTACACAGAACACTGAAGGGTAGTGGACATGGAAAAACAAACCAAACCACCTGGTAATTGAGCGCGATGGTGGAAGTATGTACCAAGAGAGAAACTGGAACTTGTGTTAAAATATGCACACGACAGTTTCGAACATGGACATCTGGAATCCGAGCAGACACGAAGGAACATGCAGAAATGTTTTCACAGGCCAGGGATTTAGGGAGACGTCAGGAAACATGTACAGATCTGTGTCTTGTGTAACACCCGTAAGCCACGGAGAGCAGAGGGCGACGCTCCACAACAGCCAAGGCTGCCAACCAAGCCATTCAAAACCATAGCTATCGACATCATGGGCACGTACCTGCGTACAAATCTGGGAAATGAATTCTTGTTGTTGCCACAGATTTGTTTACCCGTTGGACCGAAGCATTTCCAGTCAGCAATGTTCATATGCACACCGTGGCACAAATAATGCAGAACAAGTTTTTCCCGAGGTGGGGACATCCCGAATATTTGTTGACGGACAATGGAACACAGTTTGTAGGGCAGAAATGGAGGGAGTACTGTACCAGGTGGGGAATAGAACACCGTACTACCACAGCCTACCATTCCAGGGCTAATCCAATCGAGAGACGAAATCAGGACCTAAAAATTCAATTATGTGTCCAGTTAGGCAAGGATCGTACTAGGTGGGGCAAAATGATCCCAGAGATAATGTTTTGCCTATGGAATAGAGTGAATGCGGCAACCGGCAAAACACCCGCTGAGATGGTACCAGGTTGCGAACTCTGAGCCCCCAGAGCACCCTGCGAAAACCTGCCCAGATCACCCGAACAAATCGCCGAACACCAGACGTAGGTACGTGAAGAAGCCAGGGCGAACTAGCTCAGCTATTGTAATGTGTGGGTACCGGATAGCAAGAGGCCGCCACCTGAACTTGTACCCGGGATGTACGTGTATGTACGAGAAAACCCGTTATCGGCTGGGACGAAGCAATACTGTGCTGAACTGGCACCTAGATGAGCAGGACCATTGAGAGTAGTGGAAAAGATGGCAAATCCCACATATATAGTGAAGTTGGGACCCAGACGTGTGATGAAACGGCACTGTGACGACCTGCAGATAGCCTGACCGCCTGTAGGGAAGAGAGGCAAGGAGACGATGTTACGCCCAGTACCGCAGCGAGCTCAGAGAATTTCACCAGGGAGTTCACAGGAAAATAACAACATGTACACTGAGAAGAACAACACTAACACGGGAAAACCCAGCCAAAGTAGTAAACTGCTATTTAAGGGTTTTGCACTTACTGAACACTCAACACCTAGTAGTGAGGAGGTGGAAACAAGTAGTACCGCAGCACCATTTCTGGGTTTTTCTGTTAATACTGGTAAAAGCACAACGAATCAGAGCGAGTTTAAGGGGTTTCCAAGTGTACACGAAGAAAGTGGTAACACCAGTGCACACGCAAATTTCAACACAATTAGTGCCAGTGAGATGAGTTTTAAGGGGTTTCCCAGGGCACAGCTGAATTTGGTTGTAACCAAAGTGTAAACGTAAATTTTAATACCACATGTGAAGGTGGAGACGCCTTTTAGAGGCTTTCCAGTTCCCGAAAGGGAGAGTCTAGTAGGGGAAGAGAGTTTGAAAGGGTTTGGGGAAACTAGTAGGGCAGTGAGTGTGACTTCAAGTGTCAACAAAATGCAACACAGCACTCGCAAGTGGCGAGCCGAGTCACCACCAAGTACCCACATTGTTGTTCCTGCTTACACCCCCACCCCCTGCAAACGCCGAAGAAACCGATGACCTCCAAGGCCATGTTTTCTTTGCCCTCAATTGGCAATCAGTCGGACAGAGCCCGCCAGAGCTATGTTGTGTTGTTCGCACCGTCTTGGCCTTAGAGGGAAGGGTCGTTTGACGGCGGCTAACAGCCAGCGGCGCTAGAGCTCACGACAGCGCTCATGTGTCACGTGTTCCGCACATGAGCAAGGAGGCCGATAATTTTGAACTTTCCTATAAATGTTAATTTCAGGGTAAAATGTGTTATATTGTCTTTACAGTGTTTAATATGTCTTAAAATGTTGTAAAGTGCTTGTACTAATTTCACTTGTTTGGATATGAATATTCAAAGTGCCTGCGGCACCGAGATTAAGAACACTTAACATTCTGGCTTGAACGCCATCACAAAGAGACATAAAAATAATATTGAAATTAGTAACAAAATTATAGAAATGGGAAACAATATATAATTTAATTTAATCCATTTTATTTTCAATATAAAATATTTCACTCGGCGTGCATAGCACTTCCACTTATGTGAACCTCGTAGGCTGTCATGATAGGTCCGTGCCATGCTTCTATCTGGACTGTCTGTCGAGAAGAGCTGGCGAGGTAAGACACTGTCACGTGCGCACTACAACTTTTGTTCACTGATATAGGTTTCCATAGTCAATCTAGTTTAATGGTTAATCTTTGCTTGCATACTCTTTGCCAGACATTTTCCCCAGCATTATGCTTCTGCTTTACTAATTCTTATGCCCTTGTGGCATTTTTAACTTAATTGAGGAGAAGGAGGAGAAAGATGTCAGAGAGGTCACGCGACCAGCGCATTTGAATCAGACGCCATCTGCTTATGTTTATGGCATTCCAGTGTAACTTCTGCATAATTGCTATATGCAATTTTAAGAACTTTACTTTTATCTATGTATTTAAGGGTAATTTTCATGTTTGAATATTTTATGGCAACATCACGTATAACCACGTGGCCGACTAAAGCCAATTCGTTGTATAAGCCATCATTGAGTTTTAAGAGCTTATTTATATAACATTGTATGTGCAATCATTTATTTCAGGGTTCTATGTATTTTTCATTCAGGGTTTAATGTATTTTTCATTCAGGTTTAATGTATTTTTCATGTAAATTGATGCTTTTTGTACTTGACCACGCAGTCACAGTAATGTTTTATTTCACGCCATCAGGCATGTTACACACCTGTAACAACGCTAATCGTAAAGAGAACCACTAACACGAATAATATTTTATCTGAATTTAGTTTGCCATTTCCACACAGAAATATTGCACTTTCACCTGCACCACGTGGTCCGCTACGAACTTCATCCAGCGGAATCCGCACCATCTAAGCTTGTTTTCACACATGTGTGTGTTTATTGTGATTATTCCATCTCGTGTCCCATCTTATTTCATGTATCATTCAAGGGTCTATGTAATTGTGTAATTAGTGTACGGTGCAATTACTCCCATCCTAGCTGGCTCTGTGTATAGGCCGTCACCACACTAACCACGTGCTGGAGGGCGAGCCCCGACGAGTTAGCATTAGTGATGCCGAGTAATCATGCGTGTTAATGTGTATTAAGGGTATTCATTTGTAATTCACTGTGTCCTGTCTCCAGGGAAAAACCGTCAGTCCACCCTAGCGGCTGTCTGCCCTCTTCCCTTGTGAAGACAGTGCTTTCATGCACCTCAGTGAGATCATCCATTTAGGCGTGCGCTAGGTTAATGACATGCTGGGGAGCACCCAAGCGAAATTGGCTAGTCATGACCAAGATAACCATTTTATTGGCATGTTGATGTATATGAACGACATCAATAAAAACAAGCCTAAGTGAACTCATTTTTTTAATTCAGTAGTGACAGTGTCCTAGCCACATATGTTTTTTCAGATATTTATTTCAGCGATTTTATTAAATGTTTAGTATTGCCAACGTGTTTGTAAGTACGCACGGGTGACTGTGACGGACACACAGAACCCACACCATCCCTTAGAACCCTGAGTCTCAATAGTGCGGTGATTGGGAAGCACCGCTGGCGTTCAAATTACCAGTAAGTATTTGTGTCATTGTTCATCTCGTGTCTCACCCAACAGCATCAAGTTTGAATAATGGGCTTTAATGGGTTAATATAGGAGATACCGATCTAGTAACACCTTATTTATCTATGCGGCCAGCTCACTATGAATATTGCTCTGCCTAATAATGCACGTCTTCACCGTGCAGTTTAGCCAACATCAGAATAAGACATTTTTCAGACAGCTAAATATTTAAATTCTAAGTATCCCTTTCAAGTAAAAAGAATATTGTATAGCTTTAATTTCTCAAGGAAATTTGCAAATCAAACATAAGCCAGCAGGCACTAAAAATTTTATGTTAAATTAACTGAACATTAACTTCGTAGCACGTTGTGAGTGAAGTACCACCTGTGCACACAAAAGTTTCCACGCCCCAATTACCCACGTCCACCACCTAGTATTGCGGGGGCTTTTTAAATGTTAAATGTGGTCTCTACATAACATGCTTAGGTATTAGCCAGTATTTTCGATATTTTAAATTATGTAAATTATTTTCAACTGTAATAATAATAATTCACTTTCCTGCCTTGCCAATAAATTTCCAACTTTGACTTACTGTTAAAACTCTAATTTCATAAAACAGTGTCTCAAATCTGGTACTCCACCCTCGATACTGTCTTTAATTAAAACAGGTGAAAGCCACCAAATGTCTCCATGAGTATATTAGGCCTATAACACGAAGAATTATGCAGAGCTCCCCGACCCCACCAACTCAACCACTACCGACCTGAAGGATGTGAATATAATTTCTACCATATAATGCAGCCGGGATGGACTGCTTGTTCGACCTGGGGGTAATGTACCGGGGTCCAGTGGGGCACAAACGACAAGTTAAGGTTCTACAGAGTATAGATTCCTGAGCGAGCCCCTTGTTTATTCAACAAGCCTGGCTGACCCACTGAAGCAAGGCTATTTAAGAACCAAGCTCGCACCCCCACTCCTCCCAGGCATCCGGAAGAGTTTGATCAGTGTCGACGTCGGTGCCAGAGCGGCATGAAGGAGAAGGCCACAGAGAAGTTGGAGGAGATCCGGCTATCAATGTTCCAACCTGCTGTTACTATTGGTGAGCATAAATCCGGCCAGGCAGTAGGGCGGCATTCCTGATCTCGAGGTCCCATTCTAAATGCGTAATAATCATGTGGCAAGGCTAGGGTCTTTGTATAACCATATTCTCTTATATTCTCGTAACTAACTTACCAATCCTTGTATACTATATTCCCTTAAGCTCTTATATTTATTTTGTTAATTCAAAGTAAGTAAAGTAAGAAATTGTGTGGCGGATCTTATTGTAGTATTGTGATAAAGCATCTTTCTTTTATAGCCGAAGTACTGTAATAAATGTGTTTAGTTGAATTCCCATCTTTCATTGAATAGCCAACATTATTAGCTACCCCCCAAGTAGGCCCTTACCTAACGAGAGTTGTAGTACAAACGAGGCATGAAGAATAGTGATCATTAAGCAGATAAGCTGAAGGTGTAAGGTATGGAGTCGCAGAGGTGGACAAAATTCCTAGCATGGAAAAATTCCCGCAAAACATAAAAAAAATTTAGGTCACAATTTCCCCAAAAATATAAAAACATATATTTATAACAAATCCTTTATGATGTTGATGAATATTGTAATACATTACAATTTACAGTAAATAGTTGCATATGCAGATTTTGCAATTTAGGTAATTTAGAAGTGAGATATTAGAATTCAAAAAATTTTGCTCCCGAAGGGGCCACAGTGGCTGAACGATTAGCATGCTTGCCTCCCACCAAGGCGAACCGGTTTCAATCCTCGGTTAAGTCGCTGAATTTTCGCAAGTGGGAATCGTGCCGGACAATGGCATTGGTCGGCAGGTTTTCTCGGGGATCTCCCATTTACCTTGTCCCTTCATTCCGGCACCACTCCATATTTACTTCAATCACCCTCATTGGCTCTCAAGACCTTGCCGTTAAGAGCCGCCCAAATCTCTTCAATCACTCATCCTTTACCACCGAAACATTTTTGGAAATTGGTCAACACACAGAACATTTTAATGTTTTAACTTTGTTTCTAAAAAAGTAAGAACAATTAATAGCTTTTCACTCATGCAATAATTTGTTCACTATGTTCATAAACAAAAGTATTTTGGAAAGCTGATGGAAATATGTGTTAAAGTCAATGTCACACTATGTACTATTTGATGTTTTAAGTAAACATACAAAACAATAGGTAAATTAATTCCACATAAATTCTTCAAACTCAGAGAATAAAAGCGCACTCAAAAATACTTTAGTAATATATTTTAAATCTTAAGTCAGGGCTACTTAAACAATTAATATTACGATATATCTTCCTAGGGTAATACCCCGAAGAATGAATTCGCTTCCGATACATTTTAATAGCAAATCTGGAAAAAAAAAAAAAAAATCAAAATCATTAAATCCCAAAACAATATGTAATACCTGCAAATCAAAATGAAACTCATAATTGAATAAAGAAACTTACCTTATAATATGTTAATTATACACAAAAACCAAACTTCAGAAATTCCAGGATCCTTACGCTCCCACTACTAACAATTTAAAACCTACTCGGGTCGCATTTAACATGGGAATGGCAAGTTCCGCGGCGCGTCCTGTAGGTTTAGACACTGCCGCAAGTGAGAGTTCTTATCCCCAGAACGCATCCGGTTCCAGCTGTAGATGATTATCTCTTACAGTGCCTGTCATGCCTGTCACAGTGGGTTGGGAGCGGCATCTCACTCTCTCACTTTCACTTCCTGTAGATGATTATCTCTCAGCGAGGTAGCTTTCCCCCCCACCGTTCCTCATTAAGTGCCAGTATATCAGATTAAGTCTTAGAATAAGAACTGCAGGTATCGGCATCGGCCCAGCACTAAAGATTTCCCCAGGATTAATATATTTCCCACGAACCTGGTTCGTGCATGTTGTCCACCTCTGGGAGTCGTTACAGTACACATCAGTTTCTCACTGACACCGGTACTAGACTGTTGAACATTAGAGATGGAAGGAGGTTCCTCAGAGCCTCTTTCTGACTATTACAATAAAACACAAAACACTTAAGAATGTAAACTAAATAAAAACAACATGGCACTCAGAAAATTATGTGGATACTCCTTATTATCTCTTTCTGCTTTACAAACACTCTTTGGCTCATTTTGTGTTTGAATTCACTAGTACTTGGAGTTCAAGAGTGACATCACATGTGCACTGACCATATTATTTACTTTGTTACCTATGTAATTTACCATGCCCCATTTGCCACCAAACAGTTCCGATATGCATAACTTTTCACATCTCCACACTGTTGCAGCATGTTTCACTGCCCTCTGCCTACTACGTACCCACTTCTAAACTCACTACCTGTATACAGGCTTCCTGGGCCCAACCCAGGGTGTTTATTGGTTACTACTGGGCCAGCATCAGGACTGGAGTTTTGGGAGGAGATACAACAACAAGGTTAGGTTAAATTTATTGTTTTATTTACATTATGTAAATGGAACCTAGGTGTGGAAAACCTACTGTGTAACCTGGTGCGGAGGTCACTTAAAGTGTTTCATACTTATTTTGTTAAAGCATTAGTTTCTGTATTCTGCAATGGTTGCATGGCTTCCTGGAGCAGTGGCTGGGGATGGCAGATGCTGTTCTAGAGCCTCGTTTGCAACCCAGTTTGTGGATGGAACGCATTGGCAAAGAGCCCATGGAAGCTACGGAAGCAGCTCTTCCCTTGCATAACTGAGGTATATATATATTTTTTTATTACCTGTAAGAACAAAGTCCTTTCGTATATGTACCAAAATAAAATGTTTTTCTTAATACAGAATTTATTATAATTCATTGTCTTTAGTTGAATACAAAACAGCTACCATAAGTACATACATAAATGGGTCCTTCATCAGACTGGTGTCTCACTCTATGGATGACAAAATAAACTAAATGGGCGAATGAGGCAAATTTCCTAGACTGTGGAAGCGCTCCTGCCAGTAGCATAAAGTAATGTAAAGAGTGAACTATAAGCCACATACTGTTTTACTGTCGTTAAACATGATTTTTCCATTTTAATCAAGATTAAAGACAACTTTTGACAGTATATTTATTCCTAAATGGGATATAGAGTATATATTAGTAATATTAAAAAAAAAACGAACTTCAGCTAAATGTGCATTCCTGTGCAACATATGTCTGCATATTGTGCCGGATTGCAGAAGGGATGCTGTTGTAAAAAATGGCTTCCACGCACGGACCAGGAACTCCAGCTATGCTTCATGTCCTGGATGTTCAAATGACAGTGTAGCAGCAGTCTCGGAGAATTCTCGGGTGCCTAGCTGTGCGTGTATCGTACACAAATTGAAAATATTACTTTCAAATGTTCTTTTTTTAAAGAAAAATATATAATAATTCTTAATAGCCAGCCTATTCTTCCCCTCAAATTAATAACTGAAACACATTTTCATCCATGTACTTACGTATATATAATATGGTTGTGTGGCTGCAAGAAATTTATGGATCTTTTTGTTGTCCATATATTACTTTAAAAATCAAAATTGGTGTGGAATACTGTAGGGTTTAATGATTTTAAATAATCTACAGAAAGTATGAAACTGGTCCAAATTGTCTTTTAACAACACTTGATGTTTGAAATGTCTCAAACAGTTTGGTAAAACACATACCCATTGAATTTACACTAAGCAGTTAGTATTTGCTCAAAATTAAGGAGTATATTGAACAAATAAGGAAAAACGTGCAAATTGCGAGTCATTTAATAAGAACTCTGACACTTCACTCAACAAAGAGAATTTACATAAAATTCTTGAATGAACTGGCTGATTATGACACTAAGCTAAAAATTCACTTTGAGTATTCTACAGTCTTTACAGGCTTGTGTAGTGACACTCAGAAAGACATAATATTTTCATGGTCTGATTTAATGGTAAGCGAAATTAAGAAAGAAATATCACAAGCCCCTTTTGATGTACTCATTGTAAGTCAGACAACAGACATAACAATTAAACCACAGTTGTCTGTAGTATTGCATTATGTCTCAGAAGATAGGAATTTTAAGGAATGGTTTTTGATGTTTATTAATATAAACGGTGAAAAATGGCTATAGGTCTTTATCAACAATTTTAGAATACTTTGACTGTTTAAAGAAGTTAGTAACATAGATTTACAATGGAGCTGCGGTGATGGCCAGAGAAAATGCTGGATTGCAAATGAAAATATGAGTAGTTTGTGCTCAAGCTGTTTTGTTCATTGTTACGCTCACAAATAAAATTTAGTTCTTGCTCAGAATGTAAGTTACACAAAACAGAGCAAAACACATTTGCGTAGAATCTTCCACAGATGAGGAAAGGAAGGGGGTGTACAGGACACTTTTTTTAAAAATAACTAACACTATAACTTTTAAGCTACTACATACATTTGCTGGAATTACAAAACTGATTTTAGCCTATTGCATAGTAAATGTTTTCGACAATGTACCAATAATTTTCCATAAGACACTTTTTTACCTCTTAAGCCGTTCCAGACAAAAACTGTTTATATTACCACATTCTTGATTTCCTGACCTGTGTTTTTGAGGTGAAACAGCTAGCGCATCAACGGTTCTGTAGCTGAGTATTCTTCTAGTGGTGTTCCATGTCTCAGTAAAATAACGGCGTAAGAAATAATTTTTATGACTTGAGGAGGAATTGAATAAAATAACGGATTAGACAAATAAAATAAATAAAAACTAATTATAAAATTTAGGTGAGGTGGCGCGTCAAACGCATCCATTGCAAGCTGCCACTGGTGACATGACACAAGAACGAAGACTCACTGCTTTCCATTTGGCAATTTTACACATTTTTTCAAGTGAAAATGGTACTTTATTGACGAAATTAGGTGTATCCAGTAATAAACATGCTTGGAAGAACTGATCTGAACATGGTGATGTCATCTAAAGAGAGGACAGGTGCATCCCTATGTAGTGCTGGGTTAGGAGAGTCACAATGACCATACAGTACACTGTCACATTGGCTCACCCAAGGTTTCAGGAAAAGCTTATGGTATACCTCAGTTTGTTGTGTTGATGGCTAGAGGATTAGGCTGCACAGTTGTGTGACTCAGGGCTCATGTACAGAGCACTGAATTTTGGGACTGGTAAGAACAGAGAGTAGAAGAAGTGTTTTGGGACAGGTGGGAAAGCCACTGGTCTCAGTAACATTGAGGGTAAGTCTTGTAGTCATAAGTTAATATGATTTTAAGTTTCTTGTCTTCACTTAAGACTTGTAACATTTAACCACAGAAATTTTGGTTGAATTTTTCTACCTTAAGAAACAAACCTAAAATACAAAATTGTAACTCATTCTATGTTTAATACACAAAAGATGTTTTACTTTTAATAGTAACGAGAATTAAAATATAATTACAGCTTTCTTAATGATTCAGTTAAACCCCCCCTTTTCCTCCTTTTTAAGGTCTGTTTTAAGATGTAATAATTTTGGTACTCAGTGACATATTATATTTCTGTTTGATATTTTAGGGCTGACGGCTCTTCTGCACCTCAACCACTCAATCATTGGGAGGCAGAGATCATGCTCTGTCAGTGCAGGTGCTCACACTGTTGTTGACCAGACACCAAAACTGCAATCTGATACACCAATGTACATAATGCACACTCCAACAGTGTACTGAGACTCTTGTACTCATTCACACCAGTGCTCCTGCCAGGGCACTCCTCAAACACCACCTAGTGCAGTAATTTTCCATCCAAAATTGGGCTAAATTAAAAAAGTTCATGCCAGCAAGGCATTTTGCTGAAGTGTTGGTTTGTATCACCTAATCAACAAACTGAAATTCCGCTAAGATCTCAGTTTTTCGCCATTTATAAAAAAAAACTCTAAGGATAGTGTTTTCAATA
Organism: Dryococelus australis; assembly: GCA_029891345.1. Taxonomy (NCBI): domain Eukaryota; kingdom Metazoa; phylum Arthropoda; class Insecta; order Phasmatodea; family Phasmatidae; genus Dryococelus; species Dryococelus australis. The sequence continues at coordinate 96,173,342 of CM056994.1, forward strand.
TACAAAAATAATTATAGTGTATAAAGAAATACACACTCTGGTATTTAATACATTAATTTATCACTGATGGTTGTTGAGAAAAATACAAAAAAGAAACACATTTGTTCTAAATTTTTCAGGTTTTCGCCTTTAAAAAACTGTTAACGGTAGCATTTTCAACGTTCAGCAATAAATGGTAGAGATTAAAGAAATACACAATTTAGTATATAATATGTTAAGCTATCTCTGATGATTGTTGAGAGAAATAGGAAACACTAAAAAAAATTTTTCTCAATTTTTTAATTTTTCACCTAAGACTCAAAAATGTGTTGAAGTAACGTGTGCTGTTAAGGAATCTGAACAACTGAAAGAGTGCATCCAATACAAGTCGGCTCCAAAGCCTCCATCAATGTTTGATTGCATTTCATTAAAGGAAAGGGACTAGGTCTTCCTTGGTTTCAGCCTTTAACCTTCCGTTAGGCGTGTGCACCTGACAGGTGCATCCTTATCAAATTTCTGTTCCCCTTATGAGGTAGAGTGGGGACTCCCTCCACCTAGCTTCCTAACTTTTGATGCCTCATAGGTCAGTACATGTAAGTTTGTTGACACAGTCACTTAAAGGCTGTGGCAGGCGTTTTCACCCAGCAGGTGCAGCGTGACTACTGGCGTAAGTATTTTGGTCGTGAGATTTTCAAGTGATATATTTTAAAATTGTTTACTATTTCCATACAATTACACTTTCATCATTGTAAGATTATAAATTAACAGAAACTACTGAAAAAAAATAGCTGCACATAATAGGTGTGATGTGACTAACTGGGTTCGTTTTACAATGTCTGTTTCAAGATGGCTGCGAAAAAACCATGTATAACTTGGATAATCCCAAAGACGTAAGGAAATCCATAGTATGCTATTTAATGAGACATCGGAAGAGAGGACTTTAAAGACCAATCCGACTGTGATGGTGAAGATCAGATACACGAGCAAGAAGAAGATTCGGAAACCGAGCAAAGTTGTATTGAAATAGAAGGTGAAGATGATGGTAATGCTGCCTATTACATAGCGAACCGAAAGAAAAACAAGAAGATAGTTGAGTCATACCAATGGAACAAGTGCCCGTCTACAAACAGGAAGAGAATCAGCAAGCCAAATTTGTTAGTACACATTCCTGGTGTTATTGGCATAGCAAGAAATGCTAAAACCATTTTAGATACCTGGCTAATTTTTTTTGATGATTCAATTCTGAACTTAATTGTTGCATGGACAAACCAACATATTGAACTCGTAAGACCTGAATATATTCATCCCAGAGATGCACGTTCGACCAATGTCATAGAAATAAAGGCTTTTATTGGTTTGTTGTACCTTGCTGGTATGTATCGTGGGTCACGCCTAAACTTAGATGATCTTTGGGATCCCAGTGGAGATGATGTTGAAATATTTAGGCTTACCATATCACTGAAACACTTCCGATTTTTGATGAGGTGTATTCAATTCGACAACAGAGATACAATAAATGAAAGGAAACAGTTGGGTCAACTTACCCATATGAGAATGTTACACTTGATGAAAAATTGGAAGCGTTTCGGGGTTGTAGCAGTTTGTGTCAGTAAATTCCCTCCAAAACCTGCCAAATATGGCATCAAGATCTTTGCCCTTGTAGACTCAAAAGTGTATTACACTTCCAACATGGAAGTATACGCTGGCAAGCAACCGGATGGCAAGTATGCTGTCAGTAATCATTGTACAGATGTTGTTCACAGGATGGTAACACCAATAGTCAACTCAGGACAAAATATTACTACTGATAATTGGTTCAATGATGTAACCATTCTGAGTGAACAGGCAGAAAAAAATCTATCTATTGTTGCCATACTAAAAAAAATAAATGGCAAATTCCAAATGAATTCAAACATGTTGCAAACTGAAGTGAAAAGTCTACTATTTTTGGATTCAGGAAAGAAGGGACCTTAGTTTCCTATGTTCCTGAAAGAACAAAAATGTTATTCTCATATCCAGCCTTCACTTCAATGATGCAATTGATAATGCTACAGGGCCTTCTAAAGAACCAGAGATCATAACATTTTACAACAAGACTAAAGGAGGCATAGATACAGGGGATAAATTGTGTGCAACATATAATGTGGCGAGAAATGTTCAGCAATGGCCTATGGTACTTATTTTTGCCATGCTCAATGTGGTCAGTATCAACACCCTGGTAATTTACTCTGGGAATAGTTTTGATGCAACCAACCACATGATCTTCTTGCACCAGCTTGCTGAAGGTCTCGTTACAGAGGAAATGACTCGACGCAGTGTTGAAAAACAAAATCTGCCCATAAAACTTTGGCACAGATTGACAGAGGTCACTAAACAGCCTCTCGGATGTACAGCATCTGACAACAAATCACAAGAGATGATCAAACAGAACAATAAGAGGAAGTTATGTGAGCCTTGTCGTGAAGGCAAACAACGTAAAACTACCAAATATTGTTGCGCTACTTGTGGAAAATATTTGTGTTTGGGTCATGTTAATGTAATTTGCAAAGAGTGTTATGTTTGTAAGACAACTTTCCCAAATGATTTGGAAGTGGACAGTGAGTAAGTGCAAGTGGACAGTCAGTCAGAGCAAATCAGAGAGTGGGGAAAAAAACAGGGTCTTCGTCCTTTTTTTGTCTTCTGAGACTTGTTTTTTATTTTATGACATTGATTTGTGGACACTTTTGCATATGAGTAAAAAATTTAATTTTTTATTATATGTCATGAATGATTTGGCTTGTGTATGTATCAAATACAAAATGTTATTCACAGGTAAGAGTCAGTGTATGAAAACTTACATATTTCTTAATACTTTTTACACAATTATTTGATACATTTACATACTATTCTATTTGAAAATCCTATCAAAAGTTCTTTATTGTGATTCCTAGTTCCTTACCTATTACTGTATTACTAGTTGTATTATTAATGTTTGACGTGCATTTATACAGTTGTACATTATGTACAAATATTTTATAAATTAGATTAAATAAAATTTAATATTTGCATTTTTAATATATATCATTTTTACTTCCAAATTTACAAGGTATTTCAATGAAAACTATTCACCACTGGGGATTTCGGTGAAGTAAAGATGAGAAGCACCTCACAGGTGCATGGCATTAGTGGTTTATGAGATGTCTTATTATATATTGGTTAATAGCGCCCATTCACATTTCAGAAAGGAGTGCGCCTAATGGAAGGTTAAATGTGAAGACGACTACTTATACCAAGCACAGAACTTCTTTGCCACTTAAGGAGAGTCAATCAACAGCGCTCCTCCCACTAGCTGGTGCCAGTAGCCTATCATGGTTATGCAGTGTTGTGTAGTCACAGTGTTACAGTAACCACAGTGAGTCAAGCTAAATGTTTCTCAGATGCGCTCATAAAATCTTTAAAGATTTCATTAAAATTTAGTCACTTTTTGCAAGAGGCTAATTTTTCTAAACTAGTAGGTGACAATCTGAAGTCTGCATCTTTATCCATTCATGTTTTACATTGTTATGGAGCGTGTATGACAACAAGCATAAACTCATTGCTATTTTTTAAAATAAAGAATACTGCATGTTTTTTTCATTTAAATGGAATAATATTTCGTGGGTATATATATATCTAAATGTTTCCAGTTTGCTTTATAAGTAGACAATAACCAAGTCTTGATTTGTGCTTAGTCAACACAAGATAATGCATAGTATAAAATATTTCTCACTCCACACACAGTGTATTTCTGCTATAGTGTGTGGCCGCAGTGACCAGCATTTCATTTACATCAAAATCAATATTTGTGTCAACAAGAAAATAAAGTGTCGGGAAGCGGGTTACAGATGTTGATATTTTTAACTTCGGAGAGCAGAGAAGTTTGTGTTAAAATTAAGGGAGAGTTAATTCTGACAAAAATTACGACAGCTATGTGTGAGAAATTAAATTATATGGTTTCAAAAAGTTCCATGGCAGTATTTTTTGCAAAGTGTCTGCTTTTGTTATAGAAATCAAATGACGGGCGGGAGTTTGTAAGGAATTATTTTTTCTATGCTACAAGCAATTGTAAATAAATGAAAATAATTACATGTAACATTTAATAGAAGTTGCTAATCTGTAAATTTAAGTGTCAAAGAATGTCTTTACTATGAGTGTAAAAATTTAGCATTTCACCTGCTGAGGAAGTTTCATAATAAACATAAACTCCCTTATATGTCTATGTGCTTGATCAAGTTCTGTTTCTAATAGAAAAAAATGTTCTCCTTTATGTATTAAATTGTAATTTATATTACTACATTTCAGATTTCATGACATATATATTATAACGGGGCAGGTGCTTGACAAATGTTACAACAAGTCTTGATAAAGTGCACCGATAGGCTGACCTGGAGTGGTCAAGAAGTTCTGCGCCAGGTATTGATGTCTCACAGAACTGTGCATATACAGTATTTTGGATTGTGATTATATTTTACACACTTGCATGGCCCAGAGCAGCTACAAACAGAGATACTCTCAACAGTTACATGTTATTTGTAACAACACATTATGGGTAAGACTGTGTCATTGTGTTCCATGGGTATCCCAAAGCACCCACAACAAAGGGGCATGAACAAGAGAGGAGCGCAGCATGTAAGACATAGGTGACAATTGAATTCCAAGAAAACATTGTTACTCTAACCACAAAACATGAATTTCTGGGAAATCATACTAACAAAACATTTCTAATAAATGCATTGATGGCTTGGTGATGGAGGCCATCATTGAAGTTCATCAAGCTGGAACTAATGCTGATATTTCAATTATCCAAACTGCAATCATCAAAAGAAAAATGTGATAATTAGGCCTTTTGTAGTTGCTGGACATGATACAAACCTTTTAGTTTTATATACTTCATTTTCAACCAGTAATAATGTATAGTTCATTCATCCAGCAACTGGAAGTATGGCACCTCAAAGTATTTTTCAGATATCAACCCAAACACACACAACTGAAGATGTTTCCAATGTGTTGTTGTTTGCTCATGCATCAACAGGCTATGACACATCTGCTTTATTCAAATAAGGGAAAGCTACGGACTCTATGCCTTCTTAAAAAAAAGCTGATTTGAGGGTAACAATTTCTGTATTTAACAACTCAATGGCAAATAAGGAAACAATTGTTGCTGCAGGTGAGAAGTTTCTGCTTGATCTCTACAGTGTCAAAATAACTTTGACTATAAATGAATATCATTATTTTCATTATAACAATTTGGTTGCAAAGCAATAGTTGGGATATAAGTTTAATTTGGCTTCATTACCACCCACTAGCACCGCTGCAAAGCAACATTTCTTCAGAGTTTACCTGCAAGTACAACAACTGAAAGGAAATGTGTTGGAGGCTACCAATTGGGCACGGGCAAAATGCAACAACTGATGCTTGTTCCTACAGAGCGTGATTCTGCTCCTCCAACTTCAATGAACTTAGTATCTTGTGGATGTAAGAGCAACAGCTAAGAAACTGCATATACTTGAACTCTGGCCTACTTTGCACAGCACTGTGCAGCTATTGTCAAAGACCCTCCTGCAATAATTTCAATGCTTCTCCTTCAAAATCAAGAATATGAAAACAATTTTGTTGAATAGTAATTTATACTGCAAAAGTGATGAAATAAACACAATCTGTTACATTTAAAGACATCAATTTGATGACCAGCAGCTGTGCGGTACAAGATTTTGTCAGTGAAGTGGAACTGTACTCCAATCAAAACTTTATGCACTTTTATTTACCTTTTTCTGTGCAAGACTTACTCCACTGTTCAGCTGTCTGACCAAGTGCACACCACATCGTTAATGACATTATTTGGCAAGCAATGGGCTGGACTGTGAGCAGCGGACAGAGGAACATTGTTTAAATGTGTGTGTCGGGTGCTGACAGTTGTTTGGCCGTGGGCCACTGAAGAATATTGCTGCATGATGCATGGAAATAGGGCTGGTATGTCTGTGATAAATTTGGAAGGCAATTAAAATATGCTGTCAAGTATTTCAATTAAAACATGAATTAGTTTGTATGCTTTTAGCTCTACAATGGTGTATATTTTTAACATTGATTGCTAGAAAGTTAAACACCAACAGGTGCAGTTTTAGGGCTCTTTATATCATTATTGCATGTTGGCATTATTTCAATGTTTTTTTGAGTTTAAGGCAGAAAATTGAAAAATCAAGAAAAATGTGTTAATGGTTTTTTTATTTTTCTCAACTATAATTTGAGATAGCCTAACATATTACATACCCAATTGTCTACTTTTTAAGCTCTACATTTTATTGCCAAACATTGAAAATGCTATTGTTAACAGACTTTTTAGTTAAAAGCGAAAAACTGAAAACAATGTTGAACAAATAATTGTGTATTATAAACAAATGCACAATATACAGTTATTCACTAAATATCGAAAACTTTATCCATAACAGTTTTATAATTAAAGGTAAAAACCTGAAAAATGGTGGCCATTTTCAAAGATGGTGGTATACTGATTGAGTGACATAAACAAATGTTTGTGCAAAGTCCCTTGCTGTCTTTCCAGGACAGCACTAGAATATTGCTGTGGCTCTTTGTGTACAATACTCATTGGGAGGACAATCCCTCTTGATCTCTTCTAGCATCCACCATAAGTCCAACCTCAACGGATTAGACACCAAAGAGAATAACAGGTGAGGCCAAATCAATTTGTACTATGTACTTGGAACTAAGTCACAATATATGACAATACTATACATTATGGGTTGTTCATGGTAAACTGAGCATTTTTGAAAGCCCTGCTTGCATGCATAATATGTATCCTTCCGGTATGTGCAATATTAACACTGCCAAAGAAAAGCTTGATCACTTTGTTCCTGTGTCAGTCAAATGAATCTGTGAAATTATTATAAAAGTAGATAATAATCATTCTTATAGTTTGATGCATAAAAAAAAAGTGCACATGCACGCATACACACACATGCATGCACGCGTGCACACATGCACATGTGCACACATGCATGCACACACACACACAAAACCCCCCAGAAGGCAAGAGAAATAATTTATGTTATCACAAATGTTTTATCTAACTTTTTATTTCAATGTTAAGACATGAAACTACTTTGCTTATTCGTTGCCAACCTTACATGATGCACGCCACTCAATGCTCTTGTTAAAATATATATAGGTAGGAGCAGTGCCATTTCTCACAGGTTGATTTAAAAAATGATCACTTTATCGTGAACAGCCTTTACGTAGCAATACAATAATATTTCATTTGGCCTCCCTTAGCTCAACCTTTTGGTGCTTGAACTTACACTTTTGTTATTTATTCTCATTAACCATTAGGTATATATGCTTCAGGAAAGTAAAGTATCCACTATTATAGGGAATTTTCAGCTGATACTCTCAAGAGTCCATTCCACCTGACATGAAACTACAGACCAACAGACTCAAAAGTATAACATTCCCCTGACACACAGCTCAGTAAATGAAGTCCCAGTAACACTGAATGTGATCAGCCCAAGGTATTTATTTTTCATGACATTTGAATGACCTGCCCCTCCTATGAGCCCACACTGACTGTTACCTTACTTGTCCATTAGCCAGTACATACCCAAAAGGACAGGTTTTGCCCTAAATCTAGAATGTTGAATTTCATCATTTTGAAATACTCTGCTTTGGGACTCAAATAATCTGTGACTATCAAGGAGTTGACCCACCTATCACCAAATTGATACCAGCAAGACTACCCTAGATTCAAGGATTCAAGCACAACCTAGGAGGCAGATACTTCTTTCGGCATACTAGACATTCGGACAACCCAAGAGTTTCTTACTTTAGTTAACATCTATACTATGGCATATTCATCAGAGCCGCTAAAGAGACAGGGTGTTCCCTTGGACTACGAGAGATTATTAGTCTAAGTCTGTGACACATCAATAGCCCTTTTTGCAGCCATGAATTCACTAATCTCTGGTACTAAATCTGGCAATAGAGCCGATGGACTCATAACACAGCAATTTCGAACATGAAGTGGGGCATGATTTCCATGATCAGCATACCCCTACCAGACTATATGTCCCAAAACACCAGGAGAGACGCCAAATGAGGGACATGTTTCCATTCATCAGCAATATCCCAACCAGGCCTTAATGAGAAGTCAGTGTAGCAATCAGATTGTGGAGTGCATGGCCAGAGAGATAGAATATGGTTTCCTACAGGTCACTTCTACCAAGTGAACCTTACACCCTCCACAAGGTGCCTCTTCCCCTCCATGCTCCAGCCATCATCTACAAGACTTCACACTCAAACTCATTGCAGACCTCACTCACTCCCAGCCCCACCACCAGGATAGCCCAAGCCTCACATCCTTTACAGGCTGGGTCCAAGGCTCAGCACTACAATGAATCAGTCCACCAACAGGTCAGAAGAGTTCTTGACTGTTTTCGCCGGTACTCAATAACAGTACAGCACAGTCGTTGAACTTTACATGATCTTGACTGGACTCTGATTCCAAAACCTCCCCTTGCAGCAGAGAATACAACTCATAGCCAAGCAAGTTAATACATATTCTTGTAACTTTATGAAAATGACTATCTGTACTGTTTTACCAAAACTTTTGGATTGGATTTGCATTAATCAGTGCCACTTCACAGGGCTTCACAAGTGACATTCTGGGTGAAGAGTACCTACTGTAATTTTTATTTGCTAACTGTAACTAAACTAATACTATATAAAGTTCAACCACACCCTCCCATTTTTCCACAACCAAATCATTTTTTTTTTCTCCCTTGATAATTTTTACAATTTGACTAATAGTTCTGTTTCAACATTTTTAAAAAATTATTTTGCATCTATTTCTGTTGTAAATTTGACTGAAAAAGTAACTCCAAAACAGACTTCTATTTATTTTTTAGACATTTCTCAATAACAATGAAGTGACATAATCACTCCTTTGCGTAAAGTGATGCTTATAAAATTTACACAAAAATAATATTTTCTTGATGACTAGTTGACTTAAATTTTTATTTTGTTGATCATTCTTGGTGTTTTTAGTGGTTTTTATTTGTGTGTATAACATTGAGATTTATAACTGTCTTGTCAATATTTTTTTGTTTTGTGTATCTTGTTGGAGATTATATAAGTTCTGTTTAATGGTCTTTGGTTTATTCTATTAATTGTAAATTGTGATATATATAATAAATTGATATCTGTCTTGCTAATTTAATACGTATGTTACTCCTTTACGAATTTTAAGACTATCTATGATTAGTTAAAAAATATTTTTGGTTTTTATGATAATATATATAACATTTTTGGTTGATAACATTAAACAATTTTTTGAGTATTAAGTACACTCACTTGTGTTTCTACATATTGTCCCATATACTCTGGCCAAGGTAACATTTATCTAACTTATAATTTAGCTGTTTAAAATAAAGTTTCAACAATATATTTTACGAATAACATGAATAGTTATTTTATAAAATATGTTGACTTGAAAGGTTTTGGTTGCCACTTAACAGTAAGGTCTTGAGCATTGGTGAGGGTGAAATGAGTTGAAGACGGAGCAGTGGCACAGTGGTGGCTTGCAATGGACGTATTTGATACACTGCTTCACTTAAATTTTATAATTAATATTAATTTATTTTATTTTTATTTTATCTGCTTGATCCATTATTTTATATAATTCCTCCACAAGTTACAAGACAAACATTTAGTTCTTACACTGTTCTTTTACTGAGGCACTGAACACCACTAGAATACATAGCTACAGCACCCTTGACGCACTAGCATTTTTAGCTCAAAAACACAGGTCAGGAAATTGGAAACTTTGCGATGTAGACTGGTTTTGACAGAGATGGTGTTTGGAAACCATCTTTTTCCCTTTCTGCTGACATTCTGGTAGCCCTTATTGTTTTGCATCAATAACTTAATGCTATAAAAGTTTTTCCAAGCCCGGCTGAAAATGCTACGTTCGGCAACTTTTAACCCAGTGAACTCCTAAATTCTATTTCCATCCTTTGCTCGTGGCACGTCACCTACTTTTTAACTCACAAGCCGAAACTGCAGTGGCGGAATGCAAGGTCAGGAGAAAGTAACTTTCCATAGGAAACTCAGCAGCCAATAGTAACAGCTTCCATGTTCCTCACTGCAGAGGGTACCCCACCCTGCCAGGACCAGGGTGGCTCTGCCTGGTTCGGCCAGCTAGGTGGGAGATGCCACAGAAATTCATTGAAAATTAACATGAAAAGTAGTAAAAATATTAAAATATATTTCTTCAAAAATGAAATAAATTGGTGTTTACAAAAACAAAACACCAATGAGAATGTAATATTTTTTAACTCTGAAGTAATAATGTTTTTACTAAGCAATATTGTAGAACATTTAATTACTGTGCATTTTGTGTCTCATACGGTCAGTGTGTAAATGCAATAATGGTGGGACCACAGGTGGTATGTGTAAACTGCTATATATATACCTGGGTTGAAAAAAATTCTTTAATAATATCCTGGAGAATTAGTATCCTTGTGTTATTCACTTGTCTCTGAAGTTTAACACCATTTCCTGAGACTCATTCTGGTGATCTCATGAGCCAGGGCAGAACATGCTTTATGCCGATTGGCAGTACTGGGGATGTAGGCCTTAACTCCCCTGTTCACAAGGCTGTTGCTCAACTGCACAACAGCAGCAGCCTACAAGCTGCATGTGTTGGGGAACCCCACACCAATGTGTACAAAGGTAATGGCAAAAGCAAGATGTAGCAGTGCATGGCAGTTTCAAAGATCAGAATTTTGCATTATACCAATGCAATGGCAGGACTCGCATGTACATCCCTACATACATACAACAAGGAATTGTGCCATTCTCCACATCTTCTCTTCCTGTCCCTTATCAAAGCCAGCACCACATGTAATGGGTAGAGGTGCATGAATTGTATGAATTCTTTTGACAGCAGCCTGGACTTCTCAGTCCTTTTTTATTTAACATGGTTGCACATTGTACAGTCATGTACAAACAACTTAATTACAGTCACGAAAGAAACACACAAGATACCTTCTTGAAATAAAACCTGCCACTGAAAGTATTTGCAAAATTCATGGTAGTAATGGGGAAATAAACACCCAGTAATATTATGTACTTCGTTTCAATTTCATATTTAAAGCTTTATCTATATTTATCAAAATAAACTTGTTATTTAATAACTGTTGAAAAAAAATACAAAACATCTGTACAAAGTGTAATTTCGAACAAAATATATGTATTGGAAACAACAAATTTGTACAATTCCTCTACATATTTTCTGGTTGCCTTGTCTGCGTTATATTGGCATCTGCATTAATTTATTTTGCTTATCTTAACCCTATTTAACATGATTAAACTAAGGAAGTAATGGATGTTTAGCTTACTGTTCAGTCCTCTTGGTGATGACTGGTTTGTAAGTGAAGGTGGTGGAAATGGTGTTTGTGCGCAAAATGTTTCTCTTGGGGATCAGTTCTTCTTCATCATGATTGGCGTGTAGTTGTAGTTTATTCCAGGAGTTGGCATGTGATGGAGGTGAGGAGGGAATGTTGGCCAGGGGGTAGCCGGTCGGGCTCACAGGGGGCGAGGTGCCCTTCAGGGGGTTCGGACTGGGTGATCGCCCCCTACTGAGGAATAGACGGCTCAACTTAAGCCCTCTGCTTCTGCCCTTCATGACCTCCACTTCAGGGTTCTAAAGGAAAGTAAATCATATTTTGTAATTTTCTCCTGTTGAGTACTTAACATGTATATGTAAAAAAAATTGCAAAATGATGCAAACTTCTGTAGTGGATCTTATAAAAATACATAGGCATACATATATAATTTGGAGGGGAGAAAACTATGTTGGGAAGTGTAAGTATGTGATAAATAATACTCTTTTAGCATCATACTTACTTATCTTTATTGCCTACTCCACCATCTTTGATCTACATTTCTCTTGTGTTGCCAAATGGTTAAGATTTTATTTGCTTTTGTGAGGAGATCTAGGTTGGTAGCAAGACAACTGGAGGGAGTTGGCAACACAAGAGAGATGTAGATCACAGATGGTGGAGTAAACAATAAAGATAAGTATGTATGATGCTAACAGAGTATTATTTATCACGTACTTACAGGAAGGTTATTATTTTTCTTTAATTTCAAGTATAAAAAATTTAGCTGACAATAATTGTATAACTAACTATATTTGACTCTTCACTGTGTGAAAATACAGAGAAACTCTGTCACCAGTTATAAGACCTCTTTGCATTTTCTAACCAATTCAAAACAGTGGCATACACATCACATCCTGCTATAATGTTGTTCAACTACAAAGTTGTAATTGAGTTGGAATTCAAAAAATCCTACATAGAGGTTCATGACTTAGAAAACTAAATTTTAAAATCTTAGCATATAAAACTTGAATGTATTCTTGATGAATTCTTTATGAGCAACAATTTGTGTATACAGCAGTGCATGGTTCACAAATGTACGTAAATTAATGGTGTTTTGGGATACCGGGGAACCTAACCACTGGATATAACATTGTTCTTACAAAAAAATATAACTTCTACTATAATCCATTCCTGGTTACTTCACACTTTTCTGAAGCCCTGCTAAAGTTCTATCTCCAGGATATTCCTGTGCCTCATGGAACCCAAAGCAACTAAGTCTAGAAAATTACACCACAGGACATGCACCAAATTCATGCACTCTCAGTTGTAATATTTTGCATGAGAACTATTTCTTACTAGGTGCTACCAACACACATGTTTTCTCCCTGTTTTTATTCATATTTATTATAAATGAAATATTTTAATTTATAAATGAAATATAGGTAAAACTTCAATTTAATGAAAAATAAGATACTTTTATATTAACAGAAGTATACAACACTTTTGATACATGGTACATTTAGGAAATAACTAAACATGTCATACATGGGGTGATTTTACAAATATTTGATTTAAAAAGTGCAAAGAAACCGCACATAGACTATAAACTGTATTTTATCAAGTTGGGATTTCAAGGAACATGACCCTGCTTTACAACAGGGCATACTGTACATATGGCACCTGAAACATTTATTCTGTTCAGTAACATGTTCACCTTAACATACTCATCAGAGTTAGGTCAGTTAAAGACTTGCAATCTTGGTGCCTTGTAGCATGTACTAAATTCATACCTATTTTATTACACTTCAGAACATCAAGTGTACCAACAAGCCGCATGCTCTGGCTCCTTTGTCACTAATAGTGTTTCCTCAACACAATAAACAGCTGTTGTGTTTATGTCCTCCAGTCCAATGGATGAAAGTATTTGGAAAAATGTAAATTTGTTACATGTAACATGTAACAAGTGTTACATGTTATGAAACAGTAAATGGCTAAATTTGGAACAGATGAAAATTTGGAAGAAGCAAGTGTAAAATATGAAACCTTCTGAAGCAGAAATTTACATCATGAACATTAAAAAACAAAAAGACAGTAATTCAGAAATGTATGTCTGCAACAAAAACTGCATACGTTGCTTTGTAACTGTCAAATGTTTAGCGATAATAAGTGACTTCGTAGATGTCCATGTGTTCAAAAATTGTATTGTTGATTATGCATTATTTTCTCAAATAAGAAAACTGTTTGGAAATGCCACTGTTACTGTGATTTTAATAAAGCAGTTAAAAATTAAAGTAGGCTTATACCTCAGTTATTCTGAAGCTACCATTTAAAAGATAATTTCTGGGAAAATTAAGTGATTCGCAGCATAACAAAATGGTAAGGAAATAAAGGAAAATAATAAAACAGCTCCTTCAAAAGTATGGAATTTTTTTGAAACTGCAACAGTGTTCATACGCTTATCTAACTTAATACAGAATAACCTTGACACATCACCTGCTTTGGTTCTCCACAAATAGACAACATTGACAGCTTCCCCCCTGAGGACTGATGGGAGGAGACTGTGATTATGGCCCTCTGGGCTTGAGGAGGTGCTGGGCATATCACAGGTCGAGTATATGATTGTATGCAGGGCCAAAGGCATCAGTGGTTGACACCAGCTGGTGGATTATCTTCACAGGATTGATGGGGCGAGGCTCCATAGGCCATTGCTTTGGTGGAGTTGGAAGAAGAGTAGAGAGAGCTAGGGGCAATTGAAACAACTCAGGAGGAACTCTCCTGTTCTCCCTCTTCCCACAAGTAAGGCTTGGCAAGGTCAATTGTCGACAGTGGCATTCCTCTGGTGTGCAGCTTCTTCCAACAGCAGAGAATACACTTGGTTGGGCCTTCTTTCTGACTCTACAGCCCCTCTGGCCAAGGCTAAGGCCTTCCTGGCTGCCTTCTGCCATCCAGCCTTACTGCATGGCATATAGGAGTGTGTGTAAATGGGGTGTAACCTGTCAAAGTGAGGAAATCCTGGACGGCCTCCTGGAGCTAGAGATGGGACATTGAGTCCGAGAAGCTTGAAAAAAAAAAAAAAAAAAAAAGGTCGGAGTTTCTTTGTCACTTATGACGTAAGCTGCGCTGCAAATATAGTAATGCATTGCTCGAGTGCTACAGTGGCTGCCGCTATACTTGGCACATACTTACACTGTAGTCGATTGAAGAGAATAGGGTAAACGTGCGTTCATGTGCGAGAAGGTAATATATGTAGTAAAATTTGTGACCACATGATATAGCCCTTACTGCTCACATTAGTTACTAAAGCCTGTGTAGACTGTTTGGAATTATTCTACTAAAGTTATGCCATAGTTTGTATAATCATGAAACAAGTTAGAGCATGTGAACAGAAGAATTGCATTTATGTGTGATCCACAGTGGGACCACGGTATTGTATTACGAAGCATACCTTGGGAGCTGTACTGGTAATATTTGTGATATACAGTATAAATTAATCGAAGCATGACAGGTGTAGCTGAAATATTATGTCACGCGATAGCATTCTACATTTAGCTCATCAGTACAGGTATTGTTACATACTCATTCAACTTTAGGAATAATGACATCAACAAAGTGAAAGTTATGGGCCTGGGATTATCATGAGGAGTCTCGTAACAAAGTGAGGTGTGTTATGTGCTCAAAGGAGTTGAGTTATGGTAACAAAAACACATCAGGCATGATTTGCCACCTGAAATCGCATAATATTATGCAGAATGCTGCATCCCATTTGACCGCATGTGCTAACACATCTCACCGACCTTTGCCTGTCACTGTGCCTGTAGTAGACATCCTGAAGTGTCCAGGTATGATTGTACCATACATGTTGTAGTTTATTTGCGACAAACACAACTTTGAAGGAGGAGGATGTAGAACTGTAGATACATGTGTACCATCCTGATTAGTGAAGGCAGTATGTGTTTGTTTCAACTATTCAGACACATTCAGCGACATAAATTCTCCAAAACATGGTTCCTCACAATGCAGTTACCCTTTCAGACATTATGTATAGAATTCTTAATGACCAGATACCATCAAATAAGAGGTGTTACAGTCATAGGTAGGTGGTCCACTGTATTTACTAGGGAAAGTAGGTTGTTGCTTAGCTGTGTAGTGGCAAGCGACCTACTCTTCAAAATCTGTCTGTAACACCACATGTTATGGATTATGCAGCTAACTGTATTAATGCAAACAGTACAGCACCTCCAATATATTGGTAACAGGCAGACATGGCTTATAATAACTAAATTCAAGTCAGTCTCATATGCCATAAAATACAATGATAACTGTAACTTTCTTTTCCGTGTAGACAATAATCCACATCAGCACGAGATAGACAGAGCATTAATAAAGATGGTTACAAATGATTTACAAGCACTGTCTATCGTTGAGAACGCACGATTGAAACAATTTGTGTTGCTGATGGATCCTAAATACAATATTCCATGCCAGAAAAAAACTACGTCAAATTGTTGATGATGCCTAAGAAAAATAACTCACTAATGTTCAAAAGAAAATATCAGAATTGGTTTCCATCTCCTTGACTACTGACATTTGGACATTGATGAACTTGAAAGCCTACATGGTTGTGACAAGTCACCATTTCAATATGGAATTGTCTTTGCAGACATTGTGCCTAAACAAATTCCATTTTCCGGATGCTCATACATCCCTTAGCATCAGTGAGAAATTAGATGATATCATTACAACTTGGTAGCTAGAAGGTAAAGTTGTTAATGTTGTTACTGACAGCACTGCTAACATGACAGCCACTATGCAATTAATTCAGAGTGGAGGTTTGGGGGTACAGCATCTGCCATGTGCAATGCACATGCTCAATTTGGTGACAGAATGGGCTCTTGTAAGCAATTAACTGGTATCATCCATGCAAGAAAAGGCACAAAAAATTGTTGGTCTGTTTATGACAAGCTGTAAAGCTAAGGAAAAGCTTGCTGAGACACTGAAGCTTTACAGAAGCCTGTGCACACGCTTATTAAAGAGGTAGCAACAAGATGGAACAGCACAGCACATTCCATATACTCGTAGGTTGAAGGAGCAAAGAGTGTGTGTTGCAGCCTGTTTAACAATGCTGCGCTTAAGAATAGAACTCCTTATGCAGGAAGAATGGGATATGTTACATGAAGCTCTCAAACTGCTTCAACTATTTGAGAGCATAACTGCCAAACTGTCAACAGAGTAGCATTCATCCATTTCAAATATAATTCCAATTATAACACAGCCACTTGAGGTGCTGTCTAGAGGCAAATAGTTACTAGCGCAATTCAACAACTCAAGGCTGATTGGCATGAAAATTTAACAGCTAAGATGAGCCCTATGGAAAAACATACCTTGTGTTCAAGTCCTACAACTCTAGATCCATGATTTAAAATGATACCATTTATCAACGCAGAGCATGAAACAGTTGCAATGCGAGCTTTGACATCAGATTATGTGCAAGTATCGCGTTCAACAGCTGGCACATATTCTCATGATACAGATGTGTCCCAAGTATTAACATTGCAGACAATGTGACAATGCAGTGATAGCCAGAAATAGTGAGCACAACGTCACAGCGGACGCAGCAGTGGAAGTACAGTGCTATAGGGCAGAGAAATTTCTGTCTTGTTTTATTACTGGTGCCGCAACCAAAGGCGATACCAAGCCTTGGCAGTACTCACAGAGAAATAATTGTAAGCATACCCACCACGTGAGTTCCAATTGAGTGCATATTTCTCAAAGACAGGTCAGATTATTAATAAGCAGAGAAGTAGACTGCATGGAAAGATTGGCAGAAAACTAGTATTTTTAAATAAAAATTGTAAGGTTTAACCATCATGTCTTGCAGAGGTTTCCTTACCTTTATGTTTGTCACATTCCTATGTAATGTGTATTTAAGTATTATGTATCACACATTCCTATTAGCATCCCAGGACTTTCAAACAATTCACGGCTCCTCAGCAAACCTTTTTCCAATACATGTTTGTTGCAAGCTGGTGTTGAAGTTATTGGCGTTTAGAATAAATACCACGTGGTAGCTCCGTCTGCAGTGACGTATTCTGTGTATTACAACTGGTTCTCAGAAATTTACCTAGATGGTAGCACATTAGAATGTATATCTCGAGACTTGTGCCCATCTTTACCTGGAGCACAGTGCCCTAGTAACGTGTCTCCCCTTCCCAGGCTATTAGGTACGGCAGGATTATCAATGGCACACCGCGTCCCCATGAGAAGGTTTTTAAGATATATTCTTCTGATTCACCACTGCCAGCTTTCAGAAAGAACCCAGATAAAGCGGGATCATTGCCGGCACACCAAGTTCTATGTAGAAAGGTACAACAGCAGCTAGGCACTCCTCCCTGGTCATGATCGGCAAAGTGGAATTATCACCATACTCCTATCCCCAGCACAAAGAGGGACGCTCCTTTCTGCAGAGACTGAAGGGCATAGGAGAGTTGACAGCTCATGCCAACTCCTGGAAGTGTGGATGATAGGAGAGAAAACAATGGGATTAGGTTGAAGAAGATAACTGCAGTCCAGGGTTGCCAGATTGTTTTTGATGAAGTTGCCTAAATGGCAAAGCTTTTGTCACCCAATGTCGCTCAATTTTTATATACTTTATACTAACTGCACTATTTTAATAGATAAAAATTTTTCATGTAAAATTTTATATGTATTAAACACTGACTGTTTTTAATTTTAAGAAATGCACACAAAATTAAAAAAAAAAAGCTGAAAACTCAAATGATTACGTGATATTCTATTCATCTATTCATCATCCGCAGCAAGTAACAAGAGTACCTCTTCAAAAGCATCCACAGCGCTTTCATCACCAGATGTACTAACACAGTTATTTATACTGGAATACATATACGAAGTAAAAAATTTTAACATTTCTTCAGAAGGCTCAAACTATGTGCAACATTTGACGTGAACACTGACATGAAACCGCACACGTAAAACCTAAAATTAAAACTACCATTTCCATTGTCATCCTGTTCTTTGCTTTTGTTTTCACTGCTTTCATACATGAAAAAACCCTTTCAACTACAGGAGCTACTGTGGCTGAGTGGTTAGCATGCTCGCCTTTCACCAAGGCGAACAAGATTCAATCCCTGGCCGAGTCATCGAATTTCCGCAAGTGTGCCGGACGATGCCGTTGGTCGGCGGGTTTTCTTGGGGATTTCCTACGCCCCTTTATTCTGGTGCCGCTCCATACCTATTCACCACAATCACCCTCATCGGCTTTGAAGACCTCGCTGTTAAGAGCCGCCCAAATCTCTTCACTTGATCTTTCAACTACAGAATTACTTATTGGCAGATAAAGCACTTTCAGTGCAAATCTAGCTATTCCTGCAAACTGTTTGTTTCCTACAGCATCTATGTATTGCAGTACTGTGTACCAAAACTGAATAGAACTTTAAAGCACACATTCTCCAGCATGCTCTCGCCAGTTTACTAAGGGCAGCTTTCGCCACTGTATTTCCAGTGAGTCCAAGTCTGCTGTGTGATTTGTAACAAATAGACAATACAAATATTAATTACCTGTTAAGAACAATGGCAGTTCTTCACTCTGTGGTTGTAAGGGACTAATACAAACTTCTGGTGCAAAATTTTTTACGGAATTGATTTGATGCATTTTACTTGGTCACATCTGCAGAAGCTCTTGACATAACTTTATCAGAAATTGAAAGCATCTTCACTGTACACTTTGAAGAGTGTTGCAAAAGAAATTGTTTGCTTTTTAGCATATGCATTGAAAGTTGCTCCAAAATCTACAGAACCTAGAGGAAGGAGGGCTAGTGGACTTATACAAAGCTAATGAAAAGTGAAACCAAAGAGGTTACAATATAAAAATCTTAGCCTTATAGGATTAGCTAAATTCACTGTGCTAGTCTAGCAGGTTACCTCTTCTGAACAAACAGAATGACTAAACTTGTCTGGAGTAAACTAAATCTACTGCAACTGAGCTTATTAACTTCTCTTGAGTTTGCAACCCATACTTACATCTAAATAGAAGATGCTGCAAGGTACGAAAATTCTGCACGTACACTTCCTACATTAAAATATATACAAGATGTCAGGTAATTCCCAGATATGGACTGCACCACACGAATCTATGGTCCAAAGGAAAGTAGAAAATATTCTTTGGTAAAATCTGTACATCATCAGCACACAAAACGATGGAACATCATAACAAGTGTTCAAAGTTTGCTCTACCCATAGTAATGCACTTTTTCGCATGTTGGATGCATGCGGCATGCATGGAGCTAGGCTGCCAGATGCACCCATGGCCATTTCCATGTCCCAGTACTCAATGCACTCCTTGGCACTACAGTCGACTCTCGATGTATCGTTATGGCATGTATGGGTAAATCGCATCCATCAACAATTTTTTGTGGTCCCGGCGAAATTCCTATGTAAATAACGTTAACATAAACCGCTTGTATCGTTTATCGCATGGTGCGTCAATCAAAGTATATTTTGGGTCCCTTCACCTAATATTTCTCGCAATTATCGTTTTTAAGCTGGTGAATTATGCAAACATTTAGTAACTGGATGTGAAATACTTAACACGTGCCGCCATATATAACTTGTATAACTGCTCTGCAGCGCTGCACTTCGTCTAGTGTCTTCCCAACACGTCTGACACTGCGGCATGATGCGATGTGCGAGTCTGGCTTACTACTTCCTCTTACACACCTTCGAGAAGGGAAGTGGTTACCTATAGCAATGAACGAAGCAACATAGCATCCTTTCTCTCTCACCCTTCTTTCTGTCTCTCTCAGCCACACACCTTCCTTCCTCCCCTCACATGCCTTGAGGGGAAGTAGCCATCAAGAAAAAAGAAAAAGGCACATCCTCTCTCACTCTCAACCACGCCGGCTTCGCTTGCCTTCGCATGCCGGCCTAGAGAAAATGTCTACCTGACGAACTAAATTTTATCAAAATTATCTGTAGCTCAAAATAGTTGCACCTATCATCAGTTATATTTCAAAGCAAATGGTTGCGCCTGAAAATGTTACACAAAACATTTTAACGAGGAATTATTATTTGTAAAGATGTTTTCTTTTGTAATTAAAGGTCATTTTTTCCTGTAAGGTTGGTACTTCATTGTATCTGGAGTAAAATTAACATGATTTTAAAACGTAATATTTATTTAACTCAAGGGGAAGCATCTTCGCGAAAGAAATTATATGCCCAGAAGCGTATACTGTACTTGACCTCCCCTTGTCATCAAAAATTGTTTGAACATAGAGCGACTTGTATTATAAGTGTAAAGTTCATTTTCAGTAACTTCTTGCAGGGAAATGAGGATTTATATTAATTTATTTCAATAGACATGCATCTTTAGAATAAACTGTTAAATGTAAGGGCCTATTTGACATATTTTGCTGTCTAATAATGGGAAGGTAAGCACCGAGCTGAGTGCACTGTAACTAACGACAGGGAATATCAGAGGACATGGTTTTGAATGATTAATTATTAAAGACAGTGACAAAATCAATTGTAATCACCTTATTTATTCATTTCTGTCTCAAAATTATAAGTTTTCTTTGCAGTAAAGTATAATTAATTACTTAAAAAGACAGAAATTTGCCACGGGGGGAAGGTGTCGGAACTTGGCAACAAATAGCGGCGTGGAGGGGTAATTCATCCGCCGTTATCTCTCCTCATTTTACCTTCCTGAGCACACTGCATTTGGTGTCGGATTACACTCAACAATATACAGTATTTTAAGACGTTATTTTCTTTATTTAAACTAGTTTAGGTGAAATGTTTTTTTAATGTATTATTTACAATAATACTGTTTTTAAAATTCTCATTTTTATTGTGCTTATTAGCTAAATTTTATTCACAGATAATGTACAGCTCTTACTATACTCAACATAAAGGTTTATAAAGTTCGAAGTTGTATTTTATTGATGTATATGTTAAAAACTGCATCTACTGAAATCCTGCACGTATGGACATATTTTGGCAATCCCCTGAATAACGATAGATCGATAATAGACTGTACTGAGTTTGGCTCTTTCCTTTGCTGAATGTCTTACGACACATTAATTGCATCTTGGTCACATAATCTCACCCTTATCTAAATAGAATACCACATGTTTGATACAATAGTTTTTGGAACTTTCATGGCATTTTTCTCGCAAACAAAGAGTCTAATGTATTTTTACACAAGAGTATTTTATACTTAGTTTTGATCATAGATTTGTGTGGTGCAGTCGGTATCCACGAATTATCTGACATCCTGTGTGTGTGTGTGTTTGTGTGTCTATATATATATATATATATATATATATATATATATATATATATATATATATATATATATATATTTGAGTAATTGAACATTGTTATTTTTGTAACTGTAAAAGATTTCTCTGCTAAGGACTCAATACTAGCAGTGAGTTATCCAAGGAACTCAGTGCAGTACTCTCTGAAGATAGTTGTACAGAAAGATGCTAGATTGGAAGAGTGCCTACCTACTGACATCTTGGATGGTGTGGCCCTTATTATGTCCAATGCCATCGGACAACACAAGGTCAACCACAGTAAGCAAGATCAAAGTCAGGCGACGTTTAGTAACAGAAAATTTTCAGCAGCAGTAAAAACATGCTCGTAAATATAATGAGAAACACAGGAGCGAGTTGAAATATCACTATATATTTGTACTTTTTACAATATAAACTACCAGACAATACAAAACCGAAGAAATAAAAGAAACTGTAATCACCAAATACCTGGTAAACCATTCAAACAATCTCGCTACTGCAACACTGCTACATATATTACAATCCTCGATACATCATGAGGACACCAAAATATTTGTGCACAATCTTTAAAATATATATGCCTCACAACTTATAACAATTTACTGAGGCTAATAAAAACTTGGTATTTTCTTTTACATGAATCTTTAAAATCACACACGTTTTGCTTGACTAAAAAAATGGTTACAAACACTATTTTTGTCCACACAAACATTCTGAATATATTTTCCAGGCATTAAATAATATTTCTTCACCACTAAATAGCAAATCAGAAAATACAATAATTTCTGACATTATCATCATTAATTAAGTTGTACTTATCTCTGCCCACACACATTTTTCCTGAAAATTCTTGTATGATTTTACTGTTTTCACATCCACCCAGGACATTCACAAGGTGACATTCATCAATTACTGTGGTTTTAAAATTTTGCAAACAGGAAACTTTAAAAACCACATATTTCTCTTGTTCAGTATTACTTTACATTACAATAAGCAAAGTATTGGTTATTCTTTCTCAAAAATGCTATTTTATTAAACATTTTAATTTATATTGCAAAACTGAAAAATTAACTTTAAGAATTTAACAAACAGCTTCTTTTAAAAAGGAAAGCAGTATTCCAACATTAGAACCATTTCTATTTGTGGAAAATTCTGCCACCAGTAGTAGGACTCAGCAAACGTCCATTTTTCTACCTTGGTCCTAAGGACCCTATCTACAAGTTGTAAAATACTTCATTTTCATCATTGGACCCCGGCAGCCATCTCACCATGAGACAAAACTGATAGAGGTATAAATACTGACAGAACACCTCTGACCCAAGTGGAGCATAACGAGACCTTTTTGAAAAGAGCCAATCAAATTTAATTCTCCCATCGGAGGTTCTAGATGAACAGCAATTTTCCAAGAATTTTGTGTGATCAGCACACTCTTTAAAATTAAAACACACCCTGCTAAGTGCCCACCATGTTACACCAGCGACGTGCGGCAAGGCGGCGGCGAATTTCAGTGCAGCCAACAGTCTACTCACAAACGCCATGGACATAGAATGTGTCGCGCTGAGCTGCTTATTATCACACTTGCATTTTATAATGTCCATGAAAGTAATACCACGTATACGTGCAATCGTAAACACCAGTGTTCAACAGTAGGGTATGAAGATGTCTTCTTTATTCATTCTAGTAATAAGAGTCTTTTTGTGTAATTTTTCTTGCGTGAAACTTTTGCCGGTTAATCCAAATTGTAGAACGGGCAGGCAGTACAGGTGACATCGCGACTGCGACATATGTAGTTGTAATGGCGTGTTTAGATGGGGCACACGGGCTGCATAATAAGACAAGCTGTCTCAATGGTAATATGTCATTCATCATTGCAACCAGCCTACACAGGGCCTTCTCAGTCAGCAGAAGTACTTGTTAGATCTCTACAGGCGGTTATCCTGAGACTGAACAAAGAGGAAACTGGTGGACACGTAAAGTGAATGTGTCCCATCCATGACCATCTGTCAAACTGACAAGATGCTTGTTATCTTAGTTTACTTATTTTCCTAAATACTTATTTCTTGAAACAAGATGTGGATGTTGCAAGACCATAACAGAATTCATTTTAGACATGAGCTGATTATTTTAAACTAATAGTAAGGTACATAACATTAACATAGTTTTATTATATGTAACTACATAAGCTTAAATTTGATGACTTTTCATAAGAGTAACACGGGTTGCTGAAGACAATTATTTTCAAGGCATTGTGTCACACTCTGAGGATGAATCAATAGTAACATTATGAGAATGTTGTTGCATATACAGTGTTTTATACAAGAAGTATGGTATCTCTGAACTATATAAATACTCGCTTCCCAGGTATGATACGAAAGTGAATGTTGTGGCCTTCAATAGGTTGCAAATGGCATGTTTGTGCTCTTTCTTGTCAAAATATTTTTCCACTATTAAGCTTTATGTAAACTCACCCCGTGTACATATGTATGAAGTTTGTAAGCCAGTAAGAATTGATATAAGAGTTAAAAATATTAACAATTCAAAACTGAGATGAATTCAGATAAACAATACTGATTTTCAAACTTATGATAACATATTATGTTTCTAATTACATTATAAAAAGGAGACAGAAAAAAAAAGTACTCAGGGTGGTACTAATGGACACACACACCAAATAGTCTGACTTTTGTGCATGTGTGTATGTGTATCGACAAGTACAATCCTGTGTGTACTTGTGTTTCCTGTCTCCTTTTTATAATGTAATAAGTAGCCTAGCAGGATATTTGTGCCATATAGTATTGTGTTTCAGTAACTTTTTGAAAACAAAACATTTCCAATCTATTATAATACCACTTTGCTCATGGTACCATAGCTTATTTATTTATTGTTAAACATTTAGCACCTCATGTTTTTATAAACAACGTTTTAACGGAGATGCTATTAACACAAACAATAATTTCAACAATTCATACAAAAGTACTTGCATGAATTAAGTTACACTGCAAAAAATTATAATAATATTATGATAAAGAAAAAATTTATCAAGCACAGTACATGTTAACTGCATCAAAGAAGAAGAAAAAAATCTATTACATACATCTGTCATCATTGTAGAAATAATGAAAACGTAGATATTTAATACAAGAACCACAATATAACTTTAGATTTCCTTGGTTCTAATACTGTTGAACAAGCTTTATCTTTTCTGCTATCAGCATCACATCAACATGGCTATATCTTATCTCTGTAATAACTTTTTTTATTTACAAATGAATCTAATCATTTTATCAAAATACATAGTCTTAAATCCTATGCAATACACAACTCATCTGAATTGTGATGTCTTGAATATGAGAGAAGAATACATATTTATCTTCACTGGATGTTACAAAAATACATAACATGTAAATAACATCCTCTCACTATACCCTAAGTATATAGGATTGCCATCAATTACTCTGTACTGGGTTTCCAATTTCTGGTTTGAAGAACACTTTGCTAATGGCTGATTCCAACACTGGCCCACTTTCCATTAGGTATTTATATGAAATAGCTGTCCCAATGTGGGGGGCCACAGTTCTGCCACATTATGCCGATCACAGTTCGCAAAGAGAGATAGTCAACTGCTAGATGTGTGTATCACTTAAGTTTGATTACTGTAAAGCCAATAACCAATTAGCACACGATTAGACCAAGGGCTTGTCAAAAAAGCATTTAGAATGGTTTGAAGTGGGTTACATATTGTGTCTGACTGTAAAAAGGATTGACCACATTTGCACAATATGGGAAAGTAGCTAGCTCAGGTGAAATTACATTTGTGTGATGAACAATTAACCAGAAATGAATTTGTTGTAGGGACAATGCAACAGGCACAAAACATCACTACAAAATAATTTGAGCCTCACTTTTGCTAGTTACAATCCACTATGTTATTGGATGCAGTGCTGTCATGCAACTTAAGTAATGTATGCCCACTTGATGTGCCTCAGGCGACATTTGATATCCCACTGAGCTTCCACCTCAGAGTGTGGTAAGCCATGCCACTGCCAGTTCCAACGTCACTTCTGGTGCCCACATACTGTTTTGAAAGGTCTGCTACAGCCCAACTGCAGGCAATATGTGCTACAAGCACACCTATCTTCGAGGTCTTGCGTCCTGCCCCTGTGGAATGCTCTCCAGGTAGGAGTACTGAATGTGCATTCCATCTGTAGGGGTGGCAAGCTCTCACTCCTACTCTGCTCTCCCCTTTCACTCACCCCCGGCAGGATAAATATGAATTTGCAATACGCAGTGCTGCAAGCTGTGTTAGCTGGGGCTGGCAAGTGATGTTTGAGCACTTGGGATGGTGCGGCCATGACGAGCCAGCCCCGCTGTTATGAAAACACTCTCTCCATCGAGGAAGATGGTGAGGCTAGGCGGGGTAGTATATAAAGTTGGGACGATGGTGGCTTGTGGCCATCTTGCTCCGGAGGAACTAGCGAGACGCCAGCACTGACGACCACAGGGTCGCGGTCACGACTTCGACGCCCAGCCCTGCCACTGTCGAGGGGGTCTCGACAGACGCCGCCGCCAAAACTGTTAAGGGTAAATATAATCCCAGTAGGGCGCCTGAGGTTATGAAGGATTACGGTCCTCTGCATAAATACTTAAGACTCCTCAAGTCACGAGCACTCTATAGCTGTCTGTTTTGTAATTGAATGAAATGTCTTAACCATTATTGATGATTGCTACTATAAAGTAAAGAGTAAAGTATTGTCCTAGCCAAGGGCTATTTGTATTGCTCAGTGTAAATCTAGTTGTGATTAATAAAACCTACAGAAGCAGTAAGACTGCTTTATCAGCTAGCTACTGATATCCCCCTTCCTTGCGTGGCCCGATTCATCCACAGAACAGGTCACAGCAAATGGTGGAGGCGGCCGAATCTTCCGACGGCCCCTTTTAAAGCACTCAAAGCAGTAAAATTGGTGGAAGATAGTAGTATAAATTAAATCTATCTGCAAGAATTAGCCCTTGTAAAAATTTGAAATTGCGTACAAAACTTCCACCAGCCCACAGGGTTGTATTCCCTGCCAAAATCGTGATGTATAACATATTACATTAGAGTTAGCATTCATTGAGGCAAAAGGAATTTAAAGTAATTTCACTTCACGTCATTGCGACTAAGATAAAGTTAAATACAGAACTGCCTCAGTATCCCCACCACCCATGGTTTTACACCCTGTTTGAAAGCTCTAAAGCCAACGACCAACATTAACCTAGAGAGTAGCGTAGTAAACACTGCAGTAGAGTGAATCGTACTGCCATTGAAAGCCACAACATGTGGTGCATAGTTCAGCACATTCCAGCAGCGCTCGAGCTCATGCCGGGAACAGCCCACTTGCAGTTTCGTCAGCAAACCAAGGCGCCCATAGTAGCATAGTAAGAGTGTGTGTTTAAGCTTGTAAAATTGAATGCATGACAGATCTCGGCCACTTTTCGGACCGCAGTGAACCTGCTAACATAATTTCCACAAGTGTGTGCAACATGGAAATATTATATCAAAGTCGGCTTTGTGTGTAGATGCTAGATAATAAGGAATTAC
This sequence comes from Dryococelus australis, assembly GCA_029891345.1. Taxonomy (NCBI): domain Eukaryota; kingdom Metazoa; phylum Arthropoda; class Insecta; order Phasmatodea; family Phasmatidae; genus Dryococelus; species Dryococelus australis. Next base: position 96,200,623 of record CM056994.1, read on the forward strand.
GTTTTAAAACTTTATGACAGATCCACAGTCAACATAATTTTTAAAAACAGCACAAAACATCATAAAACATGCAACAATTAATTTGCCTGGCACACAAAAGAAACTAGCTGCCAGAAACACCAACACAGCAGATAAATTTCAGAATTTAATTGAATCTGCGGAACAACTGCTAAACAAAAACTCAGAATTAATTGACCAGTTTACAACATCTACACACATTACACGTAGTTTAATTAACAAAACTGCAACTAGTTGCCTTCTACCAACAACACCAACTCAAGAAAATACTGTATCACTAACATCAGGCTACTTGACACCTGTACATATTTTCACTAATACCGAAGAGAATTTGTACGAAAACTCACCCTTGGTGTTACCCCTAGAACCTACATCACCAACAGACAACATGACAAATCCCCCACCAATGAACATAATTGTGCAACAGCCGTTACACATCTCAAATTTTTCAGGGGATGGTACCAAAAAATGGACTGAATTTTTAGACCAATTTAACCAAGCCAAGGAAAACAACAACTGGACTGATGAGGATAAATGTAAGAAACTCAAATACTACGTAAAAGGTTCCGCAAAACATACACCATTCACAAGCAGGTAATATTACATGGCAAGGCATTGTTCAGAAACTGAAAACTACCTTCTCTACACCCGCGACAGAGGCATATCTCAAACAGTTATTGTTCAACACAAAGCAGAAGCTGCACGAGAGCGCTCAAAAACATATAGAGACCCTCATGAATTACCGTAAAAAATACAATCCAACAGTCACAGACAATGACTTTATAAATATTGTCTGGCGATCCTTACTCCCTTCCTTGGCAGATAAGATCGTATGATTGAAAAACGACACGTTAGACGATATTATAACAAATGTCCAACATGCAAAACTTGGCCTTTTTTAGATACAACAAAATCATTACTGGCCACACATACTGTCTGAAACAGACTCCTTTTGGGCGGACATCACTAAACTGAAAGAGGAAATCGCCAATATGGCAATTGTGCACCAAAGACCCACACAAAACTACTACTACCCACAAAATCCACGACAGTACAGTCAACCCCCAATCATCACAATCACCACCATTTCGACCAAACTACCCCACAAGGGCGAACATAAGGGAAAAAGACATTTTTCAACAACACCCAGAACCGGCACAAGCCAGAATCTGAACAACAGAACCACCATGACAATAGCTATCCTACGGACAATAACAGTCACCAAAAATAAACACACCTCACGGGAAACAGAAAATATGGTCAAAAACAATATCAGTCAAATAACTCCTTCAGGAGGGGGCAGTAGGCACCACCCCCTATGACAAACATTATAACCAGGTGCACAAATTGATCACAAACGCAGACACGCTCCTTAAGGGCATGAACAAACAAAAATCACCACATGCCAAATATACGTAAACTAAAGCACGGGGATAAAGGTGACAAACAAGCAAAGTCCTTAACGACTACACGTAATATTCAGAATCCCAGCGCGGTGAGAACGGTGATTCCAACGCGGCAAGGAGACACGTCCCACCCGAAACAAAAGTACGCTGTGTTATTAATGCCTGCCAAGCATTATTTGCCAAACGTGTCCCACACCGCACATACACAGAAATAGAGACTTTCAATTCAAGAAGCCAGCAATTTCATATTCTCCAGGAACAGAAGAGCACAGAAAGCAAAAATAGGACCAAAATATGATCAGCTAAAGGTTGAGAACTCTTGTATTTAATTCCGCGACCCACAATCCAGGCCAGCGCACAATACCACATATTACCCAAATAATTGCAAGGCTAAGGTAGGTAATAAACAAATCACGTCACCCGAGACATACAACATCCCGCATATCACGGAAACAAAGGTGAGCGCCAGGGCCACATCAGATTCCAAACACCCTGAAGCGACCGTGAAACATGATTCGTGTATAAACAACACGGAAGTGACGGCCCCTGCCCAGCCAGTAACCCATCAAGAATGTGCGACAGAGCAGAAGCGTGACATCAGAGAGCCAAGGCCAGCGTTCGTTGGGCCGAGGAAAGAATTAGTATCAACCTGCACGCTTTATTTGTATACATCACACTGCACTTCAAAATATCAATTGTTCCCCAATCAGACGACAACGTTCCATATTGACATCGCGGCACGCTTCCGGAAATTCAAACACCGGTTTGGCATTGGCACAACCCGGATCAAGTTGACGCGCGCGGGAATGGGTGAACCTGTAAATAATAACACGGTGCCGGATGGCAATGATGAAAGAGGTCAGCAAAACCTGAGCCACCAGCCGTTTGTTAAAGCATTAAGCAAGGAATCTGGGGTAGTCCCCAAGGATGAGTGCTGCGTGGGATATGTGAGAATATCAATGCCGTGCATCCTTGTGCGCCTGGTGGGAAAAAACATCTATTGGATACAGGCTGCTCCCGTTCATGCGTGGTCACCACGTTAATTAGCAAACAAAAGCGGTAGCTTGTGAAAGGAATTTTCTCTATGGTAGGGGCAACAGAAGACATTGAGATTCCCCAATTTAAAACTAAAGCCAATATTAATATACACGGTCACAACTTTTTACAAGAATTTTTATTGATAGATAACTTGAAACATGATATGATTCTAGGAGTCGATTTCATGAAGAGATACGATGTTTTGCCAATATTAAACAAAGATCTTATGTTTATCCATGTTTCAAATAACGATAAAATTGTTGAAATTCCCATTAATACCAACTCTGTTGAATACAATAGCAGTAACTGCATCAAATTTCATACAAACAAAATAACTACGACGGAAGATACTACAGAAAACATGTCGTTAAGGAATATTAACCCAGAATTGCCACACAAACAGAAACACCAGTTAGAAACATTACTACATCAATACGCCAATCAATTCGCCAGCACCATTCACGAGCTCACGGAAATGAACACGTATGAAATAAAATTAGATTTGAACACGGACAAACCAATTCATACACGACCTTTTTGCATTAACCCAAAATTAAGGGAGGATGTATGTATACAAATACAGCAAATGCTTGACTCAAGTATTATAATGCCATCCGACTCCACATACGCCGCACCATCATTGGTAATTCCCAAACGCTAAGGTGGTATTAGGTTCCTAATGGACTTCCATTTATTAAACCAACACCTTACTAAAGTCCAATACCCAATCCCGCGGACATAAATACTACCCTACAAAATTCTAAATATATAACATCTATAGATATGTTTAGTGGGTTTTACACCATCCCAGTCTGCAAGGAAGATAGGCATAAATTGGCTTTAAACGTGGATGGAATCGGACTTTATGTGTACACTCGTATGCTAATGGGCCTTGCCACCAACCCTAATTACTTCCAGAATTTTGTTGATATTATACTAGGTCCGCTCCGCTGAAACACGGCGCTTGCCTATATAGACGACAAATTCATAATTGGTAACACTTTTACTCAACACATTACCAACATTCGTAAAGTTATGGAACGGCTACGAAAGTTTAACGTCAAAATTAATAGCAAGAAGTGTAATTTTGCTCAACACAAAATAAAAATACTTGACCACTACATAATGCCCAAAGGAATACAGACGGACCCCGAAAAGATTCAAACTATTCAGCAAATGGTGCCGCCCAAAAAAGTAAAGCAAATACGGACATTTCTCGGCCTAATGTCCTATTTAAGACGCTACATTTTAAATTACGCCCACACAGCAGAAACCCTCACTGAACTTACAAAAGAAGCAACACCTTTTCAATGGGGCGAGAAAGAGGAAACAGCCTTTCAACAATTAAAAAAGGCTCTCAGTAAACCACCCATACTGGCAAAATTTGAAGAGCATCTACCAACGATTCTAGCGTGTGATGCATCACAGACCACCATTGGCACAGTATTGTTACAGGAGAATCCCGCGACCAAGGAACATCATATAATAGCTTTCACTTCAAAAAAGTTATCGCTGAATGAGCGAAAATGGTCAGCTACGTAGAGGGAACTATCGGCAATAAAATATTTCATAATATATTTTAAACAATTTCTTTAAACAAGTTCATCATCGAGACTGATCATGCCAGTCTCCATTACCTGACATCTATGGCCGAACATAATATACGTATTCAAAAGTTGGCCATCGCATTAACGGAATACGATTTGGAGGCAAAAATTGTGAAAGGAATATTGAACACCCTAGCCGATGCGCTCAGTTGTATACCCACAGTAGGGACAGCTGACATGACAACTGTTACGGTTAATGCAACACAATACAAAGTAAAATGCACATTTACACAATGCACATTTCTTTACACAGCCTTAGCGGAATCACTCTTCCAAGACCCACAGAAGGCCGCGGAAATCAAAATAACCATTGACAAATACATCACCAATAACTGGCCTGACACTAAACCACTTATTAAAGCTGACTTTCACACCACAGATAAAGCGAGAGTTGTGAAAGCCATCTTACAAGAGGAATACTTGCCCATGCACGCCATAACCAAAACAATTTCCACCATTTTTAACGTTAATATGGAGATTATTCGCGACAACAGATCTCAGAAAATAACTACATGTCTCGACCCACATCTTAACTGTCGTCAAAGTTGAAAATAATGAGAAAATATTTTTTATCTGCCGGAATATATTTATGAGCAAGAGTATATTAAATTAGACGATGACACACATCTTTTGTTGCTACCCCTTCTAGACCAACCGGCATCACTGTTTTTTAGCGGAATACGCTAACGATCCACACATTCAACAACTTAAATTAGCATTAACTGAACTGGACAAGGCCACCCCGAAATACAGTCGCCTCATGAGGCCTTATGCCATTTCAGCCAACAGGGAAATTTATATGGAAACAAGATACACCAGCCAGGGAGCTTAAATTAACTCTTGTGCCTAAATATTATGTGCCAGAAATAATAACTGCCCACCACGATGCCCTGTTAGGAGGCGGGCACTTTGGGCAGTTCAAGACCCTAGAAAAAATAAAAACAGCATACTACTGGGACACAATGAATAAGGATGTGAAGGAATATGTAAAAAAAAACTGTCCCACATGCCAAAAGATTAAGGCCTCTAACCAAAAACCAATAGGGCAGATAACCCCCATAACGTCACCCCCTTTTCTCGAGTCACGGAGTCTTGATGCAAAAGGGCCGTTATCAACGTTGGCACATGGCAACAAATACGTTCTAGTCATGACTGAATTTGCGACACGATATGCCACTGCACGCCCTGTCAAATTAATTGACGCTCCCACTTGTGCCAATTTCATTAAAGACGTAATATTATTATTTGGAGGCACTAAGTCGATCCTCATGGACCGAGGAACATCATTTAATAATGAACTCATCGCTGAATTATTGCACAATTTGCAAATCAAAAAACTCCAAACTACAGCCTACAACCTTGCTTGTAACGGCTTAATGAAGCAGGTGAACCAGATTTTAACCCAACACCTAACATCTTGCGCTAGCGATGACTCTAAATACTGGGATGAATATGTAAAATACATAATGTTTAATTACAATACAAGCGTAAATAGAAGTACTAAATTCACAACATTTTCCTCATGCACAGGGTTGAGGCGACCCAACCATCCCACGTCATAAGTCATACTTACTCTCCCCGCGCAAATGATTGGTGAGAAAAACTCAAAGGGCTACGAGACCAAGCACGAGTTAACCTTATGGCATCTCAGTCGCAACAGAAGCATATTTTTGATAGTACACATAGACCAAACGACCTACAAGTAGGGTAGTTCGTATGGCTAAAAACACATGCTAGACAAAAAAGCGTTTTCCTTCAAATACCAAGGGCTCTATGAAATAGTTAAACTACTAGGCCCATTGACAATCGCAGTTTCAATACATAGACGGGGTTGTGATAAAATTGAAACTGTCAGCACAAGGAATGTGAAACTGGCCAATGTACGGAGCTAACACTTGCCCTTGTGTTACAGGTACAGACAGAATGGCATTGTGAACCCAGGAATGTCCACTCCCATGATGTGCCAGGTGACCTGCTGCGTCATCATGCACGCACTGAGCCTTGCAGCACAGACGGACGCTGAGCCGCTTTACAGGACGCACCATGGTGTGTACTTCAGCCAGCTGATGCCGCAAATTCATTATGAGAAACGGTGACATTGCTATTCACGCTGCCGTTGCAGGAACCACGGACTCCCAACAATGTAGATGAGTGGTTCCACAGGGTGTGTGCCAGTCGAAACTCCACTGTGTGTCACAACGCTGAAAAACTGAAAAATGAGTTTAATGCAACTTATGTAAATGTAGAGAACCAATTCCTGTCTGAAGTTTCCCTTCCCACACATAATAAATGCTCCCTAATCTTTCTAGGTGACGCAGCGACGTGGTGTTGTGATATACTTCCGACACGCCACTTCAAAGGTTTGCTATCCAATGAGGAGATGTTGTCTGTCCAAATCTCAGAACTATAAAATAATGTTAAATCTTCCATTAAGGATCTCAACTTAACTGTAAATACAGTTGGTGAAATCAAGGAACAGGTGCAATTAAAAACTAACTCTATGCCTAGTCAAATTAAATCTTTATCTACAACTTCAGGTTACAAGAGAATGAAATCCAGAACTCTCAAGTTTTAAGTCAAATCATGGTTGGTATAGTGCTTCATTTAATTAACTATATTATTTTAGATATTAGCCAAAATACTTATATGCAGGGTTGCCGGAACAACATGTTACCACTGCATGCAGTAAGCAAATCTCTCTTAACCAGAGAACTGGTAAAACTCGAGACAAAAATTGGCAAAATGAATTTATAATTAAGTATTCCAATTACAAATATTATAAATTATTACACAATTCCTATAATGGAATCTACATTTTCTCAGACGAAAATTATGTTTAAAATTCAAGTTCCTTTGCAAAATGCTCAAGCTAGGTGGCAATTTTACAAGGTAGTTCCAACTGCATATTTTTATAAAAATGAAACATGGGCAATTAACCTGCCTAAAGGCATCATTGCAATAGACATGATTACACATGTCACTAGGAAGGTTGCAGAGGAAATCAATCAGATACAGGGAATGTATTTAGTTTCAAAACACACTACTGCGACCAACGAGGTAAGTTGCCTTAAGGCTGCCATTAAAATGAAGAATCTAAGCCAATTATTTAATCACTGTAAATTTTCATATGAAACGAGCAGAAAAACTAAAGTCACTGCGATTCAGCCGCACCACTATTTAATAAGTGATCCATCTAGTAATTTAGCAGTAAGATGTATAAACCAGTCACTTAGTCAAGTTATTAAGAAAACTGACGTAGGATCAATTGAGATACAGGTACCATGTGGATGCAGAGTATCAATGGACAAGTTAACGTTAATAGAAGCCACACATGTCTGCAACATCAAAAACTCTGTTACCACAGTAGCACAAACTGTATTGCCAATCCAATGGCTTAAGTCAAACAATTTTGAGGCTACTCAGTTAACTCTAAATGAACGGATAGCCATCTCTTCCGTTAACAGGTCTATAAATAATGAATGGAAAATATTCCATGCTAGCTTGCCAGAAGTAACATATGTGTCTAACACAAATACGTGTTTTCCATCATGTTACAAGATCATTTAACTATGCTAGCTCATCAATCATTCGTGTGCTCGTTACAGTCATTGGTCTGTTATACTACAAACTTATATAGGTGTCTATCCTTTTGGATAAAGCTCTTTAAGTGCAAGGTAGTCACAGTTACATTTATCGGCGCACGCCATTTTAAAAGTGCATAAGCAAGTATAGGCTAAACTGTTAGAGCCAATAAATAAGTAAGGAAATTTCTAGACATATAACAGTAGCTGCAAATTAAAGGCCAGGACTGTGCTAAAGTTGCTCGCCCACGTGTGCTCAATCACACTTACAGCGCTTTCTGTTTACGGAATGTTCAATCACACATTGTCACCACGCACAAATGGTGTCGCCAATAGTACGGCCTGGGCCACTTTAGTTTCTTCTTAGACGCCAGAGTGCATTACAGTGGCTATGCGCTGTAAATAAATGTTGAATTCAAACTACGTTTTAGAATTAATCTTACCAGGCCTGTGAACATATGTATATATAACTAAATATTTTTAAAAACTTAAAAGAATTTAATATATCCTTAGTTACATTAAGAGAATTATGTTCAGATTTAAAAAAAAACTTGAGTATAATGTCATTTCACCCGCACAATAGATTGTGTGGTTAAAAAGTTTTTCACATTTCTTAATATCTGTAAGACTGAAATCCAAATTAATGGCTAAATGTTATGTATTGATAGGAAAACCATCTAGGAATTTACTAAAAATTCAATTAGCACTATAGCAGACTGCATCATTCCAAAGCGTGCACATACCTCCACCCACCCCTAGCAGTCGGCACCGGGGATTTATTGTTTTCTATATATTTTAAGGGGTAACTTTATTTAATTTCGATGCCGAAAGTAAATTCGTAAACCCCAATGACATCAGGGACCCATAGTGGCTATGTTAATATTGTGCCGGCACACCTTAATAATAAATTTCTGATGTTCTATGTTTTATGTAAAAAGACGAGATAAGAATCAAGATAATTAGTGTTGTTGTTTTTGCTAAATGTTCAATGTATTATACGCGTATCAAAGGAATTCACATCAATGTAATTAGCTATTTTAGAAGTTTAACGTAAAAACGTGTCTAATTGATAACAAATTATTCAAACTAAATGTACAAATGTAATTTTATCAAGTTCAATGAAGACAGTAGAAACTCTTCATTACGACCCCTCACAGTTCTTGAGAATAGTGTTGTAATAGAGGGAGGTCATAATAAAAAATCTGGAAAATTTTGGGCCGATTTTGACCCACCCCTAACCCTTATGCTACCAAACTTGCCATTTTTTGCATGAAGTTCATGTTCAATCGTCTCTAGCGCATAAAAAAAACCATTTTTAAATTAAATATAAATACGTATGTATATTTTAATAGCTGGACGTCTCCTGATTAATTTGATACCCAAGAAAGGCATATTGGACCACCCCTTGTTGTAAAAAAGAAGACCTAAACAAAGTATGACATGGCCATTGAAGGTGTGTGAAAATATTAGACTATGTATTATTAAATATAAAGTTATTATTAAAGATCTATTACACGGGGGATATGTTTTATAAAAACACCGCAGTTGAAAAACAGCGGTAAAAGAATACAAACTTTTATGGGAAAAAGGGGTATAGGTTAGTCGGCCGAATATTTGGCGTTTCATTACTAGAAAATTGGACTATTACACACAAAACGGTAACAAAAAACCTGTTGGAGATGCCTTACATTTGAAGCAAATCACAGTACTTTATTTGTTGATAATAGATATGAAGGTACATATTCAAAATCAAATCACTCGTGTGCTGGGGCTGGCAATGAATACATTGCCGTGTGCGTGTAGCTGGGTGAGCACCTAGATCCTCTGTAGAGTGGCCGGGCACGGTGGCTCGTATCTAACACTTGGCCCTATATCCTTGGGGCTGGGCAGCTGTTGGTTGGTTACTACAAGATTACCCTGGTGGCGGCAGCCAGCTGCCCGCCACCTCTGCCATTGTTACAGGGTCGGTTCACTTCGCAACAGCAGCTCAGCGTTGGGAACACATGCTGATAGATGCAATTCACGTCAATGTGTTCAATTTATACAAAATTTAGGCGGCTTGTTGGCCTCTGCACTGGCATGATAAGACCCGGCAATGTTAAGGGAATAAAAAAAATCTAGTGTGGTCTATATGAAATATTATTTATCCTAAATTTTTCATCAAAAACTTCTGACTAGACCTGTACACGCACATGGCCTTACTCGCCAAAATATGGTTTTTAAGAACACATTTTATTTGCACACACTTAGGTACCTTTATTCACTTTACACATAAAACTGACTTTGCAAGAAAAAAAATTGCTCACCATAAAAAATTAGCATCTTAGGTAGGCATGGGCGCACAAAACTTAAAAAAAAAAATTAATAAAAGGACATTGAAAAAAATTTGAAGTTATCATACATACACTGGTAAAGAAACTAAGTCTGTAATGTGCTGCTTTTTACAGCAAAAGAGGAGGGACAATGGCAGCGAAAAAAGACAAGGATGGTAAGGCAGAGGTGGGGCATGTGACTAGGACAAAGAATCCTCTCACTGACCCGGCCTGCAACTCGCCCCCCCCCCCCTCTCCAAACCCTTGCAACGAGGAACAATACGCCAGTGTCCCCTTCTGGCATAAATAATTTATTGCTTCATTCTGGTTGGGACAACAAATGTCAAAGTCTATGATGGTAGCTTGAGAAATGCTCGACCACTAACATCAGTAACGGCTAGTTTTCCATAGACTGAAAACCGTGGATAGTAGAAACTTGTACCATGTTCCGAGAAAAGGTCTACAAAAAAAAATCTGCGCATAACTGAAGCGGTATCTTGAACACCGCGGTTGGTGAGGGATTACTGTATCTACTTTTAGACGTGCCTCAAATTTTTTACCTTTTCGACCCAAACTTTCCATGATTCCTTGGGAATGGCTTGTAATAGAGAGGTGGTCATAATAAATGGGGTCGTAATAGAGGGGTTTTACTGTATTATGCTTAAAATCATACAAGAAGCAATAACACTAGGTACTAAGACAAAAAGTCATGTAAATACTTATGTAGATTTAGCAATTTTTAACAAGATGTCAATGAAATTCTTCATGGTAAAAGAAACTGAAGCCAAAATTAAGGCAGATATATTTTAAAGGTGATCTACTTACGTGCTCTGCTTTTTACAAATGTAAACGAGACCCTAACCTCATGACTGACAGCACCCTAGGGGAACTTCATGAAAGTGCACGAAAGACACTCAATTTTAAAATACCCTCTACGATGTGTACAATGCAGAACGAGACCCTTTCCAATTGCAGACCTTACCCTTAACGGAGTGACCAATTTCACCCTCCGTCACGCCGTCCAACCCATGCTCCAACCTAGCCTCTACTCATAACCTTCCACTCTTCGAAGTTGGGCCCTAACTCATGCGAGAACGCATAAATTTCATGAAAAGACGGGGCCTTGCTGCAAGCTGTGTTAGCTGGGGCTGGCAAGCGATGTTAAGGCACCTGTGACAGTGCGGCCACGACGAGCCAGCCCCGCTGTTTTAAAAACACACTCCCCGCCGAGGAAGGTCGTGAGGCTAGGCAAGGTAGTATATATGGTTGGGACGATGGTGGCTCACGGCCATCTTGCTCCGGAGGAACCAGTGAGACGCCAGAACTGAGGACCACAGGGCCGTGGTCACAACTTCAACACCCAGCCCTGCCACTGTCGAAGGGACCTAGACAGACGATGATGCCACCAAGACAGTTAAGGGTAACTATAATCCCAGTAGGGTGCCTGAGGTTATGCAGGATTAGGGTCCTCGGCATAAATACTTAAGACTCCTCAAGTTACGAGCACTCTATAGCTGTCTGTGTTGTAATTGAGTTAAACGTCTTAACCATTATTGATGATTAACGCTATAAAGTAAAGAGTAAAGTATTGTACTAGCCAAGGGCTATTTGTATTGCTAGGTGTAAATCTAGCTGTGATAGATAAAACCTACAGAAGCAGTAAGACTGCTTTATCAGCTAGCTACTGACATCCCCCTTCTTTGTGTGGCCTGATTCATCCACAGAACAGGTCACAGCAGCAGGCTCCTCGGAGCAGTTCTTTTCTGCTCAGTTTCTAAGCTGTCCAGCTGACTGCCAAATTTCTGCAGTTAATGTTGTCTACAAGACAGTCTGCTGATCTCTACGCACCAGTTATACTCCTGTGAAGTCACCCCACTAACTGACAGGGAGTCAATGTTGTTATGCCTGCACCTGTTGCATAGCTGTTTCTTTTCAGGGATCGTCCTCACTCAACTGATGCCTACTCATGCAAATAATTCACTATTTAGGCAGCTAAGTTACCCTGCCCTTCAGGCATTCTGTGCACAGGCAGGTATATGAGCGGTTTATCAATAAACCCAGGTACTCATTTCCTCCAATTTTTTACCTCTTCGCCAAACCTTTTACCTTCCCAATCCAATGCCCCCTCAGGCTCAGGCACAATCATAATCCCTAAGCCCTTCAGTCACGCAATTAGTGCACACTGGAAACTGCTCTCTACCCAAGTTTGGGTGTCTTGCTACCAACAATACTGCCACTTCTCTGGGCACCGCTGGAGCTGAAAGCAAGGCCCACTACGAAACCTACTTGAAGCAGACTTGGGTTCTCTGGGCAGTAAGCATAGTGATGCTTCCCACCTTCCTTAGGCCCATTACACATGGATGCAGATTGTCTACCCTTCGTGACCTGCATGCAGAGAGGATTACCTGTAGTAAAATGTCTGTGTTCATATGCATGTGTATAATCTGCAAGCATAGGAGCCATCCCTGCAGCCTGTACCCCTGCAGATGGTTATAGCTTACACATGATGCAGGATGTACGGCATTGAGTACTGCTGCACATGCCAGACAGTCATATCCTTGTGGTATGTGCACATCTCTACAGCCATGAGTATCAACACAGAATTATTAACACCACCAGTGCAGTCATGGCCCTGTATATACGATGCATTGAACGCGAAGAGTAGAAAAAAATGGGATAAGAGACTGATGGCTTGGCAGGAAATATGTTGTTTCATGGTAGGATGAGGCAACAAAAAATGAAATACCTAAGTAAGTGATTGCTTATATTTACCTGAGAAATAGTTGAGGTATATATACATAGTGTATGCGTGTGTGCTATGTATGTGTGCTGTGTGTCTGTATGTATGTATCTATTAATGTATGGAAGCGTGACGTCAGTTTGACTGATGACGATGTCATTGTCGGACAAGGTTCTATTGTGCTGGTTAGACACACTGGTTATCTAACTATCTAACTGGATTGACTTATTAGTTGTTGACTGGTCCATAAGCTGGTGTGTGTGGCATGGTGGAATGGCACAAAATCAGGTGTGGGCTTGCGCTTAGCAGTTTTCCACACTACTGGTATAGACACACACACATACTGGTTTACCTGCATGGGCCGTGGCCCGGGGTAGCTCCCTACTTTGCCGCTGTTGTTGCTGGTGCCAACTGGAACTTTGGCCTTATCCTTGGGCGAAGGTAGTGCTGCAGCTGATGGTGTTGGTTGGTGCCCGTGGAGGGCTACTGGTCCTGGTGGATCTGAACCGCAGGTTGGCTTTTCCCAGTGGTACTGGAAGTCCTTGGCAAAGTCTCTTGACGATCGGTTGCAGCTCACCGGCGGTCTAGTAGATTGGCTGACAGAGGGAGCTAAAGGAAACTGGGAGGTGAAACCTCTCCAGTTGGCTAGCAGCTCGAGCTGATATAAAAAATGATAATATGAATGAAGAAATGAATGAAATTATATATCAACAAAATTTTTTTAAGAAATACCTAAAGAGAAATTTCAGAAAGAATGCAAAATACTCTTTAAAACAAAACACAGAAATAATATGAATAATGTAATACTAGAAGTTAGCCCAAGAATATGGAAGCAAGTGGAGATAAGACAGAAAACATATAGCGAATGGAAGCTGCGCAATGCAAAGGAATTTACTGTCCGCACGCCACCTCTGTACAAAGAAAACATTCACTCAACTCAAGGCAGCGGGGTCGCTAATGGTGAATCTGGATTTCCTTGTTCACTACTTGAACTGCATGCGCCTGATGGACTGGAGGAATCACTACTGTCTTCAAGACATACAACGATACTGTCAATTACATATGAAACAATACCGTCCTTTTCCCAGTATTCAGTCTCAAACTTCTGTACGTGACCGCAGTATCCTTCCCAGTCGGTCTTGGTTACACTGTCTATCGCTTTAATAGTAATCTCTTGGAGCTTCTAAAGAGATAAATCACCAGTCACATTTCCTTCGCGCACTACCCACTTAACCTTCGCCCAAGCGAGCTCAATAGCGTTCAGGTCGCACATGTATGGGGGAAGCCAGACCACGGTATGTCCCAAAGATGTCAGATGTGTGTCGAATTTGTACACATTCTCTTTAGGTTACGCGTGTTCCGCCAATTTTTTAAGGTTCCTCTTTCTGCATCATGTGTAACAAGTTATGCCTTTGTTCATTAACCATGTTAACATATCTGCTTTCACAGAGTATTTTTTAGGTTGCTTGTAAATCTGTGTGCAATGATACGGTGCATTATCTAACACTAATATAGATAACTGCGGGAGGTTAGAAGAAGCTTTTTGGTAACCCACTTTATGAAATTAACACTGTTAATTTGGCTGTGATAGTTGCCACTGGCAGTGCCGGCTTTATTGACTAGGAGAGCATTTTCGATAAATCCGTTAATACCCCCAGTGTGTACTACAATTAATCAGACACCCGAATTCACATTAGCTTGTATGCCAAACACTTCTTCATGCTGCCAACATTTACCAAAATTAAATTACCGTCTATCCATGTCTCGTCTATGTAGATAATTTGTTTCTCACTTTGTCTGTGCTGTTTCATTGCAACTAGATAGTCGTGGCACCAAGATATGATGTGAGGTCTCTCAATTAGTACCTTCCTGTGGCTTTAAGATTTTTTCCACTCAAAACCTAGCTGTTTTACCACCTTACGCAACAAAGTATGCGACAACGGAAAGTCTATTTTCTCCTTAACCACGGGTAGTCATTTTGCAGTGGTAGGGACACGTTTTTCAGAATATAAAAATCCTGAACCGTCAGCCAAATTACACATAGATCAAAGTCATCAATATTCACGACAGTATGTTTCGGCCTAGTTTTCCATTGTTTACCTGGGGTGTGCAAGCTACCGCCCTCCTCACTATTATCTGGTTCTTTCTGTTCTTTCCGTATATTTATAATTAACGTCTGCAACATTCCAGTGTATTCTGCAGCTCTTACTGTCACCTGATTTACTGTGAAAGCATAAAGTTCTTGTTTCGCCTTTTCATCACACTTTGTAATCATATTACTTATGATTCTCCAGCCCTCAGAATGCACGATGGTGTTTTTCTTCCGGACAGACATAACACTCGCAGCGGCAATGTTCATGACACTTCGGAGCTAAATATGTTACTGCGGAGAGTACATGCATGACAAAGCTCCCCACTCCCCGCTGTGACTCACTGTCTTGCCTTCTCCTTTCCTCACACCCCACAGTTTCAGAGGTGGCACACGGACAGTATGTCACCTATGCAATGTGTGAAATGATTTATGTAAGGACATACAATTAAATGGTGCAAAGAAGATAGTTTTGGTAGAAACTGCTTAGAAGTTGGCCATACTGAAAGGGAATGTAGAAAAGAGGTGTATCAATTGAGAGAGAGAGGGAGATGGAGAGGGGGAGGAGGAGAGGGAGAGAGGGGATAGAGGGGAGAGGGAGGAGGAGGGGGAGAGGGGAGGAGGGAGGGGGAGAGGAGGGAGGGGGGAGAGAGGGAGGGGGAGAGGAGGAGGGAGAGAGAGAGGAGAGGGGAGAGGAGGGAGGAGAGAGGGGGAGAGAGGAGAGGGGGAGAGGGGGGAGATTGTGTGTGTCTGTCATGCATGTGTGCGTGTGTAATGTGGTGTTTGTGTGAAGGAAATTATCAGGATATAATGAAAATTGGCCTGTGGTAAATTATAGGATTTACAACAAGAAGTTTATAAATATGATGATGAATATATACAGAAAATATATATGGTACTCAAGACTCTTAATAATGATTTATTAGATTAGGTATTGGGTAATGGGGGGACAGGGTAACTGATTGTCGTGCAGGGAGGATGGTAGGGCATCTAGGTAAATAGGCAAGTGCCTCTGTAGCGCCACGCTTGCTGGCTAGGCTGGCATGGAACAGTGAATGAAAGCCCTGTTTTCATGGGGGGAAATAGAATAATTGGTGTCTTAACTACAAAATATTTTTATATAGGTTTCTGGTTCATGGTTTTGATTAGTTTAATTGTTTTATGTAAATAATTTTAATGTATTTAATAATTTTAACGAAACCTCTCAAATTTATTGATTTATGATTTTAAAGTATTATGTTTGTAATTAAATGTTACTAAAAAAATTGTAACGGGAGGGCGATCAGGGTCGAGGTGACAGCCTCCATGTTGGCTCCCTGCAAGCAACTGAACAGAGGTTCAGGCTAATGGTTACCTCTCCCTCCTGATGGAATCATCAAGCCATAAAAGGAAATTGATAAATTTTAATAATTTATATAAAAATTCATTTCATCGTTGGATTTTAATGAACATAATTTTATATTTGATTTTATAAATATTTTTGATAATTTAAATTAATAAAATGCCCCTTGGCAGTCAAGCATTTATAACTTAAAGAGTATAATGTATTTTAAATTATGGAGGAGAGATAGTAAGACAATGAATTTTAATTAGACAGGTAGACCTGGAAGACCATACAGACTATGAGGGTCCCAGTTTTATCTATTGTATTATGGGGATAGACTGCTCAGAGCAGTTGGCATTGGGTAGCAGTTCAATCGGCTAGGCTCAGAGACAGTAGCTGCCCTCTTAGCTCTCAACTTTGCACCACTCCTATGGGTGAAGCGCATAGAGGAAGAAAATAAGGTCTACCACACTATGAAAGAGCAGGCGAAAAAAATCCCTAGCTAGGTGAGAAGCCAGTCGTGGCTAGGCCACCCATATCCAGACCAGTTTTTCTGAACGGCAAAAGTAACAACGCAGTGGATGGAGCACTGGGCTGATTGATCAAGATGTCTACTTGCATCGTGAGTGTGGTCCTGAAAGGCTGCCAGAACTAGTCTTATCACACCAACCAGCATAATTAACGTGGTGGATGGAGTGAATTGGCTGGGCTGGATGACTAGCCGCCTTGTGGATTGAGTTTCTAGTGGTTAGGGTTCTACCGTATATGTGCACCAGGTACCTGTGTGTACCTGGTCCACAGTATGGGTGGCCGTCTAATGTGTGTGTTTTGTGACGTACGTATGTGCGCTTGGTTATGGGAGCCTGCAGTCCTACTCTAGGTTCCGCAAAAAGGGTTTCACTGACACAGTCTCCTGCTTTTCCTTAGTAGGACGACGATTACTTGGGATTGAAGTCACAGTCACCCTGGAAATAAGTACCCGGAGATTAGGTAACTGTATCAGCAGTTAATTTTCAGTGGTCCCAGCAAAATTCCTATATAAATAATGATACAATTACTCACTTTTATCCTTTATTGGATATTGCATTGACCAAAATATCTTTCGGTTCCGTCACTTCTCCCCTTTCACACCTGTCAAGAGGGGAAGCGGTTACCTAGCAATCAGCGTGGTGACTTAGCGTCTGCTCTCTCAGCCGCATACCTACCTTCCACTCCTTACATGCCTTTGGCAGGGGAAGCTGTTGTAGAGTAAAAGAAAAAGCAAGCCCTCCCTCTCCCTTTCCATCCAAATAGATCGCAAAGAAAAATACCTAAGCATTTAGTCCACAATTGATGACAATTGCGAAATATATCATGCATATCACAGAATTCCCCGACATTTAGCTAACTTGTTTGAAATTCCCTGATTTCCCTGACAGTTTTCAAATTCCCTGATATTTCCCTGCTTTCCAGGTTTTCCAGACCTGTGGTAACCCTGTCATGACAGCAAAAATCAGAAAATCAGGCGAAAATCCATGTCATCACATAATATAAAATGTCTGCTGGAATATCTCCTCCCAGAAAAGATCATAAAACTTGCCTTCGGGTACAATTAAAACTTAATGCAAAATATTAAGCAGCAAGGAGAAAGAAAAGTATTTTTAAGAGCAAAATAAAATATCTGAAATTACTTCAAACAGTTTAAATAAACACAAAACTTAATTAAAACTTTAAAAGGCTGTCCTAACATTAAAAGTACAATAATGATATTTCCATTTTAACTGATTAGGTATGTTATTTACAACATTAATCCACTATATAGCACAGTATGCAAATTTTGCAGTGAATGTTTAACTGGTTAGGTGAGAGGGTAGCATACAGAAGTTAGATTACTCCGATGAAAGGAAAGCCTCAACCTAAATACATATTAAAACAAGCAAGCATCCAGTACAATGAAAATAAGAGAAAATTGAAGTACACAACTAGTGTAGCTTATTATGTCAACAATCTCGTGTCACTTGTGCACACACACTAATAGTATGACTTATTTTTTTTACATTTTTTCAGCATGCATTGTTTTTGTTATATTTTTTCTTTCTGATTGGGTTTTAGCACTTCTGAGTAATTCATTTAAGCTTTGGCAAATATTCAATTCACTGGAATGTTTAACCAGGTTACATAAATGAATGTATTTTATACACATAGAGGAATGTTACAAAGTTGTGATACATAAATGGACGTGGTCTGTAAATAATTACCAGGCATGAACTTCGTTCCGGGCCAGAAACAAATTTCCTGCATCCAAAACTCGCCTTTTACATGTAAACAACATAAAGATTTCAGAATGGCCATTCCATTACAATTTCACTTCATCAGCCAACAAAAAACCACACATAATGAAATATATTTACGACTGAAGAAAAAAAAAATGTTTATCACAATTCTGTCACTAATCTAGAGAAGTTGAAAGTACATGTACAAACTTTATTTGATAACCATAAGTAATTTTAACCTGAAGAAAAAAATTAACACTAGAGATCAAGCAGTCGTCAATTTTGCCAACTCCAAAGTCATAGTTACTCCGCAAGCACATCTGAATACAAATGACTCACGTCTTCAATTTTGCCAACTTTGAAGTTGCAACCGCCCACCACCACATCTGAATACAAATCACATTTTAATTATGGATTTCAAATTTAGACACTGTTATTGTAAAAGAGTAAAATCTGATGAAAACTGACACTACTACGAGCACTGAGCAAATTAACAAATACAGGGAATAAAGTTCAGAAGAAAAAATTGAATCTGCTCGGGCTGAAGTTTTTCTTCACGGAATAAACATTCAAAGAGACTGCCTACGCCCAGTATTTTTTACTGATCAGACAGCAAGAAGATAAATATTTTTTAGAGATCCTCGATACCATGATACTTTATAGTATCAAGTATCGCATGAGAATATCCAAAAGTATCAAATTTTAAAACACATTCTCTCATGCCATAATTGAGGTACAAGCCTACCATAACTTTTGGAATTTGTGCGATAATTCTGAAAATCATACTGTAACTTTCAGTGTGTGTACAGTAATTTTGAAAAGTGTACCATAATAATATACCATATTTTATTCATAGCATAATATTCACAGAGCTGCGAGCACGAGTTGTTTTTAGGTAATCCATACATACCACAATACATTTTTGACATTTGCTTTTATGATACATAATTGAGATACAATAAAAACTGGTTGAAAGTTGCAAGCGAGCACCAATAGGCGTGAGTAACTTGAGTAGTAACTGTACATCCAATACATACCACAATTATATGCCGCACCAAAATTTTTCATTTAATTCATTTTAATCCCATAAATACCTTTTATTGTACATATTTCAGGTACAATAAAAGCAAGTATAGAGTTGAGAGTGATCGCCGACAGGCATAAAAGAGTAAGTTGAGTAGTTACTGTACACCATAATTATTATAATACCATAATTACCATAAATACCATAATTATCTGATGCAACTGAATTATTAAATATTCACAAAAATTAATACCATAATCATCTGATACACCTGTCATAGTCTAGCCTGCATATTCCGTGGGCTAGGCTACGTCGGAAATTTCAGATAATTACGACATTTATTTAACTTTACAGTAATTTCCTTGAAGTCCCAAAATAAAATTTAAAAAACTGCAAAATCGCAAAATAAGTGTGTACTGAGCTATCATTTTCCTCAAATTTTTATTACAGCTTTTACTGTGGAAACATGATTCTATAAAATTGAAGGAGACAGTGTTTGGGCTCGAGAACAATGTGGACTTTATTTTAACGAAAATCATTTCGAGTTGCGACTTACCGACATGAAAACGAAGCGGAACTGGTCTTGTAGATTCCGGCAGCGCCGCTCCAGGCCGATGGTACCACCATCAACAGTGCTGCCACAATGTGGCAGGAAATTTAAACGAGTTTAAATGGACCCATGGCCCAAACATTCCTGCCCTCCTTGAAGGGTCCACACTTCAACACTAATTACTCCTGTTAACAGTATACAAAAAATATAAAACAGAACAATCAATATTTACACAAACAGATTCTATATACACAGATGAATTTCTTGGTCTTGCACTAGTTGAGAGGAAGAGGACACAACTTAACAGCTGGCCTGGTGAAAGTGCCTTGCTGGGTACTAGCCTCAGCGACGCGCACAACACCGTCTGCCCCAAGGCGGATCTTTACTATTCTATCAAGCTTCCAACACAAGGGGGCAAAGTTTTGGTCTTTTACCAAAACCAAGCTGCCTTCAGCTATGTTGTCTTCTCCACTGGTCCACTTAACTTTGGGCTGAAGATGATGGAGATACTCCACATGCCACCGCTTCGAAAACGACTGGTGGATCTGTTGTAGGAGTGACCACCTAGTCAACCTGTTGACTGGAGTGGACAACATGTCAAGTTCAGGCAATATCTGTGCTGGACCCATTGTAAGAAAGTGACTGGGAGTTAGTACAGAGAAGTCATTAGGGCCACTCGACAATGTGCACAAAGGTCTTGAATTGAGTGTTGCCTCAATCTGGGCTAAAATAGTGCTCAGTTCTTCATATGTCAGCAACTTGGTACCCACAACTTTCTTGAGAATGGACTTGACCGATTTGATACCTGCCTCCCAAAGTCCACCGAAGTGAGGAGCTGCTGGAGGGTTGAAGTGCCAGGTAATCTTATGCTCTGCTAAACTGCCTACAATCTGCTTGTGAGTGTCGCTACCAGTAAGAAATTTTTGAACTTCCAGCTGATGGCTGGCTCCAACAAAGTTAGTGCCCCAGTCACTGTAAATGTTGGCACATTGTCCACATTGAGCGATGAACCTCCTAAAGGCTGCCAGAAATGCCTCTGTTTATAAATCTGAAACAAGCTCCAGATGTATGGTCTTTGTTGCAAAACACACAAACAGGCATATGTATGCCTGCAGCACACGAGGCTTTCTAAGTCTAGCCATGGTGATGGAGATGGGACCTCCATAATCGACACCAGTGTTCATAAATGGCTTGGCTTGGCGCACCCTTTCAGCTGGAAGACATCCCGTGATTGGTGTGAGGGGTTTGGGATGGGTTCAAAAGCAGCGTATACATTTATGAAGGCAGCTGCGAATGAGATTCCTGGCGCCAAGCACCCAAGATTCTCTTTGAAACAGTGACTGCAGCATCTGGGACCCTGGGTAAAAAAAAAAAAAAACTTTAAATGATGTTCATCAATCAGCAGCACTGCAAGACAATTTTTTTTGGAGAAGGATCAGGTGTTTCTCTTTGAATTGCAATTCAGCCCTTTGCAGTCGACCACCTACCCTCATGATGCCTTCAGAATCTACAAAAGGAACCAGCTTCTGGATGAATAGAGAATAAGGTTGGCACCTGGCAATACGAGCAAACTCTTCAGCAAATCCTATTTACGAGATCTTGATTAGGTTATTCAGAGCCCTTTGCATCTCATCCAACTGAACTAGGACCTATGGTAGGTGACCCACCTGCACTAACTGCCTGCCCAAATCTGCAACACAGTGCGACTTCGTTTTACATTATTTAATTTTTACTCTTTCCATTAAGTCTAGGAATGGTAACTGTGTCAAGGTGGCCTGCAGCACAATAATTCGACGCTCTTCGTTGCAGGTGGGGCTAAAATCATAACGTGTACTCAGTGGCCAATGCTTCTTATCTTCACAGAGCCAGGCAGGTCCTGACCACCACAGGGAATGTGCGACAAGCTGGGCAGGGGTAAGGCCAAGAGAAGCACAATTTGCTGGATTCTTCGGAACATGATGCCACCAATCGACAGAGGTGCAGCTCTAAATTTCTCTTACCCTGTTCCCGACGAAGATTTTCCACAAATGTGGTGAAGCCCTAATCCACGAAAGTGCAACTGAGGAGTCAGTCCAAGCATATGCCTCATCCAGGGGCAAAATTGATGAGTACTTATTCAACACTAAGCGCAAGCACCGAGCCATAAGCAGCAGCGCAGAGCTCAAGGCGAGGAATTGTTACTGTTTTGAGAGGAGCCACCTTAGATTTAGCAAGCAGCAAATGGATGATGACCACACTCATGGAAGACAATTGTTGAACATACATTACAGCTTCATACTCCTTTTCTGAGCTGTCGGAGAAATCATGTAGTTCAAAGGTGGAGTCTGCACTGTTAAGGGTGATACAGCGAGGAATGGTTATTTTGGAACAGCATGACAACTCATTTCAAATGGTTTCCTACTTCGCAATGATGTCAGGAGGAGACCGGCAGTCCCAGTCAACCCTTGCCAGCCACAGCTGTTGTATGAAATGTTTGACTAAGAGATTCAATGGTGACAACCATCCCAGTGGATCAAAAACCCGAGCTATGTCCGAAAGAATTTCACGTTTTGTCAGAATCAGGGGGTCTCAGTTGAATATCATAACCGAAAGTGTCTGAGCTGGGGTTCCATATTGACATATTGGTCTTTATCAAAAGAGTAGTACATACCCCAGAGTTGCACATCCTCTGGACACAAGCCTTCCTGCACAGCAGGGTAGTTACTGGTGAACTTGCGAATCTGAAACCCACCTCACGAGAGCAACTGTTGTAGTTCCTGTCTCAGATTCACAGCAGAAGTGACATTGTTGGTTCCCATGACTATATCATCGACATAACTGTCAGACAACAAAACACTTGCAGCACTCGCATAGACTTTCTTCTCATCTTCTGCTAGCTGATACAAAGCTCTGCAAGCGAGAAATGGGGCCGAGCTAACACTGTATGTAACAGTGTTAAGACGGTACACTTGGAGAGGCTGATCTTCAGACTGTCTCCAAAGGATGTGCTGGTAATTCCTATGTGCATCAGCGACCAGACTTTGACGGTACATTTGTTTTATATTACCTGTAAATAAGATCATTGGAATTCGAAACTGAAGCAACACTTCTACTATGTCCCTTTGATGCTTGGGTCCAGTGAACAATACTTCATTCAAAGACAAACCAGAACTGGCCTTCGCAGATGCATCAAACACGACACATATTTTGGTGGTGGTACTATCAAGTTTGTGCATACAGTGATGTGGGATGTAATAGGAGTGACAGGAATTCACGAGTTAATATAATCTTGCATAAATGAAACATACCATGCCTTGAGATCTGGCTGGCGTTTAAAACGACGCTCGAGTGAATGGAAACGACGAAGTACTGTGGAGCAGGAGTCGCCTAGGTCAGTGTCTGGGCTCTTGATGGGCAGTACAACACTGTAGCGAACATTTTCATCATGAGCATAGCCTTCTGCAAACAACTTTTCACAGAGGACATCATCTAATGATGGTGTTCGTTTATAAGGAGGCAGATCTTCTAGTTTCCAAAGTCGTTCCACCACAGTGTCCAGTGATGGGATTAACAAACCGGAAGCCGCAAAGAATGAGGAAATATATGATGATTGCAAATGAGGCAACCTGCTGTCGACCTTTCCCATACGATCCAGCCAAAGTGCATATCCAGGGTGTTTATTATAAGCTTGTCAAAATGGAGCTCCTGATTGTGAAATAACGATTCATGTCATATTTCTGGGTTTTGGTATTCTAAGTTAAAGATGACTTCTTGATTCTCATGAGAAAATGATTGAGAGCACTCGACTAGCTATCGAGTGCTCTCAATCGTTTTTTCATATGTTGTCGAAAGCCGCTTCCCCATTGGGAAGTGGAAATTCAACATGGCGGGTGAGAAGCGTGGTGGCCGTATTTATTGCATATCTTATGGATTCATACTTCTTAAACATAACATATAACATACTTAAGGTTACAATATATGTGGAATATTATAATATACATCTATTTGTATCCACACATGTTTGGGAGTCTGAGATTATAGTTCTGTATCGTGAGTTAATTATGTAGTGTAGCAATGGCAGAGAGGTTATGTGTTTATACCAGCATCATGTTGGTGTTGTCAAAATAATGAATTGGTAGTTAATTATTTGTGTATTTGCTTTCTTCAAGCATTGTTGGTCGTAGTGCATTTTCTTGAGTGAAATGTGTAAGAGTAATCGGCGCGTGTATACTGCTTCGTAAAACTGCTAGTTATTTTTCTTAAACGCCGCCTACAATGATTTGAATATAATTTACGTGGTTAAGTTTGTTAGTTTCAGGACAACGTGCTCAGTGTTGATTTTACTGAATAATTCTGCAAATAATTTATTTAATGCTACTGACGAACAAATGTGATTTTAGTGAAGTATACATGCAAGGATTAACCTAGAAAAACACGTGTTCAAGAGATAGCAGTGTTTACAAATGGTAAGTTTGCGTGTTTTGTAAATAACGTACTCGTAAAAAATTACTATAATTATTGCAATGCACGTGGCCTAATAGAGCAGCACTTTCCACACTGTTGTAGTGTGTGAATATTATTTGTCTATATCGTAAATGCGAGTGTAAGGTTAACTTTGGATAATGTGCGTATGTATACTGCTGCATCTGTACAAATACAAACAGCGACATATGTATTGAGTTTTGTTTTTCATTAAAGTTACAATAATGTAAATGTTTTTTTTTTTCCATACAAGCAAAATTTACCACTGCTCCATCAAAACAATATGCAACTCAAAATGCCACAGACTCGTAAGAGCATTAAAACAATGTTGTCTCATGAAAGACGTTATAAACTAAAGCGCCTCCCCCCCCCCCCAACACCTCATACCTACGTGCAATAATACAATTAATTAAATGGGCAGCTTCTATCATTTTATAAATAGACTAAAGTCTTTGTGTACGAAGCACGTCACTTCACTAGTAATGGTAATTCCTGCAACAAATCAATTACACACTGTATTATGTAAGATTTGTTATTTAGACCTAACGTAATTTTCTAAGCAAACTTTACAGTTGTATTTATTAAAATTACATTTTACGTATTGCCTTCTATACATTTTGTTACATAAATCACAGTGAACGTTATTTAAAAGGACTGTTAGAGGGAAGATGGAATACTATGTAACGAATTATCTCATCTTTTAACAGTCATTTTTATACTTGATACAGTATGTTCCTTTAAAATTAGTATTTTCAACAGTCAATCTGTGTGTATAACAAATAACCATTGACAGTGTCACCATTTTCCTTGCCAAGCATCTACAATGAGATCGTAGCCATATTGAGAAATTTCACTCTAAATATCCCACGTTACGTTTTAATAAATGGAATAGTATTTGTTTTAAATCAGATAATTTAAAAATAATAGATACATATATGTGCACTTTTATGCGTTAACTAACCACATAAAACGCACAGTTTACAAAAATAGCTTTACTTTAATCCTACGTTATTGCAGGCACAGCATGTGTTTGCATTCGTCATGTTGCCCGCCTGAACATCAGCAAGGAGGGGAAGCAAATTGTGGTGGAGTGGTCGGTAAAACCCGAGGATTGCTGAGGTAGTGAGGTCTCGAACCAATAATGCACTTAGAATAGCTATTTGGGCACATTTTGCTCCCAATCGTTTCAAACGGCTTGTCTCGATTGGCAGGAAGCTGACTGTCGAGATCGACATCGACATCTGCCAATAGACTCCCCCAGAAACTTAGAATAAAGGCCCAGAGCTACTTCACACTTGCTTCCTTTCAATACGTAGGGAAAAAGCTCTGCACCCAGCAGCATGTCAATCGACCATGGAGTTGCAAAGGCTGGGTCTGTAAACTGCAGATGGGCAAGATGGCTCCAGACTTGGGGGTCCACAGGTGCGGATGGGAGGTGTCCTGTTATGCGAGGTAACACTAAAGCATCTATTGAAAATACTGTCCCTGTCTGTCCACAAGGCTTTAGCACACAAGATACCACACCACGAGCAATGTTAAGTGGTGCCTGAGAGAGCCCCTGAAGTGACTGAGTTTTCTTCCTGCGAGGAATACCCAAGCGAGATGAGCAATTTTCAAAGATGAAATTGGCTTGACTACCAGAGTCCAATAACACTCTGATGGGTTGGAAGGCCCCTGACACATCTTGTACATCAATTACAGCAGTTGAAAGCAAAACCACAGCACTGCTGGGTGTCTTCGAAAATGAGGAGCACACAGTCACAGTAGAACTTGTATCACCACTCGAGCTGCTATCTTGCACATCTACATATTGTCCCGATCCATCCGAGACTCCTCTTGAGTGGGTGGTTCCAGAAAGTGCAGCAGGGAATGATGCTGTGACTTGCAGTGATGACACGAGACTTCTGAGGGACAGTTACTGCACTGGTGCGAGGACTGCAAACAGTTCAAACATAGTTTGAGTTCCTCGTGTGGCTTCTGTTGAAAATGGGGGCACTTGTACAACAAATGTGCTGTGTTGCACAAGCTGCAAGAAGGGGTAGGTTTCACCATAAAGACACTGGATGAATGGTAACCTTTAGCCAATTTATGATCTGCTGAAACCTGCACAGGTTTGATCTTTGAGAGTGCTAGTCTAGATATTGATGCAACTGCTTCCGTAGCAATGCAATGTTTTCTAAAAACTGCGACTTGCAAGTGGGGAGCTCAGCGTCTGTGGAGGCCATCTCCCACTGTGTTTGAAGTGGAGCATCCAGTTTCCTGCAAAATATGTGCAGTAAAATTAAGTCCCAGTGCTGCACAGGAACCTTCAGAGATTCCAGTGCTGCCACATTCTCTGTTACAACTGTCAGCATCTGACACAGTGAGGTGGGCGATTCAGAGGATACTGTGGGTGCTTCCAGCAGAGCTTCCACATACAAAGAAATTATTAATCTTTTGTTTGAATATTGCTCAGAAAACAACTTCCATGCAAGTCAAAATTTTAACCTGACATAGGTAATGCCTGAATCGTACTTAATGACTCACCATTAAGGGACAACTTTAAATAGGACAATCTTTTGACTAGTTAGGTTGGGGTGATCAGCTACAAGAGCACTGAACAAGTTAGAGAAGTTCACTTAGTCTTTCGCACATCCACTGAATTGTGGCAAGGAGATCTTGGGAAGTGATACATTTACCTTCCATGTGCTGGTAGTTACTGCCTATGCTGCCTCCGACTTGCTCGCAAGAGATTCTACCATTGCCATAACATTGTAGTATTGTTTAGTATTGATCTTTGAAGTTCAGCATGCAGGCTGCATGTGCATTTTTATCGAATGGTTAGTTGTTCTGCTGCCATTTCTACAGTAATGTACGCTTGATTTAAAGTTACGTTTTATTTTCGGCAAATCATGCATGGTTGCATGGAATAAATTCCTTTTGAAGGGATCTGTACCAACACACTTGGAGAGGCCAACCACGCGCTTGAGGCGTCCTTCGGCCAATTATAGACACAGTATTGCTGCTTGAGCATCACCCATGATTAAACTTGCTGCGATAAGCAATAACATGTCCCCAAAATACGTATCGCAACACAAGAGTTGTGTGTTCATGTACATAGCACAGCACAAAGAGATATATAAAAACACCTGGCAGGAAAAATACATAACCTAACAAAAACACGTGATCGTGGCACCAATCTTCTAACAGTAAAAGGCCGATAACATCAAGTGATAAGAATACACGTACCATTCATGTTAAGAGTGAAATATGAAAAATAAAAACGAGTAAAAACACATAACCAAATCCAGAACATAGGAACTGTCGAAGCCAAGTAACACACGCCTTCACACGCACACAAACACGATATGCCAAGTCAACAAACTGCGCTAATGTTCACTGTTTGTCATATTACACAACCCAAGTGTGAGTTGTAAAGTTCATTGCCGATAACCACACTTTTCCATCACCCATGTGCTTGCTATGCAAAGTGAAATCACAACAGATATACGAGCCCACAACGAACATAACAAACATTGAATACACACACTGGTGCATATCTGACCCAAAAGGACCAAATGTTTGGGCTCGAGAACAATGTGGACTGTATTTTAACGAAAAACATTTCAAGCTGCGACTTACTGACACAAAAACAAAGCCGAACTGGTATTGTAGATTCTGGCAGTGCCGCTTTAGGGAGATGGCGCCACCATCAACAGTGTTGTCACAATGTGGCGGGAAATTTAAATGAGTTCAAACGGACCCATGGCCAAAACATGGTGTATCATTGGTTAAGGACGTTTGGGTTAAAAGCTGTCCAGCATTTGTTTCCAGTGTAATGTGAGTTTTTATATAGTTTCAGTGTGTGTCAATGACACTAGTAAATGAGCAATTTTCTTGACCAAATAGTTTTTTTGTTCATGGCAATTTTAATTTGTATCGAGTATCGTGAGAATATTTTGGTATCGGGAAAATGTAGTATCGACCCATCCCTAATATTTTTAAAATTTAACAATGAAATATGTTTGCACCAATGCTACGTAAAAAGGTAATTGTAAATGTGCTACATAAAAAAATAACCACGACTGGAGTATAACAATTAATGTGAAATGCAGTTCCCTTGTGCTTGTAACTTGATCCACACTCATGGAAAAAATGACAAAACTAGATAGAAGTTTCACGTTACATTGTACACATTGATCACAAATGTGAACTTAAACGTGTTACATAAAGAATGATTAGGGCTAGTAACTTATTATAGACACCTGCATGTATTACCATAGAACATATATCAGCACTAAATTAATGCTCCATAAAGAGACAAACAACAACTTTTTGGGTGTCCATCTTGTTTCTATTTACACAAAATATGTATTAGACTGTCCTCTATTTATTGAAGAGTGGTCACTATATGGCAAAAACCAGCAACCCAACTTTGTAAATACAGTGGTCCCGGCAAAACTCCTACTATACAAATATTAATAACGCTACCAGCTTTTATTGCTTATCTGATATTGCATCAATCAAAATATCTTTTAGTATCATCACCTAAGAATTTCCACAACAATCGTTTTTGAGCAGGTAGTTTATGCAAGCATCTAGTAACTGAATATGAAATACGTCACATGCACTGCCATTTATCACTGTTCCGAGGCACGTGGTCTTCCCAACACGCCTGCAGCACGGTGTGAGTCTGGCTTGCTTACTCCCTTTACATATCTAATGAGAAGGGAAGTGATTACCTTTCATCTGCTTCAATCTCTCCCAGCTGCACACCTATCTTCCTCCCCTTGCCAATAAGAGGGGAAGCTGTTGTCCACCAAAAAAAGTGAGACCTCTCTCTCTTGGCCACGCGCACTTGCCTCCACGCGCCTGGCGGCAGAGCAAATAAAGTGTGCCTATCGATAGTAGAAAACTAGTCAAGATTATTCATTGCTCAAAATAGTTCTACCTATTATTACTGGTATTTCAAAACAAATGGTTTCACAAGAAAATGTTACGTAATACATTTTAACGAGGAATTATTTTCAAAGATGTTTTCTTTTGTGATTAAAGGTAGTTTTTAAAATTAAATATTAATTTAACTCAATGGACAGCATCTTCGCAAAGAAAACAATATGCCCAGAAATATATACTTGACCTCCAGGTGTTGCCAAAAATTGTTTGAACATTGAGCGACTTGCATTACTAAGCACAAAGTTCATTTTCAGTAACTTCCTGCAGGGAAATTATAGGATTTATATTAATTAATTTCAATACACACACATTTTTCGAATGAACTGATATCCTGCAAGAGCCTATCCTACACCTTTTGTAGTCTAATAACATATTAAGTGCAGAGCCCATTCGTGACACACGTAAGTGTATGGGAACATATGAAGAAGTGGTTTGAATGATTAATTATTAAAGACCATAAAGAAAGAAATTTTAATAATCTTATTCAATAATTTGTCTCAAAATTACAAGTTTTCTCTGTAGTGAAATGTAATTAATTACTTTAAAACACAGACATTTGCCATGCATGCAAGGTGTCGCCAACATGTAGCAGCATGGAGTGGTACATCGTTTCACTCCTCCCGCCACTAAAGCTTCACTCTCCTTTTCTCTCACCAGCTGTGAACACACTACAAGTCGATAATCATTCTGCATGCTCTAAAGTGATTGAGAGTGTGCGAGACATTGAAAATTTGGCTTACATTGTGTCTCACGTTTCATTTTTAGAGTGTTTGAAAGTGTTAAGGCGGTTTGCATTCTGTGTCAGATTACAATCAATTATATACAGTAAAACCCCTACATAGTGAACCTCTTTATAACAAAGTCTGTGTCTGGTCGAAACTGTGTATGATGCAATGCATTTTATACTCTATATAACAAATTATTTTTCTCTCTTCAGCACAAAACCTCTCGATAACGACGACTGAAAAGTCTGATTATATTTACTTTCATTTTATATTTCTTTTTACAAAACGCCTACATTTATCACATATTTCAGATAAGAAATAAAATTAACAAAAGCTATAATGTTTGTTAATTACTGTAGAAGCTGTATTGCATTACTCTGTGTATACCAAGTATTTTTGAATTTTCATTACTCACTTAAAATGTAAGAATTTAGAACATTTTTTGTTTACATAATGTGGCTCCAAACAAAATTAGTGGCTATTTTTCTTTGACAATGGTAATTTATTAATAGTGGCCATAATGTTTTCTTGTATGGGTATCAATGCAAAAGAACCAATGCTATTCAAAATTGACTGCATGAAAAGAAAGAAAGAAATAACAAACAAACAAACAAACAAACACACAACACACACCACACACCACACACCCCTCTCTCTCTCTCTCTCTCTCTCTCTCTCTCTCTCTCTCTCTCTCTCTCTGTGTAAATTACCTCTTTATAAAGAACCCCTCTATAACAAACACCCAAATCTTTGGTCCCTCCTTTTTGTTACAGAGGTTTTACCGTACAGTATTTTGAGATGTTATATTCTTTATCCAAATGAGTAGGGATGAAATGTTGTTTAATGTATTATTTACAATAATACTAATACAACAGTAATACCTCTTTTTTTTCTTCAATTCCCTAGCCATACTAATTAATCAAGAACGGAAATTTTTGCACACTAAACGCTGTTTTTGGAGGGCAGCTGTAGGCAAACAGGGCGGAACTGGTGGGGGGGGGGGGGGAGAAAGCTGACCTCCCTCTCACTGATCCCCCATCCTTTCTCTTTGACCCCCCCCCCCTTACCAAAGTGCACCCTCTCACCACTGGGAGGAGTTAGAGGAACAAGAGGGATGTGTTTTCCATTTTGTGGGATGGGGGGTGTATTTTTGCCTTCAAATCGGCCTGGAAGGCACATTTATTGACCAAATTTCTTCAAATTTGGGGGAGGAGTGCCTTTCCATGCCCCACCCTCCCACCCATTGGCAGTTAGGCCCTTAGTAAACCTAAAGCCTAAATCTTAAGTCTAAGTGTTAAGCATTTAGTCGTAAGTCTTAAAATTTAAATCTTACTTTCCCCATAATTGCAACTGCACATTGGGATATGCTAGCGAGTGCAGATAGGCGCGAGTGAGCATGTGCCAAAGTTCCCAGACAACATTGCACGGCAAATACCAATAGTTACCTGCTTCACCTATGGTGGTTCAGCCCGCGGATTCCGTGGGCCGGTCCCCTGGTTAAACTTTATTCACAGATTATGTACAGCTCTCATTATACTCAACACAAAGTCTAATAAGGTTAGAAGTTGTATTTTATTGATGTACATGTCGGAACCCTCATCTACTGAAATCCTGAATTTATGGAAATTTTTTAACAAGAGTCTGAAAACTGGTAGATACAGAGTCCACTGTAACTCAATGATACAGAAGCTTTTAAAACTATTTAGTGCTACTTTCTATATTTCACATTGACTCTATTAAAAAACCTCATTTAGCACAGTTGAACAAATATCTTTGCTTAAAGGGTCAATTACATTGGGCGAGTTTACTAGCGACTAGCCGGCAAATTCACTACTAGCTGCTAGTAAACTCGCCCAAATTAATCAAATTCACTAGCTACCTAGCAGGTAACTCAGCTAGTGCGAGTAAAGTTGAAAGCTTGGCTACTTTTCTCGCTACTTGCTGGCTTGTGGGCTACTTAGCTAGTAAACTAGTTGTGTGTAATCATAGCTGCTAGTGAAATCGCCCCGGTGCCCCGGTGGTTCCTGGTTTGTGTCTACAAAATGTTGACGGAAATAGTTCGCGCGGGAGTCGTTTTATCTCATGCTATAAAAAAGGAGTTACAGAGAAAGAAAAGCAGAAATAGAGGCATAGAAAAGCATGGGTAAAAATATGGATAGAAAGACGTGAGAAATTTGGCGCATTGAGCAATTTACTGAAAAAGTTGAAGGACGAAGATCCTGTGGCGTACCGGAATATTTTGAGATTAGACTGTACCCACTTTGATGATTTACTGCACATTGTAGATGGAATGCTCAAGAAACAAGATACAACAATGGGAACGGCAATCCTAGTAGCCACAAAACTTGGTTACACTACGTTATTTAGCAACTGGTGATTCCTTCAAGTCTCTAGAATACCTGTTTAGAGTTCTGGAACCAACAAATTCAAAATTTTTGCCTGAAGTGCTCTCGGCAATTTCTCATACCCTTCAGCCATTCATTGAGGTGAGTAAAAATTAATTTAGTATGAATTAACAACAGTTTTTTTTGCAAGAATATATTTGCCAAAAATATATTTACAGTATACAGGTACAGTATATATTAGTAAACAGTTTCAATTCAAGTGTAAATTACTGCAGTGGAGTACTTGGTCCAAACGTATTCATCATAACCTTATTCAAAACATCATGATCGTCATTTGAAGAGAGAATGCGAAGCAAGTGAATGGTCAGACGATGGTGAAAATGAAACATCGAAAACCTGTTGTGTGTTTGAATAAACCACATTCTCCAAAGAGGACAGATTGGAACGAATGATACAGTATTGAATTTCCTGCTGTATTAAGATGGCTTGTTGCTGTGGTAGCTGACGAAGCACAGCTGCAACAAAATTTCCCAACTGGTCATATGGCTTCTCCTCAGCTGCATTCTGTGCAATCCTGTCGAATCGGTTAAGAGCGGCTGATATTTCAGAAGGTGGTTGTTCGGATGCTCTGTCTTTTAAACCTTTTCATTGGCGTCGATGGTGGTCTCATTTTTGCGGCCGACTTGTTCTTGAATTGTTCACTTGGGTAGTTGTCGTCGTTGGCTGTCTCAACAGATCCCCTGCAACTATCACTGCCCTCATCTGGCTCTGTTTCTTGACTGTTTTGTGATAGATCCCAGAAATAATACGAACATGTTAGTCATTTTAATTAATTAAAAATATTCATTTATTACTTTGATTGTTTTCATATATCTAAAACAGTTTATGAATGGAAAGAAATTGAAAAGACATTCATCCAGCACTGGAATTTTCCTAGATGATGTGGGGCCATCAACGGGAAACACGTAGTCATTAAAAGACCTCCGTGTTCCGGTTCAGTCTACTTCAATTACAAAAAAACCTATAGTATCATATTATTTGCTATAGTTTATGCCGATTACTGCTTCACTTACATCGATGTTGGTGGAAATGGCCAAGCAAGTGACAGCGCAATATTTAGAGATAGTACTCTGAACACTGCAATGGAAAGCAATACGCTTGGGATGCCTGAATACGCTATTATTAGAGATAATGCTTTCCCTTTATGAACAAATCTACTGAAACCTTACAGTAAAACTGCTCTCAGTGCTGTGAAAAAAACTTTTAATTATCGTCTATCCCGTGCTAGAAGAGTTGTAGAGAATGCTTTTGGCATACTTGTAAGTCGGTTCAGAGTATTTTCAAGACCAACTGAGTTGAAACCCGAAACAACCAATAGTCATTTGGACTGCTTGCAGTCTTCATAATTGGCTATGAAAGACTGCTCCAGGCAACTACTTACCTCAACAAGCAGTAGATAGAGCGGATTTAAACACTGGGAATATTACACCTGGGGTCTGGAGGGAAAATGCTAACGTTCTGCAGCCTATTAATAATCTAGTCAGCAATAATTACAAATATGCTGCTGAGGGTCAGACGAACATATGCTACATACTTAACAGAAGAACATTCTCTGCCTTGGCAATGGGACAAAGTTGGTATAATGGTCTGATTATTTAATTAGTAGAGACCTGAAAAATTAGCAAACGCGATGAAGCGAAAAATAACGTGAATTTTCACATAAAAAACGAAAAAATGTGATTTTTGAGAATTTCAGCTGTAATTCAGGAATTGTACAAAATCCTGTAATATTTTTGAAAATTATTATTGTTTTATGCCACATAGTTGCTTCTTAAGACGTATTTTATGTGTTTTCGGATATTCGAATACGAATGCATACAAATTTGGCCAGTACATCTCTTCGATTTATCATCATACACGGAAACATGTTTACTTTCCAATCTCGTGTATTTATGACCATAGATAACATGATCACAAGAGATGATGTGTCACTTTGAGTGAAAATTCTACTGCACAGCCCTGCAAAAGTTTATTTGTTCATTAGGAAAACACGCAGTTGTAGTGTTAACGTCCACCAAGCACCATGTTATCTATGGAATTCACGCCATGTTTACATTCGTAGTATCGTCACGTTTTAACCAACAATTCTTTATTTTTTACAAAGTGAGCGGTACAGCGGTGAAAAATGTGTTTATATGCATTTACTTACATAGAGTATATTTGTAAATCAATTTATCACGTATTTTAAACTTGTATTCGTCCAGTTAAGACAATTTTTTATCATACTCATTATCTGTAGATATATGCGGTAAAAAATGACACTTTTGAAGAAACAACAGTTTTGCCAGCGTATGCCTAATGAAAAAATCTGTTGTTGAAAGTTTCGATGCTTCAAAAATGTACAGGCAGATTTCTCTTAATTTTTTTTTTATCTTCGTACAAGGCACTTTTATTATTTTTTTAAACAGTGCTTGTATAGTTGTGTATAAATTGTTTACATTATTCTTTTCATGAATCATATACCCTTGGCAGTGCATTGCGAGCGTTTGTTGTTCCAGGTGTCAAGCAGAATACAAAATCATAAGTAAAATCTGAAATTGTTTTCAATGTTGTCTGTTGATAAAGGAAACTAGTGTTTCTGTCTTAAAACCGCAACTGTGTATTTCTCTAGTAATTAGGAATCTTTGCAAGGAAATAACAATTGATAAAAAAACACAGCTTATCAATAGGAATAACACTGCCAATTTCAGGTTTTATGAATAAGGTGACATTTCTCAAATTAGGTATGTCTTTATAAAGAGCACATATAAAATTTGAGCAATTCTTATCCAGAAACCTGCATTTTTTTGTAGCAAGAAAATAGCTATTTTTGACAAAAATAACACCTTTTTTTTAAAAAAAAAAAAAAAAGTAAGCAAAGAAAGGAACAACGTATACGCAACAGGTGATGCAACCTCGCCAGTTAGTTGGCAACTGAGCGAGTGGAAAGCAGTTGTGTGTAATCACCATTATCAGCACTAGCTGACTGGCTCGCTATTTTTCTTGCCGGCTAGTAGCTAGTAAACTCGCCCAATGTAATTGACCCTTACAATACATATGAACCAAACCTTGCATTGTGATTACACCTCTGAAACAAGCAATGTTAGTTGTTTCATTCCAAACACAGGACTTTATCCTTTACAAGATATACAATGATTAACTGTAAACATTAAACTGAAAAAATATAACAATTACAATTGTCAAGGTGATTTCACACTTTCAGTTTGTCTGACATAATTATCACCATGTAATAATTCTAAACAAGAATGCAATTTGCTTTTTTTTTTCTTTTCCAAATTATTAAGAAAAAAAAAAATGATATAGAAAAAAATAGTACACTTTGGGAATATGGCAAGGAATTATAATATATTCTGTGTGGGAATAAAGCATATTCCTGTTGTATTATTTTTATTTTCAGTTCATATTTATTGTTTCTTGTTCTCATGAAAAATGACAAAGTTTCACTATAGCTTGTTTCCCAAAATTTAATAATCCAATCATACATGACAATTACTAGACTGCACATATACTCTTTTCGTTTATTGCACACAAAAAAGGACACTCATCAAACAATAAAACACACTAATTGACACTTTGACATAATTTTCACACAGGAAGAATGAGTATAACTTAAATTTTTCAATTTACTTATTATTAATAATTGCTGTGAAACCCTGTTAAGAAATTCCCACTTAAGAGGTTTTCCTGCTTAATAAGGACTAATTTTGCACCTTGTCTATACGCACATGTGTAATTTGACCCTTTTCAGAAGTTTTCCTGGTTAATAAGTATTATTTTTTAAGTCCCTTCAAAAACTTCTTAACAGAGTTTTATATATGTATTTTTATTTCAAATTCATAATTTACCAAGAAATAAGGAAAATGAATATTGAGTAATAACATAGATGTCTAAATAACTAAGGCTTCCTTGCAAATATAAAAACATTCCCCATTTACAAGTACCAGCTACGCATCCTCAGGAAATAAAACTACCCAACAACACATACAAAAATATTCCTTACGTGACCCACACAAATAATATTACCTTTGATTCGTAACTCTCAAATATAAATCTAGGAACCCTCTCAAAAAAATTGCTAGCCATTTACATCAACACTTTAATACCAATAACATTGATTCTGCAAATCAAAATTTTAGCTACTTTCTTAAAACTGCAAAATGAAAAGTTCTTGTTATTTTTAATTGCACTATATTTCCACTGTTGTCATGCACTGCTCCTGTTCTGCAACACACTGCTGTTATTGGCTACATCCGACTCAAAATTGCCTCTATTTTTCATTTTACCATACTTAAATAAATATTTGCCTTTCTTCTATATGGCTTTACTACTAGAGCTGAGCCAATACAGATACTCTGTATTAAATATTGGTCGGTATTACGGTATCGGAGTATCGGAACCCGTTTGAACCAATTTTCTTTTTAGGTGATATTGAGACAGATATTTTCATTTATGCTTGGCCATTACACCAGATGTTAATAGGATGACGACTTTGGAGTAAAACAGACTCAACTGCTGCGGTTTTGAGGTAGCAGTTGTTGTTATTCTAAGAACTAAACTGACAGACTGTCACTCAACAAGAAGGGGGGAAGGGTGGGCAGGAGAAGCTACTCTGCTGTGAGATAATTATCAATGGGAAGAGTGTGGAAGAGAGTGAGATGCCACTCCCACCCCACTGTGGCCTGCTGTGACAGGTGCTATAAGAGAGAATCATCTACAGCCTGTATGCAGGTTGCCGAATTACCAGCTTTGCAGGCATCACACTGCAGCTCCACATTTTCATTCCAGTATTTAAAATCTTTTAAAAGCAACATGAAATCTGACATTCATTACCTGGCAACTGGCAATGCTTTAATTTTAATCTCAGTAAAATATGGATGTGCTAAATTTAAAACCACACATATTTATAATTTTTAATTTTCTGAATATAAACAAAGTTGAATTATGCTGAGAAATGTGGCACACAGCACTGTAGATTTGATATTTGATATTTAATAAGTTCAAAACATAAATTGTTTAAGTTGCTCTGTCTAAGATACAAAATATATAACTAAGTATATATTTTTTGAGCGCTACTTTTATTCTCAGATTTTTTAAAAATTGCGTGAAATTTATTTACCTAATGTTTTGTATGTTTACTTAAAGCATCAAATAGTACATAATGTGACACTGACTTTAACACAGATTTCCATCAGCTTTCCAAAATACTTTTAGTGCTAGTAGAAGTCTTTCAGTTCATTACTCATATGTCCAATGTATCGGTATCACATATTGGCTGTATCGACAAGGAAGTATTGGTTTGTACTGGTATTACTAAAAATCTGTATCGGCTCAGCAATATTTGCAATCACTCAAATTCATCAATACATAATCACATAGAAAAATCTGTGAATAGATTTTAAATGGTCACATTATTGGGAAGGTAGAGTGGAGGGGGGAAATGTTGGAAGTAAAACAAATATTATTGGGATTTGTGCAGAAAAAGTTAATGAAATAGTAGTACCAACACACAATGCTTAAACTATTAACATCTTCCTTCAAAGCAAAATCAAAAGTGTAATAATTTAGGACACACGTTTAGCAGATAATTTCCACGACTGAAAATTCAGCTTGTAGAATGGTATTACCAAGTATACCAGTTATCCTGTCCAATCTAAAATTAAAATCTTATGATCTGAAAATATTCATCTTTAATTTCAATGTGGGAGAGACATGAAAAAAATGTTGGAAAACTAAATTTCTTATACAAAAAGAAAA
Organism: Dryococelus australis; assembly: GCA_029891345.1. Lineage (NCBI taxonomy): Eukaryota > Metazoa > Arthropoda > Insecta > Phasmatodea > Phasmatidae > Dryococelus > Dryococelus australis. The sequence continues at coordinate 96,238,844 of CM056994.1, forward strand.
TTGTACATATATTGAAAACACTATGAACATAAATATAAAATCAATTTAGGCACTACAAATTTGACCAGGGTAGCACAATCATAAACAATCTATTCTGCTGCGCAGCACTGAGAAACATGTTCAGAAAATGAGAACAACATTAAGACTGTCGCAAATGGACAAAAATTTTTGGAAGCTCTATTTTGTCAGCACAAAACTAACAGTAAATGGTTGCCACCAAGACGTTAAAAAATACAAATGTGTGTGTGCACTCATGCATTCCTATGCATATTCTATCTACCAGTCTTCCCTGTTACTGGAAACTGAAACAGCCAGAAAGCGGGAAAGGAAGGTAAGGCAATTAAAAATTGTCTCATATAGATAATCACAGCTACAACACAAAGAAGGAGAGATATGACTTGGTATCTGAAGGATACCCAGCCTTCTTTTTGGTTACTTAGTGATGGAGAAAAAAAAAAAAAATCCTCTAGAGCAAAGTGTGTCACATACCACACTGCATGGATTTTCACTTACATTTACAGCCACTGACAGTCCCACAAGTAACTCATCTGTATCACATAAAAATTGTGTTGGCAGATAAAAGCTGTATATGTCACAAAACATAACTCTCATATTAAAGACATGTTGTTTTGTATGTAACTGTACACATAAAATAGTATTTAATAGGAAAATGAGTTGGGGAAAAAAACAATGACTTACAAACATGTCCACGCATCTTAAAAATCATTCACTTAAGAAGAAGAAGAAAACACGCACATGCATGCACACGCACATATATATATATTCCCTGCACCTCTCACTGCATATTTATTTAATGTTTATAACAGCATGAAGTCACATAACTAGGATATCACATTTGAGGAGCAGTTTTACTAAGTTTCTGAAGCAAAACCATACCAAACAAGATCTCTCACTTATTGTGCATGTATTCCTGAACTTGAAACTCGGCACTGCTGTGGCAGCTGTACATTCAAACTCAATTCAACAAATTAAACATTCAACACAAAATTGAGTAGTTGGAGGAAAGTTCTAAAACTACAGATAAATGTCAATGTCTCACAAATATTTTACAGAACTACTCTTTTATCACAGTAGCTTAATTCCATGCATGAAAGAAATGTGGTAAAAAAAACAGATAAATAAAATGAAAAAACCAGGAGACAAAATAATATTTTAAACTACTTGCATATTGCAGCTGATACAAAACTAACATGCAACACTGCCAGAGAAACCCTAAAGGTTGAAGGCTATAGGCTATTCACAGTAAAGTGAGAACTTTTTGAAGCCCAATCATTTGTAATAACAGTCAATAAATATATTTTGTTGTAGCCTTAGATATTAACTGGTGAAATATATACACTGTGTTTATTACATACATGGCAATATTTATTTTAAAATGTGGCGATAGGATAAAAAATGGCTAATTGTAAAAATATAACTAGGGCCTCAAAAGTGCTGGCTTTACTGTGAACAGCCTTTAATTGTATAACACACTGACAATACAGTACAACTTTTCCCACTAAGAGGATTACACACAAACATTATATTCCTTCAGTTTTGAGAGAGTAACAATATATACCATGTGTCTTACCAACACTTTTCTCAAAAACGGTGCATTTGAGTTTTTAGGATAAACTGTGTTGTAGGGAAATTTTTAAGAAAGCACTGAATTGTGAACCTTACATTGCTTGAAATCTACTGGAAACTGAAGGACACAAAGTCAACTTCAGAATTTCAAATGGGATGATGGTACAAAATTAGTATAGTTGAATAGAACTCGCAAGACTTAACATTTATTGTCTGGAAAGTTATTTGGTATGTTTCACCATTTTAAGGGGCCATGGTGGCTGAGTGGTTATACTGCTTGCCTCCCACCAAGGCAAACCGGGTTTAATTCTCGGCCGGTTCAGTCCGGATTTTCGCAAGTGGGAATTGTGCTGGATGATGCTGCTGGTTGGCGGGTTTTCTCGAGGATCTCCAGTTTCCCTCATTCTTCCTTCTTGTGCTGCTCCATTCTCATCTCACTTCACACTCATCGGCTCTCAAGACCTCAGTGGTAAGAGCTGGCCATCTCTCTTCACTCACCCACTTTTCGACATTTTAAAGATATCAAAACTCTCTTTCGCATACCTGATGTTGCAATGCACTAAGCCATGCCTGTCAAAAAGAGGTGAGCGGGAACTATTGACTAGATACCATTACTTGCATTTCCTCTCTGCTTGTGCCATTCCTTGTGTTGAACAAGTGGCATTTTGGCGGCAGATACACTGTGAAAGGTTTCTAGCATGGCTTTAATTTGTTTATGTTATTCATGTGGTAATGGCATATTCTAACAAAGAGGCATTTTATATGCTTATGGTGCTTCGGTGAATGTCACCGGAATGATCAACAAGCAGAACGGATTTATGCAGGAGATACCATAATTGTCCACGGCGGTCAGAACATGATTTTCAGCAATTGGAGGCATGGATTCACAATAGTGGCCAGGAGCAACTGACCCACAATATAACAATAAAGTCAGAAGATATGTTGCAGATGAGTTTCTACTCTAAGAATAGCACTAGATTCTGGGGTTGACAATAGTATCATTTGGATAATTCTACATGACGGTGGTTTACATCCCTACCATATTCATGTTCATCAGGCATTAAGCAAAGATGATTTTAAGACAAGAATCACATTCTGCATCTGGTTTTCACTCAAAATCTGGACTTCCAGACTATCATACTATGGATTGATGAGGCCACTTACAAATTTAATGGGTATGTAAATATTCACAATGTTCACTATGGGTCCTCAGAAAACCCTCATTGGTTACATCAGCAAAACAACCAGCACATTTGGAGCCTAAATACCAGGTGTGGACTCATCCATGATAAAGTTATTGGACCTTATTTTTTAGATGAACAATGAAATGGTGAGCTGTACTCTGAATTTCTGCAACATGCACTGACGGAGTTGCTAGATGTTCCATTCCACTACCAACATGGTTGTTAATGTGGTTGCAACAAGATGGATGCCGAGCCCATTTTCCCTTGGTGGCCAGGTGTACTTTACATCAAAATTTTCCTGGTTTATGGATTGGCAGAAGGGGGGACCTGTGATTTGGCTAACACGGTCGCCAGACTTAACGCCCCTTGACTATTTTAATTTGGGGATCCTACAACAAGAAATAAAATGAAAGAATGAATTTGAGTAGCATGCCAGTTGCTGCAAGCTGCAGAGATACTTCTGGGTACCCAAAGTGCATGAAGATGGGCACAAATGTACTTGGAACAATACAGAAAGCATTTCAAACACCTACTCCAGTAAACAGAAAACAAGCAAATGTGTTCTTTTGTAATAATTCTAAACGAAGAAGCTTGTTTGAAATTGGAAGTGCAAGAAAAAGTTTTTTCCTCACTACACAATTTAAAAGGTATTTTTTAAACATATACTTTATTCTACAAAGATTTTGTTTAGTTTCTTAAGTGTTGTTCAACTTGTAAGCCCCAGGGAAACTTTTTGATGATGATATCTAATCAGTGAAACATACCACATGACTTTCCAAACAAAAACTATTCAGTTTTGCCAGCTCTATTCAGCAATACTAATTTTGTACCATCTTCCCATTTGAAATTCTGAAGCTGACTTAGTTTCCTCTAGTTTCCAGCAGATTCCAGGCAATGTAATGTTCACCATTCAATTCATCCTTAAAGGTTTACCTACAACACATTTTATCTTTTGAAAAAGCTCAGACAAACAATTTTCAGGAGAAAAGGCTAGTACGGTAGGTCTGGGACATACCTAAATAGAGGAGGGGGCAAGGGGGGGGGGGGGGGGGAGACAAAGGCAAATGGAACAAAAATGCTATCCAATTCGTACAAAATCACATATGCAGTCTGTATCACCTGAATATTGTGTAACCATTTTAATTTCATAAAAGATTAAGCTAACATCACATGATGTGCTGATAATCACTCTTCTAATTATAAGGCAATTTGAGAATATTTTACACACACAAAGCAGGAGTGGTTACTAACTTTCATAAATTTAGCCTATGAATATCATTCAAAGGGATTACATGTAATGTGTATGATAAAAAAAACATTCCAGCGAATACTTCATTACTATACTTTAATGACCAACAAACTTGTGGAAATGGGATTCCCAATGAGTTGTTGCAAACAGTGATTTACGACTTCAAAACAATGCTTAAATTCAAACATAAAATTTATTATGTTTTAATTTTTTTTGGGAACTATGTATTTGAAATAATTTGTCCAGAAACATTTTTAAAAAATTTTCTAATTTGCCCAATAGAGTATTTCTGGGCTGGATATTCAGTATGTTTAATGAGATGTATGAACTAAATAATAAGTGCTTAAAATAACCTGAACACATTACAAAATATAACGTATAAAAAAAAATCCACAAAAGCACACAAAAATCAAAATTTTGCAATGATAAGCCTTTAAAATTTACTATCAATGGGAACGAAAATCTCATTAGACTGTAATACTTAACTTCATCCCAGCAGCGAGGGAAATGTTTTGACAACCATCAAGGATAGGACAACTGTAACAGTAGGCAAAAGACACAACCACTAAAAAAAATGTGTCACAATCTAAAAACAAAATTCAAAATGGTAGCTTGGTGGAAAACTGATGCACAGTAAATAACACAATACACCATGCTATATTATTAAAGAAAAATACTACCTCTATTAAAAACATTACTTTTATTACCCTGACAAAGCAATGTGCCTTCTGAAAATTTAAATCTAATAATTTGGCCAATTTTTAAATCATTCTCAGAATATTAACCACTGTAGTGCTTCACTTTTGTAACTCTCATGATTTATTAGCACTCTAATAAAATTGAATAATAACTAATAATAAAAGTTTACATAAATTAAAAAAATTGAAAAATAAAGTTGTAAATATTGAAAAAATTGACTTCCGCACCTATGATTTTAAGCCTTTGTTCTCTGTCTTCAATTCCACCATAAAAAAAAGTATTAAGAAAAATAGATACAGTTATTAAATTTGCAGTGTTTCAAAACACTAACCAGAAGACTAGCAATACCACTTCAGTACACAAACATTTATTAATAAATGGAAGGATTACTGTACTGTAATTTAATTACTTTATCTTTAGAGGCCATAAATGATATTAAAAGCTTACCACCACTTCAGTGAAATGCAGTCTTATAATTAGTTTTACCAAACTTGAAACAAATGCTTATGAAATCTGAAAAATTGTCTTCATTGCCTACACAATGTTCAAAGTTGGCAGTATTGCAACAGCATGTACACTGATGTACATGAATGTCTGATAATATTTGTCCATGCACACAACGTATGAACAGTCTTTCAGTGTTGTGTAAATTACTCCATGTGCACACTTATACCCCACGGTTAGGCAGATCCTTGACCTTATATATGCGAACCAGCCAGTGCTCCGTGGTGTAGGCTTCTTCGAGAACATCCAACTCAAAATCCTTGTTACCAATTTCAGCACTCCTCACACGGTCATAGCCTGGTGGTTTACCTGTAACAGAAAAATGTTAGTATCACTATGAAGTTCTAAAAGGTTGTGTGACCTGAACAGAAAGGAGAGAGGAGTGAGAAGATTAAGTGAGTGTCCTGTAGAGAACGACAGAGTTCTAGGTAAATCTTCCACATCACCCCTTTCTGTCACCCACAAATAAAAACATATGGCAACACCAATGTTCAGGGTCACTAGGCTGCATTTATCTTTACTTGGGTCCTTTTTTTAAACTGCATCACTTGGACTTCTACTTACTGAACACAGTGCAGTGTGCATTGTTAGTAGGGCTGTGCGAATATTTGGTATGTCAAAATGAAAATGAAAAGCTAGCACTATAATTTACACATTCTAAGAGATAACCGATTGTTAAAAGTCTTAACAAAACAAAAACAAAAATATTATGAATTTAACAAAATATTTGCGTAATTATCAAATTAATCACTTGGTACAGAAACTCCTCAAGTCTATATTTCAGATAAATTGAGATTTGCATCATAATAAGATACTATATATATGGGCAGATCAATTTGTATCAAAACACCTTATGTCTATGGTAAACTGTGGAGGTGACAAGAAATTGTTTGATTCAGAAACCCCTTGTGTGCTGGACATGGCAGGTTTGTAAACAAAGTGTTATTTGGCAATATGTCACATGAATTCAGTTGTTTCTGCTTTATCCTAGTGTTTTAGCTAAAGATTTGTGACTCAGTACAGAGACTTGTGTACTTTTGTTTGTGTGTGTTTGTTTCAACAATTCAAAACAAAAATGTCACCCATTAGTAGTGAGATAAGTATACGTAAATGAAGAAAAGATCTAAAAATTATTATTTGCAATTGTGAGAGAATGAATAATATAGACTGAAAAACCAAATGTACGTGAACTATAAAAAGTGACACATTTACACAAAAAGAACAAGGTTGTGATTGCACGAAAGCAGCATGTATTATCGGTTCATTGGTAAACTAAGGCTTTGCTAAAATTGGAAAATATATAAATTTGTATTCAGCAATTTTGTACGGTCAAATTTGGATGCTACCAATAGTAAATTTTCTGGCAATTAGTTGTAGATGCAGTTAAATTTACAATAAATTAGAAGTTAAATTCCAATAACATTTATTTGCATGTTTATTTAAATACTAAGATATTTACGGCAATACTTAGATATACAACAAGAAACCAGTGCTGTTTGCCACCCGTAAATAAAAAAAAAGGGTGATGGCAATTTGGTAATCCTGTGTTTTTGAGGTTTTATAAAATGTTCACTACAAAAACATCTAAATACAAAATATGTCATTTTTGTATAAAACATCGGGCCACGTGACCATTTTGTCAACAAAAACTTGCCAGTTAAAAAATGCTCTAATATTCTTTGTTCTTAAAATTTACATACAATTATACATAGTATTAATGGCATTGATTCCTTGTTGCAGATACAAATGGGAATGCATTACCCATTAAATTAACTCTTACAACATGATGAAAATTTATCTCAAGCTCCTCAGTTTTGACATAAAAATGAGCAAGATGTGTATTTGCAAAGTCAAATAGAAGTGCATTCCATTGCAAGAAAATGTCCAAGAATGCTGGAAGACAACAGTGATTTGCAGCAAAAACTCAAAGACCATACATTAAATATTGGTTTCACAGCTCTGCTGGTCATATACAAGTGTGTAAGTCTCCATTTTTACCTGTTTATGGTGTATCCAAAGAAAGAATACAAAAACTCTGAGACCTGCCTATGCTGTGCCTGGTAATGTGACGTTATTAGTTGAAGATTGCATTAAGAGTTTCTCATTTAATGAAGGATATTACACAAGTGGACAGTACAAATACTTAGCACTGAATGTGTCGTATTAGTTTTCCTGGAAAACATTCAATGAAAATTTTAATTTAAGATTTGGTCAACCTCAAGTAAATACATACATGCTTGTGTGAACAATTGTAAGTGAAAATAAAAGTCCCAGCTTAAATGACAATGCAAAACCAGTAGTTGAAAAGATAGTTCACAAAAAAAGGGGAATATAAGTTTTACAAAACAAAAATAGACATGTGAAGAACATGTTCCGAGAACGTTAAGATGTTGCTAGAATTTGCACTGATTACATGCGAAACCTGATGCTCCCAGTTATTCATGTCGAAGACACACTTTATTTATGCCAGTTTAAAGCCATTCCATGCAATCAAATATTTATTGAATTCGATTTTTTAAAATAAAAGATAACTTAATTTGTGTTTCAAAGAATTGCATTCAATAAGCTTTCAAGTCACCACATTAACATTTATAACAGAATTTTTAATGAAACCAGTTAAAAAATACCAAAAGTAAATTTTTAGAAGTATCTATGACTCGTGCACAATACGCAAAAAAATGAAAATAACTGGTTAAACCACAAAAATTCTTCAATTTATGGCACATTTACGTTTTAAAAAAATCTATGTCATTTTGTAACAACTTTAAATGTATGCACGCAACTTGATTATTATTAGATTACTTCCATTAAAACTGTCAGAAAAGCTGTAAAAAGCAACTGAAATTCTGGACTCAAGAAAATATAGAACATGTTCTAAACCACAATCCCAAGGAAAACAAGACAATCAAGAAATTGAAAAAGAAATAGCTGTGATTATGATGTTTCTATGATGTCATATCATTCAAAGAATTGAATTCAATAAAAATTGAAGGTATTTTGAAGAAAAATTTGATAGTGTGAGAAGGACCTTTACTGTTAATGTTTTTTAAAATATATAATTTAAAATTTACATACGACAAAATAACAGCTAAAAAGAGTCCCAACGAAATATATTTACTATCAGTGACATCAACAAATATATTAGTCCAAACATTAGGCATTTCTATATTTTCTCCAATGGCTGCACTGGTAAAAATAAAAATCATTGTGTAATTTGACTGAGGTTGGCAAGCATAGCAACTGGAAGATCAGATTCAATACACCAATATTTTCCTATCGGAGGGCACAGCTATCTACTTGTGACATAATTAGTGTAGTAAAGAGAACATTGAGGAAAATAGTGTACTTACCGATGGAATACACATCTAGTTCTAAAAGTAGTGCATTCACGGTTAACATGGTAAATAGAGAAGAAATACTTCAAATCTCAGTGGCCAGCACACTACAAGAAGAATTTACTATTGATGGAATCATGATCATAGGGGAGAAAAGTATCCAGAGAGATCAAACAGGATTTTTTAATATCACGACTCATGGAGTTTTTCAATTGCAAACATTCTCCTGGTGTGGCGAGAGCTAAAAATTTCACCTTCCGACTTGCAGATTCAGAATTCTTAATTTACCATCAAAACTAGTTTTTTCTCTTGCAGTGCCAATGATCAGTGACAAGACTATGGCTGATTTTAAGAGGCTTACTGTCCACATTCAACAGAAATTCAAACATTTTACGGCAATTTTTACTCAAAACCAACCTATGTGAATAGCAAAAAGTAATAAACATTTCTTTGGACAAAACTTAACATTGTATAATGGTGTGTTAATATGATATACTACCTTATATAAAATATTCCAGAGCTGTTATCTAAAAGATGCCTGAAAATTAGCAGAAAACATTTGATTTACATTTACTTTTCAATTAACAGTTCAAACAAAGTTTTGCATCAGAGAATTCACCTTTATGCAAGAATGTTGCGAATGTACATTTGACAAAACAACGCAAAGAATGCAAAAGTATCATTTTGTACCATAACAATAAAACAAAATACACTAGCTGTCTGTTCATTTAGGAAATACCATTGCTCTCTTCTCTTTTATTGTCACTTTTAACATGGATAAATACTGTGTGTGACATCCTCGAGAACTCTCCAGATCCCTGATGTGCCATGGCATACTGAGAATGAGATTATCCTGTTGCTCTTGTGGAAAGTTGTCCTATTCTGTCTGCACAGCCAATATCAGCTCCTGTACACTGTTAGGGTGTAGATGGTGTGCTTGAATGGCAGTTTCCAGAAGGCCCCAGGTATGCTCTATGCAGTTAATGTCTTGACTTACTACTGGCAAATTTGTTCCTTGAATACCAGCTTGCTGGCAGTATTGACCAACAACTCTTGCATGGTGTGTGTGGGCATTATCATCTGTCAGCAGAAACATTTCGCCAAATGCCTGTCTGTAACGGTGCACAGCAGTCTGAAGGACATCTGTGATGTACCGCCTACCTGTCATTGTGCCCTCAATACAAACTAAAGGCATTGGACGTCCAAGTATGATTCCTGTCAAGACTAGGATTCTTCCACCTTTATAAGCATGGACTTCTTGTACAGCACGACACCTTGTCTCTGCACCTCGTCTTATCCACATATTCAACCTTCTGGAATCTGGCCTAAAACAAATCCTAGCTTCATCACAGAACATGGGACCATTCTTCAGATGTTCACTCTTGATGTCTCGTGTCCATTATAAGTGGTTGCGCCAATGTTGTCTGTTGCAATAAGGATGTCTCACGGGTCTCCCTGCACATCACGGTATGGTCAGAGATTTATACATCCGAGGTTGCTCGGAAATGATCTCGTATCTCCCTTGCTGTTGTGGTATTGTTCCAGGATGTATTAATTCTCACATAGTGGTCCTGAACATGTGTTGTGACTCTCAGACAAAAAGATTGTTGTCAATCATTAACATTACCAGTCTCTATGTATAAACAATGGTGTACATCACCACTGTTTATGGGAGAAACAATCCTAGCACTTTGCAACTTTTTTATTGTGTGTCGTGTCATGATCCAATCACTTGTGCAGTCAAGAGCTCTCCAACAGTCTCCACATCGCTGAATGAAAACAAGCTGACATTCGTCTTTCACAGAGACAGCGCACCAAATGTGAACCACAATTAAGTGGGACCTATAAATGTGTAAACATTGTTTTAGAAATGCATTCTGAGTAATAATGTTGGAACATTCATGACTATTCGTTTGATGAAAAATATGTTGCAGCAGTTTATTCTGTGTGAAAAATAATTCAGTTTTCTTCGTCTCCTAACAATCACTCTGTTTGGATACGAGGGATTTCTGCAGCAAGCAATTCAAATGTGCATTATTTGGTTAATTAACATTGGGAATTTTGTTTGAACATCTACTTGCTAGTTTTTATCATAAAATTTACAAAAAAACAACACATCTAATATTACAATGTTCGAAGAATAGTTGCAATATATATTTTTTTAATTTAATATTTTTAAGTGAGTATATTTGATAAAGTATCACAATATGCTTGATAATAAACAAAAATCTTATTATTTTAAGACTTTTGTCTAACTTTCATTAAGGTTAAAATAAAAAAAAAATATTTAAAATTTTGTTCCACTTTCATAAAATTCAATAACATATAATTTTTATTTTGTTAAACAAAAAGTCACATTCATACAACCCTAGTTGGTAGTGTTCTGGCTGGGGAGTGTGTCACTCAACTCTGTAACCAAAGTATATCTGGCAACAACAGTGGCCTATGTCATTGGGACGTGGGAAAAATGTAGTCTGTTATCTCACCATACTATACTGTCTGGCTTTTGGGTGGGCATACAAGGCTGAGGCACATTCAGAAACATGGTTCCAGCCGGCAACCACACCACTTGCATCATGTTGGCATTTATACTTGTGATCAAGCCAAGGCTGTAGCCTAAACTGCATGGAGGTTAGGGATTTATCAACAACCAAGAACCAGGACTGGCAGGAAATGGTCAAATCCACCATAACATTGATTGTTGCTACCAATTCATTACAAAATAATAAGAATTTGCTAATTTTTTTTTCAATAGAACTGTACCCTTGACTAATTATAAAAAATAGGTCCTGATCTGTTTATTTTTAATAAAACAACGTAGGTTAGCAGGTTTCATACTTCACATACAGAGGTGCTTGACAGTACTTGTGTTTTAGTACACGGATGTATTGTAACCCCCCAACCTTCTGCCCCTTAAATGGTCTACAATCCATTTGAACACTACAAATAAAAGTTAAAACTGTAGTTGTAATAAAAATGTCAAATAATTTTACTCTTAGGGCCACTTTTGCAGGTTCGCATTAAACTTCTTGTTATACTTTGATGAGAACTTTAAGAGCGATCCATACTGTTACGTGCTGCAGATGGTGCTGACTCAGCTGCCATGTGCCATAATCAGAGACCCACCTCGCCCTCCCTCTTCCTGGAACAATCCACTTGCGGCCTCCTGATCCCCCCCTTTCTAAGAATCCAGTGAATGCAGACAGCGCTGAGACTTGCTGGCGTCACAGACCTCCTCTCGATTGCTAGAGTTTCAGATACATTTAGCGACGACGCAAGAATGTTCTCTGGTGAGACTGGCTGGTGCCTCAGTCCTCCGCGACGTATCACGCGAGTTGGGGAAGATTCTAGATGGCGGCCTAAGACACTATATATACTGCTGCAACCCAGCGGTTGGCAGTCTCTGATGGAGGCCGCCTGGCTGAGAGTGCGGGAGCAAAGAGAAAAGTGGACGACGACTAGAGATTGCGGGACGACGGCGAGTGAGGTGTTCGTGGTTTGAATTGACAAAAGGGCGTGAAACCGACGAGTGAAGCCTACTATGTGTGAGGGCGCTTGGAGGACTCTAGAACATTGCAACTGGCAGGACATGGACTGAACTGAGATGGGACTGAATAGAAGTGTAATACTGATTTTATTGTAAATATTCAAACTGTCAAATATGAATGCATAAATTATAAAATAATTGAATAGGTTGATACACTGTCCATTGGGACTGAGCTTTAATTATTTAAGTTCATTTATTTCTTTGTAGTAATTATAAATTTGATTAATTGGTGTCAATTGTGAACAGTAAGTGATTTCAATTCAATGTGAGAAACTGAGTTCAGAGAATTTTGCTGTAGTTATTGTAAATAAAACAAGGAAATTATAACTAACTTGTTTGTTTGATTAAGACCTCTATCCCTTAACGAACTTGGTAAGCTCACTTAATTTCTAGAGAGAGAAATTGTAACACTGGCAGGAGCAGAAGTCAGATGGAGGCATTTTATGAAAATAAAATAATTGTAATTAGCATTTGTAAATAGCATAATAGTTGAGCAATAGGCCAAGGAATCGTTTTGAAGTTTTTGAATGCTAACTAGGAAAATGTCAGCCGACATGGAAGTACTTCACTCTTTAATTGAAGCACTAAGCGGCCAAATTAGTAATGTAAATTAAAATGTAAATAGTAAAATTAACCCAGTTTGACAGTTTCATTACTATTACCTAAACCCTTCTACACTACACCAACATAGGAAAAATAACAACAAACTTTTTTCAATGCATGTCATGGAGAACATGATCTACTAACCAATAAGAATGTGTGTTATATAAAGTTCAGCTAACAGCTACAATGAAAAGGAACACACCCTTTCATAATTTAATGAAGCATGTGAAAAATGACTATAAAATGAAGTTCACATTAAAGCTGTCGTTATCTTAATGTGGAGATTAAGTTACGAGCAGTTTAACGTGAACCTGTAAAAGTGACCCTCAGTATTTGTGAATCAACACATGCTTCAGCACTGTTAATGCTGGTGTAACGTTTTCCTCTCTTCCCTTCAGTCAGTGTAACCCATCCCTTGAGAAATTTATGGTTACGCCAATGTTTCACCAGATTGGTGGTTGTATACCTTCAGAGAGGGAACACTTTTTTCACCAGTGGCAGTCTGAACATTTTTCACTTGAGTCTATAATCATCCAGGCAGTGTTCTCAAGTAGTTCATGTTTAGAGGTAACACCCACGCTTCTTTTAGAAACAATTGAGTTTAATAGTCCAACACTTTTTCAGAGTTTGAGCCCCTGGTTTTTCGCTTTTTCTACATTCCTGTTAAAACACCCAACTAATGATTTATCTTTAAATTTTTTAAAATAAATTTTATTAATTTTTACCTACTTCGGAACACGTTCTTAAACATCATCTAACCTCCAGGGAAAAATACAATTTATTTTAATTCCAACGTAAAAATTTTTTTTTTATGGTTTTGAGTTGTGAATTTGGGGCCTTACACCATACAAACTTTGTAACAGTTGCACATTAGCACAAATAGAAATAAAAACACTGCTAAAAGATTATACATTGGTAAATACACAGTGCTGGTAATTTAACTTAAAATACATCTGAACAACTGTTAGTTAAACTAATAAAATGATATTTTTTAAAATTTAAAGTAAGCATGTCTTCAAAAATAAATAATTCTGTCGCCTCACCAAGCAATACAGTGCAAGTGTGAAGGTTAACAATACCGTGAATTTGTTGTACTTCCAAATAAAGCTTGAATTTTAACTGATAGAAAAGTTAGTGTGTGAAGAAACTCCCATCTTCTGCTGTTATAATTTTATTTGGGAATGTGCAAAATAGTGGTAACTACAGTTGACGTAAATTCAATTCCATTACCATTATTCCTCTTGCTCTCGCCATATGAAGTTACGTAAACATTTAAGTGGATGCCATTTCAACACTCGGCATTAAGTGCAACCTGGCCTTTGCATGCAGCTGCAGTGCTTAAACACCCCTTTCCCACTTACACGGCACTGCAAGTTAAATGGATTAGTTATCTGCGTCATGACTTCCATATTATCATGTGGGAGTGAGACAGTATAGACACACACGCATGCATACACACACACACGTGATAAATTATTTTCACTTCCCCACACTGTCTGCAAGAACATACAGATAAGGGGCAGAAGAGCAGGGCAACAGTCTCGATGAGACTTCATTAAGTCTTGATTAGCCCATCATCAGCATGTAGTTGGTTTCATGAACCTTGCAAAGCAGGTTATCATTCCATCCAGGTCATGGCTTACACCTACGCTGGGTAGCTAAGGATGGTGTGTTGAATAAAGCATTTGTTAATAATCCGGTGTCATAATTTCAGTGGTAGCTAGTTTCCGGGTGATCACAGATGTTCAACCAAGGGTCTATATGGAGGACCACAACAGCTCCCTGTATATTGGACTTAGTACTCGCTCAGTGTATGTAACTTGGCGCCATATGTTTACTTTTTTTTTGTGTGACAAGAACGGTCGTATATACCGTTTTAGGGTGTAATTTTGCACCAGAAATAATTAAAAACCAATTTAATGCAAAATACATACATATAAATACATTTTTTAAAATTTTGGTGGGACAAAAATCTACCTGCAGCAATTTTACGAGGGCATCAATTTTGCGAGGCCCTTTTCATGAACTGTGAGGCCTCATAAAATCAAGGTTCGACTGTATCTGGTCCCTTCAGATTTATTATAGTGAAGCTTTACTTTATTTTTAATGTATGCTCAAAGAAAAGTATTTATACTGCACAACCAATGGTGGTACTATACATATTTTAAATTCCATTTAATTGATTATGTGTCTGTATATGTCTGTGTGTTAGAGAATGCATAATGAAAATTTCAATAAAAGGGAAAGATCTTTGTCAAACATCTAAAAAGAGGAACCTCTTAAGAAATTATATTTTATTCTCATTTCAGTTTCATGAAATTTAAAACCAGTTAATTTTTATTTTCATTTCATGATACAAAGTGACATTCGCACAACCCAATCATGACTACAGTTATTGTATGCCAGAGAACCAGTACTTTAAATAGAAAATTATGAACACAGATTCAGGCTTAAAATCTACAGTAGAAGAAAATTAAAATCACTAACTATATCACTGCTTTTTATAGTGCTTGTAGCAACGAAAATAGATAAGCACTAAAAAAATACACATAAGCATGATGATACATACCACCTTCTGTGTAAACTTGGCCAAAGCGGTAATAGCACATTTTGTACATGAGACAGTTAAGGAGAGTGGGAGAGCCTTCTTTGTCAACCCTGAATTCTCCAGTAGGTGAGTAGTAATCCCATTCTTTGATGTGGCTGCCCCTGTCTGTGCTGCCTCCAATACGCACCATCCACAAAAACTTGTTGATATCTGTAAACATTAACAATGATATTTTGATCTTAATGCAAGACTATACATGCACCATGCATAGTATAGCATGTGTGTACGCATGCATATGTGCACAATTTACGAATGTGCAAGTGTAATATAAAACAATTCAACAGCAAATTGTTTTTGTAAGGTGGCATTTGGTTACACCTCATGATGCAGTAACTTCTTTTGTCATTCTGTCTCAAAGTTAATAATGGGTAAGAAGCTTATTTTTTCCTGATGGCTGTTCTCATGTAACCAATGTTATACTAATATCAAACTCATAATACAAAAAGAAAATTAGTTTTAAAAATGTATGATTAAACAGAGCAAATAAATTTTTATTGCCTGCTAAAATATCTTTCGTGCCCAATTTCACCATAATGTCACAAGTTTGTTGCAAACTCCTGCAACCTTCGTTAAAAATAGCAGTGAACATGTGCTTAGAGAAGCGACCTTCTTACGTTGTGTGTATAAAAAATTACAACTTAATGATCCCAGGAAACCCAAATGGTATACAATACAACAATGTACAAATGCGTAACTACAGTATATATCTTGTATTAACATGAGAGAGAGAGAGAGAGAGAGAGAGAGAGAGAGTGAGAGAGAGAGAGAGAGAGTGGAGAGGAGAGAGAGAGAGAGAGAGAGAGAGAGAGTGTGTGTGTCTATATATATATTATATATATATATATATATATATATATATATATATATATATATATATTTAACATAAGCTGAAATATTTTTAACTGTAATGATTGGTAAATAAAGACAAAAGGGATCATTTAAAGTCACCTGACATTTCTTTTGAAAAGTTTTATGAAGGGATGGGACAAACACTTCTTCAGACACATCAAAGAATATTTTACCACCAATTATTTTGTAACATATTAACGTCTTTAGACCCTACTCTTGTAATCTCTTACTCACATGTACAAATGTTTACCATTCACCACAAAATTGGGATCCTGCGATTTAAGTGCATCTAAAAGAAGTTGAACGGTTGTGCACTTCACAACAGAATCATTTGCATTATCAAATTACTTGGCCAAAGTTGCATGTTTGTTTGCATTTGGTAAAGTGTGTGCAATACCATTATTGGTGGACCACAATCAATATGCATTTCTTTGTTTTAATTATATGTTATCCAATACCAGCTGTAATAAACAAAAATGCTGGCAGAGTGAAGGCCGCAGGGTGTAGGGCACCAATATTGTATTTTTTTTTTCATACAGTGAACTCTACCAAAAATGCACATTCTGATAAACCATATCCATAGTTAATTTTCAGTGTTCCTGGCAAAACTCCTATACAAATAATGATAAAGTTACCTGCTTGTATTGTTTATCTGATATTGCAACAATTGAAATTTATTTTGATCCCATCACCTATGATTTCCCACAACAATCATAGGTAAGTTGGTTGTTTATACAAACATCTGGTAATTGCATGAGAAATACGTCTCACGCACCGCCGATTAACACTGCACTGAGAGAGAAAGAGAGAGAATATGTGCTTTATCTTTTGTTCAACAACAACTTCCCCTCTCAGCTTCGTGCTGACGTGTGAGGGGAGGAAGGAAGGTGCGCGGCTGAAAGAAACATAAAGAAAGGTTAGAGAGAGGGGAAGAAAAAGTAGAGTTGTTCCGATACGATGTTTTCCGATACCGACACCGACACCGATACCAAAAACCAATACCAAAAACCGATACCAATACCCTTCACACTGAATTTTAGAAAAAGTATTACCGTTAATAATATATTAGTAACATTTTTCCTGGAGTCACTTGCATAAATAAATAAATAATGTCTTAAAATACTGTATATTATTTATTGTAACCCGACACAAAATGGAAGCTGACATAAAGCTTTCAAACTCTCTGAAAATGCAAATAATATGACACCAAATGCAAGTCAAATTTTAAAAGTCCCACGTGCACTATCAGCTAAGAGCGCACAAAGAAGTTATCAATCAGGCAGTGTCAGGTCTGTTGGTTTACGAGCAAAGGACGAGGGGGGAGGAGGATGACCTCTCCATACCGCTACCTATTGGTGACACCTTGCACACGTTGCAAATGTCTGTCTTATACCGTATTTACCTGAGTATGGTGTGCACTCGTGTATAGTGAGCACCATGATTTTTGCAACAAGTTCCAGGGAAAAATAAAATAAAATTGCACCAAAAATTTGTGGTGCCCTGTTAGTAAGTATGGAACAAATTATTCTTTTTTACATTAATGTGTGGTGATTGTGTTATGTTAGGAAAACACTTATTAAATAACGTGGGTACAAAATGCGAAAATAAAAAAATTTCCAGAAACTTCCTCCTCTTCCTCCTACTGAACAATTCCAGCTTTGTTTTTTTTTTCCTTTCTCCATTTCGCAGTGACCCATGCAGTGCTAGAATGTTGCACTACCCTTATCTAAAAAAAAGGGTCTCCTCGCCCCTTCTCCCCCTCCCCCATCCCAGAAACATGACTCCCAAGCCTCTGCCATGGAAACAAAGAGGGATGGCAGAATTATCGACTGGCAACCATCTGGGTGTTATTACAAGGGGTGTGTGTGGGGGGGGGTTGTAAACATATGACAACTCTGGTTTTGTGGCTTGACAGGATGCCATTAGTTGGGGGCAGGGGGAGCAATGTTTCGACCTACACATAACTGAAGGGTGGCTGAGTGAGAAAGAGAGAAAAGGGAGAGGAGTGATGTAAGAGCGAGAGATGAGACAACAGACAGTTCCGCCACTTACCTCAACATCCCCGGACAATTTATGGCTAAAACTTCTCCTTCCTCTTCCCCCCCCCTTTATTTTGGGAAAAAAGGATGCGTTATTCACGAGTAAATACGGAATTTATTCTTATTTTCTCTTTCTTTTAATGTGCGACGTATACAAACCGAAATACGTTCATTTTTGTGCATAAAGAAAGTAATATCCTGACTTCATTGTCTACAGCAGATACTAAAGTATCGGCCCAATATCATACCTGATACAGATACATCGAAAAAAGGTGAAGTATCGGCCGATACCGATACAAAATATCGGTATCGGACCAACTATAGTAAAAAGCCAGTCTCGCACCATGCCGCATGGCCACAGTGTTGACAGATGTATTGAGATGACAAGACATTAGACTGTGCGCTGCAGAGCAATTATAAACGGTGGCATGTGTGACGTATTTCATATCCTGTTATTAGCTGTTTGCATAAACAACCAGCTTAAAAACGAAAGTTGTGGGAAATCTTAGATGATGGGACCCGAAATATACTTAGATCAGCGCAACATGCGATAAACGATAAAAGGTTATGTTAACATTTTAAATGGCAGACTTGCCAGCTTTTAAAGTTTCCAATCAGTAAAATAGATAAAAACTATTAAAACATGCGTAAACTGCCCACGGTAATTCACTCACCCTACAATTCCCACGTGGTCCTCGTCCTGAAGAAAGACGGAAAGCTCAGATTCTGTGTTAACTACAAGGGTCTGAACGAAGTAACACACCCTATCCCCCCTCCAGCTATCGACCTAACGCTTACCCTGTGAGACATTGGCAAAGCAAAAATATTTAGTACCCTGGGTATGGAGTCCAGGTTCTGACAAATTGCGGTACTCCCGGAGAGCCACAAGTACACTGCATTCACTACACCTGAGGGTGAAACCCTCCAATTCAGAGTAATGCCATTTGGGTTAAAGAACACCCCTGCCACTTTCCAACGTCTCATGTCCACAGAGGTACTGACAGATTACATTGAAAAATTCTGTTTCACATACCTCGATGATGTAATCATCTATTCAAATAGCTGGGAGGAGCATCTCGAAAACCAACCGCGAGTTCTTGAACGTCTGGAACTCCATGGAATGACTTACAAGCTATTAAAGAGCTATTTCGGCAAGTCACCCAAAGACTACTTAGTACATATAGTTTCATCTGAGGGAAACTTCCCACAACAGAACTTTATACCTACCAACTACGATGGTACCTGGGTCTGTGCAACTGACTACGCGACTTCGTACCAAACATTGCACAACAAACATTTAACAATCTAAAGATTTAACATCAAACACTCCACTGTCCGCAAGGAGATCAACCGTTAATCCTGCAAACGCGTGTCAAAACGGTCTAGAAGCTGTGTTATATCAACAAAATGCAGACGACTATCCTAATGTAATAGCGTATGCCTCAACCTGGTTTAACGCCATGGAGCAACGCTATTACATTAACGAGCAGGAATGTCTGGCCGTTATCTGGGCAGTGAAGAAATATCGCTACTACCTCAAAGGGCAACACTTCATCCTGCAGACCGGCTCAAAAGCCCTCCAATGGCTGCATGAGTCACAGAATGCTCAAGCCAAACTTGGACGGTGAGATATGTTTCTCACCAAATTCGATTTTGAAGTCCAACACTGCCCAGATAAAACAAACAACCTGCCAGACGTCCTGTCTCGCTTCCCTACACTGGAGGAAAAAGCAGAGGAGGAAGACGAGGAGAAGATGCCCCCTCCCCTCAGATCGAGAGAAGTCCGGAAGAACAAATCTGCCTCCTACAGTTACAAATCACCTGTCACCAGATTACATTGAGCCAACAGGAGAACCCAGATATACGCCACCTACTACGGGAACTGCCCCAAAGCTTCAAACTACAGGATGACGTTGTGTGGACGCATAGTAGTCAACCCAACACGCTCGGGAAGATCTGGATTCCGCAGCAGTTACGCGCTGATATATGCTGGCAAAATCACTGCCACCCTCAAGCTGGGCACCCGAGTTCAAGGAAGACCCTGTTGGACATCAAATTTCGATACAACTGGGACGGAATAAGCTGCGACGTCTGGCAGTACATAATCAACTGCGTTACGTGCTGCCGTGGCAAAGCCTACCCGGTTCCCTTCCTACAGCGCGACCAAGGAGACCCAAGACAACGTAGATGCACATAGCTGCAGACCTCGTGGAGCCATACCCACGTAGTACCAATGGGAACCACTACCTGCTAGTAGTAACTGACCAGTTTTCAAGGTGAGTAGAGGCCTTCCCTCTACCTAGCCAAGAACCACCCTGATCGTGTGAAAGATAGAAACCGAGATATTTGCATGCTGGGGATAACCAAAAGCTATTTTAACTGACAATGGCACTCAACTCACAACTCGCCAATTGCAGTCTTGCCAGGGGCGGGGAGTCGAAACACGGACAACTCCCCCAGGCCAACCCCACTGATCGAAGGAACCAAGAGATCAAGAAGTGCCTTCGTATCAGTGTGGGAAACGACTACCGTCACTGGGATAAACACATCCCAACCATTTTGTTTGCCCTGCGTCGTAGAACCAACAAAGCGGTAGACACAAGCCTCAGCGAACTCCTTCTGGGCCAAACACTACGCCGACCAGGTGACTGGCAATGGGGAAAATGAGCCCACTGATATGCCTCAACCCGAGGATATCTGGCTAGCTACCCTAGCCCAATCTACTACCACCTAGATAGCCCAGGATGAGGATGTTCGAAAGAAGTACCATCTACCGAAGACAGGAGTACGAGAGTTTAACATAGGTGAAGCCGTGCTACTCAGAACGCATCCCCTCAGCAAGGCCAGTAACCTGTTCAGCACTGGCCTCGCTGACAAATGGGACAGACCGTATTGTACTGTCTGCAAAAGAGACGTCTATTGGGCCCAAGACCTACGGGGACGGATCCGGAAGGCCACCCAAGGGACATACCACCACTTGAGAACGAAGACGCCATAGGAGAAACACTGGGTCAGTCCGATGATGAGGACGAACCTCCACCCAGAAGGGCAGTTCACGATATCGAGCCAGGACCAGCAATGAGGCATGAGCTGACACCTATCGTCATTGACAGGGCACTTAGCTACGTCGCACCACATAAGCCGGACGTAAAGTAACGCCAAGAAGCATTTTCCATCAGATCAATACCCTCAATGCCATGCATCTACGCTGAGAAAGTTGCAGCCAAACGTGACAAAGCAATCCCTAGATGCTCAGAATTGTCATAGCGTAGTCCCCGTGACAGAGAATCCTATCAGACACCCAGCTGACCGAGTCGCTTCAGTGAGCAGTCGGAAGCTCCATCGGTGAGAAGGGTAGAAACAACCCGAGCGTCTACCTGTCCACCTAGTACAACTCCGAAGCCAGAGATCAAGACCATTCCAACCACCAAGAAATCAATCTGCGGCTTCGACGATGAAGTACTATCCGCCACTAAACCACCGGAATACGCTCCTAATGAGCGCCCGGAGGCCACCACTAGACCACCGGATGACATCCACAACATGAACCCGGAGGCCTACGCCACTAGACTATTGGAAGACAAACACGCCACAGAGCTAGTAAAAACACACATCATATGCATGAAATGTCCGGAACAGCGGTGAAGGTCGTTCTAGCTTCCACGAAGCAGACCACTGTTCCTGCAGACGAACTGCAACCGATGTCGAGCATAGCATACGGCAGTGCTCTGTCGCAACCTCCTGCTACGCAGGAACCTTCACCCATCTGCACTGTTGAGGATGAGAGGCCCGTTCTGCCTCCCCCTCAACTGGTCGCAGATGATCGGGATGTCGAGACCATCGATGCCAACTCCCGCCATTGAGGTTGAGACTCCTCTTCTTTGCTCTGCCTCGCCACAGGACCTCGACGTTGAGATCGTCGATGCATCCAACTACCCGGCCCTATGACGAGACGCACCACCGGTAGCCAAGGTCGAGCACGGTGATCTGCAGCTTCCTTGTGCTGCCACAACAGGCACCGAGACCATCGACTCCTCCCACTACTCCTCAGCTGGAGCAACACCTGCAGTGGAGGTCAAGAGTCCTCTCCCTCCTACTGCCTCGGCGTGGGACCTAGACATTGAGACAGTCGATGCCTCCAATGACCCGGCTCTACAACGGGGTGCATCCGCAGGCAAGATGGAGGGTGGTCCCCTTCCGCAACTCCCTTGTCCTGCGCCAGCAGAGAAACATCCTGCCCTACGGGTACGAACCCGTGCAGTCTGGGTGCAGGACATTCCTGTTTCACTCCCCGACACTGCCTCGTCCCTTGTAGCTGTGCCCTCCCCATCAGTTGCGGCAGAAGCAGACGCCATGACTACATGTGCTGAACCATGACGCCTGATGCCACCTCGTGCTGTCAAGGCAGACTCGACGCCTGGCCGGTATCGAGAATCACAATGGCGACCCACATGAGGTACACGTGGCCATACCCACTTAATGCTGAGCTATGTCCCAGAGGAAGGCCAGTTAAACCACAGCTCGATAAAGACAAGTAAGTGAAGTGCTCGCCAAAATGTAGTTGTAAATCACTACGAAAGAACATTACAGGATTTGTTAAATACCTGTAACAATTAGTAATTTAAACTAGCAGACCAGTTAAAGACTGTGAGATAGGCAGACACACTCACATTTAGGCTAGTTTAAAAGTGTGTAACAGTAAAAGTGTTTATCCAGCTGTCATCAAGTGGGAGAAGTGCGCAGGGGGGGGGGGGGGGGGGGTTGTAGGAACTGGCGAGGTAAATGTAATAAACAGTTAATTAAACATTCGACTATGTGTAAACTGAACTTGTAAACACAGCAGTCATTATGCTGTACATAATTAAACCAGTGAAAACAGATGTTTTACCCTCACCAGTGATAAGCCTCACCAGTGATAAGGTTATGTATATAAGTGGCCGATAGGCCACAATGAAACTTGGTATTACTTAAGAGACGCTTTTCACAGTGCTGGTAATTACTACACACGTATCACGTATAGACGCTCACCAAAGTGCCAGTGATAATTGAAGACAAAAAATTCACCAAAATAAATGTTAGAATTAGCCTACAGTTAAAAAGGACTCCTGCAAAGAAATTAGTAATTTTAGATTTTTGTAATAATGATTTGATGTGTAGGTACACATTTAAATATAACCATGAGTTTTTACAATGTACTTGTGAAGATCACCTACAAGAAGAATGCAGTTTTGTAGGAATGTTGCTTTATGCTATGCTTGTGTTTGCTCATATTTTTATAGTGTATTTGCTTTCTTTTTTTTTTGCAATATCTTGTGCACCAACTCAGTATCAAACCAGAATTCTGAGCCACAGAGATCCCATGAACTCACTACGGTGAAACCAGGTGTAAGATATTTTAACTTCAAAAAATAAAAGGGTTTTGTTTGTTTATTTGTAGTGACCAATGTGTGCCAATCGCCCAAGTTTTAATGCATATTTTCAGTGTACTTGCACTGTTCGTTTAGCCGGTCAACCCAGGTAATGAAGGACCTGTGGTTGCTGAACTCTCAACCTGTCACACTTAACTGTTTAGCCTGTTGTGTGACCCACAGGTTACCAGTGAAAGATTTTCCTTTTCTTTCTTAAATCACCAAAGCAAGCTCCAGGATAGTTAGTGGCGTTTCCCCACCTTCCGCGAGTAAGGCTTGAACATACTTGATTTATTCCCATTTGTCTTTCGCATACCGTCATTTTCATGTACTTTTTATTTCAGGTTCTTGCTGTATACTCTTGTAAATATCCACAATGCTATGCTGAGTTTTTGTTGGCAGAATGCAAAAGTCAAGTAGGTCAGTGGGACACCCGATAAACCGCAGCACTCCTGACACTAATCTATCGCAACAGGGGGGAAAAAAACAATTTGCAGCGTCAGCGAGCTCCGTGTTGTCTAAGGCAAGGGGAAGAGAGGAAGCCCGCCCGTCAAGAGAGAGAGCTACGGTCTCGGCATCCCACAGGTCTCGACTTCTTTGGTTGGCCCGAAAGCACAGAGCAAGCGCCACTACAGCGGAAGCAACCCAACTTTCTTTGCTACTCCTACCTAGACCTTCCAGACCTCCCAGAAAGGGGACTTACGCCTTTCTCTACCACCTTTTCCCGAAAAAAAAAAAAAATGAGGGGGGGGGGGGGGGGTTAATTGACGTGTGCCGCTTCCACTATTAAATACGATTACGACTCATCACCCATCACGTCAAGTAATTCTTACTTCAACCCATATGAGAGTCGATACCGCAAACCAATACACGGACGTTGTGTGCTGCTTAAATCTACTGGACGGTCGAACACGTGGTTTCAAGGTTGCGCAACCAGCGAGCACACCACCTTCTCCCCTCCCCCACGCTGAGTACCAACAAGCTGTCAGCCACCTCAGGGCACGGCTGAGCGCCACCGAAGAGATCCACAAAGCAGAATGCTGACGAGAGGGTTCTCACCTCCCATGCCGGCCTCACAGCAGGACGTCACACGCCCTCCCAGCGCCCGCTGCTGCACCCTACAGTTCTGACTATGTAAGTCAGTGCGCAGCCGGGCTCCGGAGTCATTCATATTGCTATTCTCTCAAGACACCCCAAGCACTCTCCAGTGCTGGGGCTTTCAGCGAACCACAAGTTTCAGCAGCCCACAGCGCCTGCTCCCTGCGACGACTGCAGTCTTCGACAATTTACGCTTCGCCTGCAACAGCAGTTTAACACTAACACACCTTGCTACTTCTAGACACCTGGTAATTAGATAGCTTTAGTTCAGTATAATTTTCATTCAGTCTTCTATTTCAACTGCCCCTCTAGCGTAGGACCAGGTTGCCTACAGCTGGCTAACATAAGTTACCTTCAGTACTCCATCTGCTTGGCAGGAGATAGCATAGGTCACTGTATTTATTGAGTCCTCAATAAATACAGCATTGTTCTCTAGCCATACATTTTTCATCTATAGAGTATTATCTACTTTGTCAGCTAGGAGCAATTCGCACTGTGCGATACCAACGAGAACCGGGAACTTTTACATCCGAACTAGAGTCGACTGAAGACCCTCTCAGAGTCCTCCGCACCGAGCTCGTGCTACCACGCAGCTACTGGACATCACTATTATAGGGAATAGTTTTCGTCTGTGGTGCACAATGTGAATTGTTCAGCAGCAAACCATGCTCTACGCCTTATAAGATAAGGAACGGCCCACGGCATAGGGAACAAAAGATAGCTCATCTTGCTGCCTACCAACGACTTACCTTAACCCATCCTACGAAGGAAAGACAGGCGGAACAGGCGGAACGGGACTGCGCCACCTCACTAAGGATAAAACAATCCCGACTGCTCCCGTGATGCGTTACGTATCTTTCCCACCGCACGTCTGTACAAGCCAAAATTACCATCCTGTACTGAGGGGTATAGTGTACAAGACTGAAGCAAGATACGGAATTGCCAATGCCCGGTTTTGGAACCAGGAGTCCGCAGCCTGGAACCAACAATACTGCGTGAGCCGGCTCAGTACAGCCCAACCGAAACCCAAGGAAGGCAATATCAACTCCACTCAGCTGCCAACCCAACTTCACCAACTGGCTGAAGATCTCAAGCGTGTCAGGTAGCACTAACACCTCCCGACAGCTTCCGATAAGACTACCCTTCACGGGAAATAAGGTTTCACCCTCAAACTGCGTGCTAATCTGTAAACCAACATAATCCAGCAAACTCTCTACCCAAAAACATTGTTGAGATACGCACTTGGTCTAGCGCACTAAAACCACAATGATCGTGCCAAACAGTTTATAACCGGGCACGCATCACATTTTAATAACCATTATAAATACGCTATTTACAATACACACTGACTTACTGTTTGTAATTCCTATTTGCAACTCCTGAATACACATTCTGTTACAATTCTTACAACACTTTTTCTGCCATCGATAAAAATTAATTAGCTGAATCATTAAATAAATACGACACTTCACCGGCTTTCCGAAACTGGTAAACTCAACTGCAGAATGAAAACACTGTTGCTTTGCTTAGTGACAATTGGGAAAATTTCTGGCCAAGCCATTCACGTGGTGATAATATAACATTTCACGCATTGAACAAATGTATCCATATGCATATTGCGATACTTGATACTTTCAATACATCCCGATATCGAGGTAATGAAGAATCTAACGTCCCATCTCTCATAACTATTCACTCAAATTTTTTCCAGTACCGGAATTCGGAAAAATCAAGGCGTTTTCGTAAAATGGGTATGATTTTGGTACATTTTTTGGAAAAATCGTAAAATTAGGCAAGTCTAAAATAGGAATTTAGCCCGGTTCACAAAAAAAAATTTTGGTGGATGCAATTTACTGTATGTGTTCATGTATAAAGCGCACCATGATTTTTGCAACAAGTTCCAGGGAAAATTTTTTAAAAATAAATGTGCACTAAAAAATTGTGGCACCCTATTAGTAAGTATGGAACCAATGATTCTTTTTTACATCAATGTGTGGTGATTATTATATGTTCGGAAAATTAATTAAATAACGGGTGCAAAATACCAAAATAAAAAAAGTTATAAAACTTTACGCTCCTAATACTCAACACTTCCGGCTTCGTTTTTCTTTTTTCTCATTTATATTTTTAGAAGTGACAGGCTCTCTTTCTTTGCCGTGATAGAATGTCACTTTAAAAAAACTATGTCACCTCGTCCCGTATCCACTTCCTGATCATTATCGACCAGCAACATCTGGGTGTTAAGCACCTTGAGGGTGAAAAGGGGGCATAAACACGTGGCAGCTGTTTAGCGGCATGACAGGAAGCCATTAGGAGGGTGCGATGGGGGGAGGGGTTGCGACCTACACATAACTGAAGGGTCGCTGAGAGAAAGACTGAGAAGGGAGAGGAGTGATGTAAGAGCGAGAGATGAGACAACAGACAGTTCCTCCACTTTTCTCAAAATTTACGAACAATTTATGGCTATCACTCCCTCTTCCTTTTTCTTTCCATGTATAGAGTGCACCCCACAAATTTTTTCCTTTATTTTGGGAAAAAAAGGGTGCGCTATACACTAGTAAATAGGGCATTTGTTCTTATTTTATTTATTTTTTATGTGCGGCGTATACATACCGAAATATGGTAATTTTTGTGTCTAACGAAAGTAGTGACCTGACTTCGTTGTCAACAACCGATACTAAAGTATCGGCCCGATACCATACCTGATACAGATACATTGGGAAAAGGCAAAGTATCGGTCTATACCGATACTTAGTATTGGTATCAGAACAACTCTATTCAAAATTATTGACTATGTTGAAACCATTTGCATTTCTAACATTTGCAAAGTTGTGCTTTGTTAATGTTGTGAATTGCAGTTATGCATAAAAGTGGTTTCTTTTATAGTGCGTCATTTCAGTGGAACAATATCCTACTGTACAATTGTTACCTACAGAAACTTTTCTAACTGTAGATAGAGTGGATTACATTTTCGCAGATTTCCAGCTGATCTCTTTTGCTCTAGAAGTTGGTTTCCAGCTAATAAAACAACATAAGCTGCTATAATGCCTGCATATATTTCCATCTCCTGATCCATTTCGCCGACCAACAAGGATACACCAGTGCTGAGCTCAGACCCACACACAGTGGAAATGCCCTCTGTGCGTCACTCAGGTAGAAATACTCTTCCACCATGACCGTGAGCATGCGGGTCGCACGTAATTTGACCAGCAGTAGAAAAGGCCTGGTCGTGAGGAGGCAGACAGTCTGTAGGTACCCACGAGCACGTGACATCAACTTGTGGGTGTGGACATGCACCAGTGGAAAGCCAGCTTTGTGAGCACTGCGACACTCCACTGGTTAAAACCATTAGCCAACCATCCATCATGAATTAGCAGCCTTAGCATATGAGTTATCCTTAAAGGTGTTGTGAGACTGTGCTCACTACGCTGATTGGCTCCTTGCAACTTGATCTGCAACTTCTACTCACGTACTTAAGTTTGCTAGACAGCTAGATTAGAGAAGGCACCTGTAATTTGAATGTGGCTTAAGCCATGTTTCTGCCTGGGTCAGACGTGACAGGGATTTTTAGTGAGCTTGGCAATAGAGACAAACAGGCACAGTTTCCCAATGGAGAATATGGTCTATTCTGAATAAACCATACTACCCCTTTATTCCACAGTCTCGTCTGTTTATTGGAGAGGAGTTGTCCGTATTTAAATTGTCATTATCTGGCATAGACAAGAACAAAATTCCTGTGGCAAGTGATTACACCTCAGAGTGCAAGGTGACACCCAATACTGTGGTTGTTCAGCCTGTCTTGGTTAGACCTGGGTCCTTCAGATATGAGTCATGACTGAAGCATTGTACCCAGAAGCCAGCACTAGGAAACACACAGGTTAATTCCAAGCTACTTTCACAACCCCCAGCAATCCAGCATGCCACCATGATTTACAGCCAGGTGTTGGAATAGGAGGGATAGTGTGAATAACTGGGATCCTGGCAAAGACAGGTAAAGGATAAACAATGACCCTATCTATAAATTTCTATAAGTTCCGCCACCGCAAACTACGGAGGTCGATGGACGGCAAAGCACCTACCAGATACTGACCTTCCGAAAGAGGAGAACACTTGTACAGTTCTGTGTTGTTGTCGAGAGATCTTTGTAGCACTCCCCAACCCACCACCCCTACTGATACCTTTCTCCAAGCAAGGGGTACAAAGTAAGAGCAAAGTTGCTGCAAGACAAGAAACCCGATTGTCAACACTCGAAGGACCTCAGTTTAGGTGCGTATACAAAAAAGAGGGAGCTCCCCCAGCTCGCACAGCAGCAGCAAGTCAATGAACCTAGTTGATATCTCCTTGGGCTCTTTCAGTCACCCATCATGACCCCAGGTGCCTGCAGCCCGTTGGCCACACCTGAACGAAAACCAACGTCGAGGTATCTACATGGTCGAACAAGATCAAGTACAAAGAGAACGCAGGAACACGTTACCTGTAGAGCCAGTCATTCCTCAAGTACAGATGTCCCCATTTACTAAGATGCCCAAACCTCATAATCCTTGGATAGAGCCAGAGGTACCTAGCATCCAGTGACTCTGGTAACTGTGACCCTAAGGTTGAGACTAAGAATAGTTCCTGTACTTGAGCAAGGACAAAGTGCACACTACCAACTAATAAAATTCAAGCAAATAACCACTTGAGTGGTGAACTTAAATTACAGTGGACTCCCTATCTACCGTTTTTCAGGGGACTGTCAAAAAATTTCCATACATCGGGATTTTCGTAGATGAGGGTTTTGATATGAACATCAAAAAAATATAACTTCTAAGCTTATAAGTCTTCGTGTTGAGTATAAGAAGAGCTTTACATTACCTGTAAATAAGGTCTAACTAGTAAACACAACAAAAATGAGAATATAAAGAAAAAGTATCCCTGTATTAATTTTATTGTAAATAACACATAAAAAACATTTCACCTAAACTTGTTTAAATAAAAAAATATAAAATTTTAAAACACTGTATGGATGTGTGTGTCTATATATGATTGTAATCCAACACCAAATGCAAACTGACCTAAAACTTAAAAACCTTCTGAAAATGAAAACAATATGACATCAAATGCAAGCCAAATTTCGAATGTCCTGCACGCACTTCATCCGCTGAGAGTGCTCGGAGAGATTGTCGATGGGCAGTGTGTTCACGGCAGTCAAGACAGAGAAGGGGAAGCTTCAGTGGCGGGAGTGAAACCATGTACCCCTCCTCGCCGCTATCTTCACATGTTGGTGACACATTGTGCGCATGGCCAATGTTTTTTAAAGCAATTAATTATATTTCACTGCAAGAAAGCTTGTTATTCTAGACAGATATGAATCAATCAGGCAATTAAAATGGATTTATTCACAGTCTGTAATAATTAATCATTCAAAACCTAGTCTGCTGATTTTCCCATACACTTATGCCTGTCATTAGTTATGCTGCACTTTGGCTCGGGGCTTACCCATTATTAGATGACAAAAGATGTTGAATAGACCCTTACAGAATATCAGTTTATTCAAAACATGAGTGTTTACTGAAATTAATTAATATAAACACACTGATTTCCTCGCAGGAAGTTACTGAAAATGAACTTCACACTTGGTAATACGAGTTGTTCGACGTTGAAACAAATTTGGGGACAAGAGGAGGTTAAGTATATGCTTCTGGGCATATCATTTTATTCACAAAGATGCTGTCCACTAAGATAAATTAATATTTTGTTTAAAAATCATGTTGATTTTTCACCAGATATAATAAAACACTAACTTTATTTAAAAAAAAATAGAGATTTAATAACAAAAGAAAACATCTTTGCAAATAATAATTCCTCATTAAAATGTATTATGTAACATTTTCAGGCAAAACCATTTGCTTTCAATTACTAGTCATAACAGGTGCTACTATTGAAAGTTATGAACAATGTTGATAAAATTCTACGTTCGCCAGCAAGAACGCGTGGCCAAGAGAGAGGACAAATTTTATTTGGCAAGACAAACAGCTTCTCCTATTGAATGCATGTAAGGGGAGGAGGGAGGGAGGGAGGGAGGGAGGGAGGGAGGGAGGGAGGGAGGGAGGAGGGAATGAGGGAGGGAGGGAGGAAGGAAGAGAGAGAGGGATAAACAAACCATGATATGCCAAATTTTTAATTTACGGACCTGTCTTCTTTGGATCCTCATGATATTGTGTGTTGAAGACTGTTCCTGTACATTACAATGTTAATTAAACTGCTGTTATAAGTCAGTGTACAAGTCCTATATTGTATTCCCGTAAGAAGGTTAAACTAGAACTGGGAGATGAAATATGGTTGTACAGAAAGTTTGTTAGTACAATAGGAGACTTGCATGTACATGGTCATGTCATGTTTAACTGCATGCAGCATGTTGTGGTTTAGCTGCATGTAGAATGTTGTGGTTTAACTGCATGCATGTTGTGGTTTAACTGCACGCAGCATGTTGTGGTTTAACTGCATGCAGCATGTTGTGGTTTAACTGACCGCAGCATGTTGTGATTTGATGAAATTAAATGTTTTAGATTCATTTTATTTTATGATTTTAAGCAAACTAACCATGAGTGCAGAAGACATCATTTTTCCTAGTAATTATGCACAAATAACCGAGTTGTCTTCTCCAAAATAATGGAGCTCCTGCCCGTACAAGCCACATTAATTTTTATTCAATTTAGTAACTAGTGTTTCTATTTATGCAACAAGAACTGCTATTCTCTATGAACTAAACACAAAACTAATTAATCAATTATACAATGTATTTTACATGTTATCATAACCAAAAATGTGAATTCCCTTGAGCACTTGGCATAATTTTAAATGTAAAGAATAATAAAATTATGCCTAACATTTAAAATTTAAAAAATAGGTAAACAAAAGGATAAATAATTGCTCATAATATGCTATTTACTAAGCCAAAGTGTTGCCTAAATACTTACACACAGTAAAAGCATGTATCTCATGGCAATTTCATTTGGATTAACAGTACACCAATTTAATACAGAAGGGCCAAGGAAATTAAAAGGGTGTTATATCGATGGAGATGGAGGAATCGGGATTATACAAAAATGGACCTATAATTGAAGAGTATACGCCAACATAACATAACTCTCACTAGTACATACCATCAGAAGAATATCCAGTAAGACCACCAAATATAACAAGCACGTAATCAACATCGAGTTCACGCATAATCTCATACGCCTTTTCTTCTGACGATGCCATAGCCTGGCCAACTCGTGATATGTGGGTGTTATTCCATGTGTTGTTGTCTACCAAGATAGTCCGATTTGCCATTGCAGTTATTTGGTAGCCATAATCCCACCACGACATTACTCTTGCATCCTGCAGCCAATAACATTTTTTACAAAATAATTTCAAAATTTTACACACTGTACTAAAAAAAATCTAAGCACACCATTATTTAATTTTTCTCTAAATTTATTTATCTTTGTGCTGCAGAATTCTGAACATTTTTCTAGCCCAATATCTTCAGAATATAGCTGTTAGCATACTGCCAAAAAGCTAAGTATTCTAACTATGGCCTATCATATCAATACTACCAAATCTTAAGGCTTGGCTACACCTATTATGAATACATTCTTCATTTTCATGTCATTGTTTCAGTTTTAGAAGTATTATTGGAAATGTTTGATTTGGAAAAATTTTCAATTTACTAGTTGTTTACTTTTGTATCTAATTTTCACTGTGTGTTGTTTCCTGCTTGCAAAAAAAGCAGCAACTTATTGATAAAATATAAAAATGTTCCTGACTTTTTACAACAAGCAGATAACACACAATTAAAATCATGCACAAAAATATAAAACAACTTGTAAAATGTAAATATTCTACAATTGTACATTGTACATTATTACCAATCTGAAAATATGAAGCGAAAATAAATAATTTCTGCAAAAGGGATGCAGCTGAGCCTTAAGTAGTAAGTATGTTTGTAAATAAATACCCTTTTCAAAACATAAGGAAATGAAACAGCACTATTTCAAAATTTGTAGTATGGAATTTTTTAAGGCACAGGACTTTGGTAGTAGGCTGAACAACACTGCTACATGCTATACGCAGTATTACCATATTGGTAAGAGCCTACAAACTAAATAACTGCGAATACCTCAGGTGTATTCATCCGCAACCAGTAGTATGCTTCCCTGAAGTCATCAAATATTATTCGAGAGCCATCATGGGAGCGTGCAGACAGCACAATACTAGGGCTGCTGTAGGCTTCTGAAGTGACCCAGGTACAGTGAAATGTGTACGATACCAACAGAAAACACATCACCGCTACAAACACAGTAGCAATCTGTAACAAGAACACACTGGTATTCACTAATGCGTAGAATGAAAAACTGAGCAAACATTAGACACCAACTATTTTGCTACAGCACTCAAATCTACAACACTGTTATGGGATTACTAGTATCCCACCAACTACAGTTGTCATGAAAATACACTACAGCTTCCAGACTTTGGCAAGATAAGATACGAATAACACTGTGTAACAAAAATATTGTCAATATTGATAACCTGTCCCAACAAGTAAAAGAAAAGTGTGGACTTAAAATTTTAATCCTACTTTGCTTTACTATAATGTTAGTTAAAGAAAACTTATAGAAGTAAACGTCCACATAATTAATAAATTTAAGAACACAAAAATATACAAAATTATGCTGTCAAAATTACACTTTTTGTGCTAAAAGCACCAGTAAATAGACAGAAACTATACACAAATCCTGAGACATTTGTACAAATCGCATTTCAGGTTCAGCCATTTAAAGTAAAGTAGTTTGAATACCAAAACTAAGTACATATCTCTGTATTGGCTGATATTTACACTATTTTCTTTAAGTATCAGTATCGAGTATGGTATTTGCCAATACTTAGTACTGGTTTTAGGAAATATAATTAGGGTCTTGGAAAGTTTGCATATGCTTAGTTACCATGATAAAATGTGAGGAAAGTTGCTTTAGGCATGATAAAATACTAAATTTGTAGTTTAAAGATAAACATGAAAAACTTCCATCAGTGCACTAAAATCTATGCTACATTCCCCGCAACAATGATAAATGTAAAACTTTTTGTGAACCACAGATATAGTGCATTCATGCAGCACTTTGCCCAAGATGGCTTGCCACAGAGCCATGACCCCAGTGCTAGCAGTGACGCTTTTGAGTGCCACAACCTTGGCATGCATATAGAGTCATCTACATCTGTATCATGATGTATTTACTTTAGTGCCCAAACCCTACTTCTGAAAGATTCTTCAGGGATCATGTTTTGTGTGGCAAATTGTGACTTATGTGCAGAGGTGATAAACATAGGAATACGAGAAGCGTGCGTGACTTTAGTTAGCAAGGCTTTGGTTGGCTTAGGCTGGAGGTATGACCACCTACTCTGTATAAATACCACAGTGCAAGTCAACTCCCTTGTGCGTGAAAATGGTACAGTGATAACACAATATTAAAGTGATAAGAGGAAATAAAGTATAGCTACACTGTCAAGTCGTGTGTGTGTGTGTGTGTATGTATGTATGTGTATATATATATGTGTGTGTGTGTGTATATGATGTGTGATGCGTTACGAGCCATATAAAGCACCACTGTAATTCCTCTGCCATTATTTTGTCAGTTTGACGTAATAACATGAAACTGGAAAAGTGTTACTGTGGGCGTTCTCGAGCCGAGAGGCGGTGCCTAAGAAAGTGCAGATAATACCTGCCACAGCCTAGTAGCCAGGGAACAAGCACTCCAATGCCACCCAGTGGCCCTGCAATGAGCTTGTCGTTGCGATCCAACCCCCACGATGCAAGTGCAGGTTATCCATCACAGAGCTCAGCAGCAGGGAGAGAGAGCAAGGAAAAGATTGTGCCTAGTACCCTAACCAGAAAGAGCAGAAGTCAGCCCGTGTATATAAGGCCGTGCATGACACAAGAAGTTAGTTGATGCCAGTGACCTGGTCAGCAGAGTCACCCAGCTCCAGGACCACCTGAAGGAAGATATAGCCGACAGCCACCAGTGTGTTACATAAACTCAAACCTTTCACTGTCTGTGTTTAGGATCCAACGAAACCCTGATAGGGGCCCAAGGCATAATGTTTTACTGCGAACCCTGCCAACGAAGAAGCGAAGGGGAACAGGCATTCGAACCTCGGTCATACACACCAGGTAAAACAGGGCATAGAAATCTGGACTCTGAGCCCATAGTACTCCCAGAGTTCTCAAGCAGGTCGCAGGAGGATCCCAAGGTGTTTCTAAGGAAGTATGAAGAGTTAAAAGAAGGGTATGTCCCCTGCAAATAATGGGTTCTTAAGGCCAGGGAACAGCTTAACGCCCAGGTCCTTACTTGGTGGCACAAATATGGGGAGTTTGTAATATCCTGGGGGCAATTCTCTTTGCACCTCAGAAAATTTGATGGAGATGGGGTGATTACAACATTGTGCATAAAGTTCTACGCCCAGAAGAAGCACAAAAAGCATGAAGTGGAAATTTTTACATGGCGCAAAATGCAAATGTACTACCATATATGCCCGGAGGGGAACGAAGATGAAACAACCCATATAATTATGAGGTTACTCACCCTCGCTATACACGGAGCACTACACCAGCTATGCCAAACCACACAAAGAGCTGGTAGAGAGGGCTATGAAAGTCAAGCTAGATTACATAGAGCAGCAAAAGATAGACACCCTGTTTATTGTTCCTTCTTCAGCCCTCAAGTCCTCGCGTGGTCCACGTGTTCCAGACTGTAACACCAAAGCAAAGATGGAGGGGTGGTCTGCACCCCCAAAATGCTGGCAGTGTTCTGAGAGGCATCTACATTGTGATTGTCCTGTAGTTAAAGCGAGAACTCAAGCAGCCAGAGAGTCTGCAAACCGTAACAAGGCCCCAGGAAAAGGAAGTGATGCGGGGAACACTCCCCCCCAAGGGCGAACAAACTGAGAACTGAACCTGGGAAACGTGGGCACCAGGTCCATCAAGCGAACCAACGACCCAGGTGTAATAACACAGACCAAACCAATACTGAACATGAGTGGCCCCTGACCCGTGCCTAACACACCCTGAGTAAGAGTTTGCATTAGTGGAAAGGAGTTGAGGGTGATTTTAAACTTGGCAGCGATGGCCAATTTTATCTGCACCTCCCTAATAATAGAAGACCAAAGAGCTAATACAGCCTTGCGCTAGGGTCATCCAACTGGTCCAATCTGAGTTGCACATGACCATAGATGGGGTCCTAACCCTGTTGACCATGGACACAGCGGAGTCACAGACAGAGTTCAACCTTGAGGGAGGAGACAATATAAGGCCAATGATGGCATACGGCCCACACCTGTATTATAGATTGTATATAGGCATGGAAAAAACAGAAGCGGTTAAGTTGGGAGGCTCCCAGCTAAACTCAGTCTCAACAAGAAATCTGAATTGGGTAAGTGCATCGACAACTGAACATTTTAAATAGGCACATCAAGGTTTTCAAAAATAGAAGCCCCTTAACTTAAACCACAATACAACATGAGATATGGTCAAGGGAGCGGCAATTGGTTTATTGTCATCCAGCCCGTTTATCCAGGAAAAAGCAGATAATCCTTGACCAGATAGAGGACATGAAGTCCCAAGGGATAGTAGAACATACAGACTCACCATAAAACTCAAGAGTGGTCTTGGTGCCTATGAAAATGGGGAACTTAGGTTTTGCGTGAACTATAGCTTGGCACATACAGTCAGAGACCTAGGGGATGCTTGGGTATTTTCCACGCTGGATATGCAGAGTGGCTACTGGCAAATTCCAGTACATCCAGAATCCCGTAAATATACTGAATTTATGACCCCAGAGGGTGAAAGACCTTACATTTCAGGTTGATGCAATTTGGTTTCAAAAATGCTCCAACTACCTTCCAACCCCTAATGATCGCTGTGGTATTGACAGGCTACATGGAGAAATTCTGCTAGGCACATCTGGATGAAATCATTTACTCTCGGACATGGGAAGAACATCAAAACCATCTGGCCAAAGTTTGAGTGAATTCAGTTACAGGGCCTTACCTGTCAAATCGAGAAGTGCAACTTCGGGAAGACTAATGTAGACTACCTGGGACACCTAGATATCCTGGAGAAAATTTTTTCTGAAAGCTGAGAAAATATGGGAAATCGCCAAAACAGTGGCACCCACCAACTGAAGACAACTAAAGAAGTTCCTGGGAGTTTGTAATTGGTTACGGGATTTCGTGCAAAATGTGGCAGTCTTAATGGTCCCCCTTAAATGAGTTACTCCTGAAAACGGCCTGATGGAAGTAGACAGAATAGCATGAGCTAGACTTCCAGTAGCTCAAGAAGGAGTACTACAATCTCTCTATGCTATGTCATCCAAAGTAGGACCTGCCATTAGTCTTAAAAACCAAAGCGAGCAGAATAGGGATGGTGGCAGTTCTGTTCAAAGAACCTACACTGGGGATCAGGCGTATCATCGTGTACGCAAGCACCATGCTCAACGCGACCGAAAGATAATATCATAGTAAACAACCAGGAGTGCCCCATAATCATATGGGCTATATGCAAGTATAGGTATTCACTGAAGGATCATCTCTTTGTCCTGCTTATAGACAAGGCTATTAGTTGGTCACAAACAACCAGTAACGAGGAAGAGAAGTTAAAATTTTTATTTTAGTTTGAGTTCTCGATCGAACACTGCACGGGGAAGCCCAGTGAACTGCCAGACGCCTTGTCATGGTGGCCCTAGGCCCCCGAGGAGGACCATGACATAGAGGACTGGGAATAAATGATGCTGCCAAGCATAATAGACTGTGAACAAGCTGAGCCCGAGGAATTACAGCAAGTCAGTTTCAGAGAGAGTAAGGACGTGCTGAGGGAGCAACAGCACGCCGATCCAGACCTCCAGACCCTGATGACCAAACACCTATTGCTTAAGCCTTGATGACAGTATAGTCTTGGCAAGAATACTGGAGCAGAAAGATGGAAAATCTGGGTTCCCCATGTGTTGCACCTGAGCGTTTGCAAATACCGCCATTATCACCCACAAGCGGGACACCCCAACATTCAGTAAAACCTTAGAGTCCCTGTCCTATCGGTTCGCATGGGAAGGGATTAGCTGAGCTGTTAGGGAATATGTAGATCAGTGTATGACATGCAGTGAATATAAGGTCTACCCAATGCCCAAGACCAAATTTTGCCCATGTCGTTACAAGAGAGCATGGACGCACATCACAGCCGACATCGGACCCTACCCTAGGTCGCCCAGCGGGAAAGATGTACCTATTCTTAGATCCATAGAACAGGGGCAGCTACAAAATACCAACAACAGTATATCCAGCATAAGTACTAAGGACAAATACCTGACGAAGAAAACCTCTTGCAGTGCGGCAATTCAGTTTTGTTGCCTACATTTCCCTTTAGCTGAGCAGGAGACAAGTTTTGCGTAGGATTCACACCCAAGTGGAAGGGACCCTATGGTACTGTAGAACGACAGGGGAACCATGTATTGGACGGAGGACCAATTAGGAAAAATTTGTTAAGTGGCACGCAACCAGATTCACACTATTGAAGAGCTACATATACAAGGACCACGAGAGAGATGAGGGTAACCAGCCCATTTTCAGCCAGACAACAGATGGTTAGATGCAGAGAGCGACCACCCCAAACCTCCAGACACATGAGAGCGACGGAAAGTCCTTGCAGTCCACAAGAGATGTCAAGCGATAAACAAGCAGAACTGCACACATTAAGGAGTCTGCCTATTGCACTGGCCTCCTACTTCACTGGACAGAGCCAGTTTTCCACGGTACGCAATAGAGATACCTCCCTATTCACACCTCGTATAGGACTCCAGCCTAAACCTTAAAGGCTGACCCAAGGAGAGGTATAGTTAAGGAAATGCCACTAGACCACTAGAAAGCTAGTGAGAGAGAGAGCTATAGAGAGAAAGGGACAGAGAGAGAGAGAGTGATGGATAAGAGGGGAGATGCCATTAGACCACCGGATGGCGGAAGACGTGGCGCCGAGCAAACGAGTGAGAGTGATGTCACACACATCGGGCCAATACCTCTGTACAGCCTGACGTTTTCAAGGAGGACAAAGATGCCAAGAAACGAAGAGCGAGAGAGTAAGTGCAGAGAGAGAAAGGGAGAGTGGTGGGAGCAAAAGCGATGAGTGTGTGAAAATGGAGAAAGGGAGAAAGAGTGATGAGAAGGAGAAGAGCAGGAGAGAGCAAGAGTGCAGAAAGGGGGAGAGGGAGAGAAAATGGTAAGAGCAAGAGAGGGAGAGAGAATGATTAGAGAGCGAGACTAGAAAGAGGGAGAGAGAGTGACAAAAGAGCAAGAGCAGAGAGAGCGGGAAAGAGCAATAAGAGAGTGAGAGCGGTGGTGAAACCCAAACTATATTTTTACTTATACTAATTTTCTCTCAATTTAATTTATTTAGCAGCATTGCAAATTATAGGACCATCTTTCATTATTTTTTCTGTGGCAAATAACTAATTTATACAATGATTTTCTTTAACCTCTGTATTTGAGTCTCTATGAAAGTCGATTGTTCAATTTAATGTAGTTTTTTTAATGAAGTATAATTTTTTTGGTTATTTGTATGAGGCTTTTGTCAGTTTGAAATAATTTTGAAAAAGAGAATAGAAGTCTCAGGAAGAACTCTTGATTCATATATTATTGCAGCCTGACACTTTAAATTTTGATTTATGACTACATCACCCAAAAGTTGGACATCTGTGTGCTGGTAGGCATGCATCAGGAGACTCAATGTCTCAGACGTTAGGGTGATGATGTCGCAGCCGGCCTAGCTGAAAGCATAAGCTTTGACGCCTGTGTCAATTATTTTTTTGTTTCTTACATCCTACACAATCATACCACTGTACATATTTAAGTAAAATTTGAGGTTTAGTAGTAATAGAAATTATATTTTTCTGTAAAAATTAGATTGTAGTGGCAGAGTTTAGATAATTATTTATTTTGCTCTTAGATACGAAGTAGCAGAGGCCTGAACTTAATTATTTTATCACTTCATTAAACTGACTGAGTGACCGAAACATACCTAAAATAATTATGATAATGACTCCCAAGTGAGAAAAACTTTCCCTTGTAAGAAAGGTGGTGCAAGGTTGTCAAAATTTACTATTAAATAAACAATTTTCTTTTTTGAACAGCATCAGATCTTACTAATTATCATCACATAATTATGCCTTACTTAAATGTACCTTTATTTTACCTCAACAGCCATAGCATGAAACAGCTTGTTTTTGTTTTCGTATGGATGAAAATGGTTTGATGATTTTTTGTGGCAAAAACTATGTTACTTTTCATCCTGGGTGTACCTTTTACTCAAGGTAAGGTAAAATTGTGTTTCTTATGCATCTTTTTGTCTTGTCATGTTTTTTTTGTCATGTAAGTTTATTAATGCAAATATGTTGAATTCTCTTGCTTTGACACATTACACTTAATTCTGGAATCCGCCAGTGGCATAATTACACCACAGTGAAATCTTTGTGCGCTCTCTCTTGCTATAGTTTTTATCTTTTTATTTATAAACCCATTACACACTAGTACAGTTCTTATAAAATCACTGCTTAAAGCTTCCTACATCTTCACCCCTTACATAGAGAGTGACACGAGGGTGAGAATGGAGAGGGAGACACACCTAAAGAGCAGGGAAAAGAGCTGGAAAATGTTGAATGCAAACAAGGGGGGAGGGGAGTCACCTGTACTTTTGTTACCACGCAGGAGTGGACGTCGGACCGCTGAAAAGAGAAACCTACTGGCGGCCAACCATATTAAGGTACACACACCTTGGGGTCTGTCGGTGTGTCGGATGCATGATGCTCTTCACCGCTTTTCTGCTGGAAGACCTCTCTGAGCCCAAGAACTATAGGTCAACTTAACCCACTTGCACCTCAGGGTCTAGTATTGTATACGCCTGAACACTTGATGGTCTCCAATGCTTTTCTGCCAGAGGGCCTCTCTGAGCTGAAGAATTATAGATAGACGTAACCTATATTACAAAACACCGCAGAAGAGAAAAGAGACTGTGATCTCAGAACACGCTGAAGACCCTCACTCCTAATCCGAAGCCCTTCAGGCACATGCCAGACTTCACCTGTCAGCACATACATAAGGGTGAGGTTATCGAGATGACCAAGGCACATCTGGCTCTGGGACTGGACACACAGAATATGCCAAAACTGGAAATTGTGCACAGAGTGCACAACAGCGTGCAGTAGCACCTCCGCCACCGCTCCAGCAGGGCCTGTTTGGGTCATCCACTTAGGTGCCTGGAGAGAGGTTGTCTTGGGTCCCTGTGTGGAGAACTGTCAACAGGAAGGAAGTTTAGTCCACTTGGGCTACACCGACCCCTTCCTTCTATGGCAGCAGCAGATAAGCCCCACCGCAGAAGCCCAAGTGCCACCACCAACGACGATTGAATGAGTGGCAAGACAGGTGGCGAGTTTACAGCGAATAGGTCCATGTTATTGCATAGCTCATAAGTCCTTCACCTCGTCAGATGGCGCCTCCGCTCAAGTAGTAAAAAGGCCATGCAGTTTTGGTAGCATCCATTAGCAAGAAAGCTCCAAAATTCACTTGTTCAACAGTTTTAATCGGGAATCAGAGTGGACTGTTCATTCGCCATCCGATTCAGTTGACGGTTACCCGGCGCTAGTAGTCTGGCATCGTAAGAGTAATTTTAGACGTTTCGCAATGCATCCTGTACAAGTCTGTTGCACCATGCATCAAATATATCTCATATAAGAGCCATACCCCATCTCTATTTTTGGCACCAACATTTACGATAATAGTAATATGAGCATTCTGAAAGCTCTGTTACGTTTTTACTTTCAGCCCATTGTTTGGATATATCCACGTACCTATCAAAATTTACACTGCTACGTGTCTTTCGGCTGATGTTTACATCAGCTGGCTCATATATCCACTGCATACTCATAAAATAAATAATGAAAATAAATATTGTAATACGTACTATAAAAATGTACTCGTTAATTTCCGGAAATAATATTGGTTTATGAATACTGACTGATGTTCACAATTATTTTTCTGTTTAGATATAATGCATTCCTTTAACAGTGGTGAACACTCCCAAGATCCTCAGAGAATATGATTGGTTTAATTTGTTAACAGAATAGCAGAAGAGTTGAACATTATTTCTGTATGTGTTATAAAAACCATGCCAAACCATTTCAAACATTCATCTTTAAAAATTGTGAAAAGATGAAACGTCCGCTCATTATGCTTACGTGTCATATTCATAAGATAAGACATGCTTTTAGATAATACAGTAATTTTGTTCCTTCATACTGAAAACAACAAGCTTTAAACAATATTAAAATTAACTAAGAATTATGTCTAACAACACTTATGAGTAGAATTAAATGCATATATATTGAAACA
Organism: Dryococelus australis; assembly: GCA_029891345.1. NCBI lineage: Eukaryota > Metazoa > Arthropoda > Insecta > Phasmatodea > Phasmatidae > Dryococelus > Dryococelus australis. Next base: position 96,281,002 of record CM056994.1, read on the forward strand.
CACTTCAATACAAAACTATGCACAAACAAATGGCAGGCGTTGCTATTACATTACGAGTAACGAAAACAGTTGTCATTCATGACGTCATAAAACTAAATGGCTAACCAGAATTGATCCAAATCTTTGCAGCATACTTCCACAGTAATACTTGTTACTCGATGCAAGTTTCCTGAAAATTCATTGAACACCACAGTTTTCAAAGCATATAACAATAACATTTGCTTATATAGTGTTTTGCTTACAAAAAAAAAATCACTTTTTGCTTATAAAATTTAAATTATTGCACTGATATGAATGTAATTTCATAACCAGAATACAAAATAAATAATAAACAAATAAAATACCTAGTTGGTGACAATGTATTTAATGAAAATGTATCCATGCATTTAATGCAGAATACGATTTTGCCCCAAATTACTTACCTTGATGATTAATCATGGAAGATAGTAGTTACTGTTTGATACATTGGCTTATAGAAACAAGTCGTTCGGGCAGACATTATAATAATGCTTTACTGTACTTAAACACTCAAGGCATGTTTCACATGCAGTATAACCCATTTTCATGGCAATATTGTTTCAAAATGACTGACAGACGTGCAGAAGGACTAACTGGTAAAACTAGGAATCGCATGAATACTAAGTAATACACACACATTTATTCAAGCTTTTAGAATTGCCACACAGATTGCAAACATCACAAAACACACTTCGAAAGATTCTTAGAAGTTTATTAGAGGTTCAAAATTAACAGTGACTTAAATTGTAGTAAGTAGTACATTTTCCAAGCGGGCATACTGTGTGAAATTTAAAGAATTTCTGGGACAAGAAACCACGTGGTGATACTGCAGAAAGTAACAACACACAATGCAACTTTAATCAGAATATGTATGAGAATGTTTTATTTATTATGGTAATGAATACTTCATTTCAGGAGTTACAAAATAACACTATCAAGCTGGCTGTGAACTGCTATTTTGTCGACACATAAGCACATACTAGAAAAACAAATGACCAAGCTAACTTGAATGTTGTGTCAGCCAGGTGATGATGTGAAAGAGTTAGAAATACAGATGTGTTACAATCACACCAAAGTTTATTATTATGTGCAAACAACAAAAAGAAACTGAATAGCAGGTGACATAAATGTTTAACTTTATGACTCTTAAGACATTAAAAAACATGGAACTACTACTCATAGTTTGCTGCCAACTTAACCGAGTACGGCTGTCATTGCTTATGCTAAAATATATGCAGTTCCAGGCAGTGATTTTCTCATACGTTGATTTCAAGAGTGCTCATTTTATTGGGAACCACCAATATTTTCATTTATTTATGCAGAAATTGGCAATGGCCTATTTTGTGATGTGAAAATGTCATTACAAATGATTAAAAGAAAGTGACATTTCAACATGCTCCATTATTTTTGTGCCGAAAGTGGCAGATTTTTTTTTACATAGTGGTTATGTAGCTTGATTTTGCAAACCAAAATGACATATTTTCTTTTTGTGATTTTTATTTTATTGTTATAGAAAACTTCTACGAAAACAGAAAATTACCAACTTGATGCTACAGAGTAAAACTTGTTTAAGAAATTTTTCACAGGACCAGATAATAAAACTTTTTAGCCAGGCAAATGTCTTACCAGGGGAAAAAAATCCTCTCCCTTTTGTTGGTATACTAATATACATCAATATATTTTCAAATGCAAATTCTTTGTGATGAAAAAGTAGGCCTATAATATAATAAAAATTTTAAATATATGTGAAATGAGTCATTGTAAAGTAATTAAGTATAAAAATATGTACCACCACAATAAGTGCCAGTATCAACACGTATTTCGTTATGCTTGATGAAAATAAAGTTGAGTGTTAGTAATATTCACTGCTTTACAAATGCCACTTACCTTGGGATCTGAATAAACTATATGCATACAGGTCAGCACAGTGCTTTAACACTGACTATGGAATAAATTATTGCATTAACATTATAAGTGAAATTTACTGTGCAGCATCTTTATCCTACAGTGTTAACGTTAAGTCACATCATCGACACCCTGAGTCTTCGAATGCCCTTACATGCATGGAAACTGACTAGTACACAGTTAAAAACAAAGTAGGATTTTTGATGGCATTTTTCATGTGACCATCATTCACATAAATATCATTAAAAAAGTGATGGTCTTTGATAGACAATTGGGTCAAACCATATTTTCTTTGCCATTTACAATAAGTAAACTCACATAAGCAAAGATATTTGTACACACACATTACAGCTGGCTGAACCATTTGAATGATATGGCCTACCTGTAAAATTCCAGGCACTTCAATTTTTGATAACAGTACAGCCTTTATTTGTCCTTGTTGGAAATGTAAACGTTCAAGGCTGAAGGTTATTGTCTACAGATGAAGAGACTGCTGACTGTTGAGTGCAGTGTTTCCAGATGGCGAACAGAAAAATTTGGAAGTTCCTTTAAAAATTTCTAGAAGATTTTCTGGCAAATTCTATACTTTGAAAGTATTGTGAAAACAAATGTGTACATGATAAAGTTCACAGGCTTTCGCAGCCATTGTCTGTATATTCTTGGCTGCTGGGTTGTAGCCATGTCACAGTCATTTTTATAGAGGTTTTGAAAGACATTACAGCCTCCTTCTTCATGGATAAATAGCAGAAGTAACTGATTATCTACTAAGCTCTGTGTGACCTTTCTGCCCTTATTCCTTAGGTTGTGCAAGAGTGATTGGCTGGAACTGTCGGCCAATCCCCATCTGATTCTCTTTTGATTGGCTGGGTTGTTCGGTCAATCCCTGTATGCTTCCCTCCTGGGTGGCTGAGTTGGTTGGCCAATCAAGGGCAAACTCGCCTTAGTCATTTGTTCTGGCTTGTTTTGGTGGTTTTTGAAAAGTGGTGCCCACATATTACTAAGTTTAAATACACCGGGACACTTTAGCATTGATGGAAAGATGCAGAGACTACAAGATGCTTCCTATGTTCACCAAAATCCCCCAGAACGTCAAAACTCCAGCCAACCAAAAAATTTATCATCAAGCCAATTCATCCATACTGTGAGAAAGAATACACTAGACTTGAAGAGATTTGGATCACAATGTAAAGGAGAGTCTCAATTTGCATTTAATGCTTGCCAGGAAGCTGACACCTTCAACCTGGGACATTCTGGAAAGGTCACTGCTCCACAAGCCCTCATAGTCATGTGCCAGACTACAAAGTGATAAATCAAAGGAATTGAGCCAACTCCAAGAAGAAAGTATACTACCTGTCCTGGATAATACAGAGAGGTGGTCAACCTCTCGAGTAAACAGCTGGATGAGGTCTTCTAACTAAAGGCATCAACTCTGATATGGCACCAAAGAAAGTGCCTACACAAGACATCTGTGGAATAGAAGATGTCATTAACCACCTTCCTCAAACCACAGCAAACAAGATTCGCACAGAGACAACTAAAGTCTTGCACAAGGCCAGGCTTCCCCCATCAAACATCAATCGGGCAGAAAGAAAAGCCTTGAAACAGCTATGCAGCCTAAAGGCACACTAAGGGAATGTTACAGTAGTTAAGAACACCACTGACTAAGACGACCAGATTTCAAAACTATTCTAGGATCCCACCTATTCAAAAAAACAGCTGCAGCACTTTCAAACAAATAGAGACAATCATGAAGAAATATGTCGCTGAGTCTACTATACAAGAAGAAACAAACAAATGCTTGATTGTCAAGGATGCCAGAACTCCTACCTTTAATGGACTTCCAAAAACACACAAAGAAGATGCACCTCTCTGACCAACAGTCAGTGCAACAGGTTCTTCAACTTATGCACTAGCCAAATATCTGAACAGATTAATTCAGACCACCATTCCTACTCCAGCCTATCATATACAAAATTTGTCACCCTTTGTTGTAATCATTCTCTTCAACACAATTACATCTTAGCTTCAATGTGGTTTGTAGAGACAAGATTATATAGCATGTTAATACATCGTCAAAAACTGAAATGCACGTTAATATACCACCTATCACCAAAATTTCAATTAAGACACCAAATTAAATTAAATTTAGCCAAAATATATTGTTTTTATCTTTGAAACCATGACCCAACAATTTGTATGAAAATATGTAGAAATCAAGTGATAAGAATAATTTATGTTTTCAGATGGGAAGAAAAAAAATTAATTCCAGCGGTTGTCATTTTGGCAGTAAATATCATATACTGTAAGGATAAGATAAAAATTATGATTTAATGAGAATAACAAAAATTGTAATAGCAAATATAAAAATAGTTCAATTTCCAGGTTGGAATGTTTTTCTTTTCAGTATAAAACCACATTGAAGACATTACTGTAAAATTGCAACAAAAAATTCACACTATCTGGAAACTCAACATGATTTATAATTTTAAAAAAGATATCCTAAAAAGTGATTTTTTCACCTACGGTAATACTTTGCATTATCTTTGATAAAATAAAATGCTATGTCTTGTGTATAAAATTATACAATTTTAATTCAGTTATACATATGAGGAAACATTTGTTAAATGATTATGAATTTTTAATATTAAAATCTGCATTAAAATAACAGTACAATTTTGGCTCTAATAATACACAATTTTAGTTATACAGTTTCAATTGATATGTATTTCATAATAAAACAGATAACACTGAAATCTGGTATTTCGAAATTTTGAAAAACGCAACTCCCCTTAAAAACACACCACAAAATCTTGATCCTACTATTAACCAAAGCACCTGTCCACAAAGCTCTTCACATTCTCCCCAACAGCACCTTGGAAAAGACAATCTTAGCAGGAACATTGTGAAACTCGCTGAACATTGAATATCTTCAATTTTCTTTCGTTATATGCAAAAAGAAGGGGCTACCATGGGTTCACCTCTTTCTTATCTCTTCGTCAACATTTTCCTGGCATACTTTGAGGAAAAAGCAATTCGTAACAGACAATACAAACCAAAGTGCTGGTACAGATATGTCTATGACACCTTCACCATCTGTAGCCATGGAAGAGAGCACTTAAACTACATCTACCCGAACATTCAGTTTACAATGGAAGTGGAAAAAGATGGAAAAATGCCTTTTCTGTATGTATTAGTTACAAGGGAAAAGAATAACCACTTGGGCCTTGCAGTATATCGGAAGCCAACCACACACAGACAGATATCTACAGGTGAACTAACACCACACATTATCATAGAAGAGAACTGTTTTCTCAACTCTGATAAACAGGACCAGGGCGATTTGCAAGGATGCCACCCTTAAGACAGAGATAAATCACCTAACAACTGTCCTTCAAACAAATGGCTACTCCAAAACAGAAATAAACAGAGCCATGAAGACACCTCAAGGCAAAAAGAACACAAAAGAGCTCTCCAACAATGCTGTGTTCCTTTACATAAAAGGAGTCTTTGACTAGCTGGCTAGACTTCTCAGGAAAAAAAAAATTATACACAATACTGAAACCCATAAACAAGGAAAAAAGTGTTCTCACTTCAGTAAAAGACAAGACCCCTGGCAGAAGACCTAGTTGGTGCTTTTTCAGCAAGGTTTACGTTGGACAAACTGGTAGGAGAGTCACCACTAGGATTAAGGAACATATCTGGGACTACCAACATAAAATCTTCAGTTAGCCATAGCAGAACACTTGGTAGCTACCACCGACATGGCGAACACCAACACAAGACAAATGGAAGCTGAGAATGCCTTCTGAAATGCAGTAGGAAAGAGGACGATTACACCAAAACAGGAAGCCAAGTAAAAACACAAACAAATGTGAAAGACTGCTACACTATACTCTCTGGGTGCAATGCAGGCAAAACTACAGCCCCCCTACTGCCTACTCCAGTATGTACAAGAAACAAGTTTGCAAAAGTGCCTCAGGAGGTGCATACAAACAGTGACGTACAAGAGCAAACACCCTGCTACAAAAATGTGCCCATTTTTGTCAAGAATGTACAAAAACTCATGAGACATCACAACCACATACCAAGCACAATGAATGGGCTTGAAAAACACCATCACATGTCAGTATGAATTACGCCTCACTTTCGCCACACGAGTTGACTACAACAAGGCAGCGGCTTGGGAAATCACACATTACTTGCATGTGCACGTAGACAGGTACACAACCCATGATGACACACTGGAGGAGCTCAAACTCGTGGCATAGAAGCCTCAGACATCCGGAAATTTAAGCCTCCCTCCCCCCAGTATACGAAAGGCACTATAAAATACAGACGGACTGGGAATTTTTGTGTTGTGGTTCATCCCTCAGACACATAGATTTGTGATTTGAAAACCTACCACTGGACCAAGGTCAGTTACACACATGCACATGCACACACTATACACATACACAAGATGATACCATCTGTCGAAATGCATCTGATATGTAGGTCCACACATGCATGCAGACTGCAACATTACCTGACACTGCAGAAAAATACACCATAAACTGCAACGAAATGAGATAACTTGCGGCATGGAAACAGCGCAAGTCTTTTCTTAAATTGGTAGAATGCAAAAGGCAAAACGCTCAAAATGCTAGTACAGACATGAAAATACCATGCATGTGTACAGCAAGTGCAGTGTACAGCGTGTACCTGATCGCACCAGTCAGGCAGAATTCCCGCTCCCACCCCCAATTCCATGAGCACAAATGTATATCTCAAAGAAATTACACAATGTGGATTAAAATCACTAAATCCACACCTAAGCAGGCAGCACAGATAAAAAAAAATTATAAAATACTTGAACTCTTGTTAGAAGCATTGCAATCTCTACACGAGCATAAAGCATACCTAGACATGCAGAAAACAGCGCAAGTTATCACTATGCCCAAGCCTGGAAAGAACCCAGCATTTCCACAAACCACATGCTCAATTAGCTAACTAAACAGAATGAGTAAGTACTGTATTTGAAAAAGTCCTACTACCAAAACTCCAATGCAGATGAACACAAAATAATCACTGATTTTCTGTTTGGATTCAGAGCAGATCATGACAGCACACCCACTACTAAAAATCATTAAACAATCAACCAACTGTTCCAATAATAAAATACAAGCAGCTTACACAGTTGTCACAATGTTGAATGCGCAGAAGGCATTTGGCAAGGTCTGGATTCCAGGACTAATACACAAACATATAAATTTTAATTTTCCTGATACGTACATTTATCTAGTGGACCAATATTTGTGGAAATGCAAGTTTTACATGGTGCTAGATGGGTCTAAATCAACATGCAGACATGCAGAGATTTAAGGGCAAATGTACTATTAGGGTTCTCCTTTTTCCCTCTCCTTCTACAACATTTACACAGCAGATATACCACATGCGGACGCTTTGACACAGACGACGCAGCTATTATAAAATTGACATGTAATTTAAAATGTGCCCTAGTAGCTGTCCAAAGACAACTCACCGCAACAGAAAAATAGTACACTCGCTGGAGAATTAAAATTAATTATCCCAAGTCACCTAACTTAACTATCACAAGAAAACACACTCAGCCCAACAGGGGGCTCAAATTTTTTAATACTAATATTCAAAACATTAAATCTAATAGGACTGACTTTTGATATGATGCATGATGCATATCCATGTGTTGAGACACCTGTCTCAATGTCTCAATATTGAGGTCTCCTCCCAGCTTTCAACATGCCTGATACAACGCCTACTCGCCTGGCTTGGTCGAGCCATGCAACGCCTCGTGGCTACTACACAACCTACACGTCACGCAAAATTTTCAACGAAATGAACGGGCAAAAATATGTTTAAAAGACACTTGTGTGTCTACAACTTACGTGTGATTGAACATTAAATGTTACCTTATTATCCACGTGCCCTTGAAGTTCTGCAATGATGCCTTACTATGTGCAAGGTGAAGATCAACATGGGTAAGCTTCAGCATAACGACTGCCCACAACGATAGCTTGCTCACCACTAACGAACTTGCAGAGGCCATGTTTGGCCAAACCACTGCTGTGGCGGCAACATAGAGCCTGCAGTGTGGACACATGGCACATAGGCTGACATGTCACTTATGGCTGAAGTATTGTTTTTATGGAAGTTTTTGTTACTGTAAAATGTTAAAGAGTGTTCTATAAGTGCTTATTGGCTGTCAATTTCTGATATCCCTCTAGGGTTTAATGTAAATTTTTACTATAAATACTTGCAGGCTGACTCATTCAGGGTGAATAGTAGCTCGGGGGTTCTTGAAACGTTAAGTATGATGACTTGATAATTGGTAAAAAATTTAAATATGGCCCCTATGGTTCAACAGGAAGGACATACTTTATGTCCATGTTGTTAGACAGTAGGCGCTATTTTGAGAAAAATAATAACCTGAGAATTTTTTTTTTATAATGGGCAAAAATAATATTTGGAAATAAAATGTTGCTGAACTAAAAAGAACTTTAAAGATGTACTCTAAAAGTTCTTCAGAAAGTTATTCAGCAATTGTAGCTAAGAGAAAAGTATCATTTTGGAAAAATCATAACGAACAATAAAATGTCTAGTGCAGGGCTGCCACCAGCCCTGAAGCTGAAATCCTGTTTCCTGTATATAAAAATCCTGGAATCATTGGGCCAAATCCTGTAAAATCCTTGGAATTAAAAAAATTTGCAAATTACAGAAATAAAAAGTGGATATGAAAGACGTTTACATATTTAATGTAGTTGTTTTGGTTTGGAATGTACAAACAATGTTAATTCTTTTCTCCACTCACACTTATGCTTTTGTTTATATGACGACTGTATCTGCGATCATTTTTGTTTCCTCACCATTGTGATATCAATGCCAAATGCAAAATACAGTCACCATATTCGGATTGCATGTGTAAAAACTGCAATTTGTGGCAAAGGTTCTTTTCAATAATGGCCTTCGCTTTTGCATGTGATCATACAGCCAGGAACAGATATATGTAGATAACTGCATACCCGCACCAGTGATTAAATAAGCAAAATATTTTGGACATACATTTTTAAAGCAATGGCGTATGTCGAAAATAAAATACTTTGCTTAATTATACACCTCCATTGTAAGAATCTTTCAAACAAATGTATCAGTGAAACTGACATATGTTGCTGTGGGCGCTAGTATCGCCACTTTGAGCAGTGTGCTATTAAAAAAAAATTATACAAAAGTATGGGTTTGGTTTTTTCTAGTGTGTTAAAAATCCATAAAATGGATCAAATACATTAAAGCAGCAGGCCTGGTCTAGAGGTTTTTGCGTATAGCCATGAGTTATATTGTAAATGTAATTTTTACTATACAGTAATTGAAAACCATTTTGAAATCATTTAAATGGTAGGCACATCTCTTGTTTTAAGACAGACAATAAAAATTAAATAAAAAGGCTATTGGTGTCAGCTGATTTAGCCCTGTGGAGTAAAATACTTGTAATTTTCCTGTGCTTGGAAAAGTGATAATAGTACTTGGTAAAGTAACATTTTATGAAATCAGAAATGAACTTGTCTTTTAGAGATTGTTTAGCCATGTTGAGATATAACTGTCTAGATAGTTCCATCTGTGTACATGAAAAAAAACTTTCGAGACAATTTTTCAATTTTGCCAAAATTTTAAAAATTTTATTAAAATAAAATTTCTTTACCAAAATGTGCAAAGCTTTGATAATAATTTTTATTCAAGGCTATTGTAGGAAACAGTGGCGCAGCAACGGGGGAGTCCAGAGGGCCATTGGCCCACCCTGCTGGCAGTCAGAGGGGGAGGAGGGCAGGCCAGGCCAAATTTAAAAGCGTTAAAACATGTGTTTACTTTAATATCCTCTAGAAATATACGGAATCATTTATGGCCAAGCTCTTTTATTAACATATTTTCTATTTAAATCAGAAGATAATTTTACTGACGTGCCCTTTACAGCTCTGATCCATATAACAAACAGGCAATAAAAACTGAGCCGAATCCTATGTTACTAGGTCTGCAAATTAAGTTTCAGGGTGCACTAATTATTTGAATCTCATACCAATTATTGCCAGAACAGAATGAGCGTGGACGACACAATTTCACTGGCATGGGGTAACCGAGTGTGTTCACGCGAGGCGACCAAAAATAGAGGTCTGAAACGCGAGGCATGGCCTGACCCCTGACAGATCTTGCGAGGACAGTGTTGACATCTGTTAGTCACTGTAATGGGAAAGGGTAAGGAGTACAGTTCACACATACCGGTCTCAAGACTTCAGGGTTGTTTGTGTGGGGTGAGTATTGAATAGGGGGGGGGGGGGGGGCAGAAACAGTATATGAACCACCATGGCTGTCACTTGAGAAGGCGATGGAGAAGGGGAGGGGGATGTGATGATGACTGCTCGTCCTTCCACCCCTCCAGTTCCAAGACCAGAGTGCCAGTGTGCGTGTGCCACAACTCATTTGGTAACTATAAGACAGAGCTATTATTCTTCACATGAATTCCTGACTGTGAATGTGACATTGTCTGGTTGGTGAGAATGCCTGTTGGACATGCCGTAAAAAAAGAAACAGCATTAATACAGTGAACTGGAATCGACAAGTTTCATCCTGCCGCAAAAAAAGTGAATTGGTTGGTCAGCAATCAATTAAAAGCTTTTTTCTCCGGTTTCCAACAAGAAAATATGGCTCGTCGAAAGTGAAGGAATAACTGCTGATGAAGGTAAGTTGAAAGCTTACCCTACATGCTACACTAGAAACTTGAACTGAGAGTGTATGTAGACTTGAGAGCACACAGAAGACTTGGTATTTGAAATGTATTTTTTTTTATAAAAGGCTTCTAAATGACAAGTACAACTGTTCAAGTCTTCTCAAAATCTTACATTTTCGACATTAGACAAACTTAGTTTTTATCGATGACATACTTTCATCTTTTTTCTTCTTCTTTAAAGAATTAGATAATTACAACACATGTTTAATATTTTTTTCAGGCGAAGACTGCAATACCATTGAAATAGTGGCACAGTAAACATGTTCTATCCCATCAATATCACAATTATGATGAAACTGCATCTGCACGTAAGTTTCCTTTGTTTTATATTGCATAGTTCCTTTCTTTTCTTAAAGCACATTAGGAAGGTTGTAGGTTATTAATACTATGGCAATTATTCTGTGTAACAGCTTGTAGTTTCAGGCACAAATTTAAATGATGCATTAATCCCCTCCCTTACCACCCTTTTTAATTATGTAAATTTTCCAGTTTTCCTGTAAAAGTCCCACTGCATTAATTCGAAAATCGTACCTTCCATGTAAAATGCTTGCGAAAATCGTCCTCATTGTATTGTATCATTCAACTGGTTTCATGTTTAAGTAACCCTGGATAAAGAATACTGTTAACGTGAATTATGATTATTAAAAAATGCTTATGCGTTACAAGGGTTCTACCTGGCTAGGCCGCCAAACCATGGCTATTCTTCAGGAAATAACTGTTTATTCGATAATGTCGTTATTACTTATGATTTAGTTAGTCCCTTGTTAGTCATCAATTCAGCTATTCTTATTTTTAAGCTTACTGTGAGAAAACATTATTTACAAAAATTACAGTTGTATTTTTATATGTCAAAATCCTGTATGAGATGTTCTTTGAACATTTAACTATCTCTGCTAATAGCAATTGGTCGAAGAAATTTTCCAGATTGGATTGATAAGTATAGAACACACACACTATTCACAAACATATAAAAAACTTTTGGCATTCGGTTTGCCTGATCAGGGGTGGTGGGTGGTCTGTATTTGCCTTGGCCCCCTCTAAGATCAAAACATTGCTGCACCCCTGGTATGAAGAAAGGTCTAGGAAAAGTCATAGTCATTTTGCGCTTATAACAAAATTGTAAATGTGGTGCTCTACTTTCCTAATTATGTGCATATTATTGAATTATGTAATTTTAGCTTGTTATGCAAGAATGGAAAGAAAGTATGTTAGCATATATTTCTTAAAGACCTTTAACCATTTTTGTACTAATTTTGGTCAATATTTTTTTGACGCTGTTTCATTTGCATCAAAGCACTATGTAAGAAACTTGTACAACACAATACGCTAGTAAATTTTTTCGAAGCTAGTAAAAGGATCTATACAGAATAATTCATGTGTTAATTGGTAAGGTAGTTGTTTACATGTTTCATGCACTTTTGCTTTCCATTCAGAGTTTTGGATTTTCTCCGCCATTTGTTAGTATTTTTGGGGATGGTTTATAAGCCCCTTTGCCACACCCTTGGGTTAAGGATATCACAGAGAATATATTTTAAAAAACTCTGTCTCAACATGTGAGCCGGCACGGCATCCTAACAGAACATTGAAGCCTACGACAGATTGCCTCCACAGTTGACAGGCAACCACCCCGACCTGGGACACCGAAGGAAACAGCAGTCAAACCACTAATACTCAGTATGTCAGATGTACACATAATATAACTGTCACCCCCCAAAGAGTGCAACCCAGTGAAGCAAGGCACGAGAGCTGTCCCTAAGCGAACGACGGATACCGCCCACACCAAGAAACTACCCCACTTCCAGCCTTCCCCGAGAGATTGCAGTATGAGCTGTCCTGGCCACGACTTTATAAGACTGCACGCACACCACGAACGCAGCTTGCTTCAACACTTCCTAGTGTTGAAGCTCTCTTCCATACTGGCTCTTCCTCACGAAGAACCTACTGCCTCCTGAATTCTTCTAGATAGCAGCGACCAGCTAACCCCCCCTCCCCCCCGAGAAGTCATAACTCCCCTGCACCTCACTCACCAACTTTGGTAATGACACACGAGTACCTGCAGGGGGGCAAAACACTGTCGACAGTTACGGTCCAGTTGTCATTATGGCTACTTAATTCGTTTGCTCTATTTTCTTCTGATAAAAATCCCTTCATCTGTTTTAACATAACTTCTGCTGGTACCTAGTAATCAGGGTAAGCACAGCAGACAGTACGGGTAATCAGGTTTATTCTTCAGTGACTAAAAACATGATCCAGTCTAACCACAGAGTTCTTATTCTAGGATGAAACTGTGACCACTCTACAACATAGTAAGAGCTATACCTCAAGGGAGAGGCAAGGGACCACAGCTTGATATCTGATTTCTCCATTCCTAGTGTAGGACTGCAGGCCTCCCTTAGCCGGGCAGCACATATATCAAAACACCACATATTTACCAGCCATCCATACTATGACCCAAGTACGCAAAGGTGATTGGTGTGTACATATGGTAGAGCTCGCTTTCCCACTGCCAGTCGCCTGGACGGCGTAAGGTTTGTCCCAGGAGTAGGATGCTCATACTGGTGTCGACGGCCTCGTTCATACAGCGTCGAAGGGCAAACAGTATGTTGGAGATGTGCTTATCCCAATTCTTGTGATCGTTGCCCACACTGATACGGAGGCACTTATTGATTTCTTTGTTCCGCCGTTCAGTGGGGTTGGCTTGGGGATGGTAGGGAGGGGTAGTCCAGGTTTCTACCCCTATTCTTGACAGGTGGTTTGCCATCGATGGCTCATAACTTGGTGCCATTGTCTGTCAGTGTGGCTTTTGGATAGCCCCATCGTGCGAAAACCTCAGCCTCCATTTTCCGCACGATTGGGGTGGTTTCTTGCCTGGGTAGAGGAAATCGCTCTACCCATCTTGAAAATTTATCTGTTACCACAAACAGGTAGCAATTTCCTTTTGTGCTACGTGGATACGGGCCCATCAAATCGGCGGCGATGTGGGTTCAGGCTGTCTTGAGTCTCCGTGGTTTTGCAGTGGGATGGGAAACCGGGAAGTTTTTGCGGCGGCAGCACGTGATGCAGTTGCTGATATACTGCTGGACATCGTGGCTTAGCCCATCATAATTGTCACGGGTTTTAATATCCAGTAGGGTCTCCATAGTACTCAGGTGACCAGCTTGGGGATGATCGTGATGGTGCCACATATATCAGCTCGTAGTTGCGGCGGAACCCAGATATTCCACTGCGTATTGAGCTGCCTGCTACTTGTCCATACGTCATCCCGAAGTGCACACAGTTGAGGCTGTTCCCATAGTAAGCGTTGGATGTCGGGATCCTCCTGTTGACTTAAGGTTATATGTTGGCGGGTTATTTGCAGTTGAAGAAGTCGGATTTGTTCTTTTGGATTTCTTTCGTTCTAAGGGCAGGGGAAATATTTTCTCCTCCTCTTCCTCCTCAGCTTTCTCCTGCAACGTCGGCGAACGAGAGAGGGCGTCTGGCAGGTTGTTCATCTTACCTGGGCAATGTTGGACCTTGGAGTCGAACTCAGTAAGGGACATGTTGGAAAGCAACAAGTGGCCATCTAATTGGTGTGTAGAAAATATATCTGACTCCTGAGGGGCGCCTGCTGTTGAAGTTAAATTGGTTATATCAATTACCCGGTTCCTGTCAATGGTGTATGTAGCAACCTGTGTATAGCAGGCAAACAGATAGATCCTCTCAGAAATAAAAGCGGTAAGGTAGGATACAAAAGTATGTTTATTGATGTTTCAATAAACATGCGGCGCGTGGTACCTCCTACCAGGTAACTGAGTGCTGATGATTACTATGCTGGCCAGGAGTAGGCGACCTGGTTCTAATGGAAAAGCGGGAAAGAAATATCTTACTGAGAAAAGATATAATACTTCTAAACTGGTCTAAGAAAGGTGTCTTGAGGAGACAAAGTGAATTTAACGTGTTAGTGAGCGGGTTCACTGGTTGATGTTCGTCGATGGTAAAGTAGCCGCAGGGGACGTACTCAAGGCTTCGAATTTCTCAAGAGGTCCCAAGCCCTGAGCAGTGCTGTGGGAAGTTGAGAGAGAAGAACAAGAATGACGCTCGAGCTCGGCAGCATCCTGACTTATAGAGTGGAAGATTGTATGCCGCCGGCGCGGGGTGCGTGGGAGGCGTGACGTCCTCCTGCCCTGGTTGGCGTGGGAAAACTCTGGTCAGCGTTTCTGTTTCGTGCCTCGTCAGTGGTGCTCGGCCTTGTCCGATGTCTGGGCAGCTTGTAGGCTCTCAGCGTGGGAATGGTGGGTGGGTGGGTGGGGAATACCTGCCAGGTTGTGTATCCTCCAGTTGAAGAGAATACGCTCATAAATTCCTGTTACCTATAGGGGAGGCAACGTGTCCTGTCTGTACAGGTGGAAGAGGTACTCTTGGCGACGATTCGTAATCGCATTAGATTAGTTGTATAAGCAGCACGCGTCACCACACTAAATTTTTGTATTCCTTTAAATGTATTCTTAAATGAATATTCCATACTAAAATAAAAAATTCTGACTTAATTTCTCCCTACAAAACATTTGTGATGGAAAATTCATATTATGTTGCAATGTTTACAAATATATATATATATATATATAGTGCGATTACTATTCCACAATTACTAAGGTGACTTTGGTATCTATCAATATACACTTGTGGTGCTGCAGCAGGCGTGTGAACTACGTAAGAAATCTTTCTCTCGTACAGCAGTGAAATTCACAAAATGACGTCTAGCAATATTCACTTGTGGTGCTGCGGCAGGCATTCGAACTACATAAGAAATCTATCTTTTATAAGCTGTGAAATTATTTTCTCATGTACGGCTTCTATCGCAGAGCTCCAATTTGTTTATATTTTACGTGTGTGGGATGAAGGTTATTTTATTTATGAACGTGAGTGAACAAATTATTGCGTGAGTGATCAATACTGTAAAACATACAGCCACACCATATAATTTTTGTGTCTAAAGTAAGTAATAACCCAATTTTATTGTCTATAACCGATGGTAATGTATCGGTCTGATACCATACCTGATGGAGATTCATCAAAAAAAGGTTAAGTATCGGAAAAACTCTAGTTGTACTTCCTTGGTTTGTCTACTACGTTTTGTGTGCTTTAACTTTACTGGTTAACTTCTGGCTCATTGCCTCAACTCTCAAATAGCTGTTAAGCTATGTAACAATAAGTTCCAAACCGAAAGCAAAATACAAAAGCATAACAAGTGAACAAAACAAGTGAAAGCAGAAACAATATATGTATGTAGTACTTACATCCTTCATGAGCCAGTTCACGTCGAGGAAGCATAACTAGTACCTTGATCTACGGCATCAATACAGAGATTGGCTGAACAGACAAGCCGTGCATTCCTGGTTGGCTGAGCACGATACATGACCAGGTGTTTCCTTAGCTTGATTGTTTCATTACATAGAACACACTTGCCTAAGAAGTACTCTGCTTTGAATTACGTGAAACGGGAATTTTACTTCTGTACACACTTCCTACTCTAGTAAAAGCTGACTAACACCTACACTTAACTAGGGCTAACCAAACCTACTCTCAAAACTCATATGTGGTCGGGGCACTTCATACAATGAGGCGGAGGCTCTTGGCGGGTGTGTTCTGTCTGGACTGCATAACACGCAGAGTCTGTGGATGCCTCTTAAGCGGGTGAGGAGTGTGAACACTCCACTCACTCACACAGTCTTTCTTCGGAGCTGGCCAGCTGAAGGTGGGAAAGCGGCGCTATGGTATCTCCCTATAACGCTTGGGCCTCCCTTCGATGCTCGTGTGGCAGGCTCGCGAAGGCTGCACTCTACGCTGCAGCGGCACATAGCATGGCTCAGCTGGTGATGCAGGCGGCAATGGGTCAGTGGGCAAAGGGTCAGCGACCTGCTCTGTGAAGGTTGGTGCCTCTGGTCCCAAGTGAATGGCTGGTGGGATGGCACGCACTTCCTCGCATGTGGCTCACTCTTTCCATGCCTCTGCTGCGGCAGGCGCAGAGTGCAGAGTTAGCAGTGGAGAGGGCAGCACAGGCTGATCTCTGCAAGTTGATTGGCCTGCCAGGGTTGGCGCTGCGGACTCTCTTCTCCTCCTGGTTGGTGCTGGTGCTAGCGAAGGCGGACACGGTGGCTCTAGAGACAGCAGCGGCGCAGTACGGTTAGGGGCCCATGCCCTAGTGCATCTTTAAAGTCTTTTTCAAGGCTGAATCCTGTCACGACCTTGCTTAGTCGCCCCGCTATGTGTCAGAATATATGCAATGTCATTCTACACACCAGTAACGTTACAGCAAAGCAAGAGTATGTTGCTCAGACTTTCACCACTTACACCACATTCCCTTAGTTGTACATCGTTTGCCTCTACTGGCCATCGTAATTTGTGCTTTTAACTTTCCGGCTGATATCTGCGCCATTGACCAGGAGCTAGAATGCATTCACCACGTGCTTACTTCCATTACTGGAATAAAATGTGGGTCAGCTTTCAAATTGAGTACTTTTCCTGTACACATAGCACTAGGGGTGTGCAGGAATGGATATTTTGTGTTTGGGAATTTTCGGGAGGGAAAAATATCACGTGTGTCAAAATGATAACTTGGTAAATTGACGATACATAAAATTTTTTTTTTAAATGCAGGATGTTGGTTCAAGTGCCTCAGCAGCTCAGATGTGCTCCCATTCTCACATTTTAACACCTTCCTGTCAGATACACATCTAGCCAATGGTTTGCTCTCTGGCAGACGTTCATAGAATTTCCACACACCTAATTTTTTACTGTTTACCGACTTAACTGACTTTTTTTCCATTCGCAACCGAACTACTACAATAACAACGTAAAGAAAGTAACTTCAAGTAAACAATATGAGAGAAAAAAACCTGAATAAATTTCTAGCCATAGATAAGTTAAACACGTACGCTTCGCTTGGAGACAAGTGAAAAAAGTATGCACCTCAAAGAGTAAGGATTTCTTTAATTTGTTCTATGGTTTTTCTGGATAACCATATTTGGAAACGTAAGTCACGGGATGCAACACTCGGTATGTCTAACATCTTTGACTAACCAAAACGTAAATATTGCATTAATGGCATTTATTTTAAGGTTGTGTTCAATTTTGGTGAGAGCAAAACTAATTTATTTAGCATTGTATTTAATAAATGTGTGTGTAATTGATTTGATAAAGTGGAGAATTTCTTCGTGTTTTTTTATCACTATCATATGATCATTCATCAATGTATTTGCAATTAGGTAAATAATGAGTTTATAAGATAGTAATGCAATGGAAACTACTAATTAAAGTTTCGGAGAATACACACAAGAATTAGTTTAAGCTTGATAGGAAGAGAAATATTGTTTTTTCTGCTCATAGGAAACATCATCATTAGGAATGTGCATTAAGCACAATATTCCCGAAAATTTTGGGAGTAAGCTAATTCTTGCCCGACATTTTGGGAAAGCCATTTTCCCGGCTTTTTTCCTGAAGGTTCAGGATCCCGCACATCCCTACATAGCACCCATCCGTAGTTATCTCATGTAACAGGTTTGCAGGTGATCCCGGAGAATTTCACTCAAACAAGCCAAACACTATTTTACCGTACACACACTAGCTTCGGCCGCCCTTCCCCTCAACCCTAGAGGATTGACGGAAGGGAGGAGCCACACAAGTACACTGTCCTGGAAACAACTTGTCGACCTAGTGTTCACTTGCTTCTCCTGAGCGGTCTCTGCTGGGAGAGACTTGCGTCCCATAGGTTGGGAAGACCGGGACAGGGCCACACACCCGTGTAGGTGCATCTCTGGACAAGGTGAGGCCTGACTTTCCTCATGTAATGCAGTCTCTGTCAAACTTGAGAATAGGGTGTCTGCCCATCCTCTGTTTGCACGAGGTGCACAAAGAACCTGCAGGAGTGGTACAGTAGTAGTAGCGTAAGTCCTCTTCGCAATGCCTTACTCCCAGAGGAAAGATCTCGAGGAGAAAGTGCAACAGATACTCTCAATAACAGGTAGAACGTATGAGTATCAGCCTTCCCTGGTCAAACAGATAGCTAGCTAATTCCTCAGGCTCAGACGCAAACGCTACGCCATCTATAAGACCCTGTGGAAGTTTCGGAAACCAGAGATCTCTTCACTCCACCAGAGAAGACGGACCGATTGAGAACCCTTGGTGGATCGCCAAGCATCTGAACCAACCTGATCAGCCGCCAATGCCCACAGTACCTTATCTCGTACCAGCTGTATTGTGTCCCACACCTCCACCTAAGTTACAGATATCAGCTTACCAGTACACCACACCGGTATCCGCCATGTCTTGCTAAAGCACCGCACCCTCATACCGTTGTCCAGGTATACCCAAGGCAGTAGTAGCGGCATTTAGACGCCGTATTTTGTTGCACACACATGATTTTGTGCCCTGCCACAGAGCCTCGTGGCCTATTTTGTACAACGGGAAGGTGCCCGTACCTAGTCAAAACTGAACCCCAGCACACACAGAATTGCCTGGCTCTGCGCCTAGCCAAACAGACCCGGACGTCCACTACAAAGACAGTATAGTGAGTATTTATTCCCAGTACGTCACGCATTGGTGTGTTGTACGTGAATCCATAAAACAATTAAAATTTTCATTACTTTTAAAATAAAAAAAAACATATATTTACAGCACTGAAGATAATTATTCATATTGTCCCCGACAGATTACATTTTGTAAAACTTTTCAGTTGCACAAAAACTTTTTTGCACGCTTGCAAGGTATATTACTTTGTTTAAAAATACAAGTCACTTTCCTACAGAACACAAAAATCATTTACAAATTCCTTTCTTAGATAAAGTCAAATGAGAGGACAAAACAAGACTCACCTCACTCTTCATGACATAATTGCTCTCAAACTTTTTGGCTTTCTTGTCAACATTCTTCACAGGGTCCACTTGCTTCATATATGTACTCAGCATGGCAGATACGGTGATGCCAGACAGAATGCACATTACTGGTGCCAGAACTAACATCAGACGCACCATCACACCCTGTAAAAATACAATAGCCCTGAAATTCCCCACGAATCTAAAAACAAGTGCCCAATGTATGGACTAGGCCAGACACAATGCATATGGTCAGGATACAACTTCAACAAATAAGCAAGAGACCCACACTGCACACGCAGGAATGACCATAGGGTGGCTGGGTATGCACCAGACAACCCATTTGGAAAAGTACACACTAACAGCAAACAAATTATGATCTCCCCAGAAAGCATACAATAAATATATGAGACACGTGGTATTTTTGTGTGACATATTTGTTGGTTTCATTCTAGGTACGAAGAGGAAGATGACATCTAACATCCTTGAAGGAAACACTGAAGATAAATCAGTGCTAGTCTCTTCCATATGCATGTTGAATTAAGGAGTTGGCTCCTGGGCTATTACGATTACTAGATGTGCAAGAAAATAGCATATGCTATAAATGCTAAATAGATGCAAAAATTTTCAATATATGCTATAATTTGCTAAATGTGACCAAAAAAAAAACCATCTTATAGGATGATTCCAAAAAGAATACACCCTAAAGTAAAATTACCTCAACTATAATAGCGTATTTCAATTACTGCTCCAGACTGCACTCGGTGCGCACTGACCAAGTGCCGCATGTTCCAATTACTGGAACTCGCTCTGAGAGCAGTTGGATTTTCATATTTGAATTGTGATTGCATTGAACTGCCACTGAGATACTGCGGCCCCACTAATGGGTGCTCTAACCCCTGACCTGCTGCGGCCCGCCCCACTATTCGGTTCTCTACCCACTAAGCTACTGCGGCCACACTATTGGGTGCTCTATCCCCTGACCAGCTGTGGCCCTACTATTGGGTGCTCTAGCCACTGGGCTACTGCGGTCCCACTACTGGGTTCTCTAACCCACTAAGTTTCTGTGGCCCCACTGATGGGTTCTCTACCCACTGAGCTACTGCAGCCCCACTATTGTGTGCTCTAGCCCCTGACAAGTTGCGGCCCCAATATTGGGTTTTCTGGTCGCTTGGCTACTGCGGCCCTACTATAAGGTTATCTAGCCACTGAGCTACTGCGACCCCCTTATTGTGTGCTCTAGCTACTGAGCTACTGTGGCCCCACTATTGGGTGCTCTACCCCTAACCAGATGCGGCCCCACTATTGGGTTTTCTAGCCCCTGAGCTTCTGCAGCACCCTTATTGGGTTATCTAGCCACTGAGCTTCTGCAGCCCCCTTATTAGGTGCTCTAACCACCGAGCTATTGCGGCCCCACTTGATATATATCTATCCACTGGGTCACTGCGGCCCCACTTGGAATAACTCTAGCCACTGGGCCACTACGGCTTTTGGAAGGAAAGGTTTACAGACCATACACAAAAAAGAAAGGAGAAATGACAAAATTTTTTTTACAATACTTTTTTTATGCAGTAATCAATCCTAAGAAAAACTTAATCCATGCAGTAATCAATCCTAAGAAAAACTTAATACATGCAGTAATCAATCCTAAGAAAAACTTAATCCATGCAGTAATCAATCCTAAGAAAAACTTAATACAGTACCTATTTACATCCCTGATCATTATTTTCTCCGGAACCGTTTGAGTTATCTCGATGAAACAAAGACTAAGTTGGTCCTGGGGTTATTATCTATATACTCTGTAAATTTGATGTCAATACGTTAAGTGGTTTTTGAGTTAAATCCATTTGGAAAGACAGACAAAAAAAATTAACATTAGATATGGCTTAGATATCAATTATACTATATGAAAAAATAATTAAAGTGAAAAATTCGAAAATCACAGACAGACACTTCTATTTTATTTAGTAGTATAGATAAAAATAATTGTCACACCTTTCTTAAAACTTTACTGCTATATGTTGGAACAGCCATGAAACAATTTACAACAATGCAAACCTTGACTATTGTGCCATGGAACACATTACACATCAACTAAAAACTACCAACAACCAATACCACAAACAGCCTATTGTGCCAAGGGCTTTACGCTGTGCGCGAGATTGGTGATTAAGCATTATTGACAAAAGGTGTCAAATAGGCCCTTACAGGATATCAGTTTATTCAAAAGATGCGTGTCTATTGAAATAAATTAATATAACTCCTTCTAACTCCCTGCAAAAATTACTGAGAATAAACTTTACACTTCGTAATACAGATTACTTGATGTTCAAACAATTTTTGGCGACAAGAGAAGGTCAAGTATATGCTTTTGGACATATTATATTTGTGAAGATTATGTCCATTGAGTTTAATTAACATTTTGTTTTAAAATCATGTCAACTTTATGCCAGATATGATCCAACACCAACGTTACATGAAAAAAATATCTTATCTCACAAAATTAAACTTCTATATATATATATATATATATATATATATATATATATATATATATATATATATATATATATATATATAATATATATATATATATATATATATATTTTCCTCGTTAAAATTCATTGCGTAACATTTTTAGGTGATGCCAATTGCTCTGAAATACTAATTTGAGTGATGGAAAACTTTGATAAAATTATTGCTATTGAATTACTGTTGCATATGCCCAGCTACGGGCATTAGGTCAGACCTGGCAGATTACTTGGCCACTATGTGGTGCAGTGCATTTGACAGGATACCAGTGCATAGTAAAAATTATTAGTTTTATTTTACGCTTCATATACTCTACCAATTGCCCTCTTGCCAGATACGCAGGATGGGGAGGTAGGGAGGGAGGGAGGGAGGGAGGGAGGGAATGTAGAATATTTTTTGCTATATGACAGGTTCCCCTCTTGATGGCATGTAAGGGGAGAAAGAAAGGTGTGTTGCTGAGGAAGAGAGAGAGGAGAAAGAGAGGGAAAGAGAAAGACAAATAAATAGAGATTGAGAATGATAAAATAATTAAAGAAAGACAGAAAGAAACAGAGAAAAAGAAAAAGAGACAAAAAGAAGGAAAAAGAGAAAAGAAAGAGAGAGAGAGAGAGAGAGAGAGAGAGGAGAGAGAGAGAGAGAGAGAGAGAGAGAGAGAGAGAGAGACAAATAAACAGTAAAAGAAAGCAAAAAAGAGAAAGAAAGAGGACGCACAGACACAATACTGGTTGCTATGGAACCACTTATCCATCCGTCAGGCATGAAAGGGGTGGGTGCATGCCAGACTCTCAGAGTCGCCATCATCAGCTGAACTGAAGAGCACTGCACCACCGTGTGCCGCAGTGATGATAAACTGTAGCACGTTTAACGTATCTCATATCCAGCTATTAGATATTTTCATAAACCACCATCTTAAAAATGATTCTTGCGGGAAAGCTTAAGTGACGAGGCCGAAAGATATTTCAATATTTGCAATATCCGATAATCGACAAAGTGGAACTAATTGTATAATTTTTTATATAGGGATTTTGACAGGATGACTGGAAATTAACTGTGGATACAACTTATTGGTATATGCGTTCTTAATACATTGAGAGTCTACTGTAAAACATTGTTACAATGAATCTGAAGGGAACACTTTCTACGTTCACTATAGAGGGGAAACTTCACATGCATTCTTACCTTGAAATAATATACAAAACTGATGGACCAAATTTACAACTGTAGAGTACTTTATAATCTTACTAACCTGTGAGAAAGTATTTTACAAATGAAATTTACACTAAAAAAAATTTGAATATAAACGAAAGTCAAAACCAAAATACATTGTAACTTGTATGGAGAGTTTAAGGGCCTTGTTCATAGTCTTTTCAGTCCGGACTAAGGAAAGATCATCCTCTAACAAAATGCTTTCTTATTCAGAGAGCCTTATAAATGCTAGTTTGGGGATCATCTTGCTTTAGTACGGGAAAAAAAAAAAAAAAAAAAAAAAAAAAAAAAAAAAAAAAAAAAAAAAAAAAAAAAAAAAAAACCATGTGCACGCACGCACAAACACCCCCCCCCCCCCCCGTGAAAAAATGACATTTCAGCCAGCATGTATAGACAACACATCTTTACAAAACAAAAAAGAAAGACTTAGCTTTTCACTCGTGCAATTAATTGTTCACTCACATTCATAAACAAAATAACCTTCATCCCGCATGCGTAATATGTAAACATGTTGGAGCTTGGCCGTAGTGCTATACATAAGAAAATAATTTCTCTGATGTGTAGGAGAAAGATATATTTCGTAGTTCACACATCCGCTGCAGCACCACAAATGCACATTGATAGATGCCATTTCATGTAACATGTTGCCATGATTTTGCTTTCTCAAGTCACGTTACCATATGTGGAATAGTAATAGCACGACGTATGTATGGAAACATTGCAACACAATAAAAAATTTCCATCACAAATGTTTCGTAGGGGGGAAAATTAAGTTAAAATTTTATCTGATGAACAAACTTTAAAGACAATAGACAAAAAAAGGGTAGCCATACAATTATAAAATATAGCGACTGTCAAAAGTAAATAAATGTTTTGCTGGCTGTACGGATAATAAGTGGCCAATAAGTAGTGTTTGCTGTTTATTGTTTCTGTGCTAAATTAAATAACCCCCACAAAATAATCAGAAATTTTCACATTTTGCCAGTGCAAATATACTTTGTTTTTTTATGCAGGGTAATTATTATTGCTAATGTTTGAAGCGGTTCCTGCCTTATTAAAGTTATTCGGAGCTGTGTTTTCATCTGAACAATAATGCCAAAACTTAATGCTACCCCCAAGTCACGGGCAACAGAATTTAAATCCGAAGGATTGTACATGTCTAGCAAAAATGTGTTTTGCAAATGGTGAAATTGCAGAGTGGACCATGAAAGATGCGACACTTTCTTAAAACATGTGGACAGCAAACATCATGTGAAAGTTAGGACAGGTAGTCAAAGTACAAGTGGCAACAAAAGTATTCCTAAGTCAGAAGAAATGACCACAGCTGGTAAAAAAATGAGAGAAAACATGGAAAATTTCATTTTGAAAACTATGGAATCCTTTGTTTCAGCGAATATACCTCTTGAGAAACTGGGATGTAGCAAGTTGTGTGCAAGGATAAATGAAAATGTGAAACGGGCAGGGGACATTCCTTCAGCAAGTTCCGTTCAGAAAACTGATGTCCCAAAATTAGGGGAAATAATTGAAAATGATATCAAGAAGGAATTTGAGTGTTAAGATATTTGCATCCCTTGAGATGAAACAACTGACAGAGCTGGAAGATGCATAGTCAATATACTGTTCAGAAAACTGGAACCAGTAAGTAACCAGACAACTAAGTTAGTTTCTTCCATTGTCCTAGATGCAGCAAACTATGCAACATGCTCGAAGGCAATTTTGGATACCTAGAACAAGTATGCCATAGATTTCAGTTCAGTAAAGGCTGTAGTAGCGACTTTGCAGCATATATGATAAAGTGTTTTAGTAATCTTGATGGTCTGTTAGAAAATGCTATCCATTTGCAATGCTGGGCCCATAAATTACATTTAGTGGGTAACACACTGTAGAGTTCACTGTTGCTTTTAAACAAAGCAGTGTCCAAAGTCAAAAAGGAATTTTTGAACAGTAGGAGGTGGAAAACCACTTCTTGTCATATTTATCAGACAAATATAGACTGTCCAGTGGAAAAGTTAAAGTTTTTCCTGAGCCAGTGTTAACGAGATGGAATTCATGGTTCGACGCAGTAGTTTATGTAAACAATTACTTTGAGGATATAATGGAATTTTTCATGAATTCAGATGGTTCAGATGACCACAGTAATGCTGGCATAAGCTGGCTCAAGAACAGGAGACTGCAGAAATCGCTCAAATAACAATTGAAGCACAATTTATTTCAGATCACTGCAAAACAGTTCAAGAGATAGCACTTGTTGAAGGTTCATCCTACCCAACTGCACACATTCTGAGCTGCAAATTACAGGAATTGGAAACAAAGTAGCAGTTGCCAAGTGTTGGAGAGGTGCGGCAGTTCAGTCCTAGCATTGCTAGCTTACTGGGGGAACTGTC
Source organism: Dryococelus australis (assembly GCA_029891345.1). Lineage (NCBI taxonomy): Eukaryota > Metazoa > Arthropoda > Insecta > Phasmatodea > Phasmatidae > Dryococelus > Dryococelus australis. Next base: position 96,306,687 of record CM056994.1, read on the forward strand.
AGCAGTGAAGAAGACTGAAGAAGTGGCTTCAATGAAGGCAGTAGCACTGAAGGCAGGAGTTAAACTACAAGATATCAAGAAGAATGATCCTGCAGCAAAACTGTTTACTAAATCACAAGAATATCGCTAAGCAGATTTCAGAAACCAAACGGCTGCAAAATTATACCAGAAACATAACTTTCACTAAGCAGTTGGAACTGCGACAGTTTTTAGGTTATCATGTAACACAGTTTTGGAACAGCTAAGTAGACCAGATTGCTCTAAAGTAGACATGGTTACACTTCTGTGCTCACTGAAGACTGACCACACACAGTTTTCTTCAAAATGTTTGTAGGCATTGTGACGGCCTACAAGCAATGTAGACAGCAAGAGATCATTTTCTCAGCATTCACTTCTAGTGAGTGATAGATGCTGCAGACTTCTGCCAGAAAATGCAGAAATTTTGACAATGGTCAACTTCAACAAAGACTAAAGTTTGGTTGAATGAAAGACTATTATCACAACTTATATGTGCTTTTGGTACTCATTCATTATATGACATAATTAATTTTTTAACTCTGTAAGCGTACAGTATCAAAATGGTACAGAATGGTTTTCAAGGTTGTACATTTTACTGTCTTTGAATCCTAAGCGAATTAATTTTTTTTTTTAAATTTGAAGTTTTACATGTATTTTTACAGTCACAACACCGTAAAATAAATAAACATTTTTTTTATAAAAAACAAAACACCGAAATTACTGATTTATAGAAACGAAAAAGCCCATAAAATAAAACCAAATTTTCACATCCCTAAGTATGGACATAGGTAACTAATAACGTACTAAAATCAAAAAGAAAATGCCAAAATTAAAATAAGACAAGTTTGCTAATATCACATGCAAGTGAAAGCTAGATAAAGTTTACGAAACATAAAAAATAAGTTTAAGGCAGATTCTGTAAATCTAACGAAGCAAAAATATGCAGATTTAATGGATTAAAAGTACCATGAATAATATTTCAAACAAAATACATATAATCGTAATACATCAGTGTTAAACTACAGCAACACACATAGAATTTCTGTTCCAATCCAATCCCTTCTCTGAATACAGATTCTTATCAGAAGTGATATTACTACTTTCAAAGATTATTTTAATACAAATCCAAGTTGATAAAGTATTTTCACATTTGAGATAAAACACATTTTTATGAGAATTTTTGTGTTTTAAAACTGCAAACTAGAAAACGAGGATGACGACGATAAAGAGCTTGAACTCCCTCTCACACTCGAAGGACTGGACGTAAATATGGAAGAAAACAGAGAGGATGAAGACGAGGAGTACGAGTCTCAACCTGGATCCTCCTGCCCTAAAAGAAGCAAATTACTTTAATTTCCTCATTATTATTACTCAACATGTATTATAATGAATCATTTTCCAACTAACTTTATTATTACTATTACATTTATTAATTACAATTCACTTTTTATGCACATGCATAAATTTTTTTGTGTTCAATTTTGTATTACATTTTATTGTATTAAATTTTTTACTACAGTCAATTTCAGTAAATGGTTGATTTTATTATATAAATACCTTTTTCCCAGGTATTATGATGTATGTACACCATACGTACAATATTTTCAATGGAATAACTACTATATTACGAGAAATTGCAACACACTGTTTTGTGTCATATCTCGGAATTTGCACAAAATGTTCAAATTGCTCTAACTTTTGGTCAGTTGAGATAAAATATTGTATAATATACTCATTTTATAGGAAGTTTTATTCTCTACAACTTGTTTTCTGAGAACCTTTCTACTCACATAAATGGCAAAGATATAAGTAAACGTTTATGAAAAAATGCGGGGAAAACATTTTTTTAGTTTGTGATAGTCACGAACGTATATCTTGCATGAAATTTTATGCTCTTTAATTTCATACATAGTGCTTTTGATGCTATGGCTGACCATTTTTGAGATATAAGCGAAAAACAAAAAAACGGGACCTTTGTCCACAACGGGACCTTTGTCCACCCTCCCTTTTGCCACACTCCTAGGTTCCAGGACATTTAGTATGTTTACCTCCTAACTAGTCCAAACAAAGTCCTGAAGTCAATTCTTGCTGTCCCAACATTTCAGTCTACAACCCCTTTATTGACTGGACTAAGGTAGGACTTAACTCGTTGAAAGTATTACCATTAGAGATGAAACCAGAAACGTATGCAACAGTAGAGAGACAATTACAAATACACAAGTGCCTTACTGGACCTCGACCTCAGAAAATAACTTACCATAACACAGCGTGCAATCAACTGCATTACGAAGTCAGATTCAAGCATCAACTTCTTACTCAAGTCAAATGTTTCAAATTATAGGATTTACAAACCTAAAATATTTACAGGGCCATCATTTGGACAATAAGTGACAGACACACTTTAAAACATGTAAGATTTTCATGGCCTACCATAGCACTGTGTAAATAATTTGGTGAAAATAAGTTGATTTGTTCCAGAGATATGGCATAAAAATTCCATATTTTTCATGTGACAATTTTCAAAAATTGAGGACAAAAAGTTATGTACCATATTTACGCATGTATAACACCTGCCCGTGTATAACACTAACCCTACTTCTAAACAACAGAAATTAAAAATAATTTGTATTCGTGTATAACACCCACAACAAAAATTGTCAACCCTCCACCATTAACGTTGGGAGACAATAGACTAACCCGGGTATTGATTTTCATGGCCAGCTGATGGCGACCTTGATTGTGTGTCAAGGTCGCTCAATTTAGCATGGCGCTTGCACTGAGCACAAGTATTAGCCAAGTAAGAACATGGGGAAAATACAATGGCATGTAGCAAGTTTTTTTTTACAGGATATGCAATATAATAGCCCCACATAGTTGAGTATTTTAGATTACATTCGTTAGTGCCAGGCTGTGGTTCTATTTTCAATTTATACTAACAAACGCAACTTCCGACATTGCTTACTCTCTACATGTGTTAACAGTTTTATAATAACTAACATTAGTTATAAAAATGGAAACAAAATTAATGTAATAATAATTAAACTGAATATTATTTAAAGAGCATATTACAAATGATAAGAAAACTCCTATTTTCCCGAACACTTTCATACACTTTCCAAGGAAACTGGGACTGGAGGACGCAAACAGAAGGACTGCTTACCCTGCCAGTGATTCATCACTGGTTACAACCGTTTGTGGAAATAAATACTAGATAGCAGTATTATGCGTGTACAGTACTGGAGTTACGAAAACTATTGTTTATCGAATCTGAAACGGGAAACTCAAAATTACATGTGTTTAAATTTAAAGTTAAGGTGAAAACTATAAAGGGTCAACCATTTCCAATATGTATAGGATAAGCATTGCTTACCTTGCGTCTATGGAATAAATGCCACTGGGAAAATAGGTAACAGTTCTACAGCTGGATTTAAATTGCACCAAATAATTAAATACGTATGCGGAACAACATGGTTAACGGGCGGATGCAAAACACTTTTCTGTTAACACACAGTCCGTTCGGGAGTGGTGCAGAACAATAGAAAAGTTCCAGTGTGTTCCTAAGAACAAAAGTATGTTTTGTGGGAAAAATGTGTATTTTCTGAAGTAGAAGAGAAACTTTTTGAGTCTGTTGATAACTTAAAACATTTTGCTTTTTTAATCCTTAGACACTAAGTTAAAACATTAAAATGTACTGTATGTTGTCAAGTTTCTAAACATGTTTTGGGGGAAAATTTTTTTAAATACCAATATCTCATAAATAGGCCTTACCTCACTTTTTGTAGTAACTTTTTTTTTCTAAAAATGTGGGGCCTATACACGCCAAAATACAGTATAGAAGTGGAGGCTTTATTCATGTACATTATAACAAGATTTTACTGTACTTAGTTTAAAACATTATCCTTACTACCAAGTCTAAAACCACTGGCATTACTAACTTGTACAGAAACAGACTTCCTACCAGGCTGGTCCAACATTTAGTAATAAAAAATTAATAACTATGAAATTTTATTGAACAAAATATGAATGTTAGACTCTTTGAAAATCAAGAATCAAGTTTACTTCAACATAACCAATACAGTGGAACGCTGTAATAACATCCCCTCTTATAATGTTTACCTGCTTTATAAGATGCCTTTTTATGGTTCACAAATATGTTTTTTAATACAAAAGTACCTTCTTATAAAGATTGCCCTTATACAACACTGACATTTCTTGGGGTACTTGAGTAATGTTATAACAGGGTTCTACTGCAGTAGTCACACACTTCCATATAGTGATCACTTACAGCAAAATATATGCTTGTAACACCATAAAGCACGAGGAAAATATTGGCATCAGACAGACGTGAGAAACAGAAGTATAGGCCAGCAGGGAAGAGGAACACCAAAATCTGAAGATCGAAGTAGAATGAAGACCATGATGTAGGCTGATGCTCCGATACAGATGCTATGATAGGGATGTGGTTCTTAGCATATGATGGATCTAGCAGAGAGTAGAACCGACCCGTCCATGGAGAAATTTTTCCTGCAATAAAGACACGTAGTGTACATTCAACACCTGCCCTAATTAGGTAATCAGTTTGCTATTAACACAAAATCAATAAAGGTATCTATTTATTGAACATATGACCGGCTACAGCCTTAACTAATTGCGCCATATATGTTGTTACCAACTCCAGGAATATTATGAAACAGTAGTAGTAGTAGTAGTAATTCTAATGACAAGATTTTATGGTTTTATTTTTAGTTCAATTTCATTTTAAAAATTTAAGATTTTGGTATTATTTTTTTTCAGTTTTTTAAATAGTCTCTCTATTTCACAAAAATGAATATAGTACTCTTGATTCTACGAACCTTCACATTTCCTAGGAAAAGGGTCATTTTGAGAGGGTCATTACTGGAAAATTGTTTCATGGTTCCCCAAAAAAGGGTAATTTTTCGAGGGTCGCTATTCCAGGGGTCTTAGAATTGAGAGACGACTGTACATTTTTAAACATGTACAATAGAACTTTGTTACTGTGATCCCGCTTATTCAGTTTTCCCGTAACAGTTTTTTTTTTTTTTTTTTTTTAATAGACGGTCCAGACAAATATCCTATATACATAATGTTTTAAAAACCCGCATGCCAAGACTCAAAGCATTAATTTTCCACATCTATGATCAGATATTGTCAGAAAGTCAACATTTATTCAGAACAATTGTTTAGCTATGAAATACAGTGAATTTTCGATGATTTGTTTACATTATTTATATTTAACTACATTTCCTGTTGGTACATTCGCTGAAGATAGTGTGCCAACATTCATTTTTTAACACTACATGAATGCAAAACAATACTGATAATCGACCACTTATCCAATACTTGGATTAATAAAACATATGTTTTGTGAGTTAAAATAACATTGTCTTCATTATAAGTAATGGGTGGGCACATTTTTATTTATATTCTATTTTAATAAGGAAATAAAAAAATTATATAAATCCGATTTATTAATTGTAAACTTGAATATTAACTCTAGAAAAGATAATAATATTAAAATAAACATTAGCTTCTTATTAAATTCAATGAAGATTATTAACATCATTAATCAATTGTTGTTGAGTATATTTATTTCTGCCAATTTTACAATAGTTATGAAAACACACAATGTAACCATTCAATGTTTCTTTCATTCTTTGATATAAATTGATAGAATATGGGTTATAATTAAATCTCAATAATTGTTCACAATATGGCTGCCTATCTTCAATTCCATGCAATTGTATTTGAACATTTTTTTCTTTTGAGTACTAATGATATAATAATCATATTCACAATCATCTCCAAAAATTTTTAAAAGAACAAAAGGTGGATTTAAATTTTGATTTTGTGCTGGTTGTACAACATGAGGGGTCATTTATCTAATTTCATCGTTATTGCAAGCTATTACATCTAAAGCCATATGAACTGCCTCTCTTAAATTTTCCATATATTTATCTTTAATTTATTTATATATTTTAAACGATCAACTTCAATTTTGCTAATTCTCTTTATATGATCTGTTTGGTCTTCGTATAAATGCATGATATTTTTTGGAATCTTATATTCACCACGTTTTCTTATTGATGGTAAAACTTCTTTAATTACCCATTTAGTAAATTTTCCAGCTAGAGGCATATTTGAACTAAATATTAACTTACAATGTCAATTCATTGATAAATATAGCATTTGGCTGTGTGTTTAAAGGTGTCACTTCCATAGGGACACCTTTAAGTTCAGTACATTTCATTATCATTATCACAATATAATATAACACATTTCGTGGTTTCTTGTATTCCAAAAGTCTAGTTACATCAGTTCCTTTAAACCAAGGAATATTTTCCTCATCAATAATCATAACAACTTGTTTACCATAGTAAATGAGATTGTTATAATTTATGTCTGGAATTGACTCCATTTTTATATGTGAAATTATGCGCAAGTGAAATTAGAGAGTGGTAAATAAGTCTTTTTATATATAACCTTTTTTAATAAGTAAATAAAAAATTGATATAAACCAAATTCATAAAATTTAGGTTGTATATTTGAAAAGGTGAGCATATTTTTCATTCCAACAGTTTCCACAAATCTCTTTAAATATCTCACAGTCATGTCTCCACCAACAAAATCATGGTAAATGTGTCTTAAGTTAGTATCAGAATCATCTTGTCTAAATATACACAGAAAACTTGTATGATCTCTTACAAGTTGTTTAGGCACTTTCGAATATGTTTGCGCTAAATAAAATAAATCTGTATTCTTGTGTCTTCCTCTAGTAAAATATTCACGAATTATATTTTGGTTGTCTAAAATAACATTGTCAAATGTAACTAGAGAATTATTTTCACACTGATCTAGAGGGCTCATTTCATCATTGTTATTAAAAAAGTAACACATGTTTTTATTATCTTTTTTGGGTAACTCATCAAAATAATTATGTAACTGAATATATTTGGGTTCATTTAAACTTTTTGAGCAAACATACAATTTATTAAAATTTAACCCTCCTGTTTTATAAATAAAATTCATCATCAAATTAGTATTTCCACAATTGCCCGGGCCCACAATTATGGCTCTTACGTTAAATATTCTGATTTCCTTCCGAAATTAAAAAAACTGACTTACCAATCAACTTTTTTTCATCTAGTTACATAATTTTTAGTAATAAATGGAGAATAAAGCATTTAAATTAACAAATAAAAGTTCTGTACTAAAGAAGAAACTTCACTATGATATAATTCATAAAGATAAATCTATTGCATTGATTAGTTTTCATGCAAAATTTGTAACACTAAATGTAAACAATAATACTATAACATTGATTGACAATAATGAGGTTATAAACATACCTATAGTCCATTCCCCATTGGAAGCAACTTTCTCGGAGCCCTGCTAAGTATCTACTTGCAGGCCCATTTCTTATCCTTCCGCAAAATGTAAACAAACATTGCCAAGTTACTGCCATGTAGCATCTGTCACAATCAATGTTTAGATGGCGTTGTGTGTGTGTACATGTGTTCATATACTTTTGCTACACCTAAAAATAAACATTTAAATCTGCCTTCTACTTTTATACCTGTCAAATGTGTTGTTTACTGTTTACAGCTTTTCAAACAATCGTCTCTTAGGTCTATTTCAAAAACCATTTTGTACGAATATTCGCAGTTTAGGCCTATGACATTATTTAGGTCAGCTTTATAATGTTTTAAAAATGCCTGAATTAACGATAGTTCTTACGGTTACGTTATATTAAAATATTTGTTTTCTACGACATAAGCACATTACACGTAATGAAAGTTAATATTTTGCCGCGACTGTGTAAACACTGTTACAACTGCGAGGTAATTAACTGTAGTATTTAACTTTTTGTTATTGATATGTGTTGGGATATTTCTTTAAAAAGGACGGCCTCAATTCGAATAACGAAGGAATAGACAGTCCAATGAAAATGTGACATTAAAATCAAACACGCAACTCGTGTCGCTAATTTTTTGTTATAGAAACTTAAGATACAGCGGTGAACATGCACTCAAATAAGCCTACCGTAACTTTTATTCCGCTCATATTTATATATATTGCTACTTACTGTATATTAGGTTTATTGAAATTTATTGGTGCTGGGCTTGGTTATTTTGTTGGGATTGGTGGCAAAGCACGTTACACGACTATGTTTCAAACACCCAGGGCAAAGGTACAACATTGTGATAAATAAACATACGTAGATGTAAATAAATAACTTCGCCATAAAAACAGTTCACATTTACAATGTATAAATATTCACATTAAATATTTGAAATCACACACACACAGATCCAGCGTAACTATCACCAGTCACGCCACGCTATTTCACACGCAGCAGTTTAACGAAACACACCGTAACAGTATATTTATTTCTGCAGTGGAAACACAGATTTATCATAACATTGTAACTTGCTTAGGCAGGTTTAAAAAACACAACGTCTACAAACGTGATGTGGTAATTTGAAGTATTTTTCGGAGTAAGTATAATTTACGCTTCGTTTGGTAAAACAGCAACATGCCATGTCATGGCTCGCTACGTCTGCCAACTTCACTTTGTTTCTGCCCCGCCATCATATCTAAATATATTAAAATAACTATTCAAACATTAAAACCTCTTTTCAGTTGTAAATTACTAATTCAAAAATCATTATTTTGCTGTAATAAGTATGAAATATACTACAATTCAAAACTGGTACGATTTTTCCGGGTACTAGCAAAGTGAAACATCCTGAGTGTGAAACGGACAAATACAGAGAGAGAGCGACAAAGCTTGTTTAGCAGACAGTTGTTTCAAAATTGCTCTCGCTCGATAAAACAACACCGCACCATTATGGCCCACTCACAATATTTTCTGCTGTTATTTTAAACTGTTAAAATTAGATATGTTGCCATCTGGGCTACCTAAATATTTAATTATTTCAATGGGTACAGTTTAATCTACAGACAGTATACTAAAAAAATAGGTTAAAATAATATTTTAACTGTGAACTAATTTTCCCCGGTCGTTGCCAACACATCTCTGCTCTCGCGGTTGTTAATTCATATTTAAAAATAAATAAATATTACAAGTTATAGAAGACATTAAGGTAAAGTTTCATTTATTCAATAATACAGTACTTTAAAGTTAACCATAGTGTTATATATTTGTGGAATACAGGTTATTGAAAAAACAGGTTGACTTGTTTTGCCTACACTGTTTTTTCAAACGATTTTTATAAGTTGCTTCCAATCGGGAATGGACTATAGAGGACAATACAATATTGAATAATTAAAAGAAACTATAAATTAATTTGAACCATTTCCAACTAATAAAATGGAATTAACATCATATAACGTGAAAAACAGAATATCAATTAAATCTAAATTTGATATTAAATTTGATGCTTGATTATCAGATATTCTTGGTTTTGAGAGGAATATGATTATTGAAAAAGAAAAAAATTGTTATAAGCACTAAATTACCAAATTTTGACCAATTAAAAAATAAAAGGGTTCATTGTAATTTAGCATATGGAATGTTTATAAAATATGATGAATCTAAATAATTTAGAAACAAATAAAATTGCCAGTTTTTCATTAAAAATTATGTTTGGATTTAGAGATTCTATTATTCATGAGCCACCATATCCAATTTTTTATAGAATTAATAATGAGAGGTTTTACTATATTGTTTTGGAAATTAGAGATGAAAATAGAAATCCAATTGACTTTGATGGTGCTGATATTTATATAATATTAGATATTAAAGATGTTTAAAATATAAAACTTTTCTTTCTGAAATAGGTGGTATCCAAAACGGATACCAACTCTCATTAATAAAATTATACATTTTGATATCCATATGGTAATGTATCTACTTATTTTGTAGTGTAATACTTTTGTTTTTGCATTAACAATGTAATTTTGCTAACTTCAACTGTATATATTTTGTGCTTCTCATGCATTAAATTCATTGTTCTATATTGTATTATCTCATCAAAAACACATTTCTTATTTCATCAAATGTAATTCTGTTACTCAATACACACTTTCTCACACCTTTTGATCTTTTGTTGTCTTTATCAACTCTATATATGTAAAAATTTTAGCTCTTAAACCAACAAATTCAGTCATTATTTTGCCATTACATTCATCTTTCATTTTGCCTAAAACATTCTTATTTATTTGCAGCATGTTATAGATATTGTCCTTTCGATAATCACTTGTGTCAAATTAATTTAACATCAACATCATATCTTCGTAAAAATATTCTGTTTTTATGTTATAAATGTATGAATCAGTATCTTGATAGAATAATTCTTTTTATCTCCATATTTTGGTTTCATCAGTTTATAATGAAAATCATACATTATCTCCTTTGATAAGTCTAAAATTGACATACCCACATAAATGGGCTTATTAAAATATACACTTGTTTTATCCATATGTATAGCAGCAAGATTCCCATTAAATATAGTACTTCTTTTGAAGTTAGATTTTCCTATTAATTTTTCGCAAACTTTTTCACTTGAAACCAGTCTTATATCCACTCTGTTCCTTATATTTTCCATTGTTTCACCAAACACAGAATTATTCATCAGCTTATAGAAATCTTTTTCAAAGTCATTTTTGCATTAGTTCTCAATGCTGTATTTGAATCTATATACTTTTTCAACCCATCAGATTCATTCAACTTCAATATTCTAGGTATTTTAGTAAGTTTTAATCCATTATTTATGCACTGTTTCAAATTGCGATAGTGTATTTCATACTTTTGTTTGTTATGTAGAACTATTAACAATTTGGATTGATTTGTTTCTGGAACTGTCTTATTTTCTGAACAAAATGGTGGATCTTTATGTGAATTATGCAATTCTCGTGGATATTCTAAATCTACTTCTAATATGTACCCGTGATGCGAATCATCTTTTAGATTTAATATATATTCCTGCCAAAAATCTAATTTAAATTCTGAATAACTAACCCATTCAAAACCTTAATATGTAAATATTGAGACACTGCCCATACATAAAGATTATTAGCATCAAAATAAGCTAAATAATTAGACTCTTGATTTGGATTAAAATCCTCTAAATATTAATTATTTGCTTTTACATATCGCTTACATCATCACAATATTCCTCCTCTTATTCTTTTTTCTACCATTAATATCATACCATAATCATGTAATCATTTTAATGGGTATTTAGTCATTTTTAACATTGCATCCCATGATAATCCTGGTGCTGTAAAATAGCGTGCAGGATCTAGACCATATGCAATTATGCATGTATCTCTAAAATATTAAAATATATTTGCTAATAATAATAATACATCACTTTTATGTATAAGTAGTCATATTCACCAAGGTTCTTCATATTAAATTGGTTCCATACAATTTTTGTATGATCATAATCATCATCAGTTATGTTTGATTCATTTAATTTATTATAAAATACACTTGTCATAAATTTTAAACTGTCTATAAATCTCATTTTTAAATTTTCTGATTGTTTCCCAAAACTAATTACCTTTTCTTCATTATTTACAAGTAAATCCATATTTTTAACAACATATTCTAGCTCTTTAATATATAAATGAGCATCATAACCAGCTAAATTATGAAAATATATTGGAACAAAATTAGGTAATTTTAATTGTAGATTACAATTGTTACATGATGGGTTAATGAATTTTACAGTTATATGATCATGATGACCTACTTTTTTATTATCTTGCATATATTCAGATTTGCATACAGTACTTTTTAGATCTATTATATAACACTTTTTCTTCTTTTATAAGTGGATGCATTGGTTCAATTTATGAATACATTTCACCAATTTATTCTACTTGCTTTTTAATTAATTCTATAAATTTCTTATGTGCATTTGGACCTCAATATACAACTGAAAGCTTATAATCATGATAACTAGATACAATATAATAGCAAAAACCAGAAGCTTCATGAAATTGATATTTCATTGTATACGATTCTTCATTCAACTTTAAATCAATGGTATTCATTTGTTCATTAGCAAATTTATATCGTTCTTTAAGTATCCCCTTACAAAAGCCATTACCAATATTGTCTTTTGTTAACACTGTATATTTTCTGATTAAGTTAAATTTATTTAGTTCTCGTGGGCTTGGTTTAGTGGTTCATATTTTCTTTAAAATTGATTCAAAATCTGCACATATTGTAAAAGGAACATTCATTGAATGTTTGTAATTTTTAAATTTTATTTGCTCTCCTTTCGAAGGTATACTGATTCTTACTGATTTATTTTTAGAACAGATTTCTGCATGTTTATTTAATCTTTCTTGACAGTAAAAAAATTGAAGGCACACATCACATAAGTTTTACTTTTATGCTTAGTTTTTTGTGCTGAAAGCACAACAGTAATGCGACTTATTATTTTTTAAATAAAGTAAATTTATATGCTTATCCTTTTTGTGTTTTGTAACTTGTAGCGGACATACATTGAACTTCTTATCATCAAAAGAGTATACATCTATAGATGTATCAATTTGATTTTCTATTTTTGGTATAGCATCAATTTTAAAAGAATATTCATATTTACCTATTACATTATCAATATTAAGGCCCATATTTTTATATTTTGTTACTCTTTGGGGATCTTTTTCTGCTGGAAACAATGTAGACTTTATTACCAAAGAAAGCATTTTTGACCTTCATTTTTCACATTTATGCATGCTGTTTTATTCTTAATCTCTTCTGGTAGAGCAATATATGATGCTCCATTTAATGGATTATACTTATTTAGAGCTAACTGTAATCCAATTATTCTATCTAAAGCCCATGCTGAACCTCTTCTTTGAAATTCGGATAAATGTGCAAGTATTGCTTTCTTTATGGTTTTGTAAATCCTTTTAATTTCTCCTTCGTTCAATATTGTATAGTTCGGTGATTGAAATGTAAATAATTCTACTTGGTTATTATCTTGCTTGTGACAATTGGTATGTAAGTTAATGCTAGTTTTCAACCCTATAAAGATCCTAAGTTGATCATGTATTAACTCAAATATAGTAGCATCCCATTGTAGTGAGCACGGCAACTGCGAGAACATGGGCATAACAAGGTCTTTTTGAGGAACCGTCAAAAAATAGTAAAAATATTCCATGTAAAATTGTAATTTTACGAGTTGAAATATGTGCTGCGAGATTGTGTGAAGCAGACTTGCGGCAGGACTCGTGAATGTAAGAAGCACGCTTTTGTTTTCTGTCAGACGCATCTCCACTCCATCTCGCCTCCACGTTTCTCTAAGTACCTTATGATCATGATCATTTGTGTCCTGTGTTGAAATCCATTCTTTTAAGATCTTGTTGCGATTTGAAATGATTCGGTTCGGAGTGGTCACTGGGATTTCCAAATCACGAGCAATTACTGTGAGTGTTCTACCACGATTACTGCCCCCATGCTTGATTAAGTTTAACTTTTCAGATAATGAAAATGTTTCTTTTCGTACAGGCATTCACTTTAATTTTTCACTAAAATGTTTTCCAGGATGATTTAATATTAATCTCTCATCAATTTACATTTGTGTAAAAAAAACACAAATGGTATGATTCCATAGATTAATGCATACAAGTAAAGTGCACCATATTTGTGTGTGCAAATGTGATCGCTCACATCTGTAGTTACCAAACGTAAGTTGTGCACACTGTGCTTCATTGCCACTTGATAGCGGTTACTCTGTCATTTCCGAATTACAAAAATACCGCTCTAATGTAAATAGTAGTCGTTCACGGTCATTGTGTTGTGTTACTGTGTTTGGTTTCAAACAACTTGGCGTATGTGGGTCGAACGTTATTGTTAAATAAAAACAAATTTCATTCAAACGTAACAGTCCAAGCGACAGCTGGAATCAAATACAGCTACATATTAACAGATTTTCACTGGTTTTTTTGTCCATACTGTGCCATACCAATTAAAAGTAGGGACACAAACTACTACTACTCCATTTTATCACTGTGCTATAACAATCTTCATTTTAATCCATTTTTATAAAGTTTTCTTGAATTCTTGCTGGTTTTGAGTACTGTAAATCTTGCACCATTCAGGTTGTGTTAGTTGAAAATGTATAATTTTCCAGTGACTACCGTATTTAATGGCACAATTCATGCCCTCGTTTTTATGGTGCAGAATTAGGGGGGAAAAACTTTTCCTTTCTTATTTCACGCAACATGTTTCTCTCAACGAGTCATGTAATGCTAAGGGGTGTGTACGGCACATGCTTTGTTTGTGTTCGACCACACCAGGTCACTGACACTTCAAGGTCACTGTCACTGGTCCCGTTATCGATTTCTGGCTGCCGCGCCCACGCTGCCAACATGTCATCAAAATCAGTCACTGAGTTTATTTGTATGCGGGTGCAAAGGGAATAGTTTACACTTATATAATTTTTATTTAGTACAAATGCAAAATGGGTAAATGTGCCAGACAAACTTCTGCATTTAAAGTTTAGGTATCTGCATATGCAGAGGAACACTGCAATAGAGAAGCGGAAACCGAAAATTCATTGTTTCTGAGTTTAACGTGCATGTCATGTTTTCCAAATACCGGGCCGCCGTTAGGAAGTGAACCGGACTGACCGGTTCTGTAACGATGGCAGTGATGGGAGGCGTATGGCTGCTACCCGCCAGAGTAATTGTGTAGCGACTGACCGACTGCTGCCCCAAGGTTGCCAGATTGTTTTTGGTGAAGTCGCCCAAATGGCCAAGCTTTTGTCACCCAATGTCGCCCAATTTTTATTGGCTTTATACTAACAGTTCTATTTTTAAGAGATTAAATATTTTTCATGTCAAACTATTCATCGTCTGCAGCAAGTAAGGTCCGCAACCCTGAGATCAGCAGTCTCAGCATGTCAAAACAATCATCTCTGCATCGCCTTGACGACGCCTGGCGCCTAGTCGGGTAAACCACATCCTAGACCTAACCATCACCACATTGAAAATCACATCTAACCCTTTATCAGGCCATTCCTAGCCGTCAAATGGCTTCCCAAACATGTGGGAGATTCCTACCCCCTTTCTGGAGCTTTTGACACTGTCAGTTCACTACACGCCAGAGATGGTCAACGATGTTGCTGGAATAACAGAGTATGGAATTGCTAGAACAGCACCGTACGTCAAAGGCAAATAGAACTCGCCATGGAGGAAAGAATAATCTAACGTTCAATTTTATTAATTGGCAGGACAAACAACATCGAAAGAATTATGTCGACTGAAGTCACGTGTTCTCTGATATAAGTGGTCACTGTAACCATAAACGTATGTCACTAATTAGAATCTGCTTACTATCACAAAATATATTGATACTAAGTAAATTATTCCAAGTAGCCCAAATATCGCATATTCATTTTTAAAAAAATCGCCCAAATTGTGACAGTCACATTTTAGGAATTTTTGGTAGCAAATTTGACTTTAAAGTAGCCCAAACTGTGATGAATCATTCAATCTGGCAACCCTGCAGTGTCCTTCCCGAGGATCTAGAGCAGAGTGGCAAGCTGCAGCGCCCGATCGTGCTCTTTAGGATTTAGGCACTTGCCCTGCCGCACAACATTAGATCTAGGCACTCGCCAGGCCGTGCTACAGAGGATCTAGGTGCTTGCCTGGCCATGCTACAGAGGATCTAGGTGCTTGCCCGATGACCAGCTAAGAACACATGGCAATGTTTTGGCTGCTAGCCCCAGCACACGAGTAATTTAATTTTGAATATGTATCCTCGTATCTATTATCAATAAATAAACTG
The DNA here is from genome assembly GCA_029891345.1 of Dryococelus australis. Classification (NCBI taxonomy): domain Eukaryota; kingdom Metazoa; phylum Arthropoda; class Insecta; order Phasmatodea; family Phasmatidae; genus Dryococelus; species Dryococelus australis. The sequence continues at coordinate 96,322,498 of CM056994.1, forward strand.
TTGCATTTTTAAAAACAGTATACCCTGCGGTTGGCGAGGGATTACTTACAGTAGACACCATTTTAATGTTTACATGCATGTGTCTTGGCAATTCCTTGCATAATTCAGGCACCCAAATTTTTGCACTAAAATCCTGTAAAAACAGATGTGGGAATTACGCCATTAAATATGGGTATTTGGTTTGAGGCGGTCGTGCGGAGCTGTCACGGGCGAGTTATCGCTTGCAAGGCAGTGTTTCGGCGGCTGAGTAAGCGATAGCGAGAAATGCTGCGTAGGCCGAGCAACTAATAGCAGGCTCAGCGGCTATACTTACGTGGCGCGGCCAGATTTTCTGCTCATTTTCACACAATCAGTTTTCATATAACAGGATATTTTTACATTATGGTGGTTTGAACACAATTTAAAAGCAATTCTAGGGCGATTTTTAAGTAGTAGGCCCTACTGGGGATCAAAATTGGTCTAATTCTGAAACAGTGAGGACACACTTATAGCGAGGATCGAACCTGGAACCGTGACACCTCACTATAACTGGAATCTACTGTACCTTATTTTTTTTACAGAAGTTAAAAAATGATTTGGATTTATTAAATTAAAGCTATTTTCAATCTTATATATTGATATCCTACTTTTAAAAGCTGTATAAAGTCTGTAATTTTTATTGGTTCTTCTATTTCTTCCATTTACATATACATTTGTAGAAAAGGGGAATATTTCTTTTAATTCCCTTTTGGTTTGTAACCTGAAAAAGGTAAATTTGCAAAGTTTCTTTTTCTTTGTTCATTTATAATTATTGGTATAAGAGTTGTAATTAAATCAGCTTTTCTTAGAACATAACAATATTTGATTTTTAAATATCTACCAATAACTCTCAACTCCCGCAATGTCTTTTCGCTCAACTCAACTGTTTGATTGCTGGACGAGCCTTTAACTTTATTTAATAAGAAAGAAATTTATAAGATCGGTGAATAATTATCATGTTGAATTTAATTTAGAATATCTATTGCTGTACTGGGTGATTTAGTATTTTTATGCTTTTTTAGAGATAGATTATAAAGATATTTTCTGTATTCACATAGTACTTTCTCTTTATTTAACTCGTAACAAATTCTAGAATATTCATAGTAACATTTTTTACAGATGTTATTGTGTTTATCTTTTGTGTGTTTATGTAATGGAAAACTACTGTTTAATACATCACCACACTTCTTACAATGCTTACATATGGTATTATTTTCCATTTCATAAGGATCCATTTTTATTTATAAAGAGGGAAATATTAACATAAAGAAAAATAATACCAGTCAGAAACTGCTAAATTTGTTAAAGAATCTGGTTTATATCAATTTTTTATTTCCTTATTAAAAATTATATAAATAAAAATACTTATTTACTACCTACATACTTATTGTTTACAATATGACAATCAACAGACAGACAATTAGAAAAGTTAAAACTAGAAAATGATAACTGTTGTATTAGATGAGAATATGAACCTTGGTTTTATACTAATCAAATTGCTGAAATATTTGGCTATAAATGACCTAGAAGTGCTATACAGGCCCATGTTAGTGAAAACTATAAAAATGTTTATAAAAATATGAAGAATAAATATGTTGGTGACAAAGATAAAACACTTCTTAAAAATCTTAATGATTATAATGCTGCTAGAGTAATCTAGACCAATAAAAAAGATTAATACAAGTATTGACAAAATCTAAAAACAAATTTGTAAGCAACTTAATTTAAACATAAACGTTTATGAAGAAACAAAAGAAACAAAATATATATCACATTTTATAAAATGCATTAAACACTTCAATTATAAACAGGAATATACAGGATTTTCGAAAAAGAATGGTACAATTGAAAAAAATCACAGCTTCAAAATTATTTCCAGATTTGGTTGGTTATTGTACCAAAATGAACAGGAATATCCAAAGTTTTGCATACCTTAAACTGTTTATATGTACGCTACATTTGTAGCTCTGCATATGTCCTGGCAATAGTCAACCTCCATCCATGTATTCTGGAGCACTGTCTGTGTAATTGTCTCAATGGTAGCAGTGATTCTCTGATGTAAATGCTCCAAATTTCAAATCTTCACAGCGCAGACAATATTCTTGAAATATCCCCCCAAAAAAAGTCTAGATCGGTAAGATCGGGGTTTCTTTCCGTGTCCTTTTTTTTTTTTAACATGAAAACAGTGAATGCAAAAGGTTTGGGCCGATTTTCCGGCTTAATTTCATGCAGCAATTGAATCTTGTAGGCATGCAGTCTCAAACGTTTGTGAAGAACATTCTACCTGGTAGACTTCGGAATGCCATGCTCCAAACTGTGGCGGGCAATAGACTTTTTAGGGCTGCACACACAAGATAGCCTAAGCTGTTCCACCTTTTCTTCAAACTTTTTGGCTGTCCTGGTGATTGATTTTTCTGTACGGTACCAGTCTCATGGAAACTTTTAACCCACCGACAAATAGTGCTCCATTCTGGTACACACTGTCCCGGATACTGCCATCTCAAATTACGTTGTACAGTCACTACAGACTTGAACTCCACGAACCACAGAACACACTGTGCTTTCTGTTGCACTGTCACCATCTCACTGGAGGGGTCGGCACAGATGTCAGATTCAGCTCTCACCCCTGCCACAATCTCAAGGTCGATGTGTGACTATCAGACATCCACCCCAAAAAAAGTTTTTGTCCTTCCAGTACAATTTGGTGAAAGAATCAGCTAACTCAATTAAACAGTTTTGTCGCTATAAAGTTATGAAATTGTACCATCCTTTTTCAATGACCCTGTACTATAGACAATTATAGAATAGATTTATATTTTCCAGATTTAAAATTAGCTACTGAATGTGAAGAATTTAATCATAAATATAGAGATGTTATTTATGAAATAGAAAGACAAAAATATATAGAATTCCAATTAAAATTTAAATTTATAAGATTTAATCCAGATGAAACAGATTTTGATATAGTCAATGTAATTAATCATATTGTAATGCATTAAAATTTTTTTTTTAAGATCTACTAACTTTTTAACACTACTTCTATTTGCACAAATTCGTCAACTATTTCTCAAAGTTCATTCTAGTCTTGACTACTTTCTAAGAGCAATAATTGCAAGTTTTGTAGATTTTGGTGAAATTTGGAAACTAATTTTTTGAGATTGTCAGATGCATTAGTTAATTTATACGCAGGAGTATTTGAAACACTGCCTCTTTTTAAAATGTTAGTCAGGCTGCAAGGTAACACAGGCGACTTCATATTTATTTATACAGGAAGAAATATACTAAGAAGCATAAAATATGTACCTAATGCTTAAAATTATATCTTTAAAAATAAATTCAGTAGATATGTGGTCCAATCACAGCCAATAATTAGACTAAAAATTGAATAAATTTCTCATTTTCAAGTTACTTTTCAAATCTTCTGGAGACATCATTTATCTCTTCAATTTTATACTCAAAATAAAGCATATTAAAGCCCAAATCAAGCTAATTTAATCCAAATCTGCAATCTAAATCAAGCATTTTTTTTAAAACTTGCTGAGCAGGGTATTTTTCCAGTCAAATAAGTTAAATTTAATATAAATCTGCAAGCTAAATCAATTAGAAAAGAAAGAAAAAAACTGATGAAATTCTTAAGAGAACTTTATATCATGGATAAATTTTCCTGTTTGCATTTTTTTAAAGCCTCTATATGCTATAAAAACTTCCTTCTCATTTATTAGTTTCAAACTATTTCTATCAAATATTTTTTCACATCAATCTGGTAATGTAGTTTTATAATTACCATCTAGAATACAATTCATTTTTTTTTTTTTTTACCAAAATAAGATTCATTAATTTGAAAATCTGTAGCAGTATACTATTTATTTTGTTCGAGATCTTGTAGTTTAGTGAATTCAAACAAATTGTTCAACTTGTTGAGAAGCGATTCTATTTTTATTTATAAAGAGAGAAATTTATTAAGAAGAAAAACAATGGTGCTGAAATTTTATCAAAATATGATGATTTAGCTTGCAGATTTGGCTTAAAAAAGCATGCTCACAGGGGCTTGAAACATGGTGAATATTGTTTGGCTTTGGTTTTAAATTTGCTTGATTTTGAGTACAATTTGAAAGCTTCGACAGGAAATGAGAAATAGACTAGATTTTAGCTTTAATTTGCTTGAATTTTATCTAATTTAGTGCGCTGCACTAATATTCGCATTACATATCTACTCCCAAGTGATACTCGGCTGGGGAGTAGTGTTTGCGTGTGAGGTGCTGGGTGTTGGTTCTGGTGTGCTGGTGGACCTTTGCCGAACAGTAGTTCCTGCACTATAGGATGGTATCCTTTTGCAACACGAGTTGGTGGCTCAAACAAGCCGACAGGCATGACGGTGGGTACTGGTGCGGTGAGCCGTCGTAGTAAAGTAGCCTATTCACGCAGACTCAGCAGCCCGAACCTGTTGGGAAGGATGTGAAGCCTTTGTGGATTCTTAGAGATAGCCCTCGCCTTCTTACACTTTCTCTCAACACCACCCCTACGGGTGTAAGGCATTAGGCGCTAATCCTAAGATCGTGTCTGCAGGAGTTAGGCAGTTGACGTGTCAGAGTCCAAGTGTAGGTGTCACATACAGCCGCCAACACCACACCTCACTCTTGACTCCCCACCAGAGGTGAGGAAGACTCGAGCTACAAAATGTTTAGTTGCAGGAACTGCACAGTGTTGTCACAATGGAGCTGGTCTTCCCTGCACCGGAAGGTAAACTCTCTTGGATCCACGAAGTGAGCAGTGGGAGTAGTCCACCCCAGCCGGCAAGCCGATCCCACCAGGAGCATACCTAGTGTCGTGGCTCTACCGTTCCTCCCACCTGCGTGCAAGGAACGGGTGGCCTTCCAATAGTGGTGAGATGAGTGTCCAGTGGTCATTGGTCTTCCCAAACTTGAAGAAGTTTCCCTCCTCGGGCCCAAGGAGTGAGCAGTGAGATGGGGGGAGACTTCAAGCTGGCAAGCCAATTTCCAGGGGACGGTATCCTAGTGTCGTGGCTCCAACGTTCACTGCATGGGGCAGAGAATGGGTGGCCTTCCAAAAATGTTCTGGTGTGTTGTGAGTGTAAGTTCAGAACAAGAAAACCCGGTCTCCTGCTGGTTCCATCAGCTCAAGAGATCAGGTAAGATCAGTGTTTATTTATGCTAAGGAAATATACAAAGATGGTGGAAGTACTACCTCCTAATCCACATGGGCTTGGTGGAAGGTAAACACCCTAGCGTTAACAGCGGAAGGCACCCTGTGCAAAGCTATGGGAAGAGGCAGTAGCTTAAGAAACCTCACAGCAAGCTCTACTCTCAGTTTGTCCGTAAGAGACCAAGAGTGTCTCACGTGTGGTGTTGGTGATGCCACTGGTTCTTCCTTCGGTGTAGGATGGAGAGGATCTTTGGCTCCACGAGGAAGCTGTGAACTATCTGTACAAGTGTAAGTCTCGGCACCAAAAGCTGGAGCGGTGACAGCTCAGGATAGGAGTCTGAAGACTAGATAGAGAACTAAAGAAGAACTGATGATCTGGAGGCCAGGACGCATCTTCTTTTATACTCCTCAGCCCTCCCTTCCTTCAATGGCATAGGGCATCTGGAGAGGGGGTTAACATGTGCAAGCCCAGTGCCTAGATCCTTGGTGCAAGTGGCATAGTGGAGAGCAGTGGGATCTAGGCATCTTACTTGTGGTGGCATCCTGTGGCACATTGCTGTACTCGCCACAGACCTCTTGCATGGTCCCAGTGGCTCATTGGGTGAAAATAAATATTATTATTGGGGTGTCTGTCCCAACCTGGTATATAAAACAATCTTGTAGGTGGCGGTGGTAACTCAACTCTGTAGACAACTGCCAGGGATGTAGCTACACCGATGAGTAGCAGTCGTTTATTGATATTGTGAAAGACGTAATGCACCAGTGTGTTTGTTTTTAACCCAAATGGCATTTTCAGGTGGAGTACAAACTAGGTGGATTTAATCTTTAAGTAAAGAAATGCTCCAGGCCACTTTGCATGAGGCGAACATAGACTGCACCGAGGCGGACAGTTTGGATATGCTGCGCGGGCTGATGCGTACGGTCGTTATAAAAGAAGGCACTGCCACGGAAGAAAAACATGAGTCTGTTCCAATTATATTCAAAATTCTTAAATCTATTCCTCCTGGAATAGATCTTAAAATTCCCAATCTTAGACAGTAGTTTAACTGAAGTAGTGGGTAGTAGATTTCCTAGTAGCTTTATCTAATGTTTTCGACTTAGGTATGTGTGACCTGTCCATAATTTATTCTGCTGCTTTACTTAAAGTCCCAGAACATTTGCAGTCTGTATTTAGTGAAGTGTTTGCCCACAAATGGGGTTTTTCAGTTCTTTGCCATAATTTATTACAGACTGTTGGTACCCCAGTCACTATTTCCCATTTACATATGATCATTTTTGAAAAATCCTAAAATCCTGCGCAGATGGTGGTAGAGTTCGTGAAATATGTCATACAGTTAGTTGTCCATGGGACAAAGTATATTTTCACAGAGGTCATGTTTTTTTCTATCTTTCGCCTTGCAATCATCTTTTTTTCTTTTGCAAAAATGCCGCAAAATTTAAAAGAGTTGCTAACTTTAGTTTCTCAAATTGAGCTAACTACCGGTGTTTGCCACAAAAGGCGTGATTAGTAGTGACTAAGCCTAGGCCATAGTGAAAGAGTTTAAATCCAAGCGTGATGCATATACACAGGAAAATGAGGAGAATGGGTTAAGTCAAAGTGACAAGGAAAAAATGACACGGCCTCCACACGTATGTTACATTTGCTGCAATGAAAATAATTTGCAATATTTTTGCCTGTATAAAAAAACCTACAGGTGTAGGCAGTGTGAATCACATCTCGCCTAGGAAAAAATAAGCTGGGTTTGTTATTTGTGACCTTGCAAATTGGTGTATCACAAGTAAACGCTTTAATTGACTCATGTGAGACTTCGTCTTTAATGAGTCATCTCATGATATGTTCAGTTAAATAATGCACGACAATGTAGCAGGAACAGTGCAAGTTTTGCAAAGTGAAAGCACAGTGTTTTTGCTCGCTGATGGCAGTTTAATTAGTTCACAGGCCGTGACAACGATGAAAAATCAAATTGATAATTTTTCGTGGAAAGTGAACTTCCACTTCTTTAAAGATCTTTCATATCCTGTCATACTTGGTATTGATTTTCTGGGGAAAACACAGTGTTGTGTAGATGTGAAAAACAAATGTTTGCAATTTGGGTTTTCTCCTGAGTCTCCTGTTACATTAGAGAATAAGCCCTTATAAGGTCCCTATCTTTAAGCGAATATTGGCGGAGTTAAAAGAAGGTATTATTGAAGGCTCATTTGGTGCGTATGCGAGCCCCTCATTTTTAATTCCCAAAAACCAGAAGGGGAAATAACGTCTAATAAATAACTATGAGTTAGTCAATAGTAACATTTTAATTGATCCATATCCAATTCCTGTGTTAGACACTGTGTTTCAGTATTTGGGTAAAGCAAAATATTTTACCATCTTGGATCTGAACTTTAAATTTTTGCAATGTGAACTGCACCCAAAAAAAAAGAGAATCTTTGGCATTTTGTACCCCATGGGGGGCTTCAGTGGACACGTTTGCCAATGGGCATAAATTGTGGTCACCAAGCCATGTCGCGAGTGTTGTACCAAACTCTAGGAAAGTACATTCATGATTTTGTATTTACGTGCATGTATTGATGATGTAATACCTTACATGAGCACCTGGCCCACATTTGTTTAGTGTTAAATTCTTTGCAAGAAGCTGGGTAAGAGGTTAACCCCGAGCAAATAAGTTGGGCTGAACAAAATGTCCGTTATTTAGGATTTATTATTTCAGATGGTGAGTTGCGTACTGACCCAGAAAAGATAAAGGCTGTAGTTAATTTTCCCATTCCGAAGAATTTGCGAGGTGTTCAACTTTCGCATATTACAAAGCTTTTATATCTATTAACAAGGAAAAAAACCAAGTATCGGTGGGGTCAAGAACAGCAAAAGGCATTCCAGATGATAAAAGATAGTTTAACACAGCTGCCAGTGTTGCAATTTTCAAATTAAGTCAGAAAAAAGGTAGTGACTTCGTCCCCTTAGCATATGCTAGTAACCTTTTGTCAGCTGCTCAAAGGAAATATACCATCTATGAAAAAGAATGTTTAGGTAGTATATAATGAATGGGGCATTTTGCGGATTATTAGGAACATTCAGTGTTTGAGTTGTTCACGGACAACAAAGCTTTAAGCTGGCTGTTAAAATCTAATAAACATACTGGACTTTTGACGCAGTGGTTAGTGAGATTATCTCGCTTTAAATTTGACATTCACCATATCAAGGTGACGCGTGCCGCTTTCTCTTTTATTTACTAAACAATTACGACTCATCAGTCTCACATATTTCTACGTAATCCTGAGGAAGGGCCAAACCCGACAACATTTTTCACGAGTGTCCTTAGATCTACAGTACTTTGGAGGGTGATTCTAAACACGTGAATTAGGTTGCCAAAGCAGTTAACAAGCACTCCCCCCCCTCCCCCTCTTTTTCAACACGCTGAGATCCAACAAGTCGTCACCTGTCTCGGGGCAAACAGAGCACATCTGAGAATGCACAAAGCCGAACGCTGGGCGGATGGTAGCTAGTTCCACCCCGGCATGCACCAATCCAGCTGACTATATAAGACAGAGCACGCACATGCTCTGGAGTTAATTTCTTCTCCAGTAGCTGGCTTCAACAACCCGTGTGCTGGGGCTCCCTACTGCTATGAAGTCTTCAGCAGCCACCAGTGGCTGTCACCACTAGCTACCAGAAGCTCCGTTGTCATCTACTAAAGGCTTCTGTAGCCTCTTCCACGAGCTACCAGAAGCTCCATTGTTGTTTGCTAGATGCTTCTGCAGCCTCTACTACTAACTACCAGATGCTCCATTAATGTCTACCACCATCAGCATCTTCCAGACGTTCTGCCTGCCGTTCTGCTGTGGGTTGAACTACTACAACCCACTGCTTGGTAGCGAGGTGGGCAATCCTTTGCTCTTCCCTCCTTGAGCAGTGCCTTACCTTAAACGGCATAGTGTGGTAACCGCTGCTGAAGGGAACGGGTCGAGCACTACAGAGACGGGAGAAAAACCTAGATTAGGGTATGCCCAGTAGAAGTTGGTAGCACAAGCCTGGTGCCTCAGAAGATCCCCCACCTTAGCAGGCGAACCAGAGACGTTGTAAACGTAGGGCCCACCACTGCTTCTATTGGGTGTGAGTTCCCAACCAAGGCCAGGCCGTATCACCCAAGCAAACACCCTCGCCAGCACCTAGGTGCTCTGGTAGGGATACAACTCAGATGTACTGTCTCTCCAAGGTTGGAAGTATTCCTAGTGGTTGTGGCTCCTCTGTTGTTTCCCTCCAGCACCTAGGTGCTCCGGGTGAGATGCAACAGGCGGCCGTCTAACGGGTGTGTTACAAGACTGGAGCCTAGTGAAGGGGGTCCCCAGTCTCAGCTATTTCACAGTAAAATCCCCAATCTCGGTCGATAGTGCACAACTCGTATTTTCCTAGCAGGCGTACTCAAGATAACTCTGGAATAAGACTCGTGGCTTAGAGGAACATAGATGTGTTTATTGAAGTCGCAATAAATACATGTGACTCAGGCTAACTACTACCAAGTAGGCGAGTTGCTGGAATTAAACGTACGTAATCCAGGTGTAGGTGACGTAGTCCTAGGCTAGTCGGGAACTTTATGTAAAAGACTGGTAAATTATAAAAACACACAAGCTAACTAGTAAACAGGTTGCCTACATGAGGCGGCTGAAGTCGAAGACCACTGCTCTAGTAGCAGGTTATGTTTAATGTCGTTGTTACCAATACAAGAGCTTCTGGTAACCGGTGGTGGTTGTTGACATCAACAGAGCCTCTGATAGCTTTGGCTGCAGAAGCCTCTGGTGACGGCAATGGTAGCAGCCGCTGGTGGCTGTTGGTAGTGGTTGACGTCAATGACGGCAGCCTCTGGTGGCTGCTGCAGACTGTTGAAGTCACTGGTGGTGGCAGCCTCGGGTAACTGCTGAAGAGTTTCCAGTCGCAGTAAGCACCAGCACGTAAGTGAAGGAGCGAGCTCGAAGACTGGAAGAATAAGACTCGCAAGCCCGGTCATGTCCGGACTTACATAGTCAGAACTGGAGGGTACGGTGGCAGCCTAGTGAAGAAGGCGTGGGGGGGGGGGGGGTACTGGGGTAGGGGGTGAGTGACGTCCCTCTGCTGTGAGGCCAGCGTGGGTGGTGAGAATCCTCTAGCCATCACTTTGCTTTGGGAATTATCGGCGGCGCTCGGCCGTGCCCCGAGGTGGCTGACAGCTTGTAGGCACTTAGTGCGGAGGGAGGCGGCATGCTTGCTGGTTAAGCAACATTGAAAGTCAAGTGTTTGGGGTGCCCTACAAGATTGTGGCAGCCCACAGTGTCCGTGTACAGGTTTGCGGGATCGACTCTCATGGCGTTGAATTAGTAATACTTGACGTCATTAGCGATGAGTCGTAATCGTATTTAATAGTGGTATACGTGGCACGCATCAAGCTTCAGTCGCAGTGACCGAAGCGGTCCCTGGTATGACAGGTACACCAAAGTGAACCAGTGTCCCAACCAGACCTATCGTAGCTCCAGCAGTGGTTATTTTTGTACTCAGTCGCCAACCGACACAACCAGTACAAGTAGCAAATAAAAAACATAACTCCAGTTATAACCCAAGCACGCCTGCCGTAGCGCACATAAACCACATCAACAGTATCTGTAGTTCTATAGGCAACGCACGTCAAGTGATATTCTGGCGCCCAACATGGGGCCAGATCGTCGATTACTATTTAACCAGTAACAACAGAACCAGGTCAGAATGACACCGAAAGTTAAGACTTAACCATGTTCCCATAACCAGACTTTGGGGAGTCTTGAATCACCACGTGGCGCCCAAACCACCACGTCAGAAGCAGACATTAATGCAGCAGAATCTGCAACCGATAGCACGGCGTACGTTGCCAACGGAAAATGTAGCTATACCAACTGCGAGGGTACAGGCACATTCCGCATTACATGCGCCCACTGCCACAAACCATGCCACTATCTTTGCATAGGTTGGGTGGACGAACAAAGGAGTAGTGTGTGACTCAAATATAGGTGTGAAGTCTGTCAGGCCCAACAAATCACCTGTTGTAACCAGGTTACGCGTCCAGGGTACAGCGTTAACAGAATACTCTGCATGGTTTGTAGTGAAACGTACCATCATGCTTGCATAGGCTGGCACGACGAGAGCATTACCAGGCCTGGACTAGCATACAGATACGAGATGTGTAGGCAAGCCTATGAAAACCGTCCTCACCGATCCCGTTTATGAAGACGGAGGGGAACAACCTCTGGATATCCTGCCACGGGACGCGACCTGGGACCCCAGGTCCAAGATTTTGCGGGTCGACCCCAAGAAGACCAAGTTGCATTTTCAACGGAATGTGAGAGGGAGTTTAGGGAGTCCAACCTTCCAACGAAACAGTAGGTTAGCAACACACAAACACATCTCAGAGGCATGGCGCTATAATGGTGGGATCGCTACGGCGAATTTATAACAGACTGGAAGCAGTTTTGTAGTCGGTTGGCAACTATGTTTACTGGCTAAGAAGTATTGGCCAAACTAACCACGCAATTCTATAGCGAGACCCAGGTACCAGGACACGAAGCCAAAATATTTATATGAAGAAAGGAACAGATGTCCTGTCGAGTATTTCCGGAGGGGGATGAGGCGAGCTCTGTTCGAGCGATTACGAGAATATTACCCGGTTTACAGAATGTGCTACTCATGCCCAAACGTTTGACAATTGACGAACTGGTGGAGCATGCAACGGAGGCAGAACAGAATTTTGAGGCACAGGCTGCACTTGATAAGCCACTAACAATTAAAACCGCTGAGTCATTAACTGAGTCATCCGTAATGCAAAGGAATTTTCCTACTCCATGCGCCTTGTTCGTACCGACGTGCTGGTTCTGTTCGGAAAGCCATTGGCATAAAGACTGTTCACACAAGCCAACAGGTCAGGGGATTACGGGTAGTAAACCAACCAACCGGACATAGGCTCCGAACCACTCCAAAACTACAGTAAAATTGGCCTCAACTCACAATGCAGGAAATGTCGCAGCCAGGATGTGAAATGGGCCGCCATCCCCGAACAACCATGGCCCAGCATCCAACGTTTAAATGAGGAACCTACTACTCCTATTTCCACCCACATTGAAGTAAAATTAAATGGCAAAAGGGGCTTAGCCCTATTAGATTCGGCCACGACAAGAAATTTCATAAGGAGCAATTTGTTTAGCCCACAACAAAAGGCAACCCTTCGACCACAGTTGAACGTTGATCGTATGGCGCAACCCAACATCACCCTATAAGCTGATGGCCGAATTACATTAACAGGCACTCCAACCTAGCAAAATTCATGGTCTCTCCCATATTGATTGAAGCAGTAATACTTGGTGGCCCATGGCTTCGACAAGATCAATGTGTCATTGACCATGGACGAGTTTACTTGGGAGAGAAATACCGGGTGATGGCAAATTGGGAACACAGACCCGAAGCCGTATTACCCACTCTCATTGATCTGAATAAGATCAATTAAATCAAGTCCTGGATAAACATCCCAGCACATTTGGCCATGGGGTTCTGCTATGCCAAACCCGGTCCATCCAACACAAAATATGGACGACCACGGGTTGAAAAACGGCCCCAACACTCCCAACGCCTAATTACTGCAGAAGTGCTCAACTGGGTACATTGGCGAATTTTGCTTTGCCTACCTATACAATGTAATTATTTACTCCAAGACCTGGGGGGGGGGGGGGGAGCACTTTGGCCATGTACAGAGTCCTAGAGCGACTCAAACTACATGGGATGACCTGCAAGTTATCCAAGTTACTTCGTGAAATCGTCAATTGACTACCTGGGTCATGTGGTATCCCCTGAAGGGAACTTTCCACAGCAAAGTTACCTTGTTGGTGCACACGTTCGGTAGAGCCACAACCACTAGAAAGACATGACAAATACGCTAGATTCACCTTGTCAGCTAACCCACTAGCTCCACAATGCATAACTCGCAGTAAACGTATAAACTCGCCGGACAGAGTGCCAGGCCTGGCAAGTAAGGATTTACCTCTTCTGAATTACACTCTAGCTAGGGTTGTCGTTGCCTGCCACCCCATTGCAGAAGTGAACCACAGCACCTATTACCCTGGTAAATGCAGGTCACCCACAGGAGGGGTAGTAAGTGGAGCAACAGGATGGTAGCTGCTATCCTAGCTAGCAAGCAAGCACTGCTTAAATTACCAGTCCAAGCCTTCAGTTACCTAACTCCCTCGGGAATGAGCTCACGCCACCCGTGCCAACTGACGAAGCTTCATCTCACAGTTCCCTGCAGTCGTTTATTTGGTCACCTGGTGTAACTCCCCGGGGCTGTACACCAAGTTGTCGAGATGCTCCACCTAGGCCTACCACTGGAACTAGGTGTCGGGCCCATTGATGACATAGATCCAGTTCCACCAGCCAGTAGCAGTGGGCCGGAAGCTCACCAGCTGCAGCAGAGTACGCCTTTCTGCCAAGCCATCCAGCAGACGGCATCGCCTCCAACCAGCCGGGATCCGCAGATCCGACATTGGGACCACACCAACAAGCACCCGTGGACCGGCAGTGGGAGTAAGCCAGAGACACCGCCAACAACCCGCAATATGAAACCAGTGCTAGCGCAGCTGGACTTCATACCAAGATGGCAGCCTACCCCCGACACTATAAAGGCACCATAAAACAAAGTGCCACATATTACAGACCACGCCATAGTAGGTCTGCACCGTCTGCCTGATCTAGTGCAGAAATAAAGAAACTTAGCATTGTTGAGACGTGGCACGTTCCTGTCCCTAGAACACCACGCATTAAAACTAACACTTGAGATGACAATCCAGTTAGTGGTTCCTGTATAAAACATTTCTGTAATTGTTTTAAAATGTGATTGTGATTACTACACAAACCAAGAAGCTCTCAAAAGAATAAGAAAAATGGAGCAAATTCCTCTCCACCATTTTCTTGGGTATAGTTTTCTTTATTTATTCTTTAATATGTCCAAACCAACTAAAGCTTTTCTTTCCTACCACTATGGTACTTCTTAGCATGATATGCACAAATTTAACTCCTATGGCAGGTAAAATGATTTTCTCTTACTTTATGTTTGATAATAGTAATGTAAAACAATTTCATCAGTTTGCCATAATTATCTTCTACATGGCCGTTTCAATTAAACTTCACAAAGAATTTTAACTGGTCTGATATTTATGCTCTACGATAAGTATAGTTAATGACTTATTTATTCTTATTAGTATTAACTCATTACTTGATTCTTCTTCACACTTGTGTACTTACTACCCATTGTCTCCATATAACCAACTGTTTCCGCATTTCCTTTTCTGTATTTCCCACATCAAAAAACCCCCATCAACCACAGTGTTAAAGTTTTATTTTTTAAAAAATATATATAAACAACTTAAGCTTATTAGAAATAACAGGGCTGATAATACACTACAGTACTTTGTTTCAATTCAATACAAGGTTCATTCAGTTATGTTTGAGTTCTAAACCAATCAAATTCTTGAAACCCTTATCAATACAAAATCATAAGAATTCTTAAACCTGAAATTAATTAATATTAATACAATCAATATTAACTGAAACATTTCTGTTGAAGTGAAAGGTGTAATGAAAATAAACTTTCACACATGCAAGTGCGAAATGCAATTAAGCTAACATTCACTTCTTCAAAGTTATTAAAACTGACATAAACTGTATGTTAAGTGAATCATTTTATTTTATTCTAGCTGATCCCAGCGAACGTTGTTCTGCCTCTTTGACGTTCTAGTTTGCCTTCTCAATGCGTCCTCTCTATTATGTCTGGTACGTCAACCGATGTATTACCTTGGTATCGCTGGCATTTTTCTCTTTTAGATCAACAAATATTTCCTGTAAGTATGAGCAAAATTGGCCCATAAATATAGAAGTCAGACTCCGCACCACCTATCGGAACCTATCCTACCAAATGCAAAGCACAATAAAACAATTTCTTTTAGATCAACAAACATTTCCTGCATGTATGAGCAAAATCGGCCCATAACTATAGAAGGTAGTCTCCAGCAGCACCTATCGGAATGAAACATAACTAAAAACCTTACTTACCATCTCAATAACATATGGTGAATATGGTCTCTATAGATCAACAAACATCTATTGTAAGAATAAGCAAAATCGGCCCATAAATATGGAAGTTAGTCTCCAGGGCCACCTATTGGAATGAAACATAACTAAAAACCTCACTCGCAACCTCAATAACATATGATGTGAATATGGTCTTAATTGGTACAGTGGTTTGTCACTGATGATGCGGTTTAGTCACGCACAATGGATTTTATATATAAAGACTAGCAGTTACACACGGCTTCACCTGCGTGAAAAAATTAAACCTTAATTATGACCAAGTGCTCTATCTTAATGGTTGGTGGCATATTTTATATATTCCCTACGAAACTGTTTGTTTTTCCGGGGTGAAAAGTATCCTATGTGCTAATCCAGGATATAATCTACGCCTGTACCACATTTAATCCAAATCCGTTGAATTGATACAACGTGAATGCGTAACAACAAACGTACAAACTTTCAGATTTATAATATTATTAAGATCAAGATATATGGAATTAAAATGCACTATCTACAAAGCGCTAAAATGCTAACTGTAACCAAAAAGTACTACAGAAGAATCTTATCTGCAGTATTACCAATACTGACCAGTGAATGTGAGTGCCCCACCCACAACCACGATGACTGATGCTGTCCCGACCACCATGGCTCGGAAAAGGACCTCAAAGTCCTCCTTGCTCAAGTGGCTGCGCAGGTAGTCAACAAATGCATGCAACTGACACAGGCCAAAAACTCCAAGCGCCTGCAACAAAGAAAAGGATATGTTGGATTAGTTCACAAAATGGAACACAAAAACGGCTGTTTTTAGAACCACGTGCAGACAAACACATTTGCAGAGTTTATGATTTAGAATTTAAATACAGAGCTAGTGTCTACAAGGTAAAAGTAACTTACAGAAATGTTCCACTGCATCCCTTACGGTGCAAAAATGTTGCTATTTTTCAATAAATGTTAGGCAAGAAACATACAGATACAACATTGGAAAATTTTTTCCATATCCCTTAGTAAGGCATAGGGCTGACGGCTCTCACATTTTTAGTTCGGTTTTTGGTTTCAAATGTTGGTTCTCAGTTCGAGTAGGGATCATGGCTACACAGTTTTTGAATTTCGATATGCAAAAATCTGATTTATAAAACTGTATTACCATATTTACCCGAAAGGAAGAAGACCTTAAATGTAAGACATCCCTTCCTAAAAAACTATTTTTGAAGGCAAAAATATCCGGGTGCTTTCACTTTAGCGCCGCCGGGCGACATCAAATAAGTGGACACTTGTCAAAGTTGACAGGTACAGTCCCAGCGCTACAAAAATACCTACAACCATACACTGTATTTAAGCATGAAAAGCCTTTGTTAAAATCACCTAGGTTTTGAATTGAAGATGATTCCTGAATTGTAGACGACCCCTCACTTTTTATATTCCTTTCCTGTGAAAAACATTGCCTTCCTTTCTGGTAAATACGGTATATATTTCGCTGCCCGCTAAAATGAATAGTTCTCTGCTAAATGTTTTTAAATTCTGCCAAATTTAGTGGTAAGTCAGCTGAAAGAACTTAAACAAATATATGCCGGAAGCAATGCAAGCGATATAAAGGTGGGTTTATATTAAAAGTTGAAGAATTAAGAATTGTACATAATGACTTGACGTGTGCCCGATAAGACTGACTTGGCACGTTGTTAGAGGGTTTTTCTGCTTGACCAAAAGTGGGGTAGTTTGATTTAGATAGTTGGTGTGAGGCGAGAGGTGTTGGTTAGTATTCACTCACTCCTTTCTCTTGGGTGTTATAGTCAGGGTAGGTTTCACCTAGACGCTGCAAATTCAGTTTAGGCCGGACCGGAGATTCCACAGGTGTGCGGATACAAGGTGGGAATTAATTATCAGAACCGGAGCAGGTGCGACCGCCTGATGTCTAAGTTCAGCCGCGCAGTCCCTTTCCAACTGCCTCTCCTGCATAGGACGAGATAGTGCGATCCACGGTTTGAGAGCAGAGTGAGCCAGGAATTGTTCACTACGTTTTATACCACACCCCTTCTCATGAGGCATAGGGCGAACAGTTCTATAGTCTACATGATGCACTTAGACAGGAAGGTTGACAGTGTAACATAATAGTGACTTGCTTGCACGAGCTCAATAAGAGTCCCCACTGATCCCCCACAGTATGCAGGCTGATCAGGGACGTGAAGCCGCGTGGGCCGGCATGTCTACTGGTTGTGTATTCGCACTAGGATGAATGGCAAAACTTCTGGTTGCGGTGACTGTGCACTGACTTAGTGTGATGGTGAGAAGCAACCTGAGTCTGTTGTATCTCCAGGTGTAAAGGTGTTTCTAGTGGTTGTGGCAACACTGTTTCTCCCCCACGAGCACTGACTTAGTGCTAATGTATGACTGGGAAGAACCCGGTAGCCGTCTAATATGTATGTCTTCTGACGTGCAGATACACGAAAGGTATCCACACTCAGGCTAACTCGGTTTAAAAAATTCTCCCGGTTAATGTTGGTAGTGCACAGCATATTCCGTCTCCAACTGTTAATACAAACAAATACTCTGGAAATGAAAAACAGAAAGGTAGAAAACAATGAGTGTTTATTGAAGGTTCAATAAACACGTGACCTGTGCTATCTTCTACCAAGCCATGAAGAGCTGAAGGTGACTGCGGTTCCAGGTGTAGGCAAACTAGTTCTATGTTAAAAGGTGAATAACTGGTTCTACAAGAATACAAATTAGTTAAAGTTCAACTGCTAAGTAAAAGGTGTCTAGAGGAGACAAAGTGAAGTTAAATGTGTATGATCGTGTTTGTTGGTCATTGAGACGTAGTAAGTAGCCACGGGGGCGTATTTGAAGTTTCCAAGATCTCCGGAGGTCGCAGCACTGAGGTAGTGGTGAATGTTGTGAGAGAAGATGCGAAAGAATGACTCCCGAGGCCGGCAGCATCCGGACTTATATAGTGAAAGATTGTAGGCTGCCAGCGCGGGGTGCAGGGGAGGCGTGACGTCCTCCTGCCCTGATTGGCGTGGGAAAACTCTGGTCAGCGTTTTTGCTTCGTGCCTTGTCGGTGGCGTTCGGACTTGCCTGAGGTCTGGTCAACTTGTAGACTCTCAGCGTGGGGTAGAGGAGGTTGGGGCATGCCTGCCGGGTTGCGCATCCTCCAGGTGAGAACGATTCGCTCGTAAGTTCCTCCTGCCTGTAGGGTAGGCAACGTGTCTCTCACGTCTGTAGAGGTGGAAGAGGTACTCTTGGCGATGAGTCGTAAACGTATTAGATTAGTTGTATAAGCGGCACACATCAGACTTGATAAGCACACAGAAAATGAATTAGAAAATTTGTAGTTTATGACTGAATTAGGAACTATTAATTCTAGCCAATCAAAATCGTAGGAGTTGTAAGCAACGGAAATAAGCTAGAAAAATTGATATTTTACATATATTTAATTATCTGTGGTTACTGATTGCATAATCGTTTTAAAAAATTAGTGAAATCCTATAGAAGGAGAAGCGCTGCCAACATTAAGTATTTACATCAATAAAGCTGAAAAGGTTAATTAAAGCTAATTCAAAAACCCCTTCCACGAAAGGTAACATGATCATGAACTATTCTTTAAATTAAGAGGATACTGTCTCTCAATTAAAATAATTACTTTTATACGATTTCACAATAAGACATAACCTTAATACAAGTTGTCAATACAGTTTGCCGCCAACAACAACTGTTGCTGTGCTTTGATTGCCTACTTCGTCTTGACTTGTACTAAGATATAAAATATAACAATCTAGTAAGTCACGCCAAGAACACACACGACCCATCAAGACCTGCACACGACAGTCATAAACTAATAACCTTGAACACACTTAATCATATCTTAAGCACACTGCAAACTTATTCTGTTAAATAAATCGTAAACATACCTTAATACCTCGCTAAAACCATGCCCGCCTGAAGCAAAAACAAAAGAAATGTTTTATATTATCCTTTTAACTAGGCCTACAATCTTGCAGGCAATGAAACACGGCCTCCTACAATAACGAGGCCATGGCTGATTTATAATCAGGCTGTTATAGAAAGCGTGGTGGTTAAGATAAATTGATTGGTGTTAGCGATGAAAATGCCAAAGCAGTCAGCAAGCAGAGAAATATAACAAGAAAAAACAATCCTGTACAGTATTGTGTCCATGCAATGAACAAAACTTGAGTCAGTACCAGTTCACTGGAAAGGGAAAACTGCATGAGCAAGTGTGGTAGCACTGGCTCCATAGCATCATATTTATTCGCCAAATATTTTCTAGGGAACTTTTACATGCTTCGTTAATACGAAATTATAATTTAAATAATTTACGTTACTAACATCATACGTTACTAACATCTGTGTACACAATTAGAATATATAACCACGTTTAACAGAATTAAATAAAATCAGCCACAATAAAACAGTATTCCTGTACTGGCAATACATGGTTTATTGAGAAACCATAACCTCTTTATCCCGGGGAACTGTTTAGGATGATATTCACGCTACAACATGTAAGTAGTACTAGTATTGTAAATATAATTCCACAGATACACTACATACCGCAATACAAGTGGAAATGTCATTATTTGGAAAATTGTTAATAATTGGTTAAGTTTTAACTTTGGTAGAAGAAAAACCAGATTGTTTGGATTTTTTTTTCCTGAGAATTCGGGTTGGTTTCTGTTTTTGTGAAATTACCAGACCAAACTGAAAACTTGGTTAACCGATCAGCCCTAGTACTGCAAATAGAGTTTAACATGACATTAAATGTTGAAAGGGGAACAGGTGAAACTAGAATTCATCAAATCCCTCCAATCCAAGATTCAAGAATGGGAATATTTCAGATACGGTTTAAGTGAATAATTCAACATGACATAATTTGAAGTTATCTTTTTTAACTGCATATTAATACAAATCTTTGTCATGGCAGTTAAAACAAAAAGAAAGTTTACATGAAAAGAATTTTAAAAGTTTAGCTCAAATAAAATTTTTAATCACTTGCTATATGTGTTCGCCAAGAGTTCACAAACATAAAAATAAAATATTTATACACCATAACACCTGTAATGAAATATTTTAACTGTTAAAAATACATAATACATAGTTTCAGTTCATCCACATTGCTGTTTATTCTAAGCACAGTACATTATAATGCTTTAGTACATTAATTTCTTTTAAGTAACAAAATACTCTTTTGTGTTGTTTCATATACATATGTATGTATTTAATATTTGCTTAGACATACAATCTCCACTGTAAAAACTATTCTCGGATCTCGCCTTCTTGGTGAATTGGTCACTGCTGACCGAAATATTCAGCAGTGCAGAGTGACCTGTAGGTAAAAAGTCTGGGCGGGCAATTGCAATATACTACGTTTGATGTGGATACAGTTTCAATCTGCCTCAAGTAACAACACAACTGGGGTTGACATACTGGTATTCTTGAGTGGAATAGGGCGACGATTTAAGGTCCAGTGTACTGGCCGTTGCAGTTGACCCAATGCTTGGGAAATGTCTTGACTAATGTTCTTACCTGCGTTGATTTGGGTTGGGCAACCTGGGTTACTTACTCTGGGTTTGTTGACTGGATACATAGCCACCACCTCTTCTCCATTGGTTGTTTGGTGATGGGAGTAATTCCATGGGTCACAACTTAAGGTTGTACATCTCTTGACTGACTGGTTAGGCTCTGCCCAAATATGTTGGGTGCTGGGAGTTTTTATTACTAGACCAAAAAGTATTTACAGCAGGACAGTCGGTTGAACTACAGCTCAGTGTCTGGCTTGTTGGGCCTGGTCCCTAGTTCACAGTACTGACAGTATCTATTTCCAGTCTGGTAGGCAAGTGACTGCTGGAGCTCTGCCTCAGCCTTATACCATCTTCCATGTTGGGAAGGATAAGGCATCAAATACAATGATTCATAGATAGAGAAGCTAAATTCACCCAGAAGAGTACCTGGTTTGTAGCTAAAGTGTAAGCACAGGGGAGATAATATACCCAGACAAGTTTCCACGGCCTTGAGATAATGAAAGCTAAGCATGTGGTAATACAGCAATCTGGATGGATAGCCCTCCCTTTGGTGTAGAGTGTTTCAGGGGGCACCCCCATAGTACATCAGAGATTGAAATACCAAGGCTGACCACAGAATGTGAATATCTTTGTAACAATGAGTTCTGCAATTTGGGGATCCATATATACTCTTATAAATAAACTCCCTTAAAGGGTTACGATTCCACTAAATGATGCAAGGTTTAGCCACAGTTAAGTTACGTGATAATTAAAGAGATGTTAAAATGTGAAGAACAACTGAGAGTTACAGTAGTATGGCTCGTGGCCAAGTAAGTGTCTGATTTTAATGGAGCACCAACCTGGATAACACATTGGGTCTCACCAGTTGGGAACATTAGGGTTTGAGATAATACAGAAAGTACTCAAAACACTTCCACCTCTCTCTGAATGAGACACACATGAGTTGAATCTAATTGAAATGAGAACACTTAACTTAATTTACTACTGACTTCATTCTCAAATGAGATAAATTAAAATGGACAACACACAGTACATCATCATAGAATCACTCTCATTTTTATACTTGCAGGCGTGAGTGCCTGGAGGCAGTTACACTAACAGACAACAAAAATTATATTACAGGGCTGGAATTTATATATAAACACACAATGTTAAAAATAACGTTGTTGGTTGTTAAGTAACGGTATTCAACTTTAACTCAACGAGCTAGAGGTTAGGGGAGTTATCAAAAGGTTTTGACACACAGGCATCCACGTACACCAGCTGGTGTCTAGCTGAAGAGCCTCTCCCAAAGTAGTAGGGTCACCAACATTGCTCTTAAAGTCTAGATAGCTCTTGGCTAGAGGACGAGTGTCGAAGACCTTCTATAGATGAGTGTGTTGGAAGAGTGCCACGAATTACTTGTGGAGAACTGTATGGAGGTCTGGTGCAAATGTGCCTATATATTCTTATGTCACTTCTCTTCTGACATCCAGGGCTGCTCTATCAGCTGTCTCCCACTTCACGGCAGCGGCACTGACAGGATGTGCATGGGTCAGTAGGCTGTGGGTGACAGGGGGTTGCCCACTGCATCGGTTGCATTTCAGGCGTGCTTGGGCACAGTATTGCTTGATAAATTTTGGATGTAAGTTCCATGGGAAAATTCACTACTCCATTATCCTAGCTGGTTGTTTCCTTACTTGTTCACTTCTCTGAAGTGTCCCCTGGCCATGTGTTATCATGCCTGGTACTGGGACATGACATTGAGGAACGTGGTGACATTTTCTAGATGTCCGTTGTTTTACAACCATCCGTTACCACTCTGGATGTTTACTATTCACTGGTTTGGAGATATCCTGGGTTCAGTAAGGGCAGGAAAGCATGAGTCCTCGGTAGAGAACAGTAAACCCCTGTTATGAAGTTCCCACTTAAGAAGATTCACCTAGAAGAGTACCTGGTTTGTAGCTAAAGTGTAAGCACAGGGGAGATAATAGAGTCAGACAAGTTTGAGGTATAGTCTGACATGTCAGTTTTAACCGAGTTTGTCAAGTGCTTTAAGTACTGCCAAGTTAAATTTGTTAACCAAAAGTAATGATAGAGCAGTGGTATATACAATTTGTGTTTTGATAAATCTTTAAGATTTCTCTTGATTAGGAATCCAGCAGAATCTTTGTATGCGTTTCACACGAAAATGGTGGGTCCTAGACAATTGCAACAAAGGGACCATTTTTGTTTCGTAGGTCATACTGCTCAATATACCAGAATCAAATGTTCATAATTCCTGACATAAACGAAGTTGCTGGCAATAAGAGGGAGGAAAACCTTGGGGGTGTGATATTAATGTGGGAGTGCTCTTCGGTTGAAAGTGCTGATAACATAAAACAATGTCCCACAAATTGTACTTTAATCCAACCTAGTTTCCGATATTCCGTAAAAAATACATTCCAAAATCTTTATTTTCAGGGACTATTTCACCCTAAGAGTGGGATGGACCACCACATTTTTTGTTGTTTGTGTGAATACGTATATCTTGGTAAATAAATGTTTTGCGAATACGACTTTTTGTCAGAAAAGATAAAAAAAACAATTATCTATCTCCCTATTTTTTTACTTTTGCCACATTAAGTGTATTCTTGGAGAAAAAATGTGTGAAAAAGGACTAATATCACAGGTCTAATAATAAAAGGTATAGTTTAAAATGTTTCATTGCTTATAATAAAACACCTATGTTACAGATCTAATTTGCACAGTACAGTATTACGACAGAAACACTGCATGCCTTGTGCATAGAAGCAATGAGGCAGTAGGCGTCTGTGGTAATGTTGCCCGTATTGCTCCCTCGCTTCTTGACCTTGGACACGGGGTTCCCACAGGGGTCCATCCAACTCTTAATATTTAGTTAGATACAATGTGTCATGCTCTCATACATATTTGCTACTAGATTTTGCATAACGAATCACCTCACAAAGTATGTCTGTGAAATTCAGCCCCACACTGTCTGTATCTCTCTCTATCTCCCTCTTTCTCTTTCGGTCTCCCTGTCTCTGTTTCTCTCTCTCTGCATCTCTTTCTTTGTCTGTGTGTGTGTCTATATATCTTCTATATCGCTCTCACCATTAACTCGTCCTTCTCACTTCGGCACACAATATAGTGTTTTCGAGGTGGAACATATAATGGATTGTAAAGTACACTAAAAATAAATACATGCAAAGTGCAAGACTGTGTTGAGGGCTCCCCATGTTACAGAAAGCTTATGTTCTGTGTTTATTTGATTTAGTGACTATCAAAGATAATGGGGATTTAAACCCCAGGGATTTAAACCCCTTGATTTGGTAGGTCTCCTGGTAAGAGACTTCCATTTTGTTTATCTTTAGGGATGCCAAATACAGTGAAGCCAGTTTCACGGGGAGCATAAAAAAAGGGGAGGGGGAACTAGGCAGGGACCTTAAGTTCCTGTGGTGTCCAGCCTTGATAGAGAGTTGACTTAATAGACTGATGTGTGGGTAATGCATTTGAACTCAGTTGTGAACTGTCTAACTTAAAGCTACCTTACGGTGAGACTTCCAGGGCACAGTGTTTACACCTTTTATTCCCAGCTTCCGGAATTTGCAAGCTGGGACTGAACTAAGGATGGTACAGATTACTGGGCCCTGGGTGAGCAACCCACAAGAGGTCCATCAGGCCTGAGCAGAGCTAGTTCTCCAACCCCTGCAAGCTGGGAGTTGACCGAGTACCCAGTCTCATTGTACCTTTTGGAGGGTTAGAGTTGCTAGTGTTTTGGGTGCAGCTGAAGGTCTACTGATTGGCAGATCTTGGTTTACCTATTAATGTGTGTATAGTACCTTAGAGGTTTACTTGCAGATACGTGGTTTGCCCTATGGCAGATAATTACTGAGAAAAAATGAAGAGCTTAAAATTAAACACAAATTACGTTAGAAATGACGAGTTTAAATGCAGACGAAGGTGACCTACCCAAAAACTAAATGTGAAAAATGATCAACTGGCATAAAATTAATAACTAGCGCATTTGACAGCGCTTCCCCTAATCAGGACGTATTCTGAAGGAACCTAACTAATCACTTCCTGGGCTGGTAACTAGAGTAACCTAAGAGGTCCAGAAGGGATGTCAGCATGACCTGCTACCACAGGGAGTGCTGAAGGTTTACCAGGTAGGTGAAATGAGCAAGGGGACATTTTCGGGACCTTTGGATGAAAGCCAGCAGTGGACGAATCTGCGGGGTGGCTGCTGGTGGTTGTAGCAAAGTGGAGAGTCTCAGGAGCAGTCTTCTAGAGCGCAATCGCAGAGAGATCTAGTGGTTAGCACCCTTTAGATAGTTCTCCGGCCTTCGTAAGCTGGGAGAGAAGGGTTGGCAACCACTTATTCCTACTGTTACCCTCAGCCTATTGATGCTGCTGGAGTAAACTCGGTGCTGTCATCCCAATGGCAAACTGAGGCATTAGCTTGACCTTCCTGGAGGGTAGCAATGTCTCAGCTGACAGAAAAATTCAACGTCAGAGGTAGGGCGACAGCATGACGTCTTCTTGAAGTTTTGGTGAACAGTACAATTTCTGGCCTTGTGTCTGAAGTCCCATTTGACGTGCACCAGCATACTCTGTAGGCACGTGTCCCATTGTAATGTTTAGGAGTGATGACTGGCCCCTATGTGACCAGGGTGCTTGAAGATAGGGCAAAGTTGAAGAGTAGAGTGTGCTTCTCCCAATGTGCAAAATGTGACACATGTCAATATATATTGACGCGCGCTCCCTATCTTCGGGATAGTGGTTAAGGCGTTGACTGCCCCCCCCCCCCCCCGAGTTCGTCAAGTAATCCTGCAGCGGCGTGTTAGTTGCTATACTAGCCTGGTGGGTCGTGGTAGGTTCTGTAGGGGGCCACTTAGTGGGAGGATACCGTCTGAGAGGAGAATCAAACCCCAGAGTAAGGTGAACTGTGATTGTTTCCCTTTCTGGGAGATGATTCTTATGCACTACAAGAGCTGCCAAAATGTGAGGCACCAGCTGTCTCGGGGAAGTATGAGGCGTGATATGAATTAATTGATGGTGATAGTCGGGGTGGGTGATCCTGCAGGAGGGATTGGAGTGACCCGTAGTGGCAACGTAGGCCAGCCTGCAGGAATATAGTTTACAGGGGAAGAAAGAGCACAAGACTTTGGAACTACCTTCGGTGGGAATCGAACCCAGATATTGTTCCCTGAAGCCAACTGCTACTGTAGGCAATGGAGTCTCCGGCTGCAGGGGATGATTGAGTTCCTGTTCTGGTTTTGGCCCACAAGCGCCTAAATAAGCATTGAGCTCTGACTCGTGGTCAAGGAAGATGAAAGGTGAAATCGACTTAGGTGTATAATCGGGTTCTGCAAGGGGTAGTGTGATCTCACTTGTAACTTCCATATTTACTTTTAAGTTAATAAATCTTTGTAAGGCACAACATTCTCTACACCAGTTACGGCACAGGATACCACCCATCTTGTTGTGCATGTGACCAGCCTTCTGACCTTTCCGCAGACGTGCAGTCCTGGAGGCGTGTCTTATTCAGTCACACCCAAGACCCTGACGTATAAATATGAAGTCCGGTATTAGGATGCCACCAAGAGTAGGCAAGGGAACACCGGAAACCGCAGGAGAAGCGGTGCATCTTTTCAGTCTTAAAGCTCTATGCAAGCTCCGTCTACTGGGAGTTCGGCACGCCTCACAACTAGACCTCAGTGCGGTGTTTCTATTGCACCTGGCAACAAGTTTCACTGATACAATTAATAACAGAATAAATTAAGTGAGCAAGAAACTAATGTTAAAATTACGGTAGGGTACAATTTCAGGTTACATAATATTTTTTACTGTTTTTGGAAAGTGGGAAATCTTGGTTGGATTATAAGCTAGCTAGAGTCAATTTAATTACATAAATTAATGCAGGCAAAGGTGAGCCTGGAAAAGTAAAATAACGTGAAATTATTCTAACTTCAAAATGTACGTTAATTATGTTAAGTCTATGCTCTTTACAGCATCTCCTCAAGAAAGGGGTTTGTCCAGAAGGGAAAAACATTGCGACGACCTGCTACAGCGGAGTCAAGGAATCTGACTAGGGTAAAGGGGTTGCAGGGTATTGGACGATCGGTTACCTCTGGAGTTTTCGCGTGCCTCCTTATATAGTAGAAAATCCCTTGAATCAGCGATCTTCTGGGGGTGTGGGTTGCGTAGCCCTTCAACGCAGGGGCTGGTTTATCAGAAATGCGGTGCAGCAGCTCATTTCTTATCTCCCTGCATGGAGGCGATGACAAATTTATCCACCTCGGACCGAGGCTGGTGGGTGTGACGTCACAGGACAGCAGAGGTGCTGCAATCCTGCGGTGTCGTTGGAACTTCCTTCTCAGATAATTTCAGGGTAGTGGCCAGTCAAATGAAATAATATTTATTAAAAGGGGTGGTGATCACATACCGGATTCCGGGCGGGCAGTACAATTCATAATTAAACGCGGTAACTAATTCCATATCTAAAGCTGTCCAATGCGTGGAGTCCTTTAGTGGGAACGTGAAAAGTAGTTTGCCATTGTTTGTGACTTTCCCCGAGCTCTTGCCAGCTCGTTGGGGGCGAAGTCGCCTGCAGTGTGTGCAAATGCACTGCGCAGCAATGTGGCATGCATCAAGACACACACATGCACACACATACATACGTATATACAGGCATGCACACACAAATATTCATTTTCAAATATCTGCGTTCTATATTTATGGTAAATAAAATAAGCTGATAGACAAATTTCACCACTTTGCCAAATAAATATTTTCATTCTGTCAAATTCTATAGTAAATAGGTCATGTGTTATTAGAACTAGGGATGGGCCGATACCACATTTTGCCGGTACCAACTATACAGATTCTCAACTGCCAATGCCGCAGATTACACTAATGCGATGCCAGTTTTGATGAGCACAATCATAATTCCCAATTCCAAAAATTTGGAAATGCTTTTTACTAGTTAAAATTAACACTTTAAGCACTTTGTATTACGTGTATATAGCATAGCAATGAAATACAACACTAATTTTAATAATAAACTGAGAATATAGACAATTTAACTGGGTAAATAAAGATCTTAACAGTCAAGAACTGAATTCACTTAAGACTTGGATTGTACATCTGTGAAATCTAATACACACAATTCTCATTTATTATTTGAAATAACTTAATTCTCGTTTACTACCCCTCCCTCAAGGTTTTATTTTTCTCTGTCCCTTAGGAAATAATTATATCCTTGCTGTATTATGTAAATGCATCTTGCAATTAATAACAACTCAGCCCTAGTCATGTTATACACAAGTAGTGGAAAAAAGACATGTTGCACAACATAGGTCTAAACACCAAATAATAGGTTCGTTTCTCCTATTTGAGGTTAGGTTCAATGCAGCTTGTATATTCACAAGGGCTACTACACTGAAAAGCAAAACATTTACAGCCACAAAGAACGTGCATGGAATTATATTCTAAACACAGCTTGAACATATTTTTCTGGCCAGTTTCTCATGCTGGGATTGTCTGCTTTTTCCAGGAGAATGCTGGATGCTACCAGCATTTCCATAAAATCACATATGGATTTTTGTTTGTTTTTCTGCAAAACAGGTTACGTTCTGAAGTGATTCTCAACAGAAACTTGTTTTGTAGACAATGTAGATTGATGACTTTTGTTTTGTTTGTGAGTTTCATTGGAAACGTTTTTTTGCGCATCCAGTCCATGCGCACGTTGCAAAACCTACAAAACATTAGTTTGTGTTTTCTATAAAAAATGTAAAATCCATCACTTTTGTACTCCCTTTCACGATTTTTAACTGACAAAATTTTCAAAATTTTGTGGGCTTTAGGCAACGCACAATTTTAGTTCAAAAAAGATTACAGAGATTCAACAATCTAAAGTTGGTCCAAATCAAAACAATAAACACTATAAATTTCAGTTGGGAATGCAATGCCCGAAGACTACATGATATATATTTTGTTCTTGCGAGAAAAAGTGTATGAATTGCTTGTACTGCTCTCTTTCGGTTTACTATAAATCCAAATAACTATCTATATATGTTGTACAAACACTTATTTGTCTAATATACTGCCCTATTTTGGATCTTTGAGAAAATAACGTGCACTGTTGATTAAGTTTACTATCGATTCCAATAACATTCGGAAGTGCGGCATTGTCTCGAATGTGATGTAAACAAATGGGAAGATACTTTTTTTTTGTGTAAAACTTTGTGTTTCGAAAACAAATAGTCAAAAAATTCACGTAAAACTGTTAAAAATGGCAAATTTCATGGTGTTTCACGCATCACAATTTTTCGGGGGCCTTAAAGTTGCACTGTTTTGCATTCACATAGTGTCCAAAAACGAATAATACACACAATATTTTGCGAATGTACCAACATGAAATACGGTAAAATGTAAACTAAGGGAGCAAATCATCGGAAAACAACTGTTCCGAATATGTTTTGGGTTTCAGACAGGATATCTGATTGATGGATGCAGTAAATTAATCCTTTACGAGATGTAGCATACCGTTGTATTTAACATTGTGTTAAATAAGTTACTGCTACTAATCAGTGATTAATAATCGGGAATAATGTTCCGATGCCGATGGTTGTGGAATCTGCAGGTTAATCTGTATGGGCTCATCCCTAGTACAATTAAAACAACAGCAAACCCTGGTAAAATGCCTGTTCGTAAAAACAAATAAACCCTTGTCCACAACTGACATGCTTTGGTGCAATATAACACACTAGGTATATAATTCAAATTAATACATAAAATCAATCAAATACCATAAAAGTACACACACACAGAAATAATTTTCTCTGTATGAAAATTTTAACATTCTTGAGTTAGCACCTCTAAGTTTCTATGTTTTTTATTTACAATAAAGGGTTCAAGGAATAAAAAATAATCGCTGAGAAAAATAAACACAGAGCAGAATCCAGCATTAATTGGGTCTCATGTTATCCCTGTAAGTGCCTCTGACGAACACTAAACAAAGTCGCTACTTTGAGACATATCACTATATCACTCTGAACCAGAACCAGTCATGCACGTTGGACTACATTTTTAGTCATGGTGGAACCGGATTTAATTTTTTAGGTTAACTAATTTACAAGTACCTGTTTTAATGAGGACAACCATTGTTAATACACGCTCCTTGAATTCGGAGGACCAGTAACCAGACGTTGGTTACACACACAAAATGGGCTATCCATGGGAACAGTACAATTTCTTGGCTTCTGTGACAGGCCTCCCAACTAAGGGCATATACTGTAGGCACTCGAAGATTGTCCTGCTTTTCTAACTATGTCTGGTAGGACAGGGAAGTTCACACTGATGAAACGAAGTTGTCGTCGTAGTTTAATAAAAAGTTAAAAATTAATTTTATAGTTTTTCCTATTTTTATAATATTTGTCAGTGGTGGGGGAGGTTATGGGGTGTTTGGTGAGGATGGGGTTGGAGGAAGTGGGGTGTGGCTGTGGTAGGTGCAGGATGGTGGTTGGAAATAATATTTGTCAGTGGTGGGGGAGGTTATGGGGTGTTTGGTGAGGATGGGGTTGAAGGAAGTGGGGTGTGGCTGTGGTAGGTGCAGGATGGTGGTTGGAAGAGGGACAGGTCTATTGATCCAACCCCGATCCAGTAGATCAGGCTCGGAATCTCAGATCCTCTTCTAATGCTCCAAAGATTAAGTGACTAATTCTGCTAAGAGTTTCAAATCTTCTTGCTCGACTGAGGATTTTTCAGTTCTTCCTTTGAGGAGCTTCAAATCTGCTTTCCTCATTTTTCAATTTTTTTTGGAAATTTTTTGCTAAAGAAAGTGATTTTTGAGAAAAAATAATTAATTTCGGGAGTGATTCTTAGGGTGAAACAGCCAATTTTGTTGATAAAATGGCTGTCCCAGGCTGTCGGCCTTCTAGAAGGAACTTTTTATATCTACTACAGTGATTTAGGTTCAATATGTAAAAACAAATTTAATGGAATTGAATTATGGATTTGGATGCCACCATAAACTAGATTCAATCCATTCCTAATTAACACCTTCACTTCATATAAGGTAGTCTAAATAACAACTTATATATTTGAAAAGCATTCAGTATACTCGCATAACCTTCCCATATGCCCATGTTTATAAATGTAAGGTAGTCTAAATAACAATTTATGTTTTATAAAAGTATTCAGCATACTCACACAACCCTCCTATATGCATATGCATATGCACACACAAAAAACTTGACACACACATTATGCTACATTAAGCAAATGGCTGCGCACACTGAAATGCACTATGAGACTAGGAAAAATCAATGCAAAATTAAGAGTAGGGTATTTAAACATACGGAAGAGTAAAAAATTGTGAAGGGTTTGAATAACAGTTATACAACACAGATGAAAATGGTATTTGCTTGTGGAAAACAACATTGAGTGTTTCAAAAACAAGTCACTGCATAATGCATATTGCTCCATTTATATACAATATATAAATAAGTTGTGGATATTATTTACACCAGAGTTGCATAGACAAATGAAAACTGAAGAAAATACATGGGTCAGTTTGAATTGTGGCCAACCGTTTGGTTGCAGCAGCCCCATAAATGTAGCGATTGATTATTTATGGATCAATGCTACCACTACACATAGAAGTGATTGAACACTAAAGTTAAGGTTATTTGGAAGTATGTATATTGTAGAGGCCATATGCCAGCAAATGGATGATGGTCACTTTCATCATCTGACGTAAATCCCATCTGTCTCACAAAGTGTTGTGAACCACTATTTAAACTGCTAGTTCGACTCTTATGCTTGTACTGCAGTGTGGTGTTTATTAATAATGTTGTTACATGCTGTATCACATGTGGAACTCTACGATGCATAATTTATTGCCTTCATCACAGCACTACTGTGTAGCTGGTGTGGTACCCCACAGGGACAACTGGAGCCAAACGGTTGGTCACTATAAAAAATTACCTACTATATACTATCTTTTCAGTTTTCACTTCTCCACACAACCCTGGAGTAACAGTATGCCACTTTTTTACATTGTATAAGATCATTGTTGATTAAGTCTTGGAGGAATGCTGTGAACATGTTGCATGTCACACAATGTAATTTGTGGAGAAAAGCTGCACAAGTGAAGTGGTGCACCCACCAACATGTGCTCGGAGCTCTGCACCGGTTGGAAGCCAACAAAGCTGATCTGCATGGAAAGGATGGTGCCAATGCAGTAGAGCGTGCTGTAGGCCACGTAGATACGGTGCGGAGAACCTGCCAGTGACCATGAGGACCAGCACATGTAGTGGGATCAGGTTGATCAAGAACACGTAACCTCCCCACGACGACACCTGCAAAACACACTACACTTGGAACACCTTGGGAAAGAAACGGCCAAGTTGACAGGCGCAAGTCAGCTGACAAGTGCATTCCAGGGCAAGGGTAACACTAACCGAGTATAGCCTTTCCATGCGAGACTTAAAATACCCATAACCCCTCAAGGGTTACTTAAAGACATCCCAAGATGGAAAATTGACGGAATGCAAAAATGGGGGAGAAAAGGAAACACAAAAAGAGGAAAACCAGGGGCCAACAGGAATGACAACCAAATTTCCAACTTATGAAAATCTCGGTGTGACTTCACCAGGAATCAAACCTGGATCACAGTGGTAGGAAGCCAGTACACTAGCCACATGGCCTCGAAAGGATTTTATTTTATGCAGAGATTTAAATAAATGACCTAATTTATTAAGTTACACAATATAATAAAGCTGAGATATTGCACAAGTACTCACAGGGTGGTACTCGCAGATAGGCAAACACAAACAAAATTCAGAACACATTTTCCACGTGGAGCCTATCCAGAGCAGCTATAACTGTGCAACAGATAATCTTATCTACCTACTACAGTGTGTTCACTGCAATGCAGAGTACATTGGTCGCACCACCAACTCTCTCAGAGAATGAATGCCACAAAGCAGACACCAAACAAGCCATAGATGGGGCAAATATAATTACAGGAAAAGCCAGTTGTAGCATATGTAACATCTCACAACAAGAACTTTGACTCCTGTTACACAACCAAAGTGGTGAAGGCCCTACCTCCTCCTAATAATAGTGTAGAACTATATTGCTGTGAACTGGCCCACTAATACATCACCAAATCCAGACAGACACCTGGCCTAAACATAAGATAACCTCTCCACCACATTTCAAATTTCCCGCCTCACAGTAGGTTGCTCCTGGCCGCTAGGTTTATTATTTGCCAACAATCACTCACGAGACTGCTGTGTTCCACCGGTTGCCACCAAATAAAGCTGGTCTAGCCAGCAACACGTTGCGCGACTACGCATCCACATGGAAAATGTGTTCATCTGAGTTTTGTTTGTGTGTGTATCACCAAGTACCACCCTGTGAGTACTTGTGCATTCTATTTATTTTTTATAATATTATAAAGCTATTATTCTACAATATCTGACCACCATATGTTCAACAGAAATAATACACAAGCAAAAAACTTAAGTTACTGATAGTAAAACCATAGAAATAAGTTACCAATTTTATTTGTAAACTACCTTCATAGTTAAACACAGGTAATTTCAAGAGAGACAATTTTTTAAATAATAAATGAAAGAATAACTAATGTATTCTGCAGTCTCTGCAAACATTAATTTAAGCTAACCAGAACTTTTGAATTTAAGAACAAAATATTTACAGTACTTTTTCTTTCAAATATGTACTTGTTTATAATTTACTGTTAAGCTCACTCTTGTATTGATATAATGTAGGGAACACGTTGAAGCTCCACGAGAATGGCTTACGACTCACCAAACACAACCACTTCAAACCAAAAATTCTTAAAACATAGAATGTGGGTCCTTGCCAACTATTCTACAAAGGTTAGTCCTCAGACTTTTATCACAGTCTGGCATTCTCTTTGCATGATTATAAAAACACAAATCACTTCTTCTTTATACATTATTAAAACTTTTATAAGTAGTATTTATTGAAGAGATACATATATACATAGGTATAGGCTGTTCACAGTAAAATGAGCACTTTTGAGGCCCTAGTTACTTTTTCCTTTCAGCCAAATTTTATCCTTCCCCACATTTTAAAAATAAATATTGCATGTAAGTCAAACACAGTGTGTAAATTCCATTGCACTAGGGAATTAAGGTCTAAAGCTAAAATAAAATATGTATATTTATTGACTATTATTCAAAATGAGAGGGGTTTCAAAAGTGCTCGCTTTACTGTGAATAGCCTATAGTAGATATTTCGAAAATGTATTTATTCAATCATACACACACCCAAGAAAAAAACTACATTTTTAACCTTTAGACAAAGTGGATACTTTGAAAAAAAGCTTTAGTTTTAACTCTTCATGATTACTAAATTGACTGAAAATACTATATAATATTCAGAATAATCAATCAACTGCAAACAAGACAGTGTTACTTAAAATACAAAATTTCTTACCATGTAAAAGTATGCCAGTGCTGCCAATGTAGACCACAAAATTGTTCCAGTCTTCACAGCTTTGATCCACATATAATATGTTAGAAGCATGCAAAATATTGCAATACCTGGAAAAAACGAATTTGAACAGGTTTTATCAACACTGAAGTTTCTCAAAAACAACGCATTTTAAATAGAGATGCCCAAATAAAACGGAACCATCCCCAATGAAAGTAAAGTGTGCGCAAGAGTTATTTAATTGGATAAAATACATAAATACAATTCATACATTTATGTAGTCTAACGACAATGATAAGAGGTTTTTTTACTACTCTGTTCAATAAAACAGAATAAAATACAGTACTATAGGATACAATAGAATAATAAAAATATGAACATGCATTAATATCAACACTTTGATAGACACAATTTGTTTGTATTATTTTTAATGAACTACCAGACAGTGTATAATTATCAGAACTGTACAGTTACATTATTCCTATAACACTTCATATGTTGCTTCACCATTTTAATAAAATAATGCCATTTGTATTTTTTTTTACTTACAAATAAAACTTCAAACAAAATTGGTGACATAGTAGCAGCTGGCATATGATTGGTGTGATAATATGCTGAGAGCCGGAAAACTGGAGAATGTGAGGCGGTGATGTCATTTATCTCCCACAGTAGAGAGAAGAGCTACACCTAACAATCTCTTGAAAAGTTCCATATATCAGTGCTAGGAATTGAAACTGAATCATGTGAGTTAATGGCAGCAACACTATGTTGTGCATCATTAAGATAGGTAGTTATAAGAAGAGTATCATCACATAAGAATACATGTGCATGCCAAATCACTATAGTCCATTCACGGTTTCGTCGGGTGTTTTAAGACAAACCCTCGAAAAATCACCCTAGGAGTAACATGTCAACGTGTTTACCACAAATATAATAGACTGTGATTAAAAATCAGTGAGAGCAGCGATGTGTTGGCAACGGCTAGTAAAAATTAGTTCACATTAAAAATATTGTTTTAACCTAGTGATGCATAGATATACTATTTCTTTTTGCTGCGACTCTACATCATCACGTGCACGTCATGTACCTCGGAAGTGATTCAAACAGTGAATGGCCACCAAACACAACCCATTAGATGGCCACCCATACTGTGGACCAGGCACGCATAGGTACCTGGAGCGAACATATGGAAGAGCCACGACTACGAGCAAGAAACAGGATGAAGAGGCTAGATCTGCCATTGTCAGTTAACCCACCCCATCCACAGCGTATGAACCCACCGGAAAGAGTACCAGGCCTGAAAAGGAGAGATCTACCCCTTCCGGGTTACACTTAAGCATGGATATCAATGCTTGCCCCCACAGTGTGGATGTGAACCGTAGTACCTCATCCCTGGTAATAAAGTTAACCCACAGAAGGGGAAGTAAGTGGAGCGACAGGAAGGCAACTGCCATCTTCACCGAGAAACAAGCACTGCTTAACCAACATGCCCCAGCCTTCAACTACTTGACTCACCCGGGAAAGAGCTCACGCCATTCACAGTTCCCCCCCCCCCCCCCCAAACTTGTTTGGCCCCTTAGTGAAAACCCTGGGATCTGCGAATCCCGTCATAGAGTACCTCCATCTGGGCCTGCCCCTGATACTAGGCATCAAGCATCAGCCCGCCAGGTTGGGAGACCCACCCAGGACAAAAGGTTTGTAGAAGGGAGATTAGCCATTGCCCCTAGTAACAAACCAGTTTTGAAGCTCGTGGTGGTGGGAAACCGAAGTTGTCTCACGGCCACTCACTTTACACGCGAGAGTGCGGAAAAGGAAGTGTCACTAAGTATGTTTTCGCAGTACAAACAACTGTTGTGTGAGATTTTCTTTTTTTTTTTAAACATTAAAAACAATTATACGGTACATTTGTTTACATTGTTTGCAGATGCCCGAGAAGTGCTGCACAGTTGCAACATGTAAAAATTGTCTACAGAAAACAAAAAAATGAAGGAAAACCTGTTACATATCACGTTTTTCCTTCGGATCCTGAACGTCGCAAGCTGTGGATCCACAAATGTCATCGTACTGGCTCATGGAATGCTAGTTCATGTCATGTTCGTTCAGAACACTTTGACGAAGGAGACTATGAACACGATTTAGAACATAAGTAGTTAGGCCTTCCGCCAAGGAAAAAATTAAATGCTACTGCAGTGCCACGTTTAAATTTAAGCAGCTGTTATGACAAAATTGTAGAATCGCTCATGAAAACAAACAAACAGTGGCAGAAATAATGAATGTTTCCTCACGTACTGTTCATGCTGATGTAACCAGTGGGTGAGATGCATGTGTTAAGTGTGTTGTTTTGGAAGAAAAAATAATACTTTGGACTAAGATGAGTTAGAGAAATTCATTACTGAACAGGCACAAAAAAATTAATGAACTTGAAATCCAAGTTAAAAACTTCAACATTCAATTTAAAGAACAAGAGTTAAAAGCTTGTATCGTGAATTTGAAAACCGGACTAGACAATTTATTTATGAAAAAATTTGGTTTGCTGAGGGTAAAATGGGAAAGGTATTAACTAAAATACAGTGCAATATAATTCTGCATGGAAAGCAGTAAGTTGTGTGGAAAGCCGAAGACTTAAGAAGGGCATTCACTTTGTGTTACTTGGGACAAAGAGGGTACCGTTTTCTCCACGAAAAGTTAAATTATCCACTTCCTGCTCTATCCACAATGCGGCACTGGGCACCATGTATAAATACGAGAGAGGTCATACTTCAAGATGTGCTCTAGTTTATGAAAATTGGTGCAATGAACTTTTCGGAGGAAGATAAGTTAACTGTCCTGCTATTTGACGAAATGAAAGTAAGTTTAAATTTGTAGTGTTATATTTGTAGCATTACTATAAAAGTATTTTAAAGGGCAGTTCAGACATCATTTTGGATTTACACATTTTTCTCACACAGGCTGTATTTCAAAGATTATACTGGAACTTTCGGCACGACTAAGTATAAAAATAACTGTCCGAACATTTTTAAAATATAAAATTTTCACTGCTTCTGTCATTTTTTAATCTGTGATCTTTTACGTAAAATACATGATTTTCACGCGGACCACTCCTGAGGTGATAACAGCAAAAGCAGGCGAATAACACTGTCCTTAGAAAAATTTTTAATTAGTGCCCTACGAAATGTTGAATCCCAAAATAAAATATAAGCTCTGATCTACAAGATATTGGTTGAAATCTGTAAATCCAATATGGCGTCTGAACTTTCCCCTTAAACACAGTTAACTATGATAACTTAAAATAGAGGTGAGGGTAAAATATTTGAGCTAAGCTCTATAGGAGAAGTCTTCAGTACCAATGAGGCTGAAATGAGATGGAGACGGGAGCAGCGGCAGATTGCGATGGGGGAGAAACGGGAGTATCCCGAGAAAACCCACCGACAACGTCCTACACGTTTCCCGCATTAACTTAGCATTAATGGAATTTTGACTGATTCAATAAGTCGCAAGGTTTTTCATTGTTGAAACTGCTGTTTTGAATATACTGTCAGATTACACAGTGAAAAAACGGAAAATCCGATAACCTATTAAATCATTATAAGTAAGTCACTGTTAAAACAGTAGAATCATGACTAAGTAATAGTGAACTAAGAAAATAAAATGGTGACAGTTGTGAAAGATCGTACGCTAAATGTGAAATATTCGCCAACTACTATTTCCAATGGAAGAGTGAGTAACGTGTTTGACAAGATGGTGTTTTAGCAGTACGTTTTTAAATCTTTGGTTTGTTGTGTAGTGGTAACTTAGCATTGAGTGTATGTGGCATTATTGGGGTATGGCATAAAAATAAATAAATAAATAAAAATTAAAACAAATTAAATTTAAAAAAAACCTGGGTTTGAACTGCCTGGATTCAAGTATCTAATGTAGCAGTGTTTCCTGTTGATATACTACGCAAGAATAAACATTTTTCTCGCCACTGCTATTAAATGTATGAATTTATTCTCAAAAATACAAAAATAAAACTAAAATAATGTTATTAAACAACTAAATTAATTACTTTTTTCCTGTTTGAATAATTGGGGTTATTTCACAGTAGAAATTACAAGTTTTCTACAGATGCTGGATGGAGCAGTCTTAAATTATTGCTTTACTGAAAATTCATTGTTAACCAGTCAATAGTCACTAATGCCAATTAAAGAGTGTGCGTACGTCAAGTTCATCCCAGCTGGAAATATGACCTCCGACGTGGTGAGAGCTGAGCAGCATAACTGCTACGCCACCATGGCTCCCTACTTCAAATAGTTTTAGTGTTTGAGATACAACTATCATTTCACGGTTAGTAATTAATTGTTTTTGGTGTAAATAATCTCGGGTCTGAATCCTGATGTAGGCATACATGTAAATTAATTATAAGTCAAATTAACTTTTATGTCATCACATTTCCAGCAGAATAGGCAGAAATTGGAGTGTTTATGGCCTGTAATAAATGTTTAAATAAATATCTTAAGAACGTTTTGTGTTTGATCTTCAAGCAATCGAAGTTCAGATCCTGTAGCAAAGAAAATGAAGAAATGTTACATAGTTTTATTAAGTACAAGATATTTTTAAAAATATCACCGAGGTTCAAACGTATTATTAGGGTTTGCTGGAAAAATTCCACACAAATTCAAACCAGTACATTTTTTGTAAAACAGAGAAAAGGATTTTTTTCACAGACAAACAAATGCCTTATGGACACACGTTTACCTAATTGCCAAGTACAGATATGATACGGGGAAAAAAAAAAAAAAAAAAAAAAAAAAAAAAAATTATTTTAGTTCGATGGTCACCAACTTATTGCCAACACACATATTTTATGTAAGGGTTCATATGTTATGCAGTAAAATTTTGTGACAAAGCACCCCACACAAAAGCAATTTTCAAAACAATGTATGTTTTGTAAATTTCTGCAATGAATATTTATATGTATTTACTTTTAGGTAAATTTAAGTGCTGTTACTCTCAATTATAGTGCCTAGATTGTTAATGTCTTCAAACGTACTACGTTGTAAATTTTACTGTAAAAAAATTGAATTTCACTGTTTAAAATAGTGATAGAGCTACAGATAAAAATGTAGTTTAAAATATGTTCAATAATCTGTTTTGATTATCGTACCAAATTTGAACTGGTTACATGACACCTTTTATTTGGCTTAGTAAACATCATTGTGTAAAAAGAATGTGTAAATAGTAATTGAATTAAGTAATTATTAAATATAACATACATTTAATAATTATATGCAATCACATTTTAATGACTTTAAATGTCATTTTTTTGTTCCACCAAACCATATTTGCATGTAAATGCAGAGTTAACTTTATAAAAATGCGAAATTATTAGAACTTACTGAATAAATAACAGATACATTTTTGAGAAATTCCCTACTTGGTCTTCATTTCATATCATATACACAATACCTGGGAACATTACTGTAAAAGGACGTTATTAGGAAAAAGTAGTCATACTCAAGAATTATTTTAAACATGAATTATGTCAAATAGGCAAGCGATACATACATACATACTAAGAATGTATGCAATTTTTTTTATAAATAACAAAAGTTTCGTACAGTTAGGAATTTTGGATAGCTTATAGCAATGAGTTCTGTTTTCGTGCAACACACGTCTGGTCTTCAAGTTGCGAGTCGTGTTATGCGCCGCGTGGGTCCTACTGTGACGTCACAGTATCGAACTGCGACAGACCAC
Source organism: Dryococelus australis (assembly GCA_029891345.1). Taxonomy (NCBI): domain Eukaryota; kingdom Metazoa; phylum Arthropoda; class Insecta; order Phasmatodea; family Phasmatidae; genus Dryococelus; species Dryococelus australis. The sequence continues at coordinate 96,362,527 of CM056994.1, forward strand.
ACCCCCATCGGCTAACCTCCCCTTCTACAAACCTTGCCCAGGACCTACGCTGAAGAGTGCCCGACACACGGCAGTAAGAGGTAAGCCAGCGGCTCCGCCAATGTCTTACACTCGCAAAACCAACCTAGCAGAGCTACACTTTGTGCCGAACCGGCAGCCTACCTGCCCGACTCTGATCAAAGGCACAATCAAGGCCAAGCGCCAGATCTTGCAGACCCCGCCTCAGTAAGGTCTGCACCGCCGAGTGTGTGTATTTTGACCAAACATAAACTAAAGACCTAGTACACGCCAATGTGCTGCTGCCCCTAAGGCTGTCACAAGTCACTAGTTTTTTGGTATGCTATTTATAATATAGAATATAGTAATGTATAAGTTTTTAGGTAGCACTGAAGGAGTGAGTGAGTGAGTGCGTGAGTGAAAAGATTTGGGCGGCTCTTAACAGCGAGGTCTTGAGAACCGATGAGGATGATTGAAGTGAATATGGAGCGACGTCGGAATGAAGAGGGGGATGGGGGGGGGGGGGGAGATCCCCGAGAAAACCCGCCAACCAACGGCATCGTCCGGCACGATTCCTACTTGCGAAAGCGAAAATCCGATGATCTGGCCAGGTATTGAACTCGGTTCGCCTTGGTGGGAGGCGAGCATGCTAATCGCTCAGCCAACATGGCCCCAGCACTGATGGAAACATATTCAATATTACAGTTAAAAATAAAAAGCAAATTACAGTGTTTAGGCCCTAATGAAATAGTTTTTTGTCGAAGGAAGACATATGAATAGGCAGAGAGGAGCGTATCGCGCACACTTCCGCTCTCTCTCATTTAGGAAATTTCACAGTGCTAATAGAAGCAAGCAAATTATACATGTTTTCAATTTCAGCATATTTCATACATATTACAGCAAAAATAATTATTTTTGAATTTGTAATTTAAAAGTGAAACAAGATTTTAATTTTCGAATACTTATTATAATACGTATATTTAGGTGTGATAGCAGGATGGTTACAAAATCAAAGTTGGCAGAAGTGGCAACTGGTGACATGACGTGGCGTGTTGTTGAATGAAGCGTTACTGTTTCTACTGCGGAAAATACTTAAAATTACATCAAGTTTGTATACGTTGTCTAGGCCTATTTGTGTGCATGTTCACCACTATCTGTTAAGTTTGTCATTGCTATGTACAAAAATAAGTGACATGAGTTGCGTATTTGAATTTACTGTACTTTCACTGGTTTGGTTGCTTCTTCAAGTTAATATTTATTCCAACTGAGGCCATCATTTTAACAAAATAAACCAATACATATTAATAACAAATGGTTAAATATGTACTACATTTTTTTCCCCACAGTTGTAACAGAGTTTAACACAGTTGTAGCCAAATATTAATGCGTGTTATGTGCTATGTCAAATATAACAAATTTGTATGTTAACGTAAAATAATAACAGTAACAACTATTGTCAATATAGACATTGTTTGATAATGTACAAATTTGAACTTCTCGCCACTGCCACCAGTGGCGCACTTGTGCTTCTAGGAACTAGCATATTTAGACAGTCAGTTGTTCGCAATCGGTTGGGGGGGAAACTGGTGTTTGTTATTGCCTGCCAGTTTTTATATCAACCAATTTTTGTGTTATACAGTCCATCACAATGTTCGATGCAACAGACATTGTAAAAGTCATACCTAAATTAGGTTATTGGCCTAAATTGCAAACATTTGTACAATATGGTTTTTGAAATGTGACAGAATCCTTTGAACAGCTGAAAACAGTAAACAAAGCACCTGATAGTTAAAATGTAGAAGTCACATCGCAGTTTTTATGTTTACAAGTAGCTGAATGTTCACATATGCTCTTTGAATTATGAGGACCAGTAACCATACGTTAATTACACACACGATCCGGCCCATCAACGGAATACGGCAGTCAAATGTCTCACGGAGACATTGTTAATCAAACACAATCGCCCATCTTTCCTTTCACTGCAGTGCACCAGCATACCAAAAACAAATTCCTTAACATTACCACCCACCAAAGCGTGTTATTTTATATACACCTATACAGTTCACAAGGAGCACACATCACTGAGATGGGAGTGGGCACATCTTGACAACTGACCGCTTCAGGGAGCCGGGTTTCTGTGCGAACAGTAACGACCCTGGAGACACCATCCCTCTGGGGGTCTAGAGTTAAGATTCAATAATGTGTCATTTGAGGGGAGGCAAAATATCATCATATTTGGACAGTTGCAAGACCATTTAAGTTGCTATTGTAAGGTGTTGAGATACTCTAGTCTCCATCACTTCCAAAAGTGCTGTGTAGCCTGCTTCACAAGCTGTCACCGACTCAAGATGATTGACTGTAACAGAGGTGAGATCTTCACTGGGTGCTGCCGAGAGGGGTTCCCACCAAGAAGTGACAAGGTGTCAGCACTTCCAAGTCATTAGAGTCACTACTCAATTCACACAACTGCCTAGAATTTAACACCACTTCCACTTGCGCAAACAAAGTGGCATATTCCTCAAAGCCTTATTGAAAGTGTTGCAAACATTTCTTGTCACCGCAATGTGAGAATATTTTTTCAAAATTCCAAACTGCTATTTGCAAAGTTTATGAATTACAGTCACAATTGCAGTCATAGATACATACATTATAAAATAATTGAATAGGTTGATACACTGTCTATTGGGACTGATCTTTAACTATTTAATTTCATTGATTTCTTTGTCGAAAAAATAAATTTTATTAATTGGTGTCAATTGTGAACAGTAAGTGATTTATATTTATTGTGAGAGTTTGAGTTCAGAGAAATTTGCTGTAGTTATTGTAAATATAATAAGGAAATTATAATTAATTCTTTTATTTCATTAAGACCTCCATCCCTTAACGAACTTGGCACAGCCCACTTAATTTCTAGAGAGAGAAATTGTAACAATATTCATTAATCTACAGGATAGTAATCAATTTCAAAAAATTGATTATTTGCAACAAAATAAAAGATTACATTACTAATTGAATCAAAATCGATCATCCCTATGCCAGACTTGCACAGTCGCACACCGCATCACGTTGCAGGCAGACCTACTGGAAAGACAAAGTGCTGCAGAGCTGTGATAAACAGAGGCATGTGACGTATTTCATATTCAGTTACTGGATGTTTGCAAAAACAACCAGCTTAAAAACGATTGTTGCAGGAAATCTTAGGCGGGGACCCGATATATACTTTGATCGACTCATCATTATTCATTAAGTAGTATTGCTGGGACCACTGAAAAATTAACTGCGGATATGATTTATCGGTACATGCGTGTTCGGTACAAGAGTCAACTATACTGTGCTGCAAATAAAGACAATTCTTTCGTGGAAGGAAACAGAAAACTATTAGGCTATCAAAAAAGTTGTAATTAAAGCTTACATTCTCAAAGATTTTTGAGAGAAAGAAAGAAAGAAAGAAAAAAAAAAAAAAAAAAAAATTGCGACTGTAATTTTTTCTTGAGTCGATCTCGAAAGTTCGAGTCTCGCACGTGCCTAGTTTATAGCTTGGTGGGCCCTCAGACGATTAAAGCAAAAAGTATATGTTGTTTGACCAGCTCTTGTCCTTGCTCAGGAGAATTATCTAAGAATACTGGGCATCTATAGATAAAGTGATCAACCTCACAACATATAATGCACAAGTATTGTAAATTCCGACTTAATTTCTCTCCCACAAAACATTTGTGACAGAAAATTTTAACTGCACAAGTATGTGTGTTTTTTTTGTTTTTTGTTTTAGATATATTTAAAATTCCTTCCCTTCTGATTCCCTTCCTTCCTTTAAGAGTTAAAACATTCAAATGTACTGTATGTTGACAAATTTCTATACATGTTTCGGCACCCCACTTTTAGTAGTAATTTTTTTTGTAAAAATATGCAGCCTACACATGCCGAAATACGGTATATTCCTTATTTATGAAGCAGTTTTCATCTAGGTACAACACATCTTTATGTTAATTACAAAAGCCAAAAATTACCTTCATTATCATATGAGCCAGCTACAGATCTTGATATGTATCCTGGGACAATTGCAATCATCGCTGCTGCCACCAAACCTGATGCTGAATCCTGTTCAAACAGTAATTAGAGCAATATGTTAACATAACTGTAGAATTGAAAATGTTTAGTTAATCAGAATAGTAAACACACATTACCTAGTAAATTAACTATATATAGTTAAGTTATTTTTAACAAGCCAAACTTACAGCAGATTTTAAAATACAGGAAAATCCATGACGAAGCCAACAAACTTTGCCTGCATGTTCTAGAGGCCGTAAGTAACAAAAAATGTCATGCACATGTACGCTGTGAAACATTGTTTCAGAGTTATAGTGGCGGAAATGCAATAAATACAACATGTGTATTTACTGAATGTCTTTACTGGCATTGACTACATGTCGGAGGTTTCGTACAAGCTGTTAAAAATGGAAACCACCTGACCGTAAGTAGACTGCAACATGTTGCACTATAACGTTCCGCCACTGGATGTCTGCACGTTCATTTCGGAGTTGAGTGGTGGTATCAGTGATTGCCCATACCAACTAGTCCCATGTGTGTGTAGTTTCCATCCGTTGTACATCCTAGTCTTCAAGCAGCCCCAGAAGAAAATGTTCAATGGGGGGAGGTCAGGAGACTGCGACAGCCATGGACTGGGCCACCTCTTCCTATCCACTTACATGGATACTCTGCATTCAAGAATTCAATCACAGCCCTGCTGAAGTGTGGAGGTGCCAAATCCAGATACAACCACATGCATACTACTAACGGCACGCTTCCAAAAATAGTAGGTTGGTTTCCGGAAATTGTCTGTAGTAATGATCATTGATATTGCTCTGTATGAAATGTAGTCCAATGAGATGATTTCCACGTAATCCACACCACACATTCACTGAAAACAGTTCTTGGGAATTTGTATTTATTGCATTTCTGTCATTGTAACTCTCAAACAGAGCTTCATAGTCTACACGTGTATATAACTGTTTTTGCTATAGACATTTAGAACATGTTGGCAAAGTCTGTCTGTTTCATCATGGCACAACCTGTATACTTTGAATGTACTGGTCAGTTCAGTCTTCTGTACCAGCCAATAAGAGATGGGCAACGGCCTACGAGGAGTATAAAAGGAGAGAGATATCCGTGTATCGATGCAAGGTATTTTTTTTCCAGCACATGCTGCTTGGATCCAATCAAATTGCCATAGTCCTTTCCAACACTTGTTACTCGGAACTGATCCCCACCTTAAGGCTAGCTTATTGCCGTCATTGGGACCCAGCATGTGTTGCTCAGGCCAACATTTGTCGCCATGCTAGTTTTGTATTGTTTCAGTCGTTTCAGCATGCCCGGCTCGGAACACACCCCTTACCAACAGTACACATCAGCACAGCTTGTGGTAGGTTTAGATTACGTCAGTTAGGAGTTATCTGCTATGTATCCTGCTAACCTACACCCCTGCCTTCACTCGTGATTGCAGTTGACCTAATCCCAGTTTTTTTAAAGGCTACCATTCTGTCACTCCCATGCTTAGTTTCCCAAGCGAAGTGTCAGCAATACCATGATGTCGTTTCTACAACACGTACACACCTTAGGAAGAAGTCCACCTGGAATTTCAACGCAACCCTTTTGAGTTGGATGCCTCTGCCGACCAACCTAACCAATAACTTTCAAGGGTTGATGCTCATGACGCTGACCCGGAGATAGAACGCTATGACCACATTTTTATTTTTCCTGAAATAAAACATGCGGGATAATTTACTTGAGTACACTACCTTGTCGACATAGTACCTTGCAGTTACTCTTGCCACGTACCTGCAGGTATTCACGGGAAGCTTGCTCAATATAAACTCATGTATTTTGGATTTACAACACACACTAGTACTGGCCTTCCCTTTCCGACAATCCTGGATTGTGGGAAACGGATGCGCCGTCAAAAGGTACATGTCTGTGAAGTCGCAAACTACGTTTGTTGATGATTTCTCCCCGGAGCGACTTCACTGTGGACCTCTAATCCCCAAAGTGGCAGACGGTCACCAGGCCACGCATCCTTGCCATGAAAGACGTAACTTCACACAAGTGAATACCTGTACGTACAAAGCAGCTTGGTGGGGTAATTTCCAATCTCCTGGTTCCTTTTGCCAAAAGGGGAGGTTCTAAGGAAAGAGTCAAGGAGACCTTTTTGTATCGGGGCGAGCACACGAACATCAGCCCCCAGTAGTCAAACAGAGAGCTAGCCTTCAGCCCAGAGAGCAGGCGTAAACTCTATGACGACTGCAAGAACCAAGAGAAGTTCCTGTGCCCAGTCATCTGTTCTCGCTGCCTGTATGCTCTGGATCAGCAGCTTACCCTGATTGCATTATAGAATACTTGAAGCCTGAACTGCCACCTACAATGACCATTGCAAACTTGATACCCATTGTACTTCTGCCACCGTCAGCCTACAGACCACCGGAAATACCTACCGCTCCACTGATACCTCGAACGTCTGCACCACAGAATGCTCCTACCTTGTTGAAACGTCGCCCAAGTGACCTACCTTCTGCCATACCTGCCAAACGTAGGTTAGCCCTTATAAGCCAAGATTTCATGCCCTGCCGAGTAGCCACATGACCAGTTCTATATACCGGCAAGGCCCCAGTACATCAGAACTGAACCCCCTTTAGAAGAGAGGCTGGCTATCTCTTCGAACAAGAGACCACTGTTCTCCCAGGTACAGTATTTGATTATTATTCAGACCGTCACGCATCAATAGTTGTAAAATATTTTTAAAATGCATTATTTTTCTTGCTGTCAATATCACAATTTAAGTGTGAGATCTTGGTGAATATTTGAAGTTCACAAAAATTAGGAACCTAATACAATACCACTCATAAATAAATAGAAATTAAATTAATATTCAATCAAATTTAATATAGACAGTGCACAACACAATTTTGTAAATGGCAAGTGAACAACCTTACAGATAACTGAAACATGTGTTAGTTCTGAAAATAATAAAATAATCTCAAAACTGCCACAGAAACGGAAAGGAATTACTGTATAAAATTGAAAGCAGTCATTGCATTAAACTGAAGTCATCAACAATTAGAATATTAAATGCAAAGGTAGTGTAAACTGCAAAAACTTATATTTATTACCACTTGCAAATTTTTCTATCAGCTTCTAAAAAAGATAAAATTTGTGTCGCATAATCAAGTACAATCCCCTTTTATGGCTCTTCTTAAAAGACTACAATTTTTTTTTTGCAAAATAAAGTGTTGAAAGAAGGAACATTTATGCTGCGTCAGCATTAAATGGGACTGAAAAACATTGATGTAAATACAGGGGTGGGTGGTAGGGGAAAACAAAAAGAACTACTAAAAGTGTCAAATTAATTTTAATAGACCTGTCTGGTTGGTGCCAACATTTCCTTACCATTTTTTTTACACTAACCATTAAACTAATAAAAGCGATATTACCTAATGTTAATAAAATTCTAACAAGTTGTGTGATATTCACGTTAGTAGTATAAACTTGATCACAATAAATGTGGCAGAAAATGTACACACAACATCTGTAAGAGCAAATACTTACCCTGAGTTCCTTTGTCAGAAGGTAAGTGATGATAGTGGTAAGGCTGGAGAAGAATGGAGCAAGAAATACACAAACATTCCTTATGTCTATTGTCACATTCACCAACCACGCTATATGATAGAGCACTGCAGAAGTTACCATTAGGCCAGGATAAATCGTACCTGCAATATATAGGAAACAAGATTTTAAACTGCCCATTATCCAACTAGTAATCAAATGTTACATATTAACAACAATGTGAAAACACATGTTTCTTCGTATTTCCACTCAAAATGTTTATTCAAATGAAAACATTATATGTAGGACTATCCTACTATTGTTCTATAACAAAAGTAAAACAACAAGAAAATGTTTCAGTAGTGGAAGATTTTACCAAAAACATGTCATTATTTACCAGTTTTACTTTTAATTTACAAATTACTTCAAACAACAAATTATAAAAAAATCATTTTTATTTTATCTGATCATTAGCTAATGTGAATACTTATGTTCACAGATCAGTTTGTCACATTACAAAACATGAAAAACTTATAAAAATTTTATGTACTAACTAAACACACATTGTAACAAAATATGAGTAATAATTTGCACAGATACCAATATAAGATTAAGTAAAGTGAGCACTTTTGAGGCCCTAGTTACTTTTTTCTTCCTGCCATTTTTTATCCTTTAACCATCTTTTTAAAAAAAAAATATTGCCATGTCAGTAACAAATACAGTATGTGTATTCCGCCATACTCGGAAGTTAACGTCTACGACCAAAATAGAAGATATTTATTGACTATTATTCCAAATTAGAGGGCTTCCAAAAGTGCTCACTTTACAGTAAATAGCCTATAAAATAAATTGCATTGTAAGTGCATGTGTGGTAGCCAGCAATGCTAAGAAATATGCTGTGACTATTTGAAAATGGACAACATTTCTCTGAAGAGGTGTGGATTTTGTTATGTAAAAAAGAAGGCAACAACAGTCTTGTACCTAATGTGAGACCATCAATGTGTGTGTGTGTGTTTTATATATATATATATATATATATATATATATATATATATATATATAATATATAATAATAATGCCTGCTCATATGCATGGATGTGCCCACATGCCCACGTGTGCAAGCACCCGTGTGCACATACAAACACACATGCACACACACACTCACATACACACAGTGAATCACCTAAAACTTCAATGGCAAATATTTTGGAAATGAAAGGTGCTATTCATGTGCTGGTTCCACAGAATTTATGTTTAAACAAGGGCTCATAATTGCAGCCCAGACACAGATTTGAATAATTATTAGAATGTGTATTTTCATGAACAAAATTTCATTTTTCAAATGGAACAATGCCTATTCACATCAAAAAATAAAATCAGAGGAAATTAGAACGTCAGTGGTGTTTTATGCTGGATTCCAGTGCAAGTAGTTTACGTGCTATCGTGATACAACAATTGTAAATGCCAACAGTTGTCTGCACTATTTACCTGCATAATCACTAAGCTATGATGTTCGTATGATTGTTTAGATTCTGTTTCCTTTACACTACTTGCATTGGAATCTCCTTGTCCTTTGTGATAGTTCATACTACCTATACATAGGATGTTTTGGAAGATGGTATTTACTAATGCTGAAAAAGCAGACATGTTCTCATGGTGTATGGCGAATGTAGGAAGAATATTGTTCATTCTTGTAATATGTACACTGAACAATATCCCGTAGACATCAACCATCTCAACAATTATTTGCAAACCTCTTTAACCAATTACAGGAAACTGGAAGTGTAACACCTCAAAAACATAACAGAAACAAACAAGTGACCGGAAAAGAGGGTGAAATTAATGTTCTAGCTACTGTTTCCGTAAATCTGCAATGTTACGGATATGACTTATGGTCATATCCGCACAGAAAGGGACTAGGGGCGTAGTAGAACTGATAGTTAATGGTAGAGCTTTTATTGTAACTGAGAACTGAGAGGATTTACTATGGCTTGTGAAACAAGTATAACAAAAAGGAATTTACAATTTGCATGAACTGAATAATTAAACACTTGGGAGAGCTAATATAATTTATATAAATTTAAGTTACAACTGTTTTGACACGCCTATTTAATTAGTTATTTACTATGGACAGTCCCCACCTTATTCTTTATGCTGGAGGAAGTTTCTAGCTGATTGGATGATGACAGGCAATTGCAAAAGGAGTGGCATGAGTCAGGCAAGGGTATTACACATTCTGCAAAAGCATTAGTTCCAACTACAGGGCAAAAATTTTGAGAATTGTGTTAACTTTTGTAAATGGGTATTAAGACATGATACACATAATTTTTCACATAACTTGTTTAATATTGAAGTAACACTTACAAATCATGGCCAAGTCAACCTTAGAAAAATGCACTACATTGGCTTCGCCAAGTGAAGGTCAGCACCCATGGAGTGTAAATATATGGTGTGGAATAGTGAACCATCATCTCATAGGCCCTTTTTTCATTGGAGGACATTGTATTCCCAAAAAACATGTTAACCTCCTAACAGACTAACTTCCACAGATGTTAGAAGACCTTTCACTGCAGACTAGGATGATACTGTGGTAACACATGATGGTTGCCCAGCACATAGTGCAAGATGTACTACAGCTTGTCTTCAATAACTGTTTCAAAACCATTGGATTGAAAAAAGGAGAACTGCACATTGGCCTGCCCATTCACCATACCTGACCCCTTTAGTTTTTTTTCTGTGGGAATACTAAAAAATACTGTCTACAAGAACATGCCGATTAAATCAGCAGATATGAAACAACATATTACAGGTGTCTGTTCTGAAATTACTGCTGACATGCTACAACATGTGCACCAATCTTTACATACGGAAGCTTGTGTTTTTGCTGGTGGTCTTCATTTTGAACACAACCTGTGAAGGACAGTGTCCTCTTTTTTCTTCAGAATTCACAGACTTTGTTTATTCACTTTTTTATTTCTTAAGAGAGTGCTGATACACGGTTCAGTAAAATCACATAAATGTACAAGATGTAACGTGTTTTCTTGCACATTTAGAAGAATACCACACCTACTAAAATAGAAAAGTACACATGCGAACATCATAACCTAGTAACTAAGCAGTTAAATGGAGCAGACAACTATAGGTACTTAAAATTGTCATATTTCGATAGTATGTAAACTACTTGCAGTAGAATCCTGCAAAAAAAAAAACACCATTGACATTCTAATCTCCTCTAGGTTTAGTTTCTTGAAAAAAAAAAAAAAAAAAAAAAAAAAAAAAAACTTCGTTCAAGAAATACATATTCTAATAATTACTAAAATCTGTGCCTCAGTTACACTCAAGCCCTTGTCTAAATTTAAATTCTGTAAAACCAGCACATAAATATAGCACCTTCCATTTCAGAAATATTTGCAGTGCAAGTTTTAGGTGATTCACCTGGAATGTGTGTGTGTATAACATATATGTATTATATATATAATATATAAACATACATATACAGTATTATAAATATGAGCTTGTATTGTGTGCTATTGTTTCAGGGAAGCATGAGTTCTGCCTCAGCTCGGAGTCATTTTCGGGCAGCTATTTTTAGTAATTAAATGGTGGGCATATTTACTGTGCAACATAACAACGACAGTTATGTATGTTTGTCATAACTGGAAAAATGAGTAGGCCTATATTTCACGATAATTTTTATAGTACTTAAATGGTGAACACTTATGGAACTAAGGAGGGCAAGATGGATGAGTAATTATTACTGTGAAATCCCTTTCCAGTCTTGAAAAGAGAAAGTTTAGAAACATTCAACTATCTATTCTGGTCACAGTAATCACCATTCAATATCACATCACGTGGGTAGAGCAGAATAAATGCAGCAAAATCCTCTTATAATGTTCCTGTTTATAATGTGTTTCTTTTTATAATGCAGAATTGTTCTGGTCTCGACAATCTCTCCAAAAGTACAATGCAGAAGATTTAGACAAAGTAGTTTTAAATGCATGTCTCCAATTTCATTATATACAGTATTTGTTTTTTGTCATGTTCTTTAGTTGGTTACATGTTGGCATCAAAGAATACGGAATACGACATTTCTGCTGTTTTAACACGTTAAATTCATAATTTAAAATTCTGAAACTCACCACCAATAATTCTTCCAAGTGGATACCATGCCCTGTCATCAAACCAGTTGTGGAAGTTGTAGAAACCTTCGTCAGTCAGGTACTTGGTAGTGCGGTAGTTAAAATACGGGTCAAACTCGTGAATTACACTCTCAAATCTCAACACTGAGAATAACCTTGTAGCAAAAGCTGTAAAATAAACACAAAATAACTTGCACACAGCATGTGTCATTTGTGGCACACATTTATAAATTCTGTAACACGTGTTAAAAGTTTGACATCCTAGTACCTGTTTAAGAACATTTTTAAAGCTCTGAAGTAGCGAGTAGTACAATAAAGTATATTTCTCACCCTGACAAAATCTAAAACTGTACATAGATTACTAACACATCCAGATAAACATATTATCACAACTAAATAAAAAATTAAGAAAAATTACTCAGCCATTTGTTACATATATGATTTTAAAAAAATTGTCAGATTGTACGTCAGTGAGTAGATATTAGCATTTTAACACTTGAAGTCCTCTGATTGATTCAAATCTCAACTTTCTGCAGTCAAAGCTATTTCTTTTTAAAGGACTCGTGTATAGTTTAGTGAATACCATAGTGATGATGGTTTTCCAGAAGTAGTTCCATCTCCTGCTTAATCTTCATTCTAACTACATCCTTATTTATCTTCTGCATTTTAACTGACTGCTCAATAAAGTCTGTTTATTTGGTAGGACAGTTTCCTCCTATCTGTTGTTTGATTCTGCTATCAATAGGATGAATATGCAAACACTCTTTTTATTAGATTGGCAATACACACAATATTATGCTATGTTACAAAAATATTACAAATAAAAGTGTTATTGCTTCATGTTACATGTGGTAGAAACAAAACTGGTTCTAATCTACAACATACTGTCCACATATATTTCTTTATATGGCAACTATAAACTCATTTTAACAACAAACTGGTTAATTAAAATTTATCAATATGTTAAACACAGGGCTGCAGTTCTACGCAAAGTTTTGCGTAGACTAGACATACAATTACATGTATAAATAAACAAAGGGAACTTGTCACCAACAATACAAAAATAAACCAACATTAGCAAATGGAAAGATTGAGATTTTTGTCAATATTATCATCTTGTATGAACTTTCTAAAAATTGACGCGTGACGCATTACTACACATTTACGATGCACACACTACTAGAACGTGATTCATACAGGGGCAGGTTTACCAATCATTATAGTACTTGCGGGACACGTTCCTACAAGATACATTTGGTGCACATCATGACTGACTACACGTGGTTCTAGATTGTACTGTTCGCCTAGAAATACCAAGAAGCTGTCACACCAACACCCACCCGATGTATAATTGTACTGTTGGCTGAGGCATTGGCACTCTACAGTGAAAGCCTAGCTAGCACCACAGCTCGCCACTGAAAGGCAGCACCCAGTCTACTCCAGCAGCTACAGCCGCCAAGCACCTCACACACAGGCGATAAGAAAGGATCATGCCTCCTGCAGAGGAGATAAGAAATGAATACCGCCACCTTAGCAGCAAGAGGTCTCAGCCCCTGAGAACGAGGCTAGCTACCCCCGCACCCCCGAGCCTCTACAAGATCCTCGCAGATTATCAGTATAAAAGGACTAGTACCCCTAGGCTCTAGGGGGTTTGCTCCTCCACTGCTCGCGAGGGCAGGATGTAGCCATCAGGATGCATGACCACTGGGGCATTCGGAGATCCCACTGCTCGCAAGGGCCGGGGTCTCAACCCAGCTGAAGACATCGCTGACCAGAAGCTTAACACCTTCACCAGCTGCTGCAGATCCCGCAGGTTGTGGGAGACTCCATCATAACAGAGGCTCCTGAAGACGTAGCTCCTTGCCTACCACCACCTCCCTCCAGGTTAACACATACAACCTCTTTGTAGTTGACATAACTTCTGGACATTCAAACTGCCCACCGGAGGGTGCGGCACCAACTATCCTTATGGTAGTTGCCACCCCTAGTTGTTCCTTCAGAACATCCCTGGTAGTTAGGGGCTGTCAAATGCGTTAACTATTAGAATTTTACTTGCCAGATTTAATTTACCCACGCAATACACTTAGTTTTTCCTAGGTCACCTTCACCTGAATTTTAAGGTTAGGATTAACTTACATGACTTTGTTGAATTTATAAGAGTTAGTGTGGAACCACCCTGTTTTCCAATATGTTCACTATAACACGTATTTTAACATATTTCTGTGAGTTTAATTACTCCTTTTATATTTGAGTAACCCCTTTTACTTTGGTAAACGTAACTCTCCTGAGGAAAAACAAGCAGACCAATAACTATAAAGGTTAATACACACAATCTTAAGAGACAAACTGAGCTTTGCCAACTGGCAGACATTCCGCTGCACCCAAAACCACTAGATATGCCTCCACTAGGAAAATCGACCAGACCCGGTATTCCATACTCCACCACTGCTGCTCATGTGGCCAGAAAGGAGCTAAACTACCTCAAGTCTGAATACCCGGACATACACGCTAGGGATGCCAGTCACTGGATTATTCTTTATGGGTAGTTTCTTTCAGTCTCTACATGCCGTACACTCATCACGGAGATGTATGAAGGAAATTAAAGGCCTTACGTGATTTGGAAGAAGAGAAATCTAAACTAACCCCTTCTGAAACAGTCTCTACTAAAAAATTGTTCCCACCCTTAATTAAGCTACCTAACTGACAACATCCTAACATAGAGGCAATTCTGCATTGAGAAGAGATCCCCTTAGGCATTGATTGGCCTTTTGCTAAAGGCACCCCTGTAGGTAACTCCTCATCCCGTCTCAGCAAACTGCCAATACGTCACCCCTGCATGTCTTCCAGAACAGACACCTGATCACTGACCAACCGCCCACCAGCAGTGTGAGTTAACCAATGCGGAGGAGCACCCCTCTACCCATCAAACCTAAGGTACTATGTCAACTAAGGTGAAAGGTAGTGAAAGTGATCACCGATTTTGTACAGACAAGGTGGCCCACAAGGTCTACCTAGTATACCGGCTGTGCACCGCAGAGATCTTAAGAAAGTGATAAAGGGCATCATTTAGAACTGTTTTAGAGGTCAATGCGACAGCAAATAGAGGTCAAAAAAGTTTATGCAGAAGAATGACATTTTTACATGCCATTAAGGAAAGTTAAAATTAGGAATACCTATTTTAAAAATTTTGTTAAAATTCTTATTAATATACAATTTTAAATAATAAAAAGGGCTATATTAGAGCTAATTTCTTAAGTTGCAGAAAATTAAGTAATCAGAATATTGAAAAAGCAAAAACTAAAACAGTTACGTGTCACCTTCGTTCAGAGTAGATAGTTTATAGAAAGAATTACCTTTACACAAAGGCAATTTATATGCATAAGCGTAATGCACTGCAACATCATGTTTGAGCCAAAAATATGCCACCTCACTGCTTGGAGATAGGACACTTTTATCCTATCCCTTCAGCAAGAAACGAGAGGAGTAGATAATGCTGACCATTTGAGGGGTCGTGTTTCCTGCTAAGTACCTTCACCACTGTTCATGGCATTGGTGACAGTTTGCACTTTGAGTGGGTGGAAGCGGGGCAGATAGGAAGGTTCGGGTCCCCAGGGGGAAGCAGGTGAGCTGACAAACTCAATCCCCCCCACCAACTGACGCGTCTTGCAAATGCCACTTCATATTCAAAGACTTGTTGGAACAAATAAACTGCAGGTTAGGTTCGTTCAACGAACTTCTAAATTATGTAAGAGCAGTTTTGACATGTAATAATATGATAAACATGAAAAGCAGCATATCCTATTGTAAGAATCTTTACAGTTTACAGTTACATTCGCAAATCCGGGTGACAGCACCAAAGTATTTTAAAGAAACCTATTTTTGAATACTGTGGATAGCATATTAGATTCTGCTTAGGCTTGTGAAAATATGTACAAAAATTATGTGAATTTGAATTTAAAAATACATGTCCTAACATCTTTCTAGTTTATGGCTCAAATTATCCGGACATCTATAAAACGTATCTTCACAAGATACAAATAATTTTTGTGAGCAATTAAATTAAATTTTGGAAACATGTCTGTTTTTAATTTTTTTTTGGGTAAATGTTGCATTTAATTTCATAGACTGTTCTGGCACAAGAGTGTTCTCATTCCCATAGATCCGTGAATTAAAAAAATCTCATGTGGTGGTAATAGTTTTTAGAGCTTGTTACCTGTACGCTGTAAACACTCATATTTCCAAAAAATAATGTTGAAAATTTTTGTTGTCAAAAGAATTATTTTAAAAGCTGTAAACTTTTTCATTGTAAGAAATACCATAGCTTGTCCAGTTTACTGTCATTTTATAAACACAGATTTTGAAATGGAAGCATTTTCATTACAAAATCTGCGATACTGGTAATGGATTCATGCAGAGACTCAATCCTCTGAGGTAATTCTTTTTCGCCAACGTGAAGTAGGCCTATAGAACTCTCCAGAAATTTCACAGCACACATAGCTACCACTCTATGATAACTAGATGCACATAACTGAAACTATTGCATACTACAAATGGTTTTCAGGTGTGGTATTTTAACGTACATTACATGCGGTAGCAACATTTGAAGTCCTTAGAAAATCTTATACGTGTATGGCAAACTGAAGTGCGCAAGCAGGAAATCCGGGCAAAGTGTAGTATCTATCCTGGTATGGATTATATGAGGACATCTTACTGATAATGAAAGTTGCTGCAGTTCGTGAATATGAATATGTCCTATAGAAAATTATGTCACACAAGAAATTCACGTTTCATGAGAGCCGCAGTGGCTGAGCAACTGCCGGAGCATTTGCCTCCAACCAAATTGTTCCGGATTCGATCCTCGACGGGGTCACTGTCAGTTGTGCATGGACGATTCTGCTGGTCCACTGGTTTTCTCGGGAAACTCCCTCACAACCTCCCCCCCCCCCCCTTTCCAAAAAAATTTGCATTCCTGACGCTGCTCAATATCCATCCCATCTTTAATATCATTCATTAGCTCTGAAGACCTCCGAAAGCATTACTTGCAAGGTAATTTGGGGTAGTTGAATTTTTTCACAGTATGCTTGTTAAACTACAGGAAACTTAATACAAATGACACGTTATTTTGGAAGGAGATTAACAATTGGTTTTACATTAACATTTTTGCTAGCATGAAACTAAACATACCTAATGCCCAAGTTACCGCCTGAGATGTTATCGCAAGGAAAACTAATCCCCCCTACATTACAGTGCCACCCCACCCCGTCAATCCAACGTCTATCTCCTTTTCCAAGAATTGTGGATGAGCAAAACCCCAAAAGGTCTGCTGCCGTGGCTGGCTCCGCGCATAATCGGTCTAAAGTACAACACCAGGCACAAGCGCTTTTCGAAAAGTATCTGGAAATTCCTGTAGCTATTTATAGCTCTCTTAAGGTCCCTGTCATTTCCTCATGTACCTCGCGATACTGACATTGCGACATAAAACTTTTTAATTGACCACGACCAAGACTTCTTATATTAAATCATATTTTGCAAAGATTAAAATAACGTTTAGTTTCCCCAGTTGTTGGTCAACCTCTAACCCTGTTAAGCCCCTCTAACCCTGTTAAGCCCCAACATATAGAACCTAATCCTCTGCAGGGAATACTGTCTTACATCCAAACCATAGCTTGGATGAAATGCATCACACAAACATAATATAAAGTCAAGGTAAGAAATATAAATAATGCTGTGTAGAAGTTTGCATGTCTCAATAATATGTAACCACTGAAAAACCTGATAGTGCCATAAAATTATTTTATCGAAATAATTAAGGTTGCCAAAATTATTTTTCATTTACTTTTTGTGACACATAAGCATAAGTGTGTTTTGAAAATGAATTATCAAACACCAAAGAAAGGGTCAGTTTGTATTACCCTAAACATCCCCCCATCCAATTAAGGGAGTCATGCTTCCATTTCAAAAATCATTCATTGCAATAAAGTGTGCTATGTAATATTTTATTTTACAATAATCTTGAAAAATTGTAAATAGAACTTCATATAGTTTGTTTTCATGCATATAGACATGCATGTGTTGTCCAAATTACAACTGTTACCAAAATTCAGTATTAGGGGAAGAAAAAATCCCGCATTGTCACTTTCTTTAATGCAATACTTACATGTTTTGTCTCCAACACATGACTGATACATAATATGTGACAATATAACTCTTCTCTTGGATTTGTAGATACAATTATGCAATAAAATTTTTCAGTCATTCTTAATTTGCATGATATTAATAACTAAATTTTAAAAATTGTAAAGGAGAACATTTGTATAATATGCAATGGGTTAATACATACTACTAAATCAGTCCCCTCCCCCTAAAACTAAATTCTGTGTGCACTACTACAATAATTGTGATATTTTATTGTAAGAAATTGCTTACAAAAAAGGTGTCATACCACAAGAGATTTTTTGCTTGATGCATATTTAATTTGTGTGAAAATGACACAGAAAAGGTAGGGGGGCTGTGATCGACCTTCAGAGCAGACTTGCACTTTAAAAGCCCTATGTCCATACAAATCTTGGTACAGCAATTGCAATTTTGGTTTTCAGTGGTTTCCCAAAATCACTCCAGGCAAATGCAGAGATGATTCCTTACAACAGGCCCTCACAGATTTATTCCCGTTCTTGCTACCAAACAATTAAGTTGTTTAAAGAAAATATAAGTAGAAAGTAAGCAGACAGGTAATAAGATATTAAATTTCACTTTGCAGTAAAACCAGAATAAATTAACAGTGTTCATACAAAGCTGCACACCTTGAGAAAGCTAAAAAAATCTGTAAAAAGGCTTGCGGTTCTTGAAGTTGCTGGGACTAACAACACAACCTCTCGAAGGCCTCAAAAGTCCCCCATGCAATTCTTTTGCACAATGTTTTATTGTGAGATGGCGAAAGAGGTGGTATTGGTCCTGTTGATGACATTTCCAATTTTGTATTATTGAATCAGCTTTGAAAAACACTGACAGAATGCCACACATCCATTTTGGATTGAGGTTGTAGAGAGTATTGAAGACCTGGTTGAGTGCCTTCGGTCACACATCATCTGACAAGTGCTCAATGTATAGTGTGTTATGAATAGCACAATGTGTCTATGATTTAAATTTAAATTATCGGTTATGTTTCTGGCTGCGTGGGACTACATAATTCAGACTTTTGAACCCATTTACGGTCAAAAATACACACGGGATATCCTTTTGTCTTCATTGGGTCAATTAGACCTTCCTAAGTGAATGAACCACACATCTCACATACCATAATGTTATTTGACCTACTAGTAATTCTACTGAATGTAAATGTAATAACATAATTTTCAGTTTGAGCCATGTGGAATGGCAAAAATATTCTACTTAATTGGCATTGAGTGGTCATACATCCTAACAATCAGTGTTTTATGACACGTGGTTGTGATGTCATATTTCATCAGCCACCTCCAGGTGTCATCACATTGGCAGTCAACCAATCAATCCTAAAGAGTCTGTGCAGTAGCATCTACACGGCACTTCGGACAAAATCCTTGCTAAACTCCTATCCTGATTCCTACAGTTTTGAAAACTCTCTATGACTGGCAACAGTGCCACTCCTCACTCACTCCTGCAGCCAACTGGCACATCATAATAAATGTATGTATAGCTTCTACATAATTCTAACATAGACCGATACAATGATTAGTAAATATTATAACAAAGCTCATTTAATACACTTGATGTTCTTTACTTCCTTATGTAGGCTATACCATGTAATGTTAGCACTGACATAGCTACAGTCAGTTCAACATTTAGAGGTCCTGGAATTAGTGGGTGCAGCAAATTTACAAGTGCCTCACCAGGAATTATCAAAAAATAAAGCTCAATAAGTAAATTACCAGCAAAAACTAAAGTTAAGTGTGATGAAAATCAAATAGAAAATATGTCTACTAGCCACTGCAATAAAATAGAGGGGTTGTAGTATTGTCTCTCATGATTGGAAAAAGGGAGCGGAGAGATGGAAATAAAAATCAGTTATAAACTGTGCCAGAATTAGCATAGCGGTGCCACTATATGGCTATTGCACCTCATATAGATGTTCTATGTTCTACCCACACATCCCCCCCCCCCCCCTTCCCTCTTGCATTAAGGATTTACTAACCCTCCAAACAGTAGTTTATAAGCTTCAGACACACACAAAAAGAACAAAAAGTGGAGAACATAAATAAAATAATGTTTATTTTTATTAGTAAATTATGAAGTTTTAGCTTTAAGAGTTGCATGGAAAAAAAAAAACACATGCAATGTAAATAACAATTGCCCATGCAGGTGCTACTGGAATCATGCGAATGATTCAACATGTAGGCTGCTAGTAACATTTTGTGTACTTATTTTTATTTAGAGTCAAAGAGCTGAAATTATTTTTATTTGAATTCAAAGAGCTGAAACCAATTGTTAGCAATTTTACATGCAAGGTTCTCGCAACCAAATTTTGCTTGCAAGTTTCTCACAACCAACAGTTTCCCTTGTAGAAGACAGCACATAACTGACGTGCAAAGTCCTATTGACAAAGGAGAGGCACGTCGCAGCACAAGTGCTTTGGTGGGTGTGATTGCAGTGCCAAACAGGAGCCCAGCTAGTATAGAGGACTGGCTGTGCGGCTTTCCGGCTAAGCACAAAGTCAGGGACGGCCAGCACAATCTTATGTTTAGGTGGAATCACTCTGTCTTGCATACTCTGGCAACTTTTGACCTGAGGAGGCTGCTGGACTTGCAACGGTTCTGGCTGAGATGCGCTCTGGCTAGCACCGGGACCTGGTGCACAGGTGGGTAGGTCAACATCGGCGTTGGTAGTTTTAGTGAGTTTGAGTCTTTGGATCCAGGGATTGGCGATGCAGAATGGGAAGGCCTGGATGATGGGGTGGCTCTCTCCATTGGCCTTGATAGGTGGCTCGAATAAAGCTGGTAAGGGGGCTGGAGTGACTGGTCTCTCTAGATGACTGAGTACTTGAGCTCTTTCCCGGGGACTTAGGTTGTCCAGAACAGTTGCATTGGGGCTAAGCTCTTGTTGTATTTAGAAATAGTAACAACCTTTTTAACCCTCTTACGAATACCACTCCGATGGGAGTAGGACATGAGGAATAAACTCTCTAATACCAGTCGTGCAGAGGTGGAGCAGGTGACTTTCGTCCCTATCTAGGTGTACTTCCACGCATCGTAATCACCACACCAAGGCTACTGAGCATCGGGTTTCACACTGGCTAACCACCCCAATATGTGGGTGAGTTCCCCAAAGGGCCATGCATCCAGACCCCGGAAAATACTTCCTCCGGCTCCAGAAGCACAGTGGATGGAGTACAACCCAGACTGACTGTCCAGTGCCAAGAGGTTGAATTCTTAGTGTCGGGGCTCTACCGTTCTATACATTGGGTTTCAGAGAAAGGGTGGCAGTTCAAGATATATGTGTATCTGAAGTATGAGTTTCCTGAAGGGAAACTCTTAGTCCTATGCTAAGTTCAGCAAAATGGTTAGAAAATATTCCCGGTCTCCTGCTGTTCCTCGACGGACCTGATGCTTACTGGGTAAGGTTCTAATACTACGAGAATAATATTCTAAGTGGGGTAAAATGTGTTTATTTCTGTAGGGAAATAAACATGGTGGTTTGTACTACCTCCTGTCAACAAGAGTTTAACGGAAGCTGACTACACAGACAGCTGACGATGACCTGTTTCTAATTTAATGGGGCAGGTGGGCATGGCTATTATACTTTAACTAACATTACATGTATGTCCTGAAGGGACAAAAGTGTGTTTAAATGTTCGATGACTCAAACTTAGAGAACTTTTGGAGGATGACAGCGAGGGACAGAGATGTCTTTGAAGGCATCAATAGGGATCTCAAGACCTGTGCTTCAGCACCAAGAGTGCGGTGAAGACCAGGCGAGAGCCATTGGTTGCTTCGGCACTAGGAGTGTGGTGAAGGAACACTACAGACTGGCGTTACAAGGCTCACCCTTGGCAAGTGGTGAGAGGGGGGAGGGAGCATTAGATTCTCTGGGTGTGTGGAGTCACCGGCCGGCCAAAATTCCAGCTGCTGCATATCTCGGCGATTCATACTAATAGTGCCATCCCTTGGCATGCTGTAGTACTAAGTGACCTTGAAGCATGATGTTGGTGGCTCGGCCGGTGAACAGAACAATTTATTTAGGAAATGAGCATGCTCTTTTACCATTGGGTAAACAGTACAAGTTCTTGACGTCTGGAAGATTGTACTTCCAATCAAACTCAGTTGGGGTGTGCGGCTGAGTGGTTCGCACTGATGAGTAGAAGTCTATTTAAATACGTTGAAAAGACGTCACACATCAAAACATATAGTGTGTTTTTACAGCATGGAACTGATGGAATGAGTGCCTGTACTCACGTCTGAGTTTGCTACCACTGTAAAGCCTTAAAATTCAATGTCTTGGAGCCATAATGCAATATTCCTGTTGCCTCATATACTGATAAATATGTTTCTTTATGAGTAGACAGAAATGGCATGGGATATTCATTAGCCTATGGAATATCTTACAAATCTGCAGTTTATTTCCACTCCCAGATTAACCGTAAAAGTAACAGCCAAAAGTAACCTGAATTACACACACTCTGTCATTACCCCATTCTTTGTTTACCCACATGCAGTCTTGTGATAACTCTGCACTTTTAAGTCACTGTGCACAAGGTTCTGAAGTTTTTGTTCTCTGACAGTGCTGTTGTATCTTCAATTTTCGCCTCTCCACATAAAGAGTTTGGACTACACTTGGATTCTGCTTTATTCATTGTTGACAACATACTTATGCTACTTTTACTGAATTACAGTTATTTTCTATCAGAATTTTTATTCGGACTTCTGATTATTTGATAACCCATTTACATTTTTTTGGCTACAACTTTGGACTTGGCAAAAAATGCAGATCTGAAGAAGGTAGTGTTTCACTGGTTCACCTAACTAAAGCCTACAACATGCCAGTAATTTAATAATACAACAAAAGGCCAACCTATATTTTCCCTGATGAAGGGTAGGTTCAAGGCTTCTAAACGGTGGCTGGAACTAACATATCTCCAGACACAAAATTTGCAAAAAAAGAGAGAGTCCCACTGGGGTCTGAAGATAACTGGCTGCCAATACTCCACAGCATCCCGAGGCATTACAGCCTCGTGTATATGTTCAACATACTGCCAGATTAAACCCTTGGAGTAACAGAGGAAGCATGCATGGGAGAGAAAAAGAGCAAGGAATGTCTGCCACTCTTTGCTGTAACACACATGGTAGCACAAAGATAAACCAATTTATGATCTGGACATTCAGGAACCTGCACGCTTTCAGGAGACGTGCAACCTTACCTTGCCAATAAGATTTCAGTTCAACCATGGATCATATTGGAATCATTCACGAGTTAGTTTCATGTGTTAGATTCACAAAAGTGTTTCAAGAACCACCAAACTGTTCTCTTTGTTCTCATTTAAAGATCCAGATCATTTAAAGATTTAAAGATACTAATATTTAGCCTATTTTCTTCCCTCTCCCTACCCCCCAATACCATTGCAGCCTCTCAACCAAGGCTTCCTCCAGGCTCTAAAGCTGGATTTTGCTAACAAGTGCACACATAATGTCATCATGGATTTGGGAACATGCAAGCAGTGAGATTAAGTTCAAGGCAACGCAAGCCACCACGTAATTTTGTGGGTCATGGTGAAACCTATTTTTGGGGCTTCATATTTGCAACTGCACTACTTTAATAACTTTATATATTAAAAAACGATAAATTTTAGATCTTATTGTGTGAATTAGTGTGATTAAAATAGAGGAAACCTTGTTCATAAGAGGTAATTTAGTCCCTCTATAGTGATACAGTACACATTAGAATTTCATGTGATGACATTACTAATTATTAATTTGTCACTATGAAACACAATTTTAAAACCTTTGTGAAAAATCATAAATTGAAATATTATCTTCTTTTGATGTCAGCTAAAGGCCAGCCACAGCCAGCACGTGATGGTACTCGCTACTGAAGGTACACGTGGTGGTAAACACGGCTTTCAGTACCGTTACAGGCTACAGACTTTCCCAAAACGGGATATAAGTTGTTTCAGTGAAATATGTATTTGTTTTTAAAGGTAAAAATGTCTGTAAAGTGAAATATGTCTTTTTGAGGGTTTTGTGTAAAATTTCTATTTGAAATTCAAAGTGTGTCTGGCGCTGAAGAGAGAGACAGTAATATTCAGGCGAAAAGGCCTTCAAAAGACAATTAAAAATCAACCAAAAATCATAATTCAATTTCTGTATGTAAAACTGTTTTCACTCAGCGTGCATAGCACTTCCACTTGTGTGAACCCTGTATGCAGCCATGGTAGGTCAGCACGACCCCTGCCTCTGGGCAGTCCTTCTAGGAGAGTTGTCGAGGTAAGATGCTGTTACGTACACACTTCATGTTTTTGCACTGATATAGGTTTCAATTATTCACTTTAGTATACCGGCTAACCTTTGTCTTCCGTACGGTTTGCCAGACATCCCCAGCATAATGCTATCCGCTTAACCTAGTAATTTATAGTCTTTCAGGCTTTTTCAGATGTAAACAGACGAGAGAGATGTACCGGAGAGATCACAAGGCCCGCTCTACTTGTATATCAGATGTTATCCGCCCATGTTTAGAGCTTTTCTATGTAATTTCTGCTTAATTGCGATGCACAATATAAAAGGTAATATACTTGTGTCATTCTTTGAGGGTTTTTGTAATGTTAACATGTTTCATGGCCACAGCGCCCATAGCCATGTGGTCAGATACCATCAAGCCTGTATCCACATGATCACCGCTCTATACGGGCTAATTGTTGTTCCATCTTGTGCGCCACAATTTTTTTCACCGTTTTATGTAATATTTTCAATAAGGGTTCTTGCATTTGACGTGTTTGATGCATTTTTGTTCCTGACTACGTTGTCATCAGATGTAGGCCAACTTGTATTTCCTGCCATCCGGCATCCTACGGGCTTTTGTACGCTCGTTTCTAGCAGAGACAAATTTGTAATACAGATCCAACTATCGCAGAGAATTCCTGCCAGAATTATCAGAGAAATTATGTGTTTTTACACCCGCACACATGGTCTGCTATGAGCCTTCTCCAGCAGCATCCGCACCATTTGAAAACTAAGTTCACACATTTGTGTATTTTGTATGACGCTATTATTTTGCACCAAGCCGCTATGTGTATGACTGTTGCCACACATCACATGGTTCGGGGACAAGTCCCGACGAGTAGGCGTTAGCTGCGGAAGTAGTTGCACGTGTTCATTTCATACTCCGTGTCCTGTCTCTGGACAAACCTGCAGTCCATCCTAGCAGCTGTAGGCCCCTTGCTCTGTAGAGGCTGTGTTTGCAGACACCGCGGAGCACGTCCAGCCGGAGTGCGCAAACTTAGTAACGTGTCACCCACCGGAACAGGCTAGATACGCTCGAGACGTAATGCATAAATCATATTCTGGCACAAGGTGTAATTTGGTAAATATGTTTTGTACTGCAGTGTTAAGTGTAAAAGTTGTTTTGTAAGTACGCATAGGTGAGACGAACACAGAGAACCCATAGCATCCCTGAGATCTCCGAGTCTCAAAGTGTGGTGTGTAGGAACCACCACTGGTGCCCATCATCCACAGGTAAAAGGTATTGTAATCATCTCCGTGTCTCACCCGACAGCATCACTTTGTACAGCTGATGTAAAGATAGGCTTACGACAGAACAGAAAATTCAAAATCTACATGAATTACACATATGTACCCTGGTTCAGGATATGACATTTATTACCTTAATACAAGAAACATTAAAACACATGAACATTAAATACTTGTGAACATCTATAATTGATAGCAATTATTAATTTCAAATTGGATTTCATACTGAGAATACATGCGACTCGTATCTTAAATTTTTCCTTAGAGCAATAGAAAATGTTATCTCTCTCTTTCCCTAAAACTAATAAATTCACAACCATCATTAATTAAAAGAAATCTATGAACTCAGATTCAGAATATTACTTCTTGATAAAATCTTCAGTAGATAGTTCATTTTAACTTGACCAAAATTGTGTAGTGAAATTTCATTCTAAATAAAGTAGCTTTAATAAAAGGTAGACGCGATCACAAGACTTCTGGGTCAATTTCTCAATTTAAATTTATTAAATCCAAGTCTTTCGTTAAAATTATTTTGATGATTTTCCAAATGGAAAACAAACTGGATACGGATAGTTTTTCATACCCAACCATACAGTCTTGCTGTTGAAATGCCTTTCAGTTATGGTAGTATCAGTGTCCCTTGGGTATAATCTTTAAGCTTGAAGAAGCATTTAAGTTAATAATCTGGGACTTTTAGGTTGCTTCTATAGTCTGTGAACATTTACCAGACTTGTGACGGCTCTCTTCCATCTCCCTGCCTTTAGGATGGGTGGTCAAAATTAAATATTTAATTAAATTTAATAAGAGACCAAATTTAACGAACTGACCGCTGTCATGGGGGGAGAGAGGAGAGAGAGGGAGAGAGAGGGAGGGAGAGAGAGGGAGGGAGGGGGAGAGAGTGTGTGTGTGTGTGTGTATGTATGTATGTATGTGTGTGTCTGGCCTTGCTAAAATGTGACCCCTTCCTATTTCACCACATAAAAGAATAAATAATTTTCTGCTAAGCAAATCTTATCCACAAAAGAGTTAACATTAGTGATCTCTTAGGACCTTACTTAACAGTTTACAATAATCTGGTTTGACAAGGAGAAATCACATGAAATAAAATTCAGTAATTTCATAAAGCTGTGACACATTAAATTAGTTAAAAATTAAGGAAAATTTATGTCAGATAAGTAAAATCAAACTGTGATAAACATTTCCACCATCAATTAGAATGTGAACAAACAGAAAATATTAAACTGACAGATGTATAAACATTGAAGTGAACTCATAGGCCTATTATTTACTAGAATAAGGGTCAATGTGAAATGTAAACAAAGGGCAAATTTTATTTATATCTTCACACTACATATGTACCTACTTATATTTTATTTTCTTAATAGATTAAAAAAAATACATATATATTGCTTGGAAACAGGTTTTGCATATGCATAGCAATCAGGGACAAATGCAACCACAAAATGTTTGTCAATACAAAGAAGAATTTAACAGATGAAGGGGAGAAAAGAAAAGACACTAAGGTAAAAGTGCATCTCCCCTCCTGCTAAAGAGCATGCCACAGTGTGACACAAATGTTTGAAGAACTTACTGACAACACCAATGAATACACAATGGAAATGAATCGTAATATGGGTCTTTCAAACTTAGTGCATGTGCTAATCAAATAAGGCCATCAATGACTACCTCATGAAATAAAGGCTCTCACTGTAAACAGTACAAAAGTAAAACATGTAACTGTAATTTTATTTTAAAAACTATGTGCATTAATACAGCATCTACAGGTTTAGTTAAGAGTGTGCTATTGTGTTATTAATTATTTTATGTTCCAAAAATTACACACAACATGTGCATTAGTTTGAAAACTAATTTACACATCCTCTTCAGTGCACTGCATGCATTAGCCATTAAATTGTATTGTATGGTAGATCAAAAAATTAAGTGTAAACATTTGTAAAGCCAGTGCTGTGTGTTTACAAGTTACAAGACAAACCCACGGCACATTCAGAACTACACCACTGCAATTTTTGGCGAGTAATCAATTATCCCACCAGTTCTGCAGCAGCTGTCACTGCTATGAAATTTCGAGTGTCTGTTTGCAAGTTACTGTACAGACACACATTGCATTCAGAACTACGCAATGCCAGTTTTTTGTGACAAACAACTCTACCACAAATTCTGCAGTAGCAGACACTGCTATGAAATCTCGAGAATCTCACTTACACAAGATGGCGGCAAGTGAAAGAATGCTTAGCTTCAACAGAGTTTCTTGCTTGTCTGTGGACATGCGAAATGCATGTGACTTCATAAGTGTTGCCACCATGATGAATAAAATCTGCAGAACAAATAAATCACAAT
Source organism: Dryococelus australis (assembly GCA_029891345.1). Taxonomy (NCBI): domain Eukaryota; kingdom Metazoa; phylum Arthropoda; class Insecta; order Phasmatodea; family Phasmatidae; genus Dryococelus; species Dryococelus australis. The sequence continues at coordinate 96,390,323 of CM056994.1, forward strand.
GTTTCACAATGGACACAGCACTAAAACAAACTAAAATGAATAAGAAAAATACACCACCACCACAAATAGCATACCAATAATACAGTACACATTTATGTTTAATGCACTTTTTATAAGTTTTCATTAAAAATGTACTACCTGTACTAATTGTAGATAAATTAACAAAATGGTGAGACTTTCAAGAATATGGAACTGTTGTTTCTAACAAGAATAATACCTCTTTTTTATATGGCAACTGAAAAGAACAGCAGGCCCTTCCTGTAAATCCACAAAGAAAATAAATATTTCTGTGTTATATTAAACTAAACTTTCAGAAGCATCATCCAAGCATTTGCAGAGTAAAGTATGGGTTTAGTAGGTACACTGCGATTTCTCCAAAATGGTTTAATTTACATACTTTGTAGAAGTGTTCCATTTATTTTCAGTACTCATTTAGGGTATATTTGTACCACTTACGGCTACATTAACTACACTTTTTCTTTTAAAAACAAACCCCCACTGCAAACTTACTAGGTGACAATTTTATGTTTACAACAAAACATAGTAATGTGCCAGAACTCTTCTTTATTTGAAATTAAATTAGGATGGTGGTATTATCCTGGCTGATACAAAGTTACCCCAAATCACTACTTTTACAGATTACCATGCATCATTTAATAAACTTTCCTTCATTTATATTCATTCATGATTTTCACTTTTACTTTTCACTGACATTTTTGCAAGCTTATGGAGCTTTGTATATGTAAACCGAAAATAAAGTACCACATTTTCTAAGTTATAAATTGTGTCTTACTGTGTTTATGTACAATGTTTTCTAAAATAACAAAACTGTTAACTATAAAAGTATGCACATATGTGCTTCATTCAAAATTTTTTACATACGTCTCTTCAACCACCACCCACAGAAAACATAGGTACTGTTACAAGATGGCAGGGGGGCTAATCTGAATTTGTGAGGGATAAAGGTTTTGAGTTTAAAAAATATTAAAAATATTTAAGTATCTTCACTCAATGAGCACAATATTTAAAGTCTATCACAATTTTAATAAGTCCTTATCAACATCTCTACACTGATTACAGTAGTTTCCTATCATGTTTACACATACTTGATCTGTGTTGCTATCTTTCCAAATGTCTCATCACTCACGCATCCAATTCAACAGTCCCGCCCATCTGTCCCACTCTCCACTGTACCGATGCTCACAGTCGATGGACTTCACTAACGCTCGTCACTCTCACAGTTACTCGACAATCTGCTGGCTCGTCACTTCGCTATCTTCGCACATCTGGTGCTTAAAGTTGCACAATCCTCCAAACTCTAAACTCAAAAACAGTCGGCTGGCTGGCCTGAGTCCCACTGAAAGAGGCTAGGGCATAGACCAGAAAATTATTTCAACTATATCCTCAGAAATTCAATCAAGAGCGCTTGAGTCATGATAGGATTATCGCAGCGGCACACAGAGGCTTACCTTTGAAAATTGCAGCGTACTTATCACATAACTATTCTGTCCTTCACACTTCTTTGCTCGCTCGCATGGGAATAGTCAAAAGAAACTATGCACAGCAGTGAGCGTGTAACACTGCCCCCTCCTCTAATCTGTACATTCTGAACAGATTCTGCAACATTTGGGCCTTCGTAGAGTGCTAGTCAGTCGATGCGGACAACTTTCAGGTTCGTACGAGAGCCTTTATTTCAAATCCAATAAATGACGTCATTGATTTTAAACTTCAGAATTCTGTAAGGGCCTTCCCAACATATCTGCAGCTTCGGACAGTACACATTTCGCTTCTGTGCATTGTACAGTCACACAAGTTGTCCTCCTCGAAATAGCTCGCCTGACAATCTACTCTCATACCAGGTCTTCAGCCTATCACTGTATCTTTGAAAATACTCTGTGTTGTGTTCTTAACTGTACACAATTCATGAGAGTGTTTTGCATCATATGACTACAGTAAATTATTGGGGGAAAATTTTCTAAGCATAAAGACTTACTTAAAGTGGCCCTTTGGGATTGGAATTGCTGTCCCTCACAGCCAACTGCAACTCCTTCAGTGTCTTATTTATACTGTCTTTGTCTTTATTCAGCATCACTGCCTGTGCCGGACGTTGGAGTGTGGATCCTTGTCTTGCTGACTCCACCTCTAACGCTTGGACCAGGGCGATCTGCACGGTGTGGGGTGCAGCTAGACGTACTGCTTGCCTTACCTCTTTGATTATATATGTAACATCTAATATGCATTTATTTGATCAAAAATAGCAGTTTTCATAATTATAATATTAGAATCAAAGAGAATATTCATTTAATCTCAACAGCTCTCAATTTTACTAAAAAGGAGCATATTATGCTGGCATAAAACTTTTTAATAACCTATTAGATGCAATGAAGGAAGAAAGAAAAATCTCCAAAACTATTTAAGAATAATCTCAAAAAATTATTACCAGTACATTTTAAAGCTTTTTATACTTTACAAGAATATTATGAATCAGAAATATTTTAATTTATTCTTTCTTATTTTATTTTGTTTGTTCTGCTTTAGATATAATTGTGATCTTGTGATATTTGAGATGTGTTGTATTGACTGTATCAGAAATGATAGTATCTTTAGAACTTTATGTATAGTTATTGTAAAATTTACTTTTGCAAACTAATTATGGTTAAGATATAGGCCTATATGACTAGTTCTATATCCAAAAGCAAATGGCTTCATATTGAATATATGGAATAAAAATATAATGTAACAAGGGGTTATACATCACCCGTTTATAAACACTGTTTCTAAACGGGGTTCTGTATCATCTACGAAATGCATATTTATTCTACTAGTAATACATTACCCTATGTAGTATTATCCTCTCGTGAATATAAATCAGGTAAGCCTTCAGTAATTCAATAAAATTATATAATGTCCAGACACTGCTCGATACCTGTGTTGTTTACCTGTACCTATAACCTCAGCACCGCAATATAAATACTTATACCCTGTACATTACGTTTTATAGATTAATGATTTGTTTCAAAAGGTATTATCACATTTAATACAATTATGCAACCTGATATAAATATATAACACATAAATTATATGTGTATTATTGCATAAACACAGTAATTTTCATAACCCTTCTTTCACATTTTATTTTTTCACTGCAAACTAAATGGAGCCCCTCCAAAATTCCTTGTAATTATGATTACCTAGTAATAATCATTTTCTCGATTTTCGATTTAGCTCCTATTCTTCAGAATTACAATCCTTTATGACACGTACTGGTTGTAAGTAGCCTAAATAATAAAATTAGATCCAGTAAAAAAGATTTTTGGCCAGCCACACAGTTAGAAAGAATTTGTGTACTACTTTTATTTGTAAATTGACAAATGGTTTACTTCACTCTTATCAGCACAATGACTATTTGGGGGTGAATGTGCCATATTGTTCATATAACACCAGTGTTTGTGAAGTTTTATGTTAATGAGGGGACTACTACAGTGCTATTGATGCTGTTGGAGATAGTAGTAGCTTTTTATATTTTATTTATTAGACGTTTACAACTGTTGATACATTGTCCAGATAACAAATTACCTACCTCCAAAAAGGCGTAGTCACACAAATCTACAATGCTATGTTTCCCAAGTGCAAGAAATAGTTATCGCAGAAAGAGCAGCGAATACCTAAATCGTATGTTTTTACTTGCTCTGTACATAACTAGTAAAACTGTGTGAAGGAGGTAAATCTGCATGCACTCCACCTTCACTTTCATTAGTGCTCTGGAAGTCGCTCAGATATAGTGAGATTCGACTTTTCTGGAAACAGTTGAGGATGTACTTAATATTTATCATATTTCTACATTAATTGTAGTAAATGACTGCGGGATAATATATGCGTATAATTAAAAAGACGTACAGTTTATTGTTCCTAACCTTAAGTTACCATTTCAAAAGGCTTCCTAGGGCTGCCATAATGGCTAGCATGGTAATAGTTTACCACACGTCCTAACATTATACTTTATAAATCTTATGCCATCATGTTATAGCTAGATTTATACTAGTTTTAGGCAATAACATTACACCTAACGAATGACAATATGACTGAACAAACAAATAAAACAAACACACATATTATTAGTTAAAACACGAAAGAAACTCACCTAAATACAGGCCTAACCTAAATAATCAAATCATATGTTGACACGTTTCTATACTTCACACCGGCAAAACAACTGCCTAGTGACCAAACAAGAAATAAGTGACAACACGACAAGCCTAGTGTAGCGTGGCGCCTGTATAGCCTCCGGCTTGCGCTGGAACACATTTTTAAAGATTTTTATGTTTGGAAATATTTCTTCTATTATTATTTATCTTATTTATTTTTTATTCCGTCAGGCCCACGTTGTAGAGCCTAAAGGGCTGTGGAACAAGTCAAGATAAATATAATGATACGTATTCACAACAACAAATATATACATTAAAAATTACATAAACAATTGTAAGAAATACATAAACCAAAAAAATATATATAATAATATTATCGAAAACAAAGATAAAAACATCCGCACAACACAGTATGTTAAATCACATCTTGGTACATAAATCCCTCTGCTTTAAAACGAGATGTGGTATATAAGCCGTGCTCCGTTCCCTGCACTGATGCGACAAGCTGCATAGCCGCCAGTTTATTTATTTATTTTATTTTCGTTCCATGGAGCCCACTTTGTAGCTGAGCTACAGGGCTAAGGAACAAGTCACGATAACTAATGCGTACAATAAAAATCAAATACAATAAAAATCACATACAATAAAATTACATAACACCTGCACACAATATTTTCTACGGTACATAAAATAAAAATGGAAACACAATATTAATTAATTGTGTTAAAGTAACTTTTCCCTCATGCGGTACACATTCTATTCGAGAAACAAAACTGGACATTATAAGAAAACGACTCGTAGGCGAGCAAGACCAAGATGTTTGGAAGCGCTGTAAGTAATGCTTTCAGCAGGAAGGCGGCCGCAATGGTTTCCGGGCCTACACAGGGGTGGCAGGGTAAGAAACCCACCCGGGCGAAGGGGGGGCTTATGGCTGTGTAAACCTGTGTTAGAAGCTATGATGGTAGTGCTTTCTTCACCGATGCAGGGGTAAGTTCGTGCGTACAACACGAATCGTATTGTTCTCATTAATTTTAATTTTGATGCTGAGAATGTTACACATATTTGTGCGTGATGTATACCCTACATAAAAGTGATAAAATTACTGTGTAAGACTGAGAACCGATTATATTAAATTGGTGCGACAGAAACATGGGGATGTAAGTGTGGTGTGTGTGGATAACAAGTGAAACATTTTTCCAGCAGTGCTTTCACTTTTCAGGAAAGGTGTGATATCATAAAAGAGGGTAGGGCGATACCTGAAATTACGATCACGACAACACGCAGGAAAGGTAATTTTGTATGTCATTTACAAAAAAAAATGTATATCAGAAAAACTCGTGGTTAGCTGGATGTAACAGCCTAAACATACTGTTTTGCTACCCATGTTTATTATTTTGAAACGATGTTAACACGTGGACTGCAACTGGGTATCGTGACCTTAACAATTTATACAATGCTGTTCAAACACACAAGTGTTCTGAAGTTCACATAAATTAGTTTTTGTCTCTTAAAAAATTTGGCAAAAAAGAGTTGATTTTGGTCTAGATAGATCCAAACAATTAAGCACATAACAACATAACGAAACATTTTAAAGAAACAGAGAAGTTTCGAAGCGTTTAATAGATTTTGTTTGTTTCCGTGGTCATGATGAGACAAAAGAATCAGAAAACTGTGGCAATTATGTTGAGTTAATTGCTTTAATTGGACAAGGTTCCGGGTGCGATGAAGGTATCATTGTAATATTTTATGTAAAAAAATATAACAATTTTTACAAGCGGTGTATTTTATATCTAGGTGCGAAAAAATGTTTAAATGGCACCATTTTACACCTTGAAATCCAAATTTTCCCTAACCACCCCCCCCCCCCCTTTTACCAGCCGCGACAAAGTGGAGTGCCCATGAAATTATAGTACGCATCGCCACTGATAGGGCAATGTTGGACCATAAAGAAAGTTGATCGAAATTAGAAAATATGTAAATTTGTAAGAATTGCAGGATTTGGCCCAACGATGAGAGTATGTTGTCAACCAGATGGTATATCTCTCAATTTATCATAAAAGTAAGTATAACGTTTTCTTGTATTTCTTTTGCGCCGAATGTCATCATCTGATATAGAGTATTATATCTTCATATAAGATGATTGACCTAAAAAGGCCACCTTAAGATTTAATGATTTTTTTTTAAATTTTGAAATTAATTATATGAGCTGCACAATTTTATCAGAACTTACTCGATCCATTTAGCTCATATTGAAAAATTCACAACTCCAATATGTACATGGTTATAGCCATATATCAATATTTTTCCAAATAAATGTCAAATGGCCTTGTTAGGTGCGAGGTGCTTTAAATAAGGCCACACAATAATATTTACATGGACAAATTATGAATATAATTCGGAACATATTTGAATGATACTAAATTATTAAAATAGGACATAATATAAGCTCAAAACCTCTGAATGTATTATACACGTTAAAATCATCTTATATCAAGAGCACAAAAACATTTTTAGGCTCACTGGGGATAATTCAAAATCTCTCTGTCTGGATAGTCAGTCCAACACACTCTTCACATGCTTGAATGGTACATCATTTTCTAAATAGAACACATTAGAAGCTGAACAACCTCTGAAGTTAATATAAACTTAAGAATCGCCTTGTGCCAGGGGCACAAAAACATTTTTAGGCACACTGGGGACTATAGAAGATCTCTTTGTCTGATTTTGACAGCCCAACACACTCCTCGTGCATATAATTCTCGTAACTTACACAGAGCCGCATGTCAGCAAGACTATCTTGGTCGCAAAGGAAGCAGTACCAGCTCTCAGATGGCTTGAATTTTCTGCCATGCTGAGTTCCTCAGGTGCCTGGCTGTGACAGATTTCTACTGGTGCTTGGCTCTGGCAGAGTTACACTGGTGATTGGCTATGACAGAGTTCCACTGGTGCTTGGCCATGCCAGAGTTCAACTGGTGCTTGGATGTGACAAAGCTTCTAAAGCCAGTCTCCCTACCTGGTTGCTTGGATTATTGGGCACTTTATTCCTAGGAGCTTTAGGCACAGTTCAATTGTTTTCTTCAAATAAAGATTTAAATACTTTTTGAGCCCTCGAATTGATGGATTTACATCGCTGGGACTTTTGTGTTTTAAATTTTGGTGTGGCCAGGATTGCTGAGAGTGTTCGACCAGAAGTGTTGATAGAATAGATGGTATTCTGGACGAAGGTGTTTGTTGGAGTAGAAGTAATGGTGTAAGTTGGTGTACGAACTGCAGTAGACACATTTGTAACAGGGGATTATGACACAGCTGACTGAGAAGGAACATTCTGCAAAGGCACATTTGATGTGGGGAAATGAGGGTTCATCTTCTGATTCTGAGTTTGATGATGCAGAAGAGTCTATCTGTCTCTCATTCACATGTGAAGTGTTTACTGAGACACTAACTGGATTTGGAGCCCCACCTGTGAATTGAGTGTCGGTCAAAGAGGCAGGACCCAATGCAACCTCAGGGACAATATCAGGATTATAAGGGTAAATCCCTGTTGTTTTAAATCCTGAAATTATGTTTGTTGAAGTCGTAGACCTAAGCCATATTGTGGAAAATATTTTTGGAAATGTGCTGCGATTTATTTTTCGATGTGGATGAGTAATCCAATATTTCAAGACTTCGTCGTCTCAAAATTATTTGAAATACTAGAACACTGATTTGTCTAAGGGCTGCAGCTCATGGGTAGTGTTGCTAGGCAAACAAAACAGTGTTTTGTTATGTCTGTCTGCTGCTGAAATAATATTATCATCTAGATGTGAGGATGCACCACCAAATATGAGCAGTGTTCTATCACCACTAGCTTTGTACTTAGCAAAGTGGTCAATCCACTGTGAGAAAGTTACATATGTCATGCTCCCTTTAGATGTCATTACAGCATTGGATCCTGGTGACAAGTTCTCTTCCCATTCTGGTTTCAGTCGTTTGTCTCTGAATAAAGTCATTGGTGGCACAAACTATCCCATAGCAGTTCCACATGTTACAACAGTAACATTTTCTGCGTGCTCGGGGGCTATAATGTAAACCCTTTTAACACCTTTACGAGCAAACACCTGTTGTTGATGGTGTAGAATCAATCTACAAACTCTTTCGTCTACATTGTATATCAAATGAGGTTTATCATCTACATCACATTCTAGCATTACATATCTGAGTTTAGCAAAGTAATCTTTGACTATGTAACATTTTTAAGTTTCGAAGTTCTTCCAGGTTTGAGATGTTGCGTTCTGCATTTTTCTACATTTGGGTGTTTTTCAGAAATAATTCCAGCCACCAGCATCAGCTATGCGCTTCAGTGGTTTAAATGGGGTAATAATGTTATTTTCTAGGCAGAATGAATAAACACTTCTCTTTAGAACATTACTAGTTATGGGGATACCAACATCTGCTAGCCAAAAGAGCCTTCGACTTAACTCTATCTCTTGTTCTATAGTCAAGACAGGAGATCGTTCCAATTTTCTGCCTGTCCTGCCTGATAGCACATGATTACGTAATGTTCTTCGAGGAATACCAAATTCAGATGCTACACCTTTGCTGGAATGGCCACTGCAGACGGTTTATATGGCTGCATTCATTTGCTCACTTTTCCACTGAGTTCTCCAAATTTTTGATTGCATGGGGGCCATATTTATCTGTAATCAAAATGTAACAGAATCATATTATATTTCGTGATATTTCACAAATTGGTTATTTTCATGTGCTCCTTTAACAATACTGGCACCGGTCAAAATAAAGTTGTGTCAAATTGTCATTAATTTGTCTTTAAATATCAACAATAAAATAAGTGACACCAGGAAATCTTTATAACAAGTTTTACACAATGCTAAATACATCACAGCTATTAAAAGCTCTTTGACATTGCCCAAAAGTTTAAAAGTGTAAATAGTTTGAACGTATTTAATAAGAGCACACAGTGCCCCTAACAAGGCCACCAAAGATCCTAATAAGGCCACACATGACCATATTTGGGACCAACTACATGCTAACTTATTATTTTTTACAGCATTACATTATTAGATTTATGAAATACTATCCCATATGCTTGAAGAGCACTAATTCTATTGTAAGAAGATATATAAATAAGTATTTTTAAATCTACTAACTGCTAATTTTCACACAGACATGGATACTAAATATTATAATATTATAACAGACACGCCTAACAAAACTTCGCTCTAAAAGTGGTCTACAGGGAGCAGTAACAAGAAGTTCTAAATAGAGCCACCAGGTCCTGCTCTATTGTGGATCAAGTAAGTGCTGCCGTCTCTGGAGTTTTCCATGTACTTTTCGAGATATCTATAGGTGGCTATATTAAAAGCAATGCCTTATTTAGGTCAACTAACTTATTATTAAATAAATGCACAGAGAATGGATGACTGCCTGTCAATATACTTTTTATTTTTTGTGAGCTCTTGAATTTCGGGAAGAACAACTTTTCCCACGACACAGCACATACCATTGGATTCATATCTCCATTATTTTGTGAATCATTTAGAGCATGTTAAATCCATTTGCCGAATTTGCATATATCTCTACTGTGCATAATCAAAATTTGGATCATAATTGAGGGGCGATCAATTACCATGGGCTAAAATTCGATTATGCAATCTGTGGATGCGCATTGTCTCTGAACAGTAAGCCTCTGCGAGTTTTCATAGACTCTCCTAGTGCATGTTTCCGACATATGTGTTCGGTGCTATATTCCCTAGTGCGAGCCTGTGAGTTTCTTATATTTTGACTGGCAAGCTGCTACGAGCGTTCCGCGATAAGCTCTCTAATTAGATGTATTTCTAGAAAGTTGCGATTTTCTTTTAGGTATGATGTCGTCTTTACATACTATTTGATCCTTCATAGCAACCACACACATGCAGTAAGTTAACTATATTGTTTAATTGGCTATTTAACTAAATCAACTTTGGTATTATTTATGGTAATCTATCAAATAAAAAGTAAAACAATTAATTTGTAATCTTAGAATACTTAAAAACTATGTTTGTAAATTCAATTACCTTTTTAGTTAGCATTAAAAAAACTATATCCATTATAATTTAGTTTGTCTTAAAAACAGTTCATCATTAACCTAATGCTCGAACAAACAACAGAATATATCTTGTTTACAAAATAAACTCTAAATAATCTCAAAATCATCAACAAAATAATTCGCTGAGCATCGATTTATTATTTTGAAAATATATTTTTATTACAAAGTGACGGCTGTCATTGCCTGGAAATGGGTTGGTTGTGGTTGCAGGGGTGGTGAAAAATTTGTAAAGGAGGTTTTTGAAAACTTTTACCCAGTAGGCACCAGACGTCACTGTGGCAGCATCAATGATGATGATGCGGTAGAGCTGAGATCTCCTTGAAGTTCTCGGGGTAATGCGGGCCAATCACCCGGACCAACATTCCGGCGATGCTCTGCTTGTTGTTCACTTTGCATGGGGCCTCGTTTGTTTGCTAATCGAGGGGCTCTTCAAGCGGCCCAATCACCACATGGTATCGCAAATTAATTAAAAATTTTTTGGTCTGCACAATTAGACTCCCTATGTGTGGAATGTTAGGGCCAACCACATTCCCATAAATTCTATATACAGACACTTTGAATACTTTGCAGCACACATGAAAATTAATAAGTAACCTTTCAAAATTGACATAACACTTGCATATAAAATGGTGGGTTGAAGGGCCTGTGCCCTGAATTGCCTCTCGGTTACCGAAATAAAATGTACTGGTCAGCTCATGCTATTTGTTCGACGAAGTTACAGTTCTCTCCAGGAGAACAACTGACACAAATTGCGCAAATTTGCCTGTAGCGAAGGCTGCATTGACTAAAAGCTATGGAGCTACATGAAAATTACGTGTGCTGTTAATCTGATAAACTCCCCAGGCGATGCAATTCCTGAGGAGGCGAGGGGAAGTGTCCCAGACTGAAGAAAATAAAAGGTTGCAAAATATTACACTATTGCTGAATGATTACCGGTGATGAAAAAATTGAGGGCCGTCCGAGCGAGAAAAGCGCGATCATGATCTGACACACAACCTCTTCCTCTAGGTGCGACTTGCTGACTAACTTCATGCCATGATGCGAGGGTTGGCGAGCATGGGCCCACGTGCCGTGGAAAAACTTTTACTGTTACATTATACAAAACGATACTCGAAACACTACAGAAATAAATGAAACTACACCTAGGCCAATCTTGCTAACATGATGGAATAAAGTGGGCAGAACACTGATGGGGGTGAAAATAAACATTTATCAAAACACAACACTTGTAAAAACAATAACAATTGGTACCACGAAGGTGTCCATGTATATCATCTTCAATTACTGCATACGTGTCCTCATCCCGTGTACAGAAATTCCCTCAGAATATTAAAAAACCCTTTCTATGCATGATCACGTGTTTATACATTCCTCCGCATTTGATTCGGACTGCTGATCGCACGTGGTGCTGCAGGCATTTACACTTTATTACACTTGCTCGAGATTGCACTCTCTTGCACAGCTCCTGCACTACACATCACTACTCACAATTCGCCATCGATCACACTTCGAGTGAGGGTGCGTGTTGCACGGGGGGCAGTCGGTGTGACAAAGGGTCTAAGCCGGGAGAGCGACGCATGCCAAAACTTTCAAATTTACATTTAAAATTAAGTGTAAAAAATTAATAATTATTGCTAAATTAATACAGGTATGCCCAAAATATAATTTAGTTGCTAATGATATTTTATACAAAAAAAGTTCTACATTCATTGAATTATTTCGCCATAAATGTAATTTAAAGTAAGGAAATTCATTGTAACATTATTTTAAAAGAATTTTGAAAATTACTTTTGTAAAACTATAGTTTAGAGTATGAATGTACATATGAAAATAGTAATTTAATGGATATATGTTTATTAAAATTTCCCCTGCTGTCATAACATCATGATATATGTCATACGTTCATCCAGAATGTCCAGGCTACTTATCAGTGAAATACTTTTTAAAATTTGATAATTAGTTTCAGAGATTACCTCTAACGAACTCACAAATTCTACCTCTTTTTATATTAGTGTAGGTTCGAGTTGCACCAAATATTGCCAGTGTTTAAGCAAGACCAGCCCACTGAAAAATTCTGTCGCGAACAACCACGAAGTGGACATAAATTGGGAAAACCAAAAAAATTTTCAGACAGTCAACCAAACACTGAAAATGTTCTAAACTCTCCGCAATTTAATTGGTGCAACAATCTTTTGTGCACATGGCGAGGGACACTCATTCTCATTTGTATATAGTGCAAACCCCAGTGCCATCACAAGTGCCTGGGCGACAACGAAACCGAAACCACATCCGGACTGGATTACATATGTAAAAACTGCAGTGCGAAATTGAAACACCAACATGTTCTTTAATATTGGGATGACTTTTTCGCAGAATAAAAATGGTATGTCATTCTGTGTTCAAGGGCAAATTGCGAAGTAGGAAATGGCAACATGTGAAACACGTGCCGAAACTGTAGTGTCACGTTACACGAATGGTGTCAAACTGCAAGTGAAAGACTGTCAGCACATGTGATCTGGCTGACTACCGGCCAGCAAAGTAGTGAAACGATTATTCAGGCAACAGTGACAGTGAGAATACAAGACTGGGAATCAATAACAACTGCCATAATAACTGCAGAAATTACATAGGAGGCGATGTTAGAGATACCGTGATTTTCTAAAGAAAACACAATCATAGAGCCTGCCACCAGATGTATATACTTTGGTGCGAAAGAAAGGCGAACTTTTTACAATATAGATAAACCCACAGTTGATAGTATAACTTGAATCTTGGAATTCAATTATAGTGTACCACGACAACATCACACTGTGTTTCAGAGGCTGCTAGATGAGCACAAATATATTTTTCCACAGCACGACACACTGCGAAGGACAACAGTAGTAGAACATGAGATTCCCCTTATGCAAGAAGGGCCTATTTACACTGCTCCCCAGAGTACATGCCTCACCAAGCGCACATAATCAAAGAACAAATACAGTAGAGGTTAGCAGATGGTATCATAGAACGAATGCTCAGTAAATTCAAATTCTGCAATAATACTTGCTCCAAAGAAGGATGGGAGCTGGCATTTTTGTGTACATTTTCGTCCTGTTAATCAAGTGACACGCAATGCACTGCCACCCTTAATCGGCATTAAAGATGCGTTAAGCTCTTCAGGCAAGGCAAAAGATTTGACATCACTAGATTTATATAGCCAATACTGGCAAATTATGGTCAAGCAGCAGGACCGCGAGAAAAACACCTTCATGGCTCCGGACAGGAGGCGTTTTCATTTTTGTGCTATGCCTTTCGGCTTATAGTGTGCACCAGCGAAGTTCCAAGCAATGATGGCGAGGGTACTAGACGGCCTAGTCTGTGAATATAAACTTTTGTATTTAGACAATGTAGTTGTGAGGTCGGAGAGGTGGGAGGACCGTGTTTATTACCTGTCAGTGATGTTATAAAGGCTAGCAATAAACAGACTAACATGCACAATGGAAAAGTGTAATGTGGGTAAGACAAGCCTAGATTTCTTCGGTCATGTGGTGGATGAGACTAAGAATAAGTGGAATCCAGATCTGTAGAGCCCAATTGACAACTACTGACCACCGTGCAAGCGCAAGCAACTGTGCAAATTTTTGGTTTGGTCAACTATATATGTGAGTACACAGAAGACCTCACGGTAGTGACCGCACGATTGACCGACCTATTATCAATGCAGAAACAGTTTGTGTGGACGGAAGAAGCAGAAAAAGCATGTCAAGTAATTAAGGCCCATTTTTGCTTATGCCAAACTCTTGCCAGATATGACCCTAGTCAACACCTTTACCTGCAAGCCAATGCCAGCCACGAGGGCCTGGGCATGGTTTTGTTCCAATGTGCAGATGACGGTGTCCGACATGTCATAGATTTTGCAAGAGCAAAACTTGGCCAGATGGAGAGGATATACGACCTTAACGAATGCGAGTGTAAACCAGTTGTTTAGGCGATCAAAAAGTATAGAGTATACCTCGAATTCCAGCTGTTCACACTCCGAACAGATAACCGTTGTCTCGTCTGGTTAAGTAGCATGGAAGAGGCACATATCAAACTGACCCGGTGGTTGTTGCTTCTGCAAGAATACGATTTTGATGTAGAGTACGTCCCCGGGAAAGAGAATGAGCTAGCAGATGTGTTGTCATGAGCGCCGAACACTAACATCATTGTATGCGATGATTCAGAATGGGATGATATTCTCCCTCCAGTCACAAAAGAACCATTTTATGAGGCAAACCAACATCAGCTCAATATTGTCATCAAAGACACACGTGTCAGTGACTTTGTACTGTGAGGTCGAGTGTGTACAAGAGAATTGCGCATTTACGCAAACCAAGCAATCACAATGCGCAACCAAGACAGTCGAGTGGTGGCGAGTGGTAAACAATCGAATGGAGACATGTTTGCTGAAATACACAAGTAAGTGGAGGCTTTTCATGCCACCTAGCATGAGGGAGAAAGTATTTGAGCATGCATGTGCGAGCCATGTAGCATGTCACTCAGGGACAGACCAAATTATCAAAAAAATGAAAGAACTGTTTTTCCGGACCAGCATGCCACTCGATATGCGCAACTTCATAGAAATTGCGAACAATAACAGAATTTCAAATCCAGCCGCACATATGGTCTACAACAACAACAGCCATGACTGCCCAAATGGAAGTTAGAGACTGTCAGTCTCGACCTCATGGGGCCTAACCTCAGGTCAACAGGGGGTACGAGATTTATTCTTGTAGTGACAGATAACTTCTCAAGATGGCTCGAGGCTTACACAACAAGCAGTGTGTGAGTGTCAGGCATTACGGAGGTCTTGCAAAATGAGTTCTTTGCATGCTGGGTTTACCCAAAGCAGAGCTTAACTGACAATGTACACTATTCACAGGCATAAAGTGGCAGATGTGCACCGGTGGGGTGTGCACCATGTGAAGATGGTGGTGTACAATCCACGAGTGAACCCCACAGAGCGCCACAACCAAGAGCTGGAGACGCAATTGCATTTCCGTGTGGGGGGGGGGGCAGCACATCACCTGGGCAGACCATCTGCCCAGTGCCCTCTTCACCCTCTGCCAGTGTGTCAATGCCACCATTGGCTGCACACCTGCTAATGTCTTAATGGAGTGCAATCTGGCTCAGCCAGGCGAAAGGAAATGCCCAAAAGCAATGACTAGCAGCCGAATAGAAGACAGTGGAGAATTGTGAGTGAAGCGCCGAAAGCAATACCGCGAGAAGAAAAAGCACCAGAGGGAGTATGCTGCGAGGTGGGTTCAGATCAAAAACAGCTGCCAGCATTACAGGTAGGGCAGCAAGTTGACCTGTGTGCTCACCCGCAGTCAGCTGTCTATCAGAACTTCTGTGGGGTCTGGCAGGTCATGGGACGAACAACATACTTGGTCCATGTGGGACGAAAGAAAATCAGGGTACACCGGAACGACATTCATCTTTTGCCCAGAGACCAGCCAGCCACCAGGCACCATCATGATTTTCCATAATTCAAGCTTAGCCTGGGAGGCAGATACCCCTTGTAGTAAACAAGGTATAGGGAGCACCCGGGAGTGTCCCACTTTAGCTAAACTCAATTAAGAGGTTGCTCAGCGGTACCATGAGGGGCTAGAGGTTCCCTTGGGTTAGGAGAGGCTATAAGAGTCGCTTCACTAGTCCTTTCCAGTCTCATGCATATCAGCTTGCTCTGCATCATTAGAGCTGGAAATAGTTTTGACACTTCTCTGATCAGCTAAAACACTATGTCACCAACTGGGCACCAGTCATGCCCAACAGAGTAAGCAAGAGGGAGTGAGCTTTCCTTCTGGTCAACAACACTCCCATGAGACCTCAAGCATCCCAACAGATCTGCCAAGAGCAGGTCTAGACGAGGGATAGGCTTCCAATTGCTAACCTTATTACAACCTGGCACTAAAGTGAGACTTCAAATGACCTGGACCACTAGACTTGACATGCCTTACACCCATTGCAAGCTGGTTGTTAGTCTCTACCTCCCCCCCTGGTAAAACCCGCTGGGGGAGCCCACGCCTTACACCCATTACAGGCTGGTCCTGCAGCTATGAAGATACATTTCCAACTCCCAAAAGGTGGCCAAGAGGTGAGTGAAACCTCCTGCCAGTGCAGAGCAACAATATACGATATATACAATACTGCTCTTTGTATTTTAACATGGCATTCTTAGCCGTAAGGCCTTACTGTACTTCGGCCTCCCACTAGGCCGGGAAGAGTGATCATGCCTTCTCTTTGTTCTCTTTGTAGGAAACCCTGATTCACACCTGTGTTGACCAGCGCCCAAAGCCTAAACACTGATGCGCAGCCACACCAGGAGTCATCCTTCCTCCAGGTTCTGAGACCCTTACATTCAGACACCAAGCGGGATGTCTCACCAGGGACTATCCAACACCTAGTGCCTTTCCACGGGAACACAGGAGCAGTTTGCTGCCTCTCTGCTTGGTCTATCATCGATAGTGGGAATCTCTCCTGGCCTCCCGCAGCATATAGGGTTAACCACTGCTGGTACAAGTCCAATCTCAAAGATAGGTCACAGTAGAGATCATTCGGTGGTGCCAACCAGTCATCCCGTTCTTCCACTTAATTTCCATCGCACTTGTGGGTTGTCAGCAGATGGTTAGTAAACCCCACTGGTCAGATTCGAGCAAGCTGGAAGGACCCTGCCCCTATTTCTTCAGGGCAGAGGGATTATCCACTGGACATAAGCCTTAAACCCATGACTGGTTGGTTGTTCATCTAATATGGTTCTGCCCACTGCTACAAGTAAATTAGGGTGAGTTACAACAGCCTGGCATGGCCTACTTCTCCCTGACTGGGAGATACTCCCATCAGGTAGTAAGCAAACCCTTGCTCTGAGTTGGAAGCAGCAAGCCAAATCCTTTCAGTCAGTTTTCTCTGCTCAAGCAGCTGCTTACTTTTTCATCACTGCCTCCAAGCTTTTGCCATCACCTTCGCATCATCACCTGCAGGTGCACAGTCGGAGCAGATCTAAATCCGCCCACTGAATCATTACTGTACAGTTGAACATCCACAATGGAAGTTCTAGTATTGAGCCACAACTGCCAGAATGACAAATGGTCCAACACTCTACCATGTGGCCGGGTCTAGGTACCATTTATTGGCCCAAGCCATAACAGAATATACCTTGTTGCCTGATGCTAGGAGTCAGGCTCCCATAGGGACCAGGCAGCAGAGCCCAATATGCGAAATCAGGGATGGCACAAGAAGCCTTGAGTCACCATGAGTGGGGAGAGACTATAAGAGAACACTCCTCCACCCATTCCTGGGGCCATGCTGATGTAACTATACTCGGCTACTATAGCCTTGTACTGCCACACTGTCTAAAATGTCCAGAATCCTTCCTCCCAGGCTACTTCATCACTAGGGATGATCCTGAGCAATATTTCGCAAGGGAGAAGCAGCCCCATCATACCCCAGTGCTGACAGAGATACATACAGATAGACCTCTCGATCTTTCCGAAATTTGTATTTTATCACAGCACCCTTATCCGTGAGGCCTCACCATGCTTCGACCTCCCAATCAGTAGGGAAGAGAGATCACACACTCTCAATGCAAGCCGACCACGGATTAATGCCTTCGTTAGCCATATTCGAAGCGCAAACCTGGCATGCACGCACATCTGGGTCCGCCCTCCCTCAAGGTTCTGAGATCCTTGCCCTCAGTAAACCAAGTGTGTGGTCTGGCCGGAGTTCTATTCATACCCCTAGTGCCTCTTCAGGGCACAACCAGAGCAGGTTGCCGCTTACTGCCCAGTCTGTTATTGAGAGTGTTAATATCTCCAGACCTCCCCCAGCATGCGAGGTTAACCACTGCCAGCACGTATGCCTACTCACCTTGTTTATTTCGATGTCTGAATTCTGTTGCATCGCAGAACACAACCGTTGGTGTTAGTACCTTGTTATTTATAATGTGTATAGTGCTGTAATGGCAAGCAAAAGTTCAAAACGTAAGTATAAAACATTAAACCTATCTGATGAATGGGAAACTATTAAGAGATATGATTGTGGTGAAACTCCAATGTTGATATTTACATCGTACGACATAGGGCGAGCTACAGTTTATGATATCTTGAAAAATAGAGAAAAAATTGAAAACTTTATGAAGACTGTCGATGAAAAGCCTATTAAGAGAAAAACCCTAATAATAAGAAAGTTTCCTCAAGTTGAGGATGCTATTTACACCTGGTTCAAGCAACAAAGAAGCAGAGATGCACCATTTCAGGAGACATTTTAAAACAAAAGCCCAACTTTTTTATCATGAAATTACTAACCAAACCAACGTCTGTGCTAGTGACGGTTAATTTGAAAATTTCAAAAAGTGCCATGGTATACGATTCCTACAGATGAGTGGAGAGAAATTGTCTATTGAGGAGGCTGGGGTTTCTGAATTCATCCAGAAATTGAATGTAAATATCACAGAACTAGGCCTAACACCTGAACATCATTATAATACCGATGAGACCGGCTTAAATTGGCGACAACTTCCAATAAAGATGTTAGTCACTCAAGAGGAAAAACATGTTTCTGGAAGAAAACTTCAAAAAGAATGGATCACTCTGATGGTATGTGCTAATGCGCCAGGAGTTCACATATTAAAACTGTTGGTTGTGAGGAAATCAAAATCTCCTTGTGCATTAAAAAATATTAGGGTTGAATCTCTGCCATTTACATACATGAGTTATATCCGAGCACGGGTCACTAAAGAAGTTTTTCATGATTGGTACACTAACAGTTTTGTCCCACAAGTAAAACAACACTGGAATGAGAAAAAGTTGCCAGTGAAGGCTCTTATCTTATTGGACAATGCACCAGGACATCCTGACAAGGAAGAATTGAGAGTTAGACAGCTGATGGCTATATAGACGCTTTGCATTTGCCAAAAAATACAACCGCTCACATTCAGCCAATGTACCAAAATGTTATCAATACTTTTAAGGCATGTCACATCCCTCTTGAGACAATTCAACATCAATGATGCCATTGTCAATGTAGTGTGTGTTTGGCATCAAGTAAAATCGCTTATGTTAATGAAATCTCGGAAAAATGTTTGGCCAGAAAATTCACTTCTTCCAAAGAAAGATGACAACAAAACTAAATCTCAAGACAACGATAATGACTCTGAATCAATTTTGGAGGCTGCATTTGCAATTTGCAATGAAATTGAAATTCCACAAGAATCAGTGGAAGACTTAAAAACATGGGTTTTAGATGATAACATTAATGCTGACCTCACAGACGAATACATTATCAAGGAAATCACAGAACCTGTTGACGACACAATCCAGGTGGCTTCGGAAGCAAGATTCACTGTCAACTGTGATGTAGCTGTTTCAGCTGCAAACACTTTGTTATGATGGTGTGAGGAGAGAGGACCTGACTACGAGAAAATATTAATGTTAAAACACATTCAAGATCAAGCATTGACTGACAGTTTACATAAGAAGAAACAGAAGACTATTCCAGATTACTTTCAAGCGTAAATACAATTATGTACTGTATGTATGTAAGCCTTTCATTTAAAATTTTTGTTATACTAGAATCTAAAGCCAACATTTACATTATGACAATTTCAATTTCAAGTACAGTACTCTAATAAATAATTCATGTTTTTTATATTTGTTCTTAACTCCTTTGTGATTTAAAAAAATCACTTTCGATAGACCAGACACTTTTAGTAATCCGACACCCTTTCGATCCCATACCTGTTGGATTATCAAGAGTCAAATGTAATGTGATTACCACAAGAGAAAAAGCAAGCCACTATTATGAAATAATACTAAGTATTTAATGAAAAACACTTTAATCATACGATTACCATGAGACAAATCAATTAAAATGAATTAAACCGATGATGTTGCACATGACAGAAGTACAGGTCGCAAAACACGAGAGAATTGAATGAAAAACGACTTAAATCAAATATGTCGCACATGACTAAACTATAACGCATGAACCACAACATTTATATTAATATCATATCGAAATACATTTCAAACACACATCAATACTAGTCCAACTATCCTGGTCATAAAGAAATCAAACGAGTTATATGTACAATGAAGGCAAAAAACTATTTCCTTACAAATAAATTACAGGAATAAAAAACTATGGAATCACAAAGAGCAATCACAAACCAATTACAGAACATATTTCCACGTCAATGACCGGCCCAGCAATGCTGGTGTTATAAAGAAAGCCAAAAAACAATTTCCCTAGCAATATATAATTTAAGACGGAATAAAAAACATGTCATGAATTAAACAGCACTAGTCCTACATCACAAGAACAACGAATAGAAAACACAACTGTTTATATTTAGAATAGACACGTACCTTAAAATGTTAAATGTTTTAAATATAATACACGTCCGTTCGCATGGGAGGTTGCTGCAGGAATGTGTCCACTGTAGCATTTACGGGGAATTATAAGCTGAGCAAGGTGTCGAGATGTTGAGAGCAACCAGAGGCCACGTCTACTTTGACCGATGTTTGATTATACACTGAGGTTATGGCGAAAATAACGAAGTATATTATTGAATAATATTTTCCACATCAGTTTGCTAACCCGTCCTGTATGGTAGGAATATAATTTATGACAAACAACAGAGACTCCTCGACACTGAAATAACTAACAATTATATCATATGTCACAAATAAATAAAAAATTAATTATTCCTGCTTACGAATTCTCTGGTTTATATTTCCAATGGAAGCTAATCACAATACTAGACACGTACCTTACAACGTATCGCTTATAATTTAATATGGAACGATCCAATACTTAAACACTTCCAGTTAACACAGACAAATAAATTAAATAAATATTTCTCACACAAACTTCCAAATGAAGGAAACAATTTGCATACTATTCATACACATTCTGAATTGTACCTACAACAAAGTGAAAAACATAACCTATTTCCCTACGAATCTAGTGTTAATGAATTATTATTCACGAAAAATTTAATCACCTCTCTAGTAGATTATATAACGGAATGTTTGAAATGAATTTTTAACAACAGACAAAGATGTAACATGGAATAACACAGAAAACCTTACCCCATTACAAAGATTTGAAATAAATGATTGTTATCACAATTAACATTGCAGCTTACCGAAGCTCAGATCGCGTGGAGAACATAAAACTGCAACACGTCCTCCAGATGTAGGATATCTTTAAAAAACACACATAATTTTGTCACAAAATTAATAAGTGTACGAATACTAACCGAACGACTTGAATTAAACAGTCCATGCAGTTCCTTGATAAAACTATAAAATTATTTAAATAAATTTAAGTAACGTTTAAAAAATAATAGACAGATATATACATTAAATTTATTTTGGTTTTCGGATTAAATAAATAGCAATTCCTTCTTCAGCCCTTCGAAACACTTTATAAATTCGTCGATTAAATTTTTCAGAAAAGGAATTCATTTTTTCCTATTGGTAATATTATTAACACATTAAATTTTACAAGGACTAGGAGCGAGATCTGTACCCAGCCAGATAGTTGAAGAAAGTGTCTAGCGAGCAATGTGGGTGGCTGCCCGGTTAGGTGTGTCCAAACTCCGGTGAGCAATAACAGTACGCTGCGGCGCGACAAGCCACCAGGTTACCCATCATGGGTAGTGAAATGCTACTCCCTAACAGTTGAGACCGGTGGTGTGTGGATCGAGCGAGGGTTGACGAGAAACTAAGATGTGCTCACTAAGCTACAGGACAGCGAAGCAGGTGTTTGCAAAAGACCTATACTACTCCCCTCCCTTCTACAGCCGACATCTTTGTCCGTCTTTTCAGCCCTGAAACAGTACGCCAGTGGCGATGACCTCGCTCCTTTGTCAAGGGGGAATGGGTCACCTTGCTAGGCTGTCTCGAAGCGACCAGCCTGTCTCGCCTCTGACAAGGGCATTATGCTCCATGATCCTGACCTCATCCTACCTGTAGGAAGCCTGCAGGCTTCACACAAAGTATAAAACACATGTGCTTTCTGAGTAAACACTAAATTAGCAAAATTTACACAACAAATGCAGATATAGAGTAAATGCCATTTCTAGGAGTTTCAAATATTCCATGATAATCATCTGTGTTTGTTAATACCCATTAACTACATTTTACGTATGTCTTTAAACCCCATATAGTATCAGTAAAATTATTTATTTCGCCTTGTTCAAAATCTTTACTGAGTTAAATATTAACCAAATTCACTGTTATAGGCGATATACACGCAAAATGATTTCACAGCGAGACAGTATTGCTCGTTGATATGGAATGCGGCCAGACAAAGTGATTTGCCAACTGTTACGAACACACTCGTTAAACCGAGTGAATGAAAAGTTATGTATTGTGTTCACACACAAATATTTCTGCTCACTGAAAATATATCAATAAACCAGGTATTTTTGTTTTGTTATGTTGATATGGATTTTTTTCAACATACATCTGTAAAAAGGTGACACCCATGAATAAATAAATGTTCTTCGCAAAAAAAATGTGTAAAGGTACGACCCCTTGTTCATAAAGTAATACATTATATTTTATTTTTGCACTAACATTGACTCACTCTTTCTCCAAGATATATGTTTTATAAACAAAATTCCAGATCGACAAACTGCTTGGAGGTACATAATAAATTAAATGAAACACACATTCAGATTGAAATACATTAATAACATATCCCATTTTTACAACCACCATAATATTTATTTGCATGTTCAAAAACAATCAGTCTTCTTTATATAACAGAGTTTCACAAAAGTTCTGTATTCATTAAATATACATTCAAGCATTACAGTTTACATGTTTTATAACATATTTGGTTAGGGCACAGTAAGATATTGCTCTCACATCTGGGAGGCGATGTTGAAAACATTTAGTTGATATCGAAGGGAGTTGAACTTGTTGCTCTCAAATCTGTGAGAAGTTGTTATTCACAGCGGATTCTAGATTAAGTGTTGATTCACTGGCTGTTAGACCTTCAGATTAGTTATTTTAAGCCACTATCTGTTAGTTGATTGGCTCACTCTTGACATGGCTGGAAGTTTAATTGACTCATAGATGGTATTGTGCCAGTTAACTAGCTCATTGGCATATTGCAAGTGGCAGGGCTGAATTAATTATGGTATTGAATGTAGTGTTTGCAAAAAAATTAAACAGGTATTCTATAATGCCCTACAGGGCAAGGTCGATATTACATCCGACTGAATAAAGTTCTGCAATACAAGAAGTTTACAGCTGGTGGAGGAAATTTGGCACACGAATCGTACTGGCACGAGGCAAGGCTCATAGCTCAGCAGGTCTATACACATCCTGGGTTCTGTGAAACAGAAAATTTTCAGAGTTCCAATTGTTTTAAAACCTTGCACCAAAAAAATGTGCGTTGGAGCGAATGAAGAGATTTGGGCGGCTCTCGATATCGAGGTC
Organism: Dryococelus australis; assembly: GCA_029891345.1. Lineage (NCBI taxonomy): Eukaryota > Metazoa > Arthropoda > Insecta > Phasmatodea > Phasmatidae > Dryococelus > Dryococelus australis. The sequence goes on from CM056994.1 coordinate 96,414,025, forward strand.
TTGAGAGTCGATGAGGGTGAAGAGAGGCGAGTAATGGAGCAGCACCGGAATGCAAGCCTTCTTATCGCCAATGAACTTGGATTACTTAGTGTACTTGTCACCAGTGGTGAATGCACTATATTGTGAGACATCAACATCCACGTCAGATATTAGTTGTAAAGTCCAGTCGCTCCCACGAGCACTAAATTCTTCAAGTCTGGTAGTCAGGTAAGGTTTAATTGATTCATCTTGAATTACGCCACCATCGGATGAATGCAGGACAGGGAGTGATTAGCTCTGAAAATAGAAAGTCTTCATACCGTCTTCCTCCATCGTGATGCCACCATGATGGATTTCAGGTACTTACACACTACTGTTATGCTAATCTTAATAGGCCAGGGTGATGCTGAAGTTAAATCTATCAGAGGTACTCTGCACCTCGAGAAAAATCGTTCAAAGTCCATGTCAGTTTTAACCCTGTCAATAACTATTCGCACATCAGTTAATCTACCAGTGAATATGCTAGGCAGTATCTCGTATCTGAGATTGGATGATAAACTCTTCACTGACGAAGACGAGTCGGAAAGGAAATTACTTACCAACCCTGAATAAACGTATCGACGTTTTGGAGGAAATGCAGTAGGTGGAGCAGGAAATGCTAACTGTAGAGTTGATTGTGGAACTAACTGTGGTGCTGTTTGTGGTGTTGTTTGTGGCACTGCCTTAGGATGTGGTGCTGTTTGTGGTGCTGTCTTAGGATGTGGTGCTGTTTTGGTGCTGCCTTAGGATATGGTGCAGTTTGTGGTGCTGTTTGTGGTGCTGTCTTAGGATGTAGTGCTGTTTGTGGTGCTGCCTTAGGATGTGGTGCTGTTTGTAGTGCTGTCTTAGGATGTGGTACTGTTTGTGGTGCTGCCTTAGGAGGTGGTGCTGTTTGTGGTTTTGTTTGTGGTGTTATTTATGGTGCTGTCTTAGGATGTGGTGCTGCTTTAGGCTACAGTGCAGGTTGTGGAACAGGTTGTGGAGCAAGTGAATGTGGAGAACTAGTGTTGCAAGTTTTACAACAACTCTTTAAAGCATCTCTCCGAGAAAACTGCCCCTGGCGGAAATCATACTGAAACTGCTTTCTTAAATTCCACAGGTTGTTCTTTCATATCGATGTATGCTGCGCATAGCTGCCAATTATTTACTGCAGAAGTGACATAGCAAATACATCATTGCTTCTGTACTATACCAAGTCTAGAATGAAACTGCAAGGCACACACCTTTTATAGGCAATTATGGATAATTCTAGGAAATGCAAAAATTTAGCAAAAGGTAAATTATAGGAATTGTAAATTCGAATAGATTATTCGTTTTAACACACAATACATCTGAATTATATTATGTACATTTTCAGAGATTTATGTATTACATCACTTTAAAATTACTAGTGTTTTATTTAATCATTATCCTGCATACACACCTTGATGTGCAAACACATTTAGATTTTATTGTTAAATGCATGTAACCAAAGTTTACATAACATTTCGTTGTCAGAATTAATTATATGTAAATATTACAATTCATGCATTCGTAAAGTCGGTAAAACAAAAGTATTTTCAAACCATTTTATTTTATTGCATTTTGCTCACAGAATACATTTTGTCAATACTTGGTGTTTGCAAAAAACACTTTTTTCATACTATATTTTCTATTCTCTCCTTGGCAATATTTGCAGTATTTGCATCTGTTTAATTGTTAACATTTTTGTGTAATCTGGTGTGTGTAATATTACACATTCTGGTAAATCAGGAAAAGTTTCATAAAAGAGCGAATACACTTGTTCGAAGATTGCTGGTAGACATGTATTCGGGACATATCTGGTATAGAGGACATTTTTTCAGATCTGGACATAGATTAAATCATTATATTTTTCACCCTCTAAACGACATTGGATATTTTTGAAATTAAACAGTTAATCTCAAATCTCTTCAAAATGACATATTATTCCATTAAACAAACAAGAGTAAATCACACTTGAGTTTACAGGGTTGAGAGAGACGTAAATACCAGTTGGATGGAAGAAAGGCATGTTTACAGTGGAAACATCACAAACCATATGTTTATGTAATTGTTTGAACAATGGACAATTGTGTCCTTTTGAATATCTGTTACTTTCCCATTCCACACGCTTTCTAAAATTTCACCTACATATATTTCACATTTATTTAAGTATTTCTCGCAAATATCTTCTTTATTCTCATATTCCATACACCCACTCTACCATTTTAAACCATTTGTGGTGGTTGGTAACCTATCTATTTGTTCTCTTACATTTAGGACTTATATATTTCCAGTCGAATGGTGATCAGAAGCCGAATATTGTGTGTTCTTTCATATCAGTAATAGTTAATTCTTTAATGATGAATTTTTCTGGTGATTGAAGTCGTAGCACATAACCAAACATCTCAACAGATTTGTGGTTCATCATTTACGGACTCAAGTCATTATCTTCACCAACTTATCTCTTACATTATAGCTAGCCAATCTATTGTGAATTATCGAAGCCAAAGCTTGTGTATTTTCTGGAATGGATGAATTTGTAATTACTTCAATTCGTGAATCAATTATATTATTGCTAATGGTATAGTTTTGTTTCATTACATCAAATACAAATAATGTTCCTCTATTTTTAAATGCTTAAGGTTCTAGTATCGGTGAACTGATTTTGTTATAATATGTTTCCTGAAACTTTGAGTACATATTGTAGCAAGTAAGGAATTCCTCATTACCAAAGTTTGTATTTAAATATTTAAAGGGATAAGCTTGTCTGTTTAGATATAGTTTAATATTCTTCATATTACAAATATCGAATAATGATCGATCTGCTTTTAAAGTGTTTTGGCGGTTTGTTTGAAAAAAATCATAAATTACTTCGGTTTTTCGGACAAAAACTTGATTTCACACTCCACACTACTTTTTGTGATGTTGGTAGTGTTGGAAAAGACTCCAAACTTCATGATCTTAAGGCAATGTCTAAATTCTTCCCTTTTTATATTTATATTATAAACTTCAAATGTTCTCGAGTGTTAACTTCAATAAGTGGCATCATCCATTCGACACTTTTTAATTTAAATGTTACGCCTTCTTCATTATAAGCTCTATCATATATGGTGTTTAAATGTGTATTACCAAATAGAATATTTAAATCTTGTGTAGCATTTAATATGACTGTTTATAGTCTTCAGCAAAGCCAAGTACCATACTTAATGATATAACAACTTCATATTTTCCACCTGGGTTTATTTGTAGTGAATAATCATTAGCAATACTCCACCGAGCCATACATCCTGTATAAAGATCTTTTACACTTTGCGAGAGATAGTTCTTTTTTCATGGAAGTAATTCCAATGTATTGTAATGAATCGATTTCAACACCATTGAGCAGATATGCAATTATGTTGATTAATTGAAGTATTCAGTTTCTTATTGTTTTTGTAGTTACTGGATTACTTGCATCGGCTGTCTTTTTATTTGTTCCTCTAAACCATAAACTTGAGTTCGACAGTAACATGTAAATATTGTGATTTTCTATAGAAATCCTTATTTGAGATGGAAACATCTACGGACCTGCTCGGAAAGGTTCATACACATGTATTTCCATATTGGTGACAGCATCTTCATAGCTTATTGGTTCTTCAAACTTTAAGTATGTCTTCCATTTCTATTAACTGCATATCCCAATTCTTTTAAAAACAATTTGTTGCCTTGTGTTAACTTCGCAGGTAAGTTAATTGAAGTGAGCATTTTATGCTTGTGTTTACACCTTTTTTATAGTTCCTTTCAACGAAATACGTTCCGTAGAAACTTAGTTCTTAAAAGAATCACCAATATTACGTCCATATTGACTATTATACACAATACCCATTATGATTGCAATGCACATGGAATGCAAGTGTTTATACAGTTTTTTTAAATGTAAATTAATGGTAATTTTTCTGTTTCTAAAATTAATATGTTTACCATCTTGATCGACAATTGTAACAACTATTTCATCAACACGATTTACTATTATTGCAAGATATATCAAAGTATTCTGTTTTTCAATTATTTTATATCCTGGAGCCACCGCACACATAATGTATTTGTCGGTTTTCTATTCAAATATGAACCACCACCAAAATTAACATTTATACGTCATACATTTATCAACAATGTATTAACCTGTTTTGATGGTTCATGCAATACATTAGTAGGATGCACTCTCTGTTCGTAACCTACCACAATCTATTATATTTGATAATTGTTCCATTTTGTTATTGTATCTTAAATATATGTTTTTAAAATAATTACATATTTCAACTGGAGGACGTAAATCACCGAAACTGTCGTAATACAATTATTGCTTTACATTTTAAATTAATGCAACCCAATGTGTTACTTTATTTTGTTTCGAATCAAAAATAACAAACACACATTCACAAAGGTTTGGTTTCTTTGGTAAATCATCTCTCATATACATGCCTCGGAAGTAGAGATTATCCAGTTTCTTTACAAATACAAAAATGTCTTTGTTTGTAATTGCACATTTTGGAAGGACTTTCTGCATTTTTTTCTCCACATTTGGAGATTTTTCATCCTTGCTCAACTTTATATGGTTTCAAATACATTCCTTTACCACTTGATTTAACTGCTCTACTGATTGCCAAAACTCCTCCGAGGTGCAATCGAAGAGCTTTTAATGCTGGAAAAAGGAAAGGAATTATACCCCCTTTCTTGGTTCTTCGTTTTGTCTTGCATTTTATGCTCATGCCTCTTTTCACTTTTGCTTGCATTCTTTTGACCACAACCCAAGCACCTGTTGTTGTGGATGGATTCTTCCTTATTTATACTGCTTTATCGGCTAGAATCGTATCTTCTATATGTCTTTGTTTCGAATTGTATGTTCGATCTTAAACTATGTCGTGTTCTTTACAAGCGTTATCGAAAGAGTTTATACCTTGATCGATTCGTGCCAGATATTTTGCAAGCTTAGTTCCAGGTCTGCAATAATTATATTTCAGTAAATGCAATTCAAATGGTAATTAATTAATCAATGTATTCAATACACAGCATCCATTTTGGATATGTTTAGTATGAGCCATTATTATCTACTGAACATGAACATATATATAGACCCACATTTATAATTTTTATGTTAGCATGTTACATTATGTAATACTGTGTAGAAATGAAGGTTATAAAACAGAGTGTAGGTACATCTTCTGGTAATTGTAAATACGAAAGAAAACATAATTGAACAGAAACATGGAATTATTTTACCTCCAAATATACGCTGTATACATAAGTGGTACTTCTTTATGTCGAAAATTTTTTTTTATTATGTCGGTGTTGGAACATCCAAATGGACTTAAGTTTGAAATGTATATGTGTTTTCTGAAACAATAGAAGAGAAATATCAACAATTAGCGACCATTTCGTAGTTAATTGAAGGACTACTATATTTCTCTTTTACTAATAAAGAAGATATCATGCCTCCGAATGAAGCATTACCCAATCCCGTTTTTATATTTGTCGACGTTTGGTTCGAACCACGGTGTGAAAGACAGCAATAATTTAGTTTTGGTAGACATTTAAATGTTGATTTTTTAAATCTATTACAAAGTTACGCACATATTCCAAAACCTAATTTGGGCGATAATGCAAATATGATAACTGTGTTTAAAATGGGCAATATAAATCTACATCATATTTACTAATATCATGTTTTGGTCGATATGACATTTACAAAGTTTAAAGATACGTGTTTTTACTGTTGGAAAAACAAGTACTGTTTTATGGTGTTTATACCAACACTTCCCCTATATAAAGGCAGACATAGGTCTGGATTTGACAGTTATTTACTTCGCGAGCAATAATAATGTGTATTTCAAAGTTTGGACATAGCGGTATAAAACATAATCATTATGATACCTGTTTAACCAAAAATAGTGATGGGAACTGTGATTTGAACGGGCATATATTACATAATGTGGGTATGGCTGTGAAAGATAATGATGCTGTAAATAAATGTTAAGTCGATATGCAATAGAAATTAATAACGTTAGTTGATCGGAATGATAATGTTTATGTATAAAATCCTTTGTGCATGACTAAACTGCATCATCACAAACAAACCACTGGATCAATTGAGACCATATTCATGCCATATGTTATTGAGGTGGAGAGTAAGGTTTTAGTTATGTTTTATTTCTATAGTTGGTGCTGGAGTCTAACTTCTATATTTATGGGCCGATTTTTAAGATATTTGCAGGAAATATTTGTTGATCTATTGAGACCATATTCCCACCATATGTTATTGACGGTGGCGAGTGTGGTTTCTATATATGTTCTTTTCTGATAGGTGGTGCTGGACTCTAACTTCTATATTTATGGTACGTTTTTGCTCATACTTGCAGGAAATATTTGTTGACCTAAAAAAAAAAAAGATGACAGCAATACCATGGTCAAACATCAGCCGATGTACAAATGTAATAGAGAGGAATCATTGAGAAGGCAAAATAGAACATGGAATAGGTAGAAGAATGTTCACCAGGATGAGCTAGTGTTTATAAAAACACAATTGTAATTGAAAACATTTATACCAATATTCGAAATGAGTTGCAGAGTAATGAACTTAGAGTAGAAGAACCTTTAAATTGATTAATTAAGGACTTCAAAGTTATGATAAAACAATTCTTACAACACAACTTACAGAAATGCAAGATAATCTAAGAGTTTTATTTAATGAAGAGCTTTCCGCTGTTATTACAAAACAACGTGAAACAAGAATGGAAGAAATAATACAATATTTAAGTGTTGAAATGATTAATAAAACATTGGTTTAGTTATGCAAACCGATCTGAGAAAACAAAATAATGTTTTGAGAGCAAAAACTGTAGCGAAATTAGGCGCTATTTTAAGTAAAATCGATAAGATAGAAACAGTGCAAACTATTCGATCTAGTGTACCAGTTAGTCGATCTACTGCAGCAGTTAGAGAAGCCTCGACTTAATTTTTATATAAATAGTGGAATGTTAATACAACATAATCGAAAAAAATATCAGACTGCTTTGGAATTACATAACGTTATATCTGCTGTGAAGGAGAAATATTTATGAGTCAAAAAGCCCATATGGAATGGGATGATTTAAACAAAGAAATATTAAAACCTTTTATGAGTAGAATGGATATGTTACATTCTGTGCTGAATACACCTAATGGAACACCATTGGAAATAAAATCGGAAGATTATTTAAAGAAGAAAAAGCAAAACCATTCACATTCAAAATTACATTATTTAGCTTTGAAACATTCTTGACCTATGTGCGATATAATATTTGGTGTCTATCGACATGGAAACATATGACCCTTGGGAGATTAAGTAATTAGGTTTTTAACTGAGAATAGAATTAAAATAGGTGATTACGGTACTGATGCGAGTAAAGGATTGTTTGAATCGTTGTGTTTTTTAATATTATGACGAAATGTAATATTTTAAAATAAAACAAATTCATGTTTTTTTTTAAATATACACATTTCTGATATATTTGGTAGATGGTGTAACCGAAATTTTTGCATGGAAAATTTATTTTCACGTGCATGAAATTTTGGTTTTAATTTAAATTTTGTCTCGAAGAGAAATCTACATTAAAAATATTTGAAGATTTGAATATGTACACATGTTTGTTTAACTAAGTTTTCCACCATAATAGTTAAAACCTATGAATTTTATATTGCATACATTTTATTAAAATGAATCCTAGGTTTTTGAAAACAGTGTTATTTGAATATTTAAAACATAAATTATATACAAAAGTCTTTGAATCACATTAAATTTATTTACTGAAAATATCACTTGGATTTGTCTTGTGTGAAATGATTTTTAGTTTACTGGATTTATTTTTTACATTAGATTTTTATGGGATGTTAAAATTAATATGTTTACTGGAAAATTGGGTATAATTTTGCACATTAATGAAAATTCAGATTTAAATGTTAGTGCTGAGGAACTAATTCTTCAGTGGGACCTGTTAAATTTATATTCATGAGTGTCAGGCTGGAGACTTTTTGCAATGGTTTTCACGGTGAAGACTTGAAGGTTCTTCTCCCCGGCACTGTTCAAGTTTGAGGCCCCAAGGTAGGTAGTTAGATCCACGAGCTGGACAAGACGTGCTCTGGGGAAGGGTAAGAGGAAGTGAGGGGGTGCTTAGCTGTGTATTCCAACCATTCCGCTCTCCTGCGGTTCAAAGATTCATTTTAGTTTCTGTTCACCTCTTGTTCTGAACACATGGATATGTACCCACAGTATTCGTAAAAAAAATACAGTGCAAAGTATTGTCATAACTTTTTGGTTTTCACATAGTTATCCTTCGTAAAATTCAATGCAATGATAATAATTACTTTTTTATGAGTGTTAAGAATAATAATCATATCAGAAAAAAATGAATTTCTTTTCTGAAAATTAAATCGACGATTTTAAAAAAGTGTTTCATTTACAATGCGGGACTAGGTAGATTTTCAATGGCTTTTTTGTTTTAAAAAGTGCGATTGTATGCTATTTATTTAATCTGATAACCTAAAGAAATTTAACTTATTCTTCCATCTATTATTTTTTTAATGTGACCTTATATTGGTTTTAAATACCTGTATAGTATTTCAATGAACTGCGAGAACTGTTTAATTCAAGTCGTTCGGTTAGTATTCGTATATTTATTAATTTTGTGACAAAATTATATGCGTTTTTTTTAAATATATCCTACACCTGGACAAATTTTGTGGTTTTACATTCTCCATGCAATCTGAGCCTCGGTAAGCTTCAACGAAAGTTGTGTTAAAATCATTTATTTTAAAGATTAGAAACAGGGTAAGTTATTCTGTGTGATTCCATGTTACACTTTAGTCAGTTATTCAAATTTCATTTCAAATATTCCGATGTAGATCTGAGGTAGAGGTGATTAATTTTTTAGTGAATAATAATTCATTGAAACTAGATTCGTAGGGAAATAGGATATGTTTTTTACTTTCTTGTAGGTATAATTCAGAATGTGTATGTTTAGTGTGCAAATTGTTTCCTTCATTTGGAAGTCTGCGTGGGAAATCTTTATGTAATTTATTTGTCCATATTAACTGGAAGTGTTTAAGTGGTAGAGAATGCCATATTAAATTATAAGTGATAAGTTGTAAGATACGTGTCTAATATCGTTATTAGCTTCCATTGGAAATATAGGTAAATCGATGAATTTGTAAGCAGTGATAATTAATTTTTTATTGATTTATGACGTGTTCTATATGACATAATTTTTAGTTATTTCAATGTCGAGGAGTCTCTGTTGTTTATCATAAATTATATTCCTATCATACAGGACTGGTTAGTAAACTGTTGTGGAGAATTTAATTGAATAAAATATTTCGTTATTTCTGCCATAACCTCAGTGTATAATCAAATGTAGGTCAAAGCAGATGGTGCCTCTGTTTGCTCCCAACACCTTGCTCAGCTTATAATTCGCTGTAAGTGCTACACTGGACACACTCCTGCAGCAACCTCCCAAGCAGATGGACATGTATTATATTAAAAACTTTTAATAATGAAAGGTACATATCTATTCTAAATATAAACAGTTGCGTTTTGAATTCGTCGTTCTTGTGTTGTAGGACTAGTGCAGTTTAATTCAAGTCGTGTAATTTATTCTTTCTTAAATTATACATTTGCTAGGGTATCGTTTTTTGGCTTTCTATATAACACCAGCATAGCTGGGTCGGTCATTGACGTGGAAATAGGTTCTGTAATTTGTTTGTTATTTCTCTTTGTGATTCCTTAGTATTTGATTCGTGTAATTTATTTGCAGGGGAATAGTGTTTTGCCTTCGTTATACATATAACTTGTTGCTTGATTTCTTTGTCTCACCAGGATAGCTGGCCTGGTATTGAGGTGTGTTTGAAATATATTTTGTTAGAATATTAATATAAATTTTGTGGTCCATTCATTATAGTTTTGTTGTGTGAGACACATTCGGTTTAAGTTGTTTTTCATTAATTTCTCTCTTGTTTGAGACTTGTACTTCTGTCATGTGCATCATCATTGTTTTAATTAATTTTAATTGATTTGTCTCATGGTAATCACATTATTAAAGTGTTTTTCATTAAATACTTAGTATTATTTCATAATTGTGGCATGCTTTTTCTCTCATGTTATCACATTATTAAAATAACGTTTTTGGATTTATTTCATTTTCTTTGCTTCAATATTCATTTCTGCCATTTCGCATATTTAATCAGTTGTGAGTACTCAGTCACCTGCCAGAGGCTGGCCGAAGCAGACATGTCTTGTGATGCTCTCATTAGTCACAGATGTTCCACAGGCCCCCTGTGCCTCAGACATCTGTCAGACGGTAAACCAACTCCTCAATAGTAAAAAAATAATATTATTGTGCAATACCTATATACACCCCTTCCCCCAACATATCACACATCAGTACAACACCAGAGTTTCAAGGGTGAGGACTGCCATGCTGCTCCCACCCAAAATAAATAAATAAAGAAAGACCCTTAGCACACTATTACACAAAACTATACAGTTATTAATTCACACAAAATGATTATTTTGATCAATACAATTAAATTAATTGGATAAATCAATCGAATTCTAGTAGATTATCAATTTGCGGATTAAAAAGATCGGATTAAGAATTATTCCAATCAATCAATTTGCTATCATATTAATAATCCGATTAATCGAAAGTGAAGTAGGATGCCTCCGTTCCTACTACTCTAGTGCTTAGTATAGCTATCGGTATGGATTTCTGTAAAAATTTAAATGCCAATTTGAAAAATATATATGAGAACTTCGTTGAAATTATTTTTCATGTGAAAATTAATCTGTGATCAAAGGAAGGAAAATGTGAATGGTAATATTTAAAAACTGTAATAATTATTGTGAGAAATTTGCAGTGTAAGTAAGATGATAATAATAATAATAATAATAATAATAATAATAAGTTGTTTCTTCCTAGTTGTATATGATTTGAAAATGTATGTAGGCCCTACAGATATTTGCATGACATCAGTAAAATCTGAAATGTTATGCACCCTCACTAGAAAAAAACTTTGGAAGTAGATTGGGCGTGAGAGATTGTATCTGTTTGAAAATGAAGCATGTCGATGATGGTGCAAAATCGAGTACTGAACATATATCTATATTGGTAACTTATTCTATTATCATATCATTATATGAAAAAATAATATTACTGTTTTTATTACAAATATTTTAGTTATAACTGATGTTGAGTATAAATAAAATGTTTGAAAGGTGTACAACGACTTCCAGACTTCTTTTATATAATGGATCTGGTATGCAATCTACAAGAAGCAATAATTTCGAATATTCCTATAAATGTTATATTGTTATGCTTGTGTTATATTGTTTTGATGGTATGGTTGACATATTTTTGAAAGTAGTGTGTCTGGTGTTATATTGTTAGTATTATTGTTCGAAATGGTCTCATAATGTGGTTGCGAGTGATTTTTTTATATGATTTATTTAAATGAGTTGTAAGACAAGATATTGTGAAAAAGCAGGAAAACGGAAGGGGAATAAAAGGTGGAATTCTTACGGGGAAGGGGGGGGGGGGATGAAAGAAAAAGAAGAATGGCAAAGGAAGAAAAATGGGATAAAGGGCGTGGGGTAAATGGAAAGAAAGGAATGTTGGTGATTTGGGGAATTAATCATTCTTTACTTATTTAATCTTGTTACTTAATAATCTTTCTATCAATTTCAATCGCTTGATCTCATTCAAATGGTACATTCATAGTTCATGCTTTTAACAACTCGTTCAAAAACTAAAATAAAATGCCTGAAACAGCATCTTAAATCTCGACGACTCATAGTGGAGGGAGATGTAAACTACTAAACCCCTAAACTCTCTTTCTGTAGGGGTAAACTTCTTAAGTTGAGGCACTTTCCCTCAACTTCGCAATTACTTGTACACTACAGCTCCTCATCAGATGCACCTTATCGTCTACTCAATACTGCATTAAAATTAAAGATCACCATCCTTCGTCTCTTCCCTAACCATCTCAGAAAATGTCTGCATTATCCTCTGTTCCAATTACTGGCCTGTATCAAATTCTGCTGGGGGCGTTCCACCACAAGGCATTTGTACATCAGGGGTGGCCTTGAAATCCAAAAGTTTAAGACTTTGCTTCCTTTTTATTAAAATGGTAGAGCTTAAAATCACTGTACTGCCTGTAAGAGTTAGTGACGCGATCTTAGACAGGTAAACACACTGACTGGACATGAAAAATAAATAAGTTCATTGAATAAATTTTTCCAACTTAACCAGATTCTTAAAAAGGGAGAGCGGATTAAACTGTTTAGAAATTAAAGACGAGGGTTCTCAAAAATGTAAAATTTAATTTAAACAACCAATAAATACAATTTGTACAAATATATAAATATATATAATGTCAGACTGAATGATCTGTTCATATCGTCTGTTAGTATTGCTACTTGTAATGATTGGTTGAAAATATTTGATATATAACATTCAATAATTGTCCTTTTAAATTTTATAATTATTAAAATAAATTTAAATTGAAATCTAGAAAAACTATTTTTAAAATTATTTAATTTATCAACTCCTTAATTCCCTATTGTAGCCACATTGAGGAGACAGCCAGCCACACTATGGAGCAAGCACTTTTTTCATAAATTTTTGGAAAAATAGGAGTGTTGATGGCGGGGGGGGGGGGGGGGGGAGAAATTTTGGGGACACTTTACGAATGCTGAACGGATCATTTTGAGGGAAAACCGGGGGAAAGAACACCCAACATGGCATTGAGTCCTGGATGTGGTGCATACCAAGATGGCGGATGGCTCCGACCAACATGGCCGCCGCCCACGCCTGTGATGTCATGACATACGATGATGACTCCGACATGCCAGATGCCATGTCCCATAGATAAAGAGCGGTATATATGGATATATCCCACACATTAATTATTGACAGTGCTTGCAGCGCTCCTGGTGGATGTACATAGAAGTAAATTCAAAATGGCGACGGTGGCGGGTTATTTGAAACTGATTTCAAATTTTTTTTGAATAAAACTTCTACAAAATTAAGAATATTTTTTGCACACAACTAGGTGTATTTATATGTGTATATATATATATATATGTATGTATATGTATATGTGTATATACATATATGTATGTATATATACACATATGTACCTATATACATGTATATATATAAGTAGTGAGATATAGTTCCTTCGAAGGCAGGGCTATGGCTTGTGGCTCGTGGCTCTGACCTTGGATGACGTCACGCCAAGGTCACATGGGCACCAAGTTGGATTCTGGACTTCCTGCTCTGTCATGCCGGTCACGCATCTTCCATATTGAATTATACCATGTTGCTAGCCAGCACACCACCATATTTTAAGCTAGTATGGCACCATCTTGGACCACCATCTTAAACCATCCTATTGGTAACCAGTAAGTAACTCCTTCATGTGCTTGCATTCTGAGGGTTTTCTCCGAGTCTTCCACTTTTTCTCTTTCATATTCTTTCTATTTATTCCTTTCCTTGTCTTCTTCTTTCCTTTCTCTTCCTTTTCTCTTCCTCTCCGAGGGTCTTCTCCGAGTGCTCCTATTTTTTCTGTTTTGCAGTCTTTCGTTCTCTTTCTTTCCCTATTTCCTTTATCTCTCTTTCTCCTTCTTTGCTTACATCCGCTGTTGCTGGAGGCCGCCATCGTTGTTGCTGGAGGACCTCATATTTGATAATGAAGGCCGCCATCATTTTTAGAATTTACATGGGGGCTGCCATCTTGGTTTTTGTTTGACATTTATTTCTGTCCATAAGTTCTGGCTTTGGTCACTAGGGGCGCTGCCATATTGGTTCTGGCATTGACCGCTAGGAGCACTGGTGTCACACTCTCATTCGATTAGTTGATCGGTCGCCATATTGGTTGTAGAATACGGCCGTTAGGAGCGCTGCTTTTTTTAGAACTCAAAATATCATCATGGAATAGTGCAGGATCAGACCGTTGGACCTTGGGTCGCCAGACTTACGCCTTACACCACTCGGCTATGCTTATAAGTAGTATATATCTTGTCGACGATTTAAGATATTACATTTTTATTTTTTATTATATAACTTTAAATGTATTTCATTTATATATCAATAGATTTTTTAAGTTTACATACAAATCAATAATTTTTATTATATAAGTTTTATTTATTATATAGTTTTGTTAAGTATCTTAAATTTATTTTAAGTATTTTTAATCAATAATTTTTAATTATGTTATTGCAAATTTTTTATTTTTTTATTATTTTGATTTTACTTATGTAACATTTTTATTTAGCTCTAAATTGTAATAAAAAATAAATACATAAAAAATTATACATCATTTTTAATTCTATTTTTATTATTATTTTGATTTAACTTACATCTATATTATTTAAGATTTAACTTATATACTTTTTAAAAGCAATATTAAGTATTTATTATTAAACTTTATTTTGTATCGAGTGAGGAGTCTACGGATTCGTGTTTGTCAGGCAAATAAGAATATGTCATCAGAATATATGATTACGTGACTATCACAGGCCCTATTTTGGATTTTTTATAAGTATAAATAAATCGGTTTTAGTAAAATATATGCCAAGTGTTTTATACAATAAACTTTGGTTATTCACTTCTTTCGAATATTATTTACATAATTTTTTATTTTTATTTTCCAGACTTAAGCATATAAATTTCACCCCATCCCATAAACAGTTCAGTATCCCCTCAACCTAACCTTACTTCACCTTATCTAACTTTACTAGCCTTAGATAATTTAACACAATCATCTTGTGACCCTGAAAATATATTTTTAATTCTCTCGACATTCAGCCGTCATACACTAGTCATCGCCAGACCCCTCTTCACAACCTCACCATCCACACTACTTAACAGCCATATCGAATTGTACTAAGTACCAAAAGAGATATAATACATTTCCCCATTACATTAGCTTACCACATTCATGCTATTAACTATACGGTCCATTTCCACCACCACACCTCAGAATTACTGACCAATAATAACATTCAACAATATTGACTACCATTTAATCCTCATCTAACTTTGCCAATTACACACATAAACAAGACATTCATTTGCCGAACAAATCAAATATCCCAACCATGCTAGCATAAGATCAATGCTATTAATTTCGGCATCTACGACATCCAAATCATCTTAATTCATATCAAACCATTCCGCTCAACCTAACCGACCATACCAGCTAAGCATTCTGCCTATTTCGTACTAACTACACAGAAAACGAATCATACAATTAAACCACTCTCCCCATACCATCTAAGGTATACTTTTTTTCATACTGCCAAAATAACCGAACATGTGATCAGGCCATACCAATCAGCCACACATAAAACTAGCTGTACAACCAAGTCATTAATTGCATGTGTTCCACCCCATGTCAGGACTCCGAATATACTTCATTTCTATCGCCATCCGCTTAACCTAACCACAAGTCCTAGAAAAATTTCAATTTAGTCACTTCAACATTTTGTATTATACACTCCACATACTTGTGTAGGACATAGAAAGCATTTTCATATTTTGTAGAACACGGAATATTTTTAACTTAGTAATTCCCTGTCTACCTCATGTTAGGGCATATGAAAGACATGTTAACCTAACCTAACATATACTAGGCACCACACTTAGCACTGCAGGCACCACATTTAGTATTGCAGGTACCACACATAGCACTGGAGGCACCACATTTAGCATTGCAGGCACCGCACTCAGTACTGGAGGCACCACATTTAGAGTCATTTTGAGTCAAAGAGTCAAAAGGTCAAGAGTCAAGGGCCAAGAGTCAAATAATCAGTCTTGTGAGTGGCCGGTCTGGCAGTAGTCAGCTTTATGAGTTTAAGCTGAGCGAAATATATTTTCACATTAAAAAGAACCTTATTCACTGGCACAGCAATGATGATTAGTTAGCAGCTATCGTTGGTCATTTTATAACGAGTACTATAGCCCTCCTACGACATACACTAGCATAAATTTGATTTAAACTGAATTAATAAGTGTTTCAGAGAAAATAGTTCTACATATTACTATGAATTTATATACAATTTCTATTCACATATACATACATTCAACAGATAGATCACCACATTTTTTGCAGAATATGCGCTCTACCAACCAACACCGGCGTAAATTTACTCGTACCTCTACTAAAAGTCAAGTACACCACAGCCCGCAGTTCAGACATCTTGAACAAACCATTGCTAAATTTAAACTCACAATGCCCCCTTCATTTCAACCGAGGACCAGTAGACCTTGTAAATGTCAAGAACAGGTCTGTACCTGCACGGCAACTGGAGTCTGTCTAATAAATAACCTTAACTGAGTTTGGACGCTTCAAAGGCCCTCCCCAGAACCAGAAGCAACGAATTCAAGCAATTTCCTAAAAACCCGATCTTAATGGCGAGAAACTATGTCCGCTAAAACTAAACAGAAATAAAATTAAAACATTAAGTCTCTCTCGAAATAATAAACGAAAGAAATAATTATGTTTTAAAGTAAATGAAAATAATTATACAATCATGCAAATAATCAAAACTATGTTGAAATTAACATTTTTATATCATAGCCTCTTCTCTCAGAATTTATATCAGTATGTATAAAATAACAGAAATTAAAGTAAACTTTGGTTTGCTGGTTTACAAATAAAAATATTACTTGTTTTTAGTAAAAGGACTCTTCGTACTGGGCGCTCTCTCATGTCGTCATGCATTTTGAACATAGGAGATAACCCGATCGCAGAATCGGCACTGGAGATAACCAGTTAGCGATAATATGGGTCGAGGCTCCTTGTTAGTTTCGGGTCTCCAACACAGGTCCTTACGCCGTACCACGCCTTTGGAGATGGCTTAAATCCTTATATCAGGTGCACATGAATACTAAGCAGTGAAAAATTAATATATGCATATTATTAAAAATGTTTCCGAAACTTGGGACTTTAATAGAATTGCTATCCTCTTATATTACCCTGAATCCTCTATCCGATGCCTAAAACTTTCATTCCCCGTTTATTATACATTCTTAAAGCGGTCTCCGAAACACTGAGTAAAATTGCGAAATTGTAAGTCCAACAGAGAAAAAAATATTTTAAAAATAGTTTTACGGTCTCGAACACAGGTCCCTACGCCATACCAAGGCGGTAGATATTGCTTAGGCATTTATAACGAGTGTGCGCAATCAGCCAGAAGTTCGCACATGAACCTTGCTCATAAGCTTTGAAAACTAACGTCATTAATCGAATAGCAAAATACTTATATTACTCTGATCTCCGTATACGATAGTTGACACCGTCGTTTCGCCTTTATTATAAGTTCCTTATGCAGTCTCCGAAACAATGGGAAGAATTGTCGCATTTTTATAAGTCCGATAAAAAAATAAATACTTTTTAATATTTTTCCGGTCTTGAACTCTGGGAGTTACATAGTACCTCGCCTTTGGCGACTGCTAAATCTTTTTATGAGGCACACATGAATACTGCGAAAAATTACCGTATTTTTTCTGTCCGATAGAAAAAACTAATATATCTATGATTTCAGGACTTGAACCCACAGTCCCACGGCATGTCTTACTGATAGGTATTGCATAAACCTTTATATCAGGCACGTTTATGGACGTAAACAGACAGAAAATCGCATACCAAGTTCGTTAAAAATGATCCCAAACTTGGGTCGGTATTCGAACTAGAGTCTCTAAATCTTGTTTATTCTTTGTCTAACAGCCTGTTTTATACACCACACAATTATTCAGAATTTTACTCCAGCGATTTTTAAATAAAGTATTAGTTAGGGCATACTGGAAATCAAGTAGAATTGTTTCTCAATTATTATCAAAATAATATAATTTTCCCTGAAATAATATTTTTAAAGAAATTATTACGTACAGGCTCGAAGTAAGTAGTTATGTGGGCTTAACATCTTGTTGACAGAGAGGTTATTCGAGACCGTGCAAGTTGTACAGATGGGAAGAAACAGTCTTTAGTGACGAACCATCCCAGCATTCGCCTGGAGTGATCTCGGGAAACCACGGAAAACAGAAATCAGAATAGCCGGACCGGGAATCGAACCCGGTTCCTCCCGAATACGAGTCCAGTTAAGTTAACCTCGCAAACAGTGCTTAACATCGAGCTGTGAGACTGTGGCTGTGCGTCGTGGCATGCGAAAAATTGTCCAGGTATGAGATCACAACAGTGACGTCACCGCCGGCCTCGCGGGCAGGCGACGGCTGGCTTGGCGTGCGTGGGACGACACGGAGGCGTCTCCATTTTGCCGACCCAGCTGGCATGCAGCGCGAGAGTGCCAGCAGGGAGGTACACGTGTGAAATTTCACTGCAGGACTTCTCTGACGTGCTGCGTGCTTGGGAGAGGCGTAGAATACGTAACAGCACCAGATGACATCATGACTATATTCAAGAATTACGCCATTGCAGCATCTGGACTTTCGTATTGATGTGAGGACATTATTACACAGTTAACACGATCAGCTTTGCATTTTACACAAGATAATATGATGACTACAAACCAATATTTGTCTTACACTTCCACTTCCATTACTACTCCAAGAATAATGCATTCAGCAACTACCTAACAATAGAAGAAGGCGTTAGTTATTCTTTGTATCTTGTCCAAAATGAGTTGGGTCTCCATCCTGTCGATGCCAATTCACATCATGTAATTCCACTTCTGCATGCTCAGCAGTTCTGTGCTTGCACCGGGCTAACGCGAACAATTATTTTTCTTGAAATAAAGACATTAATTTTGCTACTAGGATACTTATAACGACATTGATTTCATTCAATACAAATACCATTGTAAAATTAATCAAGCGAACACCACAGCAGACTGTATAACACATTTCGTATAAAAGGATACTTAATATTTGATTTGTTATTCCGCCAACTTACGTCCAACTAATAACGAACGTCAAAAAGAACAGTTTGTGTAATGTTTGGTGTGGGCCAACAGCATTGGCGGTTCCGTAGTGATCGATGAAGCAGATCCACTTATAGATTGTCATGAATGTTTGTAAATATACAGATATCAACATACCGATTCATGCATTAATGGTCTCTCGATCAGCCTCTGTGCGTAAAATGGGGCAGCGGTAATACAGTGGTCAAACTACTCGCCTTCCATCTAGGCGAACCAGATTCGATTTCCGGCAGGATCATTGCCGGGTTTTCGCATGTGGGAATCGTGTCGGACGAAGCCACTGGTCGGAGGTTTTTCTTGTCTCCCCAGCCTTGCATTCTAGCACTGCTCCAATCTCACCTCATTTCACCCTCATCGCCTCTCAAGGCCTCGTTAACTTACACATTACACTTACACATTAATTATAAACAGTTAATATTAAAAATATATGATCTGAAGAAAATACCAGCGCATCCCGCCGAACCTGTCAACTATAGCTCTGTGAATCATCGGTTACAGAAACTCGTTGGCCCATTTCGTAAGGACTTCCACTACACTAAACAAAGAAAATCGTTACGAAAGGAATCTCTGCCCATCTCAGCCGGAGTGAAATACAATTTTTTAAATATGTTTTGTGTAAGCTTAAAAAAAACGTTAAATTTTTGTTAAGCGGGAAAGTTTCGGAGGTATAGTATTGCATACATTTTTATTATTTAACATGTAAATCTTATTTGTCCGTGAATATTATGTGTGCAGAAATCCTGCTAAAATTATACTTCCAGGATATTCCGTCGCTTCATGCAAACAAAGCTTACATTATTATTAGAAGTTTTAACTTGCTCAAAACAGCTCCAGACACTGTCATGAAGTAATTCTTGAATTTAGTCATGATGTCACCTGGTGCTGTCACGTACGCTATGCCTCTCCCCCCACACACACACGCACACACACACACAGCGTATTAAGGACGCCCTGAAGTGAAATTTCACACGTGTACCTCCCTCCTGGCACGCTTGCGTTGCGAGCCAGCTGGGTCGGCAAAACGAGACACCTCCGGGTCGTCTCACCCATGCTACGCCATCCTTCGCTTGCCCGCGAGTATTGCAGCGACGTCACTGTTGTGATCTCATAGCTGGACAATTTTTCGCATCCCACGACGCACAACCACAGTCTCATAGCTTGATGCTAAGGACTGTTTGCGATGTGGCGCAGTGGAAACTTTGATAATAATTGAGAACGAACTCTACACTTGCTTTCCAGTGTAACCTAACTGATACTTTATTGAAAAATCGCTGGAATAAAATTAGGAATAATTGTATGGTGTATGAATCAGGCTGTTAGACAAAGAATAAACAACATTTAGAGACCCCAGTTCGAATACAGGCCCGAATTTGGGCATAATAAAGGCGAAACGACGTTGTTAATTATCGGATGTGGGATCAGGGTAATATAGTGTTTTGCTATTCGATTAATGTCGTGAGTTTTCGAAGCTTATAAGCGAGATTAATGTGTGTACTTCTGCCTGATTGTGTACACTCATTATAAATGCCTAAGCAATATATACCGGCTAAGCATTGCGTAGGGATCTGGGTTCGAGACCCTGAAACTATTTAAAAAATATTTTTTTCACTGTTGGACTTACAATTTCGCAATTTTGCTCAATGTTCCGGAGACCGCTTTAGGAATTTATAATAAACGGGGAATGAAAGTATTAGGCATCGGATAGAGGATTCAGGGTACTATAAGAGGATCGCAATTCGATTAAAGACCAGAGTTTCGGAAACATGTTTAGTAATGTTCGTACAATAATTTCTCACTGTTTAGTATTCATGTGTACCTGACATAATGATTTAAGCAATCTCCAAAGGTGAAGTATGGCGTAATGATATGTGCTGGAGACCTGAAACTAACAAGGAGCCTCGACCCGCATTTTCGCTAACTGGTTGTCTCCAGTGCCAATTCTGCGATCGTGTCATCGCCTGTATTTAAAATACTCTGTGACTTGAGAGAACATCCTGTACGAAGAGTCCTTTTATTAAAAACATGTAATATTTTGATATGTAAACCAGCAAAACTAAAGTTTATTTTTATTTTTGGTTTATTATACATACTGATGTGAATACTGAGATAAGATGCTATGATCTAAATATGTTAATTTCAACATATTATTGTTTATTTACATCATTGTATAATTATTGCCTTTTACATTAAAACATAATTATTTCTTATATTTGTTATATCGAGAGAGACTTATAATTTTAATTTTATTCCCATTTCGTTTTACTGGAAGTTGTTTCTCGCCAGTAAGATTAGGTTTTTATGAATTTGCCGGAAGTCTTTGCTTCTGGGGAGGGCTTTTGAAGCGTCGAAACTCAGTTAAGTTTAATTACTAGATAGACTCCAGTTACTAGGTAGGTACAGACTTGCTCTTGACATTTACAAGGTGAGCTGGTACTCGGATAAAATGAAGGGGGCGTTGTGACGTGACGGAACAGACTTGCTCTTGACATTTGCAAGTCAACTGGTCCTCGGTTAAAAATGAAGGGGGCATTGCGAGTTTAAATTTAGCAATGGTTTGCTCAAGATGTCTGAACTGTGGGCTGTGGTGTACTTGACTTTTAGTATGAGGAACGAGTAAATTTACGCCGGTGTTGGTTGGTAAAGCGCATATTCTGCAAAACATGTGGTCATCTATCTATTGAATATATGTATATATGAATAAAAAATTATATAAATTCAAAATATTATGTGTAACTGCTTCTTTGAAACACTTATTAATTCATTTTAAATCAAATTTATGCTAGTGTATGTCGTAGGAGGGCTATAGTACTCGTTTTAAAATGACCAACGATAGCTGCTAACTAATCATCATTGCTCTGCCAGTGAATAAGGTTTTTTTTAATGTGAAAATATATTTCGCTCAGCTTAAACTCATAAAGCTGACTACTGCCAGACCGGCCACTCACAAGACTGATTATTTGACTCTTGGCCCTTGACTCTTGACCTTTTGACTCTTTGACTCAAAATGACTCTAAATGTGGTGCCTCCAGTACTGAGTGCGGTGCCTGCAATGCTAAATGTGGTGCCTCCAGTGCTATGTGTGGTACCTGCAATACTAAATGTGGTGCCTGCAGTGCTAAGTGTGGTGCCTAGTATATGTTAGGTTAGGTTAACATGTCTTTCATATGCCCTAACATGGGGTAGACAGGGAATTACTAAGTTAAAAATATTCCGTGTTCTACAAAATATGAAAATGCTTTCTATGTCCTACACAAGTATGTGGAGTGTATAATACAAAATGTTGAAGTGACTAAATTGAAATTTTACTTATACTTGTGGTTAAGTTAAAAGGATGGTGACAGAAATTAAATATATTTAGTGTCCTGACATGGGGTAGAACGCACACAAGTATGACTTCGTTGTACAGTTAGTTTCTTGTATGGCTGATTGGCATGACCTGATGACATGTTCGGTTATTTTAGCAGTATTAAAAAAAAGTGTACCTTAGATGTTGTGGGAAGAATGGTTTAATTATATGATTCGTTTTTTGTGTAGTTAGTATGAGAGGGGCAGAATGTTTAGCTGCTATGGTCGGTTAGGTTGAGTGGAATGGTTTCGATGGGAATGAAGACGATATGGTTGTCGCAGATGGCAGCTAGAATGGCTTGTTTATATGTGTAACTGGCAAAGTTATATGGTGCTGAAATGGTAGTTAATATAGTTGAATGTTATTATTGATCAGTAGTTGTGAGGTATGGTGGTGGATATGGATCGTATTGTTAATAGCACGAATGGGCAAGCTAATGTAATGGGGAAATTTATTATATCTCTTTTGGTACTCAGTACAATTCAATATGGCTGTTAAGTAGGGTGGAAGGAGAGGAGGTGTAGAGTGTGACGGTTGAATGTCGAGAGAATTAAAAAATATATAATCAAAGTTCTTACAAGACGATTGGGTTAAATTATCTTAGGTTAGGTAAAGTTAGGTTATGTGAAGTAAGGCTAGGTTGAGTGGATACTGAACTGTTTATGGGATGGCGTGAAATTTACAAGCATTACATTACATAGGAGTAGGAAATATAGGTTTTTCTAAGTTCAACATATAATTCCTTACATGTTTAAGTCTGGAATATAAAAAAAAATGTTATATGTAAATAATAATCGAAAGAGTGTGAATAATCAAAGTTCATTGCATCAAACACTTGGCATATATTTTACTAAACCAGTTTTTATTTATACTTATAAAAAAACCCAAATATTTCCTGTCACAGTCATGTAATCATACATTCTGTTGACATATTCTTATCTGCCTGACAAATACGAATCCGTAGACTCACTCGATACACATTAAAGTTTAATAAAAAATGCTTAAAAATACATTAAAAAAGTATATACGCTAAATCTTAAATTATATAAATAAGTCAAATCAAAATAATAAAAAAATAGACTTAAATTATACAATAATAAATAAATACTTAAAAAAATTTAATGAGTTAAACATAAACAAAAATTATATATTAGTTAAACCAACACAAAAAAATATTAATAATATAATAAAAATTATTGATTAAAAATACTAAAAATAAATTTAAGATACTTAAAAAAATTTATAACAAAACATTATTTAATTGTATATAAAATAAAAAAAATTATTGATATGCAAATGAAATACATTAAAAATTATATAATAAAAAATATAGACGTAATGTCTTAAACGAGAGGAAATATATTGTTTAATAGTCGAAACGCTATATACTAATTATAAACACTTATCCCAGCCCATGTCGCGATAGCCGAGTTTTCTAAGGCGTAAGTTTGGCGATTTAAGGATACCACACTATTCCAGATGCGCCCATAACTACCAATTCCAGAACCAATATGGCGGCCGACCATATTATCGAACGAGAGCGAATCCAGCGCTTCTAGCTGTCACTGCCAGAACCAATATGGTGGCGACCCCTAGTGGCCAAAGCTAGAACTAATGGAGGAAACAAACGATAAACGAAAATGGCGGCCTCCAGTAACAGCCGATGTAAACGAAGTGCGTTTGGATGGCGAGGTAAAAGGTCAAGTTAATTTTCTGGTGAGAAGTATGTTACCCGTCAAGGTGCCAGGCGGCGCCGATGTTGTTGAAGCTGGAGACTCAGGGTGCTGCGGGTCATATGCCCGGACGTTGATTTTCCTTCACATGATTGAAGCCCCTTGTACTTCTTATTGCGTTCCCTAAACAGTAGGTCTATTAAAGGCTGACCTACACACCTCAAGTTATTATTACTGAGAGATTTCACTGACCACATGACTGGATCGAAAAAGGTATCAATTTATGTGGTGGGTTGTAAGGGCTTCATGCCATGAAACGCCCGAAGGGGCTGCACTGAAATAATGAGCGCCGTTAACGAAGACACGTTTTTTCATGGAAGAATACACTAATTCTCCTCTGTGGGAGACACCTACATTGCTTACCGGTCTTGGCCCGCCGGTAGGGATACAGAGACAAATGCACAAAACCGACATAGGTAATTAAATGTAAACGTTAAGCTTCTCCAGGCGATATAAGCACTGGGGAAGGAGGGCCGGTGTCTCCGGTGGCTCTAAAACGAAAACGGTTCTGATATTTTAAAAGAAAACTCTTGATACTCTACATGACTGGTTGCTAAGCTTGATGTACACCGGAGTGCGCGACGAAGCGACCGTGCCCTTTTGAGACTCGGATAGCTACTGAATCCCTCCGCGGGCCGTGGGCTGCTGGTTTGGCGGGCAGCGGGACACACAGAGAACTATGTTCTGCACACAACATGCTTAACACTTAAAATTTCATAAAACTCTTGCAAACGAACACTTCAGAATAATACCTCGCACCGTGAACACAAAAATACAAAACCCTTGCAATAAAAGTGAAGTGAAATGAAAAGTGGGTGAACACATTGAATGAATACTACCTTTTGCATGAAAACAATTAACAATGCAATTAATGATAGTTTTCTTTGATAGTTCTCATGCTAAGTGAGTCCTTGCAATTTGCTCTTAAGTCCTTTTGGAACTCACTTGCACTTTATTTGCACTTGTTGCACACAAATACACTCATGGGATGTGTTTAACCTGCATCTGAAGTTTGTTGGTAGAATTTAGTTGATACACTAATCTATATACTGAATGTATATATGTGTGTATAATATATATATATATATATATTTAATATATATATATATATATATATATATATATATATATATATTATATCACACACATGATATATTATATAATATATAATTATATATATATATATTATTAATATATATATATACACAACACATATATATATACAACACACACACACTAGGGGACCCAGCCCGTGACCTTTTTTTTTTTGTATTGTCACGGGGCTAGAACATTTACCACATTAAAAAAATTGGGTCTCATACTAAGACTGAAAAAATTATTGCATAGATATATGTAGGTAATAATGAAAGTTTGTTGGTAGAATTTAGTTGATACACTAATCTATATACTGAATGTATATATGTGTGTGTGTATATATATATATATACACACACACATATATATATATATATACATACACACACACACTAGGGGACCCAGCCCGTGACCTTTTTTTTTTTGTATTGTCACGGGGCTAGAACATTTACCACATTAAAAAAATTGGGTCTCATACTAAGACTGAAAAAATTATTGCATAGATATATGTAGGTAATAATGAAATGATGTAAAATTAACTCAACACTGAAGCGACTGCAGTCCCATTTAATATTTCTCTATCCACTGAGCCACTGCGGCTCCACTTGGAATCGCTCTATCCACTGAGCCACTGTGGCCCCACATAATTCTACATTGAAGCGGGACATTTAAAGTAAACAAAAATGATATTCCATTACCTTCATATCTCTAATACAAAACTTTTCATACGGAAAACGTAATTAAAAAAACGAATTAAAAAACGAGTTTTTAGGGTAAAGGCAATGATTGCGTAATCTGATATTGCTGAAATTCGAACTTGACCTGTATTTTACCCTGAGGATTCGCTCTGCAAAATTTGAAGAGCTTCTGTTGAGTTTCAAGGAACTTAGAGGTATTAAAGACGGACGGACAGACAGGGAGACAGATATCGTCTACTTATTATATGGGATATATGTATAAACATTAAACCACACCTATTTAATATTTAGAAATCATTCACTAAATAACCATTATATATATAAACACTCATAAACTAGAAATGTTTATTACTTTGAAGGTAATATGTTCACCATATTATGCGATCACAAGGGGAAAAAAAAAAAAAAAAAAAAAAAAAAAAACAAATTACTACAGTTTAAAACAAGAACAGGTTCCTATACACAGGAAATGAGTTGTGAAAATTATTCAAACTATAAAAGTTTCGATGGAGTGAGAAATAACAAGTACACTAACACATTGTTGCATCAAGTTATTTATTTCACATATCACCTGTACACAAAATACATCACAATAAAAAAATCCAAGGGATGAGATTGTGAACTGTCAATCTAGCTGTACTGTGAAGAATCAAATATTTGAAAGCCTGCAAAATAACCACTAAATACAAACAGAAAAAAATGTTTCTTATAAGTATAATAATAGTAGCACTCGGTGATGTCAAGTAGTGGGAGTTCACAAATTGTCTTGTAAAATTTTGTTATGGCGCTTTCACCAAGTTAAAGGCTGGGACAAAAATAGTTTGTGTATAAATGTACGCAAACCAAATTCCAAGATCCAACACCAGCATTTTTGTACATTTCTTACAATTGAGCAAGTGAATATCGCAGCACTTTTTCTGACAGAATATAAATTTTTTTTTTTCTGGTGAGAGGTCATTGACACCTAATGCTACTGTCTTTTTGAACGAATGTCTGAATACATACTACTGTGTCTTGTTACTATATTAATTTCTAAATGTAATTACTCAGGGCGTAAAATTTTAATATTTAATTCTTCTTCTTCATTGTACTATTCGATAGACTTCTTTAAATGGAACTCACAGTTGTGGCTTGGGGAGAAGAAGAAAAAAACACATATTTCTTCTTAGTCAAACAAGTACATAGACATACAAATGTGTTGAGGGTTTTTAAAATGAAAGCACTCTAATTCTCAGTAGAGTTCTTTTTTTGCAGAAAACGGAAAAATTTAAAAACGCGTACGGGAATTCTACATTATTAACACGAAATGTTTACATTTTTACAACAATAAGAACCAAAAGTTTTAATATTCCTCGCCTTTCAAATGCAACAAACACTGACTTATTTTTTTTTTGGCTTGTTCATTTAGGTATACGTACCAAATAAATTTGTTGTAGGTCGAAACACCCCGTCAAGTATGATTGCTGACTTCTAATGGCTGCTGGGGTGCAAACCCGCCTTGGCAGCCCGTTCTACTCTCAAGGGGCGGGCGTTAGAACCGCGGAACGACGGAGCACTTCCCACTATGTGCTCCTTTCCAATGTTAAAACTGATACAAGAGTCGATGTCACTTCGTCGTGCGCATGCGCAGACAGACCAAACATGTAGTACAAAACCGCTGTGCACATTACAGCGTTGCAACATCGAAGCTTTCAGAATATAAATGCCATACGTTCATGGTCGATGGAATAAATAATAATAACTATATTAACATTAACAAAGAGAGGGAAAACCATTAAAAGTTTATAAAGAAATCTTCTGCAGACAACTGGGTGCCTATATTCCCTTTTAAAACCGGCCACGCCTGCGTGTAAGGTTTTATAGCTGTTTCTTTTTAAAGTATGCCAATCACTATTTAAAAATAAAACATATAAACCCCTACTGTGTAAGACGAAATTTAAGTATAAAAAAAACATTGTTTTGATCATGTTTACACACCTTGGATGTATCTATTCATGTCTGTATTCTCTATACTTGAGAAGAATGTCTCATGAACCGAATTCTGTTTTTTTAAGGCTATGCCTAGGCACATACTCTTGCATGCACCCATGCAGGGTCCCCAAATGTCCCTTATTTGCAATTTTCCTGTATTTTCCTAAATTTCTCCTGTTCAGTTTATTTCCAGTGTAACACTGGCGCAGATTACAATTTGAGAAGCAATAGTAGTAAAAAGCAATTTTTATGAAAGTTATAACAATAAACTGCAGAAATAAAAACAAGAAAATTCCTATCAATACTTCTTACTTATTTAAAATCATTAACGAAAGCAAAACAATATCATCCTCACTTAATATTGTGAACTTCAACACACTGTCACTTTTTCAGGCAAGCATTTGAAACACTTCACTGATAATTAAACGATTTTTGTAACAAAGCCTTAAATTAGATTTCATATCATTCCAGGGGTCTCACAAGATGTAATTCTGGAAGTGGATTTCTTGGGACATACTCGGGCCTCTATTGATTTTCGACGAAGAAGTTTGACATTTGCATATGCCCCAGGTGAAATGGTCTCACTTGAAGGAAACCGATGGAGTGGCATACTTAGGTAGTTCGAAAATTGGATGAGAGTGATATAAAGGAGATAGAGTCGTTACGACAAAAATTAAGTGATCTCATTTCTTATGACTTGAGTCATTGTAACTTATATCCTATAAAGCTTAAGCTTAAGGAGAGTATCCCAGTGACTTCTCTGCCTTGTCGTGTCTCCCCTCCAAAGGGGAAAATATTGAAAGCGTGTATAAAAGAGTTACATTATAAAGGGACATTAGAACATTCCTCCAGTATGTATGCGAGCCCAGTATTTTTAGTTCCAAAAAGGTCTCCAGGGAAATTTAGGATGGTCTGTGATTAACGGAAAATAAATAATACAATTTTTTTTTAAACCCGCATCCTATTCCGTGTATTGATAAAGTATTCCAACATGTGGGGCAGGCCAGGTACTTCACGATTTTTGACATGAATCAAGCATTTTTACTATACGAACTACATCAGAATTCCCGGGAACCACTTGCTTTTGTTACCCCCTTGGGTCTGTATCAGTTGTACTGTCTTCCAATGGGAGCAAATTGTGGGCCCAGGCAATGTCTAGAATATTATTTCACACCTTGCGAGAATACCTTTATGATTTTGTGTTCTTATATACCGATGATGTGTGCATCATGTCGGTAGTTTAAGAAGCATCCTCAGCATTTAAGGTTAGTATTAGAGGCTTTAAGGAAGGCAGGTTTAACGATCAAACCTCATGAAATCTCATGGGCTGAGAGCCACGTTTGTTACCTGGGATTTCTGATTTCAGAAGGAACATTGAGAACTGACCCTGAGAATGTAAGGCCGATTGTGATGTTTCCTGAGCCAAAGACTCTGAAGAGGGTTAGACGATTTCTAGGCATGGTGGGGTTCTACGCCAAGATTATCCGAGATTTTGCCACCATTGCCGGGCCTTTAAACCATCTGAAGAAAAAGGGATAGGATTTGTACGGGGAGTAGAACAGAAACGAGCATTTGCTGCCCTAAAGGAGAGATTAGTACCTCCACCAGTCTTAACCTTGCCCGATTTTACAAATAGTTTTTCTCTACACGTCGATTCAAGTGCGAATGCAGTAGGATCTGTGTTAAACCAGGTGGTAGGGGGACGTTTAGAGCCCATAGCTTTTGCAAGCAGATTACCGACTGAGGCTGAGAAGAAATATACTGCTTACGAGAGAGAAATACTAGCTTGTTTGTATGGTATGGAGAAATTTTGTGATTATCTCGAGATACAGACAACCAGGTGCTGACGTGGCTGTTAATATCAGATTATCATGTGGGGCGATTATATTGGTGGCTGGCGAGGATTCACTCGTTTCATGTTTAATATACATCACATTTGTGAGAAAGAAAATATAGTAGCCGATTGTTTGTCAATTATGTTTTCCCCTGAAGATTATGAGGGAATATCGGAAAAGGGGATTGTTGTGACAGATAAGGGAAGTAAACTGGAAGAGGAGCTTGAGGGAGGGGGACCCAGGAAGAGGTAACACAGATGGAGGTGGAAAAGGATGAGGTAGAACTCTTGATGGTGTTGGAGCTTTTTCCTAAATTATTTAAATATCTAGTGGAATATCAACGAACCGATCCAGAATGTCAGCTACTCATTGGGGAAGTAAAAAATGAAAATGAGGTTTATAGTTTTTATAAAGGGCTTTAAGAGAAAAGGAACAAATGGGAAAGTTTATAGTTTTCGTGCCAGGAGATATTAGAATAATGCTGTTTAGTTACTATCATGATCCAATGAATGGCAGGCACCAGGGACGCGAACGTACAGTTCGCCGGATCCAAGAGTGATTTATTTTGCCGAATATGAGACTGGAGATTGAGGATTCGGTCTGAGTGTGTAAAGAGTGTCAAGTAGCAAAAGCTCGAAAAAGTAAGGGCGTGGGGAGGTGCTTGTGATGAGGTGGCGAGATTCCTCTGGGAAAGGGTTTACCCAGATGCAGTGGGACACTTGCCCAGAAGTACCAAAGGGTTTGTATATATACTGGTGGGAGTGGATAGTTTTACGAAATTTGTTTTCGCTGAGATCTGTAAGATTTTGGAGGGTAGACTCTTTGCTGTGTTTGGTTCACCAGTCGGTATAGTTTGTGATAATGCAGCTTATTATACTTCTGTGGAATTCTAGGAGATGGTGTTCTGCTGGGGAGTAAAGTTGATCTTAACGGCACCATACCATCCATAGGCCAATGCATTGGAAAGGCATAATAGGAATTTGAAGGACGTGTTGAGGATTTTTTCAAGCTGGAACCCAGAGGAAGTGAGATGAGATATTGATTCAAATGGGTTTGTGTTTCTACAATGTAACAAGTGGGGCAACCAGACATACTTCGGCAGAGCTTTTTTTTTTATCGGAAGCTCTTGCACCTACTGCTTAATGCTTGGTATTTAATTGATCCTGAGTGGGATACAGTTGATGTAAA
This sequence comes from Dryococelus australis, assembly GCA_029891345.1. NCBI lineage: Eukaryota > Metazoa > Arthropoda > Insecta > Phasmatodea > Phasmatidae > Dryococelus > Dryococelus australis. The sequence continues at coordinate 96,444,921 of CM056994.1, forward strand.
GATATAGAGAAAGTGTGGGACAATGTTACTTTAAATTTAAAGTAGTATCAGACTATGGAAGAGAAAAAAAACAAAACAAAAGGGGAAGTAAATGTAAAGGCCGGAGATCTTGTGTTGATAGAAGATAGGACTGTTTGAAGTGATATACTTTTTAATGCCTTGTGCACTCTTGCTCAAGGATGTTCGAAACCCCTATATACTTCAAAAGGTGCACATTAGTAGAGTGAAGGTATATCATGAGTAATATGGATTTTATGAGGCTGTGTTTTGTGTTGTTTTCATGTATGTTTTTAGGGGGGGGGGGGGGACGTGACAGAATTTACCGTCGCCAGTTTTCTTGTGTTTCATGTATGCACATTATTTTCAGTATTCAATGACTGCATGAGTTGCTTCCCACTTGACAGGAATGTGTGGGGGCGTGGAGGCGCGCTGAAGCGACTAGTGGCATGTGCAGATCATGCGCATGCAACTTTGATTCACACGCCAAATGAAGAATGGGTTTGCAAATTATAGATAACATGCCGATTAGCGGTATAGGGGGCGCCACCGGTATAGGGGTCGCTCGGATGGCCTGATCTCAACGGGGGTGCGGGTGCAGAGGAGTAGGGATATTGTCGGGTATATATATTGAGGTCACGTGGTAGGCTCAGGGATATCTGCCCCGCCGGCGAGCAGTAAACCACTGGGAGTGTGGAGCCGCCCTTAGGTTGAGGAACTTCGAGAAGCTGACATGGAGGAAAAGCTAAGTATTGCGCTGATGTGGGACGTAGAAAGTGTTTGGTAGCTCAGAAAGGGACTTGTAATTTTCGCGTGTGCCCCGAGTTAGACTTAGAAAATGTGCTCTAGTCCAGATGAGGGACTTAGTCATTTTTATGAGGGCCCGATGTTGAACTTAAGAGTTTTTCGCAAGAGTCATAATAGTGGAATTTGAAATAAATTGCGAGGCTCAGGAAAAGTACCAGAATTTCGTCGAGTCCCTCCGACATTAGGCTAACACGAATTATTATGCTTGATGGAACATTTATGGTGTGGCCATTAGGTAGTGTTAGGACAGTACACTTGAAGGGAACAGTGTTTCGACCGTGATTATTTTTCACTTAAGAGAGAAAACAGAAAGGGAGGCTTGTAGTTCGTGGGAGTAGTCCAACCTGTAGAGGTCTCGGCCAGAAAATGGTGGGTGGAAAATAGTGGATGGAAAAAACTCACAGACAGAGGAGACAAAAATCTCTTGAACGGGGAATGAGGGCGCTGACTTCACTTCGATAAATGATGGGTAACAGAATATCCTTGGTTCTGGTCCTTACTGGTTGGATGTGTGTTTGCATGGTGAAGCCAGTGTGCTGTCTACCACTCTCGTGGAGACAGGTAAAGGAAAATGTCCTTGGTGTGGTCTGGATGAGTATGGCGAAGGTGTCTCTGTTAAAGAGTATCTGAGTTATTCAGGGAAAAGAAAGAGATAAAAAATAACGAAGGCAAGATCATGGAAAAATGCAACTTACTTTGAGGCCAGGTTTTGTTTGGCAGGTCAGGAGTTTTAGGGATCCCCGGAAATTATAATTTTGTTGTACCAGGCTCCTCTTTTTAAAGAGAGTATTGGGCGTTTTAAGGATAGTTTTCATTGTATTTTCTGTATAACAGTTTTTAAATTGTATAGCTTTTTTACACCTGAAAAGGGTTTAAGAGGACTGTTGTAAGGTTTGTGATAATGAAATAATTGGTTTATTGAGTATGAATTTTTAGGTTTTTTTATATAAGGTTTTGTAATAATGAAATAGTTGGTAGATTTTGTATAAATTTTTATGTTTTGTAAAATGAAATAATTGATAATTTTGGTATGAATCTTTTTGGGCTTTTCTTATATAAAATGTTTTTGCTGTAATTAGTATACTAGTAACAAGGAGGTATGTAATATATGGTGGCCATGTGGGCTGTGATACAGTTAATTTAAGTAAATGTTACAACGTTTTGATAGGTTGGTGAAGTTAGCTTGTGTAAAAATATTACTACAATTTTTAGTGCGGTTTAAAAAAAAATAATACATTAGGTTTTTGTGAGGTTATGAGGAATCGTGGAAGTTGTAAGAAGAGAATATCCTTAAAATTACCAAAACTAAAAGTTATAAAAAAATGTGTATCATTAAATTACCAAAAAACTAAAATTTATGATGTTATGCATTGGTGCACCTATAAGGCATTTTCTTATCCTGGACGGAACAAAGTACTGCATTATTGACAAACTAAAGTCATTATTCTCTGATGTGTTTTGAAGGAGGTGTTATTATTACCTATCCACCCTTGTTCCTGATCCTGTTAAAGTAAGTAGGGTGACAGAAGAGGTGGAGCAATTGTGACGGGGCTTAAAGGAGTCAAATGGATTATAAAAAATATGATCATAAGTACATATTCAAACTGGGTACCAGCAAATGCTTTCCCATGGTCTATTCGCAGTATCTTCAAATGTTTTTCATCAAAGCTTTGAAAATTCACACTCTGTATCAGTATGGCATATTTGAATAGTTCCTAAATATGTTATGTAACACTGTTTTAGAGATAGTATAATGTCTTATGATGGACATGTATCTAACCAAAAGTAGTGAAAGGTGTGGGTGTTGTAAAATCATCACGGCCTTGAAATTAAATCGCAGAAGTGTTTAGATTAGTTGCTCTTGTTGTACTTCCCAGTTTCATCATACTTGTGGCCTGTTAAACTTAAATCGCAGAACCAATCAGAAATTACTGCTTACAACTTGTTATAATAAATTTATATTTGTTGTTCTCAAAATAACTATGCCTACATCACAATAAAACCTACTACAGTGGTACATGTACACAAAGGCTCTGAACGCCTCGTACAATGTATATATTTTGTACTTTTGTCATGGGAAAAATTACAAATCCCACTTAAATTTCAACATGGTATGTGTTACCAAAGCCAAATATGCATATTTCATAGTTCTCGCACGTGGAAATCGAGGGGTTACGCACTGCTGGCACCTATCTATGTTAAGTGCAGAAGAAATAACTGAACTAAACTGAACTTCAAGATAGGTTGCAGTTATATTTTTTACTTTGCGTTTAATTACTGTTATAATGTATAAATTATGTTCAAGCATAGGCCCCTCGCACTCAATGGGCAGATACACCCCTTTGTGATTCTCCTATCATGAAGTTTTGTTTAAGTTAATTTAATTCGTCCTGTATTTAATGAGGTGATGCAACCTGAATGATATATATTATACATAATTTTTTTTTGTGTTTTACCTCACAATTTCCTTGACTGTCACAGCCCTCCCCAATATCGCATTTCATAGTTTGTACTGAAATGATTGTGATGCCTCCACTAAATTCGTATTCAGCATGATTAGTAATGTCGATACAATTTTCTGGAATTTCTTTTCTCCGTTTTTCGGAAAAGCTACAATTCTCAACAATTCCCAGTTCCAGGATGTATACAATTAGAACCGCGGCAGATAAGCTAAAATTTATAGTGAATGAAACGAACCTTAGGAAAAATCAAAGCAAGACTTGAATACACTCCACCTTAAATTGAGGTCGGGGAAAACCAATCAACATATGCAAATACAACCCGAGACACAAGACGTGAGATACTAACATGTTCTTATGTATCTAATAATACACTAACTGGAAATAACTATGATAATAACCTAGCAAAAGCAGTGTTGGTAAAGAATTTGCATTGAACCTTTTCGTCCCGGGACTGAAACGATCAGTAGTCAGTACTGATTTACTGAAGTGGCAGTTGTGTTCGTTGCTGATGAGAGCCAACTTCAACGAAGGTATTGCACGTTTCCATAACTCAAATCTCTCCGCTCACAAACATGAGGGAATCTGCGGCGAATTTATGTCCGGTTTTCATACCTCGGCACACAACAATTCTTAGTGCATATATTGATATAACAAAACTTGGCCATTTAATAAAAAATTTAAAAACCTCACTGCAAAACACTGATAAACCGGATCACAATAATTTCAATAAACTAACTTAACCTGTCAAGAACAGTAAACGAACGGCAGACTATACAACATGCCAGCCAAGCTGTAAACAAACTTGGACCGGGCACAACTAGAGCCCAAACGGACTCCCGAGGCTGTACCTTTAACTAATTTAACTGTTAGCGAATAACTCATAAGAGATAACCCGCCATGCCATGTCCTCGAATCGGCATAAGCACACCACTACGCTTCAGCATTATAAACTCTTTTATTAAACAGTTGTCTGTCATGTTTACTTGTATGTATGAGAGGAATGATTTGTTGGGATTACCGCTTCACTATTACTCTGTAAGCTACAAAACACGTCAACAGGTGTATCATTATAGCTTAGCACCTGTTTGTATGCCTACATTACTTGCAGCTGGAGAGCGAGAAATAAATTCGATCACTGATATACCTCTATTTTGTCGTCACCATGCCGCAGTTTTCTTTGTTTGTTGCAAATTTTTCTACCACGCTCCGCTCGTGATTTACGGTTACATAACCTGGGCTACCGTTGAGTAACAATATCACTATCAGAGTGTTGACTGTAAACAATGGGAATGTGGATTCCACGGCTTCCCAATTTAATACCTATGAAATAATGTTCCTGTACTTAGAATTGCACCCTACAACACAACTGCTCTTTTGCGATTCGTTATCCATATATAATAAAACACTGAAAATTCTATTTACGTAGGTATCGAGCTTTCTGTACGCATCCCAACAAAAGCTTACCGAGCCTGCCGCGAGAGAGCAGCGCGAGTCATTCTCACGGTTTAGAGCGTACATAACAACTCCCTCAAATACGTTAAACATAGTGACTCAAAGAGGTTGTGTGAACGTACTGAACATATTATCTTGTCTTCCAAATATTTGCCAAGTGTACAAATTCTATATATATATATATATATATATATATATATATATATATATATATTTATATATATATATTTATATATATATAAACAAAAAAAATAGTTTTTACAGCTTCCATTAGAAAAAAAGCGAATTATGTAAAATCTGGAAAATTATTATTACATTGCAAACACTCTGTCTCATACATACACATGTGCTGCGACACTCCTCTCATCCGACAGCTGCTTGTATGTATCGTTCGTCGCCACTGCCAATACCAAGGCGACCTCTTGTCAGTTTACCAGCAAAAGCTGAAGAGGCTGTAGTGTAGTGTGCTCTCTGCAGTAGTTGATGGGGGTTGTAAAGTGGCACACCTACACTTACATACACAAATACAAACAGCACAAAACATACATTTTTTCACAAATTGCTGCAAGCGAAATAACGAAGTAGGTACTTTAATTTCATTACATCGCCCCACCACCTTCTTCCTCTTCCAAAATACTCCAATTTTTTATGCCTGGAAACTGAACTTTTTTTTATGCTTCCAGAGAGATGACTGGCATCTGCGGGCGGGTGGCGCAGTTCTGTCCCTCACCTCCAGGGCCGTGCAACTGCGGTAGGACCCTGGATACATTCCAACAGCGGCTCGACACTTTCATATCACCATTCATTAACATCGAACTAACCAACACTCTACTTTCTCCAGCCCTAATCCAATACAAGGAATTACATTTATCGTCCGCAACTGTCGCATAGATTTTCCACGGCCCTGTCTGCTTTGCCTGGTTTGCTATGTTCTTCCATCTAGATTCTAGACCCTTCTTCTTTCGGGGTGTGTTCATGACTAAAATTGCGGCCATGGCACTAGACAACCCTGCTCAGCCGCGATGCATCCGCCAAATGAAAATTTCAACCCGACCTAAGGCGTGTAGGGCTTGCCCTGACATACATCCCATTTCCCAACCGTCTTAGCTACTAACAGTCATGCCGGAGGGCTGCTCAGAGAACTGAGAAGGTGCTCACGCTGGAGTAGCGGAATTTGGAGGCTCGCCATTTAATAATAATAAAAAAAAAAATTAAATTAGATCTGCAGGTAAAATAGTTTTTCTTCCGGTAAAAAGGTTTTTCCTCCGGGGGGGGGGGGGGGGGAACAGGAATTGTGTCATACGGCATTTCTTGCGTTTGTATGCAAATTAACAATTATTTTACATTTGATGCTTTAAAATGCCAGCAATATTGATAACTTAGCATAAAAAAAGGTAATAGTCAAAAAATTTCTCGCAAAGAATTTTTTTTTTGTCATCTGCTACCTATTTTCTACACTGTGGCTGGCGGTTTTTACAAAGCTAGCAAGACGACAAATCATTTGCTTGAATTTTAGTGTCGTATTATATAGCGGAGAGTCTGATCCCTCTGCATGAGCTTTTTTGCTTAACTCAAAATGTTTGAATAGTTATTCTTTCTGTTTTTATTTCATTGTGGAACTCGCATGCATTACTTTTCGCTTAAAACCACTGGAAACCATAAAAATACTTTTCTAAGAATTTATTTTTTATGCTGTCCGTATTATTTGCCATTGTCAGTTGACCTATTTCTCTCTCTCTCTCTCTCTCTTTCTCTCTCTCTCTCGGTCTATAGACAGTATCAACAATGAAGTTGTGAGCATCTCTGGACTCGATCCAAATACGCGATGGGGATAGCCAAGTCCTTCACCTCCCATTCCCCCTCCCTTTCACACTCTTCCTAAATTTCCCAAATATTTTTTTTCCCTTGTGTGGTTTGAAAAGGAGAGGCCGCTATCTAAATTCAAATGAGTCCTGGAGTCGAGCTGGAAAATGGAAGGTGAATTTTGATGTTACCCCACGACACGGAGAAAGATGGCATTTGAAAATAATCGCGTTGTCGCGACTGCCCTAGCAAGCACATAACGTGTGCTGGAGAGAGTGTACGGGAACGAGCATTTCCTTCTTCCCCGCCATTTTTCTCAAGAGGAAAACTTCCCGACTGCGTATATCGTTGTTTCAAGGTTTCTCCCACGTCCCAGCATGGTACAGGCCCAGTTTTCGGAAGAGGATAAAAAAAAATGCTGCAATGTGCAGAAACATTTATCTCAAGTTTCTTGCTTGAGAAATTAATAAATTTCTGAAATTCACTCATCGCCTGTTTTAAGAATGTATAACTGTTACGAAACTACGCATATGCTGAAAGGAATGCAGGAGAAATCGCAGCTGATATATTTGAAAAATCTTAGCAAGCCTTCAAAAATGTTTATTTGTTAGGAAGTCTTGCATATTTACGGTGCGTGGATTCATGTATCGTGAGCGACCAGACATCTATGAGAGATATGTTTCCAGCTTTTTGCCTTTACCGGGCACAAACTTTTTGTCGTAGAGCTGAGATATTAGGTTGCCTTGAATTTTTTTTGTACTAAAAATTTGCAATAAATTTCTCTTAAAATTCGGCTTAGGTGTTGGTGTTAGGCTGGTTGATCTCCCACCAGAAGTATGCGGCACTACGCAAGCTCAGGTTCAGAAAACGTAGCATGTCTGTGTCAGGGAAACCAAACACATTGGTGTATTCCTCGAACTGTATAAGGAAATTCATAGGATTCTCCTTTACACGTCCTTCGATACGAGGTACCTGCTCCACCCATAGTTCTACGGGAAGACGAAGCAGGGTGCTAACTAGTGCGCTGTGTTGTTGAGCCATTTCCGGTGTGACAGTAGCTGATGTGGGTGAATTCAGCTGCAAGGAAGTAACTGTATGTGCAGTTTAGGAGTCACTACACGGCGTTTCTGACAGTCGTAAATTTCTTATAGAAGCAGCTACTCGGTCTAATTTTCCTTCACGAAATTAATATTTACTCTCACTTTGGCAATACTGATATCGGTTTTCTGCCGCTCTTGGTGCGCAGACTTTTCTATCTGTTGTAAATTGTTCTCCACATGCCTGTCAAACGAATCAAATTGTGTAGAAACCTACTAGTTTACAACATCTAGGTTATGTCTACACCCAGTCTTCTTTTCTAGCTAATTGAAACGCAATTTAATTTCACTGGCCTGGATAGCGCATTGTTCTTTAACAAACTTGACCTCTCATCGTGTAGTTTCAATGTCTTCACGTATTTGAGTGGATACTGTATTTACCTCAGCTTGTAAGTTCGATATAGCCTACCTTAATTAAAAATAATAATTAAAAATAAATTTAAAAATCATTAAAAATTTGTAAGAATATTTATTAATTAAAAATTCTGTAAAAATTATCAAAATATTTATCAATGATAAATTCTATGACTAATAGTTTAAACATCGTTAAAAAAAATATTATTTGTTTATACGTTACTGGAGGTCACCATAATTGTTTTTTGTTTGTAATTTCTTTTAGAGTTTGTCTCTCACCTTCGACCAATTAGTCCACCAATGAGTCTCATTGGTTAATTATTCGGCAATCCTCCACCATTTTCGTTCCATCCCCAGCAGATGACTAACTACCCCACCACTCCGGCCTTGCAATATATGCAAGGGTTCAATTAGTAACTTTCGTTCCATCCCCTTCAATATATTTAATTGGCTTATTTTCTGGTGTCTTCGGAAACCTTGGCTCAATCCAATGTTTCTCATTGGCTAATTAGTCACGCCTCTCTTTGTTCAGTATTCATGTTGGTATTAATGCACTCAAAATGTTTGTAGTTTATGGGTGCAGTTTCTCTTAGAAAATATGAAGTTATACTTCTCCTATTTATAGACTTACCAAGAAGAAGACTCTGAAAAACCCGTATTTACAGAACTTCCATTTCGTGCCTCACTTAGTTGGTAGTCTTTTAAATGAATACACGTGTGTATGTATTTTTGGTGAAAATGCCCCCCCCCCCCAATAGGCACCACTCAAATGATTTTAGTGTATGGGGTATTGTGTTGCACCACTTTGATGGCGCCAATGAAATGACTATACTTGTGTGTATGTATATGTAGTGTGGGTTATTAACAGAGAGTAGGTGTTAACGAACCAAGTTGTTGTATAAGTAAAATGAGTTAAAATAATTGTAGACTAATTTGTAGGAAAATGACAACATTAACAAGATATCAAGGATAATCAACACTTTAATTATAATAAAAATTACTACTAATATGCAAACTACCAACCAATAGCGCAGTTGAATCATTGAGAAGCGTTTAATTTGCGACGAGTGGTACCACGTCACTGCATGCCTTTGAATAATCATCAAACTTACAATTGAAAACTTTTAAAATTAATATGCTGGACCACGTCACACATGCCCTCGAAAATATAAAACAAACGAGTAACTAGCAGGCTGGACCACGTCGCCAGTCACCCATTCGAATACTTACTGTGTTTGATTACCTGATAATTTGAGCGGCGAACTGTCCAACACGTACGACCACTTTATATCGTTGATTTTGCTGTTAAAAAAACCTCCAAAGTGACACAAAAGTAATAATTAACTAAACTGTTATGTTCCCACCAGATTTACGTCACCTTAAAAAGACTTAGAAAAACTTGGGTTGCCAGGAAAACAAGTGGTAATGTAAGTGTGAATTTTCACGTGCGGCAGCAACCAGCTCTGGCAGACATTTGTGTGGCGAACAGATGTTTCAGTGGTTCGTCGCCTGAGCGCAGCACCGTCGACGGCGAGCGAGGAGAACTTCTTGCCCTGGTGCGTGCGCACCCCAAAACGGTGACGTCTGGAGACGCAGTTTCGGCAACTTGATCAAGATGCCGGAAGTTTGATGGAGTACTGTAATATTATTGGTGTAATATTATTGGTGGATTAAGAAGACCCCCTAAGGGAAATAGTTGTCCGCTGCGTAGGTTCACCTTATTAGGTAACCTCAACCACCATTGGCCGTGAATATCATGACCCCTCCCAGGGACAGTTGATAGCCCCAACTATTTCTTGGAATTACGTTATTCTTTAAGGGAAAATAATGGAATCCTGATGTGATTGGTAGCGCTACGTGGCGGACTTGTTTATTTAATGCCTGTTCACGCTTCCTTCTGGGCCAGTCAGCGGCCTCGAGGGGAAAAGCTTCTACCAGACAAGTAGCATTCTTGTTTGATACACAAATGTAGGCTCCTCAAGCGAATAGGTCCTTTACGTCCTTATGACACTAGGCGAGGGCCATTATGGCCGGAAATTTTTAAATATTTTAAAGCTTGCGAAATGTTGGCCTCATAACTGAAATTTGATACTGTTACCTTATGTAACCAGTTTTGTAAACCCACGAGGAATTATGTAGGAAGTCTTGATAAGGCATTTTGGCCTGGCAACAAAAAACAAATATTATGGAAATAATATTACAAATATTATATTGAAAACGCGTTAGGTAATGCGATGCTCTATGCGAGACTCTGTTGTATTTATTACTGGCGAACAATTAAAACAAAAACTTTACGAAGTTTAGTGCATTTTGCAAAATCATATTTACTCACAGGAGTTAAGGCTGGCATTGCTCCCATTCACTTTGGATCGCGAGTAGATTAGGTAATAAACATTGACGTTGTAATTTTAATTGATTTCCGACCAGTAAGGTGTTACCAAGTTTAGTTTCCTGTTGTAGGAACAAAAATTAATCTGTAATGTCAGGAGTAAATGTCGGTGACAGACATAAATTCGCCATTTTGTAACGATGGAAATTTGGGGTAATTTATCCAATATATTTTGTAATAGCCTGCCGCATTTATCAATTATATGGCCAGTTAGAGGCATAAACATAACCTGTAAGGAATTTTACAAGTATCAGCTGAATAACAGTGAATTTATTGTACCTAAAATATCTGGTTGCATTTCACTCTATATTTTGGCAACCTCGTTTTTTTTATGTAACCTTTTTAATAGATTAATTGCTTAAGGGAGAGGAGATAATGTTTGTTTTTCTACATGTATGTAAAGTGGATAGCAAATTGAAGTTTGTCCACATGTAAAATTAATAGTAAATGAAAAGAATTGAAAGATTCATAACCAAAATATAATAATATCACTACACTTCTTTGTTTCTGTTACAAGTCGTTTATCACTATCAACTTACCCTTACACTGCACAGTAAAATTGTTTTTTTGCATGGCTTTTGCCATTTTAGTGTTCTGTTGGTTTTGCTAGGTCTCTTTAAGCAAATCCTGCCTTGCCACGCCCTCGGTTTAGGACGCAACAAGGTCAGAAATTATTGCGATTGGAATTTTTGTGAAAAAAACATAAGCAATCAATGATCAGATATAAGAATACATGCAGCTCAAATTCGAACGCTCAACTCAGTATATAATTGTAATTAAAGTTGGCACTTGGTAGCTAGAGGTAGTCTTTTAACACTAAAGAAAATATTATTTAATGTATGATAAAAAAAACGTATCTCACTTGGTCCTACTCCATTAATCAACAAATAACTTTTCTTGTATCGGCTGTTCAGATTTACAAAATATTTAGGTACGTAGATGCATTAGACCTCTACTTCTGAAGGAAGTGTGGAAAAACTTTATAAGATAAACTATAGAGAAAGTGCTATGCATAATTATTGAGGACTAAATTGGAGGAATAATTATATCGGGCATTGCCATCTGCAACTTCAGTCTTTACCTATTTGTATCGGTAATTTTACTAGAGCAAGAAGTTCTCTTAGTTCATGATAGGAATTAAATTGCTATCAGAGGGCATGCAGTAACTCAGAGAGCCCTTTTCTGCAAATTGACTGTCCAGACATCCTTCTTTTACGCCACTCGCACACCGGCAGGATAAAATAATGTACTCAATATGGCTTGCCATGACCCACCATAAATAACCATTTTTCAACATATAATCGATGAGCTTCAGGATCCAGTATGCCAACTTAAAAGTTCCAAGAGGCGTGATATTTTTAAACGCAGTCCAGTTTGAATAACCATAGCACCATAAGTGAACTTCCAAAAATCCCCTTGCAAAATATTACATGTTTTACTATGTTGCCAACTATTGACCAATGTTTAATTTAAAATATATTTATTTTAGCAATTTGTTTGACACAGCTATCTTAAAAAGCTGCATTAAAACGTTAAAATAAATTAACCATTCTAAAAATATTTCAATCTGTGGTCATACTCAACTCTAAAACTGCAATTTAAAATGCAAAAAATAAAATAAACAACATTGGCAAAATATTACAAGCACATAGAGTATCTAAATAACAAATAATTCTGTCAAATAATTGTAATGCAAATAATAAATATAAACAATACATTTTTGGTGAAAATAAAATAATAAGTGAGCAGGAATACAAGATTATCATACGTTACAGTAACAAATAAAGTGGACCTTTCCCTCAGTTTTTAACGCCCTCTACTCTCCATACTTTTTGAGGTTAACCATCGGTTGTCTTCTTTTATTCCCAGGAAGATCCTTCCGAAGATTGTCCTAGTTTTATAAACACGTATATTTACAACACTGGGCCCGAATGAAACAAAATTAAAGCCCGAATCCTATTTCTGTTCCAAAACTACAAGCGTAACAACATAGTACACTATCGCAATAAATTGACGTGGGTTAGATTATCCGCAGGGACACCACTTTCAAAAATCGCTCAACTACTGACTGGACTGAACCTGTTAATACTCTAGCTGTATTGTGAATTTGTATGCATACGTTTTTATAGTTGGTTGAATGTAACATTATGACTATTTAATTTACCCTGTTAACTAATTATTAGCAAAGAAATGTAACAAAATTACTGTTAAAAATAGCGTAAGAGAAAAATTATCATTTAGTTAACTGTTAATCGTGTATATTAAATACAAAAAAATAATTTGTAACTGTGACACATATTATCTATAATGCAGTGAGAATCAAAATAACCATTTAATGTAAAGTAACAAAGAGTTGAGCGGCTAGCCTACTCGCCTTCCACCAAGGCGATCCGGGTTCAATCCCCTGCCGGGTAACTCCAGACCCTCGCACGTGGGAATCGTTCCGGACGATGTCAGTCGGCGAGTTTTCTCGGGGATCTCCCGTTTCCCCCGCCCGATCATTCCGGCGCTGCTCCATACTTATTTGGTTACGCTACCCCTTTGTAGCCCCTTGATTCGCAACCCAGGAAGCGCGATACTGGATGGTAGTTGAAGCAAATATGGTATTTGTTTGAAGCATGGACACAAAAGAGATATCAACATTAGCATATCTGCGCGTCATTAAAATGACAAAGAAAAAATGGCGATGTTACGTACATCTGATTATAACGAAATAAATAAAAATAATTTAAGTGTTTATTTTGTACAATGCATCAACGAAACAGAGAAAGATGATAACATTTTTAATTTATGCCATATTTGCGCTGCATCGTTTGATGACTAGTTCATATACTACGAAATAGTATGAAACGTCAGATGCTGTCATAACTGTCGTTACATTAGGAGAAAAACTTGTCTTCACTCTTAGGAATGTATAAAAAGCTCACAGTTATTGAATTTATGCTAATAGAGCAAACGATTCCATATGAAATAACCATTTACGGCATTACATTTTAAACAGAAAATAATATATTGTTTTGAAAATTTGAAATTTACAGATTATGTCTTTGATATTAACAACCTTCGTTTTTAAAACTATACGGTTTTTGTGGGCTGGCATAAATTATTTCTTTTACAGTTCTCTTTTTAGAAGAAACACGTCTCAGAACAATTAGAATATCAAGGGAAAGGAATTTTTAAAAATTGTATTATAAAATAATTTTAACTGCATTAAAATATAAATACTGTGCATTAATATAAAAAACTAAACAAACTATGACAATTCATGTCAAAAAATTTTATTTCTGTAAAGGGTTTCATGTATTCGAGTACCATGAAGTGGAATCGGATTCAAGTTTTTGTCTATGCTTAGTGGGTCGCTGAAGTGAATGTTGCGTTGCTTCTAAAGAGAACAAATTAGGTGAACGTGACAGACTCACATTATGGAGCAGAGTCGATCAGAGTTTGCTGATCTGTTCTGTTGAAATTGATATTGATTTGGATTCATGGAAGGAGAAGGTGCTGGACTCAACATTCGCATTTTAATGTCAGTGGCACCCATTAGCTTTCTTTTCGCTCCAAATCGTGCATGTTCGAAGATTTGTGTCAGGGGATTTAGCAACGATAGGAGACAGACGTACAACAGACATTTTCTCCACAGCGCTTATTATTCTCTCAGTTATTTGGTATGGTTTTTTTCCTCTTGTGTTTTGGGAACTGGTGAAGTCGGTCTCTGATGCTAGTGAAGTAGAACCGAGGACAAATATTGTTCTTAGTGTCCTGCTACAACTGCACTGTCCCCTGTCCTCGGACGTCCTTGGTCCTCGCTAACGTCACGAGACTCTCATTGCTGCTACAATATATGACCAAGCTGTCCTAAAATGCAGGCTTCGAAAACTGCTACCAGGCAGCAGTATATGATTTGCGCCATTTTGTTTTATACTTGTTTGTTTAGAGTCACGAGTATTTGGCTGATATAAATTTGAGTTGTTGATTTGAAGGCGATTTTGATTATTATAGTAGTTTATTTTGTTTATCGGTTATTTGAACATATTTTCTTTAATTTCGTATTGCGTTTTTATCCAAAATTATATTCCTTCATTGGAATAAATTTTCCCTCGAGCTTACATTTCTGAAATTCCTGTTTTTATTGGATAATTCATGCCGTAACTGCAAAGCGCATATTCATTATTTACAATATTAGTCCCGCTCAGCACTGGCACACTCCACATTAGCTTCGATGTCTATGTTTACAACTGTTTTTGTTTACTATTACAGATTACGCGCGTATTTTGCCAGCAAATTATTTTTCTTATTCTTCCATGAAATATTAGAGGACCGGGAAAACCAAGGACAGGTGACATGACAATTGTAGTAGGGCCCTAATCTCCCGCCAAGAGAGAATGTGGCTTCTTTCAAGACAGATACATTTTCCATAAAAGACAGCTGGCTGAAATATGTGTAAACTGGCTGTTGTCATGATCCTGACTTGATTTCACTTACAATTTTCAGTTCTCGCGAGTAGCTACCCCGACGGATCTTCCATTTTTTTTGTAATCGTTGACATAAAGTAAAGTAATTACAAATTGCTGTAACCTCTCCTTAAGGGTTATGGTCATGCACTTAATAGGGAGATGGTAGTAGTCAGAGGTAAGACAATCAGTTATATCAAAACACTACTTTATTCAAGTCGGGATAATTACACATAAACCGCTCAAGGCGCGACACATTAAAAATATTAAGAGAATAGCAAGGTACGATAAGACAAGGAGCTAGAGTGATTAGCTGAAAGCATCAATAATGGCGCTTCGACTCTTAAAGAGTCTGAAGATGCCTTCGCCTATCCCGTCGTCTCATGCAAGCTTAGCACGCCCTAACAGAAGTTATATTTACCCTGTAAGTACTAAAGGCAGCTACGGGGAGACTCTCTCGATGGCGGCTGAGGACGGCGTCGGACTCGGACCACTGGCCTGGTGATCCTACTTCCTGGTGTCGCTCTGGCAGGGCCGTTGGCGGGCTGAAACAAGATGGCCGCGACCCGCCATTGTTTCAAGTTTATATTGTCGCTGGCCCAACCTCTCCCCCCCCTCCCAGGAAATGTCACCATAACAGCTGGGCTGCCTTTCCGAGGTCGCGCAGCCCCGCGCGTTAGCATGCCTCCTGCCAACCCCAGCTGTGAGTGGCCACAGTAAAATTGACATTAGTAATAATGGCTTATTTAGAGAAAATTAATCACACAGCAATCACTCTATTGTAAAGTTAACATTTTTTCCCTCTCTTTCTCGTCACTGAATTAGTTCCGTCACACTTTAAAGATGGGTAGTCTGAATTTCAAAAATTTGACATTTGGTTTGTGTCAGATATTTGGCAACTGACTGATACGAAACAGCTTTTAATCATCACATCGCGTTAGAATGATCTACTGTTGGGGGTATTATAGCTTATTAGAAGTTTGTCGTGTAATGTGGACAAGCATGGAAGATATCTGTATAACACAGCCTACAGATGACAACTGATTACACATCGTTGAAAGTTTCGAACGCAGGGCAAACTTCTCGCACTGTGTAGGAGTTATAAATTGCAAACACATTAACTGTTTGTACAAACGAAATAGATTGGCTCTCTTAAATTCGACTGCAAACATATTTCTCATTTTTTCTACTCACAGTATGAAATTCTGTTTACACTTGTACTCACACAGACGCTAGATTGTACGGAAGATCAAGCGATTATTTTGTTTTCAAGAAGACATCGTTGTACAAACCAATGACAGAAAATATATTATGCATCGACGCTTCATCCTTAATCACAGAAACTAGAGTTACACGAATCGGACTCTTTGAAGATTAAGCATTTGGTCTATCTGAAAGTATCATTAAGCCATATAAATGTTTTTTTAGCATACTTGC
The DNA here is from genome assembly GCA_029891345.1 of Dryococelus australis. Classification (NCBI taxonomy): domain Eukaryota; kingdom Metazoa; phylum Arthropoda; class Insecta; order Phasmatodea; family Phasmatidae; genus Dryococelus; species Dryococelus australis. The sequence goes on from CM056994.1 coordinate 96,461,170, forward strand.
TAACAAATGGTGAATACTTCATCGCCCACTTGATGTTGGCATTGGACTTGCGATAGAGATAGTGAAGGCATGTTATCATGTATAAAATTTCGCCAGGAAAAGAGACATCTACCGTTTCGAAGATGCAGTTATGACACTAGATTTTCAGACCTTCAGTCATGGCAATCTGAGTAGGGGAAATCGTTAGGCATTGACAGTTTAAGGATAATCTTGCCAAATATTTCGTGAGTGAGGAGAGTAGTATATAAAGTGGAAGCTGGACCACCTAATATTTTTTTGATGGTTTCCAATGCATTAGTTAGTTCATGTGGATAATACAATTTGCAAAGTGTTATGCTTTACAATGCCCAATTTCAACTATTTTTCTTAAATAATACATTAAAATTGGACATTGTATCTTAGGACATGAAAAAATGGAACCTTAATTGATTTAATTGTATTGTACTATATTAAAATTTTAATTTTAATTTTGAAAATCTATTAATTTTGTCATTGTTTTAAAACATATTATAATAGAATATAACGTATTAGAATATAATAAAATACATAACAAATTGGACGTTAGATCTTAAGGCATAACAAATGGAACACTTACATTAAATAATTATATTGTATTAAATTTTTAAAACTGTAATTTTGACAACATACTAATTTAACCATTTCTTCTGAGCAATGCAATATAAACCAACAGATTATAATACCGTAAAAAATATACATATTTTTAGTTTAGATTATATATTAAATTTTTTTATTAATTTGATTTTAATTATATTAATGTCTACCACTAATGAAAAAATATGAACCGGGTTAGGGTAAAATTAGTAAACACACACTAGCAAATTCTCAATTGACCAAATTTATTGATATCCCTTAAATACAACAGTATCATATAATTCTGACATTTCATAAAATATACTCAATTTATAATTAAACACAGTTATCAAAAGGCAAGAAAAATATATAATATGCCTCTTAAAACCAGTAACCTTGAAACCTTCATGAAATTACAGACACTTTAAGTGAATTATAAATTAATATAAATTTTTTTAAAACAAGACATTATTGCCCTTTGACAAACCATCATTAAAATTGGGCACAATAAAATTCATTCCTCAAAAGGCTGTACATTCAAGATTCCTTCCAACCAATTCAAATAATACTCGTATGACATAAAGTGAAAAGGACTAGATTGGTAATAGCTCACCATTTGCACACACACCATATAGAAAGCTTAAAATGTTACGCTGCTCCAATAGTTTTGTTACACATAATTACATGTGATATTACAAAGCTAAATTAAAATGTGTAACGTTCTCACCTGTAAATTAATGCAATTTACGATAATGAACGTAATTTCCATTCCTTAACCTAAGGTATCTTTAGTTAGCAAACAACTTATACCGTGATACAGAAATCCATCGCAGTTCAGAATCATTTATAAGGGCTCCAATATACAAAACTAACTATATTTGATCACTAGAATGAGTTATAATGTTTCACGTATGCATTGGGAGAATGCAACAGCATACTGCAATGAACGTCTGCAAGGCAAGCTACTTTTCCTTTAACAAACACAACATTGATAATCGTGCCACAAAGTAATATCAATTATCTGCAAAATGCACGTAAAGACAATTGTACAAACTGGCGCGAGGTGCGGCGGCATACAGCCCGTTAAAGCGCACCACGCCTAAAAGCACACTTTAAACATGCAAATTAAAATTTCTATTAAAAACAGACCAAACGGGATGACGACCTTTTAAAAGCCCGTTAAGGCAACCCACTTTAAAACGAATACAAAACATGTATATTTAAAAATGAAATCCTGTGAGTAGTGGGACTGGCTCGCTTCAACACCAAACCGGGCAGAGAAATGGAGCGGCACAAAAAAGGCAGATCCTACTGTAATAAAATTATCTAACACACATAACAACTGTTTGCAAAGATTCTACAGCAAAATTGAAGTTAGACCGTTAGTCCAAAATTGAATTTTAAATACTCTAGACGCAACTGCACAGCCACAAAATATTAGCACTGGCTACTATAAGAAACTGTCTACAAAAATAAAGGCCCATAATCTTTAAATGTGCCACACTGTCCACAACTCACCAATCTCTTCATTTTACCGGCACCTTCCAGCTTTATAATTAAAATAAACGGTAATACACATCACTAGAGTTGCCGACCATTGACAATAAATGCCCTCGTGCGCAGTGCCTGAAGTATTAAAAATCAACCATCATAATCGCTGCTGAAGTATTACAAGAAGCTGGTGTCGGCCGCCGAGTCGAAGAGCATATGCCCCAAGGCACCCAGTTTAGTGGAATGGAAGGAGAAGGGAGGGGAGAGCTGAGCCTCCGTCAAGGAAGTAATACAGCGCTGTCAACTTACGGTCGTTAAGCGAACTAAAATGCCGAAGGCAAATTAATTCTCGTCTCAAATATATTAAATTCTAATATTATTAAATGGAGGTTGATTAGGAAATCTCGACAAATACTAAAATATATTCTCTAAACAAATTTATTGGAAATAAAATTAAAGCAACAAATGTAAGTTTTAGTTACTAGCAGAAAATTTAAATAATAATAATCTTTTAACAAATATAGGAGATATAATTTATAGAAACAACGTAAAATTTAAATAATTTAAACCGATTACAAATATATTAAATTATACCAATTAAAATAATTTAATTTTTTCGATTTAACATAATTACACATTTTCTTAATTTTCATTTTTAACTATTACATAGAATTTATAATTTTTATCGCCCAGAGATATAATTCTCAAATCTCCTCATATTTTATCTTTTAGATAAATCTTGAATATTCTGTTAGTTGGATATAAAGTCTGGTTTCTTAGTTTTTATTTTCAACTGTTCTAAATATAATTTAAAATTCTTAAAAAAATTTATGTTTATAGTTATTTAAATTTATGTTTTTATTCATTAGATATATTTTTATATTTTTTCGATTCTGTATAATTTCTGATATTTAAACTGTTTTTATCTATTAGAAATAAATTTCTAATCTCTATCGATTGGATATAATTCTTGTTAATATTAGAATTTAAATTTTTCTGTTTGTTCGTATTTGTTTATATTGTGTTCGTATTTTTGTTTGTCTGTCGGATTTGATTTTTAATTGTCCCTCTAAAATTTATTTGCATAATGAATTAAAATCTGTTAAAATTTTGTTATTTATATTTAATGTTATATATAAGTAAAACACACTTGAAACTATGTAACTTAATTCTACCTAAAGTTGTTGCTTCAAGGGATAATGATGCAGAAGTTCATATAACAAAAGATAAAATTAATAAACACGATTCATTTTATATCATAGTTATTTAGATAAAATATTTATTCAATTCACAACAAAGAAGAAAATAATGGTTTAGTCCCATGTTATTTTTGAAGATTATTATATCAGCAAATATAAAAAATTATTTGAAGAAATTAATAAACCATATGCAAAATTTATGATAGCATATAAAAAAATTACCAGAAACATTCAAGGCGTTAATGCATAAATTTGACAAAAATAATGACGCAACAAAAACTAATATTTTTTAAACTTTTATTTGGTGTAGATAAATTCTACCCACCCTAATTCTTAAATTAAAATTATAAACCTCCCCCCCCCCAAACTGCGTTTTTTTAACGAATAGTTAGAACAATTAGAAATTTCTATATTTTTGAATTTTGAAATATATCTCTTATTCTCAAGATATGTTTTTAACCCCCCCCCCCATACATATGTGTAGTAGAATTATTTAGGTGGGGTGTGGTGCGTTGTTGGCTAATGGCATCGGAGTGTCGGAGCTATTCACACATTGTCATTATGGTAGGTCGCGGCCATAATGTATGCCATATTGAAATGGTGACCTTTGACATTGAAAATGTGAAAAAAAATCCTAAAAATTGTCAACTGTAAAAAAAATTAAATGAAATAACTAAAATATTAATTATTAAAATCTTTATTAAAAACTATCTAGAATTATTCAAATATTAAAATTTTCAATGTTTAGGTGTAGAGGGGATTCAGGAAGACGCAGAGCCGCCAACCGATAGCCATGTATTTATGACACACGACCAGAATTTTGGATTTCGGTAACCTTGGTCTCGTGACCTTCGACCTTGACCCATTGACCTTGAATGACCCTGAATTTAAAATCAAAACAATTCTAAAAAGTCCAAAAATATACAAAATTTACAAACAATTATAAAATATTAAAAAAAAAATTAATTAAAAATGTTTGAAATAAAAATTCTGAATGTTTTGGCATAGAGGGTACCTGGGAAAGAAGTCGAGGTGTCAACTGGTAGCCATGTTATAAATCACCCAACCACCATGTTGTTTCCTGGTGACCTTGAACTTTGACGATCACCCTGTGACCTTTGAAGTTGAAAAAAAAAAAATCACAACAATCCCAAAAATTCATTTGTAAAAATTTTATTTAAAAATTAATTAGAAATGTAATTAAATAAATAATACAAATAATTTTAAAATTAAAAATTAGTTAAATTATTAAAAATATAAATAAATTATTAAAAACATTCTAATTAATTATTTTTAATACTTGTAAAAGTTGCCATTAAAATTATTTTTAAAATATTAATAAAATTATTTTAAAACGTATTCAAAAATCTTACACTTCTGGAGGTCTCCTCAGCACCACATCCAGAAGACGACCGATCCCTCCCATCTATCACATGGTATTTACATTCCCCTTCCCTACCCACTTACCTATGTTCATTCTGTTGACTAACAGTTTTTTCCTGCTTACTGACTCCTGCAGACTGACTCCTATAGACTGACCCCTGCCAAGATGTTACTGATTTGCCGGTTTAAGAACAACTAACCTATAAGGATTGAATATATTTATTTATATGTGGAGATTATTCATCGTGTCCATTAAATGTCATGCCAGGTATCAGCCATTCGTCACATGGCGCTTGGCCGATGCTGTTTTTGAAGCTATTACCTGACGAATTCTCGAGATGAACAAACAGACGTTGGATAACTCGCAATCGATACCGCATACTCGTGAGCATGCCTATGATAGTCGATGTAGCACCATCCGATTGGGCCTCGAACAAACGATACACTCGCCAACATCTTCGATGCCTAGGAACGAGTCACCCCTTTGCGATGCATTTCGCGAAACTTTTCACGAATCATACATCAATTGTAAGAACTTATCCTCTCGAATCAATTCACCAAACATATTGTGAGTTAACCTTCTGATTGGAGGGACATTTCAGGATCTGCTGTTTTAAAAAGTCCATATTATTCTCGCAGAAGGCCTTCTGCCATGCATTGTAAAAATATAAAATATATGGGAGCATGCTGAGAAGACACACATACTCATTCGCTCGCCCCTAGAAGGAAACGTACAGGTACTATATATGATAGCAATTTTCATAAATTTACATAAAATATATTTAAAAATGAAAATTTACTAGTATGTAAATAAGTACAAGTTTATTCAAATAATATATTGTTATATAACTATATGTGCATGGGTGTATTGTCCCTAAATTACCCATGTAGGGTAACTTGTTCACGGTCAATGGTCACAGTCTTGTTGTACCTTTTTTTTTTTTTTAACTGTGTTTCCTATCTAACAACCCTAACTTCAAGGTGGGTGTTTATCTAACCTAGGGGGGTTAGGTTATTAAACTAAACTAGTACATTTGGGTTACTAAATTAACCTAGGATAGATATTGAATCACTATTTTAACTGCGCCACATGGCTACGCTGCATATATTTATAATGAAATCAGCCCTAGTGCTACGGACAAGTAGAACAGACAATCCATAAAACAACTCCAGATGCTAATGTAATATGAGGAAGTTGTACCCACCTATAAGATTACACACACATATATGATGTCTCCCAAGTTTGTTATAGCACTGGCCAGTAGTAATTAAGTCATTAATTATATACTCTCTGATAAGATATGCAACGTTGCAGAACACATGGTACAAAGTGCACCAGATAAGAACTTCACTTGCATAAGTTTATCAATGGTCACTTCGCTGCAAACTAAGTGTTCAAGAAAAACATGCCTTATATAACAGCTTTCTGGCCCTTGGTGTGCCTAACCTGGCAGTGGACCGTAGTACTAGGTCCAATGCCTGACGGCGGCGGGGCTACGGGAATATACATTAAAACTCCAAGTATATGAAATAAAACATGTATTTACAATATACATTAAATACATTTAACAACACATAAATACCACTTATACGCCAATGGACGTGTATGTAGGGACTCAGGAAGGAGCAGAGGCGCCAACACTTGTCAGCTATAAATACTGATGATGACTCATGCAAATTTATAATGAAGCAATAAAAACTAATATTTTTTATATTCTATCTTAAATTATGCATATGGTTTATTTATTTCTTCTAATAGATTTTTATATTTGCAGATATAATCTCCAAAAATAGCATGGGACTAAACTACTATTTTCTTCTTTGTTGTGAATTATTTGCATATATAAATGAATATATTCAATCCTCATATGTTAGTTGTTCTTAAACTGGTAAATCAGTAACATCTTGGCAGGAGTCAGTCTGCAGGAGTCACTCAGCAGGAGTCTGTCTGGAGGAGTCTGTGTGCAGGAGTCTGTATGCAAGAAAGAGTCGGCAGGAGTAAAGTGTATAAATACAGTTATGCTTGAAGACGATGCAAGTCAATAACGATGTGAAATCTAGTACTTCATGTACACTTACATGCATACCTTCAACTACTGCCCAAAAATTACATGAAAAACTGTGGGATTACTGTGCCAAGTCCTGCACTGAAAGTTGCAATGCGTGGTGACATGAGAAGAATGAATGTTTGAAGAACCCATCGCATGTGATTCTTAGCTGATATTCACCTTCCAGACTTGATGCGATAACATAAATAAACAAATCAAGGCTGATAAAGTAGTATTTTTTTCGTCCACTGAGAAAAATCATGTGATGACTGTTACCTCCTGTTAATACACTAAATAAAATGTTAGTAGATGACGAGGGAAATCACATGATCAAGCATTACAAAAATTACCACGTGCAGTTTATGCAAGGTGATAATGAAGAAACACATTAAGATCTGCAAGGGTTGGTCTACTGGGAGCAAGCAAGTGATGTCGCAAACATCCCCTTCTGCATCGATGGATAATGTTTCCACAGGCGATTATAACGAGACAGTTAATGACAATGACGGAATTAGAGACCTACGAGGCATAATAGAGTCTGTATGTGTGGAATGTACATTTGCAAGATGTTCACGTAATGTCGACAAAATTTATAATAAACTGTTGTCAGCTATAATGACTGATGATGGCCATGTGACTCTCATACAAATGATAGCGAACTTGATATTGAATATGAAACAAGAGGTGAAGACGATCATGAAGTTAGCATTGATGATAATGTCTATGACGACAGTGTTGTTGAAGTATCTGATGAGAAGGTTGATGATTCTCTCGACGTTCCCACACATTCCACCAACAAATTTCCTTCGACAAGTGGTGTGAAGAAGGCAGATGGTGTCAAGAATGCTCGTTAAATATTTCCCGAAGATCCAAATGAACTTGTTGATGAACTCAGAAATTTGACTTACCTGTAAAAATGCGGAGTTTCTCACACACTGTTTAGATAGCTTCAATCATTTATGAAATGAAGGATCAGTGTTATATCAGATGGGAGTTGGCTAATGTCCATTATCAGCGAAATTCTGAGAAATGTAAGGTTCGAGTGTACAAAATAATGAGAAAGATGCCATTTATATAATAAATGCATAAATAAATTTAATTTATGTATACATAGTAATAGGTGTTTATTTTCATTTATAGTCCCTTTTTTTTTGGTAACATCTAAGTTATTTGAGAACACAAAAAAAAAATTACTAAATGTAAAATCCAAGATAAATTTTTGTTATCTCAAAATTACAATGGTCTTGTATCAAGGAAACAAACTAGGCGAAAGTATTATGTTAATGCATTAATGTTTAAAGTTTTGAGTAAAATGTAGTTGAAAATATTCTCTCATTTATCTAGTATTTTGCTGAGAATATAAAATATGTACAACTATTTTGTAAAATATTTGATTAACTTTTAAATTATTTCTCAATTTAGAGAAGTTCTTTATGTTTTTGTGTAATTACAATGCATAAAGATACCCTTGTAAGAATTAAATATCGAGGTGAAAGTTTTTAATAAGGGAAAGTTATTCGCAGTTGAAATAACATACAATGTGAATACCCAAAATAATTTATGAGACTGTTATAGTGGTTTATTTTAAAGCTTACCAAATATCCAAGTATTGTGTTTGCAGTAATTTCATACTCTCGTTTTTAGCATGTAATAAGATTTTCAAATGTTGGAAATTTTGTATAGATCTTTCGTATTGATTGTATGCCAGAAATGTTCACTTTTGGGTTTGAAATGTAGGTATTTTGTATATGAAGTTTGTAGAACTATGTGATGAAATGTTTCAATATAGAACTTTTCTGAACTCGTGTGTTTACCTGGTAGTTAGTTTTTTTCATCTTTTTAAGCCACTAGCCCTTAGGGATTATTTATATGTCTATTGGTTATCAACTTGGACGCTGATATGTTTTTGCAGAAATTGTCCTTGCTTGGTACTGACCCGAAGGGCTAAGCAAGGGCGTCATTAAAAAATTTAGTTAACCCCTTATTATTTGCCTGTCAGCGCTGATACAATTCCTCTATGTATTTCATAACACTTTACATTCCAAAGAACGAAAAAATTTACTTACTTTTCTTTTGCCTTGTTGTAGAGCATGGTGCGAAACTATGTAAGGAAAACTGAGAAGGACGCTGGATCAACTTACTCACGTGAGGACCTTGAAAAAGTTGTGGATTATGTCAGAAATGGGAATAAAACTACTTGAGGTGCTGCTAATTTTCATAATATTTCTCGGAGTATACTAAAGCATTAAATTTTGGGCACTCGGGTGAAAGAAAACATCTCTCAATGCCCTAGTAAAGGTGGTGGGGGTGTAAAATCTTATATTTCTGCTGCTGATGAAGAAGAACTCGCCAATAGGATAAGAGTTATGGAGAAAAATGGATTGGGTCTTACTTGCGAAGAAGTATTGGACATTGTTCAGTGCTACACTATCCAAAACAAACTGGAAACCCGATTCAAGAATCAGTGACCTGGCCAAGACTGGTTTCTATCTTTAGAAAAAGGAATCGCCTATTGAACATTTTCGCTGTGACCAAACCCATTCTTAGGTTATTGATGACTTTTTTGACAAATTAACCGAGCTTGTTAATAAACTTGGACTGCGAGGAAATTCAGGTCAAATATATAATTGCGACGAGACTTCCTTCTGTCACGATCCCTCTAAAACCGAGTTGTTGGAGCTGTTAATGAGAAGAGCTAGCGTAAAAAAGTTCATCTGCAAGGAAAAATACAACAGCATTGCTATGTATATCAGTGCTGTATGTTTTCAAGGGCAAATTTGTAATGGAAAATTTGGTGGATCAAGAAGTGCCGACACAAACAGCTGTGTCGGCAAGTGAACGAGGTGTTCGATTGAGACCACACTGTTTTTCAACTGGTTTAGATATATATTTTTAACAAACATAGGCACAGAGAGACAAGCACTTCTGCTTTATGATGGGTATTCTTTCACATATCGACAATGCTCATAAGGTTAGCTCAACAAAACGAAGTGACTATCACGAAATTGCCACCCCATACTACACATTTGTTACAGCCACTAGATGTGGCAATGTTTAAGAGCCTAAAACAGAAATGGGACAAAGAGCTGTGTAAGTGGCAAAGGCAGAACCTAAGGAAGAAGATCCCAAAACCAGAGTTTATAGCTCTTTTAACGAAAGTTGCTCAGGAGGTTTCTTCACAGAGTATCGTCAATGGATTTACAGTCACGAATATATGATCCAGAAATTAAAGGGCCCAATAAACGAGCCATTCCCGAGTCTATTTTTACACAAAGAGACCTTCTAAGATACAAAAAAAAAATTTCCCCCTTAATTATGATGGTTCTCAGGAAACCACAGGCTCAACAATCGACAATCAAGCAGCCATCGAGAGCCGAGCAGCCATCGATACTCACGTAGCTGTTGACAGCCAAGCAGCAGTTGACAATTGAACAGTCATCGACAACCGAACAGCCATCGATAGTCAAACAGCCATCGACAGCAGTGCAGCCATCGATAGTCGATAAGCCATCGACAGCCGTGCAGCCATCGCTAGTCCTTCGACAGCCGCGCAGTCATCGACAGATGAGCAGCCACTGACAGTTGAGCATGACCAACCATCAACCTCAAAACAAAAGGCTTTTGAAGAACTTCTACTGGACCTTGTAAGAAGAGACAAAAACCCGGAACGACCAAGGAGGAGGAGAAAGATTGTTCATAACTGTGACATAAAAACAACTGCAAAGTATCTTGAAATGAAAGCAAATGAATAGAAGGAGAAAACCAAAGCTTTGCTCGAAAAAGAACAAAAATATAAACAAAAGGAGGAAAGTGCAAAAGAAAGAAAAGAAAAGGAAAAAAAATCACAGACAAAAATGAAATGTAAAGTAGAAAATTACGACTCTTCTAGTGATGAAAATAATCGTGATGCCTATTCAACCCAAGAAAGTGATGATTACACTGAAAGCTTCTCAGAATACGAGGATGAAGATAAAATTGCACTTAAACCTGTTGACTTCTGCGTTGCAAAAGTTTTTGGAAAAACAAACGATTCATTTAGATTATATATAGCAAAGGTTTTGGAAAAAGGGAATGGAGACTATGTGGCTTGTTTTTATAAAAGGCATTGTCAAACTATGAAATTTATGGAAACAGAGGAAGAGTCTTACATTAGAAAGACTGACATTGTATGTTAACTTCGTCAACCGGTGACCGGTAGCTCTGCTCGGTTTAATAATATGGTTAGTTTTGCAGCAGACCTGAGCGACTTTACAAATATTCATTAGGTTAATTTATGACAATTACAGTATTTCTTCCAAAACATTTTTTCACTTAAGTATTTAACTCTTTATTTGCTCTCTTTTTTTTGTAGAGCTATTGCATGTTTATTGTTTAAACTTATTTATTATTAATATATACTTATTACCTAAGCTACAAAATGTTTTTATGTTTGATAGAGTCTGATATTTTAAGTTACAAGTATATAACACATATCAAGTAATTGTAATTGTAGTAAAAAAATATATATACATAATTTCTATAAACATACTTAATTTTCTGTTCCTCTTTATTAGAAATACTTATTCATCAGGAAAATCTTTAATTCGTGCATTAAAATAGTTTTAATAGTGAGGTCTAGCTAATATGGAAGTATTGGGTCCTGTTGCAGTGGACATAATACTCATTTCAATCAAATAATTGAGCAAACCAATATTTTTTTGCAAATCAATAAAAAGTTCAGAAATAGGTACCCAACTATATGCTGCAGTGCTATTACGGAATTTGGATGGTTCCGTTACCCCCAACTCATGGGGCAACTGGGCCAGTCAGGACCTAATAAATGTATGCATACATAAAACATATATATTGGCAACAAGTTACACCAAATTATATGTTATATGTTGGCTGTTTCTTGGTAAATAATTATATATTGTTTTTGGTATTATACATTGGTAAGTTCTATTCCTAAAATACAATCTTATTAATATAATTCAATATCATATGGTAAAATAATGACCCAGTTAGCCCGAAGCACGCTATATCTACCTACCTGCATACCTGCCTACTTAACTTTGTACCTACCAGCCTGTATGCCTGCTTACATACCTACCTAACTACTTGCTTGCCTGTCTGCTTGCATTACTAACTTTCTACCTTAACAACATACCGCCCTGTCTACCTAACTACTTGCTTACCTACCTAAATATATGCCTACATAAGTACATACCTGCATAACTACTTACCTACCTACCTTCCTAACTACTTACATACCTACCTGCCTGAATAATTACCTACCAACATGTCCCCTGCCTAAATAACTTCCTACCTCCCTTCCATGCCTAACTACATACCTACCTACATCTCTACCTACCTACTTATATACCTGCCTAAATACCTGCCTGCCTAACCATATATTTGTGTACCTACCTATATAACTTATCAACCTACCTTCCTAACTACCTACCTAATTACCCACAAACCTAAATAAGTACCTTTTTATTTACATTACTGACTGCCTGCATGGCCACCTACCTGCCTGCTTGCATGCATAGCAGCCTTCCTACCTGCAAACCTATCCACCTACCTAACTACATAACCTGCCTAAATGCCTCTGCCTATCGACAAAGCTACCTACCTACATACCTGCCAACATGCCTACCAACCTACCTATCTACATCATTTCCTAACTAATGATGTAACTACCAAGATACCTATTTACATAACTTCCTATCTACCTACCTGACCACCTACCTAGCAAACAACATACATTTCTAACTACCTGCCTGCCTAACTGCATACATTCTTCCTAAAAACCTGCCTGTTTACCTGCCTCACTATATACCTACCTACATACCTAACTACGTAACTACATACCGAACTACACTATCGACCAAAAAGTAATTGGGAACCTGTGAAGAGAGGTAGTTAAGTACGTCAGTTGACTTGTGTGGCCGCCATACGCTGCAGGACGGTGTAGAACCAGTTGACAAGGAGATGGCACGGGTACAGATCTATCGGACTTCGATAAGGGCGTGATTGTGGGCTGCATCGCAGTGGGCTATCTAGTCGGGCGATTGCACGGATGGTAAACAGGCCCAAATCAACGGTCGCACTCGTCCTGCGCAAGTGGAAGGTTGATGGCTATTTTGCCAATGTTGTACATTCTGGGCGACCTCCAATCTTGACCGACAGTAATCCAGAACCCTGAAACGTGAAATTGACAAAAATAGGGCACAACCCATGGCTACCATCCGACAGGAGTTTCATGCAGCAACAGGAGTATCGGTTTCCATTGGAACATTGCGTACAGAGGCCCACCTACTTGGATAATTTGGAAGAGCAGCTGCACATAAGCCCCATAACACGACAAGAATAAAGCTCGGCGACTCAGATGGTGTTTGAACCGTTGCAACTTAGCACTGGAGCAGTGGAAATCGGTTATGTGAGTGATGAGTCGAGGTTTACATTATTCCGGTCCGATGGACGTGTGTGGGTGTGGCGTCTACGCGGGGAACGGCTTCTGCCGGAGCATATAGTGCCAACTAGGAAATTCGGTGGTGGTGGAGTGATGGTGTGGGGATGTTTCACGTCCTTCGGCGTAGGGCCGCTGGTGTTTGTCCGTGGTAGCATGAACACAGAGGCCTATTGTAACATTCTGGATAGTGAAATGCTCCCAACATTGTGGCGTTTTTACGGAATGGACCCGTGTTACTTCTAGGATGATAATGCCAAGTGCCACGTTCCAAGGACTATTTTGCAGTGGCACGCCGACAACAATGTTCGCCGATTGGACTGGCCTCCCAGAGCCCCGACCTCAACCCTATATAATATCTTTGGAACGATTTGGATAGCCGGGTGAGGGCTCGTCAGGCGCGGCCAAAATACATTGCTTAACTTATGGAATGGTTGCAAGAGGAATGGCGACGAATCCCCGCGGAGGTCCTGAAAATACTCGTAGAGAGCATGCCAAACAGGGAGACTGCTGTTATAGTCGCAAGAGGTGGCCCTACTAGATTGTAGTGGGTTGACAACCACTGCGCAAACATTGTGGACAGGTGCCCAATTACTTTGTGGGTGGTAGTGTATCTACAAGCCTGCCTGATGCCAACCTCCCTGCCATCCTTCCTAACTACCTTCCTGCTTTCCTGCCTGCCTACCTATGTATACACCCAACTATCTGCCTTTCCATATACATAACTACCCACTTACCTGCCTACCAAACTACCTACATACCAACCTGCCTTACCACTTGCCTGCCTATCTGCCTAGTTGTCTATCTACTAAATTACCTACATACCTACCTACCAAACTGCCTACCTACAAACCCAACTAACTATATATATGCCTGCCAGCCTACCTGCCTACTTACCTGCCTGCCTACCAGTCTACATGCATACCTACCTATTTACTTACCCGCCTGCATGCCTGCCTAACTTCCTAACTGCCTGCCCCCTACTCAACTCCAACCTACCTAACTTGTTGCCTATATATATATATATATATATATATATAATATATATATATATATATATATATATAATACACACCTAAGTACGACTGACAGCCTGGTCGCTTTCCTGCCTGCTTGCCTTCCTATCTAAACTACCTGTCTGCCTAGCTATATAGCTAACTTACTACCTATCTACCTACCTAATTATCCACCTGCCTAAATAACTAACTACCTAAATACCTACATACCTAACTATGTACTTTTCTAAAAGCTGTTCACGATAAAGTGAGCACTTCTGAAATCAACCTTAGAAAAAGGCCACTGCCCCTACTTGCTTATATTTTAACGCAGTGAGTGACGTGCGCCCAGTAAGGTTGGAAATGATGGAAGGGAAAGTAGTTCCATCGATCAAAATTTGTTAGCTATTCATTTGTGGTAATTTAAATTATTTCTCTCGCTTTCTGGATTTTTAATGCACCTTTGTATAGGAATGAAGAGATTTGTACATACAATATTTACTTTTCTAATAATTTCACTGTTTCACTTGACCGACGCATAAATAAAGTGATGAGGCCCATGTAAATGCTAATTTTACATAAGGTGGAAGAACACACGTGCACACAAGTAGATCTTAAGCAGGGCTTTCAAAACGGCTTATTTAACCGTGAACAGCCTATACCACCCTGCCTGCCTACATGCCTGGCTGTGTGACGAACTAACAGCCTACCTGCATACCTACCTGCCTACGAGCCAGCCATCCCTTCTTCCTACCTTCTACCTTCCTATCAACCTACTTATATACCTAACTACCTACCTACATACACACATACCCACCTAACTACCTAACTGCATACCTACTTTTTTCCTACCTGCCCACCTCTCAATCTAAATACCTACCTACCTATCTGCACATTTACCTACCTACATACATAACTACCTACCTACACTCCCAAATTCCTACCTACCAAAATAATTACCTGCCTGAATAACAAAGTGCCTGTCTGCCTGCCTTCCTAACTACTTGCCTGCCTAAATACCTACCACCCTAGCTACAAACCTGAATGCCTTCCTACATCCTACATACCTAATTGCCTATTTTCATGCCTGCCAACCTACCTACTAAATATTTAACTACCTACCTAACTTCCTTCCTACCTATCTACCTACTAACCTACCTAAATATCTACCTGCTTACATGATTGTCTAACTATCTATCTAAATACATACATACCAACATACCTACCTAATTTCCATGCTGCCTACCCAACTACCAGCCCACATGCCATTTTGCCTACCTGTCTACCTAGCTGCCAGCCTGCTTAGCAATCTACCTAGCTACATACCTACCTATGTACTTATCTACCTAACTTTCTACCAGCCTACCTAACTATATGTCTGGCTGGCTACATAACTAACTACCAACCTGCCTGCCTAACTACATACCTGCTTCACTACATATGTACCTACCTGCATGCTTACCTCTCTAACTATGTACTTACCTGCCAGCATGCCTACCAAATACCCACCTACCTGCCTTCCATTCTGCCTACCTACATATCTGCCTACATGCCTACCTACCTGCCTACTTACTTACCTAAGTACCAAACTACATACCTACCTTACTACCTACCTGCCTACCTACATGTTTACCTTCCTACCTTAATGCCCACCTACATACACACCTACCTATTTGGTTGCCTGAATGTCTACCTACATGCTTGACTGCCTACCTCCCTACCTACTTACCTATAACCTTCGTGGTTTACCTGTGTGCCCACATGCTTCTTTATCTACCTACCTGCATTTCTACTTAACTACTGCCTGCTTGCCTGCTTACATTCCTACGTACATGTCTAGCTACTTACTTATCTAACTACATACCTAACTAACTACATACATAACTAACTACATACCTAAACACTTACCTATGAACCTTCCTACATACCATACTGTCTGCCAGTATGCCTGCCTTTATGATCACCTACCTACCTGCTGGCCAGAATGGACAAATTCCTACCTACCTGCATACCTGCTGGCTTGCCTACCTGTGTGTCTACATAACCACCTACCTAACCGCATACATACCTGCCTTCCTACGAACCTGCCTAACAGCCTTCCTGCCTGCATTGATAATAACATACCTAAATACCTGCCTGTTTACCTGCCTACATACATATAATCTTACATACCTGTTTACATACCTACCGACCTAAATACCTAACTGCCTAACCTCCTGCCTACCTGCCTACTTATGTACATACCAAACTACCTTCATATATACCTACATACACATCAATTTCCTGCATACATGCCTACAAACCTGTCCAACTACCTACCTAACTTCGTAACTACATACCTACTGGTCTTCCTGCCTGTCTACCTATCTCTGTACATACATAACTACCTGCCAACCTATCTACATACACAGCTACCTGTATACCTGCCTACATCCCCACCTGTTTCTTTACCTACTCTCCTGCCTACCTACCTACCTACCTGACTGCATGCCTGCTTGTCTTCCCACCTACAAACCTACCGACCTCTCAATAACATACTTACCTCTCTACCAATCTGCCTACACGAATACCTATATACCTACACATATACCTTCCTACCTACCTACATACCTATGTCTGCTTATGTACCTAATTACCTACCAGGCTGCTTGCTACATACCTACGTTCCTACATAATTACCTGCCTACCTACGAAACTTCCTGAATGCCTGCGTGACTACATACTTGACTGCCTACCTACACACAAACATACCTACCTACCCACCTACCTACTATCCTGCCAACATTCATGTCTGACAACTTGCCTACCATCCCTTCCTACTTATGTCCTACATTCCTACCTACATAACCATTTACCTACCTATCTACATCTCTAACTACCTAACTGTCTACCTACCTGCCTACCTACCTGCCTGTTTACATGCCTACCTACATATCTATCTACACATTAAAAAATTTACCTACATACCGGCCTGACTACATTTCTTCCTAACTAAATATCAGGCTAACTGCCTTCCTGCCTAGCTACCGAACTACCTACCTGCCAACTGACCTAACTACCTACATATGTGCCTAGTTGCCTACCTATGTACCTGCCTACCTACACAACTACCTTCCTACATACCTGCCTACTTAGCAGCATGCCTGCTTACCTACATACCTGCCGACCTACCGATATACTTACCGACCTACATACATACCCAATTACATGCCTACATACAGAACTACCTACATACCTACCTAACTACCTGCCTTAAAATCTACAAACCTGTCTATGTATGTATTAACCTGCTTACTTTTGTCTGCCTGAATAAAAATCTACCTACCTTTTTGCATGTCTACATGCATACCTACTTACCTATCCCATGCATACCCATCTGCCTGCCTACCTACCTGCCTACCTATTCAACTATCTGACTGCACACCTTCATGCCTAACCAACTACCTGCCTATATTAAACAACCTACCTACATAATGGCCTACCTGCTTACTAGCTACGTAACTAACTTCATACCTGGCTACCAGCCTACCGACCAACCTACATACCTCTATACCAACCTGCCTACATACCTACCAATTACCTACATACCTACATACATACATACCATCCTGCTTAAGAACTTAACTACATACCTAATTACCTGCCTAACTGCCTACCTACCTGCTGGCCTGCCTACATCCATACCTTCCTATCCACAAACCTGCCTATTTTCCTGCATCCTACCTACCTAACTGCTTTCCTACCTACCTGCCTACCTATTTATTTAAATACCTAACTATCTCCCTTCATACCTACCTTCCTACCTACATAACAACCAACCTACCTACATAACTTGCAGCTGGCCTGCCTGTCTACCAACCTACATACCTGCCAGCCTTCTTATCTACCTATCTAACTGCCCGTCTACCTACATGCCTGCCTGGCAACCTTCCTACCATTCTGTCTGCCTAACTACCTACCTGCCTACTAAATACCTATGTGTGTGCATGCCTGCATGCCTTCATATCTACCTAAATGCCTGGCTGCCTGCCTACCTACATAAGTAACTTCCTTCCTATCTATTTTCCTTTCTGCCTACAAGCCTACCTGAATACTTGCCTGCATAACTACCCGCCTGCCTAACTACATAACTAACTACCTACCTGCCTGCCTGCTTGCTTAACTACCTGCCTGCCTACTTACCTACCTACCTACCTACCTGCCTGTCTTCTTGCCTTCCTGCCAGCCTATATAACATACTACCTACCTACCTATGTACCTTGCTAATTGCCTGACTTACAATCTACTTAAGTAACTACCTACATAAATAGCTACCTACATTATTACCTTACAAACTACCTATTTACCTATCAATCTTCTTACCTACCTAACTGCCTGCCACTTTACCTACCTACCGAACTATCAACCTACCTTCCTACCTATCTACATTCCTGCCTATCAACTTAACTACATACCTAACATCCTTACTAAATACCTCGTTACCAACCTACCTGCTCCCTGTCTACTTACTTACCCATCTACAATATTACATAATTAACTACTTATCTACCTACCAACAATTCTACTTACCTAATTGCCTGCCTGTCTGTCTACCTGCTTACCTACCTACCTATCTACCTGACTACCTACCAAACAAACTACATATCTACATACCTAAATACATAACTACCTGCATCCCTGCCTGCCTACCTAAATAACTACAAACCTATGCTCATCTACCTACTCAACTTTGTACCTATCTGTTTGCATGTCTGACTACATACCTACCTACCTGCCTGCTTGCCCAACTAACTACCTACCTGCATTCCTGTCTGCTTTCCTAACTACCTACCTACCTTCTTAAAATGTTTACTTAGCTTCTAATATACATACTGGCCAACATACCTACATAACTCTCCGACTTCTTTCCTACCTGTATACCTAAATATATTCCTGCCACACCGAACTTCCTGCCTACCGACATACTTACCTGACTGCACACCTACATTCTGGCCTGCCTGCATACCTTCCTTACTTCCTGCCTTAATGACTGCATGCCGGCCTACCAAACTACGTACCTTCCTAACTACCTTCCTACATGCCTACCTACTTACTTACCTACCTTCCTACATAACCTACCTACATGTTTGCCTTCCTGCCTTCTTATCTGCCACCTGAATACATAACTACCTACCTGCATGCCTACCTAAATACATACTTTCCTTTCTACCTAACTGAATTCCTGCCTACCTACCTGTCTGCCTAACTACTTACCTCAATACCTACTTACCTGCTTAACTACGTGGGCAACAACATAATTTCATAATTAACTATCTGTCTGCCTACCTGCCTGCTTATCTACCTACCTAGATACCGACCATCATAACTACCTACCTGCCTATCTACCTACTTACATACCTTCCTAACTACCAACATACCTGTATGTATGTTGCATTCCTATCTTCCGACATACCTACCTACACACCTACCTATGTGCCTACATACGGACATGCATATTTTGCCTACCTGCAAACCTACCTGCCTACCTACCTGTCTGCCTACTAACCTACCTACATTACTACCTACTTTTAGTCTGCCTACCTGTCTACATGCCTACCATCTTGTCTAAATGGCTACGCATATACCTGCCTGTATACCTAACTATATTGTTCCGAAGGAGAGAGGTTAGGGAGGGGATGTGCACTTAAGTAGTTACCAAACTACACCAACTGTTTATGCCTCCACTAACAAGGATAGGAGGTAGGCTTTTAGAATAGCATAAATAATAATAAATTGGATCAACCAGGTCCGAAACCAAAAAGTGCACAGCGGCTAGGGAGGTTGTGGTTGAATGGGCAGGGGGGGGATTGGGGGGGGGATTCTCAAATAAATCTTATTATCAAATACTACTACTGAGCAGCTCGCAAGTCTTAACAATTTATTGAACAGGAGAAAACTGTTGGAGCCCATGAATGGTGTAAATTTTGAACAATAATGGTGACTGCTACAATAACACACACAAACACCATCGCTAAGAGTGAGAGGGTTACATCCACCACCTGTATTGGACAGGACTAATTCACCAGTTCTGGTTGCTCAATACCAAATAAATAGTCAATTCTCAAAGTTCTTCGCTGACTTGCACCATAGCTTATTTTCTCTGAAAGTGTTGAGCAAATTTCATAACCATACCACAAGGAAAAAATTAAAAATTATGAGGGCGGGGAAGGGAGAGTATATCTAAGGGATAGAAGGGAGAGTATATCTAAGGGATAGAAGGGAGTGGCGACAAAATCTACTCGCTAGACTCGAGAGGAAAGGAAGAAACAGGATCGAGATGTGGTATCAGGTTCCATAGAGGGCCCTGAGTTCAACCTATGCCAAGTCACTGACATTTCCGTTAACTTAAAATTTATTAGTGCACTTAAGTTTCTAATAACATTCCTAAAATTCAATAACTTCTGTATATCGGTGAGCGAGAGAGAGGGTCTGATAAAGAATACTAGGTTAGGTTAAATTAAGCAACAGATGTTTATTAAAAATAAATGAAACATTAACAGGAAATGAAGTTTTCTTTTTTTAATTTCAGGTTAAAAGATTATTCAAATTATCACACGTAAAATTACGGTATAAGCAACAACAGAGAAACAACACAAATAATAATTAATCATTAGGAATTGTTACGAAGAAATGAATTGTGAGTATCAAAGAAATAGCTCTTATAACCAAAGTATAAAAACACTGATTAATATTAAATATACATTTAATACAGAAAATAATTTACTGGCCCGGTTAACTAACACATTAAATAAACTAAAACTATTTTAGTTCAATTTCAATAAGAAATTTGCAGAGCCAAAGAATGAAAATTAACTTTGTATTACAAAATTAATGCCTGTCGGCCAGGTTCAATTAAGTGCCGTTCCTTTTTTTAGAAAAATCCTTGGAAAGTAGTAATTCTCAGAGTAATAACGCCTACAGACAAAATAAAACCAAATATAAAAGTTTCTCTAACATTGGCTCATGGGCCTCTTATAACAGTAAGAGTTACAGTAGTCTCTGTAGGTCACAGTACCCTGCAATGCACAGTTATTAATTTATTACTGCTTCTGTTTGCAATGTTTGCTTTCTTTTTTCGTTTATTTATGTATTGAAACGTAGGATCTTTCTGTAATTCGCTACTCGTTGCTAACCTCAAAGGCACATACTGTCGGTGCACAGGGAAAAAGTATTCAATAAATGATATAAAAGCTGTTTACTTTAATATCTTACTATCAACTTGTTTTTAACTTATACCCGTAGGAATTGGCCTGAAACTTTATCATCAAACAAGAAAAAGTACGACAGTGATAACAAAATTAAATCTATAGCATTCAAACGTAAACTTTTACATCGGGGGAGAGCTTAATGCTTTGAAAAGATACATTAGTGATCCATTTGTTACTGGCAATATAAAAAACAATACCAAAAATCTTAAATGTTAATAATTTGTGCTAACCTCGAAATGGTGGTCAACAACAAAACACTTTAACTATGAATACCTTCTAAACCTTCAAATACAGCAGTTAAAATGACGTCTTTTCCTACTTAGGTCGCTTAAGTTGAAAATCTAGCAAAATAATGCTACGGCCCATTAACTTCAGTAATAGTTCCACATTCTATCTCCTTTTCACTTACGGCTACGAGAGTTGTTCTTATCCAAATACCTTAGAAGATGGTTGCCATGATCTCTCTCTTTCTTTCTCTCTCTCTCTCTCTCTCTCTCTCTCGGATCTTGAAGTACTCTAACGTCTTAATCTTACAAAGTACTGCTATTTAAAGGCTGGGTCTGAACACTTTTTCTGCGAAGCAGAGAAATATTCTCCGACCCAGCAAAGCAAACAAAGTTAGAAAAATACTTATCACATCCTGTCGGCCTCCTCCGGGCCTGACTTCCAACAAAGACGTCCACACTCTCCAACGGCTAAGCAACTAAAACATAGCGCACCTGGCCTCGCCTGACGTCATGGCTCGCGGCCTCTGGCCTTCGGCCAACCACAGTCATCCGCGCATATGGGCCATCGCTCACCAACACGTGATTAGTCTGGAACGCACTCCCTCTTCCCCTGAGGTGCCATCACTTGATCTGCTAAAGTCAGCACGAATTTCTCTCCCGTCCCCTGCTGCAGCTATCAAGTTTACAGCTGTCTGCTCGAAAACTTCATTCGTCAGGTTGAATCCGCGAATCTACCGGCACACGTGCACCACAATGGCAGGCAAACGGCGACGGCACTTTGTACTTTTCTGATGCAGTAATGAAGGAAAACAAGTGCTGCTGCAGCCAGTACGAAGAGTTCAGAAGCTGATTTCAGTATGAAGTTGCAAAATACATCCAGCAAACTACTCGGGATTTTTGTTCAACACTTTCAATATGTTATCTAGTGAAATCGAAGTGAATGGCCTAATAACCTAACCAAAACAAAGAAAATTAAATTCTGAAATCAACCAGACAAAATTAATTTTTAATATGACCTTAATACAAAACAAAGGACTTGCTAGATAAAAAGATTAAGGCATCAATCTATAATCCAAAAAGAGAATTAAAAAAATGTACTACCCAACAAACACAACCTGTCAGCAATGTGTCGGCCCGATACCTGTACTGTCGGCAACTGTCGTTTCAACGCCAGAAGATAGACATATGACAACGGCGTGACGTCTTTTTTGAGACAGCATGTTTGCCGTTAGAAAAAAGACAACGGCCCACTGTATTTTTTTGATAACATATGGATATCACCTAAATTATGTCTGCGTGATATCTCACAGTCAACATGTCGCCAATAGCAAAAATAATTTTCTGGCCCTATTCCGATATAACATCTTTGTTTTTTTCGGTGAGCTGGCCGTCATCTTATTTATTCCGGCCCGCTAACATTTTCGAGACATGGCTCTTTATCACAATAAAGATACAAATATTAAGTCTTTTTGCCGACAAACTTTTGTAAAGTTTTTTTTTAATAGACAAGATGTTAGCTAGCTGTTAATGGCGTGATGTCATTTTTGAGACCAACTTACCCTATGGTGTATAGGTTAGCATGCTGAACTGTCAACTCAAGGGTCTTAGGTTCAAATCCCGCACTCAACAAGCAAAAGATTTTCATACATAATGCGTTAAGTAAATGAACGAATACATGTAAAGAGGAAATAATTACTACAATTTTTAATTGCATAGTTAAGGTTTTTCATGATTACACTGCTTATTTCTGGACATCATGCCTCTGCAGGCCCGGCATCGTAACGAAATCCATCCGCCGCAGGCCCGGCATCTTGCCGCCATCCAGCTGCCACAGGCCTGGCGTATTGCCGCCATACAATCACCGCAGGCCCGGCATCTTGCCGCCATCCAGCTGCCACAGGCCCGGCATCTTGCTGTCATCCAGCTGCCGCAGGCCTGGGTTATTGTCGTCATCCAGCCACCGCAGGCCCAGCATCTTGCCGCCATCCAGCTGCCACAGGCCCGGCATTTTGCAGTCATCCAGCTGCTGCAGGCCTAGCGTATTGTCGCCTTCCAGCCACCGCAGGCCCGGCATTTTGCCGCCATCCAGCTGCCACAGGCCCGGCATCTTGCTGTCATCCAGCTGCCGCAGGCCTGGCATATTGTCGCCATCCAGCCACCGCAGGCCCGGCATCTTGCCGCCATCCAGCTGCCACAGGTCCGGCATATTGCTCGCCCCCAGCCGCCGCCGCCAGGCCCGGCATCTTGCCGCCACACGCGAAGGCCACACGTAGGCCCAGCATCTTGCCGTCATCCAGCTGCCGCAGGCCCAGCAACTTGCTGCCATCCAGCACCTGCAGATTCCGAAACTTCTCGGCTAGCTTTTACAGGCCCGATTCTGGCCCGCACTTTTCGTCTATGTTGGGCTCGAATACATTTTGTATCTTGCCATTAGTGGTACGGTGTATTTTCGACACTGTCAGCAAACAGTCAGCCGGTAGTCGATATTTCCACCGGGCCGCTTCTGGCATAAGACAGCGGGTCGACATCTTCTGGCTGGAGCTTGTCGGCTATCTTTTACAGGCCCGATTCTGGCCCGTATTTTTCGTGTATGTTGGATAGAGGTTAAAAAAAAACCAAACAAAACCAACCTAAAACCAGAATAATAATAATAAAATCCTTACCGAAACACTACAAAGAAGTGTTATCTACACCTCACAACCACATAACCTAAAATCTCAAAATCAACTCTAAATCCTAAAATAAATGTATCCTAACCAAACATAAAAAGGGTTCTCAAGGAACTTAAGTCTTCAGAAGAAAAAAAGAAGAGGGTTAGTTCCACCCAAGGAAAACTGCCTTACATTAAGGACAAATCTTAGGAGAAAGATTCTTACAAAAATCCAAATGGGAAAAATACAGTAAAAAAAATTAGAACCTATTTTTTGTCATCACAATATTCGGCCTGCATTCCTACCTATCAGCCTGCCTGCATTCGAACCTACATACCAACAACATACCTATCCGCATTAACTTCCTACCTACATAACTAACTGCCTAACCACATCCCTGCCAACCTGCATACTTACATATCTACCTACATACATACAATGCTGCATGTTACTTACTAAACTACCTGCCTACCCACTTGCTTACCTGTATATCTGCCTCACTACCCACATACCTAATTGTCAACCGACCTACATATCTACCTATCTGTTTGACTGCCTGCCTTTTTGCTTGCTTACCTACCAGCCAGCAAAGCTAGCTAACTACCCACCTGGCTATAACTACCCACCTAACAAAATACCTACCTAAATAATATCAAACCTACCTGCCTTACTGCCTGCATGACCTCCTCTCTTCCTGCCTGCCTACAAGCATGCCTCCCTACACACCTGCCTGTCTACCTTCCTGTTCACCGAAATACTAACCTACATACCTGCCAACCTGCTTCATATCTACATTACTTCATACCTACACACCTGCATACCTACCGTTATAACTATCTACATACCTACCTATCTACATAACTACTTTCCAAACTATATACATACCTAACGACCTAATTAACTACCTGCCTACCTGCCCACTTACCTACCTGTTTAACTGTCTATATACACACCTGCATATAAACAAACCTACATACCTGCCCACCTACCTAACTAGATACATGCCTGCCTGCAAGCCTAACTACCTAACTGCCTGCCTACCTGCCTTCCTTCCTACTTATCTGCCTACCTGCATTCATGCCTGCCAACCTACCTACCTGCCTACCAACTTATCTAGCTAAATGCCTACCTGCCCATATGTCTTACCCCTCACATACCTGCATAACCACCAGCTTGAACACCTGTCTACTAACCTACCTAACTACCTACTTACCTTTCTATGTAACGACAGACCAGCCTATCTGCCTACCTGCCATCATAAATTCCTACTTACTGACCTGTCTACCTTCCTAACTAGCTACATTTATACCTACATACCTGCCTATCTATTTACTTACCGACATTCCTACATATATACAGGCCTATCTATCTACCTACATTACTAATTGCATTCCAACCTACCTACTTAAATATCTTTCTACCTGCTTATGTACCTAATTACCTAACATCCTGCATAATTACATATCTACCCAACTACGTACCTAACTGCTACCTACATTCCTGCCTGCTTGCCTGTTTACCTACCTGCCTGCTTGCCTACCTACATACCGACTTAAATACTAATTTACCCTTCTACCTTCATTACTACTACCTACCTATCTACAAACTTATATACCTACACCCCACCCTACTTACCTAACTGCCTTTCTGCCTATCTGACTGCCTACACATATTACTACCTACTTTTTTACCTACCAATCTACCTACATAATTCACTGCCAACACAACTCACTTCCTACCAACTTGCCTACCTCACTTTTTTAAATTCCTACCTACATAACTACATACCTACCTAAATACTAACCTACCATCTACCTGCCTGCCAGCTTGCTCACATAAATATGTACATACATAAGTACCTACCTATGTACCTGTCTGCCTACATGTAGTCTAGCAGGTAGACAAGTAAGCAGGTAGACCAAAGGCAGGTTGGTAGGTATGTATGACGGTATGCAGTTAGGCAGTCTTGTAGGTATGCATTTAGGTAGGTAGACAGGCAGGTAGATATTTAAGTAGGCAGATAGTTAGGTATATAGGTGGTTAGGTAGTATTTTAGGTAGGTAGCCATGCAGGTAAGTATGAATACAGGTAGGTACTTAAGTAGATACGTAGTTAGGATTGTAGGTAGGTATTAGATTAGTTAGGCAGGTTGGTACATAGATAATAAAGGCAGGTGGGTGGAAAGGTACATAGTTAGCTAGGTGGTTGATATATGAAGGTAGGAGTTTAAGTAGGTATTCACATGTGCATGTAGGTAGGTACTTAGATAGGTAAGTGTGCAGGTAAGTAGGTTGAAAGTCTGGTAGTTAGGTACATAAGCAGGTAGATAGGTCAATAAGTAGGTAAAAAAGTTAGGCAGGTAGATATAGTCAGGTAGGTATGTAGGTAGTCAGGTAGGCAGGTATGTATTTCTGTATGTAGGCAGTTATGCAGGAAGGAAGGTAATTAAGTAGGTAGGTAATCAAGCATGTAAATAAGTAGGTAAACAGTCTGACAGGATACATTCCTCCCTTATTACATATCTACGTGTCTACCTGCATGCTGGCATTCATTCCTACCCCCCTGCCTGCTGCCTGCCCATGTGCCTACCTACCTACCTAACTACCTACCATCCTATTTTACTACATAACTACTTAATTACTTACCTACCTGCATGCCATATTACCTCCCTACCTTCATTTTTGCCTTCTTGCCTGCTTCCCTACCTACCAACCTGCATGCCTACATGCCTGCTTTCATAACTACATATTTACCTAACTACCATCCTACCTACCTGCATTCCTGTCTAACTTATTGCCAATATAATTAACTACCTACATACTTACCTAACCACATGCCTACCTGCCTGACTGCATGCATGCCTAACAATATAGATACCATCATACATACATGCCTGCCTACATAAGTACCTACCTTCCAATGTACATACCTGCATGCATTCCGGCATACATACTTAACAAACTACCTGCCTACATTACCTGCCTACCTACCTATGTACCTCCCTGCATGCTTACCTACCTGCTTGCCTCATCCTTCCTACATACATGCCTATTTGAGTACCTAATTGCCTTATAAACTACCTATTTACCTACCCACTTGCCTTCCCTTCCTATCTATCTACCTGTGTGCCTGCCAACCTGCTGGCCAGTCTTCCTATATACATGTCTGACTGTGTTCGTACTTCCTTACCTGCCTGCATTCGTACCTACCTGCCTGCATGTGTGCCCATGTACATTTATACCTTACTACTTAACCATTTAACTTAATACCTACCTACTTTTTGCCTTCCGGCCTGCTTGCCTACCTACCTCTCTACCTACCTATATTCCTACCTACCTGCTATTCGGTCTTACTGTCTACCTATTTACCTACCTTCCTGCCTATCTACCTTCATGCCTGCTTGTATGCCAACCTACCTAACTTCCTGACATTCTACTTACCAACCTGCATGCCTACTGGCCTGCTTACCTACTTACCTAGCTTCCTAAATACCTAATTATCTGACTTTCTATCTGGATATCAACCTAGTTTCCTTCCTACTTAATTCCTAACTATCTACCTTCCTGCATATCTCCCTTCTTACTTAATTACCTACCTATTTGCCTGCCTACTTGCCTGTATTCTTACATACCTACCTGCCTGTTGGCTTGCCTACCTGGCTACTTACACACCTACCTACATGCCTGCATGTTTGCCTTTCTCCTTACCTACTTACTAAATATATACCTGCTTAACTACCTGGATATAAACCTACCTAAAAATCTAAATGCCTGCCTACAAACCTAATTACCTATGTATCTTCCTGGCTGCCTTCCTGCCTACAAACATGATTTTTTCCTTCGTGCTTGCTAAAAAACCTAGCTGCATGCCTATCTGCATACAGCTATGCATACTGCATATCTCTTACCTTACTACCTCCTACCTACCTGCCTTCTTGATTACTTAACTACCTTCCTCCTACCAACAACCTACCTACATTCCTCCAATCTACCTACTAACCTACACATCAGAACTCACATACTTATGGCCTATTTGCATATTCACATGCCTTAAAACATAACTTCATATCTAACTTAACAACGTACCTACCCAACTTTCTACATAATTATGAATCAAATAACATATCTCTTTACCTAAAAATCCACATACAAACCCAACCGTAATTTAACTACCTTCTAAAACACACATATAACTTCCTGCATATATACCTTCTCACCTATCTAAGCACCTACCTATATACATTCCTTCACACCTACATACATAACTATCTAAGTATATACCCTCCTACCTACATACATACTATGTACCGACCTATTATACTTCCTACCTACGTACCTAACTTCATACACACATTCCTAAATTCCTTCCTACATATCTACTTATAAATCTACCTTCCTAACTTACTATGTACCTTCATATAAAACTAGCCACCTGATATTCTTATTACATACCTAAGGTACTTCATACATCACCTACCCAACTATTTAACTTTATAAAAATTTACCTCCATACCTACCTTCCAATCTAACTATGTTACTATATATTTACTAACCTATTTAACTTCGTACATAACTACCTTCCTAAAAACGTATCGACATACATTCGTATATTCCTGCCTACCAACCTACCTACATACCTACAGTTACATACCAATTTGCCTGATTGTTTGCCTAACTACCTTACTACTTACATACCTATCTACCTACATGCCTACCTGCATGCCTACTTACCTACCTTTTTGCCATCCTACCTGATCGCCTGCCTACCAACCTGCAAGCCTGCCTCAATACCTAGCTACCTTCCTACGTATCTGCCTTTTTCCTACCTACCTGCCTACCAACCTAGCTACATACCTGTCAGCATGCCTGCCTACTTACCTATCAACCTAACTACATTCCTTCCTGCCTTCATGCCTCCCTGCCTGCCTACCTACTTACCTAACTATCTAGCTCACTGCATGCTTATGTCTGTACTTTACTACCTACCAAACTACCTACATACCTGCCGACCTACATGTCTACCTGCTTCCTGGTCTGACTAACTGGCTATCTACTTACCTACCTGCCTGTTTGCTTGCCTGCCTGGCTATCTGAAATACAAACCTGTATGACTACCTGTATACCTACATACTTACCTACTTAAGTTAATACCAACATAACATACTACCTACTTGCCTAAATACTTGGATATCAAACTACTTTACCGTCTTTCTAACTGTCTACCTAAAAACCTACTTATCTACCTGCCTACCTTCCTACCTACCTGCCTACTTACCTACTTACCTCCTTAATTCCTACATAACACCTGATTTTCTCCTTCCTAGCTGAATACCTAACTTGCTAATTTCTTGCCTGTTTGCCTACCTATCTATCTACCCAAATACTCGCCTACTTACCTGTTCTACCTACCTTCCTACCTGCCTGCATACCTTCCAAATGCCTGCCTGCATAACTAAATGTTTGCCTGCCTGATACCAACATGCATACCTGCATGCATGCCTGGCAACAACCTACTGACCTATCTACTTACCTTCCATTCCTACCTAACATCCATGCCTGCCTACCCGTATATCTGCTTGCTTACCCACCTACCTGCCTGCCTACCTGTTTACATAACTGCCTACCAAACTGCCTGCCTACATGCCTACCTACATTATATGTATACTAGCGGACCCGACAGACGTTGTCCTGTACATATGTCTTAAATCCGAAAATTTCAAACTTTTTAAAATAAGTTGTAACAATCTGGACCGTTTTGATGAAATTTTTTATAAAAAAAGTTATTTCAATACCTGACGTCATCACATGTACAGTTACCACAATTCGACCTATCGATTGCGTGTGAATATGTATATACTATGAGCTAAGTTGAATATAGAAGCTATGTTGAATAGAAACTTAAATTTGCACAATGTATAGTTTTTATCTACACATCAAAACCCTTCACACACTAATTACATCTGAATGTAATATTTCAATTAGCACGCGATTTCTTTTAACACAATAACAACACAAAGTTACGAAATTCTCCTGAATCTGATCGCAGCGCCACTATCGGGACAAACTGGAAGCAAAATGAAATATTATTGGATATTCGACACCGCGATCGCAGCGCTGTCTGCCGGATACAATGTAAAACATTCCAAGATCAACAATAACTTATAAATAAAACATTAAAAAAACATTTTGTAGTGGACCGAATTGTGAATCTAAACCATTCTCGAATCCACTTGAACACACACAAAAAAATTTCATCAAAATCGGTCCAGCCGTTTAGGAGGAGTTCAGTGACATACACACGCACAGAAAAATTATATATATAAAGATTTTCCTAATAATCTACCTTCCTACACGCCTGCTTGCCTACCTACCTAACTACTTACCTGAATCCTGCCTATCTATCTACCTACTTACCTACCTGTCTAACAACTCATCTTCATTCCTTACTACCTGGATATCAATCTACTTGTTATTTACTTACCTGCCTGCACACCTACCTGCCTGCCTAACTCCCTACCTAACTAACTACATGCCTCCCTACCTAAATACATATCTGCATATCTAACTGGCTCAATGGCTACCCACTTTCTTACATACTTGACTACCTACATGAGTACCTGTCTACCTACCTGCTTTCCTGCTCACCTTCCTACCTACAAATACCTATCTATCTGTATACCTACATGCCTATACCTACATTCCCACTTACCAAACTACCTACATACCTACCTACTTACCTCCAAACCTACAACCTACATAAATTATCTGTCTGCTGGCCTGATTGCTGTATGCATACCTACCTGCCCATCTGCCTGCCTGCATCCTTCCAACCTAACTATAAGTCTGCCTATCTACCTATCTACCTATCTACTCACCTGTCTGGCCACCTATGTACTTATTCATCTATGTCCATCCTGCCTGTTAGTCTGCATACCTAACTACCGGCGTACCTTCCAAACTGCCTGTATACCGCCCTGCTAGCATGCCTACCAACCTACCTACCTGCATTCGTACCTATATACATGCCTTCATTTGTACATATCTACATGCCTGTATTCTTACAAACCTACCTGCCTGCTGCCAGCTTGCTATCTTAGCTACCTGCCTACCTACTAACATACCTACCTGGCTACCTTTCTCTCTACCTGCCTGCTTTCCTGCATGCTTACCTACTTACATAAATACCTAACAATCTTCTTCATGCCTACTTGCTAACTTATCTATGTATCAACCAATCTATACACCTACCTACCTGACTGGTCACTTACATACCTACCTCGATGCCTGCCTGTCTGCTTACCTGCCTACAAACTTACCTACCTAATTAATTACATACCCACCTACATAAATACATAACTATCTGCCTGTCTACTTACCTACCTTCATAACTACCTACTTACCTAACAACATTTTTGCCTTCCTTCCTGCTTGCCAGCTTACTTACCTACCTACCAGAACGCCTGCATTCCTGCCTACATACTTACCATCCTAACTAAATACCTGCACTACCTACCTTCCTAAATACTTAATTATGTTCCTGCCTGTCTACCTACCTACCTGCCTACATACCTGGCCAAACTACCTACTCAACTACCAACATACCTGCTTGCCGGCCTACCTGCCTACTAACCTAAATGCATGCCTGCCTACCTGCCTGTGTGCCTACATACCTACCTGCCTGCGTTCCTATGTAACCACCTAATTTAATTCTTACCAACCTGTCTATCTATCTACCTACTTATGTACCTCGCTACCTGTCTACCTAATGACCTACATTCCTACCATACTTCCTATCTGCCTAAGTAACTACCTGCCTGCCAACAAACATACCTCCTTATATACATATCTACCTTCCTGAATGCCTTCCCCATCTACTTGTATACATATATACATACCTAACAACCTGCCTAAATTAGCACCTTCCTACCTACCTACACACATTTATACATAATGACCTACCTACCTGCATGCTGGTATTCGTACCTACCTACCTGCCTGCTGCCTGCCTGTGTGCCTACCTACCTATCTACCCAATTATCATCCTATTTACTTAAATAAATACCTACTTCCCGAACTACCTACATGCTTACCTGCCTGCATATCTGCATTCCATCTTATCTTCCTACCTTGCCTACTTCCCTACCTACCAACCTGCATGCCTACATGCCTGCCTTCATAACTACGTACCTACCTACCTTCCTACCTCCTTATCTTTATCCTTCCTGTCTGACTGCCTACCAACCTGTATGCCAGCAAGCCTGCCTTCATACCTACCCACCTTCCTATGTACTTGCCTTTTTCCTTCCTGCCTGACTTCCAACCTAGCTAAATTCCGTCCTGCATGCCTACCTACTTGCCTATCTACATAACTACATAACTACATTGCTACCTTCCTGTCTTCATGCGCCCTGCCTGCCTACCTATTTATATACCTACTTAAATATCTACCTGACTGCATGCTTATGTGTGTACTTTACTACCCACCAATCTACCAACAAACCTTCCTATATACATTCCTACCTGCCAGTCTGGCTACCTGGCCATAAACTTGCCTAACTGTGTGCTTACTTGCCTACCTGGTTATCTGAAATACAAACCTGCATGCTTGCCTGTATACCTACCTACTTACCTACCTAAGTTCGTACCCACATAACATTATACCTACCTGCCTAAATATCTGGAAATCAATAAAATTTCCCGCATTTATACCTATCTACCTACCTGTATATTTGCCTACCTAAAAACCTTCCTATTTACCTGCCTGCCTTCCTACCTACCTGCCTACTTACCAACCTACTTGCCGCAATAATTCCTACCTACCACCTGATTTTATCCTTTCTACCTAAATACCAACCTTTATAAATTCCTGCGTGTTTGCCTACCTGCCTGTCTGCCTACCCATTTACCTACTCAAATACTAATTTACCTACCTATTCTGCCTACCTGCCTACCTACCTTCCTACCTGCTTGAATACCTACCTACATGCCTGCCTGCAAAACTAAAAGCTTGCCTGCCTATTTACCTACCTGCCCGATACAAACCTACATACCTGCTTGCATGCCTGGCTAACAACCTACTGACCTACCTACTTACCTATCATTCCTGCCTACCTGCCTGCTTACTAACCGGCCAACATACTTACATATCATTTTACCTACTCATATACCTTCCACCTAAAAACTCACCTATGTTTCTTATTACCTGGATATAAACCTACTTGTTATCTAATTACCGGCCTGCAAACATACATGCCCACCTACCAGCCTGCCTACATACCTACTTTCCTGCCTGTCTACCTACATTCCTGCCTGCCTGTCTGCAGAATTTCGTACATAAATGCCTGCCCATCTACCTACCTATGTACCTACCTGCCATCATGCCTACCTACCTAATGACCTACTTACCTAAATAACCTGCTCACCTACCTGCCTTACTGCCTACCTATCTAATGACCTACTTACCTAACTAACCTGCCCACCTACCTGTCTTCCTGCCTACCATACAACCAACCATATGACTGCCTATATGCCTAAGTATCTACGTACTTGACTGCATGCCTACCGGCTTACCATAATACTTATCTTTCTACAAGCCTGTCTCTATGACTACTTAGCCTGCCTATCTACCTTCATACCTGCGTGTCTTCATGCTTGCCTGCCTGCTTGCCTACCTACCTACCTACCTGCCTAACAACCTACCTACCTGCATACCTAACTTCCTGCCTACCGAAATGGCCTTCCTACCAACCTACCTGCAGAACTGACTACCTACCTACGTATGTAGCTACCTAACTAAATACATACCTGCTTACCTGCCTGCATGCCTAACTATCTATCTAGCTACCTGCCCAACTGCCAACTTAACTATGTACTAACCTTATGCATACCTGCATATCTAACCACCTGCCTGACATCCTACTTACCTGCGTACTTACTTACCTTCCTGCACAACTGCCTGCCTACTTAACTATGCAAAAACCTGTCTGCATTCCTGCATACATTACCCTCTGCCTGCCACCTACCTACATGCCTGCCTACCTACTTAACTTCCTGACTTCCTACCAACTATTTCATTACCAGCTTAACATACCTAACTACCTCAATACCTGTCAACCTGTCTGCCCAGCTTCCCACATATCTAAGTACATACCTTCCTACCTACCTACATATCTGCATATCTAATTGGCTCAATGGCTACCCACTTACCTACATACCTAACTACCTACATGAGTACCTGTCTACATATCTGCTTGCCTGCACACCTTCCTACCTAACAATACGTACCTACCTAGATACCTACATGCCTATCAACCTACCTAGATATGCCTTCCTTCCTACATTCCTACCTATCAACCTACCTACATAGCTAACTGGCTACCTCCAAACCTACAACCTACATAAATTATCTGTCTGCCTACCTACCTACCTGCCTAACCCAACTACCTAAATACTGGCCTGCCTACCAGCCTACATACCGTAGTACATCACTTCCTGCCAACTTGCCAAACTACCTGCATTTCTATTACCCTTCCTGTGAGCCCACCTAACTACAAGTTTACCTAACTTACTTCCTTCCTAATTATTTTCTTTCCAACCTGCCCTCTTTCCTATCTATTTATCTACCAATCTATATTTTCACCTGCTTATATATCTACTATCCTGCATGCCTACCTACCAACCTTCCCTAATTATGTATCTACCTCGTTCAATGCCTCACCACCTAACTACGTACTTTACTGCCTACCTAACGATCTATTTACATGCGCACCTCTCTAACTAGCTTCTTGGTGGCACACCTTTCTACTAACCTACATATCTATCTACATACCTTCCTTCTTACCTGCTTACCTACCTACATAACTACCCATGTAACTACATGCCTGCCTGCCTACATACATACCTTCCTCTCTACTTACCAACCTACCTAACCTATCTCTCTCCTGGCATGCTTGCCTGCATCCGTCCTACCTTCCTGCCGGATTGCCTGCAATCCTAGCTATCTACCAACCTGTATGCTCACCTTCCTAACTATTAAACTAAGTACCTAGCTGTCTGTATGCCTGATACCTAATTACCTGCCTGCCTTCCTACTTGCCTGCATATCCACCTGCATGCCAGCATGCCCACCAACCTATCTGCCCACCTGCCAATTTGCATGGCTGCCTGCATTCGTACCTACCTTCCTACCTGCCTGTATTTGTACATACCTACATGCATGCCTGCTGTCTGCTTGCTCACCTGCCTACCTACTTACCTGATAAGCTACCTACCTATATGCCAACCTACCTACCTTTATGCCAACCTACCTACATACCTAGCTGTCACCATCCCTACTTTCCTAATTTCCTGCATGCTTGCCTACTTACCTATTTACAAACAACATGCATACCCACCTATCTATCTTGACACTAACCTACCATCCTACCTAACTTAATTATGTCAAGCATACCTAGCTACAACTTAACTTCCTAGCATCCTATGTAACAACCTAACCACCAACCTACCTGCCTACTTACATACCTAAATACCTGACTGTCTTCTTGCCTGCCTGGCTACCCACACACCTACCTGAATGCCTGCCTGTCGCCTACGTACATACCTAAATACCTACCTGCCTGCCTACCCACCCACCAAACCTTCTACCTACCTACCGAACTGTGTACCTACCACCTACATACCTAATATGTACCTAACTAAATTTTATCTACCGACCTACATACCTAACTATATAAATAGTTCCTACCTGCCTTCCCACCTACCTACCTGTCTATACACCTGCCATCCTACCTACTTTCCTGTCTTCCTAACTACCTGAATACCTGCCTACATACTTATCATAATACCTAACTGTATACCAGCCTGTCTGCCTGCCCATGTATTTACCTGTCTAACTACCTATCAAACTACCCAAACACGTGCCTTCCTACCTACATACCTACTTACTATCTTCTTGTATACATACATTCTTACCTAGCCACTATCTACCACTTTTATATGCTACTCCTGTCGACCTACATACCTATCAACCTAACTACATACCTACCTATCTAACAGCCACATGCCTATTTACCTACCTACCTTACTGCATGCCTACATGTCTACCTGCATGCCGACATTCATTCCTACATACCTGCCTGCTGCCTGTCCATGTGCCTACCTACCTATCTAACTACCAGCCTTAATATTTTTCTAAATAACTACCTACACGCCATATTACCTTCCTACCTTAATTTTCGCCTTCTTGCCTGCTTCCCTACCTACCAAACTGCATGTCTAAATTCCTGCCTTTATAACTACATATTTACCTAACTACCTTCGTACCTACCTGCTTTCCTGTATAACTATTGTCTATATAATTACCTACCTATATACTTACCTAACCACATGCCTACCTGCCTAACAGCCTACTGCTTGCTTACTTGTCTGCCTACCTACCTATCTACCTACTTGACTACCTTCATTTCTAACTACCTACATAACTACCTGCATGCTTGCATGTCTAACTATATGTATATCATCCTACATACATTCCTGCATATGTACCTATCTACATAAGTTCTTACCTTCCAATGTGCATACCTGCATGCAAGCCTGCATATATACTTACCAAACTATCTGCCTACATTGCCTGCCTTCCTACATTCCTACCAGCCTTCTACCTACATACACACCTACCTATGTAACTACCTGCATGTTTATCTATCTTCCTGCTTATTTGCCTGCAACCTTCCTATATACCTGCCTACTTGCATAACTCACTCCCTTATAATCTACCTATTTACCTCTACCCACCTATCTTTCTTTCTATGTACCTGTTTACCTACCTGTGTACCTGCCAACCTGCCTGTGGTCTTACTTTCCTACCTGCCTGCCTGTCTGCATTCATACCTACCTGTTTGCATGCTGCCTGCCTGTGTGCCCACCTACATATCTTCCTTACTACCTAAATATTTACTTAAATACTACATACTTACCCAACTACCTGCCTGCATTCGTACCTACCTACCTGCCTGTAGCCTGTCTGTGTGCCCACCCATAACTCTAACTTATTCCCAAACTATTTATATAAATGCCTGTCTACGTATCTTCTGGACATCCTACTTACCAACCTGCCTGCTTACCAGCCTGATTACCTACTTACCTAACTTCCTAACTACCAAATTACCTACCTTCCTATCTGGATAACAACCTACAGTCCATTCACGATTGGAAGCGACTTATGAAAATCAACCTTTGGAAAAACACGCTAGGCATAAAGTTTCAACCTGTTTTTTAAATAACCTGTATTCGACAAATATATAACACTGTGGTTAACTTTAGAGTACTGTATTATTGAATAATTGAAAACTTACCTTAATGTATTCTATAAATTGTAATATTTATTTCTTTTTAAATATGAATTAACAACAGCGAGAGCAGCGACGTGTTGGCAACGGCTGGTAAGAAATAGTTCACATTAAAAATATTATTTTAACCTAGTTTTTTAGTACACTATTTGTAAATTAAACAGTGCCTATTGAAATATTTATATATTTAGGTTGCCCCGATGTCAACATATCTCATTTTTACAGTTTAAAATAACAGCGGAAAATATCATGAGTAGGCAGTAATGGTACGGTGTTGTTTTATCGAGCGAGAAAGCAACTGTCTGCTGAGCGAGGCTTGAAGCTGTTGCTGTTGCTGTTGCTCTCTCTCTCTCTTTCTCTCTCTCTCTCTCTCTCTCTCTCTCTCTCTCTCTATATATATATATATATATATATATATATATATATATATATATATATATATCCCTCTTTGCCTCTTTGACATTCGGGAAGTTTCACTTCGCTAGTAAGCAATAATTATACATGTTTTGAATTGTAGCATATTTCATTCTTATTACAGTAAAATAACGATTTTTGAATTTGTAATTTACAACTGAAAAGAGATTTTAATATTTGAATACTTATTTTAATATATTTAGATATGATGGTGGGGTATAAACAAAGGGAAGTTGGTAGACATGGCGAGCCATGACATGGCGTGTTGCTGTTTTACCAAACGAAGCGTAAATTACACTTACTCCGATAAATACTTCAAATTACCACATCACGTTTGTAGACATTGTGTTTTTTTAAACCTACCTAGGCAAGTGACGATGTTGTGATAAATCTGTCTTTCCACGGCACTAATAAATATACTGTTACAGTTTGTTTCGTTAACGGAAGCGTGTGAAATAGCGTGGTGTGGTTACATGGTGATCGTAATGCTGGATCTGTGTGTGTATGATTTCAAATATTTGATGTGAACTATTTATCAATATTAAATATAAACTGTTTTTCGACGAAGTTATTTATTTACATCCACGTCTGTTTATTTGTCACAATGTAATACTATTGCCCTGGGTGTTTGAAACACAGTTGTGTGACGTGATTTACCACCAATCCCAACAAAATAATCAATCTCAGCCCCAATAAATTTCAATAAACCTAAATCACAGTAAGTGACAATACATATAAATATGAGCGGAATAAAAGTTACGGTAAGCTCATATGTGCTCATGTTCACCATTATATATTAAGTTTGTATGGCAAAGAATGAGCGACATGAGTTGCGTGCTTGATTTTAATGTCTCTTTTTCGTTGGACTGGCCATTCCTTCATTATTTGAACTGAGGCCGTCCTTTAAAGAAATAACCCAACACATATTAATAACAAAAAGGTAAACACTGTAGTTCATTACTCCGCAGTTGTAGCAGTGTTAAACACAGTTGCGGCAAAATATTAACGTGCATTACATGTAATGTCCTATGTCGTGGAATACAAATATGTTAATGTAAAACATCCGTAAGAACTATCGTTAATTCAGGCATTCTTAAAACGTCATAAAACTGATCTATATAATGTTAGAGGCCTAAACTGTGAATATTCATACGGAATGGTTTTTGTGATATGAAAGAATTCTTTGAAATGCTGTAAATTGTAAACAACACAATTTACAGGTATAAAAGTAGGAGTCACATTTCAATGTTTATGTTTAGGTGTAGCTAAAGTATACGAACACATGTACACACACAATGGCATGTAAACATTGATTTTGACAGATGCTACATGGCAGTCACATGACAATGTTTATTTACATTTGGTAGAAGGATACGAAATGGGCCGGCAAGTAGATATCTAGCAGGGCTCCGAGAAAGTTGCTTCCAGTGGGGAATGGACTATACTTACCTACCTGCCTGCCTGCCTACGTGCATGCCATATTACCTTCCTACCATAATTTTTGCCTTCCTGCCTGTTTCCCTACATACCTGCCTTCATAGCTACATACCTGCCTAACTACCTTCTACCTACCTGCTTTCTTGTCTAACTGATTGCCTATATAATTATATACCTACATTCTTACCTAACTACATGCCTACCTGTCTAACTGCCTGCTGCTTGCCTGCCTACCTACCAATATACCTAATTGTATACATAACTGCCTACCTTCATTTCTAACTACATACTGCCTGTTTGCATGCCGAAGTACATGGATACCATCCTACATATATGCCTGCTTATGTACCTACCTAAATAAGTACCCACCTTCCGATGTACATACCTGCATGCATGGCTGCATTCATATTTACTAATCTACCAGCCTACATTGCCTGTCTTCCTACCAACCTTCCTACCAGCATGCCTACCTACATACCTACCTATGTACCAACCTGCATGCCCAACTACCTGATTGCTTGCCTGCGTCCTTCCTACATACCTGCCTACTTGTGTACCTGACTGTCTTACAATCTACCTATTTACCTACCTACCTACCTTCCTTCCTATCTACCTATCTGCCTACCTGTGTGCCTGCTAACCTACTTGCCAGTGTTCCTATATAAATGCCTGCCTGTGTATCTTCTTTACTACCTAACTATTTACCTAAATACTACATACTTACCTAACTACCCATCTGAATTCGTACCTACCTACCTGCCTGCAGCCTGCCTGTATGCCCACTCATGTATCTAACTTACCACCAAACTATTTACCTAAATACCTACCTACTTAACTATGCATGCCTAATTACATACCTTCCTACCAACTTTTTGCCTTCCTTCCTGCTTGCCTACCTACCTACATTCCTACCTACCTGCCATCTTTCCTAACTATCTACTTATTTACCTACCTTCATGCCTATCCACCTTCATGCCTGCCTGTATTCCTTCCCACCTAACTTCCTAATTACCTGCCTTTCTGTCTGGATATCGTCTTAGTTTCCTTCCTACTTAATTCCTTTACTTTCTACCTTCTTGCATGCATACCTTTCTACCTAACAGCCTACTTAACTAACTACCTACCTATCTGCCTGTCTTCCTGCCTGTATTCTTACATACCTATCTGCCAGTTGGCTTGCCTGCATGGCTACCTACACACCTACCTACAAGACTGTATGTCTGCCTTTCTCCTTACCTACTTACGAACTACAAACCTGCCTAACTACCTGGATATTGACCTATCTTTCTACCAACCTACCTAAAAATCTAAATGCCTGCCTACGAACCTCATTACCTACGTATCTTCCTGCCTGACTTCCTGCCTACCTGCCTACCTACTTACATTCACACCTGCCTTCCTACCAGATTTTTCCTTCATGTCTGCCAAACAACCTAGATACATGACTGCCTGCATACATGCCTACATGCATTCCTACCTAGATACCTAATTACCTGCCTTCCTAACTGATTAACTACCTAACCACCTCCTAACTACCTACCTCTTACCTTCCTATATTCTACCTACATTCTTCTTAACTGCCTTCCTAACTGATTACTGAACTACCTACCTACCCCTTCCTACCACCTACCTACAATCCTCCTATCTACCTACCGACCTACATAGCTACCTACCTACCTACCTTCCTAATTTCCTGCCTACCCACATACCTATCTGCCTACCCAACTGCCTTCCTGTCAACCTGCCTACCTATCTACCTAACTGCTTACCCACATACATACCTACCTATCATCCTACCTACCTGCTTACCTGCTTACATACCTACCTACCTACTGACCTATATACATACCCAACATACCCACATATTTACCTACAATCCTTCCTTCTTGCCAAACTTCCATCTACAATACCCCATACCTACAAAACTACCTATCTACCTATCAACCTACACATCAAAACTAACATTCCTACTGCCTATCTACATATGCAAATGCCTTAAAACATAACTTCATACCTTGCTAAACAGCATAACTACCTAACTTTCTACATAATTATGAATCAACCAATATATCTCATTACCTAAAAACCCACATACAAACCCAACCATAATTTACCTACCTAATAAAACACACATAACTTCCCACCTATCTATGCACCTACCTAACTCGCGACCTACCTATATACATTCCTTCATACCTACTTATATAACTATCTAAGTACATATCCTCCTACCTACATACATACTATATACCGACATATTCATCTTCCTACCTACATACTTAAATTCATACATACATACCTAAATTCCTTCCTACATACCTACCTTTTTCTTACATCCATAATTCTACAAGTCTACCTACCAATGTACCTACTTTACTACATATGTACCAATGTACCTATTTTACTACATATGTACCAATGTACCTACAAACCTAACTTGCTAAATATATACAATCACCCTTTCTTACCTGCCTAAACATATACATGCCTAACTACTTATAAATCTACCTTCCTAACTACCTGTGTACCTTCATATAAAACTAGCCACCTGCTATTTTAATACATATCTACACTACATTATACATACCTACCCAACAGTTGCGTGACGATACAAAATGCATATATTTCTAAACATACTTTCAATGCATAGAAAATAATTCATAATTTGGGAAATATTTTATTTGTAAGAATCAGAATGAAAGAAACTTTTTTTGTAGTGAAATTTATTATGTTAGAAGTTTATGTTTGTACCCCTACACATGTACACAAATACATTTATATGTCTCTTTTGTTGCCTATGAAAAATCAAATTTTGTTGTGCAGATGTAATTCATGCAAAGCAAAACTATTTGCTGGTAAGTATAGCTACATATTACACTAACAACATATACACTGTAATACATGTTATTACAATCCATATTTTCTCGGAGGACAAAAATGTCACACTGTGTCTAACATTGGGGAACTTGATACATTGTAGGAAATGCCAAGAATGTACAAGAGTAGGCCAGATGCAAAGCCCTGTGGGAGTAGTCTGCTAATATGCTTGAATAATTGTTTAATAATAAAGTTTTGAGTTTTTCAGAATTTTAAAAAAATAAGTTTTGGATTTTTGTAATTTTTTCCCCCCCTTTTTGGGAGGAGGGGGTGTTTGAATTTCAGAGGTGAAGGTTTTAATATTTTTTAGATACATCTTTACAATAAAAAAAATGGATTTTTTAATATTTATTTTGAATTTTTTGGGTTTTTTCAGGTCAAGGTTAAGGTTAAAGCTTAATGTCACTTGGATCGAATATGGCTCTTACAAGTCATTTGGACAATCTATATTCTGCGTAATGACTAATAAATAATAAAACAAACATATCACAAGTGTCTATGAAAAATGTGTTATCAATAAATATTTGAAATAATTTTTTTACATATATATTACATTTATTTTAGTATTAATAAACATGGATTGTATATTATATAATTTTACAATGTTTTATGCATATCAAGTCACCCCTGGAACTATTTAACTTGATGCATCGGTACAAATTCAAGTCTGTATCATGCCACCCCAACACACGGGGTGACTTGATACAAGCATATTTAAAAAAACGGTATCTGTTATTGTTTTACCCAAATGTGTCTTACACAACAGGAAGAGCATGCTATGACTCAACTTTTTAAGCTTTAATATTGTTTCGAAGACAGTTGCGTAAAAAGCTGAAGACAATCAAAGTTGAAAACTGTATCAAGTCACCCCGTTTTATGTCTCTACATATTTACTAACCTATTTAACTTTGTACATAACTACCTTCCTACATACTTATCTACATACATACCTAAATTCCTACTCACCTACATACTTACTTTCATACATACCTACCTATTACCAACATACCTTCCTCTCTACCTAAATACAAACTTACATACCTACCTTTAAACTTACACATACCTTTCTACTTATATGCCTACCTACTTTCCTACATACCTACCATCCTAATTATCTACATATTTATCTACCTACCAAACTCACCTACATACATTCCTACCTACCTACATATCTTCCTTCCTTCCTTACTAAGCACTTACCTACCTAACTTAAAAAACCTGCCTTACTTTCCTTCCGACCTTATCTATCTACCTTATTTATTTATGTTTATTGCCTACCTTAACTACCTATGCTTATATTCTAACGATATGGTGATTACTTACCAATTTCTTCCGCTGGCATCTTCTTGAGTGGCAGAATCATGTTACGCAACTGTTGATGGCGCCTTGAAATCCTGATGATATCCGCAAAACCAAGCGTATAAAATGTTTACGTGGGGAAAACTACATTACATTTGCTGTATATAAATTTGTTTTTAAGTTATAGAGAAAAACTGTACATATTTACATGCTTTGTAGGATCCTGAATGCAACACGAACACGATACCTTTAGCATATGTACTTATTAAATTCTGAAATGCAAACGTGTTTTCGCTGCACGGTATAAATGCATCTTTGAACAGTTTCCTTGTAATAGACGTGACAATGATGCTTTCACTACACGGTATTCCCTATTACTATATTTAGAGCGCCGTAACGCATTTTATTTATCACATTTTATGTTTATAGAGACATAGATCTACTAAAAAATAACATATTAACAGTTTTAATTAGTACCATTGTTGGTATGAGAAATTTTTAGAGAAAATATTTAGTCAGTTTTGCTTAAATTTTGCTTTCGATGCGCATTTCAGGAATACATTTTGTATCCCGACTTCTTCAATGGCCTTAAATAATATTTCTTTGGCAATTAACTCTGAAACTTTGGTAAGTGTATAAAAATTAATGAAAAAAACAGCTTTAATTATTTGCATATTAGTAGAAGTTTATAAACTCATTTTAAGCATTTACAAATGTAGGTCATATTATGACACAGACCTTTGTGGTGAGATGAGATAATTTATAAGCTTTTTGCGTATGAAGTATGAGAAGTGCAATGACGTATTGCGAGCGACATGGTCCTGCAAAGGGCAAACTTCGTCTACACTCTACTGTAAATGCTTCACGCTTATCATACTACAGACACCAGAAAATACCTGTGCCAGAAAGTGAATATGTCAAGCAGAAAACAGAAAATGGAGAACACACTTCTGCCTTAAATTGGGATAAATAGTTAAATTTTTAATGCCTTCTTATAAGTGTATATTCTGTAATAGTCGCAATTTTGAAAATTTTAAATTCGCAAAATAGCTACATTTTTATATTAAAAATAATTTTATAGTTACTGTTGATGGACTCATGGTTGTAGGTGGACAGGCAGTGAGTTGAGAGTTTACATAATGCAGGGCTTTAGTAAGTGTTAAGTAAGCGTGAAGCACTGTACATAGTTCT
This sequence comes from Dryococelus australis, assembly GCA_029891345.1. NCBI lineage: Eukaryota > Metazoa > Arthropoda > Insecta > Phasmatodea > Phasmatidae > Dryococelus > Dryococelus australis. The sequence goes on from CM056994.1 coordinate 96,506,016, forward strand.
GCCTGCCTGTCAGGAGGGGTATGGAGGTGACAACTTCTTGGCTGTAACTACTTCACATTCTATGCTCGCAATAACCTTCACATGGGCGGGGGAAAACTTGTACTTATTATTCAAACTTAGGAAGATTAGACATAATTGTGCTGTTCCTATTTATTTATAAATCATAGTTTCAAACTATTTATTTTGTAACTCGCAGTAGTAAAATTCTTGATAATTTTCGTAAGGAGTGTGCTTTTTATAATCTTGCAGTGCATCTTACGACTGTAAAATTAACATTCATAAAACGCTTAAAAATGAGATAGCATTGTAAGTGATCCAGTGTTTGGCGTGGTTGTTATGAATAAATAATCTACAGAATATTTTTCGTTTTGTTTAGCATAACGCAGGTAAAAATTAAAGTGAATAATATATTTGATTACTCTGAATATAGAGATTTTCAGTGCTGCAAATAATATTTTGTTCTTTGCGACTGCCTGTCCCGCCAATGATCAAATCTGTTAACACACGAAGGGTGTTACCGTCCGAAGTACTCTTTGGAGCTACAACTGTATGCCCACTTGATGATAACGGCACGTTCCCAAGACATATATTTCTACGGTAAATAAAATCATGGTTATGGACGGAAATTACATGTCCTAAAAAATTCCGAAATTTTTCCAAATCGTTCTCGTAATATTTATTATAAATAGCCCACAAACAGCAAATTCCCAATTAAAACCATTTTTACCTAGCGGAGTCATAAATTAAATCACAAATTGGCTATACTTCAGTTGTTAGTAAATAAATTAAATAGGCTTAAAACTTAACAAATTAAATAGTTTTCCTTAAGGCAGGATTATACAATGTGAGCCAATATTCCATGTATTTGAAAAGAGTTGTACATTGTGACTTTGCTCAAAGATCATCTGACCCTTGAGAACATTTTATTTTAAAGGTCTGATAAATAGACTCTCGTGTTTTTATGCTTGCTATTTTGCAGAGAAGCTGGGGCAAAAAAAGGGAATATTTAGTAGCACTGAGTATCCGCCTTGTATATACTAGTACTTTATTTATGTGGTGATTCGTTTCACTGAGTAAGAAATCCCTATCCTCCCAATGTCCTTTGTTGGGGCTTGCTTGCCTCGCAGTGCACCGCAATTATTATTACACTGAATAACTTCCTCCGCTGCTCATACTTGCATTACATGGGTGATTGAGAACCAGGTTTCCTTGTAATTTACGGAATGTTAAGTATGCTCGAGATTGTTAACTAATTGACTCTCTTCCAACACAACGTCAACTATATTTAAAAATTCTCTGTCAACTTATTTAGAAGCCTGGCGGATTCAGAAGTGTCGTTTCCACCGGAGGCGACTGTGTTGGTTGTGCGACGAGCAGTGGTCGCCTTCTTGCGGAGCCGTAACCACAAGTAGAGCCACATAGTGTAGGAGGCGAGCTCGATGTGTGGTAGCCACTTCTCAAATACATTTCTGAGCCAATCAATCTAAAAAGTCCCGGTACTGTCCCCTTAGTAGTGCTGTACGCTGTTTTGTTATTTTATTGCTATTGTCAAAATAATTTATTTGCTACTGTGCGATAACAAGGCCCTACTACGTGCATTGACAGTCAAATGCGAGGGTTAGGCTTTACAGCTGATCACCGAGGAGAGCAACTGTTCTCGCGGTTCATTTCATAACTCTCACCAAGAAGTTCTTGCCCGTGACTTGCCTGCACGTATCAAGCGCAGGTGAATACGTGATTTTGTTCACCGTTTTCAGAGGTCGGATGAGCGATAGAGTTTTCCGAGTCCTTGGTTGCCCCACAGTAGGCTTTGTGTTTAGAATTACCTGAGGAGGAAATATGTAATATTGTTCTGAAGAACTCCCTCCCCCATCCTCACCCTCCTATTCATGTACGTATGTTGTGCGCGTTATTGCAGGCCCCGTCATATAGTGTTGCCGGATTATGCAGGTATGTGAGTATTTCTGATTGTCTCACTATTGTTGCATTTGCTTCTGGTTCTATCTTTAATGGTACTGCTGTCAACGAGACGCTATGGCCTAACTTCTATTTAGGCATTTAAGAACTTCATTAAAAATAATTTCTACCCATGAAGAGGGAACTAGGCTCATTAGTTATATCAGTAACTTCTTGTTCATTTATATTGCAGTGCTGTGGATAATCCTGTTACCACGGGTGTTTGAGGCAGCGGCGAGAGCCCATCTTTACGCATTTCACACGAACATTCTGTAAATTTCCTAGCAATAACTGACGCATTGGCAACGTGGGTACAATGCTGTGGCAGAGTATCTGTCTGCCTTTCCTCCGCCGACTTCTTCACAGGCACGTTCCCGTAATGTTAACATGGTACGCGATGGGGCGGGAAATCACCGCTGCAGAAACTGTGCCATACGGGAACACGTCAGCCATGAGTGTACGCAGTCGCGTAGGTACCGCTTTTCATTTACACACGCGTTTTCGATATATGTGAACTGGGCACTTGCGCGCGGAATGTACGAATTCAGGAAACGAATGACGACTGGGAAATTGTGCGAGGTTCCAGTCGTCGTTCAAACCTGCAAAAAAAGACGCTGTCTGTCATAAAATGTCTCGTCCAGGTTGCGTACTTGATTTGAATAGTAGTTTCCACGAATGTCTCTTGGACCCTTTTTGTAGGAAATATACTGCCTTCAGCACTCCATGGACTTAATATGAGTCCCCTTGCGGGTACACTTCGGAAGAAAAACTTTGTTGCGTCTACTAGACCATATATTGGCTGTATTTAAGTACAAGTTTGTCTTCAATGTGTCGATGACATAATTATTTATAATGAGAACGAGGAATCTCATTTAGTTAATCTACGTTAGGTTTTGGAGCAATTTAGGGCGGCAGGACTGAGAGTAAATCCGGACAAGATGACTTTAGTTGGTAAAAGAGTGAAATTCCTATGTTATGTAATTTGGGAGGGGAAGTAATTGTTGAATATCGATTGGGTAGCCCGCATTAACAATATTTCGCGTCCGCGAAACCTGAAGAGAGTGCAGGAAGCATTAGGGTTAATGAGCTATTACTCCTGATTTTTGAACATTACTCGCAAATTTCTGCACTCCTAAATCAATTTAAAAAAAGGACTCTATTTAGTTTGGGCCCAGATCAGGAGCAGGCATATGTTGCGTTCAAGAGAATACTTTGTTCCCCTCCTGTTATAAGCCTACCTGACTTTTCACGTCGTTTCGTAGTTCAGGTGGACTTGCCTTCGTTTGCTGTAGGAGCCGCTTAGCGCCAATGGGTGGATGGACACATAGAGCCAGTAGCTTTGCAAGTAGGTCGCTAACGGAGTCTGAACGCCTTATTGGGACACACGAGAAAGAAACGCTAGCTTGTCTCTTCGGGCTGGAGAAGTTAGCATCTTATATAGAGCACGCTGAGTGCGACCTGTTCATTGATAAACAAGCGTTAAGGCGGGTGCTTAGTCACCCGCAGCAACTAGGGAAGCTAGGCCATTGGGTGCTTCGTTTGTCATAGTTTAGGTTCAAGGTACACCGTGGTTTGGAAAACACTGTAGCGGATGCGTTACCAAGAATATTCGACCTTTCAGACTTTTAGCTGGTGTAGGTCGGTCAACCTGCCTCATTAAACACAATACAGGAGTTTTCGATATTTTTTATACACCTTCGGCAGGCGCAGAGTTCTGATGTGTGGTGTAGTCAGATTAAGACCGACATCACCGCAGGAGTAACGTGTCCCCATTTATTTAAAGATGAGCCCATTAATTTTAACTGACAAATATGTGCGTGCCAGATAAATTAGTGGTGCCTGAGGCGCTACGTTCTATTGTATGGAAATAATTTAATTACTCACTTTTCTGGGGTTATTTAGGCATGAATAAAACCTTTTTGAAGATTTCGGCACACATTGCCTGATCTACTCTAAAGGTGGATGGGGCTCAATTTGTGTTAGCTTATCACGACTGCCAACGTTGTAAGCAGGCCTCACAGACAAATTTTTGTCTGGTGAAAATTCAGGAGCCAGATGACTATTGTTAAAGCTTTATAGCATCAGCTCTGGAAATTTTTTTGGCGCTCCTGCAGAGATAGTCATGGATAACGCACATTAATTTCATCAGTCTTGTGCATATTTGGAACATTCCTCTGCCTACTTCCTTGGCTGGTGCTACCCCGGGTCACCTCCTGGATGACGTGACTCTATTCCTGGCCGTGGATAAGCATGAAGTAGCGGCTCGTCTGAATAAAAACAGAATAGCTGTGCCCTACACTGCCGGCGATTCCGTCTTATGTAAAAATGCCACGCTACCCGACCGTGAGAAGCACGTGGGATCGAAATTTATACTGAAGGATGTTGGTCCGTTCATCATTTCAAATTTCTTGGCCCTACTACGGTTATTGCAGTCGGTTCCTGGGTCTCAATGCTAGTTCAGTAAAACGCATGCAAGTCATTTAAAAAGTATGTGTCTCGGTACGCTCTTTTTTCCCATCATACGTTTGTTCCCCATGTTTTGTTTACCATACATATTTCTGATTCTTACCCCCCCCCCCTTTTTTTGTGGTACGGACTGATGTCTAATGTGACTGTCGCCGTTCTTCTGCTTCGAGCTGAATTGTGCTTACACTTGCAATCTCGCTGAAGACGTCCCTACCCGCACCAGTGCCCGTGTGCTGCTGGTCTCTATCAGGCGCTTCTTCCGTGGCATACACTGATGTTTTGCGCGATGCGGTGTTTTTGTTGACATTGCATCCAGGGTCTGGGACTTGGACTTGCCGACATCATCAAGAGTTTTGGAGTTACGAGACTGTTATGTCAGGCCACTATGTGTGATAGTAACACTGTGATTGTAACATTACACCTATTCTACTTGTTTCTGAACAGCTTGAACACATTTCTTCGGTATTCGTTTCTCAAAACTGTGTGTACTTTTCTTCTTCTATATGTTGTTAAGTATATTTTTTGATTTCTGTGGTGTGTTATGGAACTGTGGACTTTGACATCAGACGTTATTCAGAAGTCGGACGTTTATTACGACACTGGGACGTTTTTAGGGAAGAAGATTGCGCTGATCGCAGCGCTATCCTCAGACTATTCGAATTTGCTGTTACTTCGCGGTGCTTCGTATCTCGGTGCCCCAACCCCTGCTTCATTTCTACCTCCTCCTTGGTTATTCCTCCCTCCACGCATGCGCGATAGCCTGTCTTCCCGTCTTTTTGTTTGTATTAATAGGCTACAGGTTTTCTACCGAGTCGTGTTCGTTGGGACACCATCTCGTCTGGTCGCCTTTATGCATTTCTCCAGACTGAGTTATCGACGATATGATTACGTGACTTAGTGGTGCGAAATATTACGTACGTTCAGAATTTAGGCCCGATTAAAGATTATAATTTGAAGACCTTTTATTATAATTGTTGTGGGATACTAATGTTGTATTTAAGTCAGGCTTTTTAAATTGAGGGCCCATTTTACGTTAGTGTTTATGCTGCAAAATTAATTTTTGGTCCAAACAGGTGGGAATATAATGCCAATCATGCAAAGTTGTGAATTATAAAATTAACTGGGGCACCTTTTGTGAAAGAAAAAAAAAATTGTTTTTCATTCATTTGCATTTTATATGTACTGTAACAAAATTGTGTACGGTACAACAAAACCCGAAAACACGGTGTTGAACAGCGCAGTTATGTAAATATTCATCGATTTATGATGTATAATCTCCGACATTGTCTCTCTTCCAAGTAAATCTCAAATAAAATTAAAAATACTACATCTGGCATACTGTGATGCCGTTATTAAGGTAAAATTTAGAGGTTGAGAATAGCACCAAAGACTGTAACATATTTAAAATTTTAGTCATGTTTTCTCTATCCCGAATTTTAACGATACTCCATTATTGTTGTTATAATTTTATTAGACAAAATTAGTAAATGAGAAAAATTATTTGATATTTTGTAGTAGCAACACTTCTGTGCACTATTTACTTATAATGGGTATTCTCATCACTGAAAAATTGTTTATTATAGTTCTGAAGAACGTGGTACTAACAAAATTTAATGTGTTGGAAGGATACAAACGCCACCGCTGATCAAGCAGTTTGCTCGAAGGGAGTGGCATTGTTAAGGGGGTCGGCGCTGCTATCGTGCAGAGTAACATGGATAACAAAGTGAAAATTTAACTAAGTGTCCATCCTGTGTTAATACGTCTATTACTTGTTCTCCCCGTATTGGGTTATCACTGAGTGTAGCTTCTATGCAATGTGTTGCGGCATGCTTGTGCCTTAGTGCAACGCCATAATAACGCAACTGAGAAAATATACCTTGCACATTCTGGCATGACAAGCCTGTATTGCAGTAACTCAGTCCATAAATACAATTACAACCGTGCCACCAATTCGTGCGACTGGTGGCTTCCCTGTACGGCAGACTTTCAACCTTATCCATAAAGTCACCTGGTACATGGCCTTCATGTTTGCAAGTTAAAGAAGTTGTTATGTAGGATCGCAGTTACATCGTCATATACTGTAATCATTCCTGCAGATTGCACACAGAAACTAAGACAAACTGAAGTAAAAGGATCTACTGGGGCATATATTTGTGACGGTGCTGTTGTCATCGTCGCGCTAGTAGGAATATTTACCACCGATTGTAGAGTTAAGAGAGACTTTTCTTGGGCTACTCGGATTCCACCTCCCTCCTCCTTTCATTTCCCCAACCTCATTCTCCTTCCCGGTGCGTCATAATATGTTACTGGAAAAGGAGAGGGGGACTGGTCAGCTATGTGTTGTAAGCTGAGGCACCCCGATCACTCTACCTTCGCTTCCGAATGTAACCACTTCAGGAATTCTTCAGCCTCTCGTCGTAATGATGTACGGCGTGTTTCACAAAGTAATATCTGGCACAGCACGCGTATTTTATATTGTCATTCAATATTTTGTAGTAAGTGGTTTTTATTTTTAAATTTAATAAGTATTCGTAAGATGGGAATGACTGGTGAGTTGTGGACTCCTTACTTCTATAATTGGGCATTTGGTTTTGCGTGAGTAGTAGAGTATTCTTAGACAGTGATAATTTTGCTGGCGTGCGGAGTAGGCTACTATAGTGTATTTAAAATTGCGTTTGGCTGCACGTTCAAAAATCATTGTTTAGATTTAAATTGAGTAGTTTGAGTAGTTTGGCACGTTAGTTTGTGTGTGCACATGCGTAGTTTGCTGTACTCGCCGCTGCTCTACTCGGCTGGCCCGGCCTTCATCGTGGTTGTTTAGCATGTATGTCCACACATCGCCCGGTTGTAGAGTATAATTTTTCTATTTCTTGTTCTCTATTTTACAATAGGGTGCTTTGTAAGACCCGCTGCCTTTTCAGGGCGCCGCCCTATGGACTTATTACGTATTTTAATGATAATTTACTGTTAATTTTATTGCAAAAGCCCTTTGGAGGGCCACACTAGGCTGCGGCATTTGTTGCACGGGTTTGTCATTACCGTTAATTGGTAATTTTATTATTCATTTTTTTTCTCTTTTTAGACGCAGTTGCTTATAGTCTAGACTGATTTCTAATTGAGCAGTATTTTGAAGCTTATTTTTTCTACTAAAAGTAATTGGGAACGGTGAGAATCATGGTCAAATATGCGCATACTTATTTTGTCAAGGTGTTTAAACAGAGTCATGCTCTAGCTAAGTAATCAGCTGGTCGCCATATTAAAAGGTCAATAATTAAATATACCATTGCCTATGGTTCTCTAAGTGAAACGAACCTTAAACTTTAGACTAATTACAAGACTTATAATTTCTGTCTCTGTATTAAATCTGTTGTGCATAGTGCCACGTATGTCAAGGTGCAAATAACTGGTAATTACTGGACTTAACTTTTTTATTAGCCCTTTATTCTGGAATTGAGTATTGTTATCACGTGATATTATACGCACGTGGGTGCGTGGTCACAAGTCATTTTAGCGCCACGTTATTTTCGCTGTCAGTATATTCAATGAGCGTAATGCATTTTGTAAATTATGTTTAATTATGTGGATTTTCAATTTATAGCCTTGAATTTTTTAAAACCTTTTATTTGAGCAATGTTAAAGTATTTTTTCAAGTTATTCTCTTGGGAATATATACATTAATTATTGTCAACAGTGTTATAACGTGTCAAAGAATTATTGTGTAATACAATTGGAGTTTTGTTACAATAAACGCCAGTGGATAGATATTTGTATGATATTTTGTTAATTTGTACTGAGTGTTCACTACATATTCTAAACCAGAATCAGCAATACCCATGCTTCGTGGGTGAAAGCTTACGTACGAACAATTATAAATGTCAAGCAGTTATCTGTGCTGAGATACAAAGAATTCGACTGGCTGGCTGAAAGTACGAGGCGTTGATTTTACAGTTATAAAATATTATATAACTTGAGACTTGTGTGACAGATTCAGGCCAGTGTTTCAGATATATAGTGCAGAATAAAATAATATAAACATTATTTTGCCACGAACCTTCGTGGCGGCTGGCAGCACGTGTGAGTGAGAATGCGAGTTTTGTATTTGCAAATTCATATTTGCCAACAGTGAATGGCTTGTTTAACAATGGGATCGTCTAAAAAAAAAAATTACCTTGAACCCTAGATTAATACAATTATGTACATGGATGCGTTTTCTAACTGTTCAACAGCTAACATTTTTTTTCTAGGTTTTTGAGAATGTTTAATTGTTTCTTGGCATTATAACGATAATAACTTTATAAAGATATAAATCGTACTAGAAAAATCGTACTAGAAATAACGTTAGTGTTTTTTTTATTAATATGAGTACTGAGACGTAAGTCCTACAAATTTCGAAAAAGGGTATTTCACACAAAAAAGATTTGCTTTGTCAGATTCTTTCTTTAAGTTACATGAGCGGAATTTCACAAGTTATTATTTTAAATCCGACTGTTGGTTCACCTGCCAGGAAGGTGTATCTTCTTGTTATTTTGACTTGAAATTATATCCAAATAGTAATAATATAAATACTGGCAAACCGCATAGTAAATTTACAAGAAACAATTTTTGTGACGTTCTAACAACATGACAACTAACTTGAGTTCTAGCCTAAAGACCATATTGCATGATACCAGATTCTATATAAGCTTGTGCAAGATCCACCATTGCGGCCGTTATACACGCTAGCATGGGACCCGTCATGGCATTTGTAGCCTTTTACGGACAGATTTCATAGCAGTTTTGGCAATAGGACACGTCCTATTTGTCGTGCCATGGTCCACACCGGCATTCGTACCTGGCCAATCACGACCCAGTCTCAGAGCGTAGGGTGTTCCCCGTGGCTACTTCTTGTAACATTCGTAAGGTGGCTACTCTTAGAAAGAGATTTCAAATTCGACAAAGACGAATAATATGTATTGGCGATGATAACTTCTAATTACTGTTTAAAACCTCTCCAAATACTTAAAATACTCCCTACTGTACGAAAGCAGTATTTTAAAGGGATATATATAACCTACATTTAATGGACTCAAGCTATTGTGGGAACTGGTAATACAGTGGTTAAGTAATGACACCCGTGCAATGTTTAACATTTGGGTGCGTGTTTGAAACTACGTCAGACACTTTTTTTTTTTTTTTTCATAAAATATTACATACGAATAATAACTTGGCGCATAAAAAAAGGCTACATTTTGCAAACGGTTAATAGTTTTCGTCACAATTGAAAATAACACTCTTACTCTCGTGATTTCAAATCATTTTCAAGAAAATAAATGAATCTACAACCGTAAGCAATGAATTGAAGTAAAGGCCAACAACAATATAGCAATATTAAAATGTGTAGCTAGTTTTCTATAGGTCAATGCAAGTTACTGACTTGTAGCAGACCTATGTATGGATTTTTTATATACTACGAGCCACTCGCTGTGCACCCACCGAGTGTGTCAAATCAAATGCTAGTATGCAAACTGCTGCCGTGAAATATAAATTTTCCATGGCGGCTGATATAGGGGCTAGTATACCAACTCGTTCAACAGGTCTTGTAGAATTTTATACAAGAACGAAGTACGGCAGCAGGTATCTTGTAGTACCAGCTTAAATTCATTCAGTTCTCAGATTTCTACAAAAAATATATACATTTTATGTTCATATGATTCGTTTCATCCGTTTTTATACACACATATTATTTTTCATTCTTATACATAATTCAGGCTGTTATTTCATATCACAACCAAAAAGAATGTAACAGCTAAAAATGTATAAAATTATTTTAGCCACTAGGAAGCTATTTGGAGCTAATTTTCCTCTAACCTATCAGTTGTGTAATATATTCGTTGAAAATATTCATACATTTTATTTAGCATATGAGGTAGAATGAGGCATCAGCGATAGAGTGCAGAGACAACACTGGGTTCACTACAGCCACAGATCGTGGGTATGTGAGATATACTAGCGACTCATCCTCGTCTATGGAACTTCAAGTCTTGTTTTGGCATGGTAACTAGCATACATTATTTGGGCGTCGAACATTTAAACAGTTATCATTAGGCTCACAACAATTTAATTCACATAACAGCAAGATTACTGCTTAAATTCAGTGAATAGAAACCTATCCAAATAAACGTTTTTGTTCAAATATATTAATGGACATAAATTTTTAATTAAACCCAATTTTACTTTTTAATGTTTTTATCAGCAGAAAAAATATATTAATATAAAAGTTCGTTATTTGAAAACAAAGAAGCACACGTGGTCATTTTGATGTATGTTTCTGTGATTGGGTAAATGTAAGGCTCGAAAATTGGTATCTATGGTTTCTGAAATGATCTACTGTGAAACTCATACATTAAACAGTAACGCGGAGATCATAAAATGTTAAACAAAATACACCTAGCATTGACAAAATGTTCACAAAGGCGTGTTTTACAGTGAAATTTCAGTTGCATACTTTTGTTGAAAAAGATTTGGATTTCATATTTTGGAGCATATTGAAATATGTTTGTTTCAAAATGCGTAACGACCAGATACGCTTGGTTTTCGGTTATTGTGAAAGGATATAAATATTATGAATGGACGAAAGAGCTCACGTATTAACTGACATTTTTGACACTGGCTCGTTCCTTCAGGCAAATTTACCTCACGGCATTCTTTGTTTATTTATGGTATTAAAAAAAATTCAAATAGCATTATTATGACCGTATTAGTGAAAGGTGTTGTTCGAAAGTAAATGTAAAGGAGAATTGAAAATGAAGACAAAGTAAAAGGATATTAATTCTATAAATTTAACTGAATGGCTTCGAGAGAACTCTTATGATTGTACTTGAGCTGGTGACAAAGTAACAAGTGCAATCAATGCCTACCATTACAAAACATCACCTACTTAGCCTACCTGCAGTTTTATCTAGGTTCAAGGCAACTCTTCTTTTTTATATGGTTGGGTGCAAGACGGGTATGTACTTGTGTGACATAACTTTGAATTACTTACTATATCCCTGTTCAATGAAAAGAAAATTGGTCACTTAGTTGATAACTTTAGCCATTTCTTTCGATGTCAGGCCCAGGGACCAAAATACTGCTCTGTTAAAACAAATTAAATTCAATGATTTTTTTTCGAATTAACTTACATAAAAAACTTACTTTATACTATAGCTGCTATGCATTTGGTTTACTGCTTTTTAAGTACCCCTGCGAAAGACGAGCCTGCTCCTAAACTGCAGATATTTTAAAGCACACGCATACAATGACTTCCATCGTGTAAAGTTCACAACGATGTAAAACAAATACTTCCGCATCTCCACATCATAATTCAAGTTGTTCGCGGTTAGAACACTTATGAAATCAGCCTTCTAAAACAGTCACTGCCCATTTGACATATATTTGTACGGGCGCACTGACTGGAATACATCCAGTAGTGTCGGCTATGAGGAAAGGGAAGTGAGTGAGTGAAAAAATTTGGGCGGCTCTTAATAGCGAGGTCTTGAGAGCCGATGAGGGTGCCGGATTAAAAGAGCGGGGGAAACGGGAGTTCCTAGAGGAAACCCGCCGACCAGCGGCATCATCCGACATGATTCCCACATGCGAAAATCTAGGTGCTGCCTTGGTGGGAGGCGGGCAGTCTAACCGCTTCCCCACAGCGGCCCCGAAGGGAGAGTAGGCCCATATTATAACGTTTAATTAAAAGTGTTAAATAATCAAGTTTGAATATTGAAAACAATTATTTTTCTCTGTGGTATAATGTATTACCTCTAGATGTAAACATCAGCAAATTAGTAAAATATTTACTTTGCTTGTTATTTCGTAGTTTTACGTGACCGACGGACGAATAAATTGAACAGGCTTATTACAATGGCAATTTCACGTATTATGAATTAATACACTATGTGCATACAAGAAGTTTATTGACAGGGCTTCTAAACGTGTTCAAATTATCGTGGAGAGTGTATAAAAAGGTAATAGTTCAAACTCGTGGCCACTAAATAAATTTCACTAAATTTATATTTATTTTACAAAAAATAGAGAAAGGATGATCATATCAGTAACATATTTGTGTTCCCGACAATCTCGCAGCTACGTTTGACAGGAGCATCACCTGGCGGAAATAAACAGTGTATTAACTAGCACCTGTGATTCCCACTTCCCACAATGCTTATTCTTCATCTCGGTCTATATTTCGTTAATTAATTTTTTCATAAAAAAGGGTCACTAAACTATTAAATAATTTGGAATAAAAGTTCAGAAATTCAAATTTGCGTGGAGCTATGTATACAATTTTGCCTCATGTGCACGGGGCCTTAAAGTGGAAATTATTTAAGTGAAACAAAAGTAACCTTATGAAGACGACGTGTACCTGAACATAATATCCGCAGTCGTAGCGAGGTATTGTCATACAACGTGGTGGAGATTAATGCTAGTCCATAGACCATCATTCTTGGTTCATGTATCCACTGACTAGCTGGAGGGTATCTGTAGGTACCTTAACAATGCACAACACCACTGCCTTTCGCGTCGCTAAGGAGCTGTTAATATCTCTGCTACCTATACTCTGTGTTAAGTACGGTTTGCCTGGCAACTGCATCTTATTTATTGTCACCTAATATTACCACGTGGATGAGGATGAAGGCACTATAATAAAGAATATTACCACATTTGAACCATTTTTAAAATTTGAATTCATGACATTCTAACCGTTTGAAAACTTTCGCGATGTATGAGTTTGTTAATAAATGTTAAGTTTGTTTTGTACATAGCTCTGTAGTGCATAAATTCTATGTATTAGGAGTCAATGAAATTACCGTGGCTTCAGAAACTGCCAAAGTTTGTGTTTGAAATATCAATCACCCGTCATCTTTTCACACACGAGCAATATTGGCCACCGCAAGGCTGTGTAATACTTAATCATTCTAGAGATGTATTCGGGTAGCGTGGATCTGCTGATGCATAATGCATTGATATTATATGATTAAAGGTTTTATAACGTATCTGTATGTAAGCTTTGGAGAACTATTGCTTGGTTTCTATACAGGCATATCCAAAAGAGAAACAGCAAGTCTGTGTTGTTTGCAGTTACAATAATTATAACAAATAATTCAAGTGAGACAGAACTTTCTATATCAAAGACCCGCAAATTTGAGTAAATTTATTATGTTATTATGTCAATCTTTTTTGTTTAGAAATAATTTCAAATACGCTTTCGGATTGACATACAGCTAACTTTCAATACTTGAATTTTTATTCCTCTAACACAATGCACAAGGGTTAGATATGTATTACATGCATTTTAAATTTTACTTTCGTTTGCCGTGGAAGACAGTGAGTCTCTCGAGTCTAAATGTATTCAGTCTTAAAATATGGCCTTGACACGGGTGAGCCGCGGTTCCGGGCTGGTTAAGATCTCAAAATTTATGGATAACCAAAATATTTGGGCTCGAGAACAATGCTGTCTGTATTATTTTAACAAAGACATTTGAAGTTGCGACTTACCGATACGAGAAAAATGTGAAACTGCTCCTGTATATTCCGGCAGTGCCGCTCCAGTGTCGATGGAGCCACCACCAACAGTGTTACCACGATGTGGCGGGAAATTTAACTGGTTCAAACGGACCCATGGCCCAATTATTCCGCTACAGTCTCCACTGCCCGATCACTGAAGACACTAACGGTTACGATACAAAAAGGTGAAATTCAAAGTATTTCTAACAAAATAATATACTTTTCTCATATCACAGAGAAATAAACACTATAGGACAAATTAACTTAATGGTGTCTCTGACTAGGGAAGGTTTCTTTCATCCCCCTGCAGCTTAGTACCATGTATGGCTACTATGTGAAATGTATAGGTCCCTAACACGCCATGGCATGCTTGTAATCAGTCGCTATGAACATCTCTATTTGCTCGCTGACTGACCTCATAAAATACTATTTAACCCAAGAAAGTAGCAGAGTGAAGCTAATTCTCTAGTTTCTATTATGTATGTTCAATAATTTTTTGCTTTCTTTATGTATATTCCAAACTTTTTGTGAGGTGTATATGAACAGGCAAACATTACCCTTATATATTCCGGTACTTATAATGTATACTATCCTCGACGATCAGCAGCCTTGCTCATCGTAAACGTAGGCGTACCCGTTTAAAATACTTACATTCTTCCCCTACCATAATTATATAAAACTCACTGCACGAGACGAGGGGCAAATATTTTCACACATGCTTAGTTACACAATACTGTATTACGTCACTCTCGTAAATTTCCTTGCAGATATCGTCCAATGACACGTAGCCGTGACGTCACACATTCACTACGCGGCCATGGCAGTAAAAACATTCTGTCGTAAGAACAAACGCTAGAAGTTGGACGTAATTCCAGAAGTCATCAACAGCTTGGTGAATATTAACGTTTACATATCCTACCGGAATATGCTCATTTGGAAGTGGATACATGCGATACATTTTAACGTTAAAATAAATAAACGGTGCGAAATCGACGATTTTATACATCACTGCTTCTACATGATCTTCTGATCAGCCATGTGGTATTTTCGCCTTGATGTCCTGAACCTTGCAGCTTCACAGAGTAGTTCAATACATTTATAGATTGATGATTTTATCAGTAACCTAAAAATATTTTCATAGGATAATTTAGCTAGTGTTGAGGACGATTATCATATCATTCTAGAAGTTCGCAGTAGTTTGAACGTAATCGGATCCCTCTTTAGTTCAATTTCAGGTGTTGTGTTACGCAATATTATAATCCGTGACACTCTTAATAAGCCGTAATTATTACTTAGTTGATACGAACAATGAGAGGTGGCATTTGTGTTCGCTGAGAGAGACGTGAGTAATATATAATCAAGAGAAATTTAACGGTAAAAGAGAAAGTTAAGTACAATGGGTATTATTGGAGATTACTCTCTGTTTACAGCGCATGCCAAACATTACTATACATTGCGAAACACAAAATATCAAGGAAATAAGGACTGGATGAATTAATGGGTCTTTTAAATATGCAGAATATCGCAAGAAATTATTGTGAATTATTTTGTTTCGATAAACATTCGCATGTTCATTTTAAATATTCAGTATTTAAGTTAATGTCCGAGAATCGAGTTGTTATTTTATGGTCTGAAACTACATATAGTTAAAGGTAGTGGACTATTTCTTCCTCATCATTGCTCTACTTTATTATTCTCTAAGTCTGAATGACTGAGCTGAGTGCCGGTCCAGAACGTGTGTACTCCCTCTACATGTGCGTCTCAATCTTCATCGCCATATTGCCTTCTGTGTGACTAAGTCGTATGAGCTCTACACATAATTGTATTCATATCGTACAGCAAGTTTCTTAACGCATATTAAATAATAATTAAACTTATAATACTTTATTATTTTATTTACATATAAAATGCATTCGTACTGTTTGCAAGTGAAAATAAATAATGGAGTCAACATTTACTCAACATATTGTGATATTTGTAATGCTACATAGTGTGCATAAAATTCCCACAGTGAAGAATGACATATTTTATAAATAAAATATCAAATGTAATTTGTTTTAATTGACGATACTCTTTCCCTTTTTAGTAGACACTCCGGGAGATAATATAATATATATCTGATTACTCTGCGTGAAGTGTCACTCTACCGAGCGAAATTCACAAGTCACTGGACTATAATTCGGGAAGACGCGGCTTTGATTCCCGGTCCGGCATTCCTCTTTTCAGTTTGCCATAGTTCGCTGAAATAAATACAGAGAGCGGTCGCTTAATTTCCTGTTCCTGCTCGTATGAGCAGATAACTTTATCTCTATAATTGCCTCTCTGTCGACGAGACATTACGACCCACCTAACTACCTTCACTCTACTGTCGATATGTCATGACGTATTTGATCCATAGTATGTTAACGTTTGTCAAGAACATGTGATACGGCACGGAAATGTAAATAGGCTTCTTAGAAGGTCACTCTTAATCAATTCTGTACTTTCAGACACATTTGCACTCTCAATCATTAACTAATGTATTTTTTTTAAAGAAAACAATTATAGAATTTGTAAAATTCACTTCAATGTTAATTATCACATTTAACAGCTGTAGTCTGGAGAAATTAACTAGCTTGGTCTGTGATAATAAGTATTGTTACAATTTTCTCAAAATCAATGTGCTAAACCAGGTTGGTTAAGGGATGGATGTCTTAATTCAATAATAGAGTTAGTTATGATTTCCTAATTTATAAAAATATGTACAAAAGTCTCTCTTCTCAATATCTCATAATAATATAATATCTCCTAATACGTGCAATTAATAAATTCAATCACTATAGCTTGCAGTTATCTCGAAGAAATGAATGTAACTGAATATTTAAAATCAATCATAACAGAGAGTGTTTCAAAACCTAATGATTTACTTTATAAATTATATGTCCATATTTGACAGTTCCAATACTTACAATAACGTCCGTATAACCATTTTCATAAAGTCCCACATTAATTTTGTCCAGATTCTACCAGTCCGCATTGTTCTAAAATCCTCCGAGTGTCCTCATGGACAGTAGTCTTCAATCGTGGGGTTTCACGCCCTCTCGCCCATTCACACCACAAACACCTCATCCGCCGTCGTCTCGCAATCTCCCGTCGTCGTCCGTCCTTTTCCCCGATGTCCCTCGCCGCAATCAACTTCGCTCGGTTGCCATACTCTCTACCAAGCAACTCTAGATTCTGGGACTGCAGCAATATTTTATAGGGTAGTAGGCCACGGCCCAGAAATTTCTCGAAATGCCGCATTGCGCCGAGGGTCCTAGTTCCCAGAATATTCTTGCGCATCCTCTAAACTCGCTGGCTTCTCCAGCATGGGGAGGAGTATGGCCTGTAATGCCAGCCTGATGGCCTTTGTCAATCATTCCCCCGGTTGCCAGGCGAGCGATGAGGCAGGGAGCGGGTCTGCCTGGGGGAGGGAATGGTCGAGGTGGGTCACTCCCCACAGAGCCGGACCGCGCATGGACCTTGTGTCTAGTGCGAGCGTCAGCGCGTAGCAGTGTGTAACATCGTAGGATTCATATGGCATTTTTATTCGCGCCAGTTTTCTTTACAATTCTGACACCTTCAACCCTTTATTATATACTAAACGACACCTACAAGCTGTAATAAGAAGGGAACTTACCAATTCAACCAGCTAGCATCTTATTGAAAGGCCGTTCCACATTCTGCAGGGGTTGATGGAACGATCGTTTCTTGTTGCTTTTCGTAAACCACATGCTCAAAATGTATTAATAAAGCATAATATATTCCATTCACAATACATATAGCATGTGGATGGTCGATTAATTTCTGAAATTCAAGAGAGATATCGCCACCCGGTACCTATACAGCTGTGGGCTATTTCGTTGCGATAAAAATTACACATAAAATTTTGAAAAATATGTTCGTGGCACGTTCAGTAGTGCTGCATAGTTATAATCACAGACACGTTCCGCGTTTTATAATATTTTTAACATTCCTAGTTAGTAGAGGCATAGTTTGGTTCGAAAGGAAAATAATGAAAAAATTAACAAGCATTGTAATTGGTATAAGTCATCCTTGGAACAATGTGTATCTTTTTCACTATATATTTACCTTTCGAATAAGTTTAAGGAATAAATAGTGGTACTTTTTCCACTTTCAAATGGTTTTCATTGTATTATTAATGTCGCTCCCTTTGGCTAAAACTTACATTTCAAGTAATATTATTCTGGCAATAATTACTGACGATTCATTTTATATTCTTTACGTTGAAAACTAAACTAGTGTTTGTAAAAATAGCAACACCCTGAAAGAATGGCTTGAATGAATCCAAACTCAAGAGGATGTATAGAACAGTGTACTTGCAATAAGTGATTACGATTACAGAGAGATGGCATACATGTAAGCCCAGCAGCGCCCTCTCGTAAATGATGATGTAATTGATGAGTCGTCAAACGAAGTGAAAGCAAGTGCCAGTATAGCTTGTCGACATTAAAGGGTGCCATATCAGCATGCGAGTGAGTTCGAACGGGGCAGAACGATCGGTGTCCGAGAAACGTGTTTGCCATATTGTGACATTGCGGCTCGTACAGGATATGCTGCTACGTAGGCGATGCGTGTGGGAAACCAGTGGATAGAAGAGGGCTTTATCCATCATATTTTGTATGTGAGCTGTGAGTGTAATAGACGTAGCATTTTATATATCGAATGCTTTATTCATCTAACTACGACTAACCCCCTTCCTTGCACGACCTGATTCATCCTCAGAACAGGTCACGGCAAATGGTGGATGCATCTTTGCTTCCAACCTCAGTTTTAAGTGCTCCCACAGCTGACAGTAACGTAACTTACGACAGTAATCGGTCGAAGAAAGAAATTCCTAGGCTAGTTGCAAATTACAAGCAGAATCATATTTGTGTACCAGCTTCCACCAAACTACGGGGTTGCATTCCCTGGCAAAATTGCGCCGGTTATACAAAGCAAAATCAGGAGCTAGCAAGCGTTGAGGTGACGGAGTTCATTCGTTACGTTTCAATTCATTGCATTGCTATTCCGATTAAGATCCGAATATGGAAACGCCTCATAATCCGCGCCACCCAGGGTTTCACCCCCTGCCAGAAAGCATTAAATCAATTAAGTTCGGTAATCTGGCTAAAACAATAGTAAACAGTAGTGAACTTGTCCAATTCATTCAAAGACACGAGGTGTTACGCTAGTCAGCGTATTCCAGCCACGCCAGTGCGCGCAGGAAGAAACAGCTGCATTGCATTTCCTTCGGCAGGACAAGGCGCCCATTATAGTGTAGTGAGTCTTTGTGTGTGCTTTTGCTTGCTTAATCTGTAATGCATTTCGACCGTTTTGACCATTGCAAAACGTAGAATTCCACGAGAGTGTGCACAGCGTGGAAATTCTAGTTTCTTAATGCAGCTTATGTGCGTGCATGCTAGTAATTAAGACCACATGTTCTAGTGACAGACAGTACAACGTGATTCATGACGGATAAACCTAACATATCGTTTCTAAACACAGCTAGGAGCTTAATTAAACACGCAACAATTGATTTGTCTAACACACAAAAGAACTATTAGCACGCAACACAAACACAGTAGACAAATGCCAGAGTTTAATTGATTCAGCATAGCAACTCTTACAGGAAAACCTTGAATTAATTTACCAGTTCAACACGCAGTACACACACATTACAAGTAGCCTCATAACATAAATTTCTATCAGCAGTCTTCTGCCGACAACACCACCCCCCACTTACCAAAACATTGAACAACACACGTCAGGTTATCTTACACCAGTTCAAATTAACACTGACACCACAGAAAATTACGAAAATTCCCCATTAGCATCACCACTCGATGACACACCACAAACTACCAACATGGCAAACGCTCCACCAGTCAACATTATTGTCCTAACAACCTATGACCATACTCACATTTTCAGGGGAGGCCAGTGAGAAATGGACAGAATTCATTGCACAGTACAATAATGCCACGAAACACAACAATTGGAATGAGGAGCAAAAATGCAGAAGGTTAAAGTATTATATTAAGGGATCAGCAAAGCATATGTTAGACAATTATGTCCAAACTCATGTAGGCGAAATAACGTGGCACGGTATAGTAACCAAGCTCAAAACAACATTCTCCACACCAGACACAGAAGAGTATCTAAAACAACTTTTGATCACCACTAAACGGAACTTAAATGAGAGTGCACACAAGTAAATAGAAACACTAATGTTTTACAGGTGCGAGTATAACCCCAACGTCAGTGATATTGACTTCATACATACTGTGTGGCACTCCCTTATACCTTCGTTAGCAAGCAAAATCGTTGGCCTGAAAAATTACACTATTGATGACATCATAACAAATATCCAGAGAGCCGAATTAGGTCTCTTCAGGTACAGTTAGGCAATATCGGGGCACCAAAACATATCTGCCACAGATTCATTGCGGGCAGAAGCGGTAAAGTTAAAAGAGGAAATTGCGAATCTAGCTATCCAAAATCAAAAATGCAACTATCACCTTAGACAACCTCAAACACAGCACAAATACCACAACTATAATCACCCACAAAACCGTCAAAATTTTGCGCCAAGGAAAGGCAATGTACCACAACAAGAACCATATTTTCCTAACCACCCCTCCAACAGAACACAAACAGGTGACAAAGAATTTTCCAGAAACACTTCAAATCGCATAAATAACAGGCAACAACAAAATCACCACACACAAAGGGATGATAGATATAACAGCAGGGACAACCAACCAAGGAAACATTACAACCGAAAAAAAACTCCTACACGAGGGGGCAGTAGACAACACCCCCGATGACACGTCAAGCAGATTGGGGCAACAACGTTACATACAATACAGGCAGGTCCCTTACGGGCGTAATGCAGAAAGGAACAACACCCGCAGAAGGATTCTAGCAAACAACATTGCCAGGGAAGAAACAGACAGGCCGGGTCCTTAAGAGTCGTACGTCAAATTCAGGACCGCCCATGGGGCGAAACACGCCGGGAAATCCAGGGGAAAAGACACGTCCCACCGGAAGTGAAAGTTTCGCATATTATTGATGAATTATTTAGTAAAAGGGTACCAACATGCTCTTATGCAGATATTGCTAAATTTAATTCCTGCATGGAACAGTTTCACGTGCCATTGCAAACTCAAATACCGGAACAGAAAACTAATGTAAAACAAAGAAACATTGCAAACAGGCCACCTTCCATCACATTCCGCACCGTGCAAAGCAGACCAGGTCAAATTAGCGTTAATTCCGACAACTACAATGCCAAGCCAGTAAGGAAACAAAATGTCGCGCCCTTGACAAACGACACTCCTCGCATCTTGGAAGCGGCAGCGTGTGTCAAGGCCGAGCATAAAGAATGTACGGGTCAGCACAATAGTGATATCAGAGCGGCAAGGACAGCCTTCGTCGGCCTGCGTTCGGAAATGTAATCCACGTGCGTTCTGTGTTTATACACAAAAAAATCGAGCAGACAATTTTGCCCATTGTTCCCCAATCGGAACGTAGCATTTCAAACAAACATTGCGGTGTGGTTTCGCAAATTCAAACAACACTTCGGTATTGGCGAAACACGAATTAAGTTACCGTGCGTGGGAACACACTCATGACAGCTGCTACGCCCAAGCCCCTCTGCCCGCCGTCGCAGGCGACCGCTGCAGGAATCAGCACTCTACCGGACGCTGGTGCACCTCGGTGCAGTAGTGCACCGAAATGCAACCGGAATATGCTACTCCGCGAGTGAAGTGAACATAGTGATTTAAGCGCTTGTTAAGAGAACGCAAGTGCAGTGCAAGGTGTAGAGCAGCCACGTGCGCCCGCGCGCTCATGCAGGTCTGCCACGCCGTGACGTCATCGGTGACGTGTTTCCGCGACTAGCACTTTCGCGATACATGCTTCTGCGATACACACTTCCGCGATGAATTGGACTGTTAGTAAACATCATGACAGGCCGGAACGACAGCAACACGCCTACGCTGTTGTGTCCGCAGTGCCTACAACCACGACCTCAGGACTGGATCGCGAGGTACGAGAGAGGTACGAAGAACTGCCAGTGCGAGCGTAAGCCCAGCCCGGCAAACGTCCGCGTCATGATCAACCGCGCGAGTGAGAATCACCTAAATTTATTTCAGACAGTTCGGACTTTAATTCAGTAAACTGGTGTCACGATCTGATCTGTCCAGGTCACGACACACCGCTCCTTAAATGCAAACAGTGTAATCATTGGTACCACGAAGCCTGCATGAACACTAGGTAACAGGGGACAATACACGGGCTATTATTCGCCTGCAAAAACTGCTATTCACCACCAATTAAGCAAGAGCACATTACTTATAATCGGGATAACTTTTTCACAGAGCTACAGCGCATCAACGCACGTGAACGCGACTGCAAAGGGTTGATGAATGGAGGGATCCAGTATTGCAAGACGTGCAATGTCAGAGTACACAATAAGTGCCAAACAGAGGAGGAACAGGCAATGACAGAGGGGAGCAATTTATGCATCGGGATTGCACGGCCAGTAGGGAGGCAATGTCTGCGGTGTCTCCGATGCAGAATACAGATGTAGTACCCGCAAGGACTCCGGCGCCAAGAGTATGACCAGTAACACTAGCTCCACAGATGCCTTGACCACAGTTGGCTGAAACACCCTATATTCCGACGAGACATCCCTTCTTCTCTACACCAACCTACAATAGTAATTTTCCAGCAGTTGTGCCCAATATCTCGCAAGTTTTACCAGTTTCAACAGCTGTAAATAAAGAGTCAGAGAATGCAAACAAAGCCGCAGCGACGACATCCAGTCACTGCAATCAACCGGGCATGCATTGTAGACCTACACCAACAAATTTTCAGACCCTACCGACATTTTCTGGACAATTAGTGGAAGATCCATCAGCTTTAGTGAGTGATTGCACTACACGCCTGCAGCGCTATGACATCTCAGAGGACGAATGGCCAGGTTGTGTAGACAAGCAGTAAGAGGGCGAAGCAAAACAGTGGTGGAAAACAATGAACCACTACGGCCTCATCTAGGTGGAATTTCTCAATGCATTCCACTGTAGGTTTGGAGGCACCTTCACGACCATACAGGCCCAAAGCAAGCTCACCCTACAACAGCATCAGGAAGGGGAAACACTGACGGCCTTCAGTAATAGAAAGATATACCTGGTGAAGAGGTTTCGCCCGGAGTTTGCAGAGAGGGTAGTCATGGAAGTTATCGCAGAGACCGCCTTGCCCGAGTATAGGATGGCCCTAGTTCCGCTACTCAACAGTGGGCTAGAGGAAATGATGAGAGCAGCTATAACCCTGGAGAGAAACATGTGTGTACCGCGACAAAACACAGGAGGCGCACGGGAGCACAACGGGCCGTATGACTACGGAAACTTCCGTGGAGGACAGTACCGGGGAAATTGACAGGACATTCAAGCAAGGAGAAGTGACCAGCCGATAGTGTGCAACTTGAACAACTTCCAGAATCGTGCACAGGGCAGGAGTAGTGTACCAAACGCGAGTGCGCCCCGGGACACAAACAGATTCGTCAGGTGGGATTGGTCCCAACCAACCCTGTGGCCGTGTCGGTACCGTGTAGGTCGGTTATACCACTGGCATGTCGACTGCCCAAAGAACCCCCACCTGAACGACCGGAACAGAAGATCAACCAGCAGCGAAAACCAGCAGGGAAATGGGTTGCAGGGTAAAGTTGCCTGCCACACACTTTATTCCTCCCCAAGACGACAGCACCGCAGTCACGCCGCAGAGAGCACTAATCAACATAGTTGGTAGCAGCAGTGCTAAATTCATAAATGTTGGTACATGTTAATGGTTTTTTGCATCATGTACCTGTCGACACCACCGGGTTCCATAATGTATGCAAGAGTAGATTTGTCAATAGCAGAGACATAACATCAACAGAACAGTATATAGAGTTAGCAAATGCTTAAACCACACAGTCACCTGTCGGCCAAGCTGCAGTTACAATAAGGATTAAGAACTCAGAAACTATCACAATGGCAATAGTTACTGATGAAATCACAGAAGGCATAATTTTAAGAATACCTTGGCTATCCGAGCAAAACACCATCATTGAACCTGCAGAAAGACATACATTTTGGCGATAAGGAGAGGCGAACAGTGTATAATGTAGATAGCAGTAGAACAGAAAGTTTACCGGAAGTGAAACTGACAGAATTCAAACATAGTATACCTACAGAGCACCAAGCCGCTTTTCAGTGCTTCTTATGAGAACGTTAATTTGTTTTTGCCAACCATGACACTTTAAGTAGAACAACAGTTGCAGAATACATTATACCCTTAACACAGAAAGAGCCGATTTATAGTAGTCCACGTAGTTATATGCCGCACCAGGCACGCATAATTAAGGAACAGATATCAGAGATGCTCGCAGATGGCGTGATAGAGCAGACAAGCAGCCGGTACAACTCCGCTATTACATTGGCACCGAAAAAGGATGGGACCTGGAGGTTTTATGTCGACTTCAGCCTCATCAATCAGGTGGCGTGTAGCGCGATATCACCGTACATAAGTGTCAATGATGCATTAAGTTCCCTAGGGAAGGCCAAGACAATGTTCTTGCTGGACCTCAGAAGTGGCTACTGGCAGATCCCGGTATGCCAGGAAGATCGTGAAAAATCAGCTTTCATCGCGCCCGATGGTAGGAGGTACCAGTTGTGTGCTATGCCCTTTGACATTGAATGCACCCCAATGACTCAGAGCATGATGGTGCGAGGGTTAGGTAGCCTTGTAGGCTAGTTGACCCTCGCCTACATGGATGATGTTGTCATTTGGTCGGAAACATGGGATAACATTTTCACCACCTTTCGCTGGTACTCGAGAGATTGGAAATCAATGACCTAACCTGTGCGGTAAAGAAATGCCATCTCGGAAAAACGGATTTGGAATTTTTAGGCCACATTGTAAACGAATCCAGAAATAGGCCAAACCCTGAACAGCTAGTGCTCATAGATAGTCAGTAGGCACCACACATGCACAAGCAATTAAGAAAGTTCTTCGGGCTTGTCAATTGGTTGCAGGAGCATATTGCGATCTTTACCACCATCACCATGCCGCTCACCGACATGCTGTCACCGCACAAATGGTGCGTGTGAGGTAGCAAACAAGAAGCGGATTTCCAGACCATAAAGGAAAAGTTCCGGACGTGCCCCGCACTGGTATGATACAACCCAGCACACCACTTATTCTTACAGACCGACACCAGCCAGGAGGGTCTCGGCACCATGCTGTATCGATACAACAATACAGACGATAAATGCATGGCAGATTTCGCAAGCACAAAATTGGGTAGCGTGGAGCGTTCCTACAACGTGAATGAGAGAGAAAGAGAGAGTGTCTTGCGGTAATTTGGGCCGTAAAGAATTCAGACCGTACTTAGAATACCGGAGGTTTACAATGAGAACAGACAACCGCTGCTTAGTATGACTAAGTAATATGAGGGAAGCAAGAAGTAAATTAACCTGGTGGGTGTTATTGCTACAAGCCTAAGACTTCCAGGGAAGAGCAACGAGCTCGCGGATACATTATCTCGAACTCCGAACACACAGGTAACGGTAACCGATGTAGTGGAATGGGAAGAGGTTTTATCATCTGTAATGCAAACACTGCTCACAGAGGCAATAATAAGCAGGATTAACATTGTAGAAGACGATACACTCGTAGCAGACTTATACAATGATATTGTAACGGGAAAGAGAACTGCGTGTTTGCCCGGAAAATACGAAACAAGTGCGCAACGCAGCATGTAGAAAGATGGCGAGTGATATAAGGATACATGGAAACATGCTCGCCACGTGACAAAATTCATGGAGACTTTGTGTACCCGCAGAATGCAGAGAACAGGTTTTTACACACGCACATTTGAGTACAATGGCCGGACACACAGGGGCGGAACATACAGTGAAAAATGTTCTAGCACATTTCTTCTGACCAGACCTAACGCACTGTATACATAATGATGTAAGTAAATGTGCTAAGTGTAATGTGTTCAAATCATGTAGAACAGACGGGTGTCAACAACAACAACCAAGGCGGTAGCAGAAACTGTTTGAAACAATCGGCCTAGACCTAATGGGACCTTGCTGCAAATCTGCGGGGGTAAACAGTTTATACTAGTAATCAGACAGTTTTTCAAGATGGGTTGAGGCGTATGCAATCAACAGTGCATGCACAGGACAGATAGCTAAAATCTTGAAAAATGAATTTTATGCACATTGGGGTTATCTGGAAGAAGTTTTCACAGATAACGGTACTCAATTTACCAGGAAGAAATGGCATGGACTCTGCACGAGTTGGGGAGTGCGACATTTAAATACTTCGGTTTACCACCCCCGGGCGAACCCCACTATGAGGGGCAACTAGGAGTTGAAGGTGCATCTCTGTCTCCGTGTTGGTGAGCACCACAACAGCCGGGCCGATCACCTGCCCACCACACTCATCATGCTTCATCGCAGAGTTAATGCCGCCACAGGTAAGTCACCTGCACAAGTGTTGCTAGGGAAAAATATTCAACAGCCCAGTCAGAGAAATTGCCTTTGCCCTAATGACAGAAGCGTAACAGAGACGAGTGGCGCAAGGGAAGAGAGGAGCACACACAGATACCGTGAACAATGGAACCAGCAGGAATGGTATGCAGCCCAGTGGTTACGATACAACAACAGACTACCTGTTGCCTTGATACCCGGAGAAATTGCCTACACGAAGGTGCATAAGCAATCTGCTGACAAGAAAAATTTCTGTGCTGCACTAGCGCCAAGGTGGACAGGTCCACACAGAATTAGGCAAGCACTAGGTTCGACAATGTATTTAGTCGGGCAGAAGATGGTACGGATACACAGAGACGACATTCGGGAAGCCTCCGAAGACATCCCGGAGAGGAACGAGCACGAGGGAGAAAACCACCAGGACAGCCAAGCTCCAGACGAGCAAACACAAGATGCAAGTGGAGGGGAAAGTGGCCCCGGACCTCAGGAGGAGGCAAGACCACTCGATGCCGACAGAATTCCGATGCCGAATGCCACAGGTTTCACGAAAGGTCATAATAAAGCCGGCGTTGCAAATAACCAGGTAGTCACATCCACCATGGACGACAAGAAGGTAAGGAGAGCACGAGAAGATGTTCCCGATGTAAATAGCAGGTAAATAGGAGAAGGAGAACAGCAGGAGGAGATGGACGACCAGGAGCCCTACGATGGCAATGGCACTGACGAGCCCCCTGGTGAAGTCCTGGCTGGAGAAGGGGGTGAGGCACTTCGGCGAGGTATATCGGAAGAGGACGGAGGTGGTCTAGTGTTACCAGATGCATCCGAATTGGCAGGGGTAAGCCCAGCGACCCACATCCCAGAGTCCTACGGCACAGCGCCGTCAAGTGCAACCATGCGACGCAAATGGCTGCAGGAAGCTCCAATATTCCCATCAGGAGACACAGAGTGGGAGGAGCTGGCCCTTTCCACAGAAACGCCAAACACCTGCACAGCACGAGGATATACCCTGGAGATTGTGACACAAGAGCGATCTGCCAGGGAAATGCTACCATATCGCAACCAGTGTCAGCAATGGCAAGACAGCAGAGAGGAGAGAAGATGCAAGTAGTGAAGGGGACTGCGAAAGTAGCGGGTCGACCGGCTTGCTACTTCTCAGGCGTTTCAGGCGAAGAAGACAGCCACCGCTGGGCTGCAACATGTGCTGTATTACCACAGCACACCAGAGACTGCAGATTCTCCCACAGCTGCAGCAGCAGCAGCAGAAGATTATCAGACTGCCAGCATATAGGGAGCCCTATGTACTACATCCTCATTGCAGGGAGCATAGGAGGTGCTTATGCTGTGAGTGACTGGATATCTGGGGGGGCATTTGATGATAACTGCTTCCCCCAAGCCCGTTTGCCAGCCCAAGACTTCTCTGCTCCTCACCTTCTCATGGAATAGCATTACCAGGGAAGGTCTATTGTCTCATATTAATTAAGAGTGCCATGTACCTTTTTGTAATCAGTGTTACCTTGCTGGCAGGTTAAGCTCGGCACGTGTATGTTTGTTTCCTAGAAGAACGTTTTCAATAAAACCCAATGAACTAACGTGAAGTGTTTGCATCTTTATTCGGGTCGCCTAAGTGCTATAGAGGCGTGGACCCCACCTTTCCCGTCTTTTCATTGAAGTGTACTGTGCAAGTGTTTTACCATTGTATCTTTGTATACTAAAATATGGGTGTACGAGCAGCCCAGAGATATCACTCCGTAAAACACACAGTACAGGTGATGTATTATTTATTATGATGGTTGGAGCGCCAGGAGGACACTGTCCATTGGCCGTCGGCACACGACCCAGAGAAGATGAGTCTGCTCTACTGCAGCCAGTTGGTATTGCCTTTACAATACCTGGCGTCCACAATCAGCAGAAGGTTTGGTGAGAAAACTATGGAACATTACCTGTCCTGCTCCCAACCTTAAAACAAAACCATTTTGCTCCACTACCTTGCTGTCAACACAATTCTGTAAACAACACGAAACTGG
Organism: Dryococelus australis; assembly: GCA_029891345.1. Classification (NCBI taxonomy): domain Eukaryota; kingdom Metazoa; phylum Arthropoda; class Insecta; order Phasmatodea; family Phasmatidae; genus Dryococelus; species Dryococelus australis. The sequence goes on from CM056994.1 coordinate 96,534,550, forward strand.
TTGGCAGTGATGAAAGTCATTAGCGCAATCTGAGCCACAGGGCCTTTTTACAATCATAAGAGAAACAGCCCATGTTGGTCACCAAGGATGAGTGTCACATGGAATATGTGCAAATATCAACACTGCGCATTGTTGTGAGACTTGCTGGCAAAACATACAATGCCTTACTGGACACAGGATGCTCTCGCTCCTGTATGGCGACTACATTAGTAAATAGAGACAAGCGAACCCCAGTTAAGGAAACATATTCACTGGTAGGAGCTACTGAGGATATTGATGCACCTTAATTTATATCTGAAGTTAACATAAATATTCATGGTCACAATTTCTATCAAGAATTCTTATTAATTGATAATTTAAAGTTAGATATTATTCTTGGAGTTGACTTTATTAAACATTATGACATTGTCCCAATCTTAAAAATAAGATTTTATAATGTTTATTTTTGCTTCAAACAATGATAAAATATTCGAAATTCCAATAAATACGAATTCAATTGAATATGAGCATAGCAATTGCATAGAGTATCATATTAATAAAATTACTATTACATATGATTATGTAACTGAGAAACCATTGGGCAATGTTATTCCTCAACTGCTACCTCATCAAATAAAAGCTATGAAACAGGTGTTAGAATAATACACCGACCATTTCACTAGTTCGATTCATGAACTCACGGAAACTACTGCATATGAAATAAAACTTGATTTAACTACAGATAAACCTATTCACACACATCTGTATAGGATAAACCCTAAACTATGAGAAGATGTATTACTTAAAATACAGCAATTCGACTCTCGAATTGTAACTCCGTTGGAATCAGATTATGCAACACGGAGCTTAGTCATCCCGAAACAACAGGGAGGCATCCAATTCCTGATGGTTTTTAGATTACTTAATCAACATTTAACAATGGTACAATATCCCATACCTAGGACAGAATACATAATAACCATCTTACAAAATTCGAAATGTATTACATCCATTGATATGTTCAGCGGATTTTATGCAGTACCTGTCTGCAAGGAATATTGACACAAACTAGCATTAAATGTGAATGAAATTTGTTTGTACGTATATGCTTATATGCCTATGGTCCTTGCTACAAGTCCTAATTACTTCCAAAATTTTGTAGACCACAGCTGCTTATATCGATGGTACATTCAGTATCGGAAATACATTCACAGAGCATTTAGAGAATATATGTAAAGTCATGGAGTGACTGAGAAAATTCAATTTCAAAATTAACAGTAAGAAATTCAATTTTGCACATCGCGAAATTAAAATTTTAGGCCAGTACATAACACATAATGGAATTTAAACTGATCCAGAGAAAATTGTTATGATACAACAGATGGCCCAGCCTAAGAATGTTAACCAATTTCGAACATTTCTTGTCCTTACATCATACTGAAGGCGACATATACTAAACTACAACCAAATGGCAGCACCTTTAACTGAATTAATGAAGGAGACACTACTATTCAAATGGAGGGGGTGATGAACAATTAGCATTTCAAAAGTTGAAAACAGCACTGACTAACCCACCTATTTTGGCTAAATTTGATGATACATACCAAACCATACTTGTATTTGATGCATCACAAACAGCCATAGCTGCAGTATTGTTGCAAGAGCACCCCACTGCCAAAGAATGTGCAATTATTGCTTTTGAATCTAAAAAATGGTCAGCAACAGAGTTTGAGCTATTGGCCATTAAGTAGTTTATTAATTTCAAACAGTATCTTTATGGCCTCAAATTCATTATAGAAACAGATCATGCGAGCTTACGATATCTGAAATGCATGGCTGAACATAATGTAAGGATACAGAAAATGGCCATTACATTAGCCGAATATGACTTTGAAGCTAAAATTGGAAAAGGTAAATTAAAAAAGCTTGCAAATGCAATGAGCCGCATACTTACATTAAGAGTAGCTGACACTACACCCATCACAGTTAACACTGTAACATATAACAACAAGCATCAGTTCTTACAATGTCCATCATTTTACAAAGCGTTAGCTGAATCAATATTTCAAGAACCAACAAAAAACACTGAAATAAGAAACACAATATCTAAATATATTACCAATAACTGGACAGAGATCGAATACTTAATCAAACACGATCTCCACACAACAGACAAAGCACAAGTGGCTAAATTGATCATCAAAGAGGAATATTTGCCTCTTCAGGCAATTGCTAGAACAGCATCCACAATTTACAATGTCAATATGACTGTTATAATGTAAAACAATACAATTAAAATCACTTCTACATGTCTCGACCATAGATTAAATTGTTGTATACTAATCATCTATGATAACAATAAGAAAGTTTCTTACCTTCTGGTTTATATCCATGAACAGGAATATATTAAGGTCGACGACGACTCTCACCTGCTCTTTGTACCACTTAATGACCAACCCACATCGCCGTTTAGCTTAATATGCCAACTATCCCCACATTCAACAACTGAAGGTAGCATTAACAGACCCAGACAATGCTACACCCAAATATCGGCGACTTGCTAGAAGATACATTATTTCTGGTAATGGAGAGATTTATATGAAGCAGTATACATCCTCAGGAGAATGTAAACTGACACTAGTTCCTAAATACAATGTTCCTGAGATAATAACAGCCCACCACGACACACTCTTAGGAGGGGAGCATTTCGGTCAGTTCAAAACACTGGCAAAATTGAATCAGCCTATTATTGGGCCACAATGAATAAGGATGTGAAAGATTATATAAAGAACTGTCCCATCTACCAACACATTAAAGCACCTAACCAAAACTAATAGGTCAAATGAACCTATACTGCCCCTACCGCTTCTCCAGTCATGGGGTCTTGATGCTAAATGATCGTTACAGATATCTGCGTGTGGAAATAAATATGTACTAGTCATGAACGAGTTTGCCACCTGTTATGCAATCGCCCATCCAGTACGAACCATTGATGTGTTAACTTGTGCTAATTTTGTTAAGGACATTATTTTACAACTTGGTTGCCCGAAATTTATTCTTATGGACAGAGGGACATAGTTTAATAATAACATGACGGCTGCATTTCTGCGTAAACTACAAATAAAAAACTCCAAACCACGACATATAATCCAGCTTGAAATGGTTTGATGGAGCAAGTTAGTAAGATTTTGTCTCAACATTTAACTTCTTGTGCTAGCGACAATCCAACTCACTGGGATGATTACGGTGCGTACATTTTATTTAATTATAGTATCACCATAAACCGCAGAAAGTTCACTCCTTTCTTCCTTTTACATGGGGTTGAAGCAATCCAACCCTCCCATGCCATTAGTAATTTATACCCCCCCCCCCCACGCAAACAATTGGTGTGGACGTCTCAAACAGATATGTGAGCAAGCGCATGCCAATTTGATTGCCTTCCAGCAACACCAGAAAAGAATATTTGATATCAAACATCAACCTAATGAGCTACAAATAGGCCAATATGTTTGGGTCAAAACACACACACGGAAAGTTGTCTTAAAGAGGCAATTATATTGCAAAACATTGAAAAATGGTACGATTTTCGCAAATGCACATGCGTTGCTAATGATCAAGTACAGGTTACGGCTAGCCAGCCTCATCATTATGTTATTACTAACCCCTCTGGCAACTTAGCATTAAGATGCATAAACGAAACTCTTAGCAAGACAATTCCCAGATCAGATATTGGCTATAGAATTGCAAGTACCATGTGGTTGTAAGGTCACCATAAACAAGGTAACGATAATTGAAGCCACTCATGTATGCGATATAAAAAGTCCTGTAACTGCAGTCGCCCGCACTCTCTTACCAATTCATTGGCTTAAGGGTAATCATTTTGAAGTGCCTCAATTATCCATGAAAGAAGGCATATCCTTCTACTCAAGCAATGACATGTTTAACACAGATTGGAAAATTCTACATGCAAACTTGCCAAAGGTACAATATGTGTCAGGGCAAAATCATTTAATGCCTAACTATGTGTTATCACTTATGCCACATGAACACTTTAACTACTTCGACTTTTTGCTTATTGTGGTGTTATTGATAGCAATATGATTGTTTTATTGTAAACTGATCAAAATTTCCATTTTGTCTTATTTAATGTTAATAAAGGTCAGCTAGTAATTTCCCAAAGTCAGAAAAAGAATAGGGAATTACCTAAGTGCAAATAAACTATTAACCAGGATATCTTACGAATACTGCGCACGTTAAAAATATAATGTAAAAGCAGGCATGTGCCCCAGAGGAAACTTTTCAAATGTATAAAGTATTCGCACACCAACAACTTGATCGCTGCAAGGACAGTGCATTCTCTTAGCTGACACAATAACTGATTTTTGCACAATAACAGTCAGCAGGTTGGGCCATACAGCACGCCAGCAGTCAGGACTGGTGTAGGCTGATTTCAATATTATCTGTTAGAGCGCATTACAGGCGGCAATCACTGCAGGACGAGAACATATATAAATTTAAATTAAGTGTGTTTAAGACATGTCAGGTATGTGTATATATGTAAATAAAATTTTTCAAGTTGAATTATCCGCATATGAAGCACGGTCAATAATTGTTACGATGAGAAAATCCTCTCTTTCATGTACACGTTAAGATATAAGACTGGCAAATCCTTTTAATATTTTTATGAATTTCCAAAATATTTCAACCACAGTATATTCAATATGTCACATACTTAAGAGTCATTAGCTCCATTTTTAATAGCACTATGGTGGGGTTGTAAATCATAAAATCGTGCACGCATTTTTCTTTTCTCCTACATACCTTACGCAGTCTGCGCCAATAAATTTTTCAATTTTATAATACAATTTTAAAGGCTTTCTTAAAAATATCTTATGTAGCTGCGTGCACCTTCCTTCCAACTCCATGATTACACGAAACCATAGTGGCTTAATATTAAGATGCCATCACAAACAAGGTATAATTAATAAAATAACTTAACACTGAGATGCTACCACAATTGTAAATATCTGTCACTAGTAAAAGTAACTATGTCACCAAATATGAGTAGATTACTAGGAAATGTATAAAGAGATAATAATTTCAATGTTCAAATACCAATATAAGTTCAAATCCCAATGTGGGAGTCAAGCATTAAATAGAGTTATAATTTCTGTACTTGTTTATTCTTACAAAAAAGTGAAAAATAGATGTAAAAGTCATAAAATGCGCATGCAGATGTCCGTACGTCTACAGCTACAAGTAAAGTCATAATTTTGTTTTGAAGTACAGCAGTATCTACACATGTTCAACTAAGTGTAAAAAGGAAAACATTCTTACTCACAAAATTCAAGTGTGTCGCGACACACAGTTTAAATACAATGCCTTTTTAGTATTCCTTACTTCTCTTTTAAGACAAAAGATATGAATTCTTTTAAAGTCATTACTAGGAAATAATATGTATATAATTATTCCAGTTCAATACTGTCATATAAACAAGAATTGAATACATTTTTTACATGCTCTTTTATTAATCAAATGTAAACGATATCCCTAACCTCGCGACTGACAGCGCTCTAGGGAAACATTCCAATAAGTACGCGATGGACACTATTAATTTAAAACCCTGCCGGTTACAATGCACAAGAGAGACATCTTCCGGTGGTACCTCGCAACCCTCTATTGACGGCACCTGGGCCAACCGCTGCTGAGCCGCTCGACTGTTCTCCATCCCAGCCTCACACAATAACTTCCCACTCGTCAGATGGTTCCATACTTTCATGCGGGGACGCATGAATTTCATGAAAACAGAGGGCCTTAGTGTGGTCACCAGTAGCCAGGGCTGGCAAGCGACGTGCAGGAGCGTAGGTTGGTGTGACCTTGGCGAGCCAGCCCGGCTGTTTAGAAAACACCCCTGCCAGGGAAGGTATTGAGGCCTGGGTAAATATAATGGATACTCGTAGAACCCTTAAGACTCCCCCTGAGTCAATGAGCACATCGAATCATATTAATTTTAGTCGTGCATTAGAGTTCTTGTTGTACGCAACTCAGTGAGTGTAAAATAATGGAGAGTGGGATTGATACCATATTTTGTATGAGAGCTGAGAGTGCAAATAAACGTAGTACTTTATATATCGAGTGCTTCATCCATCTAGTTACGGCTAACCCCCTTCCTTGCGTGACCTGATTCATCCTCAGGACAGGTCAAAGCAACAGCACGGAATGACCGTCATCTTGATCGCATTGCCGTAATTGACCGTACAGGCTCGTCCACAGTGTTGACTCGACACTGGATCACTGCAATAGGGTTGGACCTGTTTGCGTCGACGTTTCGACGCCGTCTACTGGGGGCTGGACTGGGGAACGCATGCTATTGCATCTGTTCCCATTGTGCAGAAACCACAAACGCCCCAGATTTCGATGTGCATGTGAACGCCGTCATTAGCGTTCTGAGTGGCAAAATGTAGTATTTTCGGACGAGTTCCTCTTCAACCTGTCCTACAGTGATTGCCGCACCGACCGCGCTGAGGTATATTCCCCAGAAACATATCCAGAATCACTTTGTTTCCATACCACGACATTTAGAGAATCTGATTGCAGCACAAGGGGGCTTCACACAATACTGAATCCTCAAGGACAGAGATCATGCACAGTTCTGTAATATTAATTAATTGTGTAGTGTCATGTACCTAATCTGTGATATAAATTTAATTTCAGTCACATCTATCCTTCTTGGTATTGCATTTTTCACAAACGTTAGTGGATATGTATTTATTGTATTATTTCATATTTGTAATGCATTTAACTATTATTTTTCAATTTAAGCATTTCCAAATTTGCGTCTACTTGGTCGTGAAACCCGTCTGAACTGGTCTGAGGAATTTTTGAAAAATGCTTGCGCATTAAGTGTGAGAATTGCATTGATGTAAGGGGACCATGGCACAGGAATGGACAAACGTTCTCCATACTCTACTGTAACACTCTTGAGCCTAGCTTCGGAAAATTACCGCCTTCCTGCAGCTGTATACGTTCAGTACAAAACAGCAACTGGAGAACTTATATTTGATGTAAATTAGGAATAGTTGTTGAATGTTTTAATACTTTATTATGTGTTTTGTTTTTAAATTGAAGGCTACTGTGTTGAAAAATAATTGATTTTTTTTTTGTTTTGTTAGTAACATGTGTGTATATATATATATATGCTCTTAATTTTAAAAAAAAAGTAGTTTGTTTAAGACTTTGTTTATTAAAGGTTGTGATAGGCATATTTTTATGCAAGGGTGTAAAAAATGTGATTTAAAATGGCCAAGAATAAAATAAAAGTGAAACATGTGTAATGTCTTATTTTAAAATAATATAAATTACTTAACTATTCTTAAGTTTCGATGCACATTAAAGTAACAATTGGAATGTTAGCTACAATTATATAATACAAATTATTATACAGCGTTTGTGATTGACTCATGGCAGAGATAAGAGTTAGTGGTTGTGGGAAGGCAGACAGTGGACTAAGTTTATACTGAAGGCAAGACTGTCATAAGTGTTAAACATGCGTGAAAAACTGTATTTGGTGCTGCCTACCTGTCAGGGGGTACTTGGGGTGACTACGGCGATGCTGTAGCAACTACACTCTCTCTGCTCATAATATCCATCATATGGACGGAGAGCTTGACTCGTCAACTTTATCAAGTTTCTATACCCAATATTTTTACTCGTAGAAGAAAAGTTGTAAATAATATCGATGGTGTTTTGTAAGAAAGGCGTTATCAAGAAATATCAGTTTTTTCAGGAAGCAGTGAAAATATTACATTAAAAACACTTTATTAATTTGGGGTCATGTTCTGCACCACTATGTACACTGAATTTTATTATGAATTAACAACAAACATTTGAAGTGCTGACACACCTTATAAAGTTACAGTAAAAAATAACTTTTTTTTGTTGATAATGCCTTCCTTACACTTTTATTCTTGCGTAATGCCTTCGACTGCCCAAAACCATTGTTGATTAAGCCTTTTATACACTATAACTTTAAAAGTTACTTTTTAAACAAAATTCTTTAATATTACTTCTTACAATAATCATATAACATTATAACAGCAAATTCAAAATGGTAGCTTACAATATTATTCCTTGTGAAAATTATTTTCGGTTACAATGGATTATTTTAAACTGATAACACAAGTGTTAACAATTTCAGTTCTATAACTTCACAAGATAATAAAATGTTTTCCAGCATCAAAACAAATTATAGTCTATCTTGATTTGTTTTCAGTAGCATTAATGTGTCTATTGCACTGCTAACAAAGTTTTATTTCAGACTAAATCACTAATCATTATTTTCATTAGTTTCAGCTAATCTGTCTTGAACTGTTGCTTTGTTTGGCAAACCAAGATATTCCTGTCGACATCTTGAAGGAATTATGCCTTTTTGGTAAAGTCCTGCTAAGTGTCTGTACTTTTCAGACGATACTGGTAGACTATCATGGTACAGTGCTGTTAGTAGTATGGTTTGTAGAAGGTTGGGACAGGGTCCAGGATCCTGGCTCGGGCTCTCGGAGGAAGTGGCCACCATGTTGGATTTTTTTTAAATCTCTCATTTTGTACAAAATCGTACGTTTTAGCCCAAAAATACCTTAAAATATCCCTTTCTTCCCATGTTTAAAAAAAAACGACTACTCCCAAAGAGGCTATTAACAGTTATTTTCTTTAACAGGGATCAGTGACTCAGGTGAACTTGGAGCCAGGAGAGAAGGATTTAGAACTCTTGACCTTTAATTCCTAAAATATTTTTTTAAAAATTTTAATATATTTTTAAGACACAAAAATTTAAAAGCGCAAGTATTAAGTTAAGAGGCATATTTCACCGAATCCGTGTTTTTGAGGCGCATACGATCATAATGTAATAAAAATATTCAAAAAATTATAATTTTTTTAAATAACTAAAAAATAACGAAAAAATTTACAAGCTTAAGTATTAAGTGATATATATCACCAGACTTGTCTTTTCAAGGTGCATACGACCTTTATTTCATATGCATTATGTAACCTCTATGCCGGGGCGACCATTTTGGATTTAAGAGCAAAAAAATCTAGAAATTTATTTAAAAATCTATTATAAAACTTAAATTTTCCAGAGGTCACCCCCAACACCCAATGTTTCACATTGGTTAATTAGTCAGCAGGACTCCACCAATTATAATGTCTTTTTTTATATTTAAAGTCATTTTGTTATAAAGGGAAAGGGTTTTTAAAAATAAAATACACAAATATTTAATATTATTATTTTTTTACTAAATTTTACCTACGTACAAACGTATCTTTGCGATTTTTTTCGAAGACAAGAAGAATACATCACATTAATTCGTAAGAGGTTGGTATGCACTTGGTCTCACCTGTAGATGATCCACCGATCATGAAGTCACATGCATGAAGTCGCTGGGTATTCGGCAAACATGCCATCAAGTTAAATGTGTCATCGCGTAGTAACGCAGTTATGCCTACTCCATTAATTGCTGTAATTATTAATGCAGCATAATGTAGATACTACGAAACTCAAGTAATAGTATTGATAGAGGGCTTATACTATAAACTTGAATCAGCGATACTCATGCTTTATGGGTGAAAGTTAAGGTACGAATAATTATAAAGTCACAGATGTGATCCTTAGAGATATACACTGAATCCGACTGGCTGGATGGAAGTACATTTTAATAACGTTCACGGTAAAGTGAGCACTTACGAGGCCCTAGTTACTTTTTTCTTTCAGTAATATTTTGTCCTTTCGCCACTTTTTAAAATAGTATTTATGTATATATGTATGTATGTATGTATGTATATATATATATATATATATATATATATATATATGTATGTATGTAATAAAGACAGTGTGTATGTTCCACCATACTCGGAAGTTAATGTCTAAGGCTAAAATGAAATATATTTATGGACTATTTTTACAAATAAGGGGGCTTTTAAAAGTGCTCACTTTACCGTGAAGAGCCTATAATGGGTCTATGTAAGCTGGGGAAGATATTAAAAGGAGTAGTACACTCACCAACTGGAAGGGTGCGCCAAGACAAGCCACAGGTACAGGACACTCACGCACCGCACATCAGAGTAGCGGCCACGTTGTTAGTAGACTCGGGCTGTCACTGCGACACTAAAGGTCCTGTGCTCGCTCTCACAGCTCCGCAAGCAGACTGTGCTCGGTTCGCAACTGGCAACTTCAGTAGAGTACACTCGGAGCTGTGAAAAGTCCACTGAGGGAATACAGGGTAGTGTGCGCACAACAGTTGTGCAGTTGTCAATTCTTGTGTCCCAACAGAGAAATGATTGTTTAACAAGATGACTGAAGAAAACATACATTTTGAACTATAGGTTAGTGCAACTATTTATATTGCCTAAATACACATTTTAAAACTGTTTAAGAACAAATCATTTTTAACGATATTGTGATGTTATTTTATTGTTTCGTGGCATGATAACAATGGCTACTTAATTAAAATACAATACGAAAGTCGCAAAATTATTTAAAAATGTGATAGAAAATGTTTTAAAACACTAACGTGCACGGAACGAAGTATAGGCCTACGTAATGTCCCTTGTACACCAGGCTTTAAAAGTTTACAGTTATAGTAAAACCAATTGAATGTTGCGAAGTTACCGGAATTTAAGAGCCGCCGCCGAAGTGCAGTATTATCATGCAACTTGGTGGAGACTTCTGCTAAGTCCAGAGAACTTTCATCCTGGTTCATATCAGGAGTATCCAGGGTTATACTGACAATGCACAACAACACTGCCTATCACGTCACTAAGGAGCTCTTAGTGGTTCTGTTGTCGGCGTGTGTCCATTTGACTCTTATAATACGTACAAAACTAAGTTTGAAACAGAAGAAGAACAAACTGAAGAAGCAGATCTCTCACCCCAATAAGAAAGAGCATTCTAATAAAACTGCCCAAAACCCAGAACCACCAAAACAAACCATCGTAGATTTCATCAAAAACACAGCCCCTTAATTTAAGAAAATTTAAGAAAAATTACCACCTTAATAAAAATCCAATACGAACAAATAACAAATCTTTATAAACATATATATATCAGAAGTTCATTTTAAAAAAAACAACCAATATTCATTGATTTTTAAGTACATATAACAAGGACATTTGATAAAACAGCAGGCCAGTATACATTCGTCGGAATGGTTGACAGTAATAACAACAATTAAAATAATTATAAAACAATTTGATTAAATGAAAATCACAAGCTTGTTAATAACACCGTGTATCAGCACGTGAGTGTACACATAATAATTAATACGATTTTTGGAAGTAAACGATTTTTACAAAACATTGTGAGACCCAAGATCGTACATAAATGTTCAGTATTATTTACATAGTACCACATAGCACTGTTTTGCACATGAAGGTTACAGATAAACAGAAAATGGGATTACTGCGGCTTCATAAACCGCCTGTACTGCCAAGTTTGTGTTTGAACATCTCTCACTCATTATCCGCTCAAATGCCAGCAATATTGGCTACCGCAAGGCTACGTGATGCATAAACATTCTAAATATGTATTTGGGTAGCATGGATCTTCTGTAATATTTTAATACTAAACAATTTATAACTTGGCTATATGGGTATGCTTTGGACATTTTGCGATTATTGTCTACACTGCCACACTTGCAGGAGATACAGTAAGCATATTCTGTTTGAAATTAAAAAAAAAAGAATTATATCTTTCATACATATATTTCCGTACAAAACTTCAGCGAATTGTAGTAAATTTATTATTTTTTAATGTCCCTTGACAATGAATAATTTAACATACGCACTCAGAGTGAAATATTATTTGCTATATTCGAAATATTATTTTTCTAACACAACGCACAAGTAATAGATTTTTAATTGATGCATTTAGAACGTACATTCGTCTGACATCATCTGGCGAGGGTCTTGAGTCGAAATGTGTTCAATCTTGCGTTGACACGTGCGACTCACGATTACAGTCTCCACTGTCCGATCACTGAGGTCAGCAATAACGAGGCCAGTCATCATGAATCTCCACATTGGTTCCCTGACTGACCATACAAATTACTTCTCAAACCAATAAAAGAGCACAGTGGAGCTAATTTCAAATCTAAAAACCCACGAGGTCCTCAAACACACGACATAGAAATTTCCTTGCAATTTACTTTATCCAAAATATAAGGGCCTCTAATAAGGCATAAAATTTGTGGCATTGTTGACACGGTTATACAAGTTACTCAGTTACATATTTGTATGGCAAAATTTTATATAATTCTGTCCGTAAGAAAGCAGGCATCATCAATATTGTATTAACAAGCACAAGTACTTGTACCATGGAGATAAACTCAATGTTCGTTACAAATTATCTCGAGTATACAATCCTCTTGAAGATCATGCCACAGGTAACTGGGTTTACTAACTTAAGAAGAGAAAGCAGGGTAACAATCATTCCATCGCATAGTACATGCCACGTGCCGCAACACGGCTATCGGGAATACAACATCTGGACTTTTGTAGAGTGCTAGCCGGTGTTTCAGATAACCTAGAAATTTTCCTCTAGGCAGCCTAGGGCCTTCCCTATATCCCTAGTACCGTGATCGATGGCAAGTGCCATTCAGCTACACTAATGTCCTCTGAATGTCTGGCCCTCAACTCTCGTACCATGTCAATCATTCCTCTTTGTGCCTGCTGAAAACGAATTATACTCCTGTTCTGTATATTTCTGACTGGCTTCCTTCCATTGAAGATGCGTGCGAGCAACTACTACCTCATCTGGAGTCTCTCGTCTTGTCTAAATTATTCGCAGATAGTTTTTTTGTTAGTTCGACTCCTGTAAAATTGTCCTTACTGCCAGTTAGTGATATTTATTATATTCCTGAAGTACGCTACTGCCAGTAGTTTTTGTTTGGCTGTATATTGGATTATCATTTCTGTTGCTGCCATATTTAATTATTGGTTTTATCTGGCTTGTTTATCGATTATTTATAATGTCACTAAAACACACAGCTATTAGTGTCGGGTATCATTCTTGGATACAGGGCTAACATTCTCGACGCCTATGTCGACGAGTGACAGGTGTCCCTGCATCTACGCTATTTAGGAGTTCTCCCACCACCGACTTCAGACTCATCAAAATGCTATTTGTCATATAATCTTGTGGTTGTCGAGACACAGCAGTTAATTTAGGTGCACTGGGCTCTCAAATGTCTTGTTCGGCCACGCTTCCAACTACCCTATGCTTAGGCGGGCGAAAACGGAACTCCCTAGCACAGAATCTGGCAGCGATGTCTGCAATGGTGGCCTCCAACTTCTTCAAGACGTCAAAAATGCGACCGTCGTCGTCATGGGATAGAGTAGCTGCCTGCATTGCATGCCGGTGTGTCTGCTCCTACTTCGCCGATTCAACCTACAATGCTCAACTCAAGGCATCCTGCATGCTGTGTGGAGAAACCAGGCATATCGTTCGGCACACATCCACATAGGCACTAGTATCTACGAAGAAATCGATCGCAATAATGACACGTTCCTCCTCAGAGCTCCCTTCCAGAGATATGTGTGAGGAACTGCTGCAAGATGTCTTGCCATAGCTCCTGCCATGACTTCTCTGGTGGCTGTGTACGGCTTCACAGTTTGGCATAGTGGGCATGTCATAAGTATAGGTCACCGAAACGTAGATCCAAGGCCAACACCAGTGTGGGTTACTCTAGTCGATGTCTCTCTGTCAGAGGAAACAGCACCCTTCTCCCTAGAAGAGCAGAACAATATTGTCCGAAAGACAAAACTGAAGAAAGCCCCAGGAATGGATGGATGGATTGATGGGGAGATGCTTCTCCGATCATATCCGAGGATACAGGGCGAAATGCTGGCGCTATTCAATGACTGCCTGAAAACGGGTACCTTCTCCAGAGAGTGGAAGAAAGATCTCCTTACAGTGATTCATAAGGAGGGTGGGAGTAATCCGAGAAAAGCAAAATCGTACAAGCCAATAATGCTCTTATCGATGATGAGGAAGACGTTTGAATGTCTCATCAACAGAAGGCTGATGGACATAGTCCTACGTATCCATCCAAAGCAGTACGGCTTTATGAAAGGCAAGAGTACGAAAATGGCAGTCATGGACATGGTCGATCATGTAAGAACCTATGATCAGACATATGTGTTTGGCAGTACCCCTTCATATATCGGGGGCATTTTACAATATGTGGTAGTCACAGATTCTATGGCAGCTACTCTTGCTGGAGTGCTGCAAGAATATTTACGGAATAAAAAAGAGCTGAATAAAAAAAGAGCTTCCTGGTAGACAGAACATGTATTTTAGAAATGCCAACCCATAGGAAGGAGAAGGTGCTGACCAAAGGCTGCCCGCAAGGGTCATTACTTGGGCCAATACTTTGAAATGTGATCTTTGAGGGACTGCTGAAGCTTGACCTCCTGCATGGTTGCGTGATCTATGAATATGTGGATGATGGTTTGCTCCTCATCCCTGCTGGGACTTGTAGAGAGCTCGAGGAGAAGACGGAGAGTGCCCTGGTGAAAATTGACCAGTGGGCCGAGAACTTCAAGCTGGAGTTTTCGGTATACAAGATGAACTGTATCATGTTGAAGGGCAACTTGAAACGAGCTCCTACAGTCAGATTTAAAAACAGGGTTGTGAGAAAGGTACAAGAAATGAGGTACTTGAGTGTGATTTTGGAGTCCCATCTCGCATTCCATGGACAAATGCGCTATGCAGCGAATAAGGCTGTTGTGATGTTCCAGAAGCTGAGGGCTGTGGCTCCTGCAAACTGGGGTCTTGGGTAGCAGACATCGAAACTGATGTACAGGTCTGTGTTCCTGCCCATCCTCACGTACGCGTGTGGGGTGTGGTACCCGGAAGTAGAGAGGGTTCATGACAAAACGAGATTAATCAGTGCACAGAGAGCTGCTGGGGATCACAAAGGCCTACAGGACAACTTCAATTGAGACCCTGCAAGTGGTCGCTGGGGAAGTCGCACTAGATCTCTTGGTAATTGAAAGAGGTGAAATTGCCAGAAGGAAATGGGGAGGAATATCCCCAGAGGAATTGCAGGTAAGGTAAGAAGCCACCGTAAGAACATGTCAGGCTATATGGGACAACTCGGATAAGGGAGGAATCACACATGCATTATTTCCAGATGTCCAGGAGAGGCTACTTATGGGGAAGTGGCTTGTAATAGGCCACTACTCTGCGCAGTTCTTGACTGGACACGGAAACCTTAGGGAGAAGTTGTTTTCAATGGGCCTGGTTGACCACCCAGACTGTGTGGTGTGTGGGGTGTCTGACACCCCAGCCCATGCAGTAGAGTGCTCCAAGATTGAGGATCTAAGAAATGAATTTGAGGTGAAACATGGAGCTCTCCGACTCAGGGACATGCTTAGGGACAGGAATTTGGCAGCGGAATTTGGTGCTAAGATACTTCACAGCAATTCGAAAGAGACGAGGGGAGTTCGACATCTGGTGGTCGAGCCACAGGTTGAGCGGTGAGATAGGTGACAGTTCGGAGGACAGGGATAACATGAACACCCAAGATGCATGAACATGTCTTCGCAAGGGTCTTGGTCTTAAATGAGTGTGAGGGGAGTCCTCTCACCCTGCGCTCAGCACGACATGAATTGACTCTTGTCCACAGACAAAGTTAGAATACCTCCAATGCAGGAATACAGCAGGGGGGGATCAGATAGGAGCCCCCCCCCCTGGCTGCTGCCTGACAAAGGAGGAAGCAAATCAGAAGTTGCCCAAGTCCAGATCCACAACAAGAGTTATAGACCTGGAACAACAAGGAAACCATGGCCAGGGCGAAATGAAAAAGACAGAGGATGGGTGGTCATGTACATGCAACCCAGTGTTGTTTGTTTGGGAGGGCTTTGAGCGATTATCCTGTATCATGAGTAAGCTCATGCGGGATAACAGACGAAGAGCAGTCTGCTACATTAACCGTGTCAGAGAGGTATTGGAAACGATAGTATCTATGGAGGAGGTTCTAATTGAACTGCCAAGGGAAACCAAGGTTTACAGGGAGGTCTTCCTCCATAGACAACTAGTTCGAAGGAATGAAGCAGCTCCTTCAACTGAGAGAACAGTCACCATCAACTGGTCGGATGAGAAGAACATGGTGGATGCAGCTGTACAGGCTTGGCCTGTAGGGGCGCACCCGAAAGACCCACTGTGGTTGTATAATGAGATCGTACGAGGCACATACTTGTCTATATTAGAAGAGCCGAACACCTTGATGGCAGCCCTGGCTGTGGCAGTCAGGCAAATGGAGCAATGAGATAAGATCCTCTTCCCCCGAATTGAGGCAGTTGATAGGCTCGTCGTCGCCCAGGCGGGCCTACCAATTCAGAAGGATGCACTCTTGAGCTTGCTCAGAGTGTGCTATCGATGTAGAGGCAAAAGATTCAACGAGTCCGAGATCTTCAAGGATGTCATCCGTACTTATGGGAGGCATAACTCTGACTACAGTAATCCCTTCACGGGGTACACTGTGGTCCAGTATTAGTCCTTCTTTCCCGGTCTCCATCCTACAATAAGAACGGGCCAGCCCGATTAAGACAAGACAGTTTCCCCTAGAGGGAAACCAGTCTGAGGGAGGGACCCTGAAAGACTCTGTCTTACCCAGGACAACCGAAGACGACCTTGGCAGATGGCATCGGTATGTGAAATTGGAATGAACTACAGAACGATGAACAGGACCTCAACGAGGTCACAGGAGAATGATCTGAATGAATGTGTGTGTGGGTGTGTAAGAGAAACGTACCGAAAGTAAGCAGTGTGGTTTGACGATGCCCTCTGGGCCCGGAGGCAAGGTGGCGGGGAATGTTTCTGGTTACCAGGCATTCCCCAAAACTAAGTCCGTACACAGTCGAGTGCATTGGGCCTCGAAAGCAGTTAATGGGGTACCGTCATGCTTAAATTTTAACGAGAAGAATATGTGCAGATGCTGTAGTTAGTTTTGTGTGAGTGAGTAGTTTAGTGTAGGGTTCTTGTTCTCTTTCGGACAGCATAGCGGTATCAAAATTGCAAAGTTCTTGGTGAACCCTGAAGATCAAAGAGCAGATTTATATTTTTGCTTTGCGGGGGTTAAATGTAACAGTTAGAAAATAGCGCTCTAGGTATGACCTTTTAATAGGTATCAGCCTTCTAGAAGGGATGATGGAGATGCCGGTTCCACCGGGAACTTTGTCAGAGACTAGTATACTCAGTGTGAGGCCTAATAATAAAGCAGAGAGGTAGTAGGACGTTCGTCTGACCTGCCATTCAGGGAGTATCAACATCGTAACAGCGAACGAAATGTGATAATCGTAACATAAACAACTTTAAGAGATAGGTTTGCAAAAAAAACTTTAGGAAACCACTGCACTATCAGTCCGCATAGAAAAACATTGTTTTGCTATCTAAGATGATGCAAGCTTGATGCATTGGCAAGTACTCTACATAGCGCAACATGTATATGTAGTTAAGAGTATATTTAAGGCATGTGAATATGTATAAATAACGGAAAGTAGATAGGAGCCAGTAAAATGCTAGATAAATGCAATGGTATTACATTCTCACACTTTCACAAACCAATATGGCCATTATTATTCGGATTGTAGTTTTTAAATCTGACAACATTAAAGTAAATTTTACACAATGTGTAAGAGCCAAACACAAATATTATTTCAGTAGGCGAATATGTCATGAAAGTACAGTAAACAACCATACATTTTTAAAAGTCTTTATACATTTCCAAGCCGTATGACATGTATACAGTGTGTAGATCAAATATGGCATGCCTTAAAGATGATAGAGTGAATCTTCAGAACACAATAATCGGGTACAAATTTAATGTTATGTGCAGCCACTCCGCATATTTTGCCTTTTTTCTTAACACTTCTCCTGGAGTGTGCGAAGTGCAGTGTCAAAAGGTGTAACCATTAACTGAAGAAGAGAAGGCAGTGTTCCAAACGAGTCACTGCATAACATTTTCCTCGTGCTGCGATAAGGCTACCAGGACCGATGCCACCCCCGTTCTTGGAAGATTGAATGTCTTGGGAAAATCGCTGCGCGAATTTTCTGGTCGTCACCCCCACCTCCCCCTTAGCATAACTCGGGGTGCGGAGATCTTCTAGGCCAAGCCAAATAAGTCGTAAAAGCCTCGGCGTGCTTCAGTGTCGGCAATCTGGAGTCACATACGACACCTACCACCAGGTGTGCGAGATTATTGCAGTTACAAGCGAGATCTGTGAGCATCGCGAGAGCAGAGTGCAACACTGACAGGCTGGACTGTTGGAGTGGGACTTGATGTCCGAGTAGCAACATTCTGGAAGTATGTTAATGTATCGCAATGTTTCCGAAGGTTCTAACCACTAATTTAGATTTAACGAAGTTGCTAGATTACGAAATTAAACTTTTGGACAAAGAACCTGTTAAAAGTCAGCCATATTGTTTAAGTCCACCTAATATGGAATTGTTGAGAACCCAAATTGAGGAATTGAAAGATAAATGTGTTATAGGGGAATCCACACCTAGGTATGCTAGTCCTGCAGTTTTAGTTCTAAAACCAAATGGAAAACAGCGTTTAATCTTGGACAACCGAAAGGTAAACAAAAAATGGAAATTGAATCAGTGCCCTTACCTTATATACATTCAGCTTTTGACTGATTTGGTAAAGCCAAAATATTCATTACATTTGATCTAAATTCTGCCTATCATCAAATTCCGCTTCAGTAGGAATCGAAACACATTACTGGATTTTGTGTCCCCTGTAATTTATACCAATCTACCAGAGTGCCTTTTGGTTTGGTAATGGGAGCACAGGTTTTGACTAGACTCCTTGACAAAATTTTCCATGATGTTAAATTCAAATATGTGTACAACTATTTAGACGATTTAGTCGTATATTCAGAAAATTTTGACGAACGTGTAAAACATTTGAAAGAAGTTTGAGGGCGTTTGGAAAAGGCCAGGTTGACTGTCAACCCCTGTAAAGTAAATTTTGCTGTTGAGGAAATTTCCTCTATTGGCCACATTATATCTCCCAAAGGAATAGTTATGGATCCTGAAAGGACTAAATCCTTTCGAAATTTTTCATATTCACATGATGTAAAAGGTATAGCCAGATTCATAGACATAATACAGTTTTTTGGTAAGTTCATTCCAAATCTAGCAGATAAGGCAGACCTTTGAACTAGCTTAGAAAGAAAAATTCAAAATTTGAATGGGGCCATGAACAACAACATGAGTTGAGACACTTAAACAAGATATTGTAAACCCACCAGTTTTAAGAATGCCAGATTTTTCTAAGCAGTTCATTCTGCAGATCGATGCATCAGGAATCGTAATAGGTGCCATACTTTTGTAGGAAGTAAATGGTGTTCGGTTACCTATTGCATTTGCATCCCCTACCCACACTCAACAAGAGAAAAAAGCTTCAACTATTTATGAATTAGAATGTTTGGCCATTGTGCTTGGTATCGAGAAATTTAGGCAGTATCTGGAACATGTGGAATTTTTGTTAGAAACTGACAATCGAGTGTTGTCCTGACTTTTGTCTCATCCTCGACAGTTAGGGAAAATTCGTCGTTGGGTGATGAGGATTTTATCTCTAAAATTTAAAGTTCAACATATCAGAAGCACTCAGAACCCTGTAGCAGATGCATTGTCTCGGATGTATGAAAATGTAGATTGTCCTGAACCTTGTGGTAACAGTTTTAATTGTTATATGTTAGTAGAATTTCCATTAGCATTTAAAAGTATCCTGTTTCATCATAAACAGGATCAGGAATTAAATACCATTATTGAAAACCTTTAGTCTGGAATAGAGCAGAACCTTGATGTATTATCTAAGGGTGTATTCTACTGCATCACGAAGGGAAACCAGAGATGCACTGTTATGCCGTTAGTGTTAAAAGCTATAGTATTTTAGTATTACCACACTTACCCAGTAGGTGCACATCTTGGAACATATAAAACCATAGAGGCAATTAGGAAGTAATTTATTTGGAAAAGGATGAATTCAGAAATTGCAGACAGAGTTAAGGCGTGATATCTCTGCGCCCTAAGAAAGCCTGCTCAGAACACACATTTAGGCCTAATGGCGTCGGAAGTTTCAGAAAGACCCATGAAAAAACTTTTTATTGATTTTGTGAGTCCCTTGCCTAGAAGTAAGGCAGGCCACATCATGGTATTGGTTTGTGTGGGTGTCTTTTCAAAATTTGTTTGGTTAATACCTCTCTGAAAAGCAGATGCCATATCCACGAAACGTGCACTTCAGGTTAATGTTTTTTACAAAAATGTTGGCGTACTCTCATCAATTGTTTCGGATAATGGTTCCCAGTTCATATCCAGACTGTTTAGAGATATGTGTTTCTCGTATGGAATTAAACATATCACCTTGTAGCCATATAAATCTCCACCATCTCATGCGGAGTGTTTCAACCGCAACCTCCGTTCTGCTTTAATAGTTTTCCATCCGAAAGATCAGGTTTCATGGGACAAGCATTTACCCTGGTTGCAAATGGCTTTCAACTATGCTCGGCACGAGTTACACAAGTCGACTCCATTTCAGTTGACATCCACGTTCTTGCCAAATAATCGTCTTTCAAATTTGTGGCAATTGAGTGAGCTTCTTCCAAATTATACCAAGAATATTAGCTCTTAAGAATCTCAAATTGGCTCATGATAAGGCTCGTGGTAAGTATAATAAGAATAGAGTAAGTAATCCATTCAAGGTTGGAGAGCCTGTCTTGTTAAATATTCGTCCCACCACTAAGGCGGTGGACAAAATAATGGCTAAGTTGTCATATCGTTGGTCAGGACCATACACGATACAATGTTTTTCTTCTCCCGTGACAGCTCGACTAGTCAATGTACACACTGATGTTTATGTAACATGTGCACATATTTCGCACTTAAAGAAATTTACTCCTCCACCCTCAACATAAGTAGTGTCGCGCAGTGTTAGAGTACCTGCAGGCTCTACCTGTGTCGTGTTGTTGATTATTAGAGAAACCGGTTTCATTTTTAAAAAAATGAAGAGTATAAAGTTGAGCTCTATATGATATTTGAGACAGCCTCCTTTTTGGTCCAGATTCAGTCAACCAGTGGACTGATCACCCACAAGTTGGAGTCTTGTTATAACTATTGTTTACTAAATAGGCCTAATAAAAATCTATGTTACTAATTTAAGTAATGTATTTCATTGTGTGCAGGTGTGTAATATGAATATCAGCTCTATGTTTTCAAGGCACTGTTGTCCATATTAGGGGAAATTATCAATTTGAAAGTATTTTTGTTAAATTTTTTGGGTGTACTAGTGGTTGGTTAGTAGTGTGCATAATTAACGGTATCTAGATCCCCCTCACCCCTTTTTTTACTTTTCAAGAGGGACCACAGTCTGTTTCAGATTGTTTCCCTGGGAGTATTTCTTTCTCACATTCATCATGCTTGCTGCGTTGTTGGTCGTCGTGTTCTGTTCCCTGTGTTTCTCCAAAATCACGGTAAAAATTTTTGATTCTGGTGCATTCTTCGAAAAGGGAGAAGACATCGTTTTTTCTGGCAGTTTTTTTCTGTCGTGTTGTATTTCAATTTAGTGAATTTAGAAGAGGAAGCTTCAAAACTAGATAGTTTGCTACAAGACATCATTTATGTTCATGAACAAGAAAGTGAGATCATCCGAGAGAACTTTACCTTTGACCAAAACTTTCAGTTTGCAGTAGATCAATTTAAAGCATCTGCATCACCATTTAGAATTGAAGTGTCTACACTTACATCCATGCTCCCTTCTAGTTCTTGTGAAAAAGAGGTATCTTTGATTTTGGAGGGAAAATTTTAAAAACCATGTTTAGCACCATGGACTATGAAGACCGCTCAAAATTAGAAGAAGAAAAAAACGTTAGACTCTATTGCTGACACCTAAGAAGACATTTCTGAATATGTAGCTAACTATATTATGTTTGTTAAGAAATTAGAAGATAACAATACCAAAGCAATTCAGAAATTGGCAGCATATTATTTGGACCATTACAATTATTTCTATTCGTTTGTTAATCAATCTATACAGGAAGTCGTGTATAGGATGAATATTGTTAGTTTCAAAGTTGACCTTAATACCATATTGCTTAAGGTGAGCGAGGCCCTATCCAACGCCAAATTGGAACTGTTCGATTTAAAGTATGTAATTAAAATCAGTGTGCATTGTAAATTAAGTTCTAGCTTATTGAAGGCACCTGTATTTTAAAATGTTTTAGCTAAAATTCAATGCCTTATATCATTGACTTTGTATATATTGCTCCCATCAGACCTGAAAATCTTTACATGTATTGCGGATTCAGTACTGTCCATGTTGTTGTATTTAAGAAATCCCTCAATGTTTTTATCAATGTACCCTTGGCAAACAAGGATAGTTTGTTTGAAAGTTACATAATTTTCCAGGTCCCATGTTTGTAACAGGTACTTAATGCTGCATGTAAGTGACAATTTAGTTGTTTACTGCTCTAAATTCCCAAGCCTTTGGTGATTGTAAAACGCATGGAATAGTTTTGTCTACCTCTGTTTTTCCATTTTTTGATGCCCATGTGGTCAATTGTGAGTATAATTTGTTTTCGAACATACCTTCTGTAGATCATTGTAATAAATCTTTTGTAAGTCTTGAATTACCTTTTTTTGTAAAAAAAATAAAAAAACTAATTCTCTCTGGCCTTTCACTACTAAGTTTGTTATTGAAGTCACCTTTTTTGTGTCATTCTACCAGTGACTCTTTTGACCCTTTGACCATTTCTTTGAATGGCATGTGAACTATTAATAATGGTGCCCATTGTGATCTTTTAAGTCCCTACTTCAAAACCTATGGGTCAGTAAATTCTCTTATTCACTTGAATGTGTCCTTACGCACTTTTCATATCCCTAAGTTTAGTTACTTCACTCCTAAAATTCCTTCTTATCCTTTAATATTTGGTTTTAAATTTAACCATTTTGCTAAATTTCCTGAACTTTACTCAAAGATTCTCTCCTTAAAGATTTAGATAACCTATTGAAGTGCCAACCACATTGATCTGATTTTCATGGTGTTTTTAAACTTTTCCGTCCTTCTCACCAGCCAGTCACTGACCTAGGAATTACCATATCTACCTTAGTTTTGCCCTGCCTTACCTTGTTAGTTTGCCTAGTGTTTTGCCTGTGGCTTTGGCTGAAGTTACGGTCCACTCCTGTCCAGTCCTCTTCTACTCCTCCTACTGTATCCTCAGGTATGAAAAGTGTCATTATGGTCACCCTACCTTTTCAGCCTAGTGAGTCAGTAGGATAAACATATAAAATGTGTGTGTTTAATAATCTTTTTATATTTTTTTCTGGGTGTTTCAAGTATGTAGGAAATGTTATGATTTTGTCTTTTTACTAAAGGTTAATAGTATTTAGAGGTTATGGGTCGCCATCCCACCACGTGGTCTGGTTTGCGTGGGGGAGGATGTACTATTTTTAAGCACGTTTATTGTTTTAATTATGTTTTGTGCTTTACTATAATGATTTGTGCGAGGTGTTAATTTCATGTACCTCATGTGGATTTTTTTGAGTGAAGTAATTCATTTTTTTGTTTTGTGGCAAAGTGCTGATTATTTGTTCTTCTTCCACAATAGCTATTTTTGTTGGAATATTGTTGTTTACCGTCATTATAAATTGGATAAGTGATTCAGTTGTTAAAAAGAGCCATAAGAAAGTCATATATTATTGTGATTAACTTTTTTGTCCCCTCACGACATATAACGATTGGTGAGAGATTCTAAACCCTTTGTGCTTCTCTACGAAGTATTTGGTATTTTAGTTCAATTGTTTGTCACTAGAGTACTCATTGCATAGTAAAACGAACATTTTTAAGGGCAAAACTAAGTGAGTATTTGTATGTTAATTTAAGTCGTCTAAAATTCTAAGATGATATGATAAATATTTTGTGAAAAAAAAAGAATAACAGATAAATGTAATAACTATATTTTGTCATCATAAAGGTATAGCTTAGATTGTACTATGTATGAAGTAATTTAAAGTTTTTCACTTCTATGTAATGTTCTATGGACAGTCTTTCCCGTCGCTACTCTTTGGTGCTGCGTAAAGCTTCTTCCTTCATCATCTTTAACATGTAGTTAACATCATCTCCATTTTTGAATCTCTTGATTGATCCGTATTTTTTACAAGACTAGGTAAGACATCGAAGTCACCGCTAGTGAGTAAACTGTTAGTTAATTTTTGGTCGTTGTCGGGAATATTGAATTTTATCGCGGCGAACATAATTTACATTCATTTTTATTGATTTGTAGCTGTTGGCAGTTCGCCGGGTGCGGCTCCATGTAATGGCCTTTGTCCAAGCTGGTTGATCGCCATGATGCTCACTGAGTAGGACACAGGAAAGAAAACAAGCATGCTATTTTAATTTGATTTTAATTTTTGTGGCCAGCACCCAAGATATGTCGGAAAGACTCGCTCCATAAATATTTATAAATTTCGGACATTGAGTAAGAGCAAAAAATATGCAGACGGAGATACATTTATATATCATGTAAAATTTATGAATTTTTTGTTCTTTGGAATAACAAGCGAAAATCTAACGTCACAAATTCATAATTGAGTAATATGTAAAGCAAAGGAAATGACTCGTTGCAGAAAATGTTAAAGTTATCGGAGGGGCCCTATAATATTAGTTGAAAATAATATAAAATAATATAAAAAAATTAAAAAGGAAAGGATAGAAAGATAATCAAATGAAGAGTAACAACCTAGTTTTTTAAGTTATACGATGTGAACCTTATGTGATTAATATGAGATTGTGAAAATGTTTATTACCCCTGTTATGTTTAGGTGAAAGTAAAACAGCTTGCAGAAACCGAATAGGTTTTACGAATTATCATTTAATTTCACCTTGCCCTTAAGTTTCTATAAACACTTAGTAAGTTTTGCTATTATTTGACTAACTAATATTAGTAATATGTTTTGATTTTGATCCATTTGAAGAACCAATGTGACTAAGAAGTTTTGATGTATAAGTAAATTTGCTATTTGAGGAGGAAACAAATCTTTCAGTGCTCGGCCTTTGATGCTCAATATATTCAGTAAAGGTCCTCCACATGACACACCTGAAAGCCTTCGTTTCCATGTCCTCTGGCTTATGCCCCAAGTAGTGGCATACCAGTCTCTCTACAGGCAATACAGAAACAATATTGTTATTGTGGATATACTTTTAGTACAAGTTGTCAGGAACGATGACAATAATGTAGTTATTGTTTGTTCAGGTTAGCATACCTGTCGTTCCAATGTGATAAGTGTGATACTGTGTTTACTCGTAGAGGTATCCTATATAGACATAAGAAGAAGTGTAAAAGTAGTGTTTGTCGATCATCCGGAAGCGATTGCAAGTATTGAAACAATACATTTGCGATTAGGTTTAGTGCTAGACAATATGAAGATAGTAACTATCCATTTGCCATCAGTTGCAAGACCTATATATGTGTTAACTGCAATGCTGTATATGCAAATAGGGAAACCTTCAATGGTCACTGCGCTGAGGATTTAAGAACATTAAATATATGAATATACGTATTTGGTGTAGCTATAGAGGTGGACTTCTCTGGCGATTTAAATGTTAAATTAGAAGAAGAGACCTATAATATTTTTTGATGAAACTTTTTTTCCAAGGAAGAGTCATCTGTGAATAAAGGAAGCGAAACCTCTAATAATTAATGTGAGATGGGATATGTTATCCACCTTCAGTAGCAATTGTTTTGACATTATATTGGGTGTTTTAGATTGCATATGACTGAAGATGAAGTATAAGTTTACATGATGATGATGGTGGTATGATGATATGACGATATAATTATGTGGTTTATTTGCGTAATTTTGTTGGAATATTTCATAGGAATGCATGGTTGTTTTGTTGTCATGGATAGTATGAAGGAAAGTGGATGGTATAACCGATATGGTCTAATGGAATAGATTATAGATAGTTTTCAGATAATTTGAGATATTACAAGTTAGAATATTTTTGTTTGGAAGAATATTGATAAATGGATTTATGGTCTGTTTTTTAGCAGCAAGTATGATATGACATAAGGTTATTATGAGATATTTTAAATTTTATTTTGATGGGTAATTAGCAGTTTGGGCTATATAGTTAGTTGATATCTCATTAAATTACATTGGAGGATGGGGAAAGCTGATCGATATATTTAATTAATTAAACTATGGTGATATGGTGATATCTCTGTTTCTGTAAATGATGCAATGATATATTGTGATTTGTGAAAAAAAAACATTATATTACATAAGTCTGAAAAATATGAATCCTTCGAACAATTACAATATAATATGTGTTTTAAATGAAGTTTATAAGTGAATGGCGTGTAGGAGATGATATGGTTCTATCATAACTATTTCTTATGGCAAATGTTCTCTACTAAATAGGTTATCTTGAGTGTGTATAGGTAAGGGTTGGCTGAATGTTCGAACCTACATCCATCCTAGTATAGGTATTTACATACGCATGGTAATAGGCTAGTTATAGCATTTTTTATTTCTTGTAGGCTATGTGAAGTGCATATGGATATAGTTTTTCTAAAGAATTTTGTATAAATGTTTTTTTAAAAAGTAATGCATTATAACTCTTATGATGTATTTAATTACGATGGGGTTGTTTTAAAATATATTTACTTCCTTGCATGTTAATATGTTCACGTAAAGTGTAAATTGTAGGTGTGTTTAGGTAGACCAGAGTGGTATAAGCAATGAATGTTTATGTGATTACTCCAGTCTCTCTCTGTGTGTGTTGGTGTGTGTTGGAATAGGTTTATGTATGTTTTGTTATATTGTGATAGCTTGATAGATATGTTCTTTGGGGAATAAGCTATGTTTTTGAAGTATAAGGATTGTTTTTGATGAATAAGGTATGTTTTTTTTAAAAGAATAAGGGGAAAATATTTGAGGAATAAGGAACAATTTTTGAAGAATAAGGAATGATTTTTTAGGAATAAGGAATGATTTTTGAGGAATAAGGAACGATTTTTGAGGAATAAGGCCTCAATTTATGAGGAATAAGGAATGATTTTTGAGGAATAAAGAACGATTTTTGAGGGGAGGGTAATAGCCAGAGGAGAGGAGGTAGGAGGACTTGTATGCTTGCTTAGTGATCTTGGAAGCCTACGCCTTTCACCGGAAGAGTTCTTATTGCTATTATCGGAAGATGACTATCGCAAAAGTTGTCAATATTGTGTTTTAGAGGGCCTGTTTTCTAGCTTAGTGAGTTGAAACGTTCTTGTTACCACTACTAACGTTCTTAATAGAAATAACTGTTCTAGTAATTAACTGTGGCATTCTTCTTAAAAAAATGCAGAAAAAAATCTTACGACATTGCGTTACACGTAAGTGGCGAATACGGTGGTATACAAGTAAAAACCAGGCAAGAAAACCCATTAGCAGAATTTATGCCATGTTAATCACACTCCTTAAATCTTGCCGGTGTGGTAGCAGCAGAAAGAGATCAGGTCAACAAGTCTTGTACAAGTTTATTCTAATCTTGTCGGTTGCTGTAAGAATGCTTGACTCTCTAAAATGCAATAGGTTTCTAGAACAAGGGCATATGTTACACGTGTTCCATAATTGTTTTTTGTGGAACAAACTATTGTGTGATATGACGTGATGCTTTGATGAGATTTGTATCATTCACACTCTCTCACTAGATTTTAGAAACCAGCATTGCGAGATAACAAAAACAGTTGGCACTGGCGGAAGAAGGGCGTATGTCAGCTTTTCTCAACCTCCCGTCACTGTCACCTAGCATCAGCTCGCTACGCGCTAACACATTTGCTGTGTCATGCAGTTATCGTTTCCAGCATGGACTTCGTTAATTTATCACTTAGTGAATGTAATAGTTTGGGCTCTGTTAAAAAAAAAGGGTCACTGAATATCGAAGAGTGGCGTGATATGAAGCCGAAAATGTTGCACAATTCAGGTAAAGCGTATGTAGGTAAAGAAGCGCGGGAAAGGAACAATCATTCCTCGTTCCGATACATGTTAGCACTGCGACCTGTTGTACGCTCAACTTGTTTTAGCATCGAATCAAGAGCAGTGGACAAGCATTGAAGTTGAGAGCATAGCCCATCATATGATGGCCGATGCAGTGTATAAACAACTTGCGGAATATGGACTCAACAAACATGCCATAACGGTCTGCGTCGATTTACAGCAAGTCTTGTTCACGCCGAAGATCACCTATTCAGATGATTTTTTTATAAACGTCAGTATGCTTCATATATCTTTGCTATTTACAATATGACCTGTAATGAAGCAAACATGTTCATGCTGCATGAAGCTATCGCCAAACGAGGCACACAATAAATTCGATCATGCATACTGATATATATATATATATTAATTGAAGAATCTGAAGGTGTTGTTATCGCTCTAATTAAAGTAGACTGCTTTATGTTTATCTATTACTGATAGTGTGCCAAACATTTAAATACATGAAATAAATATTCTATAAATTAGAATTTCTAGTTACGGTTAATAAGGCACACATATATAAATACTAGTACTTTTTTGAAATTTCTATTATAAACTTGTATATTCATTAATTACTCACTCTAGTGTTTAGAAGGGGTTTATTTAAAGGTCAGTTTCATTTTAAAACTTTAATATTTCGGTAGTGGTGTATTTTTATGTAAGAGCTCTGTAAAGTTAATAAAAATGCATATTTCGAAACAAAATTTCATCTAATTTTTGTAATCTGCACCACTTAAGAAGAACTGTTTTACCAAGCTAAGCATTCAATTAACGACTACATAACAATTAGATAAGATAACCACCATTTAGGTGCTAAAATATTTTCTATCACAAACATTAAAGTTTTCAGACAGTGTGTATCATCTTTGGTTGATATTACTAAAAATACTTCGATTATAATTTTTGAAAAGAAATTATTATCCTTTTGCAAATTTAGTTTTATTTGGTGTCTTAACTTAATTTTCGTTGCTATGTGGCGTGTTAACATGTATTTGGGTGTTATTTAGGTCTTATCGCTATACACCATGTAATTGTCTCATAGTACATGAACAGACATCTTGCTTTCAACTACGAAATCAATTAATAATGCAGCCATCCTTAAGCACAAAATTATTTTAGTATATTTGTTCAGATAATCGTTTTTTTGCTTTCATCAATTTGTAGTCTCCACACCACAGTCAAGTAAACTTGACACGTATGACGCCATAGACATTTCGTAAAAATTTAATTTTTTTTTTTTTTGTGAATCTACGTAAAATTGATTTATATTCACTTGTGGTGAATATTCTGCAATTTTCTTCATTCAGAAGATACATTTTCAAATTTTTATCTGATTACAGTACAATAGAATGACACGTAAAGGTGATATATTATTCCTTGTTCTTATATGCAAAATCTGCATAGCTCTACGTGAAAAAATGATTTTTTTTTTCTAATTCGGTGTTTTCTGAACGTAACAAATATTTCTAAACTATAAGTTTCGAAACATGCGGCATAATGAAATACCGAATCTCACAAGTACCATCATGTTGAATTGCTTTTCTAAATATACACCTGAATGTGTAATCAAATCATTTTGAACTTATTAAAACATTATATTTAGGGACCAGAGTGTTCACACGAGAACTATTTAATAATATTACGAAAAGAAAAACAGCCATATGTGAGAGCATATGGAAGTACAGGTTTTAAAAAAGTTACATTTCCGGGGGACCGGGCCCTTCGCCACCCCTCCCACACCTTTAGCAACGTCACACAATATTAAAGGATAACAAAGTACATAACTTATAGATAATTTGTATATCATATATAAAATTGTTAAAATAATTATATATATAGTTATTATGTACGCATATAATCCCACGTGTTATATATATATACACAAGTGATTATATATATATATATATATATATATATATATACACACACGAGTGATATATCCTCATAAAATCACTAGCACAGTCTATTGGAGGGTGGGACGACTGTAATGGGAATTGTGGTTGTGGGAGAAGTGGGGGGGAGGGTGGGAGAATCATAAAGCATGATTTGTTGGTGGGAGGTAGTTGTGTGAGGGGTCGATGTAGTTTAGCCGAATGTAATATGCGGCGTAGGCGGAGGATTCCGACTAAATTACCAATGCAAAACATTGCCGGGAGTCAGTCATCTACTGGTCATCGTTCCTGGAAGATATGTGCTCTGCCATATTTACGAGAATCGAACACTAGAGTTCCAGTATACCAGCCATTAAACAATAATTTGGTTTCTCCAAATGTTTCCTAAATGTTTATAAATTTTATGT
Source organism: Dryococelus australis (assembly GCA_029891345.1). Lineage (NCBI taxonomy): Eukaryota > Metazoa > Arthropoda > Insecta > Phasmatodea > Phasmatidae > Dryococelus > Dryococelus australis. The sequence continues at coordinate 96,564,906 of CM056994.1, forward strand.
CTCTAATTTTTGTCATATACAAAATTTTCATACATATTAGTATTTTTTAGATATTTAGTAGTTATTTTTGTTTAAGTTTATTAGTGGTTAAGGTTATGTAAATATAGCACGGTAGTAGGTGTCGATAGTGTAAGTAGTCTCTGTTTTTTAAATGTTTTACTAATCGTATTTAATTTTCATAAATGTTTGAATTCTAGGTTACCTGGGACCAAGGTCAAGGTCACGGATATCCGCTATAGAGGTGGGGGAAAATAATTAAATTTTTAACGAATTTTTGTAATCTTCCCCCATTTTTCGAGTTTAAGGTCGTCTCGAGGTAAAAGCCGCATCGGGTCAAGGACAACCAACATGGCTGCCGGGTGATATCACAACATGGTGACCGGTGCCATTGTGCCAGCTTCGGCTATTTCATTCTACTAGCGCATAATAGTTTCATTAATAAATGCCTGCGGAAGAATTTAAACCTGTAAGCAGCTTGAATGAGTGAAGAGATCCGGACGGCTCTTAACATTAAGATCTTGAGAGCTGATGAGGGTGATTCAGATGAGTATGGGACAGCGCCGGAATGAAAGGGCTGGAGAAACCGGAGATCCCCGAGAAAACCCACCGACCAACAGCATCGTCCGGCACGATATCCATATGCGAAATTCCGGAGTGACACGTCTTGGCATTGAACCCTTAGTGGGAGGCGAGCAGGCTAACCGCTCAGCCACCGTGGCTTCTAGCCGCTTAGTATTAATGCAGATCTCGTGACATTAAAATTCTGTATAAGAGGCGCGTAAGGAATAAAAATTAAACGTCACCTTAAGGGGACTATGTAGTTGTGCGACCAAGGTCAAGAAGCGAGGGAGCGATACGGGCTACAATTACACGCACGCTTAGAGCCTCATCGCTCCTACGTGCAAGGCGTGCAGTGTTTCCGTCGTAACGCTTGTGCTTTGCAAATTACATCTGTAACATAGGGGTTTTATTACTCTTGATGAAAGCCCTCAGATTAAACTACGTCCTTATCTTTGTACTTTTGCCGCTTAAGGGAATTGCATAGGCAAATTTTAAAAATGCAATATTTGATAATTTCACGAAATTTTTCTCCAAGAATACTCCTAATTTTATAAAAGTAAAAAATCGGGCCATAGATCATTGTTTTTTAATTTTTCTGACAAAATGTCATATTTCCAGAACGCTTATTTACCAAGATACGCGTTTATGCGCAAAACACGATTTCACAGAAAACGTTTCAGTTCATAGGTATCTCAAGATCTTGGGGAATATATCTAACAAGCTGCTGTGTGGTGGGTGTAAGGAGGTTCGTTACTCCCAAACACAGCACTCAGGTTTACCTCCTCTACGAGCTGAGGTTAGAACACAGTCGAGGTGAGCCCTGCTATTTTGCATAAAGTTGGGGAACGAAGGCTGAGAGGACGCCAGTGAACGAGTTTCATCAAAGTGCTTCTACTTTCTCCTACATTTCTGTGAATTTTTCATAAGGCACTTAATGAAAAGTCGTAGCTAGCCTGGGACCAGCGAGGAAGAACGCGGTGTTACTTTCGCTTGTACCGTCGAATCTCATCCCCATTCTGGCAAGTAAATACGCTTTCTAGTAAACACAAATTAATAAGTGGCATGGAATGCTTAGAAAAATACAACGCCAGCAATTTTCTTTTAATTTTCACCCTCATTGGTACTACCATGATCGCATCGAATTTTTCCGACGTATTACATGCTGATGCGTGACTTATAAGAACTTAACGTTAAAATATGTTTGTATTTGAAGAAAAATATGGTTTGATGTTTAGTGACTGTATTATTGAGCTTTCCGTTTACTAATATTAATAGTATGGGTTATTAATGCGATTTTAAGTAATATTTTAATATATATATTAAAATAACAGTGCTATTTAACCGACATAGTAGCAGCCAGGTTCCTGCTTTTCCACCAGGTGTTTGATGTAGCGGATGCTTCAGGTTTCCCACATGCAAACTTAAATCCATTCTCGGCTACACTTCACGATAACTATTTGAAAGTGACATTTTTTTCGCGCTTTCAATATTTATTAAGAATTTTTATTCACTTGCCTATTAGATTTCTGCCAGGGCTATTGAACCAGCTTATTTTGGAAATGCTTTAACATCTTAACAAAACTTATCCTTAAGGCCAGCGGAGTGCGCGCAGTGCAATAGAAGAGGGCCAGAAGAGCTATTCAGTTTAAGATCTGATTTTCAAAACTACGCATTTAAGCTTTCCCGACATGGTTTTCCAGGAATGGTACAGAAACCTGGACCTTCAGTTCCGAACTCCGGCGCTAAATACTACGTTTCAGAGCAATTTCTAGGCGATGTTCCAGCTGCAAATCGTGAAGTTTTTGTCTGTAGCAACTGGGTTTGCTGTTGTTGTCGTCTACGAGAGACGCCATTTGCGCAGTATAGCTGCTATAGGCTGTTCACGGTTAAATGAGCACTTTTGAAAGCCCTGTTTAAGATCTACTTGTATGCCCGTTGTGTATTTTCCGCATTATGTTGAATTAACATTGCCATTGGCATGGGCCTCATCACTTCATTCATACGTCGGTCAGGCGAAATGGTAAATTATTGGAAAATAAAATACTTTACAAATCTGGTCATTTTTATACTTTGATGCATTAAAAAAACATATAGAGAAAGAAACCCATGTAACGAACCACATATGGCACATTGATGGTTTACAGTCGGATGCCAAGCCGGCAAACAGTTGGCATGCACCCGGCACCATTGCTGGTCTTGAAGTAGCACCACTAACTAGCCATAATGCTCTGCCCACAACTGGCCCAGGTGTGGTTAACACAAATGGCCCAAGCATAGACCATATGCTTACAACAGCAATGACCCATTGATGTACCACTTCACAGTCATCAAATGGCCTATAGATGGCTAGCCTCAGCAATAAGTATAGGTTATGTGTGGCCATTGCTGGAATACAGTTGGTAAGTCATTTGCCATTTATGGCCCATTAATTGGTCACTTACTCTCAGCTATCAGTTTCATTTTAATCAACATTCCATCAGTGGGCCATAAATGTCTTGGTGCCAGCAGTTAACCATAGCAAGGCCAGTAGACCCATAAGTTTTCTGGGCCAGCAGTAATCCAGTTATGCCATCAGTAAAACCACAGTCGGCCCACTGTCTCATAAGTGCGCGGAAAACTAGAGTGAAGTGCCACCAATGGTTCAAAAATGGATAAGTTAGGTGCTGCCAGAGCTGGAATACAGTTGGTAAACCATTTATGGTAATTAATATGTCACCTACTCTCGACCATCAGTTTCATTTCCATCAACATTCCATCAGTGGGCCATAAATGGCATGACAAGTGTCCTGTTGCCAGCAGTCATCCATAACAGGGTCATTAGTGTGTAAACCCATATGTATTCAGTGTCAGCAGTCATCCAGTAGTACCAGCTGTAAAACCTCAGTCGACCGACTGTGTCTTGCTACATGGGAATAATTTAAGTTATCACAAATGGGTTACCTAACACTTTTTCTTCGACGTTTAGATATGGAACTAATTTTCATCAATCGTTACCAACTTTACTAGGCTCATGTCACTCAGTGCGCCCGTTAAAATAGACGATGCTCACTTTATCGTGAACAGTCTTTAGGCAGACTAACTGCTAAGTGACGCCTTCTTTTACGTGAAGATTCCAGCGTGGCGTTTATTTCATTTCTGCTTTCCAATATGTTTAAAATACTCTGATTAACTTGTTTTCTGCTTAACTTCTTCTGAAATTTTTACCCACACATCTTTCAGAAGCGTATGTCTATTGACTCTACCGAGTAACATTTTTGAACTTAGCTAAGTCAAGGGATAGTTGATAATGTGAATTGTGTTAATGTGTGAGACATTTTAATAGATATATAATTAAAATTTGTATATTGAAATGTTTAAGTACAATAATCTGCTGCCAAATTTCGATCTATTTAATAAATTTTCTTTAAAGAGTTTAATAGACAAATCACCCTGCATAATATCTTGTTTCTGATCACTAAATAATTACGTTTTCACGAAAAAAAATTTTTATTCGTAATAATTAAATGCTTTTTAACAGTTGATTTGTTATTTGTTGGTAGTTTTGGCAGTAGATTTTTGAACTTCTGTCAAAAGGCTTTGATGTGTCATCTTGTTAGTGAAACATGCCTTTCATTATGTGTTAAGCTAAGGCAGATTTTTTGACACGTACACTATTTGAGTACCTGCATATGTACTTAACACTCACATTGTTCACTCTTTTTGCTCTCCCACACTGATACTATACACATAATACTCAAATATACAACTATAAACGCTTTTAACTGAAATAAAAATACATATTTGAGAATCTCGTCAATCACTACACAGTAACAATAATAAATAATATGTTTACGAAAAACATCAATTGCCATACGTCACAGAATTGCTCCACCAAGCTTATGCTGACTGTCTGTACACACAAAATTGAGCGAAAGATTAAGATTTAAAAATGTGTCTGTGAACTTTAGAAATTAACACATATTGTAGAGGAACAAATATTGGAGAATACCCTTCTATAATTAAAATACTTAACTTAAAACAGTTTCAAATGTCATGAGCCATGCAAATCATCAAGTAATATCATATACATTCCACACATAGAACATTAAAACCGAACCACGGAATAAATGTACTAATCAGAAATCACAAGTTCATTTTGAATTATTTTTTGCCATTTGCATTGAAAAGGGCCGTGCCGTTGCATTGCGCACGAAAATCCGGGGCGATCAACGCCACTCGGTTGAACTCGTGTGCCTTCGATTACTCAACCGCCGTGGCTGGCGGCTAGAGTCAGTCACAGGGTTGCCAGATTAAGCAATTTGTCACCGATTGGGGTACTTCAAGGCAAAGTTTGCGACCAAAATTACGAAAATGCAACCATTGCGATTTGGGCGATTTTCGTAATGAATTTGCGATATTTGGGCTACTTGGAATTATTTACTTACTATTGGTGTATTTTTTAAAATGTGAACAAGATCATTAATTCTCATAAGTAAAAGCATTTTTTTTAAAACGGCAACCACTATGGATACAATAATTGAAGAGTGTCTCCTGTTGAGACTCTTGTTACTCGCTGCGGACAATAAAGGGCCAATTGAATATCACACGATTGCTTATGCGTTTCACATATTTTTCTTTAATTTTGTGTAGGCCTATATCACTTTTAAATTTAAAACAATTTGTGTTTCATACGCATAAAAAATTACATGACAAATCTAAAGTATATTTTAAAAAATCATTTAATTTAAAGTGTAATCAAATTGGGCGACATTTGGGCGACAAAAGGTTGGCCATTTAGGCGACTTCAACCAAAAATATTTGGCAACCCTGGTTAGTTAGTTGTCGCAATGGCGTGACGTCATCAAGAGCTTCGCTACTCCCGCTGCTCTTGCCAGATGTGGTGGGGTATGGACAGTTGTCAAGATGATGAACCAATTTAGTTTTGTATACACGTGTGCTGGCACTAAACACTAGTTGGCACAGTCTAAGCGTAACACTTCACGCTTGTTAGGTTTATAAATGAACTCGTTGCCCGGCAGGCTGACTCGCTGGTCAGTATGCTGCCATAACGTTGGGTGTGCAAAAACGAGTGTTTGTGTTACATGTGATTACGTGTGAAAAGCAAAAGAAGAATCCCGGAATCAGTTCGTCGGGTAATACGCGCCAAAATACGTACGGGTGGCATCCATATCACACGCATATATCACTGTTTTATGGAAGCCCACAGTGTTCAACAATTGCACTTACCGCAGTCTTTACTAAACTTTAATAAAGCTGTGCTGCCAACTCCAAGGAATCCGTTTAATATATTAGCTGCATTTAAAACATTCTTGTTTACAAAAATTAACACTGAGCAGAAGAAAATACCTCACATAACTTTATACGTGGAAAACTTCTTTAAATATTTATTGCATCTCGAAGAAAACTACTGGGTACGAAAAAAAAAAAAAAAAAAAATCGATGAATTCCATGAACTCATAGCGCAAATAGGCACAAGGGTTAACTGGTTGCAAAGAGCAAGAAACTTTTTACAGTGAAGGACAAAATATACATCAGTAAATTGTTCCACGTACCTGCTGACTTCTATCATAGCATCGATCACGTGAGACTGTGCAATTATTAAATATAAAATATGTTACTGTTGAGACATTTCTTACTCCAATATTTATAAATTAAAAAGAAACCAACGACTTCATCGAATTCGTTAAACACTGCATTTTAATAATGTGTCAATTCTTGGAAGTGTTTTCCTCACTTCGCTGCTAAAACTAATTAATTAACTTCAGATATTGTTTACATTAAAATAATATGTAGTAACGTGCAATAATTTTTTTTTAAATTTAGATGCGAATACGTCTTTAAAATCATACCGACAACGTATCGGGTACTATGGCAGAGAAAATTATGTAACTTTTGCAGGGTTATCCATTCCGACATATTAACTTCGTAACTATTAACATGAGACCTGCAAAATCCGCGTTATTATTTGAGGACATGTTAAAATTTAAACAAGTGTACATTTGCAATAGGTTTATCATTTGATCTTACTTTATTTGAAACGCCCTTGGATAACTCTGCCCCAATAAATGAACACTTCCCATTTGTGTGCCTCAATCACTCTCAGTTAAGTCATAAAGGGCGTGGCTTTACATCCATGCAGCAGCCATTGGAAAAACGACACCGGCTCCGGTAAATACAATACTGTGATGTTCAGCCTGATGCCAAATAATAACGCGAACTTTGCATGTCTATAGAAATAAGCATGGTTTCATTCGATCGGGTGTACGACTACGATAACAAGTGAGACTGAGCTGGCACCACGCATTCGCGAGGTACGGGTGGGGGCCCGCGGTGATTGGTGGAAATTTCCGGGCAGAATATCTCGCGACTCCAATGTGCTAGGGTGCTGATTTTGGTGTAAAACACAATATCTCGTCTATATCTCAGGATTTAAGCCATAAAAATTAAGTATCCATTTAATTTCGTTCATTTCAATCCCACATCTCTAAAGAAAATATCATCTATTAATGTAGAAGTATCCTAGTAAAACTACATACTAAAGATGAAGTAGATCGATCTCGCTGGCTGCGCACATCCAATCATCGTGTCCCAACATTGAACTCCTTATCTGCCAATACGGCTAGTAAAATTGGCGTGGATTGGATTTGAGGTTAGAATACTGCTTAGTATATAAGTGCTTTGAGATATTTTTTAACATCGTCTAACCGACAAAATTTAAAATTGATTTGAATTTAAGATAGAAACAAACACGTTCATCACTGTTAACAATGTGACTGACAGTTGTGTTCCTTTGGGGTATGTCAGTGTTGGGCACATGCGCAGTAGACGAATAAGCGGTCTAATTAATATTTAGTCTACGAGTAAAACACACGGCTGTGTGTCCGAATACAGCCCAGACTCAAGATTATTTTTGTTCTGAGTAACAGCGAACCAGCTATACTCACAGGTTTGCGGAGTGTTAGTGGAAATGTTTTCGCGGAGTGAATACAAACGAGAAGGAAGGAATGAAAGGTTCAGAAAATGTCTCGGAACGCTGGGTATCCGGGCCGAGGGCCGCGAGCACACGCAGGAGAGTAATCAAGACTGGAATTCCTTTCTCTCGGGGATTCTCTCGATAACAACGCGACTGGAGACAAGTCGACGCGCAGGAATGCCTTCCTAGGAATTCGAGCGCAGCCTGCCATGCTCATAAGCTCGAAATACCTGGCGCTTAAAGGGCACCTCCGCCCCTAGTCACCATCTCTTACAGTCGTTTCAGTTTGCGTTTTTGTAGTAATGGCCATTCCCTACCTCAGCACGCCATTCGAATTTTTCTGTCGTTAACGTAAACTTTCACTAAGAGTACGGAAATTCCGAATGAATTATGTTGTAAATAATCGCGAAAAATGACGATACAAAAGCGTAAAAAATTTAAGATTCATTGATGCCCCATTAAAAAACGCCTGCAATAATTCACAAGAAGAATTTCAATAACTGTTAAGGTTCCAGCACACAAACCTCAGGTTTATGAAAAACTTCTTGAACAGAGTTGGTGCATCTGCACGTGTATAGCCTAATCACACCCGAAGGAAAGGAACGTCAACGATAACTCTGAACCAAGCTATTTGGTGGCGCCTTAACACAATAGACTCGCATGTGGAAAGTCCCGGGTTCGATTCTCGGTCCGGTCAATACGATGCGAACTGGAAACATTTGCGATACCTGCTTCACTTCCCCACTTCCATGCCGAGACTTTGGGTCATAGATGTAAATAATATTCATTATTGTATTCTGAAGGAATGTTTAGAATGATCTACCTGGAGTTCTTCGTGATGCTCTTAACAGCAACGTCTTAAGAGCCGATGAGTGTGAAAAGAGGAGAAAATGGAGCAGCGTCGTAATGTTTGTGCCCGAGGGGGGGGGGGGGGGGTTAGGTCCCCGAGAAAATCCTCCGACTAGTGTCCCTGCCCTGCACGATTTCGATATGCGAAAATCCGGGGGCGGCCCCTCGAGGAATCTAACCCGGTTGCGCGTTTGTAAGAGGCGAGCGTGGTATCCGTTACTCCACACGGTAACTAATTATCTATGCAATGTGACAGTGGCATCGTCGAGAAAATATACGATGAAACGAGTGTTACTAAACCAAAACATTGAAAGTATTGTTACGTGAACAGATTTTTAAAAAATAAGGCTTTTTAAATACCTGTTGGAATGGTGAACTTACACTCTAAATCTGAATCAGTGAGAATTTTACTGTTTAAATCAGTCAAACGTATCTGACTGTTTCTACAGTCCTTTAGTGAATTTAACTGATGAATCATTGAAAAAAATTCCACATTTCCTTCACTTATTCATTCATTGTCATTTTCCACTAATTCATCAGTCATTTTTTCACTGTTTACTCAGTGGTTTATTTTTGACTGATGGATCAGTTAAACACAGTGTGAAAATAGCCGTCAAACAAAGTGTATTAATTTAAATAAATGACAAATAAGCCAATACAAAATATTTTCTAAAATGTGTTTCGTGTTTCAAAACACAATTTTGTGAGGTAATAGGAACACACAGCCTTTCATACCGTTTTTACGTCTTTCATTTCGTTTTCATATAATCGCCACAGCACTCCGTTTTAAATTTTAAACTGCATATAATGTGATGAAGAGAGGGCACTTATATTAAACGCTGCGTTTTAACAATCCTAACGGTACCAATTAAACCAAAAACGAAAAGGGCATACAATTTAAATCTTCACGATTTTGTTAATAACTGTAAGTCACATATTTCCTTCTTATTTTGAAGTTTGGTCTTGTAACACTGATCCTTGCCCTCATAGCTCAAGAGTAGGGTGGCTAACATGAAACTGGAGGGTCGCGGGTTCGCACCCCGGCACCTCCAACGCGGCAGGTTTTCATTTCGCCTGTCGCACTGAGAGTTTGTCAGCGAGTCTGGCTCACTAGAGCTTTATCAACCTCAAATGTCACAACAACGTTAAGTAATCGAAAATATAAAAACAGATGGTAATGTAACGGCCTAAAGGCGGAGGGAAAACGGTGCGTGAGCTCAATCCCGGGCACTTAATTTTTTATTTACTTTTTTTAATAACGGTAAATTTCGCAATATAAATAGTAAACTATCGTAAATATGTTTTTATTTCACGTAATTATTTTGCTTCATTCAATAAAAAACAATGTTTAATTTGCCACTGTTGTCGGTCGTCACTTATTTAATCGGTGAAATAATTCCACGTCACTTATTAAATCAGTGAAATTTTTTCACTGAAACAATCAGTGATTTTCCACTGATTCTAAGTGGAGGTATTTTCACTGATTTGAGTAGTTGACTCTCACTGCGAATCAGTGGTTTCTAACTGTTTCCCTGTGCTGACGAGGTAAATTTTTTTTTGTAAATTATATTTTGAATATATTTGTTTTAGTTGTTCTCTGTTACTAATTCATTACATTCGTTTTTTAGAACAAAAAAGTAATTTTATTTACATTTCTCTATAATGTCAGTTGTAATACAAGGCTATTAAAAAGAAATGTTTTGCAGATTTTACACGGAAACTCTTTGTAGTTTAAAAGGATTTTCTTGGTTTCCAAGGATATTTCTTGTAAAAGTACCAAAAATTTTTTAGAGTGTATGTGTCGTCCACCTAAACTTCAAGTCAGATCACACACCTGTGTAGTCTTTTTACTATACGAGACCAACTCATGATTATACAGTATACGGCATAAAAACCTCCCACATTTTGAAGGACAAAACAAAAAGCACGATAAATAGTAGGCACAGGTTTGTTACGCAATGCAAAACACACAATGTAGTTTGTTATGTTACGGGTCAGAAGGCAAAGCTCCCACATTTGACGTCAACTGAGACAATCCATTATCAATCACCCAAATGTTCTGCTGTTAAATATACGTGCTTCTTCTTATGGCTTCTTCGATCGAAGTGTCAAGAGAATTTTGCATGAAGATTTGATATTTCACCCGTACAAACCATTGAGTAAAGAAATACTTAAAGCGGACTTCCCAGGTTAAATTTTCTGACCACTCCGGCTGTAGTTCCAGGGATTGAACACCACGCCGCACCAGTCCATTTTCGCGGCGTGTGCGTTGGTAATGTCGACGGCGTTGCCTAATTGTCATCTACCCTCTCTCCCACCCATGCTCCATCTCTGTCACCCCCCAGTCGCAACTCTGCAACACTAGAACGTGTTCCGAATGTCTGCTATACCCACTAGCTGGGACAGACAAGATGGCGGACACCCTAGTACCTATCTCAATTCGTATATATCCATTTACGAAAATATTACAAGTTCTGTAAAATATATGTATGAACAAAGCGAAACTTTGTACGCATATGTAAAACGTTGTATATTACTCACACGGTCATAATAAAAGAATAAGCACCACTTTATAAAATACGCGATAACTGTAGATTTATGTTATATATATCACACGTGTGCACAGTAAATGGTTTCATTGAACAGTCACAATAAATTATCTAAATTCACGAATTTACACAACGCTTTGCGTGTATAAACTACAGCGGGCGCTATTGGTGATAAATCATGTAGTTAAGGACGTAGATTCCTGAATTGTTCATAGTGTATTATGTACGCGTTTTATTTCGTGAATTGAACGTAAAACTTTAGGATTAGTCTAAAACCACCGACATTGTCCGTCTTTCATCATAGTAACATGTCCCGGGATGTGGATTGCCTACCTGCCAGGCCACTCGCTTTCTGTTTTGAATGACGTCACCACAGATTTCTCGCAAACGGTTCACCTGAGAGTGTTCGGACAAGACGAACTTTTTTGTTAATGTAGACGCGCTGATAAATAAATGCATGTAATAAATCACTTACAATTGTTTGTTAACACGATTCGTGCAAACGCAGGGTTGCAACCACCATTTCCCCGATGTAATGGGATGCTATTACCAACCACGTTTCTCGAGGTGAACGATCTCCATGATACAAAATACTATTCACCAATTAGTCGCTTAGTCGCAAGTAGTTTTTAAATTATTCAACTTAAGGCATTTCAAATACAATTTTTGGAGGCGCACAGCTCACTTAATAATCAATTTCGGATAACGTGGTTCTTACGTTTTCGTCCTATATTTTCCTAATGAATCACCTGCCGCCGTTTGTCGGTGTCTTTCAGACTCACCCTGTGTGTTTACTCAATGTACAAACTTATGGTTATTCCAGAACATATGTATTGAGCTCATACTTGCAAACGTGCTTGCACACGCTGTGCTAGTTTCAAGCGACGAAGCACACTTACACTTGAATGGTGTCGTCAAAAAGCAAAACTTCCGTTATTAGGCTGAAATCAATCCAAGTTAACTTCATGAAAGACCTCTACACTCCATAAGTTACTGTGTGTTGCCTCATAGACAATTTCGGTGTTATTGAGTCTTAATTTTTGAGAACAAAGAGCGTATAGCTACAGTGACGGCCGATCGGCACTGTAGCTATCAGGCTACAGGCTACAGGCCGATCGGCACATGCAAATGTTACGCGCAGTTTTGGAACCACAACTCGCACAACTTGTAACCCCGTAAGTGTGGTCGCAACAGGATGGGAATACCTCTCACACAACGCGGGTCTCGATGGCTTCTTTGATAGAATTATTGTTCTCCGGCTGTGTGGGCTCATTACACGGTTACATCAGGTGGCCCGCACGAGCGCCAGATCTGAGCCCTCGGGATGTATTTATCTGGGTACACCTCGTTTCGCCGCGTCTCATAACTTCCGCGAAGTATAACTTTCAACTAGGAGAAGCTACGAACCTCGTTTAAGTTTCAATTGACAGCTCTCGTCAAGATCAATCGATTGTGTGGCGTGGTTATGGGGAAATTGTATGAGTTTGATGTAAAAAAACTAACAAAGTTCAACACAATGTCGGCCCGTACTCGTCAAAAAGCCAAGTCAAAATACATAAATCGTATACGGTTGGAAAGAGCATCTCAAAAGCAATCCAGTGAAACCCATGAAACACCATATGATCGATTGAAGCGGTGCCGGGAACGTAGACGTATTCATGAAAAACAAACGGTTGTGTTCACAACACAGCCACACACCACATTTTTTTGTATACTCTAGTTCCCTTCTACCTGGTCGTAACGGCAGGTCTCTCTCTCACGTACAGCAGGCAGCTCTCATCTGTCTCTCCTGAAGGCGAGATATTCGCACAAATTAACATTTCACATTGTAAACGGTAGTATTGCCTACACTTCTCTTCATTCTCAAGTAGAAAGGTTGACTTCAAGAGCTCTTGCAATTTCTGTAAGGGTTGTAGAAAGGTACCGCAGAGCGCAAATACCTGAAACATAAAATCAAGAACAAAACTTGAACTATTAAATATAATTTGATGGGATTAGGCTTATGGGAAAGATATTGGCATGCTGGTAATTATAGGCTATTCACGGTAAAGTGAGCACATTTTAAGGCCCTTCTTAATTTTTCCTTTCATCATACTTCCATCTTCCTGCTGCTTTTTAATATAAACATTGCAATGTGACGAACAAACACAGTGTATACATTTCACCACTCTCGAAATTTAATGCCTGATGATGCAATAAGCATTAGGAAGGGCCTTAAAAAGTGCTCACTTTACCGTGAACAGCCTATATCAAATACAGCAATCCACAGAACCAATGTATATGCCAAAATAATTGTCTTAAAATTTACAGAAAATTAAACTTTTATTTACAACGGTTTGATACTCAAATTTACACGCCGTAAATTTAAATAAAATTGTATGAGACATACTTTCAATAAAATTTAATTTGATTGAGTTTAGAAGGGGATTGGTATGAGTTTTGCTATTAGACAGTTCTACATAATACCGAGTGTCCCAAATTAACGTTTACACTCTTCGAACACGAATAACAGAGAAACTACTAAAGATAATTTGATGAGACTTTTTGCATTTTAAGCTTTAAGAACAATATTAAGCATGTGGAGTGCGTGCAGCGATTCTGCTGTTGTCAGTTCAGTTTACAGCCACAAGCAGCTGCACTGAAATCGTAGAGGAAGTAGCGGAGGTGACAAGATTCTCTTTCGAGCAATGTAAGTGGACTTTAAAGTGTTACGGGAAATGAGAGACCATGACTAACGTGCAGTAACGATGACGGGCAGGATTCGAGTCTGCGTCACCGTCACGTTAAACAATAGCACGATTACGTGACAAGTTTGGGAGGGACGGGACGGAACTCTGAGTGTGTGATGTGAAGAAAGGATGGCGTGACAGGAAGAGAATGACAACAGACGAATGAAGTGTGTAGGCTGGGTTGTACACATTCACACGTTACCCCAGGAAGTCAAATTCCTTGCGGCAAGCTGTACGTGAGTCAGGTGTCAGTAAATCAAGTGCCAATCGCATTTTAAAACAGGTAGAGTGGAGGCGCTACATTCTCAAATTACTTCGCGCTATGAATTCAGACAACCCAGATATGCGTATCGAAACTGATGGGAGGGTTGTGAACATGTGCAACGACTAGGGACATTTTACTGACGTATTGTTTGGTCCGATGAGAAAATCATCAAATTGAATATATAACTGTCAACCACCGCAAATGTGCGTAACTGTGCCGATGAAAATACTCACTTGTGGTAGAGCAAGCAGTTATCTTCATGTGGCGCAGTATCTCTTCCAGAGGACTTACTGTGGCCACCTGGGTAGGCCGCCGAACGGTCTACAGAGCTTCAGCAGAAAACGTTTGACTACAAAACCGTCCAACATGCCTGAGTGTGGTCTGCTTACGAATAACATTTAAGAAACGTTACGCGTCTGTATAAGTTTTTTAGTACCCTGATTTTTCACTAAAGCATGTTTTTGTGATAGTGCATATGGCACAAACAGGTGTTATCACAGTTATTTTTAGGTTTGAACATTCCGGTACTAAACATTAAAAAAGGAATAGGAACGTGCTTAAAACCTTAATTTTTATTGTAACGTTATACAATGCTAGGGTATTCGCTAAAAGTCTTATAGAGGCGCGTTATTGCCGGCAAGACTGCACGTAGAGGCTATGAGCGAGTTTATGCGGATGTCTCTGTCGCCCCTAGCGCTCCCACGCTTTTAGGCCTCAGACGTGCAAAATTCCTTCAACCAGGCGGCCATCTTAAGGGGTTATTTTACTTGGATGGAACTGTGACCGGTTTAAATTACTATACTGTGTTCCAGGAAATTACTGTAGCAGCTGTTCACCAAACATTCCCTAATGATGTTTGCTTTCTCCGGCAAGATGAAGCACTGCTTTATTAGAATTTAGATGAAAGGTCCTTCCAGGAAGGAACTTTTGTTGGGAGATGGAAAAGCCGATGGAAAAGTGTAGAGTATCCACCCATATCTCCATATTTGGAGTCGTTAGACCTTTATCTGTAGGGAACTTTGAAATACACTGTGTACGTCACAAAGCAATGGACAATGGATGCCATTAGAGAAGCAATTGTGAACTCCAGTTACTCCACTACCAAGGAAACCGTAGCAACTATTTCCCGCTTTTGTCTGCAGCGTTGCAGACGATGTCTTGCTGCTGAAGGCTGACATTTTCAACATTTGAAACTATTATTAACATTCACATACACCCAACGTTGTCCTTAATAGCATCAAATACAAGCAGTCCCATCAGATTGTCTTTAATAGTTTACCTGCCATTCTCATTCAAAGAGAGTAAGTATTTGAGACAGCCAGTACACATGCAAAAATAGTTTTGAAATGTATAAAGTAGTACCGGATGTCTCAAAATTCTTTCACTGACGATGATAGTCACTGAATTAACAAAATAATTACATACACAATCAATAAAACAAACCCTATTGAAATATATTATGCAGTTTAAATTTAGAACTTGATTTTTATATAATGGAAATTCAAGCACAGCGAGATCTTCCCATTGCTACTTGACTGTGACATATTACATCTGTATATTTCGTTAAACTATAGTAATAATTCTAAAGACTTTAAACAAAAATTTATTCAATTGTTTACACTGGAAGAAAACGTGAGGTGAAAGAAAATTGAGATAAAACAATGCATCTGATTATTTAAAGGTCACTTTTCAACGATTGATCATTTAGTGAGTGTTGATACAATCCGAGATTACATAATATATGAAATTACTCGAGTACGCATAAAGAAGCTAGGTCGTCGAATATTGTAATTTCTCTTTTATGGAGGAAATTCAGCAAAACGAAACTGAGACTTTAACAATGATCATTGTCCCTCCCTCATTTATTTCAACTGGAAATGAATGTCGCAATTTAACTTCAGATATCCGTTGGCTCTTCTTTCGCCCTGCGGATAAAGATTTAATTTCTCTGTCATTTCAGTATTCCGGATACTTCTCGTAATAGAAGTAGTGGTTCACCAGCTAAAGCGACAAAACTGTTCGACTTGAAATCGAACATAAATTACTTCCTCCAGACCAAAGTTTGAAGAAAGAAACACATTGACTGGCAGAAAGCAAACAAAGCCTTGCTGCTACAACCAGGACTACATTTACCCTAAAACACGATAAAGTGCGAGAATACTGCAAACAAGTTTCACAATGACGAAATTGCAATTTGTAAAATAAGGAGGAGAGAAAGGTAAAAATAGAGTAACTTTTCTCGCACGAAGGAAACGTTTTTGAATACCAAGGGTTTTAATATTATTCATCTAGAATGTTCCTGAATTCTCAATAATTTTAAGTTACACATTTCATTTAATGTCCACCATTATTAAAAGTGTAAAAGCAAAAGCGTTCCGGCAAATGTATGCCATAAAGAAAAAACTCACCATACTTTCGTGCAGCAAAATATGAAACATTTTTACATTAGCAAAAAATTCAAATTCATTGAGATATGCAGAAGTTTGAAACATTTGTGATTTTATCCAGTTTTACTGCTCTTATAATAATTTTATTATTAATAATACTGTAGCCAACAATAGTTGAATACATACATTTCCTTATGTCTAAACCTTACGTGTGCTGAATAACAAAAAAATTAATCGCTTTATAATTTAATATTTTTTGAAGCAAAACTATTACGGTTTTAGCGGTATCACTTGTCATAATTGCAGTTGTTTGGGTAACAATAATAATAATTTGTATAAATACTTTTTTTTTTTTTTCCCCCCCAAAAATTATGAGCTCCGTTAATACATAAACGCAGGCACATAAAAAAAAAAAATTATTTAACAGTTTAATAAATTGCAGCGTTACCATATTTTCTTATGTAGAACTTCCTGACTTTTGTGAAGTAATTTTTGTAATCTCACTAAATAAAATTAACACAAAAGCTTCCAGCTACCCTTGTTTTATTATTGTAGTGGTTTGTTTTATTCGAGTTACCAAAATAAGTAAAACTGCAGTTTTTGCATATGGATACATAAATACATCAAATCACATTATTTTATAATTTGCTTTAAATGACATCACATTAAATGGCCAGAAGTAGAACCATTAGGCAATTAAGAGTAAGTCTATATTACATTTTTAGCATCCGTTTCTTAAAAAAGAAAATAAAACTTATGGGATAGCTTTTAGCGTGTTTATCCCCCAGAAAACATTCAAACCTTTGCACCGAATTTCACCTAATAAGTGGCTGCAAACATTAAATAACATCTATATCGTCGAGATGTTTTATCCACAATTTCGGCTTTCCAGCCAGTAGACCGATTTAAGCAAAACTTGTTATACTGACAGTAAACAATCACAGAGTTAAAGTAATTGAAAAAGCTATTTTAACAAGTTAATATACTTTAAGTATATCACTTATTTACGTGTCAGGAAGCAAAGTTTCAGAGCATTATATTGATTAGGACACAAAAACAGCAGTCTAAGTATAATTACGAATTCAAAATTATATTTATTCTCTTATTTTGTTTGTGTATGAGCGTGGCTCAAAAAATAGCCCTGTTGTCATCATAAAAAAAAAAGTGTAAAAATATTTTAAAACTATAAAATTTGAAAATCTTAAATAACGTATCGTTTTACAGTCTATAATTGAAATTTCGACGACACGGAGTTGTCTAATATTGGTTTTAGTAAAATGCAACTGCGAAGTATACACAACCACGCGATGAGCAGGTGACTGCTGTCTCCAAATAAAACAGGAAGCTAAAAGTGTTGAGTGGTAGTAGCACAGGGGAAGTATGAAATTAAGCCGGTGGAAATATGAATACTTGGCGCAGTGAGTGTAAAAGTAAACCTTAAAAAAAAGGAAGAACTGAAGATGGTAAACACTTCTGTCTCATCTCCATTTTTTAATCTAAGCAGTGTCAGACAGAGAATAAAACCTTGAAACCGTTACCAAGAGCCATCACTGCATTGTAATAATGGACCTGCTGCAGAGTGCGGCCAATAGTGACATTTTAAGTACTAAAAGGTTGTTAAATTGTAGTAGTGTACTACTGCACACCACTGTTGCTACTTGTGTGTTATACAAGTTTTACATATAAGTGGGAACCACTTTACAACTGTACAAAGTTTAAAAATAAGCGTAAACTGCAATACCGCTTGGACCCAGTTACCAGGTTGTGACCCGAAGCTCCATGTCGTTATTAAATATTACTCAATTATGTTATGTAAGTTTGTTGCCATGTAAAATTTCTGTAAATAATTTTTTGAATTGTCTTTACATATAATTACTAAATTCTTGGGTAGTCAAAGGGTAGTACAGTACCGAATGTTCCAGGTTATGTGCGAATAACCCAACCTCGTGACTTGGGCGATGCAACTTCATGTGCCTGTTTGTTATTGCATTACATCAGTGTCACGCAACGGGTTAAGATTAGATTCAAATTATGAAAGCCGTATAACGTACGAGTGGATTATATTTATTCCATAACTCTGCGAAGGCCCCTACGCACACTTATACAAAATAAGTCATTAACCGGAATATTCGGCGACTGATGAAACCACATTTTGAGGCATTTAGTCTGTTCTATGGCCAACCCCCTCCGAGGAGTTGTAAGCTAGAGCACCCTAGTACGCAAGGGGAGAAAGGAACTCCAGACATAATGAAGATAATGAAACGCGACGGAACAGTGTAGATCAATTGTGTAGCTGTTGCAATGACGGACTTTGTTACCTACAGGGTGGTCCACATGTCTTGTCACTCATACATATCCAGTAATAACGCTATATAATCCATACATAGGGACCTGTCAAGTGCTTAGCAGACATAGCGGCCCAGATCATCACGTGAGGGGTGGGGGCGAGGGAGGTTTATGCTCGAGCTCCTTGGTAGTAATGGGGATTATCCTTGCTCCAGAAACAAACATTCCTAGAACGTGCACTCTGGTAAATTACATATTCATCGGAGAAAAACAGTTTACCCTGTTGTGGGGGCGTTGAGAACACGTCAAGCAATCTTGCTCGTGCCTAATGTCGTTTGTTCATGTTAGTATCGCATAGCTCATTGACAGCTGTTGGTCTAAAGGATTTAAATCCAAGATCCTTTGTCATGTGTCTTAACAGTGTGGTTGCTGGGATTGCCACCTCAGAAGCTCGTTTCCGCAGTGACTTCTTGGGTGATCGGAGCACAGATGCCTCCATCGCCGCACATGTGTGCTGTCGTGAGGTTGGTTGTCCCGTCGTCTGTTTGTCTTTAATTGGTCCCGTCGGAAGCAAGCTTGTAATCCCAATGCAATATTGTCCTTTTAAGAGGGTCTTTTTTTTGTCGAATCGTCTCGTGAGATATCGTCACACATCCCCTAGGCTCTTTCCCGTATGTGGACGTTCATATGCCCAAACACTGCCAATAAGCCACTCTTCAGCCCTATAGGAGCTCGTGTCGGCCATCTAACATAGAGAATGAAATGTCATATACAACCTCTAGGAAAAGTAAGGTGGTGATAAGACATTTGGACCACTCTGTAGATCTGAATCTATTACTTCGGCTCTTCAATAAAGTTAATCCAACCCAAGAACTCTGAAAGTAGTCTATGTTAATCGTGGTTAGCAAGCCTTTGCTTTCCCGACGAACCACACACTGCAAGTTACTTTTTTACAGCCGCTTAACGGCCAGAAGCCAACTACTGTTAAGTCTTCAGGGCAAACATGCACCCTCCGCCATACGTAGTGCAATACCCCGGGGTTTATAATACCGGTTACAGAAAATTATACGATACAAATATAAACTCTCAATACCCAGATAAGATTATTTCTTCCTTAGAATTCATCATATCACGAAGAATGGCAATTACTTGCTGGCCTGAACTGGAACTTAAATAGTACAGTAAAGGGGAAAGCCCTCCACTGCAGGCCAAACTCAGCTTATCGTCATTTTAGTGATAAGAAAATTCCCTATTCGTTCTAAAAAAAAGTAAGAAAAAGTTTATTTATTTGGTGTCACTCACGTGAATATCTGTACATGTACATATAGGCTTGTTCAAGGTAAAGTGAGCACCTTGAGGCCCTAGTTACTTTTTTTTTATTTTTTTTTTTTTAGCCATTTTTATCCACAGCACACAGAAGTTAACGCCTAAGGCTAACATTAAATATATTTGTTCATTATTATTCCAAATGAGGGGGCTTTCAAAAGTGCTCACTTAACAGTGACTAGCCTATACCCAATATAACAGCTCAAAATAGTTATTTAGGTACACAACTCGTGACATACCACCTACGTTAACAGATGCTACACTCACACACTTTTGAAAAACCTAAGCCAATGTCCGATCATTTTGTTGTATTTAGTGAAGGCAAAGATCTGAGATTCATCGAATCAGAAAATGAACATTAGCAAGCATCAATTTCCCTCTTAACTCAAACGGTTCATTCTAATGTAATACAAATAACACTGTAACTTTCTGTATTAAGGCAAACGTGCCAGTACACACTACGACTGTAACTGGCACATTACAATTTTAATGTAAAAAAACTAAGCTAAAAATGAGTCTGTGAAGTTCAAATACAAGCTATAGTGCAGAGAGTACTCTCTAGGAAATAAATTACTACTGAGGCCACCACGCCAAAATGGCTTTTGTGTGTTAGTTTTCAAAGTGGGTAAGTCAAGTGTCAATATCTACAAAAATTAGTCAATCCCGTATTTTAAATAGGTGAACAATTACGTGGTTTTCTCAGAATGTTCCCATACCGCGAAGATGAATTGTGAAAACGAAGGACTGCATTTGACCTCGACGATGATTGAGCCGCGACCTTCATCATCGCTAACTGGTTGCCGTCAGTGCCGATTTTGCGATCGCGTTTTCACCTATGTTCTAAATAGTCGTCGACATGAGAGGGTGGTCTGTACGAAGAGTACTTTTCGCGCGACGGCCAATCGGGAAGCATGATGGTGACCTGTCGTGGAGCTGCATTATTCAAGACAAGGTCCAAGTTATTCATCGACCAATGGCGTAGCATGGTGGGAACCTGCTGTAGTTCTAGGCACTTTTATTGCAAAGTGCAAATACAGGTTATCCAGAAAGTGATAGAATATACAGAGGGGCCTGGATATATAATTTTTAAAGCGTGATTACTAAAATATCCACTTTTAAGATTTTGGAGGTATGATGTTATTCTAAAATAGGGAGAAAATATTTTACCTTGCTAGTTACACACCTTCACTGCACTTAGCGCCGCACTCACAATCACAATCAGCACCGCAATAATCGACACCGCAATCAGCACTGCAATCACAA
Organism: Dryococelus australis; assembly: GCA_029891345.1. NCBI lineage: Eukaryota > Metazoa > Arthropoda > Insecta > Phasmatodea > Phasmatidae > Dryococelus > Dryococelus australis. The sequence goes on from CM056994.1 coordinate 96,586,094, forward strand.
TCAGTCAGCACTGCAATCAGCTCCACAATAAGCATTGTAACTTGTAACTGCAATCACAATAAGCACTGCAATCAGCACCGCAATCGCAATCAGGAGTCACTTTGGGGTTAGTTTGGAGTCATTATGAGTCATTTTGGAGTCATTACTAAGTTATTTTGGAGTCGTTTTGTAGTCATTTTCGAGTTATTTTGGAGTCATCATGATTCATTTTGGAGTCAATATGAGTGTCTGTAAAAGTTAGAGACTGACTCTCGTATGTGATGTTTCAATACCTGCATGCGATTTGTCAGCTGCAATCACATGGTAACTCGGTGATTAGATGATCGGTGTCCGAGCAATGTTTTAAGGGTGCAGTACGATTGGTGTAAAGTCAAAATGATGTTATAGGGCTTGCACACGCGTATATTATAAGGGTCAGGGAGGTAAATTGAGAGGCTTGCTTAGTTTGACAATGGCTGTCGTGAAATATACATCGTCTCGGTTAGCTTCTGCATCTAGAAGGCGAAATTCCGAAATCACTTCACTGGAAAATAAGACCAGACGTTTATGTAGCAGATATAGTCATGTTTTACATAAGACTTTTAATAGAAATGAACTGGGCTTTAAAACCAAGAAGACCATCATTATTCCTCACAGTAAGACAGAAGTGATAATGTTTTCTAACCACATTTTTGAGCAATTTTTCAGTAAACTTAGTCGACAACAGTTTTGCTTTCCTAGCCGAATAAGCACTTTCACCATTAGAATTTACCAAACTATAATAAATTCTGCAGTTCTAAACTGTTACATCAGGTCACGAGAAAAACATTTGTTTCGACATGATAAGGTTGAAGATTGCTAGAAGTTGGACATGCCACGGTTTCTTCTGAAAGAAACATTCTAATATTTACTGACGAGCATCGATGACGAAGAATACGTCATATTCAGACTGTGTAGGAGAAATTTCGCTGAACGACCCTGAGCGAATACTTTGACATATTTCTGAAAACTGATGTGCTGATTCTGTCCCATAGCTATACAATTTAAACATCTTCTACAGGTCGGTGTACCACACTGAGTGTACCCACTACACCAGCACCATAGGGCTCGTCTTCAATGCCACATTGAAGCTGACAAAAGCAGCCGAGTATGCTGATTTATAATACAGGACACACTATTCTTCTTTAAAATGTTTTTACTCTGAAATATAAATTTGTCCCACCCAAATTATAATACAACACCTCTCATATCGTGGGCTGATACGCGAGTAAGAAATAAAACTACTATATATGTGTACTAAAAGTGACAACTTTATGTATTTGGGGTGTTCGGCTGCCTAGGGGGTGCGACAAGCAAAACAATGAATTACAGAGTATATATAAATATTCTATTATAGTTATTTTATATACGGTTAGGCAAACAGAGAAAATTGTATAGTGCTATTCAAAAATAAACTGTCTCGTGGGATTTCTTACAAATTGGTCAATAACACAACCATTTCATAAAAATGAGACTGTTGCTTATTTTTTTCTAATAATGTATGCGCAATTCTCAAAAGAGGTAAGGATGATAATTCTTTCTTCTCCTTGAACATTTCAGAAATTAAGGAACATATGTTACAGGGAAAAGCAGAGACTCCAGTTCGAATACTGACCTGATTTTAGAAACATTAAAAATATTGTTTGCAATGATTCGGGCACAAACTATTAAACAGTTATGCACGCAAGTTTATAGCACTCCAAGTTAGAGACTCATCACTATGAACATATTGGCTTTTCTTCATACTTATACCAGATTCCGGTATTTACTCATAATGATGGGAAAATGTATAGAATGTAGAGTTATACATATAAGACAGTAGTGCCTGAGTTCGAGACTCAAAACCATAAGAATATTGATTTTTCTTGAAACTTAAACAGTATTATGGTATTTACTCTGAGTAATGGGAGAAAGTACATAAATAATCTTTAGAGCAGGTGAATAGGAATAAAATTGCTAGAAAGTAAAAGTTATTAGTTGGCGGCTACTTACTTAAACACCCAACCACTGTGTTGTCACCTTGAAGCAGGCATGTCGCAGAATGCATTTTCGCATTTATATAATACATTCGTTTACACACTACTCTTGGGTTGAAATTTTAGCTGAGGAAAAGTTCACAAAAGGCTTTTAACATCGAGTGCTAATACCCACAAAAGGGCCGATGTGAGGCACACTGCTGAAAGTGCAATGTTGAAAATTTAATGCATGCTCACTCTTCATAATAGATCGACGTATTTGCATACATAATGACTTGCTGAATTCGTGAAAGTGCTAAAGACGTTTGTGATAGCGCAGCTCGCCTACTTGTAGCATGTACACATAATAAAGCTCTCCATCCCTAGAATATCTAAGTAATGTATTGTTACAAAACGTCTCAAGTGTGTATCTGAGTTCGTAAGGGATGGAGGTCTCGACAAAAATAAATGAACTAGATTTGATTTAAAATTCAAACAGAGATTTTATTTACAATATTAAATAATCTATCTCCACTATTGCTCTTTTTATTTCTTTTTGAGAGCAATATTTAATGTCTATTACATCTCTTATTATTTAATATCCATCGTAATGTATCTGTTTGTTCATTTTTATCATTAACGCATGTTTAGTCTGTCCATTGTCATCATTTGTAATGTCTTTAACTCACATATCCAGTCCAATAATACAGCCTGCTAGTTGCATCTTCACTGATGTGATAGTTCCTGTCACATGTTTTCCTTCCGATGGTCACTTCCGGTGCTACTCGTTGCTCTCCTAACTCGTCGCACAATCGTCCAGACTACCGACGCTTATAAACATAGAGGCCCGTCGCCCTTTTATACTTTCGTTTGGCCTTGACCTGGAAGGTCCAGTGCACCCGAGTCACACTGAGAGAAACTAAGACAGTTGTGATGACAAGAATATTCTTTTAAAAGTCACCCGATACCCAAGGTCGGAAGCAGCATGCGCCACGATAGACATAACAGGCACATTTGTAAATATTCCTCTGGGAAAAGGCACTGTATCTCTGGTTGCGACTGACAGCGCACGCACATTCTTAAAACATCTGTGCCTCGCATGCTCACAGAGTGGCCGCCTGTAACATGCCCCATCCTCAAGTCTGTTCGTTCCGAACACATTCTGCTACATCTGATCCTTCTAAAAGTGCCAATCGGTCGATCTGGACAACCCTCGGATTCGCCCGAGAGCCTTGACGAAAAAACCGAAATACCTTGTCAGCGATATTATTCAGAATCCTGGAGAAGCCTTCCCAACATTACTGTAGCTTAGGGCAGTACGCTTGTCGCCTCTGTGGGCTGTAACAGCCGCACCAGTCGCACCTCGCCCGACATTCTCCTATCATACCACAACTCCATCCTGTCAATATATATTCTGGGGTGCTGTGGAGCAAAATCATGAATGTCAACTAGTATGTTACATTAATTCGCCGCTATAATAAGGGATTTATCTTCCTCTTCAGTCGGTCTGCCAAACAGTAGGTCACTAAGGAGGCATAGATCTCTTCTAAACAGCATCCTTGATGGTGATTCACTTGTGGACTCGTGAACTGCTGAGCGGTAAGCAAGAAACAATGGCACCTTTGAATCCCAATAATTTCGGTTGTCTGCCACGAAGATCAACAGGTACTGTTCAAGATTGCGATCAAGCCTCTCTGTCATTCCTTCCGACTAAGGGTGTAAAGCTGTAGTAGTCCTAGTATTTTCATTCCTAGAAACATTGTTACATCCTGGAACACCACAGCTTCAAAGTTTCTGCCGTGATTGGAATGAAGTTCTAGTGGCACTCCAAACCTCGAGAAGATGTGCTTACTGAATGCATCGGCCACAGTATGTGCATCTTGGTTTGGAAGAGGAATGACCTCGGGTCATTTAGTAAAGTAATCTTGGGCTACCAGAATATAGTGATTTTTTTCTCTCTGTGACAGGCAGGGGCCCCAGAATAACTGTTGCCATCCTCTAGAATGGGCCTCCAATATTGTATTTCTGGAGGTGACCTTATCCCCTTGTTCTTGGCCTCTTCCTCGCAGTGCAGCTGTCATACATTCGGCACCACTTCTCAACACCTTCCCGACAATGAAGCCAATAGAATCTCAGCCTAACTCTGTCAAGGTTCTTATTAACACCAAAGTGCCCACTTGCTGCATTATTAAACAGTTCTTTTGAGACTTCCGGAACTCTGCATTCTGGAGTGACCAACTTTAGATGTGTGAGTTTTCCATCATTACTTTCCCAATTTCTGCAAATTACACCATTCTTCATTACAAGGGAATTCCATTGTGCCTTAAATGCTTTGACTGCTGTGCTCAGACTAGATATCTCTTCCCATTCTGGCAGAGGACCAACTTCTTTCTATTCTATTAATGATTGTAAAGTGGGATCATTCAGCTAATCTTCACTAATACCCCATAACTCCACGTAGGCAACCCATTGCGAGATAAATAACTGTTTATTATTATACTTTGTATCTTCAGCGATTCACCACTATTTCCTTCCTGGCGATCACATTGACGACAGTGTGACTCACATGGCCTCCAAGAGTGTGCATCTGCATTGCTGTGAAGGGGTCAAGATCTGTGCCATATTTCAATGCCATACTTTTGAAAATGCTGTATCCACTGGGTTATTTAATCTTCGGGGTTCTTGAAATTTAGTAGCCAGCTAATGATGCTTTGCCAGTTCTTAGAATAAAATATCTGCCATAAAGGTAGAGATGAAAGTGTGAAATCGCCTTTAACATGGCCAGAAGCTCCCTGTTTGTAACACAGTAATTTTTGTCAGGCTTTTGCAATACGTTACTGAAGTATTCTAGTGGGCTTTCCTTCACATTTTGAACCTGAGGTAACACAGCTCCTGTTTCCAAATTGAAAGTGCCCTCAATTTTCGGGAATCGTAGGACTATAGGAGATATCGAAATTTATTTTAGCTTAATAAAAGCATCTTCACACTCAGTGGAACAGTTAAATTTTTATTTTGCCTCAGTCTGTTCTTGTAGTGACTTGGAAATTGTGGCGAACTTAGATACAAATCGATGGTAGTAGGCACATAATACCAGAAAACTCTGCATTTCAGTTTTGTCTGTTTATGTCTGCCAATTTCTTATCGCTTTGGTCTGCTCAGGGTCTGTTTCGATTCCGTGGGTCGACACAACATATCCCAAGAAATTAATTTTCTTTTGGAATAGGTGGCACTTCTTATGAACTAGTTTCAAGTTGGCTGTGGTTACTTTCTGGAATAGAGTCTAAGCATCAAATGTCTTCCCTGTCACAACAAAGCCATCTACGTAAACCTGACATATATCTAAAAGCAGCTATTTTTCCATCAGGTGTTCGAAGGTGACAGGGGCATTACATAGCCGAAAAGGCATAACTTTGAATTGCTAACAACAAGTATAATGGGTGACAACCACAGGTTAACCGATATGGTTCAATCGCATATAACTCCCTCATTTCTGTTAAAATTCCCTAAACTGCCTCATGCGAAGCAAGTAGCAGTCGTTTTGGTGGCTGCTTTATGGACCTGGCATCTCCTATATCAATGTGGTGGCAGGTCACATTAGTCATTCCAAGGTCAATTGGTTCACACAAGAAGACATCCATATTTCTCTGCAGTCATTCAGAGACAGCCTTCTCTTTGCGCCAGATAAGATTTTCTTTTGTTCATACTAGCATTTCATCCAGAACTTGGTAGAGGATAGTCTATCTCTTCTACTCTAGAATCTACTGGAACATTTATGAGTATATGAGTAACATCTTAGCAAATACTTACCACAACCTTCTCCTTAAACCGAATGGCGCTATCGGACGAATTTATTATTCTAACAGGAAAATTGTTCGAGTTAGAAGATATCAAAATCCTTGCTACCACGTCTTTTCCTTGGAGGATGTCGACCTTCTCTGCTGGCTCAATTAGACCAAAAATTCCTTATAAATTTTTCTTGGCATCTGCCTGTAATGACAATTTCACTAGAAGTGGTAACACAGTGGGTTAACCCCAGACTAGTGGGCAGCTATTTGAAGAGGGCAGTTCATGCCGTGTTGACACCACCAACTTTGCACTGCTTACCCGTAACACACTAATTCGAGTATCGATACAGCACTCCAGACTATGTAGTACATCAAGCCCCAAAATACATTTATCCCTTATTTGTGCTATGTATATATCATGATCTATGCTAAGTTCACCAAGCTTTAAGATCAAATTTCTCTTACCTCTAACTGGTGTAGTTTCACTTGTTACTGTAGTCAAATAACACCGTTCCATACTGTCGTCGGGTGGTCGCTAGGAGGAAGGCCCGAGGATGTCAGGTCTTACTACTGTTATTGTTGCTTCCAGTGTCGAACGACCATCTGGTAACGAACATCATTCATGCTCCTCTCCACCAATATTGTATCCAAATTCTGTTTCACCGACCGTACATGGAAGGACATTGGTGCCTTCCCTCCAACAAATTTTCCAGATGTACTGTATTCTCACCTGCGTCTAGCTGCCTATCGTATTTCTAATACTTCTTATGTAGCTGCTGCTGTTGTGGGCAATAGGCTCTCAGGTGTCCCAGCTGTCCACATGACCAACATTCAAACTGTTTGGGTGGGATATGGCGCAGCTGTGTAGCATGGACCCTGGAAGCGATATTCTTCACAGCCGTCTGCAACTCTTTCAATGTATTCATGCTGTCTACGTCCTATTCGTTCAGCATCACTGCCCGTACAGGACTTTGTGGTAAGGGGCCAAGGCACCCTAAATGTTGAAGGGTGCAGTCAGACGTACTGCTTGCTGTACGTCTGTGTCGGCGATGTCATTTATGAAGAAGCTGACTGTGTTGATGTCACGTGCCTCCTTGAAGCACCCTTCCCGAGATACCTGGGAGACCCGTACGGTATCTCGCCATACCTACTGCAGTGGCTCCCGTGGTCGCTGAGTGCGGCTTTGCAGTTGAGCAGGGTAGACATTTCGCAGGAATCCGGTCGCCGAAACGTAGCACCAAGGTAGACACCAGTGTGTGTTACTCCAGTCGATGTCGCTATGGCAGATATTGTAGTATGCTGACTGCAGAGTCCCTCAGTACAGCAAAAATTTAGTAAGCCCACTGCTCAGTTGACAAGCCATTCAGGGTGACGACGTTTTCAAACAGGTGTTGGTACTCTCTTCATGACGTCTGGCGATCATCAGAAGCGGGATTGATTGCGACCTCCTATGACGGCTATCCCTGCACATCAAACGAAAGCTAAACCGACGGAATCATATGAAGATGAGAAAATGTTGGCCGTTTGGGACGGCTTACCTTCGCTGCGATGGAGGTTCGTTTGACGAGCTTCACGCCTCACGTCCACAGGGCGGGCCTGCCGGTCTGCAAGTGTGGGTGCCGTGGGGCTGTGCAGCCCGCGAAAACTTGGACTGTCTTCCCGTCCCTTGTACGTCACCTTGACCACGTGATGCCAGCCAGTACCACCAGGGTGTCCTCCTAGGACTTCCAGATATCGATGGAGTGAAAATCATTTTGTAATATTCTCGATGGTTTTGCAATAAATATAAATAGAGGTGTCTCGACCAAGTTCGGGAAGACAGCACAGGGTATTCACTTAGACAGGGACTGCTGTTCCGTGAACATTTAATAAAAAGAGGGGGGAGGCCTTGCTGCAATTTTATGTTGAATATTATGTAAAAGAAAAATATGTAATGTAACCTGCATATAGCTGGAAGGACTTGTAGTTTTGTAAAATGTAATTGTAGTTTTTATAAAGATTTATATATTTTTGATATCTATTTATTGTGATATTGGGGGAAAAACGTTGTAAATGATTTGAATGTGATATAAAAACCAAAGCAACGAATAATTCTAACCTTTTCACTGGAACCAACCACAAATCTCTTTTTTGGCATCATTTTTTTGGGGGGGGGGGGGGGGGAGAGGGCTCTCAGCTGTTTTCAAACTTAAAACAACTTCATTAAGGAAGCATTGAGACAAAGTTCTCCTCCTGTGTGTGTTGGAAAATACCGTCACACTCCTTCCCCACTCTTGCCAGTGCGACATAAATGCTGCACATCTGATAGCCCTCCTCCGAGGTTGCTGTATTGGATACGATTTGTACTGCTTCATTACTTTTCTCGTCTGCAGGTGTGATGGCAGTTGCAATCCGTTACTGAAAAAATCCCTTCCACTCTTTCAATACTCATTTCCCTCTTTCATTTCGTTCTTAACACTGTCCATCATACCATCTACACTGTCCACTTTTTTATTTACACAGTCAATTTTCTTGTCCACAGAATCAACTCTCGTATTCACTAACTTGCTGATGTCTTCTAATTGACTATCCATATTTTCGTTTTACAGAGTCTATTTTTGTGTCTACATTTTCAATTACCTTGTCCATTTTCCTTTCAACATTATATATTTTGTTATCCCCCTTCTAACATATTTACGTTAGTTATCTGGCAATTTATATTTTCTTTCACACTATTTATTACAGAACTAATTATGGTATTTTTACTTTCTTTCATACCACTAATTTGGGAGTTTACAGCTTCGTTTCCACTATTACTTATGCTATCAAGGCTATTAACACTTGCACTGATTTAACTACCTAATCCCCCAATTGATGCTCGCAATTCTCCCAGGTATACAGACATTCTTTTTAATATTCACAGTGATGATTGTGTAAATAAAACTTAATATTTCATCATGTAGTTACTAAAATTAATTTAATTTGTTTAATAGCTTATTGTCTAAATCAACTAACAAATGAATGCCTCCATCGCACTTCTGACACCAGTATTACTAGATATCTCAGGGGGAGTAACTGGGTTCGTGAGGGATGGAGGTCTTAACGAAAAATTAAATAACTATACTTGATTTTTAAGATATTGACACAGCTATTATTTACAGCATTCAATTATCCGTCTCCACTATTACTCTTTTTATTTCTCAGTGAGCGCAATATTTCAACTCTATTTGAAATCTAATGTCTCTGTTTGGTTATTGCCAGTTATCTCATACTCATCGGTATGAAATTTTATGTCGATCTGTTGTTATTATATGTAATGTCTTTCACTCGCTTATCCAGTCAAATAGCCAAGCCTTCCATGATCAGTCTGGCGCTACTAGCTCTCTTAGTTTGCAGCACAATCACCCAGACTCCCCGACTCTCATACACTGCTGTCTCGGAGGCCCGTCGCACTTGTATACTATCGCTGGTCTTGATCTGGGAAGCTCAACGCACCCCGAGTCACGCGGAGAGAAACTATGGTAGTAGTAATTACCAGAATATTCCTTCAAAAGACATCCGTGATCAAAGTCGGAAGCGGCACGTGCCCTGAAATGAATAAAAAGCATGATTTGTAAACATTCCTTTGTGAAAAGTCACTGCATTTCCAGTTACAACTTACAGCATGCACGTCCATATATCATCTTTATTCGTACACTCACAGAGCGATCACCTGTAATAGTATGAAGTACTATGCCAAGACAGTTAAATAGCTATGGACTACTGAATTTCCTTTTTGGGATGGTCATGTTTTACAGGTATCACAAACTGTGGTTCGCTCAGCTAGGTTGCTGTACGGAAGCCAATACAGGGCAATTTTAATACGTGGATTTGCTGGGAGTTTGCTAGGAGGTCCCAAAGTATAAGACACATATTTACTCATGTATTTTGTGATTCGCTGCTAATGTTTCTAACTAATGAACTAAACCATAAACATTTTTTATTTAAGATTCATATACGTTTTCATAAATACACATCTCGAAATTGTTTTTTCCCCACGCCTACATATTGCAAATGTGTGATTTCGCACCACCATGGCTGTTTGTTCATGATCGGCATTATATCTGATACCAAATGCCTTGATATGTCATTTCGCTGTTCTGTCGTACGCATATCGTTTCGCAGTATCAACAAGTATGCAAGTGCATGAAATCGAGGTATTATCAATGTACACAATATCGACATGATTAGAACATAGAACCGCAATCTTCTAAATCAATGCATTGTAGAACTGTATCATAGTAATCATCCGCAGTCAGCAACAGCTGACGATCACGAACCCTGGATTATGGCTGGCAGGATACAAGAGAATAATACAATGAGTCACACGATCCTTTCCTTAAGGCAACTGGTAGGGTTGTTTCAACCCAGACTTTCAGAAACCATCTTCTCATGGATAAACTACAGCTCACGCGTCTTACGAGAGAACTTGCATTTACTTCCCAGTGCGTGCTAGAACGTAATTTTTCAAAATTTTTTATAGCCCTTGCTCTATAACTCAAAAAATTGAACATTATTCTAAGAGTATAATTTAAAACATATAAGTAGTAAATATAATTTAATTTTTAAACAATACATTTTAATACAGAGTACTGTTTTATTTCACAATCATCATAAAGTTGGGCAAACGTAATAACAACAACTCGCATCCTACAACAACCATTAGCTGATATAATACGTACTTTGCAAATGGGAGCATTTACTGTTCACATACTGTGTAGGTTGGTCACGTCTGTCAAAATTTACTGAAGTTATAATAAATCAAGTATATATCTCAGGTACAGAGGCCAATGATAGGCCTCTCTGAAGGAAATAAAACTGATATTTATTGCTCTGTTGCCGTTGCAGGTAGCCACTAATCACAAGTACCAATGATCAATATTGTTTGGAGTGGCGCAAACAGCACTGTCATTGGATTGTGAAGCACTGAAAGATCTTATTACTTGATAGACATAGTAAATAATCGGGCACTTGGATGAACGTACACTGACCTATCAGTTGATTGACGAAAGCTATTTACTGGAGTGTGTGTGTCATTAGAATAATGTGATGGTAGTAGTGAATCGACGGTCTTCAAAATTAAATATCACTACGAATACAATATCTGTTTGATATACCAGAACATCATAGTATGGCGACAGCGATTAAAGTACTAATGGAAAAAGTCAAAAGCACTAGTATACGCATAAAATAATAAAAATGGTAAAGTAAAAAATTGCAATAAATCCCTTCAGTGCAACTAGGGACGCACTTTAACGCGTCATAGCAGTTAAAATAGACCTACTGTTCACCAGCAAACTTTACTTGCATTCAAGCAACATTGAAAGCAGCCTCAAAATAATTGAGTCTTTTTCTCTAACGGAAGACATGTAAGCAAATTAATACAAACTAACGCACATTATATAGGCAGTGTTATAACTCATTCGTTTACTTAACCTATAGCTTTGACTGATGGACTAACCTTTCCATCCAAGGATTTCATCGTATAGGACACTGAAACACTGCCCATATATTTTTCCATTGCAATATCAAATTACATATGAATGTGTAAACACTGAGGATACATGACCATAGAAACGGTAACAAGATGAACAAGAAGTCGTTTACAACACTCAAGTTAACCGCATACAAGGCAAAAAGAAAAACTTTAAGGAAAACTTAAGGTCGCAAACATGCAAAATCCTCCGATCGAATCCGCGAACGCTCATAAATAGTAGTGCACCTCTGCCTTAACTCCTGATAAGTCTGCTCTTCTCCAGACAGGTGGCGATGTGATTTAAAAAAACTCAATAAATTGAACAAAATGGAGCAAAGTGGCCCGCCGGCAGGTGTCGCTTCACCCAAGGCATACACTGTCGGAAGCGTTATTAAAAACAGATATATTGGTAACGCGAGAGAGTCTCAGTTCACAGGTCTGGCGAATTTTCAATTATTTTGGGCTTGGTACATTAGTTTTATTTAATTGATCAATGCACTCGGGAACGTAACAAAGTATTTTGGTCAAAAACATGCTTCCCTCCCACTCTATGACAAAAGTTTGGGAAGAACTATTTCCTATATCAGCACTATAATTATCCTGTTCATAAAGCAAGACCGATTGATTCATGACTTCAAAATAATCATGCGGGGCAGCTTAATTGGCCAACTGACAGTCGCAACTTTAGCCCTATAATACATCTTTTGGGTGAGCTAACTCGCTAGTTTGTGTGCCAGACGCATTCGACTAAATGTCAACTATTCAATGCTACAAGAAGAATAGAATTTGTTCAGTAAGCTGTGCACCAGAGATTTGTGGGGATCATACAATAAATGGTTGATGATTTAGTTAATCTGCAGGATGATACGAAATCCTCAAACATGGCTGGCTTCTTTAGAACGGTCAACAGTGAGTGTGCATAAATTTTGGACACAGTGTAGATTCATGTAACAATAAGTTAATTGGGATAGTATTATTATGTTCTGGTATACCACCGATTTTTGACACTTAACTTTTCCCCCCCCCCCCCCCCCCGGCTCCAAAACCAACTATTAAATACGGGACGAGAGAAGATGAAAATAATTATTTTACTTAGTCTTGGAACTGACGTGCGCAAATTCATATAATTTAAGTGTGACAGGCTGGCTGAAAAAATTAAAAGATGTCCCTTTACTTAAGTTATTATTGTGGACGGATTTACAGAGTGTATTTGGAAGAAATATTTCCTCAGCTATTCGAAGATTTACCCCTACGCGCGCGACCACATACGCATTGTACACACTTTCATGTACGTTTTCTCACGCATACTCACTCTCGCACGTACTCTTGTACACATTCACTCCCGCACAGACTTAGCACACAATCTTTATCTAAGACACTCCCTCAATTTTTCCGTCTCTCAAGATCTCTTTTTCTCTCACATGCATACATAAATAAATAATAGATACACACAGTGTAGTGAAAAATAAAACTTTTGTTAAATACGTCCATTCTCCTATCCTCATTGTAGGCTGTGAATATTCGAATGCCTAGCGTGTTACAAATTGTGCGGCCATTGAAACCAATGTTGGCAGATGCCTTACATCCCATAGTAATAGTTTTGCAGACAATACTTATGTGTTGTCTCGTCGCCCCTGCAATATGGCATTCATTTTATATACAGAATGAGGCACCTGAAGCAGACAACCTGAATAACACTGCCACTTTCAGTTGTAGAAGAACATATTTCAGACAAACCTTGCTTGGGCCCAATGCGCTAATAACTTATTTCAGGGCTGCCTTAGGGTCCTCATCCTGTATAATGAGTGTGAAAAACAAGTTATGTATGATTGTTCTGGTCGCATACAACCAACTAAATGTTATAGTCACATATAATTATATGTCTCCCCTTCAATATTTCAATACTGTAATATTCGTAGTTGGATTAATTATTATTATTGCTTGCTCTCAGCTGGTTCACAGTTAATTAGTATAGGAAAGGGTAAGTGATTCAATTACGACTGATTCTAATCACTCCACTGTATATAGCCGTAACTCAGCAGACCAAAAGTACAGCCCTTTTACAATTATACTGATACCCAAAACGGGGGGAGCTAATTATCTTTACCATTACTCCCGTAATTAAAAGACGCTTATTAATTTATCTCCAATTAATGTCTTTCCTATTTAATCCTTGGAACGTGTTCACCTTGGTATTCCAGATGCCGAAGGCTGCGTCCAATCACGTACGACTGCGGCGATCACAGCACCCGTCTGTCGTGACCCGTCTAAGAGGTTGGCCACTACCACCGGCGTCTCGATGACGTCCTCTCGGCTGCTCGCAGGCGACTGGCCCCGCGACGAGCTTCCCGCTCACCTAAATCAGCGCGCTCGCAGCTGTATTGCCAAGCTCTCGTATAGCAAAGTCTCGACTACTGCTTCTGCGCTAAATATGTTGCGGGGTGACTTGTTCAGCGCACAACAGATGAAGGTGTTTAATAAACAATTATTAGAATTTGTTTTTACAGTAATACAATAAGGTAATACAGTAACTATGGCACATTACAATATTTTATTTTTGTTTGTTTTACCTTAGAAACACCTAAATATAAAAATAGACAAAAATTTAATAAAACCCCATATATAACATTACAGTTCTCAACATTCATTGACTATAATATGAACTGACTAGAAAAGGTAAAACAAACGGGACAAAAGCAATTTAAATATAAGTGGGAAACAAAACCCTCTCCTGGCCGGCCCGCAACTAAACCAAAAGGCAATGAAAAATTAACGGCATGACGCACACGAAGGCAGCTGTCAAAAAATAAGGCATTAAACGAATGACAATTAAAAATGGAACACTTTGACTCTGGGCTTGATGCGCACCGCTATCAAAGCTCAATTAAAAACAAGCATGGAAACACAGGAAAAGGTAGCGGAGCGTATCAGCCTGCCTTCTGGTACCTTTGCAGTAATAATCATACTATATGGTGTTCACGGTAAAATGAGTTCTTTTGAAAGCCCAGCATAAGATCTACTTATATACACGTTGTATATTACTCCGCCTTATGTAAAATTAACATTGCTATGGGCCTTATCACTTTATTCATGCGTCGGTCATCTGAAACTGTGCAATGTTAACAAAGTAAATACTTTACAAATCTGCTAATTTTTACGCGTGAATGCATTAAAAGAACAGAAAGTGAACGAATTAATTTTAAGTTATCACAAATGGTTATCTAACACTTTTTATTCGACGTTAACATATTGAACTACTTTTCACCTATCGTTACCAACTTTACTAGGCGAATGTCACTCAGTGCGCCCATTAAAATATATGCATGCAGTAGCAGTGACTTTTTCTAAGGTTGATTTCAAAAACACTCACTTTATCGTGAACAGCCTATAGTCTACTCAGACCTAACATAAATATTACAAGTTACTGGCAGACGAAAAATTACTGCACTCAGTAATAAAAAAAAATAAAAAAATAAAAAAAATAATTAGGTCAATCAAGAACATATGACCAAGGACGAAATAATGTCTGCCTACAAAAGTAATATTTGAAAAAATATACTACATACATTGGTTTGCGTTGCCGTGAAACCATATAAATACGTATTCCGACCAGGAGTAGGAGCTGAAGCACCCATGACTCCCCTGAAACTCGCGGCGCAAGGTTCATCGGCAGTAAAGGGGACGAAGTCTACTCGAGGGAACAGCTTCACAATCAATCGAGGCCTAGCTCAAGCTTGGTCCGTCGGATATGTAGCTAATGGTGTCAGCGGTGACGACTGGGGCACCAGATTACACCCAGTGGCGGCAAAATTTTTGCATTTTCATAACTCAGAACAAAACTGTTCAGTTAAAGCAAGTTCAAAGGACGAATACGGCAACGTGTGTACGCCACGTTACAACCTTTCTAGATGCTGATTGATAGTCCGATGATCGAAAAGAGAGTGCTTCCACTTCAGGAAATTTAATGCAACATAAGGATGCCACGCTTCGTTTTAAGAGAGAGGTCCTGCTACAACGTTGGATATTTGTTCAACTGTGCATTATCAAAGTACTGAGGGTCCTAATTTAAATACTTAATTTAATTCTTGTAATAAATTAATAAACTAAAATTTAGCTCTGCCTTCAGAAACCAACCTACACATCAGATGGCGACATAACTACTGCAGTAAGTTGTATTCACGTTCGTTCTTTTCTTTATTTCATCCGTGCCATTAGCCACCGTTGGCATGATTGAGCTGTCCCCATTTCCTTAAAAAAAAATGCCCGATGCCATCAGCGTCTCTACAATAAATAATCCGAAACTGGTACGAAAAAATGAATACTGGGGAGGATCGACTAAAAGATTGCTTGCGTCTACATAAATCAGCACAATTAAATTTTTAGCACGCTTGCGAGTATACGTTTACTAACCGATCACGAAATTTAAAATGATGGCGTTCGACAACAGTAAATTGAATTTGTTCATTTTTTAAATTTTTATCACAAGATATTTTTACGTTAGACGTATTTATTCCACTTACAGCTTTCTACATAGCTCAAAGCAGATGCTATGATTTGCAGAAGCTAAAAATTCTGCAAATTAAGTAAAATAAATTATGTACGCAAACGCGAAAATCACGGAATCCCTAATATATAAATATTTACATGGTCGGTGGTTTCTATTAAATTTTTAGCGCTAGCCAAAAACTACGATGTACAAAAAAAAAAAAAAAAAAAGCATTTTATTATTTGAAATATATTTTAATTTTGCATTTTATCAGATTAACATTTCTTCTCAGACAATATGATAGTCTAACTATTCCATCAGGCAGCTCAGTATACTCCCTCATTGGCAATAATCAATAAAACAAGTCTCTTTAGACTGCGTTCGTAACACTAAATATAGTATTCCCTTGTTTTCAGGTTGCCCAAGCCTATCCAGTGGCACTGTCTACTGCTGTAATACAAGGAGGGCAATAACAACTTTAATACAACCTGTGACGTAACAGGAGGGAGGGGACACATTGCCCCACTCCCTAAATTTGGGAAGGAGTGTAAGGACATCCCAAATAATAACTACCTTGTTAAAGTCTTTGGGAAATAATCTTTATTTAGAACAAACTTTCTCAGTAACTGTTGGTGAAAATGTATTTTTGACTACTTTATACTTCTCTTTTATCTAGTGTATGTTACAGTAATTGTTATGTCACAAGGCTTTAGGTGTTGATCGTGACAAAATAAAAGTAGAAGTTATGAAGATAAGCTTTAAAGAATTGCATCGGAATATTACGGGAACAGAAATAGATAATTATGTAAGAAAAATAACCTGAGTTCTGAAGGTTGGAATCGAGACAACAACCAGCCGTATACAACTCAGGTTTCCTACCTCATGAACCCCCCAACCCCCTGACCAAATCAAAAACTTATTCGTATGCCTACTGGTCGGCTATCAGCCACATGTTCCTATCACGGGGTACTTGTTAAGGTCATTTAATCGAATTGTCATTCAGAATTAAATGTAACACTTCGAGAAAGTGTAAAATTATTTGTTTTCTAGCAATGCATAAGTGATAATATCAAACCCCTAACTAAAGCAGCGATAGAGTTTTCTCTCGCTCTATAATTTGATTCACTTTAGTAGTATGAAATGGTGAATTATGGCGTAAGGGAATGGGGGAGTAGGTGCAAGGAGCCGACGACCGTCATGTTCTGACGTCATCCGACCACCATGTCGGATCTGTGTAACCTTGGCCTCACGCTCGTGACCTTGGCCCCGTGCCCGCGACCTTCTATAAACATAAACTTAAAAAAAAAAAAAATCTCCAAAAATTTAAAATAATTCCAAAAAAAGTTTTAAAATAATCGCTAAAAATTTCAAACAGTTCTAAAATCTGAGGAAATTAAAGTGCTATCTCGCCCTACCCAGCTAAACACTATCCAACACCCCCCCTCCCCCGCACCTGCCCACCCAAAATTTAAAAAAGTCGACAAAAATTCAAAAATCGAAAAATTGAGGCACATATAACATCGCTCCATCCTTCCCTTCACACTATAATCAATACCCGCTAAACCCACTTGCCCACCCATTTATAACAATCGAGAAAAATTGCTAAAAATAAAAACTTCTAACGTTCGAGGAACAAAGTCACCCCCCTGCTAACACCACCACCCTAGTGCTAACAGCCCCAACTCCTCATTCATACCCTTCGTATCATAGAAAATATTCAGAAATCTCGCAGTAAATCGAAAAAAAAAAAAAAAAAAAAAAAAAAAAAAAAAAAAAAAAAAAAAACTTAAAAATCGAGGAACATTTAATGGTATACCACCCTCCCCATTCTCGACCCCACATACTAACCAAAAATCCCCGCCATACACAAATCGAACACCTAATCCTAAAAAATTCCAGAAAATACTGCAAAAATTCGAATATTATTTTAAAAATCGAACAACATTAAAAAACATCATCCCGATCTCCACACGCTCGGCCCCACCACCAAAACCAACACATCCCACCCCTCACCATCACCTTTCCCAATCATAAAACAATCTAGAAAATAAGAAGAAAAAAATTAAAACAATTATAAAAGTCGATGGAAATATTACAATGTTGACTACGACCAGCACGTTGGTTGGCAGGTTTTCTAGGATATCTTCTATTTTCCCAACCCCTTCATTCCGATGCTGCTCCATACTCAACTCAATCACCCTAATGGCTCTCAAGACCTCGTAGTTAAAAGTTGTCGAAATTTTTTCACTCACTCACTCGAGGGATTATGATTGACCAAAGGATACCTGAGGATTGATGGGTAGAATTGGAGTGGATTACTGAGGATTGGAGAGGATTGGTAAGGGGGATTGCTGAGCATTGGTGAGGAATGTTCCTGAGGATTGGCGAGGAAGATCATTGAGAATTACTAAGGATTACTGAGGATTGCAAGGGTTGTAGAAGATTGTTGAGGTTTGGCGAGGATTTCAGATGAATGGTAAGTATTTCTGATGATTATAGAGGAGGAGTGCGGAGGAGGATTACTGGGGTGGATTGTGGAAGACGATTTAAAAGGTGGATTACTGAGGATTTGTGATGATTTTCGAGGATTGGTGAGGATTGCAGAAGAGGATTGGTGAGGATATGTGAGGATTGCTGAGGAGAGTTGTAGAGGAGGATTGAAGAAGGTGGATTACTAACCATTGGCGAGGATTGGTGATGACTTCTAAGGATTGGCATTGATTACAGAGGGTAGTAGAGGAGGATTTTGAAGGAGGATTACTGAGGATTGCTAAGGATTGGTGAGGATTGCAGAGGATTTGTGAGGATTGTAAAAAAAGGATAACTGAGGATTGCTCATGATTGGTGAGGACTGGAGAGGAGTATTGCTGAGGATTGCAAAGGATGATTGCCAAGGTTTGCAGAGGTTGGGTGAGGATTGGTGAAGAATATATATACGATTGGTGAGAAATGCATAAGATTGCTAAGGATTGGCGAGGAATGCAGAGGATTGGTGAGGTGTGTTGAGGATTGGTGAGGTGGATGACAGAGGATTCCTAAGTGTTGTAGAGAATTCTATAATAAGATTGCTAAGGATTGGTGAGTAATGTTGATGAATGGTGAGGATTGCTGTTGATTGATGAGTATTGCAGAGGATTGCTGAGGATAATGGAGAATTAAGGAGGATTGAAGAGGTGGATTGGCGAGGATTGCTGAGGTGGATTATGGAGGAGGTTTGCGGACAAGAATTTTGGTAAAGGAATTGTGGAGTGGGATTGTGTAGTAGAATTATGGTCGGAGGATTGTTGAGGAGGATTGTAGAGGATTGGCGAGGATTTAAGAGGATTTCAGAAGATTGTGAAGGATTGGGATTGATGAAGTATTGATAACTGAGTAGAGCAAGGGATATAAGACTATCACCCGACTTGCCCTCATAAATTCCGAGTTTCAAGGTCCTAGCCCTTTTTTTAATGAGAGTTGATGCATAATGTTCAGTATTAGTTTTCGCAGATACTAATGTTGCATTATTTTTTCGAAGCTCTCCAGTTCATGACCCAGTTCAAGCAAGTTTTTATTTCATACAAACTGACAGGGTAACATACATCTTATGATGCTTGTGGTGTTAACTGTGGCATGTGTAGTGCTAACTGTGTTGCTAACTGCAATACATGCTGTTCTGACTGCAGTGCATGAGGTGCTAACTTGAATGCATTCTGTGATAATTACAGTGCATGCTGCACTAACTTTCGTGTGTGATTGCAGTGCATGCAGTGGACTCTTTATACATATGGTTCTTTCATGTCGCCGATCATTTCGACTAGTAGCATTATCGGTGACATGATGAAACCATCTACATGAAGAATCTACCAGACACACTGCATGTAGCACAAGCACCACACACACTGCAGTTAGCACCACATGCACAACAGTTATCACCATATGCACAGAAATTAATACTGTACACACCACAGTTAGCCCTGCAACCATTGCAGATAGCGCAACATGCACCACAATTATCACCACACACCACCATTATCATCGTAAGTACCACAAGATGTATGTTACACAGTTGGTTTGTATGAAAATATAGTCAATATACTGACATGTGAAATGAACAAGCTTCGAAAAATAATGCAGCAGCGATATCTGCGACAGCGAATACCACCAATGATGCCTCAACTTTCAAGAAAAGAAAGTGTTATACCCTTGAGACTTGAAATGTATGAGGGCATCTGGGGTGATAGCAAATCTTATATGCTGTGTTATTTCAGGCAACAATGCACCAATCAATCCCAACACTTCGTAATTCTTCAAATCCCAACCAATCCTCAGTAGTCCTCCTCTTCATTCCTCCACAATCTTCCTCTAGAAACTTCCTTCCAAAATAATCCTCCGCAATCCACATCAGAAATCTTCGCCAATCCAGTAATGCAATCCTCAGCAATGCTTGGAAATACTCGCCAATCATCTGCATTCTGCACCAATCCTCACAAATTGTCAGCAATCCTCAGCAATTCTCTGTAATCCTCATAAATCCTCACCAATCCTCAGCAATCCTCTTCTGAAATAGTCGCCAATCTTCAGCAATCCTCTGCAAACCTCAATAATCCTCAGTAATACTCTGTAATCATCAGCAATACTCTTCTGAAGTCCTCACTTATTCTTAGCAGTCCTCCATAACCCTCAGTATTCCACCTCACTAATCGACATAAATCCTCTGCATCTCTCACCAAAACTCAGCAATCTTCTTCGCCAATTCTCATCAAAACTCAGAAATCCTGAGCCATCCTCAGTCACCCTGTTCCACAATCCTTACCAATCCTTTGAAATCCTCACAAATCCTCAGAAATTCCCCTCCACTGTCCTTAGCAATCATCTTTAATCCTCTGCAATCCTCCTTAACAATACTCTGTAATCCTCATCAATGCTCGGCAATCCGTCTTTGCAATCCTCAGATATCCTCGCCAATCTTCACCAGTCCTTAGTATTTATCTTCTGCAATGCACCTCAGCAATCCTCAACAATCCTTACTAATCCTCAGCAATCCTTAGTAATTCTCAGTAATCTTCCTCACAAACCCTCAACAATCCTCAGAAATCCTCACCAATCTTCACCTTTCTGAAATAATCCCCCTCATCAATCCTCACAAATTCTCAGCAATATTAATAAATACTCACCAATCGTCCTCATCACTCCTCTGCAATAATTACCAATCCTCTGCAATCCTCGCCAATCTTCCTCACAAATCATAGCAAATTCCTCAGAAATCCTTACCACTCCTCCTCACCAATATTCAGCAATTCTCCTCACCAATTCTCATCAATGCTCACCAATCCTTCAATCAATCCTAATCCCTAGATTGATCCTTTTATCAATCATTCGGTTTGTTGTTTGATCATTCCCTTAATTGGATATCTGTTCCCATAAACGACCAAATTTAAATATGTCTCAGCAAGACTTTGCTATGTAAATGGTTTTGTTTATAGGCTTTGTTTTTTAGATCCAATTATTTAAAGATGTTCCTCCCTCTCCTCCACTTACTCCTCATCCAATGTTCCTATATAAAAAAGTAGAACAAAATAGCTAACAGGTTGGAAGGCACCCATTTAAAATGCATGCATTGAACATTGGCTAAAAACCACAAACATTATTTGCGAGCTAGTTTAAGAATATAATTATAGTCCCATCACTTAAAGTATATCTCTTTCGATAAGACAGTGGCTCTTGTTACTTTTGCAACTGAAAAAAAACTGCTCTGTGTGCAAATTTATTTTTGGTGTTTACTTTTGAGGTTTCATTTTGAAATTCCCTTTTCGATATGTGTTGAACAACTGGTCAGTTATACTTATGGTTTTGTATGGCGCTCTGGTATGGCCAGCTCGGGTAGAAATGTTTCTCGAAGATTTTGCAAAGTTTTTGTGTGAAGAAGTTAGCTACAGGATTCAAATTGGGAGACTTTTTCGAGATTGTGTATCATTGTCTGTTTGTATATTTAGATGATTTGGTCAGTTGGTCTTGCACCAGTTATGTAGAAACTGGTCTCGGCTGGAGCTAGTCTTCGACCCAGTCAGTCTCATCAGGATCCAGTCTTGGGGGGTTTCAGACATGGGTCGTTTCATCTTGGGTGGAGTCAGTTATGGGTGCAGTCCGGCGTTTGATTATATGGTTGGTCAGTATGGTCATTTGTGATGACCAGTTAGTAATGGTCAGTCATATGCCCTGAATCAATCATGTGGGGTAGTAAGGGGGTGTTGGGAATTAATGTAATAATTAATTAAATATAGTGGCTTGCCGACCACAGTCAATAAATTTGGCGACGGTCAATCATCTGCTGATCATCGTACCAGGGAGTAGCTGCTCTTCCATCTATACGAGTAAAAACCCTCAGGATCACACTCATCCAAATTTGCTTTTTGCATTAGATATGTATTTTTCCTCAATTATTATCACTTTTATTTATATTTTTTTTTGCATTTTTTTCGATTTCTCGTATTACAGATCTTTCGAGTAAATGTCAAGATCGAAAACTACCAACGTGTCTGCCGGAGTCAACGATATAATTTTTTTCCTCTATGTTTATAATTATATTTCGATTTTTGGCAATTTCTTCAATTTTTTATGACTGGGAAAGGGGATGGTTAGGGGTTGGGTTGTTGATGACGAGTGGGAAGAGAGTAGGCTAAAGTGATATGTCTCTCAATTTTTAGAAATATTTTTGAATTTTGGCAATTTTTTAAATTTCAAAATTTGGAGGTGGATTGGTTATGGCCTGTGGTTGTTGGTTAGGGCATTGTGGTCGGGCAGGTGGAGGCTGTGGTAACATTGTTATCTCCTCGATTTGCTAGTTATTTTCGATTTACTGCGATATTTCTCGATTTTATATTACTGGGATGGTGATTATGAGTGGTGGGGTGAGGTTGTTACATTTTAATGATTGGGTGGGAGTGTGTAGGGTGTTTTTTTAGGGCGAGTGAAGGGGATGGTGGGGTAACGCTACATCTTTCTCGATTTTCTCAAATTTTCTTCAATTTCTTACGAATTAAAAATTTTTTTATAATAAATTTTTTTTAGATATTTGAGGAATTCTGGTATTTTTGGGATCAAGGTCATCCAAGGTCACCAGCACGAGATAAAAGTCACGATTGCCGGGTCAATATAATCCAGATGCGACACGGCGGCCGGCCAGCACCTGGCACCTACTCCCCTATTTCCTTGCCCCAGACTTCTCTATATTATACTACTCATCATCTTTGAATTTTCATTAATGCATGCACACGTGATTACCTTCATAGGTGAACATAAATAGTCAAGTTAACAGTTATTTTATCATACCCATGCGCAACAGGTTTTTCACGCTATTCATCAAAATCGGAGGTCTGACCGGTATAGATTTTTTCTAATTCACTTCTTAATATTATTCTTCATTTTGTGTATTACGTTAGTAATACATCATATACAAAACTCGTTGTGTAACTGGAATCCGAAATTGCCCCTCAAGCTTGTAATTTCACCATTTATGAAGTCGGCTCTTAAGACCTCGCTGATAAGAGTCGCCCTAAATATCTTCACTCACTCACCATTTATGAATAAACACGAAGCATTTTTATTGTTTTGTCGTATGTTGTCATCTTGTTTTTATTCCAAAAAAATAAAATTTATACAATTTATAATAACTACTTTATAACAGAGATATGGATTTGCACTCGATAAACGCTAGTATGAGTTTTGTACTGAAGTTTAAATCGCTGCGAGATAATGCCACGAAAAGTCTACCAATAATCGATTGTATAACATTTCTAAGAAACAATTGTTTCTCTCGTATGCTATGCAACTTTTTTCTGTCTTCATGGTAAGTAAGAAGATTCTACCGAAATCCGAATGAACGGGTTGGGGGAAGAAAGTGCTAACTCTAATTTTGGTGGAAATCAGGCGTATTGTGCTTTCTGTTATTTGGTAACATGTACTACAAATTGACTGCATTTAATTCGATTTTCCTCCATAAGAAAGTGCTGGGTACTCTACGCACCTGCACGAATGCCACCGTTCAGGTGTCATATTTTAGATCAAGACAGTGCTATCACGTTGTTTCAACATCACAGGTGTATCTCGTTATCGCAATTGTACTAAAAAGGAGAATAATCTGCAATGGCAATAGTAGTGATTGTGATGAACCCGAGAACTACATGATGCTGATACAATCCATTCACCATCAAATACCCGGGAATATGAAAATAATGTATGTAAGTGTGCCTTAGCATTATATTGACGCGAGTGTCACCACAAAGTTAGATTGCTTAGCATTCTTGCACGTTTCTGATTACAGCTTATCCGTCCGTATACCAAACGTTTATGTAGAATGTAGAGAAGCACGTTTTAACTGTGATATAAGCTAGCTTCAGTGTTATATATTATGTAACGAATAATTGCACAAATTTTTTTTGAGGGTTAGCATTATTTTGAGCCCAAAGAAAAGTGCTTTAAGGTTATCACATCATTGTTCCCAAATTGCTATTTTTATCTAATAATCTGAATGTTTGGTTGCAGGACGATGTTATTTCCCAACCTGCACCCACAGAAGGTGAAGTACGAAGTAGATCACCGCATCCTTCTCCAGCAAGGCCACTGACTAGCCGAAACCGAAAGAAGGAACACGAGTTAAAAGGAACGAAACAAGCAAAGGAAGAATGATGGTTGGTCTTACAGAAACAGGAAAGGAGAGCTATTTCTTGGACATTGTATTGAGGCATTTTGTAGTGTGCATTGAAATGCCAAGAAAAACTTCTATCAATACACAATGATATATTTAATGGGCTTTGGAATTTAGATAATTTTAATAAGAAAAATGCCTATCTGTTTGGCCTAATAGAGGCGTACAATGTGAAAAGGCGATATTGTTCATTGTAACCAGAATCTTCTCACAATCAATCATATTATTACATGATTGACAAACCATATTATTATATGATTGACATTGATGAAAAACTGATTCGGGTACATAGTAAATCATTTCCAGTTATTTATGACCTGAAAACCACATGAGACTCTTGAACAACATTAAAACCCAAATCAAGTCAGGATCCACGCCCAAAAACGACCAAAGGGATAAACATGACAATAGTCCAAACTGTATTTCTGACGAAAGAGTACAAGCTATGCATGAACACGTTAGAAAATCATACCTGTATACCAGACGCACTAAAGCCACAGAGAGAATCCAAAACGAGTGTATTTTTATAATGCTTTAATATAACATCATTATATAGAGACTATTTCTTGAAATAACTTACTGCGCAGACAGACTTGCTGAACCTGTTACAGAAGACAAATAGACGAATATTTTGTAACAATTTCAACATTGGGTTTCAATTACCCAAGTCCGATACTTGTAATACGTGTGACATTATCCAAATTGCAATAAATGGCCCAGCAGCCAACGACGAAGAGAAATAAAAAGCTGCAACAGAAAAATAAGTACATTTGCGAAGAGTTGAGGCCAAGAGAGACAAGCTTAACGAATACACTGCCAAAGCTAAATAAGTGCCCGAGAATGTACACACCATCTCTATTGCTCTGCAACAGACCGTGCCTATAGCGAAACTGGCCAGCGGTCCTGCATTTTATCTACGAAAGATTTGGACCTACAATGTGAACATACATGACTACAGCATGGACAAGGGACACATGTTTATGTGGGATGAAAGGGTTGCTAAAAGAGGCAGCAATGAAATAGATAGGTGTTTGTTAAAAGACATTCGTAGAATGGACATAAAGGCTGAAAATCTGGTTATATTGACGTGAATACGCCTTTAAATTTGCAACTATAGTGGAAGGCACTCCAGATAATCCGATGATAACAAAATCAGGGGATAAAGTTTTGCATTGCAGCTCCGAATCTATCGTCTACATTCAAAATTCAATTACACCACTGGATTGCCAAATGATCAAGAAATATGTTACATGTTGAGTGAGGACTGCGAAGCATCGTGTGCGTCAAGGGGGGGGGGGGGGCAATTTCGAGTTCATTTCGCAGCGTCTCATGACTTCCACATAGTATAACTTTTGACTAGGAGAAGCCACGACACTAGTGTAAGTTTCAATCGACAGCTCTCAACAAGATCAATCGCTTGCGTGTATATAACATTTGAATGGCGTTGTTATGGTGAAATTGTACGTGTTCAATGTAAAAAATTAAGAAAACTTAACACGATGTCGACCTATACTCGTCAAAGGCTAAGTCGAAATACAGAAATCGTATACGCTTGGAAAGAAAATCTCAAAAGCAATCCAGTGATACCAATAAAATCCCACATGATCAAGTGAAACGGTGCCAGGAACGTTAAAAACATCAAGGCGGCCGAGCATGTCAACGCAGGCGTATTCACGGAAAACAAACGGGTCCCGAACACAACCACACACCATTTTTCCTGACAACTTTGGAGGCCAAACAAAAATAACACTATCTTATCCCTACAGGTCACTTCAATGTGATTGAACATTATTACCTAATAAGTGGACATATGTTTCTACCATCCGATCGGGATATCGCTAAGATTGAGATATACCAAAAGAATCAGCCCCAACGGTTACCCTAGACCATTCGAGAGGTATTATTTCCAAAAATGTGGAAAGAAAATTATATTTACAGTTACAACATTGACTAATGAAGACATCCTTGACTTTTCCTAATTACGAAACAACCTAAACACAAAAAAGAAGAAGAGCAATGAGGGTTGAGGTATAGATTTCAAAAAAGTTATTTGTAATATGTTTGAACGAAAAACACCCATGACGATAAAAATAAACCGTTAGGCGAATGCAGAGTTTCTTAAAGTTTCTCTGAAAAAGAGAGTAAAAGTGATGTCATCACTGTAGTTGATAAAGATGTATGATGATCCAATTTACATCAATAAGAAGAAATTGGACGATCTAAAGGAGTTGCTTCCAAACATACCATGGATACGTCGTGGCTATTATAACAAACTTCGGGCACGTCATGAAGAAAATCCGAAGGAATTAAGCAACAAATCAGAAATAGTTGATAGGGTTTTGCTACAGTTTACAAGGTTTAGCATGTTTTCTCATGTGCATGTGAAACTATAGCAATGTAGGAATCCCTTCAATGTAATATAGTGCATTACTACGACGCGCATTATGTTTGTTTGTGTAATCAAGTAGAAACACACTTTTGTTCAAAAATGTCCGTTTATTTTTGGAGGAAAGCAGTGCTCACCCACGATATTGTGAACATCATATTTTAATTGTATTTATAGACTAAACCATTTAGTTTCAACAAGTTATTGTAGCTTCTGTTAGGATAAACAATCATTTTAAATAAAACATATTGATAATTTACACAAACCTGATTTACTGATTAAGAAAAACCGTATATATTTATTATCTCCGAATGATGCCTATGTGAGTTAGCACTTTCTTCTCCCGACCACTTCATATCATTTAAGACTTCAGTACTTAATTTGGTTCAAGCAATCGACACAAAGAGCTCCGAATGATGCCTATGTGAGTTAGCACTTTCTTCTCCCGACCACTTCATATCATTTAAGACTTCAGTACTTAATTTGGTTCAAGCAATCGACACAAAGAGCGTCTTAGGTTATGCAACTACAAACTTGCACGTATTGAAGCCTATGTTCATACCTCAGTAAGCGAAATAAGTGTTGAAATCGTCTGGCACTTAAAGAACTCCAACTTATTGTTCAAGTCCCATATTTGAGTCTCGTCATGGCGCAAAGACTGACATTGCTAGTTATTTTACTTGAATGGATCGATTGTGGTGTTTGCTTAAGATTATCACAGCCTTTATAACACTCGCTCTATGTGGCATAAGTACCATATACACTGTAAACTATACAAAAACTAATGACCACAGAATAGAATTGCAGAAAAAAAAGTAAAAAACTAAGGCACGCACAAAAAAATTAATAATGAACTTAATACGATTTGAAACATCAGGAAAGACAGGAAAATACTCATTATTTGACAGTGTACAAATTTCTGCAAAATTATTTTGAG
This sequence comes from Dryococelus australis, assembly GCA_029891345.1. Taxonomy (NCBI): domain Eukaryota; kingdom Metazoa; phylum Arthropoda; class Insecta; order Phasmatodea; family Phasmatidae; genus Dryococelus; species Dryococelus australis. Next base: position 96,613,841 of record CM056994.1, read on the forward strand.
GCGATGCCAATAGTTTACTACTGTGAACATAAGAAATAGAAGCATGTTTCAGTAGAAAACTCATGCTTCAGTGCCACAACTACAAACCAAAAAACCGGATGCAAACATTGACATCATGCCCCCTCCCTTCCAAGGACAAGTAAACTAAAAAGCTATAAACAAAATGCATGCTTCTGAAAATATTAAATTATTTACAGAATGTTTTAGCGGCCAGCTCGTATATAACATATAAACATGAATAAGTAACACATTTTAAGTAACATATTTAAAATGTCTTTTCCCGCGAATTCATGGAAGCAAAGTCGCGTTGCCTTCTTTGGAGGCAGGATGCCTTTTGACTAAGGACCTGGAAGCATCTGCATCGCCTGCATTGCCGTAGTTCCTTAAGTCACTGAAGTGTTGACGATGCATTGCAACGCAGATTATTAACTGCAGGATGTCATTTATCCGTGTTGACAATGAACAAGAGTACTACATTAACATATTTAGTGATACAGGACTTCAACAGCTGAAATACGTAAATTCAGAGATATTAAGGCGACATATATCGGTATTTTCTTTCAAATGTTGACATTAAAATAGTTAATATTTCCACGGATGACATTATACATCTCATTTACCCGACCATACATAATAAATGTGTGTGTCTTGTATGATATCATGCATGCATTTCAAATAAAGCTTAAACGAAAGCCGCTGGCAAGTAAGAACGTTTCGTAAACCGAACCTCGAGTAGTTTTTAAATCACGACGCAGTTGGTATAGGCTGAGGTAAAATGAGCACTTTTGAAAGCCCTGCTTAAGATCTTGTATGCACGTTGTGTATTCTTCCGCGTAATATAAAATTAACATTGCCATGGGTCTTATCACTTTTTTTATGCGTTGGTCAAGTGAAATTTTGAAATAATTACGAAAGAAAATATTTTACATATCTGCTCGTTTTTACACTTCGATGCATAAAAAAAAAACCAGAAAGTGAAATAAATAATTTATGTTATCACAAGTGGTCACTATCACTTTTTATTCGACGTTAAGATATGGAAATACTTTCCCTACATCGTTACCAGCTTTACTAAGTGCATGTCACTCAGGGCACCTGTTGAAACACATGCAGGTAGGAGCAGGAATTTTTTCGACGGTTGATTTCTAAAGTGCTCACTTTATCGTGAACAGCTTTTAACAGACAATCTGAACCTTACAGTCCGAAACTCACTTACCGACCTTAAATGTTTACGGGGAAGCTATTACACAGTCATTAGCGGGAAGAGAAGGGTGGGTGATGTGTCGTCACGAGCACATGACTCATGCGATGCGACGTGGCACAGTGGCTTCATCAGCGGCCGAGGAATGACGTGGCGGGATTATAAAGGAGTCTGTGGAGGGTAGTCGTCGTCGGGGAGGGATGAGGCAGGGCGGTGACCTCCCCCAGCCCTCGCCGTGGCAAACCCAGCCTTCTGGCGGGGCTGAGGTCGGGCTACGTGCCCAGCATGCCAGCCCTGGAGGCAGGGCTGGAATCTGCATGCGAATTAGGCCACCCTCCTCCCCTCACGACCCCTCCCTCATCCCACCCGACCTCACCCCACGCCGCGCCCCGCACAAAACTCTCATTACGGTGATAACCAGCCATGTTTCTTGCGGGCGTGGTCTCCTCCCCTCGCCGTCAATGGCGCCGTTTTAGGTCGCCCCAAGGATCGTTCTGCGGAACAGACGACCTGTGGTTCCCGAGCACTTTGTTCTAATTTGTTTGTGGGTCGTAATAGTAGCCGTTACACAAATATAATCCCTAAGGCATGTCATGTGCCATTTTCTTGCATCACTTTACCCATCTCGATTCACGCTCGTTCTTCAAAAAAACACCTGGATCGTACCACTCCAGATGATACGCGTTTAGTTGAGCCTTAATTCTCACAGCCAGCCTCACCAACGGGTTTTTTAATATATATTTAATTTAAGTTGACATTTCACCCCCCCCCCTTTTTTTTCCATCATTTCAACATTTCAGTTATAAATATTTTATTATTATTCAAGGAACCCATGATAGTATATTAGTTTCAGTGGCATATTTACACGAAATTATTCATTCGTGAACGCCATATTGCATAAAGCTATAGCAACTTTTCATACTGCTTATCTGCATGCCGAAAACACAAGTGTCATAATCCATTCAACAAAGTACAAGTCTTGCAGAAAAAATGCTCACAGTGGAGCAACATAGCTACATAACAGGCTAGTGAATCTCGTAAAATATTTCTTGTGGCTGGTTATTTTTCAAGCGCATGTACGGTAGTGTTCCTAGATTGGACTACAGTTGTATTGACACCCCTTAAACTACTTTTCAGCCTGTAATTTACAGGGCCGTATTACGTCTTAGCTAAATTAATAAAGACAAATTATATCTACGGCAGAAACAAATGAGCGATTGAGTGAAGAGATTTGGGCGGCTCTTAGCATCGAGGTTTTGAGAGCTGATGATAGTGAAGCGAGGAGTATGGAGCAACGCCGGAACAAATTGACGGGGGAAACGGAAGATACCCGAGAAAACCAGCATCGACCGTCACTATTCCCACATGCGAAGATCCGAGAGCGACCCCGCCGGGAATCGAACCGTGTTCGCCTAGGTGGGAGGCGAGTAGTCTAACCACTACACCACCGTGGCCACTGAACGAATGAATAAACAGTTTAGACCATAGTACATAAAGTGCTGAGAGTTATAGGCCGATGCCAGCAGAATTTGTGAGATTTGCCTACCTATAAGTATACTTAAGTAAATATAAATATCTGTCTATGGCGACCTCCGTTGGGTAATTAATTGGATCACTAGATTATAGTGTGTTGAGTTCTGGTATGGAACACTGGGCGAAACAATGATGTTCCTTCAGGTTTATTAATATAAGTTAAGTTTGAAAGACGCCATTACATTATCCTGTCGATATGAAACAGGCACGTTAAAGTCAAGCAAATACTAATATCCATCTAAGGAAATTATGGACTAACTGAACGTTTAAATATACTGTACAATATTCGAGTATCTATCATAAACATTTGGGAGAAAGGACGGAAAATGTTAGTGCTCGGGGGAAGAACATGGGGAGAGGATCGAAGTACCTGCCTGAAAAAAACAGAGATTTCATCCTGTTTCTTCTAGGTTTCAGCGGCTGAAAAAGGCTTGGCAGTTACCTATGTACATTCTATAAGGGCAGGTGTACATTGCATCGACGTAGTCCAGTGACCTTGCTGACGCCCAGTGTAGCTTTAAAATTCGCACGCCTAAGGCCGAGAACACACGGCACCGGAAAGCCCGTTTTAACCTTGCAACATGACGGGCCCGGCCCGTGCCCGTGTGTGCTGCGCAATGCCTCTTCAAGTGTCATCAAAACTGGACGGGCAGAACCCGGTCCGTTGAGCTTGTCGTGTGTTCCCGGCCTAAGGAGGTTTATTAGGTTGACTGACTCATTTCACTTATCCATCGATTACTGTTCTATTTTTCCAACAACTTGTATGCACATCAAGTTCGTATTATTATTGTAATAATAAAAAATGAATCACCCTATCTTGATTGTCTAGAACAGCGTGTTGAAAACACCTCCAAGTGTTTTTAACTTCTTGCTTATTACTGTTCATAATGTGTGCACCGTGTCGTTTTCGATTTACCAACGTTGACCCACAATTGCACTAGTGTGTGATATATAACAGTTCAGAGATATCACATTCCATTTTCACTATTATATAATTACATTTGTACATATCTACGCTCTTTAAACGTTACACATAGAGCAATTTCGGGCCTCTGTCGTTCTTGTTTGCGGCAGAATACGTAAACACTGGAGCAGCATTTATACATAGTTCCACGTCCTTCTGCATCAAAAGGATGTAGTCAGTTCACTAGCCAGTCCGATCTGGCGAGGACAATTATAGGGCGTTCACGGTAAAGTGAGCACTTTCTGAAGCTGTTTCATCAGACATAATAACCAATAAATACTTTCATTGTGGCCTATGAGTTTTGGTTTTGGATATAGAGAATGTATACACTGTGCTTATTACTCACCTGGCAGAGTTTACATTAACAAGTGGTGGAAGGAAATAAATTGGTTGAAATAAAAAAGTAACTAGGACTTCAAAAGTGCTCACTTTACCGTGAACGGCCTATAACAAATCTGCGTGACAGTGCGGGGTTGACATTCTCTTTCCATGTAGCGTGTTCTGATCAAATCACTGGTCTCTTATCCGGTATACTCACGTGATATAACAGCTACATGCAGTTGGTTCGAGGGATATCTCAGCAGTTACTAAATCAACCAGTGAAAATTCCTTACATGTTGGCAGTGAACTGGAAAATGATGTTCTATATCTTAGCGTCTTTCGGCCGTTCGTGGTAAAATAAGCACTTTGAAAGCCCTACTTAAGAGCTACTTTTCTCCTCATTCGGTATGTCCCTGACGTACGTAGAACTTACATTGTGTTGGGTCTAACGACGTTATTCATGCGTCAGTGAAGTGTGAAAACGTGAAAATGTTAAGAAACTACATATGTTACTAATACGATAGTGTGTACTCTATAGTTTATTCACGGTTACTTACAACTTTTCAGAAGCGCTGATATTGTTATGTTTCCAGGATATAATAATATAAATACTTTGTGAAGGGGGAGGAGTGGACCCAGGGCGAGGAAACGCCCTCCGGGTGACGGGCTTTCCAGCTGGGACCTGTAGGTGCCCATCGATCCTGAACATTACATGAAATGAGACCCTAGGATGGAGCGGTGCTGGAGTGCATGGGCGGGGGAGGCGGGAGTATCCCGAGAAGGCCCGCCGGCAAGCGGCATAGTTCAGCATGATTCCCACATACGAGAATCGGGGATCGGACCCGGATCGCCTTGATGGGAGGCGAGTGCGCTGGCCACTGCGCCATCGCTGCCACTTCCCACTTACAGGATATTACTCCACGTCACGCAAACGAAGTTGAACAGTATAGAAAAATACACCAAATGTTCAACGCATCACATTCTTGCCCACAGAGTGTAATAATATTATTTATTGGAACTATTTCTTACTCGGCCTTACCAAATTACCCATTTTATCACCATTTTATTAAAATTATTTTAAGTAAAATATTATATTTTATATATAAAAGATAAGTAAAAGTTCGATTTAACAAGAAATTTGCCACTTATATTTTAATACAAATATATAATGGTTGCGTTACGTAGCATATTGCAAACACGTCATAAGTAGGATAATTTTCAAAGATTTGACTCAAAAAGGACGAAGAGATTGCGAAAATACTATAATGGTATACATCTATAATAACATGAGATGATGAGGGGGGGGGGGGGTTCAGGCCACCTTGGCTTAATTGGGATTAATTTATGGATTATCGCTTTGATTGAAAGGGTTTATCCTTAATCCAGTATCAATTCGAAAACTTTTAAAGGGTTAAATCGATAGAAAGGGTTAAATTTAATTGAAAGGGTTAGTCAAAAAAAGGTTAATTTTTAATTGCATTAATTTTTTATATTTTTTTCTTGAATTTCTTTCTTTCGTTTGGGTGGAGGTAGCAGGAACTCTGGACGATGTTGACGCTGCGGTGACCTTTAGGATCCTGACCAGAGTAGTGGGTTCCAATGTGTCATAAAGGTGTTGAGTTGAGTGCAAGAGTAGGCTAAGTGTAAAATTTTCGTATTTTATGAAATATTGATATGTTTGTAGGTAAATTGGTGGTATATCGGCGATTTTTACGTATATACATAACACACTAGAGAAAGTCTGAGTCTTTAAACAAGTTCTATGTATGAATAAATGACTCGCATCGAATCGAAAATTTCTAATGACTATGTTAATAATAAGTGCAATTATGCGAGAATCAAAACATAACGTGAGTCTCGAGCTTAGAAATATAATTTACACGAGAGAGAATTTTAACTACATCAGTAACATCCGATGTCAACAAGTGCAAACTCACTAAACGAAATCCAGCTAGCCAGCATGGAATTACACAAGGCAGAGTCTTTAAACGAAATTTATTTCAAACGAGTTCTATGTATGAATAAATAACACGAGAGACAAGTATAATGAACAGCTACAATTTACTGTCTTTAAACGAAATCCAGCTAGCCAGTATGAATAAATAATACATTAAAAAGTTTACATGCACAGATTACATGATTCACATGATTCAGCCTGGTGAATTATATCTTTTAATGGCAAAAAACTCTGAATACGATTTAAACCAGACACATTAGCATACATCTATTCTGATAAGTTATATATATATATATTATATATATATATATTATATATATATATATATATATAACAATATACAAGAAAGTAATCAACAATAGAAAATCTTACCACAAATTATATTAAAACAAGACTGTTCGATGTACGAATGAGTAGTACTTACGTCAAGCTGTGAGTAGATACGTCTAGGGCGGCCAATAGACAACTGTTTTTAAATCCCGGTAAAAATTCGTAAATGAAGGGATTTTTTTTTTTATGTTTATGAAATTCACTGCACTTGTTAACACAAACTGCATTTTTAAACTGTTATGAAGTTTCGTCTTCTGAACACAGAAACACATTTGAAAATCTTATCGCAATATTGACTTCACACATGAAGATATATTTTCTGATAAATTAATAAAATATTACACAATGACGTCTGAACCTCGGAGCAAAACATATTGCTTAACAAAAATCATGGCTAGCAGTAGAGACGAAGGTAGGTACGATGGTCACCTGTCCGTAGTTGCGCTAACCCCCGATTGTAACCTTGTCGGACACCAAGTTTCTAGAGGTGTGGTGAAGATGAGAGAGAGAGAGTTGGTGAGGTACACATCTGTCTAGTCCAAGCGTTCACGAGCAACTGAAGATGGCGGCAACTGAATACTGGGATGCAGATGGCTCCCGAGGTCCCTGCACCCCACCCCCCTCGACAGAATGCTACCAAAGGCTGCTCTCGATTGTCAATTTTTTCCAATGAAGCAAGATGGCGTCAACTGAGTAGTTGCATTTAAATCGGGGGGCCCTGCGTGCTTGTAGCCACTCCTCCCATCACCACCCACCAGGAATGGCCCAAGCCCAGAATGCCACACACCCCTACGCCCCACCCCTCTAAACTGTATCTGCGAGGTCCTCGGGGGCAATAACACCTCCCACCCCTTCTCCAGAAGCTGTCTTTGTGCGAAAAGCGAGTCTCTTTTCCAAGCCCCCGGCTATGACCCCAAACCCCACCCGTCACTGTGAGGCTAGAGAGCAAGTTCTGCTGGCTGGATAACTCTCCGGCCCAAGCACCCAGCCCTCACTTCTGATCCAAGGTCATGCAAGAGCCTCGCGTATTCCAAGCGAATTATAAATTTCTCAACTCCGCCGATGAAATTTTATATCCTTGAAATAAAGTTTCTTTAATCCCTGAGATAATACCCAGATTTAACATTCCAACAAGTATATATCTTAATCCAAGAAATGAACTTTAATCTAATAAACTTATATCCTGTTATTTGCCTCGGATATCTCTTTACGATGTAAATAATTCGTTGATAGTGGGAATAAATTATCTTAAAAGATGGGTTATACGATTACAAAATGGCAGCCATTTACCTTTAAATTTTTCTTAAATTTATTTAAATATCGTGGAAAAAGATATATTCAAACTCCGATAGAAGTAATTTCAGCCTTCATATCTGATATTTCTTTAATATTACGAACAGATTTGTTTTCTAGGGAAATCGATATGTAAATAAGTTCGCGTATATACACATTTTATGGTAGATAGTGTATCTGAAAATCTCGATTGGGAATCTTTTGAATTGAAATTTTGGTAAAAAGTAAATTTTAGTGTTGTAGACAAGTCTACACATCAAATACGTATTTTTCTTTGCTATACACATATATTTAAAAAATGATTGAAAGTTTGAATATGTATGCATGTGTCGTGACTTCCATAGTAATAGTTGAAACATAGGTTAATTGAATTATACAATTTTGAAAATCACTGATCTTCGAATGTTAAAAAAAAAAAAAAATTGCGAGTGAAAATATATCATATATGAATATATACTTAGTTTCTTGGAAATACTTTAATAAGTTTGCTGGAAACAGGATATAAGTTTAGTGGATTAAAGTTCATTTCTTGGATTAAGATATACACTTGTTGGAATGTTAAATCTGGGTATTATTTCAGGGATTAAAGAAACTTTATTTCAAGGATATAAAATTTCATCGGCGGAGTTGAGAAATTTATAATTCGCTTGGAATACGCGAGGCTCTTGCATGACCTTGGATCAGAAGCTCTCTTTGTAGTCATTTTACCGAGCGAATGAGACTACGTTTATTTCTTTCATATTATTAATCACGAAGTTATGAGTTCGGGAATGGATCACAAAGAAAGCGTCACAACCCCATTTCCGTCCTGGCGCCCCATGTATAGGTCTGATTTTAAAGTCGTATTCACGTCAGAACGCCAACTGGAATAGCGATAATTTTGAACATTACACCCGCTGCACAACGTCAAGACCAAGAACTATTTACTTAATTTGACCACCAAATTAACTGGGAGCCGGCGTACCACACATTTTCCAAAATCATATACTGCATCGGCTTTTCACGGTAAAATGAGCACTTTTGAAAGCCCTTGTGAAGATCTACTTGTATGCACGTTGTGTATTCCCCCGCCTTATGTAAAATAAACATTGCCATAGGCCTCATCACTTAATGCATGCGTCGGTCTACTAAAAACATGACGTTGTTAGAATAGTAAGTATTTTACAAATATGCTAATTCGTGCGTTCTGATACATTAAAAAAACATAAAGTGACAAAAATTATTTAAGTTATCACAAGTGTTGATCAAACACATATAATTTGACGGTAAGCCATTGAACTGCTTTCTCTCCTTCGGTACCAACTTTACAAGGCGAATGTCACCCAGTGCATCCGTGTTCTTGCCTTCGTGCAGAGTCATCATGAATGACAGGAGGCTGGTGCTATACCACAGGAATGGATGGAGTAAAAAATGAGATGGGAGTGGAACGGCAATGGAATTAATACGTAAGAGGAAATGGGAGTACCCCGAAAAAATTTCCGAATCACAGCACTGTCCGTCGCGTTCCCCCGAAAGTCATCCTTTCAACAGCGAACCAACCCGCGCTAGGACGATCCTTAGAAAGTAGTGACTACTTGAAGAGTGAAGTGAGAAACAAAGGCGCCTCCGCTTTTCGTCAAAACTGAGCTTTTAGTAGTGGCATACATCTTAAAAAATCGTTCATGTTTTAGTGCAAGAACGAATTAGTTCCGGTTTTTCATTCCATGTTAGTGGAGACGGAACTGACCAACTGCTAACTTCAGGGCATAAACGACATGCTTCCAGCTCGCTTCCAAGTACCCGCTTGTATCAGGAACAGACACTGGCAAACAATTTTATGATGTATTTTATCACAAATCAGCAGCACCGTGCGGTTGCTATACATGGCAAAATGCTATTTGTCACTAAATGAACACTCATTCTACAATAGCTTGATTTCGTCCATGTTCAAAGAGTCCATCACCTCAGACACTGACATAGAAAATAGTGATTCAAAAACTTTAAGTATTGTATATATTTTTGTTTGTAAACTACAATTAATTTATTTCCAAAATTTTTAATTTTTTGGGCCTAGAAAAAGGAAAGCATTGTTTGCACGTGCATCATATTCAGCGCTTCAAACATGAAGCTAATATTTGTGGATGAAAATTTCAACATTACCTAAACATCAAGTGAAAATTATTTTTAGTTTACACTGGAAGGTAAAGTTACTGTTATACTAAAGACAAGAATATAATCACTTGAATTGTATATTTTTTATCTTCATTTATAGTTCTTAGGTTCAGCAGTCTAGGTAATACTTCTTGAAGCACAAAATATATCTAAGCTATAAAGAATTTAGTGCATAATTGCGGCAGCTCAAAATTTTAATTAATTTATTTCAAATGAAATTTTTTTTTTTCAAGGTGTGCGTACATGTTCTAAAGAGAGCTGATACTTAGTAGGTACACATAGTAAAAATTATTGCAAATTTTTTATTTTTATTTTTTATTTTTGCCCATTTTGTGCAAGGTAGCAAAACTTGCTCCACCTTCTTTTTGCGCTGGTCCTTCCAATTGCTCTGCTGCCTGGTAAAATCATCAACGGTGACATGCTTTGAGTAGTCGAACGTGGACCATCTCGAAATGTCAAGGTATCATGTCCTTTATCAGAACATGGCAAGTCCCATACATATCTGCAGCAGCCGGCTGGGGCTAAAACGCATTGTCAAATATCCAGGAGGAAAGGTGGAAATTGCTGTTGGCGCTATGAACAGTGCGGAGTTGGGAAGAGGAAAAAAGAAATAAGCTGTTTATGATGACGTAGTATGGGACTGTATACTTGTGATTACGAAACCGAATTAATGATTTTACTGAGTAGTGTGCCATGGTAGTACATGATTTCTATTGCCGCTCTCTAAAGTTTTTACACGGCTGCCTGTAAGTGCATGCGTGGCACGCTTAATATTAGCGTAGCAACATTCAGAATTTTAAAACCTTAACGTGTCACACGAGAAATCACTAAATAGCCGCCCATACAAGACACACGATAAAATAACACATTATACTTTTATTTCACAAAAAAAAAAAAAAAAAAAAACTTAAATTACTTAACTACAAGAGATAAGCCGTCCTCAGTTGCATCTAAAAAGAAAAAAAATTATCACGGTTAAAATATTTCACGAGATTAAAAATTAAACTTTCATCACGTTAATGGCCTTGGCACGCCTATGCTGGTGAAGACATTGTGAAAATAACTGAGCAAAAGCCAGGATACCCAGTTAGCTTATTCGTTGGCGTCAATTTAACGTAGCTAACTGAAAAAAAAAAAAAAAAAAAAAAAAAAAAAAAAAAAAAAAAAAACACAATATTTTTGGCCTGAAAATTGGTTATCAACTAATGCATTATTTTTAAATTTAGTTACATTTCTTAGTATTTTTAGTTACAGTAAAACTGGCCAATGAAAAATTGTCGACTGAAAAGCGAGAATAACTTCTTTTTGAAAAGGCATGCAACACCAATCCGTTCTTAGGGGAATAAAAATTAAAACAATGAATATTACTAGGATTTTCAGATTATGGCATTCATTGTAAAGCATACAAATCCAATGTGATATATGTAGAGAGAGAGAGAGAGAGAGAGAGAGAGAGAGTGAGAGAGAGAGAGAGAGAATCTGCGGCCAAGCGCACCAGATGTCGGCTGAGGATTCAAAGATTCGCCTATTATTGTGGTTGATGTTACAGTCATGGCCACAATCGTCAGTCTAGAGTGGCCATGTTGCTTCACATTATTCACACGCAACCACCATGTTGTATGCTGGTAACCTAGAGCTTGACCTTAGTGACCGTGGATTCGAAAAATCTAAGGAAAACGCAAAAAATTGAAGATAATCTTAAAAAAATAGAGGAAAAATTACATAATTGACACATACCATTATCTTAGAGTGGCTGACCTTGACCTCAACTTCAGGGACATTAATTTTAAAAAATATAGAAATATAGCAAACATTAGAAAAACAATTCTAAAAAACGAGGAAAAAGTTAAATACATTACTGACCCGGAGGGTCATGATAAATTCCCGTTACGTTGAACTCAAAAAACTGAGGGGAAAAAATCAAAGAAGCACAATGACCTTGAAATCGAGAAGTCAAAGATAAATCGCAAAAAAGGAAAAATTATAATAATAGCTTTTCTAAAAATCTAGGGAAAAAATATGTCGCTGACACCAAAGGCCATGTGGGATGTGGGCGACATTGAGCCCAGTAACCTTAAACTCGAAAAATATAAATTTTATTTACTCGAGGAAAAATTACATAAATTGACTTTTTGAAACATACATCTACCCTCCCATCCCCATAACTCCGCACACTTATCACACAACTCGACGCTCTACCTCCCTCGCCATTTACTCACCATAGCTCGAAGCCCTTCACCATCTACCCTTGCTACCATCCCACTACACAACTCTCGGCCCCTCAACATTAACTCGCCATAGCTCAACCACCTCATTATTTACTTGCCATAGCTCGACCCCCTTACCGCCCACCCTCACCACCAATCCACCACACGACTCTCACACCCCACTCACTGTCCGGTCCCCAAACCCATCACACTTACCCGCCGACACCATTCCTTCCCTTTCACTCCATCTAGTTTCCTCCACTCATTTTTCTCACTGTAGTTCGACCGATCAGTCGGTTCTCCTCCACTTCAACAAATCAGTTGCGATACTTATTTGATTACTCGGTAAAGTTCGACTCTCCTTCCCCCAACTACCACCATGCCATGGGTCCCACTCCTCATACTACAGTCAATTCAACAAGCTCCTTCTACTGACTGTAGTTCAAACCCATCCACCCCATCACTATATATAATTGGCTATTTCGTCGCCCTCAACACCACCTCGCCATCGCTCGTGATTGGCTGTTGGTGTCGCAACATTGCGACCGCCAGTCCGAATTATTCTTCGGTGGTACCATCGCTGACTCTAGCTGCACTACTTACATTGTCAGCGATACGGTTCAATTCGCAAACCAATAGAGTGGAGCCTTTGAAAATTGGATTGCATCTTACAAGGCCAGCATAAGCTTTTTCAGATCAATATGCTGGTTGTTATCTAGGGCCTTTTATATGTCAAGTTGAGCAATATTTTCTAATCACTGGCTATAGAATCAAATTCAAATAGACCAACCGACCACACGAATGGGCCATACCAAACAACAATACGAACCAACCATACCAGCCGATCATACATACCAACCATACCACTTAACCAAACGAATCAACCATACCATCTATCTATACGAACATACCAAATTTCAAGCGCCTAACCGTAATGGTTTGCGAACCATACCACCGCAAAATAAGCAGTCCAGCTGGAGTCAGCTATGGTACCACCAAATACTAGGTCGAGACGGTGGTCATAATATTGCGTGACCAACAGTCAATCACAAGCGATGGTAAGGGGGTGTTGGGACCGACAAATAACCAATTATATGTAGTGGTAGGGCGGAGGGGATTGAACTATAGTGAGTAAATGGAGGCGACTAAGTTAATGGCACTGTAAGGAGGGAGGCCTGTAGCATTATGGTGGGGGAAGGAAGGGGAGTCAAACTTAATCAAGAAATCAGATAGGCGTGGATACTGATTGGAGGGGAAAAGGAACCGACTATTCAGACTAACTACAGTGAGTCAAATGAGTGGAGGAAACTTACTGCAGTGAGGGGGAAGGGATGGGTGTCAGCAAGTAATGGAGAGGGGTTTGGGGTCAGAGTCACGTGGTGGATTGGATGTGAGGTTGGAAGGTGAGGGGGTCCAGCTATGGTGAGTTCAGCATTAAGAGATGGAATTAGGGTGGTGGGTTTGAAGCGAGGAGGGGGGAGGTTTATTGATTATCTATATTGTCAATGATTAACTGGCATAGGGGTTGAATGAAGCGACTAACAGTCACCCACTGATCATTGTATCAGGGAATGGCTGTGTTGGTCATTTTTATGAAAATCAAACCCTCAGGAATCACACACATCCAACATGGTGTTTCACATATGTTCTGAAATTTTATCCCTCGAAAAAAAAGTCGATTTATTGAGTTTTATGTTTCTGGTGTCAAGGTCAAGATCATCCAAATTCAACAAGGTGGTTGGGGTGAGTAATGTAATTTGCTTCTAGAATTTTAAAGATTTTTCGATTTATTTCTAAGTTTTCTCGGCTTTTTAAGTTTGTGGTAATTAGGGCCAAGTTTATAGTCATGGGAAAGCAGCATGCCCCTCGTGTCAGTAACATAATTTTTCCCCCGATAACTATTTTTTCGACTTCTTGCGAATTCTCTAGATTCTTTATTTTGAATGATACTGAGGTCAATTGCAAGGTGGCCCACATAAAACATAATGGTCGAGGTTGGGAATTTAAAGTTCCTCTCGATTTTAAGTATATATTTTTTTTAGATTTTTTGTGAGATTCCCTAATTTTTTTATTCAAAGTTAAATGAAAATATTTATTATTCATACACATATAAAGCACTACATCTTCTCCCCTGCATTCCTACATTACATCACACTGATTTTAATCTTCTAAGCGCTCAACTGACAATTTTACCAGCTAACAACTGTGACTTGGCTTTTTCGGAAATAATTATTATAAAAAATTAAAAGACGTGATAAACTTGTTTTAAGCTGTGCACCAGGATGAAGTAAAAATAATTTTTGCTGTCAAGTATATTAGTTTCATGTGAGTCTCTCTATCATAGCTATGATAAAATGTTACCATAAATAATTTGTGTTCCAGCAGTGGGCAGTAACTTTCTACATCGACATTATGTACAGTGTAATAATTTTCTTTCAACATCAGTGGAGCTAACCCAGGTTTGTTAAGGGTGGAGGTCTTAATTAAATAAAAGTATTCATTATAATATGCTAATTTTATTTACCATGATTACAAACAAAAATTCTCTCGACCCAAATCCTTACAATAAAATGATATCAATTGCTGTTTAGAATTAATGAATTCAAACAATACAAATTACAATTACCTCAAATAAAATAATGTGATTAAATAATTATAAATCAGTGCCAATAGCATATCGAAACTGATTTAATTATTTTACAAATTATATGCTCATATTTGACAGTTAAAATTATATTACAGTAAAGACTTTATCACATGTTATTCAGTTCCAATTCAGTTTAGTCTAGGTCCCACGAGTCTGTAATATTCTAGAGTTCTCTGCGCGCTCTCATGCACAGTAACCTTCACTCGTCGGGTTTCACACCCTCTCGTCCATTCACACCACAAACACCTCGTCCGCCATCGTCTCTCAATATCCCTTTGTTGTCCATCCTCTACATGTTGCTCGATTACCGCACTCAACTAATTGGTTTACACAAAATGACTGCCAAAAGTCCAGCTGTGGCTTGTATTTATAGAGTTGTAGGCCATTGTCCAGAAAATTATCTAAATGCTGTGTTGCGCCGAGGGACCTAGTTCCCAAAATATACTTGCACATCCTATAAATGCTCATCGGCTTCTCCAGCAGGGGTGGAGGAGGAACTTGGGAAGCGAGCCAGGTCACTGCTGTCAATCATTCTTCCCAGGCGAGCGAATGGGCAGCGAGCAGGTAGACCTGGGTGAGGGGAGGATCAAGGTGTATTACCCCCCACAGAGCTGGATCATGCATGCAGCTCGCATCAGTGCGTAACACTGCCCCCTCCTTAATTCTGTCCATTCCGAACAAACTCTTCAACATCTGGACCTTCGCACAGTGTCAGTCGGTAAATGTGGAAAAACTTAGGCTTCGCCCATGAGCCTATCCATTTAAGATTTTTGTATGGGTCTTCCCAACATTTCTGTAGCTTTGGGCAATGCCCTTTCCGCCTCTGAGGGTTGTACAACACCAGTTATCCTTCTTGAAAAGTCACTTCAGGCATTCTCTGGCCATGTCATGTTTTCATTCTGTCACTATTAATTTTCAGGTGCCTGCGGGCAAACTCATGAATGCAGGTTAACTTTTGCTGTAGTTGAAAGGAATATTATGGGGTGGAGGCTTCTTCTTATACTGAACATCCCAACAGCAAGTCACCAGTAAGGCGGAGCTTTCTCCCAAACAACATCCTCGAAGGTGTTACCCTGGTAGACTCGTGGAATTACGAACGATATACAAGAAGAAATTAGGGTAACTTGGAGACACAATCTTTCTGGCTGTCTCCTCCGAAAATTGCCAGATACCGTTCAATGGTAAGATTTAGCCTCTCGACCATCCCATCCGACTGAGGGTGTAATGCAGTGATACGAGATTTCTTCATTCCTAAAATACTTGTTACCTCTTGGAAAAGGGTTGCTTCAAAATATCGTTCTTGATCAGAATATAGCTTAAGTGGCACTCCATAACCTAGAGCAAACATGCTCTACAAATACATCAGCTGCCAAGTTAACCTCTTGGTTTGGCACCGATGTGACCTCGGGCCGCTTTGTGAAATAGTCTTGTGTCACCAGAATGTACCGATTTCTCACCTCAGTGAATGGTAGTGGCCCGATAATGTCCACTGCCATCCCCTCAAATAGGGCTACAACATTGTAGGTCTGAAGGGGACCATATCCCTTAACCCTCAGACCCTTCTTCGTGGTACACATATCACACTGATTGCACCAAATCTCTATATTCTCCCGACAATGCAGCGAATGGAATCTCATCCGAACTCTGTCGAGGGTCTTATTTACCCTGAAGTGACCACCTGCTGCTGTTTTGTGCAGTTTTCTTAGCATTTCTGGAATTCGTCACTCTCGTAGGACCAATTGTAAATGAATTTGTTTCCCATCATTACTTTCCCAGTTCCTGTAATGCACACCATTCTTTAGAACAAGAAAATTTCGCTTTGCCCAGTGTGCCTTGAGCATCATGACTAACCTGGATATCTCATCTTATTTTGGTCGATGCCCGGCTTCTTTCCACTTCAATATTGGATGTATGGTGAGGTCACTCAGTTAATCATTACTTGTATCCTTATCATACCATGTAGGTGATTAATTACAAGATAAACAGCCTTGAATTCTTGTCCTTGTTTTCCACGATAAAACACTTTTTTCCTCCTGGTGTTCACAATGACGACAGAGTGGTTAGCATGGTTTCCTGGAAAGTGTATCTGCATTGCTGCAAAGGCATCCAGATCTGTGATGTATTTCAAAGTCATATATCTTGATGGGACGGTATCCACTGAGCTGTTTTCCCTCCGGTGTTGTTGAGATATAGCAGCAGGCATAATGAAGCATGATCAGTTCTAAGGATGAAATTTTTGCCATACAGTTACTGGTGTTAATGTGCAACTGCCTTCACCACTGCCAGAAGCTGCCTGCGTGCCACACAGTAATTCCTCTCAGGAATGTATATCCCCTTACTGAAGTATTCTAATGATCTCTCCTTTCCATACTGAATCTGAGATAACACTCTCTACTCGGGAAGCCCAGTACTGTTGGAGATATAAGAATTTCCTATAGTCTACTGAAACAATACTGCTCACTGGGGTCCAATAAGATTTTCTTTTTGCATTAGTCAATTCATGCAGAGGCTTGGTGATCGTTGAAAAGCCGGGCATAAAGCAATGGTAGTAAACACATAAGCCTAGGAAACTTCGCATTTAAGTTTCATCATTTGGTAGAGGCTAATCTCGTATTTATCTGGTATTTTCAGTGTCTGTTTCAATCCCATGGGCCAACACAACATGACCCATTAAATTATTTTTCTTTTAGAAAATATGATATTTCATGGGAACTTATTTCAGGTGGGCTGCAGTGACTTTCTGAAACACAGACTCTAGACTTGCCTGGAGCCCTTCAATTGTTCTTCCTGTGACTGCAATGTCGTCTAGGTACACCAGACAAATGTCTAAGGTCAGATCTTTCTCCATTACTCGTTCGGAGTGGGCAGGGGCATTGCATAGCCCAAAGAGCATAACCTTGAATTGCCAGGTCCGTTTCCCTTGGACACAAACTGCAATATTTTCTTTGTCTTCTGGGGTCACCTTTCACTGCCAATACCCGCTCTTCATGTCTAAAGTAGAAAATGACTGTGAACCTGCTAGGCTATTCTGTGTGTCGTCTGTCCCAGGGAGAGGGTAAGAATCTTTCTTAGTCACATTATTAAGAAGGTGGTAATCAACACGAAATCTAGTAGAGCCACCTTTTTTTAAACAAGAACATTGGAAAATGCTATGGACTGACTGATGGTTCTGTCACATCTAAATCCTTCATTTCTTTTAGAATACCATCAACCACCTCATGTGAAACTAGCGGTAGTCATCTTGGTGGCTGCTTTATGGGCTTGGCATCACTTAAGTCGATGTGGTGGTATGCAACATTAATTCTGCCAAGGTCATTAGCCTCACATGAGAAAGCACTTATATTTCTCTGTGCAAATTCTGAAACTTCTCTCCCTGTCGCTTGTTAAGATTTTCTCTTGTTCTTGTCAGCAGTTTCCCGAGAGTATCTGACAGACGACATTCGATATTTTGCAGCATTGTAGCTTCTGGAACATTTGGCAACACCTGTAAGACCTGCTTGCAAACACCTATTGTGACCTCCTCCTGAAGATGGATAGCATGGTCAGAAAAATTAATAATCTAAACAGGCAAATATCCAATTTTAAGGAAATCAAAGTCCTTGTTACAATTACACCATCTGGTTGGGCTGGTTAGATTATGCCTAACTGTCGGACAAATTTTCCCTGTCATCTCCATGAAATAACAACTTCGCTAGATGCAGCGAGCAGTCAACTGATTACACACCACTTGACACCTCATTGACGAAGATAAGTCTCGTCGTGTTGACACTACCAATTCGGTATCACCGGCCCGTAAAACCACCAGTCGAGTATTGATACAGCACCCCAGATTATGTCAAGCATCAAGACCCAAAATGCATTCGTCATCTATTTCTGCTATGTTTATGTCATGCTCAATGTTAATGTTACCCAGCTGTACGAGTACCCATCTCTTGCCATTGATTGGTGTGATCTCGCCCCATCACTGTAGTTAAATAGAGGGCATCGGGCAACAGAGCCGGAGCTTGGGGAGCCGATATGTTATTACGTCAACCGTCCATCAACTTTTCCCCTTTTTTTCCTTCAAAATCGACAAATATACCCTTAAAATTTTCCTTTTTCCCACTTGAAAAAATAAGCATCCCAGAAATTTCCCATTTTTCCTGGAACAGGCAAGGTGGACTCGTGCCACCGGCGAGGTGGATTAGTGACTCCGAGCCAGACGACCTGGACTCATGACCATTAACCTTCGACCTTGACCTTTGACCCCAAAAACACAAACCTTACAAAAAATTCCAAACATTTTTAAAAACACCCAAAAATTTATCATTAAAAATTTATTTAAAAATATAAATTCCTAAATTTCCTCCTTCCCCCTCCTCCAAGCAAATTAGTTTGCAGGCCTCCACCACCCTCACCCATATCCAGTCAGCAAACACACAAAATTACAGACTACTACCACTATAATGGATGCATACTACCTCGACCTTTACCCTATGACCTAGAATGACCTAGGAAAAACTCGAGAAAAAGTACATAAAAGTCAACAAGCATATTACATTACAGATTAATACAGTCATATTGGATGCAAGCGACTTTGCCCTTGATGTCATGACCTTGAATGACCTCGAAAACAAAAACTCTAGAAAAATACATTAAAAATCAGCAAGTATATTATGTTGCAGACTACTGTCGCCATATTATATGCAGACGACCTTGCGCCTGACTCCATGAACTCGAATGACCTCAAACCCAAAAAAGTCCCAAAATATTCCCAACAATTTTCTAGAAATCTCGAATATCTATAGAAATTTATAATAAATGTCTTATTTAAAATTATCAAAAATTTATCATTAAATGTTATTATAAATTTTATTTTTTAAAACTTACTTTTCTGGAGGTCCTCTCATTCCCACCAATTACTCACTTCGATCGACTCCAACAGATGACTGGCGCCAATTGCTATTTGCTGTTTAGTCAGCAGGTCTCCATCCCATTACCTCCACTCACCCACCTATACTCATTCTATAGTATGCCACCATATGTGTTTTTTCGTACATCATTTGTTTATACATATTACAGGAGTCCGGTCATATATGTTACTTCGCCCATCATTCGTTTGTAAATTTTAATGAAAGATGCCATTTTGGGATGCAGCCATATTGGTAGGTACATTCCTCCATGTTCGTTTTTTTATTTGCATTTCACCTTCCCGCGACTAAAATATTTGAATTAATACGTTTTCATCGCCTGTGTTACACCAGGTGGCAGATATATTTGTTTGTATGTTTAAAATATAGGTTGTGTTTATTACACCCGCCAATGAGAAAGAGGAGAATGTACCAATTTTTTTCTCACTTATTAGTTTCGCAGCATCACAAAGTATTTTTTTCTTACCGGAATTAATAAATAATTTCACATTTGAGTTTTATATATGATAGAATAAACAAAGGCGGAGATCACGTCAGAATTTATTTGAAAAAATTCGTACACAGAATTAATTTTTTACCATTCGAAGGGGATTATCATAACTATACAATTTCATGGTCTACTTAATACACTGACTACTATATGCTCTTAACTTTTTCGCTTTTGTGTAATATTTAGTTACATGTCTCGACATGATTGAAGGGTGTGAATGAGAGCTGCATTTGCGTGTCTTTACTGGATTTCGTATTGTGGTATATTTCTGCATGGTGGACTAGCATCTCGGGAATAAAACTGTGTTTTAGTTCGCATAATTCATAAAGAGTGAATACTATTGAAACCTGCTGGATTTGTGGCTGCACTTAAACTTACATATGTTCGTATGCTACTTTTCATTTGGCTAAAGTCGCATAGCAGTGTGGCGGGATTCTCAAGGGAGAGGGTGGTGTCATCATACCATTGACCATGGAGCCAGTGCACACAAATGCATGAAAATACAGAAATTTAGTTTGCTGAAGGTAACTGTTTTTTCTTAATGATTTTGTTCTTGTAGTGGGTATACCTTTAAGCCGACGTGTCCTCACGATATCTTTTTTCCCCTACACAACTTGCACGTACATTCTTCGCATGTATAAAGAATTTTATATGTGGGCACTGGAAGATATAAATATCGTTGTACGTGGAATAACCATATGGATATCCTTTCCTGTGGTCTACATTTTCCAACATACTGATTATACGCTTGGGAGGGAATGTTTTTCCCATTGATCCTACATTTTTTCAGCATTGTCTCTGAAATGTTATCACTGTTGTTGTGCTATGAACTTCCGTACCTGCGCGGGGCATTTCTTCTGTGTGTTAATATGTTTTCAGCGTTGGTCCTGATATTTGTTTATATTTTTCCTTGTTAGGGCCTTCGGACGACACTTTTTTCATTAACGTCTGTATAGTTATGTGCTTGTGTGAACATTTCTTTCTGTACTTTATAATTTGTCATCGCTGGTCCTTTCATCACTGGTCCTATCATTAGTTCACTGTTTCTCCTGATTTTTTTCATCGACAGTGGTCTGTATGCTTCTGCATCTTAACACTGAATAATTTTTTATAGGATATCTTACTTTTTCCCCATGTTTTATAATTTATTACTTATACTTTTACCATGTATGATGAAGTGGACAAATTGACTCTCATATTTTTTCTATGGAGTGCTTTAGCCTGAAGCAGTGTGTGAATAGACAGTGCCGGGACTTCTAGACGACAACATTTTTCCCCTTGTGTGTTAACTGTAAATTTGTTTGGAATGATTTGCCTTTTTCCATCAATATAGTAGAAATGTGTGTATAATTTTTTCCATCATGTACTGTAATGTTTAGAGTTTTTCGTCAGTGTTCTATTGCATATTTCCCGTACGCCCCTACAGGTATAATTTTTTCTCTCCAGTATGACTGTCAATATGTTATACATTTTTTCATAAATCGATAGAGAAAATGGAATATTAATTTTTTTTGTACTGTATAATTTTTTTCTCGTTCGATTGCTTTGCCTTTCCAGTACTGTAGTAACTTATATTTTCTCTCGTTGTTGCTGTACTAAATTTAGAATCGGTGTTCTTCCGCATATATTTTCCGTATGTCTCTGCATATATTTGTTTGGGTTAGTGTGTGTTGTTTCTGAGGAAAATGTGTGTCCCAGGAGTCGAACCTGGTACTTAATTATTCTCAATTGGGGCTAGAGTTCCTCGGCGTATTACTTGACAAATGAATACGTCGTCGCTGTCTGTTTGAACCTTACATGTGTATTCTTAAAGTTATGTTTCACAAGTGAAATATTCGAGCCTTCATAGCTGTCTCTGGGATGCAGTTCTCTCTTCTGCAGCCGGCGTGTCGGGTGGTTGGCCACTGCGGGTCACACATGCATTTCCGGTCAGCTGTTCTGCGAAAAATGTCGACGTTGCGAATACCTACTGGCATCCAAATCTGGCGGGAGGGGGTAAGACACCTTCCTGCTGCCCAGAGGGCGAAGATCTCTTCCTTTGAGAGGTGACCAGTCTGTAATGGGTGTAAGGCGGGCGTTCCTTGGATGCCCTCGGAGGAAAGACCAGGCAACCAGCCTGTAATGGGTGTCTGTAGCTGTGGTGAGGGATAAGCCTGTAATGGGTGTGAGGCTCTGTCTGGTGGGAGTTCTGTTGGCTACGGGAAGCACACTCACTCTCTTCCTTCTATACGGCCACGGTTTGTCATGCTTAAGGCTTGGTAGGGTTATGGTTGAGTACAGGAAGCCTAAACCTCACTCTAGCTCGAATATTCTGGGGCTTCAAATGAGCTTAAGGCCTGGTGGGGGTTTTGCTGACCGTAAGGGCAACATGCCTCTTACCCCTCTTTGGTAGTTTGATTCAGTCCAAAAAGCAGTAGGAGGCAGCTGGTCCGAGAAGCATCGGAGCTATTGCCAGCTCTAGTAGCAGAGAGTAAACTAATGCTTGAAACCGAGAAGGGCTAGTGATGCATTTCTAAGTTAAAACCACCACTACCTTTTCCCCCTGCTGCTTTGAAGACTGAACCAGAATGCAAGCGGAAACGCAATACAGAGAAGGATGAAGATGACATGTCCCTGTCTGCTTTGCTGAATAAGAAAGATAGGTCTAATGTGCACTCCGCGACTGTTCGTAGTTACCTCTCTTCCTACACGGCGAGACATTACGATGCTACATTTGGTGTCTGTAAACGTAACAAAAAGTTGTACTAAGGAAACACACGAATTTTCTTTCTGCCCAATGATGTTACACAAATCAGCGTTTAAACCCTGCAAGCATTTCCTAGCCTATACAAGCTGCTATTTCGACATGAGTAAGGTGATTACTCGCATTAGGCACTGTGCCAGTACATATATTTGCTTCATCTCATCATCAGACATTTGAAGGATGATGATTCCACCAGCGATACTTATAAAGGCATCACACATCCGACATTTGCCATTAGCCCCGATCTCTTTCCCAAAATCGGTGTGGTGGAGGGCTCGGGACTTGCTTCGAAGCTTGATGGTGACAGTCGGCTGGAATATATCTACTGGGACAATGTCGACAAAATTGTAGACCGTCTACATCTACTCATTGCATCTTTGCGAGCTAAAAATATGTCCCATAGGAACGAAATTGTCAATATCTTCGAAGAGCTCCGAGAATCCGGCTATATTCAGGGAAGGTAATCTACAATACCTGACCTCACAACTATGCCAAGAGAGTAGATCGTCGATTAACTTCATCGCCCTACATGCAGGAACTTTCGCAAATGCAAGGTTCTTCTGTTGTCTCATGGATCTCTATCAAGCTGATTTAGTCGAAATGCTTCCTTATAAATGTGCCAATAAAAGTCATTGGTACATCCTGGCTATTATCAACTACTTCTCGAAGTATGGATGGGCCATCCCTGTCCGCAGGAAGCGTCGTACGGATGTAGCAGCTGACATGAAGATGGTTTTAGCTGAGAGGGATGCACCAAAGATTCTCCAGACGGATTGCGGGAAGTAATTCTACAGCCCTGCATTCCGTGTGCTTTGGCACTCTACTTTCAGTGAGATCAAAGCTTCATATTTTGATTGTTTCAAATGGACGCCTAAAAATTGAATATGGGAGGAATTCTCGGGACAGGATAGCTACAAGTGGTTGGGTCTGCTGCCTTGCCCCCTTTATTGGTACAATTCGTGCAAGTATAGGACGACTGGTCTTAGTCCCGCTGAAGTTACTGCTGAAAATGCCACTTTACTACTACAAACTGTGTACAAGCACCCCAAGATGCTGGACCCATCCAGAACAAGAGCCAAGGTGGGAGACTTTGTCAGAATCTCAAGGAACAACGACATCTTTGATAAGCTTTACTATCTTAACTGGAGAGTTGAGATGTTTCGTGTTGCCGGGGTGAGAGACATTGAGCCACGCACCTATATGCTCATCGTTATGGCCCGCCAAGAGATCAGTGGTTCTTTTTGTGACTATGAAGAATTCATCACGAAATATCCCCACGACTATTTGGTGGAATGTTTGGTCCGCACATGTGGTGACAAAGTGCTTTTGAAATGGTTAGACTTCCAATCATGCTTCAATCAATGGCTGTCAAAATCATCACTCACGATTGTGTAATATGTGTATACAACTATGAATAAATAACATCTTTATCCTTCCAACTTCTGTGAGTCTCATTTGTGCCTATACTTCCTGTTATCCCTCCCCTCCTCTGTGCTGTGATTGATCAAAGTGGTACGGTAGGGTGGGATAAAAACATAAACACTCTCTTGGCAGAGCTTTCTGACATGTAGCATCGCTGTGGGGACTCTGGTGCCATCTTGCTAATCAGTGAGAGTTCCAAGATGGCTGGTGCTGGAATGTCAGAGCACAACACTTTGGCTAGGATGAGAGAACAATATGGCTTTGCTGTGGGGTCCCCCAATACCATCTTCCTAGTCAGTGAAACTTCTAAGATGGCGGTCGTCGGGATCGAATTGTCAGGGGCTTTGTCGTGAGGACTCAGACGCCATTTTGCAAATCAGTGGGGACACAGGCATGATTTTTATAGTCAGTAATGTCAGTAGGGCATGGGGGTTCGTCGTGGGAAAAGACATACATTTTGCTAGTAGGCGATTTGTCGAGGGGACCCGGGCGAGAAGATTTCTGGGCATTTGTCGTGGGCACAATTTTTTCTTGCTAGTCAGTGAGGACAGGAGATTCACAGAGAAACATTCGGTAAGTTGAAAGCTTCCAGAAGTTTGACTAGTCGCCAAAATGGCCGATGTCCTGGCTAAAAAATTACTGGTGGCATACTGGCTGGTAACATGGCCGCCACCCGCTTACTGGCCGCCAAAATGACTACTGGAGGCGTACTGGTCGCCAACATTGCCATTGGAGGGTGACTCCAGGGTGGCATGGGGATTCGTCGTTAGGACTTGGGAGGGATTTGTCGTGGGGGCCCAGCTAGTTAGGGCATCATTTTGCTGGTCAGTATGGCGAGGAGAATTCGTCGTGGGGACCTGGGCGACATATTTTGCTAGTAGAGATAGAAAGCTTCTAACACGGGATTCGTTCTGGGGAGATGGGCGGCAGGAATAGACTTGAGGAGAGGACAGTTTTTATGGAATGCTAGAGTGGGGAAGTAGACATTTGTTAGAATGGAAGCTTCCAGGCATCCAGGCTTCCGCGATCGGCATACTGGTTGCCAACATGGCCACTTACAGCTTACTTGCCGCCAAAATGGCCGCGGTTATTGAATTTGGTCGTTTTCTGTGCGAATTTGGCAATTTTATTTGCGAATTTGTGCGAAATGACGTCATCCAAGATGGTGGACCCGGATCCCCTGCTCCCCATCCCAAATCCCCTATGCCAGAACCACTTTTATAACTATTGTGGTCGTTGGATGGTGGATAAGGAAGCTGCTGGCTTTGTTAATTCCTATCTAACAATAAAATGTTTCTCCTTATAATGGTACTTTGGAATCGTCCAGAACCGTCAAACAATGAATGTTACCTATTTATGTCCATTGTTCTCAAACACAATTTGACTTTGAAGCCCTAATGATCCTAATTATATGGAATTCACCGCTTGTAATCTTGCAGCTTTTTAATGTGGCTTTTCTCAATCTGCATCAGTTATTCACGCAATTATCTTGTGCGTATTGTGGGCAAAACTATCATTCGTTTATCACGCCTGACAATTATCGTGCGTTTTGATGACGAAAGATGACAGTGACCCCTTATGACGTATATGAACTCGCCATGCAAGAAACTTTTATCGTTTGCATATCATCTTTAGATTTTCCTCTTACCTCTCTTTCATGTTTACCTGCTGTGTTTTACACCACGTGCAAATTTTCACGGCAGTGAGAGTGTTTGTGCTTTACTTTTAAAAGCCGGATTATCAGTCAAAAGGGCGGAAGAAAGTGGCTACCGGTAAGTAGGTTTTTTTAACATAAGGACCTTTGAACCTATGAACCGGTCTTGTCATACAAGAGATGTACAAGGAGGCCATTCTGAAAATAAATGTCCGAATTATTAAATTTTCCTAGATGCTGGCATTCTGCAAAATCATCACTAGTGTGCAAAATTTAACGGAAATTTTTCCAGTAGTTCCTTAGGTCCTTTTTATGTATATGGCTGACGAGAGGTGATTAATCATTACATTATAAAATGTTCACCTTATACAGGACCGAGGACACCAGATATACCGCCAAAATAACTAGTTTGATTCAAATTTGTCATATACCCCACTATTCCACCTAAATAACAAATATATTAACACCTATTGTCACAGACTTTTTATAAAACCTGTCCCGTTTTCCTTATTTGCGTTATATTGAGATATGTAAATTTTAGAGTCTGTGATTACATGAGATAGCGAGGAAGAACGTTAAGTTTCGCTTGAAGCACCAGACAAACGTCGGACTGAATGTGAGTCACAATGAAACCATAATATTATTTATAAATCACATACATATTTTGAGGTGCACAGTTATAATCTGCCGAGTAGTAAGCACGTTGGAAAGCGTTGGTTTTATATTTTCCCACAACACCGTAATACGGAAGAAACAGTGAGTGCACGACTGTGGCACCACTGCGAAAGAGCCGGTCTGATGGAGATCATGTGTTCAGGCAGTGAGTGTTGCTGCTAATGGCAGGAGAGACCTCGGTCGCATTATCCTTTCTCATCTCCTAATGGTCCAAGAAGAGTGAGGAGCAGATACTTGTTAATAATTCACAGAGGTACAGCAGGTCACCACTTAAATCCTGCCTGTGCTCTAATTACTGCACTTTAATCACAGTTCTGGCCGCTGCTCGCCGTGGCTAACAGGTTGCCCGTATTGGCACCAGTTCTATTCCTGTATGGAGTGCTCCATAACATATTTCCCCGACTAGGGAATATTTAGCATGTGACAAAATAATCGTTAGACCACTGCATATCAGCGGTTACTCCCAACAAAAACGACAATTATATTAGAGGGCGTGGTCTGCATAAGCACATTCATGTGACCAATCTTTACTCTTCATGAGGGTTTCTGATGGAATGACTCTTTTTTAAGCGAATATTTTGAAAGATTGTAGAATTGATAAGGGATGCAGATTCACGACAGGTATTTGAAAGCATATGCCACATAGGCCATGATCAAGTGTGTGTTCACAAACTGGAAAATGTTATTTTGATTCCCCAACGAAATAAATTTAACCCTTTGGCACAATCACAGTTTAGTAAATTGTAATTGGAGTGCGCTGTAATGTAGCAAAACAAACCTACAAGCGAAAAATTGCATTTCATTTTAGGGTTAGGATAGTGAAGTCCGTTCGAAAGCTGCTGTGAATTTTGTGGATGGTTGTCAACAACACATATTATTTTTCTTCCTTCATTACGTCTTGCAGATGCATTGTGCCAAGACAATATGTCAAACTGTAGTGATCACAAAAAAGTCTCTTTCATGGAACAATATTTTCTAAACCAGTTTATTGTTTTGTGTAGTTTTTATTTTTAAGGGTGTCGGACCACAAAAATATAATTATTTTTATTTGTACCAAACATTCAAAACTTGTAGATTTGATAAGCAATGCAGAAACACAACATTTTACATAACGTCCTCCAAACTGAATGCTAACAACCACTGCAGACTCCCGGGAGGCGTCTTCTGGAATAGCATGTAACGGCTGCGTGGATGAGGTCATGATTTCCTCGGATGATCGCAAACACCGTCTAGACAACATGTTTCATATGCCCGAAGGGAAGAAATCACGTTGTTGCTTGTACGCGGGTAGATAGGGATGAGCGGGATATGGCACGACGTCACAATTAATCATTTTATCCCGTATGTACAGCGTACTGCGTATTGTGGTCCCACATACTGCAGTCGGCGTGCTCTAACAACCTTTCAAATTATGGCCAAGAATTTCCGAAATCCAATATAATGAGCACGTAGTTTGCAATATTTGCACTTCATGTACCTTACCGTGATAAACAATACTGAATTATGTAGTCACTTTGGGAAAATGGATGTATTTGTGAAATTTCGACACAAGTAGACCTATAGGGCATGGAGTTTGCGAAAATTTTCCTCGCACCGAGTGGGACAACGAAGTCTGCTTATTTTGACAACATAGATGTAGAGAATTTTAGAATCTACGGATTCATTTCGGGACAAGCTAGAATCCAAAACACGTCCGTTTACATAACTTTAGCCATTGATACACACGGTTTTTGACACCTCCTGGAGAACTGTGTCCAATTCTCCCCTTCCACCGTGACAGCAAACAACCAATGTCCAGTTGATATAGGCATATTTGCAGATGAGACTGTAGAGTCTAGCCTGCAGGTCATTGAACTCGCATGTGCAGAGGTAAAGTTGCTGACAACTATCCACACCTGTGTCCTGAGTACCTGCGGAATCGGGCACATTGTTGTGATAGCTGGCCAGTTTTCACTCGATTAAGCCAATCTTTTGCTTGCGAAAATGTTTGTACTGCAACGATCGATCGCGCCGGAGATTGATAAACACAGACGTTTTGCTGAGTTCAGTAGCATGCACAGACGGGGTTGTAATATCCAATTTTGGATCGGTTGTGGAGTATGAGCGGCTAGAGAGAACCGATCGGGAACTTCAGGAAAGGGCTCGTCCCGTCCTGGTTTGGACGCAAGTTCCACCGGGGTGGGAAGCCCACGAAGGAAGTCGAGGTTTGATAATTAATTTTAGTTTTAATTCGTACTGTGGACGACAGCTTTAGGTCAGTGGTCTGAGCGACGCCTGAAGAGATATATTATAAGCCCATGCCGTATTATGACTGAGTATTGCCCCAAGAGTAGAGATAAAGCCAGGCATCATCGTCTACGGTAAATAACGTTTGCGTATTACTAAATTATGTAATTTCAAATATAGTTTAAGTTTATTAGCATTCAGTCAACATAGGAATAGATAATTATTCTGAACTCTAATCGCAAATTAATTTAAGACTCGGCCTTGTGAGAGGAAACAGATGTTTAAATATTTTGGTTACACATCGATGAATTCAATTTAACCTAGTTGAAAATGCAAATGAGTTTTTAGATTGGCGATTGTTATAATATAATATTATTATTCACGTCAATTAAAGTCAATGTTTATTACTGTGGAAACGCGAATTGCGTTATTTATAAGTTTTAATTTTTCTTTACAGTTCCTCGATTTCAGTTTTGATGAAAATGTGGCCAAAAAAAGTTTGTAAAAATCTGTTATTTTGTAATTAAATTGCGTTTATATTTTTCTATGATTATAATATTTATTTAATTGGGGTAGTTATATCAAATCAAGAAACCCCAACCCACACCGCCTTTTTAACCATTATTTAGGACTGCCTGTAATAAAAAAGGCACGAGGTTTATTTACAATAGAGCAATTAGTATAATTTATAGTGATTAAGTGTTCCCATTCTTAACCACGGAAAGTCATTTATGGGACTAAGCCCTTTTTTGATTTGTTGTTGGTGAGTTCCCCCTTTTTCCCCACCTGTATAATTTCCTATAAAAGCAGTGTGTGTAGAATAATAGCACAGGTAGTGTGGTTGCCTATATTCTAGGTTATTCTTACGCACTTCGATGCCACTAGCTTGAGAATGTTTCAGATGTAGACATTTACTTATTTACGCAATTTGTCGTTTACTGCATATTGTAATTCAGAGAAAAAAGTAACAGGAAACCGACCAATTGCATGTCTTTAGCCTATTTTCCGATCAAAAGAGAGGCTTTTGAAATCAGTTTCCTGTCTATGTGTGTGTATGTGTATGTAGGTGTTTGTCTATGCGTGAGTCTGTGTGTGTGTGTGTGTCCCTCAAATTTTTAACGCATGAACCTAATTTCATCAAACTCGGTTCTCATATGATAGTACGTAAGGATACTGACTTTTTTTTCAACCATGCCGGGAGCTTTCTTTCTAAATTGCGGCAATCTTAAAATTTAGGGCGATATATAACATCTCGGAAACCATTCAAACTACACTATTGTTTGTAAAAATTGTAACACCCAGAAAGAATGACCCCCAATGAATCCAAACTTGAAGAATGTGTAGAACATTGTACCAGCAATAAGTGATTACTATTCCAGAGAGATGGCGTACATGTAGGCCCAGCAGCGCTCTCACATGGGTGACCGGAAAGGTCAGTGGTACGCCAAGCTAAGTCAGCGAAGAGCCGTCAAACAGAGTGAAAGCAAATGCGAGTATGTCTCGTTGACGTCAAAGGGTGCCATATCAGCATGTGAGTGAGTTCGAACGGGACAGGATAATAGGTATCCGTGAAACAGATTTGTCACACCATGATATTTATGTCCGTACAGGGCATGCTGCTATGGCAGTGATGCGTGTGTGGAACTAGTGGATAGAAGAGGGTCGAACGCAGCGACAAGCACGTACTGGACCACGTAAAGTGACGACAGCACGGGATGACCTCCATCTTGTCCACGTGGCCATAACGGACCGTGCAGCATCGTCCACAGTGCTGGCTCGACACTGGAGCACTGCAACAGATGTGGAACTATCTGCGTCGACGGTTCGACGCCGTCTGCTGCGGGCTGTACTGGCAGCACGCCTACCATTGCGTCGTCTTCCATTGCCCAGTAACCATAAACGCCTCATAATGCAATGGACACGTGCACGTTGTCGCTGGCGAGCTGAGTGACAAAATTTAGTGTTTTTGGATGAGTCACGCTTCAAGCTGTCCTACAGGGATGGCTGCATATGTGCTAGAGGTTACCATGGTGACCACAATCTGGCAGTTTGTTTTGTGGAGCGGTATGGCGGACAAACACCAAGTGTGATGGTTTAGGGTGCCATTCGATACAACATATGATCTCGATTCCTACGTATTGAGGGAAATCTGAACAGCAACCACTACATCAGGGAGGTTTTAGAGCCTGAGGTACTGCGCCTTCTTCAGGCAAATCCACATGACATGTTTCAGCAGGACAATGCCCGGCCACATGTGGCGAGGAATGTGCAAACCTTCTTCAATGAACAACGTGTACCACTGCTTCCCCGGGCTGCATATTCGCCTGACATGTCGCCCATCGAACATGTTTGGGATATGGTTGGTCGGCGACTTGTCCGTCAGGGTCCCCCAGCAACCACTGTTGATGCTTTGTGGACTCACATACAAACCACGTCGAGGGTGATTCCCCAGCAACATATCCATGTATTCTTTGATTCCATGCCATGACGTTTAGGAGCTCTGATTGCAACACGTGGAGGCTTCACGACATACTGAATTCACAAGGATAAAGATTATGTGCAGTTCTGTAAACCTAATAAACTGTATATTGTCGTGTACCTAATGTGTGGTATGAAGTTCACTTCAATCACATGTATCCTTCTTGGTGTTGCATTTTTTCACAAATGTTAGTGTATTTAGACCAAATCTTGAATTTTGGCAACGGAAGGTGCATGCATTGAATTTAGAGGTACATATAATCCACCATTGTGGAAGATAGTACCCTAAGAAAAAATAAAGCTTTTACATTATATCTCGAAAACTAATCAACCAATTTTCGTCAAATTTGGCACGTAAGTAGTATTTGTAAGCCATATCAATTTCTACAATTAAATTTGATGAGGAATATATTTTCAAAATGGCAGCAATTCAAATATTTTAGGTTTATTTGGTATAACTACCATGCCGTTTGACAAATTTCAACCGTAGTTTGTATTATGACAGTATATGTTACAAGCATCAAATATGCAAAAACACTATATTTGTCCGCCATTTTGTAAGGTAGCATTTCATGAATTAATACATTTTGTGTAATATCACGGCAACAATTTACAGATTGCTACCAAATTTGCCAGGTAATTAGTACTACTGTAGTTGATGTGTACAAATATGTTTTAAGTATGTCACATATTAGTTTTTAAAATCGCGGCCATATAATTATTTTAAAATAGAGAGCTATATCTTCGAAACCATGTAATAAATTCCAACTTATCTTTGTATATTGGGTGTATATACAACAGGCATCAAGTGTATCTCCATGGAGCCTCTTTTATCCTCAATTTTGTATCATAGCGCCTCACGAATAAATTAAGTTTTCATGCTATATCTCGAAAAACAATTGGCATATTCCTAACAAATATGACAATCAAGTAGTACTGCGGTAGATGATAGTAACTAATTTGTTTTAAGTAGTTCCGATACTTATAATCAAAATGGTGGCCATATAGCTATTTTAGTATTATATATTATATCGTACGAAACCATGTAATTAATTCCAACGAATCTTTGTTTACTGTCTGTATACATGGTGATTCTTTAATGTATGCTAATCCGTCATGAGTGGAAACCCTAGGACAATAAAATAGTGTAACATATATACGACACAGGGCCTAAAGTGATTTCTGAGGGTGGTAGAGTCCCTGGAAAGTTGCGATTAGAAGTGTGTTACGCGATGATAAGTTGTAAATTACTCGCGATTTACCAACTAAAATGGGCACACAAGTAAATATTTACAATGCAGGTTAGCACATAAAGCGGCGTTTTAGAAACTGCACCCTTTCATACGTTAAATAATGTAACCCCTCGAAATTTCGTATAACTTTGTAACCCTGAGCTTGAAGCAATTTGACATAATATATTAGTAATCAGCATGCAAAAATCAATAAAGTCGCCTTGGTAGTATCAGCTAATCCCGACTATTAACACAGAAATCACATGTTTAGTTGGAGGGCCGACTCGTGGTTGCCTGGGAAGTAGGCAGCCTGTGGGTCTCATTTCTGGTGTATACATACGAACTGACAACCAGGTTAATTTTTTTATCCTAATGTAGATACATGGCCACTTAGTAAATGGTGATAGTGTGGGGTGGTATAAATCAAAAACTAACATAGCTTTTAGAGTATTAGTGCTTTATTCTGAACTAGCTGTTCCCTCGACTTTGTTCGCGTGGACTGTAGGATTTGTTTACATACTTTTAAAACAGAAATAGAAAATTGAAATAAGGCGTAAATAGTGTCATTCGAAATCTAAATATAATTTCCATAATAAAAATACAAAATAAATTTTCAAGTTTTAAATATGTATCAAATAGAATTTATAAATGTCTCTTCATGTATAGATGGAAATTAATGCAGTGCCTGCGACTTCGTTCGCCTGGACTTTAGCATTTGTTTACATATGTTTAAAATAGAAATTTCGCTTCGCTTAGGTTTAATGGTGTAATTAA
Organism: Dryococelus australis; assembly: GCA_029891345.1. Lineage (NCBI taxonomy): Eukaryota > Metazoa > Arthropoda > Insecta > Phasmatodea > Phasmatidae > Dryococelus > Dryococelus australis. The sequence continues at coordinate 96,647,049 of CM056994.1, forward strand.
ATACTGCCCACCATCGCTTCGCTCAGGTTTTATGTTTAAACTAGAAATATCGCTTCTTTAGGTTTCATGGAGTTATTGAAATTGATACCTATATAATTTGTTTGAGAGATTGTTACTTTATTATCGAAAATAGTTTTAACGTCGAGTTAATGTTGGTTTTTGATATGTTATTTTACTATGTTTTTTCGAAAACTTATGTTTTTTTTCTATGATGCGTATTATATCAATGATTATTTAAAAAAAAAACTATTTTTGTTGCAACAATGCTTTTATGACAATAATCCTTTTGCAAATATATAATATATGAAACATAAATAAAATTATATGAAAAAATTAATTTACTTAATAACCATCTGTGATATCGAGATGAAATAACGAGCATATTTCAAATAGAAATAATTTTTACTATCTCTAAAAGTTTTATCAAAATCTATTTGGCCGTTTCGGAGACTTTTCTAGACAAACATCCGGACAGACAGAGAACAAAATTTTAAGACAGTTATATATGCTTCAACATCGTTAGAATAGCATACTGCTCTTAGAATTGGTACCAATTTTTATATAAGATACAGACACTTCAATTTTATTTATATATGTGAAGAGTTTACATGGTTACAGCATATACTCGAAGTCTAAGCCACCCATCTCCATACATGTACGAATGCGATGCTGACTGACACACATGCTACCTTGATTGGCCTCCACGGTACGGCATGCATCTTGAATAAGTATACAGAGATCCTCCACATTGTCCAAGTCAGTTGCATACACCTGTGCCTTCATGTGACACCAAAAGCGTAAGTCGGCTGGGTGTAGGCCCGGTAATCTGGGTGACCAACCCACTGGCCCACCTGATCAAACCCATCGCATTGGGCACCGAACATCCATGCACTGCCTTGCGGTGAAACTAAAGGGTGCTGGTGCATCATCGTGCATGTACCATATCGACGTCGTTTCGTAGATTCAGAGGTACGTCTTCAAGTAGATGTGACAGGTTGTCGTTCAAGAAGCGCAGATAAGAAACTCCAGATAACCATGCGGAAGATGTGTAGCCTTATCAGCATCTCATCTATAATACCCGCCAAAAATTTCGAAGAAACAGAAGTTGTTAGTGGGATTTTCGTGGTTGATGCTGGTTGATGTGGATACTTCGTCTTTGAATAGTACAGTGCCGTAAAAACCTGCAGTTCACTTCATTTTACCTTGGGACCAATCATAATACTGTAAACGGGCTGGCCGGTCAGGGGGGAGTAGTGGCTGCACTGGCGGGTAGTGATATGCGTGCAATCTGTCTCGCCGTAAAATACGACATACAGTAAATTGTGATGCATTCAGTACATTAGCGATTCCTCGAGTCCTGGCACGTGACTTACTATAAAAATAGTCCAATACATCATGCACGATGTCTATGGTCGGCCAACATCGTGGTAACTTGCGCGTACAGTTCCTGATTTACGGAAACCCAATTAACTGTAGTGAACGCACGTGCATTAGGTAAAGCTGTAAACTTTTCGGCGGATCGACGATTAGTAGCTGATGAATTGCACTTCATTTCACCACACGTGAGATGTATGTTCGTCAGTTCCTCATTTCTCCACTCCATCGCACACGTCGTGAAGAACTGTATGCTATGTAAACTAACAATGCATTGCTAGAAGGCAGGCAAATGCGTCGCCACTCGGTACGACAACAGGAACCAATGCAATGGGGCACTTGCTCGTAGAACTTCTCAGCCGTCCACAATCTTAAAAACCTGTTTGGCCTTAGAACAGTGATATTAGCCAAGGTATCAGTTCCCACGTCAGACACGACAGGATTACAGGCTGCCTACCTCCCAGACAACCTCTGATCTGCTTTCCAAATAAGCATGTGATTTCTGCGTTAACGGTCGGGATTAGTGGATTACTAACATGCCATGTTAAATTGCTTCAACCATAGGATTACAAACTTATTTTGTATATTACAACCACCAAATCTGTCTACACAAAATCTCCTTTGTCCGCCATTTTTTAAAATAGTACCACATAACAAATTAAAATTACTCTATATCTCCGTAAAAACAACCGATTTCTACCACATTCGGCAAACAAGTAGCAAGCACTATGGCAGAGCATGTAAACTCATAAACTTTGAGTGTGTTAGATACATATATTTTCAGAACGGTGGCCATGTAAAATTCTTAGCTTAGAATGTAATAACTACGAAACTACAAAACAAATTTCAACTTTACTTCCTATGTTGACAGTATATTCTATTACTGTCTGTAGAGCGCCACTGCTGTGTAGAATTCAGAACAACGTGTGAAAATTTCCATAGAATAGTGGACTGGTTGTTCACATACATGGAAAAATTTGAGAAATGAAAGTATTAACGTAAAATATAATAAACACGTGAAAAATATTATATTAACATCCAAATAATACGCGAAATCAATTAAATATTACTGTCCAAAATATACATGTAGCTCAAATGCATATAATAAACATAACCGTATGGTTCTGTGTCCAGTCAATCTGCAACAAATGCCCACCATGGCAATTTTAATGTTTCTAGATTCACCCTTACGGGAAACATTAACAATTGTCATAACAAAAGAAACACAATCTTACCGAAAAAAACGTAACATAATATATATTCTTAACTTACCATGACATATCAATACACATCATGTGTAACAAGAAACGAACAAAACATACAAATGTTTACTCACCAACTATAATAATGCATAAATAATTTTCTTTGATCAGCATAAAATTCATAATCTGTAAACATTCTTTACATTATATATTTTGCTTAAAAATCTGGAAAATAAAAATCTTTATTCATTCAATATACTATTTCATAAGATACAGATGGCACTTTCGTTAAAACTCTGAAACAAAACAAAGCATATTTTACTTTCCTGTTAGTAGTGTCTCTTTCAATCTTTCTCTTTAGCGAAATCTGAATCTCATTGACGCACAGTAGCGACGCGCTGGTTGGAGAATCGGTGGTGTCACGCGTCTCTTCCCAACAGTAACACCTGCTCTTTCGAAGTCGAGTGCCGTCTTCAAGCGAAGACTCAGTCCTTTGTTCATGGCGTCTGTGTGCTGTAGTTCACAGTAGACGTCATGTTTAAACACGCCTGGTTTTAATTCGGAAAGTTCATTGCGGTGTTTTTCGCATCACCAAAACGTAGCACACATAAAGAGCTTTTATTTAACGCGAGGGTTACTACTTTCATCGCTAAAAACTACGTGGAAAGACGTGTCAACGTCCGTCATCAAAAGTTGTAAATAAAACGGTCATTATGACTCCAGCAAGTGTTTTTCTGGTGCGCTCCTCATCATCTGCGTGTGTATCAGTTCAACAATTCATTTCGGACTTAAAGATCATTATCACATTATTCACTTGCTCATCAAGTTCGTTAAACGTAGTTTTTCCTGTTATAACACCGGATAAACAGTTCATCATGACTGGTGTTGATAATTAAAAATTCACTTGTACTTTTCAGTCACGATAATATATTAGCTGAGATGTGACTGCCTTTTAGTTTTTCATTCAAATTCATTCATCTCATCTGTTTCATGTTCATTAATCATTATCTCAACATCATAAGCAGCAAAAATAAAATTAATTAAACACACAATATTTACCTATACAGATACATAAAATAAACAAACATTACATTAGGAATAAATGAATGGCGGTACTCCAACCATCATTTAAATGACATTTTAACGTGTAGAATATGCACGTGTTAATACGTTTGGGTGCATCTTCCTAATCTTAGGAAATAAAATATGACGTCGCATTGTTCAATAGTCATGTTGTTTCAAAATACAGGGTTATCATACCCTCTCTTCTCTTCGTTCGATGGCTAACCAACAATCTACGGAAAAATATGGCAGAGTTGTTGCATAACTCTCAAATCCCTAATCATCCATTCAACATTAAGAAGACTTCAACGATGACCTTCCTAGAGAATATGTACTTGGAAAAATGATCGACATGAAACAACATTAAAAATTCTATATACAATAGATACAATATGATTCAACGAGACAACGTCTGCTGTTGTTATAGACACGTGAAAATGTGCGCTGAAAGTGAAAACGAAGTTTGGATAAATTGAATATTCTACTTATAAACCAACACATTGTCTACCTCTGTCCTACTTGCTGGTGTTGTGGCCCCGGCATGACAGTGAAAATTAAATTATTTCTTAGCTTTTGTGTAACAAGAACGTCATACGACCTGCTCTTGGACCAACAAGTGTTATTATGGCGCCTGTAGTTTCCGTTCCTGCTGTTGGCAGAGCTGAACGCTGCGATCGCCTTGCCCTCTTGGCGGAGGGGTGCGCTTGCCATCTGCGCAGAAGGCCGTCGCATTGGCAGCTTTGAATTTCATTCGCCGATCATTGCTTATAACCCTCTAGGGTACATTGATTATTGACTGTGGTTATTGCCTTCTACCAAGTCTAACGATCGTAGTTCAAATATTGGTATGTAACTTTTTATTGGTTCCTACCTTCGCAGGGCAAATAGTTGATTCTTATTGGGGTTTGGAGTTGATTCACCCCTCCAGGTAATAATTGCAATGTAATAGTATATATGTCTTGTCTTTTTGCTCGTTCGGGGTCAGACTATTTCGGCCTCGGGGGAGCACCATCATCATTACAGTTATGTAATTATTCATGTTAATTTCTTGGTAAACTTCACAAACAAGTAGGTTATGGCGTCACACTGACGAAAGGCTAGATGCCCTAACATGGGCTTTTACTATCATTGTTCTTGCAGATAATATTTCTGATGACTCTACTAAGAAAGGGAATTTATATTTTTCTCCTCAAAATTAAGGCTTCTATTGGTAAAGCAGTTGCTTTGGTCGTAGGACAAGAGGAGATGAATGGAATTTTAAATTTCTCAATATTGTATTTTGATGGCAGGCGAGTCAACTCCCCTGGAGTTTTAAGACGTTTATTATGTTTGTTCTATTGCCATATTTGTTAAGTTTGTTGTTGATCATGAAAGAAATTCTTTTGGAAATTTTATGAAAGTTTTACTGAATTTAGCCATGCAAGGCCTATTAAACTACAGGTCAATGGAATGAAAGTTTTTAGGGAATTTTGTCATGCAAGGCTTATTAAACTATAGGTTAGGCGAATGCGAGTTTGAATGCATTTTGTAATGCAAGGCCTACTGCAAGTTTTAGAGAATTTAGTCATGAAAGGCCTATTAAAACATGTGTTTGGCATTGGTCTTATATGGCCATTCCATTGAATTGTTTGTACTGAAAATTAAATGTATATTCGGTTATCCCTGGTGGATATATTCTTGATAAGTATAATAGATATACGATTTTTAAGTGCCCTTTTTGCGGTGTTTTCAATAATTAAAATGGGCTTGTAAATTTATATACACTTTTCCATATATGTATCTAAGTTCCAGTTAGGGGAGAGTATATTGAGTAACATGTATTATGATAGAATTTTTACTCAGAAATTGTAGTATTTTTAAAGGACCTGTAGGTTTAACAAATAGTCTTTACAGGTTATATGTCATAGTAATGTTTTCTCAGAATGGGTTTAATTATATTTTTATACATATCAAAATATGTTTGAATGCCAAAGAAAAGAAAGAACAGTAACTGAATAAAATAATGCTTCATGCACACTTCATGTTTTCTGAACTTAGTGAGGCAAAAAATATTCCAAACCTACTTGAAAAACCATTTTTGTTGGCTTTTACTAGTTGTTTACTTATGCTTAAACCATTTTTAGGTTTGTGGGGATCAGTCTTGCTGTTTCCTTGGGTCAAGGAAACAGCAGGGGTCAGAATGTTACTTCTACCACTATAAAATAAAATATTATTATTATTGGATTAACTCTCTTGAGGTAAGTGTTCTGCAGGTGAGTGAATATAATATATTGTGTTTAATTGTACTTGTTCAAGGATAAGGTGTGCATGCCAAGCTTTCTCCCTTTATTGACAACATTAATTCAAATACTTCGGCGTTACTTTTGCGTTAATTCAAATAAAATATATCCATAGCGTAAGCCCAAATCTTGTCCATCATCTAGTGTGACGTGTTCCCGTACTCTTTGAGTCAGCTAGGTGCAGTCTTCAGGATTTACGTAACAGCGTCATAGGAATATCTATTGCAGCTCTGCTTAACGTGACATAACAGTATGTAGGGGTAACATACTCTTCCCTCACTAAATAATTAACAATCTCTGGCATTAACCTTCAGAGGCAAAATCTACTTAAATGCTCACAACTAATAAATATAAACATTATAATACATTCACAGTAAACTTTGAACTTACGCCGTAGTTATAAACCTTATTTTGGTTTTTCCATGTTCTTATTATCGAAGAAAGTATCTAGTATATCGCAAAGATGACTTAAACAAACATAGATTAAAAACACTTTAAATATCAGAAGACTTGTAGGACTTTAACTCTGTAATGTTAAATGTTCCAATAACCTGCCCCTCCATCGTAAAGTATAACAGTTCTCTTTAATAATAGGTACTATTTGAAATGGTCCTTTGAATAATAAAAATAATTTGCATGTATTTGCATGTAACATTGTCAATAGCTGGACTGATGTGGCCTGTCTACTTCAGCACAAGGTCACCTACCTTGAATTTATACATTTTTGGAAACTTCTGTTGTCTTCTACGAGATTTTTCAGAACTGAATAACTTTCTCTTCCACAAATCTAACAAATTTTCCTGGGACAAGGGTGCATAATTTGCTTCAACTTGTGTATCAGATGGTATCAGTTTGGGCTACATCTTTGTAGCGATAGTCTCCGAGCTCTAATTCATTAACACTTCATAAGAAGTAAAGCCAGTGCTTATGTCAATCGTGTGGTTCATTATAAACTCTGCCAACGGAATTTTGTCACGCCATGACTGTTGTGCGTGATTGCCGTACATACGTACTACAGTACCCAATACAGACATTATTCGTTCAGCCCAGTTATATTGTGGATGGTGAGTTGAGGACGTGGTAGGGCAAATATTTAACTTTCTCAGCCCCTCCTGCCGTACATAACCTGTGAATTTGCTACCATTATCAAACATGATACAATGCGGTTTTCCAACTTCTTCTACAAACAGTTTCCCCCTTTCCAAGACAATCTTAGCTTTTGCATGTACAACAGGGTACAATTTTGTGTACTTGCAGAATAAGTCTGATAGTACGAAAATGTATCGTACACCAGTAATACAGAAATGTCGATTTGGGCACAAACGCAAAAAAGTGGCTCATAAAAATGCGTTTGAGCACAACCGCAAAAAAAGTGACTCAAAAACTTGCGTTTGGGAGCAGTTGCAAAAAAGTGACTCAAAAAGTTGCGTTTGGGAGCAGTTGCAAAAAGGTGGATTAAAAATTTGCGTTTGAGCACAACCGCAAAGAAGTGACTCAAAAAGATGTGTTTGGTTAGATTGTAGTCTTTAGAAAAAAGTTGCGTTTAACTTTGCGTTTGAGTGCATCTGCAAAAATACGCGTAAAAAGTTTCGGTTGAGCACAACCGCAAAAAAAAAGGCTAAAAAAAATTTGAAAACGTAAAATATAAAATATTGTATATAATAAAGATGGATCAGTTGCTAAATGTATTTAACGGAACCAAACAATTTAAGAAACTTTCCGAACTTACAGTTGGGCAGTCGTATCCCATAAACCACGCTGAAATAAATGATAGACGGTATGGATACAAAATGATAAATACTTCTGTAAAATTTTAAAGTAAGCTTACCAGACAGATATGTTCAGATTTTCAGAGAAAAAAATTTAAATTATGTTAATCGTGGAGGTATAAGTTTTGCATATGATGGAATGGTGGATTGTGGTGTTAAACAAATGCATTCTATTCGGTTTTTTAAAGAGTAAATGATCGTCGTCGTATAATTAGACATCAGTTGATATTTATTAGTGCGCATATCTCAATTAAGTTTTAATGGTTATCCAATCATTAAAACACAGTTATCGCTCTGACTTCGGCAATGTGCTACAACATAGTCTAATTAGAAAATTTAGACACACATCTCAAAATTTGACATATTAAAGTAGCCAAAACATTGAATTCTTTTTCTAAATCTTTCATTGCACTTTCTTATCAATAAATGTTGTTTTGTAGTTAGTTAACTGTGAGATATCAGTTTCATATCAGCTTCGTCATAGCGTTCATCGTCATCCTCAATGCGTTTAACGCCATCGTCATAGCGTTCATCGGTGTTTGTTTTTCCAAACAGTTTTCTTTCAAAAGAAGTTTTGCCATCAATACGCAAACATGCATGGTTATTAGTTTTTAATGGATGGTTATCCATTAAAAACATTTACTGTTATATAATTTTTCTTTATAATTATATAACAGTGTTATAAGAGTGTTTTTTAATGGGAAGTATCACTCTTTTTCAATTTTGTAGTGCCCCCATGCTAGTGTATTAATTCCATATTTAAGAATAAATCTTTTATCATCTTCGGGACTTAATCCTTTTTTCTCAACTCAATCGTATAGAGTTCACGTTTCTTACTTTTAATAAGATTCATACTTTTGTACAACACTTTTTTTTATCAAACAAACACTTTTTGTAGTCACCAAAATTAATCTCATTTCTGACAACAGTGTTTGTCACACCATTTGCTCTTTTCTTTACACCACCTTCCACATTTATTGCATACATTTTTAATTTCAATCCACTAAATTCTTCCATTATTTTTTCATTACATTCATCTTTCATTTTGCCAATAATCTTTTTGTTAACTAAAGGTATACAATATGGATTATCTTTTTTTATAGTCAGAAGTATCAAAAAGATCGACCATTTCTTTCATGTCACAGTAGAAGTCTGGTGTTTTTATGTAATAAATGTATAAATCAGTATCTTGGTAGCACAGTTCAATATTTTTCGCATACTTTGGCTTCATTATATTATAGTGAAAATCATACATTAAGACTTTCGATAGATCAAGTATACTCATTCCAACATAAATGGGTTTGTTAAAGAACAGTTTTGTTTTATTCATATGAACTACAACCAAAGAGTTAGGAAATATAGTCCTATCTTTAAAGTTTGGTTTAGCCACTAGTTTATCCATTTGCTTAGAACTTGTGCACAACCGTATATCCACTTTGTTTCTAATATTTTCCATTTTTTTCCCCAAAAACAGAATTGTTCATAAATTTGTAGAAATCTTTTTCAAAGTCATTTGTAGACTTTGTTCGCATATTTGTGTTTATATCAATAGAGGATTTGAGCCAATCTGATTGATCAAACGCCAGAACTCTATTAATCTTTTTCAACTTCATTCCGAGAGATAGATATCACTTAAGATTTACATAGTGTAATACATATTTTCTTTATCATACAGAGTAGTCAAGAGTTTGGGATTTTTTTAACCTTCTGGTATTTTATTCTCTGATGCCAATGGCAGATCTTTGTGGAGATCGTGTAGTTCATGTGGGTATTCCAAATCAACTTCCAATATATAACCTTTTATAGAATCATCACGAATTTTTGTTACATCTATATTTGTATTTCTCCACTTAAACCCACCATAGGGCAAATACTGGCTCATAGCCCATCTATATAAGTTATTAGCGTCCAGATATGTAACGTAAAAGATTTCCTTTGTACTATCATAAGCATTCATATATTTATTATTTGCTTTAGCATATCGCTTACAACATTGTGAAATTCCTCCACGAACACCTTTTTCTATCATCAAAATCATGTAATCTGCTAATAATTCTAGTTCTATTTTAGTGTGTTTGAGCATAGCATCCCCCGCTAACCCTGGGGTTGTGAAATATCATGTTGGATCTAGCTTATATGTTTTTGAGACATACGTATTTAAAATTTTCCATTATATCAGACAATATCAATACATCAGATTTGTTATAGAGTTCTGTGTACTCCCTTAGAGATTTTATGTTGAATTTTTCCCACACCTTTCTCGCAAATTCGTAATCTTCATCTGTAATGTCACATTTATTGAGTTTGTTGTAAAATGCATCTTTGAATGGAAGTGATGTCTCACAAAATTTTTCTTGACTATCCATGTAGTCATATGGGTAAACACCTTTTCTTGTAAAAAAGTCAAGAAGTTCATTGGAAAAATGCTTACACGTTTCTCGGAATTGGCTTCTAGAAAGATTGCTAAAGAGTTTATCGATACTACTAGCCATAAATTTAAATGAGTCAATAAATCTAAGATTTACACTTTCACATACATGTTTCGTAAAAGAAATATATTTTTCTTCGTTATTGGGAATTAGATCAATTTTATTTTCATCGATGCCAAGATCTCTTATGAATAAATGTGTGTCATAACCTGATAGAATGTGTATAAACACTGGGACATAACATGGATTTCTATACGATAAGTTACAATCTCTGTGTGCAGCTCCCCTAAATTTCCCTGTAGGATGATCATGATCTCTCACAGAAACACCATTCAAAGGCTTTTCACATATATGACAATGGGTAGCTGTATCAAACAATTTGTTCTTTCTGAGTTAGTGGAAGCATTGGTTTTTCATTTGTGTATATATCAACAATAGACTTTGCTTCTTTCATTAGCATTTTAACGAATACAGTAGATGAATCAGATCCTTCATACGTTATTGGTGGTTTATAGTATCCATGTTCGTATTTTACATAGTAACAGAAGCTAATAGGCTCGTGTTTTTGGTATGGTTTTGTGTAGGATTCGTCGGGTTTGGTTGGCATGATTCAATTCTAGTCAACAAACATTCAAAATCAGCATATATCACAAACGGAACTCTCAAAGAATGATTTTTGTTTTTAAATTTTAATATGTCATTTTTTCCTTTAGATGGTAGTTCAACTCTAACACCATCGTGATCTCGGCAGTCTTGTTCGTGATCTTTTAGCTTACTTACAGAGTAGAAATGTTGCAAACATCTATCCCATATATATATATATACACTTGATACTTGTGATGCCATAAGTCTCGAAAGACTTTTTATCCAGCAGTAGTGGTCGTTCTTTTCGTCTTTGATATAGAGTATGTTAATGTGTTTATCCGTCTTATTTTTTGATGACTTTAATGGGCAGATTATATATTTCTTACCACCATCTTTTTCTTCGTTTGAGTATACATTAATGGAAATTCCACTTCTTTTCTCAAAGGTTGGTATGCTATCCAATTTCATTGGAAATTCCAAACCCTTAAGTACATCATCAAACTCATGGTCGTAAGCTATGTATTTATTCACTCTTTGGGGGGTTCTTTGTACTTGATGCAATGCAGATAGAACAGACCACAAAAAACATTTTCGATCATTGTTCTTAACATTAATTACCGCCTGCTTAGCTTTGATTTTTTTCTGGGAGATTAACATAGGAACTGCCCTTGAATGGTACATATTTATTTGCACTTGTAGTTTAAATATTCTGTTGAGTACCCACTGATATCCCTTTACTTCGAAAGCCCCCATCTCAGCTATGATTTTCGATATGCTGTTGGCATAATATTCTTCCAGATTAGTCGATTTCAGTATAATTTCGTTCTTTGTTTTAAAGAAGCTTTCTACATATTCAATATTCCCACCAATTCCCATTTTGTACTCAGTGAAGAGTTTCATGTTCACTTTGAGTGATTTTAAATGTTTATCAATTAGTTCCATGACAGTTTCTTTTACGTCGTTTAGGAAATGATTTGGGTCTTTGTATGCATTCACATTCCTTATAGCATAAGTTTTGATCCTACTTTGAAATGCTTTTTCAATTTCTTCTACACTGAATCTGAGTGCGAACTTATGAATTTTACTTCTCAAGTAACTTCTAATGAGAGATGGTTTGTAAAAGTGATTACAAGTTTCACAGTTGACATACCTCTTTTGAGGTTTCTTCTTCTTTATTTTCACAAAAATACCTTTCTTAAATTTATATTTTTTCCAAACATTACCAGTTGCGTCAGCCTTTTTCATTGCCATGCTCGTCATAATATTATACATCAATGATTTTTATTTGTGCTCATTTATTATATACAATATTTTATTTTTTACGTTTTCAAATTTTTTTGCCCTTTTTTTTGCGGTTGTAATCAACCGCAACTTTTTACGCTTATTTTTGCAGATGCACTCAAACCAAAGTTTAACTCAACTTTTTTTTCTAAAGACTACGATCTAACCAAACGCCACTTTTTGAGTCACTTTTTTTGCGGTTGTGCTCAAACGCAAATTTTTAATCCACTTTTTTGCAACTGCTCCCAAACGAAACTTTTTGAGCCAGTTATTTTGGTTTGTGCTCAAATCGGCATTTCTATATTACTTACACCTGCTTTATATTTAGGTATATGACCAAAAATGTCAACTGAAACTAAATCTAAGGGAACCTTAGGAATTATCGGTTGAAAAATTCCTTGCAAATTATCCTGCGGACGTTTGCTTTTCTGACATATTTTACAAGCGGTTACCATGCTCTTGACTGTTCTCTGCATACTAGGCCAGTATATCTGCCTACGTAAAGTTTCGTACATATTATTAGAACCAACATATCCCATAGCTAGATGTATCTCTTGCGTCACTGCACTTGAAATTTCCTGTGGTATTACAGTCTCCCAAACACCATCCCAACAGTGCTTTGAAGTCCTATGATAAAATAGTACATTATTTGTAAACATACAAAATGTTCAATGCAACTTGTGTTCTGGTGGCACGGAACTTATTTTTTGTACAATTTTTTTTGCAAAACTCATCCTGCAATTGTTTCGCCCAATATTACATAAAAATTGTTGTAGCTTACATTCTGGATTGCCACTTACAATACTATGTTCTGATACAATAAATTCTTTCGGTCCCTTTCTTTTATCAAACTCGGATCATTAATATAATCTGGCAACCAGCTCAAATAATCTGCTATGATGTTTTCCGAACCCTTAATGTACATTATTTCAATGCCGTACTCTTGCAGTAATAAAACAATCGAGTAAGACGATTGCCAAAAGTCTTGCCTACTTTAAGGCACGTCAGTGCTTGGTGATCGGTGAGCAACTTAATTTTTTCACCAAGTAGCAAATCACGAAACTTGTTAAGTGACCAAATGATTGCCAGGGCTTCCTTCTCCGTCACTGTATAATTTTTCCTCCGCAGCGCACATGGTCCTGCTAGCCATTGCTAGTGTCTTTTTTACTCCTTGGCCATCTAACTGAGCTAGGAGACATCCCAGTGAAAAATCTGAAGCACCAGTGTACAAGAGGAACTTTTTCCCTTGAACATATAGCTTTGAGGTTCTCGAAAGCATCTTGCTCTTCTATCGACCATAACCATGCTTGATCCTTTTTTGATAACTTGAAAAGCGGTAATGCCTCTCGAGCTATCTGATCTGAATAATTTCGGTGGAAACCGATCACTTCGATAAATGCTCTCAGCTGCCTCACATTCCTAAGAGCTGGAAACTGTGCGATAGCTTCTAACTCGCCAGGTGCAGTTCTGATACTTTCTGGTGTTAATACGTGGCCTAAAAATGGGCAATTCCGCTGCAAAACAAAGACTTTTAAATTTTCACTGTTATTCCGGCTCTTTTAAACTTCTCTATGACTTTATTAACATGTCGCAAATGCTCTTCAAAAGTAGACAACGTGATCAAAATGTCGATGTACGCCCTTGCGAATGACTTTCACTACTCTCCTAGCGTTACGTCCAAACAACGTGTGAATTCAGCTACAGCATTATATAAACCAAATGGTAAAACTTGAAATACATACTGAAAATTTCGAAAATGAAATGCTGTATACTGTTGCGAATTAGATTCAAGCGGTATTTTCCACTATCCATTCGTTAAATCAAGAGTAGTCAAAAATCTTAGTCCCTGGTAGAGCCTTAATATTTCACTAGTCTGTACTGGTGCTTGCCGATCTTTAATCGCTATCTTATTGATGATCCTTGTATGCAAACACAAACGAACACTTCCATCCTTCTTGGGAACGCAAACTATGGGAGATGAGAAAAGGCTCGCTTCCCTTCTTACCACATGCCAGTTTAACATTACTTGTAAATATGCTTGTTCTGCTTGCAAAAACTTCGCTGATACGGGATACGAACTAGCATGAAAAGATAGACCTTCTACTACTCTGATCTTGGCTGCACATAACTTATTTATTCCTGGAGTTTCTGAGAAAACTACCTCGTTTTGCACAAACAATGAATATAGCTAATTTTGTTGTGAAATTGTCCAAGGAATTAGCTTCCGCTACTGCATAATTTCTTCATTCAAACTCTGCGAAACATTATCTGTAGGAGAATGATATAGCTGGAAAACAGGATACTCCTTTTGATTTTGCTGAGGGAGAATCTGGATACTCCTTTAAGCTTCCTACTAATCTGTCGGTTACTTGTCATTTTTCAGGCAAAATTACTTTATTTTGTCTGCCATTGGGTGCAATCAACCAACCACCAAAATATAGGATAATTCCAAATTGTGTCAGAAAATCTGTTCCTAAAATAAATGGTCTTGCCAATTTCTGTGCAAATAATACAGCTGTTTTCTTCGTTTCACCTATGCCCTCAATATAAATTACCGTTTGGCGTGTTGTCACAGCACCCTTCCTGGATGTAGATCCTACTATTCCTAGTCTGGGTACTGGTAAAAATGCTAATTGAACTCCTTTACTTTCTAATTCAGTTACAAATTCTTCACTAATACAGCTAACTTGTGCTCCTCTGTCTAATAAAACTGGAGTTTCAATACCACATACTTTAATAATAATTTCCAGACAGAGAGCTGATATTGAGCTTCCTAACTGCTCTTCGTCTTCCTGCATTAAAAAATCTCTGTCAGTGTTATGGATAGTAGCAGTATTAATAGCAAGTGATGTTGGATTACTGTTGCTGGGTACTTGATTCATTCTATTGCACTCAAGTTTACATCTGCCCTCCTGCTACAACGGACAGCCGGATCCACAACGATCGTTCTAGTCTGTCGTATGCGCTCGCTCCTGTTTGTTGCCCTACTGATAAGTTTGACATCCATTGTTGTGGTACATTAAAAGGCGATTGAAATGGTGGCGCTCCGGGATTCAAACCATCCGAACGCTGTGCGAATGTACTAGGTGCTGGTCCCTCATGGTTTCGATTGTGTACTCCTTGTACAGTGTTAGGCATTGTAGAATGTGACACATTATGCCCCTGATACATTCTAGGCTGTTCGTGCCAAACATAAGGTCTCCATTTTACAGGCATGCCTGAGTGAAATGCATTTGGCGCACGGGGGTCGAAGGGTATTTGTCCTGTACTATACCCCGTAGGTTGTAGTACTAAATTCATTAAATAAACACTTGGTTCGTGTGTATACATCCTGCCTCTCTGGTTTGCACTTGTATCGTTTCCTGCTCTGTGCTCGCCACGACCGTTACTTTCTCACTGGCCAATGGTTCCTTGCGCGGTGTTAGAACGCTCGTCTCACGTTTCAATGTTCCTACAGTCATACTGCCGGCCTCCGCGAGTTTAGTCTGGGTCATATCTGTTTCCATTGTTATTACGACTACCCAGATTCCATCTATGTCTAAAAGACCTTCTTCCCCTTTAAGCGAAGTTGTTTACTCGCCCATTATCTTGCCTGTAATACGTATTCACACGAAAATTTCTGTTGTTTTGTTGAGGCAGATTATTCTGATTGTAGTTAGGGCGCGTCTGGTTATCGTACTCGCGGTGCCTCGTCGGTGGATATAAAGGCGGTGCAGTGTTCTGCTTTGGCCTGTCATAATCCCTGGGCGGATTAGTTACACGTGTTTGCCTCTCGATCTGGTCTGCTCGGATCAGATGGTATCAAAATTCTAACACGTCCCTACAAATGTTGCCACTGAACTGTCTTTGATAGTTTACCGGAAGTTGGGAAATGTATAAGTCTGTAAATTCTTCGTCGCTCATCGGTGATGACAAATGGCGAGTTCCCTCGTATACTTCACTGAAGTGTTATGTCTATGGATTTTTCTTTTCGTGGGCCAAAGTGCTCTTGTGAAAGCTGCAACCGGATGTGGGACTGTATTTCAGGTCTCCAAAAATGTTGTTAAAATTATTCCTGAAATTCTGCGAATGTGGAAATTTTCTCCTTGGCCACTTCCCACCAAAAGTACGCTGTTGAAGTCAGGCTCAAGCACATGCATCTTAAAATATCCGCTTCATTCAGAGCAAATAATTTTGAGAACCCTTCCATTTTTTTTAAATGTACGTGACCGGATTTTTCTGGTGTTTGCCGGAAAATTTGGGCAGCCCCTCGGACGATTGCTTGGCGGGTTGGTGCAACAAAGCTGCCGTTCGGTGTGTCGCTGATGTAGTATTATGTGCAAAAACATTTCCGATAGGTTGGACGGGAAGTTCCTGTAGCAACTGTGATAAGGCATGCGAACTCGATGTGGCGTTTCTACCTCCGTTCACATTCTGTGCCTGCCTGTGTACATCTCTTTCCTATTTGTCGGACAAACATTTTAACTGTTTTTCCTGCGCCTGGCTTGACATAGAGATTTTGTTGTCGAAGTGGTGACAGAACTGTTCCAGTTCTTCTTATAATTTATCTTCGACGGTACTCAGCACTTCCTCCTGCTCTCTCGCTTCGACTGTGATAGGCCTACGTTCTACCTTGTCGATCCTTTCTTCCAATGCAGTGCATTGTAAAGCGACCTCCGTCCTAGTTGTCTCTACTAACTCGCGGTTCTCGTTCACTTCCGACCTGAGATTTTGCTATTTCCCCTTGTCTCTTGCAGACGTGTGTTGGTTTCAGTCTGCACCTGATTAAACTGTCTGGTAAAATTATCAATTAAATTTATATTTTTTTTTGTCGTTTACCTCCTCTTTTATTTTTCACCTCACTAATTTCTTGTCTCGAATTATGACTCATTCTCTGTTCTATATACTGACCCTGCTGTTTTACCTCACCAATTTCCTGCTTTAACTCACCAATTTCTTGTCTTAAATTCTGATTAATTCTCTGTTCCATATGTTTCATGTCCTGACTTAGTTGTAAGAGCACATATTGTATCGACCCCACCGTCGTCGCGCCACACTGGGGTGTAGTGAGTCGTTTAGGTTTGCCAGGAATTGTGGGTGTAGTTACGCCCGATGTTTTGTCACCTGAAGCCGCTTCAGTCCTTTCAGACGCCACCTCACTGCTGTGTAAATCCATGTCTATTTCGTCCAACTTAACCAAATCTGTTGTCCGAAACTCAGTATAATTAGTGTTAATAAATTACCCCTTTCTCCATACCTGAACTACTCAAACAGTAACCATGACAACTAAACTGGTCCATTTTGGTATGTAGTTCGAAAAGCCACCACGTAGTGGGCCACCTTATGCAATAGTGTAAGGTTTTGTGAGGGGATACACAGAGTATTACAATGATGATTCCTGTGAAATGAGCCACCACGTTGGGATAGCCACCTCATATAATAGTGTCTGTAGAGCACCACTGTTGGCACCACTTTCTGTAAAACTCTCTGTAATAATGTATATGTAAAACTATTTGGTGTGAGTTGGGAGAAATAATAATTACAATGACAAGGTTGTATGATTGATTTTTGGACTCCGTTTTATTTGTAGTGTAACCTTGGTCTTACTACACTGGAATCAGAAGATTTCCGGCGATGCTGTAAATCTCATGCATTAGAAAATACATTCTAATATTCACAGTACTTCATTTAAATAAAACATTTGTAACATTGATAACTAATTTACTAGTGAAAGGGGAAATAAATAAACTATTGTGTGTATCTGACAGAAATCCCTTTACTCAAAATGAAATTATACTTTATGATGATTAACATAAATTACATAAAACAATCCAAGTAAGAATAAGAATGAATCAGAACGAAAAATTTAAATAAAATAAAAAACTGAAAAATGCTGTAAAACTTTAGAGCCGCTATTAAAAAACAAATATTTTACTTGAAATTTCAGTTCAAAAATACTAATTAGGTTCCACCGAAAGTAGCCTCATCTGCATTTAACTTTCCAGAAAGTTTTTGGTAAGTTCTTACTTAATTTCTTATACTTCCTAGATCACATTTACTAATCGTTCGTTAGGTAATAACATGTCAGTTCATCATTTAACTATCTCAAAATATGATACTTATTCTTCTTATCTCCTTCACCAAATAAGTTACTCTGTATTTGTATTAAAAGTTCAATACAAATCTTTAACTCATTACACATTGCTCCGGCTATGCTAATTCATATTCGATAGAACGTGACCACTGGTTTAATATACACATGGAACTCACAGTCAAGTCGTTTAAAAATCAAAATAATAACTCTCATAAAATAAGTTTAGGTCCCTTATAATTTAATACCTGCAAAACAGTTAATCTTATTAGGCTTTCTATACATTAATTATCCTTGGCGTAACATGAGGTCCTTTGGCGCAATCTGCTTGCATGAGGCATGCGTCGTAGTCTCGGCGTCCTTTTCGCCTCATCAACTTAACACTCAAAAATATTAACTACGACTCAGCCTACAGCCTCTTCTTAATAATAGCTGAGGCGACGACCTAAAACTTCACCTCTGGGAGCATAATTTCTCAACCTAATTTACGATGGCGTTAGAATTTTAAAAATGAAATAAATTCCAACGGAAAATTGGACGCCTTTCATGTTTGATGTATTTCCCAGAAGCCCCTCTTTCCGGCTTCTGCACCAACCAACAGCAATCACAGTTCACTTCCGGCTTTGCCTACACCAAATAAAATTGAGACCTAAAATATTATGTCTTTAAATCACCAAACAAGTAAATAATTCAGATTTAAAAATTATGAAGCAATCACTGAAAATATAATCAAACATATTAACACAATATTAAAAATAGTAACTAACATAACCTTTATGCAGAACTCAGAACAACGTGTGAAAATTATCATGGAGTAGTGGACTAGTTGTTCATATACATGGAAAGATTTGAGAAATGAAAGTATCAACATAATCCATAATAAACATGTGAGAAAAAATATAAGAACATTCAAATACTACGTGAAATCAATTAAGTATGTGTGTCCAAAATATATGTGTAGCTCAAATGCATATAATAAACATAACGTTACGGTTCTGTGTCCAATCAATCTGCGACAGATGCCCATTATGGCAATTTTAATGTTTCTAGATTCACCCTTATGGGAAACATTAACAATTGTCACAACAAAAGAAACACAATCTTACCGAAAAAAACGTAACATAATACATATTCTTAACTTACCATGACAAATCAATACACATCATGTGTAACAAGAAACGAACAAAACTTACAAATGTTTACTCGCCAACTATAATAATGCATAAAACATTTTCTTTAATCAGCAAAAAATTCATAATCTGTAAAATATTTGTGTAGCTCAAATGCATATAATAAACATAACCTTATGGTTCTGTGTCCAGTCAATCTGCCACAATATATTTTACATACATCAAATTTGTTTGTGTAAAGCCTAATTTCTTTGCCAATGGTATTATAGCCTAACATGAAATAATAAAGTTTTGATGTCCTCTCTCGAGAAACAATCGACGATTTCCTTTAAATTTGGTGAAAACCTATTGCGGTAGGTCATATTAATTTATATGTGTTAAGTGTGTCAGTCTCTTATTTTTCGAATGGTGCCTAAAACACTTTTTACCTTAGTATGCTATGTCTACGAAACTATGTTAACAGATGTAAATTCAACTTTGTATAGTGTATTAATGAAAATCATTGAATGTGCTAAAACACAACTTTTTTGTCCTTTATTTACGAAGAAGGTCACATGAACAATGGAGGCAAGTAGTGCTACAGTAGGGTACATAAATTTGCAGGTGTTATGTGAGCCAGGTATTTTATGGGGTTTATGTAAATAATTTATATTAATGTGCTGTATCTCTATAAGTTTCAACAAAATCAGACCAAATTTGGTGCGCTAACAGTATTTATTAGAAGCATCATATATGCATTCAGAAATCCTCTTTTGCAGGATTTTTTGAAAAACAGTGCCAGGTGATTAAATTGAAGATTTTGGCATATTTCCGGAACAATTTTCCGGAACAATTAAACTAATTTCAACCCAATTTTCCACACCTACAGAAGTCCATGTAAAGTTGCATGATTTAAATGTTGTCAGACATCGATTTTCAAAATGAAGGTATTATAAATATTTTGATATGTTTGGCCTAGCTATTTAGCAATTTAACCAATTCAATCAAACTTTTTTGCTTATAGTATCTATTAGAAACATCGTGTACACAGCCACTTTTTGTTTTTATTCCATATATCGGAGACCAATCAAGCAATTTCCACCAAATTTTTCACACAAGATACGTAATTGGTAGGACACGTAAACCTATGTGTTTTTAGTCTCTCAGACACTTATTTTTGAAATCATGGCCATGTAAATATTTCCGGTTAGTAAACTGTATCATTAAAAACATTAGACAGATTACATCCGAAGTTGATGCTACGTATCCTACCCCCAAGATGCAGTTGATTTCTAGCTAGATTATTTTTACAAGTTTCCTGAATTCGAATCCCGGGTAAGTCACTCATGTACTTTATTTGTCTTGTTACTGTTTCACATGTTTCTGGTTTCATCTTTAATGATATTGCTGTCAATGAGACGTGAACATCATCCTACTACCAAAGCTTTTACGAACTTCGCTAAAAATTATTTGCACCCATCTAGAGGAAAGTAGGCTCATTAGTTATCAGTAAATTCTTGTTATTATTTACGAAGTCACACACATTAATCATATGTGTAATATATTTGTGATTAAAAATACATTGAAGTAAAATAAGATAGATACGAAACATTGTTTTGTTTGTTATTTTAATTGTATATATTTCACTCGTGTACCTTCACACATTTTGAAACAAACCTTCGGAAATCACCCTAGGTGTAAAATTGTTACATAAAAAAAATTATACCCACATATGTTCAGTATTGTTATTTTCATTAAGGTATTCTATAGCTGATTAAATGAAATTTTGAGTTATATGTACATTGCTTATCAATTTATTTCAAAATCGCTATGAATGAATAACTGTGAAACATTGCTGTGTTGGCAACAACTAGTAAAAATTTGCTAATATATCAAATTCTTATTAATTTTTGGAAGGCTAAACGTTACCTTTTTAACTATTTAGCATCGGCTGAAACCAATTAAATTTTCACTTATTAAACACATTAATTTTTTTATCATCTCATCCATGCAAAATGTGGTGCGTAGGCCCAAGTCTCCTCGAATATTTTCCTCCAGGGAAGAAAAATCTTATACATGCAAAGCTTCTCGCTTTTAAGCCTTCTTTATAAAGAAAATCCAGGCTTGTGAGATCAATTCCCTGTAAGTTTCTGTTTTAAAACTTTTGAAACCGTGAACTGAATTTTACCGAACTTAGCACAATTACAGTTCTTAGGAAGGACACCCGATTTTTACAGTTTTCGACCACGCCATCAGCTTATTTCCCAATTCTCGGGCATCAAATTTTTAGGACACAATTTAATATCTCGGGAGCCATTTAACCAATTTAAAAGAAATTTCTTATTCTACCAGTTCAACATGTAAATATTTAGGCTCTAATTTAAATAGGTTTTAGGATTATTGGTGCGCCATTTTTTAATCAAGAAAGATTTTACATCATATCTCGAAAACTACTCAACACATGCCTATTAAATAAGACAGTTAACTTATACCACGGTAGGCCAGGTTAACATATGCGATTTAAATAGATAAGACTCTTATTTTCAATGTGGTTGTCTTATAAATATTTTAGGTAAATTTAACATGTTTACCATACACCGTTTTCCAATTTCTATCAAACTTGGTATGCTGAAAGAATCAACTACAAGCCTCAAATCTGCGAATACATAGCGACCTTACCTTGCCATTTTTTAAGATAGCACCCCATGAAAATATAAAATTTTTGTGGTATATCCCTAAAAAAAATTGACTGATTCCTACCAAATCTGGCAAACAATAAATATTTCAGCACACTTTGTAAGCTGGTATGTTTAAATTGAGCAAGACACTTATTAAAAAAATGGTAGACGTATAAACTTTTTTTATTACTATCCTATATGAACGAAACCATGTTACTAACATCAATCATACTTTGTATGCTTGGAGCGGCCTACATTACAACCATCAAGTGTGTATGCGAAGTCACTTTGCTGCCATTTTATAAGGTAGCGACACTTTTATGATATATCTCAGCAAAAAAACCGTAGATTGCCACAAAATTTAGGAAACGAGTATTTTTGTGTAGGCTGTGTAAACTGAGAGTCTATATTTAAGAGAATCAGGCACTTGTTTAAAAATGTTATAAATATATAATTTCAACACATATATTCCTTTTATCTAAATATTAGAGTAGGTATTACTTAGTCAGTTTGACACGTATACTGCCAGCGTTTAATAGAGAGCATATAATTATGTTTATTTTAAAGTATGCTTATCAGATACATATATATTTTGGGACATTAATATACGTTTATTTTGCATATATTTTGATGAATCTTAATTTTTCTACCCCTCATATATTTATTTGAATTACAGCAAATTCACATAATAATATTGTAAACCACACATCGATTCTTATTTTATTTATTCTATGGTGTTTTTCAGCAGTGTCCTGAGATATGATACGCCATAATAATACTTAAATTCTGAACTTACATGCTAATTTTTTTCAGTATTTATTTTTAAATTTATGAAGTATAGTTCTTTCTTTTCCTTTATTATTTTAATTGTGCTTAAGATTTATATTTTATTATTCAGTTAAATTTTATTTTCTTCTGGGAGTATCTCTCCACATTTAGGTTAGGTAACTAGACAGTTGCCAGAAGTCGATGCCTTTGAATGGACGATCGGCAAGATATTCGCTGTGATTTCATCCTAGAAATCCCCAGCCCCAGCGTAATGCTAGGATGAGAGTTAGGTCCCAGAATTTCTAGTGAATGTTTCTGAACCAGCCGTATTTAAGAAGAGGGTTGAGCCTCAGATTTTAGTTAGATATTTTTAGTGGTTCCAGCTGATCATGAGGTGCCATTCAGCGAAGAGCCAACACCATGTTACAGGTTTGGAGATTGGCCTACACCCAGACGACGCTATTGTCATTATAAAGTTTGAGGCGCGCATCGGTGATTTCGGGTGTTATGTTTGGAGTACCCAAAGCGCCTCGTATATTTTATGAAAGTTTTGAAGAAACTGTTACAGTAAAATTACAGATTAATTTGGCTATAAGCCAGTGGTACAGTTTTACATCTTAAGTTAATCGCTGGAGCATAATTTAAAGAACCTGGGATATTTTATTTCAAATAATTTTTATTTCTATTAAGGGTTATTAAGTACTACGAGATTTAGTAAGAAGGTATAATGTTTATTTGATCGTTAAGAAGTGAGAACTTATTTGCATTTATCTTGGAATGGAGTTCCATCAACTTTGCATAATTTAAGGACATGTGAGAACTACTTCTGGATTTAAACACCTTATTTTCTTTTATTTCAGCCTCGATTTTAAAAGCAGCATTTATTTGTTTTTATTTTCTAAATTTTTTAAGGATATGTACTGTGAGGATGGTAGTATTTCCTAGGCTCAGGCAATCCTACTTGCAGGAAAGTTAGGACATTCCACACATAATTTATTCTCAATTTTTTAGTTGTTTCCACAGCTTTATTTATTTTTATTTGCGGATAAATTAATTATATGATAAATATATATCATTCTTGTTCGATTACAAGTGGCTTGTGAATGATTGCAGTTTATGTAAACACTAGCGATCCGCCCCGGCTTCGCACGGGTGCAATTAAGATAAAAAAACTGCTTAACCCGGCGTTAATTAGGTTGGGTAAACTCTCCTAAAGCAATAAAAAAGCACATTATAATTAAATAATTAATTAAATAAGTTATAATTTAAAGTTTTTTTGCTATTTTTATTTGATATTTTTTTACTTTTTTATAATTATTCATATTAATATGCATTATATTACAATGCAATTTATCTGAGATAGAAGTATTTAATATGTTATTGGCTAAGACATTCTCTGTAGACAATGTTTGACGTCATGTTATTGTTTGGTAGCAAAATGTACTGTTTCTCGGGACTTCCAGCTCGTGATAAACCAACATATAGTTGGCCATGGGAAAAACACTCTTTTCGAAGGTAGATTCCAACCAAAGAGAAAGTTCGACCCTGGGACTTATTAATAGTAATCGCGAACGATGTTTTTACGGGAAATTGCAACCGTTTGAAAGATATTGGCAAATCCGTGGGAATCATGGGAATCCTCGGGATGTTTGCCAGCTGGCCGGCTGCTGGACCGGTGAGGATGGTCGCGACAATCAAATTTTCTTTCAAGTCTTTAATGAGCAATCTTGTGCCATTACACATGTTAGGAGGGCTTATATTCCTTAAAAGCATGATAGGAGTACCGACTTTTAATGATAGTTCGTGAGGTGGCAAGCCAGAAGGATTAAGCGAATTTAGAAAATCTTGAGGAAAGTGGACGACATCGTCAACATTGGTGACTGTGTCAATCGACTTATAGGTTTGACTTGGCCGGGAACTCTTTGTATAATGAGATTGTTGATTTCATTGACAGTGTCGTTCCTATGCGATACTATTGCCCCGGAACACAACCTATGTACAATTTTCGGATGTCACTTTGAATAATATGCATCGGTGACATAACATATTTAAATTTGCTAGTGTTATTGGCTTGCCATTTAGCTAAAGCTGTACCGGATTTGTGTGAAAAAATTGTTGTGCAGACTGAGTCTCTATTTGCAAGTTGACCTATTCATAGTCGGTTTGTTAGAGATTGGTTTTTAAGAATGTGGAGTATTGTTGTGCTCGTGTGATTTTCATTTTTTTTTATACGTAACAAGTTTGTTTATTTTTCTAGCGGCTTCTTTCCTGTTGACTTCATCGTTTCTATCATTTCAGTACCAATGAAATGTTTTCTCATTTCCTTGGCAATCATTGTGTTCTTCTTTCGGTAAAACTTAATAACATTTATTAGGTTCATTGCTTCAGGGCATTCTTTAAAAACGAACAGTCACAATAGCATTTACTTGTAAAGCAAGAAAGTACCCCAGATTTGTAGAGCATCAGCTGTCATTTACAATAGGTACGCTACAATTTTTTGGAATACGAGGGAACGGAAGGATCCCTTCCAAATCAAATTCGAGACATTCTTATTTTTTGTTAGCTTTAATAATGGTATTTTTCTTTAAGTCACGTGCTATGGTGGCTGTAGAGAGGTGCATTACGTCTTTCCTTCAGGTCTTAATTCTAGTTCTGAGTGGAAGAATTTTTTGAGTTCTCCATTGGAAGATTCATAAATGTTACATGTATCTTTTTCTTGTGGTTTATGTTTCAAATTAAATTTTGGGCAAAATATTTTTTATATTTTAATTTGCGAACGAAAAGGGATATCCATCCTAATCTTATTCGTGTTATATGTGATGGGAAATGAGTTTTCGGAGGATAGGAAATAATCTCTATTTATTGCTTTTGATAAAGTGTAGTGTACCTTTCGTACTTATTAATTTTATACACTATCTCTACCTCTCATTCTTTTCGAATCGCATTGTTGAGTGGAGAGATTTGGGTGCCTCTTACGCAGGGATCACACGATGCAAGATATATTTCGCGCAAGATTTCGTACGAGAATGTCAACTAAATTGCATACGAAACGAGTTCACACGCAGATAAATAAGATGACTACTGTCTCGCATCAAAATTAGTTGATAGCGCTGGTGAGTACCAAACAGTCAAGGTATCGTAATACAATATATGAAGTTGATTATCTCCACAAGGTATTTGTTTCAAAGCTATCCCTCCAATATATGATTGTTATTATTTTATTCTCAGCGAACTGTATAAAGTTCAATCCACGCTTTAAAGTTATTTCCAGCAATTTTTTATTTCCCTGTATTCTCTTCACACACCTCAGATTATGATTTTCTTTTACTCTATGGTTGAGCTTACAACAGGTCACATGACCAGCATACAAGGACCAATATGATCGCATCTTGCATCGCCTTGCACGAGAAAAACAGGACCTGCTCTATCTCCTCATTTCGCGCCAGATGTGCCTTGCACAAGAACTTGTGCAAGAAATTCTCGTGCAAGGCCGGCATCTCGCACAAGATTGGTACTCATCTTGCATTGTGTGATCACTACTTTAACATCCGAGGTCTTGAGAGCCGAGAAGCACGCAGTAGCCTACCTTGCAACATTACTTAGACTATACAGGGCTTCCTGCACTAATTTTGATGAATTTCTGCGTTGAATACAGCTTGAAATCTGTAGGGTAGGCAGAAATAATTTTTGAAAATTCACGTATTTTTACTTTCTACGATGTATTTATGAGAATTTTTTTTTCGTGTTGTAATTTTACCGATCTCTTCTTAGTCCCTTTAGACACCCTTACTACAGTAAGAAAACATCTAAATTAATACGAGACGGTCCCAAATTTTATTGAAAACAATTGATTTCTTCAATGTAATCTTACTTACCGCAGTGATATATGCAGTGTACAAAACCAATAATTCTTTTAGCCGAAATCGACTGCTTTGTTCGATGACGATATTTCCTTTTTTCCTTCTCTGCTGGGTCGTTTTTTATAGTTCACATAACTTTCAATACTCATTTGTTCCCTCGGATTCTTCTGTTTCAGCCGACCTCCCGTGCCGCAGTCGGTTGGTGCGCCGCCGGTCTGCGGTAAGGAAGGTTTTGGGTTTGAATCCTAGGCAAGGCGTGGGTGTTAGTTAAAGTTAGGTAATAAGTTAGTTTGTAAGCAGTTACCTCATAAGCCTTCAGGCATAACACCGGGGGACGTTAATAAGCCCTTACTAATACCAAATTATTCTGTTCCAGAACAGTTAGGTCGGAAATTTCTCCAAAATCGTGTTCATTTGCATCTGAGATTTGTCCTTCTCCGTCATATACGCCTATGACATCCACATACGCCTCATTTTTCATAACTAACAGCTCGACTACATCCGCTGCAACAGCCCATATTCAGTGGAGTCAATAACATTCAGAATCCCGTCAAATATTAAAACACCTGATCATATTCTCCTGTTTCTAACTCTTTATATCCTAGAGAGCAATTGGTTTCATTTAATTAAAACAAGGAAATGTAATTTTACAAAGGTCCATAAACATACCTAGATAACTGAAAAGTAACATGGAGACTTACTAACAAAATAATAGTAATTACTAATAATTGCTCTTCATTTAATCTGTCGTGCAGTGTAATATCGAAATAACTTTACTCACAATCTGTATGCTTATCTAGGCAACACTTTTTACATAAGAAACGGTGAAAAGTAGAGTGATTGTTTTTGTAGAGCTATGAAACTAATTTTGCATCACTTAAGGATTGTGTGTAAATTATAACCACATTAAAATAAAAGTTAAGGCAGATGTATAAATGTAAAATCTACAACCAAAATAAGTCAGTACAACTGACAAACGTGGATGATTTAGTTGTTTGTCAATCAGATTTAATTTACGACAAAAACATCGTACGAATAAGTTTCCCCATTGTTTTCGTTTTCTTTGACATTCTGATATAAACAATCCCTCACTCTCACTCATCTCATCTCTTATATTGATCTTTCAACACACAAAAATGAATATATAAAGACAAATGTGAGTACCACTAACATTGATGTATGTTTTAAAGACTAGAAATTAACTTTTTTTTTTTGCAGTTAATGTGACTTGGAAGGTACTAGACGTGGGTTGTGTTCGACTATAACACACGGGTTCTCTCACAAGAAGTCGAATGCTTAGAACTTGCTATGTAACAATGCGTGGGCAAAGGTTTATGACTGCGGTTGCGCGTAATTTTAGTAAGCTCCACTCTTACCGTATTATTGACGTGGTTATATTAATTTCAATTAAACCACGACCTTCAGACGGATTGTAATAGACACTACATTATATTATGTTCTTACCTCTTCAATAATTATCACAGATCCTTGAACTTCTTCACAGTTAGTTTCTGTACAGCCCCTATTGTAATTTAGTTTGGGATAGCTATACGTGAAGTTACCTTTGCACACCTGTATAATAATAAATTTTGCTACTCTAA
This sequence comes from Dryococelus australis, assembly GCA_029891345.1. Lineage (NCBI taxonomy): Eukaryota > Metazoa > Arthropoda > Insecta > Phasmatodea > Phasmatidae > Dryococelus > Dryococelus australis. Next base: position 96,675,116 of record CM056994.1, read on the forward strand.
ATTTCATTTGACTGTAGGAAAATCCTATTCTAAATAATTTAAAATAAATAAGATAAACGGAAATACCGATACACCCATGCAGTATACCATTAAATTATAAGATATAACATCCAGTAAGTACATTGTTACCTTAGTGAAGAGGTTATGCAGTGGTTTGGCTTCATTTGTAGTGTTCTTAAGCCTGGCCTAGACGTATTTGTGCTCATTCGCATTATGTGTTATTGTATACGTGGGCCTAAGCTTGACATCGCGGGAGTGCCAATCACAAGTTGCGCTCAAAGCGTCTGCTAATGGTTATTAACGTTTTCACCCGGGTTGTGTTGTAAAACGCAGCCTTTGAAATTAACAAAGTTTATTATTTTAAAATCCGCTGACATCAGTGTTACTTCATTCAGCGAAAATATTTTTCTTAAATAATATGTATGTTGCCTGCAGTGACCTTTGAAATAATATCATTTGTAATCATCAATAGCCTCTCAACATGTACGAAATCAATTCGAAGAGCTAATTTTAACTAATTCCATGAAACATGTCTAATACCTTAAAAACAAAATGCGAAAGATTTCTTCTAGTTTGTCAAGTTATAAATACTAGCAGCAGCTTGATCCCGCAACAGTAAATTATGTATACTTCTGTGTAGCAGGGCGAACAGTCTAGTGTTGGAGGTTGGAAATCCCACTGAGGCCCTTGCGTGCCAGAAATCTCCTACACCTGCATGAAAAAACGTGGAGATAAATGAAACGAAGCATTTGCAAGGGTAGAATCAAAAGCCATGGCATAAGAGACATCCAAAGGGGGAAAGTAAAGTCATATGAGTAAGACATGATAAATGAGTTATGACTTAAATTTAAACTGAAACGTATTATCTTATTTCTAAAGGCTCTGAATAAACTTATACATTATTAAGATTTATATAATTAATTTTTCCCGCTGGGAGGGGGTGGAGGTATCTATACTCTCAGACCTCTTGATAGCTTCCGCTTACCCTTCCCAATAATAACAATACACAAGTCTGGATCGGAGCAGCACTGATTATAACTGAGGCCCCTTAGGTGGCCAGTGTGCCTCTTAAATAGTTTTACCAAAGAATTTCAAACAGTTTTCATTTGGGCTTCAAGTAATTGCCGAGTAGTTAGTGTTTTAATTCTATAAGAACTCACCATTTTCTACAATATACCTATAACGGCATGGTTTATATTTTTTAATAACAGGATACTTGCCTGTGGCAAAACTTTTTCAGTACAAGTTTATTATTTCACCTTACTAAGAAAAACAAATCAATTTACTCAATACAGTGAAACAATGTTACTGTCTGTCTATTATATATATATATATATATATATATATATATTATATATATATATATATTACACACACACACACGCACACATAATTTGTGTTATTTACATCAGTATCTTATTATTGTGTACTTATACGACGAAATTATTAAAATTTGAACAAAACATCATGCAATAAATAATAATATACAACGTTTTGATCCGCGGAGCTTCGATCACACGACACGGCAAAATTTCGAACCTATAAGTCTACTTTAAGAAATTTTTTAAAGGTCTTTATTGACATATATTTGCCTCGTTACAGTTTTTCGATTGTTCAGTGACTTTTTCTACATGTAGGGTCATTATCCAAACATATACAAATTGACGGCCGTGCCCTACCCGAGACTCGCATCCGAAACCCATCACACCACAGTCTGGTACGCAACCAAATGCACCACAGAGACCGACCAACCACTCGGCTATTCGAAAAGCGCTGCTACCATGTAAAAATAGCGTTTATTTATACTTGTGCAAATATAAATTTAAATCTACAAGAGTAACGATAAGTTACATTTCCATGTCTTCGCACTATAATTTCGCTGCACCGCGTGCATAATTACATACCTGATATTTTTTTATTATTTCGCTGTAAACTAGCTTCTTTTCACGGAAGCGCCAGTTAAATATCCGCCATGTTGTTTTTTAAACACGCTTCTCGTATAGGAATAGTTTTCTCGCATTGGTAAATGCAAGAGAGACACCCCAATCGCACGGTTACACATGAACGAGGACTCTTAAACGGATCGAGTTTACAGTTTTCCGAAATAATTCGTGTTAGGGTCACGATCGATTCATTCGTATACGAGTGAAGTTCCGAGCTTAGACTCCTTGATATAAAACTGCAGGACACGTTCTAGAACACCCGTCTTACTGTTTCAGTTTCTTTGGGCGCACAGGTCGCTGTCTTTTCGTTGACATCAACCACGGTAGCTCGCCGAAACCACAGGAACAGTCATAAGTCACCATCGTCCAGAATACTCAGGAAAGTTCGGGATAATGAGCCGTGTTTGTACCTGCGTTTATCCCTTCCGGACTCTCCCAAACTTACGCAATCCCAGAGACGACTTCATTTAGCATTGAGAAGCTTCTCAATAGGGAAGACAATCTCTGACTTTAGAAGTGTTACTCACCTCCTGGGGTGAAGTGTCAAAGAGGCGCATACCAACCACTTCACTTCCCCTCCCTGGCAACGCGTGATCCAGGACTGGTCTCAGGTGATATGACACACTGGTACTGTCGGACGACGAAAGGGGTTGGAAATGTTTAAAAAAGGGGAGGGGCTAAGGCGTGCATCATTAATATTTAGGCCACTGGCGACGTTAAAAGTGTTACGTATCAAATAAATTATTATTTTGCAATTGTACTAAACATTGTTCACCTTGAATCTGTGACAATATTTTCCAAAAAAAAAAAAAAAAAAAAAAAAAAAAAAAAAATTGATACACTCACAATAACAGTTACTAACTAAGCTGTACTAACAAAAAAAACTTACAACGTAAACTAATGCCGTGGGCTACCACTTGACATAATCACCATTATTAAAAAACTGTAATATTTGTAAAATATGCAAATGTTATTATATTTAACAGTTTTTTCATCTGTATATGACTTAGTTATTTTGTTAATTGTAAATGAACCACATGTTAGCCCATGGTATTAGTTTACGTTGTATTTTTTTTTCAGCTGTACAGCTTACATAGTTTCGTTATTACAACAGCAGCGAAAAAAAAATTGTATCATACATCGAATTATTAAAAAAATGTAAAGTGCAAAAACAATTTACAAGGAAAATGACATTACGTACAATGCATACAATCTGAACGATGTTTTGCACAAATACACAATAATTAATAATTTGGTGTCCAACAACAGCCATGTGGCTTCTGTTGCGGAAAAATATTCAGTGGACATGAAGAGGAAATAAAACTAGAGTTTCGAAACTACTCAGCCAACTTTAAACGTTAGAATAAAGCTTTAATCACAACCATCTGTCGAATCCGTAGTCGCCCGTCCTCAGGCGGTCTCACGATCTTCAACCAATCGCAGGGCAAATTTTTTTTTCCGTCCGTCAATCCGTCTAATATTTCTCAAACTCTAACTTTCGACGGACCAACGGATGGGCCACCGCCTTCTGACGACATTCTGTAGATGCCAATACGCACTTTGAATTAAAATACAAGGCGGTGGATTTGTGTATATTATCTTTGGTGCCAAATTCAGGAATTAAAAATGTAAACAATAATTCACTATGAATTGTTATCGCATAAACATTTTTTTTATTCCAAAATTTTCCTCTCTTGAAAACGTATTTCCAACCAAAATATACCACCAACAGAGCAAAGATCACGATGTTAAGTTGTCACACTGAAATGTTGTCGAACAGAAGTGTTGACGGACGTCGGATTGTGAGTCGCTTTCAACTGACGGATGAATGACTAACGGATGCGGCAGATGGTTGTGAGCCTTGTTTAAGACAGACACACCCACGGTTTACCGATACAGGTGGTGCAGTGGTAAACCACTGAACTAGCATTCGGGAGGTCACGTGTTAGACTGCCGGTCCGGCCATCCTGCTTTCGGTTTTACGGTTTTCGCGAAATCACTAGAAACGAATGTTGGGAATGGGTCTTTACCGCCAATTCTTTTTCAGTGCCTGCTTCTCTGTGGTTGGTAGATAGTTGGTCTTAACGTCTCGTCGACAGCGATCTCATTAAAGACGGATGCGTCTCCGAGGTAGTTGTTCTGTATCTTAACTAACTCGCTGTCGAGGAGACGTTAATTACATTACTACCTACCACCTGTGGTTTGTACAAACCTGAACCTCGCGACTCTGTAGCTACCAAGGGTATGGAGATGGCAAAAAATTGTTTAAATACTACGAAATTTGTACCTTTATTACGACGGTCAATTTACCGTCAAAAATATTAAACTTTTCTGCAATACCTGAAATTATACATCATTGATTTTCTTAGATGAAGTGCACACCTCATGTTTATATAATCTGTTGATCAGCGCGTTTCAGGCCACATACTGTAGTGGCTTTTAGAGTTGTAGACTAGATACGGCTGTAATAGGCTTCACATTGTGGCGTCACTTTTATAGTGGTTTCTACAACGTGCAATCTAGCTACCATGTTGGGCTGACACTTTATGAAGTGGTTGAACTATTTTCACAGTAATTGTGTACAAAAATTGCCTCATACGTTGGTGTGAGCTAGTGTGTGAATATATGTGTGAAAATCAGACATAATTGTTTACTGAAATATTACCACCTTTTACTTTAGGTAGAGCACCTTATAGACACTGGAACTCTGCAATGTTTGGGATAGACAAACTCACGCACATAAACACTGTGATAATGTAATTCACTGGAAAAAAAAACCACTGTGTTAAACTGATTTTAATTAGAGAAGGATTGAACCAGAAATAATCATCAACTATTCCAATGAACTTACGAAATTACTTTAATGAAAATAAAAATAGTTTCTCTGTCGAAAATAAAATTAGGTATGATGGAATCATTTAAATAGTGAAAGATTACTGAAAATTTAAATAAAATAATTAGGACAAGATATTTAAATCAACCACAAAATAAAATAACTCAAACTTGCAAAATAAAATAACTTTAAATTATTGTTTCCCAGAAGTAGTTATCGTTTTGTGCTTTCTTTCCTAACATGAGTTAAAAAAGCTCCATATCAGTTTAATGCAAATTACTAACACAAGTCTCGCAGTCACTTTAGTTTTTTAAACTGACTGTTCATGAACACATTTAATCTAAAATAAAAGTTTATACTGTAGAAAGTATACTACGCTTTAAAAACTTATAGGATTCTTCAAATCATTAATTACTTTGCTTAACTCCGGTGCTAAACTCATCAGTAGAGCAGAAATACTGGATACTACGTACCAATAAAATACGAAAAATCTCAAATGAACAAGTCTGTAGATAATTCTCTATGAAAGTAGAGTTGATTTAGTATCTGAAGAACACTTCAATATGTAATAAAATAAATATTAGACCTCAGAATTAATGAAGCGTCATCTGGACGTAGGCCAAACCTTAAGCATTTGACATGGCGTCAAACAAGTCCTTGGTGTCTCTTCTTAGGCCTAATTCACTAATAAATATAGCTGACAGTTACAAGAGGCCCAGCCTTCTTCTTAACCTGGCTGGCTGTTAAATACTAACTGTAACCTCTGGGTAATAAAATCTGGTCTACCCTTATGAAATATTACGCTGCTGGGCCCTTCGAAGGTCCCACCCAGAAGCAAGCCCTTCCGGCAACTTACCTAAGACGTGACGTAAAAGGAGCTTAACTACTTCCGGTAACCAAACGAAGAAAATAATTAAATCTTAACTTGCTTTCAAAACAACAAACAAAAGAAATAAAGACGTTCCAAAATTAAAGAAAATAAATATGCGAACATGTAAATTAATCAGTAAATAGAAATTAACATATCCAAATTATATCATCTTACCTAAGAATAAATGTACACATGTCCTAGAATAACACAAGTAATAATAGAAATATAAGCAAAATTAGGAATGGTAGTTTACAGTAAAAATAATATTACGTGTGTGAAATTAAAATATCCATAAGCCTAGGAGGGTTAAAATTATTATTCTCATTCAAAACAACATGTAAATAGACGTGTATAGTGTCAAAAACACACATGCAAATAGTTACCATAACTGTAAATAAACATAAACACTTGTGTAACTTGAAACACTGATAATACTTAAACTTTTACACTTGCAGCATGTGTAGTGTGACAAACGTATTATAAAATTCGCTAATTTATATCGAAATATATCTACTAAGAAAAAACTGATTGGCTCTTCAATATAAAATAAGTTTAAATGGGTTTGCATTTAGAACTTATGCATTCGCAGGAGTCTCTTAAAACATTAATTATTTCTTAGGAATGTCGTGCTTATTTCTTCTACAAATACAGCAGTTACAGAAAATACGGTTCGCAAACAAAATAAAAATGCAATATAATATTGCCTATTTACCAGTATCTGAAAGTTGTTTCTCGGGTCATGAGGTTACAATAAAATATACCTCATAACAGATTCTTACATTATTATGCAGTGCCTAGGAAAATGTACTCAGCATTAACATAAAGAACTTTGCATGTACACGTGTTGCATTATCGTTTATTCACTACCGTCACACGTGGACACAACAATATACGTAATTAACTGTATTGCACAACAGATACGTCATTCGAAAACCATATCGACCGTTATTAGATAATTGACAACGCCTCGTGTAACTTGGCACGGCCGATATGACATGAGCAATATGCAATTCGCGGGGTCTGGAATCGATCAATTGCCGCTAATTACTCGGCGATGTGTGGGTGGTTAGTCGTCTCGCCCTCAAAGGGCCGTTAATATAACAGCAACCACGTAATCAACGCGGTTGAAGATGTATCTATCTACGTCTCTGCCCGCGTCCCAAAAGAACGCCCGAATGGCACTCATCAGGGCGCCCATTCATTAGAGCAGCTATTCGGGAACCGAATTATAGCGGCTGTCCAGGGGTAGGAGTTAGGGGGGAGGGGCGGAGGGCAGTCAGGTTGAAACAGTCGATAGGCTTTTGAGGGTGAGAAATGTGGTCGGCCTGAGCGATGGGTCCGTCGCCGCGCCGGTTTGCCTTTGAGGGCTCCTGAATAAAACATCGCCGGTTCGAGTATCAATTTCCAAATTGCTCTCGCGCAAGGCCTGTTGACACAGACGTATTCATCCGCGGGCGGGCTGCTCCTTCATTTGGCTGCGGTCTGCGCCGAAGTGTGTAGCGGCTTAGCGGGCAGGGCGCCCCAATGACGCTTTATAATCTCCGAGCAGTCTTACACAGCTGGGGTTGTTGACAGTCAGGAGAAGGGGGCACGGTCCCATTTCTTCCCGGTATTTAAATTTATACAGAACGGTTTTCCTCGAGTGTGAGCTGCACCTTTGACGCTGTAATATAGCATTTCAAGATACTAATATTTCATAATTGCCGGTATTTCCTAAATTCGTAATTATCTGGGCAAAAGGAAGAGAGGGTTACATTTCTTGGCCAAAAATATTTGTTATACGTTAAGCGTATACAACTTGGTGACTCTGAGCGACTTGCCTATAAAACGTGGAACATTACTCCTACCCCATTTTATATAGTATCTGGCAGACTGTTAGTTAATGATTTATTTACTATATCACACGAGCTACGTGATAAATAATTACATAAATCCAGTTTACTGTAGGCAACACAGCTTATTTACTGCTAACGAAACATGCTCTATAGCAGTTAAAAACAGTATTCGTTGCAAATTTTAATCATTACCACATTAAACTGTATTAGAGACATGTTCTAGCTCTCTTCGCTAATCGCATACCGAGGACCAGACGATATACAATATTTATTCTAACCTCCTATAATCTCAGCTGTTATCACAAATAGCAAATTTGGGACGTTTTGAGTTATAATGTAATATAAACTCACACAGAAAAACGAGAAGCGCCCACTCTTAGCTTCCTTGCCAGGGACAGGAACACAGCAATTCCTGGTCCGAAGATAGCGCCCTAGCGACCGCGGTTGGAAAGGTCGTTTCAAAAACTTTACAACGTGGGAATACTAGAAAACATTTTTACGGATATATTTCGACTCTTCTTACAAAGTCTTATGGCCAAGGAAACAAGTATATTTTAATTTGCTTTATAATAAATATTAATTATGTATCATTAGTGATTTAAAAAAAATTAGACATTAAGTCCACTTCATTATTTTGGCACGTTAGTACATTGCTTTGGTGATACGTCGTTTTCACAATACTGAATTACAAAAATGATATTTACTTTCGTACTGACTGCATTAACGTTTTAAAAGCTCTCATACACCGCAACTGGCTAATTTTTTAAAATTAAAATGTAGTTACGTTATTGTAAACGAACTACGGATTAACTAGTTAACGTATCCGACATCATTAAGTGAGTAAATTCATTGCGGTTTTAAGTTCTATAATTTAATGCTTTCAATTGATGCAATTTTTCCTATGTCCTGTCACCGTCGTCCTCAATTTTCTTGAGTAGGTCAAGGTCTCGACATTTCTTCGTAGCGTTGTCATTTGTTTAAAATGTACTGTGTTCTCTTCATGCCAATTTTATTGAAACTTTTAAATTACTTTTGCTACAAACTCAAAAAAAGTTTTGTTGACTCAACCAAAACATTTAATTGAACTGGGTAAGAAAGTAGTGATTTTTTTTTGTATTTCTCAATCTCGTACAATGAAATACCATTTATTCACTTCTTAAAAACAGTTTACCAAGGTGCCTGTATAGTCTAAACAATAAAAATAATTACTAAAAATAACCCTCAATGACAAAATTAAAAATAAATTAAGTCCACATACAATTTTTTTTTTACAAAAAAGTGTAAAGTAGATCGTTAAAAAAAATACTTTAAAACTATTTTACATTTCCATGTAACGAAAGATCCATTGTTTTCTGAGAACTTCGTACAACCAGAAAAAAGAATAAAAACGACACTAGTATGTCTCCGGCATCTTTACGTCAATGCAGATAAGATAACGTAGCTTTATTTATGCGACAAACATACCAGGTTTTTTCAGAAATAAACAGCCGTTTTCGTACTCCACACAACTAATGATTTTTAAAAATAATCATATCTTCATTATTCAAAATAGTTACCGTCTGCAGCGATGCAGTTTTGTCAACGATTCACGAGTGTCTCAGTCACTTCCTTGAATAAATGTGCTACTGTGACGCAAGGAATTCCCGGAAGGAACTTTCTGCACTGTCCCTATTTTTTTACACCCTGCTGTTTTAGAAATGGACATACGCTTACGTATGTAGTAAAATTATAATGCTAAGTCCGGGGAATATGGAGAGTATAGGATCAATTCATACTTCAGGTCACTAAGCTTCCGTTTCTTATTTTTTGCTTTTTGGTATTCTCTGTGGTAAGGGGATAGGGATATGAAAAAGGCCGGCACTCAAATTGTGCATTAAAATACACATGCTCATTATTTGTTACAGTTATCGAAGTACAATATTTCTATACATTGGTGTTTTGACCTCCGTGCTGAATAATTCTGCAAAGAGGGAGTGTGTTGAGAGATGCGTGGCCTGTCTCCCACCATCTCCACCACCTACCGCACGCGGAGAAGTCACCACAAAATTATATTTACTGATAAAAAAAAGTTTAATGGCAACCACTACTAAATTTGTGCTCACAAAAAAAAATTGTACTGCGTGAATCTCAACAAAATACTTTGCTAGAAATGAAGATCGCTACAGCATCTTTCCTTTCGTTAAACTAATTAAGTCCTCGTAGGCTGATAGATGAGAGCACAAATGAGTAGTGATTAGTCTTTCGCGCATAGAGAGCACGTTTTTTTAGCATCCATAAAGCACGCGTTCGGTATGGGGTAGAGCCTCCTCTCACGTCTATACAGGCAGAGATGCGACGAGGCATTCTATCATACAGGTGGCGGATACTATCCTCAGGCACATACCACCATGCTACCTGTAACTGCATACATAGATCAGCCAGTGTTTGAGCAAGTGGTTGGCGGTGGTGCAAATGTCGTCCCATCATATCCCATGCGTGTTCAGAAGGGTGCAATGTGGAGACCCGGTAGGCCAAGGAATGGCGTCCATATATCATAGAGCCTGCTGTGTGATACGAGCTGCACTAGAACACTAGAAAGAACATTAACTTGTTGCATGATAACGTTGGCTATGCTGCACAAAGTTGTCAGAAAATGGAGCCACAGAACTTCACTGACATATCGCTCTGCGGTTTACGTACCTTCAACAACAACGATACATTACTGGGAGTCATAAATGACGTCACCTTACACTATAACACCTGGTGTCCGGGGTATATGGTGTTCACGAATCAGTGCTTGATCCTTACATTGCCCACTGTGGCACCAAACTCTGCGACCATCAAGATTGAAGCGGGACTCATCGGAAAACGCAATGCTTCGACATTCCTCTATTCAGCATTGGCGTTCCTGGCATTGGCGAATGCAGTGCAGGCCTCACAGACTGCAGAATCTCTCTGGATAGGGTGCCATGTTTAGCTACTGATGCCTGCTGATACGAATATCATCTAGCAGGGCCAGTACCTATTCCAAGTGATGTACGAGCTGTACGTACCACGCCTGCACATATCGTGTCACAGTGGTAACTGCACGGCTAAGATGAATGGCTATACGAGCTGACCACCCGGCTTTGTGCAGTCCGACCATACGACCCAGTTCAGTTGGGTCTGGATGGTGATTTTCTTCGCGAACACAACACCGTGGCATACTCATATGGCATTCCAGCCTGTTGTATGGCCCTTTTAAGCATTGGAAATGAGCAGCATGCGTTCCTTATATCACATGTTGCAGTGATGTTTCTGCAACGTCAATTTAACCATTTTCATTGCGTAATTGGTGCTGTAGGTGGCCTTGATTTTATTACAAATGAATAATACTTCACTCGTGTAGCGATTTACATGCCCAGCAGTGTATTTTGTGGCCACCACGAAATATTATTTCAACAAGCCTTCACGCGAATGCAAGTACGAGTCCAGCCTGGAACGACGTGGTGTAGGGAGGGAAGAACATACGACGTTTTTGACCTATGTATGATCAACAACTCGCATATGGCAGCTAGTAACACATTCAGGATGTGCGGGCATCGTCTGCCTTTTCGAGAAACGTTTCGAGTCTGAGTTAGGTCATCTCTGGGTGCGCATACCGGGGTACATAAAGCCCGTTACCTTGTCGAAGAGGGTTTTGGAGTGTACTGATGAAGGTGGCAGGCGAGTGTTCAGCTACGGCTGTTATTGAAAGTGCGAGAACAGCGCCTTGTGCACCCAAAGAGACTGCGGGGAGTTATCAGGGCATTTTTGAATGTGTGCTGTGGTGTCTGCGATTCATCTAGGTCTCAGAGCAGAGATGAAATGGAGTCGACAAGGAATTGAGACACGTGGTTCCGAACTGAGGCAGGGGTCACACGTTGGTGAGAGGAGGCTGGTCTTAATCGCAGCCAGCTAACCTATCCGACAGCCAGTTCTGTTACTCCGGCTATCCCGAAGAATGGATGAGATGAGGTGAATTGGGAGTAGAGAGGCAGCTATTGAAAACTTGGAAGGAAGCAGAAGAGCCCTGAGAAAACTCCCACACCACGACAGTATCCGCCACCCTCCTCATATGAGAGCCCCTGTCCGAAAATTTCCCTGCTGATACCTGGAGAGGGAGGCCAGTGACTGACCAACTGAGCCAGTTTTTTGTAAATAGGCTTAATTTTACTATGAGTTGATTCATTTAATAAAAAATTAAGTACTGGTCCACAAGTAATACTTGCACTGAGAACTGTAATTTAATGAGTGTTAGTACGCTGTTAAAGACATAGTCGAATAGTTTTTCGTAATATTGTAAATATTAAATATGGTTAAATAATACTGCTATCCTCTATGAAAGTGGTTACGCCCAGGCATTTGTAACAAGTTATGTTCATGCAGTGTCCCAACCAACTACTATTTAAGCTACTGGGTATTTTCCCATAGACTATTCACGGTAAAATGAGCACTTTTGAAAGCCCTGCTTAAGTTCTACTTGCATGCACGTTGTGTATTCTTCCACCTTATGTAAAATTAACATTGCCATGGGCCTCATCATTTTATTCGTACGTCGGTCAAGTGAAACTGTGAAATTATTAAGAAAATTAATACTTCACAAATATGCTCATTTTTACACTTCGATGCATTAAAAAAGACAGAAGGCGAAAGAAATAACTTTAGGTTATCATAAATGTTCACCTAACACTTTTTATTCGACGTTAAAATATGGAACAACTTTCCAGCCATCGTTACTAACTTTACTGGGATAATGTCACTCAGTGCGCCGTTAAAATATATTCAGGCAGGGGCAGTGATTTTTTTCTAAGGTTGATTTCAAAGTGCTCACTTTATCGTGAACAGCCTTTACCTAGCCACAGCTGCCTGCAGCAACTTTTCAAAAAAAAGTCATTCGTTGTAAATACTCCATCGAGTCGTTAAGACGACTGCTTCCAGGCGACAAGTATTAGGATATATGACACAGCTAGTGGTCGTGTAAGTGACGCCCATCACGAGCTGAGCTCTAACGCGACTCTCATGTTTTCTCACGCACTCATGTGGTGCGATTTTTGCTGTATTGGTCCACGGTCAATTAAAAAATTTCGGATGATTTCTCAGGTCTTTTAACCGACCAACTGTGTATCTTCCCTGGCAACATTCCCATTCATATAGTGATTAGTATCTGCACATCATTCAAGTGAAGGCGAAAATAGGTTGTAAATACCGATTTCGAAACTGTCATGGCAATTTATTCTTCCATATATGTGTATACGATGTGTGGCTTTTAAGTAACGGGATGGGTAAGATAAATGTGACTTAGAGCCAATATGTCACAACGTATTTTTAATTTCTTCCAGCATACTCCTCTCCCCTATTTATACACTCCTGCATACGTATCTTCCGCTGTTAAAAGCAATGCTGCAGCTCATTAACTATCCTCTTCAATAGGTTAATCGTTTATAGAATTCAAACGCACGTGTACGCGACATAATACTATCGTGTGCAATTTATTTGCCTCCATCGAAAAATAGTTAATTTCGTAAGAAATGTAATCTTGATGTGCTGCTTGAATCTCATGTTAGTCACGATCCCAGCCAGTTGACATAACAGCTTCCTCTTTCACCAAAGTCTAGAGGCAAACCGATTCAGTAGCCGAGGATTGTTTACCCCGGAAGCATCAACCTACACTATACGTTCTATTCGCGCGCCAATGCGCGTACAGCCTCAGGGGTGTCCAGTCCCATGGCTTAATAACTTTCCCTCGTAAAACAAAAATAAACCAAAATATAATCATTTATAACTCAGCAACTACCCATTAGAAAATATACGTAATTCATTGACAGGATTTCTGTAGGTATGCGAGTTAGTGTTTCTATTGAGAATGTATGCAGTTATTGACAGTGTTTTATTTCCCGAGGCTTATTCCGAAAGTTAGAATTAATCATGGCCAAGCGATGTCGCTGTCAGAACTCGATCCGCCCCGCGGGAAGTCGCGCGTGATGCGAGAGCAATCCCTCGCACGGCGAGTTGAGCTCCCATCGAAAATCACACCGCATTACGAGCACGCGCGATTCAAGCCATGCGCGGTACCCTGGGAAACAACGCCAGTCTCTGCACATTCCAGCTACCACATCAGAACAACGATTATTTTTGCTTCCACCTTTGCTCTAGTTACATCCTGTAAGGTCATGTTATGAGAGACACACTGAATTATTTAGCAAGTATGGAGTCATTGTACGTACACGAATCAGTAACAAAAGCATCACCCCGCCAGACATCGCTGTTAAAACAAACTATGATGTATGCTGTTCAGGGGTTAATTAAGCATTTTAAAAGTAACTTTTAAAAAATTCTCTGTTCTTAGCTGCATACATTTTTATCGTTAGCACTCGTTGAAACAATCGTATAAGTTATTAGCGGTTAATTGAGAATTTTTGAAATCATTGCTTATGATCTGCTATTACTTTTCGTTTTATATTATTCTACCTTATTCAAAATTGACAGTGCCGTTGTGCCTGATCACTTTACTCGCGCGCAATCTAGGTACCTACAGTAAGTGAAATTGTGGAATTGTTAGTAGCCTAAATGTGTTAATAATATGGATGTTTGAACTCTGATATGTGAAAACAACGAACACTAATTTCAGAAGCCTTAAATTTATACAGTTACCCTCGCAATGCTATATCAAAAGTTAGAACTTTTCTTATTGACTCGCTGCCATTTTAACTAGAAACCAGCATACAAGTATTTTCTTTGAATTATACATTAAATTACTTTGGTTATACGCCCTTGCAGAGCTGTGCGCTGAGAAAAACACAGATCACAGCTATTGGCAATAAAAACATGCACAATAACAAGCCAAGACTAGCTGTTGTCAACATACATTTAAAATATTAATAATTATATAAGTAATGCAGTCAAGTGTTTAGTTAATTTAATCGCTTGCAAAATTTTTAAAATTAAAATCTTAATCCTTTTTACAAATTTTATAGATTTGTTATGATTACGATGGTTGCGGGAAAGGGGGTGAAGTAAGCATGGTGAGTGGTGTGGCGAGGGGAGTGGAGGCCTGCCGTGTAAACAGTTGATAACAACTGGTTGGGTGTTAGTCATCTGCTGGACATAATGCTCGGGAACACCAAAAAATGTACATTTGATTTAATAAATGCCTTTATAAATATTTAAATAGTCTGATGTGTATATATTTGTTTTGGAGATTTTTTGGAATTATTGGGTTCAACGCCATAATAGGTCATGGACATGGGGTCAAGGTCAAAGTCTCTGGGGTAAATGTCACGGCCACTGGGGTTAAGATCACTGGGGTAAAGGTCGTGTATCAAGGTCACTTATGTCAGGGTCATGTCACTGGAGTCAAGGTCACCTGGGTTAAGGTCACAGGAAAAGATCATGGTATTGTGGTGATGCAGGGGTGAAAGTTGCGGCGTAGGAGTCTAGGAGGTGTGATACGAGTTTTGATGAGGGGGTGTGAGAGGGTGGGGATTGGGGAGTGAGAAAGGGTGGGGTGGGGTTGTGGTAGGGGTGGGATGTGGTGGTGGGGTTGAGTATGAGGAGTGGGTGCAGGTTGGCGTGGGGTTGGTGGGGGCGGGAGCTATCTCGGAGCATCGAATCCCCTTTATCTGATCTGAGTATTAAGTGGCTCATGGCGCTAAGAGCTTCGAATCCTCTTGCTCCTCTGAGGATCTTCTGGCTCTCGCATCGCTCTCTTCTCTTTATATGCTCATTTTCAATTTTCTTTTTTCTTTTTTGGTAAAAAAAGTGATTTGGTTTTTAAAATAATTAATTTCTGAAGTGTTCTTTGAGGCGAAATGGGAACTTTCGAAGGCACTGCGGGTTATTTTGAAGTAAAAATTGGTAATTTTGATACCCCTGCCCCAATCCCTGGTTGTGACATCAACCAAGAGGACGGAAAACTCCTATTTCCTACTCATGAAAAATGTCCCAAAGTCATCTATGTTTATATACTTACAGTTTAGCCCGCCTTAGTTCCGAATGAAGATTATATATCAACACTGGCGAAATACTATACTAAGTGCAGCATATATAAATATGTTATGGCATAAATAGTAATTAAAAAGCCAAACAACTGATGAGAAGAATATTTTCAAGTTGTTATATGCTGTCCCCAGCACAATAAAATTAAATTGCTTCTTATGCAGTCTATTCGCACATCGAATTAAATTTTCAGACATACCGTATTACAACATATCGTTCCGCTGACATGACTGTCAGAAATTATTACAGTTTTTCCCGAAACCTTGCCTAAAGTAGTGCGTGGGCCTAGAGAGGTCCCACAGTGCAATGTCTTCCAAGTAGTTAATCAGTCAAAGCACAGTTTGCATCTCACTCTTAGATTTCAGAAGGGAGCCAACCAAACAATTTTGTATTTATATACCACCCTGCAATATAATAATTATTGTTACGTATTTTAGTCAGTGTGTACATATTCATGCAACAAATCGTAACTTCTTGACTTGGTAATCGGTATGTGTATGGTAACAGAGCGCTCCTTATCCTCCGTACTGCAATCAAAGACGAGGTATATTGTATGTGTAAATGTCGTGAATAGAGTCGGTACTAGGAATGGAGGGGCCGCGATGGTTTAGTGGTCAGACTACTCGCTTCCCACCTAGGCGAATCGCGTTCGATTCCCAGCGGGGTCGCTCCCGGGTTTTCTGAATTTGTGGGAATGGTGTCGGACGATGCCACTGGTCAATGGGTTTTCTCGGGGATCTCCCGTTTACTCCGTCCTCGCATTATGGCGCTGCTCCATACTCACCTAGTTTAATCCTCATCAGCTCTCAAGATCTCGATGTGAAGAGCCGTCCAAATCTCTCCACTAGAAAGGTAGGTGGTAAGGCCAGGCTCGGCTTCGGCGGGGAAACACTGGTCCGTAAAGATAACTGAAACACCGCGTATTAGATTTCACGAGTGAACATTTTCCAATGAGATAACCTCCTGGGCTAACAGTAGAGGTGGAACTTCGATGCCTGTGCATGCTCGTGACTTTGTTGTGCGGAAAGACAAATAACTACCACAAGACATCATTTGAAGAGAGTTAAGCAAGAATATCCTCCCTCTTGGTAAACTACAGTGCACGTTTGTTTAGCTTTTGCACTGTACAAAAGGATGTCTCGTGTTGATTATTAGTATTCCTACACAATGGCGCCACGAGCATAAAAGTGCTACTTAAGAGCTATCGTACGAATAAAGTATCAACACAGCGGATAAGTTTGCAATGACTTCGTTCCGTCTCTACATTCAATGCCTTTACTCCGGCATGGGTGACCAACTGTTCGTACTGTCTTTCTCTGCCGGAGCCGTCGGCTTCCTCACAAGGATACTCGTACAACAGTACACGTTTCCTTACCAGAGCTACGTGTATGTGTTTATACACGGTCGGATCAGCTTATGACCACTTGCTAGTATCCAGAGTAAACGCCCTTCGCTGCACGGATATCAGATAGACGAGCTGACAGTGACTCAGGTTTTGATAAGTCTCGACGGGTATCTGGAGCCATGCTGGCTGCATTGCGACCCACAACTGTTGAAGGGTGTGTGGCGGGGGAGACAGACGGTGAACACGGCGATCGAGGTGGTCTCACAGATGTTCATTTGGATTGAGATCGGGGCTGTTTGGGGGCCAGGGAAGAACTTTGAAGTCTTGGTCGTCGTGCTCGTCCAGCCACATGCGGTCCCTTCTAGCCATGTGGCAGGGCGTATTATCGAACTGGAAGATCCCATCCTCCTGAGGAACGACAATCATCATGTACGGGTGGACGTCATCACCGAGGATTGATTCATAACCAAATCGATCACGATTGTCTTCCACGCGGATGATGGGAACTAGAAAATACCACGAGAACATTTCCCATACCATATCACTGCCCCCAAACACATCGTGTACGTCCAGCAATAGATTCAGTGTGTCAGCCCTCCAACATTTCTCGCCGGACATGCTAACGTCCATCCGTTGTATGCAGCTGAAAACGGGACTCGTTGGAAATGGCTACCCACCGCCAATTAGCAGCGGTCTAGTCACCAATCTGTCGGGCACATTCCAGTCGTTTTCGTCGATGCACATGTGTTAGCATGGATGCAATAACACTCCGTCTACTCCGGAGCCCCATTCGCAGAAGGGTTTGCTGAAATGTTGCGGTAGACACGTGTCTGGATGCCCCCTGGTTCATTTGGATGGTGAGCTGTCCCACTCTAGCCTGCTGGTTGGCCTTCGTACGCCGTCGTAGTCGACGTTGACCTCGGACATCAATGGCGCGTGGAGCTCCTCAGTTTCCACGACGGTTATTATCAAGGGGAGCCATTCGTTCACTCGCGATACACTTTTACCACAGAGGCACACGAACAGTTCACAGACGTCAGTGTTTCCGAAATGCTGCCCCCCCCCCCCCCAATGTCCCTAAAGCTTTGCAACTCAATAAAATGGCTTCCGTTACCCTTCACAGCATGAAGCAAGTCTGTCGGTCGCATTATATACCGGCCCCAGCAGCCCACGTGACGGACCATACGTCATGTATTACGCGCTGCAGATGGCATTTCTAGCAGGTGGTCATAATAATGTCATTCGATTGTGTGTGTGTTCATGTATGTCTGCAAAAGATTGAAATACGTTCAATCAGCACAGGTGCGATTACAAAACTACCTGTGTTTTGGGGCACAAAACTTGCGTCAAAAACGAAAAAAATGTTTGCAGTGGCTTTGGTACCTTTATAGAAATTTTTGTATGAAATGGCTAACCAATAATATGTTTAATTGAAAAATGTATAAAAAGAGCTATTATTACATTTACGACCACACTAGTATCGGTAACGTTACTAATATATACTAATGCATACATTTATAAATAATGAAAGAACATACTATACACACAGGACACAATGATTCTAAAGTGCATTATTTTAATTAGTGGTAGTAACCGATGAGCTTGTACAGAGAGGTAATTGTGGATGATATTTAAATATAAAATTGTTACGGTTTGCCGTCTAGTCGACAAGGAACGGGATGGGGTAATTGGAGACGGCGTCCAACCATCTTAGGCTTTGCCTCTCGTGGGCTGGAGAGGGTCTGTGCCACTTTGATACCCAGTGACTGTGAGCTATCATTCTAAGGGACGGATAGATCATATCTCAGCCCATTACCTGGAACTGCGAAGGTCGCATGGCTAGCCCAGCTCACCGGTCTTAGATTAAACCGGGATCGGTTTCGAATCCTGGTAGGGCGTGTCTCTATTTTCACTCGTGGGAGACGCTGTAGACTTTGCTGTTGGGGTGCAGAGTTTCTCGGGGTGCTTCCACTTCTTCTTCCCTTGCATTCCGTCACTTCTCCATCTCCATCTAACGTCGCCTCTAAGAACGCTTAAATCAAGTCACTTTCCAGATCTTTCTGAACGCACCAAGCCAGTCGCCTGTCAGAACTAGAAGATACTCGGCGACATTAATTTTTTGTACTAAACGGAGATGGGAATGAATCTTGATAAGGGTAACTCAATTTCGTTATTGTAATCAAAGTAACACCCACATTCTTAATGATCCGACAATGGCTTCTGCGTCCTGATCAGTGTTTTGGGATGTAGGTGTAAGTGGTTTGATGCTATGATCACACACATTTAAACAATTATACTTTTATCTCTGACATGTATGGTTTAAAATAATTTAATTTTGTTTTCCTTTATCCAAACTAAACTTTCGTTAGGTACAAAGAGACCTTTCCAGCTATACTGCCAGGCAGTGCACAAGTATGATTCATTTGTCTAGTGGCAATCATGAATAACTCATGGTAATTAAAAAACACGAAATAAACTCATAGATGAGTTTTTTCTGTACATTTAAAATGTAGTTCATTGCGTAATTTGAAATGATGGTGACTTATTCACGTGGGAACTTTTACCCCACTATAAATCACGGGTGATACCAAGGTCACAGTTTTCATGAAGCCCGTAAAAAAGAGCAGAAGTCAATGAAATTTTTATAGATGGCGAAAACGAAATTCGAGGGAGGTAGGGTTGTGTGGGAGTAGAAAAATGTCGAAGGGGTGGGTTAGCAGCTTATGACAAATGTAGCACCCGATAACCCTTTAACTACCGACGGGTCATACATACATATACGTACGAAATACGACAGATGTGGAAGCGAAAACTTTTTCGCTTCCAAAAACCGAGTTGTGACTATTATTACTATTTTACTGCCATAACTCCGCACGTTTTCTCGCTGACAAGTATATATGTCACCACTTGTGAATCTGAGCCGTTGGAATTGCCAGCGGCACAGAATATCAAAGTTTCATAGGTTTTCTTGTATTAATGTTAATGATGTATAAAGTTTCTTTCGTCAAGCACTGTGATGTTTTTCTACTTACAGATCTAATCACTTTCTCAGAGTATTCTTTTGTAGTTTTCTTTTAAATAAAACAAGACCATAAATGCGGTACACGTGCGAGAGCATGAAATATTTGTTTCAAGTCTGTCTGCAGTAAACTGAACACTTTTGAAAAGCCCTGCTTACGATCAACTTTTGTAGAAGATTTTTTACCTTTAGATTCACGTACAAATAACCAGCTAGCTAGTTATTATTAACAAGGGCCCGATCACTTCATTTCTGTGCTAATCAAGTACAAATGTTGGAAACATTTGATTCGTAAATATGTTGCTAATATGCTAGTTCTTCATTCTAAGGGCAATAGCCACAAATTTGAACATCGAACTTCACAAAATGAAGTTAATATGTTAAACTAATTTTCCTACACTTTTGCCAACTTTACTGGGAACACGTTATAAATAAAGAGTGTCTGTCAAAATATTAGCAGTTAAGAAGATACTCTAAAAGATTAATTTGAAAAGTTTTCAAATGACCACAAAACCAACAAAAAACCTCTCGCAATATATCTGATCATTCAATTTGAACCAGCATGGTCACATGCGACTTCCGACATATTCGAACGTCAGATCTAGTAGGTAACTGAGAGACAGTAGATGGAAAGTGAGTTAGAGAGCGCGTTACAGGTGCACGTTAATAAGCTTTCGAGCTCCAAATTTAAACATTTTTTTTTTGCCACTAGAAGTATTAGTTAAATATACGTAGGTAGTGGTAAGGTTTATGCACTGTTCACACAAATACGTTCATTTAAATTAGGGTATATCGCCTCTTAAAAATGTGTAATGCAACTTTTATATACAAGCACGAATATGATGAAAAAGTAAACACAAACAAACGTATACGTTTGAACACGTGATTTCGATATTTTTGTAGGTATCCAGTGCTGGATAAATCCGCAGAAGACGAAAGTCAGACTATCTTGTTTTTATGTGAAAAATAATCTGGGGAACTAGGCGTTGTAGCTGATGCTTACCAGGTCGTAGGAACAAGCTTGACTGGGGGAGCTGACTTGCTACAGTAAAATCCCTTACAGGTACGTCAGTATGCCGTTTAAAATGCCATCAATTAAGTATACCCCGGGTAAGCAAGCCAATAGCGGGACCTCAAGACGCCGTGCCTGCACAGCAAAATTCTTGTAACTGAAACTGACATATTATTGTACAATAAGATAATTTTGTTGATTCACAAAGTAATATAATGTAAATCTGCATCGTTTGCTCATTTGCAAGAACAGCGTTTGTGTGGATTACGAAATAGGTTTGTGTTGTAGCAAAGGTATAGTAAACAGCTAATAATATTGCAGCGCGTCACTCATCACTACTGGGAATACCACACATTCCAAGAATATCTAACCTGGCTTGACGAGAGCTGCACTTTCACATCTTACAACATTTCGAAGAATGTTATTGCTCTGGCTAATAGCGACAAAGCAGCAAAATTGATTATGACTATTATAAACCATTTTATAGACTTTAATTTCGTTGACATTTTAGGTATTTTTAAATCTTTCGTTTAAGGAGTATGAACAGGGGATTCGGGGCTTAAATTTTAGATGACGTACTGCTGTAAAACGAAATAATGGATTTAAGCAAAATAATTTTATCTCATCTTTCATAATTGCACAAAACATTAGTATAAATTTTTTTTAGAACATATTGAAATAAAAATTCACCAGAAAGAATTCGTAAGAGGTATATGCATTATATATATAACATCACAGTAACAAGTTTTTGTAAGCGGAGCCAAAACAGTTTCATTTAAAAACAAATTTTTACCTGTTATATTTGTTCACTTACAAGATCAAAAGCTGTGCTTCTAAATAAAAATTCTGGCAGAAATACTGAAATTCGGTAAACTGCTGATACCATCTCAGAAGTTCAAGTTAAGATGATTGTGTGCTAATAGCCGATTACTTATCACTTTTAAGAAGCAACTTATCGTAAGGACTATTTTTTGGGTCCCTTCCTGGGACGACCGGGATGAGTGCATTTTGTCTGGTTTGAAATGAATGTGTTCCTCCAAGTTACGGGTTTACAACATTCATTTTGTAACAGTACTGAAAGGGTTTTCTTTTTTAATTTATGTGATTTTAGCTGTGATAGTACTAATATGTTCGTTTCTTTCGCATCTTTTATCAAGTGTTCGCAATTTTTTCTTAATAATTTTTTTATTTGTTCAACGTATCTCAGACAGTTAGTTGAAAAAAAATGTGTTACAAAATACGAATACATTCACATGGTTTCGTACTGTTTCTTTTGAATAAAAGGTGATAAGTGAAAAAAAAAAAAAAAAGCAACTGAATGCAAGGATAAGAAAATTATATACTCGGAAAAATTCAACATCGCTCGGTAGCATTAATTTTTCCCTGTATATGTAAAGTTATGTTTTTTTTTTTTACGTAGGACTAACATACTCCCTGTAATTAAGTGTCAAACTAATTACAGTTGCACCGCGAGCTAAAAAAAAATTGGTTTCTTTCGAAGGTACAATACCGGATATTAACACTAAATTAAATTATCGAATGTGCTTATAACCCATTAAAACAGAACACAATATAAAGATGTATCTGTGGCGTAGTGGTTAGTGTACTTGCTTGTAAAGTAGAGTGAGTGAATAAATTTGGGCGGATCTTAACAGCGAAGACTTGAGAGGCGATGTAAAGTAGAGGTTTCGGGTTTAATTCCCGTTCCTCTAATATGGTTTTAAAATTTTAAACTCTAAGTAATTATTCATAAATTTACCACATCATTGTATACGTACAAAGAGAAAGTGCAAATGGTAGATTATTTTCCCATACATTCATGGTAGCGTTACTACATTTTCTCAGGATTGAGTAAACAGATATAGAAGTTCCCAACTATGTATAGTAGTAATGCTTAACATTCGTATATTTGCGGCCTGATATATATCATCTCCATACACTGTAATGTTAAAAACTTCCGTTAGAGTTAAGGAAGTTTACAGAAATATATTTTACACTGTAGTTTTGTTAATACATGCCTAACTGGGCCTCGTCCAATGTGTATTCTGTGAAGTCCTGACTGGCTTACAAATTTTGAAGCATTAAAAACTATTGTGTTTCATCAAGGAGACAAATTACAGATCTAAATAGCATTTTGTGATTTTGCAGGAAATTAATAAAGGATATCCGTCGGTAGGTTACAGTACTTGTTTCGTACGAATACTGAATACAAAGTTCACTGAGATTTCTTTAATGTAACCTAGAATTTTTTGTCTACCAGTATCCGGACATTTTTTTTGGGAAAGTAGATAAATATTTCACAATGTTGTCAGCCTGGTGAAATGGGCGCCGTAACGGTACACGAAACAGAGGATGGCAAAACGTCACTTTCATGTCTCTGAAAATGATTATATTTGATTCTGGTAAATAAGAGAGATTTCCTTTCATTTCGTTAGGCGATGAGGTCACCAGTTTGCTAAAACAAGTGTCGTGAGTGAACTCAGTGGGTGGTATGTAGAAATAAATACTTAAATTGAATGATTGATTATAGTATAACACCTTACGTCAATAGGAAATCATTGGGTCCCATGTTAACCAAGAAAAGTGTATTATCCGTCCGTGATATTGTTATCACCCGCTGTTTGTGCTGAGATAGCAGATATCCAGCTATCATAATTCCATGAATTTTCATCACACGTAGTCACGTAATTTTGCAAATAACTGCTTTCAGTTTTAAATTATTCAGCTGCTCTCTCACTTTGCAATAACGTTACATAATATGGCGTATTAAGTTTTTACCCCATGTTCCGTAACTAATCATCTCTCAAATTTTGCATCTGGAGTTAAGGATATCACCATAAAGATCTTGATTATGAATCCTGGATTTTTGAAATGTCTCTTTTATTGTCTACAACTATAGTACACAAGCATGCAACAGAGGCAACAACATAAGCACTAACAAAATAATCCAATAGAGAAACGATAAAACCCTATCTTAGAGGGCACAAAAAACTTTGGAAGAGCATCTATTCCCTTCTTTAGTTGACACGTTGGATGAGAAATAAACACAACTACATTAGCAGACTTATTTTTGGCAATAGAAACCGTTCGTTTGAACTATAAATGTAATTAGATGGTATTGTGACATAAGGCCGACAGATTGCATGAACACAGTTCATGCCTTCTCTATATTAAATTAAAAATTTCCTTTTTGAAGCTCCATTCCACCAATTCCCTATTACTGCGATCCCCTATAAGGTATTTTTCTCTCACTGATGCAATGTGACTCCAATTTTTTATATCGTCAGGTCTTTGTCGGAATAACCCAATGTATCTCTACACTTCCATTCTGAAAATGACAGTAGTTTGAGAGGAATTGAATGTCCTGAAGTACTCCACAAACTATAGCATATTTTGTATACGCGCTGTAAGGTAGAGAGAATTTTGGTTATCTACCACAAACCAGTTCTCAGCGGTGTGTGTCGCACCAACTGAAAGTTGGCGCACAATGCGCATAATGTGTGTGGCGACGGTTGGTATCCGCAGCCTTAGACAGGGTATCTTTTCGAGACGTTATCGCTTGAACAATCCCTCCACCCCTTGTCTTATCAGCAGGCCAGGCATGCGACCCATTTTCCCTACACTCGCTGCACCAGTTTGGGGGGGGGGGGGGGGAGGAGACCACCGATCTGTTAACTCAAGTTGCCGCGGTATCGCAACCCGGAACCGGCTTTCCGAGGGATTTAGTTAAATCCCTAGGCCTGATCCGCTTGGAAATAATGGCCTGGACTTACCAGAACGCGAGGCCTTTGCGACGCCACCCCCACTCCCCCTTCTCCATTCAGGCACCCTAAACTTTTCTCCTCAATATGCTCTTCGAAGATGTGCTGAAATCTCTACACATGGGGAACTTCTCATCCTCACGTGCTACTTGTCCCAAACGGGAAAAGGGAAACTTGGACGCAGGTTTTACGTCCACTGGCAAGAGTTAGGCTGATCAAAATCACATCGAGCAAAGGGGAATGCAAATTCGGTGTAAAATTTAGTGTTTAAAACAATTGACAAAATATCGATATATCCAAAAAGAAGATGAGAGAAGATTGTAATGAACTAAGATATATTATAAGCAGCTAAAGTAAGAAATTAAAAAATGAACTTATCAGCTTATTTACTTAATAAATAATGAATGTAAGGAAACTCAATTATAACAAATTAATAACGTAAAATCAAAATAGTTTAATCTTCAAAACTATCTGTACCATTTGCTCGCCATTATCTGTGACTAGGTGTGCGTTGAGAAATTACTTCTTAAATTAACAAGTATGATCTTAATGAATAAGCTAAAGCTCAAACCAGTTTTTATTTCGGTTGCGCAATACCTTACCTTATCCTATTATTTATTGGTTTTCGTCAAAATTTCTGTATGTATTCCTTAGATGCAGAATCTACTATATCTTCGAAATGCTGCTGCCGTTCACCAGTATTCTTGAGATTCAAAGTTGTTATATCAGAAAAGTTTTATTGCTGTTAATTCCCCAACAGCCCTTCTCTACTAGTCGTTGCTTAGTTTACTTCCAATTAGTAACTAAGCGCAACTACGGAGTTATACAATTCCGGCTCAAAGATTTTCCTACACTTGCACTTGTCATTTAGCGTTCGTCAAGAAAATTCGTGGATATTCTGGAAATAATGATTTCTCATTTCCATATAATTTTTTTTGCTTGGAAGTCACAGGCAACAAGGGTATTAAAATTTTGACTCTTTTTCACAGTAACAGTTGTATCTGACTATAATAGAGCCCACCTTTGTCAAAAACATTTAATGTGACATTATTTGCTGTAGAATTTTGTTTCCGGGATTAAGGTTCTATCCCTCCCCCCCTCTCCGATTCTTCATATAGCTACGCGAGTATGCTGGCATAATGAAATTGCGATATATATGTATATATACATATATGTATATGTAAATATATATGTATACGTATATGTGTATGTATATATACATATATGTATGTATATATAAACACCTACAAACATTTTGGAATATATAAATAAAATAAAAAAGCATGGAATATACATAAAATAAGCGTAGAGATTGGAGGTTACCAACGGTACCGATACAAAACGTGAAATTCAAATTTCTAACAAAAAAAATTTTGTTCCCATAACTCACACAAATAAACACGAAGAACAACAAAATGAACATAATAGTCTCTCTGACTAGGGAGCATTTTTTTCTTTCCACTGCAACTTAGAAACATGTATGGCCTCCATGTACACTGTACAAGTCCATAACACACCTTAGAAGCTTATAATCAATGTGTTAATGTCATCTTCCGCACAAAGATCCCTTTCCATCCGGGATCAGTTATGATATCTAGAAGTGTTTCTGGAGGTTGTGGACGATTATAAACTGCTGTTTTGAGCTTGTCCCAAACATTTTTAACTCATTACTGTGCTATCTGTTCATCACAAAAGAAAAACATAACTCCTACCACCCAAACTGCCTTATCTCACAATATTCCAAAATTTTGTGAGGTGTGTATATATATATATATTAATTGAAGGGAAATTGGTCTATGCTGTTATTAATAAGCTCATAATGATATCATTTTACATAACTTTTAAGCTTAGGACATTACATTAGGAACAATTTTTCATTAAGTTTATTGTTACAACACTTTGTTTTGAAAACTAGAATTTTAATAGCGTTCACTCTTGAGTGTGTTAATTCTTACTTGGTTCTCGAAACCTTGTGTAAATTTTTTTTTTTGGGAAGCCTTCATAAAACTGGCACTAGTAAACAAATTGATATAAAAATAATTATATTCGTTCGAAAGTTTTTACTGTGTGACATTTTTCAGTGCCTCGTACTCAGTATAGCATATGTGAACTGTGGGACTTACTTCAGATATTTCTCTCCATTTCAGCCAATCTAGAAAATAGAGCTGTTCGACTTTTCAAGCCCAGAGCATGTGCATTCTCAGATGTTTAGAAGCACGCTTTTCTATTAATTAAATATAGAGTTACATTTGGTGGGGCACTTCACTGCGGTCATGGTTTAAATCAACACAGGATTCAGAAAACAGCAAGTCCTATCTCGTAATCAACAACACTGAAACTGTTTAAAGGATGCTGTGCTGATAGCCAGTTAGTGTCACTTCTGCTGTTTGTCCTGTGTTGTGATATCAAAAAGATGCGGACAGGAAAATTGCAGCCATCGTTTATCCACGATTTCTGAGCACAAAACGCGGTTTTCCAGCGTAGCTGCGTTGTAGAAAAATAACGAGAAATACCATCGCTTAATTTACGACGTCGGAAACTGTTGGCAATTCGGGAAGTAATTAATTAAATGCGCCGTGAATTATTCCCAAAGGCGCCCAGTGTAAACGCGAAGGCACGTCAAAGGGCAGGCAGTAATATAATACACACGGAAAGTAATATGCTGTCAGTAAACCAGGCGCTGTTATGAAGCACGGCTTCGAACGTCTAGGTTTAATTACGGCGCAATTCTCTTCGTTCCTACCGCAGTTCGAATTTGCATTTTCTTCTCGGAACTTTATTAAATGTTTCTCCAGCAAAATATGTGACTCACTCAGAGCTTTAAAATTATTTTGATAAATTTACTACCACGATATGCGATACTTTACTGCGCAACCTAGCCAAATAAATTGCTCGATAACAGGCTAAACACGTGTACTTTCGCAAAATAGGTTTTCTGTTATATAATTATACATCATACGTAATCTGAATGTTACGCATTACTATATAATATCCGTGTTATTAGAACGTGAGAGATAGTTTCATGTGTATTGCTCAGCAAAAAGAGAACTAATGTTACGAATATTTGACGTTCAAAAAGTAGCATAAATGCACAGTCATATGACCGTAGACTGAAATAAATCTTTGTGAGATATAGACTTTAGCAATCTTTTTTTAAAAATAAGAATGGAAGGGGCTGAATAGTTGCGACATGCACCCACTTATTCCTCAGCACGTCTGCTTGGCGGACTCCTCCCCTTGAGCTACCCCTAGCGTGTTCCCTGCCTTTACGAAACCGATGATACCAGTAAACAAACTTGACCACGAGATTGAGAACTGTCCCTAAAATATGTTTTATAGGTATCCGTTGTTATCTTTTCTAACTTACTGTCAAACTTGATGTTCAACTTTCGCTTCTAGCTTATATTCATAACAGTGGTAATGAGGGTACAGTCTGTTAACAGTCGTCAGAAAGGGACAGATCTGAACTTTCTTAGACGGTCATATCTTGCTGGAGAGCGGGATTACCGAGTGGGAGCGGAGTGAGACCTGAAGCCAATGAATTATTGGCGAGTTGAAGGCGAGCAACAAATTAGCCAATGATTAATTGGGGGTGTAAGTTGTCTGCTGGCCTTGAATTTTAAAGGGTGTAATGAAGCATATTTTTCGTGTACGAGAGGTAAGAACGAAACCCTCGAGTGGATATCGACTGTAGACGAGTAAATGGGCCACAAACACTAGAAGAAAGTCTTCGCAAATGTTTTCGGTTGTGTTCAAAACGTATTTCTCAAAATATATTCTTAAAAATATTCTGCATTTTTTCTTTGTGATTTTTTAGCTAAAGGTTACCCCAACATCACCTGAAATCAAGTCACCAAAATTCAAGGCTAAAAGTCACGCACGTTCAACGTTGCCGCCGCCCCGCCATACGAGGTCACTGACATGGCTCCAAAGTTTCACTCGTGTTTCATTACATGGTTTAAAATTTGCGAAAAATAAAAACGAATTAGAGTTAGACTGCATGGTCCTCACTCGGACTTAACAAAAAGAAAAATAACAAAAATTAAATAACGTGTAAGAAAAACATGAAGACGGGCTCACGCACATTCGATGCTCTAATGAATGGTAGGTAGGGCTTAGTAGCTCGTCGACAGCGAAGTTATAAAGAGATGGAGTAAGGTGCTTGAACAGGAACGGGAAAGGAATTACTCATCACCTGTTAGTCTGGGACCTTAGAGTAGAAAATTTACGCCCATATGCTCCTTCGAGAAGAAAGCAGGAAACAAATTTTTATTGTGTTCCTTTATGATACGGTATACTGAAATGCTTTGGTGCCACTTTTACAGTGACGTAATTTAAAAATGGAGAGCATTTCAATATGGTCACCTTTGCATTTATAAAACTGGCTGTAATTATTTTTTCTTTATCCGATTTTCGTTTTATTTCTTTTAGCGGATAGCTCTTTTTACATTAGTTAATTTATTACTATACATCATTTTTCGTAAGTCTGACCATCATTTTCTCGGAAAGCTTGGAAAACTGAAAAGTAAAAAATTTTTATGGACAATAATTTTTATGGACAAAATGAAGGCAGTTGCTAAGTTCGACCTGCCGCCTTCTGTTAAGAGACGGCATACATCAGACACAACATGGCCATTGTGTTTATTGTGCCAATTAGAGACAACAGAAACAGTTTCAGAACCTAAAAAATAAAGAAATCTATGCGAAGTTATACATCTGCATCACTGAGCGAGCTATATAGAATGATTCGAACTTTGTGGAGCTGAAAAAGTGTCTAGGTAAGTTGACAGCAACTAACTTTGAAGCAAACTATGCAAGGTGGCATTGTTCTTGTTATCAAAATGCCACACATAGAGGGCTTATAAAACGTGCCCACAGAATATTCATGTAACAACCTCTAAGCTTACTGCAGTGTGAACAATAAGATAGCTATTATCTCCTTGCACCATTCACCAGAGCAAAAATTAGTGCTTTTATGGAATCGGTTTGCATTTTTTTGTGATAATGGCGCAACCAAGCACAATACATTGCATGTAGTGCAAATTGACAATGCTGGAGAAAAATTTATAAAAGCTGTAGAGCTCAGTAATAATGACAGGATATGTGTGCGGATAAATGAAAGTATAAATCTGGCCGATGCTCGTGCCATTGACGTAATTTATCACAAAAATTGTCGGAATAAAAATGTGAACAAATTGCGGCACGTACATATTTCAAGTTAACGGCAAGATAAATTTAGTGAGGCATCAGACATTGAATTAATTAATTTATTAAAAGATTTTTGGAACAAGGGAACATAGTTATAATGGCAGAATTGGAAAATATGTACAAACATATTCGTGTAACGAATGGTGTCCCTAAAAGTCAACTTAACTGTAGATGCCAGATCAAGAAGTTGATTGAAGAAAAACTAGTGGAGTTAGATGTGCTGTTCAGCGCCCCAAAGTGCAAACATGAATTGGAGAGGGTATCACTGAAAGCACTGGCACAGGCAGAGGACGAAAATGTTGGAGATAACATGTGGCATTTGTACTGTGCAACAAAGTGCATCAGAAAGCTTATATTGGGAGCAAAAAATGTATCTTCGAGGGTTCTTTTACTACATAAGTATATTGATGATATTGTGCCAATGGAGTTGTACTAATTCTTCAAGTGGTGCCTTATTGGACAAGTAGTTATTTTCTGTGTTAATGCTAGCAAATCATTGTAAGTAAATAACAGAGCTGTACGACTTTCACAAAGTTAGATGTATGAATGCATGTTATCATGCCAAGTAACAAAGAAAGATACCTGGTTATCTCACCACATTCATGATGTCCCAGTTCCATTAGCTGTTGGAATAGATGTTCACAGAGAAACAAGAAGTAAGAAACTTATTTAAATTTTAAATGGGTTTGGGTGCTGTGTTGACTACCATAGGATTATACAACTAGAAGAGCAGACAGCGTATGGAGTTCTGCATGGAATTGAAGAAAGTGGCGGAGTTTATATTCCTCCCGACCTGACATTAGGTCAGTTCATATTTTGTGCTGCAGATAATATTGACTCCCAAGACGATACACGAGATGGGAAGCGAACCCTGCATGGAACTGTTATGGTAGTCTACCAAGAATTGCAAGAAGAAGACACCAGAGTTCCCCTCATGTTAATTCAACAGTCACATAAAGAATCTATGAAAAAATTGACTATAATGAACAAGAATCAGCACACTTAAGAACCTAAAAAAAATTAACCACCTATGCCAGATTTAAATGCAGAATTCAACACTGAAATGTACAATCATGCGTCGGAAGGAGCGAAATTAGGTAACACTGCTTGATTGCTACTGCAGTCATCAGCTGTATTCTCCTTGACTGAACATCACGATAAAGAACCAAATGAAAGTTTTCTGGAACACAACATAGAGAAAGTCAGTCTATCTGAAGCTAACCACATATACACTTGGTCGTCATACAACTATTTAGTAGGTTCAGAACATCAGAGAACTCTGGCATCTGTAATGCCACTCATTTCTGCATCACCCACAGACAGTCAAACTAGAATTAAATGCATGAAGACCTTAGAGAAAATTAATACCATGATGCAAGGTAGTCAAAAAATGTAATTACATTGGATATGGGACTTTATACACCAGAGAAGCACCTTGAATTCGGCCACACAGAAAACGAAAACTAGTGGATCCTTCGACCTGGAGAGTTGTATATTATTATGGCTCAACTGAGAACTAGGCAAATATATCGATTTAATAGGTATACCAGAATTATGGGCTGAGTCCAACATATATGGCCCTGCAACAGTCAAAAATTTCTAGAAGGTAGACATGTAGCCAACATAGAGGACTAGAGGTTCATAAAGTCATGCTAAGCTTTCTTTTTTCTCTGTACCAAGCAGCAATTTTTGACCAGTATCCAGAAGTGAAGCAGAATGTATGTTCTAAGTTGAATGTCCTTATTAAATATTTTAATGATGGAGGAGAGATTAAAACAGGTCACAAAGAACAAGTGTTACACTAACCTGCGAGAAGATTATCAATAAGTTTGAATGTTTGACTCTTCAAATGAAGTTATGAACCATACATTCAAAGTGGTGAGGCAGTACATGAAGATTATAGAGTCCATGCTAACATTTGTCCGCTCAGTGCTCAAAGAGGAGTGGGATTTGTATCTTTCTTCTTTACATGACTTCACAAAATATTTATTGGCATTGGACTTCGTTAATTACTTGGGCATGATTGTTTGGTACCTAGCTGAAATGTAAACACTTTAAACTGCAGATCCGAAGGTTTGGGAAGAATTTGAAAAGGGAAACTGGGTAGTAAATAAGTCACAAGTCCTATTTTGTAGCTTAGGTGAAGACAAAGCCTTAGAGCATGAAAACAGGGCTATGAAAGTTATGGGAGGAATTGTTGGAATTACTCTTAATGAAAATACAAGAATACGTTTCTTCCTTAGCTCTCCTGAGCTTACACGACTTGTAAAAATAGCTAGCGGAATGGCTGGGTTATAGCCAAAAGATAAGACTAAACATCACGAACTGTCACAAGTTGCTTCAAGAAGGCAAAGTAAAAATGTTTCAGCGCTTTTGAAAACGCTTGAGAGAGTTTGGAACTCATTAAAATACTGCAGAGACGAACTGCTAACCATAAGTACAATGTGTGATATGCGACACAAGATAAAGGAGGATATGCGTAACATATCAACCATTGGGCAGGAACAGTTTACTAAATTCACAAAGGAGCGCATAATTACTGGTCAAGATAACCTATGGGATCCCATAAATAAATTACACCTGAACATCTGCAAACACTCAGTGAATAAAGTTCAAATAAAAATTAAAGACAGTTTTGAAACTAAAATCAGATAGGAACCTTTTTTTTGCAAAAATGATCATAGTGGCCCGATTACGTTCTCAAGCAGATGTGTGTGATACCACCAGTAATTATGAACTTTCTGTTGTACCACGCTCAATGTTATCTCCCGATGGAACACTGTTACACTTCTCTAAGAAGAGCAAGATAATGGAAATACTCGAGTCATTACTAGACAACTTCCAGCATTAAGATAGCCACTCAGATGTGGTTGAAGCAATGCAACCTAACACTTATGGCTACGTTAATATTATTTATGCCATGGCAGAGTTACAAGTACTCGACAAACCACCTTTCATAGAGGCTGGTTCAGACTTGGCAGACCACTTTATCAGACGTATAAATAAATAAGTATTTTACATACAAATGCATCCACTTGATATTAGACTCGTACATTGAGGACTCCCTTAAGCAGTTGACTAGGGAAAAACACCGAGGTAATGTTTAGCCAACTCATCACAGAATTCAACCTGAAGATGTCATTCAAACGATATCGAAACAGGAGCTACTCTACCATGAAAAGACAAAGGATGAACGGTCCAACTTCTTAGGTGAACGGTTTATAAAAAATGTGGCATACACAGGTCGACATGTGGTTGTTGCTTGGAGACAGGTTGCTAATGAAACAAATAATTGTGCATCTTATATGAGCAGTACACATGAAGAGACAGTTATAAAGATTATTTGGTATGCGATAGAAGAAAAAAGAATGCTGGAGCAACACAATTAAACACATTCTCTCCTGACACAGATGCCCTTGTTCTTGCTTTGAGCAAGTATCCGTCACTCCCACAAAATACAAACTTCATCACTGGTAGAGGAGAGAGGAACCGAACTATACCGCTTCGACCAATATACAGCAAGTTAGGAAATCTAAAAGCTATAGAACTTGTGGTCTTACACTCAATATCAGGAGCTGACATTACTAGATATTTCACAAGAAAGGGAAATTAAGTTTCTGGAAGCCCTTCATGACAGCGGACAATAATTTTCTACATCCATTGGTGAACCTTGGTCTAAGTGAAGTATTATCTGATGATTTAATGATGGATATTGAGATATTCCTATGCAATGTGTACGTGTCCAGTACATATAATACTAAAACTGGAGATCTGAGGTGGTGGCTTTTACACAAACGCAAATGGTAGGTTAAAATCTCCCTCGAACGAAGTCGTCACTGAAACTGGCTGTATTGAGGGCACATTTGCAAACAATGGAATGGCATCAGTGTGACCAAAGATATCCAAGTTCACCAAACCTCACAAACTTTGGCTGGGACCATGAAGAGGGTCACTTAGTCCCTGCTACTTGTAACAATTCTCCAGCCTCTCTAGCAATACTTGAGCTTGTTAAGTGCAGTTGTGTCAAAACAAAATGACATTGCGTTCGTTGCAAGTGTTCAACAAATACCCTCCCCTGCATAGGGATGTGCAGCTGTGTTGGAGATGAAGACTTGTGTGAAAACAGTGTAGTAAGTGAAACACCCATATTCGCAAGTGAAGATGAAGATGATGTTCATTTAATGTGAAAACATTACAACAAAATGATTCATGTTGCATGTATTGTTATGTCTACACAGTGAAATTATGTTTCTGTAAAAAAGATATTGTAACTTATATTAGACAATTTGACAAGAGAAGTACTTTAAACAATAATTAAAATAATAATGATTTCAATATAATTGAGAATTTTCCTGAAATATTATACATACATAAACGCCGAAATTTCGTAAGATTGTTAATTAAATCGTCAAATTTACACAACAAAAAAAAAAATTGTGATATAAAGACATTGTTTACTAATACCTCTTCATATTTATGCCATTTCCCCAGCAACTACGCCCACCGTACCACAATTACATAATAATACGAAAGCAGTCAGTTGTAAAAGAAATATCGCATATAACGTAAAACAGACTACGTGAGGATAAAATAGGTCAAAGATAAGAAATAGAATATAAGAAATATTTGTCACTTAAAAACATACACTTTCCAGATTGTTTCGCTTATTATACAACTGTAGTGAATACCAGCATCACTGTGTAAGATATCGAATTAAAGCTTATACAATTATCTTTCACTTTCACTCAGACACTTATTGACAATTTCTGCTTTGTTTTCTAATAGTGACGCAAAGTTTAAAATGAAAATTCATAAATTTTCGGTTTTCCAAGCTTTCCGGGAAAGTGGTTAGACTTATGAAAAGCTTTGTAGATAAATAAATTAATTCATGACAAAGGAGTTATCAGTTTAAAAAAAAAGAAAAAGGAAATCGGATAAAGGAAAACAGAGTTACAGTCTGTTTTAAAAATGCATTAGTGGCCATATTGAAACGGTCGCCATTTTGAAATGACGTTACTGTGAATGTGGCACCAAGGCATTTCAGCATCCCGGAACATAAAGAAACCCAATCAAATTAGTCTCTTGCTTTTTTCACGAAGGAGCATGCGGAATATCCTGAATGCGAATCCAGTGGTTTATCACTTTGCCACCTTGCTCGATGGTATACTGTATGGGTAAGAGCTAAGTACGTTTCAGTGTTGGGCCCCAGGAGCCTAAGAAGCAGGAAATATAACAGCTATAGAGCGCATTGTGTTTGGCATTACTGGGATCGGGCAAATATTGCCTCGATTAGGGGCATAGTTACCACCCGTAATAACTAGATAACAAATGATAAAAAAGGAAAGGGAAAACGGCATAAACACCCTAAAAACCTCTCATCAATAAATAAATGTAAAACTGCATGCAATTTGTAAAATAAAAAGAAGTGTTTATCTATTAGAAGATTGGAGGATTGATGAGTAAATTTTGCACTAAAAAGAGACTAGAATAGCTAGAGGAAAATGATCGGAAAGGGGAGATAGTGTCCTTCATTTGGTCGCGGTTGGACTACTTTGTAAACAGGGCTGTGGGAGGTACTGAAATAATTCCAGTGGAACTGCTAATACAAGACACTTTTCCACATTTAGTCCGCGATAGAGACCTTATTGTAATAGTGATCGAGTTCCATTAAGGGTGGCTGGTTATCTTTAGACTCTGGGGTCACACTGCGTTTTACTATTGCGTATTGCTGTATGTTTGAAGTTTTCATGATACCCTTAATAGTTTTTTTCTTCTGTACCATGATTAATTTATTAATCTGGAATGGTTTTAAGAATATATTTTTAACATGATGGGTTCTAGTTTTTGATGAAGAATAGTATATTATACCGTAAGAGCCACTTGAGTGTGATTTTATCTATTCCTGTTACTCGTACTTCCCCGTCGGACAAGAGTAATTTGTTTCTGTAACATAAAGTTTGTCTATGAAATCCATTACAAGAGTAATAAACCTAATTAATGTTGGCCAACAGACAGCAGCCAGTCGTAAAGCCCACACCGGATAACTACTTCGTTAAACAAAAACTACTTCGTAGCACTGGACTTACATACATACCAAATAAAGGTTATGATCTGAAGTTTTTTCATTGCATTTTTTAGAATAAGATCCCTGGCATTATAACCAAATGTACTTGCGTTAAAATGTTTTCATATAAATCGAATATCAAATGTTTATGAATAGGTATACTGTACTTAGCATAATAACATTTTATGAGCAAGCTTTGTCTAACTAAATTATGTGAACCATTTTACGAAAACGTGTGCATAGTATTATTGTAATCCATCACGCAACTTACGTTTAAAATTTCTCGCACCATATCAAATTATTGCGAATATACTATAGGCCTACACATTATTTTTTATATACCTGCAACATGATCCAGTTTTCCTTGCTGTGATGGATTTGCCAACGTGGTTGATGCGCTGCAAACCTTTAACCTTCGCAGTCTTTACAACAAGACACGTATAATTACCTCGGTTTCTAACACCTTTTCTTCTTTTCTTAGAAGGTGTGGAAATATCAGCATCAGAACTTACTTCGGCACTCGACATATTTACTGATAACTTCTATAATAGCGCGAATAACACGTCTGACTCGCACAATATACTTCACTAATGAAAGAACAAATTGGAACACATCTGATTTGTGTATCAGTTGACACGACCTTAGCGCACAAATTCGCATTCGTTGACAGAAGATTCTGCTGTGAACAAACAACTTCATTTCGTTCCGGTGGAAAAAGACACATTTACTGTACATGTGACCTTCTCCAAATGAACGGCGGAAACCTGTTACCTCCAGTATAATAGGATGACATCACAGGGATGACCTTTTCACGTGAATTGATGCGTACACATGCACAGTATACAAAAATCAAACAACCCAGATTTTGACAAAACCCGGACATCTGCCTTTTTCCGAATGATCCAATCAAATAAACTTTCAATATTTCATACAATATGTCCATCGACCTTCCAGTATTTCAATCTTTAATTCAATCGTCCAATCATTCAATGAGTTTCTACATTAATCCTTCAATCATTCGAGCAACATAATTGAAGGATTGAACGAAATACTGAAATATTGAAACAAATACTGAAGGACTTGAAAAGTGGAAAATTTATCAAAGGATTCGACGATAGGATTTTCGAAATATTGAGCGTAAGATTTAAGAATTGATAGAAATATAGCGAGTTTGATTGAATTGATAATAATATTGGAAGATTAATGGAAATATTACGAGATTTATCGAAAGTTTGGTTGGAAGGTTGAAAGGCAGGGTTTTTTTTTCTCGGTGGATTGTTCCAAAATTAACTTTGGTGTGAAGAGTTAAACATGTCGAAATTAATTTCTACTTTATAGTGCTGGTAGGTGGGTAAGTGGTTGGGTTTAACATCTCGTCGACAGCGAGGTCATTAGAAAAGGAGCAAGTTGCTCAGGGGAGAAGAATTGGGAAAGGAATTAAAGGGAATCACCCATGGTCATTGTTATGGATCCAACCCAGCATTCGCCTGGAGTGACTTCAGCAGACCATAGAAAACCGAAATTAGGATGGCCGGATAGGGAGTTGAACCTGGTTCCTCTCGAATGCGAGCCCTGTGAGTGGCCAATGCGCAACCCCGTTCGGTGTGTATGGCGTTATTTCCAAACTGCAACTAGTTAGCGTGAAGCCAGCTGGAAACTGGCGGTAGATAGCTGCGAGCGGGCCGCGGGCTTCAGTGTCGAGATGATGTTACACGACACGGTAGCAAAGTCCAACTCAAGCCTTCCAATTTGCGAACAGCGAGCATCTTACCAACCTTTACTTGCAGTTGCTAACGCTACACATCGCATCTTACAGATTCTGTACATGTGAGGCACCGTCTCCTCAAAAAAGAATATTTTTACGCCAATGGCGGCTACAGATTACATTTGTCTGATGTAATGGAATATCCGAACTTGCCGGTATGCTCTAGTGGGCGATACTAAAAATAAATGGACAGTAGATGTACGGTGAGGAAGGGGGCTGGAAGATGTCCGACTAAATAACCTATATATATATATATATATATATATATATATATATATATATATATATTTATTTATACTAGTGGGGGGTGGAGTGAAGGCGACTGAGTGGTGGAGGCTTGCCGAATAAACAGCTAATAGAGATTGACACGAGGGTCGGTCTTGTCTTCATACCGGGAGCTTAGTTGCTCCACTCTCCATCGAAACTAGGACGTCCTCTGTGTAAGTCTTTAAATGTATTTTTTTTTCGATTTTTTTTTATTTTGGATTTTTTAAATATAATTTCTCGAATTGTTTAGAATTTTTTTTTTTTTTGTTATTTGTGGATTCAATGTTATCCAAGGTTATGGGCACAGTGTCAAGGTAATGGGTGCGAGGTCAAGTTCGTCACCTAGACCCAATACGATAGTCAAATGAGTTCACAAAATGGTGGCCGGAAGCAAGATGGCAGTGAGGCGACTATGGATCCGAACACTTGGACCCTGGGCCAGAAGGAACTACTGATACCACTGACAATATATAGTCTTTCGATTTGGCATACCCTATGACTATAACTGTATCGGTACGCATATATCGCAATTGTCAGGCACCTTCAGGTATGGACGGGAATCCCCAGTCGAGTGCAAGTAGGGGGACCCGAGTCCACCAAAGACTGCAGAGCTCCCCCGAACTAAGCCGAAGATTGCCGACTCGTCCGAGTCTATCCGAAGATTGCTGAGAGCTGATCCGAATCGAGCCGTATCAAGCGAACTTCACGAGCCTCACCATATTCATTTAAAATACATTGTGTTATACTTGGCATAGTCATAGTAGGCCTACTCATATATTATGTTGTTACTTAAATACTTAACTGCCTGCGAGAGAAATATGAGAAAATCCTTTTAATAAAATTACAGGCCAT
The DNA here is from genome assembly GCA_029891345.1 of Dryococelus australis. Classification (NCBI taxonomy): domain Eukaryota; kingdom Metazoa; phylum Arthropoda; class Insecta; order Phasmatodea; family Phasmatidae; genus Dryococelus; species Dryococelus australis. Next base: position 96,713,886 of record CM056994.1, read on the forward strand.
TATCTGAAGAAAGAGAAACATACTAACGACTCTATTAGACAGTGAGACTTTTAGGAATTATTTCTCAAATTAATAAAAATGAACACGTACATGTATTGCACTTAACATATCACATATTTAAAGTGAAATTATATTTGTACCTACATATTTGGGGATACCGTAATTTCACAATAGCTTAAACATTTTCCCTAAGGTCCATATCTGATAGGGGATATGTATAAAATCTCTGTGCGTCTATCGTTATACTCTAATTATCAAATAAATGTAAGCATGAAAGAACGCAGGAAAGTACGGTGTTTTTAAAAAGTGCCAGGAACGTAAGGTAGGGAAAAACGCCAAAATGTTGATCACCTTTGAACTTCTTGGGTTATTGTTTGAGTTAACGCCTTCTATTTTCATATCCGAGGTATGCAATTAAAAAAAATTACACGCTTGCCATAAAAATGTATAGATGGCTGTAATTTCTTATTTTTGCTATTTGACACACATTTATTAATACATATTTGGTCAAAGTCTTTGCAGTATTTTGAATCAGTATCATGCTTTATGCGTTCAGTTACGAATGCTAAGAGTAATTCTTTATTCAGACTTTTTAAAAACGTCGTCTTGCCAATTTCACTTTCATGCTGTTCAAATTATTAGAGTATTGTCAAAATAACATAATTATAAGTGAAAAAAAAATATATGCATTATAGATGTGAAAAACATGATCGTAACAGGGTCCTTAACAACTTAACAAATTTAAGTAGTAAAGATGGCCGCAGCTTGCGTCTATACAAAAAAAATTGTAAACTGTCGTGATTTTCTTGCATCTGTTGCGTTTTGCCTTCCTGTGTTTTCTTGCGTATTTTATAAACCTTGACTTAGGTCAAGCTAAGTTTGAGGCATATGGATAAAATTATTTCGCTACTGTGCTTGGCAGTTGGTGACGTGACATACAGGGGTCGCTGTTGACATAGCGGTTAGAGAGCTCGCCTCCCACCAAGACGAACGGGATTCGATTCTCGGCGCGGTCACTCCCTATTCCCGTACGTGGGACTCGTGTCGGGAGATGCCCCTGGTCGGTGGGTTTACGCCCCTACATTCCGGCGCTGCTCCATGTCCAACTCGTTTCACCCTCATCGGCTCTCAAGACCTCGTCATTAAGATCCGCCCATACCTCTACACTCCACTTCACTATCCACTCCGCTTTAATAAATGTCTCGGCTCTCAAGATCTCGATGTTGAAAGCCGCTCAAACATCTTCACTCACTCCCTTAACAAAAATGTCTTTAATGCATACAATCTTTTACGTAACAAAGAACGAATACTTGCATCTGGGGAAGAAACACTGTTATTCCAATTTGTCCATTTAGTTCCCGAAAGATGACAATATATTTTTTACTCTTACAAGGTTACGAATTCGGTTCCGTACCAGATACAATGGTATAATACTTACAATATTTAAAATGATATGTACGACACCAAGTGGCACACAGCTGCATCTTGCGTAGGAGTACAGCACTATTCCTACTTTCATATACAGGATGTATCTAAATTCGACCGGCAAACTTCGACTACAAGTTAATCACGAAAAAATAAGTGTGTGTGTTTTTTTTTGTGTGTATATTATATATATATATATATATATATATATATATATATATATATATATATATATATATATATATGGTCTAAAGTGAATCCTACAGGCGGTACACGTATTTGAAGATGGAACTGAAACACTAGTTTATAGCAAATGTCGGAGAAAATATTTATGATGGAACATTTGGAGTCTGCATAGTAGGTAACTGAACCAAATCAGCAACCACCACACATGTCGCTATCATAAAATTATTTCATGTCTATAACTACTGTTACTACCCTCTTTCCGAACTAACATCCATGGCATGGCAGCATATTTGGGATCTAAATGATGGCGTATTGACTCGCATGTCACAGCGATTTAGAGTAATTCGTGTTTTCATTTTGAAATAACGCTTACCAACACCTGGCAGGTGGACAACTCGCACATTTAATTATACATTTTTGTGGCTACCACAGGGAGGGGAAGATTTAAAGAGAGAGGTACATATCAGTGTTTTGTTTTTCTAATAAACTAGTGCATATGATATCGGACTCATTTATTAATTTCGCATCATAATTTTTGTGTCGACTGTTAGTTTTTTAATGGTTAAAACACTAACAAGCGAGAATGTTAATTAATTATCCCAGATAGATTTGGAAACGCTCTAACGAAGTTCTTCTTCATGCAGATCGTGTTGCGTTTCAAACGGCAGCATGACTAGAATTGTTTCGCAACGCATTTCACAGAACCCAGTGGAAACCACGCGAAAGTGCTAGAAACGTTAAGCTCGAGTGGTCGGTTTCGTACGGGGACAAAGTCTGCTCGCTCCATCGCCGCACACGACGTCTGGTAAGCTGCGCCATATGCCGCCACAAGGGATGTTACTGTCGCGTAAACCTGTGCGGACTGCCCTGCAACTACGAGGAAACTGCCGCCAAGCCGACACGCCTACCCTCTGGCGCAGACGCACGTACCTACATGCCCCACACATCACCGCACTCGCCCATTCTATTCTGCTGACCCAGTTTTCTGAAAACTAATCCTGGACGCGAGAGACATTCATTTCCTGATACTCATTACCACTTGGTGACCGCCGACGTCGCTTTCCGCCCCATAAATTCCCGCCTCTCCCTCCAACTCCGCCCCTGCCAACACCTGGACCGGCTCTCCTCCTCACCCTCTCCCCCCCCGGTTTTTTCACCCTCACGTAGGTTCACGCACTGAAATATTTTCACTCGTCCCCCGGGAAAGGTTCCGGTGTCGCATGTGGTGGGGCGGGGGGTGACGGAAACTTTTTTCCCCGCCCCCTCGTTGTATGTCGCTTTCAGGAAATAGATTACTCCCTCTCAACCCATGGCGTGGCATACCCCCTCCAAACCCCCCTCAAGCAAACCGGTGCCATTCCTCCGCACAACGCGGTGGCATGTCAAGTGCACCGGTTCCTCTTCCACCACCCCCAACTCACTTCACCACCCCACCCCCTCCCCTCATTTACATGCCATAAACTCGCCTCTCTCCGCAACCCCCCGCCCCGCAACTCTTCCCGGCGTGGGAGTGGGCTGCGGGATATATTGATTGATGACGTGTAATACTGGCTCGGGATTGTCAGGCCAGCGCGGCCCCTCTCTCACGCCCCAGCCTTCCTCCTTGCCAGAGACCGGGGCCTTGTGATGCGAGGGACATTTCCGAAGATCGTGCATGTGTTTTGTTTCAGGACGTTGAGAAGGAGGGGGGGGGGTAGCCCTCTCCAACGTCAAACGGAACAACCGGAGGTCGCTGCGGCGGAATAAATCACCAAAAAGGGCTCCAAAAATGCGGACGTTTGCTGTCGTTTTATAGCCGTGAACGGTTTGTTCGTCGCTGCAGACTTAAAGCGGAGAGGGAATTCTACAAACATGGCCTGGCATTTACTTTATTAAACATTTGTGCGACCCAGCAAGCTGGGAGCTATAGAAGCTTTCTGCCACTTACGTACTAATTCCATCAAAAATTCAGAGCAGATCCCCCTCTCTTTCCCCTTAACACCGTCCTTTATAACCGATTTTACTCAATGCGTTTGATGAGGTTTTCAAATAGAAATCGGTTTTCTTTGACCATTAATGTGTCTGAACATGTACGCACCCTGTTTTTCTACACTGTCTCCCCCCTCCCCCTCTCAGAACAGCAAAATACGTCTACATTGCAAATGCACTAATACGTGACACACTATTTGAGTAGCACTTACAAAGCTTGCCAGCGAGAGTAGTTATCTGCCTATAGGTTCTTCACAGTAAAGTGAGCACATTTGAAAGTCCTGCTAAGTTTCTATTTTCAGTCCACTGGATACGTATCTTCCCGAATATCAAACTACGCATTTGGCGCACTGTGTTTCTTTCAGCTGATAATTCATCGGCTGTTCACAATGTACACTAAATGTCACTTAATAAAATACGAAAAGTGAGAAATAATGTAATTAACACTCAAAATTCGTGCACTTTAATTTCAGTAAAATATAGTATAAGTTTGTGAAAATTGACTGACATTCATTATATTTTCTCTTCTGTTTCTGCTTTGGTATTTTTTTCCAGTAGGATAATACAAAATCTTATTTTCACTTAGTATTCGTTAAGATTATTTATATACATATTTGTAGACATATCGAAATCATTACTGAATAAGCATACGACTTATTGCATGAATACCTCACACCCAAGTAAATCTGTATCAGTGATTTCAATAATTAGAATAACTTTACTGAATCTTTAGTTAATGAGCTATGATCTTTTGGCGAATCAAAGGAATTTACGGAGGTTTCACTGCCAGGCCAATGCAAATCACTAGTGATCTGAAGCAATCACTGTTTAATTCAGTGAACTCTAGCAACTTAAATTATCAATAGAATTCGACTGATTCAAGTGAATCAGTTTCTAAACATCTGCTATAAAATTCGCTGATTTGGCGCAGTTTTACTTGTTTCAATTTCAGAGTGTACATTTCGAGTTACAAAAAACATTTGTCATGTAACTCAACGGATGAACCGAATTGATTCAAATTTATACATCATACCTCCACAATAACATTTATCACTCGGTGTAAGTTTCGCGAATATTCGTCCAGGCAAACCGTTTTTAAAGCTCATACAAATGTTTCTAACACATACTACTTTGCTCGCGAAAAGTCACTTTCTTCACTATTTAAAATAAAATGCTTATACTGACACTAACATAAATTCACCTAGCAGACGACAGTATACTTCATTAATCTGCATCCATACATATGATGAAGAATATTATCCCACACCCCCCTCCCTATCTCAAATTACGGTACATACAGTATATTGAAGGTTAATCGTTGAAACTAGTACTTACTTTAGGCCTATATGTCGGCTCATACAAGTTGAACTGTTTGGCTAGACGTAACACAGCTTTAACATATTCCTAATACTCAGTATAAAACTTTTTCAAGCCGTTATTGTTTCAAAACGAGTAATTTTACGTAACTGGCAAGCGGCGTCCTCGCCAAATACATCGAAGTCATTATTAGTACCTAATTGTTCATGAGCGAATAAGCATCTTCGGCCATAGGGTTTTACTTCCGTTTTATCGTTCGCCTTATAACATAAGCAGGAGGAGGAGGTGGGATCGGCGTGTTTTTTTTTTTTCTGAGACAATCCAGCAGTCATTCTGAACGATTTCCTGAATGCCGTGTTATACTCCAGCCTCTCGAGTGTGCCGCGGAGCTGTTTTGTCGTTCAGAAACTGCAGCGATTCGAAGCAGGCCACTTGCTTTTTACGGAATCTACTCCTGAGCCACTTGTCTCTTTTTTCGACTCTCTCTGGTATTGGCAAATCAACTTCTTCATTTTTTTCCTGCAGTTCTGCCTTGCTTATTTGCATTTCGTGTGCAATTTCACCCCAGGCGTTGTTCTTACGATATCTATCTTTGAATTGCGCACACGTTTGGTCCCGAAGAACAGCCTTTTCGCGAAACAGCTCGATAAGGTTAATCACCTTATCCTTCGACCATTTCACTTCACTCAACATATTTTCCATTCGAACCGGAAAGGAAACTGCACAATACACTGAACGATAAACCCCACCACGCCACTTGTATTGACAAGAAGACATTGAGGCGGGAGGTACATATGGGGGTGGCAGGGTGGAGGGGGAATGTTTCTAACATCTCATAGGCGCGGTAAGACGTGTTCCTAACAAATGTTATCAGCGTACTTTGATCTTTACCGACTCCCAGCAGGTAACATAGTTCTTGTTACCAACACGTGTTACTAACACCAGTGTGAACGCGGCTTAAGACGTTGGTAGGTAATTGCCGCCGAAACGGACCAGCAAACACGTTTAAATATTATTTTCCATCGTTACGAACGCTTACACTCGCTCTTAGTGCTACATGATTTTGAAGTTCTCTTGAATTTGATTAATTCTCTCTACTCTTTTTCGACATGGTTACGGTTGAAGGCGAACAGTTTATCATTTAAGTATCAAATTGAAACTGACTGACTGACTGACTAACACACTCACTCACTGATTTACGCACAGCCGAAACAGCTGGGCGCAGAAATATGGAAATTTATCGATGGCTCCTTTCCGTGCAGGCATCACCAGGGATGAACATCAGTGAATAGGCTAAAAATTTATTTAAGGTATTTTTAAAATTTAGCCCCTAAGAGGGCGAAATAATAAAAATGTGTCTTCGTGGACTCCTCACTAGCTCATTAACCCAATGACATATTTTGTACTCAGAGCTTCAAAAGGTAGCCTATAGAAATAACTGAAAATTGCTTTCCAGGATTTTCTTATTTGACTCCCAAGAAGGAGAAAAGGGAAAAAATTTGTTTTTGTAGAATCCTCGATAGCTCTCTAATCTGTTGACTTATCGTTGTGCTCTTAGATACAAAAAGCTATTATATAAAAGTTTAAGTATTCATATAAAGAATTTATTTTGGAAAATTAACCCTTTAGGGGCGCAAAGGAGTAAAATAACTTTTGTAGCACGTTAAAATAACACGTCGATCTGAATATTTAATTTGTTAATGTATTTTCACACTTGTTGCACGTAATATTTATGTGTATGTAAATTTCGATAGTTACCATATATTTTTTAAATTATTATTTTAAAATTTCAGAGGATTTTTAACTTTAGATGTACAGATGGCAATAAGAAATGTTTAAATGTGTTAGTTAACTAGATTTATATATATGTATATATATATATGGTGTCTCTATTGTTACTGTTTCACTGATATTTAATATTTGTATCTCCGTTTCGAGACCACATATTCTTTGGTTTTGGTACGTTAGGCCGTTGGAGTAGATCTTCGAGGTAGTTTTAAGTTGGAAGACTTCCATATGGCTGGCAGGTTGAAACCCTGGTTTAGGATTGGCTGGCAATGTAGGCTAGGTTTAGTAAGTACCAGTCAGAGTTGAGGAAGTTCTCTCTCTCTCTCTCTCTCTCTCTCTCTCTCTCTCCGTCATCATCACCCGAGTAGGTAGGCTCTGCAGCAGGACGCTGGCCCGATGTGGGCGAAGTTTAGTTGTGAAATTAGTTGTTAGGGAGTCAGATACTCTTCCGTTTGATTTTTTGTTTAAGTGGAACCCGCGATGAAGACGTATTGCCATGAAGCCCCTTTCGCGTGGTAGACTTCAGGAGGTAGTTAGTTTCGGTTACGACGGTTTGTCCGTGAACGGCTTGTTCGCATATTAAAACGCCCAACATACTGATTTGTACCTGCAGCGGGAGAAGCCAGTATCCCTACCAGTTCCTATTAAATAAATTTGATTCCTACGATAGCTGCAAAATTCTACAGACAAGATATATTTGTGTTTTATATATTAGTAATGGAAAAACACGTAACTTCTATTTGATCTGGAAGGTCCAGTACGACGCCATTTTTAAATGCGTCACGAACTTGAATTCCAGCATTCTTTAACTACGAGAACCGTAACGGCGAGTTTAATGTTTTCCTTAAGCTTAACGAAGTACATTAATGCAAGTTTTTAAAGACATTTCAGAAACCCTATAATTTTTGGAGTTTTTAATTTCACTCTGAGCTACGAGTTAAAAACATTTCCATGTTTGTTTTACACTTTGATAATGGGCATTGTGCATTTTTTAGAACGACCACTATCCAACGGCAGTAAAGAACTTTTCTTACATCTTAGTTGCTATTGCATTCCAGAGTGTTTAAACTCAATTTTAATTCAGCATTTGCAAAGTAGGTACCGGAAAACAAAAATTGCATTAAAATTCTATATGCTGAAATCATACGTGATGAGGTAGTTCTTATAACATTAAGTTGCTTCACCCTCTCCTTTCAATCTAATGCCAAATATGCTTTTCTTAAAGTGGCTAGATTTAAGTGGTATTACAGTTCGCATACAAATGGTACGCTCACCAGCCGAGCGTCTACGAGGATTGTAAGTTATCAGAGTGCTTGCTGCAGGGCAGCAAGCACTCTGATAACTTGGAAGACCAGACTACAGTTACTCCACATGTTGTTACCAGATCGTTATTGTGTGTTCATCTGGTCATAACTACCTACATATTTTTAATTGCCTCTCATTCAAACAAATTAAAAGTCGTGAGGCAAGAAGTGGCAGTCAGATATGAGAGGGATTCTGTACAGTACGCCTGTACACTCTACTGAACGACCAGGTAAGGTGTTCCAGCGTACGCAAACGGCTCGCTGTAACCCATGCTACTAGGCTTAATAGAGTGTCATATGCAGATTGACTTATTTTGGGTTGTGTTCATATCCTTATTTACACTGCTTATTGCACAAGTATTGTTGCATCGCACACGTACATGTCTAGTGATTACAAGGACTCCCGGTACGTACACTACAGCTACATCTGTGCATTTGCAAGCAAACCACTCGTGCACATATATGTCCAGCCATTGACTGCCTGCTCTACATTGCATTACGTTTTACATCTCATATATAATTTGTAATTTGGCTGACCTGCAGAAGGGTAGTTTTCAAATACAAACCCATTTGAATGTACTACCGCCAACGTCCACCCACATGTGTAACACCTCTATACATTCTCCACATTTCATAATTTGGCACCCTTACAAGGGGCCATTTGCTCACGCGCTAAGTATCAGTAAGTTACATTTCAAGTTTCCGAAGACTTCTAAATAAATCTCAGTAACACGATGAGATATCGTTATGCTCTTTGCTTTAAAATGTTGGCTATATAAATACCTAAAAACTAATTTCGCGATTTTTCTAAATTAAAATCCCTTAGAAGGTGTAAAAGGTTCGAATGTGTTTCCGATGAAGTTACCCAAACTACATCGTTTCCATGCCTGTAAACTTCAAACTAACATGGTTTGTAAAATATTTTCAAACTTAATCGTATGAATAGAAATTATCATATTGCTTCTTTCTGCGAAAAAAAGTATAATTTCCTTTACAGTCGAAGAAAACGGTTGTCAGAATTGAGCTGGATCAATAATAAAATAGCTTATTTTCGTAGACTGTGAGGTCAGTAAAATATATCGGGATATGTTATTTTCTTTATGGCGTTCTAGACAACTGTTTAAATCACAGTTTATACAGCTGTTAAAAATTCAATACGCCGTTTTCGATAAAGAGTGAATTGGAATATACTACCCAATTCAGCTGTACAGTAACTCTCTTTATGTTGTCTACATTTAATTGGTTTCTAGCAAACAGTACTGTGAGAACTAATAACTTGTTTAGAATTATGTTGCTGCCAGCTTTTATTCTCTGCAAGAGTTATTTAACGTATTTTGAAAACATTATATTCCAGAAGCTCTACGTTTTTGGCCGATGTTATTACATGTATCTGTAGCCCTTGTTGTGTCAAACTTACAATATAATCTCGACAAGGTAGGTTGGTTTGGAATGCAGAGTGTAGGGATTTTGTTATTTTGAATATGATTGTAGTATAATTTGTTTATATATACATATAATTTCAAACAAAAATATGTTTAATTTCTCGTAGGTGTTGTACCCTGTGATAGCATGGCGAAGATTTTATTTAATTCCCGTTAATACACCTAGGTTTTTGTAAGTTTTTTTGTTATTGCGTTTAATTTATTAAAAATATAATCAATTACTTTTGGAGTGTTTCTCTAGTTCTGGACAGTTATTGCCCGAGTTAAATCTAACAAACAGTGCTTGAAATGTCGCCCCAGCCAGCATGACATAGTACTTGATAACTATACGAGCACGTTGTTTACCTGTTGTTATGCACTGTCTCGAGAGTTGTCTAACGCCTCATGAATACGCGAGCGAGCTTCGTCAAGCATATTCATAATGTGTTTCTTTAGATGGGTGAAATAATAATTAATTGTTTTATTTTATCATTAAATCTTTCTAGTAGGCGAAACAATCCATACCGATGTTGTTTTCCTCCCATGATAACAATCAATATTTATGTTGATAATAATTTCTTTTAAAGTAATTATACCCTACTAGTTATACGAGTATCTCCTTTCAAATCATCACATTCTGACCCCCTCATTCGCAGTAGTGACAAAGTGACAGATCTGAAGTACACAGTAATAATATTCCTTATTTAAGAGAAAGTTGCACAGTAATAATTTTCTGTGTATCAGTAATGAACAATTCTTTCACTACTCGAACCTCGAAATATACTCGAAAAAGCAAATATATTTACAAAAATATGGATTTTGAAAGCCTTTTGACATCCTACGATAGAGTTAATTATCTATTGTTTTGAGGGATGAACTGTCACATGTAAATATGGTCCTGCTGATCATTTATATAAATATGTAAGATTTATTACAAATATAAATCAGATAATCACAAACAATAGTGTACTAAGGAAAAGTGTTAATGCACTGCAACTCTTAATTATTTATGTCAATATAAAATTGTAGCTGCTAAAGATTTGAACTTGGGTCTTTGAGTAAGTGAGTGAGTGAAAGTGAAGATATTTGGGCGGCTCTTAGCAGCGAGGTCATTGGGAATATAACTGCGAACAAATACAGTACTAGAAATCATTTCAAAAGATGAAGATTCAAAAACGAGTTTGACATGCATGCGGCACAAAGTGGTTTAAATACTACACTCCGAATATACACATATGAAAGAAAATTCAATATTTTCAGCAAACTAATGAATTATGATATATTTTAAAACGAAATCACGAAGTGGATGATCTGTACGTGGCAACACGGAGCTAACCTCCTGGTCTCGAAATCGGAAGTACCCGAGTTCGAATCCTGGTCCTACCACAATAAATGCATAGGAAAGAATTAGAATAAATTAATTTGATGCCCAAGTTAACACCAATGAGGAAAAATTAAGTTATTTATTTGTTCACTTTTCGCTAGCAAAACAATGGGCTCACAAAACCTGGGTCTGAATTCGGGCATACTCATACATATTTCGGTTTTTTTCCCCCGAATTAATTCGGAAGAATTCCGGGTTCATTCTTTATTGCATGACAGGCACAGTTGCAACAAAAATGTCAAGTTGGAGCTGCAAAATATTTGAAGTGGGCAACTTTAGCTTACTGGTTCTACATTTAATTTTTAAATTTACGAAGAATCTTATATTTTGACAAAGAAAATTCTTCAGAAATACAATAAATTTATGTTACATGTATGTTTTTATTACAAAAACACTCTTACATTACTCGTGCTAGGTATTTGAATCGACGGACTTAAAAGAACTGGTTACAGATTACCTTTACTAATTAATACAAATCGCATATTTTAAAAGAGAACATTAGAAAATAAAATAAGTTAAAACAGTGAAATCATTTAAATTAAAGCGGAATGCACATACTGAGGAAGATTAATTGAGGGGCGGGGGCAGTCCTTTTCACGTTCCGTGATCATCTGTCGAAGCAAAATGTATTGAAATTAACTGTCCCAATTACCTTCGTAATTATATAAAATGTTACACGAGGAGCGTGTGGGGTGAGTTACTGCTGTGTGAATGCAGGTTGGTTGAACATACAATATAGTATGTTATCAACATACATCACAGGTAAACAACGTGCTAATTTTAGTAGCGAGCATGACAACCGTTCAGGACGAAGAAGTTGAACAAAGTCTTCTAAGTATTAAGAAAATGTGTAATAATTTGTTTTAACTTCCATAGTAGTAATTATATGAGTGCTATGCGTATTGTTAACCTGTTTGTCAATAATATCAAAAATCGTAAAGGGCCTACATGCTCGTGTGAGAGATGGCGGCATGTGTGGACAAGTTGGTAACACACTGAACTAGCATTCAGTGAAGAACTGTGTTCGAATGTAGTTGATATACGCAGCTTTGATTTTTAATTAATTTTCTTCTAGAATTTATAAATTGCAATTCATTCATTTAGACCAATATTGCAGTAGTAAACAAGAGGATACTGATATAACCAGTTAGCTTACCTTCGTCTATAAGGGTGAGTAGATGTAAAAGGCCGATACTGGCGCTGCACAGTTTTTGGGGATATTTCTTCTAAAATTACAACAAAAAACGCTGTGCACTAAATAGGGTTATCTCACCTAAAATTGCAGGGAAAAAAATCCAAAATTTGAAATTTGATGAAAAATCAACGAAATATCGAGGGTTTTGCCTCAAAATCATGGTTTTCGAGGGCTAAATTTAAGCTCTTTTTTTAAAGGATTTCTCAAAACAAGCAATTTTAAGCTAAAAGAAAGCAATTATAAGAAAAAAAAAAAAAAAAAAAAAAAGCAAATTTTTGCCGTTTTAAACAAATATGCGTGCAAGATTTGGCACAAGGTAAAAACAAGCAAAATTATAGAAAAACAAGTAAATGTATCATTTTCTAGAAATGCTATTTTTGCAAGCGAGCAATCTAAATCAAGTAAATTTATGATAAAAACAAGCAAATAAGATTAAATATTAAAAAATATAATTGATAGATTAAAAACAATAGAATATTTACAGTTTTAAGAGAATTCTAAATCATGCATAATTTTTTCCATTTTTCATTATTTTAAACCTTTATATGTGATAAAAACTCACCTCTCATTCATCATTTTTAAGCCATTTTCATCAATTATCTTTGCATAGCGATCTGGTAAAGTGATTTTATAATTACCATCTAGAATGCAATTAATTTTTTTTGCCAAGCTTAGATTCATAATTTTGAAATTCTGTAGCTTCATACCATTTATCAGCTTCGAGGTCATGAAGTTTAGTCAATTCGTATGAATTGTTCAACTTGTTGAGCAGAGCCTCAATTTTGGTTTGTGTTATTCAAATGGAAACAAATTTAATAAGGCTGCGTAAAAAATTTGAAATTAAAAATAACAATTACATTAAAATTATGAAATATATTTTTTCTCTTTATAAAATATTTATCTGTATAAATAAAATGGAAAATAATGACACGTGCAAGCAATGTAAAAAGTGTGGCGAATATTAAACATAGAAAGTTTTGCACTGCATAAATGCACAAAAGATAATATTTTAACATATGTAAAAAATGTTATAGTAAATTCTCTAGTAGTCGTAATGAGTTAAAAAAAGAGAAAGTAATGTGTGAATGTAGAAAATATGTTTATAATGCATCTCTCAAAAATGTTTAAAAAAATAGTAAATCACACAATACAGCACTAGATAATTTAAACGAAATTCACCACGATAATTATCCAGCAAAAACATGTAAAGTGTGTATTGACAATAGATCTATGCAATTATTTTCTCCTAATAAAACTACTAAGGATAAACATGCAAATATATGTAAAAAATGTTTTAGCGAATATTTTAAGAAATATAGTCTTAACACGATTTTAAATGAGGTTTCCCAATAATTTAAGCACATTTAGAGCTTTCCAATTATCTTTATTTAACGCTTTTATATATATATATTTCTCTTGCAAATACAACTAAATCAATGGAGGCTTAAAGAACAGCTGAATTGAATGATGCGGGGGTGAGGAGTTGAGAGATATTGCTAGATATTTTTAAATAACATATGTGTAAAGACTAAGGAAAAATAATCTAATTAGAATTCTTATACAATTTACTATGCAGTGGTCTATAGACGAGCGGAGAAAAAAAACAGATAGAAAGAACAAAGAATAATTTACAAAATTACCTTTAGCTGATGTCGATATCAAGTAATTATATCCCAAAGATAAAAAGGAATGAGAAGAAAAATTTCCATTCTACAATAATTTATTTGTTTACAGAAGAATAAGAATAACCAACAAAAATTACTTAGTTAATGAAGCTTTTAAGCGTAGGATATCGACATATATCATTGAAAATACTTTTAATTTAGTTCAGCCTATTCATTTTTTGACTTCAGTAAAAAATAAGATAATTTAGATAATACACAATAATCTTATAACATTTAGAGAGGTAAATAACCGTATTAAATTATGTGCCTATTTTTATAGGCAAGATAATAATCAAGTATGACGATTTACATTTCAATCGCCCAATTATACAACATTGAATTAAGGAGATGATAAAAGGTGTAAAAATTCATAATACAAGAAATAATTACACAATTATCTGAATTAAAAGAAGAGGTACAGGATGGACATTAGATAGAATAATGGGAATACAATTAGCTATAAATAAGTATAATCCATTAAATGGGGCAACATATATTAAACTATGGAAGTGATTAAGAATAAAAAAAGCACACATAAGCGTAAAGAATAATGATAAAAATGCTTTCATTAGGCAATAAAATCAGCATTGTTTCCAGTAGGAAATGATCCACAAAGAGTATCTAAATATAAAAATGCGGGGCTTAATATCGATAAAGTAATAGATAATTATGAAAATCCTATTAAAAATGTATGATATACCAAAAATAGAAAATCGAATTGATACATATATAAATGTATACTCGATTGAAGATGAGTCTACAGTATATCCACTAAAACTTACAAATAAGAAAAAGGAAAAACATATAAATTTACTTTATTTCAAAGATGATACAAATTCATATTATTGTTGGATTAAAAATTAATCAAGGTTAGTTTCAGAAGAAAAAATAATAATAAGCAACATATAACTTATATGTGTGATATGTGTCTTCACTTCTTTACCTCTCAAGGGAAATGAAATAAACATACAGAAGACTGCTTTAAAAATGAATCAGTAAGAATCACTTTACCCTCGAAAGCACAGAAAATAAAATTTAAAAATTACAAACATACATTGAAGGTTCCTTTTGAAATATATGTCGATTTTGAGTCATTTCTAAAGAAAATATCAACAACTTAGACAAATCCAAGTGAAACATATAAATTAAAATTAATCCAAAAATACTTTGTTTTAACAGAAGATGATATCGATAATGGCCTTTATAAGGAGATACTTAAAGAAAGATATAACCTTCCTAATGAACAAATAAATAACATTGATTTAAAGCTAAAAGATGAATCATACACAATGAAATATCTAATTTTTCGATAACAATTTTACCAGGATCAGGACCATGTTTCATAACTTTATTATCTTTATTAAAAGTTTCATAAAGAAATATAAAGTTTTTATCAGATGAATTCCGGAAAAAAAAGTAATTTTATAACCACCTGTCCAATAAACTTCATAATTATCACAAATAATACCAAACAGATATCTAAGATGATAGATTATTTCATTTGTTTTAACACAAGAAACAGTTTTAACATCTTTTGTTATTTTTTTACTAGAAACAGATTTATCTCGATATAGATTATTAACACCAGAAAATTCTAAATAATTTTGTTCATTTGGTGATCTTAATAAAGCATGCATTATAGTCGACGTTATACTTGGATTATCAAGAGATTCAAATATATTTCCATGTTTCGAGATTTCTACTCTAGGAAACTGAAAAGGGAAAATGTTACAACAAACATTAATATTGTCTCCTTTAGCATATTCTGCATGCAGCTCCAACTTTATCCCTCTTTTGTAAACTAACTGTTCATAAACATAACCAACATTTGGAAAAGATAGGACATCTACTATAGGAATATAAAATTCGATTCTATTATTGTAAAAATTTAAATTCCTCCTAGTTTGATCTGTTGAGGGAAAAGTTTGCCTCTCGAATCTCTCAATACTTTTAAAACTCATTTATAAGTAAAAAAAAAAATATATATATATAAATGGCATAATCGATGGTAGTTTCACGAGTTAAATTACTCATCAAAAGAAACAAATCTAAAAAGCATCATGAAAGAGAATATGAAAAAAAAAAGAAGAAAGAGCATCCATTAATCGACGAGTTATGAAATATTGGCAAATAAGTACAAAAGAAGTCTAGAAAACAATACTGAGGAAATGGTCCCTTTATATCAATGTGAAGATAAATCTCTAATTGTATTTAATGATGTAATTTTATATGTTCAAAATGCCATCCATGAGCACTTTACTAGAGGTCAGCATAAAAATATCGATGTATTTTATTTAGCACAAACATATTCGAAAATACCAAAAGATCTTGTGATCACGACTTTCAAATCCTGGCACTTGTGGATTATTTTGCAAATAGTTTTAAACTAAAGTTTTTATCACAAAATGCGCGAAATTTTATTACTATGTCATAAATAAAACCTCCTGGCTGTCTCAGTTACCTATTCATTCTTCGATAAAGAAAAATACGTATGTATCTAATTTTAATCCTTATGTCGGTTGCCGTAAGTTCTGTCGATATTCTGGTTGTCGATTACCGGTCTGCTCGTGTTTTCTCGGAATGATTAAAATGCGCATGGCTTCTATTTTTTCACGTTTACATTTAAATATTTATCTAG
Organism: Dryococelus australis; assembly: GCA_029891345.1. NCBI lineage: Eukaryota > Metazoa > Arthropoda > Insecta > Phasmatodea > Phasmatidae > Dryococelus > Dryococelus australis. The sequence goes on from CM056994.1 coordinate 96,730,176, forward strand.
TGCCCTCATTAACGTTTTCTGCGAATGCCTATAAAATACGAATAGCTATAAGGAATTGACTTAAATTATATTTTGTATTATCACGTCGAAATAAGTTTTGAAGATATGGATCCTAGACAGGATGCATAGGAACATAATTTTAAATATTTCTGGAATATTTATTGCTATAGGCTGTTCTCGGTAAAGTGAGCCCTTTTGAAGCCCTTGTTACCTTTTTCCTATCAGTCATTTTTTATCCTTTCGTGACTTTTATAATAAATATTGCCATGTAAGAAATAAACACAGTGTATATATTTCACCGGATTTGAAAGTTAAAGTCTAAAGTTAAAATACAATATTTTTATGCACTATTATTCCAAATGAGAGGGCATCAAAGAGTGCTCACTGTACCGTGAATGGCCTGTACTAATTCAAGTATGGCTTTGGGATATAGGCACATTATCACCGGTTCTGGTCGTATAATTGAAATTGTCTAAAAATAAGCGGCCGTTTACATGCCACATAGTATAATTACATACTCCCACGAGGGGAGGTCCAATGACACTTGTACGCCTTGTTTTATAAATTAGAACATCCGTAATGTGTTTCGGGTTCTTCGCCTGGCCTGAATAATGACGCGCCGCTGCAGTTCGTTTGGCTCGTCACGTTTACTGAAGCATGACAGGATGCAGTTATGTCCGTGGTACATATGGTTCATAAACTTTTTCTGCTAAAATTCGGAAAACTATTCTTCCTACGACGAAAGGCTTTAAATTTCTGCTCCTCTAGGGCCACACCATCATGGCTATTTCATTCCACGTATGTCACAACAATAAAGTAAACATATTTTTGTTGGAATTTGACCCTTATGCCGGGGTGCATAAGACCTCTCCAGATGAGGTCCACTGAGTTAAACTGGTGATCACTCGTCGTCTTGTTCGTCTACGTGTTACAATGTTTACAATATTTGCTTCGTTGAGGTTTGTCCCAGTTGGCATACCTAGGCCTTTAAGAAGAAGTTACTGATATTGAGCCTACATTACTCACTATAGGTGCAATACACTTGTAAACAAATAAGTACTTAAAATCTTAGTTGGTAGGTAGGACTTGTCGTTTCGTTAAAAGAAATATCATTAGAGATGAAACCAGAAACATGCAATAGAAGTGAGACAATTTCATATACACACGAACCTTACCCGGGACTCAAACCCACAAAACATCGTACTATAAATGCTTGTGTGCAATCTGCATTGCAGAGGTCGGATTCGGAGCATCAATTTTGAATCTAATCAGTCTAATGTTTCGAATGATAAGGTTTATTAACCTAAAATATTTACAAGACCATAATTTTGAAAATTTGAGACTGAGCAATTTAAAAAATGTAAAATTTCATGGTCTACCATAGTGCTACTTGTGTGAAGAATTTGGTGAAAATCGGTTGATTTGTCCCTGAGATTATTTCCGAAGATATGATATAACAAAAGTTTATTTATTTGTGTGGCGCTATCTTAAAAAATGGCGGACAAAAAAACCGTCCTGTTGATACAGTTCGTTGTTTTAATATCTACTGCCAGCATGCATCTGCAGTACTACTTGATAGCCAAATTTGGTAGGAATCGCTTCATTTATACTGAGATTTTATATAAAACTTTATTAATGGTGAACTATCTTACAAAATGGCTGAAAAAAAGGCTATGCGTTGGCATATATTATGCTTGCAATACGTACTTACAGTATACCAATTTTAGTCGAAATTGTTTAAATGGTATAGTAGATAATACCAAATAGGGGAGGTCCGTGCAATTTGGACCACTTAATTTCGGATACCTGTAAAATCCATAACAGATGTTCCAAACACTTCAAAATTTAGAGGCAGATGAGCTGTAATAAGATGTTAGAAAGCCTATAAGTAAAATGCAATTTACTATAATATAACACAGTTTATTAAAGTTTATTTGAATTTTTCATTGCCGTGTAATTTGGGCCAGTGGCGTGTAATTTGAGCTTCACAGTCATGTAATTTGGTCAAGCTAAAAATAAGAACAAATAAAACCGAAAGCAACATGTAGTACCAATAAATGCATTATTCCTCTTTAGAGTTATATATAGAGTGCATAATTTTAAATTTTTGAAACGTAACATACTCAATCGTTTAAAAAAATGAAACAACTTTCTGATTCAGACTCAGTTAGAGGGCCATAACTCAGATAAGTCTTCATATTCCAGCAATGGCTAGTTAAGTATTATTCAGTTATGATATAATTAATAATATACATAAAGTGCTAATATTAATTCCAGGAACAGCAATAAAATGTTAGCACAACAATGAGGGAAACAAAATTTCCTAGCGTTTCACACAATTGTCACAAAAGTAAAAATTTGCATCACTTAAATCTGTACATTCCTCGTGTGACCAAAGTTTACAAGAATTCCACTGGATCCAGTCTGTGTCATAAGTGTCACCGCAGTTGATGCACACTTTATTCGGGCCATTGGAAACAGACACTTTCTTCTTCTTCTGGGAATTCAGCTGCACTTTAATAAATAAATGTTTCTTCTTCGTTGACGCAGATGTCTTAGATGAGGAACGTGGATTCTTGTAAAGCGATTCCATATGTGGCGTTGATGTCAGCACTATGCCTGAAACGTCACGCCTTTGCCTTTTATTTTGCTCTGGTAAAAATGAGCAATATGGAAGAGAATTTATTTCCTCCGTAGATATATAACGCGTTGCAGGTGAACCAAGAACATCATTCTAACAATCAGAAATGTATCTTAAAGTGCTAAGCACATTTATTTCTGGTAGATCATAAACGTTAGACTACCGAACATCATCAATGTGCTCCATTTGCTCAGGCATCATCACATCTAGAGACACCGGGTTATGTTCAATTGGTTGCTCTTGCTCCTTGGCACCTGATTTTTGGAATGGGCAATCAGTGACCGACACAGCAGCTAAGTCAGCATGTGTAAACACATGACGATCAACCGGCCACAGCCCAGTTTTCCTAAAGCCATTTATTGCCGTTGCCATCGAAGCAGCCCTAGGAAACCCAGCTCCAACTAAAGAGGGGATATGCGCAACAGAAAGTCTTTTTCCTGGAGACGTCCTCGGCTTTGTTGTAATCGCAGAGTCAACGAAGGTGTGCAGTGGCTTGAAAAAAGCCACGTCGAGTGGCTGCATACGTTGTGTGCAGTGAAATGGGAGTGATAGCATAAGAACTCCAGTTTTGCGAGCCAGGTCGATTGCATCTAAGCCCTGAGCGTGACTGCTGTGCCCATCTAAAATTAGAAGAACCTTTTCTGTTACGCTTGGTTTTACGTTCCGAATGAAATGGCACATCCTTTCCGTAAACACATCTGCAGTCATCCAACCTTTGTCTTGACAACTGAAAATTGTCCCAGAGGGAGAACCAAATGCTAGGGAATCCTTCGTTCTTTTCCTCGCGTAGATTAGCATTGGAGGAATAAATAACCCATAAGCATTCGTGGTATACACACCTGTCACATTTTGTCCCCTTTCGCAAGCAGTTATGCCACGAACTTGATGCTTTCCTCTATATTTTTCCGGGCGTTGAGTACAGTATGCAAAGTTTGTCCGTATTAAAAATTCTGGATGCTGTAATTTACTCCTGGTCTATTTTTTCCAGCGCATCGAAGAATTTGTTTATGACTACTTTGATCAAACCAGCAGCTCTTGGTGAAGATGTAGCTTCCAGCCGTCTCAAGCTTAACTCTGGATGTCGTCTCATGAACATTTCAAACCATTCTTTTCCAGCTTCCTGTTTTTCTTAATTGAAGCGAGTGCTGAAGTTATTTTTCTTTGCTATCTCGAAAACGAGAGTTTCATAACTCCTTTTCTGGTTAATCTGTAACACAACAATGATGTTTAGCCACTTTACAAAATATATTCACAGTTAAGATTTAAAGTACTTACAGTAAGTTAAGAAACACTAATGGAAAAAACACAGAAAGACAGAAAAAAATTAGGTAACGCTATCCGTACTAGCACGGTAATTGGGTCTACTAGAACAATAGTAGATACTAAGTAGAAACACAGATGACGCTCGGGGCGCTATTTAAAATATTTTATCAGTGATTTTCTTTCCATGTTTTTTCCTTGCAACGGACTATGTAGTTACATAATGGGCAAGTTTGTACCAGAAATTTAGTTTACCTTACTTGAACAATCGAAAGTTATGAACATTTTCCCTTAAACATCTGCGGCTTTAGGCTCTGTGACACGAATTTAACTCCCATAAATAATCAACTAATTACTGAGATAACTTTGATTTATGAAGAAAACATCCTTTTTCAAAGCATGGCTACTCTATTTTATGACTATTGAAGAATGTACAAAGCCAAGAGCGGATATAAATACTACATTGTACGCATGTGTATAAAGTTATTGTAAGACTTGTACAAAAATATACATACCCTTAAAACATTTTCTCCAAATGTAAGAGTAATTTGACGAGATCTTCGACCTCTTTTAGCAGAACATGAGGTCGGCCAAAATACCTACATTTTTAACTCTTAAATGTTGTGTTTGTATTCGTTTCAGTGTACTTTTTGGGATCTTGAACATGTTCGCAGCTTTATTAATCCCCACTCCTTCTTACACGGCATGCATGGCTGCAATCAGGTCTTCCTCCTTCTATTTATTATAAATCCCCTTGGATTTACGTCCTCTTGTGGTCATCTGAAACAAAAATATTAAAATATTGTTTAATATTTTTGTGCTGATTTACAACAACTTCGTGTAATTTGGGCCAGATTCGTGTAATTTGGACCAGTGGTCTAAAACGCACCATGATTGTGGACCAAATTACACAACGAGACAACTTTAACGCCATATTTGATATCGTGGTTATTGTAGTTGAATAAACTTTTGTCACTAAACAGAAATAAAGTTTAATCTACGACCTTAAATACAAAAACAGACAGAACTAATTTCCTGTAACTATTTGACTATTCCACGCATCTAAAAATATCGAATTATTACATGAAAACTCTTAATATTGTACTGACCTCTGTATTTTCTTTGGCTCTTCGTTCACGTATAAACAACTCTGAAGCAGCATTGATTATGGAACATAAGCAACTAGCCACAAGTTCACAGTGCTGCTATCTGTTGGTGGCTCTGAGAAACACAGCTGGCCCGAATTACACACTGGTCCAAATAACACGGACCTCCCCTAAACATAAAATATTTGTATGGCTGCCATTTTGAAAATAATTAGGCCTACCTATTGAAATGAAATGATTCGAGTTTACCTTGCCTGTCATGCTATTACTTACATGCCAAATTTGGTGAGAAATGCGTCGATAATTTTTTATGTATAATGTAAATGCTTTATGTTATAATTTTTGTGCTATCTTCCGAAATGGCGAGCAAACAACATCCACTCCGAAATTTAATGCCTACACGTTGCTCTGCCAGCTTACAAAATTTGGCTTGAACCGGGCGAATGGTTCCCGAGATATGTCATATCACCCTAAATTTTAAAATGGCCGCCATTTTGAAAGTAAGAGCCAAGCTTGGTCTAAAATTATAAAAGTTATGTGTGCTTACTAAGAACTATATATGTATCGAGTTTGGTGAAATTCGGTTGACTCGTTCAAAATTTGAAAGGGGGACACACACTCGCTCGGACACACACACCTACACACAGGCATACACACAAGCGGGAAGTGATCTCAGAAGCCTTTCTTTCTTTCGGAAAGTAGGTTAAAAATTGTAGCGACATATCCCGTATAAAAATGTAAGTACTAGTAACGAATAAGGCCAGTGATGGTAGTACATTGATTATCATGAGAATGCTACATGTCCTCTGAGATAAGACAGATACCTATATTTCATTACATAGTTATGGCTAAAAAAATTTAAATACTTTAGACGATATTACAGACATTAATTATATATATAAGAATAATTATTGGAGAACTTATAAATTGTGACGACATTCTCAAATTCCTCTCGCTGAGACTTGAGAAGTAAGAGATACAAAAAAAAAAAAAGGTTTTGAATATTTAAATTAAATGAATATAAAGACGAATTGCCAATGGAAAGGATACTGCACACTGCCACTTTTTATTAAAATTCTTTCTTCGAGGCTTGTTGGCATCGCTGTGCGAAGGTGAAAGGTAAGTTACACAACTTAGCTATGATAGTATATCATTTTTAATTAATGACATTACATATATATTTGATAAAGAATAATGTTTCGAGTTATAGAAGATTTGTTTCGATGTGTACACATGTAAAACCATACATTCCTACAAGATTCGGTAGCCAAGTGGTTTAAGACCTGAGCATGACAACGTAAGTTTGAGCAGTTAGAGACTCGCAGCTTGCAAAGAATTTCTTGATAGCAGAAAATATTAATGGTGTCGACAGGACCAAGAGTCCTGCATACGATAACTGCCACTTTGACTTTGCATACCAACACACAGAGGTGACAACAGCGCTTCATAGCAGACAGTGCCAAAAACAAGATGGTTGCCACCTGTGGGGCTCTGCAACCCACAAACACATAAAAAAAAAATGGGGTGTGGTTGTGTTGGGGACACGGCCGTTTGTTTTGCGTGAATACGTCTACGTTGACGCGCTCGGACACCTTGATGTATTTTTTACGTTCCCGGCACCACTTCACACGATCGTATGGGGTTTAATGGGTATCACTGGATTGCTTTTGAGGTGCTATTTCCAACCGTATATGATTTCCGTATTGTGGCTTGTCTTTTTGAAGAAGTGTAGGCCGACATTGTGTTAAGTTTTCTTAATTTCTTACATTCAACTTATACAATTTCACCATAACCACGCCACACAAAGGTTTTCATACATGTAATCGATTGATCTTGACAAGAACTGTCAATTAAAACTTAAACGAGCGTCGTAGCTTCTCCTAGTCAAAAGTTATAGGCCTACTACGCGTAAATTATGAGACAAGGCGAAATAAACACAAAATTACTGTTTCCCCCCGACTCACGCGATGCTACGCAGTCCTCACTCAACGTAACATATTCTTTGATTCTTTGGCAATCGAATGGTGTAATTGAATTTTGAATGTAGACAATAGATTCGGAGCTGCAAATTCAAACTCTATCCCCCGATTTTGTTATCATCGGATTTTCTGGATTGCCTCCCACTATGGCTCCAAATTTAAAGACGTATTCATGTCAAAAGATGGCAGTCGAGGGACAAATCGAGAATTGGAGCGCCCCTAGAGTCAATAGAACACACGTCCTGTAGTGACGTCAAGATGGAGAGTCGAGCGAACTCAAGTAACTTCAAGATGGTGGATGGAAGCAGTGCAAACATGCCAAGCGGAGGAAAGGCAACAGAATGAGTCATCGGTGAAGCTATCAGAGATATTTGCTAAACCCAGCCATGTGGGTCACCAAGCAGTACTACGAAGAGATGTCGGTTGAGCTAGCAACGTTTAAGGAAGACCTTAAAAAGAGCTCACTTTACCGTGAACAGCCTAGAGGTGACAAGAGCACAAGTTTGGGGAGTTCATGGGAGACGTATACAAATTAATAGAATCTTAATGAAATGGTTACATAATTTTTGCTTATAGTACTTGTTTAATTCCTTACCTCATCACTGTGAAGTTACCGGTGTATTTTATGGACATTTAGGATGGTAACGCAGTAAGTGCAAGTATGTTAAAAAATATATTACTGTATTTTTATATGGCAATGAAAATAAGTTAAGAAGTAAAATTTAGCTCTTTAATTTAGCTATGACTTCCATTCCATCACGAACATAACTACTCAAAAGTAGTTCTAAACCTACTCTATCATTAACGACTATAGCCAATATCTTTTATTTGTCGAGATTAGTTAATAGACAACACACTGCTTGCGTAAACGTTCTCTTACCGTGTTTCGAATTCATCGAATTATCTGGTATTGTCGTCATTAAAAAAGTAAATACTACATATTGGTAAATTAGACACGCATTTCATACAACATCCTTATTTAAATAAACTCCTTAATAAACTAACGCTAGTAATTCAACCGTTACTATTACGCTGCGACTGTAACGGAACTACAGTGTTTTATTCGAAAGAGCGCGCGAAAGCGTGTAGCTTAATCTAACTTGAGTATTACTTTGCCGGATGTTATTTTTCCTTTGCACACTCGGCCGCAGTTTGACTGCACGCCGTGGTAACTGAATATCCCGGTGTTGTGTTTGTCATCAGACAGGGGAAGAAGGTTGGGATGGCGAGTTCCCCGCCGTCTAGACGGCTTCTGCCAGGGCTTAACGCGCCAAAGACCGCACGCCGGAACCATTCTGCGAGCCAGCCCTTGCTCGCTAATGGGCTCATTTTCGACCTCGTTTCCTCTATTGCTAAGGAATAAACAAGTTTTCCCGCGCAGACGGGTTAGGGGCTCCACAATAGGCCAGCGAGCCGAGCTTGCCATGTCATAACACACTATTACAGCGGGCTTTAAGAAGCGCAGCGGCACGTTCTAGGAGTGTTGTCAGGAACAGCACGTAACGCCACTTCGTCTGCCGCTCGCTTACGGGCTAACCGCACGCGGTACGTCGTTACGCCGTAACGCGCACTTGTTTCGCGATAACGCTTCAAGCACACGGGCAACTGCCGCAGAGCAGAACTCTCCTTGACACGGCCTCGTAGCGGCTTGCATTAATGAGCACACGTGCTCCTGGCTAACCTTATCTAGACTCTTTTCTTTTGTTTCCCGACTGGAGTTTCGGGCATCTGCGGTTTTCCCTTCCGAAGCCTTCGAATGGGAGTAGGGGGCGAGTCGGATGAGTGAGTGAAGAGATTTCGGCGTCTCTTAACATCGAGGCTTGAGAATCGATGAGGGTGATTGAGGTGAGCATGGAGCAGCGCCGGAACGAAAGGGAGAGGGAAACGGGAGATCCCCTAGAAAACCCGCCGACCAACGGCATCGTCCGACACGATTTCCACATGCGGAAATTTGGAGTGAGTCGGCCGGGGGTAGAATCCGGATCCACCTTGGTGGGAGGCGAGCAGGCTAACCGTTCAGCCACCGTGGCCCCGGGTGGAGTCGGGAAATGTACTATCATACCCAACATATTTTTGAACTCGCATATGCGCGTATTCGATGTGCAGTTTAGTGAGCGTAAGATATATTTGTTTTTAGAAGAAAAATATTTTTGCCAGGCGTGGAAGAATTCAAATTTGCTGTGTTTCCCAAGGTGTTGCCTACGTTCTTCATTAGCCTAGATAAATGGGGGAGTTTTAATATATAGGTAGTTTAGATAATGCAGCGTTCCTAGAATAAAACTTACGGAGTTTGCGCTAAGAGGCCGGGATCGGATACGGCCTGGAAAAGTACAAATTGTGCTCTTTGCACTTCATAAGCAGTAGAGAAAAATAATTAATACTAGGTTTCAACACATACGAATTTAATGAAACTTAGTTTCTTATGTGAGGTAACTAAGGATCACTAGATATTTGCATATTTCGTGGTTTTATGATGTATTTTTGCGAAACGAGTACCCAGAGTTTTAATGTAGGAGCTAGGGAAATAATTAACAAAAATTTAATTAGACAAACAATCATCCCTCTTGTTCAGATTTCCCAGACACTTAGTGTCAATTCTTCAGTTACATGTATATTTGAACTTCCGACGTATTTAACAGTAACTACATGCTTGACATACTGAAAACTGGTTGGAAAAAAGTTTAATATTAATTTTATTATTGTTGTCTCCTAACAAAGTTTGAACAATCTTCACAATACCTTTGTAATACCATAATGCATTTTAAACTGCAGATCATTTATAATTCATTTTGAATGTGATGATATATAATAAAAATCGAGCACAAAATGCAAAACATATTATTTCAGGAAAGTTGAAATACATCATCATTAGACCTAAACTTGTATTACATACAAATAGCACTCAAATAAGTGTTTGTGCTGTTAACTTGTTCGACATTTTAATTTATACACTCGCAGAAATGCTCACTCTCTTTATCATCATCATCTATTGTATCTTTAGAGCTTCAGAACGATATGACACATCGTATATTTTTCTTCTCATAGCAATGTCGTCTTCTTTTTTTTCCATTGCACAAAAGTGCTTTGTCATGCCTTCGTAGTTTTCAACTTCGTCATCTGCGGAAACATCTTTATACCGCACTCTGTTGATGTTTTTACAGTAATTAGAGCAGGATTTCCAAACTTATACTCCTTCCACGTATTTTACGTCTTTTAGAATTTCCATGTCATATTTAACACAATACTCCATTAACGGACTAACCTATAGAATGAAAAAATTAAAACACAATATTGGCTCACATTTTTTTTTTACATTGGTGCACTTGTTTTGCACCCTGTAAAGGTTTTTTCTTTAATTTGGTCAGTTTACGCCACTTCTCAGCAAACAGAAAAAAAAAAAAAAAGGCTTTACACTTTTCACACTTTCTGTCAACTCTTTACTGAAAGACTCAAATTTTGCCACGCTTATTCCTTTACCAACAAGTCTTTCAGCTGTCCGTTTGCATACGCCAACTATGCCATCCCCAGTAAACACGGAAAATACAGGCCAGAATCGGGCCGGTAAAAGCTAGCCGACAAATTCCGGCCAGCCGATACTGGCCCGACGTCATATTCCGGAATCGGCCCGATGCAAATATGGACAGGCGGTTAACCAACAGTGTCGGGCCCGCGACAACTGGATGTCGTTACGATGCCGGATCTGCGATAGTTTGTGTCGTTACGATGCCGGGCCTGAGACTGGATGTCGCTACGACGCCAAGTCTGAGAGGCATGGATGTCATACGATGCCAGGTCTGCGAGGCTGGATGTCGTTAAGATGCCGGGCCTGCAATGGATGGACATCGTTACGATGACAGGCCTGCGAGGGCTGGATGTTGCAACGATGCCGAGCCTGCGATGGCTGGATGTCGTTGCGATGCTGGGCCTGCGATGGATGGACATCGTTACGATGCCAGGCCTGCGAGGACTGGATGTCGTTACGATACCGGGCTTGCAGCAGCATGATATCCAGACATAAGTAGTAGAACCATAAAAAATACCTTAACATATTCATTTCATTTACTTATAAACACAATATATGACAACGAATATCTTTTGCTTGCCGAGTGCGGTATTTGAACCTAAGATCCTTGAGTTGACAGTCCAGCATGCAAATCTATACTCCACGGGGTAAATTACTGATACTCTCCAGTAATTTCAAATATATCATGACACAAATTATTATCAAGGAATGTATAAATAGATGACAATATAACAATTAAAAAAAAAAGTATTATTTTAAAACTCTTTTTTCAGAGGTTTGCAAAAATTTAGTTTTTGTTAGTTTTTAATATATCTGTCGGATAGTTGTACATATGAAAAAAAAGGTCAAAGTAAACAAATCCTATGAGCTACTACGTGAAACATATATAATCATGAAAAACATATGCTAATGGTTAACACACTGTCTCAAAAAAGACATCAAGCCATTAACAGCTAGCTAACATCTTACCTATTCAAAACACTTTCCAACTGTTTATCGGCAAATAGACATCAGATAAATATCTTTATTGCGCTAAAGAGCCTTGTCTCGAAAACTTTACTGTTCCCGAATAAATAAGGCGTTGGCCAGCTTACCGAAAAGACAAAAATGCTGTATTGGAATCGGCCAGAATATTATTTGAGGTATTGGCGACAGGTTGGCTGTGAGATATCACTGCGACATAAATTATGTGATATCCATCCGTTATCCTAAATAATGCAGTGAGACATTGTCACTTCTCTAACGAAAAACATTCTGTCTCATAAAAGACATCATGCCATTAACAGCTAGCTAACATCTTGCCTATTCAAAACACTTTCCAAAATTTGTCGTCAAAAAGACATCATATTTATACCTATTTTGTGATAAAGAGCCTTGTCTCGAAAACATTACTGAGCCGGAATAAATAAGATGATGGCCAGCTTACCGAAAATACAAAGATGCAGTATGGGAATTGGCCCAGAAACATTTTTAAGATACTTGCAAACATGTTTGCTGTGCGATATCATGCCGACGTATTTTCTGTGATATCCATATGCTATCATAAATAATACACCAGGCCTTTATCTTTATCGTAACGGCTTGCAATCTGTCTCAAAAAAAGACATCATGGCATTGTCAGATGGCTATCTTTTGGCATAAAAAGACAGTTGCCGACAGCACAAGTATCGGGCCAACAATTTGCCGACACTTTGCCGACAGGTTGTGTTTGCTGGGACTGGTGCACCTTTCTCGTGTCCAGACTCTAAATATAAATAATATTTCCACGTGAAATCACAAATTCCAAATTCGAAAAAATAAATTATTTCATGTGAAGAGTTTGAGTTTAGGTTATATATGTTGCAGTTTAGTAGGTAAAAAATAAAACACGATATTTTTTCCATACTGTGTGAAATTTTGCTAATACTATTTATGTCATTCTTCTGGTACACAGCACATTAGTGTTCCAAATAGCCAGCCTTCACACTTGCACTTATAACAGCTCTTGCTCTCGCAAGTGCTCCCGCACTTACACTCACTCTCTTGGAACTATCCCTCACACGCAATTTTCATATTAATCGATACAGTCTACAACCGATTCTTATTCTAAATAAACAAAGTAATATTTACTTAGTAATAAGAAACATTTATAAATTTATATTTACGGGTCAATTAACAATGGAGCGATTATTATGTATGAATATGGGTATGATAGTAATGTATGACAAGAGAAAGTGATTACATCGTCGTCGAATCCGGAGGAGTGCTCAAATGATCGCCAATACACGAGAGGTTTGTATAATAAAAAATATGAATTTATGTGTAATATTTATGTCGCATATTTGCTATAATGACTGACCTAAAGGACGCAGATTAAGGATTATATAATTTGTCATGTGTATACCATCTTATATTTTGAACATAAATATTTTAATGAGTATGACTTTATAACCTTGTATGTACTATGTTGATTATTTGTTTCATGCAGCAGCGGGAGCCTTTCAGAATCCCAGCAGCCAACATCATGTTTGCTGACATTCTTGCTGGCGATACTACAAAGGAACATCTACGAGTCAGACACCCAGCATGGCAAAGACTCGTTTCGAGATGTGGCCCACAAAATATGTGCTGATGGAGCCTTGAATTTGAGGGAGACAAGAATTTTTCTTTCTGGCTTTTGGACAGATTTTGGATAAAACCTTCAACGAAATATTGGATAGTGTAAATATGGCTTCAGGCTATCATTTTCTTGTTTTGGCTGGAATTTGGCACATCATACCGTGTTGTGACGGTAGCCGTTACTATGCCAAGAATGACTGTCTGTCCGGTCATTGAAAATATTCTTCATAACAGCATCAATCTGATGAAGGAAATTATGCGGCTTCCTGCACACGACACTTTGTCAACTGTCGGAGAAGACTTTTCCTGGTTGGCTGGGAGAAATATTTTCAGACAATGTGCTGGTGTCATTGATGGCTGCCTCATTCGGCTCACGTGTTCACCAGACATACATGATCTATATATCAAAAGGAAACTCTCTTACATGATAGAAATGAAATCAATTGTTGACCATACAGGAAAATTTGTGGACATGTTTGCAGGCAATCCGGGCTCAATTCACGATACCAGAGTGGTGCAAGCCATGTCAGCTGGGGCTGGCAAGCGACGCTCGGCACGTGGAACGGTGCAGACACGACGAGCCAGCTCCGCTGTTTAGAAAACACTCTCCCCGCCGAGGAAGGTCATGAGGCTAGGCGGGGTAGTATATAAGGTGGGGACGGTGGCCATCTTGCTCTGTAGAGACCAGCGAGACGCCATCTCCGTGGACCACAGGGCCGTGGTCACGACGTCGACTCTGCACTCTGCCACTGTCGAGAGAGTCTCGACACGCCGATGCCGACAAGATTAAAAGGGTGATTATAATCCCAGTATGGCGCCTTAGGTCTTTGCCGGATTAGGGTCCTCAGATTAAATAATTAAGGCTCATCCAGCCAAGAGCATTCTTTAACTTTTGTTATTGTAAAGGTTTAATTGCCGTAACTTGGTCTGGCAATAAAGTCATTTAATGAGACGAGTAACATTGTTGTAATAGCCAAGAGCTATATGTACTTCTTGTAGTAGAACTGGTATTTGCAATAAAGTATACCGAGTCTGATAGAGTGCTTTATCTTCTGGTTACGAACATTCCCACTTCCTTGCGTGTCCTGGTTCGACTACAGAACAAGCCACAGCAAGGGTCTTTCACAACAGTGCCATTTTCCGATAGGGTCTGTACCCACCGGTAGTTATTGGTGACAGTGGCTATTCGTGTCAGAGAGAGCATGTTGCGATTACAACTCCTTTTAAAGAACATGGTGTCACAGCAGAGCAGAGAGCATTTAACATTTCCCTAAGTAAGGCCACAATAGTGGTGGAGCAGTCATTTGGGGCAGTGAAAAATCTGATGCTCCATTTTCACTAAATAATTGGAAGTGAAGTTGGAGAAGGCAGTGAAAGTGATAGCAGCATGTGCTGTTATGGATAAAATTTGTATAAGTGAGGGTAATGTCATTCCAGTGAATGAAAATCTCCCTCCTCTACCTCCTCGAAGCATATCAAGGGACAAAGTCGAAGCAATCAATTTAAGAAATGTTGTGTTGAGACTCTATACCTTTGAGTGAAATCAGTAACGCCGAACTGAATGCCATCTGATAGAGATGGCAAGCTTTGTGCTGAAAGTATAATCTAACGGGGTAGGTAGGGGAATTCTGCCTAAAATTACATTCCCTATGTAATTGGACGATATTTATGAATTCCAAATTTAATTTTATAGAAAGTTGTACAGATATGAATAATTCAATCCTTTTGAAATTAAATTACTTTATAACATTAACACATTTGAATCATTTAAATACATTTCCTTTCCATTAACAGAAATATGCATAATGTGTAGTTATAGGCTTATATGAGGATAAAATGTCATAGTCACGTCTTGGTTTTCTAGAGCTCGTTTTCTTTGAAGCTTGTGACGGAGTGTGCTCCATTACATACGTGAGTTTATATTTTGAAGTATGTTGGTAAGACTTTGGTGGTTTTCCAGCTGCGCAATATGTTCTGCGGGTAGATACGTCGACTCCTGTCGACGTATCTGCCCGCAGTGTATGACTGTTTGGCTGGTTGTGCATGAAGTTTGAAGAGGCCACCTGCCTGAATTTGTGTGATTGGCTCTAGTAATTTTGTTTATTAAAATGGTGGTCTGTATAGAGCACGCTGAAGCCTGGCCTGGTTTCTCTGGAGAATTTTGTGTGTGTGTGTGTGTGTGTGTGTGTGTGGTGTGTGTGGTGTGTGTGTGTGTGTGTGTGTGTGTGTGTGTGTGTGTGTGTGTGTGTGTGTGAGGGGGCCGTCACTATTTTCATGTACTGCTTTCTTTCTGCGCTAGTTAAAGTGCCAAGTTTATTTTTGCCAGTTTGAGCAAAAATTTTACTGGGCTTTTGAACTGCAGACAAAGCATTTTCGTCCACATTGTAAATCCGTTTTGGCAGAATGTTAATATCTGAGAAGGTTTTGTAAAAGTTTGGTAAAAGCCTGTTTGCTTGAGGTCTATTGAAAACCAATTACGGGGAAGCACTGTTTGGTTCTCCCTCCCTTAAAGATATATCTGGGTTGTGATGATGAAAACGAAACAACTAATCCCAACCTGCTAAATGGGTCTCTTCGTTGGAAACGATGATCTATCCCATTTTCTCTACCAATTCAAAAGCTAGTCTGCTCACATCTGTAGCTGTTAAACCAAAATAGCGGGATTCCAACCGTTTAATGTAGTCACAGATTCCCTTTCTGTACTGGCATCAAATGTTTTTGATAACGTTCTAACCCTTTAACCGAACCTTGAAATACCTTATTTTATAGGCTGTTCGCATTAAAGTGAGCTTTTTTTAAGGCCCTGCTAATTTTTTGCTATGAATACCTTTTTAATTTTTTCCATTTTTTAATATAAACCCTGCCACGTTATGAATAATCACAACCTATACAATTTCATCAAATCCAAAAGTCAACGTTTGAAGCAGCAAAAAAATATTTATTAATGGTTAAAGCCAATTGGAAGCGCCTTAAAAAGTGCTCACTTTACCGTGAACAGCCTATACAATTCCTGTACCGTCTTCTCAGTGTAGCGTGAGGAAAACAAATGTCTTGGATGCTTTCAACCTGCCCATCTCGCTGTTCTCAACTGCCCTAATAGCTCGGACCATTGATTCGCTACTCCAGATTTGTCCGATAGTTGTCCTCTTATATTTTACAACCATCTGCAAACATATTATTAAATTAAATTTCTTAATTAACAGAGACAATATAGCAATAGCCTGTAAGATATAGGATTAATTGTTAATAATGATAAATATTTAAATGAAGCTATCGCGGTTAGTGAAATTCCGCATTCAGGGTATAACGACATACTATGTCAGTTTACTCATAACACATGTCATTTTACCTTGTTGTTTTCATTGACAAGACTGTAATATTTCTAATGAAACAAAATCCTATTGCTGTAACTGTTAATAAGTAGCAAAATGCCCACTTTTTCTCTTAATAATGTATAAAATCGATAATATACACATAAAATAACTATAGGTGGAATAACACTATCATTTTTAAAATTTAAAATACTCACGTTTCATTTTTCGTTTATGGAGCAAGAAATGAACAACCCTTCCAGCTGTCATCAACATAGTATCAGTGCTGACAACAACAGAATATTTTAAAGATGTTGCAATATTCACCCCTAGTATGGATTTCGGAAAACATTGACTTTGTCATTTTACCCGATTATGTCATTATAGGGCGATTTCCCCTAATTGCACCATTTAACTTGTGAAAATTTAATCTCTATGTGTTTCAGCCCCTACTGCCGCACACACTGCTGATTTACCGCAAGCTTTTATACATTGTGTTACACTGAATTTCCCTCATATATGTTGTTTACTTGAACTGTTTTATTTTTTTTTAAAGATTCGCATGATTAATTGGTTGGCATGTGGTTACCTTGCAGTGATATTTTGAAAATATTTTTGTCATTCTAGAGTGCATGCCGATGTTCAAAACAGATTAACATCCAGGGAAGTCATGTAATATTTTCTAACGAGTGGTTTACATTTGTGTGAAGGAAATAAAAACACTATCCTAAAATCTCAAAATGCTATTTTAGATTAACATATTTAGTTAGGATTATATATTGATTGTATATTACAGTAGTTGTGTATTAGCAGGACTTTTGACAAGCACCAAATTACACAGGCTATTGACTGTGTCCATGAATAAATGTCCTTATATGACTTTTTTTTTTTCATTACATCTATAGCTTCTTTGAAAAGGCTCATCAAATACTCGTGTCTTTCCTCGTCTCTTTTCCCCTCCTCTTTCAGAAAAAAATTATTCGTGAAGGTTTCTTTTCTTTGCTGCAGCTGTTGACAGTGATGGGTAATGGTGGACTTGGAGATGATGATATCTGGGTTTGGGGGTAAGGAGTTTCATAACTCGTGGATGGGATGTGTCTATAAGAAGGGCGGTTGAATTGTATGGCATGACGTAATTAAATTGTGGACAATTTAAAATAAAGGCCTCTGTGTGGTTACACCTTCTTCTGTGGAGGAATTGTTGGTGGCGTGGTAGTTTCTTATATTTCATCAACAGGTCTTCCCACGTAAAAATCAAAACAATTGCAATAATGACAGTTATACATGTTAAAATTAGCATTATTTCATGACTGTTACAATCGCTTTTAATTAAGAGAACAAACACGACCAAACACTTGCAGTAATTTCCTTATTTCATGTAAACTTTATATTCAATTATTTCCGAAGCTCGATTAGCTTGATAACATCTGGCTCAATCGCGGCTCGTGGCACTACTGCACTGTAGTGACAGAAAGATTTTAAGAACAGGAATACTGCCACAAAGTTATCGGTACACAGTGTTTAATATGTTACATTACAATTATTTATAACATTACAACTTTACTAAGAGTTTTTTTATAATAAAGTGTTGATATGTTCATAAAAATCGAATACCTTTCACTGTCAAGTATACATTTTATCGGTAGTTAACGATTTGAGCTCCGAATTTTAGCTCCTTTAATTCTAAACTAATGAATTAATAAATTTACTGATGTATTAAATATTTACTAAAAATACGTAAGTGAAATAATGCTTATTCCCTGTGGCATTCCGCTGTTTCTAGTAATATAATCTCGATTTAAAAACGGCTCCACCTAAAAACGTTAAGGAAATACGTATATTTATTGGTCTCACGTCAGGTTTGCGACATTACATTTTTAACTATGCGCAAATAGCGGAACCCCTCACATTAATTGTGTTAAGATCTCTTTTCCTTCTCTATCATGTTTCTGAGTGGCGCTTAGCTCGATAAAATTGGGGCTTTCTAGTTTTACAACAGTCATACAGCACAATTTCGACTTAGTAAGTACTATTCTCTTCGTATGTACTATACTATCCTTCATAAATACTATCCTATCGTATGTAGTTGACGGTATCTTTAAATTGTTGTAAGAGTTTGTGATTGTTGATGGTTGAATGTGCGTGTGTTACAGTTGAGATTCCAGAAAATATTGTTGATGCGACAAATCAGTTTTGGATTAAATTACTGCCCTAATTGTAAACATTAAAACAATGAAATTTAGAGTATGTTGTGTTTATTACTTACTGAGTTAAACGTTTACATTTAAAAGGAATCAAACTGATAATTTGAATTGTACACGCAATAAAAATACGTTATTACGAATACATGGAAGCTCTTTATTTTTAGAAGCGTATATGCAAAGTAAATAAACTCATTGTATGGCCGAGTATAAACATTAAAAACAAATTAGTACATTGTTCTCACAATTTTATCACATAGCCCGTATTTAAAAATTCGTATGCAAAATATGTAAGTATAGTCGATTAAAATGTGTAGTCATAAATAAATAATTTACTATTTAAAACATTCGAGGGGGGAGGTATAGTTAATATACGCGAATTATGAATGACATTCATGACTTTTTTCATGGGTTGTACGGTTACAGAAGTCTACCTTCGTCGGTGCAGGAGTCTGACAGTCGAATTTCTCTGGATTTAGCTCTGCGTCTGTATGGATGTACGTTTCCTTGCATAGATTAAGGCTTTCAGACAGCTTGACTACTATCATTACGTTTTAACTGAAGTACCCTCTAAAAACACTCTGAAAAATATCAGACATTCCATTAAAAGATCCATCACATTAATTGATGTCAGAAAACATACATTGACTGAAAAATTCATCTGCTAAAACTAAGCACATGCCAGCATTCACAGAGTTGTCACAAACATCGCAAATTGTATTATTAACATCTCCTTTGAAAGACAGGACCACATCTCGACCAACTTTGTATTTTGTCAGACTTGGTTTTTTTAAGCGAGTTTGATTTACATAAACTTCTGTAAACGCTCTCGGTCTTTTACAAAGCCTACGAGATCTAACAAACGGAACACTGGAGCTGTTTGACTACACACGTATGTGTCTTGTATGTATGTGATAAGTCCACATACGACAGACCCATAAGCCCCTTTTGAATACTACCCTCAGATTCTTCACTTTGTGTTCTGCTTGAATTGCGAACTTTTGCCAAAAAAAAAAAAAAAGTGGCATAGCAATATTTATGGTATTTGGCTTATAATGAGACGAGATCTGTTAGCTTAATTTTCTTAGAAATTTCTCATCTTGAATACGCATTGCCTTCTCGTATATACTTAGACCAATGCTAATTGTTGATGCTGATACAAATTTCTCTTTTTCTTCTCACTCATCACGAAACAAGCATGCCAATTTCACGTCCACCTTTGGCAAGTCCGCTCTTCTAATGCATTACTCAGGGGTGATCAAGTACACATTTAAATCTTATGCCTCACATGACTGATCTTCCACTATTCTCCTCTGTTTAATTTTGGTTTCTTCTGGGAGAGCTTATTAACTTTTTTTTTGTATTGAAACGTCTATGATCCAATTTGTGATAGTTGGCATTATGTATTAGTAGTGCAGTGCCTAAAACAAGTTTTCAATTTTAAGGTGAAGTGGAATGTTACTGCACTCGGTGTATTTGTTGAAAATAAGCAAACGATGAATATCCATTTTCTGTTGACGTAAGCAGTGGGTCTGCACTTACTTGCAGGTAAATGACACACTTATCCCACCTAATTTCTGGTTTCGGAATACCTTAATTAAACAGTTTTGTATTTCTCTTACAAGAAATTGTAAAATATTTTCATATCATATCTGAAAAACTGAACATTACACATAATGATGAGATTTACTGGTCTCAATATAAACAAACACGAAAAAGCTGCAAGAACACAATTTCATAAATAGACAAAAAGAAGGATTTCCTTTGACGAATAAAACAGAAAAATTATAAATATATGGAAGTCTGTATGAGAGAAAAAAGAGGGGAAGGGAAATGATTATAAGTCAAGTAGTGTAGTTTATTAGTCATTTTCACTTATCGGTGCTGATTCAAATATCGAAAAGAACTGGTACAAATTACCTGTTAATTGTATTTATATCGTGAAAAAAATTGTAGAATTACCCTTCAAAATTGAAAGAAAATTTATATTAATGAATTTTAATAACTTATAAAATATTTTCAATGTTTAAGAAATTGGATAACTAAAATGGTTCAAAGTTACTTCTCTGAAAGAGTGCATGTATGTGTGATATCAAAATTTTCTCTTGTGACAGCACCATCATTCGCGCTCAACTAAATTTCCATGATTTGTTTTTCTATTTAACTTACTGTCCGCTTTCACAAAATTTTTGCATTAAAAAGTTATCTTATTGAATTTATGTTCTAAATAAAAGCAAGCATAAAAAATAACCACTTCTCTCTTTCGGTCGTTTCCTCGCGCAAAAAATACAGCAACTGTTGCACATAGGTAAAATTTCATGGAGACATCTCCAAAAAATGAATTTGAATACCTTTAAAATGGTGTTCGAAATTTAAAAAGCGGATGAAAAATTCTTGCGATATTGTCGAGCAAAATGTAGTTAATAGCATTTCATGGCTGCAATTTCGATGTCATTAAAAGCATTCTTAAGGACTGAGAGAATGTCTCCTCGTGAATTTTCAAAGATTAAGCTTAAATGACGTACAGCCAAAATTACAAACTAGAAGTCAGAAGTGAATAGTTTTGCGTTTTTATCATAGACTATACGTGAATATGAAGTCTATAGTAAGATCTGCCAAAAAAATTTATTTAAAAAATTGATCATAATAGAAAGAAATTAAGTCACAGGTTTAAAAGGTGTAAGGAAATACTTGAACTTCAAAAGTAGCACGTGTTGTATGACGAATATTTTAAAACTTTGAAACTACAAGAACTACATCGCTGAGTGAGTGAAGGGTGAAGAGATTTAGGCGGCTCTTAACAGCGTGATCTTGAGAGCCGATGAGGGTGATTGAAGTGAGTATTGAGCAGCGCCGGAATAAAAGAGTGTGAGAATACGGGAGATCCCCGAAAAAACCGACTGACCAGCGGCATCGTCCGGCACGATTCACACATGTGAAAATCTGGGAGAGAACCAGCCAGGCATTGAGCCTGGTTGCCTTGGTGGGAGGCGAGAAGGCTAACCGCTCAGCCACCGCAGCCCCTGCATCGCTGATGATCTATTTTTCACAGCTTAAAATAGATTCAATAAAGTACATAGCAATATGCAAACCAGGCCAAGTTTACATTACGATTTTAAAGTTATACTCTTCAGTATCGTTCAAGGAAATACAATAGTAAAATATTGATTTATTTTCCTAAAATATCTCACTCTTAATGTTCGTTAAAGTTATAAGTCAGGAGACCATACTAAAATCAGCGTAATGTTTCCTATCATACACGTAAACTGGACTGTAACTGTGTATGGCGTGGAAAGGAGGATACACTGATGAGAATACAGTTTTTATGTTGCACCAAATTAATTATCACCAATAACGTCGAATTCCGATCTGAAATTTGAACTTCCCCGTCTCTACAGGACATCAATTATTTTGCAGCAACATAACACAACTAAGATATGTCTTAACAAGAATGGAACACTTAGGACCAACAGTTGAAACCAATATCCATGTAGCTAAAAACAACATATACATAACACTGGGAAGAACGTAATTAAAAATACCACTAGCTACAGAAAATGAAATGCACACAGAAACTTTCGCAAAATAGATGTGATTTAATTTGAATGAAAGAATTTTAATTTTCACACCATAAAAAGGAATCTGATCTGTGTAAATATTAGGTATGTTGAACTTCATTACAAGTTTTAAATTTAGTTTTATTCAGTGTGGCCGTAAATATAACTTTAGCCGCTCTCGTATTTACCCTTTATTAAAATAAAAAATAAAATATGTCTTTAAAAGATTTCTAAATTTCTTGCAAAATTTTACATTAAATAATTGTATTTCTCCAACCAACTCAGTCGGGAGAATAAACGAGATCTTAGCAGAGCTCCTTAGGCATATTAGGCAGTCCATCTTCAATATTTTTTTGTCCACGATGGCTAACGTTTACTAAATAGATTTTCAAATATTATTGAATAAAACTCCTGGATATATCTCTGCGTTGAAATTCTTAACATACCTAGCTGAAAATACTCATTTTCAGTAACATATTGAAGACTTCTAATCAGCTGGTCCGCTGGTAAATCGCCTTAATATCTTCCCTCACAAGGCTCTCGGACCTGGAGAACGCTAATACATTTCATATCGTACCACACGCAAAATCGCAGTAGCACAAAATTGAATTTAATTATAAAACCGCGTTGTTAGCGCGTGCAGACTATAATCTTGCAGTTCTATGCAGCGTATCTTCACCCCTTCTGGCAGTGTGCATAAATGGTACGTACTCGGCCAAAATAATTAAGAAAATTAAAAATTCCTACGAGGACGATGACCTGCCTGGCGGAAACCGGACGACTAGACGCCTCCTAAACTACATAATAATTCATGACGCCTTCAAACACCGTGCCACGAGAGGTACATCAACTATCACTCATTACTTCATGCGTTAATAAGGGAAGTTGGCAACTGAATAAATTCCTCTTTGCAATCGGCCCACACACAATTACGTCGTTGTAGAAATTCTGAAATGATTAAACGTTAACACATATTCAAAAGTTATAATATCTTGCGATTAACAATACAAGTATATACTCAGAAGTATATAAAATGTAGCTGCCACAAATAAAAAACAAATAAATAGTTATTATGTTATTTTATAAGTGCAAAAATAATCTGAAATAACTATGACAGATAAATGCATCAGGTTTCGAGGCGTTACATTACAGTACTATGTAAATAACTTAATTAAAATGCAGGATAAACGTTTCACCCAAACCACATAGCAGTTGTAAGACATTTTTAGGCTTTTCGCAGAAAAAAATTTTTGTTGATGCAAATTTAGATTGGGCAAATGACACTAAAAAACTTCAATTAGTACATGAGCATGTTAACACAGTACTCGAACGTTAAAAACTACTCATTTGACATCATAAAACCAGCCTTTGGATTTTCGGTGGGTTTTCTTGAGTCATGAAATAGTAGGTGGAATATTCTGTATGATATGCCACCCACAACAATAATGTGAGCTTTTCTTTACCTGCTGTATAAATATATCTGTTCACTGGCATTCATTACTTGAAAGGATTGTCCTTCTTTCCAGAAAAAAAAAAGTATTTTGTGAAACTGCATATGATGTGCGAAACTGTTTGTTCCAAAGAGAAAATATATGCTTGGATTTTAAGAAATCACATAATTCTTACACTTTTTCAACAGTGATAAACTTAATGGTACGGATAAGATGAGTAAAACCGGATGACTTCTGGATTTGCTTATTAAAAAACTCATTGTAAATTCTCCTGATGGTAAGGACATGTCTATACGTGAGGCTATGATACCCTGTTTGTGTCAACATGTCTACAAACAGTTTTAGCGATTGAAACCTATCCGCTTTGTCTCCGCGGCTTGCATTATTGCACAGAACTCTGGATATTGCCTTGCTGCACACTTATATGTAAGTGCTGTACGAACCGGTGACGAAGGTTTTGGGGAGTCTGTAGTTTTAACTTTTTGTGACTATTATGACCTCGCGCCCTGGAATTCTTTTATTCTCCTACTTTGACAAATTTTTACCGACAATAAGCTTATCTGCTCCTCATCTGTGAAGGGCATAAAAGGAAGCATGAAATAAACGGGAACAGCAAGAATAAACAGAATGGGGAGTTGTCCTGTTGCCGACAAGAAGGTTTTGCAGAGACGTACAAGGTGATCTTATGATGTGTATACTGAGGAAAGTATAGAAAGTTCAGCAGTGGCATGGAGGGACAACAAAGTGGTGTACGCTCTATCTAATGTACATGGGATTAAGCTTCAAGGGAAAGAATCCTGTATATTACAAATAACACAGCCAAATGTAATTCACAAATATAATAAGCTGATGGGAGGAGTTGATCTACTTGACAATACAATTTCCAACAATCGCGTCGGTATTCGTGGAAAAAAAGTACTATATAAAATTACATTCTCATTGTTTGGTTTTTGTGAGATTAATACTTGCATACTTGCTAGTACGAAAGGGGTGAGACTATATCAGCTGAGTTTTAGGCGGCAATGTGTTGAGGGCGCTGTTACGGAAGAATGGGTAGGCTGCGTTGTGTCAAGCAATACGATATTGTGATAGAGATTTTAAGCCAGTGTGAAGACTCCATATTGATCACATCACTTCCACTGGCCAACTTCGCAACATGTGTGCACACTGCTGAAGAAGCAAAAACCCAGTAGCCTGTAAAAAATATACACTTACCACTGCACATTAACAGTTCCGAAGGTATTCACAAAAAATAAATGTTGTAGAAAATACTGTTGGTATTCAAACTGTATGGACAATCTTGAAGATGTAAACTCGTATTTATGTGATGTTATTATAATTGATTTACGTAACAATACATGTCAATAAAGTGACTTTGTATCCCTCGTTATTATTTGAATAAGCGAAATCCTTAAAAATGACCTAAGAATATTTTTGTGGTATTCTTAGAACAAACGTTGCAGACAAATGTTACAGCAAAAGAAATTTAGATCCACTTACAAACTACTATTAGTACTAATGAGGAGAGTTCAAAATATAATGGCTTAATATAAGTGCTTCAATTCCAAGAGGCATTATGATGCCCACCCATTATATGGTAAACTGTGAGTTTGACTAGGAAACCGACTTTATTTGAAGATATGTGATGACATAGTTTCTATTATATGTCGAGTTAATAACAAATCTTGACAAAATGGTTACGGCCATTATACAAGTAAACAATTTAATAAAATTCACTCAAAATTTGTATGCTGCCAGTATAAATTAGAAGCATGAAATCTCTGCGCATGTAATGAAGATTCCGTCTGACTGACAGCACATAAATGTAAAATAAACACCGTTAGATGTAAAAATATGAAAATTAAGGAATGGCATTCCGTCAGGATGCAAGCACCCAACAGGACAGGATTTTTTTTTAAAATTCAACCCCTAAGAGGGTGAAAAGGGATAAAATGTGTTTTCGAGGACTCCTTAATAGAGCATAAACGCGATAAGATAGCGGTATTCTCTTTAGTTAAACATTCTACCTATATAAATGCCCAAAACTAAATTTTAGGAATTTTTTGAAATACTACTCTTTTGAGGATGAAAAGGTGTAACATGTGTTTTCGGAATACTCCTCAACAGCTCTTAGTAACCCGATAAGCTATCGCCACTCTCTTTGCTTTAAAAGGTTAGTTATATAAATATCTAAAATAATAATTCCAAGATTTTTCCAAATTCAAAAACCTAAGAAGGTGAAAAAGGTTAGAATGTGTTTTCGATTATATGTTACCTAAATTACGTCGTTATCACGCTTGTAACCTTCAAACCAAGATGTTTTGTAAAAACGTATAAAACGAAACAACATGGATAGAAATGAAACCTGACTCTTACTGAAAAAAATGTATTTAATTACCCTTACAGTTACTGAATACGGTAATTCTTAAGAATAAGGGCTTTTATGAAGAAAAAAATCTCGGGAAGTGGTATAATTCCGCTCTACTAATTACATTGAAACACGAATTTACTAGGGGCATAAAAATTTGACCAATAGAAACCCCAAAACGATAGTGGGGCGGGTTATGAAGATAAGGGAAATTGTGGGGTTGAAAAAAAATACAAAATAAGTACATTTTCATTATAAACTTTTACCCCTCAACTTCCCTGATATTCATAGCCCTCCCCAATATCGTATTTGTAGCTTTTATTGGTAATATTGTCAATTTAGGTCGTGTTCAGTTCAATTTTTTTTTAAATTAAACATGTTTTCATGAGACAATATTACAAATAGTAAAAACATATGTTAAATTGCAAAACACATACATTATTTCTCAGTGAAAATAGGATAAACATGGCAAAAATTTACAGGGGAACTCCAAGCTTCGCTGATGCGTGACGCTTCGCCTCACCACCAAAAAAATATTGCAGGCGCGCCTTGGATCACTGTTTTGGGTATTTACTCCCCTGCTGGCACTGGGACTCTGGCTCGGTGCATAATATATGACTACGCGTGTACAGTATTTTTGCAATTTAACATTTTTTCGTCAATAAATATTAAATTTGTACATATGTTTCACTCGTTTTACGCCTAAATTCTCTGATCTTCATAACCTTCCCCACTATCTTTTTAGAGTTTCTTTTGGTCAAATGTTGGTGCCCCTAGTAAATTCGTGTTCTGTGTAATTAGAAGAGTGAAATTATACCACTTTCCGAAATATTTTCCCCAAACCATTCATTTAATTTAGTCAATGCTGACAATATCATTCGCCATTCATACGGCGTGTACAAATAAGCAATCCACAACTTCGGTCCATTTGACCACACTACACAAGCACACACTAATCACCGCATATATTATAATTTACCTTTTACCTTGCTATACTAGAATAGAAACACTCTTTATTTCACACAATTATTAGACTTGATACTGGAAACAACATAAATTACAATAATAACGCGCTTAATCACTCGTTAGTCCGAAGCCTCAGACAGGACTGGTGCAAACGTCCTGCAATTTCCCCACAATCCGTGTGACGTCAACCAACATAGCGGTATACGCGCACGCGCAGTATAGTGAATATAACATGGTGGCATACATTACCTCCAAAGATAAACACCGTCTATGAACGAAGCTCTGTACCATCTGCGATATCTATATTTATTCAACTAGTAATACGTTTTATTCGCTCGTCAATATAGGCCAGGTAAGTCTTGAGTAATTCACCAGAATTACATAATGTCTAGACATTGTTCCATACCTGTGTTGTTTACCTGTATAAACCTCAATGCCGCGCTATAAATATACCACGTAAATGACGATTTATGCATTAAATATTCGTTGCAAACAGCATTATTGTCTGTAAAACAATTAAGCGACCCGATACGAATAAATTCTACATAAATTAAACGTATTTTATAGCTTAAACACAACTTTGTTGACAACCCTCTTCCTCATCATATTTTATTTATTTTTTACAGAAAACTATTTGAAGCACCTCTAAAATTCCTAGTAATTATGATTACTAATAATCATATCTAACATATCCAGGTAATTAAATAGACAGTGAAATACTACATCGCACTATGCTATTTTCCTTGTGAGGAACTGTATACGAGTTTAGATAATATTTAATACAGCAAATAATAATTTTACCCGTTATTTGCTGTGAAGAGTGAATTAGGATATAGTGTTCATCCCAGCTGCGCAGTATCCAATTTGAGTTGCAACTTTTAATTGGTTTAATGGAAACAGAACTGTCTGAAATATAAGAATTTCTAAGTTCTATAAAACTGTGCAAATTACATGTTATGATAATGACGTTGCCTGTTGTTTATATTTAATTTCCAACAAACCTGAACGTTTATTCACTACAATAATATTTAACTTAACTTTAATATCTTTCAGTAGCATTACAGCTAGAAACATTCACAAGACAAGCTTTAGTTTATACAGTCTTTATTTTGTAGTTTGGAAGTGAATGATTTAAAAACAGCGATAGAATATGTTACGAAGGTTGAGCAAAGTTCACAACATAACAACAAAATAAATCACTACCATACTTTGCTCAAGTTGTTCGAAGAGGTAGAATTGGAATAAAAATATTTGTAAAGAAGTGTAAAAATGGATGATGCTATCTATTACTTTGAGGAGTTCATAGACAGCACTTATCCTCCTGGCCTACCACTACATAATCTTCTTCTCAAGTTGGTATATATATATATATATATATATATATATATATATATATATACATATATGTATATTATATATATATATATATATATATATATATATGTATATGTGTGTGTGTAGGTGGGTAGGTAGGTAGGTGAGTGGGTAGGTAGACGGGTGGGTTGGTAGGTGGGTGGGTTGGTAGATATGTAGGTTGGTAGATATGTAGGTAGATAGGAAGGTCGATAGGTAGGTAGGTAGGTAGATAAGTAGGTAGGGCTTAATCTCATATCTACAGCAAGGTTATCAGAGACGAGCAAGTTACTCAGAGAAGCAGGAACAATGCAGTAATGGCCACCGTGGCTTGAAGTGAGGAACCGCCCCAGCATTCGCCTGGAATGATTTCGGGAAACGATGGAAAACCGAAATATTGTTGGCCGAATCGGGATTCGAATCCAGGTCCTCCCAAATGCGAGTCCGAAAATTAACAACTGCACTGCCTCGCCCGGTTTTCTCCTCAATTTAGGGGCTTTATTAAAATTACCCCTAAAAAGGTGCAGTATGAATGGTGTGGTCCAAATGAAGGGTGTGGCAAAAAATGTAATCGAGGCCGCAATCTTTACTAGTCGTGCACGGGGGGAGTAAGGTTTTATAAAGCACATAAACCTCATTCCATTCGAGTACCCTTTATAATTTAAAGGATTGCCAACTCCTATCTAGATCTTTGCCATAACCATTAGTGAGTTCCAGCAACAGTCGCTAAAGATGGCAGGGAATGATTCTTGGGACCATAGCTTCTCACCTGTGCAGCTCTACGTGGCCTGCTCCTGAGTAAACTAACCTAGCAACTGGTAATCCTAGTCACAGAGGGTACATCAACTAATTTGAGCTACAAAGAGGTCCGTAAGTAAAGGAAATTAATAGCTACCGCATGCAGGACACGCCGATGACAGAAACTAGTATTCGTGTAAGAGCCACGTTTGCCTGCATTCTTATCATTCTAGTCATTAAACAGGTGAGAAAATTAAACATTTATGCCACATTTCGTAAACCATTTAACTAATTTCCACCCAATTTTGCACACAAGTGTTGAAATAGTAGGCCATGTAAACTTACATGGTTTAAATGATTCACAAACTTATTTTCAAAATGAGACACTGTAAATATTTCATGACAGAGTAACACAACATTTTTTCACTATCTGCACCTATTTGTAATAATGAATGCTTGTTTCACATATTGGACACTGTCATGCATAATACTTGTAATTTTACCTATGTTTCACATATGTTTGATTTTTCGTAATTTTTATTATTTTTATTTTTGCATTTTTCATATGATTATTATATTTAATCTTAGGTGTACGAATGGCAATAATTAATGTTTAATTGATATAGATAACTAGATTTTCATTTGTTTGTATTTTTATTAATAACTAAAAATTTTGCATTATTTTGGTCTTACCTTTATTGTTAATGTTTCAGGGACTTTATTGTATATTTGTTTAATTAACTTATACGAGACCCATAACTGTATGGAATAGGTATTTAGGCCGTTTGGAGTGTGTAATTTGAGCTCGTTAGTCAGGAAGCATTGCAATTGGTTATCAGGTTCAAATCCTATACTCCGATTGGCTGGAGAGCTCGGCATAGGGTTAGGACGCGCGGGCCGTTTAAAAGTTCGCTCTATCTGCCACCAATCTTCAACTACGCTAGACGTAAGGCTAGGATGCTCGTCCTGCAGTTGAACATTGCGGAGGAATTTTAATTAGAGTTAGTGTGTTCTAGTTTCCAACAGCTTGCAAAAGTTTTGATTTGTGTGTTTGAGTTAGTTATCACTCCGCATATATTTTTATTTTAAGCAGCTGTTTAGGAGTATAGGTAGTTAGCTAGACCTGTAACGTCCGTGAGCAGTTGAGCCACGTAAAGCACTACCGTATCCAGATCTACATTTAATCCTACATCCGTTTCTTTCTACAAGTTTCGCCGTCCTGCCTTCATCTTCAATCTGGTATTTAATTACAGAACTGTTTTTCATCAAGTTTTAAATTTTATTACATCTTGGACTTTGTTTCGTTACGCCATGGGCGTAGAACATCATACGGACGCACTGTCGGCAAGGAACCTAAAGCAGCTTTAGCAATCTTTAACAATAATATAACTTGAGAGAGAAATCAAGTGTTTTACCGTATTAAGACAGCTACAATTTTCTAAACTATTTTCATGACATTTTATTTTTGAGAGAGCAACGTTAATTTCAAGTGCATAAGTCAGACTGCTCATTAAATGTCAAGTGCATAAGTCAGACTGTTCATTAAGTGTCAAGTGCATAAGTCAGACTGTTCATTAAATGTCAAGTGCATAAGTCAGACTGTTCATTAAGTGTCAAGTGCATAAGTCAGACTGTTCATTAAGTGTCAAGTAAGGATTTTGAATTTGACCCTTACCCATGACCACTTCCTAACAGCAGCTCAGTTTTGAACATTTATATTTCTTTTCTTGGTCATTGTAATTCTGGGATTTTTTAAAATTATTTTTTCAGCATCAATTGAAACGGATGTTTTGAATTTGCCCATTTTTTAATCTTTTGAATAAATTAGTTTTAAGCTGGATTTTTCACGTCTGGCACTTCTTCTGAATATGCATGTTTCTTCCTATCCCTCCTCTAAACATTTTCAGTTGCAAATAATTAAACAAGTATCTTAATATGTGTTTAGTTCTTTACATTAATTTCCGTTGCTGTGTGTGTGACAAATAATCGTTTTCCACCGACGAAGGTGTTGTCGTCAAAGGTGAGTTCTACGTATCTTACATACTGTATCCTAAATTGAGCAGAGCCGAGCACAAACACATTTCTTTCGGGAACAGTATTTATTTATTTCATCCGCTTACTGAATCACGAGTATTACCAACACACATAATTTAATATTTTGTCATGTGGTGAATAAAGTAAAATTCCGGATATTACATTGAGTTGGCCTAGATTATGTTTTGCATATTTTCAGAATAAAGATTGGTCACTCCAAAATATGGGCTATTATGATATTGTGTTTACTTAAGAGAGCACTATTTGCCGCGCACTACGTTATGCTTCACGAAATAAAGTGGCTAGTTCAACGTGGTTGCCTTTTATATGTGTTATCTGTACCACACTACATGTTACAACAATAAACCCTGTCCACCAAAACGTATCGACTCATTATAACTGAAGTTGATGCTCCTAATCCTACCTCTATAATTGCAATTGTTTAATGCCATCTTACGGTACGTGGAGACCTGCGTTCGAGTCTCGGGTATTTACCAAGTGTATTTTTAACTGTCTCACTAATACTGGCATCTTCTAAATACTAACGTAATGGTATCTCTATCAAAAAAACGTTAAGGCCAACATACCATATCAGCTTTTAGAAACTTCATCATTATTGGGTGGGACGTGTCGTCTACACGACAGTAGATATTTTTACATGACAGCATTATATGATTGGTGAGAGGAAACAAAATGAAACGTCATTAATATATTTGCCGAAGATGTGTCTATTGACTTCTCACTTCGTTTTGCATTTTATTCTCTGAGTTGTTGCAATCTATTTTGGTGCTTTTTGCGTTTGTGCTGATTGTGTCGTTGTTGTTTAACCTTAGCCTCTTCACGTGATGTGGCATGTGATGATAATACAATCGCCATGTCCACATTTCGCTGCTGCATAGAGTTGCCAAATTCTTCTTTATATATCTCCAGACTGGATAGAGGTAGCTGAGTCGTCCTTTTAGTACAAATTTTATCCTGCCGAGCACAATTGATGTTGTCAATATCATTAGTGTCCTTTTAGCCTAACTCGTAATTTATAACCATTTTGGTTTGTAATCTGATTATTGGTTGGAAAGTCATTATGTGTGTTTAATATTAATGATTCTTGGCTATGGTTTTTGTTTCTCATTTTTTACGCACAAACTGACTCCATAATTTCTCTGGTCTGATGAGTCGTTCGGTCGTTACTGCGGTCTTAATCATACTGAACTGCTCGAAATCAGAAGTTCGCAGCGCGGCTCTTACCGCAGCCTGATGACGTCAGAACGATACGTTTGTATGTGAAGCATGAAGCCAAAAGACTGGCCTTTACTATCGTACATTTACATTTAACGTGCAGCTCATTCTCAAAGAGTAATCTACGGATCCGAGAGCAAAATTTCGTGACGCTCAATTTCTAAACATAAGGGCTAAGTTGTAAGACTTATCAAGTCAAAATTATTGATATAATTGTAGAAGAAAGTATTATATCGGTAAGTAATTATATGGGTAACTTATTGTTATTCTCGGAAAAATTTAAATACATAAATTCGCCACCTTTAGTTTTTGCGAGTAAATGTTACATCGATAGATTGTACAGGTCATTATTGAGTAAAAATGTTAATGTTTTCATACAGCACGATAGACAGACGAAAAATACCTTGCTTTCTCAGGACACAACATGTATATTTGCAGGCGCGTTCTTGCTGTTTCCCTTATTGCTGAGGCCATTGCTAACGGGAAAGTAAGAATTAACATGCATGCGACTTCATCTCATCTCTTCTCACCACCACGATTTGCATTTAACTCATGAGTCAGACTATTATGTATTTGTACGTAAAAAATTAACTGGAAAAGTTTTTTTTATCACAAAGTGGAAAAATTCGACGCACTTGAAATGAGTAGTAGGGGCATGACAGTCCCACCCCACTTTTGATTAATCGAATTAACCTGTTGATATAAATTTATTCGAATTAAGTCTTAATCCGATCGATTTTCTTATCCGATTTTAATACAATGAGATTAATACTTAATCCGATATTAATCAGATAACATCTGATAAAAGAAATTTGATCAAATTTGTTTGATGACAAAGTTTGATCAAATTTCTTTGATAGATTTTTTGAAGTTTGGTGTACTTTATTTTCTTTCTTCTTTTTGGGGTGGGCAGTGGCTCTGGTAGGTCCTCACCCTCGGAGCTCTGACATTGGACTGAGGTGTGTTGTGTTGGGAAGGTGTGTATATATGGGAGCTAAGTTGTCAGCACGACTGGCACTCGACTGAGGGGAATGTTATATTGTCTAGGGTATATATGGCTTTAATTTGGTGCAAGGGTGGCATAAGTGATTTCTGTAGACATTGGTGGGAGATAGGCGATTTTTGGTTATAGTATTTAAACAGAAAGAGAAAATGGTTTATCGTTATCACACGTGAGAAATTATGAAACATTGCACAGGAAAAACGAATAACGGAGCCGAGCTATGGAAAGAAATAAAATTATTTTAATATACGTTCGTTGGGTTCAGGAGATCGCTGAATGAATGACTTACAATGCGTATTTATGAGAACTGAAATCTACCCCACCTGATTAGATAATTATTTGGAAACTAATTAAACTGCAAATATCACAAGAACGTGACTGTCACTATACGAATAATTGAACCCAGCTATCCTGTTTTTCAAATTATTGAAACTGTAAACAGAGGAGAAATATGTATGTCCAGCTGCGAGGTTGCTGAATGAATGATGCTAATATAGGATTTGCAGAGACATAGAAGCATGGTTATAGACGTGGAGCGCGACCCGCGTCTGACAGGCGAATGAGATTATAGCTAGTGGAAAGAGATGTGAATAGACAACTATGTGAGAAATAGATATAATTATGTTTATGGTGCATGTACTAATATATAAATTACGATACTTGAAGTAAAAAAAAAATTTAATGAAATCGCACCAATCACCTCTCCCAAAACACGTCTGTCCGGCTGTGAAGTCAGTTGAGGAAAGACTTATAGACTGGAGATTGCGGCCGAGTCGAACACACAACTACATGCATGAATGGATGAAAATTATGTTTACCACCTATTCTGATAACTTAAAGATGGAATAAACCATACAAACTACCAACGAACTGATTGGATACACTACAACAGACAAATTTTCACAACATGGAGGGACTATTTACCTCTTCCACTTAACATGGACAAATCAAGATTTCCAAACTCACATTTTGAATTATACCTAAAACATATCCTATTTCCCTACGAATTAAATTTTAACCAGCACACTAGCATAATAGACATACAAATACATCTCCGGCTTACTTTCACACATGCCTTAAATTATTTTAAAACATGTAAGTTTGTTGTGGAATCTGATGTAGGAATGAGTTCAGTGTAGCACTTACATCAACTTATAAGCTGTGTGTCGAGCGCCTGACTATAAATGTGGAGTGTGGTCGGTGTCTGACCAGCAAATGAGTTGAAATTACTTGAAAAAACTCGTGAATGAAGAAAACATTTTTAATGTTTGCGAAAAAGTAATTAAACAAAAAGAGTATTGAATACACAACTACGTGAATGGATAACAATTATGTTTATGATGCACATACTATTACATAAATTATCAATACTTGAATTAAAGTATATAAATAATTCCCTTGCATTATTAATGTATCCAGAGAATTGTTTTACCACTCGAATAAATGTTCCTATCATAAGATGAATAATGATTCACTTTTAAACTTCCATTTAAGATTAGCCTGTGGTTCGGCTCATGTCGAAGGCGACTGTATAATTATGACGAATATTAACTTAAAAATGGAAATCGCTCTTAGTTAAATGAGAAAATATAATCACGATATAACAGAACGATTTGAGTATACAAACTTCCTTGAAGAAAACCAATATTAAGTTACTGAACACAAACACAGTATATCGATCTAGTCTTAACTCATGTAATTTTTTTCCGATAAATTAATGCTTATAAAAACTACTGAAAAATATTGGTAAGAAAACTGTGAGCAGATATGCCGAGCGGGATCTGTACTCGGAGCATATAATATCGCTTAATGAGAATCACGGCTAGCAATCAGGCATATGATATTCCTAGGCTCTCCGAAGCCCGCTGGCCATGGGTCTGCTACCCCTTCGATCGTCGCATGGGACCCCACCAAACGATGCTGCGACCAGTGATATCGCAAGAGGTGCTTCAGAGGAAAGAGTGATGTAACCATGGCAAGGCTTGTCGTCGAACGAAAGATGGTGCCAGCCAGCAAGGATGGTTGAAATCTCTGGCTTACACCCCTGTCCCCTTAAACCCCTCCAGCTCCATAGTCCAGAATGTGTCTTTGTACGAGATGAGAGGTTTATTGCGCCCACTATGTGTCCCCCTCCACCTCCAGCCCAGAACGTGTTTTCGGCTAGCTGGAGCACTGCCTGTCTCAGCTAGGCTTCCCTCCCCCTCCACCTTAGAATGCATCTTTGTGTACCATGTCGCAGACTCTCCATCTGCCAGACACCCCCATGGGTCAGCAAATTTTGAACTCACCTGAAATATATGACATGCTTGCAAAGTTCCCCTTCCCCCTTCAGCTTCTCAAACTTTCACTTTGCATGTTCATTACCTTGTTCAGAAAGGAAGGTTTCTCCTATTCTCGAAACCCTGTCTTACTTCAAGCGAAATAAAATTTTGCTACCAAAGTCCGATGATGAAATTTATATTCCTCAACACTAGGAATTATAGTGTTACCTGATATTTTTTCCAATAAATTTCAATCACAATATATAAACCTTTCCTAAGAACCTGTTTTTAAATTTAATACTGTAAACTTTGAAGACATTTTATCACATTCTCCAGGAAACTTATTAATTTTAAGTTTAAAGTAATCCAGATATCTATGAAAATAATATTTCGTACAAGAGATATTTTCACATGCTAAAATTTGTAAGTAATGAAAAACACTCATTATTCGATTTAAGCAATACACAAATAAAAGTTTTTTCAACTACTGTTAACGTTACACAAACTGACGTTAAAACCAAATGTTTTTAAGTTCAGGGGAATGTAAAACATACAAATTCAATTTGTTTCAAATATTTGTGCATAGAAGAGAAAAATACATTTTTCACATGTAGATTTCTCCGTAAACTGGCATGCGAGAATTTCGACTTTACTATCTACATAAAATGTGTATATTTCGGACAAATATAAACTTATTTTATTTACAAATACTATTTTTTCGAGGTAATATTAATGAAATAGCATGAATCCAGCCTGAAATGACTTCTATCGAAGCTGAAATCTGCTAAATTTCACATTATTTTCGAAAGCTCCAAATATAAGCAGATTTAAAGGAAAATGGTGGCCATTTTGAATCTGTTTACTTCATAAGGAGGAATAAATTAAATTTTTTCTCAGTGTTAAGTCGTCAGCTGCCAAAGTCATTTTGTATGAGTGCATGCATGCGTGAGCATTGCTTTAGCAGTAATGAGACTTAGGCATCCATCACATATACTACAACTCCAATCATCCACACTGAGAGCGATCCCAGATGTCCATCATGTCCATTATGTCAGACATCGCACCAAGAATGACGTCAGACATCTAAAGTGCCAACTGTCCACACAGGATTTAAAGGGGAATTCATCTTTCTCAGCATCAGTTCGCTCCAGGTATAACGCATCACTGCCACTGTTGTGATAATTGTGATGTGGAATGTGTTGTAGTATTCAATGATATACTAGCATATGGGTAGTAAATAACCTTATTCAGTTTAGACTGCTCTCAATTGAGGCATTGAGTACAATAGTGACCCAACCCCTTCAGAGTTGATATGGCAAAAACAGGCTTTACAGATATCTCCAAATTTTGTTAATTTACAGACAAGCCAATATTAAATCCCAGCGGTGAAAATTTCTGGTTTAGTGCAAACTTCTGCTTGCTTTGAAAAGCGCATTTGATTCCAGTGTTGACATTTGCCATTTAAAAGAAAATGTTGGTTTGGCCATTGTTCCATAACAGATCCTCATTATGTCTGCAGGGATTGGGGGATGGGCCATGGGACCTTGTACTGTGAAAGTGGTAGTTATGCAATTCTGACTTATTAATGCATGTTGCTAAATAAACCATACACACTATTAACAATACACGTAATGTTACAAATTATGCATAATTATAATTTTTATTCAATCATCGGTGACTAAGTGTAACAAATCACACTTTTCCAGTATGTTATGGATTCTTAGAAATCTGTAAGCATAATGGTTACTAGATATACATACTTCATTAAGAATACAAATAATGTTACAAAATTATGCACACCTCATAACTCAATCATCAGTGTCTAATGGTAACAAATCACATTGTTCCACTATATGATGGATTTTAGATTTATGTAATAGAGAATGATTCATAGGGGGGATGCAAGGTAGGAGAGACAGTACGTCCTTATATTTAGCTTCTTCAATGGGTCTTTCTTCAGGATATAATAACTCTGGATTCGGAAGTGGAGTTTGAACTCGTTTATTCAAATTTGCATTAAAGAACCCTGCTAATTCCTGATTGGAATATTTATAAAACATCACATACGGATTGGTGCTTGTAAAATAAATACATTGAATCCTTAACCATTCAACTTTGTCCTTGTCACTACTGATTTTCCTATTCGTCATATTCTGTTCCAATAATGTTGTTGAATTAATATAATTATGTATCATTTGTATAACCTTGAATGGATTTCTCTTCTAGCAGCCTCTAATTTCAGCCACCCAATCATCTAGAAGCTAAATTTTTTGTGAAAAAGTTTTTCTTTTTCAATTACTCCGAAATCCTGGTCGCATGAAAGTACACTTGTGAAATATGTCTGTCACAGTGAACTCACTCGAGATAACTTTTTAGTTGCAAACAGCAGCCATCTTAAAATTACAATTTTACCCCCTCCCCTCTTTGACCACTGTACATAAGTGTCTTGGTTTTGGCATGTGTTTTGATGATGTGCATTAAGCAAGAGCCTATTTCCTAGGGACCTCTTGATGCTTGAGACTTTTTTCGAACATATATGAAAGCATCATATGTATGTAAGATACGAATCCCAAAACAGTATGTTCACAATTGCCTCTTATAGTAGACTACCCCTACAGAATAACTGGATTAAGCAAACGTTTCGTGAAATCAAAGGCAATTGTCATTACATCACTGTTAGGTGTACCCAGTAGAGCACCAGTATTCATTGATGTTTTTGCTGACTCCACTTTCCGAAGATGCAGTTCCTTATCTTGAGATACAGTTTACAGTTCATGGTTCTGTGCACATTTAAGACAAATGTCAAAGGCATCACACTTCGTACAAATAACAGCAAGTGGATGATGAAAGGCAAATTGAAATTTTATTAAATGTCCGACGAAATATAAACTGTGAAAATGTAGTATCACAGGTATCTGTGTAGAGTTTATACATAATACTAATATTTAGATCTGGGACCAAGTATCATGTATGCAGATTCTTGTGTCTAGAATAATGGGAAACATATGATGGAAACTTTGATATCAATTCTTGTACTCTTGCGATCCTCTCATATGAAGTTGTGTTATGGCACACAGATTTACCAAGTTTGTCTATTGGAGGTGTATCACCTGTTGGTTTTCCAGCTAACACCCCTGTCAATCTACCATCAGAAATACCAAGTATCTCTTTAAAAAATATTTTACAAATCTTGATTTATATTCCTGTTGGATCAGGTATATAATATTGTCGTGTATTTCAATGTTTGTGAGACTTGGTTTTTGTATAAACTCTCTGTTTCGGGGATACCTTAATCTAGCCACATAAGAAACTTGTTTGTAGTTTGAAACACCTAGTGCATATAAATAAGTAAATATTTGCTATCGTTACTCTTGAGGAATGAGAGAATGACAATTGTTTATACACTTGCATTCACATTATTTAAATGTTTCCTCAGCAATAACCTTCCCTTAAGCAGAAACATATGCTTTACCATAATTTCGAGGTCTTTTTCTGATATTCTGCTTCCAAGCTTGCTCATTTCTCGCCCGCTTCCTTCCTCGCTGTGATATTTAATTTACAACAGTTTCTTCTCGATTGCTGTGTGTGTGTGTAATGCTCCAGATGCATCACTGTCTTGTTCATTTTCTGGCGGAGAGTAAGACGATGATGTGTACAAGTTCTTGAACTCATCTATTTCTCAATCTGTTGTTTCCTATGAAACAGAATGAATCATTTCATTATACTATTAACAAACTGGTATGTGCACACCTACAATACCAGACATCAAACTTATTTTCATAAACCACCAACTAGGTATTTCAAAA
Organism: Dryococelus australis; assembly: GCA_029891345.1. NCBI lineage: Eukaryota > Metazoa > Arthropoda > Insecta > Phasmatodea > Phasmatidae > Dryococelus > Dryococelus australis. The sequence goes on from CM056994.1 coordinate 96,769,568, forward strand.
AGGTCTTGTGTATTCGTTCATAACTGCTTTTAATAAACGTAGCACAGCACTACAGTCCACCAGCTAATTGTAACACAGGCTTTAAAAAACAAAATATGTTGATGTTAATCATACTATTTAAAAGGAATCAAGACAGATACTTGCATTCCTATTATACAATTAATGTACGTGAGGAATGATGCCTTTTTTATGTTATAATATTTGTGTTACACAATCTGTGTCTTATGGCTTACATATTTATATTAGTTTATTCTTACATATTTTTACAATGTTAGTAAGACTTGTTCTATAGCCTGCAACTTATGTATTACAATTGATGCACTACAAATCAATATTTAAATAAATAAATAAATAAACCAGTATGAAAAAATTAGGTTATGTGTTACAATGACCTCAGTAGCGATGCAGACTATCGATATTCGTGCTTTAATGTGAACCTTTTTAAATTCTAATTATCTGTATCATCAAAACTTACCATCACTACTTGTTTTCATGTTGCTTCAAGACATAGATCATCCCACTTTTTCACAACAACTCTTCAAAAATGTGCACACTCCACAGGAACTGCAATGATCTAACCAGGAGTAGTATCGGCTGGGCCACAGATACATGGATGCAACTGCAGCCTATCTCACAGCTGAATGGTTTAGGCGACTGTTACTACCCAGGAAGCCTGATTTACTGTGTGCAACAACAGACTGTCCTTGACATCTAGCGGAAGACATGGAAATGTTGTTTGGGCCACTGATGCATACCTGTATTGCCATTTTTCTGCTCTTTCTGTGCCACTACCTCATTTTAAAATTTGTGTAGGTTGGGCCACTGTTGCACTTAATGCCCTCAATTATGGTTGCTACCAAAAGAGTTTATCATTGATTTTGTGGGACACAACATAAAGCTAGTATAGCCATTCCTTCCTGAACATTTAATGAGCTGATTATGATATTGTGTCATATTTGCCACGTGAAGACTGTCCTAACGGCATTGCCTGCCTTGCTAATGATGGAAATAACATGCAGGGGACTGTACCTCACGCAGGCTGGAACATGTTGTTGAAGCCAGATGTATCCCAAATGTAGTAATGGACGATTCTGGGGTTGATGAAGTGAATTCTGAGGCGACTTTTGTTATTTTATAAATAAGATAAATAAATAATATAAGAATGATGTGCTCTGCACAAGGTTTCGAAACTATCAAGACAACTCCTTTGTAATTAAGGAGCTTGTAATTTCTTATGCAACCGATGCTTTAAAGATTCAGAAGTATTAAGCTTTAAATCTCCCAGACCTGGTATACTTTAAAACCTGAAGATAAAATTATGTTTTGGGAACAGACTTACGAGATACATGATTTAAAATGGGATTCTGGCATCATAGCTTGCGAAGACCATTTCCATTATGTAAATTATGCGCTCCTCAGAGATTATCCAGTATATTGCAACTGCGTCAAATTTCGAAAAAATGGAGTAATTCAACTCAGAAAAGACATCACACTAGTATTATTCCAGGGTGCAAGAAAGTAAGGTTCAAGTCTCTAACAACCTGTAATTCTAATTCCAGATGTTCAACAGAGATGAACACTGGAGCTTTACACAAAGTTTTGCAGGAAATATTTATCAAGAATGAGTTTTGTGTAATGAGGAAGATGTATGTTCGGTTTTTAATATGAGGCCTGGCAGCAACCTGCCTTGTTATTCTGGAGACCTATATTTTAAAACTGCAAGTGAATAAATAACCAAGGAACCAGGATTTGAACAAAAAATTATAAATGAGTAGAGAGTTTTATAACAGCCCTACTTTGTGGACTGAAACATGTAATAATAAGGAACACATCTCCCAAATGCAAGGCAGTAGCCACCTTTAAAGGCCACCTTGTGGAATGTGGGACTGTGGGGTTTGGAACAGCAATGTTTGGGTCTGTAAATTCGATTTAACCTACATGTTAAAGAACTAATATTAACTCAATTGGAAGAAAATCTCAGTATATAAAGAGAGAGAAACGTACACTGGAGCTTCAGATACAAGGAGAGATTCGATCATTACTTCCTTATTGCAGTATTACTACAGGTTAGAGGCGAGTGTGGTTTCGAATAGAAGATAGTTAGTACACTAAGAGATTAAGATGTATAATGGAGATGAACATTGGTGTTTCTTGTTAATCAATCCTGATTATACTTTAAAAGTTTTCGATATTTGTTATGGGCGAAGTTTTTGTCCTTTGTATAATTTGCATCCTGACAGCAAGCTACCTTGCAGTGAGAGTCAACTAGCATTTGAAGCTCAAAGTGCACACATCACAAAATGTATGTATTAAAAGAAAATCAAATACATTATGCAGCAGGAATATGCTGTTCTCTTACTACAGTATGGAGCGAAAAAATGTAACAAGGAAAACCAAGAATTAACTACTCCTGTGGTATGTGGAATTGTAAAGTTTGGCTGAGTAAGAACACTTAAATTATATCAACCCAGACAATATAAAGGAAACTGTTTAGTAATAGACTGTCAGTCATGGCTAGCATCTTCGACACCACAGACGTTTATGAGGTCCTGCAAATAGGTTATAGAAGAGTCATCTTTAAACCATATGATTGTATTTTAAAAGTTCAAGTCTGCAATGAATATAGAACATTGGTGATACATTTGGATAACAGTCTCCGCATTTGCTTTGGTGAAGGCATAGCATGAAATGATTTTGCTTTGAGATATCTCTGCCCTGACAGTGACTTGCCATCAACATTGGTAGATTTGATGATTGCCAGCCTGACCAAGGATCTTGAAAACGAGCATGGAAAAGGAGCAATCACGTAGCATCTCGCCAGACCTCATCAGGGAATCACCATCCATTGAAGGAGAACTGTGATGTGGACATCCACAACTTTATTTTCGAACAAGGAGGGTTTAGTTTTCTCATCAATGTTTAATCTATATGTCTGTGAAGTGGCTAATTCTGAATACTGTTCTCGCCAATATGCAGGTATACATTTATTAATAAAGGTTTGTATTCTGTAACTCATACTGTAGCATATTCACATTTTGTTGTTAAGGAAATGTGTATTAGACATTCATTTAAAATGTACGTATTTCTTGGAATCTTTGTCAGAACTTAGTAAACCATCTATTCTGACTCCAGTTTAACTAGCTGCAACAGTTCCAAATGTCTTGTAAACCAGTACAGATTTTACAGAGTCGATCGGAAGCACAAGGTTAAGGGTGGGCACATTGAAACAGAATTTTGTGAAGAAGAAAAATGTTTGAAACATCTTATTTATAATACAGACAATGTTTTACCCTAAAAGTATGTCGAAGAATGTGATAATATTCTTCATATTTTTTATCTTTATCGCTAAAACAAGTTTGGTTATATGTCTTGTGCTGGTTATGTTACATCAATGTGCCATGTGCATCGAGCAATAAAATTAGCAAAATTTAAATTTACCACTCAAAAACATTTTAAATTTAACTTTTAATTAATAATTTTATCAATATACATACATTGTTCCTTGCTAATTGTTCTCAGTCGAGTGTTGGATAGCAAATGAGTAACATGACATATTTTCATCCTGGGAACCATTATATCAATGTCAATCTAGAGCGTCTAATGTTAATTACACACTATGGTGTAATGGGCTTCTCTGTGAATTTGCAGCAACTTGTAACAGTGTATTCCATTTTAAAGTGATTTATATTCCATTAGGAGATGGAAAGAGTCAAAAACTAATTCAATGCAGTGATAGTTCAAAATGTCCTGTGTTTACATGTCTGCAACAACACCTCTTACATCTAGTATTGAAGATGTGCACTCACTTTATGTTGAAGCAAACCCAGACTTGGTTGAAAGTATAAATTTACATGCCCCTAATTGTAAAGACATTTGTGTACAAACAGACAGGTTAAAACCAGGTGTAAGAAATGACCCTCCTTGAAAGCAGAGTTCAAGAAGGGGATCTGAATCCAATATTTAAAAAATGCATGAAAACTTTGTTTATGGAAGTTGCTAACAGTTTATAAAAATATTTTTTTTAAAAGAAACAATTGTATATATTTTGAATCAACCTGTACTGACTTGTGCTAAAAAGTTGTAACTAAATTTTTCGACATCAACCTGTAATTGTATCTATTTCTGAAATAATTGTCTAATATTTTTTGACACATCCTGTATTTTCTAGCGTTAAAAATATTGTACATACATTTTTGGAGCAACCTGTAGCTGCTTGTTTAATGCTGTGTGTAAATTTTTAAAAAAAAATAATTTTATAATTTGTATAACCTCCTACACTTATTTGTGTATGTTTTGGAACACTCTGTGATATAACAGAAATATTTGTCTTATACAAGTATTACACATAAATTTGTGAAACAAGCTGTGTTTGTTATTTTGAAGTAAAATTTTCAATAAAATATGCTGCAAAATGAATTTTTACTTTATTTATAAAATCCCTGTACAACTGTGAACTAATTTCCTTAAGAGAGGAAAAGGAATAAAAATGTCCTAACAGAGAAAATTTTTAAAAGTTAAAAGATGTTTGCTTACTATCAAATTATGTTGCAATAACATATACTAGTGTTGTAAAGAGAAAGCCAGATAACAAAAAATCTTATTCACTTGCCAAAAATAGTATTCAACAAAAGATAGGTAAAACTGTCTCCTGGCAAAGATGTATCCTGAAAACCTGTGTTATTTTTTCAACAGACCATAAATACACAAAAAAAAATTTATTCTTTCGCCAGCCTCTGTTTTATACTTTAGTAGTAGGCTCTGGGTTCGAATCCCGTATAAGGCATGGTTAATATTTGTAAGTTTCTGGGATCGAGTCCCGACTAGGGCATGTATGATTATAATATAGTTTCTGGGTTCGAGTCTTGGCTAGGTCTTATACGATTTTAATATAGTTGTAAGTCAGTAACCATAATACATCAAAAGAATAATGAACGAAACACATAATAAAAAAATATAAATAAATTTAGTAATTCTTCGTGTACATGAAAGGGTGTTAATGATGTTGAATCATAGTAAAATGAAATAAATACTGGATTAAAAACCTTGAATTGCAATAAAAATTGTTCGTATACAAAATAGTTAAATAAGAACATAATTCAAATCTAATTGCTTAAAATAGAATAAATACACGTTAAATTTCAATATATATGTGCTAAATCTCAGAAAATGCATTAAATCATTTTAATTTGCATTAAATTTGGTTAAAACTTACTTTAAAATGTTTCAAATATGTGATTCGTTTGTTGTTGTAGGTTTGAGGCGAATTACAAAATATAAAATTTTGCAACAAGTGAGAGTGGTGGGGGTATAATTAGGGGCTTCTGCCCACAGCATGTTATTTGCTGCTCTGACTTCATGGAGTGATGAGCTCCTCTCTAGTGCGCGAGAATATCGTACACACTTGCTATGGTTCTGCCGTGGCAGTAAAAGGAATAGGAGCTTACCGCATGTTCACTCGCCTGTCGGAGAAGGCACCCCGGAACTCGCTTAGGATTACGCTCGGCTGCCTGTGGCAGCAGGTACCCCGGACTCTCGCCTGCCTGCCTGAACAGCACTCAGGCTTGAATTGTCTGACCGGGATTCAGATCTCCTTCAATAATCACAGCTTCGCTACTAGACTTTATTAAGTGAATAAGTATTATGAAAATTTAAGGTTTTTCAATAATTAAATATTTATAGTGTGGTTTTTATTAATTTAGTGTACTTTTTCCAGATTAAATTATAGAAATCATTACAATTTGAATGAAATTGACGTTAACTTCATTAAAAATTTATATAATTTGAGTAAAATTTCTTAACTTTGTTTCAACTCTTTACAATTTGAATGAAAGTTTCTTAGAACTGTTACAACATTTATTCAATTAGAATTAAATTTTCTTAAATCTTTAAACCCTTTACAATTAGAATGAAGTTTTATAAAATCCATGAGACTTTTTAACAAATCTTTACAATTTGAATGAAATCATTAACTTGTGTAAAAATTGTTTCACGCTTACAATATTTGTTTATTTAGCTACTTTTAAAGTATTTTAAGTAGTTTTTAAGAGAGAGATTTAAAGGTGGGTTGTTGTTATGTGTTTGAGGTGTGAATTATGGAACTGTTAAAACAAAGGAGAACTACACCACTTGATCGCTGCACACTTGGAAGGCACATAGCCTTAGCTCCCAAAATTGTTCTGAATGAGTTGCTGGAGAAGGATTTTTGAGTGCTGGATTAATGAACCTTGATTACTTCTAATGACTGAAATGTTTCGATGTGTGTAATTGGGGTGATTTGGGTATATAATTTTAAGTAGATTTAAGAGAGAGATTTAAGGGGGGATGTTGTGTTTGTTTGAGGTGTGAATTATAGAACAGCTAAAACAAGGGAGAACTACACCACTTGTGTGCTGCTCACTTGGAAGGTTCATAGCCTTAGCTCCCAAGCTTGTTCTGAATGAGTTGTCTGGGGAAGGATGTTTGAGTGATGGATTAATGAACTTTGAGTACTTCTAACAAATTACATTTTTTGAAGTGTGGAATTGGGGTGGTTTGGTATATCATTTTAAGTAGTTTTAATAAAGATTTAAGGGTGGCTTGTTGTCCTATCTTTGTGAGTAGATAGAGAATTGAGTAGTTTTTTTAATAAAATGTTAGAAAATTTTGTTGGATTATGTAGTAGTAGATTGTCTAAAATATTTTGTATTTCGAGTGTGTTCAGTTAATCTTATTATTAATATAAAGTGTAAAACAGTATTCCCCTCATTAATAAATTTTTATATGAAAATTGTTATTAAATATGTATAAAAAAATTTTAATTTTATGGTGTAAAATATTTTTGATGGTGTTAAATATTTCTGATGGTGTACAGTATTTTTTATGACGTAAACAAATTTTGAAGGTGTCGAGCAATTCACATTATATTTTTAAAACGCAATTAATATGTACAGTTTTTCTCTGAAACAAATCATTTTCAAAACTGGGCTTAGATGTAAATGCATTACCACGAAACTTAAATTTTAATGTTGTAAATTGAGTCTGCTAGCTTCCTATGTGTAGTGGGAAAGATAGACTAGGTGTGGCAGGTTGTGAAACGCGGTGTTTACTAGAGGTGACAGTAAGAGGAGATGTGAATCATGGACTAAAATCATGATGAAGAGGGGGTGTATGGGAAGTGTCCAGCTCCCTCCCTGTTCACTATATCATGCAGTCAACTGCAGCGAGTGCGAGGTGGGGAACAGCAGGGAAGGGAAGTGGGCAGGTGAAAGGAGTAGGTCTAGACGCTAACACCCGCTGTGGCCTGCTGCAATTTTCTGAAACACGTTTCATTCTCTCGTCTTGTCTGCACACGCCCAAGCTCTCATCCACTGTCTATATTCTTACACTGATTTTTGCACTGCTCCCCAAGCCTTCAAGTACTTGACCGCCCATTACCTGGCTTTGTCCCTGAGGGTTTAGAAAGCCTTGTCCTCCGTATCTTTGGTAAACACTTAGCTCAGAATGTAGTGGGTGCCTGCTTCCTTTCCCAAACACATATTTTACCTCATGGGAATTTTATTTAAAATAAAGAATGTTGTCCTTTATGTTAGCAATATCACATTTATTTCAAATCGTATTGTGGTAAGTGAATAAAGTATGATCCTTTTCTCTATTTTCAGAACAATGCAACACTTCAGAGTTATTTATTGTGGTGTTGTGTCTATTATACCGGGGAAACAAAAGAAAATCGAGTTAGGATTCAAAATATGAGTGAGGTATTGATAGCTTGCTTGAAGATCTTTACATAAGCAATTCAGATTCTGAATCATAAACAGAAATACATCCTACCATGAGCTGTCGATATATTATCTATTGCCTAAGCTGACACAATTTGATCTCTTGGAGGATTATCTCTATTTAAGCGATTCGATCACAGATTCACTCACAGAGAGATAAAAATCAAAAGTTCGATACATGTCCACTTACCCCTAACAAGAAAATGGTGATCTATTGAGGGATGATTTATTTCTACCAGACTCAGAAAATTCTTGTGATTTGGACAGTGCTCACTCCATCTCACAACCGACTTTCAAGTCAATTAGAGATATTTCGCCTATGGAGCTGGAAAATAATTCGTTTTCTGAACCCCCAGCCTCAGTGGAGCATTTGCAGACCTGATATAGGAGCTATTGACTACAGTGTTCGCAGCAGGCTAACTGATGTGCAGATTGTTAACAATAGCCTTACCAGTGATGCTGAATTTTCTCATTATTTTGACATGCAAGGCCCCTTTATTATATTTAATATTGGCATCACCTTGGCCCATTATAGAATCCATTACTGGAGCGGATAAGTACTTGCAAACCCTCATGGAGGAGGAAGGTGCTGCGGAAACCTTCATTTTCATTTACCCTTATCTTACTAACAGACTTGAGGAGATTAGTGTGTGTGTGACTCTAGCAGGTGTCTGCAAATGTTAACATACTGGACGTCCATGTGTCGCACTACAGAGTGTTCACCGTGGTGCTGCACATACTAAGTTACCAAAGGTAATGCTGCTAGGAAGGTTTGTATCGATGTACACTGCCTGTAGGGAATGTGTTTCCACTATGTAGTAAATGCATCTTTGTTTCCTGTCACATGACATGCCAAGAGAATTACTTCATATCCAAAACCTTAGGAGGTTTTGTATATTGAAGGTCTGGCGGCAACTGTAGTCATACAGGATAGTCGCAAGTATTGGAAGAACTATTATATTTCCATCAATGTCTACTGTGCGGTGGACAAAGATGGCAATATAATTGACGAAACTTGCAACAAGGGTGGGGTTGTTGTACCCATGCATATTTATTCTGTACATTATGAGAAACATGTGAATATTTTGCCAATTCATGTGAGTGGAAATGCAGTACATTTGCATTTTGTATGTATAGAAATTTGTTTAAGCTGGTGGTAGTCAGCTGAGTAAACATGCTCATAAGAAATTTGTTTGTGAGCATTGTCTTCAGTATTTCAGAGCTGAGGAGAAACTCACAAGACATACTATTCTTTGACAGCAACAAAAGAGGGTGTTCTCAGTATTTTACCCACTGGGAACAAGTACTTGGAATCTAAAGATTACAGCAAACAGCAAACATTGGGTTTCGTCGCATATTCGATGTTGAATGTTACCTGAAACCCATGTCCACTTGCTTACCTAATGATGCAACGAGTAATACAACTACCATCAAAGTACATGCGCCATATGCTTGTAGCATTTTGTTGGTCTACTCATAAAATCCTAGTTTATCTAACTATTTTGAGATTGTTGGTGCTGATTTATGTGTATCAATTAGTAGATAAATTAGTGTACTTACAAAGTGGTTGCAGGAATGTACATTGTAATTGTTCCAATGAAACCTAAAACCTCTGCTGTTGAAGCTAGGTTGGCAGCTCAAACATGTTGTCACATTTGTAAGGAAAAACTCATAAAGATAATATTGTGTTCGATCAAGACAATCTGAAGGGCAAAATCAGATGTTGTGAATATAATAAGTGCAACTTGAACTACAGACTGCCCAAGAGACAACTTGTCGCTGTTTTTTATAACCTGCAAAACTATGATGCTCTCTTTCTCATAAAGCCCTTGTCTGAATGTCACATAACCCAACCCGATGGAACCATGGTAATGCAAGCCCAGGTTAAATGCAAGTGATTGGAATGACCTTAGAATATTCAAATGTGTTATGAAAAAAATTCCCAATGGGACTGATTTCAATGGAAAGGTGAAATATTTCAAATTATGTTATATTGACTCATTCAAATTCATGAGTGCATCTCTGGAAACTTTGGCATGCAATTTATTACCTGCGCAATTGAGTATCACCCACTTGATGTTTTCAGATAACACCCAATTCGAATTGGTAAAATGGAAGGGAGTTTTCCTTAGAACTTTGTTAAGTTGCCGGACTGTCTGATGTGCAAATCACTCCCACCAAAGGACGCATTTCATAATGTGATGAGAGCTGAAGGCATTAGTGATGAGGATTACTCCCAGCCCAAGCCACATGGCATGATTTCAACTTCATAAACTTGCTGCAGTATGCCATTCACTACTTACATGTGGACATTTGTTTGCTGACAGATGTTTTTGAGAATTTTAGGACTGTATATTTGGTTTATTATGGTCTTGACCCTGCCAGCTCTGTGTCTTTCATGGGATGCTTAATTGTCAATGACAAGTGCACAGCTAGAGTTGTTGACTGACCAAGCATGTATCTTTTTGAAGAATGCGGGGTTAGAGGTGGCATTACCCAGGTTTCAAGAAGGTGTGCAGAAGCCAACAATATTTACATTGGTGAGGTTTACGAACCCAGTGTGGCATCGAAATATGCTATTTCGACGTCAACAGGCTTATAGTCATACGATGCGATCCAACCTTCTGGTCGGCAATTTTGAGTGGGTTGAGGCTGATAGTTCTCATCATGGGATTTTGCAAACATGGTGAATGATTATGACATTTGTTTTTTCCAGAAGTTGATCTGTCTTTTCCAGACGAATGTCATGATGCATTATCTGATCAAGCTTTTGCCCCAGAAAATTACATACCCCGAACGACTTGTATGAGAATCTTCTTTTGAGACTTGCGCTGCAGAAGAAATATGTTGTACACGGAGAAACACTGAAGCAATACTTGTTTATGGGGCCAAACTTGACTCTTTTCATTGCGTTTTACGTTTTAAGCAGAAGGCATGGATGGATACGTACATCGAGTTTAATATTGAGAAACGTGCTCAAGCTGCGAACGAATTCGCGTAATCGTTTTTCAAACTCATGAATAATTCCGATTATGGAAAAACATTGCAGAATGTCTGCTGAGAAAGGGACATAAGTCGTTTCGATATATGATATGATATATGGGGCTGCAGAGCTGATAGGGTTCCTATATTCCAGCAAGGAAGTTTATCTATGAAAACATGGTCCTTACCGAAATTTCAAAGAGTTATGTGGCCTTCAACAAACCTTTGTACACTGGTGTTGCCATTCTTGATGTTTCAAAATTAACCCTCTACGAATGTCATTGTTAGTACATTGTACCAAATTTCCTTCACCAACCTTGCACCTCCTCTATTGTGATACCAATTCCTTGGTGTATTCTATTGCTTGTGATGGCATTTATAAAGTAATTACCCCACATTTAGAAGTGCGGTTTGATACATCCAACTGCGCGCTCGATAACCCACAAGGATTCTCCCGCAAGAACAAAGGCTGTACCAGGGTGATGAAAGATGAATGTGCTGGTCGCATCATCACACATTTTCTGGGATTATGTCCTAAGCTTAGCTCATACATTTTTGCGAATGAGTAATGCATATTTAAGGCGAATGGTGTAAAACCTAAGGTGTTGAAATCACTTAGGTATGAGGATTATCGAGATAGTCTCGAAAATTGCACGAGGGTTTTGGGGACCCAATATCAGTTCTGTTCACATGCTCATGAAGTCTACACCGAACGCGTAACCAACGTAGTGTTTTCAGGTATGGATGATAAACGGTACTTTGATGTATACGGAGTATCAACCTTTCCAAGATGGGTGAAGGGGGGGGGGGCACTACAAAATCCCTAAATATTTGTTTTTTTTTCCCCCAACAATAGTTACAACACCACAATAAATACAGCCCACCCACGACACCACAACTTCCCGCCCCACACCGCCAATTACGTCCATCTGCCACCACCACATGTAGCTCCTGTTCCACAGTCAACATCACATCTATCTGCAGCTGACTGAAATCTCTACAACTGTTTAAACACCTGTTGCATAACCATCAACATAGCTGCCACCTAGTTCCCCAACTGTAAGGCGTTATATAATTCAGTATCAACTCACTTAATACAACTGTCTGCGATACATTTTCCCCTTGTCATTTTCCAAATTATAAGAAGAAATTCATAGTGTGACATAACATCTTCTGGAATCTGTGTGCATCTGAGTGTGTTGTTTTACCAGTCGTTGGTGTGCGTTGGTGTCTGGAAAATAACCCGGATGTGACACAATAAAAGAATGCCTTCAGTGCATGTCTTTATAACATCTTCAAGAGTTTGTAAATAATGCATATAGTTCGGAAAGAGACAATCTCCAAAATCGATATAGTTTGTAAATTTAGTTTAAATCACTTGTGTATATATTTTTTTGTTATGTTTTTTTTTATAATGAATTGTATGTAAGAAGATGTACGATTGATGTACAGAGATTTGAAATTGAATATTGTAAGTATAGTAACAGGTATTTCGTTTCATATCATAACTTGTTTTTCCTCATACAGTGATGTAAAAAATTCTTTGGTAATTTAGTTCTTAAGGTGAAATTGAAAATAAAGGTTTGTAATTTAGTTGTTAAAATGACATTGAAAAATTGTTTGGCAGTATTGTCCTGAAGATGTTTGTTGTAAATTTAATTCTCCCCAAATATTTGCCTTAAAGTAAGTGAAAAATGCTTTTTGTATATATTAATTTTATTTGGATTATAAAGTAACTGAAAAATTGTTTGTTGTAAAGTAATTGCAAATATCAAGCTATTAATGATGATTTTTTGAAAATAAAATTGAAAAAAATATATATATCAATGTTAAAAAGGAGTGTCTTTTTATTTATTAGTTTTAATACCCATGTCATTATTTGATGAATGATGAGTGGATAAATCATTTAATATTACTAAAGAGAAGTTTGAAAAAATGTTGTTAAATATGAAAAGTAGTGGATGACTAGCAGTATCCTTTTCAGTTCTGGTTTGCATTCAATCCCAGGTAACTGGGTGTCTTTCACAAGGAAATACTATTTTATCACTTCAGTCTTCGCAAGGGAGAAAAATATGTTTATAAATTAAACTCTAAATTTTTTTTTTAACTAACATTTCAATTACAATTCAATCAAACAATTATGAAAGACTTAGGGAAAATAAACTTACAAAAGTGTTTGAGAAAATCCAATGTCTGAATGAATGTGTTTGAAACGAAATGAGGGGAGAAGTATCCCCTCGAGAAAGCCTTGTCGCTTCAGATCAACATGAAGGACATTGGTGTCCAGGCAAGGGGGATACTATTTCGAAGAAAAAAGAAACCTTTGAGAGACAGGTAAAAGAACTCTTATCATCCTACACACAATACTGTTTCCCCTGACCTTCATCTCTACAGCAGCACCAGCGAGTATCGAACTGAATCGGTTTTCAAGAAAAAATATTTTATCACACAAAACCGATTACAACTACTGCTGCTGGATTCAACACGATGATGTCTGCTGGTAAAACACCCACCTACTTTACACAAACATAAACAGCTTAACATATTTTTTAAAAATAAATTTCAACTGTCACTTAATATTCTTCTTACAATAGGTACATTAATTCGCAGTGGTAAACCAGTTCTATGGATACGTCGTTAAAAAATGTGAGTGCATTATTTACTTATTTCAATTCAAGTAGTGTAATGTATATATTAGTATGATCATCATATACATAACTTTTATCCTTTCACATAGTTGTATGTTCAACTCTCTTTTTGTTTAATTGCTATTTCATAAACATTAAAAATGTTTCCTTCATTTACAAGTTTTTCCCCATTATTTCAACTCAGTTGCCCTACCAGACAGCGACCGCACTCCACATCTATAGTCAGGCTCTCGACACACAGCTATAAATCGATGTAAGTGCTATGTGCTCATTGCTACATCAGACTCCACAACAAATGGACATGTTATAAAATCATTTAAGGTATGTGTACAAATGAAAGGGAGTTGTACATGTATGTCTATTATGTTATTGTGTCTAGTTAAAATTTAATTAGTAGGGAAATAGGATATGTTTTGGTATAATACAAATAGCGAGTATGGAAATCTTTAATTGTCCATGTTAAGTGGAAGAGCTAAATCGTCTGTATTGTGAAGAGTTGTCTGTTGTAGCGTATCAATAAGTTCGTTAGCAAGTTTGTGTATTTTGAACATGTGGTTTATTCCATCTTTATGTTATCAGAATGGGTGGTTAAAACAGTTTTCTAGGAAAATATTAATTCGTGAACATAATTTTGATTCATTCATGTAGTTGCATGTTCAACTCAGCTCCACATCTATAAGTCATTCCTCGACTGACCTCACAACTGGACAGACGTGTTTTGGGAGAGGTGATTGTGCTATTTCATTAATTTATTTTTTAAATTCAAGTAGTGTAATTTGTATATTAGTACTTGCATCGAAAATATAATTTTATCCATTTGTCATGTAGTTGTATATTCACATCTCTTTCCGACTAGTTATAACCTTATTCGCCTGCCAGATGCCGGCTGCGCTCCATGTTTTTAACCATGCTTATAAGTCTCTGCAAATCCTATATTTAGCGTCATTCATTCAGCAACCTCGCAGCCAGACAGACATGTTTCTCCTCCGTTTACAGTTTCAATAATAAAAAAAACAGGATAGCTGGGTTCCGTTATTCATTTAGTGATAGTTTTTGAGGTTGCTGTTTAACTAATTTCCATGTGCATAGCTAATCAGATAGGGTAGATTTCAGTTTCCAGAAATGCCACTATGACCCATTCATTCAGCTATCTCCCAAACCCAATGAACGTATATTAAAATAATTTTATTTCTTTCCATAACTCGGCTCCGTCATTCGTTTATCTTGTGCAACTTTTCATAATTTCTCATGTGTGTTAACTATAGATAATTTTCTCTTTCTGTTTTATTACTATAACCAAAAAATTGCCTATCTCCTACCAACGTCTACGAGACACAAAAAGCACTTATGCACCAAGTTCAAATCATATATACCCTAGCCAATGTAACATTCCTCTCAGTCGAGTTCCAATCGTGCTGACAAAATAGCTCCCCTATACACACCCTTTTCCCAACACACCACACCTCAGTACAATGCCAGAGCTCCGAGGGCGAGGACCACCAGAGCCACTCCCCACCCAAAAAAAGAAAGAAAGAAAATATAGTACACCAATCTGTATACACAAACGAAAATTCCATTAAAGAAATTTGATCAAACTTTTTCATGAAACAAATTTGATAAAATTTATTTTACCACATTTTATCCGATTAAGATTGAATCAAGGATTAATACCACCATATTAAAATCGAATAAAAATTATTTTGATCGGACTAATATCGGATTAATCATTAATACGATTAAATTTATACCAAAGAGTAAATTCGGTTATCAAAATTGGGTAGGACCGGCGTGCCCCTATTACTGAAACGCGCACGTGGAAGCCCACAAACAACCCACTGTTTCCTTAAAATTTGTGGTAATATTATCAAAACTTGGATACTTCCCACTGGCAATTCAAAATCTTTAATCCTCGGCGCTACGGCCCTTATAGACCCTTGCCGCTTTGTCGATGCTAGCTGAAACTATTCTATCTTCAATACGATTCTTCCATCTTTTTTTTATATTTCTTAAATAGTCCTTTACATCATCCAGGCTCTTGCTACAGTCGTGCTTATAATATTCTGACATCTCAATTTACTATACAGACTTTTAAATAGGTCTTTCCTCTTGCATTATTTATACATGCCCCAGACATCGAAGTCTATTGCTGTTTATTCTAAATTTAAATCAGATGTCACCCAATTCTCTGTTTTTCAGTAATTTCCTCTGTGTCCTTCATTCGCTGAACCAAAATCTTTCTCACGTTTTAAGACCTTTTGATTAAGCATTATTCTATGTTTCGAAACCCTGTATTACTACCGCGTGGTGTTATTAATTTAGTAAAAATGTTCTAAAACAAATTGTTTAGTGTATTTTCAGCTAAGCCCAAGCAAGTCCTCACCTACTGAAGTTACACATGTTACTTCTTCTTAAATTTTATAAAAATTTTTTTTTACCAATATCACATCATTTCAAGTAAACTTTATTATTTGTATGTTTTTGTCTTTCATTCCCAAGTTTCTCCTGGAACAGACCAAATATTGTTGTGAGTTTGGACATAATTCCAGTTTCCCTGCAATATTCCCCCTTGATATCATTTGGTTTTCGAGACAGCTAACTAACGTCATCCGTGTTAGTTAGACTATGGGATACACAAACCGGATACCACTGGATGATTGCATTTCGTACTTCTCATTGCTATCTCCGAGACCAATATGAAGTGTAGAGTGGACAGCACTTCCCTTTTCCGCAAACTTCGATTGGTTTCACAGTTTGGGGGGTGATTTTGGTCTACTTTATACCAGGACGATTGATTGAGGAACGCGGTATGCCCTTTATGGTCTGATGTGAGTTTTCCTTTGAAACATAATTCTGCTAAAATTCTACGAACAGTTGGCAAGCATTAAGTTTATTGTTATAACATACCTGCGTTATTTACTGCACTGTGAAAATGTGGTCTGTGGTTGACCATCCATTTCGGAAAGCCTCTAAGAATATGCTATATTAGTGGTGTCTCAGGGAAAAGAACTTGTCTAGCACCTTTGAAACAACTTCAAGCAATCGTAACTGGATAATTCGTATAGCTTGCCTCATCTCATTTATCATTTATCGGGCATAAATTCACCACTTTCTATTGCTTCAGCATTTTTCCCCACGTGTCTCGGAACAGCTGGTGTGAGATATGTATCACATTTCACTTCCACATTTTATGTCAGCTGAAACATTAATAACCCACGATGCCTTATAATCTTCAAGTATTTAACTGACCCCTATTTTTTTTTCACAATAGGTACAGTACTAGATCTATGTGCGGGTTTGAAACCTACGATGAATGTGTAAATTTCTTCTCAAGTGGTTACGGCGCGACAGTCTGTACAGCAACACTTGAAGAGTTCATAGAATATTGCAGGCTTTCGCAGCCATTGTCAATCTGGTTGTTTTTGCTTCCGGGCTAAAGCCGCTTCCTGGTTTATTCAAATGACGTTTCACCATATCTTACAGCAGTCATCTTCAGGAATCTCGAACAGGACTGAAAGCTAGGAGCTGAAGGAGATTCATAACTGCCAACATATTCACTATCCCTATGGAAGCACCTGCCACAAATGATGCCAATGCCTTCTCCCTCGTCAATATACTCTTTCATTTCCATCTAACTTCTTGAATGACTGCCATTGTCTTGTACTATATTTCTTCACCTCTTCTTTGAATAAAATAAAGGCCCAGTACGGCACTGTCTCAGAGTTACAAGGTTTTATACTGCTCTCTCTTTTACTCACGCTTTCTCTCCCTCTCTCTCTCTATACAAGTGTGTGTATGTACAATATTGGTGTGTTTGCATGTGTATCGTATATAAGTATTTTACTAGAAAGGGCTGTTCACCTAGTCTTTCCTTGTCCCCAAGCTTAGAAATATTTAGTTTTGTTATGTAGAGTTACCAGCCCCTTTCTCAGCTCTCATCTACGGGAACAGGAAGTATCTCTTGGACTGGTGTACCTATTTGACCTATCCTTTTGCGAGATAGGTAAAGGATCCTACCCACTTGCCAGCATAGCTCTCAGGATCATTTGGGAATGCAGAATTTGACACATATACAAGATAAAGATATCGGCGTGGATGATTAGTATATTAGCGGGACCAAATCAGCATCAAAAACTCTCAATCTATGGGCTATATAATGTTATGAATCATAGGGAACTTTAGCAATATGGTTCTATTATAAAAAGAGCACATGTTTAAAATCAATACTGGGAGTTATTACAGCGAGAAATTAAATTGGACAGTCAAATAAATGATTATTTTAAAGCAACTCTTCAGTAAAACGAATTAAGTCATTTATAATATGTTTTAAAGAATTTTCCCGAAATGTAAAATGAATCCATAAGAACATCAAGCAATTCGCTATCATCAGTAAATTGGATTTGTGATCATTTCATGTGTAATTGAAAACAAATATAAAATTATTAATATATACAACTGAAATTGTAAATTCACTTACTTTTACCTGCTACACATATGATGAACTTCGGTCCTGTGTATTGTGAGCATGCCCTAGGGCATGTTTGCAGATCGTAAACATTATCACTCAGTAGTGTTCTAGAGCTTCCTTACTACTGAGCAGATTACTGCCTATGTCAGTATGTTGGTGTCAATAACATGCCATTTTTAAAATTTTAAGTTACAATGTTAGAATTCTACTATTTTATGACATACAAAACAAAATCAAATAAGAAATTTCAAGTAAAAATTATTTTGTCTTTAGCAGCACAACTTCAAAATTTAGAAAAAAATGCTAAAGCAAAAATATTTAAATAAAATTCTAGATTAATTTTGTGGAAATGCTTCAAGTTACACAGATTGTGTTGCCACAGGAAATATGTTTGAAAGAATTGCTGAACTTTGATTTTAAGAGCGAAGCTAATAAAGAAATTAATCTGTGTACTAATGAAATAAATAATGATTTAGTATATTTCAAGTGAATTGTGGATATTACACAATTCCAATATGCAGAAAGTAATGACAAACCACCCTAAAATAATTTTGATGGGGTCCTTTGGGCGAGGCAGTTTCCGCGACAGTCCCATTGCTTGGGCATACAACCAGTCTTAGAGAAGTTAACTCTTCCTCCCTTTCCACCACACCTTCTCCCTTTCGCCTTTCAGCCATTCCCTCCCCCTCTCCTTTTCCCCACTCACCAACTTTTTCCTCCTCATTCACATCAGACTCCTCATCCTTTTCATCAGTATCTTGATCGTTCTCATCTTCATAATAATTATACTTCTCCTGCTCATCATCATCCCATGTTGTTATTTTGCCTGGTTATGATTACTTCAACTTATTTTTTAAAATCAACAAACAGTTTACGCTGAACTGTGCGATGCCAACAACTCGATATAAACTTCATAATACTTATATAACATACTAACTAAACTAAAACAATCATGCCGTCAGTTTTGGCTCTTATTGTTGAAATCTCGAGATTTGTTTCCAGTGAAACATGTTATGAATCGGCATGTAAAATGCAATGATTTGATATTCCAGGGCTCCACAGGGAATGCCTATTTTAGCATTAATATTTTTCAGATTTGGTCTCGAGTGGTTAATACTTACTTTGAAAGGAATGCTTGTTAAGTGTTTCACCACTTGTATGACATTAACTCAGGATCTTCATCGCAAGTTTTGTGTAACAAACTTATCCGCTCGAGGAAGAAGTCAGACGGCGAAAATTTACAAATAATCAAATGAGAGGCGTCATTAAACAAAATGGTGTGTAGTTGAAGATGGGATCACCTGTGGATATTCAAATCATATTCTTTTGCAGACAGTCGAGTGTGAAATTCTGTATCATGTAATATATAAGCAATCGTATACACTTAAATTTAATAGTGAATGCCGAGTTAAGATGCGTGGGTCATGTGAAAATGTTATGTATACTTTCTCCTTGGTAGCCTACACAGTACATCAAATATGAGATAAGAAGTGTAATCTTGTTTTTACTTAGTACAGTTTCAAGAAATATTTGTACTTAATATAGAATTATTTTAAGCAAATAATTCATTATTTATCTTCGTGTACAAGTTAAAGAAACATTAAACACATAAAAGAAGCTCTCTCTCTCTCTCTCTCTCTCTCTCTCTCTATTTATATATATATATATATATATATAATTTAAAGTAAGTTAAAATGAAACTTTCCTTACTGAGAAACAAAGATACCATATTCATATAATGGTAAAAAATAAAACGAAATAGCGTACAAAGGACCGATATTACAAATGATTTAACTGGTGCTATATTATATAGAATTTAATGAGAAATAATTAGGAAAATATAAGCACTCAGTGTACACATAGTTTAAAAAAAATTATTTCTTACGGCGTTGAATTGGAGTTAAGAAATTTCCATATTTCCGAAATGGACGTACAAGCAAAATAGTACATAACAAAAGTTTTAAATCACCTTATTTTGTGCGTGGAAAGAGATCACGGCGATAATGTGCGGCAAGGGTGCAGACAGAACACTGACTGAGTTTAAAGGAAAACCTACGATACGAATTTATTCGGTTGGTGGTATCTGCTAAGGTCGTAGATGCATTGTTACTACTCAAGCAGTCAGTTATTCTTTGATGTCGAAGACAGAAGGCAGTAAAAAAATCAATTTTCCGCTAGAATGAACGAGAACGGGAAGAAAACGTTTTTAAGGTTTTTGTCTTTCGCGGAAATTTAAATCGCCTCCCTTTGTGCTGGCGTTATGCAAGAGTGAGCTAGAATTACAAGAAGAAAAGAAGTCTAAAGGTTGTTACTGAACTAGAATACCAGTAATCGTTATACGTCATGGAGACTGATTGGGTTTGAGTTTGGGTTTCTTGGAACAAAGACGATTTAATATTTAGACAAGTATTATTAGGCTGGTATCGAATAAATTATGAAATTAACTTCTAATGAAACATAATTCAATTTAAACCCAAATTTCAAAATGGTTATGTTTTTTTATTTTTCATTATTTTAAAATCGAAATGACTAGAAGCATGCAAAACACCAACTAGCGTAATTATTCAGAACTATACCACCCCCCCCTCCTATCTTTTTACACCCAAATTCAAGAACCATACTACAAGGAATTACACCACGGACTTGGGTGCTTATGTAAATTTTAACGGTAATGTCATTACGTAAGACATTTTCTGTTATTATGTCGGTATTAAAATGAGGACGACAGTAAACAAATTAATAGACTATAATGCATTGGCAAGAAATATAAAAATTTTCTCACATTAATCTGTCGACTGGGTTGAGTTGAAAGACTTGGGTGGCTCTTAACATTGAGGTCTTGAGAGCCGATGAGGGTGAAATGAGGTGACAATGCAGCAACGTCGGAATGCATGGGCGAGGGAAACGGGAGTTCCCCAAGAAAACAATACCCGCCGTCCAGCGGCATCGTTCGGCATGATTCCCACTTCTGAAAATCCGGGATTGGCCCGGCCGGGGATTGGCCCGGCCGGGGATTGAGCCCGGTACACCTTGGTGGGATGCGAGCAGGCTAACCGCTTAGCCACTGCAGCCCCTTCTGCCGTCTGTATCATGTACCCAAAGATACAAGAGAATTTTCGTCCTGTTGAGTGAACACCAGGCGAAATACATTTCCCATGGTATTCTAAACAATTGAACTCTGCATCAAGAATTAGTAGGGTTATCTTCATATCTGCCCTAAAAATTAATTCTGAAATTGCTGATTTTGCCCCCCCCCCAAAAAAAAACCTTTTACCCCTGAACATTTCCAAGAAAATGGAAAAATTTCTCGACCGAGTCCTTAAATGAGCAAAGGGTATTCGAGGCTCTTCCACGCGAGAACCAGAAAGTCCTCACAGCAGCAAGGCAGGTCAGCCGCCATGTTTGTTTACCTTACTGACTTCCGGCTGTCACGTTGGATATGGGTAACAGTGACCTTGACCTCAGTGACCTTAAACTTGAAACATCTAGAAAAATTTGCAACATTTCTTAAAAAAACTAGGAACAAATTACGCCATTGATACGACTACCACGTTGGATGTGGGCAACCTTGAAATAGAACCCTCACTCACACAATCACCTAAACACTCACACACACTTACTTCTTTGTTTTCTGAAAGACGTGTCAAAAATACGCATTCTTTTAACACATATTAATAAAGAAATGTGGTACTCACTTTACTAATTCAAGACCACTTCAATGAAAATTTGGATAAGATTTTTCTGTTTAATAAATAGTGTAATATATTTACAAGAATCGTCTTCATATAGAGTTTGGCACTAATAAGAAGGTCACCTTTAGCTGTCCCATTTACTGAGTATCCAACTCGAAATAATAATTGACTTTATTTCCTCTTGGGAGGGAGTTAACTAGCAAAACTCAGCTGCAGTGTTCAAGTTACATTAAGTTTACTAAAGGTAATTTAAACTACACTATCTACCAAAACGTAATTGGGCAACTGTCCACAATGTTTGCTCAGTGGTTGTCACCCCGTTAGAATCTCTTAAGGCCACCTCTTGCAGCTATAACAGCAGCCACCCTGTCTGGCATGCTCTCTACGAGTGTTTGCAGGACATCCACGGGTATTCGTCGCCATTCCTCTTGAAATCATTCCATGAGTTGAGAAATGGATTTTGGCCGCGCCTGACGAGCCCTCATCCGGCGATCCAATTCGTCCCAAAGATGTTCTATAGGGTTGTGGTCGGGGCGTTGGGCCGGTCAGTCCAATCGGTGAACATTGTTGTCGGCGTACCACTGCATAGTAGCCCTTGAACAAGTCACCTGGCATTGTCACCTTGAAAGTAACACGGGTCCATTCCGCAGAAACGCCACAATGTTGGGAGCATGTAATTATCCAGAATATTACAATAAGCCTCTGTGTTCATGCTACCACGAACAAACACCAGCCGTCCTACGCCGAAGGCCGTGAAACACAAGTCAACTTGCGTGCTGAATTGCCTATCTTCACGGGTGCCCAATTACTTTTTGGTAGATAGTGTATATATGAGGACACAACTACATTCAAATATTTACTTTTACTTTCGAAGGAAGTGCAACTGGTCGTATCTGAACTTATTAATTAGCTGGAATAACATAGTAAGATAAAGTGTCAGAATGTAATCTTATTTTATCTAACACAATCTTTGAGTAACAGTTAATAAAATCATATAAAGTAGTATTTTTCAATCGTCTTATTGTCCAATAATTACTTATAATATTCTCACTTTTTGCCTTCTCTTAAAAACAACACAACACAACATTCTCACAGCATTAAAATGAAAAAGTAATTCATATGGTGGAAATATTTATCAGCTCTCACATTATTTCTTATCTGCTCCATATAACAACAGCAACAAGTTCTTGGAGGTCATGTCTGGTAGTCTGCTACGTTTTGTAGAAAATAAATGCCATACATCCTATAAACCCTTTACACACCATCGCATGATGGTATCAAAGTACTGAACTTGATAAAATACCCTCCGAGTACTGAAATAAACATAATTTATCATAAAATTCCCGAAATTCCCAGATAATATTACATTAAAAATTTTTAACATAAACTTTAATAATTTAGAAGAAAATAGTTATGACAAACACTCGAATATTTAGTAAAATAAATTTTCCAATTAAACACTACCTTGTGTGCACATACACATACGCACACCTAAACACATAAATTGAATTCTATTATCTCCATGTGTTTTCTCGGGTTTGTTGAAGAAGTCGTTTCGTTGATATAGATAAATATTAATCGACGCACAATTAAAATTTTACTTTTAAATTTGTGTCATTATGTCTAGTGCCCAGGAAAAATGTAATTTCTGTTTGGGAAATGCAAAACCATTTTCTTTGCTGTCAGTGTTTATTTCAGCAGCCATAATGGCAAATGTTATTAAGAATCCAGAGAAATGTTAAACCGAGTTTCTTTAAAACTGGATGTCTTAGTTACGGCACGCCTCAAAATGTATAACAGAGAAAAATCCGGAGTTGAGTTGTGTTAGTTCCTGGTTGATTGAATTACAAAGATTTAATTTTTTATTTTTATTTTTATAAATTTACTTCCTTTTAATTAAAGTGGAATCAATGCTCGAAATGAAAAATAATATCATATGCAAGCAATGTAAAAAATGTGGTGTTGTATTAAATATTGAAAGTTTTCCAACACATATACCACAAAAGATAAGCATAATAACACATGTAAAAAATGTTACGAAACTGACACAAATCCCGCACAAATAAAAATTACATACAAATCCTGCACAAATGAAAATTACACACAAATGCTTAAAAAAAAAAAATGACACAAATCCTGCACAAATAAAAATGTTACAAATCAAAATTGTTGCTAGGAGAAAAATCTCATTCTGATTTAACAAAATGATTTTTTATTCGAATAAACAACTTTACTATAGATCTAAAAATTTGCATTTAATTATCGAACAGTTCTGTTATTTCCGTAAAATCGTTTACATTCTCCATTTATTAATTTTAAAAATGTATATATCTCCAGTAATATTTTCTTTCAAACAATCATATGTTAGATTCCTTTGACTAATTATAACAACATTACAAATTGTTCCTGCTTCAACCGCTTTGTTAAAATCTACACTAATTTTAATTTTTTTTATCTTTAACAACAATTGTGTTTCTATATAAACAATCAATAACAAATAATGGTCTTCGCCCCCAAAATGAATAATAATTGATATCACCTTGAGTGTTAACAGTTGGTTTACAATAAAGTTAATTATTTCTATATAGAGTATATAGTTTTGATTTTGAATTTTTAAAACCATTATAAGCAAGAAACATTTTATCAAAAAGACCATTTTCAATATATAGATTCCAATTTTCTTTGGGAAAGATCTCATTCCTTCCACTCTTAACATAAATATTTCTTACATTACAGTGATCAAACATAGAAGTATGTATGTACATATTGTTCAACACGATTTTTTATATTAGCTTGAAAGCCTACAATTACAAAATTAGGTATATCAAATTGTAAATTATTAAACTGATCTCTTATATCAAAATTAAAACCAGTTATTCCAGCAGGAACTTCTTTTCTAAAAATGGCCAATAATTAAAACTAATAGGTATTTTTGGATGTTTGTATATTTTTTCTTTAGTTTCAAAGGCTGTGATAGATTCGTATTCAACAATTGGCCCCATAATTTCTCATTTTTTCATAAAAATTTTACCTGGATAAGCATAATTTTTCTGAACTGCACCATCTGCGGTCATAGTGTCATAAACATATAAACAATTGTTATCAGACGAATTCGGAATAAAAGCAATTTTATAACCACTTTTCCAATAAATTTAATTGTTATCACGAATAAAGACAAATAAATATCTCAGTAGATAGGTTATTTCATTTGATTTACCACTGTGAACAGATTTTACATGATATTTATTATTAACACCAGAAAATTCTATATTATTTTGTTTACTTGGGGTTCTTAACAAATTATTAATCATTGTTGAAGTAAAACCTGGGTTATCAACAGCCTGAATAATATGTCCATATTTTGAGCTTTATATTCTAGAAAACTGAAAAGGAAATATGTTACCACAAATATCAATATTATATAATTTTGCGTATTTTGCTTCATCTCCTTCATTATCTCTCTTTAGTAACCTAAATTGCTCAAAAACGTAAGCATCATTTGGGAAAGAAAATCCATTCCCTATAGGAATATCAAATTCAACTATACTATCGTAAAAGTTTTAATTCCCCCTAGTTTGATCAGTTGGAGGAAAAGTTTGCCTTTCAAAACTCTCGATACTTTTATAACTCATTTATAAGTTTAAACAACAATTAATATATAAATGAAAGATTCATAAAAGGCAGTTTCTCGTGTTAAATTACTCATTGAGAAATATAAAATTTATAAAAAGAAACATAAAGCAGATTATCACAAAATAAGAAGAGAAATCAACCAATAATTCACGAATTACGAAATAATTGTAAACAAAGTAGAACAAGCTAGTGAAGAAAATAAAAATTTAATAACAACACTAGTTACGGTTGCAGCAAAAAATCTAGATTATCCACCTACTCCTGAAGAAACATCATTTGAAAAAGAATTATATTTTAAAGATAGGTCTCCAAATTTGGGTATAATACAGCTGAAAGATTCAACTATTAGCCTTGGAAAATACATATATTTCTGGAGATATTAATAACATTAAAGAAAAATATGGTTTACAAGGAGAAGAACATGATTTTTATATCGGTGATACAAAAGTAAATATAGATAGTGATATTCTATTTGTCAAAGATAACGAAAATGAATTAACAGAAAGACTTCTAAATTGGTAACAAAAAATAGCGCAGAAGAACTCGAAAGTAATTAAAATGTTAATGATCTTAAAAATTACACAGAAATTGTTTTATTAACCAATTCCGTATTTCAAAAATACATTCCTAATAAGAAAACGAATAATCAAAGTTCAAGTGTTGTTTAGAAGTATAATAATATAATTAGACGAATTTATGATTTTTTTTAAAAGATGCAAGGCCAATATCAATACCAAACACACAAGAAAGAATGATTTCTCCAAGAACTCCTAGATCTGGAGAAGGTATAAAAAATTCAATAATTTACCGAAAGAGTATGTTTGGATGGTTGATGTTAGAAAATTGGTTGATAGATTATGAATTAGTCATGATGAAGAAATGCTGGAAATAAAAATTATCACAATTAAAAAGTAAACATAATGAATATGTTGAACAATACATTTTCTGATTTTCCTGTTAATAATCCAAAAGGAATTCCTTATCTTATAAGAGGTTTAAATGTAATTCCAAATCCATTTTGGAATGCCGAACATCATGGAAAAAGTATGATAAATTGGGCATCAAATAATTTAAATTTACCTGAAATGCATTTGCCTGGCTATAATTACTGTGGACCATTTACAAAATTAGACGAATGGTTAGAAAAAAGGAAATACAGGAATAAATAAATAAGATGAAGCATGTAAAAATAATGACATTGCTTATAGAGATCATAAAGATTTAGAATCTAGATATGAAGCAAACAAAATTTTACAAAAAGGAGCAAAATAAATTGTTAGTTAAATTACTCCAATAGGTGAAAAAATTGCTTCAGCAGCTGTTGCGTCAACTATGTTTACAAAAATAAAATTAGAGTGGGGTATTAAAATTTATTAATTACTTAATTTTTTTACTTATAAATTAAGTTAACAAGTATAACATTCTATATACCCTTTTATTAAATAAACTTTGTCAATACCAACAATAAAAAAATTACTAAAAGAATATATCCCCATTATCAAATATTGTTATTGAAACATATGTAGAATATTAAATGTAAAAAATTTCAGATATGTTTGTATGATTGACGAACTACGAAAAATAATGCACAAAAATAAATATGCTGTGGTTAATTTTGACATTTCATCAAATCCTGGTACTCATTGGGTTTTTTATTTTTAATATAATAATGATATTTACTACTTCGATTCATTTGGAGGCAATATTCCTACTAATTTAACTAATTACTTCAAAAATATAAATGTTTGTTACAACGATAATCGAATTTAAAATTTTAATCCAGTTATCTGTGGACATTTATTTTTAATTGTGTTATATCTTTTTTCGAGAAGTTTTGAGTTTTATGACATAATTTCTATGTTATTAAATTACATATATTTGGGAAAATATTAATCAAAAATTTAAATAAAAACTTTGTCACTAAACCTAATGAATTAAAAACACACGTAGATTCAAAATGCAATATTATTGTTTCGGCTTTACAAGATCAAATTAATAAAGGCTTTTTCATTCGAGATCACTCTTATACATCCCTGTTTCTTATATTTTCCATAGTTTGACCAAAATAGAATTATTCATCAGCTTATAAAAATTTTTTCAAAGTGATTTTTTTCATTAGTTCCCATCAATGTATTTAAATCTATGTAGTTTCTTAACCTATCAGACTGTTTAAACTTTAATATTCTATGCATTTTTGTAAGCTTTAACCCATTACTTAGAGACTTGCAAATTGTGATAGTGTATTACATACACATTTATTAAGTATAGTTGTTAATAATTTAGACTGATTTGTTCCTTGAACTACCTTATTTTCTTGACAAAATGGAAGATCTTTATGTAATTTATGTAGTTCTTGCGTATACTCTAAATCTACTTCTAAAATGCAACACTGATCAAAATCATTCTTAAGATTTTATGTATAATTTTGCCAAAAATCTAATTTAAATTCAGGATAATCAACCCATTCGAAACCACCATATGGTAAATATTGAGACATTGCCCAACCATATAAATTATTTGCATCAAAATATGCTAAATAGTTAGACTCTTGATTATGATTAAAATTGTCTAAATGTTTATTATTAGATTTTACATATTTCTTATAACATTGTGAAATTCCGCCTCTAATTCCTTTTGCTACCATTAAAATCCTATCATAACTAAATAATAAATCTAATGGGTGTTTAGTTATTTTTAACATTGCATCCCATGATAATCTTGGCGCTGTAAAATAGCTTGCTGGATCTAAATAATATGCATTTGTACATGTTTCTCTAAAGTTTTCAAATACATCTGCTAATAGTAACACATTACTTTTTAAGAATAAAACATGATATTTCCCAAGGTTCTTCATATTAAATTGATCCCATGCACGTTTTGAATGATTATAATCATTATCAGTTATTTCAGATTCATTTAATTTATTGTAAAATTCACTTTTTGACCATATAATCGTATGGATGAACCATTTTTCTGATGTTTCATTTGATCTTTACTTAAATTAGATGGTAATTTATTTAACTCTCGCCATAAATTTAAAATTGTCTATAGATTTCACTTTAAATTTTCTGTTGCAATTAAAAAATCTATTTCTTCTTCATCATATCCTAGCTCTTTGATAAATCAATGAGCACTATATCCAGCTAACACATGAAAATAAATTGGAATATTATTGGGTAATTTTATTTGCAAATTACATTTATTACATACTGGGTTAACAAATTTTCCAGTTATATGATCATGATGATGTACTTTTTTATTTTCCTTCGTATATTCATCATTCACATAGAGTACATTTTGTAGATATGTTATGTAACACTTTTTCTTCTTTTGTAAGTGGATGCTTTGGTTCAATTTGCGAATATATTTCCCCGATTTCTTCTTCTTCCCTTTAATTGATTGTATAAACATCTTATGTGCATTTGGGCCTCGATTTACAACTGGTGGTTTATAATCACTATAACTAGATACAATATAATAGCAAAAACCATAATCTTCGTGTACCTGATATTTCATTGTATATTATTCATCGTTTAACCTCAAATCAATGGTATTTATTTTATCCTTAGTAAGTTTATATCCTTTTTTTTATGTACCTCCTCGTAAAATCCATCATCAATATCATCCTTTGTTAAAATTGGATACTTTTTGATTAGTTAAAATTTATATATTCCTTTTGAATTTGGTTTAGTTGTTGATATTTTCTTTAGAATAGATTCAAAATCTGCATATATTGCAAAAGGAACTTTCATTGTATGTTTGTAGGTTTTGAAAAATATTTACTCTCCTTCCAAAGGTAAACTGATTTTTACTGGTTCATTTTTAGAGCAGTCTTCTGTATGTTTATTTAATCTCTCTTGGGAATAAAAGTATTGAAGACATATATCACATATGTAAGTTTGATGACTATGTTAAGTTTCTTGTGCAGAAAGCAGCTTCGATAAATCTTTTCTCCAACAGTAATGTGAGTTTTCATCATATTTGAAATAAAGTGAATTAAGATACTTTTCCTTTTTATTTTTGTAAGATTTAGTTTCTAAACAATGTCCCAGTTATCAAAAGAGTATACATTTATAGCTGTTTCAGTTTGATTTTATATTTTTGGTATATCATACATTTTAATTGGACATTTATATTTATCTATTATTTTAACTATATTATGCCCCACATTTTTATATTTAGTTAATCTTTGTGGATTTTTTTTTCTGCTGGAAACAATGTAGACATTATTTCCCAAAGAAAACGTTTTAATCTTCATTTTTCACATTAATACATGCTTGTTTTTTTCTAAATCTTTTCTGGTAGTTTTGATTAACGATGCTCCATTTAATGGATTATACTTATTTGTAGCAAACTGTCTTCAAATTACTCTATCTAATTTCCAATCTGAACCTTTTCTTCCAAATTCAGATAATCGTGTAAGTAATTTTTGTTTTATAATTTTGTAACTCCTTTTAATTTCTCCTTCGTTCAATAATATATAGTTTTGTGATTGATATGTAAGTAATTCTACTTGGCTAGTCTCTTTCTTGCGATAATTGGCATATAATTTAATGTTAATTTTTATCCCTCTAAATTTCATAAGATGATCATGTACTATCTCGAATAACTTTTTTTTTCTGAATGTAAAAATGTATTAGGCCGTACTAAATAAAAATAATTCTCAATGTTATATGTTGATATCCTGCCTGTGAAACTTATATAATACTTGATGGTTCTTCTATTTATTTTCTTTATAATTACATTAGTGGAAAATGTGAATATTTATTTTTATTCCTTTTTGTCTTCTTCATATAATTAATTAATATTAGCATCGGCTAAATGTAAATTTATAAAATTATTCTCTGTTATCCATTCTGTTACTCGCTTACTTTTGTTTCTAGGCTTTAGAAATACATTATTAGAGAATGGAAGTATTTCTTTAATTCATTTCTATCTTTTGAATATAGTTCTTTGACATTGGCGTATGAATATGGTAAATTTACAAAGTTCCTTTTTCTTTCTTCATTTCCAATCAATGGTATAAGAGTTCTAATTAAATCAGCTTTCCTTAGATGGCACCAATATTTTATTTTATATTCTTTTGCTAAAATTATTTGCTTCTGCACTGCCATCCCACTTAACTCAACCTCTAGATTGTTCATTGGAATTTATGTTTTTTATTTAATAGGAACAATTTTTAATATAGTTATATTTTACGGTAATTTGGTACATTGCTTTTTAACCAAGAATAATATTTAAAATATATAATTTAATTGAATAAAATGCTGTTTTATTTATTGTTAAAATTGAAAACAATGTGTTTAGTTATTTAACTTCTTGTTTTGATAATATTTCTTTCTATATTCGCTAAAACAATGTTTTCATTTTTGTACGTTTGTCTATAGTAGCTTTATGGGAATAAAATGAATCGATAGATTTATTCTCACTATACATGTCTTAGTTCAATAATCACCATGATGAATTTCATTTGTATTGTGTAAGTTAGTATTTTTATGCTTTTCGAGATGTGGAATACAAACTTATTTTCCACATTCATGTAATACTTTATTTAACCCATTATGATCTCTCACTCATACATTGACACATTTTTTACATGTATTAATATGCTTATATTTTGTGAGTTTGTGTGTTGGAAAACATGCAATTTTTAATACTACACCACATTTTTTGCATTGCTTGCATATGATATTATTTTCCATTTCGAGCATTGATTACATTTTATTTACAAGGAAAGAATTTATCTAAATAAAAAATATATATTTAAAATATTTTTTCTTTGAATAAATTTTTTTCTGTCCTTATAAATAATACAAAATGGAATCGCTTATCAAGAAGTTAAACAATTCATATGAATTGACTAAACTACAAGGTCTTGAAATTAATAAAAAGTATGCAGCTTCTGAATTTCAAGATTGTGAATCTAAGTTTGGTAAAAAAAAATTAATTGTATTCTAGATGGACAGCATAAAATTACTTCACCCGATCGCTATGTAAATATGTTTGATAAAAATCTTTTAAAATTAATAAATGAGAAACTAGTATTTATAATGTATAAAGGTTTAAAAGAACTGGAAAATGGATTATCTGTACATGGTATTGAATTCTCTTAAAATGCATAAATTTCTATTAATTCTAATCTATCACTTATCTTGTTCATATCTAATTGATTTTAGCCTATTTTGCTTGATTTTGGCTTAAATTCGATTGATTTAGATTGCTCGCTTGCAAAATTAGCGTTTCTAGAAAACAAGAAAAAAATGCTTCAATCGAGGAATTTACTTTATTTTGGCTTAAAATTAGCTGGTTTTTGATTTACACAATTCCTGCTCAGCCATTTGTGAAAAAAATAATAAAAAAATAAGTTTCTTTTTAGCTTAAAATTACATGATTTTGGGTTGTTTTTGAGGATTGAAAATTGATGCTTCTAGAAACGTGAAAAAGTTGATTGAAAACAATAAAATTACTTGATTTTGAGCTTAATTTGCTCTTTTTCGTTGAATTTCAGATTTTGAGTTTTTTAAATTTTTTCTTATACTTTCGTAAAAAACAGCAGGAAATATCTGCATTAGTTTTTCATATTATTTTGGGGGAAATTTCCGATTTAAGTGAGCTGCGCTCGCTCTCTCATTTACTCTCTACTAACGTAAGACAATACCTGTATTGATTTAACGTTCACCAGAAATCTCGATGCATCCTGTATGCCATTTGTATCCAAATTTTCATATCACACACCTATCGATAGTAAAATTATAACACAGTAATTATGTTTTTATTTGATTTCTTTTCTGATTCCAGTGATAAAAAATGTTCCTATTACAAATAAAATACGGAGATCTAAAGGACATTTTAGTGTTGAAGAATTACTACAACGTACTTATAATGCGCTAACTAAACTATAAAACAGTTTGACATAACCGATCGGTTATACGACTACGATGCTCTCGAAGAAAATATTAACCGTTAACGTAGAAGTATTCATGCAAAACACACGGCCACGTCCCCAAAACGGCCACAAACAATTTTTTTTATTATCCTTCGTTACAGTTCTTTTACCAGTTTGAAGCTTATGAAACTTTATGTTACTTACTTACATAGTGTTTACATTAATAGTAAGTAAAGGCTGGAGAAGCAGGTTTTCGGTTTCTCAGCTGAGGTAGTGTATAGTCCAGCCTGTTTCTTGTTGTCAGGAGGTGTCGACGAGCATCGGCCTTTTAGGTGTCCATACTCTCCGCAGCTGTTATAGTCCATGATGTCAAAGGCATGTATTAATGTCGCAAACATGGTTACTAGGTTATTAATCACTCACTGGGGCCATGGTGGTGTAGTCGTCAGACTGCTCGCCCGCCTCCCACCTAGGCGAACCGGGTTCGATTACCGGTAGGGTCGCTCCCAGATTTTCGCATGTGGGAATCATGCCAGACGATGCCGTTGATCGGCAAGTTTTCTCAAGGATCTCCCGTTTCACCTGCCGTTGCATTCCGGCGCTGCTACATACTCCCTCAGCTCTCAAGACCTTGATGTTAAGAGCCGCCCAAATCTCCCCACTCCACTAATCACTGCCTCCAGTCTTCTCAAAGTGTCCAAGGACATTTCCACATCCAGCTCTGGCATTTTGTGTTCCAGTTGTGGGCCCTGGGCTCTCAAGTGTCCAGTTCATCCGCAATCTCAATACTCCTGATGCGCAGGTGGTCCTGGGCGAAGCCCCATGGCCCGGGCCCTGGTGACGATACCATAAACAGCAGCTTTCTTGCGCTCCAGAGCTTCTTTGTTGTTGCTCCGCTCGTCAGTTTGTGTTATTGTTGCTACCTCTGTACACATGCGTGCTGGCTCCATTTCAAGTTCTTTTGGTATAATGTGCGGTAGAATCCGGCTCCACACTTGCCGAACGTCCATGTGGGCTATGGTATCAACACCTATTGCGATGACATGCTTCCTCAGAATACTCCTCCAGCGACAGATAAGCAATCAGAACGATATTCCTACCATTACTTTTGCAATTGCTCCCCTGGTCTTTGGGTGCGACTCCACAATTGAGCATGATGAGTAAATCGTAGGTACCGGTTGCCGAAACGCAGATCCATGGCCAGCATCATTGGGAAGTTCTCCAGTCGATGTCCTTCTGGCAGGGAGTGGAATATGCTAAGTGATGGGTACTTCGCACAGTTGCAAGGGTAGCACGCGAGTCTTTTTTCACCACCCATTCAGTTGGGGCGACAATCTCAAACTGGTGTTAATATCACAGCCAAGGAGTCTGACAATATCAGGAGATGATGCTGCTGTACTGGTTACGATACATCTCAACTCCCCATTATTCTTGTTTTCATCTTCATATTATATGTGTTTCCGACCACACTAGCCACACCGCCCCTACCATTCTGTTGTTGGATAAATTACTGCCATTCTTCTTCAGTGCACTCGATTTTTTTTCCAGTTCACATATTATGCTGTTAAATTTTTTGGTCTATCATTCTAACGACACCATTCACTTTCTCACAAACACTATTGATTTTCATATCCAATTTACCTAATACAGCATATACGTAATATATTTCCCCAGTTACATTTTAATTTACATTATCTCTTTTCTTATCAATGCAATGTTATAATCTATTAACACACTTACATTTATGATTTGCCTTATTACATCCACATTTACACGATGTACAGTTTATTTTTCACTACCTGAGTAGCTATTTCAGTATTCTGAAAATTACTAATTTGGCCATTTAAATTTTGGTCTCTCAATTAATATATGTTTATATATTTTCTCTTATAGTCCTTATTGGGGTAATACGTTCTTCAGTCAAGCACACAATAACTTAATTTCAGCCGACATCATTCTTGTTAAAATTCATCGTACATTATAGGCAAAAAACCTGTTATATCTGTGGCCTATAGTAATTAATATGTTCCCCATAACCCTTCCGACAACGATACAACTGCTTGAAGGTGGTCACGTTTATGAATGGATGGTGATGTTTGTTAAATAAAATAGCTCTGTTTAATTTCCTGAATTATACCGCAATTGTCTCTACAGGTATGCCTTTCGCCGCAATGCACTTTCACTCACTCCTCAGTGAAAATGACAAACCGTTGCTCAATATACTATCGCATTACTCAGTTAACTTATATCAGTACTCTTAACAAAAATTATACTGATGTTTTTTAACAACACCGACAATCAATCCCCGGAAGGAATTGCTTACGAAAAACGACAGAAATTATATGTATTATTTTCCCCCTAAAATAATTATTAATGTAGTTGGGCGAGTCCGAATTTCGTATTCTAAAATGTTTTTTTTTTGTTAAAAATATCACAAACAACTTACGATTAAGCAACAAATCAGTGAATTGTGTTTTTAAATAGTATATAAGTGAAAACGCGGTGGCAATAACATCCCCATTCATGGCAAAAAATGGGAGTCTCGTCATAGTATTTTTTGATGAAACTATGAAACCTAAGTTGTACGCCATTTTTCAAGACATCTTGTGAATCAACACGTCCAAATTAACAAGAAAAGTTCTGTCGTCGGAACACTTTCAGATGATCCGTTTTCAAGGAATCCACGTGAGACTCGAAGCACGATGTGTGTTGCGTAACGAGTAGGCAACACAATAAACACATGAAGGCATTTTAAATTATAATTTTGCGAGAGCTCACAGTTCCGTTAAAAATCATTTTAAGGTGGAAGTGCACTTACATTTTCAACTTATATTTTCGTGAGGAGTACCTAAACCGCCGGAGTTTGTCGGTATAACGAAATAGTCTACGCCAATAGATTGCAACGCAGCGCTGGTTCAAGAGCGCCCCGATTACTCCCTGCAGTCGTTTCGGGCACACACTCACCGTCTCCACGTTGCCAATAACCACCGTAGCTGTGATCAACTCACGGTTACTTCACACTGCTCTGAAACCGTGCTGTAGTTCTACTTCCAGAACATCCGTCCGCTTCGTGTAAACCAAGCTTAACTAAGTCTAGAAAATTACACCAAAGGACAACACACTGAATTTGTGAGCACTTAGTTGTAACAATATTTTGCATGAGAACTATTTCTTATTAGGCACTGCCAACACAATTTTTTTCTCGCCTTCTTATTCGTGTTTAATATAAACGAAATATTATATTGTATAAATAAAAATACGTTAAACTTCAATGAAACAAATATAAAATTATTCTATGTTAACATACGTATAAACCCCTTGATACATGGCATATTTAGGAAATAACTAAATACGTCTACATGGGGTGATTTTTCAAATGTTTGATTCAAAAAATGTGAAGAAATCGCGAACAGACCATATCTGATTCGCCGAAAACACTCGCCAGTCACGCCAGTCACTATCAGAAAAAAATCCCTTCGGTGAAATTAAGGGCTGTATTTTTTACTTGAAATAAACATTATAGATTATTCCCCTGCTATGCAAGCCCAGATATAATCTAATTCAGTACTTAGACATTTCACCAAAGAAAAGAGAACCTAGCGGTACTTCTCGAACCTGTTAGTCGCCACTACGAATGGAATGTTGATCAATCAGGTATGTGCCAGCAATGTCACATCTCCTCCTGGTCATCGCATGCTACACTCACACCTAGCTGTCCAGCTGTGAGTCATCAGTATTCGCTGGCTGGAATTGTACCATGGCTGGTTCCGCAGAAGGGTGAAAAGCGGCCGGGGGGGGGGGGGAGGAGAACATATCGCTGGCTCGCAGCACTACTATTTTTCAGTTTATTTTCTCAGAAAGTGCTAATATATTTCAGAAGCAATCCCGTTCTTCACAATATACATTATAATAGCTTAACAACTCTGGTAGCATACAACTATAGCAATCGATGGTATGGATTAATAACTAGCGTTATTAAGTTTCCTCTTACTATAATTTTTGCAAAATTTTAAATTATAATATATATAATCAAATGAGTATATATATATATACTCATTTGATTGTGTGGATACTTTTATATGATTGTACAGTGCAATGCAGCTGTTTACGTCCCTGAAAAACCGACCTTGATGGTAATGAAATCATGTAGGGCCTACCTGACTAGTAATTGGGAAGTTAAGGGTTCGATCTCTATCAATGGCTCTGGGATGTTATTTTCCTTGGGCCATTAAATACAAACGAATGTCAGCGAAGTACTTCGTATAATATTTTCAATTCAGAAGCCGTTAGATTAATACAATGATTAGTCAGTCTGTCTGGACAAAAGGAAATGAAGTTATATAGTTTCCCGGATGCGGCCAGTCGAACACGATATCTACTGCGAATGAGGCCTAAGGTACAACAGGAGTTAAATCCATCGCAATACTCGTGAATTACACGAAAATTCTTCATGGGTGAGCATTTAGACGTAGGATGACAGGACGAGGGGTGGAGGATAATTCTAGATGCTTCATCGCATTCTCTGGAATAATAGCCCTACGACGTGCTATCCTCCTGTAAACTGATCGGGATGCAGCGAGAACCAGCGAAATTCTGCGAAGAGCGGGCCAGAGAGGGGTGGATTGGATGAGGAAGGAAGGGGTTGGTTGGGAAAAGGTAGCTGTGGAAGGGAGGAAGGGAAACGATTCCCCATCTGGCGCATGATTTGGAAACATGCCACGCACAGCTTGCCAGCATCAACCTGATACACGTCTCGTGTAACGGAACGTTTTAATCGCGAACGCGGAGAGCTCTCTCTCTCTCTCTCTCTCTCTCTCTCTCTCTCTCTCTCTCTCTCTCTCTCTCTCAATTTCCTTTCTCCCTCCGCGCTCCAAGGGCTGGTGGGGAGGGGAATTCAATAACAAAACGCCGTGCGCAATTCGATTTGCTGCCCCAGAACAGCCTTTTTCCACCCCCTTTTCCGAACTCGTACTGGCGGAGTCCTCATGCAGAAAATGGGATCAGTATCGCCACGGTTAATGGAACGGTTCGCTCGCGCACGGGTACACACACATACGCTGAACTGGCTGGTGGTGGTGACTGTAATATAATAACGACACGATAATAACCTGCAGTACTCATTAACGGATCGGCGCATTTCGGTAACCCTCTTTTCAGCCTTCCCGTCCCTTCTATTTCGCTGGAAACTTTTTTTTTGCGTGTTCTAAACGGAGCGTTTTTAATTACGTTCCGTTCTAAAATTTCAACACACAGAAGGTGAGAATATGAGCACTGAGATCGGTTTTCTCAGCTTAAAATCTCCCTCCAGTAAGCCGGCGGTACCAAGTTGTCAAGAAGTCATCTTCGGAGATCACTTTCACTGGATTTTTCTCTTCGGTATTTTTAAAGAGCAGTGGACTCTACAGTAGGTCAGCTGTGAAACATGTGCAGATATTTGCTGAAGACACATAAACAATATTTTACTCAGGACATACATCAACAAAATACTGCGACAAACTTATACACAGAGCAACGGTAACAATTACACTTAATAAGAATTTTCATATTTTTTTTGCAGCTGGCAAATAAAATATGTTTTGCTTGCAGTTAATCAAGCACATTTTGAAAGCTCTTCTTTCAGTCGCTGTCTGTCCTTTTACCACGAATAATCAACATTTCCATCGACCCTTTGTGTAGATGTGTGGCATTGTGAAATAATCCCACACATATCTTAATCTTACTATAATGCGTCCACATTTATTTTTCAAATCATTATTTATTTATAAACGGAGCATTTGGAATAATATAAACAAATTGAAATTACTTTAGTATTCATTACCGTTAGTACTAAAACAATCAATTTTGAATTTAAAATATATGTAATTTTGGTCAAAAAATGTATTTGGATATATAAAATTATTTTCTTCTTAAAAGTATTTATTGATTGTAAACATATAGATAGTTATTATGTTATCGACAAGATAATAGACTTTCTATGATTGAAGTAAAACAAATGTCAAAGCAAAATATTCCCTTCTTCTCCTCCCAAACCCCGAAATTCCCCTAAAAACTCCACTTGCACCTCAAATCTGTCTTCCCTCGCCATATCGCTTAATATTGTCTAATTGAAACATTTTTGGGTAAAAGGGGAGCGATGAAAATTTTGACCGAATTTATGGGAAACCGATAGGTTTCAGTAACCGAACATCCGTTTTGCGAAGAGAGATGTAATTAAGTTTAAGGTTTTTTGTGCAGTAAACAATTTGAAATAATTTACTGTTGTAGAGGCGAAGTGGTGTACGTCAAGCAGTGCCCAGCACAGATGTCCAAGTATGTGTTTCAGTACCCTTTCCAATCAATTTTCTCGTCCATATTTATCTTCTGTTTACTTTGGAGCCATCCTCTTCCGCGCATTTTAAACCTGCAAACATACTTCGATTAACCCTGCCCCCCTCCTACTACAGGCATTCGCGAAGCTGACTAGTCCCACTTTCCCTTGTGTGCGATTCGTTCTCAAATCTCATTCATTCCATCCTATTTGAACCCTGAATTGAACTTTCATCTAAACTCATATAAATTGTCTGTAGTCTTTCCAATTATAAATTGTTCGTTATCTCTTCCTATGTCGGCTCATGCTATTTATCTGCCCTTCCCCCTGACAGACTCTGTGCTCATAAGTCTCAAAATAAAAGGAAATATTACAATTGATCTTTTCTGGTATTGTAATTTAATGATGTTATTTAACATGGCACACGTCTATTACAATTATATGAACGAAATCACATTTTTTTTTTTTCATGGGGCAAAGCAGGGCTCAAGAATATTTTCGAAATACTTTCCCATGGATACCCAGCTCGTAGGCAGCCGAGTATCTACTACCGGCTCGATTGCGTAGGTTCGATTCCCTAATCGATCAGATGTTTCGAGAATAAAACGGCACACCGTCATGCGTCAGCCACGCTACATTATACACGTTGCTTATGTTTTCATAGTTTCCTAGTAAGTACCACAACACGAAACATGACTGGTGAGATCTGACTTTATCATTACTAAAAATTTATTAGCTCTTCTCTGGCAGATTATTTTTGAAAACTCCTTTAAAAATACATTTTAAATACCTTTTCCATAACTTAAGAAATAATTGCTTTTAATTGTTTTGGGCTTAGAAATGTTGCGAATCCCAGGAATCAGGTGTTATATTGACAAAATGCAGAGAGGACGCCAAGTATTTTTCTTAGCTAAATAACAATGCGCCGCATGATAATCATGCGATGCTTATAAGAAAAAAATGCAAAACTGAAAAAAAATCACTATTTATTCTATTAAAAATTTTTATTTTTCGATATTGGTGAAAATGTGCAGAGATGTTAACGGTAAAGTAATTAATACGCTTCTATCTGATACGTACTTGAGCGATAGTGACTTATATTTGTTCTATTTCATGTACAGAAATGCGATATTACAAATAGTTATTAACGAACTCGTGTAGTTGTGTTCAAGTCTTAACTGCTAATCAGTTGCAACATCAGTAGAAAGTATTATAATTGCCAATGAAAACAAATTACAATTTTTCATTGAGAAATAAATATATGACTATATTGTACATTTTTATAAATATGCTGATTCAATATTTAGGATGATATTAACAACGTAAAATATCACACGTTAAATGTATACGAAGCAAAATTTATTACCATACACATGATTAGTAGCGTTAAATGCTTCTTTTAGAAGACTCGATATATGACAAGAATGAAAAATATGACAGTCTGCTCCATCAATCCCTCTATTTTAATGCCTGTAGAGAACTTATTTTATCCGTAAACCTTTACTTTACCTTCTCCAGGTGGAATTCTCGGAGAGACAGACAGTGAGTTACTCTGTACATGGCATATAACAAAACCTTAGCTCACCAACCCTCCGCTTTTTTTACGCAGGCACTTATTAATTTTTTTACACTCCACCCGTTTTGTGCGAATCATCGAAGCGAAAACCTTTTGTTATTTAATGCACTTCAACGAGCGCACCATTAATATATTTGCTTCTGTGAAGGAAAATGAGTATTGCAGCAAGGTATTTATGAACTAGCAGCCATGTTGGTTTCAACATAAGCGAACCTTTTGTTTATAGGGTATATTGTAACCTGCCAAAATTCTCATTACAATGTAGATACGATTAAAATTATTTTTTTAAATCCTTACTTGTTATTTAGTTCTGAATAGAAAAGTTAAATTTTTTAGTTTTTAAATATAACTTTATATTTATGAAGTATAAACATACATTCACATAATAAATTAACACGGAGCCGTCTTATTTCCCTGTGTCAATATAGCTAGAATATTACTATAGTTTATGCACACCAGTTTACTGAAAAATGTACACATAGCTTGCCTGCAGTACATGCGTCACACAATGCCAAGTGCCCTGCCACATGAATCTGCTGCTCGTGCTGTAGGCATAGTCCAAGTACTTAGTAATACCATAAAATATGATCAGACAGGATATTACAATATGCACTGAATAGAAAATACGTGACAACGTGAGGAATAACGATAGTGTACTATTGAGCTATTTGCATAACCATACTCTCCAATAAGCTTATAAAACAGTGTGAAATGAAAGTATGTGTTGATATCGTGTTTTTTTTTGTTAGGTCTATTGTTGGCAATATTTATTACAACTGAGCAGTGTGATAGTAGAATATTTGTCCCCTGAGGAAAACGTCCGCCTGCCCCTTGCAGGCTCGAGAACCAGACGTTCTATGCGAAGAACACTCACCTTAGTTTGCCACACTTACTTGAGACCAGTGACCATTTGTTACGCTCTGAAAACTATGCGACTTACTTTCCATAAGGACGTGCAGAAATTACGCAGAATTGGGTTATCAGTGAAGGCGAGGAAGTGAAAACTTTTATTCATGCAAATGGGAAAAGACGTCAGACTTCATAAAGTTTCCAGCAAATTATTTTATTTCAAATCCAGTGTCATTAAATTAATTGATATGTATTCTGGCTGTAAATGAAACTAATTAAAAATCCTGAATGGCAGTAGCTAAGGGTTTATGAAAAACATTCAAACCAGCACTGCCGACAGGAAGTGGTCAGACATAACAGTTGTTAACAATACCCTTATTTAAAAAAAAACCGTAAATTTGCCTGACGTGTCAGTTTGCCATTAAAAAAAAAACACTGAATGAAAATGTCTGAAATTATTACTTGAAAAATTAAACTTGGCTCAGCTTAGTGGCAAAACAATAAAAACTCTATCTCTCAGGTTAAATTATGGTTAATATATGCTGGTTCTTAGCTGTAAAAACGCCGTGCCAACATGGCGTTGTGTAGAATGTTCTATTACGAATGGCCGCTCTCTTAGTCCTATACAACGTGTAGACTAAACTCGTAGAAAAACTTGTAATGTATAAAAATAGTTTATTTGTAGGACGATACCATTTAAAGTAGAAAGCATGGCGGGATCTCAGGAAAATGTAGAGTAATATTCAAACTTGAGTAGAATTAAGGTGTTTCTTAACGTGGTTTACAGCTCACGGAACGTCACATTGTCTAACTAACTGGCCTAAGCTCCTAAACAGCTGCTTACAATACAGAGGGGCGTACAGCACACTTCTCTAGTAGAAACAAAACAATATTAATTAAGCAAGCTGTACAAACTGAAACACCCTAGTATACTACTTAAAATACCTATGCTGCGTCCAACTTCTGGACGTGCGTCCTGACTTAGGTCTTAACCATTTTAAATATGGCGGCAGGTAGAGCGATCTCCTAACTGAAATTACCCGCCTAGCCCTACAATATCTTGCTAGCCAATGGGAGAACAGGATTCGAACCTGCCAGCCGATCGGCCGGTTCCTAATCAAACATCTAATCTGACACACTCCTAACGGCCTAATTCCCTATGTTAAAGAATTACGGGACTCGTAGAAAGTAATAAGAAATAACACAATAAATTCCCTGAAACAATTGCAATGGTATGAGACTGTGAAAATTAATGAAAATATAAAATCATTATTTAAAACACAAACAAAAATCAAATCTAGCTAATTGAGGAATTTGCACATACATTATTGTGATTCTAATATCTATTTATTCAAAATCCTAAACATACGAAAATCAATATAAATAAATTAAAATTAAACATATGTGGAAAATGTGTGCAATATTACTGTATTTGACAATGACAGTGTAGAATGTTAAAAAATATACGTAGATTATAATGATGAATGCAGAAATTGCAAAAGTTTATATTACATTTTACATTGAAATTACGCAAGGAAAATAAAACGCACTTAAATAATCTATATTTTTTAACATGCATGTTCAGTAAATTAACAGCGCACATATTCACGAGAGATGTCTCAAAAATGGTAAGATTTTTCAAATGTCTTCATTTAGTACCAAAAAGAGACAGGTGGAAAAATGTAACAAATTTTCTAATCATACGTAATGGCGACTGGCTTACATTATTCCTCGTTCACATAGCACAGGTCTATACCACGTTATTCACTTCTGCTCAATCCTTAACTTTGCGACCTCCCTACCCTTGCCCTCAAAATTCATTCTGTAAAAAGTCCTCAATATATCTGTAATCGTATGTAGTGAGAATCAAACTTCTACACTTCTCACTTTTTACGACATCGGCCCCATAATTAAACGTAGTGACTCATTATGGTAAGACTCATTAAAAAAACCATTACAATTATGCATGCGGAAAATTAACAATTTTGATTAAAAGTAGTCAAGTCAAACTGTTATTCATGGTTAACCAGAACTGCAAAGACAATTTTAATACAGTTTAAGAAAATAAGTATTGGGGTAACAATATATACTTCGCGATGGCCAATGTTCATTATTGGAGGAATTATTTTACCTGTAATGTCAAACACTTATATTAGAATGCTGCATGTCTGGTACAGAAATTGCCAGCATCATCTATGGATCATAAATTTGCAAGACTTAACAAAATTATAATTTGGTATTACATTCAAGGACAAGATGAGCACACATTTCAGTTGCCGTTATAGAAGTAAAAAAATATCGCTGTAAAACTACACTGAATAAAATAAATTATCTAAAACTCACCTGACTTAGGTGAAGATGCTTTCGCGCAGAACATTAGCTCACTCCCCCCCCCCCCCGGGTCCTTTCCAGTTCTCATACTGGCTATAAGCCTCCCATCTGTCAGACAGTACATTTCACCCAAAATCACGTTTTTCAGAGCGATGTTCGGTTACATACGTCGCTAGTGAAAATACATTTACATTCTATCCTCTTTAACTTTAATATATCTCACTTGTATACCAGGTGCAATGGAATAAATGTTAATAAATACCAGACAGGAATAGATGAGATGGAATGGACCATATTTTATCAAGAAACAAATGGTCTAACATCCATAGTTAACCCGCTAATAGCAGTGGCACTGTACAGGGGCGGGTATACATCCACAATTATTAGTGAATGGGCAATGCAATGAAATAAAATTTTTTGCACAAATTTGGGCAGAAGGCATGGGGCTCACATTGTCTGTTCAAAGTGATGGCCACCGTTTGCCACACAGGCACTGCAGCGCTAAAGGATATTGCTACGCACATTTGCAGAAGTTTCTGGTGTGGCATTGATGGTGTCAACAGCTCTCCGCATCTGCGTATTGAGCTCATCACTTACGTCAAGTAGTGTCGCATACATCTTCGATTTGGTGTGGCCTCACAGCCACAAGCAGGGTCGGACTAGGTTCTCCAAAAAAGCGCAGACTTTGGAATTTTAAATTCTAAAATTGAAAGACAAAATGATGCATTAACACTTGCCTAATGTAAGGTTTTTCAATGTTATCACCATCCTGCCGGCTGCTGACAGACCAAGAGATACTCGCTTGACTCAAAAGAACTTTGAAGTACAATGAAGGAGCAACAAAACCCGAATTCGTAAACTTCTAAAATAATTGTTCTGTCCAAGCGGCTCAAAATACATTTGTATATTCTGTATATGGAGGGCATCCCACCTTATAAATAATAAATTAATTTTTAGGAGGCCTAGTAAAGTTTACTTCCTTCAACTCGAAAAACATTTAGGATTTAAAAACACTCCCTAGAAGATATTTCGATATATATATTTTTTTAATTGAGGAAAACTTTCCTGTGCCTTCCCTTGCACTTGGGTGCATTGAATAATTTAGTACACGCAGTTACGAAATCCAAAACCTTTTAACACCACATGAACAATAAAAATTTGTGTTGCACTCTAAAAACAAAACCTAACATGACATCACCCTTAACAAAAAGCTGCTTGGAAGTTCAAAACTTGAGATCCAAAATTTTCTAGTTTCTACAGTACCAAAAGGCGCCTCATTTCTTCACTTTGTTCATAAAGTTTGTCGATTACCATATCATTGTCCAGTGCTACAAGCTTGTCCCTTTACACTGCATATTAAAATGCTTCCAAATTTTTATTTGTCATATTGGAACGAAGCCTTGTTTTGATAAGTTTAAGCTTGGAAAAAGCTCTCTCGCAGCTTACTCGAGTTAATGGTACTGTAAGCAGATAGTGTAATCTTTACTAGTTAGTGTATAACAGTACATATGTAATCACATATCACTTTATATGCATATTTTATGCATACCATGCAAGGATCTTTCATTCCACATGGTCTTTCTTCATTTTGTACAATTTCTTCTGATGTTTCACTTTCTGAATCAGATTCCATGTCAGCATCCCTAGTTTATTCTTCAGACAGTAACGAGGATATCTGGGGCCAGTCCTGAACAAACGCTTTCTAGCTCTTCGATCAACTTGCCTTTATCAATGTTAGGTATCAAGTCACATATTTTGTCAAATGTATTTGATGGT
The DNA here is from genome assembly GCA_029891345.1 of Dryococelus australis. Taxonomy (NCBI): domain Eukaryota; kingdom Metazoa; phylum Arthropoda; class Insecta; order Phasmatodea; family Phasmatidae; genus Dryococelus; species Dryococelus australis. The sequence continues at coordinate 96,814,467 of CM056994.1, forward strand.
AGACCTTTCTTAAGTTCAGAAAACCTCTTTGGATCAAAACATGATGGATATAGGTATAGGTTCTTGTGATCAGCAAATCTGTTCGTCATACTCTGATTAAGCTTGTCAATAATAACATTGAACACTTTTATTTTGAATTTATCCTCTTCAGTTACTGCTGTTTCTTCTCATCTGCCAACTCTCCTGGCATTTTATTAGTCTTCCTAACTCTCTTGGACAGTAGTTTCAACTTCAGATGAAGATTTTCTGCCCCAGAAAAGGATTGCCTTCTTTCTTCTCATCCAACAGTCTTGACATCAAAGATGCGAACCGTTTTGCAGGTCTAAACACCTAATCGAATTCGGAGCTGGCTTCCTCCAATTGAGTTTGAGCACTGGTAACAAGCCTCCAAGCCTGCGCATAGCCCAGTTTCTTTCTTTGGAGATACTCCGAAAGAGGTGTCATGATTTTGAATATTAACAGAAATACCATAGTAACGAATATTGTTTCAAATGAAAGAAACTTTTGGAGAAGTACATTAGCCTCATTGCGTACTTTTGGATTGAAATCTTGAGAGTTACCAATAGTACATAGAGTCACAACCAATTCTACAAACCCAGTTCCTTAATGAGATGTGTTGTCAGTGTCTTCAGTGCCAACCCAATAATGAAAGCGACCAAAAATTTTGATGGTTTTATAGCTTCTTGACCTCCACCTAGTGACGCCAATCGCAGACAAAAGTGCTCTTGGATTCTGCTTTAAATACCCATGAAATCACTTGTGTGAGTCCTTGAGAAAAAGCTGCGTCTGCTGCAGTAATCCAAAAAATTATATGGTGGCTGGTAAACACTGAGTTGTATCGTACATTACAAGGTTCAAAGCATATGATAGCATCGAGTATGAATGTGATTGTAAATCAAAATTTTTAGTCTGGCTAAGACACTACTATACTCGCTGCTCATGTTGGATGCACCATCAAATGAATTTGCTGTTGTTATGTCTCCCCTTTCCTACCTCCTATTCTGACCAACATGAACACAAATAGTAACTACTGAAGAAGAATTCATTACACAACTACTTTATTGAACATCATGTATATATAATATATAGGAGATTGATACAACACTTCACAAGTAATCAATTAAATGGACAATACTTAGATATTAAATACTCACAAACGGCTCGGTGCCGTTAAGTTACAATACAGCTATAATCAGTTCCCTAGCCTTGCCAGTTATTATTAATTAACATTAAGGTGACAACGGGGTCTCGAAGGATGACGTTATGCCCTAACTGCTTGCTCGAGTTATGCTCACCAATTAACACAGAGAGGATCCAGAGCTCCTAAAGGCCTCGGTGTCGTGATGATCAGGTTGCCAGCTCCGGCAACTAACGTCGTGGTACCTCAAGCGTCGTCAAGTCACTGCGTGGCTGGGGGGGGGGGGGGGGTTGGGGTTCATGGCCGTTTTATAAACCTCCCCCAGTAGGTCAGCGTTGTGTGTTTATGAAACTCTCTCAATCCATATCCCGTCGTAGCTTAACTGGTAATTTTCATGTGACCATTGAAGCTTAGGTGGTCATACTTCGTGAGCGGCCCTTCCTGTCCGCTACACTGTGCAGTTTTCTGTAGCAATTTCTGCATTGTTCAAAATATTCAGAAACCTTCCAAACTAAGATTCCTCTGTAGTGGACTGAACACTCTTTAAACCTACAACTATTTCCTGCACTTCTGTTACCAACATATACCGTAGCACTATTGCACACTAGTTGTAGCTTGACACATCTATGGTTGTATCCATTAATACGGAAACATTTTTCGCTTCCTTTACTTCTTTCGCGATTTCAGCACGAATTGCAAGCTTGATGATGTTTCTCAGTCACACTCTTTACATGACTAGCTAAGTTATCATCATAATTAGAAAGCAACATAAATATTTACAAGAAATTTCCATGATTGATAGAAGGAGCGTTCAATCTGTAGGCACTTTCCTCCTTCCCTCTATATGCAAGAACCTTCTTTCGAATCAGCTTGATCACCTCAATAATAGCAGACAAAACTTTTCTACGTTCCATTATTACTTTTTCATTTTTTCCGAGTTGTGTTTCTAAAATAAAAGTTTCTATTGTTCTTCTCTGTTTATGTGCGATGTATGACTTAACTGACTCTATGTGAGCATTTGATTTTTCATGCTCACCAACTATTTGGCTCAGATGCCTGTATCTGTCAAATCCTTGACAAAATACTGAGGAACTATCAGTGAAAGCTAGGCGAACACTGCAGTATAGCTTTTGGTTCTTTACAGTAAAGCTCAGCCAGTTTCTTTTGAAAATTTGATCGTCAGTATGTTTTACACAAAAAATTATATCGTCAGAAGGGAGAGTATAGAGGGGTCTTGTGGTAGATGTAGATGTAGTCACCTGTTTAGCTGGTTGGACTGGATACAATTTTTAAAAAAATGTCCAAGTTGTTCTGCCCAGGATTTTTTAAAATGATCAACCAGGCCTATACTTTGAAAAGTTTGCTTACTTTACAGTGAACCATTTTATTCTGCACAAGTACTTCCACTATTACCCACAGCAAAATATTATACATATTGAAGTATCTTCATGTGACAGTTGCAAGAACGATTTTTGCTGCCTCGTCAATTAATCCCAAACATACTTAATGAATAAGTTTTTATGTCATATCTCGGGAAATAATCAACCCATTCTTACACAATTTGGCGAAGAAATTATGCTGTGATATTCCATATTAATTATGGAATATATATTCCATATTACATATTCCATATATTCCATATTAATATATGTATTTTTGAAGTGTAGCCAACACTTATTTTCATAATAGGGCTATAAAATCATTTTTAGCTTAATGTGCTATATATACGAAACAAGTAGATTTTTAACTTAACCTTGTGTACTGGCTGTATACAATCATCGAATATGATAATATGGTTGGACACATAACAAAAGAACCTTCTCCGTTTTCCTTCTGTGCAGTGGCGGCCTTCTCGGCATGGCTGGAGAGATGGTAAACCACTTGGCAGCGTTCGAGTCCGTATTACATGAGCAAAAGTTAAACTCACGTATTTGATTTCATAACGTGTTTGTCACGTACACCTACCTAGATATTGAAACATGTTAGTTTTATCAAACGTATCCAGCGTATCTTAAACGGTGTTTCCTATTCTTATAGTGGTAGGCCTAGTAGAAAACTGAACAAGTGACGTTAAACGTTTGTGTTTTGATTCGCTGTTTGTGCCATAAATCGGTATATAAACATCTATGAGACGAGCATTAAATTGTATAGGCACATCCACGTTTATGTAGCTAACCAGTGATTTGTTCGAGCCCAGTCTATGAGGAAGCTAAAAAAGCAAAAGTGTCGAAATGGCACTTTAGGGCTTATGAATCCACTAAAATAGTGAAACACCCAACCAAAATAACAAGTGTGAAACAAACAGATTCACGCCGCTCATAAAATATTTTGCTACTCAACTAATAGAAACATTAACATACACGGTAAAACTTTGAACGTTTCTCTCACCATGTCAAACTTGTGTATTTTCCTCAGCACTGCACCATATGTACAATCGTATACTTCAATTAATTTCTTGTACCGTTTTCTTACATTTAGGTATTCAATAGTCGGACTAATTTTGCTGTTTGCCGTCTGTCATATTCGATTGAGCGTTGATTCTGAATTTACTATTGCAGCATTTGCTGCTTCAATGACGTACGTAAATTTAAACGACATTTTTCGTTCAATGAAATGCACTGCAACATTGTATACGATATCCCGTACTTGTCTCTGTAATAACGGTGTAGAAAGAATGTTTACATAGTAAGGGTTCGTCTTTGAAAAAGGTTTCTTTTTACCACAGCAAACCGGTTTATATGCCCATGGGCGTTAGAAAGAGAAGGCCTTGGTGACGGAGTTTTCATTTCAGGTCTATTGATTTTTTTATATGAAACAATATATTCTTGCTGATTACGAAACATTAACGTTGTACCATTGTTTTATTCCATTAAACCTACAGATGTTGACTGGGGTAGGTTAAACGTTATCGCCTCTACGCGGATGCCCTAGTGAGCAGTGGTTTCGTCGTGATCGTAAAATTTCAGGGATTTAAGCGGTTACCCTATAATTTTATTGGTCGCACCTCTGTAGCAAAGTACAATGCATTTTTCTATCGTAGCTTCCAATATATCCAGTTCGTATATTTGAGATACAGCAGTCTGAATAGGCAGTTGGTTAGCTATTTTGGAGGGTATGAAAATAATTCTTCCAATGTGCATGATATCTTGAATGTAAGTAGTTGGGGCGTAGGAATTCTAGGCCACTTTTCATTAATCTGATTATCTATTTGAAATCAAATTTATAAACCAAATAAATCCCGTAACTAATATGTAATAAATCCGATCATAAAATTGGATAATATTTAATCCGCTAATGTTAATACGATAAAATTAATGTGATTGAGTGATTAAAATTCCTTTGATCCAACAAATTTGATGAAAGTGATTGTATCAAAGTTCTTTGATCAAATTTATTTCATGAATTTTTGTATTTTGTGTGATTGTGTATATTTGGTATGTGTGAAAGAGTACTTTATTTTATTATTTTTTTGTTGGAGAGTAGCAGCAACGATGTTCTACTTGGACGTCTGGCATACTGAGGTGTGATGTGTTAGGGAAGGGATATATTTGTACAGTGTAATATTTAATTATTTTATTGAGGAGGGGGCATAGGAGTTCCTCCCCTTTTGCAGTTTAGCAGGCGACTGAGAGGTAAGACACTCTGCTTCGGCCGGCGTCTGATTGTAGGATGAGGTTATGTCGGAAATGCATATTTCATTGAAAATTATTTATACGCAAATAATAGGCTGAAATCCAGAACAGCAGTTTACTAACCCGTCCTGTATGCTAGGAATATAATTTATGACAAACAACAGAGACTCGTACGACGAACGCAACATATTCTCTCTTCGACAAGCAGATCATATTGAATTACAAATGAATAAATATCAGGTAACGAAAAACTATTCCTAACAATCGTTAGTGTATTGACTGAGAGATAAGACAGGTACTATACGAAACGGCGGAAATGTGTGATTCGAGAACTGTAATAAATTAGATTTTAAGTAACGAAGTACCAACCATTACGTTTTATTGAACACGTCACAAATAAATGAAAAGGACTTACCCCGATTGCAACGCAAACAAGTTGTAACGACACAAAGGTTTAAAAAAATCCGGATCACTGCTCGAATATCACATACTTAATTATTTAAATTCAAGAGAACACAAGGGAATTATGCCAAGTTCAGACGAATGACAGCCAACAGAGTCTATTTCCTCGTGAAAAGTCAATTACCGCCCCAGTAATTGTGTTGTTATAAAGAAAACAAACCAGGAACGACTTAATAGAATTATATCTACAACGAAGCCAAAAAGTTATCGTACTTCCCTACCAATCTAGGTGTTAGTGAGTTATTTAAAGTGCACACATTCAAAATAGGTAAACTGATTGAATACATAAAGTCGTACAAGAACGACATACGTACAAGAACATAAGAACGACGTATCCTACAACGAAGTAATTAACAAAGGTGAGTTATGAAAAACGCAATGAAAGTTATTTATCCCTGCTTACGAATGGAGCACAAATTCAAAACACCGGTTTATATTTCCAATGGAAGCTAAACACTATAGCGTACTATATACACACACATACCGCGCCCTTATCCACTCAATTACACGGAACATTTGAAATTAAATGTTAACCATGGACAAAAAAATATTACATATAAATTAAATCACGCAAAGAACCACAGAAAACGAAAAGCGTACCCAATTTCTATGCATTCCCCAGAAAAAAATTCTTTTTTAATAATTAACTCACAAACGACGTATCCACAAACGTAGTTTATTGGTCCGAATATGTTTCCCTAGCGTGAGAAGACGTATTAAAAATAATTTTAACACCTATTACGTCTAACTCTCGTGAGGCCGGTTTCGGAATTCAGATACTCAAATACTAGCCAAACGGCTGGCATGAAAAATCGCTCGCATAATTTATTTAAATAATAGTCGCATGTATGCGTTAAATGTCTGTACGGAATCACATTTCTTACCGTATTCCAATAATACAATTACTAACTCACACAGCCACATTCCCTAGAAAATAATACATTTTTAAATATAATTACCTCACAAACGGTGTATCGACAAATGTAGCCCTAGCATGAGAAGATATGTTTAAAATAATTTTAACACAACTTTCGCCGAAGGCCTAACGCAGTGAAAGATTAGCAAGTCTTGCGGGGCGTAGTGAACACTTTATCCAATCGTAGACGAATTACAGAAACGGAATTCACACACACGTTTTCCGATATCAGACGTTTTATAAAAAATTATTAAACTATTGCACCATATGTTCCATCACCGGAACCCTGCCCTCCGTCCGTGTAGGATATCCAACCCCTTGGGTGGTCAAGAACAACTGGCCGAAAGTGCCGTTCGGGAATACGCACCGACCACCCAGCTAGGTTACTTACTATCTCACTCACTCTCAACCCCTCCCTCTTCATTCCCTGTAGATAAGGTCAAGAACCTTCACTCCTTTTTGTCATGTATACCGTTGAAAAACTTCGCAGTGTCGCCTGCTAGCACTTCTTCCTAGCAAATATAACTTAAGAAATAAATCACCTCGAAAAAGTATAAAATTATCTCCTAAACATGAATAATCACATTCCAAATGTCTTTCAACTGAAACAATTCCGGGAAACATTATCCAATTTCCAAGAAATATAACATTAAAAGGAAACAAACGTAACGGATTACCACTCAAACGCCAACATAAAGAAATGCTAATCCAATGAATAAGTAATACAATAAAATGTTAATCCAATGAAACAATTATCCAATAAAATGCTAATACAATGAAATGGCGATCCAATAAAACGCTCATTCAATGAAACGGTAAGCCAATCAAACAAGCGGAATGATTGCACAATAAGTCTAATAAATTAAATACACAATAATTTTACATCTAAACCTCATCTATATCAGTAGGTTTATTAAAGGAAAAAACATATCAATTATGTTTTAATGTTTTACTGACTCTCGTAATTATAGAGTAATCCCCAAAATATATTCATCCTTTATTTCTGCTATGTAAACATCGTGTTCTATGCTAATGTCTCCAAGCTTCAAGATCATTTTCATCTTACCTTTAACTACTGTGGTTTCCCCTGCTACTGTAGTTCAATAGCATCGTTCCATGTTGTCATCGGAAGATCGCTGTGGGAAAGGCCTGAGGATGTCTGGTCTTAATACTGTTATGATCGCTCCAGTGTCAACGACCATCTGGCAAATAACATCATTCAGGCTCCCCTCACCAAGTATTGCAACCCAATCCTGTTTTACCGACTGTACATGTAAGAGCACTGGAACCTTGCCTCTAACAGTAACCGATCTTAGCCCCTTAATATTGGTGTTTACATGTTTTCCAAATGTGTTATTCTTACCTGCCTCTCGTTGCCTTATTGCTGCTGCCAGTAGGCTCTCATGTGCTCCGGCTGTCCACAATACCAACAATCCGGCCGTTTGTGTGGGGGGTGACGAGGCTTTGTAGCACGGATTCTGGAAGAAATTTCCTCATAGTCGTCTCCAGTTCCTTCAGCTCTTCGTTAGTCTGTCTTCGTCATTTTCTTTCAGTACCACTACATGTACCGGATGTCTGGGTGTGGCCCCCTGTCTTGTCGACTCCACCGCCATTGCTCGGGCTAGGATGTCCTGCATGTTGTGGGGTACTGCCAGACGCACTGCTTGTCGGACCTCTCTGTCGGTGATGTCATCGATGAAGAAGTCGACTGCGATGATGTCGCGCACCTCCTCGGGCACCCTTCCAGGGATAGGTGGGAGAGCCGGACGATGTCCTACCATAGTTCCTGCAGTGGCTACCTGATCTTGGGTGTGGCTTCGCATTTGGGAATGGTGGACATGTCGCAGGTAGGTTTAGCGGAACGTAACTCCAAGGCCGACACCAGCTGGGTACTCTAGTCCATGTCGCTCTGGCAGATATTGTAGTATGCTTAGTGCGGGGCCTTCTCAGTACAGTGGCGAAATAGTAAGCCCGCTGTTCGTTTGTCCAGCCATTTAGGGTTGCGACTATTTCAAACAGGCGTTGGTACTCTCGCCATGAAGTCTGGCCATTATAAGGGGAGGGCTTAATTGACCCCCTTCCCCACTCCTGACTGTGCGACAACAATGCCGCAGATCTACGTTCTGTCCTCCGAGACTGTTGCGTCGGTTACGACTTCTACTGCCTCTTAACCTTTGTCGGCTGTCAATGTGGGGGTAGGTGAACTCCGCTGCAGAAGAAATTATTGCTATTCCTTCGTCATCACACTTCTTTCCTTTTTCATTTCATTCTCTACACAGTCCATCCTTTCACTGACACTGTCTATTATGTCGTTTACAGCCTTCAATATTCATTTACACTGTCCACTCTTTCATTCACACTGTCAATTTTCGTGTTCGCTAACTCGCTAATGTCTTCTATTTTTCTGTCTACCCAGTTTACTTTCCTGCCTACATTCTATTTACACTATTTATTTGTATTTACATTCTCGTTTACCCTTGCTATTACTGAACTAATTTGGTTATTTACAGTCTCGTTTACACTACTAATTGAGGTATTTACAATGTCATGTACACTATCTTTCACGCTACTAACTTGGTTATTTACATCTTCTTTCAGGCTGTTTACTCTTGCGCTCACGTGGTTATTTAGTTCCTCAATCAAATGTCGCAGTGCTTCCAGTTCCGCAGACATTTTTCTTATTAACATTCACTGCGCCAGTTGTACAAAACAGTCGTTATTGTTTGCACACATGACTATTTCTATTAATCAATTGGTTTTGAAATCACTAACTACTTGTCTATATTCTAACTTTATTTACAATTGATTAATTGATAGTTACCTCCACTCCATTTCTGATACCAGTGTTACATGTGACGCCTGAGCAACGTTTCTGAGTTCATGAGGGATGGAGGTCTTACTATAAAAAAATTAAAGAAACTAAACTTGTTTCTGATTTATTCACTCCGCTATTATTTAAAGCATTAAACTATCTTTCTCAACTTTTACTCTTTTTTTCTTTAACAGTGAGAGTAATAAATAATGTCTATTTCGACTAAAATTAACGCCCTTCTTAATTGTCTCTGTGGGTTACAGTCAATTAACTCATACTCATTATTAACACGTATTCAGTCTATCTGTTTCCATAAATTATAATGTCCTTCACTCACGCATCTAGTTCAATAGTTCAGCCTGCCAGCCGCGTCCTTCATTGCTTGATACTCGCAGTCACAGACATCCCTTCCGCTTCGTCACTTCGCTCGTTCTTCTATCGCTCGGAACTCAGCACACATTCACTCATCGACTCCAACCCTCGACCATCTCGAAGGTTCAATGCACCTCGAGTCTCACTGAGATAACGAGGTCAGTAATCCAGAGCATTCTTCAGATAAATGCAGAAAACAATACAACCAGGGTCCACGGCGCGCGTCTGGTATTCGAAACCCGTAATTTACTTGCCTCTGCCGTCGTTAGCATATAACGTATTTCTGTACTCTTCGCTCGCTCGCATGGGATGAGAAGCAATGAGCACTTAACAATATGTATAGAGTATGACGCGTCGGAAATGCGTCATTCTCACCTTCTTAAAATTATTCATAATATACTGAGCAGTGTACTTACATGTAAATCATATTCGATCTAAACAAGAAATTATTAAAATAATTATATATATATTAGAAAAGAAAATGTCAGTACCTGTGTCATTAAATCAAAGGTTTTCAAATAAATTGTGAAACCATATATAGACTCCATGGAATCATATGTAAAATCCTCTCACATTTTATTGTCGTGGCAGTATAAATTTATTTATTACACTCATAATATTTATTTTAAAAATAAATGTCTTCGTTTTCAAAAAACAATATTCATAATATTATTGTACATTGAAGATTGTGGAACCAAATCAAATAACATCTTTTCTTATTACTGTGGCTATATCAATTTATTATTGAATGAATAATTTTATTTAAAATCTCAAACTCGTCCAAGTTTTTAATTATTTTTCTTATTCATGGCTAACTTGTTCATAAATTACCAGAGGAACCCTACAATATTCCGGTTTACTAGTTACTTATCCCATAACAATGAATTGTTGAATCGATATTTGTACTGTAAAAAAGTTGCCTAATTTTAATTTTTGAATAATGATCTACAAAACAAAAAATATATGCCTTCAAATCGTAATAAATCTCAGCTGCACTCAGGAACCGATGCTATGAGTTTACAAATAAAATGTAATTATTTAATTGTAAATTGTAGCTAAATAAAGAAAAAACATCGTGATAGATACAGTGTGAGACATATCATTGAGCATGACTTTACGGGAGAAATTAGTCAGCGATTTGGGACTCTGTAACCATAAATGTGTTTCAGGAATATATGATGTAGTTATGGTAAGTACGTAACAGCTTTAAGCAGTCTACGGGTAACGATAACCTTACCTCAAGTCATGTTTTAAGCACTGCATGGGTGCCTTGGCAATCGCCAACTTACAGGCATAGTTTGCTGTCATTCAGAGAACGTTTAAGCACAAACAGACCGATCTTATGTTTTATGCAGTAATCCCTTTTATAAGCTTGGTTGGCAGAATTTTCACATCTATCCGAGATAAAACGTTCAGATTCAGAATCGAGGTAAGTCTCCTGAACCCGAACAAGAATATACGTCTCGTTATGACTTAAGCCATTTTATAATCATAGTTCAATAACACAATGACCTAAAATATTCCTCAGTCGAATTACACCTCAAGCAATCCTCTTTCATTAATTTCTCAAACATTCTTCAGTTGAATTAATCATGAAATATTCGTCACTCACTATCCTCACTCGTTTTTAACTAATTGCGTTCTGAACGTTAAATCTGCTTTACAGATGAGCATTAAATACACTGTATTAAGAAGTATCTCAGAAAATCAGTGGAAAATGTTACGAAATAGAAAAAAAAAAATTTTTTTTTCTTAAAATAGATTTTTCGCTAATTTTTCTTGCATTATAACTTTGCATTACACCGCTGCAAATAGTTCGTGGACAATATCGAATGATTTTGATGTAACCACTTTTCCTGCGGTTCATTTATGATTGAAAATATCTCCGTAAAATAATTTATAGCTTTCGGAAGAGTGATCAAAAGTCTGAGTCTTTAAACAAGTTCTTGGATTTCTTGTCGCCTACGTCCTTCTTTAGGAAAATTGTCGCAGTTTACTCGTTGGAGCGATGAGTGAGTGCGTTAGGAAAATCAGCATTACCATTGCAGTATCTTAATAAACACTGTCTTCAATATCATCATCATCGCCTGTTTCACCTGCTTATTGAGATTCCTTTTATTTGCAGTTGAGTCTCATTGCCGATATCAGCTTTCACAGCTTCTGGTGCTACAGTATTTTCCGGATGTTCGTCAATTTCACGTATCATTTTATAAAGTATGCATTTCGCGCAAACCGATCGTAGCGCACGCTGCATGTAATTTGCTGTTCAATGGTCTTCTTAATAACATAACACGTAGCGTAGTATCAGGACGTTGCGATGGTAAAACATGCTGTTTCTCGGTTATTAACAGAATGTTCCCGTTGCGTATATCGACGTGTTTATTCGAGTTATAATTTCGAGCGAACTACCCCTTAAGTCGATATAGCAGCTAAATATACTACACGAGAGGAATTTTTCACACATTCGCTTTTCTCGTGTCGTCGCAGTATGTTGTCAAGCACTTTGTGAAAAAATTCGTAAAACTCATCGTACAATGCGAATAATATCCTGAAGTTTATTACAAATCGTGTTACAGAGCAAGTCAGGAGTTTCGGAACAAAGCGCGAAGTTATTTGCAAAGTGCTTTGCGTCACAACGTTTCGACTATCGCCAATTTTTCATTGAAATTGTTGACATGCTTCGCGATTAGCGACTTGTATCACATCGGTTTGTTTCAACTTGAAATGGTCTGGTACGTTCAACATTTCAAAGGACTTAACTTCAAAGTTCGTTAAATGACAGCCAAGTGTGTCTTTCGTTCGATGGGTGTTTGGGGGAGGGTGTTGTTTATACCTTTCTTATAATGTAACACGACGCAAGGTTGTAGCCATCATGTATTCAGCCTTGGGTTTGTCACGTATACTTGCCGTACCCACTTTTTAAGAGCCCAATAGCAATATTTCTACAGAATGCATAATGTGAATCGAATAAAACTGAGTAAATAGTGAATTCTGAAAATATTGGCAATATTCTGGGGGAAAAAAAAAGCATTGGGCGCTATGCCACATAATAAAACTTAACTACATCCAATACCTTTTGTTTTTTTTTGCGAAATAAATTTACGTACGTATTTTTTTATTTATGAACATATTCAGTTCGTTCTTCAATGCAGCTGGTATCTTCTAGTATTTGTAGGTATTTACACTTGGTTTTGAAGATCATTAAAAATAAATGATTTTGGTAAATGTTGATGTTCTTAAATAATAAATATTGACTTTATAATACATTCCTATGGAAGAAGTAATTGAAATAAAGAATTTTGTATGGCTCCGCAATAATTTCCGTATCATTGCACTACGAAGTAAATAAAACATTTTAAATCCAATTATTCAAATTTTTTAAATAAAAATATTTCTTTAAATAATTAACTGATATTGGCATATTAACGGTTCCTTAACGTTCCACGTATTTCACTATGAATTAAAAAAACAAATACATCAAAGACTCATCGATTTAATAATCAATTGTTATAACATGGTAATAACATGTGAGAGAATTTAAGGTAACCTTTTACCGTACTACACAAATGGTTTACTCGCCAATTAAAAAATAAAATTGCGAAATTGCAATTTTATTTTTAATATTGATTTAATAAATGTACTAGTTACGAAAATGTGTATATCAGAAATGCTTCGCATTTAGGTAAACTGCCGAATTATTATTAATTTTTATACCGGGAGAAAATTTTGGATTTCGGATTTGGTGAACGATATACCTATAAAACAAGTTAAGACATCTGGTCTGTGCAAACTCCGTATAGGTCCCGACGACGATCTCGAATATCCAACACATCCACCACCATACTTGAAACGGCTAACTTTAAACTATAATGAGACAGCATGAACACCTATGCCTACCCGGTCGTCGATCCCCTTTCCCGTATTCTAGCACTTTAACCAACCTTGATATATGTACTATCCACTGTATATGTTTAATTTTAGTTTGCTTTAAAGTTTTTGTATCGTTTTATAATTTGTTGATAATGTGGGAAAGAATAAATATAGACCCCAAGAGTTATATAAATGCGAAGGATATATTTATATAAGTGAAGAAATAACTGAACATATTTTTATTCCAACTTTCTTCTTTTTTTTTTTTTGACGGGGATGGCTTTCATCTCGCTAGCCGTTCCTCCCTTATATCCGCTAGCATCCTGCTGATGAGATAGGCGACGGGGAGATTTCCATATCTCTTGCGCAGTTAATTACAGGGTACAAACTAGCTGACTAGAGCAAGGGCCAGAGGCGGCTAGATGTGTGTAGCGATGTCACCAGGGTGTATTGGGAAGGGGGGCGGAAGGTTGGTCGTCATGATTGCATCTCGCGGGGGGCGCATCACGGCGGTGACCGGGCCAGCCCCGGCGCTTGCGCGCGTGCCGAGTCAATTAGGTGGCGGCGGTAATCAGTGCGGCGCCGGCCGAGCCCGAAATGCGTTCCGCCGCCCAATTACCGCCGGCCCCGCGCGAGCAGGGCGGGGGAAGGTGCGCTTCGAATGGACGACCGCGCTGTTGACAGTGCGCGCTCCGTTCGTGGAGCCATTGTCACGGCCGTATAGGCTGTTCGTGGTTAACTGAGATCCTCTCACGGTCCTTTCCTCCTCATTTTGTACCCTTCCGCCATACGTTAAATTTTCATCACCATTGATCTGATGATTTTATTAATGCATCAGTTAAGTGAAAAAATGTAAATTTTAGGAACCTAAATGGGTCACTAATATGGCATTTTGTACTTTAACGTACATAAAGCATAAAAAACATAAAATTGACTGACCTTAAATTTCAAAATAACGTAAATATTGGGAAGTTTTTTTTCTGTATTCGCAGCCAGCTTAACTGGGAGGATGTATGTTCATGTGTAGGACTACGGTAGTGTGTATTGTTGGGACTAGAGGTTAAATTATGGCCAAACATCATGCTGACCGTGTGCGAGCCACACTAAGCTGAAGGGAGCTGCGGAGACAGTGAGATGGCAACAAACCGACAGAGTCAGTAAGCTGGACGGAGGGAGAAGTGATAGAGCCGCTGGACGCGCGCTCGCCCCTAATCTACAGCCCACTCTCTGAATCTTCGGCCATTTGTCGGCTTGTGTGGAGCCGCTTACAAAGGACGATTCTGAGGTGCCACCGACGCGAGGCGCCGACCAGGCAGCAGACTCCCCACGTTAGGAGACGTACTCAGTCAGCACCACATCTCCACTACTCGACATCGGGACGGAGGAGCTCCGTTCGACCAGAATCAATTTCAGTGGTAGGTGTCCAATCAGTAGGGTGTTAGATTGAGTCGCTAGGGAAGTTACGCATTTAGGAAAATTATATATTTGAGAGATTCACTCAAATATTGCAATTCTACGCATAACCAGTGAGTTGGAGAGAGATATTAAAAAAATTAATAGTAAAGTAAAGTGTTGCTTATTTGAGTTCAGGCAAGGACAGGTTTGGTGGCCTTAGGTCAGCAAGGTTTGGTGGAATCACTTGCCTTAGTAATTATAGAGTCCAGTTAAACCTGCCATAACTCTGGCAGCAGTAAGCAGTCAGTGCTGGCTAGATCAAGCATAACAGTATGAAGCTTTCGGACAGTAAATTATTTCAATTGCTGATTTTAAAGTGCCAATTTTACCGTGAACGGTCTATACCCGCGCAGTGTGTCCGTATGCCTGAAGTGGCAACTCATTGAATGGTTGGAGATGAAACTTATATGTTTGTTTGGTGGCGTGGCACGACTATGTGCAGAAAACTTAAAGTCTCCTTATCATATCGCAGAAGACCACGAGTAACTTTTACGAGCTCTGTGGTAAGTCACTTAAGGACTGAGTCTTCAGCCAACTTTGATTCAGCTTTCTCGTCCAAATCAACTGTAGCTCATCAAGTAACCTTCAGAAACGTAATATATTTGTCAAACTTATCATTTTTGTGAACAAGGCCAGTGTAGCCATGCTGATAGCGCACCGGCCTTGTAAATGGCAATACGGGTTAAATATCCAGAAGAGTAACTCATAATTTTCGCTCGTGGGAAGCTTTGTAGCGGGCTTTCTCTGGGTCTTCCCACATCCCTCATCCTTGCATTCCGTCGCTGCTAAATATCAATTTTTCTTTTCCCCGATGACTTATAGAGATATAGTTACTATGCTCCTCCCCAAATCACATGGTTGAAGCTTTTTAATGACACTGTAATGGCTGGTTTTTCCCACTTAACACTTAATTTATGTGCACCACGACTTACTATTTTGATATGCAAATCCTGATACAAGGTTAAATGGTAATTTATTAAATATGGTTTATAGTCTATTTTCACGTAATTTTTTTTTGTTTTGAATATGTTCAGAATATTTATTTAACAGTTAATGTGTCAGATATAATTATTTTGTATTATTGTCATTGTCGCTGTTCACGATAAAATGAGCACTTTTGACGCCTAGTTACGTTTTCTTTCAGCTATTTCTTATTATTTAACAGTCTTCTTAAATAAATATTGATGTGTAAGTATTAAATACAGTGTGTATATTCCACCGTATGCTGAAATTAGCATCTAAGGCTACAATAAAATATATTTATTGGTTATTATTCCAAAAGAGAGGACTTTCAAAAGTGCTCACTTTACCGTGAACAGCCTAGTGTGTAATACATGTACGTTTACATGGCCGAGATGTTGGAGGCTGTAGGCCGGTTACCAAGGGCAACAGAGTTTGTTGTGATGATTTATAGAAATAGTCGACCAGTGATTGGTTGCAACATAACCGTCGTTTTATGCTACAGCTAGTCCTTGAGAGGCCATGTGTCTTCTACCGTCAGGCGGGTCGTGACATGTGTCACGGGCCCGGTAGGATTTTTATTTGCAGAACAGGGAAAGTGACGCGAGTGCCCTTTATACTATAGCATACCAACAAGAAGAGAACCCTGGACTTTTGGAAGAGCAGAAGAAGGTGCATTCGGCCTGCACACCCGAGATACAGTTAAGTATAGTTCGCCTTCCGCGACTTAGCATGTGATACTATAATGACTGTATATTAGTATACCAAAGCCCATGAGCCAAAATTAGGGAAGGTTTAAAGACAATGTCTAGTCAGTTCCGCACTGCAGAAATACGATACCCTGCTGCATCTTAAACTGGAGAGTGAATATAAACGATTTTAGTTTCAACAAGGAAATATTTTATTAAGATGGCCAACGATTTGTTTTTCATATCAGTTAACTATGTACGCCATTTTTAACAGATGCCAAGCTTATTTAATTATCAGACTAACCTGCAATCCCCGATTGATGTTGAGTTCTTGCCCCCAATCATAATTAGCGTGAGCCTTAATTAATATGATGAAAAATTAATTTTAAAAGAATATATCATTTTAAAAGACGTCAATCACAAGGCTACACTACTTCGGTTACGGCCACTTCCATGCATAATGTTACAATTTTTCATAAATATTTTTTTATTGCAAAAAATGTCAAATCTAAGGATGAGGGCATTATGTAATACACTAGGGTTACTATTTCAGAACAGTTTTATTATTTGTAATAAGCATCTGGTACATTAAATTTACATTGAGAGAATTTTTTCTTGTAGTGAAGTTCGGTCATTGTAGTTATTCGAACAGAGAATTATATCTCTTGTATTAAGTCTTCTAGTTGTCATCAGACTACCAGCCTGTGTCTCTCGTGGTAAGTGTAATATAGCGCGAGAGAGAGCACTGGCGTGTTATCCTCCTGCAGTGATGTTCCGGAACACTGGCAGTGTTACAGGTTATAAGTGTTGTGGTAATCAAATTGATGAATAGGTGACTAGTATAAAATAGCCGATTTTCGACCACCAGGCTACAGGCTGCGAACCCCATGGACCTCATTTGCATACTAAGGTGCTTGCCTAAAATTTTTTTAAAATCTCCTCTCTTCCGGCGGAAAATTCCACAAGGTAGCATTCCGTCCCGTCGGCGACCATTTTTTCAGCAAGTAAAATATGCCCGGAACCGACGGTGGCCCTTTGGCTGCCAGTGAAAAAAATGTTTCCTCGAAATCGATTTCCTATTACCCGAATGAGCACATACACCGATGGCGGCCATTTTAGTAGCCAAGAAATGTCGCTCGAAAGCAATAGCGGCCACATTGGCAGCCAGGAAATTTTTTTTTACCCACCATTCCTCAAAACTGATTTCCTATTACCCAAATGAGCACATACTTCGATGGCGGCCTTTTTGGAAGGCAGTCAGAATGATTGCGGTGGTACTGATGGCCATATTGGCAGCCAGCATGGACTGAAGTTCACATTTACCACTCACTATCAAAATGGCACCTGCACACACGTCCGTCCACGACGAGGCCCCAGCCAGCACTGCCCCTTCCCCGAGGGATCATCAGGATAAAGCCAGGGTGGCCATCTTGGACATACAGGATAACACCCGACCAGAATAATAATGACCCACCCAGCCAAGACAAGTGGATGAGAACGTGATATGTAGCCAGGCCTGCTTGAAATATGTTAATAAGGAGAGAGAGATAAATGCCAGAGCACAATTAAGCATGACAAGAGGAATAATGACCCACCCAACCAGGAGCATGTGAACAGGATTTGTAACCCTGCGGGAATGGAATACCAATAGACCACCCCACCACCCTATCTCAGACATGAGATGTATAGCCCTTTCCCAGATAGCATTAACAATAAGGGGAGGCTGGCAGGGGAGTCACAAAAAACTGAGGTTCCAACACACACACCAGACAATCTGCTTCTCGCATGGTAGGAGTACATGCAGATGTAACAAAGAAAACACATACACAGTTAAGAGCAATGATATTTATTCACAAAAAACAGTATAGCAACAAGAAGCTGTACAGAGAGTACACAGTTGTAAGCAATGATTTGGGCACCCATTGGTTAAATCGGCAATCGAAGCCCAACCACTTCATAAGGACCTGGTCGCCACGTCTATGGATCACTCGCTCCACTAAATAGTCATGAGGATACTTTACGACATATATTTCGTTGTTGTAGAAAGCACAGCTGATCTCTTGGCCAGTCATATAGGTGAGCGTATAGGTGCGTGGTACAATGTCTCTCACCTAGGCGACGTGGAACACCTCTACACTCCAATTTAGATAGTATGAGTTATCAAAGACACCCCTGCTTCTGGAGATATGAAGATAGTCAACCACCTTAGCCCGTGGTTGGCGTGGGTCCACCATCTTGGAGTGCCGGTACACAGACAGCAGTAGAGAAGTGGCATTGACAGCGGTAATCTCAGATAGACGAAGACCAATTGTTCTATGCTTACATGCATTGTACTGAGTAAGCAGTCGAGGAAGCAGATCGAACCACTGGTAGGTACCCTGTGCCGAGAACGACTTACACATCAAATCCTTAAGCATCCGGTTGAAATGTTCGATGATCGAAGTCTTGAGGTAGCTGAAAGTAGCGTAGTGATGAATCTTCTTTGCGGTCATTAGCACACAGAATGCAGGATTGGAGAACTCCTTCTCACTGTCCATCTGTATGTTCGTCGCCGTGACCATCTTGTCCAAAACCTATTTCATTGCAGCTGCATCGTTGGCACCACGCTTCCGACGCACAGAGACTACCTAAGCATACTTGAAGAAATAGTTTATAACCGTCAGCAGGATGTATCAAAAACCCTTATTGATGTGTGCATAAGGAATCATTTCCACCAAGTCGGCCTGGAACAGGTCATGAAGTCCGAAGAGAAGCAGCTTACGCCTGGGGAAGTTCCAATGTGCAGGCCGATGAAACTCGGCGGTGATCTGTGCTTTCCACATAGCTGTAGGCCAGGCCCACCCCTCAGAGGATATGGTGGATTTGTGGAGCTCATCCAAGATATTCACTATTTTGTTCATGTGAGATGTACTGCAGACTTGGCAGAATGCAACAAGAAGATGTGGATGAGCCACAAGCTCGTTCACAGCGTCCCAATACACACACTCCAACTGGCTGCCACCATCAAGCTACAGATCCGATCTGCTCACACCAATGTTCGGAAACAGATATTCGATAATAGCAAATTTAGGGTCCTTATATGCATGACTCCTAGTATCATTGTTCATCAAATATGGGTGTGTGAGCTGCAACAACTGTCTGTACTGTCAAAGCACAGAAAGGGAATAATCCCTGAGCATACATTTAAACAGTAGCTCATAGAAGCTGGGCGAGGCTTGCCGATGACGTCCCTTATCTGGATAACATCGTTGGGTAGAAAAAAAATTTATTCGTTGCCGAGGAACCACTTCTTACCACGCCTGTACACACCATAAGTATAATCGTTCAGCCAACATGTGTACGAAGCGAGATAATAACCACGAACAACAGAGCATGCATTGGATCGCACTTTCTTGTGTTTCAAAGATGCCAGGGGCAGATTATCTTCATCAGGGAACGCCTCCTCATCTGCTGCAGTCTTGTGTTTCAGTGCGAAGCACAGAACAGCCTTCAGAGCAGGGGGAACAGATGGCGGTGGTTGCAACATGTCGAGCTGCGATTTTAATGGATGGAAGACTTCTGACAATACCCCACCACACACCATGCACACCCTCTTGGCGAGCAGATACTTTTTGCGTATGCTCGCAACAACATGACTCAGATCCTCGGCATCCTTCTTCATGTATGGCCGTACCGCCAAGCATTGTAGCGGTATCACAATATGCAACTCCAAGCGGTAGGTAGTGGAACGAATTAAGACTTGCTTTGCGCAAGAGTTATAATATTTCCTTTTTATCTATCGTGGATCTCTGTTATCTCTTGCTGCACTCTTCTTTACAACTACATTACGCAAATCTCGAGAGACTGCACAGTAGTGAAATTAGGAATATACAACAATAGGTTTTAAGTTATAGCCAGGTAGAGGGAGCTTAACTTTCACCCAGGGTGAAGTTAAAATAACTTATTTTAAGCAACCCAATTTCATTATCACGTTGTGCTACATTATAGAGCAATAAGACATTTTATGCAACTATCATGCAACATAAATTAAAGCATCCGCAGGATACACAGCATACATACATATTATTCCCCCGTACTCTTCTTGCTTCGGCCGATAATTGCAATGTCTGACAAAAAATTTCTTTTAAGAAACTGTGCAGAGAAAAGATGCATATTTTACATTTTAAAGCATATCTTGAATGCATTCAGACTTCAGACGTCTCAAAAAACTTCACTTTCTCCTTCAGCGAGCATGAATAAGCGCCATCAACTACCATTTATAAGAAGAATTTGTGTACAAATAGTCTTACATTTTAGTATTGTTGCATTACAACTACCGCAAAATGAAAATACAGCATATATACATATATTGTCTCCAGGGCATACTGAGACATTTCTACAACACTCCGCTGACCTCGTTTAACAGAAGCGCACGCCCCATCTTTCCCAAGGAAACGATCAGAGAGGTGGTGGATATCATCCTGCGGAATGGAGTTCCACACAAATTCCACCAAGTGGGTTCAGTTCCGGGCAAGGTTAGTCACATACGTTGGAGTCAGAGCCAGGCGACATCTAGTTCAGTCGTAATTAAGCTATTTGGGTTGTCATTAGCATTATTTCCACATCAAAAAGGATGTGAGCTATCACAACCATTTTATTGGACAGATTACTTGTCATACACAGGTGATATTATTACTCTTGTAGCTCGGTGTGATGTGCGAAAAATTGTACCCCACAATGGGTGGCAATAACAGCAGCTTAATTACGTGGCTTGAGAGGAGGAGACTTTGGATATCCATCTGTGGTATCTCCATCCGTTTTGCTTCGATTTTTGTCCAAATATCATCCGTTGTGGCAGCAGGTGTCCTGGGACAGGCCATTCACCATCTGACCATGGAAAACGTGTGTTCGATGGGCAAGACATACAGTGAGCGGGCAGACCAAGGAAGCAGTGTGACATGGTGTTCATCCAGGAACCATCGAACAATGTGTACCACATGCATTCGCGCATTGTATTGTTGGTAAATGACTTCAGGTTAGCCCTGACGTAAGGGGACGAAAACACCTACGCGATGAAACGGTTGCTGGTCAGCGTACCAGCGATCCGTACTAAGTGCGAGCGGTACTGGAATCCGATGGCATACTAAACAATCACCACATGTGCTGGGTCGGTATGACGGTGGATATTGCGGGACCCAGCCAAGCATGCACCGCGTAGCGGCCAAACACGAATGCGACCATCGAGGTGCTGCAAGCAGAAGTGGGATACGTCGGAGAAGATGACGGCATGCCATTCGTCTCTGCAGATGTGAAGAACATTTCGCAGAGAAAGCTGGAACTATGAGTAAACCTGTTCGAATAGCATATCCCTTGCGGATTGAACCATTATTTTTTTAGTGGACTCTTCAATGTTCAGTGTTTCCCGAAAACACCATAGGCGTGCGGATATTGTATGTATATGACTTGTAAATTGTAGCGTTCCAGTTTCATAGCAACCACTCTCTATTTTCCAAAATTGGATTGTTTTTTTGACAATAGCAGTGTTAAAGTAATAATTTTTATAAAAATTATATGTTGTTGTAACAAATGCTTTTCTTGTTTTTTTTTTTTGCATATAGGCTGTGGTTAACCTGGTATTCACTTTTGACTGCGCACATGCAGATATGACATCTGTGCGTTATTAAATACTGCTGTGTTTTTGTGTAGTGCGTGGCAGTTTCCCTAGGTAGATCAGTTGGCTGGTTTCTTTCAGTTAATAAAAACATAAATTAATAAACAACATATTGCCAGTATCATCCTTAACAGTATTTCATAGCGATCTCTGTAAACAAATATTTATACTGGCTCACTTCATTAACATCAGCCCGGACCAAGCTACCTATTGCACTCAAATCCACAGTATTTCGTGTATATGTGACACAGAGTTGAAATTTAATAGATTATTCGGTTGAGTGAAACGTCCAACTGCTAATCATAATATACAAAATCGTCCAGTGAGAGGTGTAAACTAAGTGTAGAAAAATTCAATGGCAAGTATTTATGTGTGAGTATGTGATAGATTCCAGTGTTTGTCACTCGTTTGCCTTGTTCACGCCTGGGCAGAACAGGAGCTACACCCTCAATAATGGACACCTTGCACAACAGACCCACTCTTGTGCGCACCATTTGTGTACATGAACACTCAGCGCAAATACCAGAATAATTAAATACTAGCATAAATGCACTGTAATAAAGGACATGGGAGGGTGCAAATCTACATAGAAACAGTCGACGCCTGGCATAGATAACCTTAAAGTTAATACTTTATTAATCTATTTTTGTTCAATTTGAAATGCTGTCAACTTTTCCGAACTAGTATTTAAAAATCCTAGTGGTAATCAGCAAAGATCTAGATGACAACAAAACAACCCAAAAGTGGAAGTACCTAGACTAGCTTATCCCCTTACTCACGTAATATAACTTTCCAGTGTCAATGGTAATCTTCAATATCAAAATAAATAAAATATTACTGCTTCTCAAGCAATAAAAATCTTACGTTGCAAATATATCAAGTCTCAATCACTCTGTCTAGCTCAGAGAAACACAAGTAAAACCTTCTCTGGTTTGCCATGAAAAACTTTTCTGCTGGGATAATATGGATTTGCAAAAATCAATATGACGCCTTAAGCTTGCCATAATGGCGTCGAGTTTCTATAACTCAAGGGTAAACTGTACTTAAACACCTTATCTGTTGAGTTATTTCGGTGATCTTGCAGCATAGACCATATTTACTACGTGTACCAGGAACTTTAGGCTGCTCACGATGCGTGTAGGGTAGGGCAGGATGCTAAAAACGTGAAGTCTCAGCTCTGCTACACGTTACGTCGTAATGAAACACTTCTACCTCCTAACTCATTAAACCTAGAGGAAAGGGCAATTCTAGTATTCGTTTAACGCTGGCTACAAAAATTACTTCAAATGGAGTTGGGAGAATGAAATAAACACCGTAATAAACTAAGTAAAAACCTACGTTTCACCCTCATTCAGGCGAGGGCCCTAGCCTGTGTCTGCTCAGTATGGCTACTTATGGAAAAAAGAGCGTTAAGCTCGACTGCCTGGAGCTAGTTTAGGGGGCCTGTCATTCCAGCCAATCAAAAGCCAGGGCTTAAACACGTGGGCCAATGGTAAGCTAAAATCATTTTAACCACCCCCCCCCCTCTCTCTCACACATCATCATCACGAACCGCTTTAGCGGCCTAACTGCTTATAAAACATAGATTTTACAAGTCTCAAAACAAATAAAAACAATTAATAAAATCAGACCCATCCACAATAAGATAATAAAATAAAAAATACATAAGTTACATATAAAAATACAAAAATGTAAACTAGCTAACCTACTCAGTTAAACAATATATGATTACCACTGTACAACAAGAATAAAAAATCTTACATGTGAAAAAAAATACAAATGTATAAAAAAATTAAATTACGTTAATGGCACATGTGAAAAAATTTTACGTATGTTCATACATGAAATATTATATCGAACTGAAAAGTGTGAAAAATAAATAAAGATATTAATACCTGTTAATCATTTGAGCAAACGACGTCAATTTTAAGGGTGTTACATTAGATAAAACATGCATAAAATATGAGACGATAAAACTGCTTATGAGTGAGTTATTTAAGATGTTTGTACACTCCTTGTAACCTAGTTTTAATGCAGCTAGGATATCTTGAAATACATGCCATTATTTCATTCTTATTAAAAAGGCTAAACTGTTGAAAATATATGCAAATGACGTTTCCGATTTCCCATTATTGGTTACTGTATTACACCAATTGATGAAAATGTAAAATATATCTCATTTTGAAGCAATATTATATTTAAAAATTGTGTCCTGCGACAGGCTTTTTGCAAGTATTTTGTGTGCGTGTGTGTGTGTGTGTAACATATATAACACGAATACGATAAAAAAATCACCGATTTTTGACAGGGACACATTTCTTAAATGTGCCGTCATTGAGGCAACGAAACGTAAATATTTTATAGTTGTGCAGCCTATATAAGTTGTTGCCGTGAAAACATTTGGGGACTTCTATGTATACGAATATAATATCCAAAACGTTTAATGATTTAACTTTTATTTAAACAACTGTGTTACAATCTTTAAAGTAGTTTTTACGTATTTCCTTCTCACTTCAACGCTTAGGTAGACAACAAATATATTAAATTTAAAATCGGTTATTATTATTATTATTTAAGGATAAATGGACTAAACTACAAGAAATAGTCCTGAGTAGTAAAAAAAATGGAATAAATTAGTTTAGTTTAAACTGGAAAAACTTCCAAAATCTTTGGGATGGATTGACATTGCTCTTTAAACGTGAAGAAATCAAAAATTGTATTATCCTTGCAATTATTTCTGATGTTGTAAAATTCAACGGGGAAACTTGATAACATGTTTTGATGTGAGCAGTACAAATTTCCTGTATTTTCGTTTTACTAAAACAACGAATGTTTGTGGCATTTTCGTACACATAAAGATCATGGCGAAAACTGCTTAAAGCCAAGAACATCCTTTAAGTTGGATTGGTCGAATTCAAAGCTGGGCTGTGAAGGCGAATCAGATAAGAAGGAAATGTGTGAGGGCATCTTGGATTTGGTGTACGACCCACATTATTTTCCTTGTTAATGTTCTTTTACTATCGTGCGGAGGAAATTGCAGCATGGTTGATACAATCACACACGTTAAATACAGGCTCAAATGGTAACTGTTCTAAGTAAATTCGTTTAACAATCACAATTAGATAAATCTGTAAACCACATAAGCTACATTTTTCCGGTGTGATAGATAAATCTTCATAATCAAAGAGCATCTTACATAACATATATCACACGTGAATGTATTTAAAAGTTTATAGTCAGGACAGTCACATTGATTGAACGACGAAAATTTATTGAAGTAGAGCGTACTGTCCAAAAGTTGTCGATTAACATCGCTTCTAAATATTTCCTGCTAGATTTTGACTCACTTACCTTCTAATATCGAATTAAACTTCGTTGGCGTATATTTGCAGTCTGGATGTTATGACATGTATGTGTTTAAAAATTAATATTTTACATTCCAGACGATAGCCATATCTAACCACGTAGGAAAATATCTGAACCATAACATATTCGGATGATGATCGCTTTGTGCCGATGTAGGTATATTGATATAAATCGTCAATTTGTATATTCGTTAAACTAGCATATAACTATACTAGTGGAATTTATAATTAAAATGAAGTTGAGATTTTTGGGCGGTCCTTAACACCACTTTATTGAGAACGGATGTGTGCGAAGCGAGGTGAGTATGGAGCAGCGCCGGAATGAAGGGACGGGAGAAACTGGAGATCCCCGAGAAAACCCGCCAACCAGCGGCATCGTCCCGCACGTTTCCCACGTGTGAAAATCCGGGTGGCAACCCCGCCGGTAATTGAGCCCGGTTAACCTTGGTGAGAGGCGAGTAGCCTAACCACTACACCACTGCGGCCCCCCTATAACTAAAATGATTTTAAAATATTTTACCCTCGGTTTCAGCGTATGCTGTATGCCGTAATTTCGATCAGAAGGTAGCATTTATGCGGCAAAGACACTACGTGAAAACCAGTTGCAATCAGCCAGACCATTTTCTGACGTAAGAAACTGCTTTACTTCTCCAGACAGGCGCCAAGTTGGCCAAGAAACGTAACTAACATCCCCAGTTAAAAGTTTCGTACAGCAGAGTGAATTATGTCAGGCTACGAGGCCAGCAGTCATTATTCATCTCGCAGTTCTCACACCGCGTATCTCCACTTCATGCAGTCCATTTATTTCAACAGAGTTCCCTGGCGTACATTCTCGAGGCCAGATAACACCTTCGGACGTGAATTACACTGTCACGTGGGACTTGCCGGGGAGTCACGTGACCCCGATAGTATGATGAGATGCTGCAAGCTGTGAGTAAGGCTATCTGAACCGAACAAACGAAAGTGGCCTATCTCAGAGCCAGTGTTCGCAGTGTAGTATTATTAGCAGTAATAGAGGGTTATAGTTTTTTTTTTGGCTCGGTTCCGTGAATGTGCGATCTATTAATTTTTTCCAATTTGTGCAGTAGTCCCTACATTTTCGCTTTCTTTCCTAACAGTTTGGTATGTATAGATTCACAGTACTAGCCCATTTTTTCATTCAGTTTAGGAACTTAAGGGCATTTCTCACTGTACGAAATATTCTTTAGGTCACAGCTCTATTTTGTGCACGTTTAGCCCATACTACTTCAGGCCAAAAGTAGAAGTGGCTAGTGAACAGAAAATATAATATCTTTCCTGAGTGCTATTCTTCGCCTACTTCAAGAACTTTTGAGGTAATTTGCTGTTAAATAGGCTGTTTTAAATTACCATTTAAAAAGCGTTCCTACCCGTAAAAGAAATATGAACTGGAAAATCACAGTTACTATAGATCTATTAAACGGTTTCCCAGCATATTAATTTGCGAAAACAGCTCATTTCAAACCATTTCGAAGCGTTACATTCAAACACGTCACGTACATTTCAAACGCTGTTACAGAGCACGTTACATACTTACATGTTAATTCAAAACCGGCGTCGATAGACTGGTGTGTCTCGAAATACACCAATAGAACAAAAGCTAAACAAGGATACGACAACCTTGCGCCGGATTTTGAAACAGACTTTCGACCTCTATATTTGTTTAGTCAGCACTTACTTCCATCTGGCGCTAAGAATAACTGGGCTCTATACCAGACCAGGTCAACCCTGATTTGCGCAATTGGGAATTGTGCCGGACGATGCCGCTGGTCGGCAGGTTTTCTCGGGGATCTCCCTTTTCTCTCGCCCTTGCATTCCGGCGCTGCTCCATTCTCCGACCATTTCACCCTCATCGGATGTCATGACCTCGTTTTTAAGAGCCGCCTAAATCTCTCGACTTACTTTCATAGAAAATACAGCGCAATGAAGTGTCTCCTTGTCTATTCAGTGCCCTATGCGTAGCGGCGATGGAGCACATTTCGCTCGAGGATCGCCCTTGCTCATGGGCAGAGACCCGTAAGTTTCGGGAATTCATTTGACTTCTAGGGTAAACTTCACAAATCTGTATACACTCCAAGCGCTGTCATTTGTTCGTTGGCTGATGTCTTCCAGTGGCGTGTAGTTAGTTTTTTTTTTTTTTTTTTTTTTTTTTTTTTTTTTTTTTTTTTTTTTTTTCAAAATAAGCAACCTAATAGCCCCACATATTTGAGTGTTTTAGGTAACATTTGCTAGTGCCGGGCTGTGGTTCCATTTTCAATTTCTACTAACAAACACAATATTCAACTTTTCTTACATAAATGCCACCAATATTTTGCAAAGTGTTAGCGATGGCTAAATGTTTCAGAAGGTAACAGCTGTCAACTGTTGGTGTTCAGCAGTGTTGTAGTATGTTACTTTTTAAAATGTACTTTTTGCAACATCACTTGTCCAACAAAACTTTATCTCAACACAACCCAAGTAGGAAACCACAAGGAGATAACAGTTTTCTAATTATTGGCACAGGTGACACATGTTCGCCCACATGACTGTATTTTCATATATTGTACACAATTAGACCACGAGAACAATAGTGACTGAATTTTCTTGAGAATTATATTTGATGTGGGCTATTAAACAAAAAATAATTGACTGTATGTATGGCCCACAGGCAAACAACAGCGAATCACCCACTGGCATCTTGGATTACGTGGAAACTTGTGGCTTAAGTATGTCAAAGAGTATGAAAATAAGATCATGTTTGCGCATAAAGCCCTCTCGTGGTAGAATGGTTCATTTCTGATAGTTGGGCATCATCATGTGGGAAATTGTGGGCCATTTAACACAAAATGACTGACGGAATTTCATAAGTGGCGCACAAGCAAATGTCTGTGAAACACTCACAGGCATCTTAGAGTATGTAGAGAATGTGTGGGTGATGTTTACCAAAGAGCCTTTTGTGGTATGTCATTTGTTCCCTATTACTGAGGAAAGATGATCAGCAAGCTTATGTTTCATTTATGGCATACCGACTATTTGTTGTTGTGCAGTAGCAATTAGCATATGGATAATCAAATTATTTTTTAACTTCACGTTTATATGAAGTAAAATTATCACGTGGCATTACTAGTAATAATAAAAATAGTTTTTATACCAGAAACCTGCAAAGCATAACACGCAAAAAAAATCTTTATTTTGCATTTAAATTTACATGAAAGTAGTCACATAAATCCCAGTACTGACTCGTGATACTAACATTGTCTATGTAGCAACGCTAATAATGCATTATGTATGTGCAGTAAGTATCCATATTTAGCTTAAAAAGTCGTATATGAATACATAGTAGAGAAGTTGATAGCATACTGGACTGTAGACAAAAGGTCTGTGAGTTCGATACCAGGTTTCTCCAAATAATTTGACTAATTGTGATAGAAAGCTGAAGATAAAACATATGAATATGGTAAATTAATCAATTTTATTTCGGTTAGACACAATTCATTTTTGGTTTTGAAAATGCATGGCAAGCTGCATCTATGTGGGCCACAGGTGGCCAAAAGCTGGGTCACACCCGGATTACCAACAGCTGGCTAACGAAAGGGTGGTTTACTTACGGCAGGCCAGAAGCAGAAAGCCGGAAGTGGCCCGCTTGTGGTTAACTTACAGGCAACTCTTGTTATGCCAGACATCAGCCAACAGCACATCCAGCCAGAAGTGGCCCGCTTGTGGTTAACTTACGGGGAACTCTAGTTTTGCCAGACATCTGATGACAGTTAAATATACTTATGTGGCCCACGCGTAAACACATCATACCACAGTCATCATTCGTCATGTGTGCCACATGCATCTGCGGGTGAATTCCGCTTCTTGAATGCCTGTGGATGCCACATGTGGGCAGCTGGTTCACAATGAGATCTGCACATGTTGCTACTTGGAAAAGTGGTAATAAGAACATAGAGGTATTGAAAACTCTAAACTTTCAAACAACATTAATCCGTAAATTAAGCAATAATGAAACTGTCAACATAAGGATATATACACTCATCACAACACATAGCTTAAAATTAACATGAAACATATCATTTATTTTAAAATTGGCTTATTATTTCATTCATCACCAATTACAACCAATTTCTTTCATTCTTTTTCTTATATACAGCTGATAGCTCACGTATCATTGATCATCTCATCTTCTTTGGTGAGTTCTCCGGTGGTCGGATGTTTTACCTCATAGCAATTTCCTTGTGTGACTCTTGAATCAATGTAGAGTCCCTCGAAGATAGCTACTAACTTCTTAGCGATATAAACTCAAAGCTTACTGACGTTCATCGCTCTTGTTAGTACCAGCTGTTCATGTAGGAAATGTTTAGTATTTGAGAGCTTGTTATGTTTTCGTCACTTTTCAGTGGCCATAAACAAATTTTTTTCGTGATCATGATTATTTCTTCTAGTAATTGTTTCGCAGATGTGTTGCTTCGCTCAGTATTCACTGGTGGCATCGTTAACTTCGTTAGGTCGAACACTTCCGATCGCTGTCCTGTTATCACTGCCCACGTGGCTAATGTGGTAGACTCGTGAACTATATTATTAATGATGCTCTAAACCAACTTTAATAGATCTCGTAAATTTTACTGCGAGGTGTGGCAAAATGTCCTTAACATACATCCTAAAGTGAGCATTCGACTTGCCAGACACGCCTGGTATACCGTTAATCACTTATAAGACAATATGCAAGTAGGTAAACCTATTTCATCCACAAATAACTTAACTAATTCTCCGAGTTCTTGCAAAACCGCTCAGAGATCGGAGGAGCATTCACCTACATCATCGCCATCCAGCACTCCAGTCCTGGGTTCGAACGCAGGAGTCCTGGTTTTGCAGAACAACATCGGGATATCCACCCTCAGAATTGGTTTTGACGCCGGGAGTCCTGGTTTGCAGAACGACATCAGGATATCTAACCTCTACTGAATTGGTTTCGACGCCGGGAGACCTGGATTGCAGAGCCACATCAGTATGTCTATCACCCAGTAGGACTGCACACAGAAGAAGGGTGAAGCTACCATACAGTTCATCATCAGATAAGTTTTAGCACGCACGAACAGCTAATAAGAGTTTACACATTTTTCATATAACACACTATTATCCCTGGTGTTTTTGGCAGATGTGTAGTTGCAGTACTTCTGACTGGTGTATTGATTTTTTCATAGTTTGAATAGTAATTTTAGGATAAGTTCATTAATTCTAGTGTTTAGAGTTAAAAATATAAATTCCATTGTAGGACATCGTTTGGTGATTTTGTTCCCACGAAGATAATAACTGCTTTGTTCAATGAAACGGAATTTTACTGAATATATTTAACCTAACATAAATTGAATACTGTGATTATTAATAACCTGTTCTAGTATTAGTTGCCATATGGAATTTTAAGGGGTTTTTCATATAGATTCATGATTATTTGGTTGGCTCTCTTTTGGAATATTTTAACAGAAATTCTATTCCCCATAGCCAAGGCATACATATATGTACCTATCTTATAATTTGCATACATCAACTTTTAAATAATTGTGTAGCAGTCATAGGTGTCGCAACTAGGCTAATTTTATTCCTCAATGAGCACACAAATCTATCGGAAAATTTTCAAACTTCCGGATAAGTAACAGTACTTAAGTTATGTTCCCGGGTACTTACCAGCCACCCTCCGAAATCCAAACTAGTTTTGTAGGCTGTCAAAAACTCAGCTCCTAGAGCCGATGGTTTACTGAGGCCTTTAATAACCAGAGCAATCACTGTCATCACATTTCCTAGGCCCTCTATAGTACGCTTTACCTGTTGGTGGACTATGGGACTTGACTTGGATGTAGCTCCAACTATCCTTAGGCTAGGTACAGGAAAGGTGGACAATGCAAAACCAGTATTTGTGATTACTCTCACTAAATCTTAAAAAATACAGCTCAATTATGCTCCGCTGTATAACAACGCTGGTACACGCAAGTTGCAAGCAGTGAGCAAAAGTTCTGGGCATAAAGTATCTTGAAAATTTAAAACCTCTTCCGAGGGCTCGTTTATTTGAAACTCTCGCTCAGTTTCGCTTAACGTAACTGTATGCACGACCACTTCTAATAAATTACCATCTGAGACGGGTTTTACGGCATTTCCGTGCACTCGACTTACGACCACTGTAGACCTCTTTATAATAGAATGCTCGGTTTCGGTCAGCGATCGGGCTTCCACTTCGCTGACTCCTACCAGTTTAACCTCCCGTTCTGGTTGCTGTCATTCTGCTGTATTTAGTTATTGCTTGTCTCCCAAGCACCTCTATGTGACATGGGTACAAATGCAGGAATATGTGGGTCCAAAGGCTCCATATTGTAAAAGTAGCCTCCTCCTTGGTGCACAGAGAAACTTGGGTGGCTCAGCGTTGATACTACTTGGACAAAGTTAGCATTCACTTGCTGGGTTGCTGGGTTCCCGCTGGTTCCTCCTTGCAGCATTGGAACTGAACCCTGTGCAGGTCGCTCTGTACCTTCTCTAAAGTTCCTGCCTGGTAGAACCTCATAACTGTCGATTTTTTTCTCCTTCTCTGCTCCAGTTGTTTCCCGGACGCTACATGGTCTAGCGGCGCTTGGTTTGACTTGCTGTTATGCCTCCTGGGTCCTCACCACCTTCTTCTTCGTTGGTCGCCCCACCTAGGCCGGTAACGTTGCCCTCTGCACTGGCATGAGTTACCATTACAATTCCTTTTTTGTACAGGTGGGTAGGGCTCCATTCGGCAACTTTGCACACGAGGACAGTAGTCATACCTAGGCTGTCTTCGCTGGTCGGGAGGGGCATTATCAGAATATAGCGGCTCGTTGCAGTCAGGGTATCCAGATCTGTCTGGATCACTACTACCTTGCTGTCTTTGCAAGCGGCCAGTTTGATTGTAGGCCAGTAAATCTTCGCGAAATGAGGAAATGTGCGGGTGTCTACCCGTCCAGTGAGTTTGATAGCGAAAATGCAGTTGATGGAGCACCATCGCCACAAACTCTTCATCCGAAATAAGCAGGTCTATGTGGCAAAATTACATTTTCCGTACATCTCGGACAGGTAAGTTTCGATCTTCTTCCCCCTTTTCTGGTATAAACTTATAACAATACAAACTGAGCTCGCAGTTTTCCCTGGTTATTTTAACTCCAAAAATGAGCGATAAACTTCTCTTTAAATTCCGAATAGGTTGGGGTGGTAAGCCTGTTTATTTCCCACCAATAATAAGCAATATTGCGAAGTTTAAGGTGAACATCCCTTAGCATGTCGGAATATGGCAATCCAAAAACACTGGAGTACGCTTAAAAGCGTATTAAGAAGTTTATTGTGTTTTCACCCATCCGACCTTTAAAGTGGAACACCTGCTCCACCCACAATTTGGAAGGGTGGTGCAGCAGTGTGCTCACATGTGCACTGGGTTGTGGAAGTATAGCTTCGATAGGCGTAGTAGTGTAGTAGTTGGACTGGTTGCATTTGGCATCAGTGCAGGGGCTGAAGGGAAAGGTGGAATTTCTCTGCGCGGTGTGTTATCCAGCATGATTTCACTTACCGAAGCAGTGACATGCTCAAGCTTTTCCTGGAAGTTGTTTAATTTTGCTCCGACCTCGGTAAACCTGCCTTCGATCCTAGCAAAACTGGCGTCGGTATTTTGTTTGTTCGAATGGTGCAACTTCTCCATTTTTGTATCTCGGAATCCCCATGTCGGCTAAGCGAGTCCAAATTAGACTCAACACTCGTCTTGATACCTCCCAGCTCGTCAGCCTGTCTTGCGGAATTTTCTTTTGTAGTTCCCAGTTTTGGCCTTGTTTCGTTAATTTTTCCTCAGAACTGGGTTGCGACATTACCTATTTCCTCGTGAAATTCGCTTTGCAAATCAGTTATTCGACGTGTGCCGATACATTTAGCTGCTGAAGTTTATCTTGTAGCTGTTATTGGCCCTGTGTTACACTTGACTGTAAATCTGTCTTTAACTCGGCATTAGACTGCGTAATCCTTGGCTGTTAGTCTTTCTTTAATTGCTACTGGACATTTTCTAGCCGAGTAATGCTAGCCTGTACCTGCACAAGCGTTTGCATCGTTAGAGTCCGTGGGTCGCTCATGTCAGAGTGGGACGTTGGTGCTATTTGAAAGACTTCCTGTTCATGTGGTACATGCTCCTCTGTATTAACCGTCATGGTATTGTCTGTAGAGGACAGTGACTCAATATTAACTATCTTATATTTGTAGGCCTTATAACTGATGGAAGCAGTTCCCCTCAAGTAGTACGGCGTACGAATTTCCCTGCTTATAGGCTGGAGTTACTGTTTCGAACACCTGAACAGTCTTCCCTACTCGAGCTTCGTCTGACGGCGCCAAACGAAACGAAATAGGTAGGGGATCCATTATGCAAATAAGGATGCTCCTCAGTTGGGAAGCCAAATAAAACGAATAAGTGGAATCCCTCTCTACCTATCGTGTGTACAAATGCCCACACGTATGTTATTGTGGAGAATGAATAAATAAATATTCTTAACATGTCTAACCTTTGTGTGCAGGTGTGACAGAGTACAGAAGAACACTTTTATACGTGTAGAAAGTATTACCCTTGTATACTTGAAGTTCTGGGCACTGAGAAAAAGGTTAACTTCCCTTAACAATCATAACCGAGACACTGACACTAAGGACAATAGGGATTCTACACTACCAGCAATGCTACAATGACAACGTGTCCATAGGTGAAGCATACGTTTAAAGAAAAATGCTTTACTTTACGCAGTGGATTCAGTTACATGATTATACCCCCATAATAAAAAGAACAGCCAGCGTAGTTTGCGTTAGCTTGTAGCAAAATACCAATATTACTAAATAATGAGGCAGCTGGCAGCTAAAGTACTAAACAGTGCCAAATGATAGTGTTCTCGAAAAATATTCAATTGTAGTTTAAAATTGTCGCTCAATATACTGTATTTACCAAGCTTGCATCTGAATTGAATCTGTAGAACTGAAGATAATTTCTATCTAAGGGCATTCGTGAGATAACAGAAAGTTCTGAGTATGTTGTTCACAGTCAAATATAACTCAGCTTCACCTCCGGAGCAAAAGACTTCTGTCTAAATAGATTAAGACATGTACCACTTATTATGCGAACTGAAAGAGCTTTCTAAGATGCACAGTGTTTTACCTAAAGATAAGGCCTGTGAAATGAAGTATACTATGACTGTTCGCCGAGTAAGCCAGGCAAACAGAGTAACTCAGTGTTGTAGAACAATTTTAAACTATAGTTGAGTATTGCTCAAGAACACTCTTATTTGGCACTGTTTTGAACTTAAGCTGCCAGCTGCCTGATTACTTAGTAAGATGGGTATTTTGCTACAAGCCAAGGTGAACTACGTATGGTTCTCTTTATACCGTGGGAATATAATATTTATCCGAATTCACTGCATTAAGAAAAACCCTTTTCATAAAAAATATATTTCGCCAATGAACAAATTGTCATTGTAGCATTGCTGGTAGTGTATAATCCCTATTGTCCTTAGTGTCTATGTCTTGTTTGTGCTTCTTAATGGAAATTAACCATTTGTCAGCGCCCAGAATTTCAAGACTTTAAGGACAAGACTTTCTACAAGTACAAAATTGTTCTTCTGTACTCTGTCACACCTACGCACAAAGGTTACACATGCAGTAAATATTTATTTATTCATTTTTCACAATAACACATACGTGTGGTGCATTTGCATAAACGATACGTAGAAAGGGATTCCATTAATCCGTTTCATTTGGCTTTCCAACTGTGGCGCATCCTCATTGCGTACAATCTCCCTTACCTATTTCGTAACAACGTCATCCAGGTCCATGAACTGGTAACATTATGGGTGCAGAAAGATACAGAATGGATAACGTACATCCTAAAAACAGTAAACAATGTTCAAAAAAAGTAGAGGTACTTCAATTCCGCGAATTCAATTGTTTATTCATTGGCTGTTGTCTTGGTGTCAGGCTTTATTTATTTGACTTAGTTGCACGTGATACAGTAGCATTATATCTGCATGCTCATTATTTGCTAAAGAATTGAATAGGTAGTGTCAGATCCAATGAGAGCCAATCAAAACAAGAACCCTAGCGTTGAAGTCAAGCGTGCCACCGTAAGAATTTAAGAGAATAACGTACCTCTTTTCATCATGAAGACACCAGTGGCGTTTATTGCATAGACGCAAGGTAAGCAATACATACCCTATACATATTGGAAATTATTGACCTTTTATAGTTTTCGCCTTAACTTTAAATTTAAACATATTTAGCTCTGAGTTTCCCTTTTCTAATTCGAGGGACAGAGTTTTCGTTACTCCCGTACTGAACACGCATAGTGCTGCTATTTAGTATTTATTTTCACAAACGGGAGCAAATAGCGATGAATCGAACTCGCAAGCGAGTTACCCTGCCGCGTTCCTTCGTTCAAGTTAAGCAGTCGTTCTGTTTGCATTCTCAAGTCCTCTTTTTTCATTGGAAAGTGGATGGAAGTGTTCGGAAAAACGGGAGATTCTTATAATATTTAATATACTCTCTAAATAATGTTCAGTTTAATTCTCATTACATCAATTTCGTTTCCGTTCTTTAACTCATTTGAGGTATTATAAAACGGTATACATGTAAAGAGAAAGAAAAGTTGAATGTTGTGTTTGTTAGTAGAAATTGAAAATGGAACCACAGCCCGGCACTAGCAAATGTTACCTAAAACACTCAAATATGTGGGGCTATTATGTTGCTTATTCTGAAAAAAAAAAAAAAAAAAAAAAAAAAACTCGCTACACGCCACTGGAAGACATCAGCCAACGAACAAATGACAGCGCTTGGAGTGTATACAGAATTGTGAAGTTTACCCTAGAAGTCAAATGAATTCCCGAAACTTACGGGTCTCTGCCCATGAGCAAGGGCGATCCTCGAGCGAAATGTGCTCCATCGCCGCTACGCATAGGGCACTGAATAGACAAGGAGACACTTCATTGCGCTGTATTTTCTATGAAAGTAAGTCGAGAGATTTAGGCGGCTCTTAAAAACGAGGTCATGACATCCGATGAGGGTGAAATGGTCGGAGAATGGAGCAGCGCCGGAATGCAAGGGCGAGAGAAACGGGAGATCCCCGAGAAAACCTGCCGACCAGCGGCATCGTCCGGCACAATTCCCAATTGCGAAAATCAGGGTCTGGTATAGAGCCCAGTTATTCTTAGCGCCAGATGGAAGTAAGTGCTGACTAAACAAATAAAGAGGTCGAAAGTCTGTTTCAAAATCCGGCGCAAGGTTGTCGTATCCTTGTTTAGCTTTTGTTCTATTGGTGTATTTCGAGACACACCAGTCTATCGACGCCGGTTTTGAATAAACATGTAAGTATGTAACGTGCTCTGTAACAGCGTTTGAAATGTACGTGACGTGTTTGAATGTAACGCTTCGAAATGGTTTGAAATGAGCTGTTTTCGCAAATTAATATGCTGGGAAACCGTTTAATAGATCTATAGTAACTGTGATTTTCCAGTTCATATTTCTTTTACGGGTCGGAACGCTTTTTAAATGGTAACTTAAAACACCCCATTTAACAGCAAATTACCTCAAAAGTTCTTGAAGTAGACGAAGAATAACACTCAGGAAAGATATTATATTTTCTGTTCACTAGCCACTTCTACTTTTGGCCTGAAGTAGTATGGGCTAAACGTGCACAAAATAGAGCTGTGACCTAAAGAATATTTCGTACAGTGAGAAATGCCCTTAAGTTCCTAAACTGAATGAAAAAATGGGCTAGTACTGTAAATCTATACATACCAAACTGTTAGGAAAGAAAGCGAAAATGTAGGGACTACTGCACAAATTGGAAAAAAATTAATAGATCACACATTCACGAAACCGCGCCAAAAAAAAAACTATAACCCTCTATTACTGCTAATAATACTACACTGCGAACGCTGGCTCTGAGATAGGCCACTTTCGTTTGATCGGTTCAGATAGCCTTACTCACAGCTTGCAGCATCTCATCATACTATCGGGGTCACGTGACTCCCCGGCAAGTCCCACGTGACAGTGTAATTCACGTCCGAAGGTGTTATCTGGCCTCGAGAATGTACGCCAGGGAACTCTGTTGAAATAAATGGACTGCATGAAGTGGAGATACGCGGTGTGAGAACTGCGAGATGAATAATGACTGCTGGCCTCGTAGCCTGACATAATTCACTCTGCTGTACGAAACTTTTAACTGGGGATGTTAGTTACGTTTCTTGGCCAACTTGGCGCCTGTCTGGAGAAGTAAAGCAGTTTCTTACGTCAGAAAATGGTCTGGCTGATTGCAACTGGTTTTCACGTAGTGTCTTTGCCGCATAAATGCTACCTTCTGATCGAAATTACGGCATACAGCATACGCTGAAACCGAGGGTAAAATATTTTAAAATCATTTTAGTTATAGGGGGGCCGCAGTGGTGTAGTGGTTAGGCTACTCGCCTCTCACCAAGGTTAACCGGGCTCAATTACCGGCGGGGTTGCCACCCGGATTTTCACACGTGGGAAACGTGCGGGACGATGCCGCTGGTTGGCGGGTTTTCTCGGGGATCTCCAGTTTCTCCCGTCCCTTCATTCCGGCGCTGCTCCATACTCACCTCGCTTCGCACACATCCGTTCTCAATAAAGTGGTGTTAAGGACCGCCCAAAAATCTCAACTTCATTTTAATTATAAATTCCACTAGTATAGTTATATGCTAGTTTAACGAATATACAAATTGACGATTTATATCAATATACCTACATCGGCACAAAGCGATCATCATCCGAATATGTTATGGTTCAGATATTTTCCTACGTGGTTAGATATGGCTATCGTCTGGAATGTAAAATATTAATTTTTAAACACATACATGTCATAACATCCAGACTGCAAATATACGCCAACGAAGTTTAATTCGATATTAGAAGGTAAGTGAGTCAAAATCTAGCAGGAAATATTTAGAAGCGATGTTAATCGACAACTTTTGGACAGTACGCTCTACTTCAATAAATTTTCGTCGTTCAATCAATGTGACTGTCCTGACTATAA
This sequence comes from Dryococelus australis, assembly GCA_029891345.1. Lineage (NCBI taxonomy): Eukaryota > Metazoa > Arthropoda > Insecta > Phasmatodea > Phasmatidae > Dryococelus > Dryococelus australis. Next base: position 96,852,854 of record CM056994.1, read on the forward strand.
ACTTTTAAATACATTCACGTGTGATATATGTTATGTAAGATGCTCTTTGATTATGAAGATTTATCTATCACACCGGAAAAATGTAGCTTATGTGGTTTACAGATTTATCTAATTGTGATTGTTAAACGAATTTACTTAGAACAGTTACCATTTGAGCCTGTATTTAACGTGTGTGATTGTATCAACCATGCTGCAATTTCCTCCGCACGATAGTAAAAGAACATTAACAAGGAAAATAATGTGGGTCGTACACCAAATCCAAGATGCCCTCACACATTTCCTTCTTATCTGATTCGCCTTCACAGCCCAGCTTTGAATTCGACCAATCCAACTTAAAGGATGTTCTTGGCTTTAAGCAGTTTTCGCCATGATCTTTATGTGTACGAAAATGCCACAAACATTCGTTGTTTTAGTAAAACGAAAATACAGGAAATTTGTACTGCTCACATCAAAACATGTTATCAAGTTTCCCCGTTGAATTTTACAACATCAGAAATAATTGCAAGGATAATACAATTTTTGATTTCTTCACGTTTAAAGAGCAATGTCAATCCATCCCAAAGATTTTGGAAGTTTTTCCAGTTTAAACTAAACTAATTTATTCCATTTTTTTTACTACTCAGGACTATTTCTTGTAGTTTAGTCCATTTATCCTTAAATAATAATAATAATAACCGATTTTAAATTTAATATATTTGTTGTCTACCTAAGCGTTGAAGTGAGAAGGAAATACGTAAAAACTACTTTAAAGATTGTAACACAGTTGTTTAAATAAAAGTTAAATCATTAAACGTTTTGGATATTATATTCGTATACATAGAAGTCCCCAAATGTTTTCACGGCATCAACTTATATAGGCTGCACAACTATAAAATATTTACGTTTCGTTGCCTCAATGACGGCACATTTAAGAAATGTGTCCCTGTCAAAAATCGGTGATTTTTTTATCGTATTCGTGTTATATATGTTACACACACACACACACGCACACAAAATACTTGCAAAAAGCCTGTCGCAGGACACAATTTTTAAATATAATATTGCTTCAAAATGAGATATATTTTACATTTTCATCAATTGGTGTAATACAGTAACCAATAATGGGAAATCGGAAACGTCATTTGCATATATTTTCAACAGTTTAGCCTTTTTAATAAGAATGAAATAATGGCATGTATTTCAAGATATCCTAGCTGCATTAAAACTAGGTTACAAGGAGTGTACAAACATCTTAAATAACTCACTCATAAGCAGTTTTATCGTCTCATATTTTATGCATGTTTTATCTAATGTAACACCCTTAAAATTGACGTCGTTTGCTCATATGATTAACAGGTATTAATATCTTTATTTATTTTTCACACTTTTCAGTTCTATATAATATTTCATGTATGAACATACGTAAAATTTGTCACATGTGCCATTAACGTAATTATATATTGTTATACATTTGTTTTTTTTTTTTCACATGTAAGATTTTTTATTCTTGTTGTACAGTGGTAATCATATATTGTTTAACTGAGTAGGTTAGCTAGTTTGCATTTTTGTATTTTTATATGTAAATTATGTATTTTTTATTTTATTATCTTATTGTGGATGCGTCTGATTTTATTAATTTTTTAAATTTGTTTTGAGACTTGTAAAATCTATGTTTTATAAACAGTTAGGCCGCTAAAGCGGCTCGTGATGATGATGTGTGTGAGTGTGTGTGTGTTGGGGGGGGGGGGGGCGGGGTTTAAAATGATTTTAACTTACCATTGGCCCACGTGTTTAAGCCCTGGCTTTTGATTGGCTGGAATGACAGGCCCCCTAAACTAGCTCCAGGCAGTCGAGCTTAACGCTCTTTTTTCCATAAGTAGCCATACTGAGCAGACACAGGCTAGGGCCCTCGCCTGAATGAAGGTGAAACGTAGGGTTTTACTTAGTTTATTACGGTGTTTATATCATTCCCCCAACTCCATTTGAAGTAATTTTTGTAGCCAGCGTTAAACGAATACTAGAATTGCCCTTTCCTCTAGGTTTAATGAGTTAGGAGGTAGAAGTGTTTCATTACGACGTAACGTGTAGCAGAGCTGAGACTTCACGTTTTTAGCATCCTGCCCTACCCTACACGCATCGTGAGCAGCCTAAAGTTCCTGGTACACGTAGTAAATATGGTCTATGCTGCAAGATCACCGAAATAACTCAACAGATAAGGTGTTTAAGTACAGTTTACCCTTGAGTTATAGAAACTCGACGCCATTATGGCAAGCTTAAGGCGTCATATTGATTTTTGCAAATCCATATTATCCCAGCAGAAAAGTTTTTCATGGCAAACCAGAGAAGGTTTTACTTGTGTTTCTCTGAGCTAGACAGAGTGATTGAGACTTGATATATTTGCAACGTAAGATTTTTATTGCTTGAGAAGCAGTAATATTTTATTTATTTTGATATTGAAGATTACCATTGACACTGGAAAGTTATATTACGTGAGTAAGGGGATAAGCTAGTCTAGGTACTTCCACTTTTGGGTTGTTTTGTTGTCATCTAGATCTTTGCTGATTACCACTAGGATTTTTAAATACTAGTTCGGAAAAGTTGACAGCATTTCAAATTGAACAAAAATAGATTAATAAAGTATTAACTTTAAGGTTATCTATCCCAGGCGTCGACTGTTTCTATGTAGATTTGCACCCTCCCATGTCCTTTATTACAGTGCATTTATGCTAGTATTTAATTATTCTGGTATTTGCGCTGAGTGTTCATGTACACAAATGGTGCGCACAAGAGTGGGTCTGTTGTGCAAGGTGTCCATTATTGAGGGTGTAGCTCCTGTTCTGCCCAGGCGTGAACAAGGCAAACGAGTGACAAACACTGGAATCTATCACATACTCACACATAAATACTTGCCATTGAATTTTTCTACACTTAGTTTACACCTCTCACTGGACGATTTTGTATATTATGATTAGCAGTTGGACGTTTCACTCAACCGAATAATCTATTAAATTTCAACTCTGTGTCACATATACACGAAATACTGTGGATTTGAGTGCAATATTTAGCTTGGTCCGGGCTGATGTTAATGAAGTGAGCCAGTATAAATATTTGTTTACAGAGATCGCTATGAAATACTGTTAAGGATGATACTGGCAATATGTTGTTTATTAATTTATGTTTTTATTAACTGAAAGAAACCAGCCAACTGATCTACCTAGGGAAACTGCCACGCAATACACAAAAACACAGCAGTATTTAATAACGCACAGATGTCATATCTGCATGTGCGCAGTCAAAAGTGAATACCAGGTTAACCACAGCCTATATGCAAAAAAAAAAACAAGAAAAGCATTTGTTACAACAACATATAATTTTTATAAAAATTATTACTTTAACACTGCTATTGTCAAAAAAACAATCCAATTTTGGAAAATAGAGAGTGGTTGCTATGAAACTGGAACGCTACAATTTACAAGTCATATACATACAATATCCGCACGCCTATGGTGTTTTCGGGAAACACTGAACATTGAAGAGTCCACTAAAAAAATAATGGTTCAATCCGCAAGGGATATGCTATTCGAAAAGGGTTACCCACAGTTCCAGCTTTCTCTGCGAAATGTTCTTCACATCTGCAGAGACGAATGGCATGCCGTCATCTTCTCCGACGAATCCCTCTTCTGCTTGCAGCACCTCGATGGTCGCATTCGTGTTTGGCCGCTACGCGGTGCATGCTTGGCTGGGTCCCGCAATATCCACCGTCATACCGACCCAGCACATGTGGTGATTGTTTATTATGCCATCGGATTCCAGTACCGCTCGCACTTAGTACGGATCGCTGGTACGCTGACCAGCAACCGTTTCATCGCGTAGGTGTTTTCGTCCCCTAACTTCAGGGCTAACCTGAAGTCATTTACCAACAATACAATGCGCGAATGCATGTGGTACACATTGTTCGATGGTTCCTGGATGAACACCATGTCACACTGCTTCCTTGGTCTGCCCGCTCACTGTATGTCTTGCCCATCGAACACACGTTTTCCATGGTCAGATGGTGAATGGCCTGTCCCAGGACACCTGCTGCCACAACGGATGATATTTGGACAAAAATCGAAGCAAAACGGATGGAGATACCACAGATGGATATCCAAAGTCTCTTCCTCTCAAGCCACGTAATTAAGCTGCTGTTATTGCCACCCATTGTGGGGTACAATTTTTCGCACATCACACCGAGCTACAAGAGTAATAATATCACCTGTGTATGACAAGTAATCTGTCCAATAAAATGGTTGTGATAGCTCACATCCTTTTTGATGTGGAAATAATGCTAATGACAACCAAAATAGCTTAATTACGACTGAACTAGATGTGCGCCTGGCTCTGACTCCAACGTATGTGGCTAATCTTGCCCGGAACTGAACCCACTTCGTGGAATTTGTGTGGAACTCCATTCCGCAGGATGATATCCACCACCTCTCTGATCGTTTCCTTGGGAAAGATGGGGCGTGCGCTTCTGTTAAACGATGTCAGCGGAGTGTTGTAGAAATGTCTCAGTATGCCCTGGAGACAATATATGTATATATGCTTTATTTTCATTTTGCGGTAGTTGTAATGCAACAACACTAAAATGTAAGAATATTTGTACACAAATTCTTCTTATAAATGGTAGTTGTTGACGCTTATTCATGCTCGCTGAAGGAGAAAGTGAAGTTTTTTGAGACGTCTGAAGTCTGAATGCATTTAAGATATGCTTTAAAATGTAAAATTTGCATCGTTTTCTCTGCACAGTTTCTTAAAAGAAATTTTTTGTCAGACATTGCAATGATCGGCTGAAGCAAGAAGAGTACGGGGGAATAATATGTATGTATGCTGTGTATCCTGCGGATGCTTTAATTTATGTTGCATGATAGTTGCATAAAATGTCTTATTGCTCTATAATGTAGCACAACGTGATAATGAAATTGGGTTGCTTAAAATATGTTATTTTAACATCACCCTGGGTGAATGTTAAGCTCCCTCTACCTGGCTATAACTTAAAACCTATTGTTGTATATTCCTAATTTCACTACTGTGCAGTCTCTCGAGGTTTGCGTAATGTAGTTGTAAAGAAGAGTGCAGCAAGGGATAACAGATATCCACGATAGATAAAAAGGAAATATTATAACTCTTGCGCAAAGCAATTCTTAATTCGTTCCACTACCTACTGCTTGGAGTTGCATATTGTGATGCCGCTACAATGCTGGGCGGTACGGCCATACATGAAGAAGGCAGCATCAGGGCTGTTTACGAAGACTGTCTGAAAATGAGGGCAGTGGGCTGGTATACAAGTGCAGACGACGCGAGGTTGCGGGTCTCTCATCGGGAGTCCGCGGAGCTGCCAGCTCTTGCGATCACGAGAGGACGACGACGGCTATGTGCCTGCCCCCCGGTCCCTCGTATGAAATTCGAGTATTAGAAACTTTCAGTGGTAGGTCTGAAGGCTATCTCCGTGTAGGTGCTTAATTTAGAGCCCCATTTGTTAAATACAATAAAGTGTAACGTCCTTCAGATGCAGGATAACCATTAGCGTATTATCACAAAATAATGGGGCTAAACAAATAGCTTGATTAACGTGTAGTTTGATACCAACAAGGCCAAGATACAACAATATGCTTTCGTCAGGGGTTGCATGTTACCTGTGAACTCCTACCTTAAAACAATTCTATCTCCATGACATACAAGCTTGGTAAATTTTCTGTAAAGACTAAAGTTCCTTATTCCTAATGTATACACAGTTTCATGTTCTTAACTAGAAGGCATGATGCTTTCACTTACATAAGTTTTGCTAAAGTCAGTTTTTATTTTTTTTGGAATAAATCTTGTCTCTAGTTTCACTTAACCTATCTTACTATCCTCATAACGGGAATGCGAACTCAGTTTTCACGATTTTGTTATTCAACTGCCGAGGTTGGTTGGGTTAACTTCCTGTACACAACTATGTAAGAAGGCATGTTCGCAGTTTGTACAAAAATACAAGTTTGCAAGCTCATTGTGGGTCGCAAGTGCACGTTGCGAACACAAAGAGGCAAGTGGACTGCAAATGGATGCAGTAAAAGTGGATGTTGATAATTTTGTAAATTAAATAGGTGTACAAAAATGAGTAAAAGATGTGGGTGTGGACAGCTCTGTAGACCAGCTTGACAAAACCTCTTTAGTAATTCCTTACTGCTGGTTTATGGTAAGTTTCTGTCACCGAGCGTGTTTGTCAACAGTGCTTGGCCAGCCAAGCGCGTTTTTTCGTGGACTCCATCCTAACCGACTGTACTCAAGTACATGCTGGCGTAGCTCCTTGTACAATGTACCTAACCAATTTCCTATACAGAAATAATGAGTCCGCCTGTCATTGACTTTGTGTTGTTGACCTGCATTTAAATACATCAAAATAATTTAATGAAATAAAAGCGTTGATCTATGTAGACTCTCTTCATCATATACCAAGTGTACTCGAATAAATGGTAACGATAACAAAAACCAGAGTGGGATTTATGAGAACAAATGGATCATATTTAATTAAGGAACGAATTGTTTAAGGCCCTAACTCGTTATTGGCAGTTGCAATGTGCAGGGGTGGGTATGCAACTCTATGTATTTTGTGTTGTAACTAGCTTGTACACAGTTCTGCGTGCCTGGTAATATCACCGCTTGGTCTCAGTCTCTCAGGGTCGTATTAATAGTCGTGTATCAGCTCTTGAGACTCTTCTTGAGAAAAGATGCTGCTTAATACACGAATCTTGAGATTTACTTTGAAATTTCTTTTGATGTAGCTCTCACCTGAGAGTGGTTTCACTTAAAACTCAGTTTAGCTGTTTAATATTCAGCTCTTGAGACTATGTCTCTATTAATAGTCACCAACACTAGTATCAAGAGAGACAATAAAATAAATAAATCTCGTTTCAGGTAATTGATGTCGAGAGATGTCTTGAGACATGATTTCTACACGGTATTCGTTTGTAGATGGTCCTATGTGTACATTTAAATACGAAAATGTATTTATTTTATATGGTTTTGCTCCATATAGGATCAGCAGGACAAATAAAAAATAAATAAATGTAAAACCAGTGTGTCGTTTTTGATAAATTTGCAATTTAAAAGTTTTGTTCTATTCCCAGCGATAAAGTAATATATGTGTTAAAAGTAAGTGTTATGACCATATACATATATTTTAAAAGAATAATAACATAAGTGCATATTAAGAAAATAGACAAGAGTCGTAACATTGTAGGTCACTTGAGACTCGTATTTGTGCACTGTTTGATTATATGTATAATATATTTGATTGCGAAAATAGGATTTTCTTTGTAATGTACGACGTACATAATAAGCGATCAACATGATTGTAGCAGCCATTTATCCAAAGTAAAGGATTGTAATGTGCGTGAAAATATAAAATGTGTTGTTGCGATAAATATAATAGCATTATTTGCGTACGATTTAATCTTATTTAAAAAATATCACAGTGCTTAACACCAATAAATTATTTTTGTTTGGTTGTTGGTCGGAAGCATAGCTTATGACAAAATTAATTCTACTACAGAAGTACCGGAAGTAACGGATACAAATATTTGTTTAATATTGTTTTACGTGTCTCTTTATAATACTTATCTCTACCTTGCGGTAAAATTTTAAACTACGTTTATTTTACAAAAATTTTATATTTCAAATAGATAAATACCATCTCTGAAAATTATTACGTGAAAGTACGGCGATATTTTACCCTATTTGTTATAAAACATTACTTTTATATTGTCTTTGAACTTTACAAGCAAAATTGTTAATGTTTATTCAGCCCTGTGTAATTTTTGGTATTTTTAAAACGAGTTTCCGCACAAGAAACAGGAGAAAATATAACTAAACACAAGAAACACTCGAATGTAGCTGCAGACAAACGCGCAACAACAGAAAAAAAAAACCTTTATTTTGATTCCAAGGGCCCTTTACGAGGCTAGATAAAAAAAAAACCGTATCTCACAATCTAATATCACTTAAGAAGAGAAACTTTAAACTAATTTCTGCTGAGTAGGATTCAAGTTCTGACTATTAATTCGCACGTGTCTCAAGACTAGAAACGCATCTCAAGATTGTATCACGTGATACGATCACAAGACTATTAATACGGCCCTCAGTACTGCTACGTATCTCAAGTTTCTGAGAGCTTGTTACTGTAATACTTGTAGGATGTTATTATGGAGCTCGTGAGGTGACGTGGTTGCAGCAGGTTGGAGCCTCACCTCATTTCGCCATTGCTGTTCGCTGGCACCTAGCCGTGCACTCCCTGAACCAATAGATTCGTAGGTAAGGGAGGCCCCACAGCATGGCCACCAAGCTCACCTGAAATCACACAACCTAACTTGTGGCTAGGTTTGTACTGGCCCGCCGGCCCATCGGCCATCAGGCCAGTGTGCACTTTGTCCCCTCGAGTAATTACATTTCCGTGCCCTCCGCCCTAGTTCTCTCTAAATTAAATGTTTAACAGAAAATATGATATCTGTGCTCTTGACTGCCTGGTGTGACACTCTTTGTACGCTGCTAGATATAAAAAAAAAACACGGCATTCGAATTTAATCTCCATAACGATGCAGATATAATAGCTTTTGCGCAGCTTGTGTGAAGTTACTCAGGAACAACTACTCGACATAGAGTAAATATACATTAACTAGAGTGCTGTTGATCGCTGCGCATAAATACAGCTGGACCAGAGTGACGTCACTGCGCAGAACAAACATTTTTGGACCGATCTGCCAGCAGGCCTGTATATATAATTCAGCCATGCCATGATCTCGATCAGTAATTTTATTGCCATTTGCCAACCCCGTTGCGAGCACTATCTAGCGATGCTGGGCTGAAGTATGCGCCCAACGATATACCTACTCTACATGGCGCCAAGCTAACCAAAAGTTACTAAATATAGTATGCGTGTAATTTTTTTGCATCAACATTTCCTACCGACTGGACTAGTTTAATGTGGTGACGACTGACAACCGAACCAAAGTTTTATTGAACTGTGTCTGTGTGTGAAGTGAAGTGAAGCTCCAGAATATTTAAATGAAAATTTTGCTGCAATGCTAATCGATTTAATGTAAGTAGGCCAATCGTTCACTAATCACTGCATGGTCGTAACCATTTTTTTGTACTTGCTAGCTTTCATATTAAGTAGTGCGTAATGATAATCGGCATAAGATGTGTATGTATTGAAAACAAAATGGGGAAGTAAGCAAGCTTACGAATTGGTTAATGATCGCCGTGTACTTGTGTACGAAACGAGTCCGACTTGTAGACGTGTATAAAATAAATGGCTAAATTTCGTGACGTATACATTAGACCATCAGCCAATAGGAACACACGAAAAAACTATAAAATTTTGGATATATTTTTTATAAAATTTCTTTTGGAATGAAAATGTAAGTAATTATATTTCTTGATTTGTTACTCGGAAATCGGTATCGCGTGCCAAATAGAGCACACGTGTCGAACGCCGCGGCCCCTTAATAAGTATTCTATTTTTAATAAAGTTAAATAAATTTGGTTTACTTGCAAGCGAATAGTCCAGTCCAATAGAATCGTATTTACGTGTTATTCTTATGGAAGTTAAGCTTGTTAATTTGTCTGTATTGTATCTATCATTTGAGTATAAAATTGCATTAAATTATTTCTTATTGGTTTTTTTAATTTTTTAGGGTACAATGGAAGAAAAACCTAGGAAAAAACGGAAGTCAGGCCATGAAGTTAGGAAAGAAAAAGAGGTTATGCAAAGAGAACAGGTTGCACGGTCATCTGAAAATATAACAACTTTCTGTGTTGTAAAATCGCAAAATAGCACTGAAAATTGTGCTAAATCTTAATCATCATCTCTTGCAGAAAATGAAAACAAGTGTGTAAATGTATAAAATAGGATTACACAAAATAAAATTGAAGAGGAACAAAACTTGTATGAACTCAAGAAATGCCAATATTTAATCCTTAATCAATGCTGCTAAACACAAGCTCTACTGCGTTACTTCAAATTTGGTTGCATATTTTTCCAAAGAATAGATTTTAATATTCCATACCAAATAATTTTTTAAGTCTCATAAAAAACTTTTCGCTTAAAATATTGGAACACCAAAACAAACGTAATTAGACTACTCTAAAAACAATGTAATACCAATAAAAGTTACGGAATTAATAAAGTTTTTAAATTATTTTTTCCTCAAACTCTCCTTGTAGCTGCATGACACGGGGAGAAAATTTAACTACCAATTTAGTTTCACATTCAAACAATGACTGGACAAACAAGCACGGAACTATTTCCACTCCAGGCCAAAATAATTACAGTAAATCATGGGGAGAAATCGCTCCTGTACTGATACTTATACAGTAAGAAAGGCTTATAATGACTTGTACAGGATTGTAACACAGTATCGCAACTACACTGCACTAAACTGGACAGCAGTTTCTTCAAATTCCTTGTAGGTGTTAATTGATATTAGTAGACCTATTCATGTAGACCCATTCCTGCCTTGCATTCTAAATGAATCTGGCGTGTAAGGTAAATTACAAGCTATATTGTGGCAGTTGTTTGTAATATAAAGACCAGTCTGTACAAAATAAAGCAATTTACTGAGAAACAGTACAGATTACTTTTAATGAATACAAGTGAAATGACGAAATCTTCTTTGCAGTAAAATATGGGCTAAAACACCTTAATAAGTAATCTTCGCAGCTTTTTAACGTACAATTGCTTACAGTTCAATTGCATGTTTAGCAATAAATCGTCTAACAAGCATTTATTTCACAAAGTTATGAATTTCATTGGCCATATCGGAATTTAGGTATTAAAAATAACAATTTTTCTCCGGATAAACTAATTTAAATCTTTATAATAAGTAAGCCGAGCAGTAAAAAAACGGGCCACAATGCTAACGTTACATGACAATGACAAGTCGCACTTTCGTCACAGACGGGTGTATATGGTCATAACCAGCATTATTTCGGGAATAATTTAAAATATGGCCACTATCAATATACTCAATTATAAAAGTATCCCCTGGCTAATAAATCCGTTAATGTTAATTTGGAACAGCTGTGTACTCGGCACTATGTTGAGCATAAAAAAACGGTTTATTATACTCCACTAGTTGATAGAAATTTGTCGGAACAATATCACTTACTATGCCTGTTATGTTAGGGGTATTTATTAAATTTTATTTCGTCGTTCTTTAGCGAAGCTAGGCTAAAATGCCTTCTCCCACACTTAATGAAATTGAATACGATGGAGCACATACATAGAGGTTATTTTAGGAAAATGTACTATGTTAGGTATTTTGTATGAAAACTGTAGACATGATTGGTCGGAACACAGAGTGGCAAATGATTTGGATGTTCCTCGATAGCGAGAGGTGGATAATCCGTCTCGTCTATCTCAAAACCACCCCACACCCATTCTGAATACTTATCATCAGGAATATCTTCTGTTTCGGTGTTGGCGTTTTGTGTGACTGGAGATGAGGGTATCTCTTGAAATATAACTTCACCTGCACCACTGAAATTCCCATATAGAGTAACTCTTTTGAATGCTATTAGCGATAATCAACAAACTAATAAACTCAATAATCTAAGGTAATGCGTAGTGTAGTTGCAGTGGCTGGTGTAGTATTTCATTTAAATACGAGTGGAGAGATTCGTGTGGCTCTTAACAGCGAGGTCTTGAGAGCCGATGAGGGTGATTTGGAGCAGTGTCGGAATGCGAGGGCAGGGGGAAACGGGAGATCTCCGAGAAAATCCGCCCGCCAGGTTATCGTCCGGCATGAAACCTCACGTTTCGAAAATATGGGGGCGACCCCGCCGGGGATCGAACACAGTTAGCCATAGTAGTAGGCGAGCGTCCTAACCGCTACACCAACCGCGGCCCCTATTTGAAACAGAAAATTTAAAAAGTCATCTATTTTACTAACTGTTTCATAACTGTGGCAAAGTTAATGTGAATTAAATGGGAAGACGCTGTACTACGCACAGCTGGTTGTCAATCGGACAGGTAGGACATTCCCTCTCAAGAGTAAAAATTGCTGGAGGTGACATGGCATACGGGTATGTATTTATTTGTTTTTTACTGTATATTACTGGCATCAATTTAATATCAATAGACTAAATGGATATGTAAAGACTGTAAGGGACGGCTTACACAAAAATATGAATATAAAACTTGTTTTCTTTTTAAAATGGCACTTGCCTCCGTAAATGTATCCATAATTCGGATGTCTAGGTTGGTGGTTCGGAGATACAGCAAATAACCTGTCCACGAAGGATCTTCACTTAAATGTTGATTTCTAAGTCAGAAAAACCTAGGGCTCTATAAAGACTTTATGGTGCCTTAGAAAAGCCTGTTACGTCATAGGTGCCGGAAAGAAGAGCAGACAAGTGACATAATTATTTTCGATGTGTACAGTATACTTATAGTGGTTCGGAATGGCCATAGTTATATAACAACACACACTACATATGACCCAAAAAGCAAGAATTATATATTACCAAAACGTTTAGCAGTTTGTAATAACATAACAAAAATACATCTGGTTAATGTACAGATAGGTAATTAAATGACGGGAGAAACAGTTTCAGTCCTCCTATCATTACGTTTAATGTTTTGTGATTTATTGAATACAGTTTTGAGTTATTCAGTGATATGAATCATGTTCTCATTTATCACATTTCCGATATTGCCATACTGAATAAACATCGGTAATCTAAAAATGCAAGGATAGACCCCATAAATGAAAATAGAGTCCACTTAAACAATGAGGCCATTAAAAGGAACATGTAATTTAACAAAATTATGTGAATTTAGTCCGGAGTGTCAAGCAAAGAGATACGAAACGAATTCCAACACGAAAAATGTAGGTGTCTGTGTATTCGCATACAATGATATTTAATATTTTAAAATATATTGCTTAGATAAGTATTTTCTAAGACATCACAATTGCCACTCTTACTTACATTCCAGTTGCCTGAAATGAACGTCATATGTACTAAACCTTTGCTTATTGAGACGTCCAAAATGACACCCGTCCAAACAAACTGATAAATCGTAGACACTTCCATAATGACCAATATACTGAATTATGGAATACTCATTCATTCTTCAGTTAAGTGTGGCAAATCATTTTTTAAAGATCAGTTATTGTATATTCAAAACCACAGTCCTTAACTAACTAATTTGACATTTGTCTAACAATTTTCTTAAGTGCTGATATCTTGGCTATTAAAAATAGGTAGATTAAAAAAAATCAGGTCTTATGTTGACTTTATGAATATCAAGTTTGCTTACCAAGTGTAGCTTTCATTGGGTATTACAAGGATGCACGTATTTGAGAAATACTACACAGCAAATCATTTGAATATGTATACAGACGTATGCTCATACACCTGTAAAATCTCTAACGTTGTATTTGAAAGTCCTCGAAAACGATCATTTTCAAAAACGAACATGTCTTAAAGTCACAGGTCTAAAGCTTGTTCGCGTCAGCTGATTTTGAGGCTGTAGTAGACCATGTTTGTTTGGAAATATTTATTTGAATGCCAATAATTCTGAATGTAACATATTAACTATAGAACTATTTCCAAACGACATGTTGTACCGTATTGCACAAGTACAGTGCAACTTGAAAAGCACCAATACATTAACATTTTTATACCAGACCAAAGATAAAACATAGTTTTTGATACTCAGCCCGCGGACGTACTTGTATATGTCTTTTCAGTATATTATGATATCGGTAGCACATACAACTAGGAATGGTGCTCTGGTCACCATTGCGTGCTGGGATACACAGAAATAAATGTTGATGACGATCGCAGTATTTATAAACATCTAGTTCTGTTGCAGTTCAAAAGTAAAAATATTGACATTTCCGATACTCCAGCGAAAATAAACAATTCCCAGTGATATTTTTAGTATGATGCGTTATTCGTTGCACGTATAAATAGAACTTAAAAGAAAATACACTTTACAAAAATCTAAATTTGTTTTCAGCCTGCGTCATTAAATGAAACCGAAACAAATATTTCCCATGAAAGCTTAAATATTAGTATAAATGCGAAACTCAAAATACCTTTAGTTTTTGGCGAAAGTGGCAGTTACATGTATTATTGGTTAGTTCATATAATTTTCTACACTATAATATTTACGTGTTTTTCATTACAGATGTTTTGCAGACTAACAGAACAGAGTCAAACTCTTGGGTTAGCGCAGGCGATTCGTGTACGGTTATCACATTTACGAATAAACTATATGGACAGCAAATTAACTTATGGCTATACTATAAAGATATAGCCAACGGGAATTGTTTCACGTTTGACCAATGAAGCCGCGGTTGTGTAACGACTAGAGCGCTCACCTTTCACTAGCATAGGTCTATGGTTTTCTTGGAGTAATTCAACTTCACTCTCACCCATTGCATGCCATCGTTGCTCAATCTTCATTTCAGTTCACCTTTATAGGCACTAAGTAAGAACCTCAGATATTCAATGCCGGCAAAAACTTTCACATTTAACCACCCTCGTTTTTTATGTCACTTAAATAAAATTAATAATTTACTTTGACTCTTCACGAACTTCCTGTACGTTTTCCGTCGACGTGGATGGTGTAAACACTTCCATTTTTTCGGAACCGCAGCCATTTTGACGTGACGGTCGTTGAGCGGCATTAAATCTCTTCATCGCTTGGGAAAATTTGTTCCTTTTAGTTTGTATGTAACACCTGCCATTCTTAAATTTTTTCGGATCCACTGCACACAAACACAAAGTTATTGTTTCTCGTATAATTACGTTATACGTTTCACTAAATACAATGGTAAAATTATACACACAAAATGTGCAAAAGCATTAATTAGCATTCACGATCGACCACTGACAACCGTACATCACAGTTTCAAAGAGCACCTCAGTTGAGGGTAGGAACGAGCGTGGCGAGAATAGCCAGGTAAGAAATTCCAGTCGTGAGGGGAGTGTAGGTTTGGCAACCCTGAGAGAAAAAGCTGGTACGTCCAGCTGGGCAAACAGGAGGGAGAGGTAATAAATGCCCCGTCACACACCCTCAGACTCCCTGGCGCCAGGTGTGTGACGGGTTGCATCCGAGATATTACGGAATTCCAGGTATAAAGAAAACATGCAACCCTTTCGTAGCAGCTTTTCGCTATAATAATAATAATAAAACATAAATTTTTGCATTTTGTTTTGAAAGTATATTGATGTAGCTACTTCATGAATGTATTATTTTTCTCTTTAAATTATTACTTTTTGTTTTTCATGGATATGAAAACGACCCTGTTTTACATCGTGCACATTACAAACTGACAAAGCTTTTAGAATTTCAAATCACATCAGTCTAGAGTTTATATAAAGTTCTCATGGTATCCCAAAAATTAGCCTGTTTCCTCTTCTGGTTCTCCAGAAAGCTGCTGTAACAAATGTCAAAAAACACAACTTCAAGAACCTATAGCTCTTAAACTATAAGTCGTAGTGTTTTTCATTTTGGCTCAAAAGCTAGTCTGTACGATACACCTATATATATATATATATATATATATATATATATATATATATATATATATATATATATAGGTATAGTAATCAGCTATAAAAAATTTTCGGTCCAACAGCCTTAAACTAAAATGTTTTTAATGCCACCATTTGGAAAA
Source organism: Dryococelus australis (assembly GCA_029891345.1). NCBI lineage: Eukaryota > Metazoa > Arthropoda > Insecta > Phasmatodea > Phasmatidae > Dryococelus > Dryococelus australis. The sequence continues at coordinate 96,868,543 of CM056994.1, forward strand.
TAAGTGATGCACCGTCTTAAAACATACCAATTTACACCATATGTCGCAGTACTCTTTTTTTTTTGCCAAATTTGGAATTAATCTGTCATTTATTTCCCGAGATATGACACAATAAGCGTATTTATTCGTTTTGTGCTATCCTACAAAATTGCGGTCATAATATGCTTTGTAGATACATTTGACAGTTGTAATACTTATTGCCAGTATTCAAAGTTAACTTGGTATTAATGACATAATTTCTACAAAATAGTATTACAAGCTAAGTGACTGTATAACCGCCATTGTGAAAATAAGTGACTGGCATACTAAAACATAGGCCTACCATTTTACATCATCTCTCGCAATACTATTTCTTTGCTAATTTTGGTAGGAGTCAGTCAATTATTTCCTGAGCTATGACATAAAATGTTATTTATTTGTGTGGCTATATCTTGCAAAAAGGCGGATAAAAAGACGCTCCGTGTAGATACAGTTGACAGCTGCATCTACTACCTGCATACAAAGGTACGTTGGAATTGTTTATATGGCTTTGACGATTTATCATTCTATGCTAAGATGGTTATATGGCCACCACTTTGAAAATAAATCTTTGACATAATGAAAACATATAATTTAACATAGCTTACCACAGTAAACTTGTTTTCCAAGTTTGGTAGTAATCGGTTAATTTTATACCGAGATATGACATAAAAACCTAATTTATTTGTGTGGCACTATCTTACCAAATAACTGGCAAAAGTGGCTATGTTTTGGCAAATATTATTTTTGTATTAGATACTTTCGGTATTCATTATTTGGGAGGAATTGGTTAAATGATGTGGTAGATATACTTAAACTTAAAGTATATATATGGCTACCATTTTGAAAATAAGTACCTAAGCAACTTTAATCACTTACATTTCCTTACCCAATCATAGTATTATTTACGTGCCAAATTGGGTAAGAATTGTTTAATAGTTCTCGAGTTAGAATGGAAATTTGGAAGTATTTTCATTTGGTGTTATCTTCCAAAATGGCAGACCCACAACATCCATCTCAAAATTTAATGCTAACATAATGTTATTCAAGCATACAAAATTTGTTTTAAATCGTTTCAGTGGTTTCAGATATACTGTATGACATATACCATAAATAGTAAAAAACGCCGCCATATTGAAAGTTAGTGTCCTACTTGTTTGAAAACTATAAGTCAGATGTTCTTACTAAGTACTGTGTATCGAGTTTGGCGATATTCGGTTGACGCGTCCAAAAATGAATGGGAGACGCGGTGAGGTTTTGTGAGGGAGGAGGAGGGGGGATGACACACACGCACATACATATATATATATATATATTAAACACACACTTGCTTTTAATATACATCAGATTTGACTAATTTAAAGTAGCGCCGGTGTTATTTCTGAATATAGAAACCAAGATTATTAAAATAAAATAACATTTGTAAATTGTTTTGATAAGGGTAAGTATTAGCCAAATTGCGTTTCTCGTGCTTGCTTCGTTTCTTCAGAACTCGAAGTTTAAAGCTATTTGCTTTAGTGCCGTTACGTAGCCTGAGTGCAAGAGTTTTTTATTCCCGCTATAATTCATTTTTCATTGCCGTTCTTCGAGCTTTTGCATTGTCGTGGACTATTTAATCGTCTTTTCAATATAAAGTGACCTTTAATTCCCTTGTTTTTTTTCAAGCAGTTTTACATCTTCACAGGTTTCTTACATTCCTATTTGAGAGTGTAATTTTATAATTTTTGCATATTTCTGAAATAGCTTTCAATGAAATGAGGCGTGTGCCATACTGCGGTATTGCATTACAATAATTTTTTAAACCATAAAATTAGAAGCCTTCAACTTATTGAAAATCTTCTTTTAGAATATATCTTTATATCAGAGTAGACTCTCAATCTTTTGGAATTCCGTTTCCTCAAGATAGTGAGATGCCAGAAGAAACTCATTTATAAATTATGTGAATAATTGTCCAATTTAATTTTGTCGTTTAATGAAGCAAATATAATTCAATTATATTTTTATCATAAAAGTTGGTGTAAGGAGATGCAATAATAAAAGAACTCCTGACTTTAATATCACGTTAAACTTTTCAAGTGTTTATATATATAGGTAAGCATGTACTTGAAAGATTATTTCCTTTTGTCATCCTCAAACCAATATTTTGTTTTCAATTTTCATGTTATCTATGAAAATTATATTATAATACAAGTTATGTTATAGTAATTGTTATTATAAATTATTACATATATTACATTATTACCTTGGGTAAAAATAAATAATAATAATACGATTCGAGTCTTCAAATTCAGTCTCTATTTCTCGATTGTCTAATTACGTAATTACATACACTAATTACCTTCAAAATACTGCTGACTCTGTGTAACACATATATAGATGTGTGTAGGTGTGTTTAACTATAATTTGGCATAATAACATCATTACTTTAAATTATAAACACGTTTACTATTGTACACTCCTGAAGATATTTTATAATTATTGCGGCATTCTGTTAGTCCACAATTACTCTTATTTAAGTGTGGAACGTAACAAGAACAAATATTGATACAAATTTATCTTTTACTTTACAGACTTCGTTCCGCTTTACAAACTATAACAGTAAGTTTGCTTATGGGGATTTTGGATGCAGACCTATACCACAGTCTAACGCCCAGGCCTGTAGTTTTCTAAGACAACTCAATACAAAAATAATTGAACCTTGTATGAGCCCGATACCAAGCACCAGTACTATATTATTCCATCATGTAGATTGTTATAAATATGACAGAAAATATATTAAGTCAAGTTATATTTACAGTAAACAACTTACAGCTAAGGTTCCAGTGAAAAATAAAATTTCGATTCAAGTTTTTGCTTGCAGTACACCTACGTTAGAAAAATAAGTTCATGTTAAGGACTTATATTATTTCACGAATATTGGTGGTTATTAGTTTCATAATCATTGCAAGTATAAGATGAATACAAAAAATACAATACAACTAGTGGCACATACGAACTCTCTGAATATATATTCATAATAATGTCGTTATCAAGCTAACAACTATACCGCGCATAACATGTCTTTGGCAGGCATAGAATGTGATTAATTAGCTGTAATACGTTGAGAAATCATTAAAATTTGGTTTGTTTAGCAGAAATTATTTAAAAAATTCATAATTGTCATGTTTTATACTGTCGCCTTACACATCTTTTGAAACAGCGAAGCCGTCAAACTATGAATTAAATTGTTAGTTAATATAATAATAAATATATAGTTTGTTGGATATGCATTAAAACGAGCAGGCTGCAGAGGTAAATAAATATGCTCTCTGGAGAAAATTCTTGATAATAATATATGCTCTTGAAGATTTGCGGAATATATTTTTTCACGAAAATACCGAGTTTATATCCATTAATGTAGTGTGACATTCAAAATTCCAGTAACCCTAAATCGAAAGTAAGTACTCTTCTTAAAAACATTCTTCCAAAAACTGAATAACACAAAGTTTTAATTAATTTTAAACACATGTATATTAAAATAAAATTTATGAGAATTTAATTGAATGATCAAATAAAAATATACACACAATGTATCATTACAATTTTTAACCCATTAAAATATATTAACCAGCAGTTAATAAGTTTAAAAAAAATCATGTCCTTTTATGATTTTATGAGTAGATGCGGACACAGTAAGCTCAACTAAGGCAATAACTGCAGGCGCTAAATAAAAGCCATCAGTATCTTATATACTGGTGTATGGACCTATCACTCAAAAGATATAAAAGTTTTCCACTTGCATGGTAGCAACACCATAGTCCACGAACCATGCCCAAAGTAAGGCAGTGTTCGTGTGGATGGATCTAATTGTAATGAATATGAAGTCGCAATGTTACAATGCCGGGCCACTTAGCTTTTGGGTTCCTAGTGGCCAATTACAGCCACAGAAATCCCCTATTCATCAAAAACCTTTGGTAACAAGACTGCTTCCAAACTGTACAAACTTTAAGAACATATGCGTTCATGTTACAAATACTTCCGTAGGTAGGTAAGCAGGTAGGGCTTAGCGTCTCGTCGCCAGCGAGGTCGTTAGAGACAAAACAAACACTTCGAATTTCAGATTAAATATAAGAGAATACATAAAATAAAAATACAAAAGGCTCCCGAAAGAACATTTATTTTGGGGTCTCTAAGATATCCAAATTATTTATTTGGTGTTTTGAGTGCCCGAAATAATGAGGAGGCCTTAGTAACGAGATATTACGTATTCAGCAATGAGGAAGGAATTCCCCAAGGCCTGTAATAAGGAAACATTACGTAATTCGCTTAGAGTGATTTCAGAAAACCCTGGAGAGCCGGAATCAGAATGACCGAAACGGAAATCGAACACAGATACTCCCGAACGCGAGTGCAATGCTCATACTACTGCGCCACCCGCTCGATTGTTACAGCAAACGACATTTAATTACAAAAATTTAACCACTTAGGCCTACATTTATGTGGTGTAAACCTCTTCCTTTTGGGGTTGTAATGAAAAAATATGTATTTAGATGGTTTTAATTCATTTTAAAACGGGATACTCTGGTTTATGAAAACTTGCCCACAAAATTAACGATAACCGCTACTTGTTTTTTTTTTTTTTTTTTTTTTTTTTTGACGTGACGTCTTACAACTCAGCCTCTTACATTCAAAATGTGAGCGTCACGAAATTGTGCTCTCGGGTCCGTGGAAATTACTCGTTGAGAATGAGCAGTACGTTAAATGTAAATGTACGATGGTATAGACAGGTAGTTTGGCTTTATGCTTCATACACAAACGTATAATTCTGACGTCATCAGGCCGTGGTGGAGTGGCGCTGAACTTCTGATTTCGAGCGGTTTTATATGATTAAGACAGCTGTAGCGACCGAACGGCTTATCCGATCGGAGAAATTCTTTTGTCAATTTGTGCGCAAATAAGGAGTAACTGAAAACGTAACCTAGAATCGTAAATAATAAACACACAGTGACTTTCTAACCAATAATCATTTTCTTTGTAGATCACAAACTAAAATAGTTCAACATTACGAGTTAGGTGAAAAGCACACTAACGATATTAACAACATAAATAGTGGTCGACAAGACAAATCTAATACTGATAGGACGACTCAGCTAAGTCATTCCATTCCGGAGTTATTGGCAGAAGAAGTTGACAATTCTACGCAGCAGCGAAATGCGGACGTGGCGATTGTCATCATCACATGCCACGTCACAGGACGAGACTAAGAGCAAACAACAATGATACAATCAGCGCAAACGTAAAAAGCACCAAAATAGATTGCAACTACTCAGAGAATTAAATTCAAAACGAAGGGAGAAGCCACTAGACACGTCTCTAGAAAATATATTAATGATGTTTCATATTTTTTCCTCTCACCCATCCATAAACGTTGTCACGTAAAAATACCTACGGCCGTGTAGACGACACAGCCCACTCCATTTTTGTATTAGTAGCAATGAATTTGGAAACTTACTAACGTAAACTTCTAACTCTTCGAAACTTTCATATTACACGATATTTTTTGTTGCTTAAGAATAAAGTTAATGGAGTATAAAGCAAGAAGAAAATATCCAAATGATTAATATACGATATTTCTGCAATGCAAGTAAGTACATCATTTTTTTTCTTGAAATTCTGAAGAATCAAAGAAATATACGTATTTCCTGGGTTTGATATCATCCTGGTAAGGTTTCACTGCATGATTTGTCCTTTTACTGGTAGTATGAAGGGAGAGTGGGAGTGGCCACTGGACTGTTTATGAGGAAAATTTATAACACTGCGCCATATTTATTTGAGCTATGCGCACGGAACCATTTTTATTGGAGCAAAAGGCAAAATAACAAGGATGTGTTGCTAAGCATATACTTAAAAGTTTTGATGTCTGGACATTCGATAAAACGTCGCGTTTGGCGAGTATGTAAACGCAGTGGAAAAATAAATTTTTTCAGTAACATCTAAACCACTATTTGACACGTGATACGCAATAACACAATATTATTTAAACACATAAGTTGCGCATTTCATATTACAAGTAAGTAGAAATTCCAAACATCAATCTTTCTCGGACAAAAATCTGTACATATATATTAAGGATAGATAAAAAAAAAAATGGTATTTTCACAGCGGTTAAATAAAATATTGGTGTAACTTTTCGTTGCCACTTGGTTTGCAAACATTTAAAATTGCAATTGAAAAAAAATACTACTACTACTTTGCCAAAAAAAAAGGTCAAAACAGACAAGAATAAACATCACTAGTGTGGAAAACAAAGAAAAATACATCGTTACGTGAAACGAAAGTACATAATTATTAAAGTAACAGGCATCTAGGAAAGTTGTATGTTACGTTTTGTTGATGGCGGTGTTATAGCATACATAAGAATCTGTTCTAACAAGTAGGTACAGAGATGGGATTGGCCCTGAACTGTTTCCATCTGGAGTTATTTTTGGAAAAACCAGGAAAACGTAAAACTGGACCAGAAATCAAACACGGGAGGTTCTAAAAACAAGTTAAACGTGTTATTTTAATTACCACGCTTCAGTGTGTACATTTGGCTTGAGAAACTCAGAGTACGATAACAAATGGGCGTATAGTTCTCGTGGGGATGAAGAGAGATGAATGTGAATAAACGAAGGACTCGAATGTTCCAGCAAAGGCTGGAGAAACGGGAACAATTCAAGAAAACAAATCGGCTAGTAAAAGTTAACTGTCAAGCTACTCAAGCATCAAAATCTGGAGTGTCCTGTAGAGGTAAAGTACATTTGAAATGTGAGTTGATTCACCTCATTATTCAAAACCACGGTTTTTTGAGAGCGCGCAGTGCCCCCATCCCCTTCCCCCGAGGGGTGGAGGGATGGAACCAAATTTTTGCAAACCTTTGGACCTTCGGCTATCGATTCTCTCCTCCCCTTCCCTACTCCAATGCACAAGGAAAGAGTTGCATAGACCAGAGAGGAGCTGCAAAGACCAGAGAGGCGTGTTTTACGCATTTTTTTCGGCCTGGAAGGAGTATTTTTGACCAATTTTCTTGGAATTTTGGGGTAAGTTAGGTCCTTCGAACCAACACCTAAATCTTAATTCTTAAGTCTTACGTATTTAGTGTTAAGTCTTAAGTTTGCAACTGCAGGCAGGATGTGCGAGCGAGCGCCAATAGGCGCGATCGTGCAAGTGCCGGCGTTCCCAGACTAATTTCGTACGGCTATCTGCTTCACCGACAGTGTGCTAAACCCGCGGATTCTGCGGGCCCGTCCCCTGGTGTTGATATTAATTTAGGTGCTGCTATGAAAACCTATATCATTGCTAACAAAGGACTTATTGTGATATAAGCAATGCATTTATTCACAGAAATTTTTTACTATATTTAATTATTTAGACTATAAAAATATTATGAAATATATGTACATTGCAATCGAAGCATCTATAATAATTTCAGTTTCACATGTTATTTGCTAAGTAACACGACATCGAGAATTGTTGATGTTGACAAAGAACTGAGAATCATATTTATACAAAAAAATCTAACTTTTAATGTAGTATTTGGACAAGTATTTAATTTTATTATCCGAATACTGTTGTGGACCAAAATTAAGGACGGGAAAGATTTTAAAATTAAACGTTGCGCAGTAGTGCTTCACACTGTTACAAAGTATACCTACTATAACATCGTCGAGATGTAAAAGTGTGTAAAAGGTGTGAAACGCAGTCCAAAAAAAGAATCCAAAGGTTGCAAATGACCTTTATTCAAAGGTGGGTTACGAGGGCAGCAGGGCAGAAGACAGAAACTTCTTTGTGATAGGTGGCAGGCAAGAAAAGTACAGTTCTCAATAGGGGTGTGTACCAACTGTTCGTGCTCAGTATGCAGTAGTCGACGAGCTCTTGAGGCATCTTTCCTCATGTAGCACTGATCGCAGCTGCGGAGTCGTCGCTGACGGCCGGTAATATGCTGCCCAATGAGGATTTACGAATAACTGGAGGGGACATGGATAGGGCGGGGACTAAGCCGACTGGAGGCAAATAAGTGATGAAAACAGAAAGGAGGAGAGCACATTTCTGGCAAATACAGCCACTTTGTCCTTGCGTCCTGAGTAGACATTTTCTGCACCGCATACGACTGTACAAGTCGTTTGGATTCCAAACCAGATGATTTCACTTTCCAAATATATAGAACTTTGAATTATTAGTTTGAAAATTTTGCCTTGTGGTGAACATAAAAGCTATAGTTGTTATTTAGTTAGTCGGTTTTCTGCCGTGTGACAAAATGACTTGATAACATACCTACAGAGTTTCGATATTTGTGTGGTTTGATTTCCATGATGCCGATAATTTAAAATTGAATAATATCAAAGCTGAATATAATTTTCTACTGTTTCGCAAAAATTTCAATAGTAGTTACTAACTTGCTTGGTATATTTCTGTCAATCCATTGTTTCATATATGAATTTCCTAAACACGGTGGTTAACGGCAGCTCTGGAGAAAACGACTAAACGAAAAAAAAAAAAAATACAATTCCGTATCCCTCATTATGTACAGCTAGGTGGAACTTGCATTATATTAAATACTGAGGTTAACACAGTAATTTTCTCAAGATTCCTTAACTTACGTCTGCGTGGTAGCTGCGTCAATAGCTGTAATTTTTTTGGGACTGTACAACAAAATCAGTAAGTGTTTTAAAAAATTGTGTCACAATCCTGAGAAATGAGAAGTGATAATTTTATGTAAATTATATATTGATATAAAAAGTAAGCACGCATATTTAAACATATACATAAATATTCAATGGTTAACATTTTATTACATTTACTGAGTATCTATGTGTGTGTGTATATATAAATGTCATATACGTATAGTGCTAATAATCACCAGAATAATAAATAATAAATACGTCGAGCGAGTTATATAAATGAAATGTTATGCTTCCCTCCCATTTCGTACGTTTCTTTCTTCGGCCCATATTTAAAACAAAATGTTTATACAATGCTACTTTTTACTGTGTGTATATTCAGAAATTGTCAGCAGCACATTCATTTATGATTTATAAAATAAATAAAAATATTACAAATTTAGACCAATTATTACAAGATCATGGGTAAAAAGGTTTGAAGATTCCGCAGAAAAATTTTCAAGTAATTTGGTTCAACAATTTTTGAGCGGTGACGAGTAAGTTAGGAAGGTTTTTTGGCAGTGCGAGGTCAAATATGGACGATTCGTTTTTTTTTTTTCAGCGTATGAATAGGTGAGCAGACGCCAATAGCCAGCTTCACCCCACTTTGTAGCCTGCAATAGTCCATGTCCTCTACAGATGTGTAACTGTTACATCCACCTTGATGCTGCCAGGTGTCCCCCAACAACGCCCCACACGTGTTCGGTTGGACAGTACGGGCCAATTCTTGCTGGGGATATCTTAACTCTCCATCAACTCAGTGACGGCTGATGCACGACCAGGTGTAGCTTTGTCGCCCATGAAGGGGAACCCAACGCCCACAGCACCATGGAAAAGACGCACGTCACGTAGGAGAACCTTGGCACAGTAGCAGACACCAGTAACTGAACATTCTTCGGTTGGTGTTGAGCTCTGTACCACCACCAAGCAATATGTCTCCCTAAACTATAACTCCACCATCTGCAAACAGGTGCCTTTCTGCGATGCTGAAGGGTGATATCACGTTCCCTCTTTCTCCAGGTGTATAGACGTCCATAGTCGGTGGTGAAATTATGTTGGATCTCATCCGTACAGGGCACTTGCCACCGTTGCCCAGCTCACCAGTCCTTGTGTTCCCAGCACCATAGAAAACGCAGTTTCCGATAGTTAGGAGTCAATGTCACATGCCATGAAAACTTATGTTTAGCTTAGGTGTGCCACATCATTCACAACTTAGCATTTTGTTGTGTGTCTCAGGTATAAAAAAATGTTTGAGAACCGCTTGTGTAGAGATAAGAAAAAACTGAATCCGGACATGTGAACTGTTTAACTGTCAGCCACTGCACGCACTGTTCCTCCCCCCCCCCCCCTTGCTGACACAGAGGGGCACGTACAAGCATATGGCACACGTTGTGGCAGAACGCGGCGTAAGAGATGAGCACGGCCCACGCGGTTAATAAACACAAGTGTCATCTTGAAAACGCGCCTTTCTGACAAGCCTCGTCGGGGAAATGCGTGCCTCAGGAATCGTGGATGTACTCCACTTTATTGACGCCTGCCAGGGCATCTGAGAAGACCTGTTTTGTGAGGTTGAAACTGATGAAATTCCTTTTTTATGTGGTTTTTCAGTTTATGCCTTTTGTTTGTTTCATTCTGAAATATTGTAAACGAGTATTACTTTTTTTTCTTCACTTTATGTGCCATTAGGAGTCCAACATAAAATGCAAACTACTTTGATTCAATACTTATAACATCCTGGATACTGGCATATGCTAAACCTATTGTGACCAGTGTTTATAGATACGAAGTCTGCTGTATAATAACCCAGATGTTTGAGGAATTCAAAAATTATAAATCACGAAAATTATACTGTTAACGTAGCCCTTCTACTGTAAATTCCATGCTTCACATTCAGTTCTCATTTATCTCTCGGATTAAATGTGAATGTCCTTTTCCGATCCCTTTTTGAAAATAATTTTCATCTTGCTAAATGGAAAAACTGGTTTTTGATTGCGTTACAGCTCATCTATAAGCGCTAAATAGAAGAATTGCTTATTATTATTATTACGTCCATGACTAATTATCACAATTTTCAGCTCGTGCATATTTTATCAACCATTATTTCACTTCACAGCACGATCATTCTAGGAAATTAGTCTACAAGTTGTGCATGTAAATAACAGATCAAAAATTAATTATTTAAATTAGAAAAATTTATGAAGTTAAAATACAGCTTTACGTTGTTTTGTCTAAAGACTTCAATGTGGGAAAAAAACGTGGATAATCGTTTTTTTTTCGGCAGGTTTACTATAATTTTGTAAAAAAAAAAAAAAAGATCAGGGAAGAAAATTACGCGCAGGTTAATACCTATAATCCATTCGCGGTTATTTCACACTTTTCTGAAGCCCTGCTAAAGTTCTACTTCCAGAATATTCTTCCGCCTCGTACAAACTAAGCTTAAACATGTATAGAAAATTAGACTAAAGGAAAATGCACCAAATTCGTGTGCACTTAGTTGTAATAATATTTTGTATGATAACTTTTTGTTTTTATGCACTACCAACATACATGTTTTCTCACTAATTTTATAAATATTTATTATATATTATATATTATAATTTATAAATAAAATATCTGTAAAACTTCGATTTAAAGAAAAATAAGATGCTTTTATGTTAACAAAGGTATAAAACGCTTGTAATACAAGGCATAGTTAGAAATAACTAAATACGTCAGACATGGGGTGCTTTCTCAAACGTTTGAATTAAAAAGTGCGAAGAAACCACGAATAGACTATATGAAAATCTACGACATAAAAAATGGAAAAATTACGTTTCATCAGTAACACTTCACATTAATAAAACAGCTCCAACAGGTTACAGACTGACGATTTTTATAAATATATCGGGTACGTAAAAATATAAAATAATTATGAAGAAGTATTACCATAACAGAAATCCGCCAAACTGCCTTCGTTACAGAGAAATTTATTCTTGTCCTTCCAGTTAAAGTACTATAAAAAACTGCATTTGGCTGTGTTGGGAACACGGCCGTTTCTGTTGCGCAAATACGTCTACGTTGACGTGCTCGGACGCCTTGATGTTTATTTTACGTTCCCGGCACCGCTTCAATCGATCATATGGGGTTTCATGGGTATCACTGGATTGCTTTTGAGATGCTCTTTCAAACCGTATACGATTTCCGTTTTTTTTTTTACTTGGCTTTTAGACGTGTAATAATAATATAGGTCGAAACTGTGTTAAGATTTCTTAATTTTTTACATTAAACGCATACAATTTCACCATAACTACGTCACACAAATGTTTTTATACACGCAATCGATTATTCTTGACGAGAGCTGTCGAGTGGAACTTATACGAGCGTCATAGCTTCTCCTAGTGAAAATGTATACAATGCGGGAGTTATGAGACGCGGCGAAACGAACTCGCCCCCCCCCCCCCTCACCCACAACCAAACCACCACCGCACGCGATGCTTCGTAGTCCTCAGTCCTTTAACAATCGAGTGGTGCAATTAAACTTTGAATGTAGACGATAGATTTGGAGCTGCAATGCCAATTTGTATCCCCCCATTTTTTTTATTGTCTGCTTTTCTGGATTACTTCCCACTACGGTTACAAATTTAAAGACGTATTCACGTCAAAAACGGAAAAGAAAACTCCATGTAACTTATATCAAATTATTTTTTACACTTTGTTTTTCAGAGCAGTTGCCAAGAACGTAAGGTTTACTGCATTAAGTTGTGTGCAACGGTTTTAATTGGAATGGCCGGGGGGCGGGGGGGGGGGGGGAGAAGGAACAACATTAAAATGTTTATCTTTATGAGAAGAGAGAAATAAAGGACACGCAGTAATGCTGAACACGGAAACGTTTTCATCGCAGTTTAAACTGTAGATTATTTTTAAAAAAATTTGTTGTATTGCACCACAATTACTTTAAAAGTAATATGTTGCTGAATTTATTCCTTTTTCGGAAGAGAAAAGTAGAGTATGTAAGGACATGTACGACACAATGTTATAAGTTTAATTTTTGGTTTAACGTAGCACAGTTATGGGTTGAAAGGCTAATCAACCACGAGTTACTGATTTCGTATTGGCATTGGAAAGTTATTATTAACATACCCCGGTGTTATGCTCGAAGGCTTATTAGGGGACGCTTACAGACTGAATTATGACCTAAGTTAAACTAACACCCATGTCTTACTTAGGATTCGAACCCAGAATATCTCGCGCTGCAGACCGGAGGCGCACCAATTGACTGCACAACGGGAGGTCGGCTACTGTTTTGGTGGTTAAAACTTGGGTCATACGGAAAATCACCAGTCCGGTCTCCTCGTCACATGAATGAGACAATTCGTTCACGGAAACTTGGAAATAAAGGTAGAACAACAAGTATATTTAAGAAACTAAATTTAAAATGAAGAGAACCACTTGTGGTAATGTCGCATCCCCCGGCGAAAGTGCCGGAAATAAACCCACGTCGAACGCTCCTTCACGCCCGAATGCTGAGCAGACACAGGCGCGGATGAGGCTCTCTCACGCCACTCATGTAGTTTTCTAAGAGATGCAGAGGCTGGAACGTGTCGCCCGTCACGGGGCTCGGTGATGTTGTTCCACCAGTGTTTGGGTTCAGAAAGGACCTGACGCCGAGTGCGTGGGGGGAGTTGGTGGCGCAGGACCGGGGGAAATGGGCCGCTAAACCTTGAGAGGACGCCGCGCGTCGCGACGCAGCAACCCGTGTTTACCGTCGACGACGTAACTCGTCCTCGGCGTCTCCTCCCCCCCCCCACCCCCTCAGCTCCACTTCCACCTTCTCACCGTGTTGTCACAGCGATGTCCTCCACTCCGCCACGCGGGTCCCCTGCGGTTCGCTCGGCGTGCGAGGGAGGACGGGAACAAACATTCCACACCTCTCTCAAAACACTTGCGGCCTGGCTCTTGGCTGGGGCCATTAGTCTCAAGTCCCACAAACTCTCCCTCCTCCCTCGCCTTTACAGCTATCCTTCTGCAGCGCCATCACTTTGTCGAGGCGAAGATGAGCGCCATTACTATGCTCCTGGTGGAGGAGGAGCACGGGGAAATGCAAAAAGAGGATTCCAGGAAGAAAAGAGGTTTGTCGGGGGGTACGAGGGGAACAAAGACAATTGCTATTACCCTTTCGGCAGCCTTGCTCACTATTCAGTCGTTTGTCGCTGAAGGTCCTGAAAGAACTTCCGTCCATGGGGAAATGTATTTAACTTCACCATTTATACCGGAGCTTTGAAATTTTAAATGTTCGACGATGTAGAGAATAAGAGGACATTTCTGTCAGGAATTCCTTGAAATAGATCTCAGTGGTAACGCAGTACCATGACAAAAATAGAACTTTCAATATCACCTTAGTATAATGTGTGTGTCTTATGAGCGATGTCCCAATCGTTGAACCCAAAAAACAAAATAACTACGTAAATGCTGTACATTATACGAGAAGCCTTTGAAATTAGGTCACTGGCCTTGCACAGCTACTGGCAGAGTGGCCGTTTACCAGGGGAAGACCAAACACTTGATCGTTGACGCCAGCTTCCATTATGTATTAAGGTAAACAGATGGTTGGGTACTATTTGGAACTTCATTTGTCTATTTATCCTAGTAATGGCAGTGTTGTGGCATTTCAGCATTCGTTAATGCAGAGTAAAGAGTAACTAAATTAAGTTAAACGTCACGCACCACTCATTTTAAGCAGGTTCACAAGTAAAACACTTTTATTTAGTTTGTAAGATATTCCTACTGCATTTTAGGGACACTATTAGAGATTTCTAAGTTAGATATTTGTATATAGTCTTTATAATCGTAATATAGTAAGTAGATATAAAAAGTTCCTTTTGGCGCAGGCATGGCATGTCGGAGTCGGAGTAGTCGGTCATGACGTCACAAGCGCAGGTGGTGGTTATGTTGGTCGGTGCAGTCCACCATCTTTGTTGGCGTCACAGCCATAGCTCGATGCTATGTTATCGACAAAACAAACTGGTTTTACTCCAAAAACACCATAAATTAATTATTTTGCCCAAAAATTATTTTCTTCGCCATAAAACTTTTCTTTCTTTCCCCAACCCACCTAAATTTCCAAAAATTAGTGAAAAAATTGCTTACTCCTCAGTATAGCTGACTAATTACTTATTGTGGGTGAGATATCCCTAACATAAGCCACAATGAGAAATATAAGGAGCCGATAAAATAAAATAATTTAAAATATTATTTTATTAAACTTAAATGTATTTTATAGTAACATAAATTAAAAGACGTAAGTATTGAGTTTCAAGGTGCATACGATCGTGGTATATAGATAATGTTACCCACTGTCAGGACCACCATATTGGATTTAAAGGGTATGCCCTTACATATATATAATATTCAAAAACTCATTACCATCGCCCCACCTTACCAACACCCCTTGCCGCTCGCAGACATCCCTCACCAACCACTCTCTTACCACTAACCCCCACCCCCTTCGCCATCTCACCCCCTCAAACTCTCACCATCCTCACCTGCCTCATCACCCCTCATCGCCCACCACAACTGAGATCTTTCAGTTTTTTTTTTGCTATTGCAGAGATCTTCACCCATCAGGAATAGAACTCTCGTCACACGAAATTGAATAAAATCTCGGACCCCTTCTTGTGCGAAATGGACAAGTGGGATTGTTAAGAGCATCTCAATATTCTGTCCCCAGTAGCAACTTTTTGTTGGGCCAACGTCTGGCTCTGGCATTGGCCCAACTTTGGAAAACATAAGTTGGCCCAACCTAAAAAGGTCACTCGAGGCAAAATTAGCCCAACGTGTATTTTTGCGCTGGCTGCCAAATTAAATACAATGCTCAACATACAGTATTGGGCTAATGAAAATGTATGGTTTTTTGCATGCTTTCCTAAAATTATCTTTCTTTAAAATATATGCCATATAAATAAAAAACAAAATGCTCTTCTTTGGATTCATATTGGTTTATCTTGGGAATATTACAGATCACTAATCTGATATGACAAGAACCCAACCACTAACAAACATTTGTATAACGTTTGTTATTTGTAATATTTTCATAATTTGCTAAAAATATTTTTTTCCATTAAGAAAGGCATTCAAACAGTCATTTATACACAGTTAGCAATGTTTTGCGAAGATGTGTCATTGCATATATAATGCCAACCAATAAACAATGTTCTGCCAATGTTAGTTACCAGTTTTTAAAAATAAATTTTACCAAAAAAGAAAAGAAATTAAAAAAAACTCTACTCTATCATTACAAATGCCATACCACTTCACATTCTGACCTGAGAATTCCATTGGTAGATATCGGATTCGAACTCACACCCTTTGGAGTAGCAGCCCGCTTTATCCACTACACAGATGTAACTTGTTATAGTTGGTGCAGAAATAGGCATGCATCATTGTATTCCAGTTTGAATGTACTGGGTTATATTTGTTATAAATTTAAATCAAATTTTACTTCTCTGAAGCTGAATTTAAAACTTGACTGCTGCAAGAATAATTTTTTTCCAACTAATAAAAATACACTACCAAAGATATCCAGTTTATTTCTAAAGAAACTCTGCGCTAAAAACGTCAAACATTAAGTAAATGAAACGAATACTATGTGTGTTTGTTTCGAAAAAATCAATACCATCCTATGATAGCATAGGTTAAACGAACATTATTTTTGCTGAACAGCTCTTTAAAAAATATTAAAACTTTTGCTTTCTGAAAATATTTTACAGCAAATATCTCGTGAATGTTTCCTTGCTAATCGTAATAGCAGTAGCACCCAGAACACTTGTTCATAAAACGGAAGTGGTGGTATGCATTCAGGCATGGAGGATATCGATGAATAGAGACCAAATGCAAACATGCATCTTCAGTAATGATACGTATATTATAAAAATGTTATAAGATTCAAATATTTATGTGTAAAAAATTGAATATATTTTTTATGATAGTATTGTATATTTTGTATTATCAGAAGCCATATCTTAATAATCTTATCCGAATATTTAGTATACCTATAAACATAAGGTTGGCTACGAGCAACTTACTAAAAATATTTAGGAAAGCATTTTGTTTTCCATTATGATGAACTATCCCAAAATTCTGAGAAAAATTTTAAAAATTTTGGTTACACTATGGCTAAAATACAAAATTCATGCAACCAAACATATGTCTACCAACAAGTTGCCAACAATAAGCCAACCATTACCATAATAATCTATTTGAAACCACAATAATAAGTATTAAAATCTTAACTGGTAAGCAAACATGAACAATTGTCGACAATTTTCTCATCCCACATATAATATTGAGTATTGTTGGAAATGCGTTATTTAAATAATATTGGCCAAACTGGTCAATAAACTAAATAAAAAGTACAAATTACCAACCATTTGGTTTCCAACATTATCCCCACATAAGGCCAACAAAATTTATTTCAAAGAAAAATGGTCAGTTATGTGAATAATATTTTTGCTTCACTAAATACAGGCAAGGGGCTTTTGTTTTCATTAAGAATAACTATTCAATAACTTCGACATTAAAGTGTTGGCTGTACAATGTTAGCCAAACATTAAAATTAATACCAATTATCAACTACATGTCTACCAACTAGTTGCCATTAATCAGCCAACCATGGCCATCAAAATATATTTTAAATAGAACTAGTTAGTGAATTAATAAACCCAGATGTTTAAGTAAACATTAAAAATTATGTTTTTTTCTCATCCTAAACTTTCTAAGGAACATTGTTGGGATTATGCTAGTTACACAACGTTGGCCCAACTAAATAAAAAGGATCAAACACCAACTGTTTGTTTCCCAACATTGTTCCAACATAAAATAAACTAAACATATCTAATAGAAAAATGTTCCTTATCGATAATAACATTTGCGTCTTTTACAATTAAGGAAAGTATTCCCTAGCTTCGAAATTAAAGTGTTTGTTGTACAATGTTTGCCCAACATAAAAATTAATACCAATTATCAAGTGTGTGTCTTGCCAACTAGTTGCCAAACCTCTGCCAACCATGACCAACAGATTTAATTTGAATAAAAAACATTTATGTATTGAAAAACCTCAATGTTAAGCAAACATTAAGAGTTATTGTTTATTATTTCAATCCACAAATACAGTTGAGCATTGTTGGAAATACGTTAGTTACACAATGTTGGCCCAACAAAAAACGTACCAATCACCGACTGTTTGGTTTCGAACATTGTTCCAACATAGAAACAACTACACATATTTCAAATAAAACTGGTCAGTATTGTGAAAAACTTTTGTATTTCATAAAACGCAGGAAAGGAGCATTGTTTTAATTAATAATATATATTCTTTAACTTTATCATAAAATGTTGGTTTTAAAACATTAGCCCAACGTATAAATACATACACATTACCAACATTATGTCTACCAACTTGTTGCCAACATTTAGCCAACCATTTTAAAGTGTTAAATAAACTTATCTTGTGTCCTGTTCTAACATTTTTTGATATAGTGAGGCGTTGATGTATGTTTTCTTAAGGTTTTTCATTAAAATTTTCGAGTAAAAATGTTTCGTTAACATATTACGTTGGGCCAACATTGTATTTAAGTATGTTTTCTAACCCAATATATTGCCAAACTTTCCAATAAAATGCAAACTGTTCGCCCAACGTATGTTTCTAATTTGTGTTTAACAAGCTATGATTAATTCCGGTGCTGCCCTTCATAATGTGGAAGTCTAAAATCCAAAAATGTTAGCTAGCAGTGTTGTGTGAAAGTCATGTTTTGATTACAATATACATTTGTAGTGTAGCAGGTAAATGTTAAAACCCATACTTGCTCTGCATGTGTGTGCGCGTGTGTGTAGGGTATATATTTATCATGTATTGAAATATGGTATGCTCTAACAGGAATCGAACATGGTTCACCGAAATGGGGCCAGCTGTCTGGTAACTGCAGGAAAGTAATGCTCTAGGTTTAGAGAGAATAAGGTCGGAAACTTCGACTCCGAGTTGAGTTAGAAATGGGGTCTGCTGGCTCAAACTGAGTTCCTTATAACTTAATTTCGGGTCCATCTGTTTTGGCAGTTTTATGTGTCCGACAGTGAAACTCATGTACTATCGAGAGGGAGGTAGGTTGGGTGGGAGATATTGCATACAAGGAGGGAAGCCTCCATCGATTTCGAGGTTTCCTTGAAGTCCGAGTTCGAGTTGTGAAATACGATTGCGACCTGACCTGTCGCTCATTCGGTGTAACCTTGTAGCTGCAGGGTATACCCACCTTTGTTTGGCTGCCAGAAAATATACGAATATGCATGCATTTCGTCTTGACAATATTTAAGAAGTTACCATGTCCGGTCCTTCAATCGACGAATTCTGCTGCTGGCATATTGGCCAGCTACACATGATCATGGAAAGTGATGATGGTATCAGCATGTAGCACCGGATATATTCGCATTTTTCCCCCTGGCCGTACGAACTGAAGCATATGCTCTGGTGTTTTGTGAGTCTAGAGCATGCGCCTGAAGACAGTTATTCCCGCAAACGTCGAAGACGGCTGTATTTGATATTAGTAATCACATGCGCTGTCAAAATGGACTGCATGGAAATTACGTCGCTTGCTTAGGTATTTTGTGGTGACCTAATCAGGGGTGGGGGGCCTACGTAATGTCAGAGAGTAAAACCCAATGGCTGTGAACTGCTTTGTATTAAGCCTTCATTTTGGGAGTCGATGTGCATGTGGAGTGTGGCTGGTAAGTGTTAACTCTTCCTACTCATGCAGACTTTATGGTTATACCAACACCGATTAGGTGCAAGCATGAGAAAATGGCGTGGAAGCACGTATACATGCACGTGTGCAGACTCCAGTTACTTGATGCCATGCAGCTGCAAACCAGCGAAAATGCTAACATTGCTATGTGCAGACATCATGTTTACACA
Source organism: Dryococelus australis (assembly GCA_029891345.1). NCBI lineage: Eukaryota > Metazoa > Arthropoda > Insecta > Phasmatodea > Phasmatidae > Dryococelus > Dryococelus australis. The sequence continues at coordinate 96,888,178 of CM056994.1, forward strand.
ACACAAATGTTTTTCGTAACTGAACTCTTTCTTTTCATCATTACCATTCAATTAATATATGCCTTGAGCTATTTAAATCTAGACTAAAAATATTTAGCGACATTGGTTTGCACGAATAATTTTATAGATATGATCATTTTATTCATTGTTATTTATTTACATTATCATTTATACATATATCTTTCTATATAGTAAACACATATTTTCCTTTTGCAATCAATACTTTAAACACTATCGAGTAAACAGGTAACATCGTCTCGACCGAAGATGGAATGTGTTCCAGAATAATGTTTGTATCGTTACTGCAACAAGAAATTTACTAATAACTACAGTGCTCGGCGACATGAGGTCGACTGCATTCAAAATGTAGGAAACTTCAACTGTGACTGCCTTCGGCAGTTCGTTGTTTTCATCAAGACTTCCATGCAGCTACTGCGACAAGACTTCCACAAATTCTAATGAAGCAGGAAGGCATGAAAGGAATGTATGCGTAAGGAGTACATGGGATATCAATGTGAGAAGTGTTCTAAACTGTTTGCATGCACTGACGGTTTAAATATAATTTTTTAAACGATATAAAAGTGCTGTATTATCCACTGATGTTGAACGAGCAGACCATCCTTCCTCTGTGTGGTTTATTTACAGCGAATATTGGTGCTACACCTACCAATTCTTCATCGTAACCTATGAAAATGACATGTGAGATGAGGCCGAATGCAAATGGATATTTCCTGAAACAATCCTCATTCACGAATCTTCTAAAATCTTACGTTGCTCCGAATCGGACAGCTTCGACGAATGATGTTTGTTCATTTTTGACCTGTATGAAACAAAATTTAATAAATCAACTTACAGATGAGGTGGGAAAAATACGGAGGTGTGAAATATAATATATGGCTGAAATGTAAGTATAGTAAACCAGAGCCCTAAAATGATGAGCACCCAAGGGAGAATAAATATTATGGAGACGACGTCATGGGTCAAGCATTAATAACCCTCGAGTTCTTCAGATGAGACATATGCGGCAATAGCAGCACAATTGCCATCTTCAGGCATGATGTCAACAGCACCATCGACTTCTTGGTTGAGATGTCTTCAGTGGTGTCGACTGCAACTTCTGAAGAACTGACATCACCATTTTTTACTGCAACATCAATGTCTGTGGCTGTACCATCCAGTTCTTTGGCTGACCTGCTTCCTGCAGAGTTCGGGACGTCGCCTGTATCGCCACCAACAGAGAAAACTTATCCCTGCAGCTACTGCGATAAGGTATTTTCGAGTCAACACACCGCACGGTACCATTAAATGCGGGGCTGTATGAGCAATCCCAGTCACATAAAATAGCTTTGTTTACACCGCGAACCACTTTTATACCACAAAGATACTTACTGTAAACATGTAAGGTCATGCAAAGTTAATCTGCAAGCCTCATCGATGCCTCGGTGCCAGATCTGCAACACAGAGTTCTTGTGGCCATCGTTAGCGGAATGACAGATGGTGATTTATGTAATATGGCTCAATTACCAAAATCTGCTCCGATCAGTACGAATGACGAACCTGGCACTTCATCACCATAATCAACATCCCTTTCCACTAAGACTTCATCAATAGTTCCTGCTCCTTCCGGCGTGACGACAGCCGAACTCTCTGGGAACGCTAGTGTATCACGTATGAAACAGCGGCATATCGGTGTCGCTTCTGCTGCAAGGACTTTGACTTCAAACTTACTGCACGGCAGCATGAGGTTCATAATTGCCCGAATAGTTGGTTTCTTTTTTAACGAAGTATAACTGAAGGTGGTGTTTATATGAATGCAAACTTTACGCAGACGTACATAAATAATTCTGTAGTAATACATTTTAAGGAATTAAAAAAATCATAACGTTATTTCGATATTTTAACCCTAAGTCTATTTTTCCCCTATTATATATTTATTTTGTTAAAAATATTACTCTGAAGGAATGATTGGCTAATCGATATGGCAATAAAAGTCTTAAACATACAATCCTGGAGCTAGAAATAATGCTTGCAAACAGAATTTCACGAGCCTGTCCCTAAGACCTCGTGATTGAGGGTATGCACTAAACCAAATATTCTTTTATTTTAAAAATAAATAATATACTTCAGGGTTGATTTAGAATTGGATCTCCTATAAATATATGTTATGCATAATAAACAGAGACAAAATTAAATATTGGTATGAGTAAATGTGCTATGATAGATTTTATGACCTGGTGGCAGAGTGAGAAGCATTATGACATTGCGTGACCCTCGATTTTTAGGATTTTGAGGGTCAAGCGGGAGACTGCTGGGTGTGAGGTAGTGAGGGGTGTGGTGGAGTCAGGGTGAATAGTGAGGGTGAGGAGGGTAAATGGCGTTGAGGTGGCGAGGCCCCCAATGCAAAGGGTATGGGGAGGGGGTGAAGGGGGTGACGATATTGTATAGTAGTTGTAGTGCGGGTGAGGATGTTGGTAAGGTGGGGTGATGGTAATGAGTTTTCGGAGGAACGGGGATAGGGGTATGCCTCTTAAATCCAATATGGTGGTCCTGACAGTGGGTTGCGTATTAGGTATATTACGAACGTATGCATCTTGAAAAGACGAGTTCGATATTATATTACACTCAATATTTACGCCTTAATTTTTTAAATTATAATATATATTTAGATTTAAATTTAAAAAATGACAATTTTGTTTTGTCTGCTTCTCATATCCCTCATATTGGCTGATTTTCGGGATACCTCAGCCACAATGAGGAATCAGTCAGCTACATTGAAGAGGAAGCACTTCTTTCAATAATTTTTGAAAATTTAGTAGAGTTGGGGGAAAAAAGAAAAATTTTAAGAGGAAGAAAGTGATTTTTGGGCAAAATAATTAATTTCAGAAGTGATTTTTGGCGTAAAACAAGTAATTTTGTCGATAATATGGTATCGAGCCCTGGCTGTGACGCCAACAAAGATGGTGGACTGCACCTACCAACATGGCCGTAGCCGCGCTTGTGATATCGTGGAAGACAACTCCGACTCCGACATGTCATGCCTGCGCCAAAAGGAACTTTTTATATCGACTAGGATGGATTGGAAAACAACAATTTTTTATAATGCAATTACAATTTCCCAACAAGCAAGATTTTTTAAAAGTTTCGTGACAAACTACTCAGTCTGCCATTTACCCGATGAATGAGTAATGTAAGCGTAAACGGAAGATACATAAAAAGTTTCTTAAATGGTGCATGTATCAGTCGAAATAGCACCGCGTTTTACATTTTTTATGAATCACAGAAATCAGTGTCCCATTAAATACGGAGACAGCTTTTCATGCACGCAACAGGCTACAGGAAAAGAACATACTGGTGTGAGCATATAACACTGCAGTTGATCGTGTGTACTCAAGACTGTTTTACAAAAAATCCATCGGACCGTTTCATTAAATATATCTGCTTTTGGTATTAAGGGAAGGGGAATTATTACATCTACTAAAGGCTGTTCAGGGTAAAGAGAGCACTTCTGAAATCAAACTCTAAAAAAATATCACTTTATAACTACATATTATGTACATATTATACATCGTGATTTTTATTCAAAGGTAGATTTCAAAAGTGCTCTCTTTACAATGAAGAGCCTTTAGTTGAGGTTGAAGTCACAATTCCCCTTCCCTTGGCACTGGCATGCAGGCTAGCACTTATATAGCTAACTAACTAATAAAACTAGCTTTAAAACTTGACGTTGTGTTGTGTGTTAAAGATATCTAATTATGTTGAGTGAAGTAAAGTATGTTTTTGTACACATGCGACCATGAACTTGCACATCGTTAACACATGTATTTCCCGAAAATTCCACTTTTTCACTTGGATTACGGTCCGTGGCAAGGTTGAAGTTGCATACTGCGGAAAGACACAAAATGAGAAGAAAGTAGATTCTAAGCAGAGCTCTCAACAGTGACCAACTAACCGTGAACAGCCTATGCCAAGACGTCATGGTGATGTTCGAGATAAAAAGAACAGCAGAATAATTCTAACTTTTAATAGGCTACTGACGTAATGGTGCACAGTTAGACTCTTAGTCGTAAACTTAATAGAATGGGGCGTTTCCAAGGGCACTATCCTTGAAATCAAAGAGCGGGGAAGTGTTGGTATAGGATAACCGGTAACGCGTGCTGCTTGAAGAGACAAGAAATGAGGAAAAGTTCTCTAGTTGGGACGGCTGCTACAGCGGCTGGCGCGGCGTCGCTAATTGCAGTGGGATCGCGCCAAGGAGCGTCGCAATCGCCTGTGTGCCACGGATCCATGATGACGGCTGGCCGGCCGCCCCCGATCAGACACCATTAACGATCCCTTGACAACCGCCAGCTTGAATGAAACAGCTATCCTTCCTGTTCGCCCTGGAGGTTGGCGAGGGACGGCGAAGGGGGGACCTACCCCTCCCTCGATAATGCCGGCCGTAATGTACAACCACCCTTTGATAATGGCCGATGTAATATGCAACCCGGAGATTCACAGTTGCGGGCTTGGTTTACAGGGACCCGGCGCCCCGGCGGGCTAGACCGCTGACCCGCTGCTGCCAGGGGGTTCATGTTTCAAACGGAAGTGCGTGATCTCAGCCCTGTCTAGCTGGACCTGCCTGTGACGAAACACACGTCCCCGATGTTGTTACATCAGATGTGTCTGATGTGCTTGAAACAGAACATTATGCAGTACTGATTGGCACTACGGGTTGTTAACAATCATATACGTTTACTTTCATGCGACGAGACTAATCAGAGTGGACGAGAGTTGGGAAGGTTCACAGTTAAGGAAATGCTACTTTCTAGCTAGAGTGAAAACTATCAAGTTAGTTTTGAAAGAGCATTTTGTACGATACTTTTAAATGCTGGCTCTTCATTTGGAGTTAGTTGGTTTGTCTTATATGAAATTATATAGTCTGTTATCATATTGTAATAGTAGTAGGGGCGAGGGGGTCCTGGACTATTAGAAGAATGACATAGGGATGGGGATTGATTAATGCATTAATTAATTTTATTATCAGATTAATTTATTGGATTGTCCCATTTGGAACGAATTGGCGCTAATCCGATGTGACGGATTAAGATTATGAAAGGATAATCCCTTAATCCACTTTTATGATAATTGTTTATTGGTGTTGAAAGTGTCATAAGGGTTATCTTAGGAGAGCAGCATATGACTTCACCATTGGACGATTGTCAGGCGATGAGTTCTTAGGTGTGTGGGCAGCAGCATACACATGTTGACCGTGGTGCAAGAGTGGCATAAGGGTCATTTGGAGCAATAGTGGTACAAGAGTAAATCTAGGTCCATCGTCGGTGGAGTTAGTGAGTGTACTGACGTTGGTGACTGTTCAGGGAGAGAGCAGCAGAGGATGTCCTTCCCATTTGCTGGTTCTGGCCTGACTGAGCTGGTATGAAAGGCGAAGGGGGAGGGTAAATGGCTACCTTAGTGATTGTGATGTCCGTTGATATAACAAAATATGTCTTTTTAAAGGAATGACTATCACAGAAACATAAAATAATTGTAAATCCTGCAACACCAAATTATTACTAAACACACTACCATAAATATTTACATTCTACACGACATGAAAAACTTTTGCATTCTACACACACAAAATAAATTAAGTAGTAAATTAATAAATGACAAACACTATGCATTTCACATGGAACAAAGTAAAAATGAAACATAATCACATGCAACAAGATGTAAAATATGACAACACAACTACACACATCAAATTAAATATATTAACAACCACAATGTCTGTTTACAGCCCTGTCCTGTTTCCTAACCAATATAAACATTATAACAAAATTTACTAATTACATGCAACAAATACTAATTGAATTACAAATACAACAAAAAACTACTAATTCCATGCAAAAAAATAATAATTTATGTCAAACAACAGGACAAATAATTTAAAACCTAGAAATGTACTATCAGCTGCAACAAAGTACCATTTAAACATGATTTACCAGAAGTATTAAATAGAATTAGTAACCTATCACAAAGAGACATAAAATTACACAAAATGACTTCCATTTAAACATAAGCAAAGAACTAAACAGAAATACAAGTTAATACAATTACGTTAAACACCTACAACACAGACAACGAGATGTAAAATTTCACAATTCAACTTCGCAGATCAAATGAAATAATAAATTAAGTATTAACAACTCACAAAGTCAGTTTACTGCCCACCTGTAGAGCTTTTTCCCTACGAATATAAACATCTTCACAACACATTTACTAATTACACGCAACAAATACAGATTGAAGTACAATCATGACAAAAATACTAATTATGTGCAAAGAAATATAATTTATAACAAACAGGACAAATAAATTACCACAGAAATGTACAACCAGTCCCAAGGAAAGACCATTTCAACACTATTTAGCAGAAACATTAAACAGAGTTATTACCAAATCCAAAGGAACATAAAATTACACAAAAAAGTACTTGACACAAACAAGAAATAAGTTAATACAATTACACAAAACACCTAATGGCACACAAGATATAGTATTTGAAATGTGGACCACACACAATGAATGAAATAAATGACTCGAAAAATATTAAACTTGCACAAATTTAGTTTCCAGCTCCACCCTGTTTTCCTATCAACATAAACATAACATTGAAAGATCAGATATTAAGTGCAAACAATTACTAGCTAGCCAATCACCATACTTCAAAACAATAGCTTACATCTTGCATTATGCAAGCCTAGTGTGCCTGGATCCCTCATCGGCTCTCACTAACATGTCGCATGCCGGCTGACCCTATCCACAGAGACCCAACCGAGCCCCGTCACACAGTTCCACAAGCACCTCGCTTCGCCTAATCTGCTCTTACTTCAGTGCTATATCACATGATTCCCGCTAATACACTTTCATTTAATTAATGTACGAACTTAATTTCCATTCCTATGTTGACATGCACAACTATGACTGCTGTCACTGTGCTGTCTGCAGTTGTGTGTATTATGAATGGGAGCTCAGTATGTCTGATATGTCCTCTCTCTTCAGCAACCACCATCCAGCTCGGCCACCCATGAATAACTAAACTGAACCATTACAGTCGCCTTGCGGTAGAGAACGATCCATCTCTCTCCCTCTCTCTCTCTCTCTCTCACTCTCTCACACCAAGTCCACTTAGGGCGGTGGCTATCAGCCCTAAAAAAATTTCAATTAACACATCTCAACAGTTATTAAAAACAGAATTACGCTCCAACTTATGTTAACCAACATAATTCCATTAAATGTATCATTACAAGTAAAGATACATATTGTATGAAATATAGCAATGAACTGAACAAATATGATTAATTTCTAACTGTACCATATCCCATGGCAAATACTCCACACTGTGACCCTATGTAGTGTTCTATATTCAATGTGGTACATTCTAATGGAATGTACGATTCTCTGGTCACCCATGTCATCACCCAACCAGAAACCATCACCTATACTTTTTGTTTAAAAATATGAAATTGGCTTTGTTATAGTATAAGTATGTGTTAAGTATTTAAAATAATGTTACCAACTGTTTTCCAACCGCCAGAGCATGCGGTGTTACTTATTGCCATTTACATCCATTTTAAGGTTTCACACACAGCAATTATCGAAGTTATATTTAAAACATTGTATGGATTTGCTAACTAAGAAACATTAAAAATTTGTTAAATATCATACATTGAGTTATATCATTCCCAAGTTTTGTGTACATTACAATAAAAACTGAATTTTATTTACACTAATTTCTGATACCTAACAAATGATTTACATTCTATATAAATAGCTATCAACCTGAATTCTACAATCATGTATTAAGATGCTATGTACTAAAAAAAATCTCCCTGCTATAATAAGTTCCTTTACAAATATACCAGTCATCCTTAGTAAACCACCTAACTTGTAAATATTAATTTTAAATATGTAATTATTCCACACAAGTCTAAGTTGTCTTTTGAAATTCCGAACACTCAATCGTGTTACACCATAACATATATGAAATATAGTAAATATTTCCCACAAAGGCTTATCCATGTCAAAGTATAGTATATCCTCACATATTAAAGATTTATAATATTTATACAAAAGGAGAGGGAAGTAAGGGGATTATACAATTTTGTCACATCATAAATAAAGAATGTAACATGTTAATGTACTTAATGAAATAACATCAATTATGTTTCAATATTTTATTGAGTTCCATAATTTACAAACATTCCCCTACAATATCTTATGATCTTGATTCTTCAGCTACGAATCATGAACTTTTATAAATCCTTTCCAACATACCAAAGACTTATGTTTTTCCCCTCTTACTAATTTTGTTGACTAAATATTCATTTGGAGAATAAACTTTCTGTAATTTAAGTTGATATAAAGCACCTTTTATGGGTTTGGCATCATAACTTTCAAGGTAATATACTCTAGGAAATGACTGTCTAACAGAAATAATTTTTAACATTTCATACAACAAATTAACAGTATATTTCTTCTCAAAAACAACTATGACTTTGGAAATACGAACATATTCCTAATTTGTTGACTTTTGTTTTCTCTTGTCGACTACCATAGGCTTATTATATACAACTTTCAACTATATTTTGTCTGTAACTATTTTGGGTGCAATCTTGATAGTTTGTTGTTATCTTGAATTATAAAATTTCACAATTTCAGGCAAAACATCCACCCATTTGTAAGTCCCATGCAAAGTGAAATGTTTGTCTATTAGCTGTTTTAAACTTTTGTTGAATATCTCGACTACAGCCACTTTTATTTCAGAATATTTTAGATAATTATTAATCCCATACTCTGTCATTAGTTTCTTGAGCAAACTATTAGAGAACTCTGTTCCTGTGTTGATGTGGGGCAATTTTGGGGTTCTTTCGTTTAAAACAGTTTTTATTGCAGAGGAATTTGTTTAGTCATGTTCTTCACAGCTAATCCCCATAATATACATATTTCATGGTTAAAATAAACTTGTATCCATTATTGTATTTCGAATGCAATGATATTTCACACATATCGGCTCCAGATGTATAGTTGATTACTAGAGTAATAACCCTTCTTATTGGAAACCTTATTATTGCAACAGCATGCAGTTCTTGAGGAGTCTTTCTAAACTCCATTATGAATATACACTTCTTTTGTCAGCTATTCAATAATATACACAAGTTTGTTGTATGCCAATTATTCCAAGACAGTTCCCATGTAATGAGAAGAATTAATATATTCGCCTATTTATTACAATTGTTCCAATATTCAGGAGAAAACCAATAACCAAATTCATCTCTATAAATTCCACTTTCAACAATATTGTGTAATAAATTTAATTTTGGTGATTTTCGACTCCTGTACGAATACACACATTTGTACATTTTAAAGTGTCCTATATTTCTCTAGATTGGTGTCAGAGTATCCATTGTGATAGTGTTTAATTAATAATTCAATCAATCCTTCACTCACATCGGTTACTTAATCACCTACTTGAATTTTATTTTCAGGTAAGGATGTAATTACTGAATCCCCCAGGAACCATATGTTGCCATGTCGATATACACCAAATGTTATATTGACACAGGCAAAGAATGTTTTAAAGACAAATAAAGCTGTGTCAATTGAGAAAGGACTTGATATTTCTTCTTCTTTAAAGGTTCTTATGATTTTATTTCCAGCAGTGTGTCAATATATTTCATTAGTGCAAAATGTATTGTATATATTCTACTTGTAACAGGTTTAAATATTTCTTTGTTTAAAACATCCCTTTCAATTCATGCTCATTTAGCTTGCAAGTATTTCAACTTTACAGCAGATATATAATTATGTAATTCTGAAGCAGAGCTAGACATTTTTTCTATTAGTTAGCCTTCAAGCCCTTGCTTAGCTCTTCAGGGTAGAACCAAGCAAGGACATTCTTCCTGCAGAGACAAACCAATGGCCAAGCTGTATACAACAGAATCGAAAATCCCTAAGGGCTAATGGCTTGGAAAGGTTAAACAGACTGACTACCAAGTAAACACACATGAGTTCTGAAAATTTTCTATAATGAAACATCAATAGCACATCGTTATACAAGTTGTATAAAACCAAATACAAAATACCTCTAAATTTCCAACCAATCTACCACTGGACCCAGGAGTGTCCTGGTTTACATAAGTACAAATTACATATGTAAAATTCCCAAATTGACAATCTTGTATTATTTCCTTCAGGCTAGAAACAGGATTATAAAATACCTGCAAACATAATATCTAGAACATTCTGTTGGCTGTTTTAAAAACACTTACTGTAGCATTATAAAATATTATTTGGTATTTAAAAGCTTATTTTACTAGAACTAAGAAAACTTTCCTTTTAATAGCTTCCAATTCTATTTGCATATTATACTCCATATTTGTTATGTGCAAGGGTATCTGTTTAAAATATATATATATATAAATGCAAGAATTCTTCACAAGTTTCTGAACTTTAACTAAGTGCAAAATTTTACAAACTTAATATATTTAACAATTACTGAATAATTTATATTTATTTCACAAAATACTACATAATTGAATATTTTTATGCATCATGAAATGCTAAATACTTTAACTATTTCAGCATTAAAACAATACAGAAGTTTTCATTTTTTAAACTTTCTAAATGTTAATATCTTATTTTTTCAATATTCTGCAATGCAGTCATTAGATTTGCCAATAGTTCCGAACTAATATTCGTAAGCACCTATGGTCTTATTAACACCAAAATGCCCACCAGCTGCCACATTATGCAGTTCTTTCAAGATTTCTGGTCCCCTGCATTCTGGAAGTATCAGCCATAATAGTATATGTTTTCCATCATTTATTTCCCAGTTTCTTAAAGTACACCATTCTTCAGTATGAGAGAATTCTATTGTTGCAAGTATGTTTTCACTGACGTGACCAGGATAAAAAATTCTTCCCGATTTGTCCGACAGTCAGCTTCTTTCCACTTTAATAATGGCTGTAAAGTGGGATTACTCAGTTAACATTTCCTTATACTCTCATCACGCCAAGTAGGTAAACCATCACAAGATAAAAACCTCGAATTCTTGTCCTCCGTACCTTCAGCGATTCACCACTCTTTTTTTCCTGCTGTTCACAATCATGACAAAATGTCTTACATGGCCTCCTAGACAGTGCATCTGCATTGCTCTGAACGCCTCCAGATATGTGCTGTATTATTCACAGTCATACTCTTGAAGATGCTGTATCCACTGGGCTAATTGAAATTCAGGTTTCTTGAAATTTAGCAGCAAGCATAACGAAGCATCGTTGGTCCTTAGAACAAAATTCCTATATAAAGGTAAATATGGAAGTGAAAAATAGTTTGAGGAGACCTTTACTATGTCCAAAAGCTCCCTGTGTGTAACACAATAATTTCTTTCAGGCTTATGCAATACCAAACTAAAGTATTCTTGTAGCCCTTCCTTCCCATCTTGAATCTGAGATAACACAGCACCAATGCCTACATCGCTAGCATCAATGTCCAAATTGAACACACCCTCAGTTTTTGGGAAACGCAGGACTGGTGAAGATATCAGAAATTCCTATGACTTACAAAAAGCATTTTTACAATCAGTGGTCCAATGCAATCTTCTATTCATGTCAGTCAGTTCATGTAGTGACTTGGCGATCGTGGCGAACCCAGGTTACAATCGATTGTAATATGCATATAATCCCAGAAAACTCCACACTTCAGTTTTCTCAGTTGGTGTCGGCCAATTTTTTATTACTTTGGCCTTCTCAATGTCTGTTATGATTCCATTGGATGGCACTACATGCAATAAGAAATTTATTTTCTTTTGGAATAGGGGACACTTCATAGGAACCAGATTCAAGCTGGTTGCTACCACTTTCTGGAATCCAGTGTCTATGTGAGATAGGTGCTCTTCAAATGTCTTTCCTGTCAGAACAATGCCAACTAGGTTAACCTGACAGACATATAAAGGCAGGATTTTTTTTTCATCTGGCATTCAAAGGGGCAGAGGCATAACATAGCTCAAAATGCATAACTATAAACTGCCAGGTTCCATTCCCTTGGACACAAAATGCAATCTTCTCTTGGTCCACTGGAGCCACCTCTCACTGCCCTACCCACTCTTCATGTCCAAAGTAGCAAATCATTGTGGACCTACTAGGCTGTTGAATTTGTCATCAATCATTCGAAATTGATGTGTCTTTCTTTCTCACATTCTTAATCTGGCGAAAACCTATGCAAAACCTCAGCAAGGCATCTTTCTTCTTAACAAGAAATATGGGGAGTGACCATGGAATAACACATGGTTCTATCAAATATAGATCATTCATTTCCCTCAGAATTCCCTCAACTGACTCATGCGAAGCTAGTGGCATTTATCAGACTGGCTGTTTTATGGGCCTGGCATCTATGTAGTGGCAGGTCATGTAGGTCCATCCAAGAGCATTTGATCCACAAGCGAAAGCATCCCTATTTCTCTGCAGTATTTCAGAAATGGCCTTCTCCTGACGACAGTTAAGATTTTCTCTAGTTCTTGCTAACAGTTCCTCCAGTGCTTCTGGTAAATTACATTCTATGTGTTTTACTCTAAAATCTTCTTGGTGATTTTGAAATACCAGTGCGAACTGCTTGCAAACACCTATCAAGGCCCCCTCCTCAGGACAAATAGCACCAGCGGAAAATTTTAACATTCTTCCTGGAAAACTGTCAGATTTAGAAGAGACCAAAATCCTTCCTACAACGACTTTACATTGCAGGTCGCCAATACTCTCTGCTGGCCCAATTAGTCCCAAACATCTGTCAACCTTTCCTTGACATCTGCCTGTCATGACAATGTAACTTGAAGTGGGCAGCACTGTGGGTTTGAACACATACTACTGGGCATCTAATTTGGGAGGACAAATCAAGCTGTGTTGACATCACAATGTCTGTAATATCTACCCTTAGCACACCAAGTCGAGTATCGATACAGTACTCCACCCTACATAGTAAATCAAGTTCCGAAAGTCATTCATCCTATATTTCTGCTATGTATACATCATGCTCTATGCTAAGGGACCAAGCTTAAATATCACTTTTCTCTTACCAATAACTGGTGTGACCTCACCTGTTACTGTAGTCATATAGTACTATTTCAAGCTGTCGTTGGGTGATCGCTTGGGTAAGGCCTGAGGAAGTCTGGTCTTACTACAGTTATGGTCGCACCAGTATCGATGACCATCTGGCAAGGAACATCATTCATGATCCCGTCCACATGTATTGCATCCAATCCTGTTTCATCGACTGTATATGTAAGAACTTTAAGGTCTTCCCTCAAGCAGTCACCGACCTTCGCCCCCTAATAATGGTGTTTACAAGTTTTCCGAATGTCCTAATCTCACCTGCCTCTGGCTGCCTTTTTTTATAGCTTTGGCTTCTGCTACTGTCGCTGCTGCTGTGGGTAGTAAGCTCTCATGTCCACATGACCAACACTCCGGCCAGTTTGGTGTGGTGGAGGCGGTGGGCGATGCTCTGTAGCATAGACACTGGATGCGATATCCCTTATGGCCGTCTGCATCTATTTCAGTGTTTACATTAACCTGTCTTCGTCATCTCTGTTCAGCATTACTGACCATACCGGACGTCAGGGCATGGCTTCCTGTCTTGCTGACTCCTCTTCTAGTGCTCGAGCCAGGGAGTCCTGCATGTTGTGGCATGCAGCCAGACCTACTGTTTGTCGTGCCTCTGAGATGGCGATGGCATCGATGAAGAAGCCGACTGCGATGATGTCGCGCACCTCCTCGCTACACCCTTCCAGAGATAGGTGGGGGAGCCGGACAATGTCTTGCTATAGCTCCTCAGTAGCTTCCCTGGTCACTGGGTGCGGCTTCACAGCTGTGCATGGTGGGCATGTAGCAGGTACCAGTTGCAGAAATCTAGCTCCGAGGCCGACACCAATGTGGGACACTCCACTCGATGTTACTCTGGAAGTGATTTGAGTTTGCTCAGTGCGGGGCTTCTCAGTACTGCAGCGAGGTAATAAGCCCACTGTTCCGTTGTCCAGTCATTAAGATTTGTCACTATTTCAAACTAGTGTTGGTACTACTGCCATGAAGTCTGGCTAATGTAAGGGGCGGGCTTAATTGAGACCCCCTTCCCCACTCCTGGTTGTGCGACACCAATTCAACAAGGCTGCTGGCTCTACTCCGAGGTCGCTGTGTTGATGGTGATTCGTACTGCTTCACCACTTTTCTCGTCTGTCCATGTGGTTTTGGATCTTCGTAGTTGAAGAAATTCCCATCATTCCTTCTTTATCACATTTATTTCCTGTTTCACTTTTTTCTTGGTGCCATCCATCCTTTCAGTTACACTGTCCACTTTATTATTTACACTGTCAATCTTCTTGTCCACAGAGTCAGCTCTTGTATTCACCAACTCGCTAATGCATTCTATTTTCCTGTATACATTCTCATAAACAGAGTAAATTTTCCTGTATACATTCTCATTAACAATGTCTATTTTCTTATCTACTACATCACTTCCATTAATTAAATTGTTATTTACATTCTCATTTACACTTACTATTACTAAGCTAATTTCGTTATTTACATATTCCCTCATGTTATTTGCACTTGCACTCACTTGGTTACTTAACCCATCAATTAATGCTCGCAGTGCTTCAAGTTTTGCAGATTTTCCCCTTGTTAAAATTCACTGTGTCAGTTGTACAAAATGGTCTTATTTATTTTCACCTACAGATATTACATTAATTAATTATTAATAATATCACTCATATCTAACCTATTGCATAACTTTAATAACAATTAAAAGCATCCATCCCACTTCTGACACCAGTGTTACATTGGGATGCCTGAAGGGCATATTTGAGTTCGTGATGGATGGAGGTCTTAATAAATATAACAGAACTAATTTTGATTTCTAATTTATTTGCACAGCTATTATTTACAGCATTAAATTGCCTGTCTCCACTATAATTCTCTGTATTTAATAGTGAGTGCAATATTTAATGTATATTTCAACTCTGCCTAATGCCCTCCTTAATTGTCTCTAGTTGGTTACAGTCAATTAACTCACACTCATTATTAACACTTGTTCTGTCTATTTATTGCCACTATTCGTAATGTATATCAATCACGCATTTAGTCCAATAGTGAAGTCTGCCAGCTTCACTGCTTGATACTCGCAATTGCAGATTTCCCTTCCGCAGGTTGCTGCTCGTCTTCTATCTCTCAGAACTCAGCCACTCATTCACTCATCAACTACTCGGCTCGGAGGCCTGTCACACTTTTATAGCATTCACCCTGACCGTCTGGAATGTTCAAAACACCCTGAATGATGCTGGGAGAACGAGGTCAGTAATCCAAAGCATTATCCACATAAACACAGAAATCAATAAAACCAGGGTCAGCAGTGCACCCTGCAAACAGGTTTATTGTGTTGGCTCGCTTTCTGTAGCATCCCATTAACGTCCCGCCACCATCATAATATATCTGCAGTCCTTCACTTCCACTCGCTCGCGCTGGATGTGAAGCAGCGATCGCATTACAATATTCTTGATCCAATATTTAAGTTTTGGGTTTTTTGTATATAGTGTTAATAGGAATCTGCCCTTTTAACACTACATGGGAATAGAGATCATAAACAGCAGAAAATATAATGTCAAAATATATCCCCCTTGTGATGCCTACTGATAAAAATTATAATGAAGGGCATACCATTACACTTTTGTTTTGTATGTATATTATTGTAGATATTTGTAGTTGAAGATGGACTTAAATTAAGCTGTCTATGACAGGATGGGGAAAAAATAGTATAAAGAATTAAAGTACTTTCTCAATGAATAAACATAATAAAACATTTTAACAGGGAAACCATACATTGCGACATTCTTGTCCCAAGGATATGGCAAATGGCCATAAGAAAATTACGCTAAATCCAACCACAAAAACTTAAAGCCCTAAAGAGTAAACTTATTTAAAGGAGAGCAAAGCATTTATACCTATCTACTACTATTAAAAATAAAAAAACTCAGAACATGGTTTATTTGACTTTATATAAAGATAATTCAGGAACATTCTATTACAACTAGATCATAGAAGAATATATATGTACACTTTGTATTTAAATAGAAGTAAAACCTGACTTTGTACGAAACAATGGACCAGAAACCTCTAAACATAAAGATTCCCAAGGGAACTTAGCTACTATAGTACTATAAGGACTTACAATTTTCGCATTTCGGGGTTTTGCTCTTTGGCATTCCTCATACTCCTTAACTAGATTTTTAACTTCCTTTTCAATACCTGTCCAAAAGAACATCTTCCGGATGGGCGAAACAGTTTTGTCTTGGCCCATACGACCACCGAAATAAGTATTTTGAAAATACTGAAAAATAGATCCTACACAAGGCCTTTGGTACAAAAAAAAATGAATTTTTGAGTTTTTGGATTCACATACCCTATGAGACCTTTACGGATTTCATATTGTCCTTCTTTCCAGCGTCAACATCAGACATTATGTTGATACACTCAGGGTTCTCTCTCTGATTATGCCGGAGCTTTAACTAAGCACGAGGGAATTCTTGGAAAACTTGAGTTTGCTCTACAACTTTTACAGAAGGCAAATTCTGCAACAGGAAAATACAAAAATCATGACTGATTAAGGAGCATGAGGCATCTGAATCAAGGAGAACAGCTACCATAACCTGATCAGCAATTACCCCTGATACATACAGCAGCCCATACTTCCTCTCAAATCCCAAACTGTTTACCAAATTATCTCCTATGGTATTTTCCCTCATAGGACTATTGCTTTTGTATGTCCTTTTTGTTTACAAAAGAAACATATAATCTCTTTCAAACGATCTTCCTTCCCTGCACTCTCCCTCATATTACCTGTTTGAGAATACCAGGAACAGGTCTTAATTCCTCCTTTACTAGGTTTGTCGGCTGGGATCACTGAAAAAAACATACTTTTTATGAAATCAACCATTGGCATAATGATTACTCTTCCCATAAATAATGCATAATTTAGATGGTCCTGCTTTCACTACTTCCTTCCCTGTAGCCTTTAAATCATTCCCTTTTGTTTCTAACGAATAATCTCTTAAGGTGCACTCTACATCTATGAAAAGGGACAAAAGCTCTAGCATAAATGAAGGCTTGGTGGTAAAAGCAAATTAACTGCTATTTTTGGAAGTAAATTATGATACATGATTTGTGTTAAATAGTCCTTAGAACAAGGCTACCCCAAAACACCCACTAAACTTTCCACCTGTACAAAATTCGTCATGGTCTGATTTGGGGGTGTTATGTTTAACACACAGGGTGCAGTTACACTAAAGTCTAACATGAACTAACCTCTTGTGACTGTAAAAATAATCGTGTTTTCACTGTAAATGGTGTATTCTGTGTATTTTGAATCAGTTCTTTTGTTCAATATTGTTTTAACTATTAATAATGCAGTTCAAATTGAGGAAAAATTTATATTGTGTTCAATACCAATAGCATGAAAATAAATTAATGAATAGCTGCTGTATTTAATCACATTGTGTTAAATGGTTACCAGAGAGCAACAATTCTTAATTTTTTTTTAAACTATACCGGATGTCCCTGACCTACTGTTCCAGCCCTTTTTCTCGAAAAACCGTGCATCCTAACTTTTTCGGGTAAAATGCTTTGTAGGCAAACTCTTAAGGACGAATTGAATGGCGAACACATCTGCGGTAAACTAGAGGAACCGAAGGTATCTTCAGAATTAAAAATGGGAAGGTGGTACAAAGTTAGTATCATTTAACAGAGCTCGCTAAACTGAACATATTCTGTCCGGAAATTTTACGGACTGTTTCGCCGTTTTGAAAATATTGAGAAATTCTCTGTCTGGAACATTCTACATCTCATCGTGCCACACCACACCAGCCCAATCGAGGCGAGCGGGAACTGTTGATGCTAGATAGCAGTACTAGCATTTTACCTGTGTTTGTGCCATTCGTAATGTTGAATAAGAGGCATTTTGGTGGTGCATGCTCTGTGAAAGGTTTCTAGTGTGGTGTTTTCTTGGTTTCTGTTATTCGTGCAGTAATTTCGTATTCAAACGGAGAGGCATTTGACAACCTTATGGTGCTCAGCAAATGTCGCCAGAATTACCGACAAGCAGAGCATGTTTATGTAGGGAGGTATCATGATCGCCCACACCGGTCACGACATGTTTCTCAGCGATTGGAAGCACGGATTCTCAATAGTGGCCAGGTACAACTGACCCGCAATCGTAGCAATTAAGTCAGAAGAAGTGTTAGACACAATATAAGTGCATATATTCTTGCTGCTATAAATCTAGACCCACATACTTCTACTCGAAGAATTGCACAGGATTGTGGGGCGAGCAGAAGTACCATCTGGAGAATCCTACACGACAGTGGTTTACATCCCTATCACATTCATGTCCATCAGGCATTAAGCTAATATGATTTACAGACAAGAATATCCTTCTGCGACTGGTTTTTACAATATAAATCTCGATTTTCCGACTATCGTACTGCGGACAGATGAGGCCACCTTCAAATCTAATGGTAATGTAAATATCCACAATGCTCACTTTTGGTCAGCGAAAACCCTAATTGGTTACGTCAGCATGACAACTAGCACATTTGGAGCCTAAATACCTGGTGTGGACTCATCCCTGATTAAGTTATCGGACCTCATTTTTTGATGAACATTTACATGGTGAATGGTACTCTGAATTTCTTCAACACGCACTGCCTGAGATGCTATAAGATGTTCCACTAGCAACACGGTTGTTAATGTGGCTGCAACAAGATTTATACCTGGTCCATTTTTCCTTGGTGGCCAGGTGTACTTTAAATCAGAATTTCCCTGGTCAGTGGATTGGGAGAGGGAGAGTGATTTGGCTTCCCCGGTGGCCAGACTTAACCCTCCATGATCAATTTTTTTGGGGATGCATTAAAGACACTGTGTATCAACAGTGTCCCACAACGAAAAATGAAATGAAAGACCAAATTAGAGTGGCGTGCCGGTCGCTGCCAGCTGCAGAGATTTTTTGGGGTACACAACGTGCACGACGACTGGCAAGAATGTGCTTAGAACAGGGCGGAAAACATTTTGAACACATATTACAGTGAACAGTAAATAACAAAATATGTTCTTTTGTAATAATTTCTAAAGTAAAGTTTATTTCTAATGAATTTTTGAGCTGTCTAATTGCACAAATTCCTTTTATTTCAAACATGTACGTGTAAGCAAAAGTTTCTTTCCTTACTAGGCCTACAACATCACACAATGGTATTGTTACATACATCATCTCTTCAGCGCCAGGAATATTTTTGATATCATCGAATCGGTGGCACGTACCAAAAGATTTTTTGGACAACAAATGTCCAGTTTTGAGAGCCCTATTCAATGATACAGATTTTTTACCATCTTCCCATTCGAAATTCTAAATTTACCTTCTTTTCCTCTAGTTTATCACTGATTCTAGACTCTAGTGTTCTACTGTTGAAGCCTGAACTGAGAGGATCAGGTCACGCATTAATCAGGGGGATTAAAGTAGCTACATGGAAAGAGCACTCATTCATAACAAGACTACTTTTATTAATTCAATAACTATACAGTAGCCGCTAGGCAAAAGCAGTTATCAAATAACACAAGGAAACGCAGAGGCCAGAATGCTCTGCTCAATTAATCAAGATAGGAAGCGCTTGATGCTACGTCTCGCTGATAAAACTGATCAAGCAAATGAGGCAATTATACCGCGTACCTTAGTCGCCCTAACGGGAAGTATAATTACCCTTTGCACGACGATGTAAATTATGAGGCTTTCTCAACAGCGGGCTCAGCGGGAGTTGAACCAGGACCACTGACAGGTGGTCCTCGCAGTAGACGATCTTCGAACAGGGCCTTCGGCATCTCAGGCAAGATGGCGCCCAGAGCCGCCATTGCCCCGATCTTATATACGGCCTTCCCGACCTCGCACATATTTCCCCCGAAATTTGTTTCCACAAACAGTGGGCTCGGTTGGCCGAGGTTGTCCTGTGCCTCGCATCAGCTCGCCGCTTGCCAACCCTTGCTGTGGCCAGCCGCAATATGTCCCCCTCATAGGAAAATCCATTGGTCCCCAACTGGAAAATCTGGGGGTCATTCGGTGCGGGGTAATGACAAGGTGAGGTCGGGCGGTCGATGCAGTAAGGCGGTTTGTAGTCGATTGGAAGTCCAAGGTTCCTGGAAGGAGGTGTGGAACCCACCGGAAAAAAAATCATTTCTTCTTCGTAGCATTCCGAAAGGGTAACAACAACCAAGAAAAGTGTCCTTCGCGCAGTGTATTTGATATGTATCTAGGACGATGTCAGGCTTGGAGGTTTGGGCAGGCGTTACATGTGAGGCTTAATTATCAGACTGGCATATTTATGCCATCATTAGTGATGTCACATGAAAATTTATATTTGTTGTAACATTATAATAATTTTATATTTCCTTGGATCCTAATAACTATACTAAACATAGTTTACAATGTAATAATTTTATATACACCGTGTTATCATTGGTTTTACAAGCTGAATTTCAATTCTTTGTAATTCTGTCATATTAAATATTATTTACATGAAATTATATTTACTCTATGTACACTTGTGTCGGCACCTAGAGACATATTACGTGAGGTCGCTATTGATTCCTGTTGACTGTGAGGAAAGGATAGGTTGTGCTCTGTTCCGAAATAGTAAACGCCCCCTTAAAGAGAAATAATATTATGATCAAAAGAAAAGCCGGCACCAAACACTTAATGCGTTGCATTTAAATTTGTGGGGCACCTAGACAATTCAACAGTCTGCAATAGCACCTTAATAGAAGCTTTTGTAATGAGCAACTCTATTTGACATTATTACTCTGTATTACTGTACTTTAAGTTCTGTAAATTCAGTCTTATTTCTCTATACAATGTTGGTACATGAAAACCATACTTTATACATTGAACTTGTGATACCTATTTATATGTAACATTAATTGTATTGTTGTTCTTATAGTTTTACTAAACAAAGATAAGTGTTAACTACTAAATAATTATAAAACATTTGAGATACGTACAATCCTTACACGAGGAATTATATGAACATAGCATTAAAATGTGGTTTGAAAAAAAAAAAAACCATATAAAGGGGCCCCGTGAAAATGTTCAAAAGCTTATGGCGTAATCGCCACACTTCATTGAAGGACCGTCTGACGCTCTATAGAGCGAGTTTAAGGAACTTTTCTTAAGTACGTTCATAAGATGCTGCGCTCTACATGTAGCTTCTGCAGTGAAAGCACTGCGGTCGCAACTGTGTCAACAGTGCTTACTCTGTCTGATGCTAAGTAGCCCCAATATTACCGTGGCGTCGTCAGCCGCGTAAGTGCCCTGCACGGTATTGCTTGCGCCATACGTGAGCGGCAGGCAGAATATTCTGTAGTTATAACCAAGATGACTGCTGTGACTCTCGTATTAAAATAAATAACTTATTGGATTTAACTATCACATAGCTGTGAAGCAACTTTTATTCACTTGCCAATATATATATATATATATATATATATATATGTATAACAACGTGCCGTTGTATTTAACATAAACCCATAAACCTCTCAGGTTACCTTTAGCTTAAAATTTATTTATTTATTAGCCTTCAACTTATGCCCTGGCTACCTTGGTCTTACAAAATTTGTAAGTTAGTTCTTTGCCCTGACATTATTTCTCCTATTTAATTGCTTAAGCAAAGTTGTGTTAGTAAGTACGTTAACTGTACCGACTGCCTGTCTGTGATTTGCCTATATCTCTTATAACACATAGTACTCTTAACCGCATGGCACGCCTGTGCCATGCGGTCCATTTACACTGCTATCCTGATTAATTTATGGTATATTAATGCAAAAGCGATTATTAGGATCACAATTGTAAAAAATCTTATATAATTGTAGTGCTCTTGTGTTAAAAGAGAAAATACACGAGTTTGTTTGAAGGATGCCATGGTCTCTATATATTGAACCATGGGAAGTTATGCGTGTTGTATCTTCCACTCTTTATTTATACTATTATTGTCAGAATAGAAGGATATTCCTTCAATAGCCTTAAGTTGCTGTGCTTAGAAATTGTTGTTCTGAAGCTATTGTACTGGCAAAATTGTTTGAGAAATAGCAATTTGTGGACTTTTTATGTCGCAAACGTGCGTAGCTTTGATAAGCATAGTCTGATTGGATGTTAAACAACTTGTCAATATCGATAAGTTTTATTGCTTATTTAAACAACTGATTTGTGGATTTTCTGCTATCTGTTTTGAGAGAAAATAGATATTTTTTGCCTGTTCAGGGGTGTCATAGAGTTCTCTCGTCTCGTACGTATTTACATCAATAGCAATTATGCTCTGTGGCGTGGCTATGTGACAAGTTTCGTTTTTATACATATACGGTACTTTAGTCTTTCTAAAGAACTGCCATGCATTTTTACTATTTTGTTAGGGGATTTGTGTTTTCAGCATAATTTGGGTGGGTGAGGACATACATTCCGTTATTGGCAGAGTGTAATATTTTAGTACATTATGAATGAGAATACTCAGTGGTAATCCAAGGGCGTAAATTTGTTATTGTAGGTTGGAAAGGTCGTTATGTAATGTTTCTTTAGATACAGCTTGCAAAGGTAAAAATTTGTGTTGGCATTGTTGAATAAATGTATTGATTCTATGTTCGTTTACAATGTTATTTATAAGCTGTAACACCATGCTGGTTAGTATTTGTGATTGCACAATCCTAATTTTTATTACTTAACTGTTGTGAAATTGATCCTATATTTCGTGTGAGTGAATTGATTTTATTTTATACCTAATTTTTATTTCTATCACATTGTGGATAGTAATATTTAAATTTTTGTTAGAAGTTATGACATTATTTGCTAGATCGCTGAGCTTTACTGCGAGCATCTCAATATTAGCTAGAAGGGATTTGAGGTCGCAGAAGATGAGGATGTCACAACACCATGTCGCGACATACCCTAGGAAGATGATGCCACACTTTATTTTATTTGGCATGGAAATCTCTGACAGAAACTCCTCCACAATATTATTAGATGTTTCATTGAATAACTGGCGTAATTTGTCCGCATTACGGCAGATCGTACTGTCCTTCTTCATACAAGCATTGTGGTACCATATGTCGAGATTGGCTCGTGTCGTCGGCTGCTGCAGTGGTATGGTGTATACAATGGGAATTGTTTGTTCGTACTTAAGTTCCGGCATGAGCTGCTGGAAGTACACTCTGGCATGGGTCTTATACAATTCTACCCCCAATGTAGCCAATACAAGGTGGAGTACAAGGGCCAGCGCACTGATTTGGACTGCACCCATGTCAGGAGCATTTTACCTGTAACATACATATTACTATTAGATTCTTAAATTTGCAATTTTAATATTCCTTGTAAATGAGGGCACCAAGACATAATGGGCCCAGTATGGACCTTTGTATTTAAAATTTAAGGCCTATTGCCTGGCATGCGTATTCACCCAGACAATCTGGCCGATTTTAATTTCATTCGGTACGACTTTTCTGTCTAAAATTACTTTTGGTTTTTGTTGGGATGCAAGTAGGTTTATACAGGTTTCTTCACGAGCTTGTTTTAATCTTTCGCACCAGTCGCCTGCGTGTTGTGAATACGTGTGAGTTACAATGTGAGAAGGTTGAACTGCTTCTATGCCATATATGAAGAAAAAAGGGGAAATCTTCGTGCTTCGGTTTAGTGTGGAATTGTCGTTGAAAATAATGTAAGGGACATACTCGTCCCAATGTGCGTTGTCTTCATTTGCGCAATCTGTCAGCTGTTGTGAGAGAACTTTGTTTACTTGTTCCATTAAACCATTACATGCCAGGTTGTACACTGTGGTTTCGAGCTTTTTGTCTGTAATTGTGTATTAGTTCGGTCATCATCTCGTTGTTGAAGGATGTACCTCGGTCGGTAAGGATTGATTTGGGACAACAGTACTGCAGGATGACGTCCGTATTGAAATTCGTGCACAGTTTTACGTCGATGTATTTCACTGGCCAGGCGACTGCATATCGATTAAAGAACTCCGTCATGACCAGTATGTATTTATTCAATGACACTGTGGTTTGTAATAGCCCTTTAGAATCAAGACCCCAAGAATTGAGTAAGGGAGATGCCAGAATCGGCATCATGAGACCTATTGGTTTCTGATTTGTATGTTTTATTTTTTGACATGTGGGGAAATTTTTTATATACTCCTTCGCATCTTTGGGCATGGTGTCCCAGTAGTAATGGTTTTCGATTTTTTTCCAGAGTTTTGAATTGGCCGAAGTGCCCTCCACCTAGGAGGGTATTGTGAGGAGACATTACAATTTCTGGTATATAATATTGTGGGACCAACGTGAGCCGTTTTTCGCCGGTAGATGTACCGATTTTGAGGTATATTTCCCCATTTCCTATGATGCCATAGCATCTGGCCAGCCGAATGTTTTTGTCTGTAGCCTTTTGGGGTTCTGTAAGTACGACTTTTAGTTGAGTAATATGTGGATCATTAGCGTATTCTGCTAGAAATGGGGATGTAGGTGTTTGTGTCAGTGGTACTAATAGTAAGTGTGTCTCGTCGACGACCTTTATATATTCCTGTTCGTGAATGTATAGTGGGTGGTAATATGGGTTTGAGTTGTGTACTGTGATTATTATTTGGCAGTTTAGGCATGGAGTCGAGACAGGTGGTTTTGATCATGTTATTGTGTCCTTGCATTGTTATTTCAATGTTTACTTGATAGCCTATAGTGTTATGATTTTCGTGATTGCCTGTAGTGGAAAGTATTCTTCATTTATAACTAACTTTGCTTTCTGTGCTTTGTCAGTTGTTAATAGGTCTGGTTTTATTAGAGATTTTATTTCTTGCCAATTGATATTTTTGTATTTTGCGATGTTGTGTTTGACCTCATTATTCTTATTTGGGTTTTGTAGCAAAGTTTTTCTAAGGTTTTGTAGAATGATGGGCATGTGACAAATTATTTTTTTATAATGTAAGTTTTTTTTCCAACAGTTATTTGCATAGTTTGAGCTATAACTGTCGTTTATATTCGGCTCATCGCATCGGAGAGTGTGTTTAGTTTACATTTAATTATTTTTGCTTCGAAATTGTATTATGTTAGCGCTGTTGAAAGTTTCGGGATATGGATGTTATGTTCCACCATCCTTTTTAAGTAACGGAGACTGGCGTGATGAGTCTTCATAGTATTTGCGGCCATATGGTTACTGTTTGAAGTAAAATACGAAGTATTCGATTGCCGATAGCTCATGTTCTGTTGGTGACAATTTTTTTTTGTTTAGTGATAAATTTTTGGATGCTAAGGGAATAAAATAATAGTATGGTCTTTAGTGACGGGGATTTCTTGCATTAGAACCGCTCCCACTGCAGTTTGGAAGCATCACATACGAAAATGGTATGTCGGTATTCAATAAATATTGCTAAAATGGGTGGGTTACTTAAGGATTCCTTTAGTTTATCGAATGCTTGTTGTTTTATTTCTGTCGTTTTGAAAGGTGTGGATTCTTTAGTTAGCTCTGTAAGCGGATCAGCAAGTTTTTTGTAATTGAGTATGAGTCTTCTTAAATATGATGTGAGGCCTAGAATGTTCTTAATTGCTTTACATTCTTAGGTGTCATTTGTTGAATGGTACTGATTTTCTCGGGGTCCATCTGGATCCCTTCCGTTGTAGTGTAATTTCGCAAGATTTTTATTTGTTGCTGTGTGAAGTTGAATTTTTTGATAATTGTCTTTACATTGTACTTGCACAGTCGTTCCATAACCTTGCTGATGTTTTCCAAATGTTCGTTAAACGTGTTCACTATGATAAAGATGTCGTCGATTTACATGATGGCTGTGTTCCAGTGCAATGGGCCAAGCATAATGTCTACAAAATTTTGAAAATTATTAGTGCTTGTGGCGAGGCTCATTGGCATAAGGGGCATATTCGTACAAACCGATGCTGTCGACATTAAATGCTAGTTTTTCTAGGTCTTGCTGATGTACCAGGATCGTGTAGAAGCCACTAAACATATCAATGGAGGAAATATATTAAGATTTCTGCAGCATATTTATGATGTCTGTTCTGGAATAGGATACTGGACTTTCTTTAGATGTTGGTTTAGTAGCCTGAAGCCATTAGGAAACATATTCTGCCTTGGCGTTTTTGATTTACAAGACTTTGCGTGGCATAAGGGGATTCTA
This sequence comes from Dryococelus australis, assembly GCA_029891345.1. Classification (NCBI taxonomy): domain Eukaryota; kingdom Metazoa; phylum Arthropoda; class Insecta; order Phasmatodea; family Phasmatidae; genus Dryococelus; species Dryococelus australis. The sequence goes on from CM056994.1 coordinate 96,914,456, forward strand.
ATAAGGTGATAATTTATGTATCTAGCAATTGTTGAATTTGTGCGTGGACCTTCTCTCGCAATTTAGGGTTTATTCTGTAGGGTCGTGTATGTATAGGTTTCTCCATTCTTAGCTCAAGCTTTATCTCATAGTTTTAAGTTTCTGTCAGTTCTGTGATCGAGCTACCGAAACAGTCCTTGTACTTTTGGAGTTATTTATTTATTTGTAATTTCTGGTGTGATGGGAGTGCTTGATTGATATCCCCGATAGAGGTATTTTGTGTTGGATCATCCTGTGATTCAATTTTGTTTATATAGTATTCGATACATTTGTTCATATCGTATTCCAGTAAGTTGGTGTTAATAGGAATTTTAATTATCTCATTGTTATTGTATGCATATACAAACATAATGTCCTTTGATAATATAGGTACCATGTTGTACTTTGTTTTAAAATATACACCTAATATAATCTCTAACTTCAGGTTGTCTATTAGGAGTAACTCTTGCTGAATATTATAACCTGATATATTTATATTGACATGTGCTTTCTACTTTGGTTGTGGCCCCCACTAAGGTGAATGCTTCCATCACCGGTTCTTGTTTGTGTTTATTTATCAGTGTGGAAATTCTACAAGATTGCGAGCAGCCAGTGTCCAGAAGGAGGTTATATGACCTGCTGCCAATCTGGGCAAGAAGGCGCGGTGTTGACGTTTACCGTATAGCTTACGCGACATTCGTCCTTGCCTGTCGGCGAGGTGTGTTTATTTGTGTGACATGAATCAGACCTGTGGCTCAGTTTCTGCTTGCACATTTCATCACTGCCACTGGAGTCCGTGTTGATGTTATAAGTGGTGTTTAACGATTGTCCACTGTCTTTTCCCGTGGTTGGGATGTGAATTTTGATGTGACCAATGGAAAAAAAGTTTTTTGAAATTATTACAATATGCTGTGATGTCAGTGTTAAATGCCTGTATGTGATTGGTGAAGAGTGGGCATTCAGCAGCTCGGTAACCCTGATACAAGTACAGAGCACATGCCATGGCCGCCAGCGAGCACGGTCCTATAAAGACATCACGTGCTGTGCTGATGTCACAGCCGTGCTGACGTCACAGCCGTGCTGACTCGTGCATTTCTCAGGGCCGGTCTTGGCGCACACAACCACCTTCGTGAGGTGTAGCGTGTCAGTTTTCATGGGCGCGGTGTTTTGTTTAGGTGAATGGTTGTCCTTGTGGTAGGTGTCAGTGTTATGGCTGCTTTTCCCTGACCCTCATTTTATTTCTCGAAATGTGATGCAGCAGGTGAACTGTTTACCATGCTTACCTGTTTCTGAGTATTTTCTATGACCTGAATTGTAGGTTGCTTTGGCATCTGAAAGTTTTCTCCGCTGAATTGAACTTTGTGATTTCCGCATAAGATCTCGTGGGTACACGTTTGCTGAACAGTGCCTCACAGGTGTTAATTACGCTTTGGACTTCAACTTCAGGTTTTGTACTTTTACTGTCCCAATTTCGAAATTTAGCATCTCAAGTTTGGTTCTGTTTTCTGTTAGTTTACTCTAAGGGCCCTGTCTGTCTGACTTTAGTGTGGTCGGATTCCCTGCATTCTTCACTCCTCGGGCCTACTTGGCTACCTCATGCTGCCCTTAAGGGGCCTGCCTGACTGTACTTGTGTTTGTTACACTGTAGCACCTTACTCTATGTTTTATCCACTGGGGTGGTGCCTATTGCCCCCTTGTGTAGTAGATTTTTTGTTGGTTGTTTTTGTTTGTTTGGTATTGAGTTTGATAGTGCTTAGTTTGTGTGTGTGTGCGGGTGGGGGGGGGGGGGGTGGTTTTGTGGTTGTCTTGTGTTTGAGCAGAAATTAGTGTTTCTTTGGAAATAGCAGTGCAGTGTTGGTTTGCGGTTTGAAGGGTGTGGGTTATAGTAGTTCCTTTGCTCTGAGACATATTCCTTCATGTCAACGAATGGTTGGTGGTTTCGTTGTTTGTACAAGTTTCAATATTGGTGAGGTGTCTGTGCATTGTGGTGTTGTTGGGGTTTTGTGTAGTTGGTGTTTATCTGATTTTGTAATGCTAGGTTAACTATTTCTTATTTTAAATTAATTACTTCCACCCTTAAATTATCTGTGTCAGAATGGTCTTGGTGTCCTGTAGTCGCTTGATTGTAGCTAAACAGCCCGAGTTCTACTCTTTGTATATTTGCTGTGAGGTCTTGAATTGTGTTTTTCAATTCTACTATTTTATCCACTATGGATGGCGGGAGAGAGCGCCATACTATTCCAATGAAATCAGAGTAACTCGTGTTAGGATTGTACTTTCGTCTGAAGGACAGAAGGTTTGCTATGTATTTCTGTGCACTCTGATTTAATTTTTTCTTGATAGAGTATAGTAGCTGTTTTAGGTATTCCTCTGATGCAGGGGTTGGAAATATGCTCTTTAAATTAGTGATTACTTAATTCCATGTGATTTGTCCTGCATGTGCCTGTAAATAGTTTTCCAATGTGTGTTTTGCTGATCCTTTTAAATAACATTTCAACCTACGACATATTTCTGTGCCGTCCCAATTGTTGTTTTTAGCTGTATGATTATATTGTTCTAAGAACTCAAGTCACTTTTCGTTTTCATCCCCCGAGAATTTTGGCACAGACCTGGGTTGTTGAACAATAATTTTGAGGGGTGGCTTATTCACCATGTTGGGATTCTGTTGTGGAATTTCAAGTGGTGATGCTAAGGGTGAGTTTTAGTAAATGTGTTCTGTTGTAGTAGTATTTATTTGTATTGGTGTGAGATAATTTGTAGGGCGTTGTTGAGTGTTTTCATATGTGGGCGGTAGTGTAGTGGTCAGAAGGTCGCTATTTGTTATCTCTGTGATTAAACTACTTGTGAGATTTGTAGAGATAGTTTTGAATTGTTCAATGAGTTCTGGGTTCTCGTGTAATAGCTTCTCCGCTGACACTATAAGTTGGTGAGACTTCCCTGTACTACTAATGTCTTGCCCTTGTAATTTATTTTCTGTTTCTGAAAGGTCGATTGCTGCATGTTTGAGAATATTTCTCGCTGTTTTAGCAAACGGTGTTGTGGGTTTGTCAGTCATGTATTAGTTGTGTAGTTTGACCATTTTACAAGTGAGCTTAAGTGCTGCAGTGTACACACAAAGCTTGTTAATAACTGTGTTTCAACATGCATTAAAATTGATAAGCTGAAGCACACACACACACTATTCTACGAGACCATGGGCGACTGTATGGTTAAGGTATTTGCAATGTGGCAGTTCCTGCTTGCTTGCTCTGTTGCAGCCGCAATTTGCTGAGTAGTACAACACACTGGACTTTGAATGAGTGCCTTCAATGTTACTACAGTTTACTACATAGTATACATTGAACGGTGAATTATGAAGGAATTCGAACCCTGTGGGCTAGTGGAAGGTGGCAAACATATCTACGAATTCCTCTTTAATTATGCCACACGTTGCTTTAATTTTTATTCTGACTAAAATTTACAAAGAGAAAGGGAAAGCCCTAGCCTCCTTTACTTGATGTCTCACGAATTTTACAGTGAATTTAATTTTAATTGTAATTCCGATGTAGAAGTGGAGGTTGGAAGCGATGGCGCCTCCATCATTTGCTGTGGCCTGTCCTCAGAAGATCAAGTCACGCATTAATCAGGGGGATTAAGGTAGCTAGATGGAAAGAGCACTCATTCGTAACAACACTACTTTTATTAATTCAATAACTATACAGAAGCCGTTTGGCAAAAGTGGTTATCAATTAACACAAAGAAACACAGAAGCCAGAATGATGTGCTCAACTACTCAAGATAGGAGGCTCTTGATGCTACGTCTCTGTGATACAACTAATCAAACAAATGAGGCAATTATACCGCTCTTAAGGAGCTTACTCTATCCTTTGCTTGACCCGAAGTCTTGCATGCCTTAGTCGCCCTACCTGGACTATGCACGACTATGTCAACGAAGATGCTCTCTCAACAGCGGGCTGAGCAGGAGTTGTGCCAGGACCACGGAAAGGTGGTCCTCGCAGCAGGCTGTCTTCGAGCAGGCCTTCGGTGTCTCAGGCAAGATGGCGCCCAGAGCAGCCATTACCCTGATCGCCGCTTGCCAACCCTTGCTGTGGCCAGCCGCAGCACTACAAAGCCTTTTACCCGAAAAAGTTCGGATGCACTGTTTTCGGAAAAAATGCTGGTACAGTAGATCTGGAACATCTAGTTTAATTGAAAAAAAAAACATTTGTAAATCAATCATTTATTTCAAAATCCTTAAATTTATAAATAAATTATATTCAATAGCCATGTAGTCAGCGCTTCTCTTGGCCATGAAGAAGCTGGTTTGACTTCTGTGCAGTGCTTGGATTGTCACGGCGGATAGTCGCCCATCATACTTACATCCTAATAGCACTGGCAATGCTTTGAATTTGAGAACTAATTTTTTTTATTATATGTGTAAGTAAAGAAGTTCCTTAAAGTTGACAAATGTGCAGCTTACATTAGTCAATTGTATAAACACATTTTGTGGAAAATCCTTGCATGACGCGACAATTTGAGTACCATTCCGATCTCAGCATACCAAAAGTCATATAAAGTAGGTAAAATTGTCAACAAAAGTTTTTTTCATTACAGGTATATGAATAGTCTTCTTTATAACACTGTTCGTTTACATCATAAGAGCCCATCAGTGTGTAATACAGAAGAAATGCCTCATTAATGTACCAACGAGTTTACTTACAACAGGAAATAACTGCTATCGGATCAAGTTCAGACCCAATTTAACAATGTAGAGGAATCAACATATTTGAAGTGAAGTAGCTTTGTGTGTAGTGTGACCACTGCCATAATTTATTGTTATTTCGATGTTTAATTACTTACATGTGTAGACTGTTTGTTCACTACATTTTATAGTTAGTTACTGTTAAGGAATTTGTTACCAAAATTATTATATTGCCTTCACTCAGTAATAGTATCACAGAATTGGATAATCACGTGCAAAAATTAAGGTTAATATTAGACATCATTGCGTATAACATGACACAAGGAGTAACGAGCTATATCACTTTGGTTCAACAGCACATCTGAAATTGTTCACAACAGATATTCCCATCTTGCACTCAAAAGTCAGTTACAAATAACAAATTACATGCTGTTCTTTATGGTTCATGAGACATCAATGCTGTGTAGTAATGCGGTAGAGAGTCAAAATGACGTACAGTTTCAGATTTTGGTTTTCCGGTCACCTATGACAGTGACACACGCTGAACAACGGGTTCCTATTGAGAGAAATATTGTCAGTCAGCACAAAAACCATCCGAAACATGTGAATGGCTCGTGGTGGTAATGGATGTCTTGAAATACGGTGCCCGAGAGCATCCCAAGTAAACTAAAAAGAGTTGAGCTAATCTTTCAGTTTGGTTTAGAAAGAGCTCTTCGATCGATGATGCATTTCATAAATTAAATACTACCATTTTACAAACATTAAATAAGAAAGAAAACATTATAGGTATATTTGTGATTTAACAAAGGCATTTGATTGAGTTAATCAGGAAATAATCTTACAAAATTACAATTGTATGATGTGAACAATAGAATGAAGTCGTTGATCAAATCTTACTTAACTAATCGCTAACAGAGGATAGTTATTACAAGTGAAATTACTTTGGAAATTTTACATTTTTATCGGGATATATTAAACACGGTGTACCTCAGAGTTCCATTTTGGGACCCTGGTTATTCCTAATTTTTATAAATGACCTGCTAATCTACCTGCATACTATGGCAGATATGGTATTGTTTGCAGATTATACAAGCATTCTGATAAGTCCAAGATTTAATGAAAATTGAAAGGAGAAATCGCAAGAAGTTTTAATAAAGCTTACAAATTGGTTTGCAGCTAATAACCTTGTTCTTAAAACTGAAAAAACTAATTATATAGAATTTCTTATAAAAATAACACTAATACAGAAATACAAATGGAATGCAATGAGGAAAATTTAAGACTACAGTCAACAATATGTTTACGGTTACAGGTAAATCAATATTTAAATTGGGGAAAAACTCATAGAGATCACAACAAATAAAGTTAGTGATGCATGCTTCTCACTTACACAAATATCATCTTTAGCATCAAAGTGTTCATTAAAGCAAATATACTTTTCTTATTTCTATTCTATCGTATCTTATGGGATCATTTTCTGGGAGAACTCAACTAATAGTAATGAGGTGTTTCTCCTGCAGAAGAGAGCAATTAGATTATTATGCAATAAGAATAGTAGAGATTCTTGCAGACAACTCTTGGAAAATGAGAGAAGTTTGACATTTACGCACACACATATATGTATATATATATATATATATATATATATATATATATATATATATATATATATATATATAGACACACACACACACTGTTCATTGTTTTGTTGCTAATAACTTAGAGAAATTTGAATTAAATAGTGAGGTGCATAATTATGAAACCAGACACAATAGCAATTTACATATTCCTACAGTGACCTTTTCTCTTTGTCATGAAGGAGATTTTTTTGGAAGCAATAAAGATTTTAATTCCTTACAATCTGAATATAAACAATTATATTTTAGTAATATAAAACTGTTTATATTTAAGATAAGACTTTTTGCTCTCCCATATGTTTTACTGTATGGCAGAATATTTTAATTACTCTGGTTGATAAGTGCTGTGATTAATATTTTATGTATAAACTGTAATGTAGTAGTTTAATTTCCTATCTTAATGGTACCTTGCTTAATTTGTACACTGCCTCATACTGGTTATTTCTTTACATTAATTGTTAATACATTCAATTCCTTTTTAATTTATTGTATGTATTTAGGTATATAATATATACCTATGGTTTATTTTGTTTGTACATATTCTATACTTTTAAAGTGTCAGATGTAAATCCTTTTAAATAACATTATATAACAGTATTGACATTCTCCATATACCTGTTGTCCTTGAGAAGCTGGATGGGATCTCAGGAGTAGAGGAGTAAAAAATAAAATAAAAATAAAAATAAATAAAATATAAGGAAGGAATAATTTCATCGGCCAATAATTTCCGATTCCGAACAAATTAGTTACGTCTTATATAAATAGCTATCCGAAACAACTTACACTGTTCTATGTATAACTTATACAGCTGACAGAATCGAATATCAAGAAAAATGTAAGACCTCACATTTCGGGAATATCTTACTGGGAAAATATAACTATTTCTTAATACATATTTAATTCTAGAGCTAGGGATATTTAAAACATGACCTATTAAAAAAAAAAGTTGAAATTTTATAACTTCTAGCTGTTACCATCAAGGCAGTCCCAGCTCCAAAAGGAGGGTGGATTCGTTATCTGCTCTCTAATTGTGCTCTACACCTCTGGTTAGCCTTCGCCCAGCATGAAAGTTTCAGAAAACGAACTCTCTTAATGTTCGCTACAGAAGACTTCCAAACGCCACACCAAACAACTTGCCTCTCCATGCACATATCTATGTAAAGAGGTAACACATTAAAAGTGTCTTTCACATACCTAATTAAATATGAAAAATTGATTCCTAAAATACATGTTTAAATTAAGTATTTAAAATGTAATATTTTCGACACTACCTCCAATAGAATTTCAGATTCCATGCTATCAGCAACTCAAACCACTGCCATCCAATATTCACACACAAGTACTTATATTCAGACTGTAAATAGCATTTTATGTAAAGAATATTTAATATTTATCACCCTATCCAATCATATAATTATTAAACACTTAAAAAATTTGAACTAAAGTTCTTTTCATAATTATGAAAAAAATGTGTACTAGCCATTATCTGCAGACATTGTTTCATAAACGAACCAAACCTCTGTGCACTTTTATAATTATTCTAGGAAGACTATGAAGACTATTTTATAAATAACTGTTAAGTTTTCGAAGTTTGTCATGATTAATTGCTATCTGCATATGCTAACATTTTAATGGATAAATCAATTAATCATTGTTTTGAGAAAATTAAAATATGTATGTTTGCATATCAAACAATTTTTAACTAGCGAGACTAATCATATACCAATATGACATATATAACGATTTAAGAACCATATAAGATAATTAGATTGTCTTATTAATCGTATATCAAGTAAAGTGTTGGTGTAAAAATCATAGAATTTCAGATACTTATATAATAAGTCGAAACCAACTAAAACCGACCAACGAATGTATGCCTTGATTCATATTCAGTCTAAGATACACTTAGATTTAGTCACATGATGAATTAATATGTATAATTACGCAATGACCATACACCAAGAATAATTTCTCTAACTACCATAATCAAAGTTAACTACCAATCAATATATGTTTTAACACGTTACAAACATTAGTTCAATCTTTTAAGATTCTTGTGCAAAACCCTCTCAACTATCTGTCCTTTTTCCCTTCTAATGATTTTTCAGCTAAAACATTAATCTGGAAATGAACCCTTTATTGAAGTTGCAATCTTAAATAAAGACAGTGGTTAAGGTGTAAACATGACTACGTTTTCATCCAAGGACACAAAACCAATTTTATGCATATATTATTGAGCTCTGTTATATATTAATGAGCTCAGTTACAGCCAAAAATAATGTTTTCAAATTAGATTTATCCTTTCAGTTAGCTATTAACAGCACTAGTATTTCCTTACCCATTACATAAAATAGGAGGCAGAAAGAGTATTTTTCCTCACATACATTAAAGTGGAAGGCCTTTTACTGTCAATAATTAAATCCGTTTAAAGAAATATATTTATACACAAATTATGTTAGTCAACTTTCTGACATTGCGAGGTGAACCTCTATTCGGTAGTAAACTTTCTCTTCGCACCAAAGAGTATTTGGACGACCAAAATTGGTGAGAATAGAGGCAGAAGCATCGCCGAATCGCCTACAATGCAGATACTGTGACAAAATATATACGTTCACCTACAATACAAATCATCATGAGAAGAGGGAATGTTTGAAGAATGCATCTCGTGCGATTTTTAACTGCAAAAAGTCAAATAGACAGTTCGCACGAAGGGATAACTTGATTAGGCATGCCAAGATCTGTAAAAATAATGTTCCTACCGAGAAATAATCTGTATCATCTACTCTATACAATGTCACAGAAGGTGAAGGAACTAACACGATTATAATAACATGACAGCATGACAAAGAAATGGATCGTAGGAAATATACACTTTCTACACTAACATGTGAACGTAACGATCTTCGACATAATGTACCACCACTAGCTGTGAAGACTAATATCGGCAGTGATACACCTTTTTCAAAACAAAGTAAACTCGATATTTATGAAGAAACAGGAAGTGAAGGCAGAATTACTGATGATAGTGTTAGTGTTGAAGATAATGATTCCACCAATGAGTTTCCTTCGACAAGAGGTGTCAATAATTAGTACGTATTTCCCGAAGATCCCAACGAACTTGTAGATAGAGTTAGATATTTGCTTAAGCAGGGAATACTCGAACATGAAAGATATGGTTTCAATTATCGGTATACTTAAAGAATGGGGATACTTCGAATGAAAGAATTGAAGTATTATATGCAAACACCAAAGAAGTATAAAGACAGCATATATGGAAAAAATATGATAGTAAATTTATGTGGTTTTAATTTAGTGAACACTGCTGCTCTACAGAAACAGTAATTATTTCAGAGGTGTATAATATCGAATGAAAAAATGTGTTTTTAGGTAAACATTGCATAGAGGAATATGCTTCCATATGAAGCAATATGCCTTTCTAAAGCGGTTTAAGACGGTTGAATAAACTATCAAAATGAAAAGGAGTGCTATCGATATATGGTCTTTGAGGAATAAGCTATGTTTATGAGGAATATGGACAGAGTTTTGAGGGATAAGGAATGTTTTTGAAGATTAAGGAACTAATTTTGAGGAATAAGGAATGTTGTTGTTGACTAAGTAACGAAATATATCTTTAGCGAGTTTGTGAACAGTCTGTGATTGAATTCCTTGACAACCTATATTTTTGTTGAAGTCTAACATCTGTATGTAGGTTTCGAGACAGCATGTATATATACTCCAATAGGAGTGTTTTTATCTAACAATCTCCTTAGCTTCTTTTTGTAAAATTTTGTCAGTTTCATGTCTAAATTCAATATCTTTATGATCTCTATGTGCAATATCATTATATTTGCACGCTTCACATAGTTAATCGACACCTTTGTCACCATTTTCTAATTTTTCATTTAATTTTGTACAGGGGCCGCAATAATTAAGCCAGGCAAATGCATTTTGAAGCAAAATCCCTCGAAATTTCGATGAAAATAAGGAGAGGTCCAGAACTCCCTTTATATATCTATTACCCCTACCACACTTGTGAATATTTTTTATCTGGATGTGCCCTCAGGCACAGTTGAGGAGTGCAAAGGGTTTTTTATGCAAACATATTCGCTTTGTGATGGGAGGGTGTTTCGAGCTTTGATGTAATACAGAGAAGGTAAAGCACCATGTGAAGACTTAAGGGGGCGTAAGCCTAATCCGATAAAGAAGAGTCCAGAGGTCGTAGCTTCTGTTAAAAAGCATTTAAATAGCTTTCCTTTGGGTGAATTACGCTACACCAGAAGAGATAATGTTAACAGAATGTATTTAAGTCCGCTTTTGAACATCAGAAAAATGTACGATTTGTACAAGGAAGTATGTCTCGAGGAAAACAGGGAATGTGTGAAAGAAATTTATTACAGATACATTTTCAATACTAAATTCAACTTTCACTTCCAGACACCTAGAAAAGATACATGCAAAACGTGTGACTTGTACAACATCAAGAAAAAGGATCCTAACCTCACCCAAGGAGAAAAGTTGGAGATGCAGAAGAGCCACGAACTACGTCTTAGGAAAGCTTAGAAAGCCCGGAAATGCATGAAACGTGACTCTTCATGCACCAATACGAGAACTCGTAATATCCATTGATATCCAGAAATCTTCCATTCCAGAAATTGACTGTCAGCGATGCTTACTATAAACGTTACCTTTACGTGTATAATTTTGGCATTCACGACAGTAAAACAAAGCAGGGCTATTTCTACTGTTGAGATGAAACAATCGCATCTAGGGGCTCACAGGAATTTTTTTCATGTTTGGCGGCCTATTTCACCCGTGTAGTCTCTACTGATCAATCTGTAAAACACATTGTGGTTTATTCTGATTCGTGCGCAGGGCAAAATCGCAACATGAATGTAGTCCTTACACTTATGCGTTACGTCCAGACCAACAACACTAGCATTGACACTATTGAACAAACATTTCTGGTTTCGGGGCATTCATACCTTCCCAATGATTGTGATTTCGGATGTGTTGAAACCGCCAGTAAAAACAGAACGATTTATACGTACCCAAGGATTGGTACGATATCATGGCACAATTAGGACAAAATAAGAAGTTTGTGGTCCATGCAATCCAATGTTCAGACATTGTGTCAGTGAAACGCCTTCAAAACTGCACCACAAGGAGAAGAAGAATCTGTATGGCGATGAAGTTAACTGGTTGAAGATGCGCCACATTAAGTATGATAACTAGCATGAGCTATATATTCTCTGTAAAAAAACCCTTAACGATTTGGTAGAATTCCAGAAGTTCGACTTGAGAAAAGGACGTATCTCTGGAAGCACTAATGGGTGGCCATCATCACAGCTACTTTCTCAGAAAACAACTTGAACCAGTTTACCCTACTGGACAAACTGTCACTTCTGCCATAAAGAAAGACATAATGGATTAATTGCCATTTATACCCCCCTGCCACCATCCTTTCTTAATGGGTCTACGGGTAGCAACTGACCGCACACTGTTTCAAACGACGATGAAGCACACTGTATGGAATCACAAGACATCATAAAACAGGATTATGAATAGAACAATGGACATTCAGTCTCAACCATTGTTTTTGCACTGATGTGTAATGTTTTCTTCTGCATATTTGTTTCCTGAAATTGTTTACTAACAACAATACTAATTACTTATGTTCATATGTTTACTTTTTGTCACGTTTATTTCATCTTGCTTGTTCACATTTGCTTACATAAGAGCCAAAATGCAGGTTTTTTGGACAAACAACGGTACGGACTGGTCTGTTGTGTGGCTGTTACATTATTTTTATAATTACTATTTTAGTTTAAACTAAGAGTTTATATTCCAAAGTAATATTTTTCTTGCATAATATATTTAATACACTATTCCCTGAATTTATAGAGATCTACGAACATTAAATTGTTTCTCCTGAAAACCTTGCATTATGGACTTACACCACTTGGCATCTAACCCACCCATATAATAATATGCGGTCTGTCATACCGCCACATAGTGTAAGAACCGTAACAGAATCAAATTAATTCTTCAATATTACTCTCAATGTAAACACATGTACAAATTTGTGATCCGCACTATCACGATAGTGATGCTACACGGTTTACACTACGATAGTTTAATAATCCATTATTTTTACAAACCATAATAATTAATTTTTATATTTAAATACATATTTTTTCGTTCATCATATATAAGAAAAGCCCAAAGACAGAACTTTTTGTTGCATTCTAAAGACGAATTCACGAACCACGGGAAAGAGGTATCAAATACATGCCCTACTAACTGTAATTATTATTTTTGGAATGCAGAGAAGAGAAGCAGATTTTCGATGAGAGTCTTCTGCTTCATTACATTGACATGATTTCTCTACTCTAACCATTCTTACTAAATAAACATGTTTTATTGTTTTCATTTTCATAAAGAAAGTTACCTACCAATACCTGATCTCAATATAAGTAATGAATTACGGATTTAGCACTAATGTTTTTCAGCTGAGTCCATTGAATGTAATCTTGTTCTGTAATTCACACATAAAAAAATTAACATAATTGTATAAAGTGAAAAGCATTCTGGAATTATACAATAAAAATATATTTCTAATAATTTCATGTTTAGAATAAAAGACGAAAATTGAAGATACCGACTACATTTATTTTATATTTCCCATTATTTCATGATAGTGTACTTAGCAAATTTCAAGTGTTTTGTTTTTCCGATCACGTATTGTTTAGGGGAGAGCATTCGGTTTGTGTCTGCGACAAATGTACTGAGGGAAACGAATCATGTTCATATTTGTACAAAAATGACGCCAGGCTTAGATCGTCAATTTTGTGCCCAGTTACATTTATGTGGCTCTGTATCATCGGATAAATGTTCAGAAATGGTTCGTCGAACTTGCGAGAGATTAAAATAAATCTGTGCTACTCTTAGTCGCTTGAATAATAAATTGACCAACGTGAGTATTGCATCTGCGTCTGATAGGACGTCGCAAAATTTCTCACTTCCATACTGACAATATCCTCCAAGTTTACACAAAAATTCATTACAGAAGTCTCTTATCTTCACGTGGGCTGTTTTTCTGCAGACCGTAAGCTGATTATGGGCAAAGTTTCGCAGTCGAACACAATAGCAGTTTTGGTGTTTTCCATTGTCGATAGACTACGACCGTTCCATTGTCACTGTAGGCATTCTCTGGGCTGTCTCACATGACAAACCACGCCAGAGAAATTTGTGGCACTGAATTCCACTTTCAATTTCCTTTTTAATTACTACGGATCTGCGTGCTAATTGATTGCACTTCCGAAGAGATCATTTCTCTCTTCGCGCCTCCAGAAAATTAATTATTAACATGCAGTGAACTAGCCTAAAAATGCGTGAAAAATCTTTCGCCGTATTATTTTACTCCTTTTGCCATTTCCCTTTTTTTCTTCTTTTCTTTGAAACGAATCGGCGGTGGAGGGGGGAAGGGTTAGGTCTCCTTTTAAGGCGTGTTATTATTAGGTCTCACGTTTTTCAATTCCCACGCGAATCGTGTTTCACGCGGTGTGAAAATCCAGAGCATCAATTTTTTTTTTTGCTCTTCTGACACCCCTCTTTTATTTTTCTTTTCGGGATATGCACTCGTACAAATGAGTTGGCGAACACGCACGCTGACAAGAGGCGGCAACTATCTGGCCAGCGAATGAATCCGGGGGAACTGGTGAATGAATCTGCAGCGCCAATTATGAATACCTCCGTGGATTTATGGTGGAGGCAGAGCGCTGAAGGAAATGCCTGCGGGGCATTTCGGGGTTGGAAGGCGATGCGGAGAGGGGATGGAAAGAGAATTGCGATATCCAGGAGGCCGTCAAATAAACACATCCGGCCCAGCAATCCCCTCCACCTTCCAACAGACATCACACCCCTCTCTCCTCTCTTTTATCCCCACCAAAACTCCCCGAAATTTCTAAATAAAAATTTACTTTACGCGCCCTTTTTCAATGCGTCCACAATGCTCAGCCCTCTTTCACCCCTCCACCAATCACTTGAGTGATATGCAAAACCGCCCGTAAAGCAATGAACCAAACAGGACGTATTGCACAATTCATAACGAGCGTAGGAAAAAATCGCACATTTGAACGTGACAAAATTTACAGCCGGAAAATATTGGTATTAATAAAAAAATCTCTGGGGACTAAATAATTGCCAATTATCGACGATGAATGCGTATTAACACAAGTCAATATAAAGCGACTATCATAGGGCTAACAATTAAACAAATACACACATCAGAAGAAGACAAAAATTTGACACGTAACTAATTCACAAGTTTGAATGCAACTTTTGGAATTCTGTTTGTTCTATTCTAAACAGTATAGTTAGAAAAATTATTATTTTAAATAATTTCTGATCGTAAATGAATTCTTGTGCATTGCTTGATAAATAAACAGGGAAAATTTAAGTTCAGTGTATTTTCTGTGACCTATGACACATGAAATGACATATATTTGTTCCCTGTACATATAACAAAAAAACATAAGTTAACATAACTTGACCAAAGCTCACAGTCAACTACACAATTTAAACGAATACTTACTCTATTATTTTCCAATGGACAAACATACCGTTTAAAAATTACACATATTTCAGCCTACGTGTCGTATTCATAAAAAGAAGCATTTATGCCGTTAAAAAGGGTTTAATTCTGTTAATTAGTTTAATGCCTAAATAAGCTATCCAGTAATATTAAATACAGGAATTCTAAACGGATATAATTAATTAAACCGAGTTTTGTTGACATGCTGATATAATGCATACTTCAAGATATTTGCGTGCGTCCTCAAGAGGAATTGATTTGGTTTTGTGTTCAAAAGTTCTCAGAAAATATAGGGCGCATGTTTAGTGAAATTTTAAATCATTACACTTCTGTGTATGTGGATACTGTTACAAATCGCGAGGGCCGCATCCAAGTTCGTAATGAATAGAGGTCTTAATAAAATTAAGTAACGTAGTTTAATATTTCAAATTCATTTATAATGCTATTAAAATACACACAGTAATTGTTCACAACAATTGTTTACAACATTAAACTACCTACCTCTACAGTTAACACTTTGTTATTCCCAGTGATCGCAATATTTAATGTCAATTTCAATCCTAATACAACTCCTTATCACTATCCTTATGTTGATAACAGTGAAGCGTGGATAACACTCAAACAGATATATGTGTCACTTTTATGGGAAGACAAAATTTAAATTCTATAATCTGATAAATAGACACAACGTGTGGGGATTTTATAGCCCTGTCGTTGGGCTGCCTAATTTGAATACTGTAACACTACTGATATGTACTACACAATTATGGCCACTCGTATTGGCTATAAAATATGATTTCTGTTACATGCAATAAAATATAGAAATACGTAGTGTATTGATAAAATACAGTTGTATATGTGTGAGCTTTTGATATGTAAGAGTAAAGATATGCCTCGGCTAAAATCTATGCTAATTTATGGCATACAAAACTACGTTTAAATTAACAACTGGACAACTAATTCTAATAAACAATCAGAGAACTCTTAAATAGAGCAAATTAAAAGAAATAAATCAAATTATCTTTGCTTTAATGCAATTAAGTGCATTTAACAAGAACCATGTTTACGTTAATACCTCCAAAACAATGAAACAAATCAAATTATGTAGCATGCTAGAATAAACATTAATTATGAAATCTTCTACTATTGTAGTTATGTAACACAGACAACACCAGCCTGCACATTGCATACCAATTGAATGCCAATAATTGAATTAAAAATTGCTGGTATCTGAAATTGGTTCAATTGACTGAGGAAGGGTGCAACTTAGCTGTGTAGATAGCGGAAAGTGACCACAAAACTGCAGAAGTAGTGAGGTGATCCTTGACGGGTGCAGGACGCAGGAACAGCACATCCCCTTGTGGTCCTCAACGAGCTTGTCCTCTGCGGGCCGGAACAACCGAAGTAGACGTAGAACTGGAACTCGCCTGGATTCGCAGCCAGTAAACTTATCCTCGCTGATATGGCTCTCCAAGTACCAGACACCGCAATGTTCCTGGTTCGAAGTCGGTTCTCAGAAGTCCTCCTTTCCGGATTGTCCTTCCTTATTGCTTCATCAAATATGTCGACGTACTTCTTCTTTTACCTGATAAGATTCAGTATTTTACTGAGTGCATGTAGTAATATTTATTTCCATCTTACATAACAATCCTTTATCGATCAAAAACCAGCAATAAACTTTACTACACGTGACTGTCATACATTCTGTGCTGGCCCCTCACTGATTCAAATTTCAAATGAATAAGTTTTGTTCTATTACACTATTGTTCGAAAGTCAATAAACTATGATAGGTTGGCTGGTGTGGCCTAATTCTTTTGAGAAACAAAAGTAGTGCTATTTGCATAGACATACTTTCATGCAAAGAAACCACAGAAAATCAATCAATTTGCATAGTTCATGTGGTTTAGCCATGCATCTTAAAAGGTAATCCAGACCAGCATTTATTATCATCAACCAACTGAAAATCAAAGCCTTATATTTATGAATACAAATTGTCACCATCCCGACCATCAGTAGAAACGTCTCTGCTCCGTTCAGTCCTAGAGTTCTTAGTAAATAGTCTCTGCTGGAACAGATGATATGAACTGGCGGGTAGCACCTGCCTCACTTTAACCTTCTAAGCTGTAACAATGGTTATGAATAAACTTGCCAGTTCAAGTTTTAAATTAATCAACTTCACTACTTCTATCGACAACTCGCACCTTTTCCAGTCAATGTGTATTTTGATTGTTTTGGATTAACAAAATGTTTTTTTTTTCCATCGGCTAACACTTTTTGTTAAATTTTCTTGCTATTTTTTTAATACTTTGCTCTTATTTATATGTGTCTTTCAGCAAAGTATGTCGGTGAAAATACAGCGTTCCTTAACTCACACGCAATTGACACCTCTGTTCTAATTTGAAGTTCATTTTTAAATCACGGCAGTCATATGGCGTCACAACTATACCGACTTGTGTTGACCATGATTTACTAATTTCGCTTTATAAAATATCTATAAATTATATCAGGTCACCATAATATGATACTAATTTCATAAGAAAAATTACTAAATAAAACATGATACTTCATTAATATTTTTCAATCTTACATCTATACAACAATTATTCTTTGAACCATAGTTCAGGAGCATAAATGATATGTGTGACAAAAGAAAAACAATCAAACAATTCGAAGACCTTTAAAATAGAAATTTAATTAAGAACCTAATAAAAACCCACTACATTATATACTTATACATAAGGCCTAACGAAAGAAAAATTACATGTGTTTTTCTTTTCCTAGTATGCGTCTAATTCAAGAAAAATTTGCAGTCAGAAGTTCACTTACTCATTTCATCTTTTATTCCTCTTTAGTCAAACTTTCAACATAGAAACTACTGGTTTCTAAATAGAGCGCTTAGCATTGGATTGGTTACCATATTTGCCCATTTATTTATTTTTCACGAATTTTTCGTCGGTGTTTACCTTTATACTGTTATGAACTCAGTTGTTTTATGACTGAGTATAGTAAATTACATGTATCTCAGTAGATTCGCTTCCATCCTTTACGGCGTGCTTTGTTCTTTCCTCATTGGAAGGCAATTCACAAGCAAAACGCTGGAACTCTTTACATAAATTAATAATCTTCTACAGTGAAAAATTCTCTGTGTGGCAAACAAAATAAAACGGGACATAATAAATTATAATATACATATTTTACATAAAACAAAAATTATCTCATATTCTCGCCGCTTTCAGCTCCACCTAATTAATTCTTTTCCACATCAATAAACAATTGCTCGCCCATACAATAATCATCATATAATATCCACATTTAGCGACAATTCTTCACTACAATGAATTTTAAAATTTACTCATACAATTATTCCTCAGCGTATACATTTGCTCTCGTCTTCCAGATTCTTCCGCTACACCTACGTAATTGGTAGTTGACATTCTCTAATGCCGGAATCACATAGACCCGACCAACACAGCACTACACGACCGAAAACGCAACCACGACACATTTCAATGTGACTACTTGAATTTACACAGCACGACCCACACCACACTTTCGGCATTTAACCTAACTATTTAGAAGGCGCTGATCAGCTACGTTGGTTTCAAAGGCGGTGAACAAAAGGGAAATTTGTAATACATGATGGTGACAAATTGGTATCCCTAATGCATACAAAGATAAAATTGTTATTTTTAAGAGTTGTGTACAGTCGTTTTTAATTTATTTTCCTTTTAAGCTGCGTATTTACCATTGTAGGGAAATGTTCCAATATAATTTTGCAATGTTGTATATCCTGTGCGTCGTGTCGCACGCCACGACGAAGAATAGAAATCATTTCTAATCCAAAATTGCTGGTCGGTCGACAGAATCGGCCGGGCTTACGGCGATCTATCTTGTATTTCATTGGCTGTTTGCCGTCGTGTCATGCACGTCGGGGCTATGTGATTCCGGCATTAGAGTCATGATATTATAGCATCCTAGAACCTTACCAGTGTCCAGACAAACCACTTCATAACAGTTGTTGCTGATTATTTTAGATACCTTTACCGCACCGACGTAGAGTGGCATCGAATTCCTGGAAACGAATTTCCATGCTCTACTGATAAAGTGTGCTCTTATCAAAACTAATTGACCTACACTTAGCTTCTTCTTCCGTGAATGCTTCGCATACTTGCTGCGTCGATCAGCTGCTAGAATTATCTTCTTTCTGGCGAACTCCAATAGTTCTTGTTTCGCTTATTCTCTCTTATCTTCAGTTTATTTATGGGTCTATTGCGGAGTTGAAGGTAGTCGAGACATATCAAAGATCTCGAGTCTCTGGCCTGTCAGTGCCTCCAGAGTTCCATTGCTCAAAGTCTCGTATCTCTAGTTGGTTAGTGTCTCCTGGATCCCATGATTCGAAGTCTCGTATCTCTGGCCTGTTGGTGCCTCCTGGATCCCACGGTATTCGTTTCTGACAACACATTCTCCACTTCCAGATCGTCTGCGAAGGTATGTAACAAACAGTCTTGTGATGAAGTCTGCGACATCTGAGAACAACTCGCCAGGTATGGAAGGATCTGTCTTCATCATACGCCGAGAGATATTCTGTCGCGTGTTTCGCTCTTCGTCTACAGTGAATAGGATCTCGTCAACGATCAGCTCGTGTGTGAGAAAGTCCACACAACACCAATCCATGGCAACGTCATGCCTCGTGCTACCTCCTAGCGCAACTTCCGGAGTCATATTTTCTACTGTTCCACCATGTGAGTACACTCTCTGGTTCTTTTCGTCAAGCAAAAACGCATTACCTGTGGGGGTTTCTGTCTCATTACTTCCCAACCAGTAGTAGGTTGTTTTTAAGCTGAAGAATAGGCATCTAAACTTATTGTCGTTCAGGCAAAGATGCTTAGAAAATTCTGCACACTTATTCACAAAAACTATTGGGTTTCCGCCAGATTTATCTTCGAAAATCAGCGTTTCGTTCCCTATGTTTGACTCGGGTAGTGTAGCAATGTGGCGAACGACAGCACTGTGGATATGTCATTCACGAGGAGATCTAATTCAGGGTGCTGTGGTCGTTTCGAAATCGATGTGGGACCGTTTCCATCGTCCACGATTATTGAACTAGAGCCCGGTGTTGTACCATTCCAATTCCTCCATTGATTTAGGAACACCACCGATTTTATCAGTGACAAAATTGATCTGTTCCCCCAACTTGTCAAACTTCGACTCACTACTACCTCCTGCTGTTCGTGAGACATACCATTAGTCAGTTTCTGGCTGTTCAGTATATTTTTTATAAGCAAGTGTGTAAATATGTGTCAGCAGACTTTGTGATTGGGCGCATGAATACTTGGTCATGGAAGTAGTGTGCGCCACCCCCTGAAGATCAGTAGAACTCAAGGTGGCGTCGGGGTGAGTTGTTCGTAGTGACAACCTCACTATAGTTGGTTGTCCGGAAAAGTTTGTGTATGAATTTCATAACATTTTTGGTCCTCCAGGCCGGATTGCATAACGTGTGATACCGATCAGCGATTATGTGTTTATTTCGTCACTCGATTGTGTGTGCTACATAATTGCAATCTCCCGCACTTGTCAATCAAGTACCCACGATACAACAGAAAATCACTTGCTGTTCAGGCATCCTGTGAATAAACAAGATATCTGCCCTCATTTCACCATTTATAAGGGATTCCACATATTCGGGATCGCTTATGCAATGTTGATTGCGATGTGTTATTGTCTGTTTTTGTGATGTTATTCACTCAGTCACAAATTAGTTCGTCACATGCGTGAGTAATTTTTCCCATTTTTCTCATCTCAGTTGTGTTTGTTACTTGGTGTATTTTTTAATTAACCAGAGTATTTTCGATTTTTGCACCTATTCATATGTGCATAACTTCACTTGTGCTGTAACACGATAGGTTAGGGCTTTGTCTTCTCTGTAGGCCTACCATTCTTTTCGCTTACTTCATTGTAGAAATTTTTTGACGTGGGTTTCAAGGCATTTTTATTGAAATTTAAACTTCAGGAAACTAAATTACGACACACCAGTAGTAAGCATCTTTAGGCATTAACAAGTGCTACACTTATTACTGTAGAAATTGTGCACGAGGTAAATGCACTTGGTGTACAACTGGAGGCAATAGATTGTAATGTAAATTCAATATGTGACATCTTACTGCAGTCAGATCCATTTCCTGATGACTTAGATAAAAATATTTTTACCTCCAAACATAATGAGATGTTTAGTTTACTGTCTGACACTCGTGGTATCGTGGCTTCATTTTTGGGTAAGCATTTTGTTCAGAGTCAATCAACGCCACCTATTGCAGGTCCATTTGCAAATGTAAGATTTCCGAAGATCGATTTGCCTACTTGTTCTGGTCAGTGGGAAGACTGGCCTATGTTTTCGCAGTTGTATCAGGCCACCATTCACAACAATCGTTGTCTGTCTGATGTTGAAAAGTTTCAATATTTAATGGGATGTCTTACAGGAGAAGGCTTACAATTAGTAAAACATCTTCCAATATCGTTTGAGAACTATCCTGTGGCATGGGGACTTCTTACATCTCAGTACCAAAATTTGAGAAAGCTAACAACATTGTATATAAACAGAATCCTTGATTTGCATTCTGTCAACATCACAAATCACAAATTCATCAGGCATTTTGTCTGCACATCCAATGAAAATGCACGAACCATTGAGGGATTAATTAGGCTGTAATGTAACTGAGGAAAATCCTGTTATTATCACAGTCTTGATGAGAAAGTTGGACGTGTAGCTGAGCACTCAGTTTGAAAGTTCCTATGCAGAACTTGTAGAGTTTCTGCTTGAAAAGGTTTCTACTATGGACTGTGCCATTGATATAGGAGTCAAACCAAGCACCAGTCAAATAGCCCAGAGGGGCCAACTTTCAAAAACTAAGTCATTTAAAGCAACCACCCAAATCAGTATTTGTAACTAATTCTGAGCCCAATCAGTTAAAGCCATGTATTGCTGTCATCAGACCACTCATTCTGTATATAAATGTTCAGAGTTTGTTAATGCCTCACCATCAGAAAAACAGTCAATGTCTCGCAGTAAGAAACTCTGCTTCAACTCTCTGGGAACAGTACATACTGTAGTGTCATGTTCCTCAGCTCATATGTGTTTTCGATGCAAACAGAGGCATCATACTCTACTTCATGTTGATGGCCAATATATGCATAATCCAATAACTCATGTTGAAAATGATACTTCAAGTGCTGATGTTGAGACTGAACAATGTGTGTGTGTCTTTTCAGCTCATAGTCGTGCTTCAGTGTTGATATCTACTGCCCTGGTAACTGTATGATGATGACAGTAAACCACACATGGTTGAGTGCTTACTGGACAGTGCGGCTTAGGCGTCCTTCATGACAGAGACAGCTGCAAAAGTGCTGTCTTTACCAGTTCAAAAGGTCAAGTAATGGGTCTGTGATCTCGCGCATTGTACAGTCAACTTGAAGAGAGCCGTTATTTGTAAAATCCAATCCTCTGTTGTATCTCAATGTTCCTTTACTCGCTCTCTTTTCGTGGTCTCTAAATTCACCAGCAATTAACCACGAGAATCTGTGGATCCATGTATTCATAACCAATTGGGATCTCTTCCATTAGCAGATCTCCAGTTTGACAAACCTGGTCCTGTTGACATGTTGCTGGGTGCTGACATCTATGCACGGGTTTGTATGAGTGGGTGACTTGAATGCCTGTGTTCCTGGAGTCTAAGTTTGGTTTTATTCACCTGGGAGAATACCCGGAACTGAATGCCAGCTCTGATAAAGAGCTGATTTCCATGTTTGTGGGGACTCAGGACTCTCTAGACTCAATTCTCAAAACGGTTTTGGGAAACTGACGAACCCCATCATGTAGTTGCAAAACAACCTGATGCTGACATCTGTGAGACTCACTTCAGGGCTTCTCACTCTCGAGATGAATCGGGTCGATACAAGTTTCGCCTCCCATTCAAATCTGAGGGACAATGTATGGGAAGTTCATACGTAAATGCAGAAAACAGATTCTATGCTCTGGAGCGCAAACTCGCATTTCAACAGGACATTAAAACAATGTACAAGAACTTCATGGCTGATTGTGCGACTACAGGTCATATGGAACCCTATGCTCACTCCACCCAACAGGTAGAAAGACGACAAACCTCTGAATGTTTTATCCCTCACAATAGTGTGTACAAACTGGCTAGTTCAACCACCAAATTGAGGGTGGTTTTTTTATTGTAGTGCCAGGACTGCAAATTGTGTATCCTTCAACAATACTCTCCTCTCTGGACCCAAGCTTCAAAATGAGATATGCGATGTCATCTTACGATTCAGACTCTGTAGTGTGGTTTTCTCTTGTGACATAAAGCAAATGTATCGGTAGATTATAATCCATGAGGATGATCGATCATATCAACTTATTCTGTGGCGTGAAGACCCCTCTCTCCCACTGGCAGTGTTCCAACTTAATCGTGTAACCTATTGAACCACACCTTTTCCATTTCTGGCGATTCGTACCTTACACCAGTTGGCCATTGATGATGGTGTCCATTATCCCCTGGCATAACATGCTCTTCAAAATCACATTTTTGTAGATGATATTGTATCTAGTGCATCATCGATGGAGGAAGCATTTGTGCTAAAGAATAAATAGATTAAACTCTTACGAAGAGGTGGATTTGAACTTAGGAAATGGTCGAGTAACCAGCTATAGTTTGATGCATGACATTCCCGTACCTCATCGGGAGAATCTCAAAGTGCCTGACTTCTCTTCTGAGCCTGTAGTGAATATTCTGGGTCTTAAGTGGAGCCCAGAAACTGATGTTTACTTTTATCATTTAAATATCTGTAATTGTGTCCCAACCAAACATTTTGTTTTGTCACAGATAGCTCATGTTTACGGTCCCATGGGCTGGTTATCTACAGTGGTAGTGTGGGCAAAAATTCTGCTACAGTGGTTGTGGATCCAAGGAGTGGGTTGGGACGACCCCTTACCATCACCAACATAAGAGAAGTGGAATCAGTATATCGAGGGACTTTTCCACCTTGAAACCCTTAATTTGCCACGTTTTGTTTGTCGTGATGCAGTTGTGTGGAACTACACGGCTTTGCAGATGCATCTGATGGCTCCTATGCAGCTGTTGTGTATTTGAGAAGTAGTGATTCTGATGGGAATTCGAACATAAATCTCATACTGGCCAAGTCTTGTGTAGCTCGACTAAAACAATTTTCACTTCCTCGACTTGAGCTCTGTGGTACTCATTTGCTGGCAAAATTGATGCACTATTGTCATGCCTTCCTCACTCAACATTTAACAGTCACTGCCAGTCATGCATGGACTGACTCTAGTGTATCTCTCACCTGGATCAATACTTAACCCTACCCATTAAAAACCTTTTCGCAAATAGCGTTGCTCAAATCAAGGAATGGGTTCCACCTCAGTGTTGAAAACATGATGTTTCTAGAGACAATCCTGCAGATTGTGCTTCTTGTGGTCTGCTTCCCAATGACCTAAGTTATCATGCCCTCTGGTGGCATGGCCCTCAATGGTTAATGCATCCACCTGACCAGTGGCCACTGTCCGTATTGAATGACCCTTCAGATGTCCAAGAACTTAAGTCATCCCAGCTAGTTCTTGTGAGCACACATGATCCGCATGAAGAGCTTCCACTGTTACAGAAATTCTCGTCTTGGTCAAAACTTGTTCGAGTCATGGCCTAGGTTATGTGTTTTGTGAAGCACTGACATGGGCAACCTCCTAGCAGCAAGGTACTATCATCTGTTGAATTAGAGCAAGCAACTTCCATAGTGTGTAGATGTATCCAAAGGTCATGTTTTGAAGATGACTTGAAATGATTCGAAAGGTGGAAACCTTGTTCTACGCAACTGCAGAGTTTGACGCCATTTTTGGATCAGCAGAATGTTCTTAGAGCAGGCGTTAGTCACATGCAAATGTGGAATATGTCACAAAGCACCCTATCATATTGCCAAAAGACCATAGTGCTGTTGAAGCTTTGGTAGACTATCATCACCTAAAGTACCTACATGTTCCACCTCAACTGCTGCAGTCTCTTGTGTCTCATGAGTTTCGGATATTGTCAGCTCGATTCTTGATCCGGTCTCGGGTCTCCTAGTGTGCACTTTGCTTCCAGTGCCGGCCTGTCAACAGTCCTCCACTAATGGCTGATTTACCCACTGAATGAGTCACCTGCTGGAGCTTTTGTGTAGACAGGAGTGTACTATGCTGGACCGATCTCCATCAGCATTAATAAGCTGTGTCGGAGTGCTACCCAGAAGGCGTACCTATCTATCTAAATGATTTACCACAAAAGCTATCCACATTGAAGTTGTAACCGATCTGATTGCAGACAACTTCGTTGCTGCTCTTACTAGATTTGTGTCAAAATGAGATTTATGTACTTGTCTGTATTCCGATTGAGACACCAACATTGTTGGTCCTCCAAGGTAACTTCGTCAGTCTTTTAATCAGTTGTTCAAATCCCCACTTCTGGAAAACTTTTTTTTGGCTCATGACATCAGTTTTAATTTCTTGCCTCCTGTAGCTCCTCATCAGGGGGCATAGTGGGAAGCTGCAGTTAAATCAGCAAAATACCATCTCAGGCATACAATCGGCAACAATCGACGATCAAGTTCTCACATTCTAGGAACTGATGGCACTCACCACTCGAGATGAGGATGTCCTAAAATCATGGCCCCTAACACCTATCTCTTCTGACCCATGTGACATGGTAGCACTAATATCCAGACACTTCCTCATCGATAGGCTTCTTGTTGCTGTACCCCATTCGTACGAAGTTGACGAATGCAATATGTTTTTGTCCAGAAGATGGAAAATGCTATGCGCACTAGCCAACCAGTTCTCGATACGTTGGTATAAGGAATACTTACAGCAACTCCAACCACAGGGGAAGTGGCAAATCCAGCAACCGGGACTCGCTGTTGGAGAGCTCGTTCTGGTTGGAGAAGAGCGTGTTCCACCCCTTGGCTGGTGTCAAGGGGTCGTCAAGCTCCACCCTGGAAAATATGGCATTATGCGTACTCGAGTGGTGGACTTATGTATGCGGAAGGGACTTTTGTGCAGACCTGTACATAAACAGTATGTCAGTTCAGTAGTGTTTCTTCACCAGTATTGACTTAACTGTATACAGTGAATGTGTATTGTGACTACAATTTGGAGACCCCAGCCAGTCTCGGCGGGCGGTAATGTTCAGTACTTTTTTAATAAGCAAGTGTGTAAATATGTCTCAGCGAACTTTGTGATTGGGCGCATGAATACTTGGTCCTGGAAATAGTGCGCGCCACTCCCTGAAGATCAGTGGAACTCAAGATGGTGTCAGAGTGAATTGCTTAATACTGGCTTAGTTGCAAAATTTTACTAGAAATAATAATCTTTAAGGAATCACATAGTTCGATTAAATCTTGTTTCAACTGTTAAGTATTTTCTGTGGTTTGATTTTTGAAATATTCAACAAGTTCTCGCAATTCCTGGAATTTTTTTTCAGTATGTTCAAATCCTAGTGCTATCCATTCATTAATTTCACGAATTTCCTTAGATTGCTGTTTGATCTTTTCAAATACTCGCTCCATTAGCTCTGATTGCTGTTACAATAACTTGAAGATATGTTGCAGTAAAAATACCTCCGATGGGCTAGTCATTTCTCTCGTCTGTTCCGTTGTTTGCTCTGGGTCAGTCAACTAGCCTACAAAATTACCCTCCATGTCACTTGAATCTGACCCATCTGTTCGTTTGCTCGTTCCTGACATCATTTTATCCACACGATATTCCAATATCTTATAGTCTATGGCAGTGGTGTTTCTCAAATAAAGCCGAATTCACATGTACGCCGATCACGCCGATCAGATATAGCAGAAGACTAGAACAGCGAATCAAAAGCCATCCTCAGCTTCCGCGCGAGTCGCGCAGAGAAGTCGAGCTCACGCCGATATTCTCTTCTCATGGAAAGAGTAGACATCGTCGATATTTCCCAGAAGTCAATGGGTTCACATATTTTTCAAAACTAATGTCTTATATAATTGACTAGTGTAGATATAGATGTAAATAATAGTTAAATGTACTTATTTGTAATGAGGTATGTGAGTGTAAATGTTAATTTTATTCAACATAGTATTAAATAAACATAGTTTGAAAATGAACCAAAAGGCAGTACTAATGTTTAAATTTTTATGAATGTAAAAATAAAATTACAATCTCTTGAAAATCAATATTAGTAAATAAGTCACTTTGGAATAAAACTAATAAACTGGAGTTAGAAGACAACAGCAGCTAGTTTGTAAACTGTAATTTGTTTAGGTTCTTAGTGTTACAAATCACGAGTTCTACAGCAAAATGGCTGCGTATAAAATCTGTGTAAATGTAAACAACCATTGGTTCTGTCTGCTCTGTCTGTTTGGCGTGATCGGCGTACATGTGAATCCGGCTTAATAATGCAGTCCTTGATTCTCAACTTATGTAAATTCCAAGGAATAAGCGACTCTACTAGGGTTTCTCTATGAAAGTTAACCATATTTATTTCCGTCAGCCGCAATATAATATCTGGTTATAGTGGGCTTAAAATATTGTAGCCTACACGTTGGGTCCACAAATTTAATTCTGTAGCATGGGTAACAATACAACAAGTATATGTGTCACTTGTAAATTTGCCACGCATATGGGGAGATAAAATTTAAATTCTCTAAAATGGTAAATAGACACAACGTGTGGGGATTTTATAGCCCTGTCGTTGGGCTGCCTAATTTGAATACTGTAACACTACTGATATGTACTACACAATTATGGCCACTCGTATTGGCTATAAAATATTATTTCTGTAACATGCAATAGAATATAGAAATACGTAGTGTATTGATAAAATACAGTTGTATATGTGTGAGCTTTTGATATGTAAGAGTAAAGATATGCCTCGGCTAAAATCTATGCTAATTTATGGCATACAAAACTACGTTTAAATTAACAACTGGACAACTAATTCTAATAAACAATCAGAGAACTCTTAAATAGAGCAAATTAAAAGAAATAAATCAAATTATCTTTGCTTTAATGCAATTAAGTGCATTTAACAAGAACCATGTTTACGTTAATACCTCCAAAACAATGAAACAAATCAAATTATGTAGCATGCTAGAATAAACATTAATTATGAAATCTTCTACTATTGTAGTTATGTAACACAGACAACACCAGCCTGCACATTGCATACCAATTGAATGCCAATAATTGAATTAAAAATTGCTGGTATCTGAAATTGGTTCAATTGACTGAGGAAGGGTGCAACTTAGCTGTGTAGATAGCGGAAAGTGACCACAAAACTGCAGAAGTAGTGAGGTGATCCTTGACGGGTGCAGGACGCAGGAACAGCACATCCCCTTGTGGTCCTCAACGAGCTTGTCCTCTGCGGGCCGGAACAACCGAAGTAGACGTAGAACTGGAACTCGCCTGGATTCGCAGCCAGTAAACTTATCCTCGCTGATATGGCTCTCCAAGTACCAGACACCGCAATGTTCCTGGTTCGAAGTCGGTTCTCAGAAGTCCTCCTTTCCGGATTGTCCTTCCTTATTGCTTCATCAAATATGTCGACGTACTTCTTCTTTTACCTGATAAGATTCAGCATTTTACTGAGTGCATGTAGTAATATTTATTTCCATCTTACATAACAATCTTTTATCGATCAAAAACTAGCAATAAACTTTACTACACGCGACTGCCATACATTCTGTGCTGGCCCCTCACTGATTCAAATTTCAAATGAATAAGTTTTGTTCTGTTACACTATTGTTTGAAAATCAGTAAATTGTGATAGGACGGCTGGTTTGACCTGATTATTTTGAGAAACGAAAGTAGTGCTATTTACATAGATATACTTTTATGCAAAGAAACCCAGGTAATAATTCAAATTATATAGTTTGAAGCACAGAACTGTTAAACTAGTTAAATATACACATTTAATACCGAACCTGCATAAAACATATTATACATAACATTACAGTTTGGCATTTAAATCAAATTTCAAGAAATAGAATAATAATAGAGTTAAAAAATTTTGAATTTTTACAACAGTCACTTAATTTGCACTTTTTACCTACTCATATTCCATCTAACTGTATATAATCATCATTACAATCGTGTGTCACTCACACATCCAGTTCAATAATTCTACCTGCAAATCTCACTCTGCACTGTAGCGAAGCTCGCAGTCCACAGACTTCACTCTCGCTGGTTACTTTCGTCATGGCTGCTCATCGCTTCTCGGACTCGTCGTTTCGCTGTTCGTCGTTTTGCGAAGCACTTAAGGCCTTACATGGCTCTAGACTCTAGACTATCAACTCGGAGGCCCGCCGGGATTATATAGACGAGCTGGCCCTAACCAAAATGTTCCCTGCACCCCGACTTAGGCTAAGAGGAAATGGTGATGACATAAACCTTCTTGAAACATTAATCCTAGATGCTCAATCCTCAAGAATGGGAATCGACACGAGCCCAGAAAGTCTCATCAGTTTGCCTTGGGGGGCTTGTTTCTACATTCATGCATCCATTTTCCCTGTTACTAGTGTTATCAATATGCGGCACACAGACAAAAGCTGACACCTGCAATCTCTGTGTATGCTTCTCCAGTTAATGGTGATGACCTTGATGCACTGCACTATGCATGGTTGAAGGAGAGGACAAGGGAAACGACGCAATATGGCAGCACGTAGTCTATAGGCTATTCTTAGTAAAGTGAGCACTTTTGAAAGCCCTCTCATTTGGAATAGCAAGTCGATAAATAACAAATAAATATATTTTATTTTAGCCATATATGCTAACTCCCGAGTGCGGTAGAATATACACACTGTGTTTATTACTTGCATGACATCATTTATTCAAAATCACTATTAAAGGATAAGAAATGGCTGGAAGGAAAAAGTAACTAGGGCCTCAAAAGTGCTCAGTTTACCGTGAACAGCCTATTAGACACTATAGTAAACATAAAATTACAGCTTAAAATAGAACAAACACCCATGCATTGAACAGCACTGAAGTTTTTACACCATAAGGTGGTAACCCAACCAACTTTCCCACGAACACTACCAAAGGCTGACTTGTAATCGATTAAAAAAATTAACTGCCAGAACTGAATGTAAATTTTTCCCAGTATGTGCGAAGTATAATAACATCACTTCTTTTTTTTATTACAAAAATTACTTACGAAGGAATTCGTTTGCGGAGAAGTAATTTTTTATTACAGTCTTTTATCAGGAAACAACTTCCTAACCATGTAAGTTTTGTAAGTGCAATACGTTCACTTCAAATAAGTGTTGGGGTTTAGATTAAATGTATATAAAGTCTGTAGTTGGGAGTACCATCGTGTGGACGTGTACTTAGGGTCTAGGTATTTACTTTCGTTACATATTGTTTCATTCGTTGTACATAATTGTTTTATAAGTAATATTTCTTTGCTCGTGGTTACTAGTTATCTCGTTATATTTAATATTGAGTGTTTCACAATTGTTTAATATCTAGGAACTGCTAATTAATTTGTTTTATTATATTTCATTGGTAAATTGTTGCGGTATGGTATATTTCAGTAGTAATTTGTTTCACATACTTAGTTTGCTTGTTTCTGTGTTTGTTAAAATCGAAAGTTATATTTGTTTGTTTTAAATACTGGATTATTACATTGCACAATTCTGACTTCATTCTTTCATCTCAGAGATCAGTACCATGTTGCACAGCGACGAAGCAACATAGTTTCTCTCTCCTAGTTAATTCCGACTCCAGAGTATGACGAGTGAACATCTATGCCGCTCCCGACGTCCCTCTCCCTCCCCTCATCCATTCTCACACCTCATTCCTTCGTCAGACTCCGAAGGGAGAACAACTATGCCGCTCCAGAGCTCAGTCGTGCTCTGGACTCCAAAGAAGCAATATTAATTCTCCCCCAATGTCCCTTGTGTTATTCTTACCCCAACCACTGGCCGATCAATAATAGAAAACCTCCAGGGGAAGGAGAGGAAAGGAGTGGAATGTAGGGGTAACTCATACAGTCAATCACAACACATTACTTGGGAGGGGTGGGGGATGGGGAGTAGGTGGATACAAACTGGCGTTGCCCTTATTTGCAGGGGAGGATACAAAAATGATGCTCCTCCCCTTCCCCAGGTTATGCTTATGATACATAGACCAGTCTTGCACTTTATATACAGAACCGGCTCGCCCCTACTACTGGTATCTATATCAATTGAATTGATGCTCTCTTGTTCGCTTTGTGCGTGAGTTCAGTTCCACCCGTCCATCCGCTTAGGTAAATATTAGGTGTATCCATCACAAGAACAGTGGAGCTAAGTTAGTAATAGTTAATTACAAGAACGTGGTAGTCATGAGTTCGGCTTTCTCGTCAAACGAACAGCCTCAGCTGCCGAATCCTCCTCACAGTTCGATTCATAGCGACAGCGATTTAAAATACACATGCAAACGAATACACTAGTAGGATTTACAAACAACTCACTTTTCCACAAACGAAGGGTCAATGTACGGAAATACGAGATTTCTCGAGCACTGTACTAGACAGTCGCTAGAAGATTTATTGTAGTGGAGTTAGTCCGACCAGAATGCGAGATTGCAAAGAAGATTAGTAAATAATACGATACGTTAAATTCTTCGCTGCTGGCGCTATGTTTTGCTGTTTTAAAGAGCGAGCTGAAAAGCATTCCGTTGATAGTATATCGTAATCTTACCTTCGGGCAATTTGCTCCTTGGACATTTCTAACTATTATTAGGCAAGTTCAAAAAAAAAACTAAAAAGAATATGACCCACGGGAGTACGGTCATTAAAATCCAAGGTATTGTTTACCTAAATGTCTTCAGAATAAAAGTCCTCCCCTTATGAAGTCAATTATTCTCTCTCTCTTCATGAGTACATTACCTTATCATGACAGTTAATTTAAAACGATTATTATTTGAAGCATTTATAGTTTAAGATAACAAATGACGGGAGGATATTTAGACACTTAGAACTTACCTGTTTATGCATGGTACTGTGAGATCCGGAGGTCACTTAATTATATCTTTAAGTGTAAAAGTGGATAAAAAATGATAGAGCGAAGCAGTGATATATCACGGGGGGGGGGGGGGGGGGTGGAGAAACAAAAGTTCCCCGAGAAAATCCACCGACGAACGGTAACATCCCCCAGATACGAAAACCAGAAGTTACCCCACCAGGAATCGAATCCGGATCATCTAGGTGAAGGTCAATGTGCTACCCACTCAATCACAGCGTCCCTTAGCACACATGCATGGCAAAATTCAGATCTAAACGCGGTACTTCACAGTTAGAAGATTCTATTTCTAAGCTTTCTTTGTCTCAGGATTGCTTCAGCTTAAAGTATGACAACCAAACAAATTAATTGAAACCTCTCATAATTTAACTTTTAAAGGGTATTTCTTGCTACATTAGTAACAATGCAGCCATCCTACACGTACTTCTAGCATGCAGAACAAGGAGAGTTTTACAAAATAAATGCATCGAGTTGGGGTACATTTGACCTACTATATTTAACCTCACAAATTATATTGTATTAATTAAACATTCTTGAAAACAAAGTTTCGTTAACGCTTCGCAGTTCATTTAATAGTTACAGCTTCCTTAGAGAACATAAGCAGTCGACATACTGAAGGCGGAACATATCGTACGATTGTTATCAGTGAAACTGTCAACCATTATACCCAATTTACGCATGACGGGTGTTAGATTGCTCGAACTAAAGACTGCTTGCAAAATGTGAGCAGGCTTGTAGTGTTGAAGCAGTGTTACTGGAATCTAAATTTATTTAATTTAAAGGTTGTGAGATTAGCACAGGAAAACTAAATCACAACAAAAAATTTCCATATTTACATTTGGTGTAAAAGAGATGTAAACCCACTTAATTTCTGTTCATAGGTAGACGCAATTCCAGGCCCTGGTGATATTTGTTTTTGTGGCAACACAAGCTTTCCTAGTGGAGCCAATAAAGGTTCCCACAAACAAGTTGTATGTTACGCCGATCGCCTACTGTTGACCATCATGCATAATAAAAGCAATAAAACAGTGTTTACTTTTGTCACAAGTTATTTTAACGCTAATTAAACACTCCTCTTTGTGCCTTCCTGCCAAACAGGAGTACCGTTAAGACGGTTTACTTGATCAAATAAACCTAAAAGCAAAAAGTATAACTGTAAAAACATTCGTGACTACATCCGGTTCTAGAACTTAAGTGGCAGCAACCATAGCGGCAACTAGCCAGTTTCTTCTTGCAGCAAGCTATGACGCGACTTTCAGCTGTGATCCCATCAACTTTGATGGTTGAAAACTGCGGCGAATCTCGACACCGTCGTATTTGCTAGTTCTGCCGACTAAGTAATATATTTCCATTTTTTCAGGCATAGCAGTCAGATAACAGAGGCTTCAAAATGCTCCAGCATAAGGTTTGAAAACCACAATACATTTTGGGAGATAGGCCTATAGTTACGTGTCGTAAAATTGCGTTCTTTTCTTAAGAAAACTGATATCGAGCAAGGTAAGGAATTTCTTTTTCAAACCGGATTTTATAACACGCTGCCAAACAATGTACGCGCCAGTAGACGGACCCACCAAATAATTGAAATACGCAGTAACATAAAACAAGTTATAAAAATATTGATAGAATATTGTAAACAACGCTCAAATAAATGCTACTCTGTGTAATGATTAAGAGACACATGTCCTTGCCAGTTTTCATTAACGGATTGACATCGAGCACACAAATGACTAAAATTTCTGCAGTATTGTTTTGTATATGGTAACTGTGATAAACTTATATTTTATTTTGTAACGAATATTCAGTAAAGAAGATTTAGGTGTAATTCTCATTTCTAAATTTTCTCTCAAAGTTTATCGCTAAGTTGTCAGTATGTCGCAAAACATGTATAGTATTTACATCGCGAATTTCCCTTATTTTCGGTCTAAGTATCTTATGCTTTTGAACCAAGTTGTTATATTTTGTTGATATAATATTTTAAAATATCAGAATATTTACTGGACGGTCCAGTTGCTGAAATGTTTCTCCAAATTTAACACTTAACAACATCTGGGACAATTATACAAGTCGAAAGACTATATCAGCAAAATTTAAACTCTAAAATAGTAACTTTTTTTTTGCCGGAGTGAGTAAATTAAGGGCGTTCACCCGCTAGCGACTCCAGTGCATCATCGAGGTCACGCTGACAGGAAACTAACTAGTTTTGATTATGGAAACAACGGCTGCTCTGGTGGCTGCCGCGGCCAATCAAACGCACTGTTTCTTGCATTATTATGTCGCGGCGCGAGCAGAGACCCGGTGCTGGTCCCGAGGTGGCAGCGTACCCGCTCTCGATAGAAGATTAGAAAACTACGTGTTTCATGTACTGCGCTCATAGCATCTGATTAAGGACGAAGGAGATAGAGTTCTTGCAACTCTACATTTCTCGTAAATTTTCAGGTGCGAAAACACACTGTGGTGCCTTGCACAAGAACGTGTGCAAGTTCTGCTGTCTCAAAACTGGACTAAATAAGAAATCATCCAACAGACGCGTTCATTTTCACTGAGATACAATACGCAATACTGTGTTATTATCACTCCACATGACAAAATTATTGTAGAACTGTAAGTATGGTGATACGTAATTTGTAAATAATCATAACGTTAATACCAACTGTAATATTAGTTATTATGTAACAGCAGTTTTGAAGAAATGAAGTTTCAAGGAATACACCAAATGAAAGAAGAATGTTATCCTCGTGATGATATTATTAGGGATTATTTCAAATGCAATTGCCAAAACACCGCTTAAAAACAATTACGTTTGTAGACGGATTGTTTAAGATGAAACTTGAAGTGTTAGTAACAGCACACTAAGAAATTATTCAGAAATTTCGCTTACCAGTGTATAGGCTTAGTGAGAAAGCAGGAATGGTAATTTTTTCCCTATTTATTGAAGTGTTCCTACATATTCTCAGGAAACGGTCAAATGCGTAGGGTATTTCCCAACTTTGTATTGTATCGAAGCTAAACATTTCTATATCTGCAGTTTGATGTGTGGTATTATTTCCATACAGTGTATAGGTTAATGATTCTCATTACAATTTAGGAAGTTTATCAGAAACGTTTTAAATAGTGAGTGTACATGCCATATGTAAAGAGGACTTAAGTGCCATGAAATTAAATACTCTTGCCCTCATAAGTGAATAATTGAAATGTTTCGGAAGACACAAACATACAGCAAAGTCTTAAAAATTAATAAACATACTAATGTATTATCAGTTTAAATAAGATATAAGATTGTTAGCACCAAACTCTTTTTACGTGAGCGAATCATTAAAAAGCGTTGAGGAAAATACTTCATGTGCGCCTTCCTTCAAGTATTTAATTCCCTTTCCCGTGTCTAATTTACTCTCTCGAGAAATTTTATTTGAAAGAGGCATCATAGGATCTCCCTCAGACTTTATTTTGCCTTCGATCTTGACTGTTCATGATTTTCGAACTTTTTCATGTTTCCAATTCATTCGACGTTGTTAGTTAACTGTTGTGCGTCCCCTAGTCAAGTGAGCTTTTGTAATTTGAACGTAAGTCATGCTAAGGAAGGTGTTCTTAGCTGCCTTCCTAAAATCGAAAAATCCAGTTCTCAGGCAGTATTTGAACAGAAAATTGTTTTGCTTCACGTACACATTACATTGTTTTCAGATCCTCTGAAACAATGTGTTTTGTGACTTAGATGTCTTCAGTTGCTGGGAAGTTTCTGTCACATAAAAGGAAACAATATCTAGGCTTAAAAACGCGTGATGGGTTGTTCTAAATACATGTAAGATACATTCAGAGAGGCTGGACCATACATAGTCCATTCATGGTTACTTCAGCCTTTTCTGAAGCCCTGCTAAAGTTCTTCTTCTAGGATATTCCTCCGCCTCGTGCAAACTAAGCTTAACTAATCCTGGAGAACTACGCCAGGGTGACCGCGCACCACATTCGTGCGCACTGAGTTGTAACAGTGTTTTGTATAAAGATTACCAATTTATTAATTTTCTCCCTGTTTTTATTCAGATTATTTATAAATGAAGCATTATAATTTATAGAAAAAATATCAATAACATTTCAATTTAAGATAAGAAAAAGTAAATTTTATAAACACAAGTATAAAACGCTTGTGATACAGGGCGTATTTAGGAAATAACTACACTCTAAATCGGAATCAGTTGAAACTGCTCCATCCGGAATCTGTAGAAAAAATATCACTAATTCATCAGTTAAAAGAAATATTCTAATTCAAGCTGTTGAAAACTACTTATTTATACTTGTTATATATAAATAAACACAGACCATTCCTATGTGATATAAGTTAGGTACGATTTATTTCGTCGCAGAACACAAATATTGTCTACACAAAAACGTTTTTGGACGTGGTTGGACTCGAACCTCCGCCCATAAAACAAAGTATGCTGAAGCTTTCATGATCTGCCAAATCTACTGCCCTACTTTACCACTGCCAAATGTGTGCTCGTATTATGGGTACTTAACCACAAAATGTATTGTCAAATATTGCTATACGTTTCGTGATGTGAAAGTATTTCTTGTTGTCGAAATATACAGATTTTCTGCGCAAGTACATGTCTTTGCAAAGTTCGAAAGTCAATCTATTTTTAGTTTGGTTTGGATTCTGTGCTTTAAAATATAAATATTATGGTTTCAATATACGAGGTTATCGATGTCCACTAGTATACGCCATTTTACATTGCAATGAGACACTACAGATTTAAACTGATATTTTTAGTGACAAATAAATCAGTGATAATTTTACTGACTCGATAGTGCGATGATTCAATAAGAAACGTGGATTTACACCAAAAAATTTTTGTGGTCTCTGCAAGTTAACAGATCGAATAATGAGGAAACGACAAATTTTTATAAAATATTGCATTTTTTTTGTAACGTTCCACTGACTAATTAGCACAGTTATTACTAGTCAATCTGCCTCTTCAAAATAACAGTTTCATTCTGTAAAATCTCGTTGCAGTGTAAAATGGCAGATACATATAAAACACCGACAACACCGTTAAAACCACCATATTCCTTTTTCAAAGCACACAATCTGAACTAAACTTAACTTGAATGACTTTCGAGCCTTACAAAGACATGTACCTACGTACGGATAATATGTGTATCTCGACAACGTGAAGTACTTTCACATTACGAAACTTACAGCCGTTCGCCATTGTACGTTTATGTTACTACGCAAATGCGAGACCGTTTCTCTCAGTAGCAAAGTAGCAGAGTTGACAGGACGTCAGCCAAAAGAAACAAGAGAATGTGTTTTGCTTTGGGGTGGCGGTTCGATAAAAACCACTTCCAAAATTTCCTTGTGCA
The DNA here is from genome assembly GCA_029891345.1 of Dryococelus australis. Taxonomy (NCBI): domain Eukaryota; kingdom Metazoa; phylum Arthropoda; class Insecta; order Phasmatodea; family Phasmatidae; genus Dryococelus; species Dryococelus australis. The sequence continues at coordinate 96,951,811 of CM056994.1, forward strand.
TGTAATAATTTTGTTTTACGACAAAATAACTGTATACCTAAGTTATTTCAAACCGTAATGCACTGTTTTAAATCCTTGTTATTTTTATTCATCCACTATAAATAACTGATTTTCTACTGTTTGTATTAGTGGATTTCATTTAACTGAAAAGATTAGTAGGTTTCTTTTTCTACTGATTCCGGATGGAGCAGTTCCTACTGACAATCAGTAAAAAATAACTTATTCCGGTTTAGAGTGTAGACACGTCATACATGGGGAGATTTTTCAAAGGTTTGATTAGAAAAAGCCGAAGAAACCGTGAATGGACTATAATTCCTGTTTTGCCCATAGACTTTGTCACTCTAAATTATGATTTAGCCTTGGTGTGAAAAAGCATAACCCTGTATTATAAAAACATTTTTTATTTGAATAATTGCAGAAAAGATGGGTGAAGTATCGCACAGATCGAACCTGAGAATGTATACGAATACTACACAATATTCCAAGCCCTTCATTGTAAAGGCATTCAATTGTAGCTTCCGTAAAAGGTTCTCTTTTCTTCACAGAAACTCAAAGACTTGTATTTAACATTAGATTATTTTAGACAGCTGCCACAATGCACTATTTTGCACATTAGGTATGGCCGTTCACGGTAAAGTGAGCACTTTTTGCAGCTGTTCTATAAGACACAATAACCAATAAATATATTTCATTATGGCCTCGGACTTTTGGTTTTGGTATGGTGAATGTATGCACTGTGTTTATTACTCACATTGCAGGGTTTACATTAACAAGTGGTGGAAGAATATAAATTGGTTGAAAGAAAAAAGTACTAGGGCTTCAAAAGTGCTCACTTTATCGTGAACGGCCTATAAAATAATGTTTTAGTTATAAATATATAGCATTAAGGAATGTCTGAAAGATGGGAAAATCAAACAGTATTGTTTTTAAAACACTAAAGAATGTTACAGCATTAAACTTAGAATATCACATACTCTTCGGAATAGCACATACATTCTGCTTCAAATGGCATGCTGGTTTATCGTGATCTCTGATGTAACCACAGCGCATGGCTGGACTGATTTGTGCAAATGTGCTAAGCCCACGTAGCGATGCGACAGCCTGAATGTGGCACATCATATCCGTACTACCGTTAGCTTCCACTGACATTATTAATTTATAGTTGTAGGGATTATTAGAAACTTTATTTTGCGTGACATTGCAATAATGGTTACAGAATTTAAAGCTACATCCCTCTCGATCATCACAGTAGTTTAAATCAATAGTTTTACATTTTTGTTGCCTCCTCTGCATTTTATTAATCATTCTCATTCTTATTACACAAGCAATCGTTATGTGTGCATATTGTTACGGATGCAGACACAAAATTATTCTTAGGTTATATTGACTGTTTATTAATCCAATTTTTTAAAGGCCCATTATCATCTGTCACTTTGGATGGTCATCTTGGAAGAATATTCCAAAATGACAAGTGTAAATTTCCTTTACATCCAAAGTGTGCATCAAAGATGAACGATGAAAGAAGTTGGCCCCCTTCCTAGTTTTGATGAACACACTGTTACTCGAAGGGATGATTCATCCAGAGTGAATGTACAGTGACAAATGTAAATAGTCTCGCTCATCGTTAGTGTTTCACAGCCCTCCGTTTCGTGTACTGCTTCGTGATATTTTACATTGCAATGTTATTCAAGGGGCAATATAGGCATATGCCATTGTTTCTTGAGGCACACCAGCGGTTTGACTTCAAAAGTGCTCAATTAACCGTTTTGTCGAGCTGCCATGTTTTTCTAATAAAGAGTATATTCATTGGGAATGTTTGGAAAGGTGGTTAGCACACAAAAACACAAAATTAGATACATAAGTAAAGATAACAATGTATTCAGAATTTCTTTAGAAATATCCAGCATTGATTTGAAACACAAAATGGATGGCGTGGCACTGGAGCCGGCAATCTCCAAACATTCAACACGAGGCGTGAACAGACAAGTCTTGTCGGCCACCAAGGAGGCCACGACAGATAGACGGGTTGCACGACGTAAACAGTGGGTCGTTTTAGACGTTCGAGAATGTGGCTTTCGCCCGGAGGCGAGTAGTCTGTAGACGTGAGTCGACAGCGCGAGGTTAGCCATTTGGTAATAGTCCACCAGGTAACCTCACACATCCTGATTCTTTGAGAGTTACTTTCTACTATCGGTCGGTCGGTGGAGATGGACGCAACAAAGACATTCTACATGGTGGCAGTAATATTCTGTCGCAGGCAATTACTTCACTCGGAGTCGATGATGATAATTAGAAGATGATTCTTATTGCTTTGGATGTTTCTAATTATATTTCACATAGTGCTTTTACCTACTAACGCATTAAGTGTTTTATGCTTTGTAATACTGTATTTGTGTTATTATTTGCTTTTGGATTTGTTTCACCTTTTTATTTTGTCTGTTAAAATTTCAATTACTAACACTTTGTTTGGATACAAAAATTATTAATGAAATAAATATACCAATATTTTGAAATTGCTTACCACTACAAACTCTTCCAGAGCGTTGCATATAACATCGCACACCTCAGATAAAAATACTGAGTACGTACTTCTTGGGAATCTATATAGTGCATTTAATGTACCCACATTACCTCCTGTAGCCAGAAACCTCAATGTCATTTGAAGTTTTATTTTAATGTCCAAGTCATCTCGGAACCAATTATATTTCGTTTGAATAAATTTAGTTGTTTTTGCAGTAGATACATTAATTAGCCCTCCTTCATTCTTAAATGGTCTCTGTACTCCTGGATATTCTCCTGCCCACTCTCCCAACAAGGCTGATGACGCTCCAAGATCTTATAGACCGTTCACGTTAAAGTGAGCACTTTTGAAGCCCTAGTTACTTTTTTCTTTCAACCAATTTATATTCTTTCACTACTTGTTAATGTAAACCCTGCCACGCGAGTAATAAACACAGTGTGTACATTCACCATACCCAAAACCAAAAGTCTGAGGCTACAATGAAATGTATTTATTGTTTATTATGTTTAATGAAACAGCTGAAAAAAGTGCTGACTTTACTGTGAATGGCCTATATCTTCTTGTAATCCGCTGTTTAACCTACCAACATATTTATGCGCGTGTCGACAATAATCATTAGTGAGCTCTTCAATTAGTGCAATAGTGATAATTTCAATGACCGCATGCACAAGTCTCCCTTTCATGTTCACACGAGACATCTTTCGCCACAAAATGTCAATTACTACTTCGCGTCTGAGGCTCGTTCTGCAGTGAGACATCATAGTCGGATGAAAACGTGTAAACGCAAAGATTCCACAGTCACTTTGGATGATTCACTCTGGATGTTCCCTGAAAGTGATATAGTGTAAATCCTCTAATAAACATCTGGATTAGGCAAGTACGGGGCAAATGTCTAATTAGTATCAATACAACTACAAATGGAACTGTAATATTTACTTTGTTGGTCATTTCCAGACAGCCTGTATCTAAAATAAAGAATGCTTTTTCATCAACAAGAATTGTCTTGTCTACAGATATCCCTCCATTTCCACACAGTGAATTATTTTGACAAATGAGGTGACAAACTTGAATTACTTTGCTGTTAACGTTTATAGCAACAATGTTGTTTTATTTTGCCTTGGTCTATAAAAGGCATACTGCATACACCTGGCTGTGTGTTCCACCCTTCTCTCTCCTTCAGTCAATGAATAATCCGTTATGATTCGTCTCACGAGTACTGGGTACGTGCCACTTGATCAGCAAGTATTCTAGGAACCAGAGATGAGCTAATATGTGGAGATTTGTTTCAAGTGTGCGCATATTCGACTCGCAACGAACCAAACAAACCTTATAAATGCGCTTCAAATAAGTGCCAAAACTTAAGCTCCTACTTTCACAAACATAACAAGTAAACATGCACGTTTATAATTATTATTGTACATTTTTTAGGACGGGGATTGACAATGCAAACGCACCTATGAAATCAGGAACTGAATAAAAATATGTGAAAAACCTATTTAAATTGAAGATTTTACTTTTCTACACAACGTATGAATAAATGAATCTATAATGTTTACCTAAAAATTGAATTGGGCATTTTTACCAATCACAAGTTAGGAAATCGGCTTTCAAAACCTCGTTAAGACATGCCCAAATCTCTCTCACTCCCTCTCTCTCTCTCTCTCTCTCTCTCTCTCTCTCTCTCTCTCTCTCTCATACACTCACACACACAAGTTAAGAGGCTACATTGAAATAAAAAACACTGCCCTCTGCAAACACGAAGTTGAACCAGGTCAACGCCCCTCGTACACTCATTATAAAAAATTAAGTATATTGCGTAATGCAAAGAAGAATTACACAATTCATTTTGACATGAAAACATTCCCGTTTGATTTTCGCGATTTGTCTATATAAGCGGTTTATACCTACGCCGTAGTACAGCACCGTAAAAAAACCAGTAGAAGTAGATAATGCGTGGCACTGAAATAGGCAGAACAAAACTGAGTTGGTAATGTGTGCTTTTTTAACGTAAAATGATCGTGAACTCGCCCCCAGTTGCACGAAGAGTTCTGTTGGCAATATTAAGCGAGGAAAATTCATCGGACGGGAGAGGGTAAGCAAAGTTCAGAGGCTGTTGTCCCATCCCAAGAACGTCCCCCCGGATGTCATTTCGATTGTCTGGCGGAGGTTCCGACAGCGCGGCATTGTCAGTCGACTCTTCAGTATTGGACATCCAAGGAGTACAATGCTGCGAGAAGATCGTTTTTTAGTCACAACTGCCAGACGACACAGTCGGGAAACAGCAGGTGACCTTGCTAGGGTCTTGAGAGCAGCCACAGGACAAGCATTTTTATATATGTATTACACCAAATTATTTCCAAATTTACCACATCTTTGTATACGTACAGTACACAGTATATCGTGAAAGCGCAAACGGGAAATTATTTTCCCATACATACACGTTATCGTTCTTAAATTTTCTCAAAGGTTTCGACTTTGTGTAGAAGCGATGCCCAGCATGAGTATTTCAATCCTGATATGTAGTATTATTTCCGTACAATATATAGGTAAAAAAACTTCCTTTACAATTTAGAAATTTTACCACTAAATATTACAGTAATACTTTATTCGCGCGCTGTACAATAGTAGCCTTTGAGCAGTATTTGTGAGGACCGCATAACAAAACAAATAAAGATGAATGTGCATGCGTGAAGAGGTTTATTCGTGCCAATAAATTTATCAGGAATCACTATAGGAACTCTCCATAAATTCTCCTCTGCTGCACCTTCTACGACTGGCAATAAGAAAGACTAATGTAGACATTCCTGCACTAGTAGAGCGACCACAATGTCATATTGAACATACCGCGAATTTTTAGTGTGTGTTATTTTATTTTGTATCAATTTTTTAAATTAACATTTTAAAAATTAGAATTGATTATGACAATTTTCATTGTATTTTATCAATAGCAGTATAATAAAATGGTTACTGAGCACCATACTCATTTTTATACCATTTACCAGGCAAGTTGAGATTTTGTTCGGGAGCGGTTCTCAACATGACAAATCAGCACATTATGTGCCGTTTTTTCAATACACATATAGTCAAGATTTTTTTATGTGATTTAAATTTTTCGTTTATATTTATTTTGGAATGGACGCTATTACGCTATAATCAGTATTTGGGGAATTATAACTTCGTGGATTGGTGATGAATTGCTTAATTTTATCGTGGCTTTTCAAGTTACTATTACGTCTCGGCTAGCTTACAGGCAGGGAAGCCGACAGGCAAGACGTATTGTACATAGCTCGTATCTCTGGGAACACCCACGCTTGCTAATTGAGCATCGGGTGTTGGCGTGGCTCTTTCAGTCGCGGCGACGTTTCTAATTCCTTTCTAATTCTAGCTGTACCCGAACTCCTGAAGCGTTGCTTCACTGCGCAGTTTATTTTCGCCGTGTCTGCAGTCGGCAGGCCACTCCGCAACAAAAACAGTCCACACGAGCGTTCGTCCATCCCTGTGCCATCTATCTGAAGGTCTGAAACCAAATTTTTTGTGTGTTTTCCCCCCGACGGCGTCCTAGTACGCGTGCAGATAGGCGTCAGATGCATTTTGCCGAGTGCACTTGGGCACCGAACTAGCAGGCAAGTGCACACATTTTCTCCAGCAGCGTTTTGTGGAGACAAGACAGAATGTCAGGCGTCCTCGATTACACTCTTAATTTCGAATCCGTGGAAAACCACTGCTTCGCAGTGAGATTCAACTACTCAAATCATTGAAAATTGCTCCAATTAGAATCAGCTGAACACAAGTAATTGTTTCAGTGAAAAATTTCACTGATTGAATTAGTGACGTGAAACAATTGCACTGATTTCATAAGTGACGATTAACTGTAGCAGCTAATTAAATATTGTTTTAATTTAATTTAGTCAAATAGTTATTATACATTTTTTACGATATTTTACTATTTTCATTGCGCAATTTACCGTAATTTAAAACAGATAAAATTTTCCCCAGGTGACCGGGATTGATTTCACACACTCTTTCCAACTGACTTTTTAACAGTTACCTCACCAGCTGGGCTACCCAGTCAAGTTTATTACGAAGAAACAATACATATCTTACATTTCTTCATCGAAAGTGTGTATTTTTAAATTGTATGACCTTATCGTTTTTGGTTTCATTGGTAGCATTATGATTTTAAAGCGAATAATATACATGAGTGCATTCTCTTTGTCACATTATATGCAGTTTAAACCTTCAAACAGAGCGCTGTGATCATTAAATAACATATAAAAAATAAAAAACTTAAAAACGGAATGAATGACTGAATGTACACGTTACCTCATAAAATGGCGTTTGAAATACGAACACATTTTTGAAAGTATTTGATATTGGTTTTATTAGTTTATGCGTTTTTGAAGGCCATTCTTACACGTTCTTTGACGGCCACTTTTACAGGATGTTTAACTGATTTGTCAGTCAAAAAACCAATCACTAATAAACAGTAGAGAGAAAGAAATGACTGCTGAATCAGTGGAAAATGTCATTGAAACAATAAGTGAAATAAATCTGGCATTTTTACACTCACTTGTCAGTTAAATTCACTGAAGTGACTGTTGACTCAGTCCGATACTGTTAATAACTGATTGAAGAGTGAAATTCTCACTCCTTCAGATTTAGAGTGTACCGAGTTTGGTGAAATACATTTCACGCCTTAAAAAATTGAAAGGGGAGGACACACACGCACGCACGTATACACAGACACACATACAGGAATGTGATCGCATAGGCCTTCTTTCCTTCGGATATTGTGCTAAACAAGTATATATTGATATGGCTAATAAGCCTACTTTAGTCAACATGGGTGCAATAATGTTTTAAATAAGTTCTTGAAAGCTGAGTTCGTAGATAAGACTTGGGATCTCGTTGATAGCAGTATCATTAGACATGAAACCAGAAACATGTGCAACAGTAGTGAGACAATTACAAACATATACATGCTTTACCCGGGACTCGAACCCAGAAAACTAGTAAAATAAGCAAGCGTGCAATCAACTGTATTATGGAGGTCGGTTTGGGAGCATTAACTTTGGATTCAATCAGTATAATATTTCGATTAATAGGGTTTACTTACCTTAAATATTTTCATTTTTATAATTTTTAAATTAAGTAACTGGGCCATTAAACCATATAAGTTTTCGTGACCTACCATAGCGCTACTTGTGTGAAGAATTTGGTGGAAGTAAGTCGATCCTTAGCTAAGATATGGCATTAAAACGTTATTTTCTTATTATTTGTTATTATACAAAATAACAATGTGGCTCTGTATACGATGCTTCTGATATACACTGTCAACATATTACGAAGTTTGTTTTAATTTGGTTAAATTTTTTAATACGTGGCAACCTTGTTGAGGTGGAAGTTGGGTTGTTTGGTGATTTGATTTATATTAGTATAAATTGGTTTGTTTTATGAGCGCCATGAGAAATTTATTCGAACAATGTGGACAGTAACGTGTCTGGTGGGAGATATAGTGAGATGTGTTTAAAAAACATACAAAACGAAACGCAACCTTTGAAATCAGAATACGGAATTATCTCAGAAATAACAAGAAACAAACTACAAAACATAACCAATAAAAAATATATTTGATTAATTTATTGAAAATTCAATGTACGGTAAAACGTGCTGAAGGTGTCAGTGATGTTTTAACTTTAACATATATCCCTCCTTACAAAATGTATTTGAGTGGGATGAAAGAAGAAAAATAGTTCCCAGACGGTAAAACCAAAATGAATGTTACATAAGCGAAGTTTTTGGTCGTCTGGCTTAAAACACACGTTAAAAGACATTCCGAAAATATATTAATTTTAAATAACTTTAAAAAGAGATGTTTACATAAATAAAATTAAGGAATTTACAGAATAAAGTCAAAATAAATTTACGTACTGAACAGTTCTTAAATGTATATGTTAAGATGGTAATACCAACTAACTAGTATTGGTAGAGCAGATCCATGTACCACTGGGTTACGGTAACAAAATTCAAAATAACTGTATACAAAAGTTTCTTCGAGCACTAGAAAAGATTATTTCAATATTGATGACACGCAAATCTGGCTCCTAACGGCCCATCCGACAGTGCACAAAGGGTGGCCTCTCTAGTATGTACGGCATCACACCACACCATGGCTTCCGTCGACGTCTGCTTGATGATCAGCAAAAAAAAAAAAAAGCTCACTTAAATCAAATAATTAAAGTTAGGCCATACGGCCTCTTCTAACAATGTTGTGGCCACCTAACATTACCACTTGCACCTGGTGGGAAAATAAATTAAATAATTATTATGATTGCCTGGGGATTTTCAGATGGAAAATCCCAGCGATCGCAGATACGTCCGCCCTGTTTAAAATTACCATCAAGAAGCTGACCTAGGAGCAAGGTCTAGGACCTATCAAACGCGCTGCCAAGACACGCTACTTCTGGAACAGGGATACCACGAGTTATAAACAAAACAAAACTCAAAACTTTAACCCATAAAAAACACAAAACATATTCAAAAGAAAATTACAACTTTAAAATTTAATACGATTAAAAACAATTACAAAAATAATTGAATGTTCGTTAGTATCTTTATGGGCTAGAAAATTTATATATTTAACTAAACCCTATAAAATCGATGGGTGATTAACATTAACTAATTCGGGGCAGAAAATTATAATTAAGAGAAAATAAAAGTTACTGACTTACATTATTAAAATTAATAATTCTGAAATAAATAATGAAATGATAATTCCAGACCGCAATTGGTATAAGCTTGTCAAAATAATTTACAAAGCCGCCATTTTGAACATCGTTCTCTAACCTACTTAAATCAAGAGTAAATTTACATGCTCTTCTGTAGCATTTGTGGTTTACACAATTAGGTGAAAATTTGTTGAACTGTTCCAGAAATAAGGAAAAATCTTCCATATTTGGAACTGGTGACTATTTAACAAATATATTGGAAAAATTGGACCTCTGTGTGCATAATTGTATTGATACTTCTAATAAATACTGCTAGTGTACAACATTTGGCTGAAATTAGTTGATTTGTTTCATAGATAAAATCATACTAAATTCAATTATTTATATTAACACCATTAAAAAAAGTACTGTTGCACCTGAAACATGTCAGTTTACACACCATAAAGTGGCACTACTTGAGGGTAACATTTGGTGTTAATCGATTGATTAGTCCTCGCGATATGGCATAAAACCTCTATATTTTTCATCAGACTATCTTTATTAATGGAGGACCTAAATGATATTTACAGGATGCAGCAAAATATCCTCCTTAATTTGCAGATCTAATTGAAATAAAATGTTTAGAAAATTTTTTTGGCCTTGCAAAACTTCATATTTGGATGATACAATTAAATGGGATTGAAAATAAATATGTAATGTGGTGTCCCTCGCTGTCAATGCACCACTGAAGATGAATTCAGAAGGATGCTATCACGCTAACCAGCAGTTAAAGAGGATTACGGGTGATATATTCACGTATTTAATCATTAAAATATCATTCATCCTGAATTCATAACCACAGCTTTATCAAACACATATTGCTAGATTAGCCAAACTTCTATGAACTTGTATTTATTCTTTAGCTTACTTTCCGAAGGAAAGAAAGGTATATGAAACCACTTTCCCGTCGGTGTGTACGTGCGTGTGTGCGTATGTGTGTCCATGTGTTTGTATGATTGCCTCACGCTAAAGGCTATTCACGATAAAGGGAGCACTATTGTAATAAACGTTAGAAAAAATGCACTGCTCCTGCCTGCATATACAATGAGTTTCTGCAAAATACGTTCAAACTCGGGCACGTGATTCGTGACCTGAAAAGAGGAAGAAAAATACAGTACACCTTTGGTCAATCTCAAATAAGAAGGGTAACCCTTAAAGGCTGAGGGCGACAAGCATATTACGTGGGATATTATGCAAAGCAATTGCGTTAGAGGAACAAAAATTGGTATACGGATTAATCAACGAAGATTTTGGATAAAGGAAGGTATGGTACGTCGTACACACCGCCATCATGTAAGTAATAGGGTTTGGCACCATATCATTGCATGCAACATGTACATCGTGATGTTAAATTGATTGTGGATCCCATCAGATAAATCAGGACGTCATAATTAGCAAATAAAACCCCTTAGTTTCGACTCTCTAGGTACCACCGTTTGTGGTTAGAGCCGAAACTACGTGTTCAGTGGTAGCGATACCAAGGTCTGGTGAGTAGGCAACCCTTCCTGCACCCGGAGGAATAAAGCGGGGATTCCTCGTCGAATGCGTATGGCCAGAAACCGACCCGCATCAAACATATTAGCATTAGGGAATGTGCTACACCACAGAGTAGCTGTGTAGGTGACAGATTGTGCAGCACAGGGAAGAAACGGAAAAAAAATAGTACGGTGGTTGCACTGGCTAACTGTGACTGTGTCCGTAATAAACACGAGTTTGGTGCGTGCAGTGGTGATGTGTGATGTACAAAACAGTTTGTGTTGCGATACGTTGAGAGTAGTGATAATGACTTAATGGGCTCAGTAGCGCTACTCTGTACGAATGTGTGTAAACACATGTATATCCCGTGACGTAGCAATGCGTCATCGGTACTTAAGGCACTACCTCACAGCACAAGAGAACAGGGAATGCAATAATTCGAGATTATGAAGGTGGCGAATCGCAACCAATTTCACAACGAATGTTCGAAATGTACCTTTCAAATTTCAACGCAGTAGCTCATACAGCGTATTAGAGACTGGCGGACGCATTGTAAAACTCCTGGCGTGTCTCGTACTTGATCGCAGGCAGCTATTACCCTCGCTTACAGGTCCTCTTCAGATGCCACAGGTGTATCGTACACACAAGCCTAAAGAAATACCCACAGCTAGAATTCTAATGGCGTAAGGCCCGGGGAGCGTGGCGGCCAAGTATCGAGTCCCTCCCCGTCCTATCTAGCAAGCGGGATACACCTCGTATTACAGCCACATCCGTTATGTGATGGCGAGCGGAACATCCTATAGTAACTGTGGCAATCGGAAATGCAGGAAATCATAATATTGAAATCCTGGCACACGCTTCGGCAGCAAATATGGGCCAATCAAATTGTCCCCAACTATGCTGGCACAAGTGTGGATGGCAAAGCGATGCTGGTAGCCTCTCGTTACAAATTAATTTGAGTTGGAGTCGCCCCAAATTACATTCTACTGTTGCAAAACTTTCCTGTGTGAATGTGGCTTCATCTGTAAACATCAGGTACAACCTCATACTGCTACATGAACAACTGGAAAAATTCTAGCCGAGAGGCATAATCTGCTGGCCCCATTGCGTGCACTTTACGCACATTTTATGGTCGCAACAGCTGCTCATGGAAGACACACCATACTGCGCTATTTGATGTATCTATTCTCCGCGCGAACGCGCAGGTGCTCGTTGAAGCGGTGTCCGCTAAATTCTCTAACACCGTCTCTTCAAACTGCGGAGTGCGGACGGTTCTCGGTCGACCAGGTCCACATTGATGCTGAAACGTGCCTGTTTCCCGCAGTCGCTGTGTAAGGTGTGCGAATGTCTGGTGATTCGGCTGACGTGCAGGTTTATATTTGGCATAACATACGTGCAGCTGCCCCGCCGTGGCCTCTCACTTCGCTATACACCAAGGTAATGGCATTCATTTCAGAATTGTGTACTCGTCCATGTTCACGTCTAGTACCTAGTGAATCGAAGCTCTGACAGGTTTCGAATAACATGCCGCTCGGGCAGATTGCGCCAGGCAACTACACTGCTCATGAGAGAGAAAAGGAGAAGAACTGGCTGTGACGTGTAACATCGTGCATCATACCACCAACATGTGTTTACCACCAAGTGTAGGACATGTTGCCTACCCATCCGGCCATTGACTTGCTCCCACTGTTCCCTTCGTTCGCGTTTTACATGGAAACAGTAGGTCCAATAGAGTTGCAACTAGATGACCTTATTTGCTAACTACAGTGCCCTACTTCATCCAGTGTTATTCACGTTCAATTAATCCTCGTGGTGTAAATGTTGAATTTAATCGAAATGTGCCAAACATTATTAATATTATGGGTGTTTGTACGAAGTACCATACGTTCCTTTTGTCCAAGATTTTGGTTTAATTGAATCGTATACCATTCTGTGTTCCACAAATGCACATAGTTTGCATACCGTCCACGTAATATGCTTGTTTCCCTCCATTTTTAAGGGCATATACAGCCCTTATTATTTGAGATGGACCATGGGTGTCCTGTATAGGTCTTCCTCTTTTCCTGTTTCGAATCACATGCACGAGTTGTACACATGTTTCCTTAATACGTTGTATTTTAACGGGTGCACTGAATGACATTCGCCCAGTGAAGTTGGTAACGATAGATTTGAAGTATTTCCTTTCCTAATGTCAAATAAAATAAAAAGTCTTAGGTAACTATTTGCGATAACGCAAATTATTTCTTTCGCTTTCTGTTTTTTTTAATGCATCAAAGTGATAAAATGAGCAGATATGTGTAATATTTAATTTCCTAACACTTTCACAGTTTCAATTGTTCGACGCATGAATGAAGTAATGAGGCCCATTGCAATGTTAATTTTACATAAAGCAGAAGAAATCACAAGCGTACAAGTAGATCTTAATTAGGGCTATCAAAAGTGCTCATTTTACCATGAACGGCCTACAAACATTTCTGAACGTTTAAACCACATCTCACCAATATCGTTACACATATAGTACTTTGTAAGAACAACTTACTTTTATAGTTTTAGACTACGCGTGACACTTACTTTCAAAATGGTGGCAATTTTAAAATTTAGGGTACATGTAATTTCTCGGTAACCGTTCAACACATTTAAACCAAATTGTGTATGTTGACACTGCATCAAACGAAAATTCAATTAAGAGACAGAGATATATATTGGTCCGCTAATTTGAAAGATAGCATTTTATAAAAGGAAGCTTTCAAATCATATCCCGAAAACTCAAGAACCATTTCTCACCAAATTTTTCAAGTAATTAATTCTATTGAAAACCGTGAAAATTTTACGGTTTAAGTTGATTAGGTACTTATTTTCAAAATGGAAACCATACAATTATTTTAGTTTTTATTGATGTAGCTACCATACTGTTCGAACAGTTTTAAGAAAAATTCAATGCTACCAGTGTCTATCATAAACTTCATAAAGGCCTACACATAGCCAACTTTGTCCGCCATTTTGAAAGATAACACAGAATAAAGAAATACATTTTTTGTCATATCTCGGGTACAAAGTGGTCGAATCGTACCAAATTTTCGAAACAAGTAGCACTGTGGCATATAATTAAATCTTGCATCATTTTATTAGCTCACATTCTTATTTTGAAAATGGTTGCCATATACAGATTTTAGGGTAATATTCTATATAGTTTAAAATATGTAATCAATTCAAACCTAACTTTGTATGCTGGCAGTATTAATAACAACTATCAAATATGTCTACACGAAGCATTTTTGTCCGCCATGTTGTAAAATGGCACCACATAATAACAATATTTCTTGTCATATCTGGGAAATAATTGACCGATTCCTACTAAATTTTGGCAAACGAATAATACTGCAAGATGTAATGAAAACTAGTAAATTTAATTAGGACAGATACTTATTTCCAAAATGGCGGCTGTAGAGCCAGTTTAGCTTGGTATGCTATATCGTCAGAACCAAATGGTAAATTCTTAGTTAAATTTGTACGATAGAAGTATATATTACAACCATCAAATTGTTCCCATGCAAAGGATACTTTTTCTGCCATTTTGTAAGATAGCATCACGTAACAAATTTAACTTATGTCATATCTGTGTGGAAAAAAAATTGATACTACCAAATTTGGCGAATAAGGAGCACTACGACAAGCCTAGTTAATTTATATGTTTTGAGTGAGTTGGCATCATATTTTGTAAATGGCGACAATATAAACATTTTTATTAAATCTGTTATATCTACAATACTACGAAATAAATTCCAATTTAAATTTGAATGCTAGCAGTATTTATTAAAACCATGAAATGTCTCTATATAGAGTCTCATTTATCCGTCATTTTGTAAGACACAGGTAAAAAGAAATATATCATTTCTCGGGAAACAATCATCCAATTTCATTCAACTTTGGTGAAGAAGTTGCATTATGGTAGGGCATAATTTTTTGTGTTTTTCAGAATGGCAGCTATAAAAACATTCTAGCTTAGTGGCTATTTATTCGAAACTATGTAACTGATTTTACCTTAACTTCGTCCTCTCGTATTCATAGAATTTGGGACTAAATAACATTTTTGTCCTTAATTTATGACAGTAGTCTCATGAAAAGAAATAGAGGTGTTATGTCATATTTCGAAGACCAATAAACCGATTCCTACTAAACTTTACAAGCAAGTAGTGTTATTGTAGGGTCTCTAAATTAACATGTTTTACGTGTAACAGACATTTTAAATTGTCGATAATATAAATAGTTCATGTTAGTATGTGACATATAGGTATTAAAAAATTCAACCAAATTTTGTACACTTACAGTATTTATTAGGAGCTTCATGATGCATACGTAGAGTCTTTTAACCTACAGTTTTTCAAATTAGTGCAAAGTGAGAACAGTTATCCTTTTTCCATATTTCTGGAACAATTCAAGTAATTTCTGCCAAATTTTGTACCCTTTATTGCTATCAAAAACCATGCAATCTTACATTATTTATGTCGGGTCAAACATTGATCCTCAAATATGTGACCATGTAAATATTTTGATAAAATAAAATCTATATTTAAACATTTAACCAATTGAACCAAACTCTTTATTCTTACAGTATCTATTACAATAATGGTATTCAGAAACCGTTTTTTTAAATAAATTCTATAATATAGCAACAAATTAAAAAAATTATTTCCTATCCCATATCTTTCGGACCAACCAACCGATTTCCGCCAAATTATTCATACAAGTAGCTACAGTAGGCCATCTTAACCAACGGTTCTTAAGAGGCTAAGAAAATTGCCCGGGATTTGGTCCTCTTTTACTTGTAAGTAAGTTATTAGCTCAAATTCGTCCAGGTCGTGTGTTACAATATGCGGTCCAACTGGAAAAAAAAGTCAAATGTACATGTCTTTGAAATCTACCTTGTCCTTAAATTAATTCGTGAAATTTCAGAGTCTCTACTGGTTATAGTAGATCAGAAGTTGACGCTCCGAATCCTTCCTTCGTATTGCGTGTGGTTTCACGCTAGCTTATAGTAAGAGGATTTGTCGGTTCGAGTCCCAGGTAAGTCACATGTGTATGTGTAATTGTCTGACTACTGTTGTATGTGTTTCTTGTTTAATTTCTTATGATATTACTGCCAACGAAATGTCAAGGCCTATTTAGAATGTAAGTTTTTAAAAACTAAATTAAAGATTATTTGCACCCATGTACGTGAAAGTACGTTCATTAATTATATCTGTAACTACTTGTTTCCTATTACTATTCATATTCTTTAGGTACTACCTCATGCTGTGGTTTTTTTTTTTTCGTATACGCTTGTCAAATTTTATGTATCTATTTTATAATTCCTCTTCACATGTGGCAGAATAATACCTCGACAGAATACTAAGAACCAATTGTGAAATATTTCATATTTCGTAAGCACACTTATGTTTAATTTTCCACCAATACCGATTTTAATATCATACTCCTTAATTTCCAAATATTTTTAACAACGCACAACACATGTGCACGTCAGCAAATCTATTGTAGTTAAAATCTTGTTCCTAACTGCTGATAACTAGAAACGTACTTTTCATTTTTAGTCTCGCACATTGGGCTCATAAAACCATCGGTATCTCAAACGCTTCACGAAACGACAACTCGTTAACTTCGTGCATGAATTCAGCTCGGTTTTCGAGACATTTAGGAGACAGTTCCCTCGTATCTTCGAGAAGTTTGTGGAACCGCAAACAAAATTTTTAAGAATATCATCCTAATTCCTCAGTTCGAAATTTGTCTTGAGAACTAACCAGATTAACATTCAAGACAAAACCATGTCGTTTATCAATTAGATTTTGCAGTACATTAAATAATCAATATAAACACCCCATGCTTTTGTTTTGGTAATATGATGGAATTTGTCCAGAGAAGTTATTAAG
The DNA here is from genome assembly GCA_029891345.1 of Dryococelus australis. Classification (NCBI taxonomy): domain Eukaryota; kingdom Metazoa; phylum Arthropoda; class Insecta; order Phasmatodea; family Phasmatidae; genus Dryococelus; species Dryococelus australis. The sequence continues at coordinate 96,968,499 of CM056994.1, forward strand.
TCCGATGTAAAAATATTTTATTTTATTTTTATTACATCATAAAATAAAATATAGTTTTAAAACAATCTTTATTAAATAAGTTAAAATTTTTTAATATTTCAGATTAATAATTTGACATACTGTAACTCCTACCTGACTTACAACTCTGTCCCGCACATGTTTTCAACAAACACGGATTTTATGCTTTTTAATTCAGAGACTAAAAAGTGGACGAAAAGCATATCATTGTAACTAAGTTTATGTGCAAAGTTACAACATATGCGTCTTTACAAGTACCCGGCAAAAGAGAGAGATGTATACAAATATAGTATTGTTATGAGAACTACGTTCGGTGATAAATTTCAAGTCTAGTGGATATGTGCAAGCGGGTCAAAATTAGCTTACAATACTTCTTTTAAACTAATATCTGAACCTAAATAAAAGCCTGTAAAACGCCAGCGTTCGCCATCACAGTTGATCGAAAAAGCCTCGTGTAAAACCTGTCAAAATGCAACAATTGGCTTGTCGAAATTGTGGCAGTACAGCTGTTGCGAACGGCAGAACGGAAAAACACGTTTGTGTCAACACTTGTTTTACGCGCCGCGTGAAAACCGACCTACAAACAAGTTGAAGTGCTCTTTGTTTTAGACAACTGCAAACATTTCTAGCTCCCCGCTCCTCTCGGACACTGCTGAGTGCATTTGTGTCAAGCTGTAACATTGCACTATACATAGCCCGAATAGTTCGACATGCATTTAGTGTACGTTAAAAGCAACGGGAGATTCGAATGTTTTATAGACGTTCTATATGGCACGCCAGCCTGTAGGTAATTTGGTAACTGACCATCGCAATTTGCTGTCATCGATCGATGTCTGCGACAAAAAGGGTCATTTATGGTAAAGCGTCAAAATGAGTGATCGTTGATGGCTTCTGCCATGTCAGACAGATCCTTCGTTAAATATATCCTGATGTTAAAAGGTGATCTGTTGAAATGGCAGACGCATTTTCCGCATACCCAGTTTTGATTATAATTCTTTGAGACACCCTGGAACAACCCTTGCACCGACTCCGAACGTGTAAACCCCACAGCGGAGGCAGTGTTTAATTTCCAAAATATTGGTCAGTGAGCACATATTATTAGCGTCCACACTTGCCGATAATGTGGCCGCAGATACATCTCTCATGCTAGAAATCCTATTTTAATTTACATTTCGTATTACATATGCTAATAGAAGAGACTACCATAGAATTTTGGCGTCAGTGTGGTACAATTTTCTAAATTATTTACGTTTGTTTAAATTGTATTAGCAAGGCATTAGTTGCGAGAAGTGAGAATACTTTTTTTACTTCCGACAAATACATGGCGTGCTTAGGTGCCGTAAAGTATTTATTGTTATTATGTCTTTGTTGGTGGCGAAGTTAAGGATTTCGCCTTCTCTTACACTTAACCACATAGTAATTCACATCAGTGTGTAATAAACATGAAACTATACAACTAGGTTTTCTATCCTGAAAACACATAAACAGACGCATAAAAATTATATTAAACGTCACACTAAAAACCATTAAAATACGTTTAAACGAAATATTTTCCCTTTGGTACATATTAACACACAAATAATTATAATTAGAGTGATAGTAATTAACATTAATTTTAAAATACGTAGAAGAGAAATATCTATGTGTAGGATGTGAAAATATTTACACCACTTAGCTTGGTACTCTGAGAAACACGTGGAAACACCTTACAGTATACAGAACAACAAACAAATATTACGACAATAATTAGACAGAGGGAAATCGCATTAGCCTAAGAAAAAAATCAAATAAAAAATATCAATAGTTCATCAGAAATACACAATAAATATTAGGAAAGAAGAAAAAGAAAGTTCCATAATTTTACTACTTTCGAAACTTTTCATGCGACAAATGAATTTTTAACATAATTTTGAAATTATTGTCGTTTGGACAATCATTAAAGTTGCTAGGCAGGTCATTCCAGAAACGAGCATTCGAGGCCGTAAAGGATTGGGAAAAGTAATTAAACTTGTGATAGGGAATAATGAGTTGTGATGTTTCGCACGAACATGTTTGATGATTGTGGTTTACATTTAGGGAATGGCATCTATCTGCAAGTTATTTAGGGCTATCATATTTAAGTACCTTTTTTAACCAAATTAGTGAATGCAGGTTGCGTCTGTCATCAAGAGTGAGCGACTCAAATTTTTCGTAGTAAGAGCTCATATGCTCCACGATTTTAAGTTGTATATGTAACGTAAAAAAAGTTTTACAAGAACTGCAACTTTGCAGATAAGTTACTTGTGAGATCACTATAGAAAACATGGCAGTAATATATACTTGGGAGTATAAGTGACTGTACAAGCAGTTTGTGTAGGTATGAGTAAAAAAAAATTCACACGCTTAATTGAGTGCAATGAACAGAAGACTTTTTGCAGATACTATTGACATGATCTGACTAAGTAATATAGTCTTTGAATTCAACACCTTTATTTGTAAATGTATGGATATCCCAATTTTTTGACCGCTAATTATAAAAGCGGTGATGTTTTTTGGATCAATTGTACTTTTAATTTTTTTTTTCAAACCAATTATTACATACTGCGTTTTATGTGCATTTATTTGCAGCCTTTTACATCTGGACCACTTAACAATATTTTCTAAATCCGTATTCATTTTTCCAATGGAGCTGTTAGTTTACTCGGTGTATAACTGAAAATCATCCGCATATAAGTGATGGTTTGTGTACTTCCAGCATTCCGGTAAATCATTTATGCAAACAGAAAACAGCAGCGGCCCTTATGCAGAACCTTGTGAGAGTCCGCATCGTACTGCGTGCAATTTGAACGTAGAATTATCCATTTTAATACACTGCTTACGGCCAGTAAAACATTATTGAAACCACTACACTGCTACCGGAGAAAGATGGAAGAGGAATAGCAATATTGTAAACAGAATTTTATGTTTTACAGTGTTGAAGGTTTTGTTGAATTCTAGCAATCTTAAACATTTAGCTTCCTAATATCCATTTCCTTCCTTATATCAACCGCAGTATGTGTCAAGACTATAGCAGTGCTATGCTTAGGACGGAAACCAGATTGATATGGTAATAAAAGTTAGTTGTTGTTAATATATATGTAGAGCTTACTGTGGACAATATATTCATATGTTTTTGATATTGCAGGCAAAACGCTAGTTGGTCTATAGTCTTTGTAGCATTTAGGGGATTTATTTTTTGCAAGTGGTCTTACGAATGTAAATTTTCATTGGCTTGGGAAAACCCCACTTTCCAAAGAACAGTTAAAAACATCCGCTATTGGACCAGTAACAAAAGCCATAATTTTTTTGATGAATTTAATTTGCAAATTATCTGGGACCACTGCTTTCGATGTAATTCGGTTCATGGACCGTGTACTGTCACTTAAAGTAACAGCCTCAAAATAAAAACTTGTGTTATTTTTGGTCGTTTCGTTATGACTTGTTTCGATGGCCTAATCCAGAGTTTATTTGACAGAGCTTCTAATTGTGCCAAGAAAATTAGGATTAAGATCGTCAAGTGACACAACATGCGAGTCATTCCTAGCCTACTTGCAGTTAACCCCAAGCATTTTGATATGCTGCCACAAGGTGCGAGAAGAAGATGATGCAGAGAGAATATTTTCGTGTAATTTAACTTTAATTTCCCCACAGTATATGTGCAGGTGTTACATAATTTTTTTATAGTTATCAAATAACTCAGCAGCTACCAGAGAACTATTTTGCAAGCTCATTTGAAAAGACAAAATTCATTATCACGTTTGCGCATAAGCTCTTTAATTGAGTGGGTAAGCCAAGGGGCGGGCGGTATTTTTTACACGTTTTGTAACCAGTGGAACATGCTTATTCATTAAACTGGTTACAAAATAACTGATACGAGTTACTTTTGCATCTACTTTTGGGACATTATATATTTCGTGCCACGGCAGGGATGTAGCATCTGATGATAAGAGTTCAACATCTAATCCTCTATAGTTTCTATACATAATCAAATTAGGTTGTGTATATTATAATGTTCGATATTGCAGCAAATATAAATAATGTCATTCTGAGATATAATCAGGAGTTGCTAGCTGTCCAAAATAAATAAATTTTTAGGCACTGAAAGTGAACATTAAGTCGATCAATGAATTTGAGTGTAATGTGTGATGTGTTGCAGACATATTGAATACAGTAAGGTACACGAAATAAAAATGTCATGTTTTTTTTTTTTTTTACTTTTTTCATCCTAATCAGTATTTCGAGAGTTCTCTGTAAAGTCATATTCATTTGAATTTAAAGTGAAATTTTTTCCACATATGACTTCTATATGCAGATCAATAAAACAATATTTCCAATTACGAAATACGTTCTTCTTAAAGTAGTAAGAAAGCAGGTATAATAATTGTAAGAAATACAGTGTGAGGGAAAACTTGGAGAGAGACATAGTTTACGTATACCCCATATATGAGTATTAGTCCCTGCACGAAAACGGGTGAACCCTGCTATGGTTTTCTAGTCAAATGTAATGTATACAGGCAGAACTGCATAATTAAAGTGCAACGACCTGGGAGAAATCCATACCCATAAAACTAACGTCAAACATTAGCCAACTGGCAATTAATTTGCATGCCGAAAACCACATATTCACAGTTGCTGGTATTCCACACCAACAGGATTTCAATAACCTGGATACAATCAGGTTCTGTGCAGCCCCCTGCATAGCTATACAACACTACAAAACACACCGGAAGACATACGAACCAACTATGTATTTATTTAAAGCAATGAAAGGCTTCCAATATTTTTAAGCAATAATTTAATGGGGAAAATATCGTAGAAATATATTGCCTGAAATTTTCATTCCTTGGTAGTGTTAAAAATGCAAGGGATATGCACGCAGCAGCTGGACTAGGTCTATCAAGATATCTCTCATTATGCCTACTACAAATAACAATTAAGTGAATAGAGTATTTCAAAGTAAATATATATATATTATGTAGACATCTTGAAAGTTGCACACACTTAAAGTTTTGCAGGGTAGATTTAATTCAGTTCAAAATAAAAGTCGCTAATGTTCTCACACTTGGTCGTTATAATAAATTACGTACCAGTATAATTACATATTTAAAATGCTCCTGGCTAGCGCAGTTCATGTTGGTAGAGCAATCAGATACTTATTTAAATCTCAGGCACTCTGTGAACACAGAAAAGTGTCGGGAAATGATGTTGCTTACTTCAAAAGTTTATTAAACACTCTCAGGTACGTGTAACGGTCACTGTACATCAAGGTGGGATCATACCTTATATAAATGTAGAGTTTCTCACACTTATTTTATATGTAGACCTGTTCTGATGGTAGTACCGTGTACCGTTGGCTTATCCCTCACATTTTAATATGATTTTTTGGGTCTAATTAAACATTTAATTTATACTTTCAACGTAGAACTAAGGCCTCACTGGTCTGCTGCCGTTGTGACCCACTTAATTCAAGATGGAGTATTGAACATTCCGTCACCATCCATTATCGGCAGCGGTTAAGTATTCAAATTAATACAGAGTTCATAGGGCTTAACCCAGGGTGCTTTCCAATACCGTGACGATTCAAAAGGTGCGCCTGAATGTTGCCAACCTGCACACAATTAATAAGATACTGGAAACCTGATAAAATAAAAAAATTACAACAATCACACATGGAAAATTAACATTTCAGCTGCTGCGTGTACATTAATATTACGTAGAATTAAGAAAATAAAATTATGATATAACAATATGGCATGTGAAACCTATGACATTCATAATATTTGTTTATAAAATAAAAGTGCGTGTACTAGTATTATAAATTTGCATGCTAACTTAAAATGTGTTGAAATCCAAATAGCACGTGTTAGATAAGCAGACGTTACATACTTTATAAAATAACGTTTATTATCAGTAGACCTACATCGAAAGAATAACTAATGAGGAGTCTAACCCGGAACACAGAACATTGTAGTCTGAAAGTAATTTCTTGAATTTCTTGGTGAGCACGGTCATATATCTCACCTAAGGCAATTTTCATATTCGTTAACTAAGGTCATGTGGTCAGAATACCCATTTATTAGCTTTCTTATGTGATTTTTTTACCTGTTTGATAGTCCTCACACAAAAAAAAATGTACACAATCCCGGTCCTGTAGCAGTGTGTGCCTTAAAAATTTAAAATGATATCGGCTTGATTTTAGATTCCACAGAAGCAGGAAAAAACTTAATATAACTAAGTACGAATTGTGAGTGTGCTTGGTCCTGCTGTAGAACGTCTGAATCACGTCGAGGTCATGGGTTCGATGCTGTCCGACTGCGAGTACCCTAGTAGTGTACCACAAATACTACAGGTAAGAGGTGCAAACCTTTTCTCTTCTATGCTCAAAAAAGGGTTTCCTAAATATTAAATAAATAACTGCTATTTGCCCGGCACGTAGAGCATATAAAACAATAATAAAAAATACAGCATTGAAAATGCATTCAAGAATACATATGTCTGCCCCAAAGTTGGTATGCACAGGAAGTTGAAGGTGGTATGTAGGACTGTTCAAAATATCAAGACCATAGGACATCGAAAACACGAAATGCAACACAAAGAGCAGATACTTTAGTAAGGAGTGTACCCACCACGAACAGCAAAAAAATGCAGAAATTCTGGTATGTGGCCTGTTGTACAATGCTGAATGTCTTATTGAGGTACGGTATCTCACGTTCGCTGAACTTATTGGCGTATCTAGACAGTGGTCGTTGTCTGGGCCAGCTGGTTATCAGGCCGTCCCATCGTATCCCGCACATGCTCGATGGGACTGAGGCGTGTGGAGATATATCGAACCAGCGCAGCATGCGTTTACCGTGTAGAGCTGGCTGTATTGCCCTAGATATATACGGATGCGCATTATCGTACTGGAAGTGTGATTCCTGTATGTTATCGAGGTATGGTCGGAGAACAGGACTGATAACGTCAACGATGTACGTGCACTCGTTATGCTCACGCCGACCTCCCCGTGGGGCAGTCGTTTGTTGCGCCACCGATCTGGAGTGAGGAATGCTCTGGATTCGAATCCCGAGTAAGGTATGGGTGTTAATTTAAGTGAGGTTATAAGTTAGACTGTAAGCTGTCCCCTGCTAAGCATTACAGCATAAAATCGGGGGATGTTAAAAAGCCCTTTACAATTACAAGTTCTTCTCACCTGAATGAATACCAGATGTGATATGTATGTGTAGCTTACGGCTTCCATACTATAATCCTAGGTGTGGCTCCAGAATGGCGAGTAGAAATACACGATGTATTGTTCCGTACACCTGCACATCTACTAACACGAGCGGCCATCACTTGTTCCAAGACAGAAACGACTTTATCCACTACACACCATAGCTTTCCATTTGTCTTCTCCGGCACACTCTCTCCCGACACCACCAGAGACGTTCACGACGATGAACATGTGTCAGGGACAGACGTGATAGACGGACACGAGAATGCAAACCTACGTCCGCAAATTGATGCTTTATTGTTCGTACAGGCACAGCGGACCACAGTGGCTCTGATTGCACATACAATTGCTGATGTGTCAGTCAGGATGGTCGGAACTATACTTTATCCCAGACGCTCATCAGCGCAGCGAGGTGACATCGATGGGGCTAGGCGGCTGTGGAAATCCCGTGTCACCCATCTTTTACATCACCGAAGGACTACGGACACGTCACGCCCCAAGTGAGTGGCAATTGTGCGGAACGTTTAGCCACTCTCCCCCTACTTATGAAAAACGGCACGTCTCCTTATTGTTATGTGTTAGCCTCGTGAAGACACATAAGAAGGAAGGTGGGATAAAGATTTCTGTGTGTGGAGTTATGTTCAAAGTGCTAAAAAAAAATTTAATAACGTTCTCCGACTTTCATACAATTAAGAATATGCCCATTCACTTACAAAAAGAGAATTGTCAAGATAAGATAAACATGTAGTTATTTGAGGTACTAAACCACACATTGAATACATTTTTTTTTTTACTTCACTGGAAAAATCAAAATTTTTTGTGTATTTTATAATGTTAAATTGATATATGGAAACAAAACAGTTCTTTTGATTAAATCCTAGATACATAGTATATAAGGAGGTTTAAAATTAGCATTTCTAAAAAATAAGTATATTATATAATTAATGCACCGATATTTCATACAAATATGCAATCAAACTATTTGTTTCATAAATTACAAATAAATGAATTATGATATCTTTAAATTTACCTGGATAACTATTTCATAAATATGCAAGCAAATTTATCTGGATGAGTATTTCATAAATGTGCGAAATATTTTATCTGGAAGAGTATTTCATAATTATGCAAACAAAGATGCATCAATTAACCTTCGCAATGGTTTTTATATTATTATATATTTTAGTAAATATTATAACCTTCTGTGCCCGGTAGTAAAATAAGATAACCTTAAGGGTATTCCCTAACTGTGTTACATAATAATTAAATCAGTATATTTAAATGGTTGATTATTATGGCTACACAAAGCCTTACATATGGTTTCAGATATTACATCTTGAAGTAATTCATGGGCCTCTAGGGCGATTACTTAAACCACAGATTTAAATTATATTGTGTATATGGTTAAATTATACAATCTTAAAACAATTTTGAGAATAACATAGTATATGAAAATACCAGATGGACTGCTAAATTATTACAAAAAAACACAAAACACAATGGCTTTCACACAAAATTCAAAGGTAATAAAGAAATGAACACAGAAACTTACCCTAAATGGCGGTAAAAAAAACTAACTACATTGATGGATACTTGCAGATACTTGAGGATAAAATTTCAGTAGGCGACTGCATGCTCTACATACAAGGTGCAGAAGGAGGCACTAACGTCTGTCGTCAGTATATATATATATATATATATATATATATATATATATATATATATATATATCGAATCAAGTGTGCTAAGAAATCTGATGCGTGTCGACTTATCGAATATGGAATACCAGAATGACCTCTAAATACACAATAAAGACATTTTCTGTTTAAGTTTCATTAACTTGCAATTGGTAAAATTATGAACTATGGAGATACTCAACACATTTTAAATTAATCCAAATTGAATATAACAAAAGTATATGTGTCCAAGAACAAGGTGAATAAAAAATAGTTTAAATTGAAAACATAAGTTAACTTCTTCAAACATGCAAAAGTGTAGTAAAGCATACGATTTCTTAAATTATTTAGTAATGTTTATCTTTTGCATAGAACTAGATAAACAATTAAAAATAACGTGAGCACGTTTTCATGAAAAAATAAGTTCTTTAGGCAAAGAGGTAATTAATTAGGAAGGAATTAATTGAATAGCAACATAATAAAATAATTAAATAGAATTTGCCAATACAACGTTGCACGCACTCCGCAACATTATGAATCACAAATAATTAAAAAGACAGTTACGTGAATTGTGACAGCAATAATCATAATCATATTTATAAAGAGACAATTAATTAAAATACTCGCAATCATATTAAATAATGAAAGTGAAATAAAATACTCAAAACAGGTTAAAAAAATAAGTTAATTATCTGCGACATAAATAATTACAAAATTCGTAATAACAGTACTTGACCAAAATAGTAAAAATTGAGTTTCTCAAAAACAGATTTAAAATATAGTGTTTATCAGTGACAGTATAACAAAAATAATAGTAGCATAAATCAAATAGAATTCCCATTAAAATAAAACATAAAAAGCGACTTTCTATTAAACGGTACACCACACCCCCCCCCCCCTGAACCCAGTACCTTGGTGTTAGTATAAACAACATGTCAAAACAAGATCACTCTAACTGAAAAAAGTTTGCATTTACAATTTGTAAACACTGACAGTTATCCAAAAAAAAAAAAAAGTAACTTGTAAAAATTTACACAAATGACAAACGATCAACATTAATCAAAACTAAAAGTAGCTTCAAAAATAATGTTCACTGACAAAAGGTAGCTCACAAATGACAGCTCAATAATGGAGGTACAATTACCCGAGACCACCAGTCGAGAAAACCACAAAGGGCCATAACGAGTCAACATTAAATCTTAGAAAGTCTTGTTGACAAATAAGTGAAATGGGGCGTCAATTAACTTCACACAACCCCAAATAAAATTGGGCCAGTCCAATTACGCAACAGGGACAAACACCCCCCGCCCCCTTTTTCCACTAAAAAAAATATGGCGCTGGCGCACCAAGCAAAAGTCTTGAAAGATCCATATTGAAACTGGCACAAAGCCTCAATATTGAAACTGGCATCCAACGAACCAAAAGGAATATATAAAGAACAATTTAGGTTAGGTTACCTAGCAAAACTTCGATGAGGCTCCATGAAATAGCACCATCCCATACCAGCGCTACAACACAATACCCACCGAACGAAAAGACAAATATTAAGGGCAATAACAAAAAGAATGATGATGACAGTAACCCAAAAATTTGGAGCTTGAAACACGATACTCCACAACAGCGCACTAAGCAGGATGCTAGCAGCGTGGGCCCCACCAGAAGCAGTTGGCAACAGCGCGACCTGCCCCAAAGACAACACTGGCAAAGCAGCTACCACGGCGAACTCCACACAGCAAGGAGCTCCTACCAGCGAACAGCCTTGTGTACCAAAACTAAAACTTAATAGAATACGAACAGTACTATGGAAACAGAAAAGAACCCTAAAAAAAAAATTAAACAACATAAATTTCACAGTGTAGAAGAGCCTACAACAAAAAAAAAAATCACAAAGTTACACAATGGACACTGAAAATTTATAAATAAAGTTAGATGATTACATTAAATAAAATTTAAGAAAATAATTTAAAAAAAAACTCGGTTGGCAAAATAACTTCTTGTTTTAACATGGAGTTCTGCAATCTTCCATTGTGACAAACATTTTACGAGTGGGTCGTCAAAATGAGTACCTAAGGCACGGAATGGGCTGACCAGCGACCAGAGTAAAAAAAAAAAAAAAAAAAAAAAAGTACCCAGACACTCGAAAATGCTGGTCGTGAGGCACAGAAGTCACAGTTGCTTCAAAAAATACCTCAGAGGGCCAGAGGAAGAAAGTGGGAAGCAAATTTTGTGCTAATATTTCCTCCTGACACTCCAGATGGATAGTAATGACCCACACAAAGTTCACACTAAGTATGTGTTACCCGGAACTCACTAGCCTAACCCGTAATAAAAAATTAATTAATCATCCAGGTGCACAAATTATAGTAAATAATATTAATAAAAGAGTTGAGTGCACCAAGGTGTGTCGACAAGAGTAAAAACGAAACAAAGAAAAATATGAAACTCAATTAAGTACAACTACAACCAAAGATTAAACAATAAACTATTTTCTGTAGCAAGAGAACGATATCAGAAAAACCAATGTAATATGAACTGACTCAAAGAGCCTAAAGTGATCTCTTAAATAAACACGAGCAAAGAATAAAACCAACGAAGCTTGGAAATGAAATGTAATTGTACAGGACAACACGAAAATGAATCACCAGACCAAAGTCAGGTTTCAAGAAAACATCATTGTTTATATAAACAAAATGGATCAGGAAGTGTAGCACACTTAAATAAATATGGATAATACAAAATAAAATAAAGACAGTGAAGTTATTTAACAAAATAGTAGCGCTTGTAACACTTTAAAAAACCGTGACACGAAAGTAAATAAAACCTGATACGACCATAGAGCCAAAATGTATTATCAGGTTGGCAGCACTACGACACTAGAAAACCTGAGCGCGGCCATGTTATAAGCGACTCACCACGAACGAAACAAAAAGTAACTCTGCGAAAGTTACGGCATTGAATTTCAACAAGATGAACTAATATAAAATTAATTAATAATCATTCAAACATTAAATAAACTCGCGACACAAACCAAAAATATAATTACGCACTCTTAACCTAGGTTTGTAGTAACCAGATAACTCATGTCATAGCCATGCATGCCCAAGTCCCAAGGGGCACACGTGAAACAAGTATGAACACAAAAAACCTCCAATCCACAACATAAACCACTAGTTGCTGCTACCACTGGTTATGTGTTACTCTCGTGAAGTGAACTCCAGCACCGACATGTGCTTTTGTTACAACCCAAAGAAGACATATAAGAATGAAGGTGGGACCAAGATTTTTGTGTGTGGAGTTAGGTTGAAAGTGTTAAACAGATATTTTAGTGGCGTTAACCGACTTTCACACAATTAAGAATGTGCCCGAGCCACCTCTTAGCACCCAGGTTAAGAGCCCAAAAGAGCTAACAGCCAAGGAAATTTCCTTTTGGGAAAAATGCCCCAACTGAGGGACTCTCAACCTAGTGCCAAGGTGCCCCAAATGAGAACAAGTAAAGAAAAGTAATTCTCCGCTCAATTGCAACTCTTTGGTGTTGTAAATAAATAAGTTATATCAAACACAGCGCCCAGCCCAATATAAATTTACTCACCTCCTTGCTGCTAATTTGGGCACTCCTATGTAAAACCAACATTATAGCATGACACAGATAAAATAATTATTTGTTTGGTTACCAAGTGATACTTCAACTCCACAGATGGTAATTAAAAAAAAGGGGACGATTCCAAATAAAAACTAAACTTAAGATATCCTTTAAAAAGGTTTTTTTTTTCTTTTATCACTATTCCTCAACATTTGAGTACAGATATCCAACAAACAAGAAAAAACAATTATATAGTTTCATCCAGCAAGAGTATTTTTACATTAGTATCAGAGTTTTTGCAATTTCGTTACATTAATTTTTTTGTATATTTGTTTTTTTTTTTTTTTTTCTATAAATTAATCAGAGAAAAGGAGGCTGCACCCAAACTTTAGTGTTACGAATCACACAAGGTTAAATGTTAACAAATAAGTTAACACACGAATAAAATATTACATTTTGGAACCAGGCCTGTTCGATTATTTTAAGAATTAAATTTTACTTTTATATAACCAAAATGTACTCAAATTAACATGTTTATTGTTATATCTTGTCCAGAATACGCGCACAGTAAGCGCAATAAATTAAGTCCGTAAGTGCCATGCATGAAGTTTTAGTCGTCACATCATCCACAAGGAACACCCAGAACATTACAAAAATCTGACCATGAGGTTTTGGACGAAAATTCGGCGTGGGCAGAGACTAACATAGCTCGGCAATTTAACACATGTTGTCCAAGAAAGATGCCGCAAGGGGCAGACGGGTAAGTTTCAGCTGCACATGGGCTCCGTTACCTTTCCCTGGGGTAGTCTTGGACCGCACTAAAAAAAAAAAAAAAAAACATTATAACTTTCGTTACAAACACTAACAGGGGTGAGGCAATAAAAGTTACAAAGATTGCACTTATCAAGGCGGCAGTGTTGAAGTCCTACATACAATAAATGATGAAACTCTACAACAGTTAATTTATTTACACTCACAACATGGTAGAAACGGGATGGAGAAGGATGAGTCAGCAAATTCCTTTGTGCATGGAGTGGCTTGGACAAAGTTCCAAAAGTCATGGTATGGCTAATCGATTAATATTGAAACATCATACCACGATTGTAAGATGTAATGGAAAATTCCACGACAATAATTTTAGAATCACCCAATTATGAAGGTAATTAAAAACAATGACTTTAGAAAATTGACAATAAAAAAGAATTACACAAATACAATTAACCATAAATGCACGAAAATAAAAACTTAACAACAGTTTTTTGTTAGTTACTTGCCTTATTACAGTACAAGTGCTGATCTTTATCGCAGCGGCAAACAAAATACCACATAAGTTTTAGACACCACTGAATATGATCAAAATAATAATATTTCATATCAAGGCCGTTTGCGGCATTTGTAAATCAATGAAAAGTAAACAAGATTAATAAGTTTACAAACTTATACTCTGCTCAGAATTAAGAGGATTAAATAAATTAAAAATTAGTTTCAAACAATTTTAAAATTACCATTAAACAAACGTAGTGTCCCGAACAGTAACAAGGAAGAACAAAACGGGCTTTTTAAAACAAGCTTAAATCGATAGAAAAGCAATTTAAGAAGAAAAACAAAAGCAGAGAGAGGCAACATTGTGATTGTGTAGCATGGCACACCATTCGCTTAAAAAAATACATAAGCGTCAATTTTAGATTAACATGTAGTTATTTATGTATTAAATCACATATTGAATTTTTTTTTGACTTCACTGGAAAAATCTAAATTTTCTCTTTCTTTTACAATGTTAAATTAATATATTGAAACAAAGCAGTCCTTTTGGTTAATTCCTAGATAGGTAGAACACAAGGCGGTTTAAAAATAAGCAAAATTTATACTTGTTTTTTTTTTTAAATAAGTATATGATATACTTAATTCACCAAGATTTCATACAAACATGCAATCAGACAATTTGTTTTATAAATTACAAATAAATAAATTATGATATCTTTAAATTTATATAGATGAGTATTTCAAAAATATGCATGAAAATTGATCCAGATAGGTGTCTCATAAATATGCAAAAAATTTTATCTAGATGAATATTTCACAAATATGCGAAAAATGATGCATCAACTAAACTTGGCCATGTTTTTTAAAACATTATTTTTTTATTAATTACTATGTGATATTACCTTCAGGTACCCGGTAATAAAAGAATATATTTTAAATAGGTATGCCTTCAATATGTTACATGATAGTAAAATCCGTACTACTATATAAATGGGAAAGTGTGTTTATTTGTCCTTTTCGCACGTCAAAAAGGAACAACAGATCAACGTGATTTTTTGCACAGATATATATATATATATATATATATATATATATAATAGGGTCGTAGTAGCTCAATGGATAGAGAGATTCCTAGTGGGGCATTAGTGGCTCAGTGGATAGAGGTATTCCAAATTGGGCCGCAGTGGCTTAGTGGATAGAGCGATTCCAAGTGGGGCCTTAGTAGCTCAGTGGATAGAACTATGTTAAGTGGGGCCGCAGGGGCTTAGTGAATATAACTATATCAAGTGGGGGATCGAAGTGATTTTGCACAGTGATATTTGGAGGGCCGTAGAGTGACATAGGCTACTTTATATACCGGGAAAAAATGTTCATTATTTCAGGAAAATTTTTATTGTAATTTAAAGAAACACACAGGCGGAATTACGTTACAACGTCCCAACAGAGCAACAAATCGTTGTATTTTTTGCACAGAGTTAGTTGGTGGGCTGGGAAATGACACGGGCTACATTACATCGTTAACAAAATTGTTTCTGATATTTTGAAAGATGTACAAGGAGAAATAACGGAGTATTTGTCAGTAGATAAAGAACAGAGCAATACATATACTGTATATAACATAATCTCAAATAAAAATTAGGTGTTCTGGTCATGATTATGGGAAATTTAGATGCACCGCGATTATGTAACACGACAAGGTTTAGTGTCACAAAAATTCATTATTTATCCTTATAAACACGCGCACTAAGCAGCGGGTAAAAGCTAGCCAATATATAAGAATGTTGATTAATAAAGGCTACACAACGCCTTACATGGAGTTACAGATATTACATCTTTAAGTAAATCACGGGCCTCTAGGGCGATTACTAAAGCAATAAATTAAAATTACAGCGAGTATATGGTTAAAATATATATTCTTTACACCAATATGAAAATAAAATAGTTTTAAAAAATACCAGGAGATGTTAATTACAATACCAAAAAAAAAAAATATTATGTACACATGGCAACAGTTCCGAGCATGCACATGTGATTGCATGCAGAAAAAATGAAAATATTTACTTGATTCCATAAGCGCAAACATGGGCAGAAGCAGCCTAGAAGAGGATTCATTCTTTAGGCTCAAAACCACGCCTCGACTAGAAGCGCAACATCCCAGCAAGGATGTTGCTCCACGAAATATCTCATTGCGCAAATACAAGCCACAAAGATGCCACGAAAGGTGGACGATACATGGAACACGTGGGTTGCTAAATAAAAAATAAAAAAAACACAAAACACAATGGATTTCACAAACAAAAAACAAATACAATAAAGAAATAAACATAGCAAAGAAACTTACCCTAAATGGCGGTAAAAATAACTAACTACATATATGGATGATTGCAGATGCTTGAGGATAAAATCTCAGAAGGTGACTACATGCTCTATGTACAAGGTGCAGAAGGAGGCATTAACCTCGATTGCCAGCATATATATCGAATCAAGTGTGCTTAGAACTTCGGTGTGTGGCAGCTAATCGATCATATATATATATATATATATATATATATATATATATATATATATTATAAAGGAAAACCCTTCTAAATACACAATAAAGGCATTTTTCGTTGAGTTTCATTAACTTGCAATCTGCAAAATTATGAATTATTTATATATATACTTAACACATATTAAATTTACCCAAATTGAATGTAATCTAAATACATGTGTCCAAGAACAATGTGACTACAAAAATATTTTAAACTGAACACATATATTAACTTCTTCAAAACAGGCAAAACTTGTAGTTAATAGTACTATTTCTTCAACAATTCACCAATGTTTATATTTTACATAGAACATAACAAACAATTAAAAATAACGTGAGCACATTTTCATGAAAAATAAATTACGTAGGCAGAAAAGTCATTAATTAAGAAAAAATTAATTGACTAGCAACTTATTAAAATAAAATAAAATTTTTCAATAAAACTGGCACACAATCCCCAACTATATGAATCACAAATAAATTAAAAGCGAATTAAGTTAATAATTACAGCAATAATCAAAATCTTAGTTATAACCAGACGATTAATATATATACTCGCAAAACGTGGTAAAGATTGAAAGTGAAATAACATTTTCAAAACAGGTAAAAATTAAGTTAATAATCAGTGACATAAATAATTATAAAATTCGCAATAGCAGTTCTTGAGAAAAAGAGTAAAAATTTATTTTCCAAAAATAGACTTAAAATATAGTGATTATCAGTGACAGCATAACAAAAATAATTGTAGCATAAATCAAATAGAATCCCCATTAAAATAAAATGTGACGTTATAGAAAATGGCACAGTATTCTCTGCGGCCTTGGTTGTCACGGCTACTAGACTAGCTTTTCCCTTCCTAATCAGAAATTAGCAGATATTTCGGCAATTTAGGTACGTATGTCATTTAACATTGTTACATATAAACTTTTTAAACATTTATTGCAAACGTCCTGTAACCAGAATGCAATACTTCAAAATATGAACATATGAATCATTATGTTTGAGAACTAAGTGACTGTAATCAATTTATATGTATAAAGTGAAATGTCTTGACTGGTTTACTCTTTCACTCACTCTTCAACACACTCCCAAAAACGCATAGAAAATGTATTGCCTCCCCTTAGAATGCGGCGAATTTTCACTGGGAGTACATTTCTGCCACATCCACTTCTGCTGCATCACCAAAACATCCAGAGATTTATTTTGTATGTTATTGCTACAAAGTCACAAATACCATTCAGACATTCACAGACGCGGCACTTTGCAGTAATTTTATTTCATTACTATTGTCTCCGTACAAATGTGTTAAGTATACCGCTCTGTAAGTTGAGTGCATTAGGGGTATATTTTGTGTGGGAACCAGAATTTTTTGGTCCGCCTGAATTCTTTAAATAAGAGATACTTTAAATATGGAAATTAAGTTTATTTATTTAATTATTTTGTTTATCACTCCATTGAATCATGTTACAATATTTAATAGTATTCTTTGTAACTGTATTTAATGACACACTAGTAGTACTTAGCCACGGTCGTTTATATAGTTACGTAAGCAAGGACGTAACCAATTCGTTAAGGCGCTGGATAAATTTATTTCAAGAACAAGATAAATTGTGTTGTCAGACCATTTAGATAAAACTGGACATAATGCACGAATAAATACAACGAAGTTGGCTCACAGAAGAAACAGGAGTGTTCTATCACACATAATGAAAAAAAAAAATCATTGAATGGATAGTATGGCGCTGCATATTAAAATATCTGAAGTTATCCTGCCTATACAGGCTCACACAAATAATAATAGATTTGTCGTATGTCAAAATGAGCACAACAGGGCGCGAGAATGGTGCATCACAGCAGGCTCTCGCGCGGGGAAGCGAAGAAATGCAGCTACCCCGACGTCATCCAACAGCACCTCTTTCGACCTGTGCAGAGCAGCATTAAGGTAACAAGATGGTAGGAACAATAAGTAAACAAAACCAGCAGGGAAATGCCTAAAATACAGATGACAGACCACAGTAATAGCACACAAAAATACAAACAAGAAATAGATTAGTTGTGAAAAAGGAAGGAGGAAATATCATTCTCTTACACTTTCTGCATTCATCCTCTCTCCTGCGTCGCAGAGAATCTCAAGGATAAAGAAAAACGGAAGAACAGGGGTGGCTGGAATAAAGTGTAACTGTAGAGATGAAAGAAAAATGACACACTCGTTATATAACAAATAAAAATTACTAAATAGAAATTACTCGCTAGAAACAGTTGCATAGTACTAAGACTAGAGCAATTCCTCGAATAACTTTTAATCAATTCACACACCATACTTAAAATAAAACCGTAACCATTCAACTACAAACATTTACTGTTCAACTAATCACAAAGACAGTATGCCATAGTAATTTATCATCATTTACCGAAAATGTCAAAGAATTTAACTATCTGCAATAAACTACAACTATCAAACAAATACATTTTATAGTCCCTGATAATCAAAAGGATATCATTAGCATCATCACGTTGCTTTACGGCTCATGCCTTAACTCGAGATCAGCAAATATATAGCAATCAAGACCTCAGACATCTGGAACGAACTGGCTCCAGATATAATGGAACAGCAAATTCTTCCACGGGAATCTCAAGTGTCGAACTTCACCTTCCATCAGTAGATATGTTATCAAATACGGAGATTACGTAGCTTCCCAGTCGGGACTTCACACTACCAGTCGTGCCATGAGCGTCAACATTTGAAATTTAAGTTTTAAGCACAAAATTACTCAGTGCATTGACAAACACACACATGGCGCAGTACATATTTGGAGGAAATGTTGATACCAAATTGGTCATAGTCCGCAAGTGTCTTCACACAATAGTTAGACTAACAGTAACAAGCTTGATAGCAAAACTTCCATAACTTGAGTATGTTACATAAGTTCGGAACTATGCAATAGTTTAAATATTTCACTGTGCCTAAGTTGCTTTAGACTCCAAAAATGACGAGCTGGGTACATAATCCCCACTCAATCTCGTACTGTTTATTTTACAGTGGCATATCCCTTAAGTACCCAGGTAACTCAGGGCCGATAATCTTGTCAAATCGCCTTATGTGTTCCACATTAAACCTTCCCACCACCTGCTCGTTATCTTCACCTACTTATTCCATGCAATTCTCTTGAATTATCAACGAAATTCTGTAAGGCCCAGAGCATAAAACTAGTAACTTCTTTGTGATGAACTCCGTCTTGCTACTTACATTGTGGACTCGAACAAGCTCTAAGCCATCCGGATGTAAACCATGTTCACGAACTAACTTTTAATTTCGTTTTGTATCTTCAGACGCCTTAATTAATCACTACTTGGCCAGTGCTACAATTTCATTTAATAGAGCCTCTCAATTTCGTTGGACATCTTGATCTGATGTATCCGACGATTTGTCCGCTAAAGATGAAAATTGTAGCCTTGATACTGTGCCTTTCAACTGTTCAGTAGGCGTCTGACCGGTTGACTTATGTACAACGTTATTATGCAAGTGTTCAATTGCAGGCAAATAGTTCCTCCAACTTTGTTGTTTGGAGTTAAAAAGAATATGTAGCATGCGCGCTAGCTCACGCATGAACCGCTCACTCAGATTCGAATGAGAATGTCTCACACGTATGTTGGTAGACTTGATGCCTATATTAGTCAACACAGCCCACCAAACTTCAAAAGTAAACTGAGACTCTTTGTCTGTTAAGACTGCTGTCGGTCTACCCCATTTTTGCACAAATATTTTGCATTTTTCTAGTGCAGTTTCGGCCATTACATGCACTAACGCAAATAATTTGACGTATTTAGTTCCTACTACGGACTGGGGAAGGGTTCCGAACATGTGCATCTACCAAACTCAATGGAAATTCTGGTAGTATTGGATGCAACATACCCTGCAAATGTTCTCCATCACTCTTAAACTTCTGGCAATCTTCGCAGGAATGTAGCAAATGACAGCGCGTGCAGCTCAATGAGGGCCAATAAAATTGACGACGAAGGAACTAATAACACTTGCTTTCTATGTAATATTCCAGATATCACTGTAGAGTCAAGATTGCTTCCACATGCAACTCTGCTGGCAGTATCACTTTCCACTCGCTTTCCAATGGGGTATATTTACTGATACGAGCAGATAGCATTCCGCACGAGCAGATACATTTCAACGACACACATAAATCTTCTGGGTTGTTGGTAGTCACAGAATGATGTTGCAAGATCAGATTTTCCAAGGAATACCTTTGCACATTTCTCGACTAAAATTTGGGGAAAGGTGGATAGGTCGGGATGGACCGATTGTTTGGCTACCACGATTGCCGGATTTTACTCCTCTCGACTTTTCGTGTGGGGTCAAATGAAGAGTCTTCTTCAGGAGACCCGTACAGCAGCGGAAGATCTGTTTGCACGAGTTGTGACTGCAGCAGGAGAGATTAAGCTATCACCAGGTATTACTGAGCATCTATGTGTGGGAACTAGCTTCACAGATATAATGTATTTAACGAGCTGCATGGTTACGACCAGCTCTTTCAGTGTAGTGCAAGCAGGTAAGAGCTTGTTGACCTAAGGGAGGCAGTAGAATTGAATTTACTATTCGTGTAATCCGTGTAGCGCCGAAACGGAACGTTTCAGACGATGCGTTTTTAACGAAAGCTTTGTTTACCACGTAACCTCCCCCCCCCCCCCCCAAATTCCCTATAAGTGTGTAATAGGAATTATTAAACATTCTGTATAACTGGAGTTGCGGTCAATAGACATGTGTCCCTACTGGCAGCCATCCACCTTCGACAGCGGCGATGTAAGTGGGAGCCAGCGGAATGTATGTATATGTGTAACCCCCGGGGAGTTTCCGGACCGAGCCGCAGCGTTCGGCGGGAGCGCCGGGCGTGGCCAAGCACGAGAACAATTTCCCTGCTTCGGCACGGGGCATATAATTCCTTCTCAGGTGGCAGCACCAGGGAGGAGGGGGGTGTTTTCAGCGTGCAGTGGCGAGCTCTAAATCTCCCTTTAAATCTCCCTTTAATTAAACAGCGGGAGTAGAGAGGGTCGATACGGCGAGGGATGGGGGCAGGCACCGTGCCCTCTTCGGGGAAAATTCGCGCGCGTTACGTTCACACCTCGGCTGTCCCACCCCCTTCCACCCTCTTGTTGAACTGCGGGGTCCGTGTCGGGGCCTTGTTCTCTCCTGGCATGTCTGCACGCTCCTAAACCATCGCTTTGGCCTCAGTTTAACTGTCAGAGGGGCGTGTTACAATTTCCTTTCTCCGACACCACGCGTCGGCGATCGATACGCCAGACCGACGCGAGCAGGTAAGGAAAATACTGCTTCTCGCCACTTGTTTAGAGAGAACTCTAAAGTAATCGACATGCCATATGGTCACACTGCGATCAGCAAAGCCACAAGATCTTTTACATGCTGAACATAAATAACACTGGCTAATTGACAGTAGAATATAATTTAGAAATTCGAGTTGGTGTTTCATGTGTTAAGCCTTTATCAAAATATTTAAACAACTGGTGAAGTATTGTGAAAAAAACAACAAACCTGCTAAACTTGGCGTTTATAAATGCAAGTATTTCTGAATGTTTAGAATTATTAGCTGTTCCCTATTATAGTGAGGAATTGTTAGGAAACAAACTATTATAATAAAAAGCATATTGCTAGTAACATATTAAAATTAAAATAGTAGATTAAAAAGAACAGGCAACAAGTGTTGTCGTGTGATTGCAGATGTGTAATTGTTATGGATTCATATTATTTCCACATTCACGTTGAAGGATATTCCTTTTTAATAAATTTTTTCAACCATTGATAGAAATGCTTACTGTAATACGGACCCACCTCTTAAGACTATAACAAAATGATTGATTGCAATTAATATACGCATGTGGAACTCGTGCCTGCCGATGCCACTGGTCGGCGGTTTTTCTCGCGGATCCCTCTTTAACCTCCCTTGAATTCCGGCGCCCAAATCTCTCCAATCCACTCTCGATATATTTAGGATTTTGATACTATTTTCGGAGTACGGTAAAAGTGTACTAAACCGTGTGGCATTAAGTGTATAAGGAATATGTAAAATTACAAATTATTTGAACAGATTATGTGAAAGTTTAATTCGTAACAGTACAATTAATTATTTATAACACTATGTCCCTTATAGCTTGGGGTCGGGTGAAGGGTCGGCGTTGGAAGTGAGGGTGCGGAAGCGAGGGAAGGGAAGTTTAAACCAAATTACCTAGCGTCTCTGCATCTGTTAATACAAAACTTAATGTTAGTTAAAGTGACTAATATACAATTTACTTTCACCAAAACTTATCAACACACGTAGTAAAACGATATCGAAAAGTAAATATCCAAAAAAATTTCGTGCGGGGAAGAGGTTAATGTTGTACGAACTACGACTTGTGGTGTACACAGTCTACAGTTACAAGAATTAAGCAAATAAATTATAAGTTAGGCTAACTGTAAGAATACACGCGTTCAGTTTTAGCCTGATATCTAATTTATATCGTTTTGCGTTCAAAGTTACAATATTCACATATGAGCTTGCGGTGGTATGAATTGTGTGTTCTCTCACCTAAGAATCCGAATATTCTTAAATTTTCTGGGATTATTGAAAAAATCCAAACATTTACCACATATTGTAGACGAGATATAATTAGCTGGATTTGCGTCGAAAACTATGCAAATTAAGTTTTTGAAACTAAAGTAAAATTCAAAATATAATATTTCAACTTGTTTAATAAATATTAATTAAACAAGAAGGTACTGATATAACTAATGAGCCTACGTTTCTCAAAATTGATTAATTAATTTTTTAATACGTTCTTAGAAGCTGAGTTGGTAGGCAGGACTAACCTTCGGTTTGAAAGCAATAACATTACAAATAAAACGAGTAACTGGTATAACAGTAGTGAGACAATAACAAATACACGCATGCCTTATCCGGGATTTGAACCCAGCTTGAACCCAGAAAATCTCGCACAATAAGGTAGCGAGTAATCCACAGCTTTAGAGAGGTCGGATTAGGACCATAATCTTCGGATTTAAACAGAATATTGTTTCGAACGATAGGGTTTTCTAAGCTAAAATATTTACAGTGCCATCATTATGAAAATATGTGACTGAACAACTTGAAACATGTTAGTTTACATGGCCTACCATGGTGACAATTGTGTTAAGAATTTGGTGGAAATGGGTTGTTTGGTCCCTGAGATACGGCACAAAAACTCCATAATTTTCACGTGGCGAGTTTCATACATGGAAGACAAAAAGTAATGTAAAAATATATTCTTTGATTGTATACTACCAATATACAAAGTTAAGTTAAAATAGATAACATAATTTCGTAGATATAGCACACGAAACTAAAATATTTTATAGGCGTCTTTCTGAAAATAAGTGTGTTATACTTACAGAATTACTTATTATATGGCCTATCACAGTACAAAATCTTCGCCAAATTTTGTAACAATGTGTTTATAGTTTCCCGAGATATGATATATAAACTTTTCCTATTGGTATGGCTAACTTAGAAAATGGCAGAGAAATGAGGCTCCGCACAGACAAATTTAATCATTGTGATACGTACTGCCAGCATACCAAGCTAAGTTGAGATTTGATTCGTTAATAAAATAAAATGAGCAAAATTATTTGTATAGCCATCATTTTGAAAATAAGTGCCTAACCTACTTAAAACATACCAGTTTACACCTCCTACTGCAGCACTATTTGTTTGCCAAATTTTCTAGGTATCTGTAAGTTGTTTCTCGAGGCATTACATAGAATTTTTTTTATTCGCCTGGTAATATATTACAACACGGAGGACAAAATATGTTCATTATAAATGCAGTTAATATTGTAATATATACTGCCAGCATATAAAGTTAAGTTGAAATTGATTACATAGTTTCGACGATATAGCATTCAAAGCTAAAATAGCTATATAGCCGCCATTTCGAAAGAAAGTTTCTAGCATGCTTAAAATATACCTTTTAACATCATCTGCCTCAGTACTACCCGTTTGCCAAATTTTAAAATAATCGGTAAAATGTTTCCTGAGATATGACATAAGAAATTAATTTCTTTGCATGGCCCTAGCTTGCAAAGCGGCGGACAAAAGATGCTCCATTTATACATAGGCTGTTAACGGTAAAGTGAGCACTTTTAATAGCCCTGCTTAAGATTTACTTGTATGCTCATTGCGTATTCTTCCGCCTTATGTAAAATTAACACAGCCATGAGCCTTATCACTTTATTCATGCGTCGGTCGAGCGAAACTGTGAAATTACTAGAAAAGTAAATATTTTAAAAATCTGGTCATGTTTACATTTATCTGCATAGAAAAAAAACAGAAAGCGAAAGAAATAATTTAAGTTATTACAAATGGTTAGCTAACACTTTTTATTCGACGTTAAGCTATGGAACTACTTTCCCTCCAACGTTCCCAACTTTACTGGGCGCATGTCAAGTAGTGCGCCCGTTAAAATGTATGCAGATGGGAGGTTGATTTCAAAACTCACTTTATCGTGAACAGCCTGTACAGTTGATAGTTGTAATATCTACAGACAAAATACAAAGTTATATTGAAATAGATGACATAATCTAACGATATAGCATTCTAAGCTTAAATAACTATATGGTCGCCATTTTGAAAATAAGTGTCCGGCATGCTTATAACGTATCAACCAACATTATCTGCATCAGTACTACTTGTTTGCCAAATTTGGTAGAAATCGGTAATTATTTGCCTGTGATATAGAATAATGAATAAATTAGTTTATGTGGCTCTATCTTCCTAAATTGCCGACGAAAGTGGTTATGTGTTGGAAACTACGATGCTTCTGTCATATAATTTCTGTATACACAATTTCGTCCAAATTATTTAAAACTGTAAAAAAAAGGGGGGGTGTCATACACGCATGTACAGACACACACACACAAGCTCGGAGTGTTGGAGAAAAATTCAAGTCAAGGTCCTCACATTATACGCTATGCAAACACACATTATATACACATACACAAAGATACAGACAGGAAAGTGATGTTATATGCCTTTCTACCCTTCGTAAAGTAGGTAAAAACACAAAAGCTGTTAACGGTAAAGTGAAAACTTTTGAAACAAACCTTCGAAAAAAAAAAACACATTTCTCGTGACTACATTATGCTACAATGCACACTGGCAGGCAGTCTCAGAGTTAAGTTGGCAGTGGGTTATTTGAAGTAGTTCTTAAGAGTTTGACGTTGATTTACTACAGCCCATTCACGGTTATTTCCAACTTTTCTGAAGACCTGGTAAAGTTATATTTACAGGATATTCTTCCGTCTCATGAAAACAGAGCGTAACCGAGTCTAGAAAATTACACCAAATGGTCAACACACGGCATTCATGCACACTCAGTGAAATCATATTTTGCATAAGAACTATTTCTTACTAGGCATTACCATCACTCCTACTTTTCACTGTTTTCAGTTGTATTCATTATAAATTAAATATTACAATTTATTTATAAAATATAAATTAAATATAAACTATTACGCACGGTTCCTTTGTTTAAAAATTTTCAGTACCAATGTACATCACTTTTACTGCAGCTCGTTGCAGGCAAGAGTGTAAATGAGCTTTCATTAATCTACTGTGGAACTCATGAAAAACTATTCCACTTCAAATATTGAAACACATGATATAATATTAATGAAATCGTCAAATGACATTCTGAAACACATTTCACTACGGTGAGCTTCAAAATCTCCAAAATGTGTTTTTGTTTGAAGTCGATATCACGAGAAGTACCAAAGCAGTAGCAATATTCGTTTGACATATAAAAGCCTACACCACGGTGGAAGGCATTCTTGGGTTAAGCCTGGCCTTAAGTCACCTCTACACTGAATTTGGCGAAAACGGGTTTATTTGCTTAAGCTAGGTCTCGACGACTATGAAACATGGTTTGAAATTGCGATGGCAACTATGTAACAAAAACATTTAGTATTTAGGTACAAAAAATAAGACAGCCTTCATGAAGACCACCTTGTTTGCATGTGCGTGAGACAAGCTTAAGCATTGTTTATAAAACGTAAACACCAAATTAAGACATCTAATGATATTGTCTTGACGAAGCTAGTACTCAAGGTATATTTTTGAATACCAGCCTGAGTCCGGTAAGCTGCAACATCACTACCCACTACTGCAAGTGCTTGAGATATGCTAGCTATTTATGAACAACACTTATAAAAGGGAAGATTCAATGTTTGTTAGTAATACTTGTAATTGTCATAACTTGTAGCACAATTGAACGTTTTCTTCCACAAGAGGTAACAAACTTTTATTGACCCAGGGATATCAAACAGCTTCCAAACGTTGCGTATTTTGACATTCGTATTATTTGGATCGCATATAGTACTACGCTGCGGGAATAGCATGATTGTTATAGATTTTATAAACTTTCCTTTAAGTGCATGATATTACATAATGTCCTGATTAAAAATTGGTGTCAAAATGTAGGAAAATTAACCAAGTTGTTTGTCACAGGTTTCAGTAACGGGGCTGCAGTGTAGCAAGTACAGTGTCCAGGAAACCGGACATGTTCAAAATTCAGGAAAAATATCAGTGTATCCTCTAGTACTACGAGAGCCGGTCACCAGTAACAGCGCAGAGGAACTTTCAGATAACGTATGGAAATATGTCGCCCAATGTCAAGAGCATTAAGTTGTGGTATGGCAAATTCAAGAACACAAGATCTGTTGCTGACTTACCGAGAACTGGCCGATCATCAACGTCAGTGGAAAGGGTGGAAGCAGTGAGACAGTATTTTGTGTGAAGTCCCAAGGTACTCACTTGAATTACAGATGCTGAAAAGTTATCTGGATGATATATTACACAAACGTTTATTGTTTCGTGCATACAAAGTGCAAATTGTTCAGAAGTTTTTGCCCAATCACGCCACGCATCGTTATGACTTTGCAGTCAAAATATTATCACGTACTGATAGCGATGATGGCTATCTGAAACGTGTTGCTTTTTCTTATCAGGCGACCTATTTTGCAATTGGTGTAGTTAACCGGCATAGCATGCGTATTTGGGGTTCAGACCCCCTGGTGAGGTGTCAGAGTGTACTTGAGGCAGCCCAAAGGTGAATGTTTGTTGAACGCTTTCGCATGACAAAATTATCAGACCATTCCTTTTCGCTGAATGCACGATAAAATCTGCCGTGTATATGGATACGTTGCAATAATTTGCTGTTCCTCAGTAGCTTGAGTATCAACCAGATGTAATTTTTTAACAAGATGGTGCACCACCTCAATGGGGTTTTGGAGGTTCGTGCTTATCTTGATACAACTTTACCTGGACAATGGATCGGTCATGATGGTGCTACAGCTTGGCCTCCACGCTCTCTTGAAATAATCCCATTAGGTTTCATTTTCCTATGAGGTTATGTCAACGACAATGTCTACAGAACTCCTGTATCACATCTTGCAAATCTGCAACAACGGTTATCCACAGTCATTGTATCGATCATTTCAGTTATATTGGCTAATATATGGACAGAAATTGAAAATAAACTAGATGATCTACGTATTACGAAGGGTGATCACGTGGAGACATACTGATGGGTTGACCTGCCACAAAAAGTTCTTGGTTAGTGTACCAACGTTTTGGCACCGGTTTCACAGCTCTATCTCACATACATCGGATATAAATTAAGTTCCTAATAAAGGAAATATTTTTCGGACAGTCTGCATATTACTTTCACGTTATTTAGTCTTTAATGTGTTACTTTCTTCATGTAAAGCGTGACGGTTCACAATTATATATTTTGAGTAAACCATCAGAGATAGCATGACATAAATATAGAAAAAGAAATGATCTTTTCTACAACACTAAATAAACGATCGAATATATTATTCATAAAGTACATTAAACCTAATTTAAATGCGCATCTACAATTTATGTACACAATAGAAATTACAACTACTTTTTTGACAGTATAATATATTACAGAAATAGAAAGAGATATGAAAATTCTTCAAAATGTAAAACTTAATTAAATTAATTTTATAAATGACAAGTAGTAAATTTTTGTATAGGGATGAAAGGACTAACTGTGTTAAGCCAGCCACAGAGTCTGTGTCGTTTTGAAAATGAGAAACAGGAAGAAGATTCGGAACAATCATTTTCAGAGTAGGGTTTGCAGTTATTGAGAAGAATAGACAGTTTACAGGAGGGTTAACAATTTTTTAGAAGAATAGGCAGAGAAAATTGTTGAAATTCACACTTATGTAATCAGCATGTTTAATACAACTTTCTGTTTTAGTGCAAAATCATGAGTGCCAAATATGTCAGCGTTTTATGTTTCTATAGTTTCTTCTAATTTTAAGGACTAAATGTTTTTAACTGCATTAATCGCTATATTTATATTTATTTATTAGTGTCGATTTACATGTCAGTAGTCTGTTTGCTTGATGGAATGTGGGTCACGAGATGATGGAAAGAACGGTGATAGTAATTTACTTTCATATCTGTTGTCTGATCAGGATCTCATTCGCTTGTAATAACCTGGAAGGCATATGTATATATATATATATATATATATATATATATATATATATATATATATATATATATATATATATATATATATATATATATATATATATATATATATATATAATGAGGTTACCCTTTCCCTGGAATTATCACGTGAAAGAGGAAAACCACCTACGTGTAGTCCAAGTGAGCACGACCCTACGATATCCTTAATTCCGCTCAGATAAGCCATATTGCATAAATTACAATGCTTTGACATGTAGCCTTAGAAGTACGTAAAGAGCTATAATAGTTATTGTAATTTTTGAAGTATACAGGACACTTAGCTCGGTTATCGCATTTCCATAGTGATACAAAATTTATCTCGAGCATTCGTACATTGTTTTATTCTTCTGTATTCTGCTCACTTACACAAATACAAGAAGCTTAAAAGTAGAGAAACTTTTGATTGAGGGCAACTTGATTATATTTTTTTCCCCCAGTCTTACAACTTGGCATGAAAATAAAGTTTGCCAGTTAAATATACGCACTTTTTTGCAGTGAGGAAAGCGGAGACAGTTTGAGAAACTTTGAGAAATGAATCCCACTGACAGAAATCGCACAAAAGGATAAATCTTTTACCTCTTAAAACATTTACTCAATCCAATTTTACCTCCTGTTTCTACAAATCGCATGCCTAAGTTTCGGGTCTCTCGGTTCTTTTATTTCAAAGAAAATGTTATGGAAACATCCTTCCTTCCCATAGGAAAACAAGATCCTGTTTCACAGGAAGACTCATTGGGGAGAGCCTATTTGTGATACTTAATAGATCTGAAGCTACGGCGCATTAATAATTTATAATTTCACTGTTGACTTCGGTTGGTTCCACTCCATAAAATGTCGGTGACCACTATCTTATACAAACAAATGTTAAAACTTTTAACACAAATAAGACGTACAAATAGAACATATAGGTATCCATACCTCTTGTGTAGGGAATTTTATACACAGGTTTGGCACATGTACAACTAAACGCACAGCTGAACAGTTTCCTAGGGCAGGGTTGCATCCATCATTCGAAATTTTTGTGAAGAGGGAGCCATAAAAGTCTGCCCCCCCTAAGTAATGGCGTGACGGTAGGTTAAAGTTGCGACGGAATGCATTGGAGGAGAGAAGAGGAACACCATAAGAAAACACACCGGCAATCATAAGGTCTACTATATTCCCAACATGCGAAAAATCCTCACAGGACTGGACGCGTATATGAGCGGTGACAGGCCTACATGCAGACCACCCTGCTGCAAAAGGCTTCTTGTTTACGGAGCAAGCATTGCTATAGATAGACAGGCAGTGTGTGTGAGTGTGGTGTGTGTGTGTGGAGTGGAATTGATAGGTTTTGGGCAGCTCTTAACGTCAGATTCTTGAGACCCAATGAAAGTGAAGCGATGTAAGTATGAAGAAGCGCCGAAACGCAAGGGCGATGCAAACGGGAAATCCCCGAGTATATAATATAAATGGTCAGTGTCGCACAAGGGAATGGGGATTCGGATTCGACCACCCAATCTGTCATTGTGGTAACGTGGCGTCCATCTTGTCCGCCATCTTGGATGTCGGTGACATACCTTGATTTTGTGACCTTCGACCATAAAAAAAATTACAAAAAGGTACAAAAAATATATCAAAATCCCAAAAAAATTTATAAATAAATTCTAAAAAATATATAATATCCGCAGGAAGTCTATAAAAACTCTAAAACATTCCAAAAACATCCTTAAAAACACAAATAAACTAAAAATTCGAAAAGATTCCCAAAAAACCTTTACACTTGACCCCATGACACTTGACACTTGATCCCATGACACTTGACCCCATGTCCATGTCCTTGACCTTCCAGTTATCTTGTTTCTAGAATATTCCACTTCATACTCTGTCACTCTATCATGGTACTTCATACTCTGTCATTCCATCTTGCTACTTCATTCTATGACATTCAATTTTTTTTTTCATGCTGTCATTCTATCTTGCTTCTAGCTTTCTTCTCTCGCCCTCCTCTTTCCTCTCTTGGCCCTTCTTCGTCAGCTGTCTTGGAGGTCATCTGCTGTATTTCCTTCGCAACCTGCTAGGGGCTTCTGACGGCCACGTTGTTGTTCATTGCTGTTAAGCGTGCGCATGTGTAGCCTATTATCTACATGATGCCAGTGTGTATATTTATTTATGAATTTAAGTATGAAATGCAATTTGCCATTTCCGAGAAGGAGTAGATAGGGCACATAACTAAACAAATAATTCAAATAATTTGAATACTTCCAATTATTTATATGTATGATTTTTTAACGAAATAAAATTTTTCTGTTAGCAAATCATATATATATATATATTATATATATATATATATATATATATATATATATATATATATATATATAATTAAAAAATGCGAATACTTGCATATATATATATATATATATGCAAGTATTCGCATTTTTTTAATTATTTGAATATTTATGTACCCTCTTTACAATAGGCCAGACCAATATTACACTTTCAAATTTGTATATAAAAACCAATTTTTAATTATAAACGTTTTTATTATAATTCGACAGTGTATTCCAGCTTTGTATTTGTTTTACTGTTTTATGGAAAAAAGGAGATAACCATACACAGCTGCTCATGCCGTTCTGCTTGTCCTCAAACTTACCGCGTAAATTTTTTAACCACGCGCACGGCTCCACGACTTGGGATGGGCAGTGTTATCATATTAACAGGTCCGTACCTTAATGGTGTTGGATTACCATGAAGTCTGCATATGTAGTAAGTGCAGTGTTATCATTTTAACAGGTCCGTACATGCATAGTGTCGGATAAACATGAAGTATGCACATGTAAGAAGTGCAGTGTTAGCATTTTGACAGGTTCGCACCTACATGGTGTCGGATAACCATGAAGTGTTTGCGCGTTGGACTTTGCACCTGTGTCATGTAGCACGATCTCCGCATTGCACTCGACAGGTAACTACACTATGCTGTCCGTCCAGCGAGCTTATAGCTGCAGTTGGAAAATATTTCCATACCGTAAAAATGATATTTTTCATTTGATTTTGTATTTGTACATAGAGTACAATGGTACATTATACAATATTTTTCAATTTAATTAATTTTAATTCTGTGGCGTTTAAATTTTAGTTTTATTCCGGAAAATTAAGTAAAATTAATTGAAAAATCATTTTTTCACAAGCATTGTTTGTATTAATTTGATATCCTACAAAAATATTCGCACATGCCCTCTATAAAAATTACAGTATTATTCATTACATGTGTATCTCCATATATGCATCATGGTTGTAGGTTATAGTCATTAAAGCATCTCACCATTTACACTCATGTTGTCATTATACGGAAATATGTCATTTATTACAGCGACACAACGTGCAGGGTGGGTTATGTAGGTAACTGCATGTTTGAGGACGTATACCAAAGTCACAAGATATCTACTTGCAGGAAACATGGTACCAAGGTACTGATGAGAATTGCACTTCACCTTTACAGGTCTTTGCATGTCTAAGTAAACTGTCGGTACGGCTGAACTGCTTACTGCACTTGGCACACTAATATGTCATGCGACATGGATTCTTGGCACAATGGAAGTTTTCATGGCGCTGTGCACCGTAGCCGAAAGCAAATGTCTTATAACAAAAGTGACACTGATGTCGACTTAGTGGTTCAAGCAAAGACTGGGTTGGAGGTGTTAGAGATGTAGGTGATGGAGCTAAAGAAGCAGGTAACGTTTGAAATGGTGTTCTAAGTACCTCAGCCGAAAAGGTTGATGACTAAATTGAAGATTTTGTAAGCGTCACAGTCAAAGAAATCGATAGTACTGTACCATCTGTAGATGATCACGCTACACTGGTGGCAGCAGATGGTAGTAGTGATGTTGGTGTTACAGCTGAAGAAGTCCATAGCACCATACCGATCTTAAGCGATGGCACTGCACTGGCGGAAGTAGATGCTGCTATTGATGTAGGAATCTCAGCTGAAGAACTCGATGGCGTTGGTGAAACAGGAGATATTTCAATCGAAGAATAAATCGATGGCCAGAAACCATAGGTGGGTAATATCCACATCACTTTAACGTAACTGGGCATGATTTACCTAGAGGAGAAGTTAGCTGAGACGGTTCACCATTCACGTTAGCCGCTGTCAAACTATTCCTCTCAGCTAACCCTCCCCTCCTCAAATTGCTTATAATACACACATATGTAATCACTACGACGTCAAGTTGAAATTGAACCAATTACATGACACCATTAAGACACTGTACGTACATCGACCAGCCAATCACCGAGTTTCCACGTAATTGCAGCTGGCCAACAGTATTCAGGCACTGATACATCACATGCAGGAGTCAGTCAGCAGGAGTCAGTCTGTAGGAGTCAAGTGAATAAATGCATGTGTGATTGAAGACAGTGCAAACTAATGGTTATGTAAAATCGATCATGGCACATGAGATAATCAGTGGAGCCAGTACCCGTCAATGCAGCTAGAGGTACTGGCCTCAACACGTGCTGGCTCTCAAAAGATGAATCCCTGCGGATATTGATGAGTTTCTTCACTTTATCGTCTTGAATAAATTACCTGTTACCGTTGCCGTAGCGTTCCATCATACGATAATGTCTCTTTGTAGAGCTGCTTATCTCATGTCCTCGTACATTTTGACAGAAGACGAAAACTCTATTGCAGAATCAACACTAACGCCAATCCGACAGCAAGGATGCAGGTTGCGGCTCCACTTTCGTTCAGGTCAAAGGCAGGCCTTCGTATTCAAGATTCATCTTCGTTGTATCGTTGATGGCAGCAGAGCAACAACTGTCATTTTATATATAACAGCTATTCTTTTAACAGTAAAGAGTCTAACTTCTGACCAGAAAAGACCTCCTGTTAAAAGTTTTTAAGTAAAAAATATGGTAGCACTCTCAAAAAACCCACATACCTGTTCGTCCCAGAATAAAGCAAGCAGATACCTACATAACGATATATAACAATTTTCATATACTTACATAACAGTTAAAAATATATTTTTAATATGTAGTAGGCATATAAAAACATAGAAAAATTGAAATATAAATTAAATTTAAATATTATATATATAATTAACTATATTCCTATCTTATTTCTCTATGTTTATATATATACATATAAATGATAATATCGAACGAATAGAGTGAGCAAATCATTCAGTTAACTGGGTACCGGTTATTAATTAAAAAAACCTACGCACCATTTGCAAGTTAGTTTTCTGTTCTCCCAATTACCCGCCAATGATTCTCATTGGCTAATTAGTTGCAATCGCTCCAACCCCTCCATTAGTTCCACTCTGCTAAAGCTTCCGATTGACTAATTACTCTCTTCCGTTTGATCCCCTATCTTCCCATTTGTTTATTACTGTTTAGTTAAGCGAGTTTCCACCACCAGTGTTCGTCTGTCGGCTCCCCACCACCCCAGCCAATGATCCTCATTGGCTGTTTACTTACTTCGCTCGACCCCCTCCACCAATTAACAGCCCTCTCGTTGGCTAATTAGTCACGTGACAACCCTCCTGATTGGCTGATTGTCTCGGGTATATTCTGAAACCTTCGCTAGACCAATCAAATGCCTCTGGTCGAACAATTAGTCACTTCTGTTCTACCCCACCAATGTTTATCATTGACTAATTAGTCACGCCCGTTCCCCAGCCAATCTTTGTTTAATCGGCAAACCTCCACCACCTCCGTTACACCGCCTCCAATCTCTTCAAATGGCTTTATAAGACGCGTCCCCGAGTGTTTCTGGGAAAAAGTTGTACCTTGCTCCACTTGTTCCAACTGCTCCACTAGCTCCACTTGATCCACCTCCTCCACCTACTCATAGCTTTCTAGAGACTGAGGATGATTGGGGAAAATTGAGGGGGATTGAGGAGGAATGTTGAGGATTGAGGAAGATTCAGGAGAATTGATAAGGATTTTTGAGGATTGAGGAGTTGAGGAAGATTGAGGAGAATTGGTGAGGAGGATTGAGGAGGATTGGTGTAAAGATTGTGAATGATTGGGTGGACTGGTGTCGTGCACAGTGTTGATTTTACTGAATAATTCTGCAAATAATTAATTTAATTTTAGCCGCAACAAACGTGATTTTAGTGAAGTAAACATACAAGGATTAACCTAGAAAAACACGTGTTCAACAGGTTGCGGTGTTTACAAACAGTAAGTTTGCGTGTTTTGTAAATAATGCATTTGTATAACATTAATATAATTATTGCAATGCACGTGGCCTGAAAAAGCCGCACTTTTCACACTTTTGTAGTGCGTGAATAATATTGATTTGTCTATATTGTAAATGCAACGAGTGTAAGGTTAACTTTAGATAGTGTGCGTTTGCATAAGGCTGCATCTATACGAATACTAACAGCGACATATGTATCGCGCTTTGAGTTTCATTAAAGTTACAATAATGTAAATGTTATTTCCATACGAGCAAAATTTACCACTGCTCTACAATATGCAACTCAAAATGCCACACACTCATAAGAGCTTCAAAATAATGTCTCACGAAAGACGTGATTAACTAACGCGCCCGCACCCCCTCTAACTCCTCATACGTATGTGCAACAATAAAAATAATTAAATGGGCATCTTCTATCATTTTATGAATAACTATATAGGTTAAAGTATTTGTGTACGAAGCACTTCACTTCACTAGTAATCGGAATTCCTTCATTCCTACAACAAATTAATTACACACTGTATTATGTAAGATTAGTTTTTTAGGCCTAACGTAATATTCTAAGCAAACTTTACAGTTGTATTTATTAAAATTACATTTTATGTATTGTTTTCTATACATTTCGTTACATACATTACAGTGAATGTTATTTAAAAGAACTGATTGAGGGAATAAGGAATACTGTGTAACGAATTATCTCATCTTTTAACAGTCATTTTTATTCTTGAAATAGTATGTTCCTTGAAAAAGAGTAATATTTTCAACAGCCAACCTGTGTGTATAACAAATAACCATTGGCCGTGTGGTGTCACCATTTTCCTCAGCCAAGCGTTTACAATGAGATCGTAGCCATATCGAGAAATTTCACTCTAAATATCCCACGTTATGTGCTTTAATACATGGAATAGTACTTGTTTTGAGTAAGACAGTGTGTAAATTATATATATATATATATATATATATATATATATATATATATATATAAATATGTCCACTTTTATGCGTTAACTAACCACTTAAAATGCACAGTCTATAAGAATAGCTTTACTTTAATCACACGTTATTGCAGACAAAGCGTGTGTTTGCATTCGTCACGTTGCCTGCCTGAACACCAGCAGGGAGGGGAAGCGAGTTGTGGTGGGGTGGTCGGTAAAACCCGAGGATTGCCGGGGTAGTGAGATCTCGAACCGATATTGCACTTAGAATAGTTATTTGGGCACATTTTGCTTCCGATCGTTTCAAACGGCTTGTCTCGATCCGTAGGAAGCTGACTGTCGAGATCGACATCGAAAGCTGCCAATAGATTTCCCCAGAAACTTAGAATAAACGCTCTGCAATCCTGACCCCTTGGTCACTGATCCTGGTCACCTGGGTCTGACCCTGATTCGCTGATACCTCTCGCCTGCTCCGGGAAAATAGGTTATTTTTGGAGTCCTTTTTTAATATTTCTAATAATGTTTTTTAGAATTCTCTGGAATTTTTGGGTTTTTGTGTTTTTTCTTCGTTTTTTAGGGTTTTTATGAAGTTTTTTGGGTCAAAGGTCCCCGGGGTCAATGTTAAGGTCACGGGTCAAACGTCATGAGTCAAGGGTAAAAGGTCAGTGACATCCAATATGGCGGACGGTTATGTAACAAAATGGCGACTCCCGAATTCTGCAATCCTATTCCAGATATCGTTGCAAGTCATTCGGCTATTTCCTACTACTTGGGTGACAATGTAAATTTCAGAATGAAGGAAAAATATTCTTTTTAAAAACGCTTTGGTTTTTAATTTCAAAATTATCATTTCACATTTACCTGTAATTCAACAGAGAGTAGCAGTGTACGTTCAACAACTGAACGTCGCAGCGCTGCAATAGGAAAATTTTATACGGAACCAGCATTACAAATAATATCCGAACCTGCTGGGATGCTACCAGCATGAAGACCTTGGAGCAGACTAGCAGGTGAAGCGCGCCACTCCGCGTGGCGAAGGGTCAGTAGAGCCAGTTCTCCTCCCTCCGGATCCGCTGGAGAATGAACGTGTTCGTGTCGAGGAGCCTGTTGTGTGCTCTGCTGAAATTTTCCAGGGGCCGATGACAGAGACGAATGGGCTCTTCCTGGAACTTTTGTGGACGGCCGAAAGAGTAATGTTGCGAACATCTCGCAGAAATGGAAACAAATTGAACAATTTATTGTTCCGCACCCGCGGGCAAGAATGCTCACACCCGCACCAAGAAATATTCTGCCGCTCTCTTTCGTTAATTGCTTCGTGACTCCTTTCGTTACAAATTATTATGGCAACCAGATAACAGTTTATGGCGCATTATTATGATTTATTGAAATGTGTACAATTAAAATTATTGAAATGTTAGCTAAAATACATGCATTGGTTTGATAGCGCCACGTAAATAATCGCAAGATATTAAGTGCTGTGTACAGACATATTGCCGAACATGTTCAAAAAACCATGAACAATTTATTTATTATAAATGATAATAAGTTATAGTTAAAGTAATGTATGTTATTTATTTAAATTTAAAGCTATTTCATTCAAAACAATTAAGTTTGCCTCCTATACGAATAGTGTATTCAGGACATTGTACAGTTTTTTCTAAATTATGAGTTTTTTGTACAATTACAAACATTCCTAAAAGTACAATGATGTCCTTTGTAAAACTTCTTTCTTGTCACTTTACTAAACCGGTATGGATAATACATATATAAATTGATTTTATTGATAATAAATCGTTTTTATTTCACGAACTCAAATTTACAAATTGGCGTGCTAAATAGTAATAATAATAAGTGATAGAGAAAACTGTTTTACTTACAAACTTCCTGCGAGTATGGAAACTTCATTGCTTTAGCTTACTTTCCTGAGAATGATAGGCTCATGTGATCATGCAACTCCTCCTCGCCCAGTTATAGTTGAAACGAACCGAACAGACTGTATAAATATATTATGTAGGTACGCAATGCCTATGGTAGTTTTGACGTAAATATGCGTAAAAATATCTGTTTTCTGCAATCAGAATACTGTAACTGTGAAAATGCGCAGTCCGAAGCCAGACATTTAATGTGTCATTTTGGAGTACACTTACTGTCTTAATTATTATAATTAATTCTTTCCTGGAGCTTACATCATTATAATCTTCCTAAACTTTTATTTGTGTATTATATATATATATATATATATATATATATATATATATATATATATATATATATATATATATTATAGGTGTATCGTTATTTCCATAAGAAAACCTCGCACCTCCATTTTTTGTTGTTTGTAGGTTTTTAAAACATTATAATAAAATAATCAATTGATCAACTACGAAAAGGTGGTATCTCCAGTAATGTGAAGAAATAATCTACAAACAAAAAAAAAACGGAAACCTCGTACTTCCACTAAATGGTTTCAAATAGCGAAAAACTCGTGTATCAGCTTATTTTTTTTAAAGCAAATTTATATCTACCTCTGGGTAAAAAAACATACATATCTAAAGTAGTAATAACAATTTTGTTCCAAACAAAAAAAAATGCCTTCGAAATCAAAGTAATTGTCGTTTTTTATCTCTCTTGTAAAGTAACAAATTTTGGAGTTAGAAGGTTTTCTCGTGATGGTGACTATATGTGTATACAAGAAGGAGAGAGCAGGGTAAAGTGGCCACTGCGAGTAAAGTGGTCATCAACTGTTACTTCGCTGTAGTGTGCTGCAGTCTGGTGGCGAGGGTTTGAAACAGTTAAGCGGGAAGATGTTAGTGTTCTGAGAGCATCTGAGCTGGTAATGTTACAAGTTATTAGTGTTATTAAAGTTTTCGTGGTTTTGTTTGTGCCTCATGCAAAGTAAGTGATGGAAACTATTAATTTTATCTCAGTAAATATTAGGTTTATAATTACTTACTACAATATCACTACAAAATTATGAATTAGACTTTCAAATCACGCATTATAAAATTTAGTACATTACTTAGTTTTAACTCCAGACAAGCTTTTGTCCAAGATGGCAAAGTAACTCACATTGAACTAGTGGGTTGAAACATTCGCTACTTGAGTGTGCAATAATTACAGTTAGCAAAAGAAGTGGTAATACTATTCCATACGAAAAGTATGAAAATCAATGCTGGGAACAGCATCGTCGCTTCTAGCAGACAGCAGTAATAAAATGCTAAATGTATTTTCCAAACGCTCGCCAATTGCAGAAGCGGGTTTGCATTGGTTTTAGTGATTTGCTAGTATTTAATTATGTCCCCAGCTGATGGCTGCAAATTATATATCAAGGGGAGAACCTCATCAATGCGAATTACGTAAGTGGCCAGTCCGTGGCCACTTTACCTGACCTAACAGGGCATAGTGGCAATTTGGTAAACACATTTTTAAAATTCAACAAAAATTATAATAATTTACAATACTTATAAAATAATAATTTTAATAGTTTGTCCAATAACTAATTTGTATGGAGCATGATTTCTATTCTGGTTTTACTTACAGTACACGATTGAAATAGGATACCTTAGAATGGCCACTTTACCCTGATCTCCCCTACGCGTATTATGCCATAATAAGAAGACTGAAAATTGCAAGACGAAGTGGTCATGTGGTATAAAGCATGCATTTGCACTGTTAAGTTAATAGAGTTGGGTCATAGTATTTCTAGAGTTTTGTCGTTAATTTTTCCTGTACATAATTTAAATATTGTTTGCTGTTGTTTTATTAATTTATATCGGATTTTCTTAAACGCGCAATAAAAAAGCTAATTTTATTTCCGTTTCTGAGCTATGTGAGTTTAAATTAAGCCTTTTGCAATATCAAAAATATATGTATGTCAGGGAAGTATACATAGTAGACAACAGCATTAGAAAAAAGTTTAGTTGTACAGCAGATTCTTGTAGCAAGGAAGTTTCGAATCATAATTATTGGTAAAGTATAATAATTTTCGTTTTCGTTCTACTTAATGGTAAAATAGTGCATTCCGTTTAACTTCACAAATTACTAACTTTAAAAAAAAATATGACATAGCCAACGTCCTGTTCAACTCTTAGTTAACAACGTAGGTAGTTTTTTTTTTTTATCAAGACGAAAATTATCATGGATTTGCACTCACCGGTCTAGGTTGGTTTTAAGCCAACACTTGGGTGTCTTTCAACATAAGTTAACATTATGATATAAAATTTCCTTTTGATTGATTTAAAGTGATAATCTCTGTGGTATCATTAACGGACTTCTCATAGCAACGCCTTGTGGTAGTATATACCGAATATTTATGATTAACAATTACCAAGCACATGATTAATCACCAAATTCGCCGACAGCTGTCTGAACATACCATTCAATTTGATGTCACCAGCGAAATGCACAAGGTCATATTATAGTCAGTTGTATGAACACGACTTTACATATGAACAGACAGTAGGAAATATAAAGCTCTAAAAGAAAGCTACAGGCACTAAAAAATTATTGTAGCATTTTGGTTTGATAGCCAATTGCAACAATGAAAATACAGTAGTCTGTACAGATATAAACATCTTAATTTTAGTGCTTACATACTGTAAGTGGGGAAGGTTGAAAAATATTTTCATGGGTAAACCTACGAGAGTTCAGGCGTAGTTCTACACTAGACGCGGAATAACTCCGAGCTTGAGTTACATCACACGTAAGGAAGGGCGGGCGGCAGACGTGTAAAAGGGTGGTAGAAAGAGGATGAGAGAAACAGGAGTAAAACAAAGCTTTCACAGCAGGTACAGAATAGCAGAAAACCTTGACTACTTAGTACTGACGTATGACGTACTACGGCAGTACTACAATGCCACTCATTCCTCCAGCCGATTGATCTGACGTGTAAACGTTACTGCTGCCACCTCTGCCAATGGCCGCACCAACTAAATTTGTAAACACTTCGTCAATCAATTTCAATGACAAAACGCACATACTTGTTATAATAGTCGTTCTCGAGTGTATCGGCGTGATTGCAAATTTGTATCTGGTCTTCTGGCCACATTCGGTTAAATATGTCCTCGCAGAGTTTTTTCACATCTGTCAAATTGAAAGTAACATTTTTTGAAGTGACTTCTCCTTTAACTTTAGTCCAGAATCCCCAGGTACTTTCTATCGGATTAAAATCCAGATGGTAGGGTGGCAGACGAAGTACCGTGTAGACATGATTTCCCAGTAGTCTGTCTGCAGAGTACTACATTTGTAAAAGCTTGTGTTGTTTTATGAGGTCATACAAAGTTGGTTTTAGCATGTCGCTAATAAACGGAATATTCCCCTTACTTAGTTACTGTTTGTTGTTGCATTTCCATATTAGTTGAGCTGGAAGTAGATGTTTTGTTTACTTTTACATTGTTGTAGGGAGCTTTATGTTCACAATAATACTGTCAGGTGGAAGATTTATATTGATTGCTCGTTAACGTATTTCTCATAATTTTCTTTACTCATATTTGTGTAATAAGGCCCTGTTGCCTGCTGGGACAAAAACGTGTTTTACTCCTGCGAGAATAATAATTTACCGATTACGTTTTGCTGCAGGTGCTAGCAAACCGTTGGAAGACATGTCGCTCCACATGATGACAAAATGTACGTTTCATCCATGTAAATAATTGTACGTTCCTCATTTCTATATCGTCGCGTACTCGTGAGATATTCTATACGTTCTTGCCCAATATTTCATTTTTATATAAAAACCTGGCACTGAGATTTTGTTTTATGCACCCAAATCCTAGCTCCTTCAAAGTCATTCATAAAGTTGTATTTCTTCCTTGGTAACTTATGCCATCCTTCGGCTTAACTCTTACACTTTCAATAGTCGGCACACGCTTTTCATTTAGACAGAGACTGCACACAGTAAGTCGTAGCACAGCTTCGTGGAAAGTACCGAGGTCGCATTTAGAGGTTTTCTTTCGTTCCTTGCTGGGTGTTGAGAAATAAGTTCCTTCACCTGCTTCTTTCTGATAAACTTCCCACTTAATTATCTGCACTGTGGTGCGAGACATTACACTTCGACTTAGATGTTCTCAGCTGTGTTTTCTCTAGTGGAATGGATGGTTCCCTCAATCTGGCTTCGTTTAGAACGTTGTAAACCATTCATAGTGCGAGAGTGCAGTTTCTTACATTTCACTTTTGACAAATCTGGATGCATATTATGTATAACGTTGAACTGTACGTATCTCACCACCCTGTCTCCTACCGACTGCAGAAGTGATGAACTTCACACATATAAAAACCTCAGATACATACAGTAAAGGGAAATGTGTCGAGTACGTAACGTGGATGAGCTCGTAAAACGTATGTCTGCTTCTCGCTCGACAAATTGACTACATTTTCACTTGGTGTCGTTATTAAGTAAAGATATGCACTAGAGCGGCCACGGGGTAGGGGAAAGTCTGACCAGCTTTGTATGTTAGTTCTTACTATGATTCAGAGGAGCGGTAGTGTTCTCGACTGAGAGGTAGCAGGCAGCAGACGACGCCACCCGTGCGGTGTTGCCAGTTCTACAGCCGGCAAAAGTATGTCATCACCATGTCCTCGGCACACCCATGTATTCGTTTAAGTTCTGCCAAAGGCGAGCCTGTCACACGAGCGTTATCAGCATTCGTTACAGCTGTCAAGACCCAACTCATGATTTACTAGTGGCGACCATGATGGCATGTGTTTCGTATCTGTCGTAGAATCTCGTGTTTGCTGAATTTTGCAG
The DNA here is from genome assembly GCA_029891345.1 of Dryococelus australis. Classification (NCBI taxonomy): domain Eukaryota; kingdom Metazoa; phylum Arthropoda; class Insecta; order Phasmatodea; family Phasmatidae; genus Dryococelus; species Dryococelus australis. The sequence goes on from CM056994.1 coordinate 97,011,266, forward strand.
CAATATCAACTACTATTTGGTTTTATTTACCTCTGCGAAGATGAATTACCATAAATACATAACAGTAATTGTTTGTAATTCTCATTTGTTATTTTACTATAATTTAGGTGTTCATGATAAAATACGAGTATTGTTACCATTTACAAATGTAAATTGAATATTAGTCATGAATGATGATATACACCATAGCAGCGTTTCATTCCGTTCTTATATGCAAAGGAAATAAATATGAATAATTGTTCACCAGTGGATAAATATATGTTAGACGCACGACGGTCTACAATGTGACTCACTTTTCACAGTTTGGGGTTGTGATCTATAACAAAGGTGACAGTTCGTACATATTATCAGTATGTTAAATTTATCGATTCAAGTACCATTAAGGATGTGTCCGAACCTAGGAATGCACTTACGTATATGAGCATACTCCACTCGGCTCGATACTTGATACATTTCGACAAACATACTTATTTGCATCCGTTACAATAACTAGTAGAATTCTGAACAAGCATTTTGACTGAAAACACATACTGAATATGTGCTGCAACGTAGGCGCATAGAATGAAAATTTTTCAACCAATTAGGAGTTGTATCTGGAAAGTGTATGACAATGAAAATGCGTCGCGCCTATTAATCAATCATAGACATTTTGTCAAGCAAGAAATGAATAAGCATTTGACGCAGTACATGTAGTTATCTATAATGTATCATTAGAACTGATAAAAGCTAGAGTAATACCTATTTAATTTTAACTCTAATAATAGTATGAATAAAAATCAATTTCGAATTTTGATATAATGTTTTCACTCATCCATGCCTTGTCTTGTAAAAAAATTGGCAGTGTTTTCACTGCTCTACATATTAACTATAAAGTCATTGCCACGCCCAGTTTATAACAAATCCTGAAGAAAACTGGTTATGTTTATCCCGGCTCTTCTAGATCATTAAATATTAAAGACTATATATTGTTAAGAACCTTTCTCAGTGGCTTTTCTCGAAAGTTAATGCCTCCATTCCACTCTTTAGGAAAATTAATTTTAGGAATAACAATTATGAAGTACATGTTAATCACTTTTCAAAATAGTAGCTTATCGGCTGTAAGGGCGCGAGACATACACATATTCGTTTCTCCGTGTACGTGCATATGTCATGTCCCGAGACATGTACAACATTTATGTACTTAGGCGAATGCGAACACTGTATGTGTGTGCATCTCATTAAGCAGAAAACGTTACGCATACTGAGGGAAAAGGACGCTGCTGGTCACACATAAGGCTCAAATCTAACATATATTTTTTTAAAGCTACGATACAACTGTCGTCTCTGTTAGATCAAAATTTACAAATATGATGTTCATTAGTGGTTATTGTCTTGAAAACTGGCAGCTATGTGCGTTTACAGTTATGCGAGTGTAACACAGCAAACAATTTTAAATTATACACTGAAACCTTGGAATCATAACAGTGAAAAAAACGTAGAAAATTCAGTTTTTATCAGTAATGTTAACAAAAACGAACGCATTAAAATTAGACATAACAAAAAGTGTCGCAATATTCTACTTCAGACTACATTACAAAATATAACTATCTCTACACCAAACATCGGTTGAATGCAATGACTCGGCACCAATCGCTAATATTCAAGCTATGTTTATAATACAATATACACTATCGAACAAAAAGTAACGGGGCACCCGAGAAGATAGGTAATTCAGTACGTCAGTTCACTTGTGTGGCCGCCATATGCTGCAAGCATGTGCAGAACCAGTTGACAAGAAGATGGCACGAGGTACAAAGCTATCGGACTTCGATAAGGGCGTGATTGTGGGCTGCCATCTCAGTGGGCTTTCTAGCCAGGCGATTGCAAGGAAGGTAAACATGCCCAAATCAACGGTCGCATTCGTCCTGCGTAAGTGGAAGGTTGATGGGCATTGTGCCAATGCTGCACGTTCTGGGCGACCTCCAATCTTGACCGACAGAAATCGCAGAGCACTGAAACGTGAAATTGTCAAAAATAGGGCACAACTCATGCCTACTATCCGACAGGAGTTTCATGCAGCAACAGGAGTATCGGTTTCCATTGGAATATTGCGTACAGAGGCCCACCGACTTGGATATTTCGGAAGAGCAGCTACACATAAGCCCCATATCACGACAAGCAATAAAGCTCGGCAACTCAGGTGGTGTTTGGACCGTCGCAACTGGACACTGGAGCAGTGGAAATCGGTTCTGTGGAGTGATGAGTCAAGGTATACATTATTCCGGTCCGATAGACGTGTATGGGTGTGTGGCGTCTACGTGGGGAACGGCTTCTGCCGGAGTGTATAGTGCCAACTAGGAAATTCGGTGGAAGTGGAGTGATGGTGTGGGGCTGCTTCACGGCCTTCGGCGTAGGACCGCAGGTGTTTGTCCGTGGTAGCATGAACACAGAGGCCTATTGTGACATTCTGGATAATGAAATGCTCCCAACATTGTGGCGTTTTTACGTAATGGACCCGTATTACTTACAGGATGACAATGCCAGACGCCATGTTTAAAGGGCTACTATGCAGTGGTACGCTGACAACAATGTTCGCCGATTGGACTGGCCCGCCCAGAGACCCGACCTCAACCGTACAGAACATCTTTGGGACGAATTGGATCGCCGGGTGAGGGCTCGTCAGGCGCGGCCAAAATCCATTGCTCAACTCATGGAATGGCTACAAGAGGAATGGCGACGAATCCCCGTGGATGTCCTGCAAACAGTCGTAGAGAGCATGCCAGACAGGGTGGCTGCTACTATAGCCGCAAGAGGTGGCCCTACGAGATTCTAACGGGGTGACAACCACCGAGCAAACATTGTGGACAGGTGTCCAATTACTTTTTGGTTGATAGTGTATTTTGCATTTAGAATAATGCAGTAGGTGCTTATCTGTTATGCAGAAACAAATCTTCTGTATTTGCAGTTTTTAATTAATGTTTGAAATAGGGGACGTGCCCGTGTAATCCGCGGGCTAAACCTCCATCGGTGAAGCAGGTAATCGTACGAAGTTAGTCTGGGAACATCCGGCACCTGCTCGCTCGCGCCTGTCGGCACTCCCTCACGCATCCCGTCCTGTGGTTGTAAACCTAAGACTTAAGACTTGGATGTAGATTCGAAGGGCCTAACTTCCCATCGGGGGAGGGTGGGGCACAGAAAGACAACTCTCCCCCAAATCCCAAGAAAATTGATTTGAAAATGCACCTTCCACGAACCATAATACGTCGGGAACAAAAACACCTCCTTCCAGAAGTGGGAGGGAGGGGGAGTATCCTAACCATAACTCACACCCTTCCCCATGGGGCACAATCGATCCCCCTAGCCCCCCCCCTATGTTTGGCAAAAAGTGTATTACGCCGCATGGTATATACGAACCTTAACCCTGGGGCACAAAAACCTCTCCACCTGGTAGTGGTTGATGATGGAAGGGAGTGGGGGAGTCAGCAACGTTAATCCACCCCCTTTCTCACTGGGCAATATCACTCCCCCATTGGCCCGTTTCCTCCCCCCTCATCTTTTGGGCGTAAAGTGTATGACGACGAAAACATTTGTGCTTGAGTATGGTATATTGATATAGATTCTTAATTCCAGCGAATGGAAACAGCCAGCAAGCATGTCATGATTAATTTTGTTCCTAACCTAACCTCGTATATTACAACTGTATGGAAGCAGATAATACTTAAAAGCCGATATTTTCTATTAGAGAAACCTATTATTTATGAACAAATATAACCATCAATATGTGCATACCTAAGCATTTGTACTATCTTGTATAAGCATTACTGTTAATAACAGTTTCCGGTCAACAACACCAGCTGCTCTGTTCTGATTAGTCGTAGCCTCAAAATTTGTACTTATGATATAAAATACATATATTTCTTTCAACGCATAAGGAAATACAATGAACGCACACGACCTGATATGTTCCACTGGGAACCAATACATAAGAGAACACACATTCGTTTCTTCTACACACATCCTAATGCATAATATAATGCTTAAATATTTATATTGTAAATCCAGCTTTATTTGAGACGTCGCAGCTTATGCTGCATTAAGGTGTGCATATGTGTTTAAACGCATTCGAATCAATTAATTTCTCTTTTCATAGTGTACATTTGTTACCAAGAACAACAGATATATATTTTTAATATCTCGAGTGTGGCAAGATTTCTTCATGTATCCTGGAGTGTTGGTCGTCCTCTAGCTTACATTAGTCATATGTTATAATAACAACAATTTACGAAGACTGTGTAAAAATTGGAATTATTTGTGAGAGAGTTAACTTCTTGTGTGTTAACTTTGTGGCATACATACACATATATAATGTACTTTCCCTAAAAGTAGTTATGTTCTGTGTACCCCAAGTTTTATTGATTGAATAAATACTTTTTTCGTTGACGACCACTCATTTTGTTTGCATGATTATACTATACGAACTAAATATATCTTATAACATGTACGATCATCTTCATAACGAGGAGTAACAATTTATACAGCAAGTGTAGTTTCGATTCGTTTATCGTGGGCATTTTCTCCTCTTTACTAGCATTCTCCTACCACTTAACAGTGTTAATTGTAATATATTAGTAAAATACTAAGTATATGTAGTGTATCATATTTTAAAAACAGTTTTATTCTGATATATAAAAAGGCTTTAAGAAGTTTCAGGTGCCTAAATTCCGCGAAAGGCGTGTATGGTTTAAGCCGGCCCTACACGATACGCAATTTCTGCTACTTTCTGTTATATTCATGGGCACAACAGAAGGCATACAAGTTTATATAGCAGAAGAGAAGAAATAACGCACCCATTCATACCCACACTTTACCTAATAGAAAATTGTAAATGGCAGGCAAAACATCTCGCAGAGGGGCAGATGTACAAATGCAATCATATGTTATTGTAGGCACTTTGTGGTGCATCGAAAACGCAAAACGTACGAAGATTGTTTCTTTGCCCTGAATACTGCATTTATTTAGGTTTTCAAACAAGTTTACTATTAATCTATGTAACATTATATGCGTAACGGCACTGCTTATGTATGGAAAACAAGGTACTGTATTCACATGTATATGTACTACGGATATTTGCGCCATTCAATCAAAATATTAGCAAATTATTTAAACAGGGACGTAGCCAGGACTTTACTTGGGAAGGGGGGGGGGGAGAGATTTCATACTTCTATTTTTGGACAATATACGAAAGCTGTTATATTATAAATTAAATATTTCAATATCATTTATCATCAATGGGGTAATGTACACATATGGAAAAACAAAATGATATAAACATCCTCCATGTTCAAGGGGACACCACATTTCTTAAATTAAGATAAAATAAAAGTTTTCATTTGGTTTTCAAATTTTATTTTTTAATATTGTATTTTCATTTCGGTGGGTGATGTCCCGATATACACCCCACTTTTTTCTTCTCATTTGGGCTACGACACTGTATTTACATATGTATCCTCAATGATCATAATAATAAATCTTGTGCTTTCCATAATTTAACAAGCTTTTACGGTTGGTAGGCCAAAAGAAGGCAAAACTATCAAAAAATTAAAACTTAAGGCATTCATGTGTCCTTGTTAACATTACTCACGCTACACAGCTCGAATTATCTACTTTAGAAACCAATCGATTCGATTAGCAAACAACCACAGCTTGGTGATTGCGATGTGCTGTTACTTGCGTATTATTGCTTTTAGAAAAAGGGATTCCGAAAAAAAAAATTTTCTAACAACAAAATAAGTTATAAATAGCAATAACGTATTACATTAAAACATTCGATACCCTACAGATATTTTATTTCTAGAGGCTAAAATTTTGTGGTGCAGATCTGCGCAGGAACGGGCTACACACAGCTTACAAAATATCAGTGTGATAATGTATGTATAAAACATTAATCCACAGTTATCGCGTATTTTATAAAGTTTTGTTTATTATTTTATGATGACTGTGTGAGTAAAATACAACGTTATGCAACTTATGCTTACATTAAGTTTCATTTCGTACATACATAAGTTTTACAGAACCCGTAATATTTTCGTAAACGGACATATAGGGGAAGGTCGGGTAGTACCGGACAGCGTGTGTTATCGGACACTGCTAGTTCCTACAGTTGCGCGCCAGGGAAAGCATTAGCCAATGGCTTGTTGGGTAGCTCTGTGCGAAGGATGCGTGGAGTCGTCATTATGAGTTGGTGCTTTACGCAGTTGTCACGTGGTGTTACATTTTGTAGCTTCTGTGTCGGGACCTACCGCACGGAGATAACTTTGCCAGCTTGTTGCGTCATTACCAGAAGTGATATACAGATAGATTTACAGAAAATGGTGTATTAGCAATTCATGTACGAGAACGCAGTGTGCCATTTGTGTGCGCGTAATACTGAATGTGCTGTAATGGACATTTCGAATGCGTGTCGGTCGGGTAATATCGGACAAACTGTTGGCGAGTGATATCGGACAGTGGTGGGTAGTCTCGGACATTATGTTTCGATTTTCCCTAGTAAATTCTGATACAGGTGTTCATTTTCTTTTAGGGAAAATGGGCAATAGGAGGGGCAAGTGGACAGAGGATAATATGATATCAGCAATAGAACATGTTTTAAGTAAAGACATGAGCATTAGAGAAACAAGTGAACACTTTGCTGTTCCAAAAAGCACACTAGGTGACAGACTCATTAAACTTGGTACAGCAAACGAAGTAGTTATATCGGATATGGGTTCTATTCGGAATGCCTTAGTGAAGAACAAAAAGAGCAGTTGTATAACCATGTTAAAAATCTAGATAGACAGCTAATACCACTGACTCAAGATGAATTTCGTACGCTAGCACTTGAGTTTGCAGAACACCTCAAAATTTTAAATCGCTTCAACATGCAAAATAGGAAGGCTGGGGAAGATTTCTACTACGATTTCATGAAGAGGTATTCAGACTTAAGACTATGGTCTGCAGAATCCACAAGTTTGCTGCGGGATGCAGGATTTAATAAAGAACAAGTTAATGGGTTTTTTTTACAAGTTGACAGAATTAATGAATGCACATTCATTTGGTCCATCAAGAATCTTTAATGCTGATGAAACATGGGTATCGTGTGCTCACAAAAACCAACTCAAAGTTTTGACAGTAAGGGGAAAGAAAAAGGGTGCGGTAATTAACATCAGGCGAAAGAGGCCGAAACGTAACGTTTCTTTTGTGCACAAATGCTTCTGGGGGTCAATTCACTCCTCCCCCCCCCCCCCAAATTTGTTTTCCACGATTTCAGATTGATAACGATCTCACTAAAGATGCCCCTGTGGGATGTGTATTTGATGGACAGCCAAGTGACTGGATTTAAAACGATCGCTTCTTAAAATGGCTTAAGGCTTCCGTCGAACGAGTGACGCCAACTGAAAAGATCCCTGTATTGTTAATTTCGATGATCAATCAAATCACAAGGCCTTAGAGGTAATTCTATTTTCTCACTCACACCACATTCACATCCTGCGTCTACCGCATCACACAACCTACAGAATGAAACCCCTAGACAGAGTAGTCATGAAACCGTTCAAAAATGCATTCAATGAAGCTCGTTCTATGTGGATGCGGAAATACCCACAGTCGAAAATATCTCTCAAGGACATAGCTGGTATGGTGAACTTTGCGTTAACCAAAGTTTCCAGAATGGAACTCGCTCAATCTGCGTTTTCGTGCAGAGGCATTTGCCCACTAAACAGTAGCATTTTTACTGACATGGATTTCCACGCATCTCAGACTGAAATGTGAGCCACTGTTCAGTAAGAATCTCCACAGCCAAGACGGATTCACCGGAGCCCCTACCTCCAACTCCACATCATGCTACAGGAACAGAGGAATCATCACCACCAGGCTTCAGGTTGCAAGAATCTGGTAGCCTTGGGCCTAGCCCTTCTGTCGTGACTATGATAGAGAAAATATCTCTACTTCTTAGTAGTGTAGTCACCAAGCTAAATGTACGAAAATGACATGGGGACAGAAGCGAAGTTCTAACATCGCGCCCATATAAAAATCAGCTGGAAGCAAAAAGATGCAGAGTGGCTGCGATTCAGAAAGCACCAACTGAATGCATAATTTGCAGGGAAACGTTTAGCGAGGATTGGATTCAGTGTAGCAACTGTAAAGGGTAGGCACATGAGAACTGTGCGGACCTTGAAGGGGAAGCAGTGTTTTCTACATGCGATACTTGTAAGACATAAATAATATTTGTTTACAGTTGCTATAATGTTAAAACTGTGGGTCAAAATAACTGTCCGATATAACCCTCCAACGTTTGGAATTCAAGAAAATGTATATACTTGTAAATATGCCAACTACACATAATCGTTATTTAATTTGCCTTATTTACTTATCACACGTTATAAAGAATTAAAATACGATTCCATAAATCTACGTGTATTTGATTTCATTCAACAAATATTATCCTTACTAAAGCACTCAGGTGTCCGGTACTACGCGACCTTCCCCTTGGGCTTCAGTTAAATACTCGGGTATCTGCGATCTTGTCTGCCCCAGTTTCGTGGGTATAGCAGGCATTCAGAACACGTTCTACTGTTGCGGAGTTGGGACTGGGAGTGACAGAGATGGCGTATGAGTGAGAGAGAGGATAGATGCCACAGAGGCAACGCTGCCGACTTCCCCCACGCACCTACACGGAAATGTACTAGCGCTACGTGGTGTTCAACCCCAAACTACAGATTCTTACCTATTGGAGTGGTCAGAAAGTTTAACCTAGGGAAGTCCACTCTAGATATATCTTTACTCAGTGGTGTAGTAGCTGCAGCTGTGCTGGTGCCAAGTACGCGTTATCGCTCTGCGGCTTCACCTCCCCCCTCAATGACTCAGACTGTTGAAATTCCTTTATTTAACATGGTCGGCCAGATTCTAAATTACTCCGCGTGTAAGGTAGGTAGTAAGGCTTGAAAAAATTTATCAATATATGTAAATGATTAAAAATAATTATGACATTTTACCATTTGATCTTAGACGTTATTAAAGTTGGATAAAATATATTATCGTTATATTAATATTGGGATCGTGAAAAACTCAAACATGCAAACACAAACGCACGCGCACAAACATACACATATAGTATATACACATATACACAAGATGGGGCAGGATTCAACAGACAAACTTCGTGAGATGATTTCTTATTGCAAAATCAAGTGAGACTTTTTTTTTTTTGCCTAAATTAGCACTGTGAGAGATACAGGCACTCAAAATCAACACATTAATGTAAGGCCGCAAAGGAGGAAATAAAAAATATAATCTTGGTTCTTATAATTGTTGTCTCCACTAATAGCGAATGCTGACCTGGAGTTTGAAGCTTGCCCGTCTCCGCAGGACATTAATGACTTTACAACAAACGTAACACACAAACAGAAGATAAATCACACCACAGATTTTTTAATCTTACAAAATATTTTTATATCAGGAACACTTGTAGCAGCCAGTCTCCGTAGACTACAAACAACATACAAGAGACACTAGGAAAAAACTCAATTCAAAACTGCTACTAACTACTAACCAATAAATACACACAGACTCGAGTGAAGTATGGTGGATTTAATTTAAAAGAAATATAATAATCTGAACATCACGAAATACATTACTGGAAATTACAGGAAATTCATTACTAGCTTCAAAATCAACTTCACTTTGTGTGGCCATAACTATGAATGTAGCCTTCTCGTATGATCTTTTATTGGAAATTAAGAAATAAACATGTATTTTCAAGGACTTTAAATATCTTGCAAAATTTGGAAATTAAATCAGACTAATAGTTTTTCTTACGCCAACTCAGTTGGGTGAACACAAAACATCTGTTTAGGGCTTCGTAGGCAAACGGGCAAAGTAACTTTAATTTACTTAAAATCCAAGATGGTGTAAATGTAGGCCAAATAATTCTCAAAAATTATTTATTATTTTACTGGAGTAGACACTGCGCCGAGATTCAAAATACTAAGATCAAAAATCTTGATAGCAGCAACATCTCGTGGAAATTTCTTGGACTGGTTCTGCTGGCCACAGGCCTTAGTATTCCTTCACAAGGCTCTCGGGCCTTAGGTACATTACTACAGTATTTTCCTTACCACACGCATATCTCGGTAGCTCTAAATGGAATTTAATTTCTTGCCTGCATAGGTAGCGCGTGCAGATATATGAATTACTGTTCAGTGCCGCGCGTCTTTGCCCTGTCGGCAATCTGCATTACAGTACGTGACTCGGCCAATCCAACCAGACATTTAAAAATTGCCTATCAGGCTGATGACACAGTAGGTCGCCACCTGCCTGACAGAAACCAGATGGCTATAAACGTCAAGAACTGCAAAGTGACGCCTTCCAACATCGCGCTAGTAACAAGACGGTTACATTATAGCTTACATAGTATGTAGTGCGTTACTATGTCAACCAAACTACAAATTATTCTATGCAAAACGGACCACATACCATATATCTTTGTGAATGCAAACAGACAGACTTACAAACATTATTTACACCTAAATATGTTTTCTGAAGCTAAAACAACTTGCAATTAATAATATAATTGAGATCTGAGAAAATAAAATATACATCTGCCACAGATCAATAATAGATATAACAAATAAACATTACTTTAACACACATTGCAAAAGTAAACTGAGATAGCTTTGACAGGAAAAAGTAGCGGATATTTAAGGCGTTGCATTAAACTTTATTCTGGCAAGCTATCGGAAACGAAGCGAAATTAGTATACAAATCTCCAAACATTGTTTTATGTTATCGAAATATTCAGCATAAAAGCAAACTTTCCTTAAATCATCCCCTCGTAAGGAAAATAACAGGGGTATCCTCCTTCTTTTTGTCAGAAACTTTTATGTAGTAACGAAATTTAACATTTCTTGCTGCTTTATTGAGCAGCATTACCTGACATACAAAATATGTCCTCTAGTTGCAACTGTTCATGACTCGCGGTTTTCGCGTAAAATGCATACAACCAATTATTATTACAAGATCCCTGAGGGACATATCCTAGTTCGTGAGGGATGGAGGTCTTAATTAAATAAAATAATTAAATATGGTTTTTGATTTATTCACACGGCTTTTTATTACAGCATTAAATCATCTATCTTCACTGTCAATCTTTTTAGTTCTCATTGAGAGCAACATTTAATGTTTATTTCAACTCTAATTGCCATGCTCTTAATGTATCTGGTTATAGTCAGTTAACTCATACTAATCATTAACAAACGTTCAGTTTATCTGTAGCCAACATCTGTAATGTCTTTCAATCACGAATTCAATCCAATAATCCAGCCTGCCAGTTGCATTATTCGATGCACCGATGCTCGCAGTTGATAATTTTCCACCTGCTGGTCACTTCTCACGCCAAATGTCTCTCTCATCGTCTATAGATCAAACTTCAGCCCCTCATCCATTCAACAACTTCCAGCTCAGAGGCCCAACGCATCTTTAATAGCCGCTGGCCTAGAACTGGAAGGTTCGCCGCATCCCGAGTCATGCTGAGAGAAATAAGGTCAGTAATCCAGAGCATTATATAGAGATCTCAAAGACACCCGATACCCAAAGTCGGAAGCAGCAAGCACCGTGATAGGCATAACAAGCAGGCATAAAAAAACTTTCCTATTTGAAAAGTCACTGCATCTCCATTTTGCAACTGAGAGCGTGCGCGTAAATAAATCACCTATGCCTCCCACATTCACAGAGCAGCCACCTGAAACACAGCCCTCTCATCAAATGTTTTCCCTTAAAGACACTCCTATTTCTGGTCCTTCGTAGAGTGCCAGTCGGTCGATGTGGACAACCTCCGACTTCACCCGAGAGCATTGACGACAAATTCTAAATACCACAAAAGTGATCTTATTCAGAATTCCGTAGCTGCCTTCCCAAAATGTCTGTAGCTTCAGGCAATGCCATTTTATCTTCAGTAGGTTGTACAGCCATACTAGTTGTCTTTCTTGAACTATCTTTCCTGACATTTTCGTATCATACAGCATATTCATCCTGTCATTATTTATTATAAGGTGCTGTCGAACAAAATCGTGAATTCCAAAAAGTTTGTTTCACAATTGGCTGCCCTATTCAGGGGCAGCAGCTTCCTCTTCTTTCGGTCGGCCAAAACAGCCAGTTACTAGGGAGGCGTAGCTCTCTTCCAAATAGCATCCTTGATGGTGTTACCCGTGCGTGATCTAGAACTGTTGAGCAACAAGCAAGAATAAACAATGGCACCTTTGAATCTCAGTCCTTTTGGTTGTCTGCCACAAAGATCGACAGGTACTGCTCATTAGAGTTATTAAGCCTCTGGACCATTCCATCCAACTGAGGGTGTAAGGTTGTAGTACCAGTATTTTTCATTCCAGACTCTTGGTTAACTCTTGGAAGACCACACCTTCAAAAATTATTCCCTGATTGGAATGTAGTATTAGTGGACCCCCAAACCCTCGAGAAGACATGCTCTATAAATGCATCGGTCACAGTTTCAGGCTTCTTGGTTTGGGAAGTAAATGACCTCAGGCCACGTAAAGTTATCTTGGGCCACCAGTAGATAACGATTACCTCTCTCTGCGACAGGCAAGGGGCCCACAATATATGCTGCCATCCTCTCGAACAGAGCTCAATCATTGTGTTAATGGAGGTGAACTTGTCCTTTGGTCCTTGGGCCCTTCCTCTCAGTGCAGGAGTTGCACAATCAACACCACTTTTCAACGTCTTCCCTGCAATGAAGTCAGTAGAATCTCAGTCTAACTCTGTCGAGAGTCTTATTAACACCAAAGTGTCCAATGGCTGCAACATATACATCTCTTTTAAGACTTTGGGAACCCTGCATTCTAGAACGACAACCTGTAATAATGCGTTTTCCGTAATTACTTTCTCAGTTTCTGCAAAGTGCTACATTCTCCAGTACGAGGATATTACATTGTGCCCCGTATGCTTTGACTGCTGCGCTCAGGCAAGATATCTCTTCCTATTTTGGGTGACAGTCAGCTTCTTTCCACTTTAATAATGGATGCGAAGTTGAATCATGCATCTTATCTTTCCTTATACTCTCATCACTCCAGTTAGGTGGTACATCACAAAATAAATAACCTTGACTTCTCGTCCTCTGTATCTACAGCGATTCATCACTATTTTCTTTCTGGTGTTCGCAATGACGACAACATGGCTCACATGGCCTCCTAAACATTGCATCTGCATTGCTGCGAAGGCATAAGAATTCTTTTTCTTGAAAATGCTGTATCTACTTGGCTATATGACCTGAGGGGTTCTTGAAATTTAGTAGCCAATGTAATGAAGCAAAGTCCCATTTTTATAATAAAATGCCTGCATAAAGTTAAGAATGGAAGTGTGAAATTGGCTTCACCATATCCAGAAGTTTCCTTCATGTAATGCAGTAATTTCGCTCAGGCTTATGCTCATGTAGTGGTTTGGCTAACGTGGCAAACCCAGGTACAAATCGACCATAGTATACACATAATCCTAATAAACTAGGCACTTCAGTTTTGTCAATTGGTTTCGGCAAATTTCTTATTACTTTGGTCTTCTCGGGGTCTGTTGCTACTCCATAGGCCGACAATACATGTCCCAAGAAATTAATTTTTTTTGGAATAGGTGGCCCTCTTAGAAAAGTTTCATATTTGTTATGGCCACTTTCTTTAATATAGAGTTTAAGCATGATAGGTGCTCTTCAAATGTCCGTCCTGACACAGTAATGCCATCTATGTAAACCTGACAGATATCTAAAAGCAAATTTTTTCCATTAGGCATTGTAAGGTAGCACAGTCATTACATAGCCCAAAAGGAATAAATTTTAACTGCCAGATTTATTTCCCCTGGACACAAAGTGCAGTCTTCTCTTGGTCCTCTGGAGCCACCTTGGACTTCCAGTGTCCACTATTCATGTCCAAAGTAGAAAATAATTTAAAACCTGCTGATTTGTTTAATGTGTCATCTATCCTTGGAAGTGGATAAGAGCCTTTCTTTTTCACATTATTAAGCTGGAAATAATCTACAAAAAAACTTCCAAGAGTTATTTTTCTTTTTAATAAGAATAATTTGTAATGACCATGCACAAAATGATGGTTCTATCAAAACTACATACTTCATTCCCTTCAGAATTCCCTCAACTTCCGCATTCGAAGCTAGTGCAGTCGTCTTGGTGGCAGCTTTATGGGCCTGGTATCTCCTATATTTTTGGGGTGGTAGGTCACATCAGTCCATCCAAGGTAATTTGGCCCACGCTAAAGCATCCCTATTTCCCTGCAGTAAATGAGAGACAGCCTTCTCTTTTCGCCATTTACGATTTTCTTTTGTTCTTACCAAAAGTTCCCCCAGTACTTCTAGTAAAATATATTCTATTTGTTTTACTCCAGAATCCTCGGGAACATTTGGAAGTATCTGCGTAACCTGCTTTCAAGCACCTACCACAACCCCCTTCTCAAGACGAATGACACTATCGGACAAATTTATCATTCTGACTGGAAAACTGTCAGAATTAGAAGAGACCAAAGTTCTTGCTACAACGAATCTATCTGGAAGGACGGCAATCCTCTCTGCTGGTTCAATTCGACCCAAACGTCTGACAAACGTTCCTTGACATCTGCCTGTAATAAAAATTTCACTTGAAGCGGGCAGCGCAATGGGTTGACCATGTACCACTGGGCAGCTAATTGGGGAGGAAAAATCATGCCATGTTGATACCTTCAACTGTGTACTACCAATCCATAGCACATCAAGTCGAGTATCGATATAGCACCACAGCCTATGTAGTATGCCAAGCTCCAAAAGGCATTTATCCTCTTTTTCAGCTATGTAAACATTATGCTCTATGCTAAGGTTACCAAGCTTCAAGGCCACTTTCCCTTTTTCTATAATTGGTGTTGTCTTCTCTTTTACTGTAGTCAAATGGCATCGTTCCATTCAGTAGTCGGCTGATCACTGGGGGTAGGCCCGAGGATGTCTGATCTTACTATTGTTATGGTCGCCCCAGTGTCAACGACCATCTGGCAAGGAACATCATTCAGGCTCTCCTCTACAAGTATTGCTTTCCAAAATTGTTTTACGTACCATACATGTAAGTAATATTGGTGCCTTCCGCCCAGCAGTCACTGACATTCGCTTCCCAAGATCTGTGTTTACAAGTTTTCCAAATCTGTTGTATTCTCACCTGCCTCTCGCCGTCTCTTTTTACGCTGCGTCTGCTGCTGTTGCTGTTGTTGCGGGCAATAGGCTCTCAGGTGCCCCAGCTGTCCAAATGTCCCAACACTCCATCCGTTTGGGTGGGGATGACGAGACTCTATTGCATGGGCCCCCTGGAAGTAATTTCCCTCAGAGTCGTCTGCAACTCCTTCAGTGTCTTCGTTATTCTGGCTTCGTTGTCTTCGTTCATTATCACTGCCCATACCGGATGTCGAGATGCAGCCACCTGTCTTGCTGACTGCACCATCAGTGCTCAGATCAGGAATTCCTGCATGTTGTGGTTTGTAACCAGACATAGTACTTGCCTTATCATCTCTGTGTCGGTGATGGCGCCGATGAAGAAGCCGACCGCGATGATGACACGCGGCTCCTCGGAGCCGCGTATCATCATCGCGGTCGGCATCGCGACATCGGCAAGATGTCGTACCATAGCTCCTGTAGTAGTTCCGCTGGTCGTTGGGTGTGGCTTCGGAGTTGTTCATTGTGGGCATGTTGTAGGTACCGGTTGCCGAAATGTAACACCAAGGCCGACACCAGTGTGGGATACTCCAGTCGTTGTCGCTCTGGATGCTCAGTGTGAGGCCTCTCAGTACAGTTACGAGGAATTTTGCTCGCTTTTCTGCTGACCATCCATTACGGGTAATGGCTATTTGAAACTGGCCTTGGTACTTCCTCCAAGACATCTGCTCATCGTCAGAGGCGGTCTTAATTGAGACCACCTTTCCCATACCTGGTTGTGCGACCCCACTGCTCTCCTCCGAGGTTGCTGTATTGGTTTCGATTTGCACTGCTTCTTCACTTTTCTCGGCTGTCAATGTGGTGGTACTGGAACTCCATTGCTGAAGAAATTCCTGCCATTATTTCTTCTTGGCACTCATTACATTCTTGACGCGGTCCATCTATCCACTGACACAGTTCACTATTTCATGCACACTGTCAACTCTCTTATTCACTAACTCGCTTATGCCTTCTATTTTCCTGTCTACATTGTCATTTACAGTGTCTATATTCCTGTCCACGTTTTCATTTACAGTATCAATTTTCCTTTCTACATTTTAATTTATAGAGTCAATTTTCCTACCTACTAAAGCATTTAGATTAGTTATCTGGCTATTTACATACTCTTTTACAAAATTAACAGTATCGTATGAACCCGATTTGGCTCTCAAGACGTCGATGTTAAGAGCTGCCCAAGTCTCCTCACTCACTTAATTAATTAATTAAAATTTTGTCGTTAATAACTAGCATATTGCCTAATTTGACTAAAAATTAACTTCCTCCATCCCACTTATGACACCAGTGGTAAAAGATGCCTGAGGGGCATATCCGAGCTCGTGAGGGATGGAGGTCGTAATAAAAAATGAACTACATTTTATTTTTAATTTACTCACACAGCTATTATAAAGAGCATTAAATTTTTCTATCGTCAATACTATTCTTTTCATTTCTCAAAGAGAACAATATTTAATGTGTATTTAAACGCTAATTAACGTCCTTCGTAATGTATCTGGTTATAGTCAAGTAACTCATACGCATCATTAACACGCATTCAGTTTGTCTATAATCATCATCTTTAGTGTAATTAATTCAAGAATCCAGTCAAATAGCAGAGCCTGCCAGTCACACTATTCGCTGCACCGATGCTCGCAGTCACAGATTTCCCATCCGATGGTCACTTCTCTCGACACTCGTTTCGTTCGTCGTCTATCGCTGAAAACTCGGCCTTGACCTGGAAGGTTTGCCACACCCCGGGACACGCTGAGAGAAACGAGTTCAGTAATCCAGACCATTCTTCAGATGTCTCCAAAACACCCGATACCCAAGATCGGGAGCGGCACGCGCCCTGATGTTCATAACATGCATTTTCTGTAAACATTCCTTTGTTAGTAGTTGCTGCGTATCCGGTTGCAGCTGATAGCGCAAGAGCTTCAATAAATCATCTCTGTATAGCACGCTCAAAGAGCGGCCGCCTGTAACATACTTATATTTAGTTTACATATAACTGATTCATTTTTTACATTATTACTCGTCATATTAATTATACATTCCGTATTTTTCCTCTACAATGGTGATGTAAATCCCTATAACAACTTATACGTTATAACGTAGGAAATATAAGTTACTGTGTCCCTGTGGATGCAACAGTCGGCTTGGGGCCAACATAACCACGACCTTATTGATCAGTGGTCATTTTGGATTAGATTATGATATGTCGGGTCTTTGTAATTTTCATGCGATTTAAAAAGTAATTCTTTATTTGTGTAGTAATTAAATTGTATGTAAAGAAAAAGACAATTTGAAAGTGATCTTCTTTTCTTCGCTAACCATACAGAATTATTTTTCAAGAGAGGAACGAGGGGTCTTAAAAATGTAGGGAACATGATTCTGTTCTTTGCAGCGGCTATGGTGGCAGGAGTCGAGAGCAGTCGCTCGCGTCTCGATTCCCAGCACCACGTGGCCCGATAGCTATTGATTAACGATGTTTGTTTGACGATCCGTCATGTGGGGTATGACGTGAGTGCAGTCAGAGCCACTTAAGCTATGTCAGCACCGCTACCTCCCCTCCGCCGACCCATATGGTCTCCATCTATCTGCAAAGCTCTGGGTTCGGTAGCGACACTCTCCTCAGGGCCGCAATGGTTATCCCGGCTCTCACGCCATTACACGACTCACGCATCTCTATAGCAGATACCTGCTGACAGGATGGAGATGGAGTAGGTTTACTTCGCTAATTTCAGTTTTATTGTTATACCACTGTTCGTGCCGTAATTCATTTTCAACGTTTAGATATTAAATGAATTAATGGATGAAGAGATTTGGGCGGCTCTTAACAGCGAGATCTTAAGAGCCGATGAGGATGATTGAAGTGAGTATGGAGCGGCGCCGAAATGAAGGGGCGGGGGAAACGGGAGATCCCCGAGAAAACCTTCAACCGACGGCATCGTCCGGCACGATTTCACCTTGCGAAAATCCGACGACCCGGCCGGGGATTGAACCCGGTTCGCCTTTGGTGGCAGGCGAGCCAGATATTAAAGCAATTGTACTTAAACGTTAGTCTATGAATACTACTACAATATTGGGCATCGCAATATATGTAATTTGATAGTGGTCTATTTAATGATAATTATTGAATAAAATTTGTTAGTTAATTTACGGCAAACACACACAAAAATAATATCTATTAATTATACCTTATTTTTTTTTTAGCTTGACTGAAATATTTGCCGTTCGTTTGAAGTTACAAATGCATGTCAAAATAAATACGATTCACTCACACAATTTGCTTGAAATATATTGCTATTTTAAGTCCAGGCTTTTATCAAAATAAATCGCCAAATATAGTGACGGACTTTCAAATGAAAACGACAGCGAATGATAGTTGTCTGGTTTTCCAGAATGCAAAATAATGTGAAGTCTAACCTGATATAGCGCTTTTGAAAACTTGCCTACTATATATTTTCAACCCACTGCTTATCCTTCCGTATTATCTCAACGTAAACGTTGCTCCGTTATCACTCTTCTGGAACTTGAGAATGAATAAATAAAATTATGAACTCGGTATAATAGACTAGAATTAACAGCATTTATATCTAAATAGAAGATAACATAAAAAAAACCAAATTAGTGTTCACAAACCGAAATTATTTACTTAAATGTAAATGTATATATCTTCTGTTTTCACTACAGTAGTTTTCATGTAAAAATAAACAAAAATACAGTCGTACGGTGGGCCATTTAAATTAATATGTTTTAAGTTGGTGAGACATTTTTCAAAATGGCGAATGCACGTTCAGCACGTAATTGTTTTTCTACAAAACCATGTATTCAATATATACTTAACTTTGTTAGTTATCGTAAATTATTACAAAAGCAATTTTGAAAGTTACCACCAGATTTGAAATTAAACTTTCACGTAATTTCTCGGGAAACAATTTAATGATTTCCACAAAATTCAGGCGATAAGTTATGCTTTTATAGTCCATCTCACTTTATATAACATAAGAAGGTAGTTTCGTAATTTCAAAATAACAGCCATGTCATTAATTTAGGTTAGTATGCTATACAACGTGTATAGGAAACATGTGCACAAACACGGGCACGTGATTTGCGACCGGAAAAGAGGAAGACTGATATAGGACACCCATGGTCCATTTCAAATAATAAGGGCTGTAGCAGCCCGTAAAAGCAGTGGGCGACAAGGACATTACGTGGGATATTAGACAACGGACTTGCGTTAAAATAACACAAATTGGTATACGGAGCAAGTGAACCAATATATTGGATACACAGTCGGTATGGTCCATCGTACACACCCCCAGCATGTAAATAATAGGGGTTGGCACCCTTTGATTGCATGCAACACGTACACCGTGAGGTTAAATTGATTGTTGTTACCACGGGATGAAGCAGGACGACGAAAGTAGCAAATATGCTCCTATGTGAAAACTCTCTAGGACTCGCCGTTTCCGGTGAAATCGCAAACGAAGGGTACAGTGGTAGCAATAGAATGGCGTAGTCAGTAGGCAACTCTTCTCGCACCCGAAGGAATTCAGTGGGGAGTCCTTGCCGAATGAATGAAGAGAGTGTGGCGGCACGTAAGAGGGAGGTCTTGAGAGCCGATGGTGGTGATTGAGGTAAGTATGGAACTGCGCCGTAATGAAAGGGTGGGGCCAACAAGAGAACCCCAAGAAAACCCGCCGACCAGCAGCATCGTCCGGCACGATGACGCTGTGTATGTTGTGCGATTGTCTGGTGGTTTGGCTGACATCGTGCAAGGTATCTTTGGCTGTACACACGTACAGCTGCCCTGCTGTTGCTGCTCACTTCACCATACACCAAGCCCATGCCAGTGATTTCCGAATTTGTGTACTTGTCCATGTTCACGTCTATAGTACCTAGTGAAATGTTGCAGTGACAGGCTGCGAATAACGGGCCGCTCGGGCAGACGGGGCGGAAAACTACGCTGCTCAGGAGGGGGGAAGGGGTACCGTCTGTAATGTCTAATATCGTGCATCATACCACCAACATGTGTTGCAGCCTGGAGCAGTACGTATGGCCTCCTCACCAAGTCATGGCCTTGCTACCACTGTTGCCCTTAGTTCGCGCTTTACACTTTTGTGCATTTTGTGCTACTTACGATATTCCGCGTCACCCACACGTACTGCACCAGGCTTACACACATATTGTTGGTATGATGCACGATGGTACACATCACCGCCAGTTCCCCGTTCCCTCCTCCAGAGACATGTAGTATACCGTCCTGTCTGCACTGTGTTGCACATTCTGCCACGTACACAACTAAGTCACACTTTGGTGTAGCACATATCCTAATGCTGTTCTGTTGTTTGCATGTTGGTTCCTGGCCGTACTCATTCGGCGGACGATTAGCCTGCTGGCCTCCCACCACGGCGAACGGTGTTCAACACCCGGCCGGGTTACCCCGGATGTTCGTATGTGGGCATCGTGACGGATGATGCTGCTGGTTGGCGGGTTTTTTTTTGGGGTTCTCCCATTTTCCCCACCCTTTCATTCTGGCGCAGCTCCATACTCACCTTAATCACCCACATCGGCTCTCAATACCTCCCTGTTACGTGCCGCCACACTCTCTTCATGCATTTGGCGGGAACTCCCCGCCGAATTCCTCCGGGTTCGAGAAGGGTTGCCTTCTCACTAGGCCATTCTATTGCTACCACTGTGCCCTTTGTTTGCAATTTAACCGGAAACGGCGAGTCCTAGAGAGTTTTCACAAGGGGAGCTTATTTGCTACTTTCGTCGTCCTTCTTGATCCCATGGTATCCACAATCAATTTAACCTCACGGTGTACGTGCTGCATGCAATCAAAGTGTGCCAATCCCTTTTAATTACTTAATGGAGGAGTGTACGGCGGACTATACCTACCGTGTATCCAAGACCTTGGTTCACTTGCTCCGTATACGAATTTGTGTTCTTCTAACGCAAGTACTTTGCCTAATATCCCTTGTAATTTCCTTGTCATCCACTGCCTTTAGTGACTGCTGCAGCCCTTATTATTTGCTATGGACCATGGGTTTCCTGTATCAATCTTCCTCGTTTCTGGTCAGTAATCGCGTGTCTGAGTTTGTACACATGTTTCCTACACACGCTGTATATCCCGAAATGTACAACCACACTTAATATTCTTGCAGTATCTGTGACAAACATCTAATGTGCTAATACGTGAACTTTTGATTGCCATTAGTGAAGATAGCATCACATGAAAAAATTGAGTTTTTTTTTCTCCAAATTTTGGGGACTAGTCTACCGATCTCCACCACATTCTGCACACAATTTGTGGTACAGAAGGCCATGTAAACTTACATTTTTAAGTGTGTCGGACATTATTTACAACAAGACTGCTATATAAATAATTAAATATGTTTTTCGTATATATATATATATATATATATATATATATATATATATATGTTGGCAGCTTCCATTCGAAACAACAGTAGGAGAAAATAACAAGTGATTGGAATCTACATCGCCTCCGAATGAATTCGCGAAAAACTCGTGGCTCTACCAATGAGAAAATAAAACTTTTATGCCACATTACGGGAACCAATCAACATATTTCCACCAATTCTGCACACAAATAGTGGTGCGGTAAGCCATGTAAACAGACATGATTTGAGTAACTTACACACTTGTTTTCAAAATTATATCCTTGTCGGTGTTTCTGGTTGGTAAACCCAATCTCACAGAACATTAAATTGGGTACGTCAGAAGTTTAATATGCGAATCCTATTTCCGTAGTTGGTTCCACGCCATCTTACGGTACCAGGCGTTTTGGGTTCGAGTCCTGGTTAAGACACGTGTTAAATTGAAGTTGTATCACTATAATTGCATTTGTTTCTGGTTGCACCCCAAATAACATTGCTGTCAATGAAACGTCAAGTCCTACTTACCATCTAATAATTTAAGAACTTCAACACAGTTATTTTGTTTGACACAGAGGAAAATTGGCTTAATAGTAATAGCGGTACCTTGTTTTTAAATTTTTCTTTTCACTTTATCTTGCAGGGGGATGACCTTCATGATAAAGTATCTTGAATTTACATCTAGCACGTCATATACTACCAAGGTCTACTCGAGATGCAAACCCGGAACTACTGAAAAGATGGCGTGCATTATGATGTGTACGTTCTCTGAGATAACATGGAGAACACTTTGAATATAACAACCGCAAATTATTAAATCATAAATTAGTTAATTATTAACAAAATTAATATATTTACTGCCTCCTTCCACTTTTTAAAACACATTTACCCAAGAGCTACTTTGGCCGTACTTTGGTGTTAACATAATATATATATATTGGATGTTCGCGGTAAATATACCTCCAACGAAATTAGTCTTTGGAAATAAAAATCTCTGCTGTTAACTGAATGTATTGCAGTGGATTCACAGACCGGAATGGCCCCGATAAATTTGGCATCAATGTAAGGAGAGAAGTTTCATGTCAGGAATCCATGTCAAACGTTTGGTTTAAATTGATGAAAACTGAGTTTATTTTTACTTACATACATCATGCATTATGAACATAAGTATATGAATTTGGATATAAGCAAGATATTTAAGTTTAAAAAGTATTCTTAAACTTAATCACCGCATACATTAAGTGATTGTGTCCATGGCGTTTTTTTATTTGCTGTATGTGGACAAAGGCACAAAACTGACAGGGAAGTATGCCCTAAACTATGCTTCAAAAATTTTATCAATCAAAAGCAAATGGCCTATACGAAAAGTGCAAAATGTCTACACAGAAAAAAAAAGTTTCAATAAATGTAGATAAATAAAGTAGAAACACATTAACACATTCTGTGTGTTTTCACGAATAACCTTGGTGACGTCAAAGACTCTACCACCTCGGATAAAAAATTCTCACCTCACTTTGAATGCAGAGTAGGATGCAATTTGTTTCTTACTTACATGAAGCTGAAGAATATTTGGTTTGAAAGAAAACTGTACACTAAATACGTTATGTCGATACGAACATGGCCGAATTACTCGACGACATATACACTCCGACATGCGGATGCTTGCCTCCGTAAATTCTCATTTTAATACACTTACATATTGCGGTTTTACGGTTGTGTCTCTAAAAAGTTCCAAAATTTATTTCTATTCAATGTAGTCATAAAGCCATGTCCACGGCAATAAAAGTTTTTGTGGAGCTGTGTTTACCGAAAATTATTGTACATAGAACAAATTTCTGTCGACGTGGACGTTCGAAAGCAGGTACAAAATTTTTCTTCACGTTCAACGCGCATGTTCCGATCGCTATCGGTTTTTTACGAACGTATTTGAATGAAGTATTTATCTCAGAACAGAAAAAAGAGATAGGTCTATAGTGGAAATAAATTATTGAATATGTAATCGGTAGATGAAGAAGCAAATGCTCATTTCAAGTATTTTTATGGGTAGATTGAGAGAAAACTTTTGTTTCGGAAACCAAGCATATTTATTAGAAGTGTGTTTGTTAACATTTAGAAATAATTCTTTGCGCAGAATATATATTTGGATATTGCTACACAATTGTCGTGAAAGCCCTGTTTGGTACATACGACCATTTTGTAAGTACGTCCAATTAATCAATAAACATTATAAATGGCATGGTAACTACAAACTTTTATGTCATTTTGAGTGAATAAGAATTAGATGTGTTGTAACAATGTTATTTAGTATTTTTGTCAATGTACTTCGCGTAAGGATTTCGGTTGGTATATAAGTAGCTTTCGGGTATAGTTTCATTCACTTAGCTCCGTAACATTAGAAGAAATCACATCACAATATTGAGGAGGCATTTGGGGCCGGGCTATTACCCTAGAAAGGTATAAAGTCCTGCTAAAATTGTTGATGCAGAAGAAAGTATATTTTGTTGTCATTTTTGAACCGTTTTGGTCTTCAAGTAATTACTGCTAAAGCTGGCAGTGGTGTATTGGAAATGTGTTTCTTCAGAAAGGCACAAAACTAAAAGGTCCCTGCTCCTGAGGAAATTAGTGACACTGATTTTTGTGATATAATATGTTGGAAGACTTTTCCAATTCATGAAGGGAGGGTAGACCATACTGCTGGCATTACTCTGTTTGGTAATGCGTCGCTGTATTTGCTTAAGAAGATGAAGTTTGACATTCGCGACCACATTTGGTTGTATTGGGAGTTGGTTGTATCGGAAGTTGGTTGGTGCCATTGGAAACATACATATTCATGGACATCTCGAGTTGTTTTACAATCCTTAATGTAGAGAGGATTTTATTCTGGTTTTTATTATGTATTGCGTTTAATTTTAAAGTTTTTTTAAAATAAATAGTTTTAAGTAGAATGTACTGTAGTGTTTTTAGTTCGTTTTTATTTTAATCTTGTGTATGTTTTTAAAATATGCTGGGGTAATTGAGGGGAGATAACATTAATGTTATTAATAATACATAGTCTCATCAACTTCTGCCATTTCTGCATCGAGATATTACGTGACACTGCACCCTTGCAAATGCCCTTATAAAATTTATAGCAAACCATTGTCATTTAACATTGAAGCATACTTTGTATTTTCTCTTTGCAGCCCAAGGGCTAACAAATGGCTGGTGTAAATGTAAATGCTTAGACTGAATTTATTGATGACATTGGTCGTTACCGAAGAATACCTTACTTTCTTAGAGAATTAATGTGGTGCAGAGTTATATAAGGTACACAGACAGGGTGGTAGTTGCGAGTTTTTTCTTTGGTAATGCATATAACTTTTACACGTGCCACAACGTGTTATTAATTTGCGACCCAGTGTACAAGGGGGCTCCACATAAACACAGGAAAATGGAAGATTTATTTACACAATGGAGTGCAGAAAGTAATGAAGGTTACGCTCGTATAGAGCGTTACAGGTATTACAATATTAATTTAATGCGAATGCTTACAATCAATGACAACATTCCAGCTGCTGTAAGAAGAGGAGGTCCACCAGCTGCACCCGTCTTAGCTCCGGGCTGCTTCCACTCCTATCCCCCTTCCTCTCAACAAAGGATCCCTTTAACAACACAAAAATAATTTCAACACGCAGCACATGCATTTATGTGGTGATGATGAGACATTTTGTAATATTATTTGTATACAGTGTAGTAGTAGAGGTGTGTTTAACGATTGGTGCAGTTATTATTCAAATAGTTCTTGCACAGTCTATTGTGTTTGCATTATTAATTTTTCATTTGAGTGTATAACATGTCATTACAACTAATCGGAATATTTGATTGCTTTCGTTCGCATTGATAGCTCGAGAACTTGATAGTAATTTCTTTTACAATTAGGATAGTAATAAGAGTGTTGGTTTTGTATTTATTGATGCTTAATAATAACAGAAAAAGTCGGAATGAAACAATTTCAGTAGAATAAAGTTAGTATATAAAGTTTGAAAAGTTTTTGCATAAATATCATGCATTGGATAATATATTAAATGTAAATGCTATCTCCTTTATTAACAGTCTCCGGAGTCGACGTCACTAAAGTGCTCGGATACGTAGACTCCGGGTTCGATTCTCGGTATTGCTTACAATTTTTTGGACAATGACCAAAACGATAATATACGTACAGCCATAAAAATCTTTACTTGGACCAACTAACCCTACTCTTGTTGGAAACCAAATAAGATCAAATAAATGATTTCGTTTCACAAATAATATATAAAATAGCCCCTAAACCAGCGGTGCGTGGTGAACTATTGCAAGGTAAGCTGTGTTTTACTCTGTGGTATACATAAAGGTTTGCTAGTTTACACATCGGCCACTTGAACGTAGTAGTGAAGTTGCACGTGTGTGATGGGTGCCTCACCGCTCTCTCGTGAGTGCCCACAGTACACTCAGTTTCTCCCGGCTCCACTCTGGTTACTCGTTCCTGCTGCGCTCGTCGAGTGTGTACAGCACTGAGCAAGTACCAGCTTAACGAACAAAACTTCACCACATATCATTGCCCTATACAATCGATCAATTTTGTTGTTTAAACAAATTTTGTTTCATGCAACAGAGTTTTTTCTCAGTGATGTGTATGCCATCGCAGCTGTAATTGGCAGCCCCAACCAGCTCCCGAGGAGTCCTGATTTGAATCCACTAATTTGAATCCACTAGACTTTTATTTGTGGGGACATTTAAAGGCACTTGTGTATGCAACCCCAATGGACGACGTGGATACCATTCGCGACCGTATTGTGGCGGGCTGCGAAACAATCAGGAATACTCCAGGGATTCATACACGCATCAGGGAGTCCATGCTACGGTGGGTTGATGCATGTGTCCCTGCTGATGGACAACATCATGAACATTTCCTTTATTGCCGACGATAAGCTTTCACACGTGTGTAACTAATTCCTGTACAGTTCCTACTGTTCTAGGTGTAGTGTCGTAGTCCGAGGTGTCGTGTATCATGCAAACGAACGCTGCGATGGCATTCCACAGTAACATAAACTGTAGTAAAGAACCGACGCGTTTCAGGACCTATGTTCATATAAAAATTTTTCATCCTTCAGATGTGAGGAATGTTCCCCGAAGTATTAGTTTTGCAACAACCTGTATTTATGTGAAAATAATTTGTTAGTTGCTGCGAAAACACGTGCATTGAATGCCACGTTCAACACAAAATTAATATTGGTGTACCCAGCTTTCGGCCATCAGTATTTTTAAACGCCCGACATTCCAAGATTGTATTGTAAGGATCTTTTAAAAGAGAATAGGTTAATTTTTTTCTTGATGCCTAGATTTTCAATAAAATTGATTAATATCTTACATACTATATGCCTGCATCAGCTGTAAACACGTCAACTTCCGGTTCCACGTATAACAATAATGAATATGTACAAATGTTGGGTAATGATTATCATATATTTGAAATATATCAAAGGATAATTACAAAATCACGCTGAAATAATTTGTTTGCTATCATTTGAATTAATATGGTGATTGTACTCCTGGTTCTTCTACGTTTCTGAGAAGCACTGTTACCTGAATATACCGAAAACATTTTTAATTACTTAGTACATTATTTGCTAAACAAATTCATGGTCAAGGGATCTAATTGTTTCAAACATTTTTCACTAAGACAACAAAATCGGTTTACACCATCATTATTAAATTCAAACCAATACCATCACCTTAGATACGTATGAAATTAGTGATTCTGTATGTACTTTTCTTTTTGCCAATGACCATTTTACTGCTCGTATAGTTGTTAATCTGCAATTACGTTTACCCTTCGGGTTAAAAAAAAAATGGGGTGTATCTGTGTTGGGGACACGGCCGTTTGTTTTGCGTGAATACGTTTACGCCGACGCGCTCGTGCGCCTTGATGTGTTTTTACATTTCCCGGCACCGCTTCACTCGATCATATGGGGATTTATGGACAACACTGGATTGATTTCGAGATGCTCTTTCCAACCGTATACGATTTATGTATTTTGACTTGGCATTTTGACGAGTACAGTCCGACATTGTGTTAAGTTTTCTTAGTTTTTTACATTTAACTCATACAATTTCACCATAACCACGCCACGCAATTTGTTTAATACACGCAGTCGATTGATCTTGACGAGAGCTGTCGATCAAAACTTAAACGAGCGTCGTAGCGTCTCCTAGTCGGAAGCTATACTACGCGGAGATTATGAGACGCGGCGAAACGAACTCAAGATCCACCCCCCCCCCACCCCCCCCCCTTTTCAAGGCCACGGCTCACCCACCTGTGATGTTTCGCAGTCCTCACTCAAAGTAACATATTCTTTGATCCTTTGGAAAACGCCTGATGTAATTGAGTTTTGAATGTAGACGATAGATTTGGAGCTGCAATGCTAAACTGTAGCTATCACCCGATTTTGTTATCATAGGATTTTCTGGATTGCCTCCCCTGTATGGTCGCAAATTTAAAGACTTAATCACATCCAAAATTCAATTCGATTTTATGCCGCTCCGAAAACACTACAGATAGTTTTTTTTTCCCAGTCTTGTAGCCAGCCCCGATCATTAACTGTATGCTGTTCCTCGTGGCTATAATTATCTATTAATTATAAGCAGGGGGTGGCTATGTCCTATACCATGCAGTGTTAACAATTGAAGCCAGTTTATACCGCGGAGTTAGACGGTTGTTTTCTGGTAAAAAAGGTCACGTGACCAACAGTAGTCAAAAATATTGTATCGGCCTATCTTTCACGTGTATTTTGATGAGTTTTAAAATCGACATTAATTAATATACAACCGTTTTTGACCTAAACGATAATATATATAAAGCGTGAGTGTCTTCGTATAAGATAACTATATACAAATTTCGTCTTTAAATATGTAAAGTTATCAATTATTTACATTTAAATGGAAATGTTGTATACGGTGTTTTTGTTGATTTGCTTCCCATTCCCTATATATTTGCCTTGAAAATATTACAGGAAATAATTTTCTGATGACTATAGGAGCTTTTCAAAATTATGATAAAACTTTAACCCTACTAAAATCGAATAAAATATGCTATTGAAGTCGTCTGCGAGTGCGTTACAAGTAAAACAGCCATGCGGGAGAGAGGCAACTTTTGTTTACATTGAAATTGAACAGCCTTGCGAATGCTATATGAACTCACAAGTTGTTCTCAATTTTCTCTAAATTTGTGTTATTCTTGCGTTTGTGAAAAGTAAATTTGGCATGTAAACACCCCTTAAAACCATAATCTATTTTTTATTTATTCGGCGATCAACGAAAACTAATATTAAAGTATGAAAATGCGTACGAGCCGAACCATGTGATTGCAATGTTTAGTGTATTCGTATATACCGTGGATACATTTGTGAAAGATTTCGCACAGTTCTTGCGTGAATAGGGATATTTTAATCTGCGTAAGTTTGTAAATTAACAATTTCTGTGTGTTTAATTTTCGCAAGTGCGGTTGCGATTACTAACGTGCCGTGAATTTAAAGTCTAACCTGTAAGTTGCGGACTCGTTAGAGGAAGAGGCACTTTTATAAAACTGCAGATACGTATTTTTCTAAATGCCGATTTGCTATTTCAGTGTAGAAGTTTATGGAATTAATTCGTTAGTAATGACAAATCATCTCGTAAACCAATACAAAGCTACGCCTTATAAAAACTCCACCCTTACGATTTTTTTCTCCCCAAGTCAGCAGAGTTGCAGTGACAATGAATAAATCAGCTGTTTATCAATACAAGAATAAAGGCCTACAACCAATTCAGTTCTCATATTTTTAATAGCTACTGAATGTAGACTTCATGATTTGCAATTTCCATGATTTCTCATACTCACTCCATGCGATTTCTGGGGTGACTCAATAAAGACAATTTGACCAATTCCTTCCTTGTATTCCCCTCATTGTGTTCTTGGTTTATCACTCTTTAATGAACCTGCTGTCGACAAGATGTTAAGTTAAATAAATAAAGTTTACTTGTGCGTTTAGATGGTTATGTATTTAACGGTATTTATAGTAAATTACGTGTTTATACATTTTATAATTTTCTATAGGTAATCGAAATAAAGGGAACTTAGATAAAGCCAATCTTTCTCCTATAACTACACCATCTGCAAAACAGAAAAACATAGTGTGATTTTCTTTGAACTCTATTTCACTCTTCTTAATAATTTTTGAAATTATAATATTGAGGGCAACTAATTGGACATAAGCTTATTATAATATTGATGATGAATCATTGATATTTAGATGGAAAAGTAAATTTTTTAAAAGCCTACTTGTAAATTAAAAATGGGATGATGTTTACAAAACAACCACAGACAAAATTTTCTACAACAACCACGAACAACATTTCCGAAACAACCACGAACAACCTCTCCAGAACAAACATCATTTATACATTAACTGAACCAAACATTGCCTGGAACTGTTTTATTAATAAATTTCTTTGTCATTTTAATCATGCCTTTCCACTCAAATCTGTAAAATGTAGCAGTAGCTCGAAAATAAAATGGATTAATAAACGTCTGACAGTCTCCGGGCAGAGGTTAAAACAATGCGTCAAATGCTTAGAACCCAGGGGAAAAACAAAAATTATACTGTAAGCAATACGAAAAATTATATAAAACAAGATACTACGAGTAGCAAAGCAGAAATACAATGGGGAAAAATAGCCTCCTCCTCAAATAAAAAAAAACAACGTGGAACATTATTAATAATGAATTGAAACCTTATGTTAACCAAAGCTGATGGAATAAAAATTGAAAATAGCAAGGAAATATATAATAGTTTTAATGGCTATTTCACAAACATCCCACTAAAACTGCAAAATGAGCACAGAGCTACAAATATTAGTCCTGCACACACACACCCCAAAGACCTAACGCTTGGAATGCTAACACGCTGTTTTTCACACCTATCTCTGAAGGAGACATCATTAATGTAATAAAAAATTTCAAAATTTAAAGTTACTGTGGAATAGATGAGGTACCCATGACTCTGCAAAAAAAAAAGTGTTCTTATTTAATAAAACTGTCTTTGACTTACATTTTCAATGAATGTCTTGCCCAAGTAATTTTCCCTGAGAGACTCAAATATGCAAAAGTAGTACCAATACACAAAAAAGTGACAAGGCATTGATGGATAACTATAGGTCTATTGCTCTTCTTATGTCTTTTTCAAAAGTTTTATAGAAATTGTTGATAGCAAATAAACTGACACAATTTTTAATAAGTAACAGGGTTATTCCATTACATCAGTATAGCTTTGTAGAGGAAAGATCCACAGAACAAGTTATTTACAATTTTACTGAAAAATTTTAACTTTCTTTTAAAAGACAATTCTCAATAGGTATATTCGCAGATCTTTCAAAAGCTTTTGATTGTGTCAAGCACAATATTTTATTGCAAAAACTTGAACAGTGTGGAGTAAGAGGTGTAACCAATAATATGTTTAAATCATATCTTGAAGACAGAAAACTGATCAGCTCCATAAGATATTATGACAAAAATCACATTACAGATGTTATGTCCAATACCAGAACTACTCGAGTAGAAGTGCCACAGGGATCAATACTGGGAGCAATTTTATTCTTAATATTTAATAATGATTTTCCAAAAAAAATAACCAACGACTCAGCTATAATGTTTGCGGTTGACACAAAACATTATGGTAACTAGTTCGAATAATGCTGTTTTTGAAGAAAATATAAAACAAACAGTGACTGAGATGTCCAGTTGGTTCCAGTATAAAAAATAATACATATTAAATGTAAACAAATATGTGCTCATGAATTTCATGCAAAGAAATAAACATACAATACAGGATGAAAGATGCACAACAATAGAAGACAGGTTACCGACAGTAAATAGTACTAAATTTCTAGGGCTCATTGTAGACAGTAATTTAACATGGAATGAGCATGTTGATAGTGTCTGTAAAAAATTGAGTTATTTTTTTTGCGGTACATACTTTAAAAAAGATTTGTTATAATAATACAATACTTGCATACTATTTCAAAAATATTTAGTCCAAAATCAATTATGGAATCATATTTTGGGGTAAATCGACAAAATGGAGAAAGGCTTTTATATTACAGAAGAAAACAGTGAGATTAATATGTAATAAGGAAAAGGAAGCCATTGTATGCCGCTATTTATAAATAACAAAATTCTCACTCTTCCATTTTTTTTACATGGAAAACATTAAAATAGTGATATACACCATGATTACACCAGGCAAGATAATCGTCTTCACCTAATCTCCTACAGAACCTCAACATTTATATCACATCCATACTATTTTAGGGCAAAACTAATAAATAACCTTCCCAGTCATTTGAAGTAAATCAATAGTTTACAGAAATTAAAAAGAGCTGTTAAATTATACTTTTTAAATAAGGTCTTCTATTCCGTAGAAGAATACTTACATAAAGATAAATTTCTATAACGCAGAACAAAACTGATATAAGAAGACTTCATGTAATACCTTGTGTTTCAATCCAATGTAGACTTTACATATTTATACTTTAATATCTATCTGTACATGAATTTTAACAACTTGCACTGCAACCAAATGTAGTCTTAACATGTTTGTAAAGCTGCTAGAATTAATAAGTGTTTAAATTATATTATTTATCTGTTATATATTTTTATGTTAATGTAATTGTTTGCAAATATCCATATTGCACAACAAAAAAAAAATTGCAATGTCCTTTCCAAAGTGTATTGTATGTATATGGAGTGCAACAAAAAGTGTGCTTCGTGAAACAGCAAATACTATAGTCGCTACTCCACCATTGTCTCCATCAGCTTAAGACGGGAGGAGTTAACAGAGGTTTGGTGGTTTGTAACAACCAAGGTATTGAGAGCCAATGAGGGTGAAATATGACACATATGGAGTAGCACTAAAATGCAAGGGCGGGGGAAAACCTCGAGAAAACATGCCAGCCAGCAGCATCAATCAGCACAATTACTACATGTGAAAATCTGTGAGTAATCCCACTGGGAAACCAAACCAACATGGATCACATTGGTGGAAGGCAAGCGTCCTACCACTATGCCCACCGCAGCCCTCCCCCCTCCCCCCTTGGGAAGGGAGGGGATGAACCTAATTTCTTCAGCGATAATGCTTTTTCTTAGAGAAGTGTTTGTTTGTCAAGTTTATGCAGCGTGGTTCTGAGATATTGAAAACGGATAATTTTTAATGTATTCAGAGGAGAATTACACCCTAAAAATAATAATTGCACAAGTTGGTAGGTAACAACAAAGAAATTTTGTCACAAGTGTGTCTGTGGACTACTTTGGCAGTGGTTAGTACATATGCGCTTGTTATAGATATCATTTCGGTGCATGCGTCTTTCACCCATTGTAGTTCAACAATGTATCCTAATCTAATTAAGCTACCCAAAGTTACCTTATGATCGCGAATAAGTTTTCATACATTTTAAAGCTAACCATAGTGTGGTTCCTTTATTATCCCTAAAAGTGTATTTATAGAAATAATATCCTATTGTAGTTTTCTCTCCCAATGTGAAATTTTTTAACATGTTGGGCTGAATTATAATTGTGGCTACTGACTGACTAAAGCCACCGTAGCATTCCCGTAACAAAAAAAAAATGGCGTTACCATAGAAATATGAAAATGAACTGGCTACCATACAAAAGAGATATAGGCTACAACCGCATTAAGAAAACTGTTACGCGACTAATGAGAAACGAGCATACAAAAAAGACAGACTGTACATGTATCGCGGAAATTTTCAAACATTGTGTTGGCTAACCTGATAATAATTTTTGTTAATCTACTTGTGATGAAAAAAGTTTCGCGGGGATCGTGTTTCGGGATATTTAAAGTGTGGTATACATGTTAATAATTGCGTTGACTATTTAAATAAAGGGAAATTTGAACTGTACTGCAAAATTCATTTAATAACTATGTTCATGTTATAAGCTTGCATTGCACTGACACTCGTGGTTGGAAATGTTGTCTCGTGATTGGCCGGCATAGAACTCGGCGTAAAACAATTGAAAATATTAAATCCTCTTAACCCCGCTACCGCAAGCAGGCCGCCGTCTTACGCCATTATGTTGTGTTGTAGCTGGTGCCATATACAAGTGTGGATTCAAATTTTTATTGTTAATTGTTACTGTGTATGTAGCCGGGGCTTAAGCCCTTGGTACTAAATTTCACTTTGGGAGAAATATGTAACACAATTTTTGTAGACATAGGAAATAAAATAATCCATACATGTCTCCTGTACCTACCCCCTTTTTTTCTTCTCAAAAATTTCTAAAATTGACTATCCAGTGCAGACAATTCAGTAAAAATTTTAATTTCTGTGTTTTAACTATATACCAACGGTAACTAACCCTGTGCAACATTGTAAATGCAAGAAACAAAATTGTACCCTACAATAAGGGATAAATACGTATAAAACTGTATCATAACAGAGAACTAATGTAATGTAAAGAGAGGGAATCACTAAAACGGGATATGAATTTATTTACCAGCAACCATTTACTATATTGACATTAAATATATATAAAGGAGATGAAGTCATATTGGAAACAAACCTCTCGAGTCATTGTCAATGTTAGGAATTTAAATATAAATGCCAGCAAATAATTATTTATTCGTGGCTCAGGAACATGTGAACTTTGCCTTCCAGAAATTCAGCTAGGCTGCTGGTCGCCGTTCTGTTGCACTCATTACTGATACGAAACTTGCAATACATTTCATGACAACGGCAGAACGCTTGTTACAGTTTATTTAATCATTCATTCCAAAAATAGTTTTCCACAAATCCTGAAATATGAGCACTATATTTAAAACACGTGCTTATTGTCGCACATAACCCAATACTCGTCCGCAGTACACACACTCACGATCGGTAGTTTTATGAGGAAATTATTTGACTGCACAGCTAACACAAGCCAATAATAAACTAGTAAAACTTCCCACGTGAATTGTAATATATATTTATTTATTCATCAGCTTCTTTGTCCAACACGAAATGCTTCAAATCTAACCTTTCTCTCAACGTCATTCTAATGTAAACACAATGTTTTGGGTTGCTGTCAAGATGGTGGATAGAGTCCACAGTAAACCCACCTATCTCCAGCGGCTTCACCTATGTCGCAACATGCCATCTCCTGTATACTCCTAACTCCATGATTATAAGTCCCGTATAGGCCAACGTAAAATGGTCGCGATATTATGTGCTTTTAAAGTCAACCAAATTATGTATATATCTTTCGATTGTTCGACTCACGAGTAACAGCACTGCCACCAAGTAGGTGTCTGTCCTCGCAAATCGCGCCTTCGCATTGCTCGCGCTAGCTTTCCCTCAGTCCCAACGTCCAACAAAACAAGATGGGCCGGAACAGCCAATCGCGCGTGACTTCTTATTCAGGCGTGCCTCTGTCTCCCGTTTCCTCACGAACCGTTCATTTCATTGCCATGAAACTTGACATTGACACATAGTTGTCTAAATATGTGAAATTATAAAATTTTAAGTTTTAGATTAGTGAAGCCAATTTTTAGTATCATCAGTAGGGTGTATTCACCCTCAATCCCGTCGGAGGCGCGGCTAATTCGCCTCTTAAACCCCGATTTGAGAACTTTTTCTCTTCTTGTGCATACAGTGAGAAAATAGGTCACCTTACATTCCCCCTAATACAGCTTAGAGACATTCGTTAGCCCGGGATCACCCCTTTAAACCTATTCTTACACAACATTGATACATCGAAATGTATTAACGCATGAGTACTTGAATTCCCGTATTCACATTCCCACGGCAATTATTATTCCAAACGGAATACTATAAATTATATTTATATTTCCATCCATATACTATTGCTATTGCTGTGTCCATCTCACAAATTGCGTATTCCATTGATTTTTAAATTTTCTATTTTTATTGTTGTACGGTATTCGAATTAACGGTTCTGTTAGTCGTTTTCGGTCTGCATGTTTTCCTTTATATCTTTAATAAAAACGCGATACGATATAAAATCAAAAATAGAACATTTTATATATTTATTTTTATGCCGCTTAAATATCCTACTACTAAGCGCCAACAAATACTAGTCTCGCTGTTTATTTTAAACATTCTGCCAGATGGAAGTATTGATACGATGGATAACGTCTACAATTTTGTAAACAGGTCCAAAAAACTGTTTTCGTGTACATTCCTTAAATATTCAGAATTATCTTGAAATTTTACATATTATAGGTATAATAGTTTTTAAACGTAGCTGAATGGAAAATAGTGACACAAGACCTATTGCTATTAAACAAAGTTTTAAAATTTCGTCGAAAATTGAAGACGGATCATTGTACTCCCTAACTTCATCTGAAAATTTTACTAACGCTAAGAATTTTTCATTGCTCACTTAGGTAAAAGAAAAAATAATAGTTTGTCAGAAAACTACAATTCATTTACGTACTTTACGTGTTTTATGAAAAGTCCGTGAAATGACAATACATACGTCTAGTAGTAAACGAACTACTTCAAGATATTAACACTTCGAAACCACAAAAACTGGCTGGTTAATGATATCATGAAAGTTTGTTCTGTGTGTAGTAACAGTTCATCGAACACTTGTGTAACTCTTTACTAGTTCCTTGTTTAATATATTTCAGATCAGAAGTTATACGTAAAAATTTATATTGCCAAGAACTTAATGGCAAATATTGATGTGTCGATCGAGTAAATGCTTGAAATTATTAAAGATTAAAATTCGTAACTGTGAGAGCAATAATTCTGATCAAGTATGGAAAAGTAATATTCTATGGCTAAAACCCCAAATAATACACTGTTAATAAAACTTAATACAGGTAACATATTTTACTTGTTTCCTGCGAACGCTACTGAATACAGATTTTATGTTAAAATAAATTATGGTGAAGGCAGTTCATAGACTGTTTACGGTAAAGTGAGCACTTTTGAAAACTCTGCTTAAGATCTACTTGTATGCACGTTGAGTATTATTCCGCCTTATGTAAGATTAACATTGTCATGGTCGTAATCACTTTATTGATGCGTCGGTAAAGTGAAACTGTGAAATTATTAGAAAAGTTGATATCTAACAAATCTGCTAATTTTTACACTTCGGTGCATTAAAAAA
Organism: Dryococelus australis; assembly: GCA_029891345.1. Classification (NCBI taxonomy): domain Eukaryota; kingdom Metazoa; phylum Arthropoda; class Insecta; order Phasmatodea; family Phasmatidae; genus Dryococelus; species Dryococelus australis. The sequence continues at coordinate 97,048,085 of CM056994.1, forward strand.
AAATCTGAACGCGAAAGAAATATTAACATAAATGGTAACCTAACACATTTTATTTGACGTTAAGATACGGAAATACTTTCCCATCCATCGTTACCAACTTTACAGGGCGCATGTCACTCAGGGCACCCGTTAAAATATGTGCAGGTTGGAGCAGTGACTCTTTTCTAAGGTTGATTTCGAAAGTGCTCACTATATCGTAAACAGCCTTTAGAAATTAACCTTTGAAAACAAAATCCCTGCGCATATCTACAAATGCGCTACAGGACAAACTGGCATTCTGGCCCCTAGTTCAGCTGGCAGTGAATTAATAAAAAATAGTCCTAGTACTTGGTGTTGTTTTGGAAGTGTAATGTTTAAATTTATGGCTTCCGAAGTGAGTGTATCTTGTTTTATACTCATAAGAGCACCGACTTGCATATTATTAACACGTGTACTTGTCTGAAAATTACAGAGATTCGCTTGAATGACCCACGAATAATGTGAGACGGTCCATGGCGACGTTAATATTAACATTGACGAAAGGGTACAAAATTAGAAGAAACGTATAGTATATTCGTGGTTACATCACACTTTTCGAATCAAACCTTCGAAAAAGTACGCCATGTATGAGGCGTATGGTTGTTTCCTAAATACGCAATATACCACAAACGTATTATTATTGTGTTTCTGGTTAATACGTATTTTTACTTATATGCTGCCTGTAAACTATAATATTTAATTTCAATTATTATGAATAATATACAGGAGAAAATAGGTGTGTTGGTAATGCTCAGTAAGAGATCGTTCTTATGCAAACTATTTTTATATTGGTTACGCACGAATACAGTGCGTTGTCCCTTGGGTGTAATTATCTAGACTCAGGTTTTGTTTGTATGAGACGGAGGTGTATGTCGGAAGTAGAACTTTAGCAGGGCTTCAGAAAAGTCTGAAGTAACTGTGAATGGACTACATGCACTATATAGATTGTAAGCAGGGCTTTCAAATGTGCTCGGTTGAGCGTCAACAGCCTATACGGACAGGAATTCTTTTTTTAAAAGGTTATAATTCGGAAGTGGTCAATTAACCTTGAACCAGCCATGAAAACCGTGTGGCATTAAGCGATGGTGGGTACAGAAACGTCCAAAATTTACGACGGCCGACTCTTCATGGTGACGTCACCTGCACACATCGCAGCGCACCCCGCCGGCAGCGGCCGATGACAAATTCTCTCGCGGGACCGTACCTTCGCCGTTATTGTTCCACCGACCCCAGCGTTTTATCACATCGCCGATAGGCCTTTTGTGCGGCTCCCTCGTTCCCCGAAACCCCAACTCGTTACCACCCCCACCCCTCCTACGTTTGAAATATTATTTTCGGTCGTGTGTGGGCGTATTGGCTGGTGCGGCTCGCCCCACAGTAGCATTGTTCCAGTCGGATTGGGCCGAGAGATTTCGCCGCGGCGCACCGCTGGCCGATCCTCCCTGCTGGCATTTTGAGCAATCGATCCCGAAATGACTTTGCCCCAACAAACCCACAAGCCAGTACTTCACAGCCTCTTCTTCGTCCTGGCATAATAGTCGAAAATAAAACTGAATATCTGACCTCGATAAATAAGGCAATCCCCAGGAATTAGAAAATTGCTCACTAGAAAATATTTTGGGATGTTACGAGTTCTTCTACAAAAATTAATAAATTAAACCACACATAAAAATTACGAAATGTGCATAAACACAGCTTTGATGCGGCAAAAATATAAACGTTTGGTAATAATGATAGTTATTAATATTGTCGGCAATTTAATAACTTCTTATAGAATAGATCGTAATAGATCTCAAGAGTTTTGTATGTACAAGCGTTCCATACAAATGCCATCAAATTCAAATGCTATTTCAAGTAAATCTAAAAATGGGAAACAATATGGCCCTTTGAAAATCACTTAAAATGTCAACAAACCTCTTTTTTCGTTCCTAGATAAATAGTTAACTCTACCAGTGTTGTAATGCTTGCAATTTATAATTTTATTCTAATTTTTATATCCTAAAGTAAGTTACCGCATAATCTCATAACGTGTATAGGTACACTGCTCGGCTAGAGTTTTGATAAAATTGTATTAATAATTATTGATTGTGACGAGCGAGAAGATAAATTACAAATCTTAGAAAGTAATACGTGCAAGGTTTGGAATGTTTAAACTCACTTAGTTTAGAATCCTTCTATCTGTGTACAAAACACTGCATCATAATGCAGGAAAATGGCAGCAAGAGCTTGTTAAAAAAAAAAAAACTGCTGCATTTGAACAATATCGAAACAGGTACTGCACTCTAAATCTGAATCAGTGAGAATTCCACTGTTTCAATTTGTCAAACATATTTGACTGATACAATAGTCACTTTAGTGATGTTAGATGACGAACCAGTGGGAAAAAAATGCCATATTTCTTTCACTGATTGATTCAGTGAAATTTCCCACTGATTCGTCAGTCATTAATTCCACTTTTTTCTCAGTGGTTTATTTTTTTACTGATGGACCAGTGAGACATCTGAGCAACTTGCTTCATCTCTGATTATTTTTGACCGATGTATCGTTTAAACTGCGTGTAAAATGGCCGCTGAACATCGTATAAAAATGGCCGTTAAACAATGTGTATCAAGTGAACTAACAACGAATAAACGAATAAAACTAATACAACATACATTGTAAAATGTGTTTCGTCTTTCAAAAACGCCATTTTACGAGGTAATATGAACACACAGCCTTTAATTCCATTTTTACGTCTTTCATTTAGATTCCATGTAATCGTCACAGAGCTTTGTTTGAAGGTTGAAACTTCATTTAATGCGGTGAAGAGAGAACAATCATATATACTATTCGTTTTAACCACATCCTAACGGTACCATTCAAACCAAAAGCGAAAAGTATGAGCATACAACCTCAAACTACAAGAGTTCGAAGGGAAATGTAAGTAACACATGTATTTCCCTCCCGTAAATTCGGCTTGGCGTGGTAGCTCAGGTGGCAAGGTGACGGCGTAGAGTCGAGGGTTACGCGAGCTCAATCCATGCCACCTGCAAAACTTATATTTTTAAATTACTGTAAGTTGCACAATATAAATAGTTAACTGTCGTAAGTATGTATATTTCAAGTAATTGTTTGCCTACATTCAATAAAAACAATATTTAATTCGCAACTGCTGTTGGCGTCACTTACTTAATCAGAGAAATTGTTTCACTGAAACAATCAATGGTTTTCCACTGATTATAAGTGGAGCCATTTCCACTGATTAGAGTAGGCCTAGTTGAGTTTCGCTGCGAATCAGTGGTTTCCCACTGATTGGAATTTAGAGTGTGAAGAATATATAGATATGCAGAATATCTACGTGAAAGACGCCACTCTTATGAGAACGGATTTGATAGAAAAGCGGCACTGGAAATCACAGGGAAAGTAAAGGAACAGAACTTCATGGTTTCGCTTAGTAAGATGCACGAAATGCATTTTCGCACGGATGAAATAAAGCCAGGGCCATGTTTAGCAAGCTGCGCTGAGCGCGGAAGAAGTATTGCGATTTCACCGAAGCAGGAATGGCTAAAGCATTGTTCAATCAAGGATAAGAGAGTGAGTGAAATCGTATTTGCCGGTTTATTTCTCTTGTAATGTTCGCGTTCCCTGTGTTAGGTAGCCACAGATACTGTCTTCTACTGTAATTATATTTTACATATAAATTTTATAGTGGAAGTTCTTTTGTGGGCACAAGCTTAACTCTTTACTGCTGAAAGAACCGCATTTATATATAAAAATAATAGCTGACGATCTGACACTGCAAGGTGAACATCGATTGGAAGAGCTCTCTCATCATACCACGAAGATGAATTTCGAAAACGAAGGTCTGCCTTTGACCTCAACTAAAATGGAGTCGTGACCTGCTATCATCGCTACCTGGTTGTCTACAGTGTCGATTCTGCGATCGAGTTTTCACCTATGCTCGAAATGCTCATCGGCATGAGAGAACGACCTGTACGAAGAGTCCTTTTCACGTGATGAAGCATTATTACAATGGCCACATGCAGTTTTTGAAAGGTAATACAATGAAGGAACATACCGAAATCTGCAAGGGTTCGTCTATTGGGAGCCAGCAAGTGATGCCAACAATAACTTCTGCTACATCGATGGGTACTGTTTCTGTAGACGATTGTGACGGGATACTTAGTGCTAAAGACAAAATAAGTGCAGCACAGCGGGTTTGTCCGGAACGTACACTTGCCAGACGTTCGCATAAAACCGACGAACTTCAAAATAAATGATCAATAGCTCTAAGTACTGATGAACATACAGCTCATGCTTCAAAGAAAAGTAAACTTGATATTGGAGAAGAAGCAGGAAGTGAAGACGATGATGAAGACAACGCTGATGATGACTATGACGACAGAGAAAGTGTCGAAGACCATAATGATTCCCTCGACGTTCCCACACATTCTCCAACGAGCGTCCTTATAAGTTATATGGATACGTTAAGTTAAGTTAAGTTATATGGAGAAGGCAGAAGACCCCGAGTATGCTGACCACCTAATTCCCGAAGTTCCGGATGAACTTGTAGACAGCCTTAGATATTTGCTGGAGCTTCAAAAACGCCGGGAATACTCGAAAATGGAAGAGATGGTTTCGATTATTAGAGAACTAAATGACTGGTGTTATATCAGATGATGTAATGAACAGCTTTCTTCTGAAATTGTAATTACAAAAAAATTATTATTATTACGAAATTATTCTTTTTTCTTTTTATTTTTAGTGTCGTATACTTTCATTCCTCCCAAATTTGAAGTGGTGCTTTGAGCACTTGCCTATGAATGTAAAGATATGCATATAGAAAGATACTAAAGACTTTTGTAAAAAATGTTCCAATACTTGACTGCATATACAAACATTTATTCTGTCGTCGTGTACAAATTTTGGAGACAGTTGGGGAATCGTGCGACAGTCGTCTGTCGCCGATCGCTATTTTTGAGTATTCAGTTTCTGGCTAATAATCGCACTCCTCGGCCAACTCGCTCCCCTCCCTTGCCGTCATTCAGCTACCACTACTTTCCTCCCTCCATCCCCCCTCCTGATACTGCATATACAAGCACCCGCACTTCCCCTCCCTTCCTTCATAATTAACTTGTATTTGGTGAACTGCGCATAGTTCTGAACTCTCCTTCGGTGATCGGGCTATCCATGGTTCTGCCAACGACATCGCTTCCAAACACCATAAGACGCCACGTTGGGCGATGAGTTCGTGGGCTACAATGTTGGCTAGCAAACAGCTCGCGATGACGACGAAAAGGTTTGGAGTGAGCACAACTTTAGCCGCTAAAATGTAGGCTTTTCTATCAATTTGCCAGTGAGTCGGGTGGGACAGTCAGGAATATGCATTTCGGGGTAAAGCAGAAATGGTACTTTTCCAAATATGTGAATAATTTTGGAGGGAATTTGACTGCGGGTCGAGTAGCCTTCAGGTTTTCAGTGGCTTTTCAGAGTGCGTTTGTAGCATGCAAATAAATGAGGTCGTATTTTGCGGTCTATTCCCAGTTTGACTTCCTCGACTCGTCGACTGAGTCTGGCGAGCATTTCTCATCGAGATGTTTTCTAGTTTTAAATGTTTTAACATAAATATTATTTGTTCTTTTGAATATGGGCCCCAACGAGTGTGATGAAATTGGCCTGGGAAATTCCATACCGGAAAATGGTGGCCATGATAGGGCAATTATTTGTCACCCACTGTTTTCTGGTGTGGCATTTCGGCTTGAACGTCCTTGTTTTGATCGCGCTAGCGTGGGGAGTGGCGGAACATTTTTTGTTTAGCTATTTATGAACATATTTGGAATTAGTGAATAAATTAACTGCAGTGCCGCAATAAGATTGCGAGTTGAGATTTCTGAACGTAAGAAATTGCACGGAAATTATCGCTGGCCAGACACTATTCGTAGGTTTCGTGGAGTTACAGAAGTTGCTTTTACCAGTTTTTAAATGTTGTATGGCTGAGGTCCCTTTTGATGAGTTGGATAGTCGCCGACGTGATGCCTTAGTAACGAAGAATAAAAAGTCAGTTAATTGTTTTATCATGTAGTAAAGATTGTGAAAACGCAGACGCCCTTTTTGAAACCAATTCGAACATTGATCATAATTGTGGAAACCCAAATGAATAAACTTCCCGTCAGTGGTGACGAGCATTTAAGACCATATCGAAGGCGAAGGAGAGAAAAGTATGATTAGGGCAAGATAATTAAAATTGTTTGTGCTGTCCTGAGCTGAGCTTTAAGTATCAGAATTTTTGTGATTTAAATCTGGGCACTTTAGGGAAGTCAGATGCCTATTTGTATTTCATGCTGGTGCGATAATCTTGACTATTTGATTCATGAGTATGTTTGAAAATATCTTCTTGAGAGAATACATTCACGTGAGCGTGGATGACGCTTAACAGAAAAATGTTTTATGAGTTCGCTTAAGAGTGGCTTTTATTAGCTACTTCAAAGGGGATATTTTAAAGACGTGTATCAGAATTATTAGGTGATCCCACTTTATTGTGAATAATTAATGGAGTTCAGTGGGTAACTTCGTATCCACTTTAATACGATTGTACACTGCAAGGTTGTGGTTGACAACGCATTGTTTGATGAGAAATGGGATCATTTTCAGGGTGTATGTTAATTTTATTGGAGATCCCTATGGTATTGCAGATCTGTATCTAGTCAGCTGTTGCTGCATTAAACATGAAACATTGGATTGCTTCAGTATCCATTTATAAAACAAGTATAGTTTTGGAGATAATTGCTTTCATTTTATATCTCTATTCAGGTAATAAATAAATGTGTGATTCAGACTTCTTTACCTCATCTACAGAATATTTGTGAATAAAGATAATATAATGTTGAGGCATTTGAGTGTGTGTTATTTAAAGGTGCTGAAGTAATTAAAATACTTTTTTCCGCATTTATATAAACTGTGTTTACCAGAAGATAAATTATAGGCTTGAATATATTTTTAAGCACATTCAAAGAAATAAATATTTAGCTTGTTTTATGATATCCATTCTTACTCATAGTGTACCAGTATGTGAATAAGGAACCAAGTGCAATAAAATGTATTATGGCATTGATTTGTGAGATTTTCATATATTTATTACCCTGTGTATGTTGTTTACGGCGGTTATATAAATATGCTCTACTCTGCTAACAATTGATTTTTCCTTTTCATGTATTAATCGACCATGACATCCAGCGTGTAGTTTGTCTACCAGCTCGCAAAGGATGAGCTTATGCAGTTCATCTGTGACCTTGACATTGAAGTTGAGGAAACAGTGGCGGTTGTGTCACTGCGTACAACAGCTGTGGAGTTCCTCCGCGCGCAAGACAGGTCTGTGGCACCTGCCCCCGTTTCGGTAATAGCGGTGAGGCGTGCAAGTCCTTCTGTTGCGAAGTTGGACCAATTTTTTTTATTCACGTTGGATAGAAGACCTGCCTTAACGTCCTTGGATCCTGCCTGTTTTGTCTTTTTTTATTGCCGTTGCAAAATAAATTAGTTTGGGTCTGTGCACAAAGGACGTAATTTTATGAGCAATTGTGGTGAAATGTGAGGGGTTCGTGCTCCAAATACTGCATGAGGAAGTGGCTTCTCCATCAGGGGGTAATTTTGAAAATTTTAAGAGCAGGGTCATTCATGCAATTTTTCTGCTTACCTTGAAGCGATATTGTGAACAGCAATATGTCTACCGTTATCAGAAACTAAATAAATCAGTTCCGGATTTTGTGGAATCGATTTGTGCATGCAATAAGGCGTTGTGTGTCGGGCTTTCGGAAGACGACCTAATTGGCTTTATATACAGTAATCTTGTGCTACATATTAAAGTTCTAGCCATAATGGAATTCAAGACAGGAAATATATTGGAGTTACGCCGTATTGTTGTTGACATCTAGGGTAAATTAGCGGCGGCGATTGACTACCGTCGGAAATCCCCCCCCCCCCCCCAGCCTTGTTTCACGTGACCGTTTTTTTTTTGTGCTTGATTCTAAACGTGTCTCTCACACCGATACCGGGTGTTTACGCGATGAAGTCTAGTTCGCATTATGTTAACTGTTTTGAACGAGGTCATGAATATAAGAATAGTAAACTCCCAAGACGCCTGGTAGATGAGCGACAGTGTTTCCGTTATGGGGAAGAGGGCCATCTACGGAATAGCTGCCCTAAGCAGGGAAACGAGGTGTGACCAGTCGAGGGTATGGGTCTACTGGTCCCATTGTCAGCATACCCACACGTAAATTTAATCACTGCTTGGTTCAGGTTACTGTTGGTAAAGTAAATTATTCTGCTCTAGTCGACACGGCTGCTTCTTTCAGTGTAATTAGTCAGACTTTTCTAGAGAAACTACGAAAGTTGAGGGTAATTCATAGTAACCACATTTTTTGCAATTTAGAGAAACAGTTGTGCATAGCTACAGGAGAAATAATTCAATCTTGTTGCATGGTAGGATTGCATTTTGATATAAGCATATTTTTATGGAGTAAATTATTTTGGGTATTACCGAGACTATCTCTCGATATTATACTGGGTCTCAAATTTCTAGGACAGACGTGAGCCAGTGTAAAGTTTGATGAGGGTTATTTATCCTTCGGATTTGCCCATATTATCAGAGTAGGTTTATCAACAAATGAAACACCTGTAATCATTTCACCCCAGCGCAACACTTCCTGCGATGATTATCGCGTTTTTCAAAATTTTCAAACTGGATTTTAAAAAAAATTAAAGACGATTGTAGAGATGTTATTTTGTCCCGCATTGGTAAATGTGACATTTTACTGTATCGATTTTCTCTTACTGACAATTTCCCCATACGTGTACACCATTTCAGATGTCCACCACCAAATTTACAAGCGTTCAGAGGAATAATCGATAAATTATTGGCTTCAGGAGTAATAGTTCATTCCACCTAAGAGTACAGTTCACCCGGGTTTCTTTTACGAAAATGCGACAGCGATAAATATCATTAAGTTGTCAATCACTCCCTGATCAATAAGAAAATTCAGAAAGATTCTTTACCTCTGCCCACTATTGATTGCGTCTTGCAGCACCTTGGTAAAGCAAAAGTTTATACATTGTTAGATCTTACAAATAGTTTTCATCAATGTTTACTGGGTCCTTCTTGCCTAAATATACAGCTTTCAGTACACCCTAGAGCCAATTCGAGTTCACCAGAATTCCGATGGGCTGGAATTTTCGATTCCAGGTGCTTTCTAGGGTTCTTGATCATGATTTGTCCGACTTTAGTATAAATTTGTATTTATTTATGTCGATGAAATAATCGTTTAGAGCGACGATTTTTATTCACATTTAGAGCATTTGCAGTTGGTTTTAGAAAAAATGAGAGTGGCTGGCTTGACTGTCAATGCAGAAAAAATAACACTAGGAACAAATAAAGTCAAATATCTAGGATGTGTGCTTTGTGAAGATCGTTTAATAGTATATCTGGTCCATGTGTCACCGATTGTCAACTTTCCGAGGCCAAAGACCCTTAAAGAGGTTCAGAAATTTCTGGGCGTACTTGGTCATTATTCTCACTTCATACAGCACTTTTTCGATATTGTCGCCCCGCTAAATGCCTTGAAAAGAAAGGGCGTAACGTTTGAATGGGGAACAGATCAGGAGTCGGCCTTTTGTAAACTAAAGGAAAAATTACTTTCTTCAGCAGTTCTTCATTTGCCAGATTTTGATAAACATATTGTCGTGCAAGTTGACGCTTCCTCTATAGCTTTGGGAGCAGTGTTGCGTAGGCATTCCGGGACTAGTTTGGCACCTGTCGCCTTTGCAAGCCGGTTTCTCACAGAAACTGAACGACATCTTGGTATTTACGAGAAAGAAACACTAGCGTGTACTTTCGGTCTCGAGAAGTTTGCCTCATATGTGGAACATAACGAGTGCGACTCATACACTGATAACCAAGCTCTGAGCTGGGTTCTCAATCACCCTCAGCAGCTCGGTAAGCTAGATCGCTGGGTATTACGTATTTCCCATTTCCAATTCAAAGTGTACCACGTTAGGGGTTCTGAGAACGTTGTAGCCGATCCGCTGTCACGAATGTTTGACGCGGATAAGTTTGAAGTGGTAGAAGCTGAGTCGTCCTGTGCCACTTTGGCTATTTTTCAGGGATTTCCGGATTTTTTTGTAAAAAATACGGCAGGCTCGAAGAGACGATACTTTGTGTTGTCACATTATTGATAAATTGAAACGAGGCTTAAAAGTTCCTTACGTTCTTTACAAGGAGGTGGTGGATTTTACTGGAAAAATCAGGGGAAGTAAAAAAAAATATTGGTTTCTGTCGTATTGAGGCCTATCATACTAGCCTATTTTCATGACTCAGTATTTGGGGTAAATCTTGGGATTATTAAAATGTTTAGTAAAATTGCCTTACATTTGGCCTGGCCAACTTTGAGAACCGATGTAATTGAGTATGTTCGTTCTTACCATGCATGTCAGAGGTGCAATCAGGGACAGGGCATAACTATAGGTAAGTTCATATTTCAAATGCCATCTGCTCCTTGGACTACCGTCCACTTTGACATTTTTGACCCTCTTGTAAGATCCCAAAAAGGAAATGTTTGTATCTTGATTTTATTAGATACATTTACAAAATTTATTTTTCTGCAACCACTACAAAATATGAAGGCCTCTTCGATTGTTAAAGTGTCGACTGATCAAGTCTGGAAATTTTTTTAGTGCGCCCATGGATATTGTGACAGACAACACGAGATATTTTACATCTAAAATCATTAAAAATGTGTGCCTTCGATGGGCCATTATGCACTACACAGCCAGTCCATACTATTAAAGAGCAATCAAGTCGAACTATTCAATAAGAATCTAAACGCATGGTTTACGATTTTTCACAATAAATAACATGTGTTGTGGAATCGCGACTTGGATTTAATAAATATGGGTTTTAACTGTGCCACTCATGATTCAACAGGGTGTCCTCCTTCTCTTCCCTTTTGGGGTGTGCCCTAACACATCCATCATTAAATATCTGGAACCTGCATCCTGTTCCTTCTTCCATGAGCACTACAGATCGCGATCGCCAGCTGGAGGAGGTGACGAGTCATTTAAGCATAGCTAATCATCAAGTTTTGACTAAATTGGAATGTGGTCGTGGTGTGGCAAAATTTTGTGCTGGAGTCCTCGTACTTTGTAGAAATTTTAGTTGGCAGACTCGCTGCCTCAGGTGACAAGGAAACTGATACCGAAGTTTCGGGGTCTGTTTCGCATGGAAAAATTTGGAATCCAAACACTGTACAATTGGTTGATGTTATTTCAGGGACCGCCTATCATAAGGCCCATATTAGCAACACCAAGGCTTACATTTCACGAAAATAAGGTATTATGTTTGTAAACATGATTTTAATCATTGATTTAATGTTTTGGTTTTTTATATTTCCCTTATTCAATTTCCTTGATACTTTTTATTCCTTAAGTATTTTTTATTTATGCCTAGTTGTTTTGTTCCATGTTCTTTGTTTCCCCCTTCCATCAAGTTGGCAAGAGTAGAGTCTGCATATATTACATGAATGTTTATTCGGCTGCAAGTGGTGACTGTGCTGACTCTCGCTGTGCTGACAAACTTACTTGAAGAAGAGCCTCTTCATCGTGCTGGACTGTAGGTCCTTGTACCACTTGTGTATGCGCCCGAGAAGAATCCGCGCCTGCTCCTCTGGGCATGTGTTGCCCGTATTTATTGTCTCTGGGATGTGCTTCGAAATTGCTTGAAGAATGTATATTCTGCTATGATATTTATGTTCTATATTTGTTCTTCAGGGCCTTACCATGAACTGTCCACTATTCCAATTCTCTATTCTTCTCTTCTGATATTTCTGTGATCTTCTGTGACTGTGCGTATATGAGTTTATTTCTTAGGCAGATTGCGGACCCCAGGGCGGACTTATCGGGGCGGGAATTACGACAGTCGTCTATCGATGATCGCTATTTTTTTGTATTTAGTTTCTGGCTAATAATTGTACTCTTCGGCCAACTCGCTCCCCTCCCCATGCCATCCTTCAGCTATCACTCCTTTCCTCCCTCAATTTCCCCTCCTGATGCTGTCTATACAAGCACCTGCACTTCCGCCCTCCTTCTTAAGTAACTTGGGTTTGGTGAGCTGCGCACTGCTGTGAACTCTCCTTCGGTGATCGGGCTATCCATGGTTCTGCAAACCACATCGCTTCTAAACACCATAAGACGCCACTTCGGGCGATGAGTTCGTGGGCTACAATGTTGGCGAGCAAACAGCTCGCCATGACGACGAAAAGGTTTAGAGTGAGCGTGAGCACGACTTTAGTCGCTAATATATCGGCTTTTCCAGCAATTTGCCAGTGAGTCGGGTGGGACAGTCAGGAATATGCATTTTGGGGTAAAGCAGAAATGGTACTTTTCCAAATATGTGAATGTTTTTGGAGAGACGTTGATTGTGGGTTAAGTAGCATTCAGGTTTTCAGTGACTTTTCAGTGTGCGTTTGTAGCTTGCAAACAAACGATTTCGTATTTTGTGGCCTGTTCCCAGTTTGGCTGCCTCGACTCGTCGACTGAGTCTGGCCAGCGTTTCTCATCGCGGTGACTTCTATTTTTAAATGTTTTAGTAATAATATTATTTGTTCCTTTGAATATCAGTGATGGTTCCATATTTCGTATTTAAATAGCTCAAAAACCACCGTACTGCGTATCAAATGATGCAAAAAGTCGAGACAAAAAACCGCCTATTCCGTATCTGACCACGACCCGGAAAAAGCCCAAAGGAAATACAAAGTTTCCCCCTGCGTACCCAACGCACCATGAAAAAGCTGGCTTTTACCAAACGTTTACCTTTGCGTATCCAGGTGACAAAACGCGCATGATCAAGAAGCACGACATCATGTATCCAAGCCGGAAGGGGGTCAATTGGTACACAAACCCATTTATTCCGACTAATGTATCCAGCCGAGTGGGGGGGAATTTTGACCTACGCCTAATTATTTTCTATGGCATATCCAAATCTGGAACTGAATATACATTAAAGGATCTCATTTGTTTCCCGTGGCATATCCAGGTGCCAAAGTAAACTATAGTTAAAAGTTTCCTATCGCGTATCCAAATTTATTTATTTTTCTCCCTCTCTCGTCCTTATTTAAATACACGCGATTCGCGAGGCACTATATAGTATTTATTTTAAAGAGAATAATTTTTATTTATTAATATATTTTTTATTATTTTAACTATTTTTATTTTTATTTTTCACGCACCATCACTAAATGTTACAGTTAAACTGTGTTATTTTAAAAATCCAAATTTTTTTTTATAAATACAACCATTGAGATTTTAATGTTTTATATATGCCATCACTAAAATGGCGTACTCAAAAAGGTTAACCTTAAAAATTTCAATTTTTTAGTAAACATATATTTAACACGCAACAATTCATATGTACGCCATCACCGAAGGGTACAGCAAAACCGTGTATATTTAAAAACTCAAATTTCATATATATTTAACAGTTTAGATTTAAATGTTTTATATACGCCATTACCTCAACACTCGAAATTGGCAGACCCAAAGTTCACGAAGGCAGCAGCGGTTGCAACTGCAACCGTCATAACCGACATGACTGCGCTATGCCTTTTCCGTATCACGAATGAACGTTTTTTAAAATACCGTAACAAACAAATAACGTGCCATTCAAACTTTAATTTTAAAGTGAGACAAATAGCTATCCAGTCTCACTCGCACCTGTAAATTAAAACAAATAAAATGCCATTCAAAGTTTTTTTTTTTTTAACCTGAATCAACAAACATGCCATTCAAACTTATTTTATAACTGAAACAAAAAACATGCCATCAAACATTAATTTTTAACTGAAACGACAACAGCAACTTTATCTCGCTTGTGCCTTTAAATTGAAATGACGATAATGAAAAATAGACCGATAACTGTCGAAAGTAGAATAGCCTTCGCCGCTGCCATCTACTCTGCGCCGATTCCGTTCGTGCATGTTGGCGGCGGGAATCAGCAAAGAGTGCAGTCGTTCTCCATACCAAAGATTCTTTTTCCAGACGTATTCCGCCAGGTACTGACTCAAGAGTTTTTCCGGCGGCTAAAGCAGGGGATACTGTATCGTACAGAACACCAACTTCGCTCGATGCTTTGAGTATGCACCCTCAACATCACGCCCCTCTTCATCTTCAGCGTTATTCAAGTGTTTACCATTCCGCTCTTTTCGCTGCACACAAATTCCCTCCTGTGATTCACCTGCATGTGTCGGTAGCCGCGAATGTCCAAGTTGCTGTAACCGCGCCAACAGTCTGAAATTATCGTCGTGCCCGGAGCGATCCACTCGCGAATGATTTTGGTCAGGGTCGCCGCATTCCTCTTTTCCACCGGCACCAGGAATATTTTCGTCGGATCGTCCCGCTGCACTCCGCCGAAAACCCACTGGCCGTGAACTTTGCGACCTTCGCGGATCTTGCGCTTGTCCAGCTTCGACTCGTCGACTCGCCCACGTTGCCCGGCCCGCCGATGCGTTTCCTGTACATCAACACCCAGTCTACGCACACTTGGCGGCAGAAACTCGACCAGGCGACGACCATCTTCCCCGAGCACAAAAGTTCGTTCGCTGTAGTCTGTTGTCGAGGGTATTTGATCAGACACCAGAATAAACACAGCTCGACTATCTTGCCAGGAGACAAGTTTGAATCTCCCACGAAACTGCCCTGCCTCGCCGACACTTTAAAGTTGCATTTAGTTCCATCCTCCATTCGCCGTCGGCACCAGTAAAACAAGCCCCTGTTGTCCACCAGTTTTGCTTCGCCTTCCCCGCATTTCTCGCATCGCATCGCCGACTTGAGGATGTCGTGCTCGATGAGAAACGTGTTTATGTCCAGCGAGGAATGAATAACTTGTGTGGAATTTAACATTGTGATTTCACATCCTGCGTACACCATCGTGTGCGATTCGCGAGAGTAGAAAATTGTAAGTTTTTGAGAAAAAATTTGCTTGGATACGCTATACGGAACTAGGATGGATATACGATACGGCACTAGACTGCAAAGTAAACAATTAGGATGGATACTTTATAGTACACTCGGAATGTTTGTATAGTTTTCCCATAATGATACGCAATACGGAAAAATTACCAAAATGTATTATGACGTTGATTTGTCAGATTGTCAAAAATTTATAACTCTGTACCTGTTGTTTACGACACAATCGTTTTTATAATATGTATAGATAGAGGCAGACGACAAACCCATGGATTGCTAAAGATTGATGGAAAGATTGCGATTGAGGTGGAGGATTACTAAAGATTGATGTGATGATAGATGAAAAACAAGTCTTTCAATAATTTTTAAATATTTTTGGTATTTATTGGGTTCAATGTCAAAGCTCAATAGGTCATAGTCGAAGGTCAAAGTCACCTGGATCCATGATGGTGGTAGCAGTCAGTAACACAAGAAGCTTACTGAATTTTATAGATTTTTACTCGAGTTTTGTTTTCAAGTTCATTCAAGGTGTAGGGGTCAAGGCCGAAGTCACTTGCATGGTGGTAATAGTCTGTAGTGTAGTATGCTGCTGACTTTTATGTATTTTGTCTAGTTTTTATTTTCAAGATCATTGTGTCAAGGTCTAGTCACCTTTATCCAATAAGGCGTATGGTTTGTGCATGACAGAAACGAGTGTCCCTGGAAGGTATGCAGATGAGCCAAGGCGAGGAGGCAGCATGGTGTCTGGACAGTCGGTCGAGGGCACGCTATCGTGCAAATAAAAAACATTTACTCATATTTCTACCCAATAACTAAAAATTAGTTTTAAGTAAAAAAAAAATTTTTTAATGATTACTAAAATACGAACTTGGGAATAGACTTAGTAATTTCTTGCACTCAATAAAAGGATTATCCTCTCAAAGTAATTTGCTGTTTCTTTTGCATATGTAGTATTTAATTTCATGCCTAAAAATCAGCTAAAAAAAATCGAATCGACACGGACACACAAACAGATAAACATGCATATTAAATTAATATTGAGTATCTACTCACCAAGTCCTTTAGACTGGCGGGCCACTAATAGGAACATGAACAACAATGGCCTATAGTTTTTTTATCTTCAGGCAATAAATTTAATCTCATAATTAACCAAACTAACCACACTAAACATACACTGAATGAAATTACCCAGCTATCTGCATGCGAAACCTTCATAATGGCTCCGCAAGTTCTGAGTCAGAATCCCTGTTGTTAACTGATGCTGCACCATCTGATGACACTTCACTTTCCGAGTCACATTCACTGTGGTCGTCACCCAAGTTAGTTATTATGTTGTATATCACATCTGGAATAATTCCATCCTTTCGCCAGTATTTGTCTTCGACGTTTTGAAGATGGCTACAATATCCTGCCAAGTCTTCTTTTGTAACTCATGAGATTGAATTTTCAGTAATTTCCATAATTTCCGTAAGTGACAAGTCGCCAGTAATGTTTCTGTCCCTAACTAGACGCTCGATTTTACGCCATGCTAGTTAGATTGCATTTAAATCACACATATAAGGCGGAAGTCTGAGAGTGTCCAAAACGAGAGAGTTTGTGATCTATTCTAAATTGTTTTTTTTCTTATTCATCTCTATGAGTTTGTGGAGATTAACTTTGCGCATGCTCTTATTGCACTCTACCCCATTATTTTAAGCCACAGTGAAATGTCAATTTCACGGAATATTTTGAGGGAGGTTTATTGAGCTCCACAGTATGGTAAGGTGCATTATCCATTACAACGGAATAAGGTGGGAGGTTTGATAGTAATTTCTCATCAATCAATTTTTCGAAGTTGGCAAGGTTCATCTGGCCATGGTAGTCTCCGGTGACTGTTCCGGCGCTGTACAGAAGTAGTGCATTAGGAAGGAATCCGGCCCGACTACCTGCGGGTGCAATATCAGTCTTCTGCGTGCACTTGAATTTGCTGCACTCCGAATTATTCGCTGTGCTGCCAACACTTGGAAAACATCAAATTGCTATCAACCCAACTTTCATCAACTATCTCTCTACCAACTTCACGGTAGTGTCTTGTCTTATGTATGTAGTCATTACGCCATGTCACGATGTCGACTCTTTCAACGAGTGTTTTCCTCTTTTACCTGTTATTTCTCCACTTAAATCCCATACTTCTTACTAGTAAGCGGTGAAATGTTCTTGCGCCCCATTGAAAATCTATCTTATTGGTCATGATTGGAAACAGTTTTAGTAGTTGGAACATTCTTCTCGCACACGTAGAAACCGTGTATACTGTTTCTAATAACACACTTATGGAAATCATCCACTTTCAAAGAAGTGTGACTTTTTACAGTGGAGTGGTTTTTTTCCAGACGTAGAAAATAACCTGTTGGGCTCAGTAGCAATTCAGATTTTATATTATTTTCGGATCTGTTTTATGGTGGTTACACCATCACCCGTGTAAAAAGCCGTGCGACGAGTTGCTTGATTTACCGGTAATGATAGAACCCGTTGTTTTGCTTCGTCATCGCACTTCTTTACTACAGTACTTATAATTTCGCGTCCTTCACAGTGAAATACTTTCCTCTTTTACTTGAAGCCATGGCCGGAATCATAAATTTACCCATAAAGTCCGTTACGTTTTCCAAAGGGAAAAAGAAAAACAATTCTACAAGCACGATTTGCTAATGTTGAGATGGGTCACTGACAGATCTCACGTTTCAACAAAACCTCGGAAACACTATAGAACACGGACTGATGTTTGCGCGCATGACTTTACTGTGTCTGGCGACAAGTAAACGACTGCTACTTAGACCGGGTTTCCCAGGAATTCTCTAGCCTCACCCCAGCCCCACCTCTTCCATAGCCAGGGCCGCTCGTTTATGTCACGCACAGTACCAAGATGGTGGTTGCCTACCAAGTTTATGGAATTGGTGTGGGTGAGGGAAGACCTCCGGAAGTTTAAGTTTTTTTTAAATTAATTTTGTAATTTTGAAATAATTCTTTCGGAAAGTTTTCGATTTTTTTTTAATTTCTTGGAACTTTTTTGGGTTTTTGGAGTCAAAGGTCCAGGTCAAAGATCCTGACCAGTTCACTTGCTCTGACCCATGACTCCCTTCTCTAACCCAGTGTCACATGTTCGCCTAGGAAAAACTGGAAGTTTTTAGGGAAATATTTAGGAAAAAGGGAAATTTTTAGGGACAGAGGGAAATTTTTGGGTTATTTAATCGATGTTGAGGGAACAAGGGTATAAAGGGAAATGTAAACATGGCGGCGACCGGCTCCTGCGCTCTTGCTCCAGAATCCGTTGCGCCAAAGTCATCCAAAACCTACTACACCTGTCATTTAGAATTGCCTTCCCAGAACTGTGCGCTTGATGGCCCACCTCAGGAAGCAGCTCTGAGCTGTTCACCAAGAAAACAAGTCTGACATTGTGATTCTAATTCTTGTGTTCTTGCTTGAAGTGGGCGGAATAATAATGTTATATTTTCTTGATGCATGATATTTCTTCATACATACAATGTGTGTTTTGTAATACATTAATCTTTCATAACTATAAAGTCTTCATACATTTTATTGTTACTATCATTTGCTATAAAAATGTACACACGATTTCATTCCAGAAACGCTCCACGTGATACATTACTTTTTAAATGGTAGACTTTACTTTCAAAATGCCCTTTACTTGATCACTGTACCAGTCGAAATGTAGACTAACATGAAATGGAAAATTACAGTGGGGAGACACGCTGCAAGGTACATGTGCACACATGCCTTTATACATCGATACACAAAACATATTGCTATGTTAATCGACGTTACTCAGATCTCGTTAGTCAGGCCTTATATTGAAAATGTTTCAGGTGATAGTCTTGAGATGAATTTCTATTCTTGAGACACACCTTAATTAATAATCACTTCTCGAGATGTACTTAGTTGATATTATTTTCAACCATCTCTACTCAACTAGTATTAGATTTTTAAATTATTTTATACAGCCTCGCAAATGTCTTTTCAAAGCAGAAATCAAGGCATATTTTTTTGTGTTCATTAATATTTTTTTCTCATTAATTGTGCTGAACAACGCATTTAAAAGTAAAAAATAAAATAATGATGTTGAAAAAACATTAACAGTTCCACTTCTAAAATATAAATAAAATATCGAGAGTAATTCGTTAGTCACATGAACGTATAATTAACACAGCGAAAAACTAGATACTTATATTTACAAAATTTCAGCACGTAAATAGCAAAATTTCGATTTTAATGCCATAAGGACTGCTGTTTTACATGTTTTATAGCTTCAATTCCGTGTATTAACAACGTACATTGTCGCAAATAAAACAGTAATATTTCTGAATAAAATTTCTATATACTACTATATATAATAGAAAATCCGAATGCTAAAAATTGTTAGTATTTTTCATTAAATTTGCGAAAGAAACATAGTTTTAACAAATATCAATACGTGTATTTTAAAGATATAAATAAATTTTCTACAAAAACATTAAAATCATTTACTTCGGAAAATTATTATAAAAAATAATGATCAAAACATCATTGTCATAAAATACTTCCAACAAAAACAAGACATTTATAAATTAATTACTTTTATGTAGTGATATGTGATATGCAGCATTGCAAAAGCGCTGTCGTATTAGTAGGAAAACAGGCATTTCGTTATAATTATAGTTACATGCACAGCGATCATAAAAACCAAAATTATTTTTACACGATACAAGGCAAATATCTATAAATAAATATGTCAAACATACCTAATCTAAATTAGTACACAAATCTGAGTCTTAGGTCACCTGCGGGCATTAATTACGTGAAAAGAGACTTTTTGTTGCTCACGATACTATTAACAAACGGTAATCTCAAGAACGAAATTGTGAAAACGCTCAGCTGAGACCTACTTCTGCGCGAGTTTAAAAATTATCACAATATGCGTTTATTTAACATCTGTCCTCAAAACTAGCTTCATGTTGTAACGACTCCCTTCCTAGCTCATTTACTGCCTGCTAGATTGCGGCCTACGTGGGGGGTAGCTAACTGATAATATTATTCAATGATAGAAATGGGTTTCTATAAAACACTTTATCAAAACAACTCGATTACGATGGAACAATATAATACAAATGACAATATAATATTAACTACAGTTACGTTACTCCACTTGGATCTCGTCACAATACTAAATACTACACCTTTACTTTATCCTGAATCTCATCTCATACACAAGGATACAACATGCCCTAAATGCCTAACCTTGCTAAGTACATTTAAGCCTTTTTATGACGGGGCCTCGAGATCGGGAATGCCACCTAACTGCCTGGTCGGATTTGTGCTCACCAATAATAACAGCTGTGTAGGATGCAGATACCCGGAGCTTCTCCGGACACTATGGCCTTCTCCTTTGTGCTGCTCCGGCACTAACGTCGACATTTGGTGGTCACCTGTGGGTGGGGGGGGAGGCTGAGGGTGCGAGCTCTGCTCTTAAATAGCCTTGCTTCAGTGGGTCAGCCAGGCTTGTTTATTAAACAGGGGGCTCGCTTAGGAATCTATGCTCTGTAGAACCTTAACTCGTTGTGTGCGGCCCCCTGGAGCACACTACAATGTGCTGAATCATGGCTATTAATACGAGCCATAAAAATGTGAAGATATAAGATTATTATTTATTTACATTTATTTACAAATTATTATTTATTTGCATAGGTTTAACCACGCATGTGTGACTCTCCGCCCAACAACTGCGTCCTTTCTGGGGAATACTGGGGTATAAGTTACCCGTCGCTTTTACCTATTTTACTTGTATATTTTACCTTGACCCATGACTTCCTGTTGTCGGACAATATTGTTTTACATTATTTACACAAAATTAACAGTTACAGTGAAAATAAATTGTGATCTTCATATCCATCATGTCCTCCAGATCTTCTTCTATTCTTGAACTGTTTTCTGTTCATGATCTTTGTCTTAAATCATCAATACGGAGTCTTGCTCTCTTACAATTCGTCGCTGCGAAGACAAAATGGCGTATCTCACTTTTCTTCATTATTTAGCAGAGCCATTCAAAGTGCTTGTTGAAATGCATTCTTCTGCTGCGCCACGGTGTTGAAAGTTATCGCAATGGAAGAAGGTTATAATTATAGCCTAATGAGGTAACTTTCCGACATGCAAATATAGTTCTAATATTTCTTGGTTCCAGCAATATAATTTGAAAAAGGAAGATATGCCACTTTGTTGTCATAAAAAGAGTAAACTTAGCATGCCACTCTTGAGTTACTCCATAGATACAACATAATGTTTAACTTCAGACAAATGTTTTTGTTATTTTACAGCTTGTCACTTACACTAAAACTGAGTAAGTGTACAGTTGAATACATAACATTATATATTTATTTTTCAACACTCTAGGGATCGCAAGGTGTCCCCACTAAAGAGTATTTTCTCAGTACTGCACTGCTGTTGATTTATAAGTAGGTTTTTAACGCAGGATACATTGTGTTGATCAGCAGCTAAAATGCTAACTTAAAATGATTTAAATTAAAACTTAAAATAGACATATTACACAGAAATTACTACATCCAACTAAATTTTAATCATGCAGATAGCTTGATTGAATCAGTAAACAAAATGAAAGTTTGTGAATGATTAGTCACTCTCGTATATCAAATGTATCATAACAACCTGTATTGATAAATTATCATGAACAAGTACAGTCTTTATACCAGAACAATGGCTTTAAAATATCCATTGTCTTAAACAAAAGGTTAAGGTGTAAAATATAACGACCAACCACTTGGCAAGATGCCCGTTGTAGCTTTAAATACAGTTACTGTGTGCATTTTAGCTGTAAGTGGAGTGAATGACAGTGAAAATACTCTTGTGAAGACATCCAGTGTAGCTGTAAATACACCTGAACGCACAGCATGGAACACTAAGTTGTAAGTTTACTGATGAGGCAAGGACTAGTAGAACAATAAGGTGTTCTGGCAATGAAACAATGGGTGTTTCACCATGACAGCTGGCTGATAAATTTTTGTCTTTATGCTCTTGAACAAACATATCTTGCATTTTCTGTTTGTTCAAACCAGCATGGGAACACTCTCTCGTGTAGTTTTTATTACTGTAGTTATTCTCCATGAGTGGGAACCTTGAAATATTTTTCAGTATATCTTCCCTTCTTGCTTAATCATGTTAATGCAACTCTTCTGGTCTGCCTCCACGTTTCTCTACCCAACTGTGCCGCATTCATCCTCCTTTTCCATAGCTGTGCTCATATTTCTTTCAGAAATACTAAGTGTATTTAGAAATATGGTCTTACATACCATTACGTCACGCTCACCCATTTCAGGTAAGTAATGATATTGGCTCATGTTTCGTCTAGATGTTTTTTGTTTTGAGGTTTTTTTGTTTTGTTACTTCCCTTTTCATATATCGGACAATGTATTGTATTTTAAGCTGTAAACCTGAAGTGCTATAATATGTAGGGAGAATGTTTTTTCTTACATATTATAATATAGTATAATACTGTCTGCCTAGCGTCGTACATTAAATCCCATTGCACCATGGCTTCAACGTCCAGGTAGAAACAGTCATGCAACTGTTTGGACTCGTACGCTCCATTCCTTTCGTTCGTCTTTCATGTGCTACTTCTCTTTTGTTTTCTAGTAGTTTCTTTGTTCTAGGTAGTGCTACTTCCCTCGATCATCCTTCAACAACACATTTTTCAGGTAGTTCGATATTTCATGGCACTGTCTGTTGTGGCTGATGACTATGTGACCTTTTCCTATTCACATAATGTGGGAGTTACTGCCTGGCCCTACGTTTACGAAGTGGCTGTAACAGAGAAGAGTCAAACATCTATGGCATGAACTCCAAATTTCTATATCGCAATTTGGGACATTACAACGTCCTTCATTAGATTCATATGTTGGATCTATATCACTGTCATCTACAGGATCCATATTCTCATACCCAGTACTTTCAAACTCAGATTGTTTGTAATCATTTTTAGAAACTGCTAGTTTATTGCTTTCACACAATATTCCATTTTGTGTCTGTACATTCAAACACAGGAATTTTACACGCTGTTCCAACTATGGTTCCTGCCATTTCTGATTATGTGAGTTATTTTCCATGTTCTGCCTTCTTGTTTTAAAATCTTCCTTTAGATTATACAAATGGTACTAAAGGCACGTCATCATCATAACCCCTTCCAATTCACATAACATACTTGGTATTTCAGTGTCCACTATGTTTCCAAAATAATATTTATTTGTTGGTTTCCAAAATACACACTCTTTTTCCTACAGCACACAGTTTTTTACATTCTACCATATAAAGTCCCATTGATGAAACAGCAAGCAACGTCTGGTCATCCCATTTCACTAGCACAAACAAACAACAAGTCGCATCAAAAACACAAATTACTCAAACTCACAATCTAGGCAACATTGAAATTCAGCTTTTGGGCCCCTCTGACCATAATGGATTCGATCGGCCCACCAGCATGAACCACCACCATGATTGCCCTTGAGTCAATTTTATCATGGTAAGCAGTTGCGCCTTTTAGTAGACAAGGCATAGGGGACGCCCGTGAGTTTCCCGCATTTGCTAACCTCTATACAGAAGTTACCCAGTGGTACCACAAGGAGGTAGTGGGTTCCCTTGGGCTAGGAGAGGCTATAAGATTTTTCACTCCAGCTTACTTCTAAAATGAGTTGTACTTCCGACGCCTTCGGTCACAAGCAACGCCCTCCTGAGCAGATAGAGGGAACAAGCTTCTTTTTCAGTCAACAAAGCCCCCCCCCCCCCTACCCGGCCTTAAGCATCCCAGCAATACCGACAGAGACAGGCACAGACTAGGAATAGGCTTCCCGTAGTCAACTATAGTCCAACCAGGCCTTAGCATGTGACACTCCGGTGACTCCGAACAGGGCGGAGAGGAGAAGTGCTTCCGTAATCAACACATACCCCACCAGGCATAACCTTACACTGGTCCTCCGCCCTATTCCCAGTCCTCTATCATGTCACCTCTTACACCCATTACAGGCTGGTCCCACTGACCCAGAGGCCGTCTCCGGCTCCTAAAGGACAGCTGACATATCTCTGGTTACGCCAGCTACCAAACAGCACATTTACATTTCATTAGGATGACAAACTGTCGTATCTCGAGATACGCCAGTTGGTCATAATATGTTTCCCTCATTCTGAGATTCGTTGATGTCTCAGACTAATTATCTCAGTAACAAATGCTCGTGTAGATACGCAGCATTGCCACACTATAGATCTCGATGCGAGGATAACAGCGCTAGTTATAACTAATTTTAGCTTTTTTTTTTTTTTTAAGATGCGCCAATTTGTCTTCCCAGCAACGAATTTTACAATCTTTTAGTTCTATGGGTGCGGACATAACCAATGTCAGCACGATTCCTTTCCCTCCGTGACCTGGTGTCATGAGAACCACTGACGCGTACTCAGAGGTCACCCTATGCTCCTCCTTCCTTTCCATGACACTTGTGTGTTTTTTCCCGAGGCCTGGCAAGCCAGTGGCCGTGCCCGCCAAGTCACAGCCGTAAGACAGGCCCACACAGTCCCCGAACTGTCTTGTCTCTCGTACGTTGCCATATCCTTATATTCTTCACTACAACCCGGACTTTGGGCCCCAACTGTAAAAGAGTCAACCAGCCAACCTACATTCCAGGCCATTACCATATGACGTAATTAAGCCTTTCCTGAAGGTAGAAAACCCTTCCAGCCCAAGTGACGAAGGCTTGTCATAGGGAACGCCTGGGTTACCCACGTTTGCTTACTCTCGAAGGAGAGTCATCCAGCGGTACCACGGGGAGGTGTGGGTCCTCATAGGTCAGTAGTGACTGTGGTCTTGCGCATATCTGACCCTTTCCTGTAACAATGTTGCATACGGACTCTGATACTAGGACTTTACAATAGCCCCGACACTTCATTGTCCATATGCTCTCCCAAAAGGTTCGTTCACTGTTTCACATTAGTGAGGGGCGGTCGTATCCCTCTGGGCTCGGACACTCCCACTGGGCAGTTACGTCTTTGGGCGGAACACCTTACGTCCATTACAGGCCACGTCTCCCCTTGCTAATCCAGCCAACCACTCAAATGCGAGTGCGTTAAATTTTCCCGTACGGTCACGACTAAACTACCGAGCATTAGTTCATGGTAATCCTTTCCCATGAACAGCCTTACACCCATTACAGGCCGGTTACTCGCGACAGACTAAAACCTTTCGGGTGCAGTTGAAAGTGGCCCCCTGTCCCTACGCCCTTCCAGCACCTTTCTTCAGAGAGGGCACTACTTAACCCCAAAAGCTATATCATAGTCCCCACCGGTTGGATGGAGGCTCTCCTCTTACACCTTACACAACTGCCGGCCGGGTCCCTGGAGTCCAGCGTCTGCATATTTTCGAAAATATTTGAATAAAAAATGCTATCAAAATACTTTGTGTTACATATATTGATTTATCGCCAAATAATGGCACGTTCTTTGAATGAGTGCATATTTTCACAAACAACGGCCACGAGTTTTTTTGTACTGTGCCTGATATTTACACAGCTTGGATGCTGACCGTTCTCACACTATATAGCTTGACAATGCAGATAGCTACCCATTATTAACAGGAAATAATGATTTTTCCACAGCTCTTTGTCAGGCGATAAATAATTACCGGAAAAAAGTTTCAGTGTACTCTTTCGAAATAGAGTTTACGTATATCAGTACTTGAAAAACGAAGTTCAGCCCTAGTTTTGAAATTTGCCTGACTCACGGTATACTCAACTCGGTGACGGCAGATATTCCCAGAGAATAGTTTGGTTTTCGATTCTATTCATTTCACTATACATGACACCAAACACATACTAAAATGTTAAGTAATATCTACATATAAAAAAATCGTGTTTCCAAGTTTTCAACTTAATATTATATAGCCAAATATATAAATATGTTTTTAAAAATGTTACCTGAGATAATATTTTTTTCCTGGTATTTTTATTGATAACTTTTTACGAGATCATGAAAAACCTTAGACGAAAGTTTATTCTTTTCTTAGAAACAAATTTGGTTCGGAAAATTTGTAAGGGAGAAATTTTTTGAACTTCATAGGAAATTAGTGGATTCGAATCGATGTTTAAAATATGTATTTTTTTAAAATTACTGTGACATTGATGTATTCC
Organism: Dryococelus australis; assembly: GCA_029891345.1. Taxonomy (NCBI): domain Eukaryota; kingdom Metazoa; phylum Arthropoda; class Insecta; order Phasmatodea; family Phasmatidae; genus Dryococelus; species Dryococelus australis. Next base: position 97,074,295 of record CM056994.1, read on the forward strand.
ATAAATAATATTTTGCAAAGTGGATAATTGCTTTACCTACTTTCAAATACAATTTGAACCATCAATATAGCCTAATTAGATTTCATACTAAAATAATTTAAAATTCGTGTGGCGTATAAGTGTATTGATGGTCGCGGAGTGACTAGGATTCCAGCTACCTTTCAAACTTAATACCAAGCAGACCACTTAACTGCCTGTTTTATGTAAATTGTCTACTGTATTCGAGTGATTAACTTTTCAACAGCTGCACTGCAAATTAATTTATAGCAGCTGTAAAATAACATATTACAACAATTTATTCAGAGTCAATATTTAAGCGAGAAAATTATACACCCATGAACTTTCCAATATCAGTTTATCAAGCTTTAAAATCTATCCTTACCTTTGATATCTCTTCATTAATCCACAGAGGATGTAACAGTTTTAAAAGTAACACACATAGCATTGCAAGGGTTCTCTCTCGATTCAGGATCTGCAATAACGGACAGGCCACGTGCCTTCACAAGTCTAATGTCTGTAAAGCCGTGGATTAGCCCGTAGGCAGGAGTTAATGCGATTCGAGTAGCGTGGGCCTTATCGGAAAAGTATTTGCGATCCATCCACGTCTTGTGAATGCGCGCCGAAGTCACGCGACGGAAGACGTTTTCCAGATCATTCGATTTGCCCTTCAAGGATGTGACTGGCATGCAGTGAGATCGGGTTCGCCATTCGCTGTTAGTTAGCGTACGGTATGTGATGTAGGCAGGATTTACAACCTGTCGCGTCCGTCCGTCATCCATCCGTCAATCACGTGACCAACAGCCAATCAGAGTTGGCCGTTAGTTATATCCGTCCTTCCGTCAAATCATTGACAAGCTTTCACTGTTAACGGACGAACGGATGAAATTACAGCATTCCTAACTTGCACTTTTTGTTACGCGTTCATTTCGGGTTCTTTACATGGCTGTGTAGTGTGTGTAATGTTTTCTTTTCTCTGTATTTTGTTTTCATTTGTTTGTTTATATAACTGAAAAATGAAATTAAGTTACATTAATAGTAATGAAATCACGCTTTATATGTAATTTGTAATTTTTACGTCAATTAATTTCCTTTATGTACGTGTGTATATGTTTTTGGTATTTAAGAACGCAATACCGCCAAAAATTTTCGCTTTTTATTTGGAATTTGTTTGCTATTTGTAAACATTTATGTTTTTATTTCGTTGCAGCAATGAACTTACGACGGACATACAAAGTTTCGTTGTAAATCGCTAGGCTGGGAGACGGACGAATGTATGACAGATGGGCGGATGACGGACGGACGCGACGGACTATTGTAAATCCTGTCATCTTGTTCAAACGTAACGCAGGGTTTTTCATACGTCATTCGTATGTGTGTCCTATGATACGTATCATAACAGTTTTTGCTAATCACGGATGTTGCATTAATTAATCTTAGCGAATTTTAGCAACCGCAGTGCTGGAAAATCGCACTTGAAAACTATACCAACGAACTGTGTTCACCGAAAACTGTTGTGTATTTATGTGCGGTAAATAATTTACTTTCACTGAAGCAGAAGCGGATCCAACCGTTTGCATTGCGCAATGCCTCGTGTAAGTGTTCGTGTATACATAGTTAACTTAACAATGCTCCACTGACATTATAGTATTTTTTGTTCTCTCCAGATATTTTATTATATAGCCATATAGTAACCTATAGCTTCTTATATTTATTTACCCCACATGCTCTCATGAGATCCCCCAATTCATAACAAGTACGGTTAGACCACAATATCCTCTCTAAATCTGAATCAGTGAGAGTTTCGTTGGTTCAATCAGTCAACCGTACCTAACTGATTCAAAACTTCGGTGAATTTAACTGATGAATCAGTGGAGAAATGCCAGATTTCCTTCACTTATTGATTCAGTGGAATTTTCTACTGATTCGTCAGTCATATTTTTCACTGTTTTTCAGTGGTTTGTTTTTGGACTGATGGGTCAGTTAAAGAGAGTGTAAAAATGGCAGCCCAACAACGTTTAAAAATGGCCGTTAACCAAAGTGTATCAAGTGAAATAACAACGAATGAACTAATAAAACCAGTACAAAATACTTCCTAAAATCTGTTTCCTCTTTCAAGACACCATTTTACGAGCTAATATCAACATTCAGCCTTTCATTCCGCTTTTACTTCTTTCATTTCGTTTTCATGTAATCATCATAGCGCCCTGTTTGAAGGTATAAACTTCACATAATGTTGTGAAGAGAGTGCACTCATATAGGGTCTATACTATTCGTTTTAACAATCGTAACGCTACCAAACAAGCCAAAACGAAATGTAAGGGCATATAATAGAAATTTTCTCGATTTCCATTAAATATTTAAGACATATATTTTTCTCCTACTACTCAACTTGAATTGGTAGCGCAGATTGCTAACGTAACGGACTGGGGAGCGGAGGGGGAGTGGTTGTGAAAGTGAAATCCCAGTCACAAAATGTTTTCTATTTTTTTAAAATACGGTAATTTGCGTAATATAAATAGTAAACTGTCGTTAATAGGTTTATTTCACTTAATTATTTTGCTGATATTAATAAAAACCATATTTACTTTGTCACTGCAGTCGACCGTCACTTATTCAATCAGTGAAATTTTTTCACTGAAACAATCAGTGGTTTTCTACTGATTCTAGGTGGATCCATTTTCACTAGTAGTTGAATTTTACTGCGAATCAGTGGTTTCCCACTGATTCGAATTTTGAGTGTGAACAGATTATAAAAACGTGCATACATGCTATATTCTAATCGTACGGTAATTCGTGTTCTTTTACATTCTTTATGCACTTTTTTGATAGACAGCTTCCATACTTTTTTATAGAAAGGTACTAACATTTTTAGGTGCACTTGTATTGTTGCAGCTTGTACTTGATATGCAAAATGACTGCAATAACCAAATGACGCTTAATGTTAAACTAATTAATATGTCGCTCCATTATTTATGATGCATTTATAATTATCTAACTTCCGTTGAGAAGTTCTTTACGGTGCAAGTGCAAGAGTTTCTTCTTTAGAATTACGGATAGCTCTTGAATGTAAACGATATTTAGAAGAAAAAAAAGCGATAGTTTAACGTGTGAACCACTTCCTCAATCAACCATCCGAAATATGTCGGAGAATTAAACAAGTAGCAAAAACCAAACTATGTTGCTAACATTAATGTTATATTAAAATATACTTTAAGAAACAATAATCTTCAGATGGGCGGGAATTGGCAGGTATTCACCACTGAATCAGCCACTGTATTAAAGTTACTTTTAAATATGACAAGAACTTACAATTAATTAATTTTAATTTTTAATGCTTACTTTTTAAAGTTTTTTATATTTAACATCAGAAACTCTATTAGCATGCGGGCGTATTTAGTATTATTGCCACTTGAATTTGCAATAGCGAAAAACGTTTCTGTGGCGTACTTGGGAATAGAAGCCAGAGCTTTAAGTTCCAAGATCATGCATCAGCGACCTCTAATATTAAAGTTGCATATTGACAAAACCCTGTGGTGCACCTCTGCGTAGGTAGTTCGATTTGAATTATTTATATTTGTCAGTTGTAGTACTGTATGAAACAATGAGGGAAAAAATGGAGTTTCTAAGTAACTGGAACATCTTGGATACAGTTTCGAGAATAGGATATTTTAATGTGCATTATTCATTTCTGTGTCGCCTTATGTTTATGATTTTTCAATGTAATTTGATATGAGTATTTTATTTCCCACCGTTTTATACGAAAGTGTGTCTTTAATGTATTTCCCCACCCCCTCATAACTTTAAAACCCGGGAACCAGATTTCACCAAACTCAGTCCACATATAGTTCTTAGAAAGAACATCAAAATTTCACAGATTTCGATCACACAGTACTACTTTCAAAATTTCTTCAATTTATTCTTTGGGCAATATACTGTATATTGGGAAGCATTTAACCAAAATTAAACTAAATTCTATATGTTGACAGTGTATGATGTAAGCATTGAATTAAGAAAGCGATAGTTTTATAGGTGCACCATTTTTGAAGGCAGCGCAATGTGAAAAATAAGGCTTCTATGTTATATTTCGGCAGCTAGAGAGCCAATTCCTGTCAAATGTATCATATCAGGAGTACTATTGCAGGCCCTATTAACATTTTCAATTGAAGCTGCTCTTGGAGCCATCCGTCGCACCCGTCAGTCGCCCGTCTGTCGGTCAGATATCCGTCTGTTTTTCGTCCGTCAGTTGAAAGTGATTCACAACTATCCGTCGTCCGTCAACCCTTCTGTACGGCAAAATTTCAGTGTGACATCTTAATATTGTGATTGTTCTTTAGTTGGAAATATATTTTGGTTGGAAATACATTTTCAAGAAAAAAATAAACATTTTGGGGAGATAATTGTTTTTACTTGATAAGAATTTCCATTGAATTATTGTTTACAATGTAAAGACCTAAATTTACCTCCAAAAATAATATACCTAAAGATTCACTGCCTTGCATTTTATTTCAATGTACTTATTCGCACCTACGAAATGTCGTCGGAAGGCGGTGGCTCATCCATCGGTTCGTCGAAAGATAAATTTTGAGAAATATTTGAGAGATTGGCGAATAGAAAAAAAGTTGCCAACGATTGGTTCAAGATCACGTGACCACCGGATGGACGGACGACTGAAGTATGCGACGGATGGTTGTGACTCCACCTTAAAATTGATAAGTCACTTATTTTCGAAATGGCAGCCATATCAATATTTAAGGTAAATTTTCTATATTTACCATAGCGTTTCATCAGTTTCGATCAAACATGAAATGTTGAAAGATCTATTAGAAGCAGCAAATGTGCCAATACGTAGCCATTTTGGAAGATAGCACTACAATGAAAAATAAATTTTTATATCAAATCTCGGGAAACAATTAACCGATTCCTACCAAAATTGATAATCAAGTAATACTATGATGGATAATATAAACTGACATGTTTTAGTAGGTCAGACACTTTGTATTCAAAATGACGCCCATAAAAACTTAAGAATTGTATTATATATCAATAAAACCATGTTACAGATTTAAACTTAACTATGTATGCTGATAGTGTCTGTCTAAACAATAAAATGCGTCTACCCAGAGCCTCATTTTTCCTCCGCTTTGTAAAATAGTGCTACACAAATAAATCAGGTATCATATTTAGGGAAACAATTAACCTATTCCTACCAAATTTAGAAAGTAAGTATTATTCCATTAAGCAATGTAATTTACATATTTTCAGTGGGTATGATAAATATTTTACTTTAATATGCAAAACAACGAAATCGATTTAAATTTAAATTTTTATGCCAGCATTTTTTATTAAATCTATCAAATATGGGGCTCTTTTGTCCGTCATTTCGTAAGAGAGTGCCACTTGAATAAATAAAGTTCTGTTATATATCGGAAAAGTGTGGGAACTTATTCTTACCTAAGTTGGAAAACAAGAAGCCATGTAAATTGATAGGCTATGTTTTAATGGGTACAAACACTTATTTTATAAATAGCGGCCTTATCAATATTTTAGCATTGTATGCTCTATCTAAGAAACAATGTATACAATTTGAACTTAACTTTTATGCTGGCATTGTCTATGCAAATATTAATTAAGATAATAAATTAACTTATTTGTACGCCATTTTGGAAGATAGCCCCACATGAAAAAGTAAGTTTGTGCGTGCCCCTCAGCAAACAATTAACCTACCAAATTCAGGCGACTAGTTAATCTTTTGAATTCATCTTAATTTATATGGTTTAAATAGGAAGTCATGTATTGTCAAAATAACAGCCATGTTAATATTTTTTGGTTAAAGTGGCATAGGATATGTCTCAAACAATTTCAACCGAACATGATTTAATTAGATATTGGTATACTCTAAGAAAATATGATTGAATTACAGCTATTACACCATTTAGTATATACGAGCAAAGAGAAAGAAAATTTGCAAATTTGCAATTTTTTAATGCTAATATCAATTAATTATATTCAAAAGATATAAATAAATTGTAAAAAAATTCCGTTCTCTAATAAATTTGTAAAAGAAGAGAAAAGGATTTAAACGAAACATTCCCATTTTCTAATAATCTATCTGCAGAACAAGAGAAAAAAGATTTAAAGAAATATTCCCATTTTATAATCATTTATTTGTAAAACATGAAAATAAAAGTAAGCAGATAAAAGAAAGTATAACAAAGCATGTTTTTATAAATTTACCATTGGCTGACACAAATATGGTTGAATTATATCCCAAAGATAAAACATAATGAACAGAAATATTTCCATTGTATAATAATACATTTATAAACAAAATAAGTTGAACCAATATAAATTACTTAGTTAATAAAGTTTTTAAAGGTAGAATATCAACTTAAAAAGTGAAAATAACTTTGATTTTTTAGAGCCTAATCATTTTTTAAGATCATACAAAAATAAGGCGTTTGAGATAGAAACACAATACTCTTAAATCATTTAAAGGGTGTAAAACCAGCATTAAATTATATACCAAACGTCGCAAGCAGGAAAATAATGAAGTAAAATTAATTACAGTTCAGTCTTTTAATCGTATAATACTAAACGAAGGAGAATTTACAAAGATTTATAAAATCATATATCAGGAACTACTTACCCAATTATTCGAATTATAAAGAAGAGGTTCAGGACGGACTTTAGATAGAATAATTGGAATACAATTAGTGATAAATAAGTATAATTCACTAAATGGTGCGTCATAATTGATCTACCAGAATTTATTAAGAATATAAAAACCTGCATTGATGTTAACAATGACGATCAAAAATGCTTTCTTTGGGCAATAAAATATGCATTGTTTCCAGTAGAAAAATATCCACAAAGAGTATCTAAATATAAAAATGAGGGTTTAATATCGATAAAGTAAGAGATAATTATGAATATCCTATTAAAATTGATGATATATCAAAAATAGAAAATATAATTGATACATCTATAAATGTATACTCTATGGAAGACAAGTCTACAGTATATCGACTAAAACTTACAAAAAAGAAAAAAAGAAAAACATAAATTTACGTTAGTTCAAAGATGATGGAATTTCACATTACTGTTGGATTAAAGATTTATCAAGGTTAGTTTCAGCACAAAAAAAAAAGCAACATAAAACTTATATATGCGATATGTGTCTTCAATTATTTTATTCTCAAAAGAATTTAAATAAATATTCAGAAGACTGTTCTAAAAATAAAGCAGTTAAAATCACTTTATCTCCGAAAGGAGAGCACATAAACTTTAAAAATTGCAAACATACAATGAAGGCTCCTTTCAGAATATATGCCGATTTTTAATCAATTTTAAAGAAAACGTCAACAGTTAGGCCAAATCCAAGGGAATTAAGTAAATTTATCCTTATCAAAAAATATCCAATTTTAACAGAGGATGATATCGATAATGGTGTTTATAAGGAGATACGTAAATAAAGATATAATTTTACTAAAAAACAAATAAATAACATTGATTTAAAGTTGAATGACGAATCATATACTATGAAATATTAATTATACGAAGCAAATGGTTTTTGTTATTATATCGTATCTAAGTATGGTGATTATAAGCCACCAGTAGTATATCAAGGCCCAAATGCACATGAAATTTTTATACAATCAATAAAATGGGAATTATAGGAGATTGGCGAAATATACTCACAAATTGAACCAATGAATCCACTAACCAAGGAAAAAAAAAACAGTATATAGGGAATCATAAAACTGTACTGTATGTGGATATGAATATACAGAGGACAATAAAAAAAAGTACATCGTGTTCATATAAGTGGAAAATTCATTAATCCAGTATGTAATGATTGTAATCTACAATTGTATCAATTATTTTCCACAATTTAGGTGGATTAGGTGCACATTTATTTATTAAAGAGTTAGGCTATGAAGACAAAAATATCGATTTTATTGTAAATAATGAAGAAAAGTTTATCACTTTTGGGAAAAACACAGAAAATTAAAAAATATAATTTATAGACACAAACAAATTTATGCCAGTAGTTTAACTAAATTATCATCGAATTTAACCAAAAAACAATTGAACATAACACAAAATCATTTCCCAGAAGAACAAGTGTATTTAGCTATTTAAAAAGGTCTTTAACCCATATGATTATATGGATAGCTGGAAGAAATCTGAAGAAACAGAACTTCCACCAAAGAGTGAATTTTATAGTAAATTTAATGATTCCGACATAACTGACTATACATATGAGCACGCAAAACTTGTTTGGGACCAATTTAATATTATAAATCTGGGCAAATGTCACGATTTATATTTAAAAAGTGATGTATTATTGTTAGTGGATATATTAGAAAATTTCAGTAATACGTTTATAAATGCACATGATTTAGACCCTGTGTGGTATTTTACTGCACCAGGATTATCTTGGTATGCAATGTTAAAAGTGACTTATCAACTGCTAGAATTATTACATCACTATGATATGATTTTAATGATTGAAAAAGGAATAAGAGGTGGAATATCACAATGTTGTAAGCAATATGTTAAACTAATAACAAATATTTAGAAGATTTTAATTCAAATCAGAGTCCAAAAATTTTGCATATCTCGATGTTAGTAATTTATATAATTGGGTAATGTCACAATATTTGCCATATGGTGGATTCGATTGGGTTTATTATCAATTAAATGATTTATATTACTGGAGTAAAAAGAAATATTAGATTTGGAGGATGATTCTGAGTATGGTTGTATATTAGAAGTTTATTTAGATTACCTGCAAGAACTGCTTAATTTACATAAAGATATGCCATTTTGCACAAAAAATAAGATAGTGCCAGGAACAAATCAGTCCAAATTGCTAACAATTTTACATAAAAAAGAAAAGTATGTAATTCACTATCGTAATTTAAACATTGTCTAAATGCTAGTTAAAAACTTACCAAATTACATACAATATTAATGTTGGATCAGTCTGGTTGGTTGAAGAAGTAAATAGAATTGAATACAGAGATGAGAACTAATGCTGAAAATATCTTTGAAAAGGATTTTTATAAGCTGATGAATAATTCTGTTTTGTAAAATAATGGAAAATACTATAAACATTGTAGATATAATACTAATATGAGATGCAGAAAAATGCGAAAAATTAGTGGCAAAAACAAATTTCAAAAGAAGTACTATATTTAATGATAATCTTGTGGCCTTAAAAATATAAATAAAAAATGTATAATTTAATAAGAGTATTTATGTTGGCATGCCAATCTTAGACATATCGAAGGAATCAATATATGATTTCCATTATAAAATTATGAATTCGAAATATGGAGATAAAATTGGATTATATTATCAAGATACCAATTTGTACATTTATAACATAACAACTGATGATTTTTATGAAGATATGAAGTCGACGATAGAAAAATTTGATGCACATGATTATCCAAATGACGATATTTATAACATGCCTCAAATAAATGAAAATGTTTTAGGAAAAAGTAAAGATGAATGTATTGGTAAAATAATGAAAGAACTTGTTGATTTTCAATCAAAAATATATGCTTATAAGTTTGACAATAAAGAAAATAATAAATCTAAAGTAGTAAATAAACGTGTTTTTAACAAGCGAATAAAATTTTAGGACTATAAAAACTTAAGAGAATATACAATATAGAACCATGAATCTAATAAGAAGCAAAAAGCATGAAATATATACAGTAGGAGTTAATAAAATTGCATTAATCCCTTGTGATAACAAAAGGATTGTACTAGAAATAAAGTCGACAGAGTGACATACTGATATCAATACATATAATTTTAATACATTTTTCTAATAAAATAGTATAATATTTTTAACTTCTTTAATCTCCAAAAAAATTTCAATATCAGAACTATCAAAATCAGCCAGTTCGCCATTTTCATTTCTAATTTACAAAACAATGTTATTAAAATGGTCATTGTTTATTGACCTAAATTTCGGATATGGGGCCTCATAACTAATATAATCTTTAAAGCGAAACATAGTTTTTGGTGGTAAACTAGCAAATATATCAGTTTCTAAATGGCTATATTCATCATATTTTATAAACATGCCATGTGCTAAATTACAATGAAAATGTATTGTTTTAAATGAGCTTAAGTTTGGTAATTTGGTGCCTGCAACAATTTTGTCTTTTTCAGTAAGAATATTTATTTCAAAACAAAGAATATCAGATAGTCGGTAGTCAAATTTAATGTCGAACTTAGATTTAAGAGATATTAAATTTTTTACATAAACTCCTCTTAATTCAATGTTGTTTGTTGGAAATGGATCAATTGAATTTATAGTTTCCTTCAATGATTCAATATCGTATTGGCCTCTAGGAATAATTGTAACTTAATTATATTAACAAAAGAACACAAAATTTCAATTGTTGTTATCATATTATTGTCTATATTCGGATTCAAAAATTCTGTATGAAAACTAACTAATGCAATCGATTTTACAGTATGGATGATATTATAATGAAGCTTCTTCTTCAGTATGGAATTATTATTTGTCAGCTTAAATACTTTATTATCCATTTATTATAAAAATTATTGTTATAATGAGAAAGCAGCACCCAAAGCAGCATATGCTGTGTAAAGTTTATTGGGTTGTGGGTGTTTTGATTTCTGAAGAAAACTCTAAGAATAAAAATAATGGTGCATTATTCCCTGATGATATTAGAGGGGTAATTATAGACCTGAGCAATTGTGTTAAAACCAATTTAATGACATATTTAATTTATATTTTAAGATGGTTAAATTTTAATAAACTCTGTGTTTGCTCAAAGGTTTGAACCAAGCCATATATATTCAGATATATAATTTTGATGAGGTATTAAAAAAAATTAAAAGTTAAAGAAAATGGCATAATTTTTTAATAATACTGAGGAAATGGTCCCTTTAGATCAATGTGGAGATGATTCTCTAATTGTATTTGATGATGTCATTTTCGACTGTCAAAATGGCTTCCATGAGTACTTTACTAGAGGTCGGCAAAAAAATATTGATGTATTTTATTTACCATAAACATATTCTAAAATATCAAAACACCTTGTGAGAGGCAAAATGGACTTTCTAAATATATTTAGGGAAGATGACACGAACCTAAGACATATTTATGGTTTTGTCAGTGGCGATATGTCTTATGGAAAATTTTAAGCGATCTGTGGAAAATGTTATGACAAAGATTATGGTTTTATCACAATAGATATGAGTAGAAAAATTTACAATGGCAACTATTGAAATTAAATAAAAGATTTTATATTTGAACTCTCTCTTTCTTGTGAAATGTATATGAGAATATATATTTTTACTACAAAATGGAGAACACCTGGGGCTTGAAGTGTAAGAAAGTTACTAAAAATAATATTATAAAAACTTCAATTACTAAAAAATGGCAAATAGTTGAGAAAAGTATATGCCCAATATGCAATACTAAACAATCACTATTTCTAAAAAAAAATTGTGTGAAAAAATTTCCCCTGTATTGATGATTGATGGGAAATCGATCATTTTGAAATGAATACTGGAAATTTAAAAGAGATATCACATTTAAACAATGGTTACAAGTCTATTATGACAATTATCAATTTTTTTCTTCAAAATATACATTTTCCTGTACCAATTAAAGATAAAACATCCAAGAATGTGGCAAATTCTGTAGAATCTGTATTAGTTAAAAGAAAACTGTTTAGTATTCAAAGCAATTCTGGCTTAGAATTTTATAATAAAATATTCATAGAACTTATGCAAAAAATAAAACATCAATCATTAATTTACATTCCATTAACTAAAAGCCAACTGTGTGGAACGATACAATCATACTATAAAGAATAGAATGTAGAAGAAATTTGCTTTGATTTCCAATTAAAAATGGTTACATATATTAGATGATTTAGTGAAAGAATACAATAAAAATCATAATATCGTTGGTATGAAGGTGATTGAAGTAAATAAAAAAATGAAAAAATTTAAGTGAACAAGATTTTGGGAATGTGTTTACAAAACAGAAATACAAAGTTGGCGATATCTTCCGAGTGATTAAGAGTTAACAAACGTTTGAAAAGGGTTACACAGCTAATAGGACAACAGAATTATTTACAATTGTTGAGGTTTTAAATAATAATGTACCTACTTACATTCTGAAAGATACCAATGGTGAAGTAATAAAAGACAGCTTTTATGAATTCGAAATTATAAAAACCGACCTTCTACATGAATATTTGGTTAAAGAAGTCTTAAAAACTAAAGATAATAAAATATATGTTAAATGGTTGGGTTTTTATAACTCTCATAACTCTTGTATTAATAAAACAGATGTTTTGTAAATTAAAATATAATGATGAATTTATCTTTTCCTAGATGCGACATAAAAACACATTTTAATGCTCATTTCACGAATATAAAATGCTTTTAATGTTCAATCAATGCCTGTTCATTGTTTGTTCATCATTTGTTCATTGTTCGTTCGTCATTCATTTGTCGTTTGTTCAACACACATTTCACATATTATTATAAAAATAGCTTAACTCCTTTGGAGAAATCCCCATCTCCTCACCGCACCATATTTGCAACTTTTTTACAATGAGGAGATAGAGATTTTTTGTGCTCTTGTCCCAATGCGTAGCATATAGACAACAGGAGCAGAGCAAGTTTTTGGCTCAAATTTGGAATGGTTTCATGATAATCCAATATTGCGAATATGGAGCCCAAATATACATAGTATTAAATCACCTAATCAGACCAGAGGATCGAAACTCCAACCTTCGCATTTTCAAATAAGCACTCTGCCACTTGAGCCATGCGACATGGCGAGGAACATACTGATTAAAACTCTCCAATAACTGCAACCTGCAGTGAGTTTGCGGCAACATGAGTAAAGATAATGATGCAGTCGTGTAATAACATGAGTCCTGTTGCAGTAAGAGTTCGCTGTCGCCACCCACAAGGAAAACCATGCAGATATGCATTTTCCTGTCGTGGACAGAGCTCAATGTGATTGGGAGTGCACGACTGTGCATATATGCTTTTTCCAGCTATGGACAGAGCTCTCGTCAGTCGTCAATGTAGATAAAAGAATAGTTAATCTTTATATTTCATGAATACTCCTATTGTAATCATCAAACATCATCATATTCAGATATTTTAGTATTTTTTTTTATTTGAAAAGTTAAGATACCATCTATATTAACATCAAAAGGCTTACTGTATCTATTATTATCCCTTCTTAACAGTCACAGTATTGTCAGTTAAATTTGGATTAACAGTAATTATTGTATAAACATTACAATCCATCAAAAAAGTAAAGAAAATTTTATTATTATCGAAGTTAAATTTATTATTACTTGTATTCTACTTTGCAGGTAAATAAAACATATGTGACTTTTCTTCCTTACATTTTTCAACTTTCAAGTTAACAAGTGTTTCACAATAATTCAAAACTGATTTGTTCAAAGTTTTTACGATTTAACAGCTATTTATTTATCGAAATACATTTTATTAACAGCATCTTTCCCCCATATTATTGATTCTACTATTTTGAAGACAAACATACTCTGTTGTATAAACAAACACTTTGCTCATTTGGTCTCGTAAAGCAGAAACAATGATATTATATTTTGATTCTATGTATGTTTTTAAATCAGAAACAATGGTATTGTATTTTGAATCTACCTCATTTTTTAGTGTCTGCTTTGTATTATTTATTTGTTTTATATCTTCTTTTGAAGCATAATCAGCAATTTGTTTATCAAAAATCTTTTATTGACAGCATATTTTCCATAAATGGGTTCAGGTATATTAACAACTCTACGATAAATTAATGAAACATAAGATTATGTAAAATCCAAACAAGTGGTTAGTTTACTTTGTAAAGTAGAAACACTCGAATTGCACAGAGAATCTTCATATCTTCATATGTTTTTAAAGTATAAGCATTAGTGTCAGAAATTTTATTTAAAGATTTTATTAATGGTTTCCCAAATATATCCATCATTTAATAACATAGAAATTATATAATTAAACTTAAATCCTCTCGAAAAAAAAGATGTAATACGATTAAACAAGAGATGTCCACATATAACTGAATTAAAATTCTGAATTTGATCATCATTGTAATAAACATTTCTGTTTTTAAAGTAACTGGTTAAATTAGTAGAAATGTTGCCTCCAAATAAATCAAAATAGTAAACATTGTTGTTTTTTTTTTAGTAGGAAACCCAATAAGTACCAGGATTTGAGAAATGTCAAAATTTACTACAGCACGTTCATTTTGTGCATACTTTTCGGTAATTCATCAATCATATAAGCATTTCTGAAATATGTAATGTTTAATAATTTTACATATTTATCAATATCGATATTACATAGTTGATATAAATTTAAATTTTTTTTGCCATCCTCTTTTTACAAGTAATCATTTTCCATGCTTGTTTTCCATTGCTAAATTATGTCTTTTTTGTTCATCTAATTCTTTTTAGTATTTATACTTTGTTCAACATAATTATAAATTCCAGTAGCTCCACAGGCTAAACAACCGGCTAAACCACCAAGTACACCTAAACAGCCAATATAATTTGTAAAATTCCTCCACGATGTAAATCGAAGCCAGTTTTTTTGCCAAATTTTTAACTGTTGGCAGTGATAAAGTTAATTTGAAACTTTTGCCTTCTTTCAGTTTTTAGGTTTTCCTCTCAATTCGATAATTTGTTAGAAAATTTATTTATACTGAAATCTTTCAATTCGTCAAAGGGGATATCGAAAGTTATATTTGTTATCATCATTTATAAGAAAAAAATATATATATAATTAATAAAATATTTTAATTCCCTATCCTAATTTTCTCTTTGTAAACATAGTTGAGGTAGAAGCAACTTTTTTCTCCAGTTGGAGTATTTTTATCTAACATATATTATTATGTTATTTGCAGGATACATCTAATTAATTCATTCATGTATCACCTGTATCCAATCTTTTATCTTTCATCTAATTTTGTAAAAGGTCAACAATTATTATAACCAGGCAAATGAATTTCGGGTAAATTTTAATTGTTTAATACCCAGTTTATAATGCCTTCACCATGATGCTAATAGTTCCAAAATGAGTGTGGAATTCCAATTAAAACTCTTATATGATAAGGAATTCATTTTAGATTATTAATAACAAAATCAGAAAACTTATGGTTTAACATATTCATTATACTTGCTTTTTCGTTGTGATTATTATTTCCAGCATTTTTTCATAGTGAATAGTTAACAATATAGCGACTAATTTTCTAACATTTTCCATACAAATATATTATTTTGGTAAATTATTATATTTTTGTGATTTCTCCAGATTTAGGAGTTCTTGCCGAAATCTTTTTTTCTGGTGTGTTTGATGCTGATTTTGAATTACGTTTTTTATATTGATCACAAATCTGCTTACTTATTTTATTATACTTCCAGCCAACACTTGAATATGGATTATTCATTTTTTATTAGTAATATAATTTTGAAATAAAGCATTCTATGATAAAACAATTTCTGTGTATTTTTAAGGTCATCATTATTGTAATTACCTGGAAGTTCTTCTTGATATTTTTTTATCCTTAACAAATAATGTATCATTATTTTTGTATCACAAATGTAAAAAAAATCTTCTCCAACTCCACATAAACCATATTTTTCATTAATAACATTAATTCTTTTTGCAATTTGTATTTTGATATTTATAGTAAAAACACCTACTATAGGTGGCAAATCTGTTAATAGAATAATACCCATTTGCTCTTCCAAATTAGAAGATTATTGTTCTGTATATAATTCTCTTTAAAACAATGTTTCTTCTGGTGTTGGTGAATAATATAAAATTTTTACTGCAACAGGGACTACGGTTGTTATTAAATGTGTGTGTTTTTTTTCACTTAATGTTTCCACTTTTACCAAAATTTCGTAATTCGTCGATTAATGGTTGCTCTTTCTTATTATTTTTTCATATTCTTTTTCATGGTGATTTTTATATCTTTTATATCTTTTAGTGAGTAATTTAACTCGAGAAACCCCCTGCGATTCATTAATTTATATATAAATATTTCTACTTATAAGTGAGTTATAAAAGTATTGAGAGCTTCGAGAGGCAAACTTTTCCCCCAACTGATGAAACTAGAGGGAATTTGAATGTTTACAATAATCGACTAGAATTTGATATTCCAATAGGAGATGGCTTTTCTTTCCCAAATTATGCTTTTGCTTATGGGCAATTTAGTTTACTAAAGAGATATAAGGTGGGACCTGATGCAAAATATTTTGAAGAAGACAATATTGTTGTTTGTTCAAACATTTTTCCTTTCCAATTTTCTAGAGTAGGAATCTGGAAGTATTATTGAAGCTGTTGATAATCCAGGTATAACATCAACAAAGGTAAATATTTTTTTAAGATCACAAAGTGAACAAAATTATTTAGAATTTACCGGTGTTGATAATCTATATCGAGAAAAATCTGTTTCTAGTAAAAAAATAACAAAAGAGGTTAAAACTCTTTCTTGTGTTAGAACAAATTAAATGATATATCCGCTGATATATGTGTTTGGTTTTATTCGTGATAATTATAAAGTTTATTGGAAAGGTGGTTATAAAATTGCTTTTTTTCCATAATTCATCTGATAAAAACTGTTTATTTCTTTATGAAGCTTTTGATAAATATGATAAAGTTACGAAACACCGTCCTGATAGTTGTAAAATTGTTATTGAAAAATTAGAAATTATGTGTTCAATTGTTAAATATGAATCAAATGATGCCATTGCAATTAAAGGATATATATAGTGTTATATATATATTGTTATATTGTTATATATATATTGTTATATTGTTATATATATATATGATATATATGTATGTATGTAAAGAACCTAAAATACCTATTAGTTTTGATTCTTGGAAATTTTTATAAAAAGAAGTTCCTAAAGAAGGTAAATGTGTTTAGCTTTAATAAAAAAGAACAGTTCAATAATTTACAATTTGTTATGCCTGATTTTGTAATTGTAGGCTTTCAATTTAATAAAAAAATCGTGCTGAAGAGTATAAACATGCTGAATGTTTGATAAATGTAATTTGAGAAATATTTATGTTAAAAATGGTAGAAATGAAATTTATCTAAAGAAAACTGAAATCTAGACATTGGAAATGTTGTTTAACTTAAACAATTTCTTGCTTATATTGATTGTAGAAATTCCGAATATAGAAATAATAAACTTTATTTTAAACCAACTGTAAATTAAATGTGATATTAAATAATACTAATTTTGGTGGCGAAGGCCTCTATATGTTATTGATTGTTCATACAGAAAAAACAACAGTAGTTAAAGAAAAAAACTAATATAAAAATTTGGGTTAATTTTAATAAAGCTCCTAAAGAAGTAGGCACCATTTGTAATGTTTTTTTAATTAGTCGAAGGAATCTTACTTTCGATTATATGAAAGAAATAATTACTGAAGATTGATAAATTTTTTATATTATTAAATGGAGGAATCAGCCAATTGTTGTGATAGTTTAATACAATATTTTATACTCATAGTAGATTGGTTGCATTTAAAAGTTTTAGGAATTTTGAGAAATACAGACGAGTTATTTGGTCGAATTAAAATCGTAATTGTAATCAAAATTTTCGAATAGTATAACTTTTATAAGACATATAAATTTTTAATATTTCTAATGGATCAGATTATAGATCTTTTAGAACTTTGGGATATTGGATATTAAATTTTAAAAACATCATCTTCCATTGATACAGAATTGGACATTGTTCGTTTGAAATTTGTTTTAAAAATTAATATAAATGATTAAAGATCAGATAAATTATCTTATTTGGAAGAAAACGTTTATTATTTGGATTGATGTGATGGCTATGATTATGTACTCAGTAAAAATTATTGTTCTTTATTTTTAGACTTTAAAAGGTTTTATTGGTGTTTTAATTTTGTTGAATAAAAATTATAAATTCTATTAATTTGATTCATTGAACAATTTTTTAATTGAATTTCAGATTTTGATTTGTATTTTTTCTTACTCTTTCATTACAAATAGCAAGAAATTGTTAATACAATTTTTCTTGTAGTTTTGGTGCAAATTTCCTGTTTTGATGACATCAAAATTTCTGCAATGGCCTTTTGTGAAATATTGCAAAATTTGTATGTTTTTTGGCTCAAATTGCTTGTTTTTCAATGAAAATTGCTTGTTTTTTAAACAAAAAAATTGCTGTTTCTAACAATGTAAAAAAAGTGATTGAAAACGATAAAATTGCTTGTTTTTAGCTTAAATTTGCTTGATTTTTAACATTTTTTCCCCCTAAATTTCTGATTTTGAGTTTTTAGTTTTTCCTGTACTTTCGTTACAAATGCCATGAAAAACAAGTTCACTGCTGAAAGTGTAATAGGTCTGAAAGCGCCAATAGTTCCTAAATAAACAGCTGGGCATGTGACTTTTATTAGTACAAGAGATACGTTGCTAATACTCATTCTATGCATTCATCGAAAATTTTACAAATTACAAATAATTATTTATTTATAGTTTTTTATTATTTTTTTATGCTGGTAGACTAGTTAAGTTGCAGTTTGTAAATTAAATCTGACAAAAATCACACCTAAAATGGGTTTACAGACATGCTTTACCCGGGATTCGAAGTAAGGAAACCTAATACTGTATGCTGGTTTTCCACAACCAACATACGCCTCCAATGTCGGGAATTTGTGTTTAAAATGAACAGAAACTGCTAAGTAAGAGCATATTTCCATTTTCCAAAGCTCTTTTCCCTCGAGGCGAAAATTTGATACGTCGAATCTTTAAACGATTTTCGCGCAGTCAATTTGGAATTCAAGTCAGGTGAACTTGGCAGCTAAATTTCTTTGAGTTTTAACCGATTATATTAAAATAAATAACGAAGAACTTCCAGAACGGTAACCAAATTAGTCTTTTCTCATTGAAGCAAACAATGATTTATATAATCAAAGAGAATATTTTTTAATGAAATATGATCTGTTTGATTACTGTTGTGTCTTACGGATTTGCAACAGATAAGATTTGAACCATGTGAGGTAAAGTCTATAGCGAACGATGCATTAGTGTTTTATTTTGCTTGTCAACTACGACAGTTAATATATTAAATTATTTTTGCAAAGGGTTCACCAGTGTTAGCGCATGGATGCTTTCGGTATCCTGGTCTTGAGGTTTAATAATGCCTCACTGCTTTTTAAAAAGTCGTGTTGAATTTTGGTTTATAACTTCATTAATTTAATTCCATGTGTTCGAAGGTGTAACAGATCTGTATTTACACTCAGATGGCTGTACTGTATACAACAAAAAAGATAAAGTTATCCTCATTTTTTGTGCAAGTCATAATCAGACGTTGAAAACGTCACATATCATACATCACAGTCTTGTAAGAGGACACTCATTTCACTTGTGATAGGTCAGGATGGTAGCTACTGTAGGCGTGAATAGTTGTCTGGTAGCCGCGTTTGTTAAAGAAAAACTGCATATAAAATATACTTTTCCTTACAGTAAAGTGAACTGCATAATCTTTCAAGGAGATTGAATACTCGAAAGAACGGCTAGAGGTAGTGGAGACGCATTCTTTCCCTGGCAGCAAAGTAAACCTGGGTAAGCCTAGATGTGTCTATTTCCAAAGTATGCTCTGCAGGAAAGGTGTCGGTGAATCTTCTAAAGCAGCAAGCCATCCAGAAAGTAATAAAGTAGTTTGAAGTCGATAACTTCATTAAGAATTTTGATAGTAAACTGTAACCCAAGGAAAAGAAGAATGATCATAAAATATAGTGATGTGGGTGTATATTAGTTTTTATCTGAAGAAAGATTGGACACTGCATTATTAATGTTCGATTGTCTATTTTATTATAAGATATAATCATTCCATACGGTTGCCAGCATTTCGTAATAAAATTGATGATGTATAATGAAACCGAAAAATCATTTTACCGAAGTAACCAAAAATTCCCATACTAAAATGCTGAATTAATTTACTATTACGTGTTGGGAATAATCAGGAACTCTATATTGTAGAATTATACGTGATGTATACGCCAGGCTTATAAACGATCGTATTGGCTTCGTAGAAACGTTTTTGGTGAGGTCCTGTGTTTAATCGAGTTTCATTCCCCTTCGTATGTTTATTTTTCTCCTGCGAAACTCGGGATTTGAGAACCAAGTCGGTAACTCATCGGTTACTTATTTTTAAAAAACTAATTCGTTTTTGGCCTGTTGTGCATAGGAGCGCGTCCTTAAAGACAGAGAACTCTTAAATTTGATAAAATTATAATTTCATTTATCCGATAAAATAAAACGTTGTGATAAATATTACAGTTTAATACTATTATGTAATAGAAAAAGGATTCTCTCCGTTCAGTAATAATTTCGACAAAATTTCTCAGGCTGTAATATAGCTCGCAAAAAGACTGATTGTGATTCCAGGCATTGCGACAGTTCCAGGACGTTGTCATTGTGTACATATGTTCGCCGAACCAACCACATTAAGCGTCTTTGAAGAGTCAGCAGAGTCATTTTTTCTTATCTTAATGCAAACATGAGTCCAGAAGACCATCAAGAAACTGATTGCACCGTTTTCTGAACAATTACTAGACGTTTCCCTGCAGTTCGTTGTTTGGCAGTCACCCTGACTATTGCTTTATTTATGACGTAATGTTCACGGAACATCGATCAGTAAGGATGACTCATTTCCTCAAACATTAAGAGTTACTCATAACTAGAATTTAAAAGAAAAGGAATATTAGTTTCATCGACAGTTGTTTACAAGGTCAATTTTAATTACAACCAATCATCAACTTAACCGACAAACACTTTATCCTTTTGTCCAAACGTAACGAGAGAAATTAAAAATAAAAATCGTGCATAAGTGCCATAAATTAATCCCGTTCGCAGATTACCATAATATTTCATCAGCAGCTATAAAAAGAATTGTAAAATGTAAAAGTTAAAATGCTACAGTTATAGCGTTCTTGCGCGGATGGGTTTGCTACGAGAATAATATTTTATACGTGTTAGTGAATGGTAATGTGGAGTATATATAAACATTATCGCTAATTCCAGCTGCTGTTTCGTTCACAGTTTTAAAACGAAGGCTTTGTTTCGCCACGCGAGCGTCGGCCATGATATCGTATTAATCTGCCGTGGAAGCCGCAAGCGCATGGTTACCCAAAAATAAAAATGATCATGATAAAATACAACCCGCCCTCCCTTTTTCAACCCCAAAACCTCTAGCGCTGCCATGCAGCATAGGCGGGGAGTGGATGTTAAGGGAGGAAGTGGTTTGGGGGGGGTGGGGTTGATGAGGGGAGTGCAGCCTGACGGTGGGGTTGGTAGATTGTGGTGAAATTGGGGGCGCGAGCGGGGGCTCCCGAGTCGGTGAAATAGAGGGGGCTGGTGCGGCCATGGCGGGGGTGGCTGGGGGGTTGGAGTGGCGGGTGTACCTCGATACATTAGCTCCGCCCGCAGCTGTGACAAGGCCCGGGGTTCGCCACCCCACGCGCGCATCCCGATTCGCAATTAACAACTCATAATATTCCGATGTAGTGCGCGGCGGCACAACGACGCGACTGGAGAGGGCGGTCGAAAAAAAAAAAAACCCTTGCTCCTGTACGTCATTAACTCTTCGTCCTTCCAATCTGGGAACGTGCGTCGACTGGACGAAGGCAATTTACGAGCAATGTGAAATCACGGAGCAAAGGCAGAGACATTTTTTTATTGGCGGGGGGTAAAAATATGTGCGAGTTCTTTCTGGAAATACACGACATTGCCAATACGAAAATAAAACACGAATACTTTTACGATTCATGGACCAGGAATTACTTCTGCGTACGGAAGTGAAACCGTCTCGTAACACATTAAAATGTGCTCCGTTGTTTAAAAATAAATTTTGCAGCTGTTGCGAATATATTGAAATATCTGAGCGGCATCGAAACTCTGAAAATGCCGACAAATTTTCGGCTGCCAGATGCAAACATTTCAAAAAATTGCAAGAAAAAATGTGTGCGTCGAAGGATATATCCGCGATTCGTTTGGATCTTACACTGTTTCACAGACCTGGTTAAAACTATCTGATTAACTAAAGTTTCCAAGGAATCGCTACGTAGAGACGACGTTATTATGCACATAAATGATAAAAGCGATGGAATGTCTTGATTTTCGTGGACTTCGAACTACCTGGTCATAAACTCGGTTTTAAAATCTGGTAAAATACTTTACTCTCCGGGACTTTGACTACGAAAAATTCAAAACTTTAGCTTATTTAGCGCATAATCGCGACGCCTTGTGCGAGCACTGCTGCTGAGTAAAAGTGGTGTAAGGATGAATAATAAAGCAATCATTATATGGTGTTCGTACTTCGTAGAGCGGGTTGCACTGTGACCGCGGTATATGGACACGAAGAATGCCGTCGCGAGTATAGGAGGTCACGAAAATTATAGAATATGGTGATTCAAGACCTCGATAATATATCGATGACCTGACAGTGCACTCTGCAAAAACACAAGACTTGATTTGAGCTATGACTATGTTATCTCAGGCCATAACTACAAGTATAAGAATACTAAGAACTACATAAAAAAAGCGCTAGGCCTGGACACGACCATCGTAAATTCCATGAGTAAAGCGTGATTTGTCGAGAAAAAAAACACTGCGTTATTCTTGCACACTTCAGATGTTCGGTGAATTAATGTAAACATGCCGCTCGATGGCGTGGAGTAAATGACAGTCGGCGTAAATAATGCCGTGACTATAGTCCACCCTCAATCAGTCACCTACGAATAGTACTTCTGGACAATCCACATTATGGTGTTAGACTCACAGACGCCAGAATATGTGTGGGCTGCTGTACTTCATCGAGTACACCTCACTTCACGTTATATAGTTCGACATATCAAGACAGAACATAGCTTACAAGATGTGTAGCCTTTATGTCTACGCCTCAATAAAGTGTTGTACAGTGTTCTACAGGGCTCACGGGTAAGGTCCTTATGAGAGGCACTTCGCCGCACCTCCCAACTTGCCTCATGTAGTCCCACAATAAGACACCTTCAACTGTTGATATGCCGCTACCGCTCACGTCGTCTCCGCATATTGCAAGGTTTGATGTATTCGATACCATTGGAAACTGTGTCCTCTCTGCATGTTCAGGATCGTTTTATCTCCACCGGTGCGCTAAGTAATGCCGTCTATATCATGTGTATTGTTGAAGCAACACAAAAGTCGCTATAATAATTTGCTGTTTGCACACATCCTTAGGTAGGCCGTTCACGGTAAAGTGAGCACTTTTTTAAGCTGTTTCATCAAACATAATAACCAATAAATATATTTCATTTTGGTCTCGGACTTTTGGTTTTGGGTATGGTGAATGTATACACTGTTTATTACTCACATGACAGGGTTTACATTAACAAGTGGTGGTAGGCTATGAATTACTTGGAAGAAAAATGTACCTAAGGCTTCAAAAATGCTCACGTTACCGTGAACGACCTATAGTAACATTAGACATCATTTCGATTATTTTATTATGGATTTTCGGTTTTCTATGTCCAGCAGTGTACATACAAAATGATAGTCAACTTGTTATATATATTTTCTTAATGATAAAGGCCCATACACATAAGGTTTTACACAGTATTGTGTTTCCTAATCTTACCAAAACTATGATCTCATAGTGGAGGTCCGAAATAGGGAGAGTGTCTCGTATGTCTCAAGACTGAATTCTGTAGACCTATAAGAAGGGGGAATGCCGTCATGGGAGTGGGCATCGTTACAGGGAGAGGTTGTTAATAATGGTGACGACTTGGTACGTAGTGTACATGGAGCTAATACTGGTCAGGAGATGGCTTGCAGTGACGTATCTGAGCCACTTATGTTCGATCATCGCTGCACGGTGAGGTCCTAAAGTCTGACAGTGTTGTTGCTTGTTTAGTTAGAACGTTGCACATTTTAAAAGAATGGAAAATGACCGCATAAACATGCTGGGAAAAACATCAATGTGCAATAAAAATATTAGTATAATCGTAATATTTACAGATAGCATTTCAATGTTTCAAGCGTCAAAACGTGGTGCCGAGTAAAAATCAGACTTCATCTTTTCTCCATGCACATTTATATTACCCACTCCCTGGGTATGTACCTCCTTAAGTCAACCGGTAGTTAACCATAGAGGTGTCGGAAAAGTCATTCCTTGTTTATAAATGTTATTTATATCCGCTATATGTACGATAGAGGTGTGAAACAGGTGCCAAAATGTTGGCGAGCACCCTTGGTAGGACGTAGCACATCTGTGTACATCCGTTGTTGCAGAGTTACAAGATGTGATACGGGAGTTCGTGTAGATGGTGTCCTTGATACAACCCCATAGAAAAAATACAGGCCTCATGGAGTAGTGCCAGGAGAGCGCGGAGGCCAAGCTGTCTGGCCATCATGACTGATCCATCGTCCAGGAAAAGTGGTATCAAGACAGGCACGAACCCCCTAGCCCCAATAAGGTGCTACACCACCTTGTTAATAAATTGAATCTAAGTGATACTCAAGCAACTGAGAAACATCAAACAATTGCAACATGCCCAGATATACTGGAGATGTGATGGCGCCCTCAGTGAAAAATAATGGTCCGGTAAATTTGTCGTGCAAAACCGCGCACCTAACATTCACATTTGGGTCGCCTCTGGTACACTCTCGACACCTCACGGGGGGAAGGGGGGGAGGACAGTTGTCTGAACCCCAAATACGCATGTTATGCAGATTAACTACACCACTGACATTAAAGGTCGCCTCGTCAGAAAAAGCAACAGGTTCGAGGTAGCTATTGTCGCCCTCAATACGCGATAACATTTCGACTGCAAAATCACACCGACGCGTGGTATCATCGGACAATAATGCGTGAACAATACGCTCTTTGTATGCAAGAAACAATAAACGTTTGTGTAAGATGTAATGAAGAGTACTTATAGGCATATGTAATTCACGTGAGGTCTTACGCACTGATTTATTCTGACTTCGGACAAAAGACTGTCTCACTGCTTCCACCCTTTCAGCTGAGGTTAAAGGTCGGCCAGTTCTCGCTAAGTCAGCAACAGATCCTGTGTTCTTGAAATTATCATATTACAACTTTGTGCTCTTGACATCGGGCGGCATCTTTCCATACGTTGTCTGAAAGTTCCTCTGCACTGTTACTTGTGACTTTGTCTTGTGGTATAGGGTATTCACGGTAAAATGAGCATTTTTGAAAGCCCGGCTTAAGATCTACTTGTATGCACGTTGCGTATTATTCCGCTTTATGTAAAATTAACGTATCCATTGACCTCGTCACTTTATTCATGCA
The DNA here is from genome assembly GCA_029891345.1 of Dryococelus australis. NCBI lineage: Eukaryota > Metazoa > Arthropoda > Insecta > Phasmatodea > Phasmatidae > Dryococelus > Dryococelus australis. Next base: position 97,099,695 of record CM056994.1, read on the forward strand.
TCGGTCAAGTGAAACTGTTAAATTATTAGTAAAGAAAACATTTAACAAATTTGCCCAATTTTACACTTCGATGCATAAAAAAAAAACAGAAAGTGAAAAGAATAATTTAAGTTATAACAAATGGTTACCTAACACTTTTTATTAGACTTTAAGATACGGAGCTACTTCCCATCAATCCTTACCAACTTTACTCGACGCATGTTCCTCAGGGCACCCGTTAAATTATATGCAGATAGTAACAGTGACTTTTCTCTAAGGTTAATTTCAAAAGTGCTCACTTTATCGTGAACAGCCTTTACCAGAGGATACACTGCGTTTTTTTCATTATTTGTGCACATGTCCGGTTTCCTCTACACTGCAACTGCTACACTACAGCCACGTTACTGAAAACTGTAACGAATAACTTGGTTAGTTTTCCAACATTTTGGTACCAATTACACATCAATATCTTACATATAGCGGATAAAAGTATAGCTTGTAATCAGGGGAGGTTTTTTTTCGGACAGCATGTACTGTAACAAGGAATATACGAAAATTCGGCATAGGCGCCGTAAAAACCCTCTTGACAGAAAGAAATTTATCCAAGAAGTAGTTACACACATTAAAAATAAAATACTGCTGGGAGAAAACGAATGTTCAACAGAACACCAAAGCAATCATGGAAAGCAAGGAAGATTTAGTTTTGATTGAGGGACTAAAGTCTCTATTCTCTTTAATGAGTCACATTTTTTGTATAATTTCCGGAAGTTTGACATCCTGAATCGTAATTTATAACCATAATTTTTTTTGATTAGGCAGCAAAATGGAACTGTCCAATATGAAATTGTATTTATTTTACCAATTACAAATGAGATTGAATATTTTAACGAGAATTTTAGAGCGGAAAAAAGGTTCTTTCAAATGTAGTTTAACTAATGGACTAATTATTAAGAGAAGATATTGTGAAAATAAACTCCTCTTAAACATTAAAGTGTCATTAGAATTTAGGGGGGGGGGGGGGATTAAATTTACTACTTAAACATTTCGTTCAGAAAAATTTGAAATATAGTGACAATAAAATGCTTTAATTGCTTTCTATAATTAGAAATCTAGCGTTCACAAAATGAAATTACTGGGTGTAAACAACACTGCTCGTACTCTGCGTTGTATTAGCAATTTTTCCATCGTCGAAGTCTTCGGAAATTAAAGATAAATCACGTCGGCTTGGTTTAGAGTAGCAATTTGAAATATCTTACTGGGTTTACTCGATGCGTTCGGTGACAGGTTTTATTTACAACCAGTTCGTGTGATAACTTGTTTCATGTTGCAATATATAAATTTTGCCTCCTAAATTTACCACTTTGCTGACCGAAACACAGATATTTCATAGAGAATTTATGAAATTTCTTTGACGGAAGGGTTTCTATTTCGAAACTTGGGATATAAAACTGTACATGAATGGAAACTCACACCAAGTAAAGGTATTTGCGTATATATATAAATTAGGGAAATTCCTTCCAAGTTATAGTTCTTTGCCCCCTAGAAATACTGGATGTTTTGTAAATAACAAAAATAAATACATAAGTCAGAAAGGAAGACAATTCTATTTAAAGTACGCTTTCTTGGCCATGTATTATTTTTATTCTTCACATCGCGTGTCTCGAGAAGGAGAAAAGTTTATCATTGGCGAAGTTTCTACGGGTCGTTCATCGATCTTAACTTCAGGAGAAGAATCATTGAGGGTAAATACGGTGGCAGGGAACAGGCACAAAAAGTCTGCAGACTTCCATACAGCAAGAGTTACGACTTCTCGAATAAACTCATATTCGCTGGAGCTGTTATTCGACCTCTTAGCTTCATGCTTAACATTACGAGGGCATATTTAACACTTTGATTCGATGTATAAAATGACGACCTTTTCGTAATCTCTTCCCTACCACTAATTTGAAAAATGAAATTTGTTTTATTAATTAGGTGTCACTTGCATCGAAATTTAACGTAATTTGAAATAAGGGCATGTAAGTAAATCCTTCAGTTGCCTTTTTTCCTGTAACTTTGCATATAAAGATCTTAACACTTAACCCTTCCTTCAAGAAAATAGTCGAAATACTTTTCTGAAGTTTCAAAGTTATTTATACAAAATCGAACTCCTCGGTAATGCGACGTGGTTAAGTATTTGCATGTCAGTCACGAGCGTATTTATTTGCAAGTTACATTATTTTACTATGCAATGCATCCGTTGGCATGTTTAGAGTCAGTAAGTGGGGAACGTTAATAAGTAATCATTTTTTTTTAACGTAATTAAATATGGATATTAACATGTTTGAAAGCCATTTTTTTACTGACGGATATTTATGTTTCTAGGCTTGCAAAATACCACAATAACAAAATTTTATAAAAATTGTCATCAATAGCTTTGAAGGCACTGTTATATATGTAACACCATGATAGTGTCCATTAGAAATATACAATGAGAGCTATTGTTTGTGGCATAGTTTGCTGGAAAAAAAAATTACTTTTACGGAAAACCTTGAAAGACCAGATAAGGATTTAGAAGCGGGAAGACGAATAATTGAAATTGAAAAAGATATTTTTTATATATTAAGAAATTTCTTAAGAAATTCCATTATGGCAAATTTTTCCGGTAGTTATTTGTGTCTCTTTGTAGTACTCTCATTTGCATACAACACACATTAAACGAAACCTATGTATAAAATTGTTAATGATTTCATACCAAAATAACTAAATTGTTTGGATTTATGATGAAAACGCATCATGTCCAGTCATCGTATCTGAGCGTTTAGTTTACTAGACAAAGAAACATTTGATATTTAGCGGATAGATACAGCTGTAAAGATTCAGACAGTATTAAGTAAGTGAATGATGAGCTTCCTGTAAAGGTAAGTAAATTTTTAATTTGACAGAGGAGCAACATAGCTTTTCAATTTAGTGTGTATGTTTTAAAGCAAGGCGGTAAAATGAAATGATGTGGAGACCTGCATAGGAGTATGTGTCTGCTACATGGCCGCATTGAGGTAAAATAATGCGCTTAGCTAGTAAATGGCATATACATGAGAACTACACTGTTTAGAACTTTTCTTATTCTGCTGTAAAAGGCGCAAAATGAGAATGGCCACAGCCAAGGTTGCTATTTTTAAAAATATCGAACTAAAAGTTCATGAACGTTTGTTAAAACATCTTACCGGCCTACCAAATAAATTAATACTATTATCAAACATGGAACAAGTGTTCGTAGTGAATGACAAGTAGGTCGATTTTAACATTTCCTGGTGCAGGAATGTCCACACCAGTCTGTTGATGCGAGACGCCGCCGTACATTTACTTTTATTGTTAGTGATATTGAAGCCCACGAGAATACTGGTTTGAGGACCGTTAAAGGGCCACTTGATCTGATTGAATGACCTACTAAGTTATAGTTAATTACATGACACCGAAATAAATGAATTATTCTAGTAATAGTATAAGCGTTTTCAGCATATTTACTTCCAGAAAAAATATTTCCATAACTGTCAAAACTTCTACTACAGACAGCATTGTGCGAGTTGGTGTAAATTTTACGACAAAACATAACACTCTTAATAAAATGCGCAATTACAAAGTACGAAACAAAGTATATAAAAATATCATTGTTCCTTACACAGTTTCATTAGAATCGGCGAAACTAAAAGTACTATTAATGAAAATATAATTAATGTAAGACCGATAGGCGATCAGTGTTCAGTTTTTTGTTTAGTTAGAGGTTTAAATTTCACCTATTTTGTGCCAAGAAGGTAAAAAGGGGGTCAACTTACATATTAAAATAATGTAAACTTATTTGAAAATGTACACCACGCACACTACGTAAGTTTCGAACTCGGAACTTGATGGTTGTAATACCTGTTAGCGACCTCATCAATAGAGTTAGACCAAACCTCTAGTACCTTTAAACTACTGGGATGTATCACAGCAGTATTCAGGTATTCCTGAGTCTCTCTGTGCGTCTGAAGACAGGAGCAATTTATAGTCCCCGAAATGTCGCATCTGTTTACTCGTAGAAGACCACTGTGTTCTACTGTACTACCAACCCTGTTTCGTTCAGTCTTTGTGCATATCTGTAGGTCTTTTTCTGCATAATTGTTCGTCTGTGCTCTCTTCGTTGCATTGTCCATCTTTCTTTTATTGTTTTCGGTTAAAATTTGTGTCATCGTGTCCACTTGCGTTTTCATGTTGCTTAGCGGTTTAATTCCTTGTTATTGATTATCTGTGTGTTTCTTATATATATATATATATATATATATATATATATATATATATATATATATATATATATATATATATATACACATATCTAATGACGACAAACGAACTTGGCTTCTATTATTTGCCTCTGAGTTGTATTATCTACATATTACTCTGGTTTTCTACGAGCCCCACTCCAATGGATTATGTACACAATATTTGTTTCGTTTGATAGTAGGTAGAGATTTTAGTCTCTTCGACAGAGAGGGATTACAGATTTTAGTTCCGTTACACATTACCCAGACACTTTGCGTTTCATTTTCAAAATTTTCTGCAGTATCTTATCTATACATAGTATAAAACAAAATCGCCCGGCTGCGCGTGTCTGTGTATTCGGCTAAGGCTTCTAAATTACTTAATGGATTTTGATTCGGTTTTCACCATTATTTAGAGAATTGTTGAGGAAGGTTTAGGTATATAATACATTATAGCTTAATGTAACGATAGTAGATAAATGTCGACGTTTTTAATAAAGTCGTAAAAAGCCACTTTTTGGGCGCTAACATGGTTTACACTGACTAGACCCCCAAGAGATACAACAAATTAATGTACTACAGAATTGCAGGACTCGAGAAGATCTACAAAAAAAGTCCGAGATAGCACATGTTTATCTTCTTAAGTATGACCGTCAGATACCATTTTTGTATTTTAGAGGTTTACTTAGGAACACAACATATTATTAATCCTATGTTAGTTACCTTAAGCATTTAGTGTTTATACTTGCTGTAAACCTAAACAATGCCATATTTGCAAATCGCACCCGAGCGAGGCCAGGGCGGTTCGTTAGTTTGTAATAAACTAGAGTTTTAGATCCATCATCAAATATGTGTACCGCTCCCAGCATTCGCTTTAGAACGCAAGTTGCACATATGTTATCTCATTCTTTTTTCTTCTTTACCCCGCAGTCGAAGCTTGTCAGTCTAATTTAGATACATCCTATATTAAGCGTCACCGAATTGTGCTTTGCGTGTGACTGCTAAACATAGAAACGAAAGAATATGACATTGCCTGAAATAGTGAGCCCCGAAACAGTGAATACTGATTCGGTTCTCAGTTTTCGAATCGTGACATGCAGGAGGTAGAAACAGAAACGTCAGTAACCTATTGGATACAAAGTTTATACCCTTTCTGCAGTATTTCAAAGCTGTTTGTCTGCGTGAAGTAACGAAATTAATTTCACACCGCCTTAAACATGTCGAGTATATCGTGTCCTATCTTAGGGCAGATGAGAAGTGCTTGAAAACGGGCTGAAGATAAATGGTGTCGGCTTCTCTAATCAGCCATTATTTACCAGCTCACTTGCGCGAGGATAACAGATAAGTGTGGATGAATAAAGGTATAGGGCGGAGCCCCCAAGTCACGGGGTGTAAGCCATATTTCTTGTGTGAGGATTCCCCTTAGACAGTCATGAAGAATGACTGAACCTGCGGCGTGAGAGGTTAGTATGCTCACTACTGAGCTCATCTGTCCCCACTAAAGGCTAACCTGTCCTGTTAAAAAATATTTGTGTTTTAAAAAAATTATTTCATTGCATGTTTTTTTATAACAGAGTAATAACATCTTCTATGCAGTTTTTTTTTGAGAAATTTTTTCTATCCATAATTATACCGAAATATAACTTCGAGAATCTTCGTTATGGGAAAATATGAAAATATAGAAATAAGCTGTTCACGGTAAAGGGAGCACTTTCGAGACCCTAGTTATCAATATATTTATTGACTGTTATTCTAAATGAGAGGGCTTTTAAAAGTTCTCACTTTACCGTGTAAAGCCCATAAAAATCTGAATTTATTTTGGGTGACACATACTTATCCTATCTATAACTGATATAATTGAAAATTATATGTTTTCAAAATTTCTTCAGCCATTTAAATGTCCATAAAACAGATTAAAATATGATTCCTAAGAGTATCAAAATAAAATTTTTATGTGAAGAAATGATTTTCTAGGAAATTCACCATTTAATCTTATGTGTTTGTGTGTAAATATTTCATGTGAGTGTTTTTCTCTAGCTGGTAAACAGAAATGAGTAAAAATTAATGCAGAACGTGATAACCGACGATCATAAAAGATCTCATACTTAATTTACGTGGGCAAAAATTATTGTTGTCATGAGCGAGACTACGTGAGACAGAGTAACGCAGAATGTGACTTGTCTCTTAAAATGTTTTGGGGTGGTACAGACTGTGCTCTTTGGTAGAGAACGAAACACTCGGAGAAAATAATGGAAAAAATGTGGTAATTACCAAGCAAATGTACTTACTAGGAATAAACCATGACGATATAAAGAAGAACATCACAATCAATTCGGGAGCCGACAGTTGACATAATTATTCGGAAATCTCAGCAGCTGCCAATAGAGGATAAGCCTGGCTCCGAGTACGGCTTGGCACAGCCGTTATTCAAAGGAGACGAGTGAATAAATTGCCCTGTGCATCAGTCTAGTAATAATCTACCCGCGACTCACATGGCTGGGCGTCGACATTACCTCTCTCTTTCCATCTCGGTGCAGAGGTTGGGAGCGTGATAAAGGGATGAGAACGAGGATGGGTCATGAGACACGTAGGAGGTTATAAATAGTAATATCGTATATAACCTCTGCGGTGACACTTGCCACCCTCTACACTCGTTTCATGGACGGAAACTCGAGTCATAAACAATGGCGTTCTATTCGCAGCTACGTTATAAAGTAACGTTGCCATGCGAGTGCCTTTACAATTTCGCTGCTGGGTTTGATACCTGTAAATGACCAAGAAGTTTGCATGCTGGGACACGAAACCGTATAGCTTTCTGTTGTAAAATAAGCCCTTAAAGCACAAATTTTTCACGCATATAAAAATTATTGTCCATCTAATTTTCATTTCTGTAACATTTCACGCTTTGTTCTTGTAGAGCAGTTTAGTGTTCGGAACTATCCTAAATATTCCTTGGCTAGGATATCCTCATTACTAAAAAGAAGAATCGCCTGACAGTAAAAAAGAACTATTTCAACTTGTATGACATTTTACGCTCTCACTGCTTCGCATCCCGCACGAGTGAGCGGAAGTGAACAGCATGTATATGATAGCGGCGGCAGCAAGTCAAATAATTGCTTTGAATTTGCAGACGAGCGATAGGCCGGTGGCCGCGGAGCTGTTACAGAAAACGAGCTGACACTATAATCATTTTTGCGGTGTACACTGCTGACCATGTTAGTATGGATTTCTGCATTTATCTGAAGAATGCTCTGGATTACTGACCTCCTTGTCTCAGCGTGACTCGGAGTGCGTTGTTCCTTCTAGATGGTCAGGGAAAACGCTATATAAGTGTGACAGGCCTCCGAGCCAAATAGTAGATGAGTGAATGAGTGACTGAGTTCCGAGCGATAGAAGACGAGCAGCGATAAAAGTGACCAGCGGAAGGGAAATCTGCGTCTGCGAGTATCAAGTAGTGAAGACTGCGGATGGCAGGCTGGACTATTGGGCTAGATGCGTGAGTGAAATACACTACAAATGGTGGCGGCAAATAAACTGAACACGTGTTAATGACAAGTATGAGTTAATTGACTGTAACCAAACCGAGACAACTACGAAGGACGTTAATTAGAGCTGGACTATAGAAATTAATAATTGCGCTCACTGTTAAATAAAAGATTAATAGTGGAGATAGGTAATTTAATGCTGTAAATAATAGCAATTGGAAATCAAGTTTAGTTCTTTTATTCTTATTAAGACCTCCAGCTCTCACAAACTCCGATACGCCCCTCAGATATCCCATGTAACACTGGTGTCAGAGGTGGGATGGAGCCATTAATAATAAATCAACTGTAAATAAAGTCAGACTAAAAGCAAGTAGTAAGTAATTTTTAATCTAATTAATTAGTTTTAATGGTTATGGGTAAAAATAGTTAAGACTGTTTTGTATAACTGACACAGTGAATGCTAACAAGGAAAATGTCTGCAGAACTGGCAGCACTGCGAGTATTGATTGAGGGCTGAGTAGCGAAGTGAGCGCAAGTGTAAATAGCTTGAAAGAAGATGCAAATACCCAAGTTAGTAGAGTAAATGAGACTGTAAATACTCAAATTAGTTGTGTAAAAGGAATTGTGAATGAATCTGTAACTAACCAAATTAATTCAGTAATTGTAAGATTAAACGAGAATGTAAATAGCCAGATAACTAATGTAAATGATTAAGTAGATAAGAATTTAGTCACTGAAAATGATAATGTAGACAGGAAAACTGACTATGTTAATAATCATGTAGGCAGGAAAGTAGACACTGTAGATAGAAAAAAAGGAGGCATTAGCGAGTAAGTGAAGTGAAGAGATTTGAGCTGTTCTTAACATCCGGGTCTTCAAAGCAAATGAGGGTTATTGAACTGAACATGGAGCGGCACCTGCATAAAGGGGCGCGAGAAACAGGAGATCCCTGAGAAAACCCGCCGACCAACGGCATCGTCCGGCACGATTCCCATTTGCCAAAATCCAGCGAATCGGCCGGGGATTGAACCCGATTCACCTTGGTGGGAGGCGAGCTAATCGCTCAGCCACCGTGGCTCCTTGGTGAGTTAGAGTAAACACGAGAATTTACTCTGGAGGGGCGCCCCGACGAGGCGCGCGACATCATAGCAGTCGGCTCCTTCAACGATGCAATCGCCGACACAGAGGTACAGCAAGCGGTACGTATTGCTGCACCTACAACATGTAGGACGCCCTGGTCCGAGCACTGGAAGTGGAGTCAGGAAGGCAGGGAGCTGCACCCCGACGACCGATACAGGCAGTGAGGCTGAACGAAGAAGGCGACATCAATACGACTGAAAAAGATGCAGACGTTTATGAGAGACATCGCTTCCAGGGTCAGTGCTACAGAGATTCGCCATCCCCAACAAAAAGGCGTTAGTGTTAGTCATGTGGACAGCTGGAGCAACTGAGAGTCTACTGATCACAACAGAAGAAGCAGCAGCGTGAAAAGAGGCAGCGAGAAAATAAGAAGCAAGAAAAGAAGCAGCGAGAGGCAAGTGAGAATACAGCACATAGAGAAAACTTGAAAATACCGATCTTAAGGGGCGAAGGTTGGTGACAGCTGGATGGAAGGCCGCAATGTTCTTACATGTACAGTCGGTGAAACAGGATTGGGATGCAATACTAGTGGAGGGTAGCCTGAATGATGTTCCTTGCCAGATAGTTGTCGACACTGGGGTGGCCATAACAGTAGTAAGACTAGATGACCTCAAGCCGCACATTGAGGAGTCGATAAAAATTAAAATTATTGATCATTGTAATAAATTATTTTACAAAATTAAACATATTATTGTAGTTAGAAAATTTAAAAGCCTAAGTATTAAGTGTTATATATCACCGGACTCATATTTTCAAGGCTCATACGATCACGATATCATAATAAAATATGTTTAATAAATAATGTTTTAATTTAAATATATTTTTGTAGTTAGAAAATTTAAAAGCCTAAGTATTAAGTTATATGTATCACCGGACTCGTCTTTTCAATACGTATACGGTTTGTGATTTAATATCACCATACTGCTTTGTTTTTTCATGCTCACTCATTCCACCTGTTTCTCTCATTCTATTTCTTTCTCTCGTGTATCTCTCATTCTCTTATTCGATCTCTTTTTCTCCTTTCTCTTTCACTCTTTCTCACTCTCGTTTCTTTTTCATTCTCTCATTCTATCTCTTCCTCTCGTGTCTCTCTTTCTCTTATTCCATCTCTTTTTCTCTTTCTTTCTTCCTTTTCTCTTTCATTCTCTCATTCTATCTCTTTCTCCCGCGTCTTTCTCTTTCGCTTATTAAATATATTTCTCTCCTTTCTCTTTTTCTCTTTCTCCCTTTCATTTCTCTTTCCTTATAGCATTCCATCTCCTCTCTTGTCTCTCTATCTGTCTTTCGTTTCTCTCTTTCTCTTATTCAATATCTTTGCCTCATTCCATCTCCTTCTTTCTTGTCTCTCTTTCTTACTCTCGTTCGTTTTCTCTCTCTTTCTCTTATTCCATACATTTCTCCCTCTTTTATCTCCTTCCTCTTCCTCTCCTTTCTCTTTCTCTATTTCATTATTTCGTGTCGCCTTCATTCTATAATGCCATCTCTTTCTCGCTTTCATTTCTCTCTTCCTCTCCGAGGGTTTTCTCCGAGTGCTCCCATTTGTGTGGTTTCATTCTCTTTCCTTTCTCTCTCGTCTCTCACATTCGCTTTCTCACTTTCTCCTGCATTCGATTAGTCACAATTGCTCCACTGATTACTCACACTTGTTCGACTCAATCATCTACGTAGTTCCTTCATCGCCTGCTAGAGGGCGCGAATAGTCAGTGTGTCTCTTTATTTACGAATTTAAAGATGTAATTTTTCCATACATGAGAAGGTATATAAAAAAATTATTTTAAAGTACACTCCAGGCAGGATATTATAAAACATATTCGATTTTCAATACCTTATATTTTGAAAAACAATATTTTGTCTTAATACTTTACTTTATTCAATTCGTTTCTGCATTTGTCGCCTAGTCCCTGTAACCACACATGCATCACCACACCGACAGGTCCGCTAGGGACAGACGCGTCTGCAGCGACTCGCCAAGTGACCTATTCGACATGCAAGAGCAGTGACGTCATCCACAGACATCGAGCGGGAAGAGACAAGTGCTTGCAAACTTAGCAATCACGCGACACTGGGGCTAATCGACCCTACTAACCAGACATCTAGGAATCGATGCATTAACAAACAAGTAGAATTATTTAAATTTATTTCATATATTTATCATTTCAATGATGCAGAAAAAAATGTTCTTTGAAAATTACAGTAAACACTATTCTTTGAAAATAACAGTAAAAAAAAAAGTATATTAAATGTATTTTGCAATGTATATTCGGTTAATAACCTCTGAAGTTTTACACTTTCCCATGACAACTGATAACATTAAAAAAAGCCGTTTTAACGCTGGGATGGGGAATAGAAATCACAACCACTGGATCAGCAATCGGGCATGCTAGCCATTATAACAGCTACGTTATTCTTTGTCACGTGCTTAAAAGCAGAAGCTATATTCCCTCGTACAGTTACTGAAATATTGTTGATGTAATTTATATATATTTTTAACCAGTTTATATATGACTTAGTAATACTATAGTTTAGAACAGTTTTAGTTTATGTAAAGACCTGCGATGTGCTGTATTTTAACATCTCGTAACTTTCAGTCGGAGTCTGAATTCTTAAGCTCGCATGTAGTTATTTTCTTATAAATTATTTTCAAAATAATTATGTAGTTCGTCAGGCTATAAGCAAGTGAATATGTACAGACATTTAGGTAGACAAATATAATTTGCGACCTATTAAGATCAGACTCATGAAATAAAATTATGGAAGCAATATTTATAGCTCCAGGAATGTATGGTTAAGCCCCATATAACCATATTAATTAATAGGCATAGGGTATATCAAATAGAAATTTTATATTTTAAAATATTTTAATTTTTTTTACAGCTGTGCTTAAATATTGCGTATGTTACAGAAAAAAATTTTCTCAACTTCATTTCAGGGCTTTTGTCGTCGAGACTAATCACTACACAATATTAATTATTCACTATCCCAAAGTTTGTATGAATAAAAGTATCCAAATTGACTTCTTTTTTTAATGTGTTTATGTGACTAAGCAAATAAATAAACAATAATATATATATATAATTATATATATCAGGCAGGATGCAACATGGCCGAGAAATTAAACACTTTTTTTTATTTATATATTTAAATACTTCACACTACAAAGCTAATCCTTAAATTGTTTGCACTGTTCACATAGTCTCTTTACAGCAGCACATAATTAATATAAACTGCTTACACACAGCTCAAGACAGTCCATTCTATCAAACATCTAACCAGATACCTTGGTCATTTATTCTCCTCGACAAAGTTTTACGACTGCCAGTGTTAAACAGCTCCATAATAGAAACTCGAAAACGTATATACTAGCAATGGTCATCTTAAACATTGAATTTTCCAGTCACTGCAAGTAATGCATGCCATCTGCTCCAACAACCATCGCCAGATTAACATAGGCCAGCAATAAGTTTCACAATTAAGTCTTTAATTTTATTATATAATTTTTACATGTAATATTTTATCATTAACACAGACTTATTTTTCAGATATTTTATAATTTATTATCGAGACTGTAGACTTATGTAAGTTTTAAGTATTTTATTTAGCTGTAGGAACTTTGTTAGACTGACCTTACCATAAAAAATGTACTTACTGCTCAAACTTTCTGCTCTACTGGTCGACACCAGTCAAATGCATATATACTGATCACCCATACCATCCATTATATAACCCAAATAATACCAGCCACCCAACACCCCATGCCCTATAATCAAAGAAAAACTCGAACCATCTGCACCATCCAATACACACAGCACACTATCCAACAAAACTCGAGCAACTATACAGCTCAGGCCAGTCCAAAACATAACATCCATTCTACTTGTTCTAACAACCAAAACTTCTTATACCTACCAACCATAACAACTAAGCCTTCTGCTTCTTTCATACTATCTAAGCACCCCATCACATCATTCTGCCCTTACAAAAACAAGAATCACTCAATTGAACCATTCTACTCACACCATCTAAGCTGTACTTTTTTTCATACTGCCAAAATAACCGAACATGGGATCAGGCCATACGAATCGATATAACAACTAAACCAACTTTTCAAGCAAACTAAATGTACAACCAAGTATGAGTTCCACCCCATGTCAGGACTTTGAATATATTTTATTTCTCTCACCATCCACTTAACCTAACCACCAGTCCCGGTAAACATTCAATTTATTCACTCCACTTTTTGTCGTATGCATTCCACACACTTTTGTAGGACTTAGAAAGTATTTTCATACTGCGTAGGACACTGAATATGTTTAACTTAGTCATGCCCATTCTACCCCATGTCAGGACTTTTGAAAGACATGTTAACCTAACCTAACCCCACTTCAGTATCAATTATCCTAACTTCATCCAACCTAACATCACAAAGGCACCGCACTTAGCACTGGAGGCACCGCATTTAGCATTGCAGTTAGCACTGAAGGCATGACATTTAGCACCAAATGCACCGCATTTAGCAGCAAAGCCACAGCAATTTGCACCAAAGACACCACTTAGCACGAGAAGGCACGGCAGATAGCACTGCAGGCAACACACTAAGCACTGCAGGCACCGCAGTTAGAACTGCAGCCACCGCACAAAGCACTGCAGGCATTGCACTTAGCACTGCAGGCACCGCATTTGGCACCTTAATAGATTTCGATGTGTCAACTTCAGGTATATGAAAAAAAAATTAACTGATACAATTATGCTAATAGTGACTCCACACCACTACCACCAACAACAACACCTCCAGCACCTCCGCCACCACCCCCACCACCCTTACCATCTGTTCTACAAAACCATCATCAAACTAAATACACTCATACTTTACACTATAATTCTAGCATACCTCAACCAACACGCACTAAAATACACCAAAATCACAAGTCCAACATGTTTGTCAAACCATCAGACACCAGCCAAATAAATACTAGTCACTATACAACCATAAAAATCTTTATAACCCAAGTCATACTAGGATAACCAACATGCTGTCACCTATAACCAAAGAAAAACTCAATTCAACCATACCGCCCATACCATCTACTCTACCAACCATCTTCAGACGAAATAAGCACACTGTTTACTAGACTTCAAGCAGTTCTCAGTCCACACTGACCTTACAAAAAATCACACATACAACATGTTTGTCATACCATCAGAACCAGCCAAATATACCAAAAATCGTAAATCCAACACGTCTGTCATAGCATCATTACCATCAGACACTAGTCAAATATCTTACTAGACATTAATATAAACCACTCTATCAAACATCCATACAATAAAATAAGAATACTGACCACCACCATATCTCAGATATACGAAACGAAATATGAGTTATCTTGCAGATGAGGAATACTGGGTACTATACCAACCATAACCCCTGTATACATCAGTCATGCCAAGATCACATTGTATATACAACATAACATCTACTCATTTAATACCATCCCTTTGCCGTACATTAACACCACCAACCAAAACATCCTAGGTGACAAACCTCCAGCCTACCAGACATTAATATAAATCACTCTATCAATCAATAAACCAGTTTATTATGCCAGTGATCCATATTAATAACTTCTTTTATTAAACCTACCAGATAACATACCTCCTGAATACTTAACAACCATTTTGATAACCTAATGGACCTGAGTAATAAAACAGACATATGATAATTGTTACCATGACATAAGCTTGCCTGAGCCATGCAGTGTCGAAAGCAATACAACTCAGCTTACCAACAAACACTATGTACCAAAAAGTAATTGGGCACCCGTGAAAATAGTTAATTCAGTACGTCAATTGACTTGTGTTTCATGGCCTTCGGCATAGGACCGCTGGTGTTTGTCCGAGGTAGCATTACCACAGAGGCCTGTTGTAACAATCTGGATAACGAAATGCTCCCAACACTGTGGCGTTTTTTACGGAATGGGCCCGATCTGCTTCCAGGATGACAATGCCAGCTGCCATGATTCAAACGCTACTATACAGTCATATGCCGACAACAGTGTTCGCCAATTGGACTGGCCCACCCAGAGTCCCGACCTCAACCCTATAGAACATCTTTGGGACGAATTGGATCACCGGGTGAGGGCTCGTCAGGTGCGGCCAAAATCCATTGCACAACTCATGGAATGGTTGCAAGAGGAATGGTGACGAATACCCATGGATGTCCTGCTAACACACGTAGAGAGCATGACAGAGAGGGTGGCTGTTATAGCCGCAAAAAGTGGCCCTACGAGATTCTAACAGGGTGACAACCATCGAGCAAACATTGTGAACAATTGCCCAACTACTTTTGGGTAGATAGTGTACTATACAGTCTGAATATATCTACGAACCACCACAGCAGATAGCCATACCAATCAAACATACAGCCAAAAGCCATATCATTCGCTCTAAACCAAGCATACCTCAGTCTTGCTATTAACGATACATACCATAGAAACCCCCACACATCAGATTTACTGATCAAACATAAGTGTTAACTTTATTAACTGCCATTTCACCCCATCTAACTTCCAAAGTTACACATATAAACTAGCCATAACCCCAGCCTAGCCAATCAAATATTACAATCATAAACTCCAACCATGCTATCATGAGATCAATACTATTAATTTTACCATCTATGACACCAATACAGTCTTAATTCCAAGAAATAATATCCAATCATACTAACCAACCATACCAACTGAGCATTCTGCCCATATCATAATAACTAACCATCCCATCAACCATTTCGCTCTTAGTAACTAATCACACAATTAAGGTATTCTCCCCACACCAACGAAGCTACACTTTTGTCATACTGCCAAAACAACCGAACATGGATCAGTCCATACCAATCAACGTAATGACTATACCAACCATACAAGAGACTAACTGTACGACAAAGTCACACCGATATGTTATACCATTAAGATGTACTAGCTATAAAAAACTAAACTATACAGGCAGCCCACACTGGCAGACGATACCATCATGTTACTCCATCCACACTGACCGTACAAAAAAATTCACAAGTCCAACAATTTTGTCATACCATCAGACACCAGTCAAATATCATACCACCCATAAATAACCTAGCTGTTTAAATCAACCATCATCAGACTAAAATATACTTGCCACTCATACTGTCCACCAGAATTCAAGCATACATTGGGCCCACACCCACTACAATATACCAACAGAAATTATAAGTCCAGCATGTTTGTCATACCATCAGACACTAGCCAAATACCATACCAGACATTAATATAAATCACTCTATCAACCACCCATACTAATAAAAATGCTGGCCACCACACCTCAGATGTACAAAACTAAATATGAGTAACCCTGCAGACCAAGACTGCTGGGTACTATATCAACCATAACCCCAGCATACTTCAGTCATGCCACACAGATCACAATGTGCATGCAAGATAACTTTTCATTTCATTCCACTCCTACGGCGTCCATTAACCTCACCAACCAAAACATTTTAGATAACAACACTCCAGCATACCATTGAGGTCATCTTTAGCAGAGTACACGGTCATAGTAAATGATTCCACTCGCGACGATTTCTTCTGCAATGGTCATTCACGAAATTACATCTGTTCTTACATTATGCAAGCGTATGTACTGTTCTTACAACATAACAATTAGCGTGTGTTATTTATTTTAACTATCTCGCTATATGTATGCTGAGTATGAATATGTAAAAAGCAATATGCTTGATGCAGTGTTATACAAAGGATAATCAAACTGTTCATTATTTATCCTGCGAATTCATTCATCAGACAACCATGTGTCTTTAGGCTTATACATCTTTAAATGTTGGATACACATTTTCTATTTCCCTTTTAAACCCATTTTACTTTATGTCATCCATACATCGGAAGGAATAATTTATGTAGGTAGGTATGCGAGTTTAGTAACTGTCCATATGTCACATTTGCTGATAACAATTATCTGATTTCTAGAACAACAAACCATCACTTTCACTATACCTTCACGAGGAGAGAAATACGTTTTTGATTATTTGTAGCTACAACAAACATGCTGCATTTATATATCTAAAACTGATGTAGCTAATTCTCAAGTCACTCGAATTTAGTCAGAGAAAGAGAAATCTTACTCGAACGACAGACGAACTGCGAATAAGACCAACTCGACTGTCTTCAATATATGTCTGCAAATTAATTGCATTGCCCAGGATTCGAACCCACGCTACCCTTACAAGAAACTAGAATCAAATCCAATGACTTGGACTACTCGACAACCTGACAAATTTAGAAAAAGTTTGTATATTAAAAACTCTAAACTTTATCCTTGGACGGTGTCGTATGATCATACTTACTTACAATCTGTTCAAAATGTACCATTCAAAACAAAAATAAATATAATTTTTTACCAAAATTTTAAATATGCATAAAAATCATAAAACGTTCGCGATTGGGAGCATTATGCGAGGGTGGCCCTCTCACCCCACACTCATAGGTGCAGAAAAGACTTGTGCCAGTACATGGAAAGACCGCTGGTATGGTCAAAATGTCTGGAACCAGGACAGAACAAGACTTCCCCTTCTGTGAAGCCTTACGAAGATAAGAATACGGAAAAGGGTACGAAGTTACCTAAAAATGAACACACAATGAGAACTGTGGTACCGGACGTGGCAATTGAAATATTTAGGCCAGGGCAGGGATGAGGAAAGACCTAGTATGGGCTGGCCATTTGCTTGGAGCCCCGTGGTGTTTGTCCAGGAAGGTTTTGCCCATGTTACGTAACATGGGCAGGCTGAAAAGGGATAACAGACGAAGAACAGTCTGTGCCATGAACCGAACCAGTAAGGTATGTGAAACAGGGGTACCAATGGATGGGGTACAGACCAGGCAGCCAAGGGAAGCCGAAGCTGCCAGGGAGATCTTCCTCATGAAACAGTTCGTAAGGAAAGCAGAAGCCACTCCAGCAGAAGGAAGAACTGTGACAATCGACTGGTCGGATGAGAAAAACATGGTAGATGCGTCGGTACAGGCCTGTACTGTGGCGGCACACCCGGACGAGCCATGGTGGCTATATAATGAGATGATTAAAGGAGCGATGTAATCGAGGTTGGAAGACCCAGCCACGCTGATGTCTGCCCTTGCCCTTGTCGTGTGGCATTTGGAGGGGAGGGGGCAGAGTCGTCTTCCCCAGAATGGAGACTTTTGACAGGCTCGTCGTCGCCAAGGTAGGTCTGCCAATCCAGCAAACACTCCTAAGTTTACTCAGGGAGTGCTATTGGCGTAAGAGAAGAGCAGTTTAATGAAACACTCAAGGATGCCATCCGAACATATGAGAAGCTTACCTTTGATTAGAGCAAGCCCTTCACGGGGTACACTGTGGTCAGGTATTAGTCCTCCACCTCGGTTGGCATCCTAAACAAGATCACACCATTCACCAGACAAGTCGCCACTTTCCTCCTTGCAAAGCCTGATTGGGTGAGGAATAATGTAGGGAGAGGGGGATCGCAAAGGAGTCCACAGGCCCCTCTCTCGGCTGCATCCAGCTCAGGGTGGAACGAACAGGAATTGGGAAGGATCACTACAGTCACCCTCTCACCACATCCTACTCAATCATACCCGAACTAGACAAACCACTGATGATAACCAGATTTCCCAGGACATTTATGCGCTGTAAACAGTTAACCGAAATGGAAAACCGAGATGGAAACAGAACGAGAACCAGATGGCTAAGGAATGAAGAACATGATCCTTATGGATCAGAGTAGGTATTGGAATGAGTGTGTGTGTGTGTTTGTGCATGGGTACCGTACTGAAAAGGAGCTGTGAGGTTTCGACAATGCCCCATGCGGTCGGGGGCGAAGTGGCGGGTAATGTTACTAGCTTAACGGACATTCCCCAAAACTAAGTCCTTCACAGCCCGATTGCACTGGGCCAAATGCAATTAATGGGTGTACCACCATGTTCAAATTTAACAGGAAGGGTATGTACTGTTTGCGGTAGTTAATGTTTGTGTGAGAAGATTACTGTAATTTTCTTTTATCTTTCGGACAGCATGGCGGTGTCAAAATTGCAAAGTTCCCGGTGGACATAGAAGAACAAAAGAAACGATTTAGCTTTTGCATTTGCGGGGTTTAAAGTAACTTGGTTAGAAAGTAGTGCTCTAGCTATAACCTTTTATAGGTATCGGCCACATAGAAGGGGAGGTTTGGAGAGGTCAGCACCGGTTCCACAGGGAGCTTTGTATGACCTCTCTGCATGGTTGTTATAGGTAGCTTATTTTGGTTATGTTTTTTTATGTATGACTTGTACGTTTTTGGTCGGTATGGTCTCTTGGAATGGTTGAAACGGATGATGTAACTTGTTGATATTGTCTGCTGGCGTGGGCTGCCTGTATGGTTTGTTTTTTTTTTTGGCTAGTACATCTTCATGGTATAACTTATCGGGATGACTTGGTTGTACATTTCGTTCCTTGTACGGTTGGTATAGTCATTATGTTGATTGGTATGGACTGATCCATGTTCGGTTGTTTTGGCAGTATGACAAAAGTTCGGCTTCGTTGGTGTGGGGAGAATGGTTTAATTGTGTTATTAGTTACTAACAGCGAAATGGTTTATGGGATGGTTAGTGATTATGAGAGGGACAGAATGCTTAGTTGGTATGGTTGGTTAGTATGATTTGGTATAATTTTTGGGGATTAAGACTATATGGGTGTCATATATGGTTATATTAATAGTAATGATATCATGATAGCATTGTTGGAGATTATGATTGTAATATTTGATTGGCTAGGCTGGTGTTATGGCTAGTTTATATGTGTAACTTTGGAAGTTAGATGGGGTGATATGACACTCAATATACATAACTTTATGATTTATCAGTAAATCTGATGTGTGGGGGTTGATATGGTATGTATTGTTAACAGCATGTCTAAGATATGCTTGGTTTAGAGCGAATTATATGGTTTGGGCTGTATGTTTTGGTTGGTATGGCTGTGGTGGTTTGTTTTTATATTCAGGTGGGATGTATGTTGGTATGCTGGGTTGAATAGCTTTCGACATTGCATGGCTGGGGCAAGCTTATGTCATGGTAAAAGTTGTATATCTGTTTTTTACTCAGGTCTATTGGGTTATCAATATGGTTGTTAAGTATTCAGGAGGTATATTATCTAGTATGTTTAATAAGAGAAGTTATTAGTATGGATCGCTGGCATAATTAACTGGTTTGTTGGTTGATAGAGTGAATTTTATTAATGCCTGGTATGCTGGAGGGTTGTCAACTAGTATGTTTCGGTTAGTGGTGTTAATGGACGGCATAGGGGTGGTATGAAATGAGTAATTCTTATATTACTCATAGAATGTGATCTTGGCATGACTGAAGTATGTTGGGGTCATGGTTGGTATAGTACCCAGTACTCCACGTCTGCAAGTTAACTCATATATTATTTCGTATGTCTGAGGTGTGGTGATCAGTATTTTTGTTTTTGGTATGGATGTTTTATAGAATGGTTTATATTAATGTCTAGTATGATATTTGACTAGTGTCTGATGGTAATTATGCTATGACAGACATGTTGGAGTTACGATTTTGGTATATTTGGCTGGGTTCTATTGGTATGACAAACATGTTGGACTTGTATTTTTTGTAAGGTCAGTGTGTGCTGAGGTCTGCCTGAAATCTAGTAAACAGTGTGTATATTGCCTCTGATGATGGTTGGCAGAGCCCCTTGGTATAGGCAGTATGGTTTAATTAAGTTTTTCTTTGGTTATAGGTCACATCATGTTGGTTTTCCTGGTATGACTTGGGTTATAAATGTTTGTAAGGTTGTATAGTGACTAGCATATAATTGGCTGGTGTCTGGTGTTTGACAAACATATTGGACATGTCATTTTGGGGTATTTTAGCTGGTGTTGGTTGAGGTATGCTTGAATTATATTGGAAAGTATGAGTATACTTAGTTTGATTATGGTTTAGTAGAGCAGATGGTATGGGTCGTAGTGGCGGTGGTGTTGGTTTGGGGGGGGGGGGGGGGGTTGTGTTTGGGTTGGTGGTTGGGGTGTTGGTGGTGCTGGGGGTGGTGATGGAGTCACTAAATGTATAATTGTATAAGTTAAAATTTGATTATTTTTTTATACCTGAAGGTGGCACATCTAAATCTTTTGAGGTGCCAAATGAGGTCCCTACCATGCTTAGTGTGGTGCTTTCAGTGCTAAGTGTGTTGCCTTCGATGCTAAGTGCAGTGCCTTAGATGCTAAATGTGGTGCCTTCAGTTCGATTGAGTGATTCTTGTTTTTGTAAGGGCAGAATGATGTGATGGGGTGATTAGTTAGTATGAAAGAAGCAGAATGCTTAGTTGTTATGGTTGGTAGGTATAAGAAGTTTTGGTTGTTAGAACAAGTAGAATGGATGTTATGTTTTGGACTGGCCTGAGCTGTATAGTTGCTCGAGTTTTGATGGATAGTGTGCTTTGTGTATTGGATAGGGGGAAATGGTTCGAGTTTTTCTTTGATTATAGGACATGGGGTGTTGGGTGGCTGGTATTATTTGGGTTATATAATGGATGGTATGGGTGATCAGTATATATGTATTTGACTGGTGTCGACCAGTAGAGCAGAAAGTTTGGGCAGTGAGTACATTTTTTGGTAAGGTCAGTGTAACAAAGCTCCTACATCTAAGTAAAATACTTAAAAATGACAAAGTTTCAATCTCGATAATAAATTATAAAAAATCTGAAAAATAAGTCTGTGATAGTGATAAAATATTACATGTAATATTTATATAATAAAATTAAATACTTAATTGTGAAACTTATTGCTGGCCTATGTTAGCCTAGCGATGGTTGGTAGAGCAGATAACATGCATGACTTAGAGTGGCTGGAACATTCAATGTTTAGATGACTGCTTGCGAGTATATAGGTTGCCGAGTTTCTATTATGGAGCTGTTTGAAACTGGGAGTCGTAAAACTTTGTCGAAGAGAATATATGACCAAGATTTCTGGTTAGATGTGTGCTAGAATGGATTGTCTTGAGCTGTGTGTAAGCAGATTATATAAATTGTGTTCTGCTGTAAGATACTATGTTAATAGCATGGAAAAATTTAAGGATTCTCTTTATAGTCTGAAGTATGCAAATATATAAATAAAAAAATTATACATTTTTTTTCTGATTTTGTACCCTTCCTATTATATATACAGACATTATGATGGTGCTTTGTTTAGTAACATAAACACATTTTAAAAAAGCCGATTCGGAAACTGTTATGCCTATAAAACATTTGATGTAATGAATAATTAACACTGTGTAGTTTTTAGTCTTGAAGTCAGAAGGCCTGAAATTGAGTTAAGAAAACTTTTTGCCGTATTCTATATAAAGCATTATTTAAAAAAATTCAATATTTTAAAACATAACTTTTTTTTACTTGACATACCGAATGTCTATGAAATAATTATGATTATATAGGGCTTAAACATAAATTCCTGGAGATAGAAATGGTGCTTCGATTATTTAATTTCACGAGTCTGGTCTTAATATATCGCAAATTGTATGTATCTACCTAAGTGTCTGTACATATTCACTTACTTACAGCCTGACTTACTACATTATTATTTCAAAAAGAATTTATAAGAAAATACTTAACTGGGAGCTTAAGAATTCAGACTGTGACGTAAAGTTACGAGGTGTTAAAATACAGCACGTCGCAGGCCTTTACATAAACTAAATCTTTTCTAAAATATAGTGTTATTAAGCCATATATAAAATGGTTGAGAAATTATTAAATACATTAACAAATATTTTGTAATTGAACGAGGGTATGTAGCTTCTACATTTGCAACATATATCAAAGTTTTAAGCACTCGACGTTCTAAGCTATTGCTGGTCTAGTGGTTTGTATGCCCGTCTTCTAATCCAAAGGTTCTGGTTTGGAATCCCCATCCAACCAATATGACTTTCTCTTAATGTTACCAGTTGTTATGGGAAAGTGTGTAATTTACAAAGTTTAAGATGTTGGAACTGAATTTACATTGCAAAATACATTTTAAATACCTTTTTTTTTTACTGTAATTTTCAGAGAATTTTTTGTGCAATATTTAAATGATAAATAAATTTAATAGATTTAAATAATTCTACTTATTTAGTAATGCATCGGCTCCTAGATGTCTCATTGGCAGGGTCGATTAGCCTCAGTGGCTCACGACTTCTGTGTTTGCGAGCACTTGTCCCTTCCCTCGCGATGTCCGTGGTTGATGTCTCTGCGCTTGCATGTCGATGAGGTCACTTGGCGAGTCGCTGCAAGCGTGTCTGTCCCTGATGGACCTGTCGGCGTGGCGATGCTTTGTGGTTATAGGGGCTAAGCGACAAATCTAAAAACTAATTGAATAAAATATTATATTAACACGAAATACTGTTTTTTTTTCCGAAATATAAGGTATTGGAAAGCAAATATGTTTTACAAAGTCCTGCGGGGAATATACTTCACAATAATTTTTTGTAGACCTTCTTGTGTATGGAAATATTGCATCTTTATATTCGTAAATAAATATATGCACTGATGATTCGCGCCCTCTAGCAGACGATGAAGAAACTATGTAGACGGCTGAGTCGAACAAGTGTGAGTAATCAGTATAGTAAATGTGATTAATCGAATGTAGGAGAAAATGACGAATGTGAGAGACAAGAGAGAAAGGAAAGAGAATGAAAGAACAAAGAATGGGTGCATGTGGAGAAAACACTCGGAGAGGAATAGAGGAATAAATGAGAGAAAGAGATGGAATGGGAGAATGAAAGAGATGGAATGGGAGAATGAAAGAAAAATGAAAGTGAGAAAGAGGAAAAGAGAAAGGAGAGAAAGAGATGGAATAATCCAAAGAGGGAGACGCAATAGAAAGAGATAGAATGAGAGAATGGAAGAGATGAAGAGAAAGCGATGGAATAAGAGAAAGCGAGAGACACGAGAGAAAGAGATTGAATGTAACAGTGAAAGAGAAACGAAACAGAGAAAGAGAGAAAGAGAAGGGAGAGATTGAGATGGTATAAGAGGAATGGAAATACATGAGGGAAAGAGATAGATTAATAGAAAGGGGTATAATGAGAGCGCATTAAAAATGAAGGCAGTATGGTGGTATGACAAAACAATCGTATTTGCCTTGAAAATACATGTCCGGTGATACATAACACTTCATACTTACGCCTTTGATTTTTTTAATTAAAAAAATTTATTTTAACTAAAAATAATTATTTTTTAAAATTATCTTATTATATCGTGATCATATGCACCTTGAAAAGACGAGTCCGGTGGTCTATAACACTTAATACTTACGCCTTTAAATTTTTAAATTATAAAAATTGATTTAATTTTATAAATATAACTTGTCAAAATAATTTTTATTTTTTCCAATTCCTCATTATGCGGTTAGTAGGGAAAAAAGGGAAATTTGAAGACTTTTGGTATAAAACGTGCCAGTTTTTTTTTGTGAAAATGAGCGATTTTTCGAAAAAAAAAGAAACAGTAAAAATTGGGTTCAAGGTCATTCAAGGTCGAGCCACCAAGTCACACACTACAGCCTGATGTCCTATGTTACCCATATGCCTACTACTAATTAAAATTACTAAAATCACAGGAGGAACTGTTAGTGCAGGCAACATAAAATTTTTTACTGGTGGCAGGAGAAGACTGTCTTTGAATTACTGCAGAGAAATAGGGATGCCTTCTCGTGAGAGCCAAATGACCTTGGATGGTCTAATGTGAGCAGCCACATACAGACATGCCAGGCCCATAAATCACCCTCCACGACGACTGCCATTAGCTTTGCACGGGGCAGTTGAGTGAATTCTGAAGGAAATGAAGGTTCTAGATATAATAGAACTATCAGTTAGTCCATGGTTTTCCCCCATAGTTCTTGTTAAGAAAAATACGGCTCTCTGAGGTTTTGCGTAGATTATCGGCAGTTTAGTAATGTGACCAAGAAATATTATTATCCGCTTCCAAGGACAGATGACACATTAAACCGCCTAGCAGTTTAACATTGGTTTTCTACTTCGGGCACTAATAGTGAGTACTGACAGTGCGAGGTGGCTCCGGAGGACTAAGAGAATACTGCATTTTGTGTCTAAAGGAAAGGAACCTGACTTTCAAATGTACATCCTTTGTGGTATGTTATGACCCTGCAACCTTTAAACGCCTAATGAAAAATATTCTGTCTTTAGATATTTGTCAGGTTCATCTAGATGACATTTTTGTGACAGGAAGGACATTTTAAGAGCACCTAAGAAGCCTGGACTCTGTATTCTAGAAAGTGGCCGCAGCCAACTTTAAACTGGGTCCTAAGATGTGCAAACTGTCCCAAAAGATAAATTTATTTCAAGGGACATTTAGTTTCACCCCATGGAATCGAAACAGGCCCAGATAAGACCAAAGTGATAGGAAATTGGCCAACACCAAATAACAAAACTGAAATACGCAACTTTCTGGAATTATGTTCCTACTAGCGTCGATTTGTATCTGAGTTCGCTACAATCGCCAAGCCACTACATGAAATGACTGATGCAAATATAAAGTTTCATTGCACTCCTGAGTGTGATAATACATTTAGTAAGCTAAAGAAAATTCTTATATCTCCAGCAGTCCTGGGTTTCACAAAAAGTGAGGGCATGTTCATTTTGGACACCAATGCTAGTGATGCAGGCAGTGGAGCTGTGCTGTCTCAGGTTCAAGATGGGAAGTAAATACCACTAGAAAACTTCAGTAAGGTATTTCATAAGCCTGAGAGAAATAACTGTGTTACACACAGGGAGTTTCTGGTCTTGGTGAGGGCAATTTTAAACTTCCACTCATACCTTTATGGTAGACATTTTATTCTAAGAACCGACCATACTTCATTACACTACCTACAAAATTTCAAGAACCCTGAAGGTCAAATAGCCTGGTGGATAGAGCATCTTTAAGAATATGATTTTGAAATACAGCACAGATCTGGGTGCCTTCACAGCAATGCAGACACACTGTTTTGGAGACCATGTGAGTCATTATTTTGTCATTGCAAACGACAAGAAGAAAAGAGTGGTGAATCGCTGAAGGTGCGGAGTGCAAAATTAAAGGATATTTATCTTGTGATGGGTCACCTAACTGAAGTGATGAGTGTATTAGGACATATCAGCTGGGTGATCCCACTTTGCCGCCATTATTAAAATGGAAATAAGCTGTCTGTTGGTCAAAGTTGGATGATATATTTAGCCTGAGCACAGCAGTCAAATCATACTGGGCACAATTGAATTCGCTCATACTGAAGAATTGTGTACTTTACAGAAACTGGAAAAGTAATGTTGGAAAACACACTCGTTTACATTTGGTCCTTCCAGATTGCAGGGTTCCCGAAGTCTTAGAAGAACTGTATTATGTGGCAATCAGTGGACACATTGATGTTAATAAGACAGTTGTCAGCTCTGAATATTGATAATGAATATGCGACCCCTACAAAGAAAAGTACACTTGATATTGAGGATAAAACAGGAGGTGACGACGATTATGAAGACAGTATTGATGATAATGGCTATGAAGACAGTGATAAAGTTGAAGACGATGACGGTGATTTTCTCAATGTACTGACACACCCCTCCAAAACATTTGCTGCAACGAGTGAAATTAATAAGGCAGAATAAGCTGTGGAAACTGACTACATGTTTACCAAAGACCCGAATGAACTTGCTGATAGACTCAGATATTTGATTGATCTTTCGAAAACGTGGGTAAATCTGGCGCATTGTTGAGACAAATTCAATCGTTAGTAAACTGATGTGATGTAAACTGCATGATGTGATTAAATGTTATGTTCAGAAATTTTAAATACCAATTATTAATAAATTATTATTATTATGAAATAATTAATTTTTCTTTATTCTTTGTATGTCGTATCCTTACATCTCTCGCAGCATTTAAATGGCGATATGAGTACTGCATTATTAATGGAAAGATCTGCATATAAAGTGATAATAAAGAGTTTAGTATAAAAATGCATTAATAGTTGAATCCTACTGAACATTAATTCTGCCGACATTTACGCATTTTGGAGACAGTTGGTGAATCGTTTTTTTTTTTAAACATGTATGGACACAACAAACCGATGGATTGCATATTGATAGATAATTTGTGGAAATATTGCGAAAGATTGATAGAAATTTGGTGAGGAGGAGAAATATCGCAAAATATTGGTGGAAAGATTGGTGAGGAGGATCGCGAAAGATTGATGGAAAGATTGCTAAAGATTGATGGTCAAGAAGAGTGCTGTAGCTAGCCTCTGCAATTGTTGCAAAGCTGCAAGATGAGGCAAGGCAGAGCGACCTCGGCCAGCCGAGCCGTTGTTATAGCAAGCAAATTCTGGGGGATTGAGCGCGAGGTCAGGAAGGGAGTATATAAGCTCGGAGCAATGGCGACTCCGGGCGCCATCTTGCCAGCGTCGCCGGAGGCCCTGTCCGAGTCCTGCTGCACGAGAGGGCCACCTCCTGTGGTCCGAGTTCATCATCCGACGAGATCGCCGTTGAGAGAGCTTCGGCGAGACGTCCCCATTTAGAGGGTAAATATAGTCCCTGGTAGAGCGACTGAAGGCACGTTAGGGCTCGGGACTTGCGAAAAGCATTTAAGCTCCGTCCGAGCAGAGTGCCGCCTTTCTAGCTTAAAGCTAATTGTATTTGATTAAAGGCTTCAGCGCCTCTTAGAGAGTTTATTGTTGAAATCCAGTTTCCTACTGCTGAACATCTGTTGCATCTAATTTGATTCAAAAGACCTATGATTGATGCGTATTCGTATTGTTAAAGTTAAATAAAAGTAGCGTTTTGTATATTGAGTGCTTTTCCCTCTAGCTACCCTTATCCCCCTAGTTAATGTGTGACCTGCTCCCCTCCAGGACAGGCCACAGCCAATGGCGGAGTGACCTCAGCTTTCCCACCCTCCCCTTTCAAATTATAATTGCATTAAATTAATGATAAATAACAGAGGAATTCGTAAATACGTTTAGCGCCGTCCACCTGCACACAGTTAGCATTCCCTAGAGTAGTCCGGGTCAACGAATCTCCTGTATCAAACGATAGTAAAAGAGTAAGCACTTATTCACGGCGTTGTGTGTTGTTTTATTCAGCAGAAAATCACGGCCGCACCAGAGCAAGTAAGCAGGAACCGCCGCATTGCAAAAAGCTGCTCGGTCAGACAGTCGCCCAGGGTATTTAGTAGCATAGCGTGTGTGCTTGGCTTTTAAGATATCTCATGCATGCTAAAGCACGGTTCCGCTTTTCGGACAATTGTATTTTGCTTAAACAACTTCCACAAAAGTGTGCATATGTGGAAAAGTAAATAGTAGCAAGCCTTGTGTGTACATGCTAAATATTAAGACCACGATACACTACATTACACTAACATGCAGCCATGACCAAACCAGGAAAATCAATTCCTAATAAATTAACAAAACTGATCAAAACTGTAACAATCAACACAAGTAAAGCCGAGCGCGCATTAGATGAACAACAAAATCAATTAACCAGACAACTGACAACATTACGTAAATACTTACCCACAGTATCCACACAACAAGAGGCGGGACTTGATTACTCATTTTCTGATACCAGCGAATACACCATATACCAAACTAGCACAAGCGGGCATCTGCGACCCCGCCCATTAAAATCACTTCAGGCAACGGAACCATTTTTAATTTCAATCCCGCCCACAGAACACGAGTGCACTAACGTAAACGAAAACCCCACCGAACACCAGTACGTTAACACAAATGATAACACAATCCCAGAACAGCAACCACAGAACAGTCAAATACCTCAGTACATTCTCAAACACCCAGAACCCATCCCCACAATCGCAGATGATTCTCATGAAATTGTGTAAGAATTCCTGGACACTTACGACACGGCAAGTGACATAAGGGCTGGACGGAAATAGAGAAACGTAGACGTTTGAAATTCAATCACAAGGCACAGCCAAACGAGTCTACGAAAACGTATGCTGTACTATTGGATAGAACATTACGTGGCAGCAGATTGAAAATAAACTAAGAACAACATTCACACCCATTGACTACACCGAGAAATACAAACAACTCTTACACAACAAAACGCAAAAACAAAATGAAAGCTGCCTGGCACATGCAGAAAACCTTACTTTCTACAAAAACAAAGGCGACCCACACCTGCCAGAGGCCGAGTGTGTAAACATAATATGGAAATGTTTGCTGCCCAGAGCCCCACTTAACATAGTTCTATCCACTGAGCCACTAAGGCCCCACTTGTAATCGCTCTATCCACTGAGCCACTGTGGCCCCACTCAATAAACTCAACATTGAAGCGAGACATTTAAAGTAAACAAAAATGGTATTCCATTACCTTCATATTTCTATGCAATATTATCTATGCATTAATACAAAACTTTTAAAGTAATTAAACATTAATTTTTGGGTCAAAGGTAATGATTGCGTAATCTGATCTATCTAAAATTCTAACTTCACCTGAATTTTACACTGAGGATTCGCTCTGCAAAATTTGAAGAACTTCTGTTGAGTTTTAAGGGACTTTGAGGTATTAAAGACGGACAAATGGACAGACAGACAGAGAATGTCTGCTTATTATATATGATAATCAAGATTTATTCCTTGGCTGCCATAAAATATATAAGCAACAAAACGACTTGAAGATAACATATTAAATATAAATACTGATATTTTATTATGTTTTATTTCGTATATAAGTTACTATAGACGAGCATAATCTGGACTCTAAATCTTAATCAGTGATAATCAGTTAACAGTATCTGACTGATTCAACAGCCACTTCAGTAAATTTAACTGATGACTCAGTGAAAAACGGCAGTTTTCCTTTAACTCATTGATTCAGTGATATTTTCCACTGATTCAGCAGTCATTTTTTTGCTGTACTCTTTTTCGGTGGTTTATTTTTTGAACTGATGGATCAGTTAAGCAGCGTGTAAAAGTGGCAGTTAAACAGCGTGTAAAAATGACCGTCAAACAACGTGTGAATAACACTGTTAAACAAAGTGTATCAAATGAAATATCAACACATAAACTAATAAAGCCAATACAAAATACTTTCTAAAATATGTTTCGTGTTTCGAAATACCATTGTATTAGGTAACATGAACTTTCAGTCATTCATTCCGTTTTTACGTCTCTCATTTTGTTGATTCATAACAGCTCTCTGTTTGAAGGTTTAAACTGCATATAATGTGTTGAAGAGAGGGCACTCATATGTACTATTCGCTTTAACAATCCGAACGGCATCAATCAAAACAAAAACGGTAAGTACAATTTAAAACTACACACTTCCGATGAGGAAACATAAGACGTGTATTTTCTCCTTTATAAACAACTCGACTTGGTAGCTCAGGCAGCGCGCCACACGTGTACTGTGAATTCGTCATCAAGTTGGTCTAACTTGAGCTCGTCAAACGTCAATACCTACACACACTGTCAAACGTCACACACGCTCTGTCCAGAGGCACACATATCGGTCAATAAGTCAATAAAGAACACATTTGAAATAAAAACTGGTAAAGAAACTGTCTAACAGCGAGATGGATAAGGGTGTGTGAGTTCAATCCCGGCCACCTACGGAAATACATATATTTCTAGGTTTCTCTAAATTGCGCAATATTAACAGTAAACTATCGTAAATACGTTTATTTCTCGTAATTATTTGGCAAAATTCAATTATATTTAATTCATCGCAGTGAAATTGTTTCACGTCACTAGTTGAATCAGTGAATTTTTTTCATTGAATCAATCAGTGGTTTCCCACTGGTTCTAAGTGGAGTCATTTTCAATTATTCGGGTAATTGAATTTCACTGCGAATCAGTGGTTTTCTATTTAGATTTAGAATGTGATAAGTAATGGCATAATATTTGAGAATTTTATCGCAGTATGGACATCATATCTTTGTGACAACTGCAGACTATCTAATGTGAAAAATCACAACAACACTTACGACAGGTTACAGTTGCCTCAGGGTTGACACGTGCAGTGGCCAATTGTCGAACGCTTGGTCAGCTTTGGAAACCGTCATTGGCCATTTCAAAGTGTCTTTAGTTTGAGTGGGCGCTGCCCGGACTTCGTGCACTGAAAATTATCGAATGCGACATTCAACACTTTTCTATTGTAGCCCACCGAGATTGTAGCTGTTAAACAAGAGTACAATGTCCAATGTGGCAGATTATACCAGTTGAATGTACAAAACTGGTCTGTCACTAAGCGTTGCTAGCGAGCACTCGTACGAGTACTGTACTGAGCTGAGGCAGATGTGTTACCGGAAACCACAACAAACCGGCGTTGTCCAACAGGTGGATGCATATCCAATGAGAGCTACTGGTCTAAGTTCCATCTCGTCCTCCAGGTCCAGAAAGACAACACATTTCAGCGTGGTTGTTGTCTTTACCGTGGTGTTCACAATTATTACCATAGTCACATACAAAGTACGTGTGAGTGGTAGAATGGGAAGTCGTCGAGCTAAATTTATGAGAAGGTTGATAGAATCAACTTTTTGATCACACGAGTGGGATGAGAATGCGGATGATCTCCTCACATTCTTTTTAAAACTCCGCACCGGAAAATGACAGGGATTTGCGTACGTTTACACTCTAGTTTGTAGTACTGTTTCGCAGCATTCGTGTAATGGAATATGAATTTTTCTTATTTCGAAGTCTAAGTGGTATAAATAAATGATAATTTATTTACTGGTCATAGTGTTCAGAATGTAGCGTACATCAACGCTATTATTAAAGTGAAATATGGTTTAATGTTGTTTAGGTCGTGGTGAAAGTGCACTGCAGTTATCACAGATCAACAATAATCACGAGACCTCGAGCAGCGATAAATTACAATATAAATTTTTACAAGAGGAATGTGCTGTTATGTGTGTTATGTGATGGGTATTGTGGACAGGGCTCTTACACACTCTTCTAAATAGATTTACGACTGAGCTACGATGATGATGTTGATCCTATATTTTCCCCAAGTAAATCATGTGCAGATAGCAATGACAGTAGCAGCTCTGGATCAGGTAGGCTTTCTTATAAGCTCTTTATTTAACCTAAAGCGTTAATGGTGGAACATAAGAGTGTATAGATGTAAATGTTTATTGAAATCTATGATGATTATATCAATTGGCCAATTAAAGACCAACAGTTAGGATACCACTCAATTACAGCTTTTACGCTTGCAGTACTTGCCAAACGCAATGATGTAGTGGAGAATGATGTGAGGTCTACTGGTCAGGTAAGCACTTTGTACAAGTGGCATTAACATATTAGTAAAACAAGTAAGGTGGACGTAATAATTCTCAAGTACTTAAGGGTATCGTTGGTATAGCACATCTCTTGTCAGCTATATACGTACCTAACAAACTGTACTACTCTCATAAAATGGAATAGAAGTGCACAATTAGCTTTACGCAGATATATTAGTGAAAACAGTAACTATTTGCAACATTTCCGAACAAATTTGATTTATTTGTCGCTGATGATTTCAGATCCGTATAGTGACCTTGGTCTGACACTGCTAGGGGTTACAAGTGCCAGAGAAAGCACATCAGAGAGTAAACCGATATCCAACGACAATGAATTGCTTCCTAAATTTAACTTACGTTTCAACTTTCAAAGAGAATGAGGAATGGAATCAAGATGCAGACAGCATGGTGATGAGGAATTTCTGTATTTTTTAGAAGAAAAAGAAAACGATCATTCACATTCTAATCTTTAAAGGATCCAGAGAGCATGATTTTACATATGTTTGCCCAACATGTTCTCGGTTGAAAACAGCTGACTACGATAGAGCATCTTGCATTGTTTACATATATGTTTGCAGCAAAAATATGTATTTAGTGTTCTGTGAGATTTGTAGTCTACTCCCCTAAATGAACATATATGTACATAATTGAAATGATTGACAAATTACGTTTAGGCTTTCTAGGTTATTTGAAATACCCAACCACATTATTTGTAAAATTGCATGAAACACATTTTATATGCTGTCGTATAGCGGACTCTCCCTCTAGGCTAAATGAACATACACAGTGTAATAAATCCAATGAAATGAAATAATCATTTGGCAAAGGCTGTTTCATGTTAGTTAATCAAACTTTCCCAGCTGTCTAAAGGAAACAATGCAATGAAAAGCATAAGGATGTTGCAGTGAGGAATGGAAAATTGGGCACCTACAAGACATCTAGAATATTCAGTGTTCCTCAGACAACATTAGAAAGGCATGTGAGCAGTAGTGATAAACGATCTGAAAAAAATGTTACTATATAGCTTGGCACGAAACCCTCAATTCCTGCAAAAATGTTTAGTTGATAACTCTATGAAAACAAAGCAATGTTTCTTTAGTTTATCCTCTAGTAAAAATGTGTCTAGAATGACGCTCCAGCTTGCTAAACTAATCATCGGGTGCTCAAGAACAAATGATAATAAACACCAGAGGGAGGTAGGTAAGTAAAAATGGAGCATATTTCATCAAGGAACCAGTAGTCCAACGTTAATAATTATCCCTCTAATGACATTGGCTATGTGCAGGGACAGGTAGGCAATCACAATATCTATTCTACTGGCAGTGCAATGACATTAAACTTTATTTACACATTTGGGTTGCAGGCATTGGGACCGAGTGTCTGTTCGAGGTTTCTGTTCAAAATGCCTGTTCAAATTGTCCGCCATGATCGGCCACACAGGCAGTGAAGCGCTGAAGCATGCTGCGTCTCACATGTGAAAGGTTTTCAGGCTTAATGAGCTCTTCGCTCGTGTCAAGTGATGTAGCCCCACAGCCAGACGTCAGGTGGTGCGATGTCAGGTGAGCGTAGTGGCCATGTCATGGGACCTCTCCTACCTATCCACCGGTTCGGGAAGTGTGTCGAGGTGCCGGCGAACCACAATGGTGAAATGAGGCAGGGCCAGTCCTACAGAAACCACATCACCTTACGCGTATTTAAAGGAAATTCCTCCAAGTATTCCGGTAACACGTCCTGCAGGAACTGGAGATACGTAGCACCTCCAAGACTACGACCGTGCGGTACTGAACGGTGTTATCAGGCACGCAGACCTGCGCACAGGTTGGTCACAATGCCATGCACGTAAGGTTGCATACCCGCCCCTGCAGATTGCTACTGCCATTAACAGGTTAACTGTGGACGTTAGACTATAGGTTCCTGGATGAAATATACTATATTTGTATTTATCTACCACACTCTGGTGTTTATTATCATTTGATAGTGAACATCCGGTAGAAAAGACATTCGATTTTTAAAGAATATTATTCCTGAATCCGCTGGGTGTAAATTGCTGAAAAATTATTTGCAACAATATCCTATGCTGTCATTAAGACAGCAAAGTTTATGTTTTCGTTTTTGATATAGACAAATCGTTATATTAATTCAGTTAAATGAACCGGTACCGCATTTGACCAAATATTTTCAGTTCATCGCCATAACTATAATGAAATAGAAATCGCGGTCGTTCAACACAATTCAATAGTCGTTGGATTAAAAGAAAAGCGACATATTTCTAGCTTAAAATCTGCCGAAAGAAGTTGCCAGATAACTGTAGTAACTTGCAGCGTTTTACAGGGCGCTGTGTTTTCCCACTTATAATTTTTTTGAGAAAAGAAATGTGAAGCTTGCACTGATGAATAGCCTCCACTTAGGGGTAATTTGTCTGCCACCGTTCTGGCTGGCTTCAGTCGGATATCATTACCCAGTGGTTTCGCCAATTAACCCGAAATGTAAAACCAACAAATTATGTTCTAGTCATACTACACATATGCGCAAAATTAAAGTCATTAACTTGGCAAGAGAAAACTGTTTGTCCATTGTAGTATTCATGCTCACTACACCCAGAATGTGCAACCGCTTGATGTGCGTTTCATGTTGCCTTCCAATTCGTGCTTCTCTGAAGAAAGGCTACCGTGGTTGAGAAACAATGTAGGACGTGCAGTGACTGTATATCAAATAGAAGAACTGTTTGGGAGGGCCTACCTAATAGCAGCAATGGTTTAAAAGGCTGTTAAAATCTTTCAGAAATTAGGTATCTATCCCTGCAATATAAACATTTTTCACCCACATGACAGCCATCTTCGACCAAAATACCATTACTCATAACCATACTATCCCCATTGCCTTACATGATGATCCTCAACTGGTACCACTAGCATGTGATTCAGCTTTACCAGTTTCGACAACACTTGTTTCTTTCCTCAGGAGTTAACAGTTAAGTTAAAACCAGCCAATATAAGCCTTATTCCAGTTTTGTCATCACAGCCAACCAAATAATCAAGCAGTGACTCAATGTAACTCATCATAAGTGTACTCTTCATGCAAGTGTTAAAAGTTTCCCAAAAACTCAAAGCCGCAAGAAAAAAAATAATATGAAAGGCGAGAAACATAAGGAGCACAATTTACAGAATAAGAAGACAACCAAAAGAAATGACCCAAAAACCTACGCCTAAAAATTTACGTTTTAAAGATGAGTCTTCAAATCTTGGCAACGACGTGGTTTTCCTTTTCAAGATTATGATGAAGACCTCTACATTTTGGATGATGGAGGTGCGGTATGCATGTTCGGCGCAGGGCTATTCTTATACGATTGTGTGGGAAAGTAATGGATTCAGTGTAGTGAATGTTTCAAATCGAGTTACACCGATTGTGCAGGGTCAGATCTCGAAGTCTTCGTGTGTGTGTGTGTGTTTTTTTAATAGCCAAATACGCAAATAATTACAATTTACATTAAAGTCCTGAAAACTTAATCGTACGACATTGCGTTTGTATTCTCAGTAAATTACATTTTTAATCGGATTCGTGTTTTATTACCTTAATGCAATTAAGTAATTATTTAATGTGAGTTGTGAGCTCAAAGTTTAAAATAATTAGTACTTGACAAGTCTTAAAACCAGTTTCCTGTTTTGTTCATGTTAAAATCACAAATTATGGTTAAGTATTCGCCTCCCCAAATCAGGACCTCTACATTCCCATTATGGGCATAAAACACACATTTCTCAATTAATATAAAAATAGACTTTAATGCATGCGTATCTATATGTTATGTATCAATGCATATTACTATTTCATTGCATATATTTGTGTAAAACTCAAGATGTTATGAGCTGTTATAAAAATCCTCGCCATATTAAGCAACATTCCTCTATGTTTGTTACTGCTTTAAAACATATTGAATTCTATACTGAAAATCCAGAGTATATAGTATCATAAAAACGATGTACCTGTCTACAAACAATTCATCAGTGAGTACGACATGAGACTGTATTTAATCGTTGAAAAATCTATGTGCCGAGTTTTTCTTTACGGTACAGAGAAGTGAAAATTGTCCTTATGAAGAACTTCAAATTTTTAATTTAGAAAATATTTGTAATTTAAACATGAGACACTTCTCAAACATCTTAAACATTTTGGAAAACTGTGCTGAATGTCACAATTTTCCGAAATTCACGCCGATCAGAAATATTTTAGTATCGAATCAGCTTGGTTAGCTGAGGCCTACAAAATTTCACCATTACTTAATTAGAAATTTCCTGAATAGTTCTGGAGTGGATTTTGACAAACTTATTTGTTCCAGCGGGAATCTACATGTTGCGTGGGAGCAATAAAAACCACTGAGTCAACCGGGTTAAAGAGAGTATTTAAAATGCAGACCAAAATATTTATGTTGATTAGTATTGCATAATATATTTACGAAAGTTACTCCTTACATACAAACATTATCATGAGGAGTGCCAAATGTTTTTTAAAAAATATTTTTTTCCTAACAATGACACGTAGCGAAGAGAGGGAATCAACCATTCTTGAAACATCCTAATTGCGATCTACATTGGCGTTTCCCGCGTAAAACTCCTCATCCATATCAGGCCACACCAGCCCTGAACATCACTCTACAGAAATGTTCCAAAAGAGCTGAAATATAATTTAATACAAAAGGTTTCAACAAATACTTTACTATTCTGTTTCCTTACTTTTAAATAGATCACGTTAAAATTAAAAATACATGTTATTCATTTTAATAAACCCGTCAATTATTGCTAATGTTATTCTGTATAAATGTAGGTTTGATAAATTGTACTGATTTTAAATCAAATCTATTTTTAGCTACGTATGGTTCAAAAGTTGTGAGAAATAACAGAACGTTAGAAACAAACGTATTTCTGAAATACATACTGATATTGCCTCTCTTGAGATACTCTGTAAAAGGAAAGGTCCATGTTTGGAATAGTATGCTATGGAACAGTATCATCTATTTAAGCTAAACGTGTAACTTAAAAACACCGATGTCTCACAGACAAGATATCAGTGATTTTTTTAAATTTAGTATTCACGTCATAGACGTTTACTATACCAAAGTAGTGTACAGTATACGTCAAAAGTTTAGGACCACGCAGAATGCAAACATAAACTTCAACTTTGCATGGTGTAGGACATAAATCAATAACACAAATAAGAATAAAACTGTGGATTAATTTGATACTTCTTTAAAATATTTACTGAAAACTAAGTAGCATACGAAACCGTATTGGTGCTTGAGACTTATATCCTAGATCAACTGGTACATTTAGTTTTCAGATTTGGTACTTGTATAGATAATGATCTTTGCAATGTGAATTAAATTTATAAAAATATAAAACTTGATTGCAAATACTTTGTGAACTTCGTTCGGTTGTTCTTTAATTGGTTTTTATAAAAACTATTACGTAAAAATAACAAATTTTAATATTTGTATAATAATTGTGTCTATATAAAATTTTACACAAAAGTGAATACGACAATTACAGATTTGTGTAATCGTTTCAAAAATCCCAACCTGCAAATTAATTTGACCGATTTCAATAATTTAATAATGCTAATATGATGTGTTTTGACAGCAACAATGTTAAAAATTGTATGTAGTAGAAAACACGCAAAAGTTTATATAGGGAAGTAGGTTAACAAATTTACTTATGGTCTTAAACTTTTGACGGCTACTGTAATACGTACATAGAAACACCTATTGCGCAAAATACTTTTAGGCAAAACGCAGTTAAGTAAAACGAAACAAGCGTAAAAGCATTTAGACATAACGGAGTTAGGCGAAACGATATTAAGTTGAGTTGGTTGATTTGTGCTGCTCTTAATTCGCCCTGAGAGCCTATAAGGGTGAAATGAAATAAGAATGGAGCAGCGCCGGAATGTAAGGGCGTAGGAAACAGGAGATTCCCTAGAAAGTCCGCCGACCAGCGACAGTATCCGACAAGATTCCCACTTGCGAAAGAAACGATATTAAGGAAATTGAGTTAAAAAATAGGAAATTATGCAAAACGAAAATAAATAAAACGAGTTTAGGAAAAAAAAAACGAAATTAAATTACAGTAGGTGAAATGAATTCAAGAAAACCGAAGTTAGGCAAAACCAATGTGTAATGGTTTAGGGAAAACGCCATTAGGCAAAATTAATTTAAGGAAAACGAAGTTAGGCAAAAGGAATCTAGGTGAAACGATTCATGGGGAATTTATTTAGGCACAACGAAACTCGGCACAATTTTTTCAGAGGTAATGGAGTGTACCATCAAAATACCTTATGAATAAATTATTAAAATAAATTAAAATAACTCAGAATTAAGTGGCGAATGATAGTGTCGGACACATCATATTTGCTATCCTGCATCTCACGAATATACGTTTCCCGTAATTAACCCACAAAAGGTATTTAAACATTGATGTATGTGTAACACGAATATAAAGTATATAGATACACCTACACTCACACATGCATTCACGTCAATATAATACAAACA
This sequence comes from Dryococelus australis, assembly GCA_029891345.1. Taxonomy (NCBI): domain Eukaryota; kingdom Metazoa; phylum Arthropoda; class Insecta; order Phasmatodea; family Phasmatidae; genus Dryococelus; species Dryococelus australis. The sequence goes on from CM056994.1 coordinate 97,138,436, forward strand.
TGAATGTGCGTTAAATTGTCACACACATAATAGTATGCGGTTCCTCATTAATATAATTTTACAACGAAACTAAATCGTTATAATTTGCATTTTTCTAATAGTTTTCTCTTTTGCTCTTTTTGGTGCCTTGTTATTTGTTTGACACCATATCCGAGATCGTATTTGTAAAACAGAATCATTCATAAAAATCACAATATAGTAGCAATACCAAGAACGATTATCCTATCAATGTCGAATTTGGTATGGTTAACTTTTTCACCTCATAGTTATGTATACTTATGTCACATATAAAGGAGGTTCAATAGTGTTTTTGTAATTTCGATTTAAATTAGGCTTTTTTTTTGTTAAACTCGATGCCAGTACGGTAGTGGTAATTTTGATTACTCTTTCTACTTTTTTTGTTTGGAAGTCTAAATTTATGTTCAGGGAAGACTTCTATCCCTTTGTTTTTTGTTATGACACGCTAAGCATATATTAATTTTATTTTTATTATTCTTTTGAATTGGCCTTTCCTTCCTTGGAGGTTAGGTTAGGGCTAAGCACTCCTTAATACTCTTTCATTTTATGTTCAGAGGCTAGTGATTTTTTTCTGACCTTAATAAGTAATGTGGGGATAAATATTTTAATGATTTCATTTCAAAGTTGGTTTTGGGATGATTGGTTTGAAAGTAGTTTTATTTAGTTGTGTTATGTTTTGGATCTTTTTGATCTTAAAACTAGACGTCGAGGTTTTAGTACAAAGTTATCTGACAAGGAAACAGTTATTTTTCCGATTTTTAGCTTTCTTTTAAAAGAATAAAGGCTCTTTTCTTTACCGACGAGGTTCTTAAGGAACTGAGGCCATGCACTGTTTATTAGAAAGAGTTTCGTAACCACTGGCATTAAGAGACTTCCTCTGAAGTGACTGCAGCTGGCTGTAATTTTCTCGGCCCAGGTGCTCGTTAAAGCTCCCCTTCAGTAGTTTGGAGGAACTGTTGTGTTCCTTCGTTCGAGATACAGAGCCACAGCTGTGAGCTGAGCCGACGTTTTTCCCTGGTGTAGTGGGGATGTTGTGACAAACACGGTATTTTGCAGCTAGGCTAGTCCGGGAAAAGGGGTGTTTGCCGTCGGGCTGTCGAGTATCGATTGCGGCGGTGGCTGGCTCTGATTGGCCAGCCATGACGTCGGCCAAGGCCATGACGTCAGGCACAATCAAGTAGTGTTGGGATGTAAGTGACAAGTTCGAGATAGTTGGGAGCGGGAAGCTGGTGTAAGCAGGCGCAGATCAGTGAAGGTGTCCGGCCAGGAGGAGGCCGCGACAAAACAATGATGCTAAGTATATGTTGAAATCTTTGTTTTTTGTTCGTGGTCGGCACTTTCTTCCCTGCTTCGCAGGAATAATGACCCCGGACATGTCTTTAAATAGTTACTTTTTATTAAATAAGGGGCAGATGATAGAAGACTCTGAGTTAGGAAGCAACATGCGTAGAGAGTCGATGTATGGATGTGTCGAGAGAACATGGCAGCACAACAGGTAATTATGTCCTGCTCATCAGCTCTGGCCGAGGAGCTAATGGGGTTGTGTTTACTTTGTTTTGAATATTTACTTTTGGCATGGGATGGAACCTTAGCTATTGCAGTTGTTTTTCAGACCTCCAGGAGAACTAAAAAGTAAGTTTAATGGTAGTACCTCGTGTTGTAAATGCATCAGCAATCCTTTTGTGTCCCTTCTTGGCGGAGTTGGGTTGCTACCACTGCGCTGATGTGAACCGACGTCTAGATTATAAATTCCGATAATTTTTTGACAGGTTCCTCCTTAAAGATAAATTTGTTTGTTTTCAAGTATTAATTTTAAAGTAGTCTGACAATCAGTTGCAAGATTAAAGTTGAATTGTAATATTCATATAAGCCCTGAGTGGCTAATATTTGAGAGCTTTACTACAGCTAATTTGAGCTGGTTTTGAAACTAATATTCCGTCGCATTGATCCATGTTAATTCTGTTTAGTAACCCAACTTTTGTGGAAAGTAATATTTACTGTTAATTAATACTTTTGTTGTCTAATCCAGGTGCAGTGTGGATCAAAGGGACATTCTACCTCTATTCAGTATGCTGTCAGTAAATTAAAAAACCCGTGTTATTTTCTTTCTTTTCTCAGTTTTAATTATACTAACATGTGGTGAGTTTACCCAGGAGTATGGGTAAAAAAGGGCATCATGTTGGCCCTACAGTGTATTATTTCTCCGGTGCAACACTAGCTAGGCCAGTGGGTTTCCTGGTTTTTAATTGGTTGTAACTATCTTTAAATTTTTTCTTGTGATGATTGTAATGTAATTTTTGTAAGTAACCAAAAAATACAATTTACAGTTTGGCCCTTCCAAAACCTTTTCTGTTCAATACAAATACATTGTTAACCTGACGGTAATTAAAAAATTTTCAATATTACATATTTAGGTTTGATAATTTTTTCTTTGATATTTTGTATACATGTTTTCCTTTTATATGTATGTATATTTACTGTTGAATAAAACATTATATATATTTTTAATATTATGTTTGTTTCTAGATGTTAAGTAACCTTCCCTTCTCTTCAATGAAATGGGTATTCGATTTGTTTATTTCTTTTTATTGTAACATCTCTCGACCCTCACTACTAGTGGGATTGGTAGCATGGTATACAAGCACTGGGTGAAAGGAAATAGGTATTTTAATTAACTGAAACAAATCACTGCATTAATTCATGAGAGTCAGAACCATGAAGCGATTTTGGCACCTGCTGTTGCAATTCGAGTAAAACCCCCGTAACAACCCTTCCCCCTTTATTTTCTGCTGCCTTTTTTTTTGGTGGTTGGGTTAAACTGAGCCGTTTTTATTGTTTTCAAGCAAATATTTAGTGTACAGGTTATCGTGCTGGTCTTACTGTTTTTAAAGTTACAGCAAATAGTGGAGGCTTCGCAGGTTAGATTTTGGTGTTGGCTCATTTTTATATCACTGTTATTGTCAATTTCGTTTCCCTCTTTCCCTATCTCGTAACAATATGAGCAAACAACATTTGAATTTCTGTTAATTGAGTATTTATTTAAGTTCTCAGACCTTCAAGTTATTTGTAATTTGACTTGTAATTATATGCCTGTTCAAAACTAGATTTTTGGCGGCATTTTTCTTTCTCTAAGGCCCACACATTAAAAAAAATAATACTTTTTTCATGACATTTTAAAGAATTTTGCTATGGGGTTTTCATACATCAGTTAATTACCGAGTTATTTTGAAATACACACTTTGCGAAACAATAACATTGATTGGGGAAGGAGAGTATGACTTAGGTTGGCGGTAGACACCAAGTTAAGCTGGAATCAGAATGTCGTTCCGGAGGGGTGGATGTTAGGGCGTGGCTCACTCGTATATGTTTACAGACGCTGACACAACTGTTCTGAAATGCTTTAATTTTTTTTAATGAATATTTCTAAATTGTTACTAAAATTGTTTGGAAAAACATAGATGAAGTAGCTGTTTCAGAGGTAGGAATATTTAAACTAGCGTTCGGCGGTAAGTTTTAAGATAAACTGTTTTTATTTATTTCCGTATTTATACCTTAATTGGGTGTTTTCGATAGTATTTTTATTTCATCTTTCAGCTTTATTTCGTATCCTTCCATCTCATTAAAACTTTTACATTACCACAGACAGAACTAGTATTCTTCCATAACTGGGGCTACAAAATTCGTAGCAAAATAAGTATATTACTTCACTCTTTTGCGTTGACGACATGTTTCATGAGTAAATTCTTGAAAATGTGTGACTTATACGCCTATTGTTACTATAAATTTTTACAAAGTAAATATAAATATATTTTAATGCATATAAACTCCAACGAATAAGACGAGTTATGGAAACCATTTTTCGTTATTCGCTGACAACAGATAGATATGCCACTGTCTGTAATTAAGGGGAAAGAATTTTTCAAAAACTGATTTATACACCGTGTGGGGATTCTCTGTGTATTGTTTCTGGTAATAAGTTAATCTGGTTTTTGTACAGAGCTCCACGCCCTTTCTGTGGCATCACCTTTCCTAAATATAAGAATAACCAATAACATTAATGAGGAATAATGAAACAGTGGACGAATATAAAACGGCCATTTGAGTTTTAAAAAAATTGTCATTAATGATGCATTACATAGCAGTAAAGGAGAACTTAACTGATAAATAAAATGAATATCTATGGTTCCAGCCACGCAAGCTCATAAATTTTAAACAGCGTAAAATTTTTGTGAAACCACGACGACACCTTCAAACATACCGAATGATTGTGGGTTGGATCCCATGACCTGTTTTTATGATTCAGTATGCAATCTATCCCTCTGATAGTATCCCAGATGTTTTACTAGTAAAGTAGTAATTAGAAACATTTTTAAGTGTTATATAGTAGTAATGTATGAACAAGATACATGCTGCTCCAGATCATTTTTCCGGGAGGTGAAAGGAGAGATCATTTTAATGAAAAACAGTTATCGCAAATGGTTTCCAACGTAAAGCGTCTTTAATTACTACTTCTTACAGTGACAAAAATTCAAATGTTTAAAATATTTATTTATTTTTTAATTTCTCCATCCACTGCAATAAATTATTTTGCTCTCGTGAAAATACTGTGTTTTGATTGCCGGAGTACTTCTGCAAGTTCCTTCAGTTGAGAGACAGCATACTTAACTCGAGCTAGCAGTTCATCACGGTCACAAACTTTCGATGGTACATCTCACTCACTCTTCAACCAACCCCATAAACAAAACTCTTACGTGGTAAGGTCTGCAGTTTGTGGTCGGCCAGTTAATGGGACTACCACAACCAATACACCCATTAGGGAACATAACAGTCGCGATGCTTCTTCACAAGTTTGGTAGAATGCGGAGGAATCCCGTCATGCTGAAACTACAGGCAAAGGAATGAAATGCCATAAGTTGTTCCAATAACGCAGGCCACAAAAATTACAAATAACGGTGAGTTTTCATTCAGTGATCTAAAATAACGAGACTGATCAGATTGGCATGAACCACGCCGCACCACACATTGATGGGGGAACTAACTTGGAAATTTGTTTCCACTATAGCATGTGGATTCTCTTGCGCTCGTCAATGGTATAATTGTATATTATTATGCGCTCGCTGCTTCACGTCGCTTGCGAGAGAGTAAATTTGTAAAGGTCACGCATGTAACCCGAGAGCGGGCGGCGAACACGAAAATCAGCTCACACAGGCTTGCCGCCGCGCGTGGTCCCACGATATACCTATAGCGGCTTGCGTCCCTGACCTTCAGCTGATTGAATTTCGGTGATTACCTGAACAATTTTCTGGTGGGTTTGCTGCCTTAGTTTCTCTCAGCGTGACTCGGGGTGCGTCGAACTCTCCAGGTCAAGGCCAGCGAGTATAAAAGTGCGACAGGCATCCGAGGCGGGAGTGGATGATTGGCTCGAGTTTCAGTGATAGACGATGAGTGAGAGAAACAAAAGGTGAGAGAAGTCACCAGTGTGGGGAAAATCTGCGACTGCAGGCATCAGAGCAGCGAATAGTGCGACTGGCAAGCTGGATTATTGAACTGGATGCGTGAGTAAAATATATTACAAATTATGTTAACGGATAGACTGAACCTGTGTTAATGATAAGTAGTGTAAAGATATGCAATAACGCCATGACTATATAAACGCTACTTTTTTTTTGTTTATGTGTATATATTTTTCAGTTATCCCAAACTACCTGCTCCAGGTAGTTTTCACCCTCCCTTTGTGAGACTTCAGTTGAGGTACATACTTTGTGAGTAGATCACACCTTGCTGTATACCATTGATCCGAGTGAGTGGAAATTTACATTGTCTTCAAGTTATTCGGTTTACATTAAGAATGTTACGTCTGGACGCGTCATACGTTTCCGTAGCTCGTATAGCTTCGAGTTTCAGGAACGAACTATGCCGAGTCTACACGAACATTTCTTCACCACTGTAACCAACAAATGTATCGTTTCTGCGGCAGCTACAATATCATGCCACCACTTCAACCTATTCCTTCAAACATCTAACATTTAGCATGTAACATTTAGCAATAATTATTTGAAGCACTCAAACATTTATAGAAACTAAAAAATTTGTGTACATAACGTTATTAGAAATAACATCTGTATCTCCTACATTGACACAAGTTGGTCGTTGCTGAGTGGTACTAAACATTGAATTCGTGTTCGAATATTGGTCCATAATTAAATATTTTAATTTTTTTTACACGCAATAAACCACCTTCATAACGAAAATGGAAGATTTTCTTTTTGTAATCACTTTTTTAAACAAGAAGTACTGAAAAACCAACCAATAAATTTACGAAGATGTTCAACAAATTCGTCGAAATTTCTGTGGACTGTATGGGAAGTCCGTTATTGAAAAAACAACGTTTGTAAATTCGTGGATGGTTCTGGAGATTTTTTTTTCACTGTTTAAAGTAATGTTCAATAATTTTACAAAAAAGTTATTGTGAAAAAAATCCCCAGAACCATGCATAAAGTTACAAATGTTGCTTTTTCAATGCTTAAAGGTTTTTCACGATATACTGAGCGTTTATGAAAGCCCTGCTTAAAATCTACTTGTATGAACATTGTGTATTATTCCACCGCCATATGTAAAACTGACATTACCATGGTCTTGATAACTTTATTAACGCGTCAATTAAGTGAAACTGTGAAATTATTATAAAAGTAAATATTTCACAAATCTAATAAGTTTACACATATATGCATTAAAAATAATAGAAAGCAAACTATATCATATGAGTATTCATATACTATTTATCTAAGACTTTTCATTAAACGTTAATAGATGGCCATATTTTCCCTCTGTCGCTGCCAACATTACTGGATGCATTTCGCTCAGTTAAAATACATGCAAGTGGCGGCAATGACATTTTTCATAGGTTGATTTCAAAAGTCTCACTTTATCGTGAACAGCCTTTAATACAGTGGCGATAACAACCGCTTATAACATGAACTCCAGCCGCACACGCCAACAAAAATTACGTCAGTGGCCGGCAACACGCTTGAACGGTGTTCGCCAATCAGTGCTGCGGTAGCCAACTAGCCAAGCGGCAGCCCAGAGAACAAGGAACCTTCCGCACCATGCAGTATCCAACCAGACAGACCCGCTCGTTCTCAGAGCTCCGCACAATCAGTCGGAGAACAGGATACACCCACATCGAAGGAACCGTCTAATTTCGCTTCTGTGCACGTGTATACTCTGTGGTACTTCTGTGAGACTCCTGCTCCTTACGTGAAGACCTAGCGACAGGGCGCTGTAGTCGTCTTTAATGTTACACGTCTTGAGCTACCAGGTCGAAGACCGCTTGGGAAAGTTGAAAAGTTCAACATGGTAGCCTATTTCTTAAAATGCACGCGTTATAAACACCTACAAAATACGAAAAATTGCAACAACACATTTTATTTTCGTTTAGCCCATTTATTTGATTCCTCGGGTACGTATGTACTCCTGTGTTATTTTTTTCTGTTCGTGTTATTTCTGACAACAGGTACAGGCTGTTCTCGTTAAAATGAACACTTTTGAATGCCCTGTTTAAGATCTACTTGTATACACGTTATGTATTCTTCCGTGTTATGTAAAACGCACATTGCTAGGGCCTCATTACTTTGTTAATGCGTTGGTAAAGTGAAACTGTGAAATTATTGGACATGTAAAAATTTTTCAAATTTGCTCATATTTACACTTCGGTGCGTTAAAAAAAACTTAAAGCAAAAGAAATAATATAAGTTATCACAAATGGTTACCTAACACTTTTTATTCGAAGTTAAGATATGGAACAACTTTCCCTCCATCGTTACCAACTTTACTCGGCGCATGCAATTCAATTAACCCGTTAAAATATATGCAGGTATGGGCAGTGACGTTTTTATAAGGTTGATTTAAATAGTGCTCACTTTATCGTTAACGGTCTTTACTTAGAAAATTCTATAGTTTTCACGCGATGCTCTTGTATGTGTTTCATCCGAGCTGTCTGCACGATCTTGAGGCTTCTGTGTCGATAAATATAAGGGACATTGGTTTTGGGGAAAAGGGAGGGGGGAGGGGTCTGTGTTTCTCGGGGTTTCTCGGGGTTTCATACCCAGCAGTCCTGGACACCGGGTCATCCAAGCAGCTTGCCAGAATTTGCTCGGAGACGCACTTCGTATTGGGTGAAAGTGCTCCCTGGTGGGGTCGGAAGTTGCTGCCTGCCGTTTGTCTTTGCTAGTCTCTGCTGGAGCAGCTACGCCGGCGAGCGGACAGCCGGCGAGTCTGAAGAGCAAAACCCCGCAGGTCTGCTCCGACACGGCGAGTTCTCGACCACAACGAGTCCCGCCAACCAGAGACCCCGCCCGGGGGTGTCACATTCGATCCTGCTCTCTTCGCTGGACGAACGTTTCGTTTCGGTCCTCCGAGATCGTTGCCATGATCGTTGAAATCATCACGCTGACGTGCTAAGGTGATGGTGGTTTGAGCATAACCCTCGACATGGCTAATGCATGATCGTCGAGTTGATATCTTCGTGACAAGATGGAGCTGTTCGGACATTCGCCGTTGCGATGCAGATGTATGTCATGAAAAAAACGAGACTGAGCACGGAAACATACTAAAAAAGACAAGCGACTTATGGACCAGAAAATCAATACATGTTTACAACACTGGAAAATTCCAAGAGGGAATAGAGTAAAAAACAGAACAGCAACTAATAACGATTTATTTTTCTCGTCCATATGTTGCTTGTATTTTTTAGTATTTTTTCGTGCTGAGTTCTGTTTTTCAATGACAGACATCTGTAACACAATGGCGAATGTCCAAAAATCTGTATCTTGTCATTAACTCCCATTGAACTAATAATTCAAATATGATATCTTCGTAGTTATAAGGCCAAGCATACGGGAACCATAATTACCTTCTTACTGACGTTATTAAACTTATATTAGTGTTACCAGTTTGTATTAAAATTTTGTACTAGTAATTAATTACGTACAAAATTATTAATTGTGTGCGTGGAAACTTATCAGTTTTATGTATAAAACCATGAGAGGCAAAATTAAGTATTTAACATTTAAAATTAAAATTTTCTACTTACAAGGCTATGGACCATGATTTCACGCAGCTAGTGTGTTTGAAATATGTTGCCAGTTGAAAAACACTTGGAAACCCTGCCAATTCTGAGCAATGCCATTTCACACATTTCTGATAGAAGCGTTCTTGATTTTGATGCATTCCTTTCTGACATAATCTTCCTCCACACTGACAAGAACTTAAAGATGTCAAAAATAAATATTATCTTTACGGAAAATTGCTATTTACTACCTTTCCCTGTTTGTCTTTAGAAAAAATGTGTAACAAGAAATGCATGTATTTTGTGCACATTTATGTACTGCAAACAAAATACACGCACTATTTTATTAAATGTTACACAACAATTATAGTCAAGAGATTTATATAGTTAATGTATATTTCAAACAAATTCTTTAAAAATTCAGTGATCACATTACGAATATGTAAGGAAATTTCACTTATTATTTTCAGTGGCAGTGCAATTCACTGTTACTCTTACGAGTTGATCACATTTGTTTCAAAATTTCGGGAGGAATCTGAATCAGTCAAATAAAGGTAGTGATACCGTGTCGCTAACAAAATGAAAAACAAAAAACGCTTTATTTGTGGCAGTAAATAATAGTTACAAACGGACATTTTTACGGACTGAAAAGTGTAGGATAGTGCCAAATGGTATATCAAAATTAGCGAACTTAAAAGTCTTCACGTTACGTGGAAGTGAAATATGGGAGATCACGCCAAACGAGAAACTACAGAACGGTTTCACAACTGAAAAAATGTACAGCGCAATTGTATTCTAGTGTCTTCTATCTTTGGGAAAAACAAAATCACATGCTCGACATTATCTTCAATTCTACAAATTAAACAAAGTGGAGAGTTCACTCAATTAAATCCATGTAACTTGACTTTGAAGTTACCATGCTTGCTATTATCTGACTAAGATAATAATTAGTAGCAATTAAATGGTGGTGATTCCTTAATATGTCGATAGATGTTGTAAGTAACCCTTCCCTTCTCAGACCTGTTCTATTTCTCCTGCCAGATTTTTTAGTATATTTATTTCTTATTCCTTTTTTTATAGAGATCCTTACCTGCAATTCATTTCTTCCAACAGTGAGTATTCTTATTCTGCTGGGATTTTAGTAATAGTCACTTTGTATGTAGCAGTGTGGCATTGGGATACCAGAAAAAACTCTATATTATGAAATTCCTAAAAATACACCAAGATAGAGTGTATTAATTGTCTCGAAGACCAAGTCCTAAGATGCTGTATACACTCCTATGACCGTGTTAAAAAACCCATTGATTTACCCATAAGTAAGAACTATTGTCTTGAAATCGAAGCTTACTATCAAGTATTATTCCAAGATACTTGACTTTTTTCAATGTAACGGGTATTCCCTCAAATTTTATAATTGGGGATCTCTGCAGACTCGCTTTCATAATTATTGTACTAGTTTTCTCTATTTAAAATCTAGATTTCAACTTTCCAAGTAACAAACAAGTAGTTAACAGTTGACCACCTGTTGGCAGTGGTGGTATATTCTCGCACTTATGACTCAGCATTTCTTATATGGTTGACAATCATGCCATATAAAAAAATTAATTGAAAAAAAAACGTATTATGGGCCAATGGTTTGACAATGATTGTTAGAAATCAAAAGATGCGCCACAAGCAGATGATAAACGAAATTCTGTTACTTACTGCTGGGGACATACAAGCAGCAAACTTGTGTGCGACTCATAGCATGCCATCTGTTACTTATTATTGAGGAAACATTATCAGCAAGCTTATGTGCCATTTATGACATGCCGACTATATGTTGTTGTGCAGTAGCAAATGGTATATGTGAATTCACTGGTTTCTTTATTTCATGCGTATATGAAACAGAATTGTCATGTGACATAGCTAGTGATGGGGGGAAAAATAGTTGTAGACTGGAAACCCTCAAAGCATAACACGGAAAAAAAATTGATATTTCGCATTGTAAATTCCACCTGAAAGTAGCCGGAAACTAAAATAGTAGACCTTTAAACAAAACACAGAAATCCAGTAATGACTTGTGATAATAACATTAATTGTGCATATAGCAAAGCTAATAATGCAACTTGCATGTCTAGAAAATATTACAATTTACTTAAAGGTTTTACTTGAATACATGGTAGAATAGTTGCTAACATTCTAGACTGTGAACGAAAGGTTTGTGAATTCGATTCCAGATTCTTACAAAGAAATTGATTAATTGTGATTTAAGCTCACGATAACATATATGAATACGGTAAATAAGTAAACCTTATTTGGGTGAAACATAATTATTTTTTGGCTTTGTAAGTGAATGGCATGCTGCTACTAAGTGGGAGACAAGTGGCCAATAGCTGGGCCACAAGTGGCTTGCCAACAGTTGGCTGACGACATGTATTTTACTTACGACAGTTTAGAAGTAGAAAGCCAGTGGGCCACTGCTGCCACACATGGCCCACTGATGGTGCTGATATGTTTGGGTTACAATTAGTTACGCAGAAGTGGGCCGCTTTTGGGCAGATTATGTGGACGTTAGCTGAACAGTGGCCCAGATGTGGCCAACTGCAAGAGGCATCACATGGACCACAAGCATCTGTGGGTGCATTACAGTGGTTGAGTGATTGTTAACTGATTATGGAAATCGTATATAGGCCGCTCGTGTAAATATTTATCTGGTTATTTTTTTTTTTATCTTTCTTGTTTTTAAATTATTTTCTTCGTGTCTATTAATAATTTATGTACGTAATATTGTGTGAAGACTTAATTCTCAAGAATCAAAATGAAAAACTTATTTGTGATATATTACAGTTCTATCTATACTTTCGATTTATGAATTGATTAGTCGCACCAGACCACGAGGTCCGGAGCATACCTTTGTATGCATAGGTTTCGGCTCGTGTTACGTCATTTGTCTTCGTTCTCGCTGTACAGCACGTAGTCGCCTTGAAACTTCCTTTTTTTTTTTTTTTTTTTTTTTTTTAAACTTTCGTCATGTTAGGATGAGTTAACTTTCATCCGCCATTTTCGATAAGTTTGACTACGGATATTTTATTGTTCGGCATGGTTATATTATTTTTGTGATTCCGGTCCTTTTTAAAACTGTTAATGTTGTCTTTTAGCGGTTTGCGGCATGCGCCGATAATCTTGTGGCCAGCCATCTCATTCCTGTGATGTGATGTGATCCGTACAACCATTCGTTGCATGCCCGTTTTGGTTTGGCCATGATTCTACTTCTTTTTGCCGTCACACCACAGTAACTTCTCAATCTTGAGGAATGACGTGTTTTTTTTTGCCCCCTGCATGACCTATGGGTGTGCTCCAAACTGTTACATGGACTGATGCGACATAAGTAAAATCTTAAATTTGTGAATTTGGCCAGTTCAATAACAAAATGGTTTTGTCTTCAACAACTTTAGTTCAATTTAAAAAATGATCTAAATAATTAAATAGTGTATTTACAATGTAAATTTCAAAAGAGGCGATCGCGGATACCCGATGCTATATATTGATTGGTTAAAAAATGGAAAATTATAATTTGTCATATATATGTAGATCATAGCAAAGTTCTCTTATTGAGCCGAAACATGTTTAAATAGAACTAAAAGTATTCAAATTAACATACTTTTTATCTTTTTTAGTTTATTACATTCTTTAAAAAAAATAGCCCTGGTAATATATAATTCTTTAATTGTCGAGTTGTGGTTGATAAAATTTGCTTTACACCATCAGTGTATCTATTGCATATTTATTACGTTAGTGTGGTAAGTGAAACAGGATCACGCCCATATAAACTTCTTTATGTAGTAAACCCTAGTCTACAAGGAACTTAGATCCCACCTTCAATTTATGTCCATACTTGCGTTATGAGGATGGTACCTATGCATACCCACATTTCTGTCACGAAGGTGGTACATAAAGCTTCCTTCTGTTTTTGCTTCAAGTTCTCTTGTGTTTCATGCTGGAATTATATTCAGTGCATAATCTGCATATGCAAATATTTTACATTCCTCCTGAAAATTTACTTGAAGTAATGTGTGAAAGGATATGTTCCACAATAGTGTTCAAGGACTGATCCCTGTGGACAACCTCTTGACACTCGTTCATCTATGTAGACTCCATTAACATCATACATTCTTGATATCTCTTCGAAGAGAGAACGAATCAAGCTGTAGAGATCTCTGGGACGTCATTTATTCTTGATTCGCTAGAGTACTTATAGTCACCAAGCATTAACAAGTGCTCTGCTCATACCCGAGAATATCCCAAGGACATATGTTTCCCCATTTGTTTTGATTTTCCTGACAACGTACAGCACTACTCTTTTAGTCTCTCTTCCTTTCCGAAAGCCATACTGTTTGTTATAAAATCCTAGTGTCGCCTCTAAGAAATATAGCAGCCTCATTAGGTTTTCCAACACATTCTCTAATACTATATGGCTAATCATTATGCAGACTTGTTGATCTTTCATAAGGCATATATTGCCATACAGTTCAATAATTGTTGTGTCCGAGTTGAGTTGAGAGATTTGAGAGCTTTTTAACAACGAGGTCTTGAAAGCCGATGAGGGTGAAATTGAATGAGAGTGGAGCAATGCCGGAATACAAGGGCGGGAAAACGGGAGATCAGCGAGAAAATCCACCGAACAGCGGCATCATCCGGCACGATTCCTACTTGTGAATATCCGGGAGTGACCCGACCTGTTCGCCTTGGTCGGAGGCGAGCAGTCTAATCTACGAGCTACCGCAGTTCCTCACAGTTATGTGTCTGAATTCACATTCCTAACATAGAGTTGTTTCTGGGTGAGATATATGGTAAATTGAGAGTTGAACCATAAAGACAAGTATGTGAGCTTAATAATGTTACCTTGTTAATTTAATTTGCAATGTCAGGTTTCTCCGCAAGTATATATCATTCTTGTAGAGTGATGAGACGAATAGCTGGCTTGATTAGGTTAAATTATAAAGCGTTTGTAAAGAGGAAATATTTTTGTAAATATTCGTTTGTTGTTAATAAAAATATCAACAATATGAGTAGTTTATACAAAATATATGTTTCTGTGTCAAACATCGCCACTTACTAAAATATATTTTATAATATTTTGTTTGAAAAACCATCCTAAGTTTGAGAAAGTTCTGCGATTATGATATATATGAAACGTCATTAGCCTGGAGGACAGCTTAATTTATTCAACAAAATGTTGTATATGTAAAAAAAAATAATAATTTAATGCGCTCGAATGATTAGAATTAAAATGCATATTGCGGAACACTGGGATGTGAGCTTTAACGGACTGTGTAACGACACTTCATGACGGTGCCACAAAACCTGACGTTAAATGCTTTAAAAGGCCTTAAGTGTTCGCATCTTCCTAAAACCTTCAATGGGTTGCAGTAGTTATTGGGTGATGAGGTATTCGGAAATGAGTAACTGCCCGAGGTATGACGTACATAACAATCGGTGGTCATGCTGTTAATACACGTTGTCCTCCAGTCGTGGTACTCGTTTGATCCTTGGTGGATTTAAACCCGGATATTTGCATGTGGGGAACGAGGTGGGTGTTGATTACAGCCAATTGGGTTTTCCTGCCAGTGTTCTCTATCTTAATTACATTATAGGAATCGATTTTGTAACACTCTTGGGAAGCCTGTTCACGTTGGATGAGGTGTACATCCACACTAGCGTGCACTCTCACGCTGCACTTGTTAAAAAGAGTTAAGTCATGCTGTTATGTGTCTGATTCGGATTCGCGAGTTACTGGGTTTGGTCTCTGTAGCTGCACTCTGGAAGTTTTCTTCATACATTTATATGCAAACTTTGATGCACTCACTTAATACCGCCATTTACAATTCCTTATTAGTTGTATTACGAGCCTGGTTATTCTCTATACTTAAAAATTTAACAGAGGTTACATTACAAGCATAAGTGAATTGACAGGAAACAGTATGTGAAATATTTTGTGACTAATAATTTTTCATTCTAAGTCACCGAACTATCCTAGATAATGCTTAAGACAGGCGTAGAGAGGCATTCAGTGGAGCACTGCACTTTACTGTACAGAAGTTGTACAAACGCAACACTCCGTTCACAGTAACTTAGCACTTTTCTGCAGCCCTGGTAAAGTTCTACTTCCAGGATATACCTCCACCTCGGGAAAACTAAGCTCAACTATGTCTAGAAAATTACACCAATGGACAACGCACCTAATTTGTGCCACTTAGTTGCAATAATATTTTGAATGAGAATTATTTCTTACTAGGCACTACCGACACAGATGTTGTCTGACCGATTTTATTCATATTTATTATAAATGAAATGTTATTAATAATGAATTTAACATAGATTAAATTTCAATTTTATAAAAAATAGGATTCCTTTTTTGAAACTGAGGTATAAAACGCTTTTGATACATGACATATTTAGGAAATAAATAAACAGGTCATACATAGGGCGATTATTCAAGTTTTAAATCAAAAAGTGTAAAGGAAACACCAATACGCTATACCACAATTTGGTCATAAAAGTGCTGTTTATTTTCATATAAAAGATGAATGAATATATTATGTACCAATGCAAAAATTCTGCTAAAATTTTTCTTGTTTAAATGTTTTGAAAAATTAGTTACTAAGATTGTGTTTTCCATTTTAGATGCTTCATAAAGAACATTTTGCAAGTAAACCTTCGTGAATCATGGCAATTATAACATTTAATACTAGTGTATACACATAAATAATGTTTTAATTATTAAAATTAATGTAATAATTGTTTAAATATGCATTCATTACAGCTATACAATTAAAATTTGTCTTGTGGCTAAAACAGATATGCGTAAAATCAATTATTAAAAATACTCGTAACCAGGTTTACTATTTTTTTAATACAACCACAGTAATCATTGTGACGGTCTCGCTTGACGGAGGAGGGTTTTGCAATGTGTTTCTTTCTGAAGACTCTTGAAATGAAATAAGCTTCAATTTTCTTTAAAAATAAAGTTTTAGAATTAGATCTTTTTCAAACATTGGAACAAGTAAAGTCTAGCGAAATATTTCATAGTGTAGCAAAATACATATGCGCATTCATCTTTCGTATGCAGCATAAATAGTACTTTTCTGACATTTTGGTATTAGTGCGTGAACAACGTTTTAGTGAGTTTTACATGTTATACAGTCTGGTGCAGTGCTGCATTAGAAACCACTTTTATTCTACTTAAAAACTAAAACATAAAACGTGACAGTGATTTGGGGAAAAAATTTAAGAAAAAAAAATGTTTTTGTTGAATCAGTTAAGCATTAGGCCTATTTAAGGACATTCAACTGCCAAAATTATTTTCACCGTTTTTATGTACTTACTTATGTTTGTCTGTTAAATTTTTCGATAAAAGTCCGAATATATGTTGCTATGAATTAAACAAAAAACCGCAGTCAAACTAAGTATAGGATTTCCTACAAATTTCAAGAAACACAATAGCTAGAATCAAATATTGAATCTGCTTCAAATTTTTTTAATGATACATATATTTTTTTAAAATTCGTTTCACAACATATTTAAGTTTAATGGTAAGCTGAAAATTATTTTTGAAATAATTTGTTATTTTAATCAAATGCCAGGAAAACATAAAATATTACCAAAAACCTAAGTCAAGATTAGTCACTGAAATACCCTTACCAGAATAATCCTCCGGTTAAATATACATAGCTGTTTAAATTATTAGTCGCATAGTATCTCATTTGTGAGGTTATCGGGTCAGTCCCAAGCTCCCCTGATTTCTGAAATTTTCAAACTCTGATTTGCTCGCTGTGGCGGTGATGGTGCGAAGTTTTGTTCCAAGTACTCCCATTCTCGCCATCTTCTTCACTCCTTCGTTGCTCCCTCCCAGTCTCACTTATACGTGTATATTCTTCAAGGTGGTCAGAGACACCAATATGTGTCCCCGAAATGTGATGCCGGTTGTATTTGCGGTGAGGCAATTACATCGATACTGCCACAGCTAGGAAATATGTTCCTATTTAATTATTTTGAAGTATTTTGCTAACTTTAAAAGTAGAAGGCAGTATATCTGTGTTGGACGTACTAGCGAACGGGATTCTTATTAATATTCCTTAAGTGTTTCTACGATCATAAGCCCTGTACATACATCGGAATTCTATTCAAATTAAACTAGTTGATCATCAACACATATCACAGGTCACTGCATTATTTTTATAAGCCGCTCTTAAAGTGCGTTCGGCGGCAAGTTTTGTATTAAATCATACCTTTTTATACCAGTATATCATTAGCGTAAGTGCATTTTCTCAAATGGTAGTTTCCTCTCACCTCAGATAAAAGGAAGTCTTCTGAGGCGTAGAACTGCTCATTCTTTCCTCATGATCCTTGGAAAAGAAACTCTTTTGGCAGCTGAGCTCAGAACAACTACGGAGTGGGGAAAAAAAAATTAACAACCTTTCCGGAGAATATAACGCGGAAGCAGTCTCAATTTTAATTAGCTGATTATTTCATAACTTAAGCTTCTGAAGATTTGCCTGGTCGTTTCTTGCGAGCTCTCTCTTTTAATTTTTTATTCCGGCGAAGCACAAAGGGAACGGAAAACTAAGACCACGGATGTTGAGAGGGAAAAGGAACCCGGGGTGGGGGGGGGGGGCGAAGAATTAATTTCCGTCTTGCCTAACCAGATTAGTCACTCGCGAGTTCCTTTGTAAATGAGCTGTTTGATAAAACAAGTGGACACCGAACAACACGGGGCGATAAATTAACGGGCGAAAGTACAAGGGGCGGGGTTTAATTATGAGCACAAGGTAGGAGGAGGGGGGGTTGGCGAGTATTCAAATGAGACGGCGCGCCACGACGCACTTTCCAGTCGCGCCAGAACGTTACTTACGGCGTGCAGCAGCGGGGCGGGAAAGTCGGTTGGCAATTCTGCGTGCGCGGCCGGAACGAGATTTGCAACCCGACGCTTCTTTAAACTCTTCCGCTTCCCCTGCGAGTGCTTGCAGGGCAAGGCTTAGTCGCCGGCAAAAAAAGACAAAATAAAAGAACTCCTTTAAGTTACAGTAGCTTCCGAAAATGATCTTAACATTACGACAGAAAAGTTGAATTCAGTAGCATTTTTTTTTGTTTAAACGCAAAGGACTTAGCAACATGTAGAATTAATTATAAAGACAAACGTACTCAACCAGAATTGTCAGAAAACTACTAATTGTGTTGGTTGCAAAGGCAGCATGCATACATTTTGTAGTACTATAGATATTTTTTCTAATATTTACTTATATAAATGATTATGTTTAATATATATATATTAAAAATAATTAAATTAATTAACTCTTACGAAATATTTTACACTGTTACAACATTTATGCATTATTCTTGCATATTGTTATAAATATCAATTATGATCATATTCATACAAGAGATGGCTAGGGGCGTAGTTGATAGATAAATGAGGTGGTAGAGTATATTTGTTACTCAAGGAGTTTAATTATGGTATTTGGAACAGTTGATAACAAACGCTGTAATATTAAATGCAACGGGGGAGCCAACAGAACTGATATGTTATGTTAAACTACATTATTATTATGGATAACTCAAGCCTTTTTAAATTTATATTTACTATGGGCCTTATTCTTAATGTCGCAGACTGTTTATAGCTGATCGGTTGACGGCGGTTGAACACATCCATTCTGTGATCTCCCCTGGCTGCTGGTCGGATGTGGAAAGATACCGGACCCTGCTTTACAGTGGCCTATATCGGTGCGTCGTTTAGGCGTCCATGTGTCCGATCGCTGACTGGTGGAGGGAGTTCTTGCAAGCGGCCTCGCCCGCTGGTTGCTGCAATAAGTTGTCGCAATTCCTGGAGTCCTGTCGTACTGAAAGTATTAGGACTTGTTCACATGACGATGATGAGACAATGTCTGTTCATAACGAGATACTACGTAAATCGTACTTTTCTACCAACTCTTGGTGCGCGTGTACCTACCACTTTAAATGAGTTCTACATATACGTTCGGGTACAGTGCTCCAGAAGAAGCCACTCTCATAATTGAAGGCCATATTTCACGATAGTTTTTATTTAATTATCTGAAAAGGATATATAAAGGACAAAATAAATTAAAATATTTGTACTATAAATATTTTAATTTTCGAAATATACCACCAAAAGTTCGAAAACCACGTGCTATTTTATTTATATCTTATTCACAACATATTAATTAAGTAACATGGTATTTTAACAGACTGTTCTCGGGCACTGGTATCCTGATTTCATTTTGAAACGTGTTGATTTTTTGCCAACACTTTTTTATTCGTCCGAGAGAAACTAATTTTGATGTTTCTTCGACGAATAATAATGTGTTGTCAAATTATCAATACCAATTTTAAAATGGATTCAGGATACCAGTACCCGAGAACATATTGCTAAATATTCTTGATACTTAATTAATATGTTGTGTACATAACATAAATTCAATGACACGTTATTTAGTTGTCAAGTTAATAAGAAACATACTTGGGCTCCTTAATTCCGATTTTTTTTATTTTTTGGTGGTATATTTCGAAAACTATAAATTTTTAACTACAAAATTTCATTTATGTGGTCCTGCTTATGTAAATCTCTTTCAGTTAAAGAAATAAAAATATAATTGGGGAATATGGCCTTAACCAGAAATTTGACCATCACGACGACTGTTTTGTTTTAGAAACTCGTCATTGTGGCAAAGACGTAACTGATTGTAAACAGTGCCTTTAAGTTCGGAATAACACTGCTAAATAAAAACCTTTCTTTTCAACGACAAACGTTCATCTGGCAATAGCCTACAAACGAGGAGCAAATCTTATGAGCTGAAAATTATGTGAAGGTACAAACATTTTTTGTTATTACTAAGTGCAGAACGTATGTGCTTTTTTGATCTGGTGACTGAGTCATGCGAACCGAACAGATCATGCATCTATTATTTTCATTGCTTTTTCTTTTGCAGATTTTATTTGTTACGATGAAAATGTGTATGTGTGATTCACGGACTAAGTTCATAAGTAATGAACTCTCCAATTTCATCGGTTTCTTCGCAAAGCAAAACATTTAGGTGGAGTGTTGAAGTCTATGATTCGGGAGAATTCAGTTCTAGACAATTACTAACCATGAGCAAAACTGGTTTCGGAGAGGCGAAGTAAATCACAGCACACGAATTGAATATTTTGAAAACTTTACTATTGTACAAATATAACATTTTCGGAACTTGTATACCACCAGATGAAATTTCTGTGTCAGCATAAGTTCAAATCCCAAAGTATTTAAAAAAAATTTTCTTTTTTTTTTCCGTTCTTCAGGTAACTGCACTCTAACTGTTCCGATCCGCTTTCAGTAGAATTCACGCAGTGCGGGCGCTTTAGTTTTGTGAGAGGCTCTGTTTACGAAAGGAATATAGCTGCGTAGTCTGGAAGGGCATTCACCTAGCTTCAAAGGACGAGAGAAGAGAAAGTGCCTTACTCTTCCGTTCCAAATGCAATATTTACGACAACTAAACAAACTCTCCCGCATGCGGCGTGGTTACTGCCAGCGCTGGTGTTTGAATACTCTCGAGTCCGCTAACATTTTAGGGCCGGTTTCACCACCGAAGATTAACATTTCAGAATATCGAGATAATTTTATCTAGATGAGAGGTTTAACTTCGATTTTAATCTCGATAATGTTTAGCGTGTTTCACTACGTTTAATCTCAGTAAAGAATATCTCGTTAAAATTATTTCGGTATTCTGACGTAATCGCGATTTTCTCTTGGTAAACATTAGAGATTTTGTTTTGAGATGGCACAGAGAAATCATTTTGAGAAGGTATGGCAAGTCGGGAAGGCATTGTGGTCGTAAGAAAACAGCGAACGCAAACTTTTTTATCCCATGAAAAAATACAGTTTGTTAGAATTAGTTACAGAACATCACATTATCATTGAAAATAAACGAACTGATGCTGACACAACAAAATAAAGCAAAACAGTGGCGAACAATTGCGAATAGTTTCAATTGTACAGGACAGCAGACAACTTGAAGGCGGCGTGGGATAACCTATAAAACCATACGCGAAAAACCTATGTAGATGAACGTGTCCATGCTAAGGGGCCCAAAGTGTTCTGTCCTCAAAATAGACACCCAAGATCACTGTATACTGCCACCAGTAAAGCCAGCGGAATGTCATTCCAGTAGAAACTCAGTTGTCATAAACACAGCTCAGATGAGTAACCCTGAAAATGCTTCAGATAACTATGCCTCGACTGGGTCCGATGGTTGGAGGACAGTCTCTGCCAGTTGTGTGAGAAACCGTATGGCAACATATTCCTGGACTAGTAAACGACGACCAGCAATCCACTTAAACAAGAAAAAAAGCTGAAGTAAGTGACCGGCATAGAGCAAAAATTGAGTTGGCAAAAAGTTTGCAGATAAATAAAACGAGGCATTGAAAGAGGTTCGTCAACTTAAGTTAAAACAGGAACAAGAAAAACTAAAGAGAAGAAGCTTGAAACAGAGCTCTTAACTTCGCAGATCCTAAAACTAAAGACAGAACTAAGTAACTAATGTGTTATCTGTTGTGGTCTAGTTCACAACATCTGTTTTTGAGGGTATTCAAAGATATTTCCAATTTAAAAAAAAAACACTACTGCTGTTTGTCACATTCTTGATTTTAATTAGGCCTACAAAAGTAACTTGTTTATTTTACATGTATACCTAATATTAATGCAGAATAGTTGACGTGTGTGTGTGTGTGTATATATATATATATATATATATATATATATATATATATATATATATATATATATATATATATATATATACACATATATATACACATATATATATATATATATATATGCAATCACATACGACCAAGAAAGACTACAAGGGATCACCGAGAGTGAAACAAAACAATAACCTGGCAGCATTAGGCTTATAAAACAATATAGTCTGTTTAACGTAAGGCGAAAGTGTACTTTAACCTATTCATCAAAAGTTTCAAAATAATTTAATCTTTCATGTAAACATCGCTGATGACAAACAATAAAATCATCGGCATCATTTTGCTCTTCAAAAATTAAATTGTAAATTGCCTGAGCCATTTTCTCTTTATTCTCGATGAAATAACTTTGCCCTCTCATCACCATCCTAAAATATTTGTTTAAGTTTAACAGTTTAATCCCGATAATGTGACTTAAACCACTAAAATCGGCAGGTTAATACTTTATCGAGATAGTCAGAGAAAATGGAGATTAATGTGTGTGGTGAAACGCAAAATACAGATAATCGAGATTTTTTATCATTTAATCTCGATAATCTATCGTTATCTCACGTGGAGAAACCGGCCCTAGTCGTGCAAGGGAGTATGCAACGATTCATCAATAAAAGATAAAAGTTATGGCATTATCTGGAAAAAGCGGGGGGCGAAGGTTTCTCTCCCGAAATAATTATTAGAAGTTCAACGACGGTTGAATATCAAAGAGTCAGGTCAATGCAAGTTTAATATAATGTCCGCCTGGCAACGGTCCTTTTATTCGGGCAGACGACTTTGATTTCAGGACATAAAGGTAATTGTATAGACAATGAAAATATTTTATTTTTGTAATTTAAAAAGAGCAGATATTTTCGTCATTCGACCATGCTCAGAAAGACTAAAGCAGACGGGAGTTGGTATTTGTAGCCGAATCACTAAGAAACTAAATATTCGACGATTTGGAGATATTACCTACTAAGAGGACTATCTTATTTTTTTCGATACCAGTTCAATCGTTGTCTCATTGTATGTCTGTAATTTAACTAGCAGTTTCGTCAGCTCGCACGACATGTTGACAAAAGCTAACACTGTGGAGTAAATGCGTTCCCAATAAAGTGATGAATCATTAAAGCAACCACATTAGTAATATTGCGCTGTACGAGCAAAATATTTACAAGTTACAGTTTTACTGAAATCATTAGAAAGTTTATTTTTGACCACGAACGAGGACAGTTTTATTTTGTAGTCGGCATAAGTACAAACAGTTTTCCAGGTGCCGAAAAGTCGTGACTAGCGTCATTGTGGATGATATGCATTCGTGTATCCAGTGATGTTTTATAGCTTTCGTATTGGTTAAATGTAGAACATGCATCATAACATTTCGTTATTGATACAATTAGGTTTCATGAAAATATAATTATTATTTTATATATATATATATATATATATATATATATATATATATATATATATATATATATATATATATAGAGAGAGAGAGAGAGAGAGAGAGAGAGAGAGAGAGAGAAAGTTATTTGTATTTACTTTCACAAATACCACTCGGGCGATTTCCTTCGTTTATTACAAACAAGTAAATCTAATCTATAAAAATGTAACACATAAGAGAACTTAGGAATTTGCGCTTTTCTATGTCACATTGTTATTTATACTTTTGAAATAATTAATAAATGATGAATGAAGTCCACAAACATAAGTTCTAATGTTTCGAAGAGTACAGCCCTTGGCTTTGATAGCTGCTTGGCATCTGCGCTGCATGCAGTCGGCTAGTATCTCACACCTTTTAACGACTGGAGCTCTACCAAACTTCAGTCAGTACTCTTTATAGCTCATCCTTGCAAGAAACATATCTGCCGTGTATTCGAGACTTCATAAATGCCAACAGATTTTCAATGGGTTTGATGTCGAGAGTCTGAGGAGGACCATACAATCATTTGCTAATACCAGCTTTATGCTTCGGATTGTTGTCATGTTCAGAACTGTAGAACGATAAAATTCCCCAAGTTTTCTGTACTTTACTCGACATTCTTCTTTAGAATGCCATTATAAAATAGCCTGCTTTTTGTGCCATGAAGAACACTGAATATTCTCGACCCCTTTCGCAATCGTATGCACTCGGAAACCATATCAAAACCTTCTCCTAGCAAAACTACAGGAATTTCATTGGTTACATAATCAGCAGTATTAGGTTTTCTCCATATCCTGTGTAAGCCATCCGAGCGAAAAAGGTTTATTATTATAGTATCATCTGACTAGATGACATTGTTCCAAAATTCCTTGTACTTATTTAGGTGTTCTTTAGCGAACAGTAGTCTTGCAGCACAGTTCTTACTGAAGTAGGACCTTCCCCTTGCTGCCCTGCCGTATAGACGTGCCTAATAGCACTCGACCAACTGTCTTAGAACGAATTATTATAACTGTGGAATTTCCGATTCGGTGCGTAGTTTAGGAGCGCTAGTACGGAGACACGAGTTTATTCGCCACAAAATTAGCTGTTTTCCCTTATAATGAAGATGATTATTTTTTATTTTCTATTTCTAAATATTTTTATTTACTTACAAAATACAAAACTATTTGCTCGGGCACTAGACACCATTTGTCGTATTTTAATTTTTTAGAGAATCCTCAATGCGTTAAATTTACAAGTGTTTCTTTCGACTCGGAACCAAATTCCCTTCCCTTATTAATTTTTTTTTTAGACCACTGCAGGTTGTATGCGCAAACAAGAACAACCGCCTATACGCAAACATTCAACAGCTGTTTACTCTAGATTCAAGGCCCTCAAATGACTAAATGTGCACTATAGTCTATCCGCGGTTTCTTCATACTTTCTGAAAATCACCCCTAGTGTGACGTGCTTAGTTCTTTACTAATCTCATGTATTAAAAGTGTTTAATACTTGTGATAACATAAAAATTACTTAATATTAATTAAATCAAAACTTTACTTATATTTGTCTATGAATTATAATATTTTAAAATTATAATTTATATAACAAAAAATGGGTTGACAATATGATTTATGGTAATACCTAGTAATAAATAGTTCTTAAGCAAAATATTGTTACACTGAGTGCGGACGAAAACAGTGCGCTGCCCCTTTGGTGTAATTTTTTTGACTCGATGAAGCTTTATTCACACGAGGCGCAGGAATATCGTGGATGTAGAACTTAAGCAGTGCTTCAGATAATTTAGAAGTAACCGTTAATGTAGGGAAAACAAAATTACCTCCATTTAGGGTTACGAATAGCTTGATTTTTAGCCTACTTTCCTAAGAAAAGAATGTCTAATCAGATCAGATCACTTTCCTGGCTGTGTATCTGTGTGTGTATAGGTGTGCGCTTGTTTATGACTGAGCGTGTGTGTGTGTCTCACTTACAATTTTCGAACGCGTACACCGAATTTCACCAAACTAGGTAAATACACAGTACGTACTTTGTAAGGGCACGCGACTTCTATAGTTTCCGAACACCCCTCACACTTACTTTGAAAATGTCGGCCATTTTAAGGTTTTGGGTGATATGCCATATCTCTGGAACCATTCAACCGATTAATTTTGTATGCTGGAAGAGCATTGTGTAAGCATTTAATTATGAAATAAATATTGTCGTCAGACCACCAAGTTGGAAGAAAGTACCAAATAAACAAATAAATATTTTATATTATACAGCGAAAACTATATAAGCAATTCTCACCCAATTGGCCATATAAGTAATAATATGACAATATCGCGCAAACATAACACTTGAACTTGATTAGGTACTTTTCACAACGGTGGCCACACAAATATTTTAAGTTTATTTATATCTACTACTATATCATGTCATACATGGCTAAATTAAGTTTTTATGTCATATCTCGGTAAACAATTAATCGATTCCTACAAAATTTGGCAAACAAGTTTTACTGCGACAGATTATGTCAAATGATATATTTTAGCTATGCCAGACACCTATTTTCACAATGGCAGCTATAAAATCATTTTAGCTTAGTGTGCTATATCTACGAAACTATATAATAGAATTTAGCATTACTTTGTATACTGGCAGGATACAATCATCGAATGTGCTAATACATAACTTTTTCCCTTTATTAATGAAGTACCTTACATGAATATTAATTATGGAGGTTTTATGTAATATCACAAGGAACAATCAACTGATTTTCACCTAATTTTTTAAGCAGAGGTGCGCTATGGTTTGCTTTGTAAACTCACGCGTTTAAGTGACCCAGTTACTTATTTTCAAAATGACGGCCGTGTCTATAATTTAGTTTAGTAAACCCTTTCATTCGAAACATTAAACTTATTAAATTACAAGTTGGTGCTTCGTATCCGACATTCATAATGCAGTTTATTGAAAAGTATCATATAGTACGAGGATTTCTGGGTTCGATTCCCGGGTAAGGCACGTGTATATTTGTAATTGTCCCACTACTGTTGCGTATTTTTTATGGTTTCATCTTGTGCTTTCCCCAAGAAAAGTTCTTCCTAAATCTCAGCTTTTAATACTATATTTAAAAGATGCAAATACCGGGGGTACGGGCTGGTATGCTCAATATCTCATGTTGGTGCTGTAGCATTTGACAGGTCCAAGTTGGTGTAGTAATAAGACAGCTCGTCTCCCACCATGACGAACAAGGTTCAATCCCTGGCCGGTACACTCCGGATTTTTGCAAGAATAAATTGTGCCGGACAATGCCGCTGATCGGCGTGTTTTCTCGGGGATCTTCCGTTCCCGCCGCCCTTTAATTCCGGCGCACCTCCATACTCACCTCACTTCACCCTCATCGGCTCTCAAGACGTCGCTGTTAAGAGCCACCCAAATCTCTTCTCTCAACCACTTCACTCCTTTTGGATTTGACCACACACCCGGAAGGGGCGATGGAAGCACCAACCAGTGGTCGTAGACACTGGCATGAGGTCGTAGGAGCATTAACGTTTAAAAAAAAAAAAAAACCCCAGACGAAAGCAAGAAAATGTACAGAGTGAGGAAGAGTGCTCGAAAGAAGCTAAAGAGGTCGCTTTACGCAAATGGTGGACTTCAAGAGAGGAGACATAATCGAGCAGGGCAGGGTGGTCATATCGTTGTATAGTGCATCGTTCCGACCATATTATCCGATGTTGTTGGGAGCAGTGGATACTCGAAAGCACATACACTCGGAGGCCCGGCCCAGGAGGGATGAGAGTGACTATCAGTCGAAACAATCGACGGATCATGTGCCAGACGCGGAGAGATCCCATGACATCATAGTCTACGATACAGGACAGTGTTGGGATTCCTGAAACCTTCAGCGCCTGGGATGGAATTTTTTCACAAGTTGGTTTTCTATTATATTCCAAGGTAATTTACACGTGTAGTTTTAAATAAAATGTTCCAAATTCTTTCATAATTAATATATGTGCTTAAAAATAAATAAAGGTTGTTATAATAATGGAAATTATTATGAATTCTGGACACAAGTGAGAGAGTGTGGCTGACATTGAACTATTATTTTTGATATAGGTACCTACGTGATAGCATAAATATTTTGTCGTTTAATAAAACCCTGAACATGACGCAAAACTACAGAAACAAAAATGTATTAAATAGGAATCGTGACAATTTGTGTACATATATGTAAACAGGACACAGAGAATTCCGCAGAAAGAATTAAGTCATCATTCTTTAGAGACAGGAGACAAACGCCAGAACGAATGACCAAGCATTCGAAAGACGAAAAGAGTTCACGCAGATATAAACGCGTAACTTGCAACAAAGACGAACCCAGTGACGAAGACGCATGTAGGGTTAGAAACTAGACCACACATCGAAGACGTCCCAGACGAACACAGCACTCTCCCTTCTGTGAGAACAGTTACGACGTTTCAGGAACTGGAATAGGTTCTATTCCTCGGGCACACAAGCAAGCTAACGCCCAGCTACAGATAGAACAAATAAATCGGAATGGATACAAATTCTCAAACATAAACTGATCTTTCAACATTTTATCATGAATTAACTTATTTAGAATTTTCAATGAATTAACTTTAAACTTCGAAAGAAAAAAAATTATTCTTGAAACGTTGTTAATTAGTTTTCTGCTTCCGCATCCTTGCTCAAGGTTGACGACATCCAAAGGGTAATCCTGGACCGCTTCAACGTCAGCTAAAGGTGATTGTTAGCGACAACCTCTAAGTATTCACGAATAAGAGAATGAGCACGTTTATTTAAAAGTCATAATTGCAAAGACATGCAATAAACATTATTTTAAAACTAAACATGGTTCCATGAAATTAGGAATGTCTCACAGAAGTCACTATAAGTTCGCTGATAATAAGCGCTTCCATCTTATGGTCCACATAATAAGTGTTGATTTCCAAGTAAATCACTGTGTGTATACTTGAGGGCAGCGGTGTGATAATGCATTTACGGAAATTCCGGAATATGAGCTAATCTGATTCCGTTGCTATTGCTTAATTATATTGATTTTATTAGTCTTAATAAAGCGCCTGAATCAATGCTGGATGGCTGATAGAGAGCTGCTTACAAACAAACTATTCTAAATTTACATTTTTAAAATATCGATCTTGTCTACAGAGTTCGTCTATACAGAGTGTTTGACTCATTTTCGGAATGGCTTGAGTAGGTGGGAGTATAGTTTAAGATACGTAATACAACTGCACGACTTCTTGGTTAGTTTTAAGCCTTACTTATGCTAATTGCGGGACTATTAATATTTCGACATTCCTCTCAGCGGTAGAACTTCATCTCGGATCAGAGGGTTGAGTAACTTTCCCTAGTAGTCCACCAAAAGTATTATTTACTCTGGCAAAGAAAAGTTGGCGTTCCATTACGTGCAGAATTTTTTTTTCAAGAGGAGTTTACGAGGGCACCTTCGATCCATCAACCGAGACACTGCCCCAACGAACAGCTTTAATACACCGTCCTAAAAGAGTTTCCTTGTACCGCCACAGTGCGTGGTTTTGATTCAAGTTATAAGAAACTGGGGCAGGCTACAAGACTTTTTTAAGGTCAGTCAATGTGACGAATAACGAAGCAGCAACATACACTTCTGATATTGAGTTAGCGAACCTCCGTTAAATCGAAAAGTGCAATCTACAGTTGTTAAGAACAAAAGTAAATGCACTGTGATGTAAGAAAAAAATTCACCTTGTTCAAAAAACATTTTAATGACACTAACATAAAACCAACACAGACATCAAACACACAGCGGACACCTCACAAAACGACAACTGTTCGTGCCTCTGTCTCCGGAGATGATGAAGGGGTAAGGGTTCAAGGGTGGAGGCAGAGGAATTTTAACTTTTGACATTTTAAAACTATAACGTAAGTTTTCATTTAAACTTTAAGAAAATAATTTTAAACCTCTGTTTTAATTAAAATTCAACATGTTTTAAATTGTTATAAGGTGAGAAATTTTATGTTTCGACTATTTTATACATTTATTTTAAATTCAAGTAACTGATCCCAGTTATGACTTTCGGCTGGGTACTGGTGCCATTTTAATATTTTCTGTTCTGTTCGGAACTGGGTTTCACGAAATGCGATTCTAGCGCACCGAACTAATTCTGCCGCGCGGAACTGCGCAAACTTTTATTCTGGGGGTAGAAAGACGAGTGAGCGAGCTGTTTTCTCTTGCGATTCGCCATCACGTCCTTTCGAGACCGTTTTCTTTCGACGCGGGAGCGAGGTGTAAAACGGGGCTAAGAACGGGCAGCGCGAGGAACAGACACGTACCCGGCAGACAGCTGAAAATCAAAAACGCGACGCGGGAGTTACTGCAGCAATGGCGGGCGGGCGCCTGAAATCCAATTGCCTGCGGAGGCGCCTTGAGTCTGCGACGCTCGTGCCGAGCAAATTTTACCGGCTTCTCTTTGGCTACAAAGGAAGCGAGCTCCGCTGGAGATAGCAGGCTATCGGCCAGCTTCTTTCTTATCTTATTTTTATCCGCTCAGCCTCTGTTGCTGTGTACGTGCTTGCTGTCTCACAAGACTGCTCCATTTGCCCTTCACGTAGGTTGCCAGGGGAAAGAGGAAGAAAAGTTTAGCTGGCACGGGAACTTTAAGGTCGTATCAGAGTTTCTCGACTAAAGGAGTCAGAGCCTACTCCAAGGAGTGGTTGGGGCGCCAGCTGACGGCGTGAGGCACTGGGTTTTAATTCCTGTTTACAAATTACTGATATATTTTCCTTTTAATAAATGTACTGTTTTATGATATGTGTAAGTGGGCTTTCTCAACGACTCCAAAACAAGTGACCGAGCATAAAAATAATGCAATGTTCAAAATTTTATTGTCAGGTAATCTTCATAAAAAAAAAGCTGATAAAATTTTCATTTGCAAGATTTGAATACACGAACTAGTGTCCTAAAATAAATAATTCCCTTCGAAATGTATACGGTATCGCTCATGTTAGAGTATGTAACATCTCTCATTTGATTACTACAGGAAATGTTCCTACCTAGGTCAACCGGGTTCGATTCCCGGGTTGGTCACTCCCGTATTTTCGCATGTGGAAATCGTACCGGACGGTGCCGTTGATCAACAGGTTTTCTCGGGGATCTCCTGTTCCCACCCTTTCATTTTGGCGGTGCACCATACTCGCCTCGCTTCACCCTCATCGGCTCTCAAGACTTCAATGTTAAGAGCTGTCCAAATATGTTCACTCACTTACTCACTTACAGGAAATGAGTCGGTGTCGCAAATTAGCTACATGTAATCGGGAAATTCTGAATTTCCTAGGTAGAGCTAGTTTTAGCAAAACCCTTTTGTGAATATTACCGTTTGCAACGCCCTTGCCACCAAGGACGTAGCAAGGTGGACAGAAGGTCTGTAGATCAAAAATCCCAAAATAAAAACAAACCCTCGCAAAGCAGAGCAAAATTGAAACAATTCCTTGAAATAACACTGGTACTTAAGACAAAATGGTGAGATCTTATAACCAGCAAAATTCATGAGTGGTTTTAAACTGTATTTATTTTGTTCTTTTTGTAATGCTTGTTTTTTTTCCATTAATTTTGCAATTCACATCTCTTACCATATATTCATTTTCATACAATGTTTCATTAAACACCAAAGTGCGGATATTGAACAAATACATTAAAATAATAAATTTGTGTAGCTACAAGGCCTAAAATTGTGTATGGTCTTCCATAGTATGTTCTAGATTTATATTATTTCAAGCACAATATATAAATATCATATGGGCATATAAGCCTCCATGCTAATAAATTGGAGTAAAATTTGCAAGTAAATATATATATATAACCCACCAAGCAAGACAATTCTCTATCCCTACACCAGTTCACAAAATATTGCGAACTATTTATATTTATGAATAAGTTTTGATTATACTGTAGGAATCGATGCCAGTGGTGACGCCATCGAAATGGTGCAGCCCATCCCGGACTGCGTCGTCAGAAGGTACAAACAGCTAGTATGTGGTAAACCCACGTCTTCTTTGCAAAATTCGGGCTACCTGCAATTTTTCCATGACAAAGACTATTTTTTTAAGCAAACTCCGTACTCAAAAAGACGTCAAAATTTTGGGTGAAGTGTCAGGTGTCACACAATTCCCTCCTCCCCCCCCCCTAAGGAGGGGGAAGGGAATAAGATCCAGTCTACAAGCGCAATCTAGGTGGCCTTCCTCAATTGCAGAACTAGGGACAAAGACCATCTTCATCCACTTGGTATCCTCATAAACTCTAAGTTCAGGAACATTCCGGAACAAAACAGAGAAAAATTTGCGCAAGCATCAATTCAGGAAAATATATACTCATTGTAACTATCCAGCCTCCTCCTCAAAGAAGCTCAAAGATTACTCTACCACTGCACCAGTATCTCTATACTTTCATTAAAATATTGAGAATATTAGCATATGTAATTATATATTAGTATCGCAGGTAACTATACAGATATCACTAATAAACATTCCTATTATCACTATGATTCACAAATCTTATTACATATTAAAATCTAAATGAAGCATGAAAAACACAAACAATGAAATAAATATGAACACCTTAAATCTACATGGAGATGTAAGCACTAGATGAAATGAGCATGAGAACAATGGTCATAAAACTACCTCTGCCCCACAGGGAATCACGCCAAAGGTGTGACCAAGACCAGAACACTAAAAAAAAATGATGATAACATTCAAAATTTTCAACCATTTTAACCTAAAATATACCAACCCAAAAGAAAATACGTCAGTGGAAATAACCCCAAACACCCTCATATCTCTGTGAGGTCCCTAACGTTAGTTGTGAAACATGTGCTTTTATTAAAAAACACCCGAAGGGCCTCCAAGCTCCAAGATTACGGTTACTGGGATAATAAAAAAATGCATTATGCGATAAGGTCCAGAATACTTCAGTGCCAACTTGGCACTGAAACTTGCTGCATTATTACTCAAAAAATGTTTCCAAAAACACCTTGTTACCTACTTTAAATGACACCAAACCAGTGGCATTCACATTCCGAAAGGCCAATTTGGAATTACACCTTTTCAAATTCAGGTTGACTTCTCTCCAAATATCCTCTACATCTTTATTTTAAAATTAATTCAGACAAAACTCGTGAAGTCCCCAGGTATTAATCAAGGGATGAAACAGGCTTCGCCCAAAAAACAATTCGGATGGAACCCTTTTCGTAGCACTACGCACTACGTTGTTAAATGTAAGAGCTAGCTTGTACACCACTACATCCCACTCCTCATGGGATCCAGATTGAAATGTCCCCAAGGCCGCATTCAAATTTTGGTTATACCGTTCCACAAGATTTGCCTTCGGATAATAGGGCGTAGTCTGAACTAACTTTAGTCCCCATGAAAAAGCAAGATTCCATATCTCTGCAGAAACAAAATATGTAGCATTATCAGTTGCAATGCTAGCAGGAGATCCAAACATGGGGAACAGGCATTGTAATAAAACCTTACACATTTTAGCAGATCTCATATTACACAAAGGGAAAAGTAACACAAATTTACTAAAACTGTCAACAGCAACTAAGATAGAGGCAAATCCAGTAGAAGTACATGGGAAAGGTCCCAAACCATCCAAATAGACTCGTTCCCAAGGAAACGAGGCAAATCCAGCACCATAAGGACTATCAATTTTTACATTACGGGGCTTTGCCTTCTGACATTCAAGACACTCTCTAACCAGTTGTTCCACCTCCTTACTGAAACCTGACCAATAAAACATTTCCCGAATAATAGACACAGTCTTATCTTGCCCTAAGTTTCCTCCAAAATAAGTATCATGAGAGTATTGAAAAATTGGCCCATGTAACAACTGAGGAACCAAAAATGAAAATTTAGAAGTTTTAGGATCCATAAATCCTAAAACACCTTTCTGATCTCATAAGAAGCTTCTTGTCCCACATTAACATCACATTTTTTCCTTAAACATTCAGGGTAAACTCACTGGGGGTGTTGCAATCTTAAATAGGCTTTGGGAAAGTTCTGAAGAACCCCAACCTGCTCTTTCCCAACTACAAATTATATTAATTTTGAACTTCTGAATTCCACTTCATCAGTTTTCACTTTCTGATCTACCTGTTCCCTGGCGGTTGTTTGCACTTCCACAGAACAAAAGCTGGATGGAGCAACATCCTTCTGAATGGTGTTTACAAATTACAGGGAGTCTACCTGAAATTACTCAGAATTGTACATATGGGAGAGTGCATCAGAAACCCCAGAATCTATCCCATTATGTGTTTGATGGAAAACTTGAATCACATAAGCCAGACAAGCCATCTAGCTAATCCCCCTACAAATTTATTTGTGGTCAATAACCAAATTAGGGCCTAATTGTCAGTATGTAACACAAACTCTGCACTTTCAAGAGTCACGAAATTTCTCCATCCCATAGACGGCTGCTAACACCTCCTTTTCATAAGCTCAGTATTTTTCTCAGAAGGAGACAATAGTCGACACGCATATGCTACCGGCACCAAACTACCCGCTTGCTCCTGGCAAACACCACCCCTAATGATAAAGAACTGATATCCACTTAGAATGCGAAGGGGTTATAAAAATTCCGCTAATGCAAAACCGGTGGTGTGGCAATTTTCTCCTTTAAGACCAGAAAGGCATGATTCTGAGACTCACTCCAAATAAAATCTACCTCCTTTCGTTTTAAAGCATTCAAAGTTTCAGTCAAACTAGCAAAGTCAGGAATAATTCTGGAATAAAAGCCAACTAACCCCCAAAAAATTTCCGGACTCCTTGTAAGTTTTTGGGCAAGGGAAAATTTACAACCGGTCTAATCTTCTCCGGATCCATGAGCAATTTTCCTTCAGAAATAATAAATCCTAAATATCCCACATAGGTATTAGCCCAAATCACTTTCTCAGGGTTCACAGGCAATCCAGTATCCCTCAAGGCCGACAAAACAATTCTTAGATGTTCAAAATGTTCTTCAAAGGACTTTCTGTATACACATACATCGCCAATGTAAGTGAAAAGAAAGTTATAATGATATTTACCTAACACGTTAAACATTACCCCAGACAAGGCGTGAGGGCCACAATTAACCCCCATGAGTAATCTTTTCCATTGGTAATGGCCCAAGGTGATACAAATGCCAATATACGACGGTAATATGGATGGAACTCACATTGAAGGAATGCCGAATTCAAGTCAAAAAGAGAAAAATATCTAACATTGTCCACGTGTTGAAAAACTGAATCTATTGTTGGAAAATGGATGTGTCTACAAAAATATTTTTATTTACATTCCGGTAATCACAAATAACTCTATTCGCCTGGTGTTTTTTGTCAATAAAAATGCAGGACTTGAATAATTAGTACTATATCTCACAACAATATCATCTTCTTCTAATTTGTCAATAATTTCTCTAAACACTTTAAGCTTTGGGGGAGCAACTCGATATGGTAAGTAAGATAAAGGTTCACAATCCTTCAGACTCAGAACCACAGGATGATGGATATAATGACGGAATTTTGGGGTAGTCTCATCTTCAAATTCCTGTCTTAACAGGGATTACTGGTTTTCCTGATCACTTCCTACACTCAAATCTTGTGCCGCCTGTACCAAAATCTTATATGACTCAAAAGTTTGAGCTTGAATCCCAATAGGCTGAGATTGGCAAAAGGCAAAAATCAACTGTTTTTTACTCTCATCCAAATTGGCCTGAGTCTTTTCCAGAAAATCCACACCTGAAAGTAAATTATGACTAAGTCTGGGCAGGATCCGAAGGTGAAATTTCCAAGTAAACTGATCTATCCTAACATTAAAAATGGAAGTAACCTTAGAATTTATAATTCCTCCATTCGTGAGAGAAAATCCTAGCTCTTCCCCGGGCCTTACCTGAATAAGCCCTTAGGGACATGTGGGCAAGCAAATAATCACAACAAAATCCTGATTAATTAAAGAATAAGACACGCCAGAATCCAACAAGGCTGATACTACTACCTGATCTGAAATTACCACAGGAAAGTAATGTAACCTATGTTTCCTCTCATACCCTAAGACATTTACTGAAGATTCTACCACAATGTTATTCTTAAAAGGGTTCATAGGGCACCCAGATTTTACGTGCCCCTTTTGTTTGCAAAGAAAATAAGTTACTTCTTCCAACCTATTCCATTTTCTGACACCATCCTGAACTTCCAGGATTTTATTATAAGTCTTAAAATAATTTGGAGTTTGGGAGTACCAAGATAGAGTCGGTGTTTTGCTAGATCGGGATGCTCACGAGCAGATATATTAAAAAGAGACTTTCTATGGA
The DNA here is from genome assembly GCA_029891345.1 of Dryococelus australis. Lineage (NCBI taxonomy): Eukaryota > Metazoa > Arthropoda > Insecta > Phasmatodea > Phasmatidae > Dryococelus > Dryococelus australis. Next base: position 97,174,058 of record CM056994.1, read on the forward strand.
AACAATCCTTTGCAAGATGATTAGTTTTCCCATCGAATACACAATATTTTGTCAATTTTGACTTGTCCTTATCAGAGGGTTTTCCTTTTTCCCCATCAAGATGACTGCCTTAACTACTATTTCCTTCCCCTGCACAATCCGTCAAGGTTCCCTCTACTTCCACAACTGACTCCAAAAGTTTCTTCAATGTATTTGATTTGGTAGTAAAGCAAAAATATCGACTATTACGACGATGGAGATTAACACAAACTATTTGAGTAAAATAATCCTCAGAGCATGGAAAACTCACAACATTGACATTATGAGTTATTTCCTTAACAAACTCTTTCATATATTGTTCTAACCATTGCTTTTGTTCTAGCAATCGCGAACGATATTTAGCTACAGCAATCTCACTAGAGACTTCTTTAATATAAGCCTTTACTGAAGTGTCATATTCCCAATTTTCCTCCCGGGCCTAACTAAATATGGCCTGCAACTCATCTGGCACTCTAAAGGTAGATACTGCAAAAATTGTACGTTTCTCACAAAATTTTAGAGAAAGCACTAAATTTAACTGTATAAAAACTGTACCAATGATTCTAAAATCAACTTTATCAAGGTAAGAATTTTTGTAGTTAATTCTATGGAATTGATTTAAGAACATTAAATAAAGTAGTGGACTCACTCGATATGACACCCAAACTAACTCCTGCCGCATCTTCCCTACTAACCATGGCCCTCGCCTTTACTCGCAATTCATCAATGGACTCTGACCCAACCATATCCACTCCTGCTTCCTTCAGCATCAGGAGTATAGACCACTTGGACAATTTTTGGAGCCAGGCTGTAGACATGGTAAAAAAACAATATAGACATTAAACCACAAAAATATTAAAACCGAGATTACCCACTGAAGTGTTTTCCTTTGTCTCCTAAAATCACTCCAACAACTCATGAATTTAAATTTTAAAGAAAATTCAAACAACCTGTCCACGAGAGCAGAGTGCGCAATTCACTTATTGCAACGCTCTTGCCTTCAGGGGCATAGCGAGGCGGACAAAAGGTCTGTAGATAAAACATTCCAAAGGAAAAATAAACCCTCGTAAAGTAGAACAAAATTTAAACAATTCCTTGAAATAACACTGGTACTTAAAACGAAATGGCGAGATCTCATAACCTGTAAAATTCATGAGTGGTTTCAAACTGTATTTATTTTGTTCTTTTTGTAATGCTTGTTTTTTCATTAATTTTGCAATTAACATCTCTTACCATATATTCATTTTTCATACAATGATTGATTAAACACAAAATGCGGATATTGAACAAACACATCAAAATAATAAATTTGTGTAGCCACAAGGCCTAAAAAAATGCAGGGACTTCAAAAGTATGTTCTAGAAGTATATTATTTCAGCCACAATATATAAACATCATATGGGCATATAAGCCTCAATGCTAATAAATTGGAGAAAAATTATAATTCGTGAATTTAACATTGAAATTCCATGTGAAATTTTTGGGAAAACACACAAGAAATTCGCATATTAAAAACTTGACGTATGACTAGCAAATAATTTAAGAAAGATGGAAATTCTAAAATTGCTGCCAATTAATTTCCTCATGGTGCTAATATTCTCAATTAGTGAATATTTTCAAAGTCCTCTCGCCATCTTGGCGCCTGTCTTCTACCCAGGACACCAAGTCTGCCTGCTACAAGTGTCATAAGGGCTATGCAGATGAATTTATTTCATCATTACTTTACTGGTGGTAAGGTGATTAATGGGGCAGTGGCAGACTCCTACCCCAAGTCAGAGGTGCGCTTCCCATTTATACAACTCACAAGGCAATATCCCCAGGAGGGGTTATCAAATACAACGACCAATAGAATTACGCAGAAATATATATGATCATTTAGGGAAAAAGATCGTTGGAGGAGCATTTCTCCTTATAGGGGTTAATCTAATATAGCCCCATCCACTTATCAGGACTCCACACATTTCCAAATATGGGGCGCTTACGTGCTCACACATCAAAAAACTCCCGGTGTCCAAACAGGCTGTAGGAAGTAATGTAAAAGGCGCGGGATACCACACGCGCCTCGCCGATCGGCCAGTTGCACGTGACGACAGACTCTAGATCCTCGGAGCACAGCACGTATGAGCGCGCCAGCGATCAAGTTGCCGGGCGCCCTCCATAAATGATGGGACAGAGTAGGTGGAGAGTCACAATGCCGAAACGCTGCGGGAATCGATGCCAGCGGTTATGCGGTCGAATTGGTGAGCCCACCCCGGACTGCGTCTTCACAAGGATCATACAGCTGGTATGTGGTAAACCCATGCCTTCTTTGCAAAATTCGGGCAGGTAGAAAAGTTGCATTTTTTGGGTGATTAAAAATATATTTTTTAACTAAACTCCGTGCTCAAATAGACGTCAAAATTTTGGGTGAGGTGTCACAGTCGATGTTTGTTATATTCTTCAGAACTCCACTAAATTTTTTGTGTTTAAAACTAGGTAACATTAATTGAAATTTAAAATAGTTTTAAATGTATTTACATTTACAAAAATAGAGGGCAATTACATTATAGTCTTAATAGTGCAACAATTATTTAAGGAGACTAAATCGAAACAAAGTAGCTCAAATCCAAGAAAAAAAATTGATGACGACATACATGTTTTTATTTGTTATCATAAGGGCAATTGTCATTGTATATATAGCTGCAGAAAACTTTTTTCTTCCTGCACAACAATCATTCCGAAATACAAGAGTTCGTTGTGAACTCAATATTCGAGCACTTGTGGTGACAGCCCTACTTTCCTTGCTAACGTGCTGAAAGAAATATGAGTGTCTGGCACTTATTCAGACATCAAGAACTTTTCGCAAACGTGGAATTCCGATTTACGAAATTGTATGATGTTATTCGTAATCATATTTTGCTCACAAATGAAATATTAACAGTAACAAGGTACTAAACTTACATGCACTGTTGTTATGTACATTTTCATATTTGGTTCCTCTTGTTGTACAGATCCTCATATTTTCATGGAACACAACTCCAATAACATTTGGAATATATATATATATATATATTATATATACAGTTTAATATATATATATACAGTTTAATATATATATATATATATATATATATATATATATATATATATAATATATATATATATATTCGTGGCAGGTTTTAATTATTAGACTTTAGCCAGGTTTTTTTAAGCGTCCCAGATAATTAAACTGTTTGCACTCTGTTTTTCACTCTCGAAAAGATTAATTTTCTCCAAAAGACGTACCTTTCGCAATCTTCCCATATCAGTTTTACTTTAGTAGCCATACTCATGGCGAAAAGTAAATATCGCGTTCCTACCTAACGCAATTAAGAAATAGTGAATCCACAGAATGAAATCCGTTTGCACTGGAGGAAAAACTACTACTTAGGAATACGTACAGTACTAGACAGCGATAACACCTTTAAGCTGAGTCATTTCATTTGAAAATAGTTTTTACCTGTAAAAATTTAAAACCTTTAACTAATGTAGTTGAAAATATTATAGTTATCCATACAGTTTTACGTTACATCTGATCGTAATTTATAGTGTTGAATAGTAAAAAACAAATACTTATAAAACAGCATTGTAGCAAATAATTATAAGTAAAGTTGAATAACAATGTCTTAAGGAGCATGGAGAGATAGCACAGTGAGCTAATATCTGGAATACTCATGACGGAGCAGAATTCGACCAACGAACTTCATGAGTAAATTCCTTATGCACAATTATGTGAGAAATATGCTTGACACATTCTACCTTAACTGGATACTAAGAGAGATATAACCCATTAAAAACCGTTTTAACCTGTATTTTTGCAGACTATCGGAAACGAATTGAATATAAGTTAAAATTATACGAACTTAGTTTTATGTTATCGGTATCTTTAGTCTAAGAGAAAAATCTCATTAATATTTCATTATTACCTAAATTAATACAAAAATAAGATGGGTGGCTACCATATTATTGTGGACAACATTTTTATCAGGAAATATTGACTGTTTGGCGCTGCTTTATAGAGCAGTATGACCTAATAAAAAATAGCCCTCTTGTTGAAATTGCCTAGGACCCACCGTTTGCTTGTAAAACGCACACAAATAACAAGCTGCAGCGTAATGGCGCCTAGCACATAGGCATTACTCCAAATTATTCAAGCGCCATATCTGTGGGCGGGTAACTTGCGGGTTGCGGCCTGCGAAAGGGAGAGAGAGCTGCGCGCGCCACCTGCCACCTGCCGCATCCTGATGCCATGCTAAAAACATTGGTCTCTGTACTATCAGTGGTGTGTTCGCCGGTGAGCACCAAATATTTCTGTAACAGATTGTACGCAGCCGGGCCGTCACTAATGTCAGTTGCTCACTGGCCCGGCCGTGCCGAAGAACCCAGCGCTGGCATCTAGAGACGCGAGCGGTTAGCTCGTGTGGCGCTTACAGTTTATGTGTCATGGAATGGTGTATTCACAGTCTGTTAACAATTTTTTTAATCAAACCTAGGAAAAACCACACCCATGTATGACGCGTTTAGTTATTTCCTAAATACGCTAGGTGTCGCAGCTGTTTTAAACTTCTGTTAACATAAAACTTCTTATTTTAGTTTCTTAGAAGTTTTACCTATTTTTTAATTTATAAAGTATAATATTGCATTTATAATAAATATGAATATAAACAGTGAGAAATCATGTGTGTTGCTAGTGCCTGGTATGAAATAGTACTCATACAAAATACTGTTACAACTGAGTGCGTGCGAATTCGGTGCAATGTCATTTGGTGTAATTTTGTAGAGTTAGTTAAGCTTAGTTTTCACGAGGCGGATGATTATCTTGGAAGTAGAACTTTAGCACGGCTCCAGAGGAGTATGAAGTACCGTGAATGGATTATATTCCGCTGTGCTCACTGAATATATGAGGTTGGAGGACATTTTTAACACTTATTGTAAAGAGCATGTATTATATATTAATGAACTTTCAGTACCGAAGCTGCATGTATGTTTATGGCGAGTTTAAGTATGTAATTCCTGCAGGAAGTGTTGGCGTTGCCTACTCGCCTGGAGTTGCATCGCTGCAACATAAATTATTGTGGTCGTTTTACAGAAAACTGTGAGCCCTGGGCAGTTGCTGCAGAAGAAAAATTTTTGTTCATTAGGCCGTACTTCGCAATAAACTAAATCAAACTTTCATAATTCCTGACGGTAAAAATTTGCCGATAAATGCAGGATTCCGCCTCTGTTATTTTTATCAAAGTTAGAGGGGGAGGAATACTTAATGTGAGTTTGTTCTTATTTTGAATATCCCGCTAATACACGAAATGATGTTTGGAGATTTGCCATTTAATTTCACTTCGTTTCTGATATTTTGCGAAGTATATAATAAAAACTCGGTTTTCGAGTGCTCTGTCGATATCAATATTCAATTAAATTAAAACGCGTTCTACGTATTTACACTTGATTTTGCATAAGGAATCGCCTCACAAAGTTTGTCGGTTGAATTCCACTCCATTGTGTATATTAAAGAACATAATAATTACTACTTAGACATAACTACACAGAATTTGTCTTGTCGACTAGATATTAGAATATCGGAGGCCAAAACTTACTAATTGTTCTTGATAAAATAAATTATAAGAAACACAAAACAAGTTTACAATATTCTTTATTTTAAAATTTACAACATACCATTATCGAAAACTCTTTAAAAATAAAAATTTATGTACTGCACCGTTCCCACCACATACCTTTATTTTCGAAATGTATTCTCTAGTTCTTTGTCCCGTCTGTCTCGTGGTTCCTCAAAGAAGCAGCATATACAAGTACTCTATTCGCGATCAGGTAATGGCGCACAGTTGTCAAATGTTCTGCGCGTACCATAAAAGAGATTAAATATATATAAATTATGTCAAAAATGGGAAAATATAGTCAGTTGGCAGTTTATTCATATTTTTAAAAATTAAACCTTTGAAAAAAAAACACCAATTATGATGCGTTTGCTTAATTTATACATTACAATATTTCGTTTATAACAAATATGAATAAAGAAAAAGAGGAAATAATTGTGTTGGTAAAGACTAGTAAGAAAAAGATCTTATGCAAATTATTATTACAATGAGTGCACACGAATAGTTGGCCCTCTGGTGTAGTTTTCTAAGCTTTCTTTGCATGAGGCGGAGTAATATCCTGGAAATCGAACTTAAGCAGAGCTTCACAAAAATAGGATGTAACCGTCAAGGTACTATATTCAATATATTTTTTAAAGTGACACTGCAAATCGTTTACGATTCATTAATACCATATGGTTTTGTAGAAGCCAAATGTCAGTGTATTTTCGTTAATATTCTTTTCCGCAAGTTAACTATTTTTATAGAGACGTTTTGCAGAACGCTTTGTTATTTATAATTCAATCCTAATTTATCAATACAATTTAAATCGTATCTACCTTAATAGAATACTCGTATTGTTAAGGTACTAAGTGCATAACATTTAAAGTTATAAATAATGATATTTTAAAATTGTACAATATGCTGTAACTTTTAGACGGCTCCTGACTTTTCCAGTAATTCATCATTTATGAAAGAAATTGTTGTTATATATCTTGTCAGCGGTTACATTATTGAAAATATTTTTTAATTGCCGCAAGATTCTTTGTTGGCCGCATAACAAATAATTAGGCGAATTGTAATGTCCAAATTTTTCACTATGTCTGCATATCGTTAACCTAATTTTTTCGTATTTCACACTTTTAAATTCGCTTATATATAACGCTGGTAATTTTCCGTTTGTTGTGACATATATTATTTACTTACTTTTTTGTCTATTTTCACATGGTTAGGATTTTAAATATTTAAATGAACGAAACGCAAAATTCATGTTGAAATATTGCCATATATTTTCAAACAGATATATGCTGTTAATGGTGTAGAATTTGCATACGCAAGAATGGGGCAACTTATATAGCACTTGAGTGACCAGGTTGCACAGCTAACTTGCAATAAATCAGTAGGAAAGGATGTCATCTTACCGAGGCCGCCTCTGTATACTTGCCCGGTGCAGTACTGGGCCGATAAGTGAACAAATTTATTACCATTATTACCCTCGGGGAATTAACATTTAATTACGTACGTCAAAATAAGGTGGAAAATTGAAAACTCTACACACATGCAAGACAGTGTGTAAGAAATAGGTTAATTTGACACTACAGTAGAGAAAACGACAAAACAGATATGCCCTTTGAATATATTTCATTAATTTTTCTTTTAATTTCCTTTTGTATTATAATTGTTTAAATCAGAAAAAAATTAAAAACCCTGATGGCAGTATGAGAAAAGTTATAACGATAACACACTGTGCTAACAACGCTAAAAGTGGTCATGCATACCCTACTTGAAATCTTTTATGGTTACGTGACATAGCTTGTCAGAGTCTGAATATACTGGTTTGAAGATCAAATTGATTAAAATGTTCTCTGTAGTAAATATTACGTTAAAATAAATCGTACTATCACTAAACAGTCTAGCTCTAGTAGAAACTACTCGTATCACAGGTTTTGCAGTGGGCGTAAGTGTGCTGGAAGTTTACGTACTAATGAAAGCCAAGATGGCGTCGCTTGTGTACTGATGCTAACGGACATTGAGCTGAATCAAACTGTAAATAGAATTAGGTCCAAATGAAAATGTTAGATCTTTTTGTAGGACTTATCTTTTAATCACCAAGCGGATTGAAGGTAGGATGCTCTTGCAGGATTTGGCGTAGCAGGATTAAGGTGGAGATACGCGGAGCTCCTCTCTACACGTACGTAGACGGCGTGTTTAAACTATTTAGCTCGTGGCCAATTAACCTCACGAATGGGCGACCATTGACACAAGATCCACTGCTGGTTACAAGTTTACTTAAAAAATTGTTCAGGGACACGTCTACACACCCTAAAACAAATTTAAAGTCCTACCTCTACGTCCACTTCAGACGGGAGGTCCTGACCTTCGTCTGACGTCGTTGGAGTCTGCTAGCGAAGAGAGCGTTAGTCTCTTCAGGATGACGATAGCTTAAGGGGGCCTATAGCGCAAGCCAATCAACAATCAGGATTCAAATCTGAGGACCAATCGGGATCAAAACTATTAAAACCACCTACATTAACCACTTTTAACGACCTAAATGAAGAAAAACCAAAGAATACGTGATCTCGGAACTGATATATACAATAAAAAGTAGAAAGACTTACAAAATTGAGATCACACCAATAATAAATATTACACATATAAAAATAAATACACAATGAAAAATGAACTAGCCTATATAAATTACACATAGATATTATTGCCACCATACATAAAAGTTTTAAAAGTCTTACGTGTTAAAGAAAAAAAAATTAAAAAAATTAATTAAAATTTACATAGGCAGTTCAAATCATATAAGTGACATGTGTGAAAAATAATACATTAACTCATGTATGAAAATATGTTTAGCAATAAGAACAGGAAAAATAATATAAGTTAATCGTATACATAGAACCGCTATTTTCATGGGTGTTACAATGTGTAAATGCATTTAGTTAGCTAGTTTTATGTTTTTTTTTGTGTTTTTAAATTAATATTTTATTTGATTAATTTTTCACTGTCTCAACTGAATGTTAATGTTTCGGGGATATTTTATGTATATTTTATTACATTTCTGTGAGACCTTAAATTCTATGGAATAGGGATTTAGGCCGCTTTGGAGTGAGTCAGTTTAGATTTATGTAGCGAACCATTCGATTGGTCAGCAAGTTAATAATCCGGCAACCCTATTGGTAGGAGAGTCTAGCATGGGGTAGGCAGGTCCATTTCGGTTAGAATATAGCTCTCTCTCTGCTGCTATCTTCCGAAGCATCAAGACGTTAGAACAGGACGCCCGTCCAGAAGTTGGACGAAGCCTATGATATTAAGTGAAATTTTAGGATGTTCAGTTTTAACAGCTCGCTTTAAGTTTTTATTTTTGTATTAACGTCGAGTAGAGTGTGAAAGACCTCCTCCGTTTTAGTGTTAAGCAGCTGTTTAGTTAAAAGTCAGTTAGTTATACGTCGCTAAGTTCGTAAGTCGTGAGCCAAATAATACGACATCCCTACACTTCTTATTGTTGCATCATGAGCCTACAAGATTTGATCTTGTCCTGTTTACGCTTAATTAAATGGTATTTTTCTTCAAGATCAACTCAACAGTAACGTAGGAAATACAGTATTCAAGTCTGCTACTTATCTAGTACAGACAAGATAGCGCTTGTTCTAGAAGTTTAATCCCGACGCCATGTTGGCTAGGCGTCCGTAGCTTTATCTAGCAGCAGCTACGCCAGAGGCATAAGTTAAGTTATTTTGAACTGAGATATTTTTCGTTTAATAGAGGATTTTTAAAGTGTAATTGGGTTACGTCAGACTTTCATATATGCTAACGATCGTTACGCCCGGCCACTCCCTAACGGCAGTGTAGGTTCTAAATATATTTTTTAAATATTGTCAATGATATTATGGGATGTTTAATTGTTTCATTTGCCAGCATTGATTTTTAAGTTTACACGTATTTGAATATTTTGATTGAATTAAAGGATAATTGCTGGAAATTACACTGTGTCTGACGTGTTTTCGTATGCTCATCTCTATATGATTTCTTGGTTTGGATCATCTCCTAATATATGAAAACTGCTTCTGAAAGAACACTAAGTAGGTTTTAAGAGTCTTTACATGTCAGAATATTTTTTCAGCTATTGGCAAACTGTGGTTTGTCGTGGTGTGTAACAAGGTGAGTTTGGTTAACAGAGAACGTCTGGAATAGGAGTCTGCCTCGTTTCGAGCAGACGTGTTACTGAGCTGCATGAACAGACTACTAATATCCCGTGCCATATTTTATAAATATAGCCAACAAACTGATGCATGAATACGACGCAAGAGGGAGGTACATGAGATGTGAAATTAACCTCATATGTACGCAGGTAGAAGTTCACACACATGTCACGTTGGTCAATGAGATACAGTCTTAAACATAATTTCAGTTATTTTATCTTGCTTAATTTAAACTGGCGCCCTTCACCGAGTAATGTCTCGTGGCAGTGCACCAGTTCATTTCCCCATGATTGGACTATTCCGAAATTCAGCCATTCGCCCCACATTAAATGAAATATATATATATATATATATATATATATATATATATATATATATATATATATATATATATATATATATATATATATATATATATACGAAGTGTGAATTACACGCACTGTAGGTGCCATCATATATTAACACTGTGTTTACTCCAGACGTAAAGGGCTGTTACATATCATATTTGGCTATCCCAAATCATATTTGGCTATCGACAGCTGGAGCTGAAATTTGGTAGGTGAGGTTAGTCATGCGTAGAAGTGCAAAGACGCCGTATCAAATGCGCAGCAGTGAACGCACGCAGTGCCTCTTAAGAGATACTGCACCGTTAAATTACCGTCTGCTGGAATACGCAGTTGCTGAAATGGAAGAAACGACGGAAATAACGCAGACCAGTTCTCCTAGTGTCCCGGCAGTTGTAAACACGAACGCCGCCAGCGAGTAAGTGTCGCCAGGTGCATTGACGACACGGGAACGAACGAAACAGCTGATGCAGCGCCTACTCTTTTACAGCAAATCACGGAGCTTATGCGAACAACGCAAGGTGAGTCTAAAAAACAGCTGGAAGCAATGGAAACGAGATCAGAAGCGCGGATGCAAGCCATGAAAACTAAGTCAGAAACAAGGCTGGAAACTGTGAAAGCAACGTCTCAAGAACAGCTGGAAACGGTACAAGCTGAGTCTAAAGCTCACTTGGAAATGATGCTAGTAGAATCTAAAGCTCAGTTGCAAACGATGCGAGCAAAATCCAAGGCACAATTGAATGAAATGTACACTCAGTTAACAGAAACCTTGCAATCGCAAGTAGCTTTGCTAAGAGAAGACGTTTCTACGGATTTGCCACAGCTGGCCGCGAAGGTTAACGTCGTGTACAGAGAAACAAACGAAACACGGGACGAATAGGACAGAGTAAAAGAAACGTATACCACCCAGCTTAGCGACGTGGGAAAGAGGATTCACCTCCTGGAAAATCGCCCTGCCGTAGCTACGGACTTGAGTGTTCTGAACCATCTGGTAGCCAGAAATTTGATTCTCACAATGTGCACGTGGAGAGTAAGCTAGTACAAACTGAGAAGGCGATCGTGGATAATCTGGCTAAGGTAGCGGAGGAATGGATCAGCTTGCGCAAGTAGTAGAAGGCTTAAGAGATCTACACCTGGGAAGACACGAGCTAGACAGAGGTGAGGTGCAGTTTGTAAGCCAGAGCGCCTTACGCGCCGAGCATAGAGGACACGCAGCCAGAGAGGAACAAAGTAACATGCAGAGCTCGGCAGTTTCATTGGCAAATGCACCGTTTAGCACCCTGCTTCACCATCCATTGAAGATGTGGGCAGAACAGCTGCCAAAATTCAGTGGAAAGTCAGGTGAAAACCCGGTTAATTTCCTTACAAAATTCGAAGAGTATGCAGTCCTATTCGGCCTATGCGACCATGATAGGCTGAGATGTCTCAGTCTCGCCTTAGTATCGACAGCCTACTACTGGCGGGAAGTGGTCAAAAACACCACCACTACGTATGCGGAATTCAAGGAAAAATTAATGGAAAACTTCTAGAATGCTAAAGTACAAGGAAATCTTAGGGCCCAGTTACATGCGGAAAGGTTCACATCAGGCCGAGGCCGCAGTCTTGAGGCGCATATCTCAGAAGTGTACGAGAAATCACGCCAATCAGTTACGAAGAATTTATGGTAATGATTTTGTTACCGCTGCCACTTCGCACAATGGACAGTCAGGCATGGCGTTGATTTGGTATCCTTCCGCGAAGGATTGCTGGCCTTCGACCAGATCGATAAACAGCAGAGGCAAATGACTAACCGAGAGGAAGAAAAACCTGTCCATACTGATCGCAAATGCACCATTGTATACTGGCAATCAGGAAAACGTGAACCGAGGAGGGTTCCGACCACAGACATTTAACTATCCCGGAATGCAGTCGTTCCAGGTAGACGCATACAAGCCTTACTCTGTGGGACAAGGAATGAACCAGCGAGACAACCGGAAGAAAGTGGTACTCTGCCAGGGCGAGGCGTAGAACACGAGGAGGCCAGAATGATTGCTATGAGAGGCAGGGACAAACCAGTGAGACAAGGCCTGACACGAACAGAGGTTCTAGGTCACCTGCGATGCAAGACGCGCCGCAGCATGGGGAGAACTGAGTCGCCGACTTTTGAGCAAAATATCGTGCAGGGGTATTCGCAGTTTTTTATACCACCTGGAGTAAACGTGGAACTGAACCAGCCCGGCGGAGCAGCACAAGGAGGCCAGACTCAGCAAACAGCTGGCACGAGATACGCACCTCGAACCAATAATTATCCAATATCGCAGTAAGGAGGGTATTTCGATAAACAAGCTCCCTTGGATCCGAGGATGCGACCTTTAGTTCCGGCGCCTCCCACTGTTAACTGGGCAGGGGCGAGTTCGCAAAACGCGAGCGCCGCGAATAATGTAAGGTTGAACTAAACAGAGTCAGGGAAATTGGGCCCCGTTCGCTGGCTCGCGGTAATGATTTTAGTACCAAGGGGTCCGATTGTGCGGTAAATGTTGCGCATCAAGGAGAAATATACGTGAAAAAGTAAATGAAATTTTCATAAATACAGTGTTATTGGGTGAAACAGATATATAATTTTTTTTGCTGTATGATAGTGCAGAAGCTGAGTTTATTATGCAGGAAACTATGTGTCCCGAACTAAAGTTGACTCTGTGTGGTTTGGTCGTATCCTGTTTATTAGACAGCGGGGCCGAGGTAAGCTGTGTAGCAGAGAGTTTTGTTAGCAATGTTTGTGATACGGGATACAAAATACCCGGTATACCTGTTCCCAGGTTATGCATAGTTCGAGCTACTATAAATCAAGCCCGATAATTAGCAGGCAGGTACTATTAACAATTGAAGGCCTGGACAGTACAAACATAATTTCTGGGTTAGTAATTAAAGGCTTGAAGAAAACTGTCATACTGGGTATTGACTTTTCAACTCACTACCACGTCATATTAGACTTTGGCGTTTGGCTAGCGCACAGCAGATAAGGAGGTAATCACAGTAACCACTCCAGGTTGTTGAAGATGTTCGGATAATTTTGTTTGTCAGCTGCAAGTAGCGAAATATCAGTTACAGCAAACTATGCCTATGAATGCTATTGCTTCGACAAAAATACATGTTGGAACAGCTGTTGTTGGCTAATCAAGACATTTTCTCCAAACAGCCCAGCAGTAATAAATTGTATGAGGCCGAAGGGGGGTTATTCTAAGTCTCTCATTCCAACGAAAAATGACAGATTCTTTACAACTATCGGGTTAGACCACCGTTCGGTGTTCTAAGCTTGAAACGAAGGTCAAGTGACGTCACAAGTAGTGTTGGAACTTTTTAACTGCTCACGAGCAGTTGGCAGGCTAGAATTTCGTAGGCAAACCAATATGGCGGCCATCGGTATGAAATGTGGCCGTGTATTTCAATGATACGGAAATAAATATTGTGTAGCTTAAAGTCAGTGCAGCACGTGTTTGTGTTATATGGAGTTACAATTTTCCTACACGTACATTTACGATACGAATAAGCATGGAAAGATAACTATTACAAACGTGCATCACACGCGTATGTCCTTATTAAACATTGCACAACATTATACAGACTAATTTACGTGTGGGATGTTATTACAAGCGCGCAAATGTACAAATACTCAATTGTAAATCTTTATTCAATAAATTACTATTACCTTATCTTAAATAAACACTTATTCACCCCTCAAACATCATATGTTCGGTGGTTTAGCGGTTCAGTTGCGTGCTTTTTAACACAAGCGTCTTTGTGGTATGAGATCGAAACTCCCCTCCTGTATAAGTTTAAATGCACGAAATACTGTTATGCATTTTAAAAAGAAAGCTTACAAGCTGTGTATATTAGTATTTTGGCATGTAATTTGGAATTTTTTTGGGACTGCTCTCGTATAGTCTATGCCTTGTAAGTGGGATAAATTTTGACAGTTCTAGAAAAGTAGCACGGCTACAATTTATCCTTCCATCACAGCTGTTTTGTCAGTGAAGCAAAATACGTTTGTAAAGAAATGTCCGAGTCCAATACATACTTGTATTTTCCTCTGTCCTCGTGTTTCCTGTCGTGACGGGCACTGAAAGACCAACGTTATCTAACTTCCGTCCAGTAATTAATGCAGGATATTATAGCTATGTTTGGTTTTCAAATTCATTTATTTTTGTAATTACCAAGTTATATATGTTGGGGTTCTGTTTATTTTGGTTCGAGGGAAAAATTAATTAGTGATGCTTTATTTGGGGGGGGTTAAGATTCACGTCTTTCGTGAGACGACATTATTTTGATGTTTTTACGAGTGTGCGGTATTTCGTTTTGCATATTAGGTATTTTGATGCAGCAGTGGAAAATTTTGCTCGTATGGAAATAACATTAAAATTATGTAACTTCGAATATTTTAACTTTAATGAAAAACAAAACGTGATTCATATACATCGATGTTCGTATTCGTATGGATGCACCAATACACACATATACTTGACCGAAGTTAACCTTACACTCGTTGAATTTATGATATAGACAAATAAACAAATATTATTCACTCACTACAAACTATATGGAAAGTGCGGTTTTTTCAAGTAACGTGCATTTCAATAATTATATTAACGGTTTACAAATACATTTACAACACACACAAATTTACTGTTCGTAAAATTCACAATCTCTTGAACTCAAGGTTTTCCATTGCGGACACCAAGGTTAGGAATATTATTATAAGCGATTTAAAATGTGTACATTTATTTGTTATTCAGGACAGATTTACGTGAAATCTATAATTAACATCTGCCATTATATTTTATTTTCCACATACACAAACAGTTTGCTAAACACACAAAATCAGCGAAAACTGTACACTATTATTTTCTTATAAAACACGTATTTGTAATCATGTACTATTGTTTACGAGCTAAAAAAATGTAAACCTTACTATTCCTGTCTTTAAGTTTTTTTTTTTCAACAGATTTGTGAAATTTTTAAACAAGTAATTCTAGTAATATTTTGTTGGTACGTTGTCATCTTGGCCAGAGACACAAACGCTCGTATAGCTTGGAGTAAGGAAGGTCGGTAAGCCGAAGATGCCCGATTGCGCCTTCTTGCTAAACGAATGATGACTCTGATTATCGTTTTGGATCCGACGATCATTTTGTCGGCTGCGAGACAGTATGTTCATGACGGTGTGGGTCGGTGTGGGCAGTTACCGACCAATCTTAGAATAAGTCTCCAGGACAGATTTTTCACTGTAAATCGTATCCCATTCCGGCGAAGTATGCTAAGGAATCTTATTTAAATTTGATGTTGTCATGGAAAGATATAAGCCTGTCACTAGTCCGTATTGCAACCCAGTGGTCTATGTCAGAGAGAGGGACGGATCCGTCGGACTTTGTTTGGACGCACGCAAGCTAAACAATATTACAATCAAGTCAAGAGATAGTCCGCGTCCGACTGACGAGTTGCCAAGGCTGTACCAAGGAGTCCGGTATATGTCCACGATATATTTGGCACATGGTTATTGGCGAGTTCCGCTCTCACAAGATTCTAAGCAATACACAGCGTTCTTCTTTCGTAATCAGCAGTTCTGCTTTGAGGTACTCCCATTCGGACTCTGCAACGCAGTTTCGCAGTTCACAAGGTGCATGAGTGTAACCTTAGGCGAGGGATGCGCCGAGTTTGCGAGATGCTACGTGGATGATGTCTTGGTAACATCCGCCACGTTTGAAGAACATTTAGAGCACTTACAGGCCGTGCTGAATCAGTTAACCGCAGCAGTAATGACGGTAAAACTTAAGAAGTCGCTTTTCTGTCGTGATGAGGTACCTTTCCTATGCCAACTATTAACTCCAGACTCTGAGCGTCTCTCGGGAACTGGGTACAGCTCACGTCATCTGTACACGTGTACATATCACTGTACACCTCGTAGGACAACGTACTATCACTCGTGATGAACTGAAAGTTCGTCGTTCTCGTCTCTGCAGCTGTAGAGACCCACAGGTTTCCAGCCAATGCGTGTATTTACTAATTGTTATCATGTCCAAAGCGTGTTAAGTGAAGTGCCGGTGCATAGCTTATCACACCAAGTGTCTGTCTATCGCAGCACCATAAATGTTTGGTGATAAGGAAGTACAAACGTCACTTGTTTACACTTACGTCATCACTGTTCATTAGGGCATATACATAACTATTGACCTCTCACGCAGACTTTATCGACCACTCCCTACGGAGTTAGTCTACCAGTGCTACTGCCCCGTAGCATACAGTACCAAATACAAAAATAATCCAAGCGCCGTTTCGTCGAAGGACCCTACAGGCATCCACCCGTCATGTACATTTATTCGAGACTGGAGAATAGTGATGGTTAGTCCAAGAAATACCAGTTCATTTTGAACTGGTCTTGAAAAAGAACAAGGTGCATAGTTCACAGCGATACAAAAGAACTAGTCTCTTGTGATATCGGTCCGTCATTCTCTCAGTACCAGTAACTACACCAAGCGCGCCACAGTGCGCCACTGCGCATGCTCAGATAATCAGTCCTTCGTCGCTCCCTTCAGCTTTCCCCCGTCCGGCTAGCCATCCCTCCGTGACTGGCCACATCGCCACGTGCATACTTCTTGTCTACCTGCCTGTGTAGGGGTGTTGTCTTATGTGGTTCACGGCTCACGAACGTAGCGACGTCTAACTACCTGACTATTTACTAAAAAGCTACTTAATACTTAAACGGATGAGTTCTTTCACACTCTACTCGACGTTAATACAAAAATAAAAACTTAAAACGAGCTGTTAAAACTGAGCATCCTAAAATCTAACTTAATATCCTAGGCCTCGTCCAACTTCTCGACGAGTGTCCTGTTCTAACGTCTTGATGCTTCAGAAGATGGCTGCAGAGAGATCAATATTGTAACCGAACTGGACCTGCCTACCCCATGCTAGACTCTCCTGCCAATAGGGGTGCAGGATTATTAACCTGCTGACCAATCGAATGGCTCGCTACGTAAATCGAAACTGACTCACTCCAAAACGGCCTAAATATCTAATCCAAATAATTTAAACTCTCGTAGAAAAGGAATAAGAATATACAAAAAATATCCCTAGATCATTAACAATCAGTTGAGACCGTGAAAAAGTAATTAATATAAAATATTAATTTAAAACACAAACAAAAAATAAAACTAGCTAAGTAAATGCATTTACAAATGGATATACTATCGGTATCTTTGTTTTAGCTCGTTCAACACTGTCTTGAACTGTAGGGATCGCAGACCTACCTAGTTCAATATTGACATATGAGTCGCAAATCGGTCGGGAACTGCAGGACACACAGCGCGAGACAGTTGGCAGACCTGTGGCCATGCAGCAATATTTCGTTCTTTCTTACTTCCTCGTGCCAACCCCCATTGCGTAGTCGGTTGAACACCAGTCTGCGGTGCGAAGGGTTCCGGGTTCGAAACCCAGTCTGGGTATGGATGCTTGTGTCGTCCATTCATCTCGCTTCATCCTCGTCGGCACTAAAATTCCTCGCAGCTGGTCAGCGACCACCCAGGATTTTCTACTACCATCACTTATTATTCTTACAGTTCACCTTTTCCTAGAGTAGTCTGTAGGCGGCAAAAGATGCGATTACAACTCGTTCTCCAACTATTTGATTGGCCACCAGTATCGTCCCACTGTCGAACACAGCACCCGTTATATACCACCCCTAACTACCTGCCAGCGCATTTCCCTTCTCCGAGACCATTTCTCAGCGTACCTATACATCGCGCGACCTCTATACTTAGCAAACGCCATCTATAAAATTACACTCTCTTTTTTTCTCTTTTTCGGGCGCGAAAACTCGGGCCACTCACAGCCGAGCTGCCTACTAACTCCTAACTTCTTCTGCGCTGCTACCCGCCATATACCCCAACGTGGCAGGAAACAAGCCACCAGGCTTCTCACTATGACAAATGCTCTTTAAAATACCAGCAGAACATTGCATCTTATTTTATGGGGGCGGAAATTCTGTTACAAGTTTTCTGACAGAATATTCATATTTATTATTATTGCATTAATACGGGCTGAACCAACGCAAGTTGATACTATCGAGAAAATAATATTGTCAACAATTATCGATTAATGAAGCATGGTGCGTAGTTCAACTGTAGTGGCTGTGGTAATGACCTGAGTAATGACTGCGTTGTATCAGTTGGCAGAGCACACAAATGAGCGCGTCCTCATGAGACTTAAGCCGGCCCTACACGATACACATTTCTGTAGCAGTTTTCCTACCCATTTTCTGCTAGTGTTTCTGCTCCCGTGTGGGTTACAATCCAGCCCCCTCTGGAGGTGACTGGCTCCGGGTATAACAGTTTTTGTACCCATGGGCATGCCCGAAACGGTAATAGAACGTGTTCTAAATTTCTGCCATAGTCTACCCACGGCGTATATGTCCGTTTACGAAAAAATTACGGGTTCTGTAAAACATATTTATATACAAAATGAAACGTAATGTACGGGTTAGTAACGGGAAATATTTCAATTCACTCCCATGGTCATAATAAAACAATAAACACAACTTTAAAAAATATGTGAAAACTATCGATTTTTTTTTTCGTGTATTGAACTGATGCATTCTCTCTTCTCTTCTGCTAGAGAAATTTTTATGCCTTCTGTTGTGCCCATGTGTATAAAAGAAGGTAGCAGAAATTGGGTATCGTGTAGGGACAGCTTAACGAAATAACTACAACCATGATTTGTAACAGTTTTATCTGATAGTTCAGAATAAACGAAGTACAAGTATACTATGCACTAAATAATTTTATTTGACATCAAGAAACGTAGCTTAAGCACCATATAAACATACTCACCGGTATATAATTCGGAACATTTGGAAAGTAGCTACGCACTGGGGTAGTGAGATCACAGTGTTTTTACTGCATTAGGCAAGTGCATTATTAACATGAACTTGCTACATGTCTAGATGTGGGAGCACGATCAACGACGATACTGGCGGTGAGCGTCAAGTATGGCCTCTGGACTGGAGTCCCGGGTTCGAGCCTTGGCTCGTCTGCTGTCCTGAGCAAGCCCAAGCTCCTGCCAGCTGCGTGCTGCTTCCGTCATCACCAGTCTGTACAGGTGGTCCTGACGTCAGCTGCGCTCGGATTACCGAAGCTAAGTAAATCCATAATATCTTACCTTTTCCCCTGTTGTCTTTTTCATT
Source organism: Dryococelus australis (assembly GCA_029891345.1). Taxonomy (NCBI): domain Eukaryota; kingdom Metazoa; phylum Arthropoda; class Insecta; order Phasmatodea; family Phasmatidae; genus Dryococelus; species Dryococelus australis. The sequence continues at coordinate 97,193,442 of CM056994.1, forward strand.
TTGTTAGTGGACTTAGGTTGTAGAGACTTTACAATGCCGTTCCAAAATAGGGTATTGTTTACAGCTACTAATGAGAATCTAAACTAATGTTAAACTAATGAGAATCCTTTGTTCAAGTTTTTTTCTGTTTATGCCTTTTGTTTGTTCAATACTAGGATAATGTAATAGAGTACGTGTGTGTTTTTTTCACTTTATGTGCCATTAGGAGTACAACATGAAACGTAAAATGCTTTCGTTCAATATAAAATTCTGGATTCTGATATATGCTAAACTTCCTGTGAGCAGTGTACTTTCATGTTTGTCCTAAATGGGAATGGATTGTTTACACTATGGACCACGTTAATTAATCTATACTTCTCAGGTTGCTTGTGTAGAATAGACTGAGTCTGCTGAAGGAGCCAGTACAAGTAGTATTGTTCTTTGTTGAAATGTGTTCCTGGTCCACGTCTAGCCTTCCCCAGGTTGATGCGAGACTCCATTACTCCTAGATGTGCCGTGTCGTCTCGTAGAAAAGGCGCTGTGATATTGGATATTTACAATGAAATGAGCACATTTTAAGGCCCTCCTAACAAACATTAAGTACTAATAAGCTTTAACTTTCGGTGGTGGTAAAATGTGTAAGCTGTGTTTACTAGTATCATGGCAATGGTTTATTTTTAATGGCGGAATTATAGGAATTGGCTGAAAGGAAAAATTTAGCAGGCCTTGAAAAGTGCTCACATTACCATGAATACCCTAACTAAACCTTGATGGCCATGAACTGAGCAATCTGGACGTCCGCATCCGAATCTACTTCGCCAGCCTCCCATGGCGCAGTCGGCTGGTGCGCCACCGGTCTGGGATGCAGGAGGTTCTGGGTTCGAATCCCAGGCAAGGCATGGGTGTTAGTTTTAGTTAAGTAGTTAAGTCATGAGTTAGTTTGTGAGCCGTCTCGTAATAGCCTTCAGGCATAACACTGGGGGGACGTTTATGAAGCCATATACAATAAAATAGTACATGAACTATATCCAATTTATATAATTTTTGAGCTGTCAGGCTAGTGTTGCCAGCTAACTAAAAACTCAAAGCATTCATATGAAATATACTTATCTGTAACTTCGTTGTATTTAGAGAAATGATAAACACGTTCATTCAAATTACCATAAAATATTATTTTTATTTCAATTAAATATTACTCAAGTCCTCTCTGTTCTTATTATGTTTGATAAAGTAGTCATACTTTAATTTTATTCTGTTAGTTGCCTTTCGTTCACATTTTCCAGTTGCGAGCTGTTTATTTAAATATATGAGTTTGGGTTCCTATAAGTATCTCATATTACATCAATGTATTATGTTGTGTGTCTTCGATTTATGCCAGGTGTTAAGAAGTCAGGCAATACATCCATACAAAAGCACATCACGAGTACATGCGGTGACCTATAAAGGTTATACTAGTACTGATCAAAGTATAGAACGCAAGGTTACCTCGTGATAATGGTATAAATTGTACCATACACGGTCCCCTAGGATTCATAATTTATGAGAAATTCGCGCTTTATATTTTTTTGCGTGTGGGCATCGTTTACAATAGCATAAAACTGATGCATGTATGCAGCAAGTTAGATGGTCCCGTGTTATCATGCAGTGAACAAGGAAATTCACATAGAACTTTCAACGATAATTTTACGAAATATTTTGAGTTATCATTGACTAATGCCAAAATAACACAGGATGTGGTCTAAAAGTTATTGTCAGACGCCTATACGTCCTCCCAGATCCATAACAGCAATTTTTATTTATAGCGACAAGAAATTATTTTGCATTATTGTTTTCATGGGGAGTGTGTACATGTGGCAGCCATGAAATTCCGAAAAAGTAATGTGGAAAAAGAACTTTCCGCTGATTATTACTTCAAATTACTGTCACGAACATTAAATTCTACTCTAAGAATGAAATTCGTACCACATTAAACGTAGTTGCAAGTATAAATATTGCACAAAAATCATCTCATAAATTAAATTTATTGAGTTTTGAAACAAAGGGTTCTATCGTTTTGGTACCTCCTCAGTGCCAACGAATTTATGGCGATGACGCAATTTCCACGCAAAGCAATTTTCAGCCTATCTAATTAACAGTTCATTGAACGACAACATTTAAGGTTTAACTGCGTGTCTTACCGCCCTTATCCCGTAATCTAATTTTAAATTTTCGAGAGAATTTTCGCTCAGCTCCTCCTCCTCAGCAGCTTTTCAGCGCTAATGAAGAAAGGAAAATTGCGAGGAAAATGGTAATTGAAGACGGAACCTTTGAAACAAAATTAGCGTCACATTAAGGAAGTTCTACTTCGTAATCATGAGAATGAAATTCTCTCAAGAACATGTCGGATCAATGGAAGAGAACTGGAACAGTTGTACGCTACGAAACAAAACGCTTTTCAAAACATTCAAGTACGACACGATAAAAACGACGGGAAAAAGACTTGAAAAGACGTTGAGTATAGTAAGTTCTTTAAAAGAGATGTATTCACTTCATAATCTTAAAACCAACAATAGGAAAGTTACGGCAATTCAAATGCATGGCATGAAAATTAATTTTATTTATACATTTAACTAATTTACATAGTTATGCCACTTTCAAGAATAAATTATACCCATGAATGCAGTCGTAGAATCGTGCCACGCTGCAATTTCTCCGATAAAGGTTGCTGTTTTAATACACACAAAATCCGTATGCAAGCCCATACCTTTGCTTAAATTAACAATTGGTCACATAACATTTTATAGGAGATGTACACGGTTTACGGGTACACGAAGAGTTAAAATACCGAGCTTAGTTTCTTGCATCTCATTATGTAGCCTTCGGCCAAACGCAAGTAATATAAATGTTAGAAAAATAAACAGCGTATGTCTAAAGAAAGGAAAGAATTTTAGTGAGATTAAAATGAACATTACAATTTCTATGATGTTTTAAACATAAAACAAATTTCTTCATTAATTTTTAACTTTCCGTTAAGGACGCCACCAAATTTTCAAAACCACTGGTGTATATTTTTTTGTACTTTTAAAATTAATTTTTACGCTAAACAGTAGATTAATTTATTTATACATTTCATACTGCATTATGTGTAATTTATAATTTGTTAAAATTTTTTTTAAATTATGTTACTGACAACATCAATATTTTGTCAACATTAGGTTTAAAAATTCAGAAATCAGAACGATATTTGTCCACAATAATTAGACGGGTAAATGCTAGGGATGGCTTGAACTACAAGAAACCTAATTTTTAAATGTATTTATTGGATTGGATAAAAAATAAATTTTGTATAATTTTGGTCCAAAATTTGACTTAATTTTGGCTTGTGATTATAATTACCATCCCGCAAAAACCCTTTTAAAAGCAGATACATTTTTAAAGTGATGTTATACTTTCGGTGGATTTTGTTTGGTTATGATATGAGGTAAAACACGTGTTGTGTAACAGGAGTTACGACAGTGTCTGTCAATTTCTCAAATCTCCACGATTTTCTTATAACTGTATTTGCATCTGAGTTTCTGACCGCCCTACACACTGCCTGGGATCAAAGAGGTATTTATACTCGTCAGTGATCATGTAACTTGAGGCCAAATTAACTTCATAGCGACTTTACGAATTTCAGCATTAACGGAATCCTTACACAGTAGAAATAAGCTTTGATTTTAGCAATTATCAGATGTTACATTTTATTTTCTGTCTTATTTAACAACGAACTATTTAGAAAACGTTTGCAATGTTCAGTACAAGAAATTATAAAAATTTGAAATTTAATTTTAATTACGCAGGTAAATAATAAAATAAGCCGATAGAGTCATGCGAAATTATGAAAGACGAAAATGTGTAGGTAATGTTCATGGAATAACGCCACTAATTTCCAAATTTCGTCGTAATTTTAAATTGTAATGGTAAAGTTGTAAATATAATCTCATGAAATAACGATATCATTTACACCCTCACAAAATAAAATGTATGAAATAAAATTTTAAATCATTAAAAACAATTTTTAAAATTGTTATTGTGAATTGGCGTTATCACTACATGTGGAGGGGAATATTACCATGCAAAGTTACTAGGGGAAAATATTAAAACTCAAAGACTCAACTGAGTGCAACACGTGCATTCATTTTTAAAGAGTATTTGAACTTATTCACGAAGAAAAAAAAACTTATAGACAAAACGTACAACAAAATATCTTATAAAACCCTTAGCAAACTCGAACAAATCTTTCGGGGCTATGAAAAAAAACTTGGAAAAAAATAATGAAATTCTCTGTAAAATGATCTTAAAGTATTCTTGAACAAATCATCATTAAACTCGTAAGATAAATTATTCATTTGTGAAACTCACAAATAGACATAACCTTAAAAGACACTAGTTATAAAAAGCATATAAAAACAGAAAAATGCCTCATCACAAAGCATTTAAATATTGTACCCACTTAAGACGTTAAAGTGACTAACATTTTTCATCACAATAACGAAATAAGTACGTCCAAAATACTAAAACTGGCTTATTTAGGCTAGTGAGTCTACATTATATCAACTTGAAATTTGCGGATAGCATTTTTTTGGTAATTAAGTAACAGAGCATTACCTAAAACCTACCCGTGTTAGCTAATAGACAAAATAAAACGCTTTAGTAGCACCTAGAATTAGTCATGTAATAAAGAACAAATTTTATAAACCTATAGGTTCAATTAAACAAACAACGAGATAAACTTCTATAGAAAACAGCCTCCTACACCTCATCTCCCCTAAATTACTTGGTCAGACTCGCCCTAGCTTTTGTAACCCTTTCGATGTCAGTTTGAAAAATACAGGCCTATTTCATATTCTTAGACAGATTACCTATTCTTATAAAATAACTTATTTTGTTACATTTGTTACGCAATAGCCTATGTCTGTGTAAGAGAGAATCACTTTATAGCAAAACATAAAAATTATGCCAGTATTTATAGCTTTCTTTAGTTGACATAAAAAACCATTATGAGTGCCCACAAAATTTATAATAGAAAAGGTTGAAATTCCTAATTAAGTACTGAGACTTAGTATTCACTGCTGCTTTAAGAAAGCATAACACGTTCGTAGTTATACAGAATAATAAATTGCAGAATACAAATTTTAAAATAAAACTACCACTTAAAACAGTGTGTGCTAACCATGACTAAATTTTGTCACTGTCCTCTATGGTGACGACTTTTAAGTTCTGATTCTTAATCCCGACCTGCTCTGCAGGGAATAAAAATAAACACGCACTGCTGTATGCCATAACTAAGAAATTAACATATGTTATTCACACTATTATTAGTTAAATGTTTATTTTTATGATATTATTGTACGTACCGTATACAGCACGAGATACTAAGTTACTTATGGTCGTAGCGGAATACCTCTAAATATTATTAATTTTAAACCCTCAATATAAGATAAATTAAATGAGTTGATATTACCTCAATATTTGTACGAGAAACAGCACAAGTAGTTACTGACTGGCAGTGACGTGGCGGTATTTCCCGAAACGACATGTTATATTCCAAACAGAAGTAATTATTCTAACTGAGCACGAAAACATTGATTTGCGAAATATAAATATACGTTATAAAATGCTGAATTTGCTGTCGTCTGGCAATAGGTGTTTATAAATTGCTGTGTACAAATAAACATACCTAACTGAAATGGTGCTAAAAATGTTTCCTCTTTTATTCGTGATTCTACCTGGGTAGAGACGACCGCCGAATCCCAGTCTGGAGACGCCCTGGTAAGCGCCGTGATCCACGCTTCATTGTAGAGCGCCCCCCTGCCACAGAGATAGGCGTCGTGATGTGAGGCACCGTTTCCTACGATTCCTGCACCCCATTGGTGGTTATTGAAGGAACCCTGACGGCGTGGCGATACGTCCAGGAAATTCTGTGACCACGTGCACTCCCCGTACTGGTGCAGCTTGACAACCACATTTTCCACCGGAGAACGTCCGGCCCCGCATGGTACGGGTGCCTCTGACCTGCCTCCGTGATGTCAACATGCTTACTTGGCCAGAAATGTCCCCAGATCTCTCGCCCATCGAGAAGGTCGGTTATGTTTGTTTGGTTTGATTTCTCTCATAATATTCAGCAGCAAAACCATAGGGCTGTATATACAGCGTCCGGATCAGACGGGGGTGAGTTTATGAAGAAAAAAAAAACATGTATGATCCTCCTTATTTCTCTGTGCATGCCTTTAGTTATAGTGTGCATGAATCCTTTGCACCCAGTCATTTCTGGGATATTAAATTACAGAGTCCACCTCCACAAAATTTTGTGGGCGTTTGGTGAAACGGTACTTTCTGGTAAATCATGTAAACTTTCTATAACGTCATCTTTCAGTCCACATGCTTTAGTTTCAGATATCTGCTATTGAAGTGCACTAAGTTTGCTTGAACTCTCAGCATTCGGAACCGCCTTTAATTTTTGTAATCGCCTTGCCATTTCTCAAAGAACTAGTTAGGGTAACACACGTTATACCTCCTATCGCCTGGAAGGTGTTAAATCCATCAATATTAGACACTTTAAGTCAGCGTTATTAAACACAAACTCACAAAAATATCCATCTACTTCAGGTTGACCGTTGTGAATGGATGGCATCTTAGGTGCTGTGCGTTGTTGTATGGTGAACAAAATCCAAGGCTAGATACGATATTAATTCACTTTTTCGAATCTAACTTTCGGTACAAAATAGGGGGATGCTGTCCAAAATTCAAGAAACCAAAGAACGAGGGCATACAACATGTACTATTGAATATGCTATTGCAACACATTTTCTGTTAGTTATTTCTTCAGCCCTCACGCTCTTTTTCTTCTTGCTCTTTGTCAAATGCTGTATAAAGTTTATAAAAGGCTTGGTGCATCACTTTCAGCGTTTTTAGAGAAACTATCACTTAGTGGTTAGTGGTTTGACTCGCACACATGAGACTGGATATCCTTAATCGCTGACATTATTTTCCTGACACACCCAGTGGTTTTCCAATGATTATATGTGGAGCCAGTTTCACTGATTCGAGTAGATGCATTTGACTGTGAATAAGCGATTTTCTAGTGATTTTAATTTAGAGTGAACAGGTAGAAAATTTTTATAAACATTATGATGTTAAGCATGCTTAAGAAAGCATAATCTATTAGCTATTGTAATTACAAATATTTCTTAAAGAGTGCTAAACAAAAGTATAAAATAAACGAAGATAAAAACTCATTTGAGTATTTCTTGTACACGAAATACACTCATTAAAATAAACTATCACTCTGAGTGAGTCATTGCAAGGGCAAGTGGGTACAGGTAGAGAAGGTGGTAGTGTGTCTACAGAAAACATCAAAATATTGTACCACGCAAATCATGTATTGCAGGGGATCAAGACTTGCAGAACCAACTAAGTATGGTGTTGCACAACACGTAGTATGGAGATAGGCGGCGATAAGTTCGGGCATCGATGCATACAGACGTCAGATGTTCTTCTGAGGAAGATCCTGCCACAGCTGGCGCAGCTGGCCCTTTAAATCCACCGTAGTTGCCTCTGGCAGAATTTTCAATCCAGTCTTATCCCGAACATTTTCGATGGGGATCTTGCTGGTCAAGGAAACATGTTGACTGACATCACGAAAGCAGGCCAGAGTGCTGTGTGTGGCCGTGCATTAACCTGCTGGAAAACGGGGTTGTCAAGCTGCACCAGGGAAGAGAGCGCAGTTTGTCGCAGAATTTCCTGGACGTATCACCACACTGTCAGGGTCCCTTCAATCATCACCAGTGGCGTGCGGGAATCGTAGGAAATGACAACCCACGTCATGGCATATCTCGTTGGGATAGTTTACTGCTCTACAATGAAGCGATGATAATATTTTTTAAAAGATGATTATACACTCCCCAAATTTGCGTAGTGATTAACGAATTGCACATGTCTTGCCAATTCCCATTATTAAAATAACAAATGATTCCCTGATTGTAGGTAGGCAAATACACTTTCGAGGACAGGCATCAGACATATTACGATTAAGGATAAAACTCGGTTGACGTCACAGGCGGAGGTCGCAGCCTTCGGCCATGTTACATAATAGTGACGTGTTTATACGCACCCCAGCTCCCTTTCCCGACAACCAGGAAGCATATAATTCAATAAAAATCTTTATAAAATATTTAAATGTCAGTTTACCACCTTGGAGTGTTAATAATTATTTATCGTATTCGTTCAAAATAAATGGCGATATTGTCGCTGAGGTGTAAACCAAATATAACTGTTTGTAAAATATTTTAATATTTTTCTTTAAAGTAAAATTATTTTTAAAATATAAACTTAAATGTATAAATATATTATGTTAAAGTTCACTTGAGTCGTCCTTTCTGGGTTAATAATATAGTGACGTCATAAGCATTATGCAACCCGATCACAGAACCGCAATATTTTATTTAATAGTTATGCCCATCATCCTCACTCACGACACAAACCCCAACCACACAAATTTCGTCAACCCATCCGATCACCCCAACATTCTCTCACCCTCTCCACCTCACGCCCGCTCCTTCTCACATACACTCTTCCTTACACCCGCTCAACATCACACCATTACCGTCCCACCATGTCTTTACTTTTTAAATCGATAGAAGTGTTGAAAATAGCCAAGTGATATATATTGCCTTATAATGCATGGTCTCGAGCCTCGGAAATGTTCTTAACCACTCCATGACCGAAGTAGTAGGGGCGGGCGGGTCCTACTTCACTTGGGATTAATTGATGGATTATCGATTTGAGTGAAATGGTTAATCCTTAATCCGATTTTAATCCAATTAAAATTGAAAGGGTTAAATGTATTGAAAAGGTTACATTTAAAGAAATGTTAATTGTATTTAAGGGGTCAAATTTAACTAAAGGGTTAAATGGATAGAAAAGGTTTATATTTAATACAATTAATTTTTTTATTTTTTCTTAATTTTGTTGTTATACTTCCTTCTTTCTTTTTTTGTGAGGGGGTTGCAGGATCTCTGTACGATTTTGATGATGTGGTGTCCTGGAGGCAACTTACCAGACAGGTGGGTTGCAATGTGTTGTATAGGCATTGAGTTCAGTGCAAGAGTGTGCAAAGTGTCTTTTTTTATTTTTTTCTAATATTGATGTGTTTGTAGGGATGTTGGTGGTAGACAGGCGATTTTTATGAATATATTTAACAAACAAGAGAAATTCAGAGACTTTAAACGAGTTCTACATTAGAATAAATTACATAAGAAAGAGAAGTATAACTACTTGGTCTCGTAAAGAAACAAGTGCAATTACGTGACTGTCCAGTATGGAATTAACCATAACAATTGCAAACTTACTAAACGATGACAATTACGTAAGTGTGGAACTAACAACCTACAACAAAATGTCCCTATAAATTAAACAAACAATGTATATGACACCTCTCACACATCCATCTGCCTGTGAGACTGACAAAGAGGATCTTTAGAAACGTAATCCATGTGCAAAAATAAATTAAGTGATTACCCCGCTTAGTAAAATTCCACCTCTCCCAAAACCCGTCTGTCTGGCTGCGAGGTTGCAGAAGAAATGACGTTAGTATATGATTCGCAGAGACTAATAAGCATGATTAGATACATGGAGCATGGCTAATGTCTATCCACCTTGGGGGTCACTCGATGAATGAGTGGATCATATGAGGTGCGCCTTCTTATATATGTGTAGAGCAGCCGGCATCTTAAAGGCAACTGAGTTGAAATTTACAATTGATAGAACCTATTTCCCTACCAAGCTACTATTAATGACATGTTTCATCCTACAAGTACATGAATGTATAAAATATGACACAAAAAGTTGTATTTTCTGATAAATTAAAAAACTTATAGTATTTCACACTATAGTTTACGAATACTGTGAATGAGAATCACAGCTATCACACATAATATCGCCAAACAAAAATCACGGCTAACACACTCCGAAGCCCGGTGTATACGAAGGAGCTATTCAGGTATACAGCCATCTAGTCCAAGCTTACATGAGCAACTGAAGATGGCGGAACCCCTCCAGAAACCTTCGCATCGCCCTGCCCAAAGCCAACCACCCCTCCCCTTACATCGGCCAAGAATGCATTTGCGGAGAAATGCTTAGTCCACACACCCCAGTCCTTGTCAATGACCCTATCTTCGTCGATCTTTCCCCTATCCTCCACTCCTCCAACACAGACCTCGTTTTCGCCCTCTTCAAAGCTCCAGAACTCACACACCATGGTGTCGATCCAACAATGCAAAAACCTGTTTAGCGGCGAACACCCCCTCCACCCATACCACCCAAGAACTGTCCCTTCCAACATGGTGTTTATACCCACCCTCCTCAAGGTCAGAAAGCATATTTTCAGTTAACTGCCCCTGTCCATGGAGAGCGCTATCGATTCAAGGCCTTACACTCCCCCCTCCCCTTACCAAAGTGACACATTTTTTTCGGATATCTAGGAAACTGACCTATCCACAGAGGTCCGACCCTTCACTGCCAGAGTGCTGCCTTGGTTATGAACAGAGGCTTGCCTCAAGATCAAAGTGACTGCTTCCCTAGGGAGGCAGCAGTGTCTTTTTAAGTGACCTGGGCTATTTCTCCCCCTCACTACAAACTATTACTTTGACTTGGAGACCGAAGCTTCCTCCTATTTTTCGAGGTGCAAGAGGTTGGCATAAATTTTGCTACCAAACTCCCGCCAATAAAATTTATTTTTCCTCAACATTTAGTAATGCATTCAAAATGTCTTTATCACACAATAAATTCAATTAAAAAATATAACCATTTTCCACCAAACTTTTTTCCCCATCTTCCAGCAATCTTTATTTCCTTTTTAACAACTTTTAACTAAATAATGATTAATTTTCATACCAAAAAAATTATAAGACATATTTATTTTAAGTTGTGAAAAACACACATCTTTATTAAAGTTGAACTATTATGCTGCAAGACACAACACATGGATACAAATTCAATGTGTTTTTAAATAATTTTGCCAATTTTATGTGTAGTTCTCGCACTTCTGAATTTCTACCATGAAATATATATATATATATATATATACTATATATATATATATATATATATATATATATATATACATATATACTACTTGTTTTCCCTAGAGAATAAAATTTCCAATGTGATATTACTGAAATAACTTGTATCCATCTATTAATGACTGCTATTGGAGCTGAAATCTGTGACATTTCACGACATTTCATCTTATTTTCCTGAAAGGGCAAATTAAATGTAAAAGAATATTACAGTCATTTTGTATACATTTACTATATAAGGATGTAAACTAATTTTTTTTTTTTAACTTTTCAATTATGTTTTCTGATTTGTATAAAGTATGACTGTGTTTTTCACCACCAGACATCATTGTGTTGTTTTAGAGACAGTTTTAATCATGTTGATGTAAAATAAAAATATATTATTTTTTCATTTAAGGTCTGTTGAACTCTCCCAGTTGCAGTGCAGTGGAGTAACATTGCGGTGTGGTGCCAATGGCTCTTTCTACCTGGCCCCTGACAACATTTTTGTGTGAATAGACTCTCAATTTTTGATAAATTCCCTAGAGTTTAGAGTTCTTGCCCAACTTCCCAGTAAAGTTTTCTCGAGATATTCAAGCCTGTTCCTTACTTCTGTTTCAAAATTCATTCAGATATGCTCGTTTCTGTCCAGCATTTTTGCCAGTTCTACGCAGCTCTTCAGGCTGTTTGTTTTATTACATTTAAATTGATATGCTAGTTTTTCCTCCCTCATCAACTTGACATCAAACAACTTGTAAAATTGTTATTTTCAAAATACCAGGCTTTGAATTCAAAGTAACACTGATACTCACCAAGATAATTTTTTACTTTGGTTAAGTAACAAACACAAAGAAATGGCACTGGCAATTTTTCATACTAATAAATAACAACTCCCAATATTCAAATTTAATATAGAAAATATTGTATTCAAAATTGTGTTCTTTTTAAAAAAAATTCTCAACACACCGCTTAGTTAATATTCGTAAAACAATGTCTTTACGTATTCAATTCAAACATGGCAGTAATGAAATCCTTACAAGCTTCAAAAATATTGCTACCCATGCTACATCATAAATTATATATAATTAATTAATTACAAATATTTTATCAAGATGTTAGGACTGTAAGACATTCTGGCTTTTTTTAAACCAAAAACACCATCTTGCATCATAAAACTGCGAAAAACTATCACAACAGAGTATGTTATGACAGAAAATGATTAATCATTTTTAACATTACATGTGAAAGCCATACAAGCTCTTTAACCAAAACACCATCTTATGTCACAAAACTGCAAAAAAAAATATCGCAACAGAGTATGTTACAACTGAAAATGATTAATAATTTTATGATTGAAACCATAAAGTTTTTAAAACTTTCCAACATTTTACATGTTAAATAATTACATTTTTCATTAAATTATTAAACATTTTAGTGAATTTCGTTAAACATCTAACAAAATTGTTAAGATTTGAAAGAAACTTTTCTCAAATTGAATGATTGGTCTTTGTAATATAAAACAGGTCTTTACCATAGCAAAACTTTTTATAAAATTGAATGATGTGTCTTTGAAGTTGTAAAAAAGTCTTCATAATCGTAAATTTTTTTATAAAATTGAATTATTGGTCTTTGAAATCGTAAACAATTTTAGAATCATTAAATTTTTTATAAAATTTAATGATGGGTCTTTGAAATTGTAAAACAAGTCTTTACCATCACTAAACTTTTCATAAAATTGAATGATGAGACTTAAAAATCGATACAACTTTATACTTCCAATAAATTAAAACTGTAAAAAAAAAAACATCCTCGACCTGTTACCAGTGAAAAATAATAAAATATATTAAAAAAATTATGCATAATATTACACCTGAAATCTATAGCACTGTATATCACTAGAATATACTTAGAATTGTAAAACTGAAAAAAAATTACAAAATTATGTCACATCAGATAGCATTACTGAAAGATTGAAATTATACTTTCATTAAAATTTACATTTAGAATTTAGATATAAGCTAAATTTTTATATCTTTACCAGAACAACAAGCTTATGGTTTGATGATATTGGGGATGTTCTAGAAGTATGCATAATTTCCTGTGGTGAAGATATGAACGGAGAAGGAGGTGGTAAATTAATTTACACTTAGGCCATAACAATAATTAAGGGGATGGTAAACTTGACTTGGCTGAAATCACAAAATTGAACTCTAAAAACTCTTCCAAATATTGATAAAACTGTTTTTTTATATCGTCCCGCATATTATTTGAAGTTAACTTCAGTAGTTTGCTGTAGGAACACATTTCTGGTTATTGTATAAGTATCTCACCTGTTTGATAACTGATGATAAATCTATAGGTTCCAATCTCAATTTCGAAGGTGTTGAGATCGGCGTAGCAGGCGCTGCTGTAGTCCTCGACATCACAGGCACTGCTGTAGCCCTCGGCATCGCTGCAGCCCTCGGCATCGCTGTAGCCCTCGGCATTGTAGGCGTCGCTACAGCCCTCAGCATCGCAGGCGCTGCTGTGCCCTCGGCATCGCACTAGTCGAGGTCGATGTTGAAAGCAGAACTGCAGCCCTCGAAGTCATAGGCGGTGCTATAGCCCTCGGCATCGCAGGTGCCACTGTAGCATTCAGTATCGCAAGCACCTTTGTAGACTTCGATGTTATTGCAGACCACAACATTGTTGCAGACTTCGACACCGCAAGCATCACTGCAGACCTCAATGTTGTTGCAGACCTTGATGTGGAAGAAATGAGTATCGGTCTCATTAGTGCAGCTTTCACTATACTTGGTTTTGATGTCGAAGGCATCACCTTTGGATTCATTAGTGTAGACTTCACTGCTCTCGAAGTTGAAAGTGTTGAAAAGAGCAATGGCTGTAAAGTATATACATTTTATTCGTCAACATCCAAAAAATCAAATAATTTTTGCCGAAGCATGTGGTCCATTCAATAGATCATCACATAATTCCAATAAAAATCTCCAAGTTCTCTGTTGAAGTCTTGCGTAGATAAGAATCTTCATACGAGCGCGACATCGCAAAGCTAACCGAACTGACAAACAACTAGAAAAAGTGGAAGAGCCAAAGAGGCTGAAGCACTATTTATAAAGATTTCATATTTTCAGGTAAAACATTCGGGAAGCCTGATTTTCCCCCTCCAAACAGAAGTCAGAAGTCCAAACACCCATTCCCCTCTTTTCCCACTCCTCTGACTTTGAAATATCTTCAAGCCAGAACCCCCAACCTTGGAGACAAACATATCTGCTAAAGTTCATCCTTGAAAAAATGATCAACATTTATTTTATCACTAAAATCACTTCTGAATCTTAACAAATAAATTAAGTTTAATTATTAATCAATAAAAACCTTTAGCAATGTATTAGAGATCAACATATTTAATAAAATTATATATAATTTATAGAAAAATTAGAAAGTAATACTATACATAAAAAACCATTCACAAATTATATATCCGTTTATAAGCATCTATAAGATTACTTTCATCTTTTAAAGGAAATATACCTCTTATTCAAAGTATATCTTATCTAAATCAAGAGATGTTTTATGTTCTGTTTTTAGTAAAAAAGTTCCAGTTTTCTTAATCAGTATAATGGTAATCATATTTATGCTAACCATATACACGGAAATTTTCAATTAACATTCCATATCATAATTTCAATATAGTACAAAAAATATATTTTATAAGATATTTTCAAAACGTTTTGTAAAGCTCTGTGTGTATGGGGAAGTAAAACTCGATTCGTAAATATTTGTTCATTTTAAAAATATATGTCATGTGTATATTTTTCCTGCATAATGGAGCTTGCAAAGTGAATATTAATTTTATCAAGTAGAAGACAATATTTTGCTCGAATAATTTCAAACAGCTAGGAAGATGTTTTGACCTTGCTATTCTTAATGGTTAAAACCATTGACCTGAACTCCCCTCCCCACCAGGGATGGGAATGTCCTTGGCTGCTTCCATCATGTAAAGCTAGTCGCCTGGGTTGTCTCCAGGGTATATAAAACCAAAATGTATTTTGCAGGGGTTTGTTGGACTCAGACTGGCAATCTCTGAAATCTTGGTTTCTGTAGTTGGTACTATTGGAAAAACAGTTGAGATTTAACCTTGAAGGGTTATGACTCTGGACAGGGAGCGATCACACTGCTAAGACATCAGATCTATAAACATAACTGTTTTTCTCCACATCTTGAGATATTGGTAAACACTACAAGTATAAGATTTCGAAATGATTATAAATTACTAAGTTAATAACATTTAATTGGAAAACCCTCGATGCAATTCATTTAAGTTTAAACATCTATACAATTGAGCATATCTACCTTTTTTCATGCATGAACAAATATATATTAGTTTAATTAACAGTGTTACATTCATTATTCCATTT
Source organism: Dryococelus australis (assembly GCA_029891345.1). Lineage (NCBI taxonomy): Eukaryota > Metazoa > Arthropoda > Insecta > Phasmatodea > Phasmatidae > Dryococelus > Dryococelus australis. Next base: position 97,208,914 of record CM056994.1, read on the forward strand.
TCCATTTTCACAATTAGACATAACCTAACTGGGACTCGAATCCAGCTTGTATTAACAACCATGTCTTACCTGATATTGTATATTATTTACTTATATAAATATATATATATAAGTTGTTAGAGTGCTCACATCCAGCTATCCCCCCCCCCTTTTTTTTTCTCATTCACTGTGTTGGGGACAAATGAAGTACTTTTCTCTCAAATGTCTCTGGGGAAAAAATATTTCCTTCTTACCAAAACAAGTTCACGTTTAATAAGGAATAGGTTAAATAAACATATGAAAGGGATTCACTTTACATCATATTTATTTACAAAATATATACAAACACCAAATGTTTCAAAAAATCATTTTAACCCACAGAATCAAACAAGTATAGGATGACACGAAACATTTTTAACTCTGCCAAATAGAACTTGCTCCAAAAACATTTCCATTCCAAACAAACACAAGTTGATTCAGAATATATTTAAAACATTTTAAAGAGACAAATTATAAAGCCATAATAAACTACAGGATGACACATAAATATTTCTTTCAGAAACAAACTCTAAATCGTATACTCCTATGTGCTAATAACTTGCTGATATACAGTTTACATTTCTATTTCTGTATACATGAGCATGTGGATTCATTGCCTGGTTGGTCCATCTTTAAGCAATATTGGATTAGATACAATCAAATACTTTTTGTATTAAATTTCACTCATCCCAAAAAATGACATATGACTCGAATAATATCCACATGTGATTCGAGGGGAGAATCACCATAGTCTGTTTCATCCCAGTCAGACATTATTGCTCAATTAGCATTCATTTTGAGTTTTCCTCTGCAGAGAAGAATGTCGAATTAGATCCATATGTTTTACACAATTTTTTGAACGAGGGGCAATTGTATACTTTTTGAATGTTTATTACTTTCCCATTATACACACTTTCGAAAATGCATTTTTGCTCAACTCGACCTACATATATTTCACAATTTATTAGGTAATCTTTGCTTATATCTTCAATATTCTCATACTCTATATATCCACTCTCCAATTTTAAACCACGGTGATTGTTAGTATCCCATCTATTGGTTTTCTTGTGTTTGGGAGTAAGATATTTCCAGTCAAATGATGATTTTTAGCTGATTACAGTTGTGTGTTCTTACATATCAGTAATAGCTAATTCTTCAATGATAACTTTTTTCTGCAGACTGAAATCATTGCCCAGTACAAAACATCTCATCATAGCCATGGTTCGCCATCTACTGACTCAAATCATTATTTTCACCAGCATATCTCTTACATTGTAACTCGCCAATCTTTCATGAATTATAAGAATGTAAGTTTGTGTATTTTCTGGAATTGGTATATTTGCAATAATTTAAATTTGTGAATCAATCATACTATTTGTAATCGTGTTGTCCTGTTTGCTTAGATCAAACACAAATAATGCACCACTACATTTAAATGTTTTGGGTTCTAGGATCGGTGAAATGTATTTGTTATAGTATGTTTCCTGAAACTTTGTTATACGAAATATATTATACGAAATAAAGAATTCCCCATTGGCAAAGTTAATATTTTAATATTTTTCATATTACAATTATCGAAAATTTAACTATCTATCAGCTTTTTCCGATGAAAAACTTGATTTCACACTCCACACTATTTTTTGAGCTGATGGTAGAGTTGTTAAGGACTCCAAACCCCACAATCTGAATGTAATGTTTATATTCTTTACTTTCTGATAAATTTTAAAACTTCATAAGCTCATGAGTGTTAATTTAAATATGCGGCATGAACAATTCCACATTGCATAATTCAAATGTGACACCTTCCTCGTTATTAGCTGTATTGTATATAAAATTCCAATGTGTATTGCCGAATATAATAACTAATTCTTGTTTGGCACTTAATCTGATGTGTATATAATTTTCAGCAAAGCCCAAAACTATACTTAACGATATAACAACTTCGTATTTTCCACCTGAGTTTATTTGTAGTGAGTTATATCTAGCACTACTGCACCCAGCCATAAGCCCTGTACAAATATCGTTTACAGTTCCTTAGAGATATTTCTTTATCGTGGAACTAATTCCAACATCTCGTGTTTGATCAATTTCCAAGCCATTCAGAAGATATGAAATTCTGTCAGTTAAATATAGTATTCCATTTCTTAATATTTTTGCAGTTGTTGGATTACTTGCTTCGGCTGTATTTTTAATTGCCCCTCTAAACCTTAAGCTAGAATTTGATGGCAACGTGTAAATATCATTATTTTGTATAGAAATCATTATATCCTATGGAAATGTGCACGGCCCTGCTCAGAATGGTTCATACACATGTATTTTGTATTGGTGATTGCATTTTCTTAGCTGATCGGTTCTTCAACATTAAGTATATCTTCCATTTCTATTAACAGTATATACTAATTCTTTTAAATACAATTTGTTGCTGTGTGTTAACTTCACAGGTAATTTATTTGAAGTGAGCATTTTATGTTGGCATTTATATCTTTGTATAATTCCTTTCTTCGAAATACCATCTTTAATGCCATATTTCTTAAAAGAACCACTTAGTTTACATCCGAATTTACAATTGTCCACAATACCCATTATGATTGAAATGCTCAATGAAATGCAGCTGTTTATATAGCTTTTTAAACATGTAAATGAATGACAATTCCTTCATTAAAAAAATTAATAAGTTCACCATCTTGATCGACAATTGTAACAACTATTTCATCAACACAATTTACTATTATTGGAAGATATATCAATGTGTTAGGTTTTTCAATTATTTTATATCCTGGAGCCACAGCACATGTGAATTAATTCACTGTATTTGTCGGTTTTCCATTCAAATATAAACCACCTACTGTATTAATATTTATGCTACATACATTTACCGATAATATATTAACCTTTTTTGAAGATTCGTGTAATTGATTAGCTGGCTATACTCTCGTTCATAACCCAACATAATTGCAATTGAATTGTCTTCCGAGAAATCGATGTCGACGTTACTATAAATTGCACTTGTTAACATAATTGGATTTCCATGTAATCGGAAATGTACATGCAGGTAATACTGCTTTAATGAATGTTTCAAGTTCATCCAATTCGCAAAACCCTACTGGTATCACAATCTTGTATGTTTTTCACCAATATTAGTCGTAAATAATTTGTTATGGATATCAATGTTTGGTATGCTGTTATAAAATGAATTCGATTAGACATATTTTTATTCTCCATCTAACTCCAATGTAGGGAAATTTACAGCATGCAATTGCGACGAATTTCTACTTAATATAAACATAATTGACATATTACTAATATGTTATACCATTACAATTACTTATATATACTATTTATAGCCAAAAAAATGTAATCATAAATGTCCATAATTGATTGTATTTGGTAATTTCTCTATTGTGTAACTATACTGTAATTTGCGTGTTTTTAAAGTAATTATGTATTTCATTTGGACGATGTAAATTGCAGAAACTGTCATAATACAATTATTGATTTATATTTTTTATTAATGCAACCCACTGCATTCAGTTATTTTGTTTAGAATCTAAATTAACAATCATACGTCCACGAATATTTGGTTTCTGTGGTAAATCGTCTGTTACACATCTCGGAAAAAGGGAATATCCAGTTTCATTATAAATACATTAATATATTTGTATATTAATGCAAGTTTTGAAAGACTATTTAGGACTTTCTGCATTTTTTTTCCACTTTTGGAGTTTTTTATCCTTGTCAAACTATATGGGGTTTCAAATACAGTCCTTTACCTTTTGATTTAACTGCTCTACTATTTGCCGAAACCCCTCCGAGGATTGATCCAAGAGCTGTTAATGTTGGAAATAGGAACAAATGATTCCTCCTTTCTTTGTTTTTAATTTGGTTTTGCACTTTAAGTCCATTCCTCTCTGCACCTTCATGTGCATAACTTTATCAAAAATACAAGCTCCAAGCATTTCACCTGTAGATGTAGATGGATTCTTCCTTATATTTGGTGCTTTATTGGCTAGAATTGTATGCACTACATGTCTTTCTTTCATATTGTTTGTTCGATCGTAAATTATATTGTGTTGTTTAGATGCATTATCCAAATAGTTTGATCCTTGATCGTTTTGTGGCAAAAGTTTTGCAAGTTTAGTACCTGGTCTACAATAATTGTATTTCGGTATATGTAATTCATATGGTAATTTGTTAATTAATTTGTTCAATACACAGCATCCTTTTTTGATACATTTAGTATGAGCCATTTTTTTTCAACTGAACATGAATCTATATATAGACCTACATTTATAGTTTTACATTAGCACATAACATAATACTGTGTAATTATGTAGAAGTGCAGGTTATAAAATAAAATGGACATCTGCTGGTAATTGTAAATATGAAAGAGAACATATTTGAACAGAAACATGACATTCTTTTACCATTAAATATACATTGTATATTAAGCAGTCCTTCTTCATGCGGAAAAACATGTGTTATTATGTAGCTGTTGGAGCATGCGAATGGGCTTAAATTTTAAAATGTATAATGTTTTCTTAAACAATACAAGAGAAATATCAATTATTTGTGACCATTTTGTCGTTAATTGAGGGAATGAGATATTTCCCTTTCTTCTAATAAAGAATGTATAGTGCCTCCGAATGAAGCATTGTGCAATTCCGTATTTTAAAATTTTATGTCGTGTTTCCCTTTAACCATTTTTTATGTGTCGAATACTTAAGTAAACAAACAAGCTATATATTTTTTCGGCTAACCACATCACATTAATCACAAAAGGAATTTTGTCAGACCAGTGATAGTACGAAAATTTCATCTAAGCTAGTAGTCTGACTCGTGTAAGGTTCAGACGTTTCTCATTTACGATCATGTAACTCCGAGTTTTGAGATACTCTTTATATTACTATAAATTTATTATTTTTAAAATTTAACTAAGATTTTTTATAAATAAAATTATAACTTTGTAAAAGTTTTACATTTCCTGCATTAATATCATTAAAGCATAAGTGCACAGATAAAGTTAAGTAAAGTAAAAAGCAACCACAGATATAGTTATACAAAAATTGCATCGATGCACTCTCAATGTCTTTGTAAAAGTTAAGCGAAAGAGTCCAAAATGGTGTTGTACATATAAAACTGCAAAAATAATTAAACTTTATTACTTGCACGACCACCTGAAATGACATTTTTTTCAAAGAAAGAACTTACAGCTAAAATATCTCAGGTGAGTCACATATGCGAATTTATTTTAAACACTTCTTAAATTGATTATAATTACTGTCCGAATGGTGATGACTGTCAGGAATGGATTTTTATGCTCCGAAAGTTAAATCCTTCATGACGCCCAAAATTCTTTTGTGTTAGAAACCTAGTCATTGAGACGGTCTGACACACAATGGGACAATAATTCTCATTAAAATGTACATCAAATATACACACAAATTGCTTTTCTTTTCAAAGTAAATTACAGCAATTTTGCTTATTAGAATCATGGGCTACCAGGAATACCGATCGAATTTGTACTGGAGATCACTATCCTCTATAGCTCTAGATATAAATTACCTATTTTTTCTTGTATCTCTATCTCTCTTCACAAAATATTTTATTTATTACTTCAATTGATATAAATGATTTTGAAGCGTACCTATGAAGAATCCCGTGGATTTTTCTGGGTAATGAAATAATAAAATAAAAGTGACTTCAATAATATAAAAAAATGGAATATTGGTTGCTTTTTACGTGTCAGACAAGAAAATAATTTTATGTTTTGCTCAAGATGCTCTGGATATTGCCTGTAAGGGGTTTTTGATAATACACTCCAATTTTGAGGGAAAAAAAACGGGGAAACTCATATCACATGCTATGAATGCGCAGCTCAGATCGCAGAAATTCATAGGTGTAAAACTGAAATATTAATATTATCATTTCTCCCGTGTTGTAAATATTCTCTAGCCTCTGTCTTCAGACATGAACAACATATATGAAAGAACGCTGGTAAAGACTATTCACGATGAAGTGAGCACTTTAGAAACGTACGTTACAAAAAAGTCACTGCCCCTGAATACACATATTTTAACAGGCGCACTGAGTGACATTCGCCCAGTAAAGTTGGTAACGATAGATGGAAAGTAGTTCCATATTCTAACGTCAAATAAAAACTGATAGGTTACCATTCATGACTAATTAAAATTATTTCATTCGGTTTCTGTTTTATTTATTGCATCGAAGTGTAAAAAATTCCAGATTTGTAAATTATTTACTTTCTAAATAATTGCACAGTTTCATTTGACCGACGCATTAATTAAGTGACGAGGCCCATTGCAAAATTAATTTTACATAAGCCGGAGAAATACACAAAGTGTATACAAGTAGGTCTTTCGCAGGGCTTTCAAAAGTGCTCATTTTACCGTGACCAGCCTACACTAAGTGAGGCTGGTTGCCCTACCCTAGAGACAATCCTGTCGTATTGGTCAGCCCGTAAAATGGATGAGTTACGAGATTAGGGGAAGTAAAGAGGCAGTGTTAATACCGGAAAGGAACGAGGAGAAATAAGATAAAACCTTTAGTCCACTGCAGTGTCCGTGACATTCCCCATGTAATACTCCCATACGAGATCGAACTGAGGACACCATAACGGTGGACTGCTAGTGTGAACAACTTGGCAAACAAACCAACAGTGAATTCACTTTTTCTCATGGAATGTGTTATTAAAATTATATTTTAATGTTATAAACATGTTAGCTTGTATATTTACGTAAAACCTGTTTCCTCGAATATAAGCACATTTTAATTTTCCTTTGCGTGAAAACAAATAAATGTTCCCTGAGTAAATTTCTCTAACTAAAATCAGCAATTTCCTACTCAACCTAAGTAATTCAAAGCTACTACCAGAGTCGAAACGAAACGTAGCCCTGCTTTCTTATCAGAAAGGACAACATCGATTTTCGATTTACGATACTAGCCGCACCGACGGAAAGTAAGAAGTGCAAATTTCCTTCTGAAAGAAAGGTCAAGCACGTACCAAAAAAAACATTCCGCTTCTGTTGTTCCTCGTTCCGTAGACAAAAGGAAATTGTATTGTAGAGGGCTTTTTAACGTCCCCCAGTTTTATGCTAGAAAGCTTAGAAGGGGATGGCTTACAGACTAACTTACAACCTAACGTAAATTAACACCCATGCCTTACCCGGGATTCAAACCCAGAGATTTCAACACCCCAGATCGGTGGCGCACCAACCGACTGCGCCACGGGAGGTCGGCTAAACAAACGGAAAATTACCTCAATTCGTTTCACACCCTACGTGTGGAAGCATGTAGGATATGTTATTGTAAATACGTCACATAGAGAATATAATCATTTAGTTTAGCACACAACTGAATACACCGTTAAATTATCATTTACAAATTCAGATGTAAAGTGAAATGAAAATTATTATAGTGTTAAGGGGCTGTGCCGGAAGTTTTCAGACACGTGCGACAGGTGGCAGCTAGGTTGATAGTGTCTAGAGCTTGTGAAAGTTTGGAACACTGGTTTCTTTATATATAACTTATAATATTCTTATATATGTATGTGTTTAAATAATACCCCATAAGTATATACAAAGGGTAAAGGATTCACAACATCGATTATAAGATTCGGCCACAATTGTCAAAGAAATAATTGAAAAATTTTACAAAAAAAAAATATACAAAATACCTTAACATTGCAACATTTCTAAACCCCTGAGTACTTAAAAAAATTACTTTACCTGGAAACGCCATCAACAATTCGTTTTAAAATACACTTACATTTTCATAATTACAAACTAACTTCCCACCAATTACCGTCGCAATAAGTTCCGAGGATCCTGACTGAGTTCTTCTCTGCTTCTCTGCCCGAAAGCAGTAAGCCACATTCTTATATTCCGCTCATCGCTCACACGAAAATAGTCAAGAACATTTTCTTATAATCTTAGAAGTCTCTCTTCATAACGTCACAGGTAGCATGGTAGCATACGTGCTCTTCCGAAGGTCTCAGAGAAAGCGGAGGGGAATGGAGGACGGGTGATACGACTCAAGAGCGGCCAGCCACTGCGGCAAGCGCGCACTTGTTCTGATAGACCACGTCAAGTCTGACGGCAGCTCAAAGCTCCAGCTAGATTAAACGTCTTCGTAATCCCCCAACCCCCCTCCCCTCCAAGCAGCTTATCGTCAAGGTATATTACGAAGGACTTAAATTCACTGTTTCCATGTAGTTGAACATCGATAGATGTGACACCCAAAACAGGACATGAAGTAGATTGCAGTAAAATTTATATAAACTCTGATTCTACACAATTGTGACTTAGTGTTTCCAAGTTTTAAATATTAGGATAACATTTTTATGCTTTTGGGGTTATTCTGTATAGACATGTCAAGAAAATTTTTAAGAGCCACTATCCTGGAAACTTATTGAAGTATATTTTTTATGGACTTCCAAAATGGTTCCAAATGCAAATATGATTCACTGTAGAACATACAAATCGAAATTTCAAGAACGTTTTATATAATTACATTTTAATTAACAACCTACATCGTAATGGATTTATAAACTGTTATGTATAATTTGTAGGGTCAATTATATAATGCTAGTATGTAGGATCAAATAGAAAAGCATGTTAGTAATTAAATACAAGACTTTGGCAGTGAGCCAGTTGGCAGTAGCTGTGAAAAAATAATGTTCAATCCATGATCGTTGACGGATTAACTTGATTTTTGATGACATATTGTGCTGACACTTTTCATGGGCACTAACAGATATAAGATCTAGCAGATGATTACACTTTTATATGGCATACCATAGTATTTATAACGTGTGAAATTTGACGAGAATTGGTTGGGTATTTTTCGAGATATATTGTAAAAGCTTTAGTTTTCCATGTGGTACTCTATTATAAAATGGCGGAAAAATAACAATATCAATTTCTCATTTAAATACTTACACGATGCGGTGTCAACATACAAATTTCGTTAGGGGTAGAGGGGGTATGGGCGTATATATTATTCTGTCGGTCAGCAGGAGTTCTGTGCGATGTTGATGGCGTTGTGTTCTCTAGGCGACTGACCAGAGAAGTGGGTTGCAATGTGTTATATAGGTGTAAGTTTAGTGCAAGAACATGCTTAGAGTCATTGTTCTTATTTTTTCCTGTTTTGATTTGTTTGTAGGGAGGTTGGTGGTAGATAGGCGATATTTACGAATATATTTAACACATGAGTGAAATTGAAAGTCTTTAAACGAGTTCTATGTATGAATAAATTACACAAGAGAGAGAGAGAGAGAGAGAGAGAGAGAGAGAGAGAGAGAGAGAGAGAGAGAGAAGTATAACTACCTGGTCTCATAAAGAAACAGGTGCAATTACATGACTCTCCAGTATGGAATTAAACATAACATGATTTTACTACCCCGGGCTGTATGCTAGCAATGTGATTTACATGACAGATAATTTTAACTACTTGAATAACATCTGGTTTCGACAAGTACACACTCACTAAATGATGAGAATTACATAAGTGTGGAATTAACAATCTACAACAAAATGTCCCTATAAATTAAACGAACCAGATATATATCATGCCTCTCGCACATACCTTACACATCCATCTGCTTGTGAGACTGGCGAAGAGGAAATTTAGAAACGTAATCCACATGTAAAAATAAATATATAGTTTAACACACTTGTAAAAATTCTACCGTTCCCAAAACACATCTGTCCGGCTGCAAGGTTGCTGAAGGAATGGTGATTAGTATATTATTTGTGGAGACTTATAAGCACGAATATGTATGTGGAGTGCAGACGTCTGTCCGCCTCGGAGGTCACTGGATGAATGAATGGATCGAATGAGGTGCACCTGCATATATATGTGTAGTGTGGTCGGCATCTTAAAGGCAACTGAGTTGAAATTTACGAGTGATAATGAATTCCTTATAAAGGGCTATCACATGAAAATTTATATTTTCCGGTAAATTAAAATTTTTTAATATTTCACGCTATAGTTCGCTAATACTATGAACGAGAATCGCAGCTATCACACATTATATCGCTTAACGAAAATCGCAGCTACCACACTCCAAAGCCCTGTGTATATTAAGGAGCTATTGAGGTATACATCCATCTAGTCCAAACTTCTATGAGCAACTGAAGATGGCAGAACCCCTCGAGAAACCTCCATGTCGCTCTGCCGAAGGATAACCACCCCTTCCCTCGCCAGAGCACGTTACTCTGTCCTAGAGGTTACTCATCCCTCTACCCTCGATTGTAAATTTTTTGCCACTGAGGCAAGATGGCAATGACTGGCAAGAGAGATTCACATCGCCCCCGCTCGCCTGTATGTATCCCCTAACCTCCACCCCTCATGAGAGGAATGTGGCCCGAGGTCAAGAACCCAGACCATCCCTCCCACACCTATTGTAAAAGCTGTCTTCACCCGAAATATCAGTTTCTTCTCCAAGGCCACGTGCCTCCAGCCCAGAACACATGTTTCGAATATCTCGAGAGCTAGCCTGTCCACACAGCCTGACCTTGCTGCCGATCCATGGTTACCCAAGATCCTGGTGTATTCCCAGGGAATTAAAAAAATTTCACAACTCCCACCGATGAAATTTTATATCCCTGAAATAAAGATGCTTTAATCCCCGAGATAATCCCAGAGTTAACATTCCAACAACAAGTGTATATTTGAATAAAGCAAACAATGATTTTAAAAAAATCACACAGAAATATGAGACAAATTTGATTCACTTGTAAAAACTATTTTTTACAAGTATTAAAACAAGACATATATTTATTCGTCTAACAGACAGGTATATAGACTTTCCCAGCCTAGAATTTTATACAGAACTATCATATAAGAAAATATAATATAATCTCGCTAAAGTTTATTATTCTTTATTAAATAATAATAGAGTTCCAAATTGATTAGGGAAAGGTATTCGACTACAGCCACATGTTTTTACAAAATATATGAGGGCAAATCACAATTGGACAATACCAGGTAACGGATAACTGAGAATTGAGTGTGTTTGGAGAGCAAGCAAAATTTTGATCTTGAGAGCCAATGAGGTTAAGAGAGTGTGGGCAGGGAGTTTGGATTGCGAGCAGGTGGGAGATGTGCACGGTGTGGAACAGGCAAGGGAATGAGACAATGGTTCAAAAAAGTGTTGCTGTCTGCATCTCGTGCCACTATAGATACCCGCCTGCTTCTATCCGCCCGGCAATCTCACCTACACGCGAATAGCCTGGTGGTCACCTCCGTGTATGCACGACAGCGACAGAACTTCCCCCGCCTCTCTGCCCGAACATCCTTGAAAACTTCACTCCACAATGCACATCGGCCTGACTGCAGTTCACCTCCACTTTACACAATGATTTTCCTTGACCTGGCTTGCCTAGTCTGACTTTCAAATATGTTTTACATTTTGAGCAGGCGGTCTATGTTTACAATATTGCATTAAATTTTAAGCCCAGTTTAAACGGTATTTTTCTGAGAAAAAAATTACAATTTAAATACACTTTAAAAAGTTTTTTGAAACTTACACCATCAAAGTAGTGTACACCATAAAAATAGATTACACCATCAAAAAAAAATATAAATTTTGAACTGTAAAAATGGTTTACATTGTAAAACTTGTTTTTATATTTTTAACTAGAAAAAATTAATAACAAAATTTGTGTAAAAAATTTTAGCATGGGGAATACTGTTTTACACTCTTAAAACTAACAAATTTCCAAGAACTGTGTCGTTACAAGTAAAGAAATATAATCTAGCACAATAAGTTATGAAACCCAGATATATAATCCGATAAATTAACCATAACTCTAACATTAATGAATTAAAAAACGATTAATTACATAACAACTAAATAAAAACACAAAATACTATAAAAATCTAATCAGAGAAACGTATTCCGGGAAGCATTATCCAAGTTCTAAGAAATATATTGTAGACAAATACATTCTAAATAACATTAAATTGGAAGTGTGCCCCAATCGCCATTAAGCTGTAAAATTTCACGAAATTGTATCCCGAATCCAAGAAATGTATCAAAAACAGTCAATTACGTCACATTTGAAAGGAATCAAATGCAATGGAATACCACCCAAACACAATAAATTACAATGTGTACGAAACACAACAAATTAACCCCTAAATGCGAATTTCCAATTACACAATTCTTTCAAAGATACCACTTGAATTACATACCAAATGTAACGGATTATCACCTAAATGTGAATGATGTCAAAATTAAAAGGATTTAATCACACCAGATTATCGCTCAAATGCTAATCACATCAACAGGGGGTGTATTAAATTAAAAAAACACATCAAATATTGTTAAAAAAAATATTTTATTTAGTGTCATAAGTTTACAAACATTGTATTATGAATTTTTAAAAACGATTCTTAACCCAGGAGTCATGTGCTTTTAAGAAACCTCTCCATCGAACCAAGGGCATATCTTTCTTACTTTTAATGATTTTATCAACCAAATATTTATTTTGACAAGTAACTTTTTGCAATTCATGTTCCTTAAATCTTCCTAAAATTGGTTCTCCATCATAGCTTTCTAGGTAATAAACCCTTGGATTGTGTTTTTATAATTGAAATAATTTTATATTTTAAATTACCAATTCACAGTAAATTTTTTCTCGAAGTATCCTTTCTGCTTCGAGATGTGTATAAATTCCCCAATTTTGAACTTTGGTTTCATTTTATCGATGACTTTAACATTATTACAAGTAGTTTCCATTAAACTATTATCCACAACTTCTTTAGGAGCCATCTTGATAGTTCTATGATATCTGGAATTATAAACATAAACTATTTCAGGCAAAACGTCAACCCATATTTAAGTCCCCCTCGATGTTAAATGTTCATATATTAATTGCTTAATCGATTTGTTGCAATGTTCCACAACACTGTCTTTAAGCTCCGAATACTTTGTGTAGTGATTAATACCATATTCAGTAATTAGTTTTTGAAATGGTGCAGAAAAAAATTCAGATCCTATGTCGGTTTGAGCGAATTGATCGTTCTCTCTTTCAAAACGATCTTCATTTCATCGGTAACCTGTTTCTCAGTTTTGTTTTTCGAAGGTTTACTCCAAACTTAATTCAAATAAACGTATATTATGGTTAGAATAATTTGTATCCCTTATTGTATGTAGAAAGCAATGTCAGTTCACACAAATGGGCTTGAAAAGGATCATCTAAACCATGAGTTATAACTATTATTCTATTATATATTATCCTTGCAGGAGGATAAATCTCTTGAGCAATATTACTTAACTTCATTGGTAATATAACCGTCTTCTTTCAACTCTTCAATAATATAAACTATTTTGTTTGTATGTGAATTATTCCCAGAGTCTCTCGAAGCGATGTGAAGTTTTAATCTTCGACCAATTAATTGCAATTATTCCAATATACAGGTGAAAAATTGTTGTCAATTTCATCTTTTTATCTTCCACTTCTTACTATACGTTTTATTAAATGTATTTTCGGGTGATTTTCATCTCCTGAATGAATGGTAGCATTCGTTCAATGATCAAGTTCTTTATATTTCTTTAAATCAGTTTCAGAATAACAATTTGGAAAATTTTAAACAATAATTCAAACAATCATTGGCTCACACCAGTTACATAATCACCTATTGTAATTTTATTGTCAGGCAGAAACATAATTACCGAATTTCACAGGAACCAAACGTTATCATGTCGATAAACACCAAATGTCATATCACGCATAGACTAAAATTGTTTTCATTTTAAATAACGTCGTGTTAAATTATAAAGGGGTGCTATTTACTCTTGTTTGTTGAAGGTTCTTCTGTTTTAATTTCCAAAGTGGTTTTATTTTGTTTATTCAACACAGAATGCAATATATCCGTTCTATTTGTAACAGGTTTAAATATTCCTTCATTTAAAACATCCTGTTCCATACAAGCTTGTTTGGCTTGTAAATAATGTTCCTTCACAGCATGTATTTTATGTATTTTCAATGCAGAGGCCGACATATTTTGAATATATTACATTTAATTCAATATATTTCTATATGAATTAAGTCCTTGCATTTCTAACTGATGTGGCAGGTCTATTTCTTTGGGTTTTTTTTTCAATCTTATCGACTTTACTTAAAATATTAAATTTTGTTAAAGTTTTAGCTTTCAAATCATTAATAAAATAATTTATTCGTGTTTCCAAATCATTATTTGGTTTTTTCACATTTATTCGCATAACTAAACCAAATCTTATGTTAATCAATTCATCTCTTATATTTTGCATTATTTGTTCCATTCGTGTTTCAAGTTGTTTTGTAATAGTAGCACTTACCACTTCATTAATTACAACTCTTGCATTTCTGTATTCATGCATAACTGATACAAAGTTTTAAGCAATTTACAAATGTGATGCATGGTGTAGGGACCAGAGTTTGGAGCCCAGAACCATAAAAATATTATAATTTACTGTTGGACTTAGAAGCAAAGGGTTAGTAATTTCGCTCAGTGGTGGGAGAAAGTATATATAGAGTGCGGGTGTACGCAGATACCTTAGTTGATGTTCTGACTCTGTGCGGTAAGCATCGATTTGGAAGCGCTGTCTTGCTATACCACAAAGATGAATTGCGAAAACGAAGTTCTGCCTTTGACCTAAACTAACATGGAGCCACGACCTCTATCATCGCTAACTGGTTGTCTCAAGTGTTGATTCTGCGAGCGAGGGTTCATTTATATTCAAAATGCTCGACGACATGACGACATAATGACCTGTACAAAGAGACCTTTTCGCACGACGAATCATTATGACAATGGTCAAATACAGTTATTGCAAGATGATACACTGAAGGAAGATAGTCAGATCTACAAGGGTTTGCATACTGGGAGCCAGCAGGTCATGTTCTCAATACCTCCTCCTACATTGATGGGTACTGTTTCCGCATACGGTTATAACGACAAAGTTAATACTAAAAACGAAACTAGTCCAGTAAAGTCGGTTTCTGTAGAATGTACACTAGCAAGATGTTCGCATGAAGTAAACAAACTTCAAAATAAACGACCATTACCTCTAAATGCTGATGAACATACAAATCCTTCTACAAAGATAAGTAAAGACAATCATGAAGATAGCATTGATGATGACTATGACAACAGTGATAGTGTTGAAGACTATGATTATTCTCTCGACGGTCCCACACAATTTTCCAATGTGTTTCCTTCGACAAGTGATGAAAGGAAGGCAGAAGATGCTGAGTATACTGACGATATGTTTACCAAAGACCCCAATAAACATGTAGACAGACATATATATTCGCTCGATAAGCAACAATGTGGGGATTATTAAACCACGAAAGAGGAGGTTTATATCATAAGAGAACTTAAGGATCGGGGTTATATCAGATGATATGATGAAGCGGTTTTTCTGAAAATGTAATTACAAAATAACAGTAAATTATTATTTTAAAATTATTTTTTCCGTAGTTTTTTGTACATCATATCCTTTTAGCCCTCACAACTTTAAATTGTTCCTATGAACACTCACTTACAAACTTTAAGATCTGTTAATAGCTTATAATGATAATAAAGACTTTATTATAACAATGTATAGATAGTTGATTGCATACACAAACATTAATTCTGCCGACATGTACAAATTTCGTAGACAGTAGGTGAATTGTTTCTTTTCTTATATGTATGGATAGAGGCATCTAATAAGCCTATTGATTTCTAGAGACTGATGAGGATTGGTGAGGATTGATAAAGTTTGGTGAGGATTGGTTAGGACTGAGGAGGATTGGTGAAGATTGATGAGGATTGGTGAGGATTGTTTAGTACAATATGTGAGTAGAATTGTTGAGTTGGATTGGTGTCTCAGGAGAGCACAAATTATTATCGCCCTAGATCCTCTCATACATTCCATATCTTCAGGGACCTGGCATTATTGACATTTAAATTAACACTTGTTTAGGTATATAAAAATGCTGATCAATACCATAATTATAGCATACTCGTGCATGTCGTCGGTATTAGTATGATAAGCTTGGTTTATTTATATATACACAAACACTAAAAAAATACCGAGTCGCATGTTTATACCTACAAAACAGACGATGTAGTGAATAATGAGGCTTGAAAAGATAGAATGCAAGAAAAGGAGTTGAGAGACTTTTGTATGTTTCCGCAATACCCGATGTATAATTTCGATGCAATATAAAAATAATTTTAAATTATATCAACAATTTTTATTTTGAAAAAAAAAAAAATAATCGAATAATAAATATAGATTTTCGACCAAAAGCCAAACACGAGCGAGCAATGTCACGAAACCACCACATGATACACTTAAAATTATATACAACAAAAGGGCAATGATATGTGACTACCATGCGACACACTTAAAATGATATACACATACATACTGGACCAACAGCCAATCACGAACCAGCAATGTCACATGATCGCAATGTGATACACTTAAAATGGTATACAATGAACAATCAAGGACATGTGATAACCGTGTGACACACTTAAAAAATGTTATACAACGAACGATCAAGGACACATGACCACCAAGTGACACACTTAAAATTATATACAACGAATGAGCAAGGATGCGTGACCACCATGTGACACTTAAAAAATGATATACACATACAAACTTTGACGAACGACAGTAAAACCCATTCACCTGTACGGAGATATTTAGGGACAATACACCCTTACACACACACACACACACATATATATATATATATATATATATATATATATATATATATATATATATATATATATATATATATATATATATTTATTTATAAAGGAGTGTAAAATATATGAGTCTGGGACAATGTATTTTAAATGGCAGCCACTGCGGCTTGTGCGGCTGGGCTTTTGATGGTCTTCTGCTCAACTCGGGCGAGTTCGGCAATCTTCACCACGATGCAGGGAGTGCTCGGCAGTCTTCGGCTCAGGTTTGTAGAACATATTCGAAGGTGCTGGTCAGTTACATCAACTAATTTTCTCCATGTATGTTTGTTTGTGTAAGCCATATTGCTTTTATAAGCATAGGGAATGTAAACATAAATATTTTTGTTTTTGTACTTTTTTTTAGGTGCTGAGTGTGTAATGATCCTAAGTGTTCGGTTTTCTGAGTGTCTGAAAACAAACAATTACATTACAACCACAACATACTGTAAGGGTGTATTGTCCCTAAAGATCTCCGTACAGGTGAATGGGTTTTACTGTCGTTCGTCAAAGTTTGTATGTGTATATCATTTTTTAAGTGTTACATGGTGGTCATGTGTCCTTGCTCATTCGTTGTATATAATTTTAAGTGTGTCACATGGTGGTCATGTGTCCTTGATCGTTCGTTGTATAACTTTTTTAAGTGTGTCACACGGTTGTCACATGTCCTTGTTCATTGGACATCATTTTAAGTGTATCACATTGCGATCACGTGACATTGTTTGTTCATGATTGGCTGTTGGTCCAGTATGTATGTGTATAACATTTTAAGTGTGTCACATGATGGTCACATATCATTGCTCTTTTGTTGTATATAATTTTAAGTGTATCATGTGGTGGTTTCGTGACATTGCTCGCTGGTGTTTGGCTTTTGGTCGAAAATCTATATTTATTATTCGATTAAGGTTTTTTTTTTTTTTTTTTTTTTTTTCAAATAAAAAATTGTTGATTTAATTTAAAATTGTTTTTATATTGCATCGAAATTATACATCGGATATTGCGGAAACATACAAAAGTCTCTCAACTCCTTTTCTTGCGTTCTATCTTTTCAAGCCTCATTATTCACTACATCGTCTGTTTTGTAGGTATAAACATGCGACTCGGTATTTTTTTAGTGTTTGTGTATATATAAATAAACCAAGCCCATCATACTAATACTGACGACATTCACGAGTATGCTATAATCATGGTATGGATCAGCATATTTATAGACCTAAACAAGTGTTAATTTAAATGTACACAGGTCTTTGCATGTATGTTGCTACAACTAAACTGCTTAACGGGCCTGTCACACAAAAATAACATACAACATGAATTATTGTCACAATTATAGACTCATTTCGCAATATATTAAGGTAGAAAGTAAATTCATTATCACAAAAGTGACACTGATGACGACGTAGTGGTTCAGGCAAAGACTCGGGTGGACCTGTTGGAGATGTAGGTGGGAGAGCTAAAGAAGCAGGTAACGCCCGGCAGTAGAGTTCTAGGTACCTCAGCCGAAGAGGTCGATGGCGATGATATTATAGGAATGCTGCTCTAAGAAGTCGATGACACTGCTGGTACGACTCCCGAAGAAGTCGATGGCACTGTCGTAGCAACCATTATTTATGAAGTGCCCGAAGTCATCGCAGTTGAAAAATAAGACTGGGATGCGAAGACGCAGAATCTAGCTGAGACAATGTATCTTTTACGCCAGCCGTTGTCAAACTAAGCCTCTCAGCCGACCTCCCAACTCCTTATAATATACGCGTTTGCAAACCCTAAGACGTCGTATTAATTTTGAACCAATCGTATTACACCATTAATACATTGTTCGGACACCGACGAGCCAATCACCGAGTTACCACGTGATTGCAGCTAACAAATCGCGTGAAGGCATTGAAATATCATACACAGGCAGGTAGGAAGACTTTAGATGCTAGTTCCTTGATCACATTACCAAGCAGTTATATCTTTAACAGTTTCTTCTAGACAAGTTCTTCGTTCATCTTTAAATCGTGGTCACACCTAAAGCAGACAACTAACTCCAGAAGACTAACACCCATAGATTATCAAAAGACTCCAAATTCACTCCAAAATATCTCCAAAATTACTAATAATGACTCCAAAATGACTCGTGATTGCGATTTAGGCGCTGATTGCAGTGCTGTTTGTAGTGCTGATTGCGATTGCGGTGCTGATTGGAGTGCGGATTTGCAGTGTTGATTACGGTGCTGATTACAGTGCTAAGTGCGTTGTGTGTGTGTGTCACAAGTTAAAATACTTTCTCCCTATTTAAAAATGAAACTAGGTAGTCCTACGTCCAAAACTGAAAGGTGGACACTTTATTTAATTATCTCGCTTTAAAAAGTATATAGCCAGGTCTCTCGGTATATTTAATCACTTCCTGGGTAAACTGTAGTTGCACTTTGCAATAAAATTGCCTAGGGCTACATCAGGCTCTCATTACGCTTAACTATTGGTCGATTCAAGACGTAGACTTTGTACTGAACAATGCAGCACCGCAGCAGCCCACCGCCATGCTTACCAATGCAGATCTAGTTATGTTCTTTCAATGTATTACCTTGTTCAAACTGTATGAGGCCAATGCTTCATCGCGTGAAAAGAACACTTCGTACAGACAGTCCTCTCATACCGACGAGTTTTTGAACATAGGCGAAAATCGATCGCCGAATCTGCACTGGTGACATCCAGTTAGCAATGATACAGGACACGTTTCCATGGTCGTCGAGGTCAAAGGCAGACCTTCGTATTCACAATGCATTTTCGCCGTATGGGAGCACTCTGAAGAAAAAAACCCAAATATTCGTTCACCCCAAAAGAAAACACGCAGGTACTATCATGTATCATATATACATATATATAAATAAGATAGGAATATATATATAACATATATATATTTCAGATAGCAACCTACATAATATTATATAATTTGTGACATAAAAAGCGAATCAAGAATTTAATGTGTTACCTCACTTGTTCAGCTTTCTGTTACCACAAAAAAAAACATATTATATTATATTGAAAGAGTTAACATATTTCAAAGTATACGTAAGTCTACGTGAGGGACACGTCATGAAATAAAATGCATGAGTAGCACTTTGCTTGTGTAATACAGATTCGACAGCGGTGAAACGGTTTTCCACCTCCCCTCCAGCCTATCGGTGGTAGGGGAACAGGAAGTCGCTGCGCAAAAAAAAAAACTGTTTAACTCTTCTATGAGTGTTAAAAGGTCATAATTAGTTTTTTTATAAGCTGAGGAAATTTAAATGAAGATAAATCATTTTAACGTTTATATTATGCTGGGTAAACATTCACTGTTGCTACTCGTGATAGCAGTAAGGGGCTAACGCCCAGGACGTATGCAGAAATAAAATATACGCTGAGATATACCAACTTGTATTTGTTTCAAATATTATGTTCTACTGTTAATCAAATACAATTAGTTTTCGGAAACAGATGTAGAGATAGGTGTATGATAGCTGAGACACAATATCTAAAGGAAAAGTACCGCGAAATACAATTAAATTTCAATTGTTTGTGTGTTAGATTTTATATAATATAAACATTACTTTTGTAATTCATATTACTTACCATAAATAACATATGTTATTGGAGTTTATAAATTACTTACTTGGTATAAAGATCGCACAGCGCTACATTAAACAAGCGATGAACTGGAATTTGGCGGGACATTCACTGATCAATAGTTTGTGTTGGAAAAAAAAATTTGCATGAATGGTATTTGAGGAGAATAGAAGTAAATAAATAGCAGTCGCGTTCATATTTAACTGCGTAGATCAAAAATTTTAAAGTGGGAATCTGCATTATCATGTTTATGATAACACTGCCAGAGTGAGTAAATTTCTTGCAATGCTACCTTTCTTTCGGTTATTAGCGAGCTTAAGCTCTCAAACTAATCCTCAATGGAACACTATGAACACTCGTTTTCTTGCTGACTTTAGCCATATCCGCGCCGTTTGCTCTATCTACAGGCCGGGATTTTACATCCGCATTTTTATTAAAGAGTTCAAGAGAGAAAATGACATCACAGATGGACGGGAAGGGTGACCCAGGGATAAGCCAACGACGCCTCTTTTCAAAATTGCGAATTCCTTATCGCAAAACCGAAGCTGCCTCTCGTCCAGTTATGAGTAAGACTCAGAAGCCCATTAAGCAAGTCGATGGTTCCTTCCTTCAGAACGGGGGATTATCCCCCGGCAACGTATCCTGCGGGAGGGTAAATATCAGAATATCAGGACGAACTGGGAGAATGCCCCTCTTCCCGCAGGTTGAATGGGACACGAAGGAGCGAATAAGAGAAGATTGCAACGAGAAGGCGCGCGGGACAAGAAAAAGGGAAAATGGAGAAGTCGGCAGGGGAAAATGATCAGGAATGGGGTTGTAAAAGGGGAGGAAAACCAGATTTAGGGGTTTTAGAGGGGCGAAGGGAGGAGCGAGCCGGGATTATGAGAAACACACGGCCGCAGAAATGTGCGCACAAGAGGGAAGACTTGATGGGATTGGACGGCGGAGGAAAGAGGGAAGAGGCCGCTGCAAATCCCCCCAATCAGGCGTCATGAATTCAGTCAACACCTACGCAGTTCGAAATATCCTGTGGTTGGGGAGGGGGGGGGGGTGGCTCTCGAAGGCCGGGTACCCACTGAATAATACAGCACCTGCCCGCAGGGCATCTGTACCGTGGCCTGCGTCCTCAGCCTTAATTTAGTTTTCCGCCACGTAAAAAATTTACGCCCGAGCTTTCGCCACGGTCGGGACCGCTTGCAGCTATTCCGACTAACCCCGCCCGAAAACGGTTTCGTTTCATAGAAGGGTGATGGAAACTAAGTCAGCTTTTTAGGACTACACAGAGGATTCAAACGAAAATAAAATTATGTGCGGCAGTGATAAACTGAAAATTTTAACATGTCTTATATTCTGACTTAATTTTAAATTTTGCATGGGAGTGTTAAATTTTTCGTGCTAAATTTCAGTTATTCTATATTATAATGATTTACAAATATTATAAATCAGTATACTTGGTTAGAACGTGCATTTCAGGATGTTTTTGGCTGGTTACAGCTGCCTGACATCGTTTACTTTTCTCACCGCCACCCAAGCAATCGTAAGACTGACTGAGGAAGGTCACTTAACTATCTATATATTCTTAACTGATAGTGCTACTACTGTGAATAATAGCAAAGCTGCCCAACGCTTTTATGCAAACAGGGTAACTAGCATCTCGATCTACTGTATGATGGTTTTATGAGGAGGGGCATATATTGCAGAACTGCAATTGTATTTGCTTGACTGGGGATGAAAAGTGACTTGAATATAGCCCCTTATGATACAGTAGGCCGGCATCGAACTCAAGACCTCCCAAATGTGAGCCAGACACGCTACCCTCTAAACAAACACATTCTGCCCTCCTTGGAAAGGTTATGACTTTATCGAAAGTCTGTTTCTCAATTGTAAAGATAATAATGGCGTGAGAATGTAACATAAATTCTACTCAATGAAATTTCCGCCAGTGGACTCTCCCTAAAGAAGACAGAGAAACTACAATTGTGTAAAATTATTTGATACGAGTTCAATCAATATAGGCCTATCATATCTGGGCGCGTAATGGCATTAGGCCCAATGGAGGGGTTATCATGCCTAGAAATATTTCGCTAGACGTACACAGAATCGTAGCAGTAAATGACGGAATGTAAGCACAGGCCATTGAAGCCCTTAATGGAATTTACGGATGTAGAGACGCAAATGTCTGTTTTACTTTCGCAGGAACTGAGTCCAGAGGAGATCTGGTAAAATGTTGTTGGAAGACTATAAAATATAGTATGAAATATTTGGGAAGGCCCAGAATTATAAGGGGATAAAAGCGATCGGATCACCGCATCGTAAATTAATACACACATGTGGCCTATAAAATTGCAACACCACGAAGGTCACATCTGGATGACTCCACTTTGGGGGACTGCGTAGAGCAGAATAGGACAATGACGTGATCAGTTACTCAGTCAAGTGACGTGCGTCGATAACGACACTGATAAGCCATTGACCACGGAAGAATAATGGCAACTCAGTATTGTGGATTATCCCACCGCGAAATGGATCTGGTATTGGAAGAAATGCAATCACAGTGAAATCGATATGGGATCAGTGGGTCTAGGAGCAATGGGCTGAACGACTTGGAGGAAGCCAATGGCCCCGTGACACCGACGAATGAAATGACAGACATTTGGTGAGCATGGCGATTACGGACCGTACAGCCACATCACACTTGCTAAGGAGTTAAGTAAGGGGGCTCATCAATCTGTGTCTGCACGCACGACACGCCTGCAGCTGCAATGCTGCGTGGAACGTCAGGCCTGGAAGGACAAATGGCATGCTCTCATCTTCTCTGATGAATTCCGTGTCTACTTACAACACCACAATTGCCACATTCGTGTCCAGTAGCACCATAGCGTACGCCTAGCTGAGCCATGCATTAAAGCAGGGCATGCACTTGTTCCGCTCGGATAGGCTCGGCTCGGAACTGACCTTTTGGCAAAAATAAAAATAAGTGTGTTTTCATATGGCAAACTGTACACTACAACCTTTAGGCATGGCTGTCGGGCCGAGCCGTTGTAGTGCGCAGGCTGCCATATGAAAACATGCTTTTTTAATATTTATCGAAAGGTATTTTTCCGAGCCGAGCCGAGCTGAGCTGATTCAAGCGGAAAGTTCTTGCGCGCCCTGCTTTATGCATTGTCATACTAGCCCAGTGTCTGTAGTTATGGTATGGGATGACACCAGATTCCAGTCCTGCTCGCATCTAGTCCGCATTTCTGGTATGCTGACCTGCCAAATTACATGACGGAGATGCTGGAGTCAGTTGCTGTCCCCTATCTTCGCGGTCAGCCTGGAGCCCTGTACCAACAGGACAATTTGCGACCATATGTGGCACACATCCTCCGACGGTTCCTGGAGGATCATCATATTATACTGCTTCCTTGGTCTGGGCGTCATCGGATCTCTCACCCATACATGGTCGGAAGACGCATGGCAAGCCTCACGACACCCGTGGTCCAATGGATGAACTTTGGGCAGGCATCGAAACAGCATAGACAGAGATAGTCCAGACGGGCCTCGTAAGTCTCTTCCTCTTAATGCTGCATCGTGTAACAGTGATTATTGCGGCCTGAGCTGGGGCTAAACAGTATTGATTTCCCTATGTTCTGTGGGCCACATCGAGATGTAAGAATAATGTCACCTGTGTATAAAGGATATTCTGTTCAATAAATCTGGTTGTGATAGTTCACGTTCATGAAGGTACTGCTACAATTTTAATAGCCAACAGTGTACGTAATCGTAAATAAATACGTCTAATTTGTGTCGGCACTTGTGTATGTAAAACGTGTCACACCAGCGTAAAAATATTCCAGTTTACAGAATGAGTCGCCACCTCTTTGCTCTAAGTGAATTCTAGTCTATAGATTTTTTTTCTCTCAGTAGTAATGTGCATTATCGATGTTTAGCTCAATGAATCAGCATATTAACCATTACATATAGTACATATATAATAATTTTCTCTCTGAGGCTTTACCCGCGTGTACTACGCCAAGCAGCTACTAATTTCGTTTACCGAAATACCTCTCTTTAGACGACAATAGTGGCTCTGCCCTTAGGTGATGGGATTACCATTTGTTAGGTGAGTTTACACAGTAGCAGACCACATAACTGCCCATCTGAGAAGCAGTCCTCCCTCAAATCCATCCCTTCTACTTTTAGAGACTGTCCCTGGGCCTCACTTATAGTCACAAAAAAAAAAAAAAAACAGATCTTGAGAGAGAATCGCAATCTCTTACATTCGAAATAGTACTCAGGCTGAAATGAGTGATTTGCGCAGTATGGAAATTGATCCCCCCCACCCCTATAGCACATCAATAAACTCTGGTCTCGGTTATTACATATTTTTGCCAAGCCTTTATTGAACCTAGAATCATTGCAACTTTTTGGCAGGTTGCGATTTCGCAGTATCATTAATGGAGCCCATACCTTAACGTGAAACTTTCGTGGTGATAAAGCAGGTGGGTTTATTAATTTATGTTGATGTTGATCAATTCTACGGTTAATGGATAGAAAAATTCATTTGAAATACTGTGTCCACAAATTTGTGCTCCATTTCTGCCCCTTCTCACAACTAAAGCCAACTATGATAATGATTTATCATACTATTAACGTTGCTTAATCGTCGTAACCTCTTGTATAATTTTTTAAAAATCATTTAGAGATTCATTTTATCACTACAGACCAAAGATTGGATAAACTGATTTTTGCCTTCTGACCAAATTTTTGTTACAAGTTTCAATAATGTGGATATAATATATTAGTTGCAGTGTCCAGGAAGCCAGACATGTTCACAAATCAGGAATTAGCATAGTGTGTTCCTGATGCCAAGGGACATGGCCGCCATTAACTATGCAGAGGAAATTTCAGACAATAATATGAAAAGATGCCGCCCGATGTCAAGAGCATTAAGTCGTGGTATGACAAATTCAAGAACGCAAGGTCTGTTGTTAAATTATCAAGAACTGGCAGATCATCAACCTTAACTGAAAGGGTGGAAGCAGTGAGACCAGTTTTTGTGCGAAGTCCCAATAAATCAATATATATGGATTCACGTGTTCTCTTCATGATATCTTACACACGTATATTGTTTCGTGCAGACAAAGTGCAAATTGTTCATGCTTTGTTGCCCAATGGCGCCATGAGTTGGTATGACTTTGCAGTCGAAATGTTATCACATATTGAGGACTTTAACATCTATCTCAAACGTGTTACTTTTTCTAACAGGACGACCTTTTTTGTCTTTTATGTCAATAGTGTAGTGAATCGGCATAACGTGCGTATTTTGGGTTCAGAGCCCCTGGTGAGGCATCAGAGTACACCAGAGGCAGCCCAAAGATGAATGTTTGGTGGGCGCTTTTTCATGACAAAGTTATCAGACCATTCTTCTTCGCTGAGGGCACCATAGTAAGGTCGGGTAGACTCCAGTGCAAAGGCTTCGGCTAGAGATTCGAGGATCTGGCCCCTATCTAGGACTGCAGTGCAACAGGATCTAATAGAGGCACAGGCCACTTTATCTCTCAAAATCGCTTGTTTTGCCCAAAAATTTCTTCGGAAATAAATTATTTTAGAAGAAATTCCCATTTTTCCCAAAACAAACTGAGAAAAAAAACATGCCCTAAAATACGAAATAGCAAGCTCCACTTGAGCCCCCTTTTTTTTTTTTTGCATAAACGAGCCAACTCAGGTTATTTGAGGGGTTTGCTTAATACTCGCAGATCATCATTCCGTTATCAATTTCATGCTTTATCATTCCATGTTGTTTTTTCATGCTCTGTAATTCCAGTCACATGACCACCATATTGGATTCTGCCATATTCGTAACCACTACACCACCATCTTGTAACCACCATATTTGTAGCCAGTACACTGATTCTCTATCATTCCATCTTATTTATTCATGCTATATCATTCTGTCTTGTGGCACATGCTCTATCATTCCATCTTGTCTCTCTCTTTCCATCTCTTTCCTTTCTCTCTTGCCTCTATCTTGTTTCCCAATTACTCGCGTTCATTCAATTCCACCATCTTGATTCTGGTCGCCATATTGTTTAACAATAGCTCACAATCATTCGACCCTGCCATGTTGGCTTTTTGGTTTGTCATTTGTTTCCATCCACCATATTGTTTCCAAATTGATCACTTTCGTTCGATACCTCCATATTGGTTTTGTCATTAGTCATTTCTTTGGAGTTTATCTCTCACTTCGCTCGACCACCATACTGTTTTTTTTTCGTATTTTGTTTATCTTGGCTGCATGTGGGGGTGCTGATGTGTTTCCGCCATCTTGATTGTAAAGTTCTTTAAAATTAATTTCAGGTCTCGTCTCTTGAAGTCAAATTATTACACGATGTTAGTATATGTAAATTATTTATTATCTCGAATGTTTTGTAGGAATAAAACTATACTACTAAGCTTTTTTTTTAATGTATGATTATGTGACTAAACCAGGCTCCATTATATTCTCTACATCAGGGAGGTAGGCAGGATACAACAACACAGAGAAATTAAAGACTACAAATATTAAATCTGAATCCTTAAATGTATATTGTCCTTAAAACAGCATGCTCACATTTCAAATAATGGACATAATCTGCTTATATGTAGCTCAAGGCAGTCTATGCTAGCAAGCATCCAACCAGAACCCTTGGCCATATAATCTTATTCTTCAAGACAAAGTTTCACTACTACCACTGTCAAACTAATATTCCTAACTGGAACCTGGCTACTTATATACTCGCAAGCAGGCACCTTGACACTCAATGCTCCACTCACCACAGCTCAAGTTTACAGAAACTATAAAGTTCATACTAGCTGATAAACAAACATCCCTGCTATCTGCTCCACCAATCAACACGAGACGAAATATATACATTGTTCATACCTCTTACTATAACTCAAGCATCCCTCAACAATTTAATCCACACTGACCTTACCAAAAATGTACTTACTGCTCATACTTTCTGCTCTAATTGTTCTACGAACCAACGCCACTTATACCTACTAACCATAACATCTATTATCACTAGACACATGCTAAATTCACGTTATTTTCGGGCACCAGACTGAACTTAACAGTACTGTTTACACCGGAGCCGGCGTCGTATTCCATTGGCTGCTGCATAGATGTGAAGCTGCACGCTTTCTGACTGACCTACATATAACTGGGGCACACAAATGTGAAGCGTTGTTTTTACTGGTGCAAAGTTACACAAGGAGTGTCAGATGAAGTATGTCCCAATGACAAACGTGCTGCAAATGTACACATGTTTAAAATTTAATGTGTCCCCAAATAATAACGCGAATTTTGCACGTCTCTAATTATAACCCAAGTCATACCAGATCACCCAACTTCCCATATCCTATAACCAAAGTAAAATTCAGTCTTACTAATCTACCGCAACACCCAATACACCAAGGACAGTATCCACCATAACTCAAATGTACCAAGCATCTATACAGATGTAACCATTCCATAACCTAATAGTCGTTCTACTTGTTCTACCAACCAACACCACTTATACCAACCAACCATAGCACCCACTATACCTCTAGCATACCTCAACCATTCGTCCACTCAGACAATACAATACATACATACAGCCCATACCAGTGAAACAATCAACTTCTTCTCATACCATCCATCATCTCGACTGACACCAGTCAAAATACACTGACCACCCATACCAAACAGTTTAACTCAAGCATGCCTTAGCATTACAGGACTCGCCGACACACATACTGTCCACACAATTCGACATACACCAACAATAGCAAGGCATATATACTGAAAAACATATCACACAACATACCAACCATACTATGCATGTTAACCCAAGTGTGCGAAGCAAAGACCGACCCACAACACAAACATTCTTACCATCTGTCAAACTAACACAACTTAACCTACTAAAGCCCAAAAATACCTAACCTACCATAGTCCAGATAAGAATTATACTTATCCTAAGCCCACATATGTCTTACATGCCTAGCATTATTTCGGCCATTTAAGAGAATTTGACATGTCCAAAAACCAGAAATGCACTTCAAATAGACTGTGGCCAATCAGCATTTCGAGCAAATTCACCATTAATGTTTATGTTAACATAAATATTAAAAACTTAATCCATATATTTTGACAAACCAGCTGTTCATGTCTAAATACTACTAAAGAGTTATTGCAACATTTTCAACAGTTGCGTACATACTGGGGATATGATCTGACAGTAGAAAGACTTCATCAGTTACAAAACTCTATGGTATCACTTAGCCTTCCATTTTTGCAATGTGACTAGTTTGAGGTGTATGCAATGAGTTTCTCTCAAGTATTGTATTTAACTAAGTGTTTTAAAATACTTTAGAGTCACCTTCTTTACCATAAGTACCTATGTATACATAGATAAACCTGTAATTGGCATCCGCGACAGCTAACAGCACAATGGAGAAGTAGAGAAGTACTGCTTGTAGTTGGACAGTAGACTACCAGTGCCCGCAACATGTGTTACTATAACATGTTTCCCATCTATGGCACCTATACCATGGGGAAAATTAGGTTTAGTTTCAAAGTCGTTAGCGATAGGATTCTTCAGCAATGGTGGCATTTCTGACTCCACTAACATATCCCAAGTCACAATTGTCTTTTCTCGAACATTTTGAGTAGATGGAGATTTTTGGACGTTCGCCATTGCGATGCAGATGCCTGTCATGGAAAAATATAACTGAGCACGAAAAAAAAAAAAACTTAAATAAGACAAGTAACCGATGGACGAGAAAATAAGTATATGTATGCAACATTGAAAATTCCGCAAGGAAATAGAGTCAAAAAAACAAAACAGCGACTAATTACGAAAAGTATATGTATACATATATACATGACCAACAGATAACACACATAAAACTACACAGGCTAGAAACCTGCTTAAAAAAGTTAGGCCAACAGTGACAAATTACCTAATAACAAAATGGCTCAACACAATCTCGAACCATCTTAGCTACTAAAATGCATGCCGGAGGGCTCACAGAACTGTGGAGCTCATGTTGGTGTAGTAAGATTGCACACTTATCTTACCGGACCCTCTGTGTCGCTGGCTGAAGACGGGAATAGATAGTGATTCTCGAAACGTCGCCTTCTATCTGTTTTGGAAAAAAACTACTGTGTTTATTGCGAGTTTATTCGTTGTGTTGGTTTTATTTGTGTAAGTAGATAACTAGCCTGTGTCGTCATCGGTGTTTTGTCTGTTGGTCGTGTATACTTTTTTCGTATGCGTAAATAGTATTAAATTTTCCGCATTTACCTTGCTGTCCTCTTTTATTTGGCTCGATTCGTTTATGGAATTTTCTTGCTTTGTGCATACATATATTCTTGACTACTGTATACCTGGCTTTCATTCTGTCGTGTCTGATAAAACTGCTGTCATTGAGAGTGTTTCTTTGCGATGTCCCATTTTTTTCATACTTATTTTGTTAGTGTTGTCCTACCATCTTCAAGCCTGCGTTGTTTTCTATGTGTTATCTGTTGTTAGTATAAATATAAATATAAATATATATATCGTAGTTAGCTGTTGTTCTGTTTTTTGACTATTTTCCCTCTTGGAATTTTTCAGTGTTGTATACATATATTTATTTTCTTGTCAATATGTTACTTGTCTTATATAAGGTTTTTTTACGTGCTCAGTCCTGTTTTTCCATGACAGACATCTGCATTGCAATGACGGATGTCCAAAAATCTCCATCTACTCATTATCCCCATTTCACAATTCATTCAAAGAACTATGTTGTTGATGGTTGAAACGCCAAGTTTAAAGGTGTAGTGGAAATCCACGTATGTACAGCCACTTCCTAGGTACCTGAAACGAAAACAAAACAAGTTAAATAGGTTGATTTATAAGACATCACTGTACACACCAAGGTCTCTTGCCTTAAAGCTTGAGTCCTATGCTTACTTCGTCATGTAAAAAGATCTGTTTGTTACATATAACTCGGCATTCATGTGTTTAAATAACTGCAAAAAAAGACCTGTACTGCATTATGTTTTAAACATCACCGAAACCAATAGCCCCAAAGTAGTATACGGGGCCATCTAAAACAATGCAATTTATGCCATAAAACCCATGAATTATCATAGTTTCTTCATTAATTTAATTTTTTTTCTCGATAATTTAAAGATTTTCCCTCGATTTTGGAGAAAAAAAAGCCTTCTAAACAGCTTCAAAAAATTACCAAAAAACTGACAAAATGGCCAAAAAAACACCAAAAACATAGTTATTTCCAAATATAATTTTTCGTAGCCACACAAAAAAGTGAATGTCATGTGTCTCACAAAAAATAAAGTAAAATCAGTCGCTTGCTTTTCAAATCAAACATATTTAGACCAACAAATTCAAGCTAAATAATAAAAAATAAAAAAAAGTAAATTTAATCCAAAATTATGCAAAATAAGCTAAAATCGAATGGAATATTAAAAAGATGATTGATAGATTCAAATTAATAGAACTTATATATTTTGAAGAAATTTGATATCATGCATAGTTTTACCATTTTTCATGTCTTTTAACTCATATATATATAAGATTTTTTTTCTCATTTGTTAGTTTTAAAGAATTTGTATAAAATATATTTAAATAACAATCAAGAAAAGTAATTTCATATTTACTATCTAGAATACAATTAATTTTTTTTTACCAAATTTAAATTCATAAATTTGAAATTCTGTAGCTTGATAACATTGATTAATTTCGAGATCTTGAAGTTTAGTCAATTCATGTGAATTGTTCAACTTGTTGAGAAGTGATTCCATATTTGTTTATTTATAAGGAAACAAAATTAATAAGATAAAGAAAAAACACAATGTTCATAAAATATTAAAAATTATAATAATATATTCTTTTTATAAAATATGTTTTCTTTTAAATTAAAAAATATAATTTACCTCCTCTTATGAAACTGAAAATATTAAAATTTGCGAAATCTGTGGTGAAGTATTAAGGATAGAAAGTTTTTGCTCACATAATGACCCAACAGATAAGCTTTTTAGCACCTGTAAAAAATGCTATATTGAATATGGTAAAAATCAATATGCCTTAAAAAGAGAATAAACTCAGTGACTGTCGAAATTAACTTTAGAATTGACACCTGAAAGACATAAAAATACTAAAGCACAAAATACCCCATTAGATATTACAATGAGAAATCATGTAGAGCATGTAATGAGAATAAATAAATTTAATATTTTAATGCTAATGAAAATAACAAAGACACACGTGCATCAATATGTAGAAAATTTTTAATGAGAAATATTATCATAAAAAGAATTTTAAAAAATTCTTTCCTTTATTCGATACAAGAAACACAGAAAATAAATGGTTAATAATACAAAAGTTTTAAAATGTACGAAGAGATGGGTATTAAAACTGGTTTATCAACTGATAAATAAAGTTTAAACATTAACATTTTTATACCTACAAATTTAAACTAGGTTTATTTTATTTACCTAATATTTTTTTGTAATCTCTTTAAATTGGTATTCTAATAAATTAATAAATTATCATTAATTTATTGACTTGTTCGATTGTATTCCTTTATATTAATTATTTTTTTGTATTTTTATTTACTTTATACTTTTGTAATCTTATCATAAATGGTTTACTCATAAATAAACGAATATGGTTATATATTATTCAATAATAGATCTGAGTGCAAAAAAAGAAAACGCATGATTTGAGAATTATAGGAATATATATACATATATATATATATATATATATATATATATATATATATATATATATTATATATACACACACACACACACATTAAGTAAAGATGATTTCTCTACAGGTATTATTACACAACGTCTTCACACAAGTGAATATAAGTTTAAAAAGCTTACAGAGAATCTAAATGATCTATCAGTTGAGGAATTAAGATTTGAAGCTAAAAATTTGAAAATAAAAAATTGATACAAGTTAAGAAATATAAATTAATTACAGCTATTACAAACAAAGGAACAAAGAAAAATTTCACAAATTTACCTTTTTCAGGTTACAAAATAATCAGGAAAAAAAACGAAAAATAATTGAAAAAATTTTCCTTTTTCCTAACTAGATATTTGTAATCCCATAAAAATAAAAGGAGCAGGAATTTACCTCTTTCAATGTCTTATGTTAAAGAAAAAAAACAAAGATTTAGTTCAAATTGTTTTCTTTTAATGAAAGATTTTTTTACAGGCATGTGTAAAAGAAGATTCCATTCGAAATTCATGAGTACAGCCATAATTGAATCTAAGATTTCAACACTTGGCAAAATAAAATACAACATTCTCATAAATAATTTACAAGAAGATCCATTAGAAAAAATGGATGCGGTTCTAAATTCTGTTCATGCAACAATAAAAACTGCAAGATAAACACAGGTTATATAAATAGTGATCATATGAGTGTACTTGCAAATAATCATAATTTTCGCCATACAATTTCGGCCACAAGAAATAACAATTTAAACGCCAAAAATTCATTTATTCAAATTGAAAAAATTATTACATCGAATGGAAATGTAAACATAAATGAGACTACTTATGACGTAGATGTTTATAAAATTCCAACAGGGAAAAAATGTAAAAATAATGTTAATTTAACAGAATATATAAAAGCAAAACAATGTATTAATAAAATTTACAATGATGATAATTTATGTGGACTCAGAGCAATAATTACAGCTTTAACATATGCAACTAATATCACTTCGTATAGAGAATGTACGAATAATGAACTTATTTACATTAGAAAAGGAAGAAAATTGCAAGAAGAATTGGCTCGTGAACTTTGTAAAACAATGGGGAAAAATTGCGAAACTGGTTACAGTTTGGGAGATACTATGGATGCAGAACATTTTCTAAATGTTCAAATTAAAGTTATTTCAGCGGAACAATTCAACTCATTTATACAATTTGGTTAATAAAAAAAACCAACAACTATTTATTTGTATTCAAACGTAGAACATTATGACATAATTAATACTATGAAAGCAATTTTAGGTAGTGTTTATTATTGCAAAAATTGTGACAAACCTTACAATAATAAAGATCATCATGAGTGTGAGAAAAATAATGAAAATGTATGTACTTTGTGCAAAAAAAAAAAACACAACACAAAAAGTTTTGGAAGGTGGAGATCGTATTAGCATATATTGTCAAAAATGTAATAGATATGGTTTTGGAAAAGTATGTTTTTCAAATCACGATAGTATATGTAAGACGGCTTATAAGCATAAGACTTGTAACAAAATATGCTCCAGAATAATAAAACACGAATGTGGTTATACCAATTGTTGGAATTATATTGAGATTGTGAAAACTGTTGTACATAATTGATATATGCATGAGAAAAATAAAAAAGTTGGTTTTTGTATAGAATTTTGTACTTATAATTGCAAAAAAAAAAAAGAAAAATATGTCAATTGTTCTTACACTAAAAAATACTAGTATTTGACTACGAAGCCACACAAGATACTGGTTTTCACACACCAAATTTAATAACTGTACATGAATTTAATAGTAACAAAAGGCATTTAAAACAAAATAATGAGTTTTGTGAATGGATTATAAGGGATAAGCGTTTATTGCACGTAATTCAAGGAGTTCGATTCATATTTAATTGTAAAATGTTGTGTTCGAAACAGTATAAAACCTCAAACTATATATCAAGGTTTAAAAAGTATGCAACTTAAATTAAAGAGTCTAAGTATCAAAATAATTGATAGTATAAAATTTATTCAAGGAAGTCTTGCAACATTTCCAAAAACGTTTGGCTTAAAAGATCTTAAAAAATGATTCTTTCCACACTTTTTCAATAAACCAGAAAATCTAAATTATATTGGAATAATACCTGCTACAAAATATTATAGAGTCAATACAATAAAACACGAGCAACGAAAAGATTTTTTAAAATTGCATGCTGAAATATTTAAAGAAAATTATATTTCTGATTTCAAAGAAGAACTTGATGAATATTATGATTCTGATGTTGATATTTTACAATGTGGATGATTTAATTTTAGAGAATCTTTTGTAGGAATAGCTAATATAGATCCATTTAGTTACATAACAATAGCAGGTGTTTCTATGGCTGTTATTAGATCAAATTTTGTTATGAATAATACTATTAGTGCAGTTACATATGATAAAAAATAAATGTTTTGTAGAGAATCAATTTTATTGTTAAATACATTTCCAAATAACCGACATGCATTAAATGGTGGAAAATTGCCTATTTATGGCGCAAAGGATATTGGTTATGACGAAAAAACTAAAACAATATATCAATAGCACAGATGATTTTGGCATGGTTGTCCAAATTGTTATTTTCCTGATAGAATAAAAAAATGCAAAAACGAACGTATGAATGATTTGCTTACTAAAACAAGCAATCGAACAACAATTTTAAGATAAAATAGTTACAAAGTAAGGGAAATGTGGGATTGCAAATTGAAAAAATCCATTTTCTACGAAAATAGTTGGAAAAAAACCTAAACATATAATATAGCCATTACAACAAAGGTGTGTATTTTTTGGAGGTAGAAAAATTGCTGCAAAATTGAAAGTTTCAGGGGAAAAAATTAAGATATATAGATATATTAAGTTTGTACACAACAATAATGTTTTATTATTATTATTATTATCCAGTTGGTAATCCAATTAAAGTATTTAATCCTAAAATTTATGAGGAAAAATGGTTTGGCTTAATTAAATGTAAAGTTTTACCACTACGAAATTTATATCATCCAGTACTACCAATTAAGTTAGAAAAATCATTGTTTACTTTATGCTCAAAATGTGTTGTAGAGAAAAAGGACAATGCAAACATAGTAATGAAGAAAGATCAATAAGTGTTACATGAACTACAATTGAAATTCACGTAGTTTGGCACTTTTAACAAAGAAGTAATATAAATTATATTAAAACATTTATGAAAATTAAATTAAAAATAAGTCCATGGGATGCTGGTTATAATTGAAAAGAAGAATACTTACATGTTATTAAACAAGAACAAACTATCTATTTATAGATTGAAATAATTGAACAAAATCCTGGAAAACGTGATGTTGCCAAAATTTGTTTAAATTCACTTTGGAGTTACTAATATATTCAGTAATATATTCACAAACAGAATATATTATTGATCCAACATGTTGGTAAGAATTGTTATTAAATGATAGAATATAAATAAATAGAGTTATTTACATCAATGAAAAATAATTGAAGTGCCATATTAATTATGTAGAATATAGCTCTGCAACAAATATATTTATAGCAACTTTTCCCACTTCAAATGCTATATTATGTTTATATGAAATGTTATATAAATTAAATAACGAAGTAGTATATTATGACATAGACAGTGTAGTTAACATTGATAATGGTAAAAATACTGTAAAAATGGATTGCATGTCTGGTGAATGGACAGAGAAATTTGGAAAAAATAGTTATGGTATCGAATGTGTAAAAAAAGGACCAAAAAGTTACGGTTATGATACATTATTAGGAAAACAAGTTACAAAAATTAAAGGATCTGCTCTAATTCACGAAAATGCTTTACAGCTTTAATATAAATTCTATATCTGAATTAGTACAAAATATTAAGAAAAATCTAATTATAAAAAGACAATATGATTACAAGAGATAAGAAACCAAAAATTTAGAAAATAAGTTTAAAGCAAAAGAATTTAAATTTGACTTTGATATATGTGTGATTTTGAATGAAAAAGATGATATTATACATACATTGCCATGGGGATACTAAACAAATCAATTTATGTATAATTTTAATTAATTTTTCTAATATATTTTTATATTCTACATTATTATACTCTGTTATTATATTCTATATAACTAGATTTTATATTACTACATATTCTTATATTAGATTTTATTTTTATATTCTATATACAAAATTTATGGATTTAAAACATCAGCAATACTTTAAATATTTTTAGGTTCTAAAACAATGTCCATATCAGCACAATCAAAATCAATTAGATTTCTATTTTCATCTCTAATTTCCAAAACAATCAAATTACACAATTCATTATAAATTTTCTTTAAAATTGGATATGGAGGCTCATAGCTAATAGAATCTCTAAATCCAAACCACATTTTTGGTGAAAAACTGGCAATTATATCTGTTTCTAAATGATTAGATTCATCATATTTTATAAACATACAATAAAACAAGTTGCAGTGCAAATTTATATTTTTAATACATCAAAATTAGGTAACGTCAGTAGGTTATATGATCATCAAATTGAATCGAAACTCTATTTTTCACATTGACTGATGTTAATTCGACTTTATTATTGAAAATGTTGTAATTGATTTTATAGTTTATTTTAAACATTCAACATTGTATTTTCCTCCAAGTATATTTATAACCTTTTTGTTATCAATCAATGTTATCGTATAGTTGTTTATATTTGCTGTTACAAATTTTGTGTGTAAACTAACTAATGCAATAGATTTATCTTGATGAATTATATTATAATGAAGTTGCTTCATTAGTACTGAACTATTATTTGTTAACTTGAATACTTTATTAACCATTTTTTACTCAAAAATATCGAATTAAATGAAAATTTAATTGAAATGTTTGTGTTTTAATTTCTGAATGAAAAGCTAAAAATAAACAACAATGGGAACTCTTGCCTGATAACATAAGAGCTATAATTATGCGCCCAAGTAATTGTAGAAATACTGATAAGATTATAAATTTTATTTATAAGGCAGGATGGTTAAAATTTAATAAACTGTATGTTTGCTCAAAAAGTTTAAATTAACCTAATGATATTCAGTTACAAAATAATTTTGATGAGTCATCCAAAAATTTTAAAGACAACTTTGCATACTTTTTAAATAACAATAACAAAATGATTACTCTAGACCAATGTGAAAATAATTCTTTGGATATGTGACAATGTTATTTTTAATAATCAAGAAATAATTAATGATTATTTCACTAGAGGAAGTCATAAAATATAGATCAAGTTTATTTAGCTCAAACTTATTCAAAAATACCTAAACAATTCGTAAAAGAGAGTACAGGATGATACTAATTTAAACCACATTTATGAAGATTTTGTTGGTGGATATATGACATAAAAAATTTAAAGAGATTTGTGCAAAATGTTGGGATGAAGAATGCTGCTTTACAAAGTCAGATTTAATAGAAATGTGAAAGAAAAAAAGTCTTGAAATAAAATTAATGACTTAATTATTTTTTTTTTATATTTCGCATATTTGTAAGCTAAATGATCACTCCATTTTAAATTTTTTTTATTAATGTAAGATGTGTTTTATAAACATAAAAACATAACATTGAGCATGAGTTATTAACCTTAAACATATGTTGAGTGTAAAATTGAATGTCTTATATGAACATTAAATGTATTTTAACAAACATTCAATAAGCATTAAAAACATGTTTATATGATGTGTTTGAAATATATTGCTACATAAAAATGTCTAAAAATCACAAAACAGATATTTAATTAATCCAAGAATCATGAGTATTTGAAAAACCTAAACATTTTACATACATTTTATTACCTTTAGTTATTAAGGATTTTATTATTAGATATTCATCAGGATAATTCATTTTTATAATTTCATATTCATAAAAATTATCTTCTATTTTTTCTCCAGTGATATATTTTCATTATTAAGTAGTTACATCACAATTGAAATCTTTAAAAATCATAATTAATCTGTTGTGAAATTAGCAGTAAAACCTTTTTCATAAATTCATTTAGTTTTGCTAATATGGACATCATCACCAACTTTATTTTTCGGTTCAGTAAACATATATGTTCCATAATTTTTTTTTTTCATTTTTATTATTAGCTTCAATTGGTTTCATGCTTGTGTTGTATTCTTTAACTAAATCCTCTAATATTTTCATGCATTTGTAATTGCCGTTTAAAGCAAACTCTTTCCACATTTTATTTTTCATTGTGCGATTAAATACGTCTACAATGCTAGGTTTTATTCACTATATGTAGAATTATTATTAATATAATTTTTTTCATAAGTTCTTTAAATGTTTTGTTATAAACATCAGAACTATTATCACTTTATAAATTTATGTGGTTTTTTTTTCATCAATATATATTGAAAATCATTAACTACATGTTTAGCTGGTTTATCTTTAATAGATATAGTAAAAGCATATTTTGAAAAAAAAAAAACATTGATAATTGTCATAATATATTTATATACATTATTGATATGTAATATACCTTTTAAATTCCCAATATCAATCTTAACAAGTTCAGTTTACCATAAAGCATCCATTCCATATGTTATTATCTTTCTTCTTGGAAAATTTCTTCTTGCTGGTTTATATAATTAATTTATTATGCCTTCTCTTACCTTGGGAATTTTTTTTTATATGTTGATTCCTTAGAATTGCATAACACGCATATGCTTTTCTTAACTAATCATCCATTTTTTGTATTTTCATTTAAGATATTAATATTTTTAGTTACTTTTTTACACTTCAAGCACCAAGTTTTCTCCATTTAATAGTAAAAAAATACATATATTTATACTTTATATATCACGAATATTCCCATTGTAGTTAACATTCCAACAACATAATAATTAGATATTTTATTCATTCTTATTTTTAAAAGTTAAAAAACTCACTTCTATTAAAATCAAATGGCTTACTGTGATCTATTTTTGTGGTTCCCTTAATAACAGTCATAGTATCATCAGGCAAATTATCAGAAATTGCACATTATTGTCTATATGAAAAACATTATTTATATTCCACTTTCCACATAAATAAAATATATGAAATTTTTCTTCCTTGCGTCTCTCTACTGATTGTTTAATCTTTTTAAATTTAAATATAATTCTTTATCAATAACTTCTTTGCTTTTTCTACTTTGGAGTTAGCAAGTGTATCACAATGATTCAAAACAGATTTGTTTAAATTTTGTATTTTATTAGCTATTTCTTTATCAAAAAATCTTTTTTGACTGCATCATTTCCATCTATAGGATAAGCCAGATTCTACGAATTTGAATAGAAACATAATATTTCGTGTAAACGGAAACTTTACTTATTTGATTATGTAAAGCAGAAACAATAATATTATATTTTGAATCTACATATGTTTTTAATGCATTAGCAGGAAGAAATAGAATTGTATTTTGAATCTATTTACACCTT
The DNA here is from genome assembly GCA_029891345.1 of Dryococelus australis. NCBI lineage: Eukaryota > Metazoa > Arthropoda > Insecta > Phasmatodea > Phasmatidae > Dryococelus > Dryococelus australis. Next base: position 97,248,524 of record CM056994.1, read on the forward strand.
TTATTAAATAATAATCAGAAGGAATAGATTTGTATCTTGTATTTAACTTTTTTTTTTAATAAGAAGATGTAGTTTCGTATTTTAAATCTACATATTTATTTAAAGCAACATAACCGTCAAAGTTGTTATTTAAAAATTTGGTTTACAGTTTCCCAAATATATCTGTCACTTAATAATAAAAAAAATATATCATTAAACTTAAAACCATTCGTAAAATATATAATATAGTTAAACATAGATGTGCACATATTACAGAATTAAAATTCTAAATTCTATTATCATTGTAATAAATGAGGCAGCAATGGTTAGCGCACTCGCCTCCCACCCAACAGGTTTTCCCCCTCTATACCCGCATTCCAGTACCACTCCACCCTAGGGTCTCATTCCATATCATGTTCAGAGACGATGGGCACCTACGGGTCCCAGCTGGAAAGCCCTTCACTCGGAGTGTGTTGCCCACGCCCTGGGTCTGCCCCCCTTTATGCATTTATTATTATTATTTTAATAAACATATATTTTTTTTGTTATTAATTAAATTGTTAGGAATATTACCTCCAAATGAATTAAAATAGTAAACATTGTTATTTACTTCAAAATAACAAACCCAATGAGTAACTAGATTTGATGAAACATCAAAATTAAACACACCACATTCATTGCTGTGCATTTTTTTTTTTTTTTTGTAATTCATCAATCATATAAACATTTCTTAAATATTTAATCTTTAATATTTTTACATATTTATCAATATCAAAATTAGATAATGGTACTATATTCCATTTTTTTTGGTCGTCCTCTTTTTGCAACTAAGCCATTTATTGATTTATTTTCCATTGCTAAATTATGTCTCTGTTATTCTTCTAATTCTTTTTTTTTTTTGTTCAACAGAATTGTAAAGTGCAGTAGCTCCTCCTGCTAAAGCACCAAGTGCACATGAAATTGGAATTAAAATTGGTAAAAACTACGGTGGTGTAAACCCATTTCTGATTTATATTTGAATATATTTTTGAGTATTGGTATTGACAAAGTTTATAAGATACCTTTTATGTCTTTTATTTTTTATTTTTTGTCTCAAGTAGTTTAAAATGTATCTATATCTAAATCTCTTAATTGATAAATGGGTATATCAAAAGTTATATTAGTTATCTTAATTTATAAAGAAAAAATTATTATTAATAAAAAAAATTTTATACCCCCAATCCTAATTTTCTTTTTGTAAGCATTGTTATAGCAACAGCCGCAGAAGCAGTTTTTTCACCAATTGGAATACTTATATTTTTATCTAACATAATTTATTTTGCTTCTTTTTGTGAAGTTTGTTAGCTTCATGTCTAACAATATCATGACATTTACACTATTGATCTAATTTATTTATTCCAATGTCTCCTTTTGCCATTTTTTAATTTAATTTTGTAAATGATCCAAAAAATTATAGCCTCGTAAATGTCATGATGTTCAGAATTCCAAAAAGAATGTGGAATTGCATTTCAAACTCTTATATGATATGGTATTTCTTTTGGATTTTTAATAACAAATTCAAAAAATTTACTGTTTAACATATTCATTAAACTTACTTTTTTTTGCAATAATAATTATTATTTCCACAATTTCTTCACCACGAGTAACTAATAATGTATCAATTAATTCTCTAACAAAACCCATCCAAATATATATTTTGGTAAAATATTTTTTTTATACCTTCTCCAGATCTAGAATTTTTTGGAGAAATCACTCTTTCTTGTGGGTTTGGAATTTATGTTGATTGTGATTCTTTTCTATAGTTATCATAAATCGGTTTAGTTATATCTATGTATTTCCAACTTTTATTCGTGTTTATTTCTTTATATTACATTTTTGGAATTTATCATTAGTTGATAAAATAATTTCCATGTAATTTTCATAGTCATTATGAGTGAATTTATCATTAATGTGTTCTTTTTCTTTTGTTAACAAATTAGAAAGTCCTTCTGTTAATTAAAATTCTTTGCTATTAACAGATGTTTTATGATATAAGATCTATACTTTTCTATATCCAATGTAAAAATTATTCTCATATCCTCGTAAACCATACTGTGTATCAATAACATTCATTCTTGTGGCAATTTCTTTTCCGAAATGTGTGGCAGAAGCAGGACAAGTACCATTTCTTACGGGTATTAGTACCCATTTGCTCTTACAAAATAGTACTTTCTGAAAATAATTCTCTTTCAATGGAAGTCTCTTTTGGTGTTGGTGGATAATCTAAATTTTTTCTGCTATTGGAATTGATGTTGTTATTAAATTCCTATTTTCTTCATTTACTGAGTTCTACTATTTTTTTACCAATATTTTGTAATTCGTGAATTAATGGTAGTTCTGTTTTCCTTTTTTTTCTAATTCTGTTTCATGGTGTTTTTTTTAAAATATAGTTTGTGTTTTTCTCAATGATTAATTCAATTCGAGAAACTGCTTTTGACAAACATTTTATTTATATAATTTTTTTTCTTATAAATGAGCTATAAAAGTTTTGTGAGTTTTGAAAGGCAAACATTCCCTCCAGTTGATCAAACTAGGGAAAATTTAAGTGTTTACAATAATAGAATTGAATTCGATATTCCTTCAGGTGATGGTTTTTATTTTCCAAATGATGCCTATGTTTATGAACAATTATGTTTACTACAAAAAAGAGATCAAGAAGGAAATGAAGCAAAATATGATAAATTAGATTATATTGATGATTGTTCAACCTTTTTCTCTGTTCAGTTTTGTAGAGTCGAAATCTCAAACCATGGAAATATTATTGAGCTATTGATAATCCATGAATAACATCAACAATAATGAATACTTTGTTAACATCTTCAAGTGAACAAAATTATTTAGAATTAACTTGTGTTGATGATTATTATCGTGCAAAAGCTACTCATAGTGCTAAACCAAATGAAATAACCCAGCCATTGAGGTATTTGTTTGCTTTTATTAGAGATAACAACGAAATATATTGGAAAGGTGGTTAAAAAATTACTTTTGTTCGTAATTCATCTGATAACAATTGTTGATTTCTTTATGAAACAAAAAATGCAGATGGTACAGTTCAGAAAAGTTATGCTGATCCAGGTAAAAGTGTTATTCAAAAATGAGAAATTATGTGGCCTGTTGTTGAATACGAATCTAATATTGCCTATGCAATTTAAGAAAAAATATACAAAAACCCTCAACTACAAATTAGTTTTTATCTATTGGCAATTTTTGTATAAATAAGTTCCTGTTGGAACACCTGTTTTTAATTTTGATATAAAAGATCGGTTTAATAATTTCCAATTCGATATGCCTGATTTTGTAATTGTAGGATTTAAAACTAGTACATGCTTCTGTGTATGATCACTGTGATGTAAGAAATATTTATGTTAAAAATGGAAGAAATTACATTTTTAGAACCTAGATTTTGGAAATAATTTTTGTGAAAGTTTTTTCTTCTTTTAATGATTTTAGATTGTGCTACAAATTATTATTCATTTTGGGGTCGAATGTCGTTATATATTATTGATTTCCTATATAGAAAAAAACTATACTTAAAGACAAAGCTAATATAAAAATTAGTGTAGATTTTGATAAAGCTATTGAAGCAGGAACCATTTGTAATGTTATTCTAATTAGCCAAATGAATCTAACCTATGATTATTTGAAATAATATATTTCTGAATATATATATATATATATATATATATATATATATATATATATATATATATATATATATATATATATATATATATATATATATAATATATTATTTTTAAATTATTAAATGGTGTTGATCATCATTTTAGATGTATAATTTATTTCTTTAAACTTTTAAGACTTTTACATATATTTTTAGTAAAGTGGTTTTGCAGAATAAAATATAATGTTCTTAAATAAATATGAGCCTTTCCTCCTAGTGTCAACTTATTTGTGTCATTCTTATTTGTACAATCTACTTTCACACCTTTTTTTAAGGTGGCCATGTTTAAACTACACCTTCCTCTATATTTAATAATGCATCTGAAGTTCTCAGAGAATTAGATTTCAATTTCATCTAGATCCACAAACCTTACAATTTTCGCTCTTTGTAAACATTGACATTAAATATGAACTTCGAGAAATAGGTGACGAACTTGAGCATATAGAAGAGTTGTTAAAAAAATTAGTAAAACTTCGAATATAAACTATAATGAATAATAACATAATATTTCATTTGATTTCAGCTTATTTTGCATAATTTTGGAATAAATGTTCATAATTATTTTTTATTTGATTCATCTTTAATTTTTGGTCTAAATTTGCTTAATTTGATGTGTATACGACTGATTTTGCTTAATTTTTTTGCGAAAGATATGTTCACTATTTCATGTGGCTATGGAAAATTTTATTTGATAAAAAAACTTCATTTTTGGTGTTTTTGTGGCCGTTTTTGGCAGCTTTGTCCCCATTTTTTTTTTTTTTTTTTTTTTAGCACTTTTGGGGGCTTTTGTCTGCTGTAGAATCGAGGAAAAAGCTTGAAATTATTAGAAAAACATAGAAAATTAATTAAAAGAAAATTAAAATTCATAGATTTATGGCCTAAATTTGATTGTCCCAGACGTACCCATATACTACTCTCTAAAAACAAAGCAAATGGCACCAATAATGTTATAGGAGACTAACAATAAAAAAGGCCATTGTGCAAATCACATGGTCATACGACCCTTATAATGTGCGATAGAAGAACAAGTACAGGGCTCAAGGTTTTTGGTTCATAGACCATAATGACCAATCATGTAACATGTATGTTCCAGGGAAATCTGTTCAAGGGAAGTGGAAGAACGTAAATGATGTTTACTCCAAAAACAAACACTACCATGCATTGAGATCAGGAAGTGCCACTATAAAAAGTGAAAAATATGCTTATGAAGCTCAAATGCATTTCCTAGACAAGATACCATCATCTGGCAATGCAACTGTTTCAAATATAAAGGTCGGTGGCCTAAGACAAGAAGAAATTGAAGACCAAGCTGGAGGATGTACATTTCTGCAGTATGATACACTAATTGTAAATCAAGCCTGGCAATCAGCAACCATTAACAAGGAATGCACTAATCATTAGTGTCGTTGTATGATCTATGTTACATACACTGACATTCGCCTTAAGCCATAGCTACATTTCTGTAGGTGACACTGTGTATTGTATATTCGTGCTTTTCTTCAGTGGTTTTGGAGCGACGGCATGCAACAACTCGTCAGTAATATTCATGGATATACAGAAGTATTTGAAGAAATGTCTCTCATATAATCGAAGTTTCTGATAGTTCAAACTGAAGTCGCCATTAACAACAATCCTTTCTCTTTTTCCTTATTTTTAATCTCAGATAAATCAGATACTCCATCATCACACAATCGACATTCTTCTAACAAACAATACTGACTGATAAAATATTTGTAAACAATTACTAAAACTAAGCACAAAAAATGTAACACTCTCATACAAAATTTAAATTTTTAAGTCGAAATACAATATATGTTAAGATTTTCAGTTTATCACTGTCACAGAGAATTTTATTTTCAGTCATATCCTCTATGCAGTCCTAAAAAGCTGACTTACTTTCCATCACACTTTTATAAAACTGATTCATTTTTGGGTGGGGTTAGTGGGAGTCCATGACCTTGATCTTGAACTTCGACCTTGTGCTAGTGACTTTAATTACAAAACTTCAAAAATTATAAAAAATTAAATATATCGAAATAAAAAAATTTAACAATTTTTAAAAAATGTATTTAACAACATCTACATTTCCAAAGGGCCCTCCAGCACCACATCTAGCAGAAAACAGACCAATCTCCATTCGTTTACATTGTCTTAACACTCCCCCATTTCCCCTCAACTTCCTCACCCCTGAGTCCTTCATTACTTCACTCCCCTTCGCCCAACCACCTCTCAACCCCTTTGTCCACCTCACCCATGTTCATTCTGTTTTATGCATCCCACCAGAAATATTGTGTTTATCTTTTGTCTTTTGTTGACATTTTCTACACATAAATGATACTTAAATATTAATTATTGATTTACCATCCAGGCAGTGCTAATTTCTTGAGTTATCAACCAGGCAAGCTTTCTGCACACATATTTGTTTTAACATAGGTAAATCTGTAATTTTAATCTGATTTAAAAAAATTTCCAATCAGCAATATACATACATGCATATTTTGGTAAGTTGGTTTATTATTAAATTTACCAAACCAATATTTTTTGTATTTAGAAATTTATTTGATAGATATGTAATAATTTAAGAAATATATATATTTTTCTTTTAATGTTAAATAAAGTACCATTACAATATTGGTTATTTATTCTGTTACTCCTCATCCTACCACTTTTGTCCGACCAATTATTCACCCCCACTTAAACCCTTACAAGTACCACTCTTGTATTTAACATTCTTTGTCCGAATGTGCTAGTGAGGCGAAAGTAGTTAATGTGAACAATGTCGCTACAAGAGGTCCTCGACACAGTTTCTCGTCTGATGTGAAAGATGACAGTTCACTCTTCTGGCCCTTGTCTTTTAGCATTCAGACTTATAAGTTCGGATATTTCATTATACCAGATCACAAAACATACATTATATGTGCATTTTCACACAGTATTAAAAGTCAAATTTGGGATCTCAGTTCAGACCAGCTAGTCTCATTATAAAATTAAATACTAGATCTTCGAATAAATGTATTATTTTTATTTATTTATCCACCACCGAACTGAATTTGCAATGGCGGTGGTTCAGTAGCTGTGCACTACTTGATCGCCGTGTTTGCATTAACCAAATGTGCTCGAAGACAGGAAAAATATGGATGTCCGATTATTATGGATTGGGTGGCATATATTGGCAGAAACAGTGTATTCCATGTGCTAGGTGCGATAATGTGCAGACACATACGGAAACCTGAGAAGCTGTAGGACCACCACCTGTCAAACTGTGACATATTCAGCCACGTTCGCCATAGCATACGAATTTACTTCCCGTAGCATCAGGGGTTCTATGCGATAATTCACCATCGTGACAGGTCCATCACGACGAAGAATCGTCGCAGAGTCTGTGTATCTTATTGAAAATGGTTTCGTGGAGGCCCAAACTGTATTCCATCACTGTCCAAAGTTATATGTCGTTCATAACAATAGTAAGTCGTCGAAGGAATGACAGAGCACGAACAGTTGCGAAATTAGGCGCCCCACAGCCTTGGACCAGAGGGAACTTATTTATACTACTCACATGCTATGTCATTTATATAAGACAAATTCGGCGTAACATGTTCACTTAGTTTTCATATGTTAATTGAAATAATCAACTGTATGTTTGGCATTTAAACAATGTAATAGACATAATGCATTCCCTCTAATTGCCATGGAGGTGCTTTCATATTATGAGATAGTGTAAATATTCTGTTTCTATTGTAAAGATGCGAGGATGTAGACAACATGACGTCTGAATTTCTGGAGTTATGAAAGGAGGAATGAAGTATGAATCTTTGTGTGCATCATAGTAAAAAAATTAATGTGTGTAAATATTGCGAGCCTTGCTTCAAATCAGACATGCACGTCAACTCATCTCCACTTCAAGAAAATTGTGTGTTTACTCCAGTTTCTTGCAAAAACTGTCCGTTCTTCCTGAAGAGTTTAATTCCCATACCCGTTAATGGTGCTATGAAATAAGAAAATGTATACATGAACGATTTTTATTAACTACGTAAAGGATTAATGAACTGCTTTAAACACTCGCTGCGTGGCCTCACATGAAGAACGCGGTATGCCATGTGGATTGGGTGAAGCGAGCGTTGAACACCGTTGCTGTATACAAACTATTCTAATAGTTATGCAAAGTTGTCACAGCAAAATAGGCAAATTCGTCAAGTGGAATTTGGTCGCTATCTGCTTGCAGTCACATATCCCCGAAACTACGTATCTTAAAAAAGACGTTTGGTTCACGTCAAATTTATAGCCAAGTAACGTCAAAATAGCAGCCTGTATTTTATAAACAGTGCTTACAGATTATTTAAATTGTTAGTATAAGAATGTGGCCTAATGTTTGTGAAGATTTAACACTATAGTAGTATGGAAAATTCCTGAAAATTGTTGCTCAAGTTGACACGTTCTTTCCAGCCAACACGCATACGTCTTGCCTCTACTAGGCACGAGCATCTACTGCCAGGCGCCGCTAAGCGCTCGTGAGGCATCAGGCGACCCCTAGCGACAGGGGGCATAACTAAGTAAACCTCTAGCATGTTCCATAAGATTCTGTCAGTTTCCTGCGCCCTCCATCAGATTCTCAGCCGCATTTTGGGGTGTATAAAAAACAGTTTGTCAGCCTGAAAAACCGTCCAGTTTACCTCTACGAGTGTTGCGGGCTGGCTGGCGGGGGCATGACGTCGTCATTGGAATCCGCAGATAGGCTTAATGGTGCTAGGCGCGGCAATTTTGAAATTGTCAAGAAATTTAAGTAATGGTACAAGAGTGTTGTTTGCACGTTGTTTTGGTAATCAGTAGATTACAGTTATGTAGTTGGGATGTTGTATTTTAGTAATATTTATGCTTTTTTAAATTAGTTTTTATTATTATCAGCATTTCTTATGATAGTGAGGGAAGTTATTCTCCGCCGTTTAGATTATAAAGATCACAAGCTGGTATCCCTATATGGTTTTTGTAAGAGGTGAATTTTTCTTAAGAGTGGATGAGGTGTGGTCTGCTGAATTCATTTCCTATAGGAATTATTATTAGTATAAAGTTTTAAAGAGGGTGTAGATAGATTTTATGAGATGTGTGTGTTGTTTAGCTATCTAAATACACTAGTACCTGTGAATTCCAGAGGGAACATAAGTGATTTTTTTATGATTTTTATAGCGCTCTATTCGATGTTTTCTGAAGTATTATATTATAGGCTGTTCTTAATGTTGTGCTTCTGGTTGCTCTTTTGCCGTCATGATTAGAGTTTGCTTAATCTATTACAGTGTTGCTGTTTTTACTATTACGCAAAGGAAATCTTTCATCATCTTAATGTCTCTTAGAACTGCCTTATTTTCTTTTCGTGTGTCACCTTGAAGTGACAATTAAGACAGTTTTGACTTTTTGCATGTTGCAGTGTATCTCCTCTTCCCATTTTCAGGTTATTCCAGGAGCACCAAGTAGCAATATTATAACTGTTTGATTTTGAATATATTGATATGCATGTAATTTTGCGTGTTATGCGTTGGCAAACTCCATCATAGGCCTGTGTACCTCTTAATGATGAACGACTAGCCGGATACCATCCATAGCTACATTCGAATTTTCCACTGTCATGTTCCTTTGCCTACTTGGGCAGAAAATTGAACTAAAATTTATATATATATATAGGTCACAACATAAATTTCAAATGCTTAAGAGTAATCAGAATCTTTTAGGCACTGTGGTATATTTATGCACATATATTAATTGAGATAGATGTTCTACAATTTTCCAACAGTCCTTGTACATATTTGAGCTCCCAAGGAGCCATATAATTTTGCAATTCCGGGCTCGTTTGCTTTGGATGTTTGTGACATGTAGGCACGTAAGTTTATAACAACTTGTTAAATCTTCCTTCAGTTGTTCTTGTAGCATAAAAGCGGAGACGACTTAACAAAGCAATAAACAAGGAATCTGTCTAATTTTAACACGTTATACTAATGTACGTCTGAGGTAATTTACCAATAATAATTCAAGGAAAGTTATTCGGCGCTTAAGAGCCATATTATATATCAATAATGATCTAACAACACAATACATTATGGCGAATAAGACTTAAGACAGACAGTTTATAACAACAGTTCCATTAAATGTACATGGCCATAAGATTTTTTTTTTTTTGTTTTTGACGCATAGCGATACGGGCGTCAATAACACGCGCCTTCAGCGCCCTGTCGCTCCTACGAGCAAGGCGCTGAATCTGCGTGTAGTGCTTCCGCTGTTAACTTTTCTGTGCCAATAAGTTCTACAACAGTGAGATTTTATCACACACTATAAAAGCCCATTTATTGAACTATGATTCTACAGTTTTATTTATATTCTACCTATTAAGAAAACTGCCCGGGGAATCTTTAAAAAATGCAAAGTTATTCCATCTTAATGGTTTTTTATAGAATAGACTTAATATGTATAGCCTGATAAAAAAAACTGTACGGACTTCGATAATAATTATTGTTGTTTAACTTTTCTGCCGAAACGTCATATTCCCGGGACATTTATTTGCTTGGATACGAGAAAACGCGTAAACAAAGAATACACAGAAAATATTTCCGGACTACAACACTTCCATATCTATACATAGTATAAAACAAAGTCGCCCGGCGGCGTGTGTCTGTGTATTTGGCTAAGGCTTCTAAACTACTCGTATTTCGATGCGGTTTTCACCATTATTTACAGATTTTCTTGTGAAAGGTATAGTTTTATAATACATTAATATTTAATGTAAGGATAGTAGAGAAATGTCGACTTTTTTGAACATGTCGAAAAAAGCCGCTTTTCGGACGCTTACAAGGCGTACGCTGACTAAACCATAAGAGATACTCCAAATGAATGTATTACAGAAGTGTAGATCTCAAAAAGGTCTCCTAAAAGTTTGCGAAAACATATGTTATTCTTTTAAGGAAGACCCACAGTAACCATTATTGTCTTTTAGGAGATCACTTACGAAGATTTTGTTAACAACACAGTATTAATACTACGTTAGCTACCTTAAGAAATAAGTGTATATGCTTGCTGTAAACCCGAGCGAGGCTTAAGAATTAAGTGTACATGGTCACTGTAAACCTGATTGGGGCTTAAGAATTAAGCGTATATACTTGCTGTAAACACGAGCGAGTCCGGGGCGGCTCGCTAGCAAGTAAATAAAGAGCGAAAACTAAGGCAATTGCAAAGCGAATCTGCAGTCGCCTCCTTCACCATACCTGACTTCGCACCAACTGAAACCTGAATTTGAAAGTTCCTCTTGAAGGGTACACACGACGAGAGGTTATTTACTGCCCCGCTATTACCCTTTGTCCGGACGGACCAATGCGTCTCGTACCCTGAATTCTCCTTTGACAGCCTCCACTGACGTGTGAATTTATAACATGCGAGGGCTGAGCCGTCTCTTCGCAACAATGACTGCGCGGGAAGTTACGCCCCGGTGGCCTCTCAATTTACGCTCTGTTCCGAATGGCGCGAATCCACTCCTCTCTAGCACATTTGCTGTAGGTGATGACATCGGAGAGTACTTTTCTTGTATGTTCAGCGAGAGCGAGTGCAAAAGTGTGTGCGCGAGAGTGCACATTGTTTCACGCTTTACTGTGTGCAGCAACCATCGCTCTTTTGTTTCCTTGCGTCTGCCGTGAATAGTGTGTACATATCATACCCGGCTACAGGTTCGGTGATGTGGTCTGAGTCAATGACGTAGGATGTCTCTCATGTTAAACTGTGAGCGTAAAACGTTCGGGGATAATTCGGAATTATTTGAAATGTATTAAAATTAATTAAACTTCCACAACACATTTTACAAATTGCAAATTCTACGAAAACATTGTTATGATTAAAAGCGTCTTTATATAACATGTCAAAAATAATATGAATCAGGAATTATTTGACAAATCATTTTGTATGTGCCCGACAATTACGTAACCCTTACATTAAAAAAAAACAATGTATTATACCGTGAAAGCACAACGGTCAGGTGGTAACTGGTACATCAACTTGTGGCGCCCTCTGTGTCCTGGGCGCACAACAAGGAGAACATCCAATGGCTCAAAGCAACCCTGGATTGAGTGGTGCGAAGAAAAACAAAGAGGCACCAAGTCAAAGCTAGACTACAACAAAGAAACTGAATTGTGATAGGAAAGATTCCATTCATTTATTTATTTTCAATAATCAACTTTCTGTCATTGATTCCATTAGTAAAGAATATCCTAAAACACAAAATATTGTCAATATAAAACCATTAAACTATGGATCTTTGACCCTTACTTCAAGTGCAATAATTGATTTAAAAAATCTCAAATTCAAATGTCTAAAACTATGGCTACTCGGTATCCCCAACACTTTGTTTTCATGAAATTGTCACTTAAAACTAGAATCTGGCCACTCGACAAGGCAAATCACAAAAAAAAATAAAACATCACATGCAGTGCATCACTACCTGACACCATAATGCAATTACTTTCTTTCCTCTGACTTCAACAATTGGATTGAAGGCCATGTTCGCAACATATGAAAATACTGAAAATACCAGTAAATATTATTTAAGTGAAATATGTAATATATTTAAATATACTTTACACTTGGTCATAGTAACATGCTGAAGGCCATCTCCTCAAACATATGAAAACACTGCAACTACCAGTGAATAGATTATTTTGAATTAAACCACAACTGGACTTAATTACATCATCTTAAAACTTTTCAAGAGATGCATATTTGAATTTACTGCCACCTGAAAATAATACTCCACGAAATGATCATAATCTGACATTAATTGCAACTTTACTTTCAAGGCGAAAGATTGTAATGTATCAACTTGGCAAATCATTTCTTACTAATGGCCATTCTTTAAGACTTCATTTACGAAATTTATGATGTATGTAAAAAAAATTACCTTTCAGGAAAATTGTTTAAAATTTTTTTTTTTTTTTTTTTTTTTTTAAAGAAAAATGCACTCCATTATTTGTTTTTAAATATCCTAATATCCAGAACAGCTTAAAGTCTCTTTGGTCATAGAATGTTCAAAACACTTATGTGTAGAAACTGCCATCTTGAAGCTGCGGAGTAGCCATCTCTCTCGAATGGCTCCTCCGTGGTACAAGTTGCAAAATAATAGAACCAAACTTTAATACAAAATGCAGAACCAATGACAAAGTCTCATTCATGCGCATCATACCAGCGATGGAAACACACACATTCCCATGATGGGGTGGCTTCAGGGTGTTTTTCCAATGAACCGCAAGTCCAAACCACCACCACCCTTCCTTCCGGTCTTGAGTGTGCGGCGAATAGCCGTCTGGACATCTGCAGCCCACCCAGCGCAGCCTGGGCGACTCTGCAGTCAGCTGTCAGACCCTGAGTAGTGCGCATGTATGAAGTCGCCCTGGCAAGAAGCAGCAGTGTATCACACAGTGTGGCCTTGGTGGCCGACGTGATGGGCTGCGCCGCGCTGAGGAATGAACTCCAGCAGATCGTAACATCTTCCTTCGTACATCGCAGAATTCTTCCAATTTATACCAAATTAAAAGTAAGTGATGGGTCAACGGTGAAATATATCGTAGTTAGGACCTTTCTATAGAAAGAATTTCTTCTTAGGCCGCGTGGCCCTGTCCAATAGGGCAGCCGTTTTTCACATCGTGATCGCCTTATTACTTCATCAATTATTGAACATACTTTTCAAAGTCAGAAAGAATGTGCCGGGGCGTGTTTTGTGCAAGTACGAAAAATTATTGCATCAGCTAATAACTTCGTTCATGTAGATGTAGGGTCCCTTTCACTCATAACAGCTGGGCAATGGAACAGAAAACATTGTACGTGTTTAAAGTGAAGCGTAACTTTACGGCACAATTCGAGCTATTTTGTTTTGATCGTGTCATATTGATAATATCGCAATAAAAATAGGGGGGTGTTAATTGCAATAATTGAGACACCCTGTCTCATACTGAATGCTCGGATTCACCTCTTTTGTAGAAATTATTAATTTTCGTTTCACAGTTCCCGATTCAGATTAGTGACATTTTATGAGTTCTTTAATATTTTTGTGCCAAAAATTCATTGTATATTATCTGCTAGTTGTAAAAATCCAGGAACTTTATTACACTTTATTAATAACTTCCTGCATTTCTGCAAGCTGGAAGTAACACACAGTGAAAATTAGATACATAAGTTTAAACAACTTGTAAATTGTGCATTTTCTGTAACTAAATATTTCTAAGAAGACCTGTGAATCTGATATTATGTCACGTAAACGAAGTATTTCTGCATAATAGATGAATTTAAGGCTTCAGACACCCTTTTCCTCTCCCTGCCATTCCACGATATCCGGCCAAATTACTCGTTTGTAATCGCTACAGAAACAATGACGTAAATCTCCATGGCCATTTTACACGAACACCACATGGAAAATATGATTCTATCGTCTCTATGAAGATGTATTAGTAGGCTTGGAAGCTACTATTGATTACCGTAACCAGGTGGACTAGCAGCCACATTCGATTACAGAAAGTCAAATAAAATATCCGCAATTTTCATCCTATTTTTAAAGTCAATTTTTTTTTCTTCAATTTGTAGAAAAGTTTCTACGTAGGCAATAATAGACATTATGTATATGTATATTTAGTTTTCAATTTAATATATTTTACAGTGGCGAAGTAATATATAGTGTAAAATGGCAAATAACTTAACTATTAATCAAATAACTATTTTCAAATTAATAAACTACTCAGAAAAAGTTTAGCATATATCAGAATCCAGGATGTTATACTGAATAATAATATTTTACATTTCATGTTTTACTCCTAGTAGCACAAAAAGTGGAAAAAACACAATACTCACTTACATCATCCCAGTCCGAAACAAGCAAATTGCATAAACTGAAAAACAACTGAAACAAAGGAATTTCATCAGTTTCAGTAACAATAACAATAGTATTCTCAGATGCACTGAGAAACTTCAATAACGTGTAGGACCTCCGCGATTCCCGAGGCACGCTTGTATCGAAAGACGCATGCCAAAAACAATATATTTAAGTGTTTCGTGAGGCAGATTGTCCCATTCATCAATTGCGGCTGTTTTTTAGGCCTAAGTTCTGACGTACTGTGTTTGTGTACGTGCAATATGGATCTCGCTAGACGGGAAGAAGCCAATGTTTACATGATTCACACAACGTAGGTACGATCCACTCCTACTAGAAATATAATTATTACTTATTAGTTAATGAACGGGGATTATGCTAAACATTTTGTGAGCAGTATATAATTTAGCTCACCAATGTTTAGAACTTACTTATTTTATATAGACTTGTTTGACAGATGTATTTTGAACCTTGGAAGAGTCGCACATTCCTTACTTTATATTCCATCAAGTAGCTACAAAGTAAGTTTAGGTATCTACCTTGGGAGATTGTTGGCTATGCTTTTTCACTTGGATTACTGTTATTTAATAATCATAAAAAGTATTTAAATTTCGGAAGTACATTTTTAAGAACTTCATATATATATTTTTTCTACATACGCCCTTGTTATTTTACTGTAAAACATGCATTGAAATTTAAAAAAAAATATATTATATTAATAACGTATTGTAGTATAGTCTTGTGCCATCCATGTAATATTAAACAGTTCGTTTTCCATCAATTAAAAATGTAACTGCCCAACCATCTGACAGTGTTTCTAGCTACGAGGCATACAAATAACATATAGTGTCTCACACTCGAAGAAGATATACGAAATTTTAGAGTAATTTCAATTATTTCGTACCATACATACCTGAAGGAAAAACTATTGTTACATAGAAGCGTCCTTATTTAAAAGAACGTACATAAAGTCATGGAGGTTAACAATCGGAACCGAAATTTATACTTGTTACATTCCTTCATATTGCACTCCATACCTTTCTTTAGTTTTCTCCTCACTCCAAAATCCTAAGTTAAAACTACTTACAGTACACAGGAGGTACTTTGTGGGTCCTGGTTTTACCACAACACCGCTATTAATGAACTAATATAGGTCGCGAATTTGTTACAAAGATTATTATTTGAAAATAATTTCAAAGTCCTTTCAATGAAATCGTCATTACATCTCAATTTACATATAAGTCAGTTTCTCAGGCACAGTTGGTCCTACGACGTTTTCTTTACATTTTCACTTATTATGTGCCAAAGATATTTCATCTTTTAGTTAACCTACTGTTCAAGATAAATCAATTAATATATGTATAGGCATTTACCTTCACATTTACATTATTTAGTTACAATTCAGGCAACTTTACCCCACGTAAATATGATTATATTTGATGCTAGCTGTCATTTCCTACACTCTGAAACTACAAGTGTCATGTTTGACATAGGTCTACAACTTTCTTAAGCTTAATATTTCCAATCAATACACATTTATTACATCATTTTGGCCGGCCCTACTTTTAAACAATTTTCTGCTTGGTTTTAATTTACTTGCCTTAATTTTTCTTGCCAATATCTTAAAAACTACTTATAACAAGGGGCTTTCCTTCAAACCTTTCGTCCTTTGAGAAGAATAATTTAATTTGCTATATTTAGAATTTCAGTTAAATTTCACCCCTTCCCCTGTCCCCACGTCATAAACCGCCATCAACAATGCCTATTATTTATAAACGGTTACATCTCTCTATTCATTTTTTTTTGCAAGATCCTTTCCTTGCTGCTCGCGGCAATTAATATTCGTCCCAAATTTTTATTTTCTTGCTTTTACCAACTTCACGCTCACAAGTTCTGGATAAACCATCCGTGAATGCTAAATCGTTTCACCCAACCATCATAACTTCTGTTCGCCATATCTGTTTTGCTCATTTCCTTCTCACGCTTTTTGTATCCGCACCCATCTTACCCCTCATTTCTCCCTGGTGGTAGCCATATTTATATACCGCATTTGTCATTCTTGTACAGTTTACACTGCAGGCTTTACACTTTGTGTGTATCACCTTACACTTGGCAACATTCAATTTTTAAGTCTAATCATGTTGGCAACCTTCGTTTACACCCGCTTTTAAATTACAGAACAATAGAAGTTACAGGTTAGGACTTGGCATATGCCACGTCCTACTATACCACTTCTCTTTACATGTTGAACTAATCCCTAGATTCTTCACCTACGTCTTTCATGTGACACTTTGACAATACCAAGTCTTTAAAGCTATAGGCGTCATATATATCATGTGCCCATATTATTTGATGGTTTTTATTTCCGTCATGACTCTGTCTCCTTTCCCGCCCTATTTCCTGCACATTTTTACATTTGCATGCAATTTAAGCTGTGTGGTCCATACTTGGCATGTACCCCACCCTCCTTGACCGATTCTATTTTCATTATATTACTGCAACTCTCTCTCCTTCCCCGCACCGCTATTCGAGCGACCTTTACACGAAGAATCACAGTCCTACTTCAAGAAGTTCATACATAAACTTTGAGAAAAAAAAAAAAAGTAACTAGCCGAATCGAATATGTAATTTTTTAGTTTTTAACCTCTACTGGAGTACATTTTGTAACCATATTTTGTGGAGTTTCGTGGCCTATAATGTAAATTTGATATTTTGTCAAGTCTGATATTGATTAAGTTTTCAGTTGAAAGAAAAAAGACACTTCCTAGTAGTGGTAAAACTGTTGCAATAGATGAATTATGGTCTAAAAAAGATGCTTCGCGATAGCTTATACCAAGTTCTTGCTAACAATTAAGCTTCTTGCAGTAATTGGGATGATGGGAAAATCGCTAGGAAGGAATATGTGTGCAGCTTTTTAAAGTGCAACATTCGTGTTCCGTTGCCATTTGTTTAAATCAGAAAGTTCCAAAGCAATTTTTCTACGATATTGAAATCATTTATAAAAGACGTGAACCTTTTTCTGCCATTCTTGGTTAGGAATTTCAGTAAGGCAGTCTTGCCCATCGTTAATAAGCCCCTCAAAAATTGGTACGGATAGAAGGACGTTCTCCGATTTGAAAGAACTTTTTTAATAGATTGTGGAAGAATGGCAACATTGAGGACTGGTGCAGGGAACACAGCTATAAAACAACATACTCTTATTACTCATTCCCCCGGGTACTTGAAAAGGATGAATGCTTAAAGACGCACGAACATGGTTAAACAGAAGTGGTAATCGGTCTTGGTGGTCTACTGAAATGATAGCTAGCCAATTTTTTAACGAGCTTTCTCAATCATACGAAGTTACAAGTTTTATTAATAGACAATAACCACTTACATACTGTACTAAATGGCTGCTGAAGCTGAATTTCTCACTAACAAACCATAGCAGAAACGTTGAAAAACAGTCCATGAAAATAGGTCTTATTTTGTCACTAATTACATTATTCAATCGACTGTATCAGAGTTATCAACTGATTTCAGACTTGACTTCGTTTTAAAACGCAGTTTTCAGGATATTGTATTTGTTTTTGTGTGTGTGTGTGTGTGTGTGTGTATATAAATATATATATATATATATATATATATATATATATATATATGTCAGGAGTGTTGCCACAAGTGCGCAGTTTTCTTCGTGGAATGAGAGTGAACAAAGGTTCAAACTCGTGACTATCTAGTCGCACAACTCAAAAAACAATTATTTGCAAAAAAAAAAAATCAAAACCTTTAGATATAATCTATATATGTTCTTTTATCAAAAAAAAAAAAAAACTAAAGTTAAGAAAATAAATTTTATTTGAAAGTATTTAATTTTTTCTCAAAAACTGTATTTAGTTCGTACGGGGAATGTTTCAAAGACATAAATATTCAATTTTAAGTTCGAACATGGTTAAGCAACTTGAAAGTTTTTCATATGATAGACATAGCAGCCATGGTCAAACTACTTGCATGTCAGGAGAGATGTAGGTGGTAAAAAATATGATCTAACAACGCACAAACATTAATAATAAATAAATATCAAACTCAATGTAGCTCTAGTAGCATGTATAGCGGCACTGTGCCGCTAGCGCTGGCACCGCCTTTGTGTCGCTAGTGTGGACTTTAAGAACTTTCGTCTTCGTGCCTGGTTACAATCTCGTTGCCAACTTGGACATCCCCCCCCCCCCCAATGGCTACCCTCGCCTTCTCCTTTGTTCCTCTCTTCTACCTGCACCATGTAGCTTTTTTGAATTTATTTAAGACCATGCGCACTTGTGTAACATCAATTTGGCCTTCTGTCATACCATGTGTTTGCCGCATTTGTTCATCTGGGTCGTTGCACGAACTTAGATTTGTAACGTGAGGAAGCCAAGACGATTGCAGATTGCTAAGATTTCAGGGATGTTCAAAATGACTGCAACCTGAAATCAGTAAGACGGGGAGTGGAGCAATAGTTAGCTGACATTGGTAGGAATTTAATTTGCTGGAATAGTTTGGGTGATTTTGTGGGCCTGTTATTCTAAATTGAAGTTAAGTAATTTGGTTTTAAGGAAAAATTCATGTTTGACTATCAACTTAACTATGCACAGGCTCCCAGGTTTTTGGTTTGTTATTGAGTTGAATTTCCTGAGTTTGGGTTTTGCTTGACACCACGACTTGCTGGAGGTTAAATTCATCCGCTTGTAATAAGAGGTCATACAAGCTAGTTTGAAAATAGCAAAAGGATCTTGCTTTACAAACTTAATGGTAATGTTAATGGGGCTTGTATATAGGAAGCTGTCAGTACTGATTTTTTCCACGATAGTTGATATAAAATGTTCTAATGTGCACCTGCAATGCGCCGTTTTAATATGGAAGGTGTAGGTTGCCATCAGCTCTCCTTCTCCTATGTTTTTAATTATTAGAATGGAGTTAAATAAATTAAATGCATGTCCCATTATGTATTTTACGGACATTATTTGATGTGTGGAACTTTTATTAGCTTCTTATGTATTAATAAACAAAAGTATGTGTAGCTGCGATATCACTAGTTTTATATTAAAATAAATTTTACGGGGCTTTAAATTATGTGAAAATGTATATGTACATGGAAGTACGCTCTATAAAATTTGAATTTTGCATATTAAAAATTCACCCTGTTTGGTAAGTCTTTTTGTGAAGGCTTGGTAACCACAAGCGAGGCACGCATCGCTGTTTAGTCGCAGTTGTTTGCACACCAATCAAATAACTGGAGTCGAATTTGAATGGAACTTTTTGCATAGTGTTCCCAACACATGTACTTAACTTGTATTAATTAATTCAAGTTTGCAAATTAATAAAGGAATTCATCCCTTTTATCTGCTGGTAAGGATTGGTTTGAACCAGTTGAAAAACATCTCTGGCAACATAAATCTCTTGGTGACTGACTATAATTTTGAATCAGCCCATTCACTCAAATGTTTGGGTTATTGATTAATATCGTATGTGGCTTGAGTACATATTATTACTAGCAATTTTGAGCGAACTATTGGCTCGTTACCTAAAACTTTTAGTGACCAGTTATTCTTTCACTATCAAGCTCGAGAAGGCACGTATATGTAAGGGTTGTAAATTAATGTATTAAAGAAAAGATGCAAATAGTTGACAATTTTAATAGAGCCTTTAGTGGTAATGACGTTTTTCAATTTTAGGTGCAGCACGTAAGGAATGCCCCACTGGTTTTACAATGCATTGTAATGAATTAATTTTGAGATCCAATATATGTATATTGTATGCTATTTAATGTGAAGAGAAAATTTTAAATAAATATGTTCTACCCCGATTTGTATGAAATTCTTGTATAGTAGTGGTACAGCACAAACATCGATAAAATTATAAACAAAATTAAAACGGGAAATAAATTTTTAAAATGTAATTGCTGCGCCTCAATTTACCGCATCACTGTAAAGCAGGTCTTATTTATTTCCTACGTGTGCAGCCTACAACATTGTTCAAGCGTCGCGTAACAAAACCCGCTCGGTCCCCCCCCCCCCCCCCAACGGACGACTAGACGCCAGGTAACAAGCCCTCAGGTGACGCCGCCGCTTCTGTCTGGTCCCCGGATATTAACAGCTAATTACGCCCGTGTTTTTCCATTTAGAAGATGAGATTAATAACGCGGAGGATGCTCCGAGCTCGGCGGCAGCGAATATGAAAGAAAAGGGGATAATTACTCTCAGCAGCAGAGCTAACGCGGATAACAGACAAGACGGCGCGGCGAGCGGAAATCGTTCCTCATGAGCGGAGTCTAGAGCGCGCAGTTGCCTCGTCGCTATCGCGGACCGGCATCCGAACAATTTACTCCCTTCTCCCTCGCTCAAAGTGCTTGTTCCCCCCCCCCCCCCCCTCCACCGATTGATTGAATTAATTTCACAACGGCGAGGCGCGATCACAAAGGCCGGGGACGGATATACTTCCCGCCGCGGGCGCCTTTGATAGTATTCGGGGAGTCTGGATCCACACCATTCCCTTTCTATCCACGCACTGAAAGTATTATCTATGTCTGGAAGAAGGCGTCGAGAACGCCTCAGAGAAGAATTCCAAACCCTCTGAAGTGTCGGCAAGCATTTAAGCAAGGCCTGCAACCCGTAGAATAACCGATAAACATCTGCGAGGAAAATGAATCAAATTGTTAACAAAGCTTACTATCCAAACTGCGATTCCATACGACGAGGAACGTGATTGGCAACAGTTAACAGCGGACGTGAACAGTTAATTCAAGTCAATAAGAGCGTTACTGGTACTGCAAAACCTTGAAGTCAGCGAACTTGTGATTCACTGACAACTACTTTACATTCATTAATGCCCAGAATTGCTGTCCACCGTTTAATAATAAAAGCTACCGAATCGCACACAGTGATTACCAAGAATTCAAATGATTTTCTTTATTAATGATATAAAGAGCTTGGAAGCTAATAATACATGGCCTTGGATGAAAATGAGCAATAAAAACCTAACTGCCTATACTCAGCTGACTATATTACTTAAAAATTGAAAACCTGGGAAATTGACGCTACTGAGGCAGTTGAAAACGTGCCCAAGCTAGTAGATGTTATAACAAACCTGATAACATGTTTTATTTCGGCCATGGTAGCTGAATTTGGGTAAATATGTATGCTTTCTTGGCAGTCAGGATCGGCTCTCAAGACCTCATTGTTAGGAGCCACCCAAATATCTCAACTCAACTGGGCCGCCAGGGAGGCAAATATTAACAAATAATTTATAGAGTCATTTTATAATATCTGGAAGATCACAGGATACCTCGAACAAATCAGGATGTTTTAAAACTAATTGCCAAACCCCTTGGGTTAGCAAAAGTCAAGAAATTAAAAATATGAATCATGAACGTATGTTGGAAGTACAGGAGTTGGGCACATGGGTGCACGGAAAAAGTATTGCAAGGCATCACTGAGTAGGCAAATCCAGGAACGATAAAGTTTTGTTGGTTGCATATACTCCACGTGGTATTGCTTAGTCCACGTCTTGCGAAGTTCATGGTTTGCGTTGGAGAAGGGCTGCACATTGAAGACAGGGCACTTTGATCTCTATTTCAGAACAAAAATATTTTAGCTACTTGCCGCCTTGCAGTATGGAGTCCGTTTGTGCCCCGTTGTAGTTGAACACTCACTCATGCTTTTAGCGTATAGTACAAGCAAGTGTAATTACCGAGCTGAAGTTTTTGCGGAATGATGCCTCGGCCGACAGTTATATATCCGCTGTTCATTTGTTACTATTAATTGACGTTTTTGCGAAACGAGTTAGTTTCAGTTGTGTGGAATTCGACACTCACACTTCTATCTTATGCCTGGCATCTCACCCTATCTTGTCTGTTAGATGAAAATATCTTATGTATATGATAACACGTTTTGAGATACACCCTGAGGTAGAAGTGCAACTCATCTAGTGACTAGCTTGTCAGCGGTTGCCTGTCACTTTTCGAAGAATGACATGGAGGGAATAGACCCTAGGACGTAGTGGGGAATGCAGAAGCGGGAAGAACTACAGTGCACTGCGGAAAGCCACTGGCCAAGGCTACGTCCCCCAGTTTCGCACATGCGAATATCCAGGTGTCACTCCCGCCGGGAATAGAACTCGGGTCGCCGCTGTGATGGAAGGCTAGTGCACCAGCAATGTGGCCAACAACGTCACCACCCTCCCTCCCCCCCCACCCTTAATTTCACTGGTCGCTCTGTGCGCTCGTCAAGTTTTGAAACATTCATGTAAAAGTCCTGGCCTGAGTTTGACACTCCATCCTTTTAATTTACAAAACGAGCCAACAACCAAAGCTAATTAGTTTTTCCACAGAAGTCAGTTTAATCAGTGGTACTGATAATTATGTTCGCGATTCTAAATTACGAAGCTTCACACGTAATGTAATGCTTATGTTCCAAAAAATTACCACAAAACCCTAACGCACTCTTTATCCATTCCTAATCGTAAATAATAGATTAGTCTGAACATTAACAATTAGTTTTATTTTTTATTTTCAGAAGGAAAGAAGTTTGACGAAATTAATAGTAGAGGTTTCCTTGCAAGTACGATGTCGTGTATTGTGCCGTACCAGGCTGAGAGAATGGCTCATTTCGATATTCATGTTTGGTAACATCTGAGCAGAACTTTTAATATACGTTGACTGACAGTGATGGGCCAATTACATACCGTATCTTGCATTGTCATCTGACCTAACAACTCTTGATTACAATATGTTTTGCTGAAGGACATTAATACACACTAAAATTTCTTAAGAATTATTAGACGACTACTGGTAACTACTGACATCATTCAAACAATACCTGGACTTTTTTGGACATAAGTTTCTTGCGAGACATTGTATTGAACCAAACCAAAGCCCAGGTGGCATTTTCTAAAAGCATTCTGAGAAAACATTTTTAAATATTTCGGTTAATTACTGCCTTTGACAATTGCCCGCGTAAGAGAATCATTGTGCATCATGTATCCAGGTGGGATGGCAGGGATGCAGTCCCACTCGCGAAAACTGCAACCACACTCGAATGCCAAAGTTTACCTCTGCGCTCTCCAACGTCGACATTTGATTTTCGCGGCTCATTTTTGATGTACTCGGACACTGAAAGCCTGTATAACTGAGCATGCTTTTATAAATGCAGCATTGATAATTCTTATTTTATTTTCATTTACTAATTATATGAGAGTGTCGGAATTTAACTTGAAACATCATGAGGTTATATATATATATATATATATATATATATATATATATATATATATATATACATATACACATGTTTAAATGCTTCAACATAAGCCGGGCTATTATCTTTCAGCAACTCACCTTGTAACGTACAGTCGCGAATCAACCATTTTACTGTTAAGTGTAAGGCAAGTACTTGGAAGACACTTTATTTAAGTAACCTTTTACAAGATATAACTACTATTATTTTTGTAAATTATGTCACTCCACCGTTCGCTTTACTATTATTCTCGGTGAAGTGTCAGTACTGCACATTCGTAATTTTTAATGCTTTCAAGCGTTTCAAATTACAATTATATAAATAGTTCGTAACAGTGGCAGTCGCTTTCACACTTGCGACCCGTGTCAGAAATGCAACGTCCTGCCACGTGGCAGGCGCATAGCGTAGAATTGACTGGAGTCTCGACCAAGACCCGCGCGCGGCACGATCCTTTGGAGTGAGTGGAGAGATTTGGAGGCTCGCGCGTTGCGTTAGAAATCTGCGCTCACGTGACGAGCAATTTAGTTCAATTCCGTATTTGGCCGGGTCATCAACGAGAAAGGAATTTTTTTCTAGGCTATCTTTAAACTAGAGGGAGGTGGGGGAAGGTACTAAGTGCGTCTCAGGGCAAGCCACATACGCCTAGTCATGCAGGGAATATTCTAACTACAAGGGCAGATACTCACGGCTTACAAGGGCAACGAAGCTCTACACTGTAAACAAATTTTGAGGTAAAATTCCCTTGCATGTAGGGAAAGCCAATTACCTCTACATGTACGGTAAAATTACTTCAAATGTAGAGTAAATTTACATAAAAAATAATGCACTATTCCCTAATCGTACGGAAAAATACCTGGCAAAAGTGGGGGGGGGGGGGGGGATCCAATACAAGTAAGGGAAAATTAACCATATGATATAATAAAATATTCCGGAGTATAAGCAACGTATAATTTTTTCTTACCTACATCAACTGAAGAACACTAACTGAAAACTTAACATTAAAACCCTCAACAATTGCTGATGAGTGGGAGCGAATCACGGTCACCTGTCACGATAAGCCGATGCGCTATCCATTACTCCACTACTACAGCATGACAGCTTAAGTGTTAAGTATTGTTTATTCCGCCCGTCCCCAACACTTAGCTGTTTATAATGCTGAAGAGATGCACGCGTCGTAAAGTAATATTCCCATCCATGTATGGGATTTTCCACTACCACGTACTTGAATGCTACCCCAGAGTGCGATAATTTTACCTTACCTCTAAGGAAAACTATGTTTCCTCCACTTTGCGAATATTACCTTACAGTTGTCAGGTAATTATCCCGTTATATTTTACAGTGTACGTGTGTGCAGTGGCGCTATGGCAACAATCGCCTGTTGCAACAGAGACAAAAGTATCGACGTCTACGATGGTGGCGCACAGAGGTGTTGAAAAATCAGGCAGGAAGTGGTTAGTCAGACGTTCTAAAATCCCAACAAAAATCAGCAGTCAGTGCAAGAACTTCAGCGACTACCTTTTTAAAATTACTGATCATATTGGACCTAAAATCTCCGAAAAAAGGGAACACATATAGGAAAACCTTTCACAATTAAAGGTAGGCATGTGTTATATTAAATATTATTTATTTAAGCATCGGCATATCTGTACCACTTCTTTTGCAATTAATTTGAAAAAAAAGTAAAACGTCAATTTCATCAGGTAAAAAGATAAACAATTTATTATAAACTGGTTTTTGAAATCTGACGAAAATAATAACAAATCAACTGAATTGTATACTTAACCACATACAACGTTACAATTATTTCAAAACAAAACATAAAAAAAAATTTAAGTAATTTTTTTTTCTTTAGTGAACACAATTTATTAATATGAAACATTTTCTAACTTATTCTGGCAGAATACGGAGTAAACAAGAAAATTCCTTCTAAGGAGCAATACCCATAAATGTTTAGATTTAAACTGGCTTCTTTATACTGCATGTATATTACATACTATGCCAGATTAACAGGTCTTAACTACTGTTTTTTTTTTGCGACATGTGCTTCATACACGATTCTTCATTATATTTCCTCGATATCAAACTGAAATATTGCAAAAATAGTTGCAAAAATATGTGCTGTACTTCGTGAAGCATTAAAATGAAATGTAAAGGTAATGTGGACAAACGGAATAACATAATTTTCATATTGGCCTATCGACATAAAACATCAATGGTAAAAATGCGTTTGAGACTTCAGCGGTATACAAAGCAACAATATCTTCCTAAAATAAAATGCGAACAGCATACATATTTTTATTTAATTAATTAATTTATTTCACCTAAGATGTTTTGAGCTACTTCAATAAAAATTCTATGTGGGTTTTGGGAGAAAATAATTACACACAGTTGTTCTTGAGTCGAATGTACTTACATGCGAACTGAAAGTAGAATCATGCATTAAAAAACGGGGGAATTAAAAACGGAATGTTGTACATTCCAGACT
Organism: Dryococelus australis; assembly: GCA_029891345.1. Classification (NCBI taxonomy): domain Eukaryota; kingdom Metazoa; phylum Arthropoda; class Insecta; order Phasmatodea; family Phasmatidae; genus Dryococelus; species Dryococelus australis. The sequence goes on from CM056994.1 coordinate 97,274,839, forward strand.
ATTCAGCCAAATTTAGCACGATGATAAATTAATTATTACCCTCATTTGAAAGGTTGTTGTATCCACACTTATTGACCGAAACCCGGAGAAGACTCTTCTCTGTAGTTAAACGTATGGCAAGATCTTCATACAATCTTTTATGTCAGAACTCAATGATGTAAGGAAAAACGATGATTGTTGAGATGTGAGTGATATGAAACGCGTGAACGTAGAATTAGTTCAGTCAGTGAAGTGTCTGCTACATCAGAAATACGTGGTAATAGTAATTATGACGGTTATCGATCGGGCGTTGAATGAGAGAATGGATGAGAAGTCGCATTTGGGACGTTGTGGTAGCCATACGTTTGTAATTCAAGCACACTTACATCTACTTTCATTAAAATATTATAAATTGCGTGATAACCCTGTGCTCTCCTAACCGACGATTGTAAAGTAATTTTGGAGCCCGAGAAAGAATAAAATTTCTTTACTTCTCCAGTTTGAGGCGTTTTAATTAACCTGCTAGCACTTGACCGTAGAATAGCTAAGGCGTCCGCCAGCATAGCCCTGTCATCCTGCTCTCTAACTCTAGCCAGTTGTGGTGTTCTTCGAGGGTCGAATACACCATCTGAAGTCCCCATACGTATGTGAGATTTTCCGTCGGGAGTCCCTTCACTCACAACTGACGGTTTCTAACAAAAAAACTATTATAAATCATTCGCGGTTAGTTCCAACTTCTCTGAAGCACTGCTGGAATTCTGCTTCCAGGATATCCATCCGCCTCCTGAAAATAAAGCTTAACCGAGTCTAGAAAATTACACCAAAAGGACAAACAACGCACCGCATTCTGCATAAGAACAATTTTTTGCTAGGAATTACCAACACACCTATTTTCTCACAGTTTTAATTTATGTTAATTATAAATGTAATATTTTAATTTCCAGACAACATGTAAGAAGAAATTCAATTTATCGAAAAATAATGTACTTTTATGATAACACATGCATAAAACGCTTGTGATACGTAGTATATTTAGGAAACAAATAAACACGTCATACAGGGGGACATTTTTCAAAGGTTTGATTCCAAAAAGTGTGAAGGAACCCCTAATAGACTATAGATAACAACTATTTATAGTTGAATACAAATTCTAAAGCGGCTACAAAGGATGATTATACAATGTACTGTCCATAATGGTTTGAAAAAATACTTTGCAAGCCAGTGTGATCTATATCAAGAAACTCTGATATATGGGTGCAGCCTTTCACGTGAAAAACGCGGTAAGACCTCCGGGCGCAAATGAACGAAATGCACAAGTTGGGTATTCTACTGAAGACATGGCAAATGCTTAGAAATTATTGCTAACATTAGTGAGTGCACATTGCAGAGCTCTTAAATGCGGTATAAAACACTAAACATACTTTTGCATGTTCCCCATTTTACATATCTTGAAAATAATTCTCAAATGTCTACTTGGAACAAATAACAAAACTCCCGAAAGAAAATTGGCTATTCGATTACAAATGCAGGCAGTCAAACAGTAGTAACGTTATACTAATACGTTACAATTATGAATAAAATGTACCTATACTTGCTAAATTCATAAAACATAGTAAACACATACAGAATACACTACGTATAGTTTGCTATGTAACATGTATGTGCTTGGTATAACAGTGTATGTTTAAGTAAAGTACCGTATATTGTTTTAATCCATTATTTGTATTTAGTTTTTTTTAAGCTTAACTAGATTCCAGCGAACATGCTTGAAATATGCTAGTATTGTGAAGAGGTTTGGAAGTTTTCTCACTAAGCAGGCATTATCGACGGCGAGTGCGTCGTTCTACAGTTCCCTGTGAACTCTGGTAGCGAGTTCTTCAAATACAAGTAGCAGTTAAGTATTGTGTTGGTTGCTTTCGAACGCGCAAATTAAAATTTTACGTTAGATGTATAGGTATGTCGGATTCGTCAAATGATTAATGAGAAGGATTCAGGATTTGTCCACCAACTCAGATAACGTCACCTCCTGCTCTGTCATTCTGATCGGCCAGCAGCCATATTTTCCATTATTTTATTGACAAAATCACTTGTTTTGCCCTTAAAAATAATTTCCTAAATTAATTATTTTACCGAAAAATCACTTTTTCACCAAAAAATTGCCAAAACAAAAAGGGAAATTAGTAAACCGGTCCCGAAGCTGCTAGAAGCAAGAGCCGAAAAATCCTCAGGCGAACAAGAGGAGACGAGGCTTCCAGCGGAATGAGCCACTTAATCCTCAGATCAGTAAAAGAGGATTTGAGGCTCCTATACTGGTCCAACAGATCGGGGAGGATAAGTGGACATGTCCCCCTCCCTTGGCAGCTATCCTGCGCCTACCAAGTCCACAATCCCCCGTCAACACCTGCGCGTACGTTGGGAATTCTTCTCGAAACACGTTGCATTACTACCGCGGCGCGCAAGTGTGCACGCGGCCTTACGAACATTCTTTATCACTGAATATCATGATGTTGCGTGCGCGGGTATGCCTACCCTTATAGCTTGCCGAGACGCGCCAGTGGCAGCGAAGTGGCGTGTATCCAGGGCGAGGCCACATACAGCGAGTCAGTTTGCAAACACTGACAAGTTTAATAAACCAGAGCCGAGTATATAGCGTCGGAGGAGGCTCGAAGCGAGGTCGTACTGCAGCCCGACGACTCGAACAAGCAAGATGGAGAGGAGAAGGGTCTGCTGAGATCCGCCGTAGCGAGATTACACGGAGAGCAGCAACAGCAGTAAGGTGATAACGAGCTGGTGACTAAGTAAAGACTGTAGTTAACTTTGTAATGTCGTGGCGTAACGTAGAGTCAGTAACGTATTAGTTTCAATATATTTAACTCCCCCTTTAAAGTAACTTAACATATTGTTTATTGTTCCGTGACGTATTTGAATTGGGGCAAAACGTTCTACGTTTTAAAGCTTGACAAAATATATAAACGTAGTACTAAATTGAGTCTACCGTCTGTCTAAGTTTTCCCCAAATAAGCTGTTCGGTAATCCCCTTAGGAGAACCCGTAACAGTGATCAACCATCAGAGCTGTCTATAGCTTCTGTTTTATGAGCGTGGTCAAATAATTCGCTAGAAAAGCTTACGAAGGTATTAGAGACGTGACCATAACTTATTCTGCAGGTCGGTCCTGAACTACAGGCACAAACTTCTTTACGTGGTTCCCTATGCTAAATGAGATAGAAAATATTAGACGACCTATGACCTAGAGTAATTTGTAGATGAGGTAGCTGCCCTTGACTTTCGATATTTCAAATGGGTTTGATTGAAAATAATGTAACCTACTTGAGACAAAAAAAAAAAACAATTCAGTGAACACTGTTGTTTTGAATCGAGGTCTGAAATCTTTAAACTGTTGTTGGGTTATGGCATCCCCATTCATTGAGGAAATAGGGGGCGCCATGTTATTATTCAACAAATGTGTGTAACCTTTTGATGTGCAGACTTCATCGCTTTTAAAGACGCGACGTAACAACCACGAGTACATTAATGAACAAAGAAACGTTCCGCACATGGTTGCCGAGAAAACTGAAAAAAAAAAAATTATATTGTAAAGGTGGTTCCGTGCCAGGTAAAACGCTGACTCGCATTCGTGAGGATACGGGTTCCATTCTCTGTCCGGTCATCCTGATTTCGGTTGTGCAAGGTTTTCCGAAATAATTCCAGCTGAATGCTGTAATGGTCCCGCAGTTCAGACCCCGGCCAACTACTCTCGCGTTCCAGAATATCTAGTTTTCCTCTTACGGAGGCCCGGTCACCGTTAGAGTGCAGTTAACCCTTTAGTGCATAGTGTTTCATACACGATGCATCTGTAGTATTTGATTTTTGTTCCTGCGTATATTCTTTAAATGGTAACCACTTGAAAACCTCCAGTAGACAAGCAAACAATCCTGTGTACGCAAAGAAAAACCCTCATTTCTACAACGGTAGAGTAGCGTAGTGGTTAGCGCTCTAGACTAGCGATCCAAGAGTCACGAGTTCGAATCCCCGCATATACACTTTGAATATAAAAAAAAATTAAAGTGTACACGCTGCGGATTGCTCGATAACCCTTCGTCGGGATAAAATATGATGACGATCTATATGAATGGCGAACCGGTGGATTAACAAGTCGTCCATAACTCGTGCGATTTAGTGTTTTTCCAAACTATTACAAAATCGTTACAACGAAACGTCAAGTGAGTTTGTTCGTTTGTCCGTTTTATGTATATGGTTGAAAACCGTTACACTTAATGATATTCTGGGAGCATTAAAGGGTTAAAACGGGTAATAAAAATTTAGCCCTCCATTCCGTTTCATCGTCGCTGAAATTTTCTGCTGCTCATCAGCACCCAGTTCTCTCTCCCTCGTCTATTAAAAATAATTTTATTTTGGTGGGTGGGGGGAGGTGGCGTATGTTTAAATAGGGGGATTCACCATCCTTAAATACTATGAAACAGGAACCATCACCCACTTCCCTCTACCTTGGACAAAATAAACAATATGAAATTGGAATTTAAAAGCTCAAGTCAAAGTAAAAAGGGTGCAGTATGATTATCAAATAAAAATACTCTATATATTTTATAAAATATTATTGTTGAGTTTTTAAACGTAAAAATTTTGCTAGAGAGATTTTTATTTTTACTTTGCAAAACTAAAATCATGTCGAATAGTAATCGATGAAATTAAGTAGACCTAATAAAATCAATTGAGATCCAAGCAAGGTCCGAGAAATATGTGGTATTTGTTTTGCACCTGAATTTTTATTGCGAAACAATTTAATAAAAATAACTCCATGAATTTCAGTGTGATATTTTCTACGTAATTTCACTATGCGACCTAATGATTCCAGCTGTCAATATCACTGTTCTTAAATTTTAGAATTTTGTAATTTAAAGTTACAAACTTTTTTGTTTTCTGATTGTACATTTTTCGAACCTGTGGACGTTTTCCATGGGAAACTACCCCAATAACGGGTGTACTTTAAGGGTTTCCGTCTCTTAGGCATACGACATTACTGGATATGCCTGAAGAACATATGTTTTCCTATTATAATTGTGATCCCAATTTTTCTTACAAGAACTATTAGCTGTAGCTTTAACACTAACATAAAATACGAATCTCGTACTGAGATTATCATTGTTTCTTGGACCTCAGTTAACAGAAATAAGTTATATATTTTAAAAAAAAATTGTTTTGTTGGGAGTAAGCGATATGTTTCGGGTAAGGAGAGGTGAGGCTCGCCTAAAATTATGTTAACTGACAAAAAGAAAATTATAAAACAACGACATATAAATGTGAAAATGGATAATAGGGTACGACCTAATTGAAAAATAATTCTAATTCCAAGTATATGTTTTCGCGAACGAAATAAAGACCTTTTTAGCCTTCTTCGGTTAGTCCTTTTTCCAACAAGCTAGGGTTCATAAAGATAAATAGATACAATTAAAAGGAACGCTGAATTGAATTTTATCCTCTTACAAAAAGTGTTGTACAAGGCCTATTTTGCTCACATCTGCAACCTTCAATTGCAATTTAGAAATAAATTGGTACCTTAAACATGTGTTTTTGTAACTGGGAAACAACATCCTCCTTAAAGCAAGACCTTTTATTTAAAAAATTAATCTCTAAAATTAATTCAATATTAATATTAATATTAAATATAATAATAAGTATTAATCTCAAAATAAATATATATATACATATATATGTACTCTTTTTCTGGAACTTGCTGTTAGGAACTGTGGGAATAAACAATTTCGCATTTTCGTTCCACTATTTTGCTAACACCGAAACTCAAGCAACATTTCTTACATGACAGCATATGTTATTCTGTTTGAATGCACCTTTTATAATGTGCTGTGGAAGTAGTATACTGGACATTAGTAGATTTTAGGTTTTAATATAATTATAATTGTTTATTTTACTAATTAACAAAATTGTTCTGTAAATCTGTAAAAAAAATGAAATACTGTTGTAAGAGTAGCTTTAAATTCAAAATTCGTTTGAATTTCCGCACCTACTAGTATCTGAGGAAGTATGAAGTTACAAAGTAAATTTGTGAATGTCTTTTCTTGGACCTGCAAGAGGTGTACTTCTAGTTCAAAACTTATTGTAATACATACCAGAAATTTAGGATATCGCCAGTTTAATATGCATACAATACCGTGAAATTATTCTACCATACTATCAAATGAACTTCTACATTACGTAAAAGAACGACACTTAATCATAAATACAGATTTTATGCATTTTACTTGTAGTGAAAACTAATTTCAATACAAATCCACAGATCTCTCAACAACAAGAGAAACAAATAAATTAAATCTAAATTCTACTCTAACATACCAGCGAATGACAACGTTGTGGTGCATTAGGGTTCTTTAATGTATGTGAAAAAAAATGGAGAGATATTTATGTGTGTAATTATTATGCAGCATGTAGACAGGGTTTGAAGATAAACAACTGAATGTGTAGGTGACAGAACACGCACTGCAAAATAGTAAAAATCGCCGCAAAAACATCAACATTCTTACATCTTACCAGCACGTTTCTTTCTATCCAGACTTATCTCCGCCTCCACACAGCTATACATATGTCACACTTTAAATATTTGCTGGTCAATAATAAGGAAACTAACTACTAGCATATCAATCAAAGAAGTCCAAGGGTGGAGTTTAATGCAAACTAAATATTTTATCAATTTAAATCATATTTCCAACTTTATATCGTAACCACAGAATATTTACAAATACCACGCAGCAGCTGGACTAGAATATCAAATTTAAAACGCTGTATGTCTGTCAAAAATAGCAATTATGTGTGTGTGCTTGGCAACCATAATTAAAGTCTTTGCAGTTTTTAAAAGTACGTACCAAATTTGAAATGTTTTAGTGTGAAGAAAGTTTGGTTAATGTTCAAATAGTAATCACACTAACACGTTACATTTTGCAAGAAATCTGCCTATGCGTCTACATTGCATAAAATGTTCCTGGTTAGAAATGTCAAAATTCGGTAGAGTAAAATACGAGTTCTTATTTTCAGGCACTGCGTGATCAGCAAGAAAGTGTTGTATTAAATGTGTAGTTAACACGAAACGTCTTTGGCACTCCACCGCTGGACCAACAGTTACTTAGTATGACGGTGTTAAGATAGCTTACATTTCTGCGTTATACTTAAAGTTGCAAAGCTCCCAAGCCCTCTTCACACAGTTTTAAAACACTCTGTCGGCTATTTGCGTAAAACCGAGCATATTTGTCGGGGTCATACTCACTTTTAAAATAAAAATTTTTCACTGTTCAGATGGAGCTTAGGTCTACCTGACCATTTACGTTAGTGACACATTTCAAACAAGATGGAGACTAGAATATTCTTTTAACAATTCAATTTGTCATTGGTTACTTGATTTGAATTTACCTGTGTGACATAAGGCTTATATCGGGGTGCATTCCTTATTATTACAATCAATACGTTATCAACCATTACCAGCTTACACAATTTAACATGCAGCTCAAAACGTAACAATATGAGAATAAATACGTAATATTGAATACATGAATCATAACCTCTCAACTGCTGCGTGTACGATGATAAACATGTAAAACAAAATAAAAATAAAAATAAATTACTGAATAATAAACTTATATGTAGAACACGTCACAACCAGAGCATTTCTATAAAATAAACATTTGTGTACTCGTATACTAGATTTCCATACCACTGTAAGGCTTAACAATATTAATTAGATGCTCTACATAATGAGACTTTACATCCTCACAAATTATAAAGTTCCACCAATAAAGGGTAGTTTGTGAAATAGCGGAACGTTTTTGTACATCACCGCATTATGTCTTGGGAAAACTTCCTTATCAATGATTTCCGGCTTTTGCAATATAATGCTCATACTCGGGAATCTTCTAGGTTAATTATGATCAGTACAGTTGAACTTGAATGATATAGTTACCATATATTATGAACATGGTTCTACAAAAAGCATATGTAAAATTTAACATTACCAGCACATCATCAATGAGAAATTTTTACCATATTCTTCTTTAATATAAAATATCTCTTACGATAAATTGTTAATTATGCAGGATTCATATATATATATATATATATATATATATATATATATATATCACAGTAAATGTCTCTTAGGAATAGCCTGATTGTTATTTCATGTACTGCAAATGCTCTTGATAAATATGATTTCTTCTATCATTTATTTAAATAACAATAATGATTTTCAGTGGTACAACAGCAATTATTTTTAAATTCTTCCTCCTCAAAAGCATTCTTTTCACAAAATTTTTCATACATAGCAACCAGCCACACAAAGAGTATTGAAAATATTAAAACAACAGAAAATTATTTTACTCTTAGCACAGACATATATATATATATATATATATATATATATATATATGAAAATTAATCAACAAAAACATACATATAAAGTGTGGGTTTGCATTTCATTCTGCCTCGTTATGTATAGTTAAAATAATATATTAATGAACTTTTCCTTTACGCATTACCTATAATCGAAATCTAAGAAAAATTTAAATAGTCAAATTCTTAAGCTTCTTTTATTCGGGTACTTAAACAACATTTTAATATGGATATGGTTATGTAGGAGAAAATATATTTCATTTTATTTCACTGTGCTGTGCTATGGAATTATGATAATGGAGAACAGCAGATTTTAGGTTTTAATGTAATTCTAATTGTTTATTTTATATTAACTAACAAAAACTGTCTAAAAGTTTGAAAAAAAATAAATAAAATACTGTCTTGAAACGATTTAAAATTCTTACGGGTTTTTTTGTGAGATAGTACAGATACAAATGTGCGATACTCCACTACAAGAATCACAAATTATTGGTCACCTCAGTCTAGCTTTTCCAAGGCTGAATGACTTCCATCAACCCTTTAAGTTAGGGGTTAATTTCCAGCCTCTCTATGTCAAGGAAAATTCGTTTTACGATGGTATTTAAGAGCAGCAGCTTCTGAGTAAAAGAACATAAATTAAATTAATTTGTTGTTGTGATTTTGCAAAAGTTATACCTCTTCTCTGGAAAAAAAACTAGTTTTCTCTGCCATTGTATATCTGAAGTTAAAATTTTCTTCCATACTGTATAACCTTGTTAGGTTTAGCAACAGCAACATCTTCAAAACAAAGTAGCTTCTCTCGAAATTCTGGAGGCCGGAGATGACTTCTAATTCATCTCTGTGGTTGAGTAAGAATGTATTTCTCTCAGAGTTAACGTATCATTCCTTCTGTAAAACCACACGTGGTAGCTATTTTTAATCTGGTACCCATTCATCGCAAGTACGTTTCTCTTCAGTATCACTGTTTTCGAGCATATCACCGAGTTCAGAGATCGATGTAGACGAAATTGTCGACACATTCTATATAATATTCTCCTCCTTTTTGGTAAATAAAAAAAATTAATATTTTAACTATATATTACTATTTTGTTTCTACCCACTGTTCCAAGATATATTATCGTACCATTCCTTGGCGATTATTAATTTAGTATACTACACGCCCATAACGTGTAATGCGTGATTTAAAATAAATCAAGTATATGAAAATGCAATTGAAACATTTTCATTTGACAATTTCAGAGAAGTTACTTTGGGAAACTTTTTTGCAGTAATGCAGTGAAACGTGGAGTGGTAGAGGGACGCAGAATTTAAAATTTCGTGTAAAATGTTTTAATCATAGAATAAAACATTCTTCCAGGGTTCCTCGATTGTTTTTCCATATTATACCGTTTCACTAGCCTTACCATATGAACTATGTAACATATTAGTAATAATTTAAAGTGTCGAATGAAACACAAGGCACGGGATGAATAGACTTACTCGTGCCATCTGTGATGATACAATATATCATTTCATCCTATTCATTCGTCTATGTTCCCAATATAAGACTTAGTATTTGAATACCACCTTTCGACAACCCCCTTAAAATTTATATGATGCATTTTTTGTCATGTAACCCCCTTGTGGACACCCCTGGCGTAAGTATAGTTAACATTATGGAATATGAATGGAATTTTTACCTAAGAGAGAAAATTTTCTCTATTATTGGTACTGTTAATTTCATCATGTTACAAATGAAACCTTACCACTGTGAGATATTCAAACCAGCATACTTGCCTTAATATCTTTACACTCATAAAATTCGTTTCTATGCGTAGCAAAATTCTGGTTATGTAATCAAATTAAAATACATTTTTCAACTTGAACGCTGTGCATACTTCAACTTCGCGCTTTGTTATCTCCGGCAGCAAACCGACCCTTCTCGTGGAGGCGTGTGCAAGTTTGCAACGTAAATAAAGAATGGCGCGTTGATTGACCCGGACGTGACGTCACCATAGCAACTGGCGGTGAAACCTTTCCGCACAGTTCACTAGCGCCAAACTATATGGCAGGGTGGTAGCAGGGGTGGATAACTTTACAAAAAAGCGTGGTAGTAACGCCTTTTTTCCTTTACGTAATTCATCTTATATCGGTTATTAAAACAGAGTCAATAATGCTATTTATCGTAGTAACTCTATAATAAGCTGGACAGTTTACAACGTTACAAAAAAAAAACGGAAATGTGTGTGTTGTGTCAATTATGTAACTAATTCACTAACGATATTAAACAGATCCAGTGAAAAATTATTTTCAACAGTTCCTTACAATGTATACCGTTTCCGCAAAAAAAGTAAAATGTTTGGTTATTTTCTGTGTGTTACTTATCTGTTTTCGATGGACCCGATATAACGGTATTTAGAACATTTCGTTACTATCTATAACATTTCCGCAAAAAGACTTGTTTTGTTATTTTACGTGTGTTACTAATTCAGTAATTTTTTTCGCCTTACCCAAAAAGAAGGTATTTTGAATGTTCCGTTACAATATTTAACGGTTCCACAAAAACCGAACACGTTCTGTTGTTTCAGTGCTGTTATTAATCGAATATCTTCATTTGCCGAACCTAATACAAAGGTATTTTGAATGTTTCGTAACAATCTATACCTTTACCATCAAAACAGATTTTGTTCTGTTATTACAGTGGTGTTATTTATTGAATAACTTCAATCGCCGGATCCTATACGTATGCAGATACTTGGAATTTTTTCTGACATGTCGTTTCGTTTCCGCGAAAATGGAAAGATGCCATAATTTCATTGATGTTGACGATCATAAAATGTTATTCAACGAACCCTTTATAATGTGTTGTTCTGAAGCTACAGAAAGTGTTGGATTTGACTGACAACTTTGTTCAATAATGTAAGAAGACATCAATTACGCCCACAAATATTTGGTGAAGAAAAAAATAAACATAGTCTTCCTAAATTGGATATAGATGATAAATGTTACAATTGGTCAGTAGGGTAAAAGTTTTACTGAATGATGTATTATAATGCTCTGGACGAACGCAGTTATTCTATTTACTGCCGAAAAAAGTGTTTTTTTTTTTCGGGTTCGTAAAATGTGATATTGATATGATTTCGTTATTGTCACTAGTTCTAAAACACACAAAGCAACACCCAAACAGGAAATGCTTTTCAGCTTGTCATAATGTATTCACGGAATGTCATGCTGCAGTTACGATTGTTACAGGTTACTTACAGAATATTACATATCTCCCTAAATGTTTCTGTAATATAGTGAGTAGATTCTGAAAACATGAATATAGACCATGGTTACCATTACTCGGGCCCTTTTTGTGTTCATATACTTTGTAAAGGCTGTTCACGCTGAAATGAGCACTTTTGAAAGCCTTGCTTACGATCCACTTGTATGCACGTTGTGTATTATTTCACCTTATGTAAAATTAATATTTCCATTGGCCTCATCACTATATTCATAAGTCAGTAAAGTAAAACTGTGAAGTTATTAGAAAAGTAAATATTTTACAAATCTGCACAATTTCACAATTCAATGCATTAAAAAATCTAGAAAGAGGAAGAAATAATGTAAGTTATCACAAATGGTTACCTAACACTTTTTATCTGACGTTATGATATGGAACTACTTTCCCTCCATCGTTACCAACTTTACTGCCCGAATGTCACTCAGTAAGCCCGGTAAAATATATGTAGGCAGGGGCAGTGACTTTTTTCACGGGTTCATTTCAAAAGTGCTCACTTTATCGTGAACAGCCTTTTAGGATGATGACTGAGGCATTTTGTATACAATCCACTGTACGTACGGTATGCGGATCACTGCTTCCTCTCGGTTTTTGGTAACTGTATCAGGGGCCGACACTAATTGAACTGGTGTCGCGGCGGAGCAGCGGCTAGAGTACTCGCCCCTTACCAAGACGAACCAGGTTCGACTCTTGGCGGTGTCGCTCCTAGTTTTTCGAAAGTGGGAATCATGTCAAACGATGTCTTTGGTTGGCGGGTTTTCTCGGGGATCTCCCGTTTCCTCCACCCTGGTATTCCGGTGCGGCTCCACACTCACCTCGCTTCACCCACTTCGGCTCTAAAGACCCCGATGTTAAGAGCCGCTCACACTTCTCCGGTGAAATTGAACGGGATATGGAAATATCGTATCAAAGAAAATATTTCAAACTTTTTTATTGCCTAAATGAATAGGGGGAAAAACGTTTCTGTGAAAGTGAATTCATCAATACAGTATGTCACTTTGTTATTCATACAATTCAATTTTATTACAACATCTTTGTTTCTCATAGTTAAATTAACTGGTATGTGCCTTTCTGCATCATTTGTTTGATTTATTATAAACAATTGCATAGTTTGTACGAACATGTAACACAGACACAAAACTAAAGAAATGTCATTTTAGTATGTCCCATTGTTATTAATACTGTTCACGAAAATAATTAACGCAACCCACAAGCAGAAGTTTATTTATCAGTTGGAGTAGCCTTTGGTTTTAATAACTGCCTGGCATCTCCTATTATAGGCTGTTCACTGTAAAGCGAGCACTTTTTAAGGCCCTCCGAACAGACATTAACCACTAATAAATATATCTTATTGCAGCCTCAGCCATTAAATTTTGAGGGTGGTGAAATGTATTTACATTGTTTACTGATCACATTGCAATGTTAATATTTAAAAAAACAGCTGATAGGTGGCAATTGGATGAAAGTAAAAACTTATAATGGCCTTAAAAAGTGCTCACTTTACCTTGAATAGCCTATATTAGAGTTGACAAGTCCTTCACACCTTTCACGACTGATGATGTACAATCTTCAGTCGCAACTATTTTTGGCTCCTCTTTCAACGAAATATTTTGACTGTCTGCCCGCGACTTCGGAAATAGCCATAGCTATGCACATGGAGCCTGTAGGTTCCATATGATATTTGACTGCCACAAAATTAACGTTAATTGAGAACGGAATTGAATAATGTGAGTAATTTTCTAAACTATCGAAATCTCTAAAATACTGCACATTATGTTCATCAGGTCATGTAACAATTCAGTGTAGGAGTGAAATAGGTGGAACACTAACGTCAGTTCACCGAGTGATGTGAGAGACATATAAGCGAATCTTAAAAACTAAGGTTATCAGCGCTGATCGTGGTGAAGGGGTAAAGATGGAGAAGCAACGGAATGCAATGTTGGGAGTATCGGGAGTATTCCGACATCACCCATCGGCTAGTGACAACGTCCATCATGTTTCTTACAATCGAAAACCCGTGTTTGACCTAGCTGGAAATTAAACCCGATTGGTCGTGGTGCACGGCGAATAGTTTGACAGTAACGTTACCTTAACCCTGTAACAGCGATAAAAAAATGCACTTCTCTTGATTGGTTGGGTGGTAGACCTGACTGCTTAGCTTTTCCTTTTTACAATGTTGTTTCTGTTGCATTAAGTTCCTTGGTAAGTCATCGAAGAAGGCAAACGATCTTGCTATTTAGAAGCACACTCCTGCCTACATCGAAGGTTGTAATGCCATTTTGTGTTAAACTGTTTTAACCTAGACAGTGCAGTACTCAGAAACTTCAATAAATGCAGTCTTCGGGAAAAAAAATTATCTTTGTCCTTTTTGGATGTACCACAAAAAAAAACCTACATATAGTATTTGGTTGCATCTGTACCCTTGTCAACTGCAAATTGTCTGCCATTTGCGAGTTGTATTTGCCTGCCATTTAAATTTTTCTGTTTTCACTTTAGGTAACGCGTGGATATTAACAGATGCATTCTTTCTTCTCTTCGCGATCGAAACTGTTGTGTCTTCTGTTGCGCCCATGATTATAACAGAATGTAGCATAAATTGGGTATCGTGTAGATACAGCATTAGGGACTCACAAACTCAAGAAAGGCTGATGCGTTCGGTTCCACCCGGAGTGATCTGCCGCACTTTCGCATGGAAGGCGACCTTGCACACCCCAGCAGATATCAAGATCATGGTTCAAAGAGCCACTACAAACACACAGTACAGCGTTTTTTCGGCCCACCGTACCCGACGACTGCACGCAAGCAATTGACATTTCGTTATACCTAACTTATCCGTTTACCATAATTCCTTTAAAAAATTTTCCTACCGTAGTGAAGAAGAGTTCCTCCCGAGCCAGATTCCTATTGCCAGACGATGTACCATGCAAATTCAAAATTATCTTCCACTGCCCTCACTACATGAGAGCGTCTCGCTAGTGAACCTTGGGGAAGATGTTATGAAGTGATCAGGCCTTAGCTGAACATCCTGCCTGATCACACCTTCAAAAATTGAACCAAGGCACGAGCGTGATTTGAATACCACCTTGCGAAAGTCAGTTGCAGAAACCACCTCCTCCGGGCAGTAAACGGAGCTGAAAATGGTAAACAACGTGGCTGACATAGGCGAACATAACACTCGGAGCGCCGTCCTTTTGTCATCGGGGCAGCGGACCAAGAAAATGTGGAGATGGGTATGTCCTGTCCTCGTTAACTGCCTACTAAAATCAGCCTCCGGCAACATGAACAATGTGGGTACTTTCCAATTAAATTGTAATAGTATTGGCGTCCGGTAATGTAACTTAACATAAGTAGTTATCATTATGATATTCCATTTAAGCTCCCCCGATCAATAGTTAAGTGTCTTATACTCTTGTATTCTACCTTATCATGACTCATTACTTAGCTACTCCCATAGCCCTTTTCAGGTAAGAACTGACCTGAAAGGTTATTCGTAACAAATTTTTTGTAAAATTATTGCATTTATTTTACATAATACCTTGTGTGCCGCAATTACTTACATGTACAGACGTACGACGCAAGAAGAACCTTGACATGAATACCTTTCTCTGATAAAATATTTATAAGTTAATAAAAACATAAGTATAGAATTGCTCTTTCTCATTTTTTTTCTGTATCTGCTTCTATAAATGTGTGAAAAACGATTAACTTTCATATCGCTGATTGATGTCCAAACTAGTCTTAAGCAACATTTAATATATATGTATGTGTACCAACACAAATTCTGCTTTATATTTTTGAATGTGTGAGATTTTTGCTTAAAATACTAACAAAAACTCAATATATTTGAAAGTTCATTACAATGTACTGCACTAGAAGTTTGGCAGCTATTTGTTTAAAAATATTATTTAAGTACACACATTAGAGACATAAAGGAATATGTCAGATTATGTGCAACTTTGAGGCTGAAAATATTTCACAAATATTTTAGAAAACAGTCACTAGTACATGTGCAAAATTTCCAAATTTTTATGTTTACCAACACAATCAGTTTTAACTGTCTAGTATAAGTATGCCCGGTCAATACACGAAAGAGGACACTAATATAAACACACCTTAAAAAATTCAGAAAATTAAAAACTATAGACTTAGTACCTGACACAACACTATAACCATAGAACACAGATAGTTATAGAAGGTCAAGTGCCCGAGGATATCTGAACCCGTGTTACTAGCGCTTGGTGAAAGCACTGTGAACTACAAGTGCAGGGGCGGGAATTCTAAATTCATACTGCCTACTTCCATTAAAATATATTTTGAGATTTAAATTTATGTAAGCCAGTGTATGCACATGCACAATATTTAATTGTGTTTTGTAATATATTTTAATGGTATAATACTTGTAACTAAAAAAATACATTTACACGCATTTAATTTATTTTCAGTTGCAGGAATGAATTATTTATATTATTTCAAAATACATGTTCCAATATACACAATGGGGAATCAACTCTATGGGGCAAATTGGGACATAATGTACTTAATGGAAGACATATTGTTTTGGTTTAGTGAGTTTTGTATGGGCATATTGGAACATAATGTACTTAATGAAAGACATTTTTTTTTCGTTTTTAGTGAGTTTTGTATTTTCAGGTTAATTTTGATTCAGTCAGGATGTCTAATTGGAAATACTATTTTATTGGGTGTGTTTATGTGACTGGAACAGTACGACACAGATTCCCAATTTATGAGTAATGTTTAATTTTGCGAAAGGGGAAGAGAGTGGCAGGCGAGAAACTTGTTGGCTTAAACAATTTAGAAATGTACAATAATTATTTTGTATGTGATAATCACATATGAAATGTAAGTGCATTGTTAATTTCACGTACACTTTGGTTTTATGTCCAAGATATCTTTCATGAAAGGTAAATTTAATTTTATTACATACACACACACGCATAGTTTATACTACAGCTCAATTTTAGGTTCAAATTTTTGTATTAATTGTACCCTGCCCTTCTATGTAGCACGAGTAATCTTGTAGAGGAAAGAATCAGATCGCAAACAACACTTATATTTTCCCTTCTGTTCCACCTGTAATATTTTTATAAGCCTAATTCCATAATTTATGCTTAAATAAATTTTATGGATATTTTTCTTTAAATAAATATAATAACCACATTAGTCACAGTTGCGGTAGGAGTAAACATATTTTTAATGTACAGTTGCAAATTTTACTGCCAATTTCAATAAATTCATGTATCCCATTGTACAGTCAAGCACATAGTAAACAGGAGAATTTACATAGGTGTTGAAAATCTACGGTCTTTGATAAATTTTGAATAACATGCTATTTTCTAAAGAAAATTACACACATTTTGATCATCTGAAGCACTGAATGTACCAAAATAATGCTATATGTTGTTAACAGTACAATACGCACCTTTCAAAGACCTGCTTAATATCTACTTTCTGCACATTGTGTACCTATTCTTTAACCATATGTAAAATCAATATTGTCAAGGGTCTCGTCACTTTACACATATGTTGGTCAAGTGAAACTGACCAACAGATTTTACAGATTTTACAAAATAAATATTTCTTGCGCTTAAAACGGTGTCCAAATTTGTATATTATAATTTTTTTGTAATTTTACCATCTTCATTCCCTTATCTTCATAACCCAATATACTATTGCCCCTAGTATATCACTATCAAATAACGTCATTCAAATTTTCTACTCTCTCCATATGAAACAATAATATATACATCTGGGCTGCTTGCATTTGCAGTGAAACATCAGTAGGCCAATAGGTTAAGTGTCCAACATATATTTTGCTACCACAAACTGACCCCAGTATTTATGTTTTGTAAAGCCTACAATAAAACATATTTATTTTTAAAACATTGAATTAGGCTTATAACAATATCACAGGTGGAACAGAAGGGAAGATATAATAAGTGTTGTGTGTGATCTGGAACATTTCTTTACAAGACCATTCAGGGTTATATCAACTTTGTGACTGACATAGTAGGGCAGGGTAAAATAATACAAGAATCTGAATCTAACATTGAGATGCAGTAATATAAAGCTATTCACGGTAAAAAGAGCATTTTTGAGGCCCTAGTTATTTTTTATTTCAGCCATTATTTATCCATTAACCACATTTTAAAATTAATATTACCATGTTAATAATAAACATAGCGTGTATACTCCACGACATTCGGAAAATATCGTCTAAGGCAAAACTTTATTATATTTTTTGACAATTATTTCAAATAAGTAGGATTTAAAAAATGCTCTTTTACCACGAATAGCCTACACATACACACACTCGAGCACTTAAATAAGGATATCTTCGAAGCGTACATAAAATGTACAATGCACTTACTTTTCAGATGTAATGTTAGCAAAGAAAGCCTGCTAAGCCTCTTCGTCCCAAACCTTCTACAATCATTGGAAAAGTGGTTATCACAAACAAAATATTATTGTAGCATTCTAGGCCGTCCAATCCAACCTGCTTCTCATCCGCCACTCTCTTCATCCATTCCCGAAATAAACATTCATCATATACTGGGAAACTGTGTCTTACTGTTACAGTGACGTTAACACTCCCAGGAACATAGCATTTCCAATTAGGCATCTTGATTGAATCAAAATTAACCCGAACACACGAAACTCATGAAAACAATAAACATGGCCGCCCATCCAGCACATTTTCTTTTCGCGATATAAAAAAACACAGCCTCTCTTTCTGGCTTCCGGCAATGCAACACTAGCGCACAGCGAAAACACTATGAACTATAAATATGGGTTTGAGTTGATATCCCCTGACAATAACAAGAAACATGCATAGAACAATCTAACAACTTTAAAATAAAGTCGCCGGAAAAGATAATACTTAGTACACTTAATAAAAAGAGGATTTGATGAAATTAACCATGTAAAAAATCGTATGACACGCTTGATGGAAAGAAATTTAAGGAAAATTTAAGAGAAGTAGAGAAGAAAGTGTAATAAACATAGTATGAGTAACTCAATTTACAGAATTAGCAACACTAGCTCGGCTCAAAATAAAAATAATAATATATTATTTCTGGTAGGAAATCATATGAATCTTACAAAAACTTTGAATTTAATTATATTCGTATCTCAGTAGAGAATCTGAAACTATTCTTATAGTTTATCGTGGGCAAATTATGTTTAATTGGATATTTAACAAAACAGAACTAACAATTACGTATCTTTGTTTACTGTAGGGATTGAACGTGAGACTTATCTGACAAAATGATTAGTGTAACTCATAGCTAACCTCGTATCTTCCTCTAGGGATACCGTCTTCAGTAGCAAAATTTTCTAAATGCCACACGTCGATGCCCTACTACTGTGTTCTTGAGTCTTTCCTAAGCGTAGGCATCACAGGCCTATTCGTGTTTGATTCAGTCCTGGCACTTTTTTATTCACACTTTCCGAAGACGCTATCTAAAATTATTCCAAAATCACGGAAATCACCCGACCAGAATCACTTCTTCTCTTGGAGTTAAATGTTCCACGCTATCTTTGCCCTTTTACGACCGGGTTTTTGAGACGACACTCGAGACAACTATTAATTTCAAGTTTCATCCCTATCAGTCAGCACGTCCCCATTCCGCTAATCCTAATGCCGGAAAATCGATATGGACGTATAATGATTCCAATTTTCGATTGCACGCTGTACACAATAAGACTTTAATAGGCGATGCCAATATTAAAACTAACTAAACTAATCATACGATATTAGTTCAGTAATAAAAATAATCTTGTAACTTCATTTAGTAGATACTAATATATGAAATAGTTTTAATATTATTTAACTCTCTGTAAATTATTTACGTTATAATCACTAGTCTACTACAACTAAACGGCTTGACATTTCTTACGTCTTTGGGTAGTAATAAAAACAAAAATACTATTACTGCAACAAACGCCAAAATTGTGGACGTTACTCAGTAAAATGAAATATTACTGCCTACTTACCATCATAGGTTAAGCTCAGGTAAGACATGTCACAGAACCTGGCAGCTCACCTGGTGTAATTAATAACACTTTATTTTATTGTGATATTTGTGTTATAAAACAAACTAACCTTCTGTTTATAATATCTACAGACGTAATATAAACAACAAAAGTCTCACATTATATTAAAATGCTTTAGCCTCTGTTATAGTACAACTTAAAAAAACAGTTTTAAATAAGTTTGAAAACGATAATCCCGAATAGAGTTTACACGAATAATCAATTAAGGTAATGAGTTTTATGAGAATTTAGATACTTCAAAGATTTAACAATTGATTTCATGTTTTTAAGCTGTGTCGTTTCAGGGACACATAAAAGGGTGGAAAATTTTTCACATTATATCGGCGCTTTGAAAATTAAAGCAGGTATTCATAAAAAATAGTTACGCAATTTTCTCTGCCTATCAGCTTAATAAATTTAAAAGATGTTATTAATCAACAATAGGCACAATATAGTTCTATAACCAAGGGATATTCATAGTATAAAGCATCAATAAATGTATTTATCTGAAAGTACGTCAAGCAATTAAAACTGTATAGAGAATAACATTTATTATGAAGAATATAATATATACAATACATAATATGTTATATATAATACATATTATGTATTTTTTTGCAATCCGATTACGTTTGTTGCTATTATCAATTCACAATTCGACTGCCAAGGCAGCATCTTCCACGAAAGACGTGATTTGTTAAAAAAAAATTAATAAAGAACTCAGCTGCTGTATGACTGCACGCAGAATTAGGGATAGAGTGAGACCACGTTTTTTTTTCTCCGCTCATAATTTAAAATAAAGGAACAATAATTCGTGCAGGGATGGAGGCTGGAAGAGAGCAGACGGGTTTGCGGGCACGTGTCCTTGGCTGCGGGAGTATGGGGAAAGAGAGGGTGAGTGACAAATGCAGGGGAGGTCAATGTGCGCCACGAGGGGTGGACTCGGTATCGATTGTCCGCGACACAGGAGAAGATAAGTCGGGGGGTTGTAAAGAGGGGTGCGGGCGAGGAAGGCACAGACTCGCACTCGGATGCTGCGTCCCACCCCTTGGTGCTGTCTCGATAAGAAAGCAGGTTTTACAAGCGGGATTCCGAGCACGTGATGCATAGCAGTCCTTAGCGCGCCGAATTGCTGCCGCAGATGAGATCAGTGCTGTGGCCAGGTCCTCACAAAGAGGACTTTTCTCTGCATTGGAAATATCGAGACATAACTGACGTTCTTTCGGAAATCTACCATTTCCTTCAACCTTTCTATATGCACAGTAATTCAATGCCAGTTATACGAGCCACCATATTCACTGTTGAATAACGAAAACAAAGATGTTTCCAGCTTGCATTTTGGGAAATGCGAAAATTTACCTTTTAATTGTAAGCCGAAATTATTAATACGGTGGAGTGGAGAGAGCTTGGCGGCCGTAACATCGGGATCTTAAGAGCCGATGAGGGTGGATCGAGGTGAGTATGGAGCAGTATCGGAACACAAGCGTGGAGGAAACGGCAGATCCCCGAGGAAACCCGCTGACAAGCGTCATCGCCCGGCACGGTTCCGGGAACGACCCAGCTGGGAATCGAACCCGGCTCGCCTAGGTGGGAGGCGAAGAATGTTAATTAAAAGCAGAGTGTAGGTAATTCCACCTTAAGCGTGTGTTAATAACTGAAGTGCCTAAATTTGTATAAGTTTCCCTGCAAAACACGTGGAAAACCGCGAATTTACAACTTATGAAAAGGGTCGTCCTCTGAAACTAGTCTCTACGAACGAAACATTTAAATGAGGGACATTGAAAGAAGCTATTTAAAATATTGACAATTTTAAAATGCTCGAATTATATCGTGATCTTGAGTATATAAAATAGTGATATTAAATATATTTTATGAACCTGTTGGAAAATCACATTGAAATATGAAGGACCTTCCATGAAAATGTAAACGGAATATAAGTATAAAGAAACTCTTTTATTATTTAATACCTTAATTACTACATGACAATGGTGCATTTATTATATTCAGAAAGGATCGCATTTGAAATGTTAATAGGCCTACAGTCCAGCAAATGAGGGTACTGGATTACAGGATGGAGACCAGAGTGGCGTACATCTAGATACATGTCATACTTGAACGTAACATGGAATGAAACCCTAGTATACACAAGTGACGAAAGGCACTGGGGAGGAGAAACCCCACCAACCATTGTCAACGACCGTCACGTTTTCGACACGCGCAGATAGAAATTGAATACGCCGGATACAAGGTTGTATCTCTGTCGTGGAAGGCTAGCGTGCTTATCGTAGGGTCACTGAGGATCTTGATGACAGGCACTGTCGGGAATTTCGCGATAATCCTTATGGTCCCGTTCACAGTTAATTTAACATGTTTGAAATCAGCCTTCGAAAAAGGTCACTGCCCCTACCTAACGCGTATTTTATCTGGCAGTGATCGGCATGCACCCATTAAGGTAGCAAACGACCAAGGAAAAGTACTTATGTAAAGTTTGTGAATAATGAAATGACTCCTTTTGCTTTCTGTTTTTTTAATGGG
Source organism: Dryococelus australis (assembly GCA_029891345.1). NCBI lineage: Eukaryota > Metazoa > Arthropoda > Insecta > Phasmatodea > Phasmatidae > Dryococelus > Dryococelus australis. The sequence continues at coordinate 97,297,080 of CM056994.1, forward strand.
TATATGTGTAAGAATGAGCAAATTTGGAAACCATTGACTTTTCTAACAATTTCGCAGTTTTACTTTACCGGCGCAGGAATAAAGTGATCAGACCAGTGAAAATGTTGGTTTTACATATGGTGGAAGAACACACAACGTGCATTCAAGTATATTTCAAGCAGGACTATAAAAAGTGCTCCATTTATCGTGAACAGCCTATAGCAAAGTGTTATGTGTCTCGATTTACAGTCAAACGCGGCCAGGCGTTTTAGACTAGCTGCACACAGGTGTGAAACGAGCGAGTTCGGTTATGTAATTTCTACAATTCCTTGACTTGTGCAGGAAAGAGCAGTATTTTAGGCGAGTTGGAATACTCGAAATTGGAGCGGCAAAACTCTCTCATAAACTGCACTTTGATCGCTCAGACTGCATTTGGCCATTCAAACACTCAACAGCTATAAGACCTCCTGGACTATGAGCAGCGAACAAGGAGACTGTCAAAGCCATAGGTTAAAGAAGAGGAAGATCAATGACCGATCTTGCTGACTGCCCACAACCAATCTCCGTATTGAACTGCTTTTCTGCCAATACGTCTTGCGAAAACGGCATGGTTTAGATGTTAGGTTATGGAAATGATTTGTAAACAAATGCTTTGAGATACATGACTGCTTCCTATGACAATTTGTAATGTATTTTGAATTAATTCAAACTGATAAATGTATTTTATTCATAAAATAGTGCTTGCCATTTAAAAATTAAGATACAAACAAACTCTTTCATCATTATTGACTATGTGATTTTGACAGTTGTGTATGATTGGGGTAGGTAAATTTTGGGTACAATCGCAGCAGACTAGTAAGCAGTCTAGTCCAGTCACGCCGCTCTCACATTGCTTAAAACTGCGGTAATGTTGCCACTCTGCGTCCACAGTACAAATATACAAAGTAAATTTACACGAGTGTTGTGTAATCATCGTAATCGTAAGTAGGCAGTATCGTCTGCATTAACACATTAACACTACCACGCGTGTGCAGTCTCCGAAATGAGTGCAGACGTTTTGAAGTAGATAACAGATGGAAGCTACGAAGTAATGACGTGATCAGGGAAGGGTAACGAAGAGACGTCAGGGACAAGTTCCCTGTAATTCGATGTGTTTCCGACAACTCTAATGGTTTTTTTTCGATTCGAGCATTGTGTATCTGGATGTAGAAAGAAATATACGGTCTTCTGGAAGAAATTAGTAACAAAAGGCAACAAAAATTAAATAAATGTATACATCGCGGGTCAAAAGTAATGCTATGATTTCTCGCCAGAAATTAAGTGGGCTAAACTAAGTTCGTTAAGAGCTGGAGGTCTTAATAAAATATAAGAGTTAATTACAATTTCCTAATTTTATTTACAACTACAAACAAAACTCTCTACTCAACATCTCACAATAAATTGATATCACTTACTTTTACAATTAATGACGTCAATTAATACAGTTTATAATCACCTCAAAGAAATCAGTGAAATTATATAATTAAAAATCAGTCCCAATAGATTGTGTATCAATCTATTCAATTATTTTGTAAATTATGTGTCCATATTTGACAGTGCCAATATCTACAATAAAATTCGTGTTACATGTCCACTCAGTTACACCTTGATTTAGTCCATGTCCCTCCATTTCGCAATGTTCTAGACTTCTCCGGGCGCCCTCACGCACAGTAGGCTTCACTCGCTGAGTTTCACGCCCTCTCGTCCATTCATACCAAGAACACGTCTTCCGCAGTTGTACTGACTTCACTTCGTGCCGGCACTCAGCTAGATGGCCTTCGCCAAAGACTGCTGGTCGCTAGACCGGGGCAGTATCTATAGTGTTGTAGGCCGTTGCCCAGAATTTTCTCTAACTCGCACGCTGCGTCGAGCATCCTAATTCCCATAGTATTCTTGCGCCTCCTACAGGTGCCAGCTTCTTCAGCGGGGGGAGGAGGGACCGTGACGCCAGCCAATCTCACCAGAATATTCTTGCATCCTCGCTACATTTGTCGGCATCTCCAGCAGGAGAGATTAGGGGCTGTGACGTCAGCCAGGAGCCGAACAGTGCGTCAGCTTCACCGCCTCTGTCACTCATACACGGGCGTCCCAGAAGAATTAGAGCAACAAGGCATCGAGCGTGTCGGTCCGGAGGGAGGAGAGGGTCGAGGTGATCCCCCCCAACTCACCCCCCCCCCCAACCACTGGACAGCCACCCAATGCAACTGCAGCACGTAACAGTAATCATACATCTTTCCTCGCAGGGACGACACGATTTCTCTAGTGTGACATTTCATGAACGCCGATCTTTTATTTCTGTCTTTTCAAGTTTATTATATATTGCTAATATTACAAGTTCTGTTATGCCCCTTTAGGGCGTAGCAGGGCTAAAGGAAGGCAAGGAGAGGAACGCATACCATAAAAACAAAATCAAGAAAGCATGGACACCAAAATTCCAGAGTCAATACAAAATATATTGTGGCCCATCTATACATTATCACCAAGAACAACAAATTTGCAACTTCATTTGAAAACTATAAATTGCATCTGTAAATTTCTGTTGCTTGCTATCAATCCGTGAACTAAGGGCAGGAGAGAACACACATGCACTGGAACAAACAGAAAAACAGCAATACTAATATATCATGAGAAATCACCCAACCTGAATAAACACTGGTGAAATCCCATTAAAAAATGTAAAATGACTCCCTGAATAAAGCAAGCACCATTGCAACTTTAAAAGTAAAGTACGCCTGACGATTCACTAAAAAGTACAACATGGAATTTTAATTTCAAGAATACCATTGGGAAGGAGGAAAAACCCTCATTACACTTAACCATGAGCATAAAGGTACGCCATAAAATATCCACTTAACTCCTTGGCACTAAAATGCTTTGGCAAATCGTAGTCCAGGCGATCATTCGTACAGCACGCAAAAAAAAAGAATCCACCCCTTACAAACATTCCCATAAAACACCCTATTGAAAATTCGCACAAGCAAAACATTGAAGAAACACTTCCCTACAAAAATCCATATACACAAAAATCGCTAATAAACACTGCCAAAAAGGAGAACTCTATCCCCAGAATATACAACTACTTTCATTGCAATATTGAACTTGTGCACTCATTTTACGCGAAAACGCGTTTAGCATGGCGAAGCCCCGAAGTACGAAATGGTATAGATATGATCTATCGTCGGCCAGCCCGCGCAACTCGAAGAGGAACACTGCACACTTTCTCGGGCTAGGGACGAACATTTACACCCGAAAACGGGGCTCGGGAAGGTTAAGGAGGCGGCGTATGGAAGGTGCCAGAGTGTGCAAGGCTGAACTCGTTGCCAGTAGTAGGCACCAGACAGCGCTCGGCCGGCCGCGCCAGAAGCGCCGCGAGCCTCTCTTCAGTATAGCCCAGCGGTTGGAAGCGTTCAGACGTGCGCCAACCCGCTGCCCGGGGGGGGGGGGGGGCCGAGGGGTGGGGTGCGAATAAAAACAAAGTATCTTTCTCTGCAGCAAAAATATTGCCTCTACAGATAGTAACCCCTCTTCAAACAAAATAACAGTTTAACAGTTTATTAATCTGGGTTACCAAATACAGACGTGGCAAATAACCAAGCAGTCTTGGTAATCAAGTTAATTAACGTCATGTAGTTCTGCAAACACACCAACTCCATGATAGCAGCATTGAATCTTACTCCAGGAAATTGTAAGCATCACACATTTCACCAGCTGGAGGGACGAAAAATAAATCGTTCAAGCAGGACAGTCTTTGGCAGGACAGGCGTACTCACAAAATTGCTTGAGTTTGCTAATTGACACGCATGTCAGACTTGAAGCAGGGCTTCAGTTTTATATCCAAAGTGTAGACATATCGTCTCATAAAGATGAAGAAAAATGTTAATTTCCCAATTAAATAGTGCTAACAACGCATATTGTTATTACAAAGGTATCAATTTGATTTTCAGGAAATCAAAACACTGAAAACAAGAAGACAGATGAATTTCGATCTGAAGCTGGGCGTACATTGGCTACGTATGTATGGTTTTTGTGGCCTTCTTTTCGAAATTTATTAGCTATTCCTGATGACAAAATGACCATCCGCAGCTTATGTGGTGCTAATATACATATCTTGGGTAGGCTATGTCTTAAAACTAAACGAATTTAAAGCGCTAACTTCACCTACTAAACGAGGGGTAAATTGAAGATGTTCCTGGCACTATATGCTGAGGTGAATACACATCTCAAGCAGCGCAATTTTGGGAATGATGACAATCTTGAAGGTGTAACTTGAACCACAGATTATATTTATCCACCTCTCTCAGCTGGCACGCAGGATTCTATGCATGCCTGCCCCCAGTTCATAAAATTAATGTGTTTATAGCATTGCTGGACAAGTTACAAGCAACAGATAATACCACATATTGCCTATGCGGGGGGGGGGGGGTGATTTTTCTACTATGGCAACATACGCATTTTTGCTAGATATACAGTTTTAGACTGTCATGAGAAATTGCATACCAAACAGTATTGAATTTTATAATTTTAACTTGTACAATCGGTGTCATACTATGCGTTGGTGCCGCGTGTGCGTATCGTAGCAACGTCGTGCCAGCAAGCGGCTTAATAGTCTTCTGGTCGAACGAGCGAACTGGAACATACCAATTCTCAAGCTGTCTAGTCAGTGAAAATATATTGTGGACAACCACGAATCTCGAATGTTCATACCAACGTTTCGTAATTAGTTAAGCCCGTAGCAAGCGAGCCGATTTATCGTACTCTGATCCAATCCCGATTTCTCCACATCCGTATAGGTACAACACACACTCCGGTTCTATTCCGTGTTTTTAACTTTTGAAATACAAATGAAAAGGAAGGATACAAAAATAATCATTGCTTTCCTGCTTAGTGTACATTTTATTGCATTTCTAAATATGCAATTTTAACTTTCATTTTAACTGTTTACATTTTGAATTATATGTTGAATATGGGGACACCGAAATTCTAAGTACTTAGGGCTTGTAAAGATTTTAATCCGACCCTGGGCTTTACTCATATCGCTGTTTGCATAATCTCACACATTTCGACTGAAATTAGAGATGTAATGCCTAGAGTAGTCGATCATAAAAATATCTCAATATCTCCCGCCGTGTATAAACATACCTAGTAAACAGTGCGAAATAACGTATTATCTATTAAGTGGTGTGGTTTGTGTCAGTTCCTTATTCAGTGCATTATCTCTTGTTATTCATCATCCAAGTTTCTGCTCGCCAAAAAAAAAAAAAACATTCATTGGCATATTTCACTTAGAGAAGAATAGAGATTTAAATTGCTTTGTGTACAAGTACTCTCTGCTGGGTCCACTAACATATCGGAGTGAAGAATCACTTCAGAGAGACCGTTCTCGTCTGGAATGCTAGTTCGCAAAGAGGAACCCACAATTACTTAGTTAATAATTAAGGAACAAAGCCACGTCACCCACTTAGCAAATGAAATTTTCACCAACACTATCCCCAGAATCTCCTACAAAGATATGCAATTTACAAATGATTCTTTGTTCTGGAAGTTATTACAAATAACGTTTTTGTAGTATATTCGAAATTTTTCAGATACGAAAACCTGACGGACTTAGTTTTTGTAACTATAGTTATGAACTCTGGTTGACTTAAACAACGCAAACGAGTTTTTTGTATTGACTGAAAACGTATTACCCACAATGCGAAGAAATGATCGACTGGACACATAAATGTAATGAAAATCGTTGTCGTGACAATAGCCCTCGCGAATAATTAATATGTATGTATGTATGATATACTTTCAGCTAATTCCATTGTCACAGTCAGCAAGCCACTATCAGGAACCTAGTCAGCTTAGACTTATAATTGAATCAGACAATCGCCTGATACATAGATATGCAATTTCAATACCTTGTACTATGTCTGCTCCACCTAACTAGTGTAAGTTAACGCTGACTTAACGGCGGTAAAATTATGACAATCACTATTATATTTTCACTACTAGAATATGAGGTATTGTATTTTTCACAGAAAAAACTGGCCAGACCAACGAAATACTGTATCTTTACTGAATATTTATAATAACCAGCAATATACAATGCTCTAAATTATTGACATATATGTTTGTTTATCATTAAATATACTTTCAACCATTAAAAGTTTTCCTATATCAAAAAACATTTATACAAATATCCAATCGTTTCCAATCTCCAAGAAATTGAATAAATTAATATTTCTGTTAGTATTCGGTAGACAGCAAAATACTTCAGCAGCTTTCAAAGATATTTATTTTTACTTTGGTAAACGTATGTGATATAAATTAATTTTATTCTTGTGGTTTTTGCCACTATCAGCAAGAATACATTTTTATAACGTAAAAAATTTCTTATAACGTATCGTATTGGGATAAAAAATAACGGAGCTTGGAAAAAATTTGTAACAGCAATCGTTACGAAAACAGGACGTTATTAAGAGAAATATCAGTAACAGTGTATAGTCTCGTCGGTGTGAGTGTGTATGAAAATTCAATCTTCCCATCTTACCGTCCCTATTGACATCTCGACTTTTCATTGGCACCATTCGCGGACTGAATTTTTGTTGGAGAAGCAAAGAAGGAGTGGTTTTATATGCACAAGGTGAAGTGGGAATGTACGCCGTCTTGGCTCCTTAAAGTTACCTCAGAAAGGTTTTGCGTATGAACAACATGCGACGCTGTTATGTTTTTTTTTTTTTTCATAGAATCCTGTAGCTCTAAGAAAAATACCATTCCACGTTAATTTTTTTACTGCTTGACACTTATACTATAATTACTTTATGGTGTATTTTTGATAAATTAACTTACAAAAACGCTTAAAATTACCCTGTCAGTAACTGCGAATAATATACCGTATACAGTAAATGTAATGTAATGCAATGTAATGACAGCATCGAGTTAAGAAGTGTAGTTGTGTAAAATAACTACTTAGTAAACGTGCAAAATTTTAATTTGCGGACTCCAAAAAAACTGTAATGTGTTGGTGGTGGCGTTTTTTTTTATATATATATATTTTTTAAAATAAGAACTGAAGTAACGTTCTTATGGTTAAAAATAATTTTACGGAATTACCTGATCGCCGGAGTATGCATAATAGTCGTTAGGTCCATAGCTAAACCATACTTATTGAACAAAGGATAATTATGCAATACCTTCGAATGTACTCAAGGGGCCGCGGTGGGAGGCGAACCGGGCTCAATCCCCGCCCGAGTCACTTCCGGATATACGCAAGTGGTGATCGTGCTGGATAATACCGCTGGTCGCCGGGTTTTCTCGGGGATCTCACTTTTACCCCGCCCTCGCATTCCGGCGCTGCTTCATTCTCACATGATTTCACCCTTATCGGCTCTCAAGCAGGGGTGGATAACTTAACAAAATTCCCTGCAACGCCCTTCCTAAGGACGTGGCAAGCGGGGCTTATACACAGCCCTTCAAGAACCAATACACAGGAGGATAAGAAGAATATCAAATATATTTAAAGATTTATGGTTGAAAATACAGAAAAACACATTGATTCCTTAGCATAACATGTATGATTTATTTGTAGAAATGTTTCAAAGTTTACACAGGATTATGAAAAATAATCAAAATGTATTATTTATCTATATTCTCAGTCTTCCAAAAAAAAAATTACAGTGATTAAATATCAGATGGGCTCAGAAATGTATACAATGGGACTATCTTCAAATATAAAATAGAAATGCCCATTAAAAAATGTGCTAGAATTCCAGATACAAGTGGTGCTTGAAAAGATTCCAAATTAAATCTTACGCCTGTCCTGTGTCATTTAACAAAACTGTGACTACTGTACTCCTACTTCAGGTTTAAGGGTATCATCATAAAATATTAAAGATAGAAATGCCTGGATGATATGTCGCTTTCAGAACAAATAGAAAAACACGCTCTCAACTCCTTTTAAAAGCCCACACGGCTATATTTTCATGTTTAGCATTTTCTTAGCATTTTTCTGAATACTTAAACATTTTTCTTTAATACTGGCTAGATACAAAGTCAAAAATTGGAGTATTTCCTAACTCGTAATGCAAGTGTACTCTTCAGTACTATACTCGCAATACTGAAATTGGCAATAGAGTCAATATTTTTAGTAAAATCCAGCAAAGACGCAAATTACTCTGATTTTCCCATTTTATTACACTTTAAGATTTTTGGGCTGTTTTTAAAAACATAGATGATAACTTTAATCAGCATATAGTTTATACAGAAATTTTCTGTCTTGGAATTCGGAAATTCTTAATTGTTTTCTACCTGCCATGATGCAAAAACGTCATCCTGACAATGGCCAGACGGGCCAGAAATATTATTTCTGTTACGGCATTATTTTTGTACTTAACTGTGAGCTGAACGTCCAGGAGTACTGGTTTCTCCCTACACGACCAAACTTCTGGCTTTATATACAAAACTTTTACCCCTCCCAGGGAGGTAGCAATGAGAGTCCGGCCAATCAGAGCCCAAGAAACTCTCGGAAAGCTTCTATACAATTCCGAATTATTTGTGAACAGCCACTTCCGGCGCCACAGTTCCATATCACGTGGTTAATCATCCAGCCACGCAATCACCGCGACTGCAGCGTGGTCTGGCGCAGGCGGATCAAACTATCCCCTACACTCAGCAGCCAGTATACCTCGAGTGCGCGCAGCACCTGGAAGCTATGCCTGATTGCTGGGAGACACCTAGCTGTCACACGTACGTAGGCCTGCTGGGGAAGGCTTTTCGTCGGAGACCATCACGTGCGTGTATAATTTGAGTATGCAAAGTCACCAAGTAAGTCATTTTAATAATTGTGGATAGATAGCAACACACACATTTTTCTAGTAAAAGTTTGTTTTATGCTGGCTATAGGCTCCGCGCTGCACATATTGTCTTCCTTGTCACGCCTGTGTCGAAGCGGGCAGGCATAACGGGAGTGGAGGAACGTAATTTTATTAGGCGTGTGCCTCAACCCTCGCCCGCCCAAGCGATGCTCCCAGTGAAAGATCCTGAGAATATGTTGGGAAATCCATCGAATTTTGCCAGAATTCGCTGCAGGAAGAAGTACCAGGAGGATAGAATTTTCACCCATGCAGCCTCCGGCTCCAACATCCAGACCATGCCAGAACAGACCCAAAAGACCAAAGTGAGCATTAAAGTGCCAAACAACAATCCACATTTTTCTCTCCCCCTAACTTCTCAAAAGGTGGGGTGGAATATAAAAACCTACACTGCTGGTTTTCCCTATTTTCAAATTAATCGACAGTAAGTTTCTGTATAACCCGAATAATATAATTAAATACCCTCTTAATTCTTAAATGCTGGTGAAACACGATGATAAAATGATAATGACTTACACCTTACAATCTAAATGGAGATGAAAACACTAATGAAATGAGCATGAAGTTTTTAGAGAACACCACTCCTGGACGTTCCTCCCAAAATACTAAAGCTACTAAAATATATTCACATATATGATGAATAACAAGAATTATTTCAAATTCCAGAACAACCAAAAACTCTAACCTTAACCTAAACGCTAACAATCCCAAGTCAGTGGTTTTAGGAAATCTGGTTTCTCTACGAAGAGGTGCTTTCTTTAACCTTTGATATATGAGCCTTAGTAAAGCTCCCGAGACTACTAACATCTTCTAACAACAAAGTTACAAGAGTAAGAAACCTACTAGTTCTGAGCACACCGGAAATCTTTGGGGCTAACTTTGAGCTAAACTGAGCTGCCTTATTGCTCAAAAAATGTGTCTCAAGAGACACCTGATCGCCTACTTAAATGGATACAGTGCCGCTTTGATTATCTTTACTAGAACATAACTGTAAGTTATATTTCTTTACATTTTTAGAAACCTCCTCCCAAACTTCCTTAAGGTCTTTAGAATAAATGTTATCCCAACAAAACACTTGAAGTCCCCAGGAATTTATCGATGGATGAAAAAACTTTCTCCCGAAAAATACCTCTAATGACACCTTCTTCGTTACACTACTTATGTTATTATTAAATACCAATGAAATCTGATACAAAACTTGGTCCCAGTCCTTATGGATACGGGTTTGGAATGCCCTTAACGCAGCTTTCAAATTCCGATCATACCGTTATACCAAATTGACCTGTGGATAGTAAGGGTAGGTTGTACTAATTTAAATCCCCATGAAAACTCTAGGTTTTTCATTTCAGTAGAAACGAAGTAGGTGTCATTATCAGTCACCAGTATTAGGGACATGATTAGGTCAGATTAGGGACATGTTATTTAACATGTACCTAATCTGACCAACCATCTTATCTTGACTTAAATGGCCACCAAAATAAGTATTGTGATAGTAGTAGAACAGTGGTCCATGCAACACTTGAGGAACAAGAAATCTAAATGCACGAGTCTTGGGATCAACATCACCAATGAGGCCCTTCCTAACCTCATAGGGTCCTCCCTTTCCAGCCTCAATGTCTGCTTTGATGCTAACACATTCAGGGTCAATTCCATGATGTTGCTGGAATTTAAGGTAAGCTTGGGGAAATTCATTCAAAACATCGACTCGATCAACATTGGGATCAGTTATTACTTTTACTTAATCTATATTAAAAATAGAAACTAAAATTAGAGCTTTTTTTTTTTTTTTCTTCGAAATCTATCTAGAACTTCAGTGTTCATTTCCTGCACCACAGCTACCTCATCCGGAATGTCCTTACTCATCACCTCTTGGACCATTTCCATCTCATCCGGAGTGTCTACACAGAATTCTTCCGCATCAAACATCCTGAACAAGGCATCGGCTACTCCATTGTCCACTCCTTTAATGTGTTTGACATGAAAGCGGAAACGAGTCAAACGCACTAACCATCTATCCAACCTGCCTGCGGGTTTATTTGTCGCCAGAAACCAGTTTAATGCCTGGTTATCAGTATGTAACTCAAACTCGTTACTTTCAAGATAGTTGCAAAATTTTTCCATGCCAAAATTGGCTGCGAGTGCTTCCTTCACGTATGACGAGAATTTTTGCTCAGCAACAGTTAGCAGTCTACTAGCGTATGCAATGGGAACCAGTTGATCACTGTCCCTTTGGCAAAGTACTGCTCCTAATGCCTTTGAACTAGAATCAACTTGCAAAACAATAGGTTGGTCAAACTTAGGCAACTACAAAACAGGGTGCGTTGACAATTTCTCCTTTAGATGGTAAAAGCCGTGGCCCTGGACAATTCCCCAAACAAAATCTACTCCTTTACATTTTAAAGCGTTCAGAGGTTCAGACATGTGAGTAAAGTCGGGATTACTGGCTTCCAATGTGGTGGTAATCATCGGTAATGTAATATTCTTGCTGACTTTTATGAATTTTTTCTAGAGTTTTCTCCAAGGTAATTTAAGGACATGGGGTCAAGGTCAAAGTTCAATGGTTAGGGTTGCTTGCTTCCAAAATGGCTGCTGGGTGATCGGAATGACAGAACATAACAGCTCCAGTGCTCCAGGGCCAGCCAGGTGCCGTTATCCCCGAATCGGTCAAATCCATCCATTACAAAGATATTAGACTAATACAATGGAATGTTATTTTCAACATTTTGTTATAAAGTATAGCGTTTCAGCAAAAACGTAAAATGTTTTGTCATTTTCAATGTGTTACTTATCCGGTCACTTTTCTTCGCTGAACCAGATATAAAGGTATTTAGAACATTTCTTTATTTTCTATACTGTTTTCGCAGAAACAAACAGTGTTTGGTTATTTTTAGTGTGTTGCTGTTTCAGCAATTTTTTTCGCCATGTTCAGTTACAACATTTACCGTTTCCACAAAAACAGAATGTATTCTCTTATTTCAGTGCAATTATTAATCGAATATCTTCATTCTCCAAACCCAATACACAGGTATTTCGAATGATGCGTTACAATCTAAACCGTTAGCACTAATACAGAAATCGTTCTGTTCTTTCTGTGGTATTATTTATCGAATAACTTAATTCGCCGGATACTATATGAAGGTACTTGGGATTTTTTATTACAGGTTCTATCGTTTCCGCGAAAATGGAAACAGGTCATAAATTCACTGATGTTGCCGATAGTAAAATATTATTCATAGAATCATATGTAATGTGTTGTTCTGAAGCTACGGAGAGTGTTGGATTTGATTGATCACTTTATTCAATAATACCAGAAGCTGTCAATTGCGCCCTTATATATTTGGTAGAGTAAAAAATAAACACATTCATTCGTAATGGGATATAGATGCTAAATGATACAATTGTTCAATAGGTGAAAGTTTTGCTGAACCTTGGATGATGTATTATAATACACTGGACGAACGCAGTAATTTTATTTGCTGTTGAAAATTAGTTTTTTTTATCGGGTCAGTAAATGTGATATTCATATATCATCATTGTTACTAGCGGTAAAACACCCAAAGCAAGACCCAAACAGGAAATACTTTTTTCAGCTTGTCATAATGTATTCACAGAATGTCATGCTGCAGTTACTGTTATTATAGGTTACTTACAGAAAATTATGTAGCTCCCTTAATTTTGCTGTGATTTAGTGCGTAGGTACGGGAACACGTGAATATAAACCATGGTTATCATTACTCTGGCCCTTTTTGACTTAATCATATGCAGGTTGATGCCTGTGGCAGTTTGTGTACAATTCGTTGTACGTACGGTGTGTGCATCATTGCTGTGTCTTCGCTTTTGGCAGCTGTGTCTCATGTTGGGGGATGTCTCTGGTCGGCGGGTTTTCTTGAGGATATCCCGTTTGCTCCACCCTTACATTCCGGCGTGGCTCCAAACTCACCTCGCTTCACCCTCATCGGTTCTCAAGACCCCAATGTTAAGAGCTGCCCACACTTCTTCGCTGAAATTGAACAGGATACGGAAATAACGTATAGACGAAAAGATTTTATTAATTTTTGTTGCCGAAATGAAGAGAGGGGAAATACGTTCGAGTGAAAATGAATTCAGATATACAGTATCTCACTTTCTTATTCACACAATTCAGTTTGATGAAAATGTCTTCGTTTCTTATAGTTAAATTAAATGTTCTGTGAATTTCTTTTAACAAATATTATATTCTGGTTCGTTTGATTTATTTATTATAAAACAATTACGTATTATGTACGAAAATGTACCACAAACACAAAATAAAACTAAGGAAATTTCATTTTACTATCTCCCATGTTATTAAACACTGTGACAGAATTAATCAACGAAACCTACAAAACAGAATTTTATTATAATTTGGAGAAGTCTTTGGTTTAATAACTGCTTGTCATCTGTTATTATTAATATAACTGAGTAGTACTTCACGCCTTTCATGGCAGATGCTGTACTATCATCAGTCACAACTATTTTTAGTTCCTGTTTCAAAGATTTTTTTTGCTCTGTGCAAACAATTAATTGCTATATATTTTTCATTAACTATTCCTAGCAGGCAAAACAATCCATACCTATGTGCATTTTCTGCTGTAATGAGAATCAATATTATTAGTTACCCAATTTCTATTAAAGTATTCCCTGCAAATTATAGGAGTACTAACGTTTGAATAGTCATATTTTACCCACATCACATTATTCACTTTTTATTACCATGCTCAACTGCAGTACCAGCATGTGGTGATAGATCTGTAGGGCAGAGCTATCATATCCCCTATACAAGAGAATCAGGTATGCTAAGACAGGGCACAACACCTACAGGAAATAAAAAGTACTTTCTATTGAAATCCTATGTAGTGTACATTTGCTTAATTTTTATATATTAAACTACAAAAACAATTAAAAAAAACACAGTCCCTACAGTCTCTGCAAAATTCGTGTAGGGTATTTCCAACAAAAAGATAACTTTTCATTTAATAAATATAATCTGTTTATACGGAGTTCAAGAAAGTCTACGCTAGCGAGCATACATCCAGAACCCTTGGCCATATACTCGTCTTCTTCACGGCAGAGTTTTTCCTTTCCAAGTCTTTACAGGCTCTGGGATACTATGGACATTGTACAATGCTTGATTGGCAGTCTTGAATAGTCGGCGACTGATTTCATCGAAAATTGGAGGCTTTTCATAGGTACACTCCAACCAAACATGATATTTTATGGGGCTTTCTTCAACTTCCTCAGTTAGTTGATTGATTATTCTTTTCTTGATATGTTCCATGTATGTAAGCTCCCTTGAATGCCAGCTTTCTCAAGTAGAATCCGTTTGGAGTTGTGTCACCAACTGTAAGTATTGATCTTTACTTAGCTGCTGAATCTTCGCCTTTTCAAATCTTGATATGTCTCTTCAGATTATCACCATGTTTAAACCGGCGTTTGCACTTGCTTCGCAAAGTACTTCTATCGTGCTTCCTAGCATCACGACTGTAGGCGAATATCTTGTCTCAGTAACAGCACCGAAGCCTTGACGAAGCAGATGATGACTTCATTGGTGCTATACCCAAAGAAGTCGATGGTATCATAGACATTGTTGAATCCATTGTGGTCAAGGCCATCAATTCACTATTATATGTACCTACCCTTTGTCACAGAGGGGAGTAAACCATGTGCTCTCTACAGTGTTTAAAAACAGTCTATGTAGCCACACTACATGCGGGCTCTTATATGTCTCCGAAAGAATGTTATGTAGTAGTAAGGCCAACCACATCTGCAAGCCGTGGGCTAAAAGAACTGAGTCCTAGTACTTGCATTCGTAACTTCCTCATCTGTACCAAATTAAAATGTTTGTCATCTTATCAGCATCATATTTGCTCATTATAGGTTTTCTAAATGCAGCTATAGTATTTGATCTGTTTTCTGCTGAACTTATTAAATGTATTTGAAACCCTTATTGATCCGAACATAGATCATCATAGCTTGGTCAATTACCCCCAAAAAGTTCTTCGCACTCATAATTCGTGCTTGTATGAAATCAAAAAACCGCAATCGCTGCCATTAATTTTGCGTGCAATCAGAATCAGTATTACAGCACCGATACATGGTTGGGAGCAAACCAACATACCCTGATACGTCAGTCCAAGTTAAATTTTAGCGAAATCTGTATACCACATTTATCGCATAAATACATCAAGCGGTCAGGGTTCATCTAATAAATATGACTTTCATGTATTCGAGTAAGGTATCTTAATTTAAAAAGTTCGCCGGAGTAAAGGCATTTACACGTCATAAATGATAGCAAAGCTGTACAGTTCACAGTCGTCGTCGTGACTGCTGGTGCAAACATTGTTGATGTCTTGTTCCCCATACCCGGCGATGACATCATGTCTTCTTCGCTTGTCTGTGGTGACGTTCTCGTTAGTCCTTGTTGTCCGGCAGGTATAATGCCATTACACCCCTTAGCTATCGGCTCGCAAATTATGGGCGTCTACACCATCTTGCAAGTCATGTTATGCCTTCTAAAGATTTTTTTTTCCTTGTAAATTGTGCCCCACATTTGCCGCATTAAAACCGCACAGGGCATGTGGTTTGCAGTCACCAATTTTCGTGTGTACGAGCGTTATATCCTCTCGTGAATTCCTTGCCACAAGAACAGTATTAGTTCCTTGATACCATTACTAAAGAAGAACTTTTGGCACCGAGGTCGATGTTGTAATAGACAATGTAGTCATCGTCAAAGTCACAGGGTCCTCAAACACATTATTCGCGTTGTATATTCTTACTGTCTACGATGCTAAGAGTAATGATCTACCTTCACCCACGCTCGATGATGGACTACAGCTTCTTCACAAGCTGCACGATTATATGCCACCATCCCTACCACCAAGGCAAACCGGGCACGATTCCGACAGGGCCACTCCCAGATTTTCGTATACGGGTATTGTGCTGGACAATGTTGCTGGTGGGTGGGATTTCTCGGGGAACTCCCGTTTCCCACCCTTGCATTCCGATACAGCTCCTTTCCCAACTCACTTCAATCACTTTTGCTCTCAAGACTCGATGTTAACAACTGTCCCAATCCGTCCAGTTTTTTTCAACCCCCACGCCTACACAGATTATAGGCACACACATGTGCATGTTTTCATACTGAATATATCAAAGTCATCTATTATTAAAATATGTGAAACTTTGATTATTTGCTTGGGTTCGTTACCATATTGACTTTAGCAGGCAAAGGCATGATCTTAAGTTTTATTTGAAGAAAGTATGTAATGAGCCTGAGCCACGAATACAGATTTGTAGTTGCCTTGCTTTAGGTCGTATTTTAAGTGCATTATTCCTATGTCAGGCACGCACGAACTTATAAGCGCAGCTTGACATCATTTAACACTGTTGGATTTAGATACACGGGAATTTGAAATATATCAGACCAGTTCAAGTCTTTCCAAGATCAAAATTGAATTATGCCTTAAGCATTCTCATAACCGCAAATTGGCACAATTTTTCATCCCTCGAGGTTATAGTCATAAAATTCATATCAAAGCCATGTGGTCAATTACTTAGCTTCCTTATAAGCACAGCTGACTACCATTTTCTATCCATACAAAAGCGTATCGAACGACATATCTATGGATTCGTATTTTCAAAAATAACTTCAATATGATGTAACATCCATCAATGATACAAAAATAATTTTATAAATAAAAATTATGTATTTAATGTTATAATGTTTATCTTACTTTTAAAAATTATAGAAAATATTATGCCGAGCAATGTGTTTGTAATTAATATTTTCAAGACAGATTTATATTTTATGACACCGCAACCATAGATTATGAAAATCATAATTTTATAATTAAATTACATTGTTTTTATAAATATATTTTAATTTGACTTTTAAATTAGTACATCGGGCAGCACGTCTGCGGATTCGTATTTTCAAAGAGAATTGAAATATTATGTCAGAAAATGTGAACATGGGGAAGGACCAGCACCATTTTGAATTTTATAAGCATAGCATTGTGTACATAAATATACCAAATGTTATATATTTTCGGGCTTATGTTTTCGAATTGAATGCTAAAGCGAATAATCAAAGTTTTTGGGCTTACATTAGTATTTGACTCGAAAACATAAGCCCCAAAATATGAAACACTTGGTATATTTACGTACACAATTATATACTTATAAAATTCCAATTGTTGCTGGTCATTGATCCATAACCACGTTTTCGGACATAAAACCTAAATTCTCTTTTAAAATACGAATCCATAGACATGATCCTCGATATCCCAATTTAAAAGTTAAATAAAATCTATTTGTTTAAATACATTACATTTATTTATAAAATTATTCTTTTCGTAATCTATGGTTGCGGCATAATATATCTACTATTAATCCGTCTTGGAAATATGAATTTGCAGATCCATTGCTTGGCGTAATCTTTCTGTAAGTTTCAAAAATAAAATAAACTTTATTACATTAAATAATTAACTTTTATTTGTAAAGTTCTTTTTGTATAATTGATGGATGTTACATCATAATCAAATTATTTTCGGATAGAAAATGGTAGTCAGATGTGCTTATAAGTAAACTGAAGGCAGAACTGACAATATGGCTCTGATGTGAATTTTATATCTATAACTTCGAGAGACGGAAGATGGTGCGAATTTATGCTCATAAAAAGGCTTCAGGCATAATTCAATTTAAATCTTTGTTAGATTTGTACTGGTCTGATATGATTCCAATTTCCGTGTGTCTATATCCAACAGTTGTTAAATGATATCCAGCTGTGCTAAACGTTCTTGCGTGTCCGACATAGACATAATGCACTTAAAACACGACCTGAGGCAAGGTAACTACTGTTCTGTATTCGTGGCACAGGTTCATTACATAATTACTTTTTTTTTTAATCTAAGATCATGTGTATGCCTGCTGAAGTCAATATGGCAACAAACACTTGCGAATGATCAAAGTTTCACATTAATACAACTAAATAAAATAGAAGTGTCTGTGATTTTCGAATTTTCCACTATAATTATTTTATCATATAGTATAATTGATTACCAAGCCATATCTTATGTTAATTTTTTTTTTGTTTCTGTCTGTCCGACAGGATTTAACTCAAAATCCACTGAACGTATTCACATCAAATTTATACTATATATATATATATCATATACCATATATATATATATATATATATATATATATATATATATATAATATGATAACCCCATGACCAACTTAGTCTGTTTCATCGAGATATCTCAAACAGTTCCGAAAATATGATCAGGGATTTACATAGTACTGGATCAAGCTTCTCATAGGATAACTGCATAAAAAATCATTGTTAAAAAAGTTCCGTCATATCTCCTTTCATTTTTGTCTATGGGCTGTCCTCCTTTCCTTCCCAAGAACGATTAGAAATCCTAAATGTCATGTGTACGAAGTAGCACAGAAAAGCTAGTATTTGAATAAATGTTGACTTTGATAAACTCAGTATGAGAATATGTACGTGTGTGTGCTTATAATATGTGTAGTTGTGGGGATAGGAAAAACTGCAAGAGTGGTAATAATTGCTTAATTGTATAGTGTGAGTTTCAACGTCTAATGCATGGATCCAATTTATTTGGGTGTACATGCAGATGAGTACTTTTTTTATATTCTGTGTTATTAACTGGTGGGAAATGTTGCGTATATACTCCATAGGATTTTAGTTGTGATCCTGCGAACTGGGAAACAGGTTACTAGAACTATATTATATTTAATGAATATGTATGCATGCTGAAATGTATTACTCTTCGCTTCCGAAAACATAAAGAAGCGTCGTGTACCAACCCTAACTTGTCGAGAGGAACAATACTAGGGGGCTATAATAAAGGAAAATACTATACATTATGAAAATATTTATAAAAAATAATTGTGTGGTACCAAATAGGACAGAATATGTTTTCGCTGTACATGGTTGACTTAATGTGACAATGAATGTGAACTCATCTACGTAACATAAACCCAAGCCTTTGCGAGTTCTGTGTTGCTTCATTGAAGGGGAAATATATTGAAGTTAATATTGTAAAGTACATTTTTATGTAAGGTATTTCTGGACAAGATTTAAACTCGGAAGTGTCAATGCGCGGAGAGTACGATAAGCTGTCCCGAGGGGAGATGACTAGTTGGGCTTCATACGCAAACTGCGCCTGCTGTGAGGTTGTAAGCAGTCCAGGTAGAGAGAAGGACGAAGGCGGTGATTCTACATGACTACATTTTGCAATCGGTTTATAAAGATTTAATTAATAGAAAAAATAATCAGCAGAACCAAATTATTTTTCAAAAATTCAAAAATACTCCTTAGTATTTATTGCAAACTTTTACTTAACTCGTTCACGAAGGCTCTCAATTTGATCTATCTTCTGGCTGCTAGTAAAGGACACTGCGTTTAGAAATTGCCGTAGTTTAGACAGTGTGTGCAATATGTTTACAGCATGTCGAACTAAAATTATCACGAGCGCAGTCGCCAACTTAAAATCACTTTCACTAGTATAGTACCTAATGTAAGTATTTATTTTGGTCCTGGCAAATGTTGGTATGTATAATTATACAAACAAAAATTTTGTTTTAGAGACGTCTTTGTCATTTAAGATTGATGCATATTTCGTATTCTCTCTTTGCAGCCCCAAGGGCTACAAATGGCTGGTTTGAACGTAAATGCTTGGACTGAATTTATTGATGACATTGGAGGTTACAGAATAATTCCTTACTTTTTAAGAGAAATTATGTGGTGTCGTTGCATGCGGTACACTGACCGCGTAATTGTTGCTAGTATTTGCTTTGATAATGGATATAACTTTAACACATGTCATAACGTCTTGTTAATATGAAATGCAACATACAGGGGGGTACTTCATAAACACAGGAAAATCGACGACTTGTTCGCATATTGGAGTGCTGAATGTGATTTGGGTAGTGCTCACAGAGAGCGTTACATGTATTACAACATAAATTTATTGCATATGCTGGCATTGAATGACAATATTCCAGTTGCTTTAAGAAGAAGAGGACCACCTGCTGCATCTATACTCGTGTACGTGCGGATTGCTTGCTGCCATATTGTTTTAATATATGAGTGGTAACATATTAGGCCTATTCAACTTTATCGCGTCTAGATTAGTATAACTGTATGTATTATGCTGCGGTGGCGTGTTACGTATTTTTGCCCGACTCGTTTAGAACACTCAGACTGCCAACAATTATATATGAACTGTTAAATAAAACATACTTTCTAATTGGACTTTAACCATTATGTCAGCATGTGTAAGCCATTCCATATGCTGGCTGTCGAATTCGGTTCGTGGTCACTTGACTTGATTAAACGCTCTTGACTATTATATCTACGTTGGTTTGAAACGCATAGCTTAGTGCCCTCAGATCATGGCTGTAAAAAAATATACATTTTACATTAAGGAATTTATATATACGTGAATTAGTCTTTGTAAGATGAATTTATAAATGTCCTGAAGCCCTATATAATCATAAATAAATCATTTAATATATAAACTTATAAAATTTCAATATGTCATCACTAAAACCATGTGTTATAGGTATTCCTGACACAAAATCCAAACTATTCCCGAAAAAAAAGTCACGGCCAGGAAAACGCTACTCACCATTATTCGGTTAAAAAAAATCATACTGAATAGTTATGTCTATAAAAATCTGATATCACATGAACAGAGTGGGAGATGTGGTGGGATGTTTGAGTCAGCACTTACTGCGAAATAATGAGCGCCGATGAGGGTAACTGAACGAGAGATGGAGAAGTAGTGGAATGCAAGGGTGTGGGGAACAGGAATGCCCCGACAAAAACCCTCTGCCGATGGTAACGCCCAGCATGTTTCTCACATATGTAATTCTCGATGACCTCGTCGGAAATCGATCCAAGAAGTTTTTGGAAAGACCAGGTGACTGAATTGGTAATGAACGACGTATTCGAATTAGAAAAAGTGTGATACTGCTATAAATACATTTAAATAAACCCTTAACGCATATCTAAATCCTATATGGCTATGACCGTAGGTATGTAATCGCTGAATCTGATGTCATATTTCATTTCATGTTTAACATAGGACTCCACAGACATGTCGCTCGATAAAATAAGAAATTTATTTAAAACATATGAGTACTTGACATCGTATTCTACAGTTTATTGAAAATAGGTGCGATCGCAGAACACATGCAATGGAATTGCAGCCAACTATGCTTATAAGAAGGGTTGAGGCCTAATGCATTTCTTTATCTTGGTCAGGCTTGTACTGGTCTAGTATGTTCCAAATTTCATGCACCTAGCTCCAGCAGTCAATGAATGACGGTTGATTATGCATTTAGGTTCATGATTATCCAACATAAACATATTTCGCTTAAAATGTTACTTGAGGTAAGGTCCTGTATTCGTGGCCCAGATTGGTTATATAAACACTATAAAATTTTGAAGATAATAACTATTGCTATTGAATTCAATATGTCATCTACTAACACATGCAAACAATTCAAGCTCGCATTGTTACACTAATATTCGAATTGAAAACATGTGTCCAACAATATATAGGATAACACTAGAAATATTTTCTAACACCATTTTGTGTTTTTAAAATCCAATACGGTGCTGGTCACTGTCATATAATCACATACTCTAACACAATCGAATTCTCCTGGGAAATACGAATCCACAGACACGACACTAAGCAAAATTTTGTCTGTAAATTTCGAAATTAAAAAATAATAATTACATAACTTTCATGTACTAAACTTATGAGTACTTAACCTCGCAATCGAAACTTTTTTTTGAAAAAAACATACCGCGATAGATATGTTCTGTGCTGCAGAAAAATTTAAAATCCCCCTTAATGCATAGGTAGTTCTATGAAATCCATTCTATGAAATCTAACATGATGTAGGATACATGCATGAGGTCGTTGGCTATTATTTTATACTCCAATTATTAAAATACAAGTCAGCAGACAAGTCATACAAAATACTTTTGTCTGTACATTTTAAAAATCGAATAAAAATATACAAAAATAAATACATAACTTTTATTTATAAAATTATGCTCTGCGTAATCTAAGTTTGTGACAATCATGATAGAATTCTCCTTGAAAATACGGATCCGTTGACATATTGCTCGATATATTTATGTGCCACCATATACGACCATGACCAAAAGGTAAATAAACTACTTCACAATATCATACAATACGGCCAGTCCTTGGTAGCTATCAAAATATAAAGAAACCACAATAAATCATCTAGAACGTAGTTTCAAACCATAAACAATACCATAACGACTGGACAGCAAATGATAACCAAAGAAGAGGCGAATACACAATAATGAGATACAAACAGACGAAATTAATTTATTAATTAAACTGGGTGGTCGCACATGTCACAAAAATTAGAATAATTGCACTAGGTTAAAAACATATATTCTAACGTTCAACTCAAAATAATAAAGGCCCAGAGGTAACTCACTATCAAATAATAAGGCAGCCATCTTGTGGGGTGCATAATAAATATATTTTGGTTAATATTAGTAGGGGGTGGGTTACAGGTTACTGTTGATTAATCGGACTAACCCATTGATACCAAATTGATTGAAAGGGTTAATCAATTTTATTAACCCATTCAATTAATTTGGTATCAATGGGTTATATATATATGTGTGTGTGTAGTGGTGAGTTTTGTGCAAGAGTGGCATAAGTGTATTTTTTTGGGTTCGTAGTTATATTGCTTGTAGACAGTGATGAGAGATGGGCGAATTTTTGGTAATAGTAATTAAACAGAACGAGAAAACGTTATGTATATATAACACACGAGAGAAATATCGGAAAGTTTAAACGAAATATATTTAAAATGAGTTCTACCTATTAATATAAATAAATAACACAAGAGAGAAGTATAACGAACTCAACTACGTGAATAACCGGGTGTCGAGAAGTGCTAACTCACTATACTGTGAATGTCTGGTATTGGGAGATATGCATATCCATTTTTTATATCAGTTGTAAAGTTCACCCGCTTCCACGAGAACTAAATTCTTCAAGTCTGATTATTAAGTAAGGCAATATGTTATTGTCATAAAGTTCAGCAACATCGGATGAGTGTAATTACTTAGAAAATTGAAAGTTTCCGTAATGTCTTCCTCTGCCATGAGGGATTTCTAGTACTTAAACATTACTGGTATGCTTATTCTAATAGGTCGGGATGATGTTTTAGTTAATTCTATCAAAGGAATTCTACACAACTGGAAAAAAAAAACAAGAAAGTCAGCATCACTGTTAAGCCTATTGTTAACTATCTGCATGTCAGTTAGCCTGCCGGCGAACGCGCTAACCAGTATCTCATATCTGAGATTGGATAATGAACTGATTACTGCAGCTGGAGAGTTGGAGATTAAATTACTTTTCATCCCTGAATTAACATATCGAATTTGTGTAGGTTATTCAGTGGGTGGAGCTGAATATGTCAAATGCTTTGCAGTAGGTGGACTCTCTGGAGCTGTCTGTGGAGCTAACTGTGGAGGAGGAGGAGAATGAGGAGGAGGAAGAGAAGAATCATTGCTGCAAAATTTATAATGTCTCATCAAATTATCGCTCCGTGTAAATTGTCTCTGGCAGAAAAAATTGTCTCTGGCAAACAAAGTTTATGTTTCATTTTATTGTCAGAAAATGGTAATATTACAATTCATGCATTCGTAAAGTCAGTGAAACAGAAAAAAATAGTTTCTAATCATTTCTTTCATTACATTTTGCATACAGAATACATTTTCTCATCACTGTGTGTTTACAAAAACATTTTTTTAAACATCATGCGTGAAATATTATACATTCTGGTAAATCAAGAAAAGTTTCATAAAAGTGCGAATACACTTCATCGATGCTTGCTGATAGACTTGTATTCGGACACATATCGTATACAGGACATTTTTTCAGATCTGGACAATATATTAAATCATTACATTTTTCACAATCTAAGGAACATTGAATATTTTTTAAATGAAACAACCCATCTCATACCTCTCCAAAATTATGTATTATTCCATTAGACAAACAAGAGTAATTCACAATTGAGTTAGGGGTCACAGATATGTAATTACCAGTTGGGGAGAAGAAAGACATTTTTACAGTAGGAACATCACAAAGATACTAAAACTATTTCTTTCCAAAACAAACTCTAATTTGTTTACTTCGATGTGTAAATAACTTGCTGATATTCAATTTTTCCTTCGATTTCTGCATGGAAGAACCGGTGACCTCATTCTTGTCTTGATCCATCTTTACGAACTAGTGGATGGCATACCACCAAATTTTTATACTAAATTTCACTCATTAGTTCTCTCATCCCAAATACTGCCAAATCACTCAAATAATATCCACAAGAGATTCAGGAGAAGAATAATCATAATCTGTTTCACCCCAGTCAGACATCATTGCCGAAGCTAGCATTAATTTAGAGTTTTCCACTGCAGAGAAGAATGTTGAATTAGATCTGTGTGTTTTACATAAATGATTAAATGATGGGCAACTGTATTCTTTTTGAATATCTGTTACTTTCCCATTATACAACACACTTTCTAAAATGTGTTTTTGCTCGACTCCACTTACATACATTTCATAATTATTTAGATGATGTTTGCAAATATTTTCAAAATTCTCATACTCCATACATCCACTCTCCCATTTTAAACTATTGTGGTGATTGGTAACCCATCTTTAAGTTTTCTTGTATTTGGGAGTTAGATATTTCCAGTCAAACAGCGCTTTAAAGCTGAATACTGTTCTATTTTTTCCATAACAGTAACAGTTAATTCTTTAATGATTCATTTTTCTGCAAATTGAAATCCTTGTACAATGCTAAACATCTTGTAGGAATTGTGGTTCATTGCCTACTGCCTCAATTCATTATTTTCGCCAGGTATTCTCTTATACTGTAACTTGCTAATCTATCATGAATTATCAGAGCATAAGCTTGTGTATTTGCCAGAATTGGTGTATTTGCAATAATTTCAATTAATCAATCAATTATGCCATTAGTAATTGTGTCATCTTGTTTGCTTACATCAAATATAAATAATATTCCTCTGGTTTTCAATGATTCGAGTTCTAGGATCGGTGCGCTGATTTTGTTATAATACATTTCCCGAAACTTTGAATACATATTGTAGATAATAAAGAATTCCCTATTTTAAAAGTTGAAATTTAAATCCATATAGGGGTAAGCCTGACTGTTTGGGTACACTTTAGTATTTTCCATATCACAATTATCGAATGCTGAGCTATCAACTTTTAAATTGTTTTCTGGTTTGTTTGAAAACAAATAACGACAAATCGTCTTTTCTCAGGCAAAAAAACTTTATTTCACATTCCAACTGAGGTTTTGAGCTAATGGTAGAGTTGAAAATGTCTACAAAACACATGATCTAAATTCAATATCTAGATTCTTCACATTTTCGATATATTTTTAAAACTTTACACGTTCACAAGTGTTAACTCCATTAAATGGCATCAGCCATTCAACAGTATATAATTCAAATGTTACACCTTCCTTGTTATAAGTCATATAATATATGGCATTCAAATGTGTATTGCCAAATAGAATACCAATTTCTTATTTAGTATTTAATATTGCATGTTTATAGTCCTCAGCAAACCCTAAAACCATACTTAAAGATATAACAACTTCGTATTTCCCCCCACCTTGTGTTTATTTGTATTGTAAAATTATTAGCGTTGCTCCACCTAGCCAAACATCCTGTATTAAAATAGTTTACAGTTCCCGAGAGATAGTTCTTTATTGTGGAAGTAATTCTAACATATCGTGTTTGGTCTATTTCAACACCATTGAGCAGATATGCAATTATATCAATTAAATGAAGTATTCAATTTCTCACTATTACTGTAGTTACTGGATTAGTTGCATCGACTGTCTTTTTAATTGTTCAACTAAACCTTTAACTTGATTTCGACAGTATTGTGTAAATATCGTCATTTTATTTAGCCATCCTTATTTCCAATGGAAATATATATGGACTTGTTCAGAATGGTTCATACACATGTATTTCCATATTGGTGATTGCAACTTTATAATTGGTCAGTTCTTCAACAATAAGTATGTCTTCCCTTTCTATTAACTGTATATCCTAATTCCCTTAAAAACAATTTGTTGCCTTGGGTTAACTTCACAGGTAACTTATTTGAAGTGAGCATTTTATGGTTGCGTTTATGTACTTTTATATCCCATTCTTCGAAATATGTTCCTTAGTGAGATACTTCTTAAAATACTGAGATACTTCTTTGCGTCCAGATTGGGTGTTATACACATAACCCATTTTTTATTTCTAATGCAACAAGGAATGCAACAGTTTATATAGCTTTTTTTTTAAATGTAAACACACTGTAATTTCTTAGTTTTTAAAATGAATCTGTTTACTGCCTTGATAGACAATTGTAACAACTATTTCATAGACATTATTGACTATTACTTGCAGATATATCAATGTATTAGGTTTTTTAATTATTTTATAACCTGGAGCCACCACATAATTAATATAGTGTATTTTTGGTTTCCCATTCAAATATGAACCACCTACAATATTAACATTTATACGATATACATTTACTGATAATATATTAACCTGTTTTGATGATTCATGCAATTTATTAGTAGGATATACTCTCCATTCGAAACCCAACATATTTACAATTTAATTGTCTTCCGAGAATTCAATATCAACATTACTATACATTGCACTAGTTAATGTATTTGGATTTCTACATAATCTTAAATGTACATATTTAGGTAATGTAACTTTAAAGAATGTTTCTAAGTCATCCAACTCATATATCCGACCAGTATCTCAATCTTGTAGGTTTGTCCACCAATTATCACCGTAAATGTTTAGTTAAGCATATTAATGTTTGGTATACTGTTGTAAGTTACGAATTCGATTAGACTTATTTGCCATTCTCCATGTAACTCCAATGCAGGGAAATATACTACATGCAATTTCGATGAATTTCCTCTAATATCAATGTAATTGACATATTACTTATATGCTTAATATTACACTTACGCATATATCCTATTTAGAATCAAAAACCTAACATAAATGAACAGAATTGATTCTTTTTGGTAATTGTTCCATTTTATAATTGTACCTAAATTGCATGTTTTTAATAATTACATATTTTAATTGGAGGACATAAATCACAGTGTCATAATACAATGATTGATTTATGTTTTTAATTAATGCAACCCAATGAGTTCCATCATTTTATTTCGAATATAAATTAACACTCATACATTCACAAAGATT
Organism: Dryococelus australis; assembly: GCA_029891345.1. Taxonomy (NCBI): domain Eukaryota; kingdom Metazoa; phylum Arthropoda; class Insecta; order Phasmatodea; family Phasmatidae; genus Dryococelus; species Dryococelus australis. Next base: position 97,324,335 of record CM056994.1, read on the forward strand.
TTGTTTCTTTAGTAAGTCGTCTCTCATATACATGCCTCAAAAATTGGGAACATCCAGTTTATTTACAAATACATTAATATCTTTGTTTGTTAATGTATGTAATGGAAGACAAATTAGGATTTTCTATGTATTTTTTTCATGTTTCGAGTTTTTTGTCCTTGTACAACTTTAAAGGGTTTCAAATACATTCCTTTATGTTTTGATTTAACTGCTCTACTAATTTCCGCACTCCTCCGAGGATTGATCAAAGTGCTGTTAATGCTGGAAATAGCAATAGAATGATTCCTCCTTTCTTTGTTTTTCGTTTAGTTGTACATTTTAAACCCATGACATTTTAACCTTTGCACACATGACTATATCTACAACACAGGCTCTTCGCTTTTCACCAGTTGATGTAGACGGATTCTTCCTTATATTTGCTGCTTTATCGCCTAGAATTGTATGCGCTATATGTATTTCCTTCAAATTGTTTGTTCGATCACAAACTATATCATGTTCTTTACAAACATTATCCAGACAGTTTATTCCTTCATCGTTCCATGCTAGGCATTTGGCACGTTAACTACCTGGTTAACAATAATTGTATTTTTGTAAATGCAAATCAAATGGTAACTTATTAATCAATGTATTCAATGCAACAAATCCTTTTTTTATATGTTTAGTATAAGCCAATATTTTCAACTGAATATGGACCTATATATAGACTTACATTTATAGTTTTTATGTTAGCACAATATGTTAGTACATTATGTTGGTATGTTACATTACCATACTATACATTATGTTAAATTACAATATATTGCATTGCAATGCCTTATGTTATATTACATTAGTTTTTTACAATACTTTGCATTATGTTACAATACATTACATTATTATGTTTTGATATGTTACATTACATTATGATATGTTATGTTGGTAGGTAATGATATATTATATTATGCTACATTATGTTATGTTAGTATGTTACAATACATTACATTATGTTGTGATACATTACATTATGTTGCAATACATTACATTGGTATGTTACAATACATTACTTAGTATGTTACATTATATTACATTACAATACATTATACTGTCTAATTGTGTAGTAATGAAAGTTATAAAACAAAATGTACATCTGCTGGTAATTGTAGATATGAAAGAAACTATAATTGAACAGAAATATTACATTCTTTTACCATCAAATATACTATACATAGTAAGCAGTCCTTCTTCATGTGGTAAAACTTATGTTATTATGTCACTGTTGGAACATCTAAATGGACTTAAAATTGAAAACTTTTATGTGTTTTCTAAAACAATATAACAATCGATATGCCAACAATTATTTTTTGTTAATTGAAGAAATATGATATTTCCATTTTACAAGTAAAGAATAATTAGTGCCTCCGAATGAAGTATTTTACCAATTCCATATTAATTTTGACGAAGTTTGGTGTGAACCACAGGGTGAAATACAACAATATTTTTGTTTTGGTCGACATCCAAAGGTTGATTGTTTTTATCTATCACAAAGTTACATACGTTCACAAAAACATAATTTGCACGATAATGCAAATATGATAATTGTGTTAAAAAAGGATAATATAAATCTGCAACATATTTACAATTATCGTGTTGTAGATTATATGACCTTTACAAAGTTTAAATATGCATGTTTTTACTGTTGGAAGCAAAATATGGTTTTTTTGGTGATTATATCAACACTTCCCCTATATTAAGACAGATAAAGGTCTGGCTTTGGAAAATTTTTAACTTCCCGGCATAACACAATTAGTATTTCAAAGTTTGGACATAGCGGTATAAAACACAATTGGTAAAATAACTGTTTAACCAAAAATCGCGATGAGAATTGTGATTTTATCAGACATATATTACATAATATGGGTATGACTGTGAAAGATACTGATGCGGTAAATAGACATTAAGTAGAAGTCTAAAACACTATTATGCAAAATATACTTAAATCACAATTAAATGATAATCTAGATAAATTAATAAAGTTAGTTGATTTGTATGATAATGATTATAAAACCATGAGTGTAATTGCAAACAATTTAAGCAATAATAGCACTGATATGCAGAGTAATAAATTTAGAATAGAAGAATGTTTAAATGGTTTTAGTAAGGATTTTAACGATATGACATAGATTTTACAACACAACTTACAGAAATACAAGAAAAATTAAAACTTGTAAATAATGAAGTGGTAAACGCTACTATTACAAAACAACTTTAAACAGGAATGGAACATATAACACAATATATAAGAGATGAATTTATTAATAAAAATTTTTGTTTAGTTATAGTTTGATTTAGTTATATTTGAGAAAACAAAATAATGATTTGTAAACATGAATGAACTATTTTATCAATGATTTCAAAACTAAAACTATAGCAAAATTAGATGTCGATTTAAGAAAAGTCGATAAGATTGAAAAAGCGAAAACTAATAGACCTATTCCATCAGTAATAAAGCAACAACTTAATTCATGCACAAATAGTTTGAATTATATGTAACTTAATCAAACATGCCTGCCTCTGCTTTGGAATTACATAATGTTATATCTGCTGTGAAGGAGAAATATTTATAAGCCAAACAAGCCCAGATGGAATAAAATATTTTTAATTAAGCACTATTTAAACCTGTTACAAATAGAATGGATACATTGCATTCTGTGTTAAATAAACCCAAAGAAACAGCTTATAAAATTAAATATGAAGAACATTCAACAAAGAAAATGCAAATTCTTTCTTAATTAATGCCTCGTTATTTATCTTTACAACATTCTTCACCTCTCCACAATATGACTTTTGGAGTTTATCAACATGACACCATCTGGTTCCTTGGAGATTCGGTAATTAATTTTTTGTCTGACAATAAAACTAAAATAGGTGATTAAGTAACTGATGTGAGTCAAGGATTGATTGAATTATTGTTTAAAAACTTTCCAAATGGATATTCCATCACCGATATGCAGAAATATAAAGAACTCGTTCGTCGCATGAATGCGAATAATGGTTTAGGAGAGCAAAACATACCGAAACTACATTTACTAGGAGATATAGTCGGAAGTGGAATATATAAAAATGAAATAGACAATCGGTTTTCACCTGTATATTGGAAGTATACCAATAAATTGGTTGATAAATTAAAACTTCTCCTAGCTTCGAGAGACTTTGGTAGCAATTCACATATGAATGATATTGTTTCTATTATTGAATAGCTGAACGAAGATGGTTATACTACCAATGATGTTTGGTAATATTTCTGAAGAGCTTCACACCCCTGCAAGGATAAGATATCCCAGAAGAAGAGTTATTACTAAAGAGCTGAATGATCTTCTTCAATCCGATTTGTGTGAAATGACAATGGTTTCAAAATACAATAAGTATACAAGTATACTTTAACCGTAATAAACGTTTATTCGAAAAATGGTTGGGGTATACTTTTGAAAACCGAAACTGGGATACATGTTACCAATGCAATGAGAACAGATTTGAAAGAGAGAAAGCAAAATTCACTCCAAACCGTCAGAGGAACCGAATTTTTTCTGTGCCATTCCCGAAACTAATGACAGATTTTTGTATTAATCACTACACAGCGTATTCGGAGCCAGTGTTGTGGAATGATAAAATTAATCGATTAAGCAGTTAATATATAAACATTTCACGATGAAAAGGGACTTACAAATGGGTGATGTTTTGCCTGAAATAGTTAAATTTTATAATTCCAGATATCATAGAACTGTCAAGATGGCACACAAAGAAGTTAAGGATAATAGTTTAATGAAAATTATTTATAATAATGTTAAAGTCATCGACGAAAGGAAACAAAAGTTCAAAGTTGGTGAATTTATATGTATCTCGTGAGAGAAAGGAATCTTTGAGAAAAAAATTGTGGTTAATTGGTCTTATGAAATATTAAAAAAATTTTCAATTAGACAAACACATCCAAGAAACCTATGATGGAAGGCCCATAAAAGGTGGATGTTACGAACATGAACTGAAAAATGTTACTTCTCCAAATGAACATTTGATTGATAAAATCATTAAAAGGAAAAGCAAATGTCCTTGGTTCGATGGAGCGGTTTCTCAAAAGCACACAACTCCTGGGTTGAGAATAAAGATATTTAAAGATTGTAATACAATTATAGTAAAATTACTAAATAAAGAAACATTTTAAATAATACTTTATGTCTTATTTCATTCAATAAACCTCTGGATAGGTGGTAGTTGTAGTATTTATTGTGCAATCAATCCACTTGTTGATTGGATTAGCATTTAAGCGATAATCCATTACATTTATATCCTTTTCTTTATGATATAATTCGCATTTAGGTGATAATCTGTTACACGTTATAAATAATTCTATTGGTATCTGCCATATATTCGTTTAATTGGTGAATCACATTTATGTGTTAATTGGGTGTGTTTGGTACATATTTTATTTAATCATATTTGGGTGTTAAATGTTTGTGGTTTATTTGTAATTCATTTGAAATTTGTATCTCGTGTTCTTTAATTGCTTTAATATTACATTTCTTGGAATTGGGATAAATTTCTGTGGAATATTTCAACTTGAAGGAATTTGGGGCACGATTCGGTTTTAATGTTATTTAGAATGTATTTGTAACGTGATGTATTATATTTATTGGAATTTGGATAAAGTTTCACGGAAATCTTTTCCCGGATTAGGTTTATATAGTATTTTGTGTTTTTTATTTAATTATAATGTAATTGATTGTTTTAATTCATTAATGTTAGGGCTTATGGTTATTTTATCGGAATAAATTTCTGGGTTTCATAATTGTTTGTGCTAGGTTATATTTATTTGCTTGTAATGATACTGTTTTTGGAAATAGGTCAGTTTTAAAAGAGCAAGATAGCATTCTCCATGCTTAAAACTTTTTATACAAAAATAGTTAGTGAATTTTTCTAGTTTAATCATTTACAAAAAAAAAATTTTAATGGTGTAAACGATTTTTACAGTGTAAAATTCATTAATGTTTTTGATGGTGTAAAGTATTTTTTACAGTGTCGAGTAACCTTACAATATTTTTTTAAAAGTGCGTTTAAGATTTAAATATTTTACTATTCAAACTGGCCTTAAATTCCAATGCAATAGTGTGAGTTTAAATTTCGATATTCTAAATGAAGTATGCTTGCCCCCTAACCATAAAAGATGTTAAAGACATGCAAGGCAGGTCGCGAAGCACTGTATTTGAGAATGATAGTTCTTGTCCAAGCCAATGTGCATCGCGGACTGAAGTCGTTGAGGGAAGAGGTGGAGGGGAAAATCCCAGTCATACTCCTAGCTCTACCGCACAGTCGACAGTGCTGCATGCGTGATAGGACACACCAGTGAAGTGTAGCAGGTGTGGGAAGGGGAGGGGATTTCGATAGTGGCACACCCGCTGCAGGCTGCGACAGTATACTGAAACATTTTTCAATCTCTCACCCACCTCGTAAGCAGCCTAAGCTCCCCTCACCTCGCCAGCCTAAACTCTACTCCGTTGCCCTTCCATACCGCAAATCGCATTCTCCACTTCAGCGCTTGTAGCCTGCCTTTCACCCGCTAACCAACACCTCAGTTCGCTACCTGTCTCTACTCTCATCATCCTCTGTATCTTTTGTAAACACTTCGTGCTGTTGAAAACTATGCGAGCACACTACTTTTGAAACACACAAATTATTGGTTTACAATAAATATGGAATAAATTTTTACATCACATAGAATATTAAACCTCAATGAGATTGTATTACCTTTTCCTATATATATATATATATATATATATATATATATATATTTTTTTTTTCTCTCTGCTGGACGAATAAATGTTTAATAACAGATTGAAAGTAAAAACATTTTCTTGTGTATTTCTTAAATCGAATTATGCATGTTTGAAAAAATATCAGTGTTCTAAGTTTAACTTATGTAAGTGGATGATGCATGTTTTTCATTATTTAAATAAAGTATTTAATGAGTGAAAATATATCTTATAGTTGCTTATAGTTTACTCTAAAACAGGATAAAGTTTAATGTGTTAAAATATAGAGTTTTGTTGGAATGTTAAATCTGGAGATTATCTTGAGGGGATTATAATATTGGGAAATATTTGCTTTAAAAGATATAAATTTCATCAGTGGGACTTATAAAATTTTATTTTGCTGGGAAAACGGCAGGCTCTGGCTTTGGGAGAAACAGTTTCTTTTCTCGTCGGTTCAGTGTTCGAGCGAAAGTAGCAGTTTGTGGGAAGAGGGCAGAGGGGAAATAGTCAAGGTCAGTTCAAAATCCGCTGGCCCAAGGGATGGAGCCTTCCCGACTTGATGCATAAAAGACGTGCTTTGGCCTTGAGGGAAGCCTCCGTTCCTGGCCTATCGTCTCGGAAAACACGTGCTCTGGGTGAGGTAAAAAGAGGAGGGCCGGGGCTGCATGGCCTTGGAAAGGGCAGTCCTCCAGCCAGTATGAAACACACTCTGGGCTGATATAATCAGAGGGAGTGCGTGGTGCTAAACAGGTTTATGCAGCGATGGACTGATAGCTGGGTGCTTGGACTGGAGCTCTGAGCTGGTGCAGGTTGAGTGTCTCAGGGTGTGTAACTGTGGACAGGGCAGTCCTTCGAAAACGTGCTCTGAGCTGGTGTAGGCAGAGTGGTCGGGGCTGCGTGGCCTTGGAAAAGAACTCTCTTTTTGAGCAAAGATGTGTTCTGCATTTGAGGGGGGAGGGGGCTGCAGGCAGGACCGATATGCACAGCTCTCGCTGGTTGACGCTATGTTAGTTACACACTAACACTTGTCTTGGATAGACGCGACACTGGACACCAGCTCTCCCAAACACCGGGCAGGTTGACAGTTGGAGGTTCTTCATGCAACAATATAGGGGTAGGTGGCCAGCTGGCTTCAGATAGTGTAGGCATATAATAGGCCTGAGTGCCAGCCACGATCATTGTTAAGCGATATTGTATACAGGTTTTACAATAAAAATGTTTTATTAGTTTATTTTTTATTTATCGGGAAAATATAATTTTCATGTGGTAAGCCTATATAGTGTGTTTATTGTGTAAACCCAATTTCTGAGTTCGGTCGACGAAACTTCGTAGCATTTTTAACTGTCGTTTCGGTAACTAGTGCCATGAATTTCACACACCTAACAGAACGATTTGTAGTACGCCAGTTATTTTAAATAATTTTTCCTCGACCAACTTTTGTGAATTAAAAATAATATATAGTACATTTCTATAAAGTGTTGCGGGATTAAGCCATCCGAGTCTCCTAACACTTCGATAGAAAATTTGTGTTAAAGGTGAATTCTTCTTTTCTTGCAATAATGAAACTTTCGTTAAAATCAGGGTAAGTTTTTTTTTTAATAATTGTTTCGTTGTCTATTGTAGGACGTAGTGTGTTCAGAGTTTTTGCCATAAATTTCAACTCAGTTGTCTATCGGCCACGCTCCACATATATAACAGCTTATAAGCAGGTACACATTATACACTCCAATCATTTATTAACCAGCGTCCCAGGTGGATGGATGTTTTTTGGGGGAGATCCTGGATCCATTTAATCTATTAAAAAAAACAGGATAGCTGGGTTTCGTACTTCGTTCAGTGAGTGTCATGTATTTGTGTATGTTAGCCATTTAATTTGTTTGGAAACATTCGTTCTGTATTTTCCTTCATTTCCAAGTTTTTATGCTCAGTCTATAATCAAACGCAGGCCAACGCAGGTTATGTTTGCTATTCACACAGCTTATAAGTTGATGTAAGTGCTATATCCAAGTCAGTGATGCAGCGACCTCCCGAGCGAATGGAAATATTTTATAATCAATGACTGTTTATCACGATTATCGTTATGTGTTTTTAAATTCAACTAGTGTAATTTATGTGTTAGTGCGTGAGTCGTAAACACAATTTTTATCATTTTGTCATGTCAATTGTATTCACGTCTCTTTCCGAGTAGCTATATCCTTAGTCGCCTATCAGACGCCGGCCGCACTTCACGTATCTAACATCTTATAAGTTGGCACACGTCATACACTGCAGTCATTGCTCCACTGAGCTCGTAGCTGGACAGATGTGTTTTGGGAGAGGTGCTTGTGCGATTTCATTTATTTAAAAACAGGATAGCTGGGTTCCATAATTACTACAGTTATAATTATGTACTTGTGTTCGTTAGCCTTTTAAATTATACATATTGATAGGGACACTTTTGCTTCGTTAATTAATTTCACACTGGCGACTCACATAATTGTGCTCGTTTAGTGAGTTAGCACTTGTCGACACCCGTTATTCACGTAGTTGTGTTATTTTTTTATATTGATAGGTAGAACTCGTTTGAACTATATTTCGTTAAAACACTCCGAGATTTCTCTTTCGTGTTATATATATGTAACGTTTTGTCTTTCTGTTTAATTACTATTACTAAATAATCGCCTATCTCCCACCACCGTCTACAAGCAATATCACTACCAACCCAAAATATTTACACTCATGACACTCTTGCACAAAACTCACCACATATATACCCTGTCCCCAACACGCCACACCTTAATCGAGTGCCAGAGCTCCAAGGGTGAGGAAGTAGCAGAGCTGCTCCCCACCCCCACCCAAAAAGAAAGAAATAAAATAATAAATTTGTCCCTTACACACTTTTGCACAAAACAATACACTTATCAATTCACACAAAATAAAATAAAATTCATCGGATTAAGATTGGGTTAAGAACTAATCCCATCCCATTAAAAAATTTTCTCCATTTAAAATCGGATTAAAGATTAACCCTTTCAATCATTTTATTAATCAGGTAAATCAATTTGATATCAAAGGATTAATCCGATTAATCAAAAATGGCCTGAAACCATCATCCCCTATTACTGTTATTTTTATTCATGATTTCTTTCTTTTCTCTTCATCAGAACAAGAAATATATAAATGTTCGAATCATGTATAAATAAATAATTCCAAAACACTGAAATTTACCATTTCGGATTCCAGAGTCTTTGCATTAACAACAAGATATAAAAACTTATGTCAAAACATAGTAAGATTAACTGCACTTCACACGCAAGCCATGTTGCTTTACCTTAAAGAATCATTAAATATTCAACTAATGAAGTTCAGTAAATTTGGTTTATGTTGACTTAGTAATGTTACGTTAAGCATGTTAATGTCTCTAGTGTGCACCCGGTACAGAATAAATAATTAATTTCAACATTAAGCGGATTTAAATGGCATACATAACCAAAAACATAATAATATAACAAAAGTCTAATATTACATGTGCGTTAAAATGGCACTTATTAAAAAAACTAATATATTTCTCTAGCACTTAGCTGCCCCTCAAACCCTCGGACGAAACAGAACTGCCTTCGGAAAACTTAGCTGTGGGATGAGATGAAACGCAGGAGCCCCAACAGCAAACAGACGATAATAATACTGGAAGTAATGCTTACAGCATTACGAAAAAATACAAATTTTCAAGAGTTACGCTATTGCGTACATGTCGAGCATCGTGCAGACTAAAGTCGTGTACGTTCAGAACCATGCATATCCAGAATAGTATGTCGAGAACACTCACAAACAGGAGTAGACAAGAGAAAAATAAATAAACAAGAACACCACACTACATGTATCGGCTTCACTACGTGGGGAGTTTTGTATTTTAAATAACAATAAATGGCTTCAAGTGCCAGAGAAAGCCATCACGGCTGTCGCATGCCGCAAACACACCATGACGGTAGCAAGCCTATACGAAAAGTTGAAGTACAAACGGCGCGTGGAGCGCAAACGGCGCGTGGAGCGCAAGGACAGTAGAGAGTCCGTAGAGAGTACAGTGCCAAGACCACCGCTAGATGATAGGTACGGTCCACGAGCGAAGAAAGTTATTAAAACCACGGTGAAAAAACAAGCTGGAAACACGCGGGGATTCTCAGTTTATTATAAGATGTCACAGGCTGGGAGCGTCATCATGCGAACAAGTTGCCAACACAGCTACGACAGAAATTATATGGAGGCGGAGGAAGCTACGGACGCCAAGAGAAAGAAATAAGCGAACGGTGCAGCTTACATCCGGTCCTACTAAGAAACAAAAACAAGAAACACAGGCCTGGGAGCCTCTAACAAAATTTAATATGCAGCTTTGAAAGTACGAGTCCTGAACTGCCTTCCTTTTTTTACTAGCTTTGCATGCAGCTAATGACTCGGGTGTTTTTTCATAAGTCCTTAATCTCAAGGTTCATAATCTTCTACCACTACAGAGGGAAATGTCCAGATGCATCGAGGGAAAAGGGGAAATTCGAGGGAAAAACAGTACATTTGAAGGTGAGCATGTAACACTTTGAGGGTAAAATGGGAAATTTTGAGGGAAAAGAGAGAAAACAAGATGGTGGATGGAAAACTAAATGGTGATCGGAAACAGTACGGCCGCCAGTTTGTCAACTTAAGTTCTTATGAGATATAAAAAATACATATTTAACGATTCTTTTTATGAGGTTTTCCCGTGCAACCTCCCCCCCCCCCCCCTTCTCTTCCCTCATCCCTTTTTCCGAATTCCTCGGTATGATCTACGAAGTAGATGTATGTGGCATTTAAAAATGTGGCGTGTAAAATTTAATACCAAAGCTGTAATTTGTGACTCAATAGACTCGATACCCTAGCATGTAACGTCGTTACTTTCGAACTATATGATACGTTGGCAAAACGTTACCACTTTGCACATTTATGATTATTTAAATTATACAAGCAGTATTGCCTTTTATACTACTAGCTTGACAATCTTTTGCTGAAATACTGAAATAATAATATTTCATTGTAGTTTCAAATGTTGAACGAAGACTCGGTATTACTTAATTACAGTAAAATTGTATTAAAGGCTTATCAAATAGCTTACAATCCGCGATAATGGTAAGGACATCCGTTTACGACTACTTCCCCCCCCCCCCTTTTTAAGAGAAAATACAGCGGTAAAAGGAAATTGTTATTACATCGCAGTAAATCCTTAACTTGCCAGCTGTAAAAGTTATCCAATATACGTCCTTGTAAACAGAGTGCTGCACCACCCAATCAAATGTAATGTTGCAGTTGGTAAACGTATGAGGCAATAACAACAGAGTATTAAACAGACACAATAAAAAGTAGTTGAGCAAAAGATCGCTCAACAAGAACTCTCAAAAATTAATTCCCGAGTATTCAAATTTACTAGTTCGTGATTGACTTTGGAATTCTTAAGTCTGCAGAGCAATTGGTAGTCGGTCTGTTCTAATAAAGTGCAATAAATATTCCAGCCTTAAGGGATGCAACATTTGAAGAAATTTATCGAGGGTGGTTTCTACTGTCACAGCTGGGCAATAAAACTCTTCCGCCACCCCTCCATCACCCTCTTCGTCTCCTTCGTCTCTTCTTTGTTTCAATTTACTCGTGAAGCTGGGGAAATGAGCGCCACTTGGGGGCGGAGGACGCAGTTGTAAGAGGATTCATCCCCGCCTCGCCAATAAAAGGAGACCGGACTTAAATATATAAAAGTCAGGGCGAGTTATTAAAGTTCGCGCCAGTCTACACCGTCTGCTGGAGGAGTCTCAGAGGAAGTGGGCGAGGAAGACGGAAGGAGGTCACACACTTGAGTGGGTTGAAGAGCGGAGTAATTCCACCCTCTAGGACAGAAGTTATGTGCAGACTCGGAGAGCGAGAGGAAAACACATCGCGTGCTTTTCTTATGTTTGGTCCTCTCCGAGGCCGAGTCGACAGTACAACTCACAGTTCTGCCCGCCTCGGCGAGGAAACCCAATCACACAGTGTTACGTCGAGTTCATTCTCGCGGCTCTGCGACTTGTTGGCATTAAAACTGATTGTTACTTTCGCGACTTGGAGCTAATCAGAGTTAAGAACACCTTCTGAAGAAAAAAAAAACGAAGCTATGTTTTCTTTATAACAGTTGAACCCAATGCCGTATTGATCACTGTCAGACAAATTACTACCTGAATGTGCAACATGCAGATTTTTTCCTGATACTGTTAATTGCAATAGGGGTATATGATTAGATTGAAAATTACTTCCTACACACGCCAATGACAACCTATGTCACCAAGAAAACCACAGGTGATATTACAAACGTACACGCAAACATGCTAGTCTTGGCTTCTTTTTCGTGCCGGACGATGTCACTGGTTGGCGGGATTTCTGGGAGAACTCCCTCTTGCCCAGCCCTTTCATTCCTGCGCTGCTCCATACTCACCTCGCTTCACCCTCATTGGGTATTAAGACCTCGCTACTAAGCGTCACCCAAATTTCTTCACTCACTTGGCTTGTTTTTGTGTATGTTTTTAATATCATACTATGTATTTTTCTTGATTACGTATCCCTGTATTGGCTTACGTCATAAGTTTTTTTTCACTTGATCACGTTTATTTTAAACAATCATTGTACCAACATTGTGCCTAAAAGAATTAACACTAAAATTAGTTTTAAAGAAGTTTAGCCAAATGAAAATATCAGGATTTGAACGCCCGCCAAATGCGTCGTTTGCGCCTGGTCCCATTGTAACGTCACTGTTTATATGCTAGCTCACTCATCGCATTGTTTACGTTACCCGTGAAGATTGTTTCGAATGGGCTGTTTCACTTTAATTGGTAAAGAAAATGACAGTAAAGGTCACAGAGAAATCCCAAATGCTGAGAATTGTAATTGATATATGTATTGAATGGATACATGTATTAGCATTGAAACTTAATAAATAATGCTACTTGTTAAGCATTTTCAATTCCTCTTTCATTCCGTCCGAGGTTACGCCCCACAAAATGTTAATTTAAAATGCCTTCGTGTGCATTGCATGTTGTCTGCCTGTGAGGCAACACATATCCTATTTTGAGAGTTATGAATACATTTCTCTAAATCTTTTTGTCTCAGAATGTTCCGAAAAGACGTAGATTTTTTGTTAATTTAGACACGCTGATTAATATTGTTCTGGTTGGTTACCTAACAGAGCAATCAATGGGAAGCGTAACCTAAGACTAATGTCTTTCTCGTAACAACAATTCGAATAACCTACCGCTAAATTGAATCTCTCAAAGTTCTCACGTTTAACATTACTTAAGGACCTCGCCTGGCGTGACTATACCTTCCTGCGCCTATTTTGGATTCTCTCTTACCACTGTGCATCGACTCGCAGTCACACAAAACGGGAGTCGATCTGCTGGGCCCTCGTCTCGTCGTGGAGTCATCGTGAAGACTTCCTGCTGACGTCGACCCTGGACGCCCTTATGCAGCTCGTGGATGAGGCTATCGACAGCCTGGAAAGCTGGTCAATCTGGGGGAAGGAGGAGGGGGGAGGTGCGTCTCACGCCCGGCGTCTTATATACTCTAGCTATACCTGGCGTGGATTATTCTTGCCACCTTGTTGTCATAACAAGCGTGGCCCCCGCTAAGGCACCTTGCAGCGTCGTGGAGCTCCTCCCGCTTGGCTCACCTAACTTCCCAGCTGAGCCCACAACAATATGTTGTCTTAAAAAATAACGTACATCTTATATCTGCAAATTTTCATCCAGATAGTAAAATACCAACTGCAATTTTTCACCTTGAAGAGGGATGTTATTACCAACCGCGTTTTCGGACATGTAAGATCTTTATTTTACAAAATACCATTAATCGACGAGTTCCTTAATTGCAAGTAGCTAGTAATATTTTTAATGAAAAGTATTTTAAAATTATGTATAATGTAACTTATAATGGAGGCTCACCGCTCCATTAATAAATACCTTAAGGGTAAAGTGATTTATTTATTTTCGTCTTATTTTTTTTCGTAAAGAAACACCTCACGTATTTCAAAAACATCCTGCGTAAAACCCTACAGTTCACAAGCAGTTGTTCAGGAGGAACTAGGTCATGCTCTAAAGGCATTTAACCAAGAATAGTACTACATGTTTGTGGACATCGTTTTGACGTAGCCTATATATTTTACGGGATGGTAGATATATCCGTACTGAATAATTATGACCGCATTTACTATTACATAGAGTTTGATGGCTCACACGTTATTACCACATTCCATTATTATCTACTTCGTAATCTTGTGTGGCAGTCTCTATTGACTGATGTTAGCACGCACTGAGTGAGATTAGAGAAATCCTTTTTGTTTTAGTTACTTTTTCTAACCACAACCTCGCCTTTGTGCAGACAATCTACGGCATGGAAATAACGTGTGAGTCATAAGACTTTTAATATAATAACTGTTGTCATAATTATTAGTAATGACCCTATATATAATTCCTTCAAATTCCTAGACCCCCCATTTCCCCGTAACATTCTATATATTATTTTGTTTTCAATATGTATGTCTAAAGAAGATTGAGTGATTTAGCATATTTAACGCTTAGTGTTCAGCGGGATAATTGTGAGTAGCGTGGGGAGGTATGGACGGCTCCTAATAATGAGGTGTTGAGAGCCGATAAGGGTGGATATGAAGGAGCGCCGCAAAGGTAGGGAGGGGGGAAGAAATACTCCATGAGAAACCCCGTCGACCAGTTGCGTCATTCGGCACGACTCCCACGTGTGCGAAAATCGAACCCGGTTCGCGTTGGTAGGAGGCGAGCGCTCTCACCGCTATGCCAACTGCGGCGTCGGGATTATTCGAATTCCGCGGCCTGTAACTACCCACCAGTAAAGAAGCAAACTTATGGGTATTGTACTCTCTGGAAAAGAAATCTGACTGTGTATTACGTTACCGCTCTGCGATTATAGGATTTTGAATGCATCCGACGCGCAGCAACGAATGTACGTTCCTTGCGGCAGCCACTGCTACTGCTAAAGCTGCCGCGAGGAAGCATAGACTAAGATTAAGTAGACTGCCTATTCGTCCTCTTCGCATGTACGCAAACCTATCCTACGCAAACTGTCAAAGTCACATGGTCGACAGTGATGAAAGTGTTTGTTTATATATTAATTTTTAAATGACAAGCACTATTATATAAGTAAAATACCTTTAACAAATTGAATTTAATCAAACTGCATTACAAACTGGTCAGAAAAAAAATATATACTTCTCTAAACATTTGTTTACAATTCAGTTTTCTAACCTAAAAACCAAACCATGTTTTTTTTTTCTCGCTAGACGTGTCAGCAGAAAAGTAGTTCAGTGTTGGGACACGCAGATTGGTTGTGCGCAGCCAGCGAGATCGGTCTACCTCATTTTTAGTCTATGCGAGGAAGACGGCTGAGGTTCGGTCTACAGTCGCATAGACACAGATATGAATCACGTGGGTGGAAAACATAAGATACTCCGTGTTCAGTCTTCAACGGAACGCATGCCTGCACGTATACGTACGGTAGAACGTAGAGAAGCTGATAAACTCGAAACTTTTCCGTGTCCGTGAATATGTGTAGCCTGTTGGAATCAAGTAGGCCCATTTGGTTCAGTGATCTTCGTCTTCGTGAGTTAATGAAGATATTTGGGCGGCTCTTAACTGCGAGGTCTTGATAGCTGATATAGGTGAAGTTGGGTAAATATAACGCAGCGTCGGAATGAATGGGTGGAGGAAACAGGAGATCCGCGAGAAAACCCGCTGACCAGCGGAATTGTCCAATACGACTCGCACTTGTAAAAATCCGGAGTGAACCGACCGGGGATTGCACCTGGTTCACCGTTGTGGAAGGCGAGCAGTCTAACTGCTTAGCCACCAGGGCCCCTTTTAATTTTCGTTACCTTTTACAATAAAATACAAACATGTTTGAGGTTGCATCTTTATTTTTATTTTGATAAACAGAAGTGCATTTTTTTAGCATAACTATTAATGACTTATTTATTACTATATGCTTATGACTATTAAAAATTAGATTTTTATGTTATAAATCATATTTCAATCATTTTTTTTCCATATGAGTTATTTTAACTTTGCAGGTTGCAGATCGTTATTTTCCTGTGTATTGTAGAACAGCTTAAATTCATTGCAATTTGTCCGCTCATTCCGTTCACGTGTTAGTATCATTTTTCTTCCGCATCGGTGCGTTGTTGAATGGGCATGATAGGGAGAGTAGTTGAAAGAAAACTTTCATGCTGCCAATATTTCATTTCAAATTAATATCCAAGCTGATGGAGTCACAATAACTAAACAAATTATTACTAGCAGTATTCTGTTCTCTGAACGTCATTTGTTTGAACCTGTTTTCATTTTGGAGTCAAAAAATTAGTAGGCTATCGGACATGTGTTTTGTAAGTTGGCAACCGCTAAGCATTGTTAAACTGACCTATCTGTTCCATAAATAGCATTGACAGGGCATTCTTAATAGTATAGGTTCAACACAGTTGGGTTTTTAGTAGTTATAGCCGTAAGGTGTCATACTTACGTGGCAAGGGCAGCATATATTTAACCTTCGTTGGAATCGTAACACTCCAAACACTAAGCTGATCTGAGGATTCTCATCCGCCCATATTTTTTCTATGCATAAAATACGACTTAACCAATTTTTTAACCCTAAAAATAGAGCCCGTAATTAATATCGAAAGATTTAGAAAACGCTAAAGTTTAAGAGCAGCTTGTGGTCAAGTCCTGCGCATTTGAATAGACTCATAATAATTTTTGTCTGAAGTCAAAACATTTTTATTCAACACTTGCGCATCAATTTCGGTGTTGATCGTCGTGTACTATCAACTTACTTTCTGTTATTTTTGTAATTATTGCAATTTTCATTAAGGAAAAATTATTCATGCATAACTATTTTATATTATTACCCAATCAGTCCTCCAAATTTATAATGTAGCAGACGTGACATAATTATCCCGAAAGTAACTTAGCACTTGTGTTGAATCATTTGTGTTCAGCATTAAACCAGGCTCTTATTAATAACAGGAAAGTAACGCAAAACTAGGAATGAAGGGTGTGCCAGAGGAGACTTGGGCAAAACCTTACATTATTGCTATTTTCTCCAATATTCATGACAATATTCTGATGGTTTATTTCTGTATTTGTTTGTGAATATTAACTAGAAGGTCATCTGTTTTTATAATGTGTCTAATACCTGCACATATTGAAAACCAGATTTCGCTTACTTTTCTGTAAGCATAGTGCCTCAAACATATCAGAGATCCCCTGCAGGGGTGCAGAATAAGGTCACAGGAGAAAACAAGCCCGAAATTACAAATGTCAAGTACTTTTTCCCCCATACAGCCATTGTGTTTTCGTTTATAACTATTTATTGTGCTCGAAATTCTCAAGGGGACGACAAAAGCTTTGCTCAGTACAGCACAAGGCATGGAGGTTGATAGGGGATTGATATTCTTGGTTAAATAATAACTTTTAAAAAAACATTTCGTAAAAGTATTACTTTGTTTGTGTACTCAAATATTGCGGTATGGTGAAGCAACCCGTTCAGAAAGGGCTAACTGGTATATTTATTTTATATTTTAATTTAAAAACAAATCTAGTGTTGAAAAGTAGTAGGGCTACATTAAACCCAACTGTACTTATTTAAAAAAAAAACAAAATTAATGCCAGACGGGAATGTGCATGAATCATTAAAGAATAAATCATAGAATGATATGTATACTGTGAGTTTTGCTGTCTGTCCAGTGTGTTACAGAATTACTTTAACTGAAAGTATTAATTTTCACGGGGAGATGGAACTGATTTGTAAACGGGTTCAAACCATGAACGCTAAAGATGATGATGTTAGGGGCGATGAAAACATTCATAATTGCTAAGAAATCCGGCCATTTTAAAATTAGATAGCTTTTTACTCAGTTGTTAACAATTATATGAAATTATTTTACTAGGATTTGAAAAAAAAATAAAAATACATGTTTTGGACATTATGGCTTCTAGCATCCTCCATATAGATCAGTCAGTTAAATCACCTGTCCTATGTCACTCGGAGTGTCGAAATGAATCCAACGATACCCTTATTCGTAAAATTGACTTCGGCCGTATGAACTCTAGAATGGAACTAATGAACACCAATACATACAGTCACGCGAAAAACTTTACTTTACTTTTGACTCCGTAGTACTCGGGTAAAGTTTCCGAGCACAAATAACATGTAGTATAGCTTTACCAAACCCAATAAATCTCTCTAAACTGGAAAATAAAATCATCACGGAATGTTTTTTATGATGAGCAAATAATTCAAATATATGCTGTCAATGAAATCCGATTCGCGAGTTAGACACATTGTGCGTTGTCATAGCCAACCATATTTATTTTCAATTGAAACGTATAAAAAATTTGCTGACCTTTCGTGGTGCAGTCAGTTGGTGCGCTGCCGGCCTGGAGTGCAGGATTTTCTGGGTTCGAATCCCAGTTAAGGCATGGTTGTTTGTTTAAAATAGGCCATAAGTTAGTTTGTAGGCTGTCCCCTAATGGATAAAACCGGGAATGTTAATAAGCCCTTTCCAATCCAACCAATCAAGTATTAAAATTATATGCAATGACGTATTAGTTTGGGATGTGGCGTAATGCTGTTGCCGCGAATTTTGCTTTAAAAGACCAATATTTTGAAGCCTTACTTCAAATATTGACACACGTGTCAATTAATCTACTTCAAGAAATTATGTGTGTGTACCCTTTCCTGCCATTCCTAATCTTTGCTACGTTCCATAGGGGGGTAGTAAAAAAATCTGCGCCACTCTGCTGAAGCAGAGTTGTACGCATCCTATTGGTACTTCTCTGAGTTGGTTGGGTGTCTGTCATTGATTGAAAATTAATTTTCTACTGGAAAATGTTTAAAGTTACCGCCTGGCTGCAACAGCTTTCTACGGAGACCCTAGGTCAGCTTCTCGAGCAGCTTAATGAACCAGACTTACCAAAGGAGTTTACTTTGGACGAATTGAGAAGTTAGGCACGAGCCTTGGTGGGTGAGCAGACTCGTGGTGGAAATGAAGTTAGTGGTTAGTGTACTACAATTTCTCCCATTATTGATGCACTTTTTCCTATTGCTGATAAGCATGTAGGAAAAAATATTAGCAGATATTCCTATTCTTAATAGTTACACTACAGTTGAAGTAGTAAAGTTTTTGCAACAAATTACTTTATTAGTTAAAACTCAGTCTTCGGCATTGCAAGACATTTTGGCTGTTGTAGTGGTTCATGAGCCTACCGAATTACAGCCAAATTTTATTAAGGTTAGAGAATCTAATGCACCTTGGGGTACAGTAGTGTAAGAGGTGTTTGATTTTTTAAATAGTGAACATATTAATGACCACCTACGCCGTTTGTTCCTCCAACAAACACAACAACCTGAAGAAACTCTATTCACATACTTGATAAAGTGTTTAGTGGAAATTTTAGGTTTGCCGTACAGGGAATCGGAATTTACAGAGAGTATTATAGATCATGTGTTGCCACATTACCAGCCCTATGTATTCTCTGCCAACAGTCCCAAAACTTTGCGTTCATTGAGAGAGTTGTTTCACCACGTAGATGTGTGCATACAGGTGAAAGAATGTGAAGGTAGCATAGCTAATAAGGGTCGTGTACAGGAATATAAACCCTCTAAATAAGTAAAAAAATATTTTTTATTTTAAATGCGGGAAACCTAATCGTAAAGCCTACCATTGTAAAGTGCTAAAGATTTAAAGAGATATTTCTCAGAATAAGTCAGTAGGGAATGGCAGACCCCCTGACTTGTTTTGATTGTGGTGAGCATGGGCATATTAAGCCCAAATGTCCTAATCAGGAGCAGCAGAAAATTATTCATTTTCAAGCTGTGCGAAGTAATCGAGTGACTAGGGGACGGTATGGTTTTCAGGAAAAATAATTAATAAATAAAACCAGTTCGAAGCAAAATAAACAAAATAGTAAAATTCGGGACCGCAAGAGGTTTAGCCTCCCATTTGTTTTAGCCAAAATACGAACTTTTGAAGAACCTGCCCTTATTGATAGTGGTTGTTTGGTGTCCTTGATTAATAAGAGCTTCTGTAATAAGTTGTTTAGAGAAAACAGTTTTTAGCTTGGCGAATGGACTAGAGTACCACTCGGTGTATCGTTTGGTGCACAAGCACTTTCATGTGCCCTGGAGAGTATCTTGCTGCCATATAAGGTTCAATTTGTTTTATTTGGATGATTTTGTTATCTATAGTGAGACTCAGGAGCTACATTGTGAACATGTTACGTTGGTCTTAAAGAAGATTTTTGAGGCAGGGTGGGCGGTAAATCCAGACAAGATTACCTAGTGCAGTCGGGTATATAAGTTTACTTGGATTTATCATAAGTGACGGGCAGTTAATGTTAGACTCTGAGCGCATTTACTGTGTGCTCTCCTTTTCCCACCCTAAAAATTTGCATGGGCTGAGACATTTTCTGGGACTATAGGCTAGTATGCTAGATTAATTCCGTCACTTGCCGAACTCGCAGAACCCCTTAATGTTTTGAAACATAAAGGATATCAGTTTTCCTGGGGACCAGAACAAGAGGGAGAATTTGTAAAAATAAAAACTCGCTTGACCTCTACACCTGTGCTAAGGTTAGCCGATTCTGATCGTGAGTTTGTATTTCATGTAGATGCAAGTTCCCAATAATTAAGTGGGGTTTTATCGCAAAAAATATGTGGATGGCGTTTTCCCTATAGCCTATGCTAGTCGTCTATTGACCTCGGCTGAGAGAATGTGTTCAGCCTATGAAAAAGAGGTTCTTGCCTGTGTGTTTGGCGTAAAGAAATTCTCTGACTACCTTGAATGTACATGTTTTCAGTTGTGTACAGATAATCAAGCCTTAGCATGATTATGGAATTCTAAAAAACCGCTGGGGAAGTTAGGCAGTTGAATCGAATGTCTTAGCAATTTTTCCTTTGACATAGTACATGTAAAGGGAAAAGATAATTGTGTAGCAGACAACCTATCCAGAATGTTTGATCCCAACGAGTTTGTTTGTGGTGAGAAAACTAGTGAGCAAGTTAATATGTTGAAGCAAGTTTCCATGGCTTATTTTAACAAGGTTTGGCAGCAGAAAGGCGATGAATGTTCTGGGTTGTGGCGAGGACTCCAACAAGGTGAGCTTACAGGTTTCGAGGTAAAGAAAAGAATTATTGGAAAACTATTGTAAGGGCGTATTGAAGACATATGTTCCCAAGGCGGTGAGGCCAATGGTGTTTGATTATTTTCATAATTCGTACTTGGGTGCCCATCAGGGGCAAGAACGTACCCTGCAGCATATAGAGCAACATTTATTTTGGCCCGAAATGCAATCTGAGATTAGAGATTGGGTAAAACAGTGTGTATTGTGTCAGCATACTAAAGCCCCAACTCTAAAGCTTGAGACAGTACATCGTCTCGTTTGAATTTTAACAGCACGTTTTTGATTGGCAGTTCATATAGGTATATTTATAGGCTGGCAAGCCATATTAAATATTCTGTAATGTATTCTAGCATTAGTAACTATTTTCACATTTATTCTTCGTGAATATTTATAGTATATATTTTATTAGTTTATGTTTTTATATTACATATAGTGTAGTTTTAATCTTGTAAAAAGTCAGCTGAATGTGCACGATGAGAGCGTTGGTAACTTGGCGTGGTGGCGATGCGAGTCAGGTAGGGGAGTCGTCCAGCTGTCTTCGGCCGAGAAACATGTATGTGGCTGGGGGTTTCAAGCTCAAGATCAATTTAACAGTACACCTCCGATCTTTGTTTGGGAGAGAGTGTATATGGATGTGTTTGGTCATCTCCCCAGATCTAAAAATGGTTTCAATTACTCATTGGTACTGCTAGATGGATTTTCTAAGTTTGTTTTTTTATTCCCCGTGAGAGATCAGAAGGCTATTACTGTATGTAGGATTTTGCAAGAGCAGGTGTTCTCGTATTTCGATTCCCCAGCACAGGTAGTTACTGATAATGCTAGAAACTTTACATCCTCTGAGTTATCTAATTTAGTGTTTTCTTGGGGAATTATATTGGTCCATACCACACCTTGCAATCCACAAGCTAATATGACGGAGCGGTACAATCGTACCATTAAGGTAGCCCTTGTTGCATTTCATCATGATATACATACCTAGTATGACAAAGAGGTGCATGGTTTAAAATTCTTGTGTGAATGCTGCCACAGGTTTGACTCCACAAGAGCTGTTTTTTGGTCGCAAATTGCTGCATCCCCTTCTTAACGCCTGGGGTCTCCATTTTGATATAGATGTAGGGGAACGAGATGATTTTGGGAAGAAGCTACTAAACATCTGAAGGAATACCACCGATAAATACTCAAGGTACAAGATTAGAAATATGATCCTGTTTCGTATGCTGTCTGAGATCTCGTACTAGTGAAAACCCACCATATGACTAAGAAAGCTGATTCCTTTACAGCAAAATTAGCATTAAAATACGAGGGCCCGTATTCAGTTATAAGTTTCCTTACGCCTATGTCAGTGTTGTTACAAGAACCAGGTACGAATAGGTTTTTTAAGAGCCATCTTTCTAATATCAAGAGTTTTCACTAGTTCCCGGAAGTCGCGTTATCCTCGTCAGCCCCCGCACCTTGAAGAGGAAGACTGTCACCACTGTGGGTTATGTATGGTAATGTAGTAGACTGTGAGGTACTGCAACCTAATTGAAAGATTTGTTATAACTGTATTAATGCTGTTATGTCATGTAAATTATTTTATAGAGCAAACCGTACCTATTTCAAAAGTAGGAGAAAAACCATCTCATGTTTTTAATTACGGCGAAGAATTACAAAAGGGCGTGATTGGGTGGTAGGTTAGTTTAGGCGGACTTTCCCTTATATTCCTTTTCCGTATTCCAAATTCCTTTCTTCCCTGCCATAAGTGCCGGAGTGCAATAGTAGAAGATACGGGGAGGACCTGGCCACTATTTCTTCTATCAGAGGCTTTCTTTTCTGGGGTCCAGACTGCCGGGACATCCCCTCTTACCTCTTACCCCCCCCCCTTTTTTTCACCAAACGCCAGCCCCTCATATGCAACGTGGGCGGATTGAAGCCTTGCTTCAAATTTTGACATGCATGTCAACTTATCTACTTAAAGAAATTATGGGTGTGTGCCCTTTCCTGCCTTTCCTAATCATTGCTTGGTACCAAAGGGACGTAACAAATTTGCGAAGTCTGTCGGGTTTACATCTAGGCCGACCACTTGCATGATTTCAACTAGCATAAACTAAGGACGATGAATATTTTAGCCGTTGTGAGGTAGCACAGTATTCATTTTAAACAAATATGTCCCCGAGAACACATGTTAGCATTAAGCAACTTCGGTTACTTAATTTAATATTTTAATCTTCTCTATTCACAGGCTCGTACCGTCTCTTCTTGGTCATGTAAAAACCATCGAGTGTTGGCTCTGCTGACACTCACTGGCAGCTTACTTCCATTTCTTTTAGTTTCAGGTTTACTGGGAGACCGCAGATAATGGTACCATAGCGCCACTTCCCTCACCAGGGCGATGCCTGCGTCACCCTGGCTGAAGCCAGCACCACTTGAAGAATTTTAACAACAGCACCCTCTCTCGACTAGTCTTTCATCTCTACTAATAAAGTACGAGTTCTAATATCTGTCTCCCGTAGCATTTCTGTTTAATACATGAATAATTTTGAATTATTTCTTGTCGGCTGGGTTTTTCCGTTGTCTTTGAAGGTTTTCCCCAGCCTCTTCTAGTTATAGTCTTAGCTATAGGTACACTCAGGGAGGTAGTCATGGCCCCGATCGTTGGCCATGGCTGCCCAATCCCTCTCTGCGGCGATGCATGTCTCCTTGCATGATTTCCTTTCCTTGTAGGCGTAAGGGGTTAGCTCTGAGACACAATCAGATCCCACCCTACCCACCGGGCTTACACTTAACTTTTAGTAATAGGGTAGTTAGAAAAAAATCGGACGATGAATATTGGGGTTAGTTATAAATATCGCGCTGTTGTGTCACTCATTCCTCATAACATATTGTAGGCATAATAGTTTCCTAACTGAGGCACCAAGGCAATGTTATTGATGCCGTTCTACCATAAAACAGTTAAAATAAACTAATACAGAATTATGTATTCATATTGCTGAACTAGCCAAATATACACCTAATTTCCAATGTGTTCTCCTAAACTAACATTTACATCACATAATTATAATTATTAGACTACTACAGATTTACTCAATTAAAATATCGGGAAGATTGGCTACATATAAGCGAGAGACTGGAAGAGGTAAATAGTTAAGTGTCTGTATTTCATACGCGTGTGTGTATGTGTGTGTGTGTGTGTGTATATATATATATATATATATATATATATATATATATATATATATATAATATATATATATATATATATGTGTGTGTGTGTGTGTGTGTGTGTGTGTGTGTGTGTGTGTGGTGTGTGTGTGTGTGTGTGAGTGTGTGTGAGTCAATTAGTATGTTTCGGATAATGTCAATTAGTCTATCTGTAAATGAAGATTAAGATATGTTTCACATTTTAGATATTTGATATTTGATTTAAGCAGAATTTTTAAACTGCCATTTGAAGAGTGGACAATCACCCAAGAATATATCTACAGGGTTAAATCAATTCTTACTCAATATGAAATATTTTGTTAAATAGAAATAATAAATGTTGGAAATTATAAGAGTTTTATTTTCTATTTGAAATACATTATGATATTGGGTTGTTTTCATCTTGAAGCGAAAAGCGGCAAGTGTATTATTTTCAGTCACTAACGTATCAAGTTGAGAATAATTCTGAACTTGGTAGGAATTTCTACGATAGTTGGATCTTACACATTTCGCGAAGTGTTCCCAGAAATTAGTATAATCATTTTTGTGAAGTTCTGTTTTAGTTATACTTTTAGTACACTGTTACGTAACCTTACGCTACACCTAAACAAAACATGGTAATGTGGTTTTACATTTACAACTGTAGATACTTCAGGTATCCCAATAATGCTGGCATATTTCAAATAGCATGACATGTAAATGTTTAATTTTTATAGCTGTATTTATGTCGGCATTCAACAGTGGCGATAGCTATGAGTGGGCTCATAGTTATTATTGTATAGAGAATTTAAATATTTGTGTTGTTCACGATACAAGCACCTTACACATAATTACACGTACACATTTTGCCTCCACCACGTTTAATCCTGTTAAATATGGTGGAAAGTGAAGAAATGGGGTTTTAATTTTTCGTTTTTCTTGTGGCTTTAGTTTTTTCTAAAATATAACGGATATTCTCAATCAGAATAAATATTAATATAGTTGAGAATTCAGTCCAAAGGAAAGAGAGATAGCTGAAGCACGCTACGGCTGCAGTAGAAACACAAATCTATAACAGTCAACTTCGTTACTTACTTATACGGCTATTTCACGTATTTTCGTTGCAAGAAAAATTAATACTATCTTCAGCAACACACCGGGCTCCTCATTTTGACAACTTCCATGATGTAACTATCCCGCCATCACATCTAAAAACATATTTTAGCAAGTCTTTAAACATTACAATCACTTTGTAATTAAAATTGACTGTATCAATAATAAATATTTAAGCTTTAGCAATTAAAGATAATATTAAGTAATTAAAATATTTAAATGTAATTAGCCAGCTAGTATTCCTGCATAACTCTATAAATTCGTAACGCAATAAAATTCAGAAAAATTATGACACGCCCCGCTTAAGCAATTTTTTTCCTTCTTGGGGAAAAATCCAAAGATACAAATTAACCTTAGCACTGCTCAGACAGTAATAAAATAGGTATTTTGATAGGTAAAATAAAATTAAATTTCCACTAATAATAATTTAATAAGTAAATATTTTAATAATAAACGTCTTGTTTACATATAACGTGTCAAAACTCTGTTTGGTACCATTTTATATGAAAAATTTTTTACTAGTCGTTGCCAGCTCAGAACCTATCTTTGTGTTTTAATTTAAATTGATTTCAATGTAAATATTATAACTTATAATAGACTTATATTACAAGTGGAAGTGCCATTCAACAGATAATAGAATAGTTTAATATTAACGGCCGTATTAAATGGTCGTGATGTATGATTTATTTCAAATAAAACCAAGAAATATTACACTTGCAATAATTTTTTGAAATTTTGTTTCAAACTATTAAAGATACCGTGAATAGTCGTAGCATCTTGAGGATTTGTCGAAATTAATATATTCATTGATTATATTGTAGGGCTGACGAACAGAGCCACATGTCTACCGTATGATATTTCTAATAATTTATCCCCCATTGCAAATTTATTAGTTTTAGCCGCAATTATCACGTGTCCTACATTAAGCAAAACTGACGGATTTCCTAATAAGAAATTGGAAATCATCGAAGGATTCCAGTATTAGATGAGATAGCTGAATTACACTCACAATCATGCTGGTAGTGTTGTAAAAATGTTTATCCAACATTTGTGATACATCGTTTTTGTTGCCTACTGGCTAATTGTGTGTAAGTAAACTTTCATAGATTTTTTTTTCACTGCTAATGTTGCATCTCCAAGCTTTTTAAATTCAGGTGTATCAAGTTGTGGTTTTAGACGGTTGAGCATTATCCTAGGAGTTCGTATAACTGGTAAGCCAAAATTATTAAAGGATTTTTAAATGCAGAATTAAATCTAATTTCGACTATAAGCAATGCGTGACTTTTCTGGTATCAACAAATCGGCAGAATTAATAATGTACAATTAAATTAAATTAAACAATAATATAGGCCGTACGTCAGACTTTTAATGGACAAAATGATCAAGTCTTCGAAATCTCTGTACAGAAAATAACTCAATCGTTTTTCAGTAATTTACCAGGGAATTACGTCGGACAAGCAGAGAACCACGGGGTGGCCGCAAATGAACGTTAGCCACGCATGCGCACCACTTTTCTTCGCCTCGCCAATCCACTTAACTGTTGTGCTGTGCGGAAGCCACTACGGCGAGGTAGGTACACAAGCAACCGGGCCTCCAGGGAACCGGCGGGTCAGTGTTCGCACGGCCGGGCGCTCGAGTGGGGGAGGTTCCCGCAGAGTCCATTTCTCGCGGTGAAAAGGCCCGTACTCGCGTGTGACGAGACATTCTGTATTAACGCCAGCCGCAGCCGTGGGCCGGGTCCCTGGAGGGGGGTTAGGTAGAGTTGGCTGCAGCCCTTTTCTTCCTCCGGCTCGGCGATGGGAGGAAAGCCGATTACCGGGACGAGCCGAAAACGTCGCAATAAGTTAGCGCGGCGCGGATGCCCGGGGAGGTGGGCGTCTCGAGTTGATTGGTCCCGGGGTAACTCGCGCACCAGACAGCGCCTCTCGCCTCTGGAGGGCGACGGGTGCTGGAGAAGGGCTGTCCAGGGCAACGGGCTGGAGGGGGGGGGGGGGGAGAGCAGTATCACGTAACTTTCCCGGATTCCCAGGACGTTTTCATTGACGAGCAAATTGGAGTTCTCCGCGGGGACGTGTTGACCCGGCTCGCGCGGTATCCCTGGGTCGAGGGGGAGGAAAACAACCGCCGCTACGCCGTCAGTCCGGGCGAAATGGGACACCTCGAGATTGCGGCGGCGGGCGCGCGGAAAAAAAGCTTATTTTATTTTTGTTTTATTTTTTTTTCCCCCTCGTCCCGCGCGTTTAATCTGCGGGAAGTGACCCGCTCGGATAAAAATGTCTCTCGTGGGGTCATCCGCGGAAATGGTTTCCTTATAAACTGGTGGCCCGTGAGATGCCCTACGTCGTGAACGTGGGAAACACACCATCGTATTCGTCAAGTTCGTGATTAGTATCTTTGATGGCTCTGCGCTCAATACGTCTGTAGTCTCCCAACAGTTTACCTAATGACAGTGCTGCCACTTCCTTGTGCAGTATGAATGTTTGCAAATGAAAACTAGGAATTTAAGTTACAAAAGTAGTCGAGATGTACCTAATAGCCACCGTCCACCATCCAGGTCTTGAGCGCTGGTAAGGTCGAATGATTTAAAGATGGAACAGCGGTGGAATGCAAATGAGGGGGAAACCAGATAACGAGAGTGTCCCGAGAAAACTAGACGGTCAAAGGCGGCGTCCGCTGCAGTTCCCATATGAGAAAACCCTGTTGATACAGCTGGGAATCGAACCCGGTTCGCAGTGGTGGTTGCTGCATAGTATTCTACTCCAGATCAAGGAACTAATTAGTTTTATAATTGCTTGGTGCGGGTGTACTTTTATTTCTGTGTTGACACCGGCCGATCGAAAACCGCTCGCTCAACCCGACTTTATTGATATGCGCTCGGTAACAAGCGCCCAAAACTCCACGGACTAGAAAATAAGGTGGTGGAAACCACGTTTGTCTGTTTTTATGAAATTCATTTAAAGCTTCGGGCAAAGGAAATTTCTCAAAATTTAGAAACGTTTGTAGAACGACAAGGAGTTGTGGTGCAAAGTGGCAACTGAAAAGTCGACCAGGAAGGGGGAGAAGTTTAATGAGACATCACTGAAACACAATCTGTCAAGAAGTGTGGGGCATGTGCAAAGTAAGAGATTAATATGGCTTACACAGTTCACTAATGGCAAATGAGCCATAGAAGGGGGTGCGGAAAAGAGAAGCAATAATATCGCCATGCACATAGAGATCATCAAGGAGGGTTCAGTGCATTCCAGTTACAAAGCTCGTATGTAGCACAGTTTAGAAATGGCAGACGAGCTCACATGAATGGCGAGGGTAAAAGAAGGAGGGCCAAATATTTATGTAAATGGAAGAGTAGAGTAAATTCCAAGTATGAAGACAGAAGGTTAAGTGTTTCAGAGTGGCAAAGGGTCTTGTAAATCATATAGGGAAAGAGAGGAAAGGTGGCAAGTCGTCATGTCAAGAGAGCGGGACATATTCCAAGTTTGAATAACAAACCTCAATAGATTTAGGAATCATAAAGGCACTTAAAATGGATCAGGGACTAGTTTGTAACAGAACGTGGGAATCGGCATAGTGTTTAGCCAGCGTAGATAGGGAAGAAGCCAATAAGAACAATGCACATGCAAAATATGAAGGCTGCTACTAATGAAAAAAAATTAATTTGAAAGGGATAATGTGCGAGACTGGGAACGGAGGAGAACAGGTTTGAAATAAATAGCAATAATAAACTGCGATGAGAATGGGAAAGCACATGTAAAATTTATATAAAATCAGTGATAGTTTAGGATATATATATATATATATATATATATATATATATATATATATATATATATATATATATATATATATATGTATGGCACTTCATGAGGAGGCAGAAGGAAATTGGATGACACGACGATAGAAAGAATGCATAGGTATAGACAATAGAAAGAATGCATTGGTATATATTCCTCAACGAAATTTGCGGCCTTGCCCTAAGGCGAATATTTGAAGCAAAATAATGCAGTGTGGACCGCGTTTAAGACATCTATGAGAAACCACAATCTATAATTACATAAAACTAATACTACGCAGGAAAGTACTTACAGGAGGAAGAGGGAAATAACTGATGGTGGAAGAATTTTTCAACAGAAGTTTACAAATAGGAGATCTTTAATTTGGCAAATGAGTATGTCAAATTTTGGTGCATTTAACTTTATATACTCTCAAAATTCGAATCAGTGGAAATGGCTCCACTTAGAATCGGTGCAAGACCTCTGGTTGTTTCAGTGAAACAATTTCACTGCTTATGTCGTGCAATTTAACGTATTAAAAAAAAAATTAAGTGTCCAGGATTTAAAACCCATATCACACATTTACTAGACTTGTAACATTCCGATCTAGCTACCAAGCCAACTTTGAATACCAAAGGGAATATACATGCAGTTATTAGGGCACCCGAGCACTAAGCGACCTTGGGACTTAGTCTAAGTTTCGTCTGTAACTGTCCACACTGGCCCACACCGTCATGAACCTACTGTCTCGCAGCCGACAAAATGATCGTCGGATCCAAATCGGTATTCAGAGTTATCAGTCGTTTAGCCCGGGGACGCAATCGGGCATCTTCGGCTTACTGACTTCTCCACCCCAAGCTAGACGAGCGTTTTTCACTCTTCGCACAGTCTACAACGTACCAACAAAATATTACTAGAATCGCTTGTTTTAATATTTCACAAAACTGTTGAAAAAACATTACTTAAAGGCACGTATAGTAAGCATTATATTTTCTTACTCGTAAACTATAGTAAATGATAACAAACACGTGTTTTATAAGAAAATAATAGTGTACAGTTTTCGTTGATTTTGTGAGGAGTTTGAGAAATTGTGGTTGGTGGCCATGTTGAAAAGTATTTTTTTCCCCTTCGTAAGATATAGATTTTTACGTGTTACGGATGAGGAACGTGTGTTTAGCAAACTATTTGTGTATGTGGAAAAGAAGATATTTGGCCAAGTCTAAGTGGAGGAGTGTTAGCAGATGTTAATTATAGAAATCACTTAAATCTGTTCTGAATAGCAAAGAAATGTACACGTCTTAAATCGATTACATTAATATTGCTAACCTTGGTGTCCGCCGAAGTGTAGCCTACTGCAGAGCCATGGAAAACCTCGTGTTCATGTGATTGCGAATTTTGCAAACAGTAAGTTTGCGTGTTATTTAAATGTATTTGTAAACTGTTAATATAATTATTGAAATGCACGTGGCCTGAAAAAGCCGCACTTTATATATTTTTTTGTAGTCAGTGAATAATATTTGTTTATTTTTCTAAATCGTAAATTCAACGAGTGTAAGGTTAACATCGGTCAAGTGTGTGTGTGTGTGTGTCGCTGCATCTATACGAATACGAACATTGATGTATATCACTCGAGTTTGGTTTTTCATTAAAGTTAAAAATTTTCGAAGTTAAATAATTTGAATATTATTTCCATACGAGTAAAATGTTCCACTGCTCCATCAAAATACCTAATATGCAAAACACAATGCCGCACACTCGTAAGAACATTAAAATACTGTGTCGTCTCACGAAAGACGTATATCTAAAGCCCCCCTCTCCCCCCCCCCCCCAAAAAAAAATCATCGCTGTTTCCTTTTTCCCTCGAACCAAAACAAAACAGATCCCCAACATATATAACTTGGCAATTACAAAAATTCATTAATTGGGAATGCCAACCAAGCTATAACATCCTACGTTAATCACTGGACGGATATTAGATAGCTTTAGTCTTTTAGTGCCCGTCACGACAGGAAACACGAGGAAAGAGAAAAATGCAAGTATGCATTGAACTCAAACATTTCTTTACAAAAGTATTTTTCTTCACTGGCAAAACAGCTGTTGTGAAAGGATGAATTGTGGCCGTGCTACTTTTCTAGAACTGTCAAAATTCACCCCACTTACATGAAATAGACTATAATATAGCCAGCCCCAAAACATTCCAAACTGTAAGCTGTTAGGGGCCAAAATACAAATGTACACAGCTTATAAGCTTTCTTTTTTTAAAAATGCTGTTACCGCATAGCATCACTTAACTGTATTTCACATATTTAAACAAAGTAGAGATTATACAGGCGGGAGTTTCGATCTTATGCCATAAAAACGCTTGTGTTACGAAGCACGCAACATAACCGCTAAACCACCGAACATATGATGCTTGAAGGGTGAATAAGTGTTTATTTAACATAAGGTAGTAGTAATTAATTGCAGAAATATTTACAATTGAGTATTTGTACATTTACGATCTTGTTATAACATCCCACACGTAAATTAGTCTGTGTAATATTGTACACAATATTTAATAAGGACATACGTGTGTGATGCACATTTGTAATAGTTGTAACCAATCTTTTTATGCTTATTTGTATCGTAAATGTAGGTGTAGGAAAATTATAACTTCATACAACACAAGCACATGCTGAACTGACTTTATACTATTCAATATTTTTTTCCGTATCATTGAAATACACGGCCACATTTATACCTACGCCCGCCATGTTGATTTACCTACGAAATTCTAGCCTGCCAACTGCTCTTGAGCAGTTGAGAAGTTCCAACTCCACTCGTGACGTCACTCGACCTTCGTTTCAAGCTAATAATACCGAACAGTGGTCTGATCCGATAGTTGTAAAGAATCTATCGTTTTTCGTCGGAATGAGAGACTTAGAATAACCCCCCTGGCCACGCGACCAGGTCGCCGCGACCGCCGGGAAAGCTTACAGGAACTCAAAAGTATTCATACACCCATAGTTTGTGCTCCAGGTTCAATGTAATGGGCAACTAAGCTATAAAGTAACATAGATTTGCAAATTTCATTACAATATATTGTGTTTCCCCGTACACACATATAACACAATAATAAAACTATACATGAAGCGATACTGAAATGATTATCAACTCAAAAAAGTATTCATAAAGTCACAAACGGACACACTCTTGTACACTGCAACGGCAAATAAAATATTTAATACTTCGCGTGCATACCCTTAACACAGATGATTGACTCGAGACGTCGTGGCATAGACCGTACTAATGCTGTGGTGTGTGCTGGGGATATTTTGGACCACTCTTCCAAAATAAGTCTTTTCAGAGCGTTCTTGCTTGAAGGGCGCTGTTTCTGTGCCTGATTGCATATACACTCCTACAAATGCTCTATAGGATTGATATCTGGACTCTGTGGTAGGGTTAGAAGACGTCGTGGAGCATTATAAAATAACCACTCCTTAGTTTTCATGGCAGTGTGCTTAGGGCTATTGTCTTGTTGGAACACAAAGGCCCCTAACAGACCTAGCTTCTGCGCGCTGTTTGCTAGGTTATGGTGCAACACACTTATACAAAGTGTCAATGAATGTGTTACAAATTAATAGGGTTGGTAGATGAGATAAAATTGAGCATATTTTAATAAGATACCCAAGTCTGTAAATACCTCCTTTTAGGCCCTACCCCAAGATGACGATTATAGTGTGCAAGAGTGGTGTCAGGTATTGAGAAATATTTATGTGAATCGGTATTATAAACAGGTTTATTACACACAGAGAGAGTACAGCAGCTTCTCAAAATTGTTTCCTCCACATTCGATGCATGCTCTGTAGTGCTGCAGCATGTTGCGGAGTACATAATAGAAGATTACCGGTGTGTACTTGATAGTTTCGAATGCTGCACGAAACCTGGCCTCAAGTTGTTATCTTCTATGGTATTCACAGGAGTGCCGTACACCAGTGTTTTTATGTGGCCCCGAAGGTGGAAATCCAAAGGCGTTAGGTCGGGGTAGTGAGGTGGCCAGACAATGGGACCTCCTTCTCTCAAATGGGGCAGTGGAAAACAACCTTTAATTTAAACATATAACTCCCGGTACATGCTGTTATACTGCTCGGTTCTCACCGGGTTGCCGACTAACCCTGCTCTCTGGTATCGCCGTGTTTTGGTATAAGGAGGCACTTCTGGACATGGGTACCTTAATAAAATATGTTCAATTCCATATTATGTACCACCCATGTCAATTTGTAACACTTATTCATTGACAGACTGTATACTTAGTGGCATCCATAGCACTTTCAATAAAAGAAACATTCCTGATCTCCAAACTATAAAACTTCCTCCTCCATGTTTGACAGCAGGTTTAATGTGTTTCGATTGCAATTCCGTGTTTGGCCTTCGCCACATCCATCATTTGCCGTCTGAGCCGAGTATATAAAATTTAGATTCAGCAGAAAAGATCACAGTATCCCAAACTACGTTAGACATATCATGGTACTCGTTAGCAAATCGCAGGCATTTTATAGGTTCACTGCAGAAATGTGGGGTCTCTTTCTGGTTGCCCAGCCAAGGAAATTGACATTATGTAATACATTTCGTACAGTTTGAGTACTTACAGAGTGTGTAGATGGTGATTCGATCTCTTCTGCCAAATATGCTGCACTTCGGAATGGTTCTTTACATGCTAAAGTGAAAAGGTGCCGTCGTTCGCTCCCCGTAAGCACATTTGGGCGTCCGAATAGTAATTTATTTTCTGTTGTCCCTGTTTCTTTGTAGTTCTCTAATACGGAACTGACTGTTCCAAAACAAATGGAGAGGGTTTTATTAATTTCAGGACATTTCCTGCCTTGCTAATGGAGAGAGACAACTTCTTCGCATTGCATCGAGACAGTTCGCATTTCTTGTGCACGATTCTGACCACTGCCTCTCACTACCACAGCAGTCTGGTAATTGATGTGAGGGAACCAGTCTTTGTACGTACAACTGCTGCAGGTGGATAACACGGGCGTTTCGAGACCAAACAGGGTTACACTTCCACTGTGGGAATACTTTTTTAGGTTATTAATTACATCTTTCCTATTGAGTGCTCGTCGTTCTGACGTTGGTGTACCAATAACAAGTACAACGAGACATGCTGTTCCGCTCGTTTGCGTAGAGTTAATGACTTTACATTGCCTTAAACACACACTCACGCTCACTAGGACTAAACATGTGGGTGTATGAATCAAGTATTGAGTCACTGTATGTTATATGGGACAACGTACACTTGGTCGCAGCGGCCGGCTAGTCGCGGTGACTGTCAGTATCCCGAGCGACGTACATGTGACCAAGAAGTCACCACGACCGAATGTGTAGTTATGATTCACTGGCAAACAACGCACGTGCAGCAGAAACAGCACGACCAGTCAGCCAAAACTCACTCTTCCTCGTCGATTTTGTGTTACTACTTGTACTGTGCTGGTTTGCTGAGTGCTATTCTACAATGTTAAAGTCATGTCAATTTGATACTGAACATTTTATCACGGAAATTGAAAACCGCACCGCCATTTGGAATCTATCGTGCGAAGAATATAGCAACATAGATGTTAAAAGGAAATGTTGACAAAATGTAGTCGATTTGTTTGGTGGTGCAGACCTCTCAAAAGCTGGAAAGGAAATACTAAGTAACCAGATTATAGTATTGTAGTTACGAATAAAGAATGTTAAAGGACAAATTATTTTACTTTTGCCGTGTGAAAGGGATATTTAAATATTTTGGTCTATATTGAAACATGGTATTATATTTTAACAGTTGGAATACTTTTCATACACTTATCAGTGTTAACTATGATACTCCCTTCACCTCAATGGTGCATCATCGGAGCAGTAAAACCACGACCCAAAAGAGTAAGCATCATAAAGATTCAAAAACACTTAAAAATTAACCCCTTTGCAAGTAGCGGAGTTGAACATCAATATTAAATAGAAGACCCCACTTGTTCCCCAATTTACAACACATGAGATAAAACTTGATCTTTTATTAAAATATGTTTTGATTTTCTTTTCATAAATTCACACAATAAAATACAACAATTATTACAATACCTTGATATTGGCTTATGGTTTATGAAAGCAACACTTAAAAATGCCCAACGAGAATTATATTGAGACTAGAAACATCCTTATGCCCACATTCCAATTCTTTACAAATTCTCAATTAAATATCGCCTAGAAGGCATTGATTAAAATGGCGATCCAAAGAACTCGTGTAAAAACAATGGTTTCCAAAATACCAAACTTAAAATTTTACCTGCCCATATTAAAATAGAATTTAGGGCCAACCACGTAACTTTGAGTACTTTGCAAAATTTCCATAGTATAATTTTATATGTTCTGGCCACTTTCGCAACAGAAGGCCAACTGACTAGATAACTGATAATATATATATATATATATATATATATATATATATATATATATATATATATATATATATATCCAACACTGGAACAATAAATATAACAACATTTTTTACTAGCTGTTCTCAAACACCAAGGCCAACACCAAGAGAAGATTCCAAATTTATATTGAGAATTACTACAAATTGGAAAATTATTAAGTCCTTTTGCAATGGACACTGACTTACAAAATTTCTGGTCATTCAAATATACAAAAGCCAATTTCCCATGAAATATTAACCTACTGTCCATACCAGATTCCCAAAATACGAGTTTTAATTTGTCCTCCTGAGTATTTATTTTTCATATTGAATATCTTTAAAGTTGCTCCAATGGCCACTTAACAAGGCCAAAGCCATTGATGACTCTATTTTGAAAATTGATAAAAAGTAATTCAAATCTTAGAAAAAACTATTATGAAATCTTGCAACTTTCTCCATTCTGGAAACTACTACCAAAGTTATCCCACAGGATTCTGAAAATAGCGAGTCCTTCCTGTAAACTAACAGAATGGCCTAGTATTATTTCCTTTTAAAGTTCATTTTTGTCAAGAATACTTAATTCAATCAAAGTTCTTTCTGCAGATCTTCGGAGCCACCTTCTCTCTCGAGTCAGAAAACTTAAGGGATTATATACTCTAGACATAATACAACAGTGGCGGGGAGTAAGAAATCCTGAGCGAATCACATGGATTGGAATCTTTTACACCACTCTACTAGGGAAGGGGAAAATATTTACTTTTTTTTTTATTTTAAAACTTCCGCCTAGTAACACACTTTTTAAGTTCACCCAATCAAAGTCTGCATAGCAACGGGCTGGACGCGACAGCGCACAGGTGCTGAAGTCACGCTGTAGGCTGTAATTCTCAGAAGTTCATCGAGCGGCAACCGCCACATTGCAGGCCGAATTTCTGGAAGTGAATGGCGCGGTGTCGGCTAATTGACTTTCTACGCCACGTGACGTGTGACAGCTGTGTGGTGCAGGTCGCACCCTCGGCCGCCCCCAGAGTAGCCACTCGGCTGGCAGGCGCGCTACATCAGTTCGTTATGGCCGCTCTCATCTGCGCTGGGCATACATAGTTGACGTCTCAGTTGCCTCCAAGATCTTCCGTTGTTCATAAAATGTACAGGTTGGTGGCAAGGTAGTGTAGATTTTTAACGTAGTTAGCTGGATTCTTAACTCTGGGCTACTAAAATACATGCTTCCCAAGCACGCGCGTACTTTATTTCCGGAATCGTGTCGTGAGGTCGGGCGCAGAACTTGACTTACATTGCTAATTGAGGCGCTCGGCGTCTCAACTACAATCCCAAACATATACTTGAAAAAATATTTCCATACATTTAAGTAGGGCATATTTACAGTAGGTTCCTGCCAAGCACTGGCAAATGTTTTAAAGTAGATCCTTAAATATATTTGTCCTGCCAGCCAACTCAAACCTCATTTTCGTTTCCCTCGGCAATAAAGTCCCTGTACTTTGATTATGACCGGTTTCCTCGTACCACATCACCAACCGACATTTCATACTCAGCTTGTTGAGAACCTCCCTGTGAATCTTAAAATCTAAAGGCATCTCTATTTCGCACATAATTGTGAAGAACACAGTATACCTTGATGATTTTGATGGCAAAAAGTTTTATCACGTTGAGTGGGCGATGTAAAATAAGCCACTTCTCAGTCAGTATGTCGAAAGTGGACTCAATATAACATATGGCTCAGGACAGTCTGTAGTTAAATATCCTCTTTCGGGCACTCAGATACTTTCCGCCATAAGGGCGCATCAGGTGCTTTGATAACTGAAAAGTCTCGTCACCTATCAAAACACGTGGCATGGGAGATGATCTTCTATCTAATTTAGCTATTCCGTGTGACAGAAGGACATCAAAAGACGAACAGGTACACATTGCTACAGCCCGTATGTGTGCGCTAATCAGCTATAATTTTTAAGTAAGTGCCCCTCTAAAGCCAATAAAACAGGCACAAAAACGCAAGATACTGCTGATTCATCATTGGTAGCCTCACTGAATGTGTGAAAGTACCATACGACAGTGGTAGGTCTAGAAGAAAGAAGATGCCCAGTATCAAGAAGGCTGAGGATGCTGATGCAGATTTAGCATGCATCCTGAAAGCTTCGTTTCAGATCAGAAATACAAGAGAACGTCTTCTTATAACTGATCCTGACAGACAGTTCGTGCGGCCGTTGTTGCCCACAGGTGAGAAAAGTTCCAGAATCTCGAAAGCTGCGCACTTAAATAATGGAGATACTGGAGGAGGAGGAATGATGTTTATGAATCAAAATATGACGCTCCCTGCCATCCATCCAACACAATCTCTAATGTGGCAGGGTTATGTATTGCCGAATCCAACATACGGGTCCTCAATGGCTCTTTCTGTCCACCAACACATTTATCACGATACATACCTAAAAACTTCGTGGCATATATTCAACAATCACGGTAATGAACAATACTCTGGAGGGAACCACCACTGGCGAGAGAGTGAATGCCATTCGCAGTCTTTCGAGTCGAAAATTCTGTGGACACTTCTCATTTCGAGATACTTACGCTTTTTAGTTGAAAAATATATGAAAATGTTTTTTTTCTGTGCTACAGTTGAACATACATAAAATATTTACCTCAGAAACAGAACTTCTATCCATAAATTGCCAGTTTTTTTGTGTGCTTTTGGTGTAAATTAAATTTCTATGAAGAGTTAAATTATAATTGTTTTCTGTACTCAATTTCTATGTTTCATTCATTACCCAGAATGCTAATTCAACACCACTTAAATGTCAATTTAAAACATGAAACTGTATACTCACACAATTCACATACTGTGCACTCACAAGTATAAATTTTTATTGTTTAACTGTAATAATTTTACACAGCGCAAAGTCACTGTCGGTTTCATTACCGAACATACAGCCGTCCTCACTGGTGCATCACAGCCTTCCTCACTGGTGCATCACAGCCTTTCAGATGGTCTTGTAATGCAAGCAGAATATCGTCAAAGACTGTACGGGCATCCTTGTGTAGTTAAAAACCACTTTTCTTTGTGTTGTCTTAGGTCAGGATCAAATATTGCAAACATGCCCTTTTTATTGCGCGTTTGTAACAAAGGATGCACCCAGAATTTATTCTTCCTACTATTTCTACGCTACTACTTGTTCCGCGTTCATTGTTGGGCTGTCAGCATGTTGGCCGAAACATCCTGGTCGCGATATGTCGCCGTTTTCTGATCGTGGAGGCGACGGGTCGCATAGTGCGCGGGCGCCCTTTTAGTTCTTTATCAAAAATATGAGACTTTAACATGTATGCCGCATTACTTTCGTTATTAGTTCAATTGTTAACATTGGGACTGTTAAAACAAATAGTACGTATGAGTGCACCGCTCACATCACAACATTTAAACCTTCAAAGACTGAATGTCCATGTCTCGTAAAATATTTTTGCTGCTTCACTTACAGTATAAGTTCGCGCAGTTTCACGTCGTTTCAACTCTTCAGCAATTTATATGGTTTTTCTACGAGACCAATTTATTTTCTCGCTTGCACTATGAAGAGACAGACACGTCACGCAAGTGCAGCTATAAATACTGTCTTAAGTCACTCTACAATCAGGAGAAAAAAAACATGATGTGTCCGAGATTTTTTTGCAACGAGTGTACGCTATTAAATAAATATTTTTTTTTTTGGCCTCTTAAAATTGCTGCGATTTGTTCTATATATCTCGAGAAACAATTATACAACAACAAAACTGATACAAAACCAGACTGCTGCAGTTATTCATTCTGTAGTTCGCACAAGATGTTGCCGGTTTCAAAAACATCGGCACACCACGACAAAAAGTAGAACTAATGATTATAATCCATTCACGGTTATTTCACACTTTTCTGAAGACCGGCTTAGTTTATACTTCCAGGATATTCCTCCACGTCGTGCAAACAAAGCTCAACCAAGTACAGAAAACTACACGAAAGAGACAACGCATCGCGTTCGTGCGCACTCAGTGTAATAATATTCTGTATAAAAACCATTTCTTACTAGGCGTTACCAACACGCCGGTTTTCTCACTCTTGTTATTCTTGTAAACTATAATTCAAATATTTTAACTTATAGATAAAATATAGTTAAAATTTTGATTAAACCAAAAATTAAAAATTTTTATGGACAGAAGTGTAAAACACTTGTGATACGTGACATATTTAGGAATCAACGAAACACTTCATGCAAGGAGTCAGTTTTCAAAGGTCTCGTTAAAAATGAAACCGTGAATAGATTATATTTTAACAATTTTTTTTATGGCAAGCACGGAAGGTAGTGATAAATGTGGAGATGTTTTAGAGCAGAGATAGAGCAGCTTCCATTGCAGCACGTCAGTTTTCTGTTGAACAAGCAGATATATATATATAAAAAAAAAGTAGTATTTATACTACTAAAATTGTCAGAAAAGAACGTTTTATGTTGTATATGAAAGCAGAATGCATACATTTTGTAACGCTGTAAAATATTTTACTCGGATGTATACCTACTTGTATTAACAAACGTATTTCTAATTTAAATTTAAGCATATTTACATTCTGAATGCTCAGAAGTCATATTTTGCCAAAAAAAAAAAAAAGGTTAATCCACAAAGAATATCATATCAATTACTTTATTTGTATGTAGAGTCTAATAAAATTATCAATAATATTCACATAATTTTGAATGACATATTTCATGCACATCAGTTTCAGCCAAGAACGTTATCATTTTTGTAACTTAGATTAATATTCATTAAATACATTTTTAAAATATATTTAAACGTTAGCTCCAATGTATTATTACATACAGATAAAATTATTAATATGTCTGCTCTACTTGACGAATATTTTTTTTCTTCAAATGTGCTTTCTGGAACATCCAGAATGAGAGTACGATTAAATTTTAATTAAAATAATCTCTTTTGAACTACAACTTTTTAAACATTTAAACAACTAATTTATAACAACATTTTAAAGGTGTTACATATTACATACATCCTGCTCTCATTTGCAAAATGAAACGTTCTCTACTGGCGATTTTGTTAGTGTGTGCAGGCTACTACTTCGTAACTAGTTCCCGCATGCTGTACAGTCACGTGCAATGCTTCAGTGGAAGACATTGTACTTCTCTCTTAAATAGTGCGAATTTAATATGTATTTTCATGAATCAAGTTTGCTTCTGAGCTGGGGAATGAAGGAGATGATAGTCAACATTATCCTGTATCAAAAGTAGAAGAAAGTGAACATTCACGGATATAGATATAGGCCTAAGAAAACTCTTCCAGATTTCTTTTCACACAGTTTTCTCGAGGGGATGGGAGATCACTGCAAGTAAGCAACTAAAACAGCATCATTTACCCGATAACGAGAACGTACAAACTTTTGCAAGGTGGAACAGACACAAACAATTTCTAAATAAAAAAATATATAAGGAAAACATAACACAAGCACTCTAGATTGATAAAAGACTTATCTGCGACCAAAAATATTGATGATATATTTTTACTCGTATAGTGTAACATCGCAGTCTAGCGTAATCTCTCACTCCTAAAAAATATCTGGCTTGATAAATATTTGGAAAGACTGATAATGATCCATCCAAACAGATGTCATATCAAAGTTTAGTTTCCCTTTTGTGGGCGAAATTTGATTGCGAGCCAAATTATACCCTGCAGAGCAAATAGAAAAAAAATATAAACTATATATTTTAACTTGGCCCGATGTGATAGTTGTTGGCATCCACCACAGATATTAAGTTCAATAGTTTCCTGGAACTTGAAATAAATTTCTGGTTTAAATTTAAATAGCAAAGTTTTGATATTTATATTGTTTCGTTATTTCCGATTTTATTTAAGGAACAAACTGGCGAGTATACAAAAATTATGATTTAATATTGATTAAAATATTTAGATCCGCGCGCAGTGATCAATAGTCATTTTTTGGCGTTTATGTTTGGCCAAAATATTTATTAAGTCATTTAAAAATACTTGTAATGAAACTAATAGCGATACACACCTTGCGTTATTAGTATTAACAGAAATAACTAGCGCAAATTCGAGCAAATTCGTGGTTATGCCTATGGAAGCCGTGTAGGGACTTTAACGATGTGTAACCATATCAGAAGAGTGCAATTCGCCTTTCACGTCTCGAGAGAAACATGTGTAAAAATTCTTGAATGTTGCACATCTACCGCGACGTCGGAAAATACAGATGTACATTTGCCTCGATGCGCGAATGACTATGGATAAATGTTAACGTTTTCCAAGGTTGCGGAAACAACACCAGCAGCAGACGGCGCAGTCGTCTTCGTGGATGTCCCGCAGCGAGGGCTCTCGACTAACACAATGGAAATATGCAGCCAGAAATCCCGCACACAGTCAGTGCCGGCGAAGCTGCACGAGACAGGCATTAATTATGCATTCATTGGGTTGTAGCCAGGATGAAGGGGAGTTTGGTGTAACCCTCCTCAGACACAAGGTAGTATTCTGCTGGAGCGGGCTAGGGATGTTTGAGGCCGGGGGGGGGGCCGTTGGAAACGTTTACTTTTGTGGGGAGCGAGGAGTGTTTTGCTGGCGGGAAGGGCGGAAGACTGAGAGAGACGCCGGGTAAGTCACTACGAACACGCTGGAGGAAGTTGCCAAAGGAGTCATCGTCCTTACACCCTCCCCCTCCCCGCCCAAGCCTTATTCCACAGGCAGGAAATGCAATCAGGGCGAGAGATTCAGTAAATAGCGTCCTTGGTCCCCGGATCATCCGAGGCGATTCCCCGCCTCTTCGTAGCAGGAGCACGACGAGGAGAGTCTCTGATGTTTTAATTAAGAAAGTCGACCGTTTGTCTCTCATAGGGAAATTCGGGCGTCTGTGGCCGTATGGACACTGCACCAGTAAATAAAGTCAACCAAACAACCATCCCCCCCTGCTGCTCTGTATTTTAAATTTTTTATTATTAGGAATAAATGAAAGACGGAGTTTGAAAGAAAGCCGTAGATTTATACATCAAACAAATACTCGTTATATTATAATACTCATAATGTTATCCTATGGCGTGTATTAATGTTAACAATGAAAATAAATTTTGAGTTCTTCGAAAGTGTGCCTACAAAATAAAGTATGCACAAGAGAGATAAGAAAACCTTGTTTTATGAATTTTATGAGAGACGAAAATATGCCCAACGAGAGTAAAATGTAATACTTGAGGGAAAGTGGCCACTAGGTAACATTATGCT
Source organism: Dryococelus australis (assembly GCA_029891345.1). Classification (NCBI taxonomy): domain Eukaryota; kingdom Metazoa; phylum Arthropoda; class Insecta; order Phasmatodea; family Phasmatidae; genus Dryococelus; species Dryococelus australis. Next base: position 97,367,071 of record CM056994.1, read on the forward strand.
CATTCTTATTAATAGTATATTTCCAAAAATTACGAAATTGTTTATGTCATAGAATTATCCTATTTCACCTTAATATAAGTCTTCAGAACGCCATAATTTTACATTAAGTGTGTGTGTAAGGAAAATAATGATTAAACATGCCTGTCAGTACCTACTAGTTTTTAGGAGAGAATACGAAAGAGGGGGATTTTACATAACACAGTTTAGGACATTGAAAACAGTTTCTTTGCTGTGATAACTTATTCTGTGAAGTTATTTTTGATGTAGTGATATTTCAAATTTTTAGCTTCGTACATTAAGACTAAATATTTAACATATAGTAATTATAATGCACTGCAGCTTTTTTTTTTTTTTTAATTTCAGGTTTGATTTTCTGTTAATTGTCAACGTAGGAGCTTTATCAGCACTAAAACCTGCATCATAGAAACATGAAAGAACTATTAGAGAACTTAGTAAAAATATGTCTATACCTTACAAATTTGTCTTAATATATGTCAATCGAAAGCTAATGGCTTAGCTAATTGACTATTAAATCAATTTCTCTCCGGTGATTAATTTCATCTAATTTAGGGATTAAAAATATGTTGGACTTCCGTTAATATTACCTTACATTTCATTTATTTTGCGAATATGAATTAGATAGAACAATTTATTTCATATAAAAGCATTTAGTGGCGAAGGTATAAAAGAACTGTTATCGTTACTCTTATACAGTTTTGACACAATATATATCTTGGCCGAGATTCTTTAAACGGCGCAGCGAAGGTAATTATTTTAAAGAAAATTTTCAACTGTTTTACAATATATTAACAAAACTCTAAAAGTGTAAGGTGGTTAAAGAGAGAGTGATATAATATAATGTTTCACTAAACACAAATATTTATTAAATAAAATTTTTAATTATTATAATACGAATGTTATAATTGGGTTGAATTTGACTTTCATAAAACATTTCGCTAGCAGACTACCATACCGTGATGTATTTAGGAATATCTCAATATTAAAATATGCTTTAAATGTTCGAAGCAATACTAAGTTTTAAATATAAAGATTATATTTTAGTCGTTAAAAATAAATCTAGATCAGTCAGTAATACGGCACTTGAAAGAACTCAAACCTGAGGTTCGTATGCACAAATAAAAACCACTTTATCTACTTAAAAGACTGGTTGGGCTATGCAACCTTTTTCCACACAGCTATCGTCATCCTACTCTACGAAACAGCTTACAAATTTTAGTCAGAGATTACTCTTTCCTTTTAGGAAGCAACATTTTTTAACTCGATCTGAATAAATAATAACCAGTGCTAAATAGTAACGCACTTGTCAGATGACTGACCTTATATAAATAATTAAAGGAGATGTACGAAAATGGCCACATAATTCGCCAAGACTCGCACACCTTGAGAGAGATAAAACACTTTGTTAGTATATAAAGTGGTGAAAATTAAAGGCTATACAAAGCATTCCTGTTGCTGAAGCGCGCAGCAACAGTGGGAGAAAAACTAAGTAGATCTTACATTTTAAGCAATTTATTAGAAAACCCTTAGCCCTCGCGAGAAAAATATGCAGTACGTCTCCTATTTCATGTAGTGTAACGAAGGTTAATGAAAATGAAATAAGTCGATCTTACTATTAATATTTTTACAGCAAAAATGGCTCAAATGAGAACATCAATAGAATAACTAAGAATTCTGAAATTCGGCAAAACGGAAAAGAGTAAGGAACTATTGTTTTAAACCAGAAATAAGTAGCAGGAACGTGGGTGTATTGCAGAAACGGAAATGATGTATCCCAACTGAAATGCTTAACACACTTAGGAAAAATTGTACAGAAATTGCTTACTGCCTGTTACTCATGGATCCTCCGATTAAAATACTATCACCGAGTTTAAGACGACAAAAACTTTTCCCAGTTTTGAAACCAGGCAAACCAGATAATCGCCCAGTTGAGCAGCACATACCATTTGGTGGGGAATGTACAGTAATTAACTGAATCCTACCTTCAATTACAAGGTCCTTATTTTCTGAACAGTTGTAAAAATTACGTTTTCGTTAAACATATTATATATTTCCTTATTATCGCCCTAACTATATGACACTCAGTAGTCTAAATTTGGCTAACCGGTTAAACCGCAGAGAAATTTTAAACTAAAACAACACAAGACGGATACAAACCAGTGCGTGACGCGAACTGACATGTCATCAGCTTCAGTGAGGAAGGTCGCGGGAAAGTATCATGAGAGCTTGCACAGCTCTAAGCTGGATAGTGTACATAGACCTAAACAGCGAGAAAGAATGTTTAAAAATAAATTCCTGAGAATCTTATGTGTGCAAAGAATCATCTTCGTTACTAAAAATCTCATAAAGCAGATTTATTAATGTCGTTCGAGAGTTCACTATAAACTATAAATCTACAGGATTGAATCGTTTACTGAAAGCAGTGTGCTAGTCTACCTCCTTATCAGTAAAATATATTGGATACATGCTGCTAACCAGCCGGAGCACTAGGATGTCCTTAAAATATTTCCACTGAGGAGTTTCGCGTATTTAGTGTATATGTACAGCTACAGACAATACATTCGTGGACTTGCCGGTGCGCCCCGAATGTACGCAGCCCCGCAACACAGTGATGTTAAATAAGTTAGCTGACAGGTGCCCCCGAGTGTAGTCAACCACGCCTCACAGTTTCGATGAACTTATTAACTGTGCTTTACATTTAAGGGCGAAATTTCACACCAGTGCGTTGACATAACCGAAGTTGCTTATGCAGCATGCTAAGTACTCATGAATGGGAACATCCATCACAAAGAGAACCTGCAGCACTCTAGCATAATACTGGACTTGGAAGCTATATATTCCATCTCGTTACTAGCCGCTGTATGTTGGGTGGTACAAAATATGAAAGAAAAAAAAACAATTACTTATAGAACAGCTAATGAATTTCTTGTGAACTAGTGAAATACTGTTCAAAAATCACATTACTCAAACCCTCTCTTTGACCACGACATATTTATTTAGACTATGGAAAACATGTTTTTCGAATGCAAACGCTGACGTCATTGAAAGTATGTTTATTTTTTTCTCCATGTGCTATTTAAGGAGAAATACTGTACCTACAGCATGATTAAAAACAACTGGTAACATTTGTATGCTGTGCCTTTCTACATAAATACACAGATTTTTGTGTATGTTTATTTGCATAAAACATATATATTTTAACCGTTTAACTGACCTAAATTTCAGTATAACTATCTTCATAATACACACTTTCCGGCATAAAAGTGACGTATACAAAAGCAATGCACTATATTCGACGTGATTCTGGTAAACTTGCATATCATCGCTGTACGTATAAATTATTATAGAGTTGCAATGATTTGTGACATCTAGGACGGCCACCAGAAAGCATTGGTTGTTCCACCATTAATTTATAAATTAGTGTTATTTGGCAAGTGCGGAACGTCGAGTGTCAGTCAACAAAGTGAAGAAAGGTCACAGAACATTGAGGATATGCTTTGTTTGTGGATTAGACAGCTTATCAGCAACTGAGGAGATTAATTGGGACTGCAGCTACATTGTGGCTCTGTATGGGGCCGGGTGGACGTGTCATGAGGCGTTCCGATGTCGCAGTGGCCAGGTGTCGTAAACAATTCGTACGTGAGGACGCCCACACATAACCTGAAGGTCCCGGGTCGACCAATACAGGCCACACTGAAAGTGGATTACCCTACTGTGCGCCATGAATTTCGCAAACCTATGACATGGGAGGGGGGGGGGGCTGCCAACCGGGCACAACTGCTGGACACTCTAAAACACCGTGAGTCATTCCTCATCATATCTAGGCGACTGGCATCAGCCGGATTAATCGAGCTCTGGCTTGTGTGTGGGCTTTCGTTGGTACCAGCGTAGAAATGGCAGTATTTAGAGTGGTGCCGTAACCGGATGAATCCCTGGTATCGTCCTGTCGGCAGCCATAGATATGACTTCAGGTTACCTCTGGAACTTATTCGGGGAATTCTAACGGCATAATTGTTAGTCGAGTATATTCGGTATTAGCCTCATGTGTTATCCAGTGTGAAATATCACCCTGGTGCCGTATTTACACAAGGCAACACTCGTCTGTGCGTGACACATAAGCCTATGGAACGCGTGCGTCACGTTGAGGTACTTCACGTTACCAGAAAGTTATCCCAATCCGTACCCTATAGAACATGAGCATGGGATGAATTCGGGCGCCAACTACAAGCCGGTACCGATTTGCATGACACGGAGGACCATTTACAACAGCTATGAGCTTACTTGACTCGGGAGATAATACAACGGCTCGGCATTTGGATTTAGAAACGAATCGGCGCATGTATCCAGACCCACGTGGGTGCTACATTCTTACGACATGGAAACATCAGTGAGCCCGTTCATCCAACTCTGTTATGTGATCTTATATGGTGACAACTGTATTAGAGCCCTATGTCATTTCAATACGTTCAGTTTCATTCCATTTCTACCACTTAATTTGGGTGGTTAACGTTTTGCTGATAAGTGTATATTGTGTTTATACGCATGTCATAAACATGTAATGTACAATATGCAAAATAAAGGAAGAGATGTTCGAATATATTTCAAATAATATCATTTCAATTTGCGGGCTTATAATGTTAAAATTGAATTATTTTGGATGAATAACCAAATTTTTTTTGGGTTAAACATACATGTTTATTATTGATTATGAGACGACCCATAAAAATTCATACATTTGTGTCGTTATTTTCGAATTTAGTAAACGTAACTTCCTGGAGCGTATTTGTAATATGCTGTCACGACATGGCAAATAAAATGTCACCCGTTTTTAGAAATTACATGAAAAACTGGAAGGGTAAATATTTACTACATGAGAATAATAAGAAATTTAGGAATATATTTTGGCTGGTATTTAGTTAGTGACTAATGTTTGAGCTGGTAGTTATATATATCCCAAATAGTTAATGAACATACTTCAAGTTACAAAATGGCACACTGTTGTCTCAACATCGAAACCAATAATATAATTAATGAGAACTTATCATTGGAAATTGTGCTTCCCGAAATACGAACGTAGGTAGATGACTAACTTATATTTACTCCCAAATAGAAGTATGTAAATGTAAGCTAAGAAATTCCCTATCAAAATATTGTTCGAATGATGAGAGGTTTTCCTTACGATTGCCGCTTCTGAAACTCAAACTTCAGTGCTGTTTTCGAAAGAAAATAAAGATAATTACCTTATTTTTTCAAGTACACAGCATTATCCACTTACATTAAGGTTTATAATTTTTTTTAATATTATATAAAAGATTTGAACACATTTTACTTTAAATATCTCAAATTTATGTCAGGTTAACATATCGTAACTTTCTTAGCTGTGTTTCAAGTTGTGTTTTTTTTAAATAAACTCTATTGTGGATTGGAAGCAATACATTACAGCAGAACACATGTAGGCGCAAGAAAACTACGACTTGATCATCTCGGTATCATGCAATTAATCTGACCCAGCTCCACGATGCTGCCTCGAAGAACATTCTCCGTAGCTTAGTCAAAGTGTGCGAGAGAAGAGCTTCGATTAGCGGGAGGAGGAGGAGGAGGAGGTGGTGGAGGGTTTAATAGACTATATGCATTCTAGAGCGAGAACCCTAGCTCTCCGACAAGCATCGCTGCCATCGATATTATGTCTCCTAAACTGGAACATCAACTCCCGGGAACTTTTTAATTAATTTCCAAATACACCAACGCTGTTGGAGTTTCCACCAGCAAAGGTTTCTTCCCAATTAGCGAACGTGGCTGAAGGGCGAACGCGTGGGACGGTGGCGTGTTATTATTTAATCAATATAAGCGAATGCACCTCCGTAGTTTCATGGCCACTGTCTTGTAACCGAGCACCCTCAAGATCACCGACGTTGCAAGAATGAGTACAATCCCTGTGAAGAAACCAGTTCAACAAGAACCGCGCAGAGTTGGCCGTCCTCCGCTCTAAGAACTTCCTGCACCGCGTCATTAAAGGTAAAACCCGAGCGAGGGTGGATAAGGACGCAGGCACTAACAAAAGGGCAAGGAAAGTAAACCTATACTACAAGTCATTTCCCAAGGGTTACGCTGCTACAAAACCTACATCAATCTAATCGAACACAGGTATTGAAAACATCATGCTGTTTGAGGAGCTGTGTTCAAAATAAAAAAAAAATCAACCCAAATAAACTAATTTTGCATAGTTTATATAATAAAATTAATATTGTGATAAACCAGTTTGGTCTTTATATATCGCAGCATTCGAGAAATATTACTTTAAAAGAAATCATTCACATATTTTTCAGGATTGAACGTCAGTAGTAGGGGTTTGATGGTTTCACCCCACTTTTGACCCTTAATCCTATTTTAATCCGGTTTGTTAAATCTTAATCCCAATCCGATTAAATCAGGTGTGTTTGATCAAACAAATTCGATTTAAAAGTTTAATCAAATTTCTTTGATGAATCTTTTTATGTTTTGTATGGGTATACTTTATTTTGTCTTTCTTTTTGGGTTGAGGAGGGGGTAGCAGGAGCTCTGTACGATGTTGACGGTGTGGTGTTCTGAAGGCGATGACAAGAGTGGTGGGTTGCAACGTGTTATAAAGGTGTTGAGTTTAGTGCAAGAGTGTGCTAAGGGTCATTTTCTTATATTTTTAAATTATGATGTGTTTGTATCGATATTGGTCGTAGATGTTGGTGGTAGATAGGCGACTGTGAAATATAAGTCATGTACGTAAATTAATGAATAATAAAACCATAATAAACGAACAAACACACAAGTATGTGGCTATCACTAAACATAATCCAGCTAGTCTGTATGAAATTACACAAAGCAGAGTTTTCAAACGAAATATATTTAAAACAAGTTCTAAATAACAATAAATAACACGAGAGACAAATATAACAAGCAACTATGCTTTACTGTCTAAACAAAATCCAGCTAGTCATTATGAATAAATAACACGAGAGAGAAGTATAAACAAGTCCTGTCTTGTCCTGTCCTGTCCTGGTATCGACAAGTGCTAAACGATCAAAATTATGTGACTCTCCTAGATGAATTAATTAACGAAGCAATATTGTCCCTATAAATTACTTTAATTAAACGAGTCACACTAAACACATTAACAAGTTTACACATGCAAATTACACATACCTTACATGATTCACCCTAGTGAATGGTATATTATGGCAAAAAAAACTCTGAATACGATTTAAACCAGACCCAATCACGTACCTGAAATGATATGAAATAACTCAGTTCGATGTATGAATGAGTAGCAGTTACGTCGAGCTGTGAGTATATAGCGCGTCCGATAGGCAACTGTGTTTAAATTGCGGTAAAAACTCTTAAAAGAAAGAAAAATAATATGTTTATGAAATTCACTGCACTTGTTAACACAAACTACATTTTTAAACTGCTAGGAATTTTCGTAGACCAAGTTCATGAACGTGATTTGAAAATCTTATTGCAATATTCACTTAACACACGAAAAACAGTTTCCTGATAAAATAGTTTTATATTAAAATGTTGATCGCAGATAGCACTAGAGATGTTTGTAGGTACGATGGTCGCCAGTCCCTAGTTGTGGTTACCCATGATTGTAACCTCGTTGTCCACCAAGTTTCTAGAGGTGTGGTGTGTATGCAGGAGCTGTACACACCTGTCTCCCACAAGCATTGATGAACAACTGAAGATGGTGCCGAGTTTCCAGAGAGCTTCAGATCGGGGACTGCCTTCTTGTAGGCACCACCCACCCCCCTTCTCGCCCTGGCAGAGTGCTGCCCTGGGCTGCCGAAAGAAGGCATCAACTTCCTACTTCTGTTCACATTGGGTCTTGCTTGACTGTAGTCACCCCCTCCCACAACCACCTACCCCTACCCTGCACCCCTAACCCTCAGATCTGGTCACAGTCCAGGATGCCAGCTACCCCCTACACCTCCCACTCACCAAGCTGTGTCTGCGAGGCCCTGGGCATCATTCACCAGTCTGCTCGCAATTGTCATTTTTCACGACTGTCTCAAGATGGCGACAACTGGGTAGATGAATTCAGATCGGGGGCTGTCTGCTTTTAGCTACCCCCTCCCCTCCACCCTCCAATGCAGAGTTGGTTTTCGCCCTCTTCAAAGCTCCGAAACACACACCCTGCTATCGATCCAAAACTGCAACAACCTGTTTAGTGGTAAACACCCCCTCCGCCTACACAACTCAAGTGTTCGTTTTTTCCGGAGTCTGCTATGTCCATGAAGGCCCGATCCCCCCGACTCTTCATCACAGGGGAACTCGTTCTGCGACACAAGAATTTCCTCTGCGTGGAACGGAAATTGCTTCAAGGCCAAAGCGACGCTTTCCCTAGGGGGTAGCAGCAGATTTTTAACTGACCTGGGCTATTTTCCCTCTAGCCTACCAACTGTTATTTTAGCTCGGACTCTGAAACTTCCTCCTATTTTTCGAGACGAAAGTGGTTGACGTATTTCCAGGTGAATTAAATTTCACAACTCCCGCATATAAAACTTTATTTTTTCCTCATCACTAAGAAATACATTCCAAATATTTTTTAACACATAATAAATTCAATTTACAATATAAACCATTTTCCACCTTTCATTTTTCCCGTATCCAGCAAACTTTACTCTGTTTTACATAAACTTTTAACTAGTAAATGACTAATTTTCATACCAACACAGCTATAAGACATATTTTTTTAAGTAATGACAAACACGCATCTTTATTCAAGTTTGAAGTATTACAATGCAAAACATGACACATGCATATTTATTCAATATGTTTTAAAACATTTATGCTTTTTTTTACATGTTGTTCTCCTCCTTCTGAATTTCTACCATGAAATGCGTATATATTTTAACTTGTTTTCCCTAGAAAATAAAATTTCCGACATGATGTTACTGAAATAACACGTATGCAGCTGGAAATGACTGCTATCGGAGATGAAATATGTTAAATTTCGCTAAATTTCAACTGATTTTGCTAAAAGGTCAAATTTAAAGTAAATTTCAAGGGAAATGACAGTCATTTTGAATACTTTTTAATACATAAGGAAGAATAATTTTTTTTTTTTTTTAACAATTGTTCTGATTTTTGTTCTATAAGTATGACTGTATGTTTTACCACCATACATCTGCATGTTGATTCTTCAGCTTTAACTCTTGTAATCTTGATGCTGTAGAGGAAAAATATTTTTATTTGAAAGTTGGCTGGACTCTCGCAGTTATAGTGCAGTGGGGAAACATTGTGGTGTGATGCCAAGGGCTCATTTTACCTGACCCCCTGAAGAGGTTTTTGTGTATAACAGTCGTTAAATTCCCTAGAGTTCTTTACCAACAGTCCAGTAAAGTTTTCTCGAGATACAAAAGTCTGTTTCTTCCTTCCGTTTCAAAATTAATTCATTCCGATATGTTCGATTCTCTTCATCATTTTTTCATGTTCTGCTCATCTCTTCAGAGTGTTTTTGTTTATTACATTTTAATCAAAATGTTGGCTTTAATGTATAATATTTTTTCTCCCTTATTAACTTAACATCAAACAACTTGTAAAATGATTATTTTCCAGTTACCAGGCTTTGAATTCAAAGCAACACTGATACTCACCAAGAATTTGTTTACATTCTGGTTAAATAATTTATAAAAAGAAATGATGTAGGTAATTTTTCTAACTAATACATAACTACTCAAAATATTCAGATTTAGTAAAGAAAAAAATTTACTCAAAATTCTTTTTTTTCTTCCAAAAATTTCATAACCCACAGATTAGTTCACATTTGTAAAACAATTTCTTTACATATTCACATCAAACATAGTAGTAATGAAAATCTTACAAGCTTTAGAAATATTGCTACAAATGCTACATCACAAATAATATATGATTAATTACAATAACTTTTACCATTATGTGTGAAAGCCATACAAGCTTTTAAAACCAAATCATTATCTCACATCATTAAACTGCAAAAATAATCACAACAGAGTATGTTATGAAAGAAAATCATCAAACATAGTAAACAGTACATGTGAAAGCCATACAAGCATTTTAACCTTAACTCCATCTTACATCATTAAAACTGTTAAAAATATCGACTTCAAGAAAAAATATTCATGTACCCTAACATTTATATATATATTAACCAAACATGCTTTTTAAGTATTAAAAAAACTCCCCTGTTCTACATTATGCTGTCAAAATGTGTCAAGAGTGAAAAAAATTACATCATTATATGATTGAAATAATAATAATAAAGTTTATTATGAAACTTTACAACAGGAATGAATGAAATTTCTTTAAAAATTGTTACAACTGAACTAAATTTCTTTAAAAATTGTAACAACAGAATGAAATTTCTTTAAAAATCGTTACAGCTCTATATTTCCATTCTATAAACAGTAAAAACTTTTCACCCTATTAAAAGTAATCAAAACCATTACAATTTTTAATAACAAAAAATATGTCACACATTTGTGAAATTATACCATGGAAGGAATCATTCGTCACTGAAAATGTGAATTTTCAATACAATTTACATCTAGGGTTAAGACATAAGCTTAATTTGCATTTCTTAACTGGAATAAGAACTAGTGGTGAAGGAGGTAACGAGATTGGGCTATAAATTATTTCTTGTGGCGATGGATTGAATATAGCCAGAAGCAGAGAAATTAATTTAAGTCGCAGTGTTTCAGGTGACAATATTTCAATAGATGTATGGCTTGAAGGAGGTGAGACAACATAATAAAATTTTAAAAAATTGTCTAATTTCTGCAACAAATTATCATTGGTAAATAAAGCTTTCAGAGAGACATTTAGAAAGGGAGATGTTAAACCTTACAGTTTACAACAGGAGCAAATCTTTCATGTTGGCAGTCATTGCTCATCTGTTTTTCTTCTTCTTAAGTCTAAAGCTCCAAACTCTGTAAGTGGGAGCACCATGGTGGACGGTGCTGAAATCTTGGAAGATGTGGATGCAATGGCTGATGACGCTGTGGCGGACGGTGCTACAAACTTGGAAAATGAGGACGCCATGGCCAACGACTTTGTGGAAGCTCTCTTAGACAAGGGCACCATGGCAGACGGTGCTGCAAACATCGAATATGTAGACACAGTGACTGACGGCGCTGTGGATACTCTAGTAGACATGGCCACTGTGGTGGACAGTGCTACAAACTTGGAAGATCAGGACACCGTGGCTGACGAGGTTTTGGAGACTCTCTTAGACATGGGCACTGTGGCGGACAGTGCTTCAAACTTGGAAGATGTGGATGCAGTAGCTGACAGCGCTGTGGACACTCTTGTAGACATGGCCACTGCGGCAGACAGTGCTACAAACTTCGAAGATGAGGATGTCGTGGCTGACGACTTTGTGGAAACTCTCTTAAACATGGGCACCATGACGGACAGTGGTACAAATTTGTAAGATGAGGACTTTGTGACTGATAGAGTTGTGGAAATTCTCATAGATGGGGATAATGATGCCATCACTGGTTGCAATGTGAAGGTAAACTCCTCTTCCTCTAAAGAAGTTAAGAAATAGCTTACTAGATCATCCAAACTGTTGATTAGTCTTATGAAATACTCCAAATAAAAATCATCAAGCTCTTTGTTAAAAGCTTTGCATAGAAAAGCCAAGACAGTAATCTTCATACGAGTGCCACATCGCAAAGCGATCCGAACTGACAAACAACTGGAAAAATTGGAAGGGGCGTAGACGCTGAACCCATATTTATAAAAAATTCATATTTCTAAGCCTGATTTCTCCCTTCTAACCAGAAGTCAGATGGCCAGGGACCCATTCCCCTTCTTCCCGCACCACCGACTATCAAATATCTTCAAGCCAGCACCCCTAACCTGGGAGACAAACCTCTCTGTTAAGTTGCTTGCTCGAAGAAATTAATAACATTTATTTATCAGTAAAATAACATCTGAATCATAACAAAAAATAAAGTTAAATTAATAATCCATTAAAATTATTAGCAGTGTATTCGAGATCAACATATTTATAAAATGATATATAATTTATAGAAAAAAAGTAATATTATCCATTGAAAAACATGCTAAAATCTCTTTTTATGCTTCTCTAAGATTTATTTAAACCTTTAAGAGAAATATTTTTCTTATTCACAATATATCTTATCTAAATCAAGAGATGTGATACAATTTAATTTTAGTAAATATGTTCTCATTTTCTTAATCAGTATATTGTTAACTATATTTACGCCAACCATGTACAGAAATTTTCCGTTAATGTTTCCTATAATGATTTCAATATGGATGAAATTATATTTTATAAGATATTATTAAACTTTCTGTAAAGCCCGGTGAATATGGGGAAGTAAAAACTTCTTTCATAAATTTTTTTTTTTTTTCCTTTTTAATAAACTTTTTTTTTCTTGTGTAATGCAGCTTGCAAAGTGAATATTAATTTTTAAGTAGAAAACACAATATTTTGCTCGAGAGTTTCCAAACTGCAATGAAGATGTTATGACCTTGATATTATTAATGGTTAAAATTGTTGACCTGAACAACCCTCCCTACCAAGGATGGGGATATCCTTGGCTGCTTCCTTCGTGAAAAGCTAGGCTCCTGGGTTCACTCCAGGGTATAATAAAACCAAAACATATTCTGTGGGGGTTTGTTGGATTCAGGTGGGCAACCTCTGAAATTATGGTTTCCGTAGTTGGTACAAATGGAAAAAAGGTTGAAATTTAACCTTGAAAGTTTATGAGTCTAGACAGGGGGCAGTTACTGTGCTAAGACCTCAGATCTCTAAATGCAATGGTTATTCACATTTTGAGATATTGGCAATTACTACAGGCATAAGATTTCGAAGGTAGTGTAAATTACAAAGTTAAAAAAATGTATACAGATTAATTCCATGTAATTCATTTAAGTTTAAACATCTATAAAATTGAGCATATCTACCTTTTTCACATGAATGAATGAATTTATATTAGTTTAATTAATAGAGTTACATTCATTATTCCACTTTACAATCTTACATAACCGAACCGATACTTGCACCTAGCTTATATTAACCATGTCTACCGGATATCATATATTGTTTACTTATTTATAGAAAAGTGGTTAGTGTGCACACTTCCAGGCCCCTTTCTCTCAACAGTCTCTGGGGAGAAAATATTTTTCTTACTAAAACAAGTTCATTTTTAATAAGGAACAGGAATAATAAATATATGAAAGGGATTCATTTTTAAATATTAATTTATATACGAAGTTGTTTTTTTTTTTAATCATTTTAACATTGAAGCAGCAAAAATATTCAAAAATATATTTAAGCAAGTAGAAAAATTTTGCTCCAAAACATATACGAATTACACACTTGTTTCAATCATTTTAACACACATAATCAAACAAGTATAGGATGAGACGATTATTTCTTTCCAAAACAAACTCTAAATGGTTTCCCCCAACGTGCTAATAACTTGCTGATATACAATTTACATTTTGATTCTGTATATACAAACATGTGATTTCGTTATCCTTATGTTCCATCTTTACAAAGTAGTGGAATACATACAACCAAATACTTTTTATGTTAAATTTCACTCATTAGTTCTCTTATACCAAATAATGCCATATCACTCGAATAATATCCAAAGGTGATTTGGAAGGAGAATCGTAATAGTCTGTTTCACCCCAGTCAGTCATCATTGCCCAAGTTAAAATTTATTTTGAGTTTTCCTCTGCAGAGAAAAACATTGAATTAGATCCATATGTTTTACATAGTTGTTTGAATGAGAGGCAATTGTATTCTTTTTTAATACCTATCACTATCCCATTATACACACATTCGAAGATGGGTTTTTGCTCAACTCCACATACATATATTTCACAATTATTTAGGTAATATTAGCAAATATTTTCAATATTCTCATACTCTATATGCACAGTCTCACATTTTAAACCATGGCGATGGTTAGTAACCCATCTATTAGTTTTCTTGTATTCAGGAGTTAGATATTTCCAGTAAAATGGTGATTTGAAGCTGAATACAGTTGTATGTCCTTCCTATACCAGTAACAACTAATTATTTAATGATAATTTTTTTTCTGCTGACTGAAATCCTCGCACATTGCAATACATCTCGCTGTAACCGTGGTTCGTCGTCTAATGACTGGATTCATTATTTTCAGCAGCTTATCTCTGACATTGTAACTTGCTAATCTATGATGAATTATCGGAGCATAAGCTTGCATATTTGCTAGAATTGGTGTATTTTCAGTAATTTCAATTTGTGAATCAATCACACCATTTGTAATTGTGTTGTCTTGTTTTCTTACATCAAATATAAATATTGTTCCTCAGGTTTTAAATGATTCGGGTTGTTAGGATTGGTGAACTGATTTTGTTATAATACAATTCCTGAAATTTGAGTACATATCATAGCAAATAAGGATTCCATAATTTTCAAAGTTCCTATTTAAATCCACATAGGGCTAAGTTTGCCTGTTTACATATAGTTAAATATTTTTCATATCACAACTATAGAAGACTGGCCTATCAGATTTTTAATTGTGTTGTCGATTTGTTTGAATACAAATAACAACATATCTTAGTTTTTCCTATGAAAAACTTGATTTCACATTCCCAATGACTTTTGGAGATGTTGGCAGTGCTGGAAAAACCTCTAAAGCCCATGATCTGAAGGCAATATCTACATTCTTCCCTTCTTCGATATATTTGGAAAACTTTACACATTCATGGGTGTTAATTTCAATATGAGGCATTAACCATTCCACACTCCTTAATTCAAATTTTACACCTTCCTTGATATTAGCCTAATCATATATAGCATTCAAATGTGTATTGCCGAATAGAATAACTAATTATTGTTTACTATTTAATATGACATATTTATAGTTTTCAGCAAATCTCAAAACCATACTTAACTATATAATAACTTCATATTTTCCACCTGGGTTTATATTTAGTGAGTAATCACAAGCATTGTTCCACCCAGCCATAATCCCAATCCTTGTATAAAGATTGTTTACAGTTCCCGAGATAGTTCACCATGGAGGTAATTCCAACACCTTGTGTTTGATCGATTTCCAACCAATGATAAGATATGCAATTCTGTCGATTAAATAAAGTATTATATATCTTACTATGTTCGTAGTTACTGGATTAGATGCATTGGCTATATTTTTAACTGTTCCTCTAAATATTTAACTTGATTATGACGGTTACATGTAAATATTGTGATTTTGTATTGAAATCCTTATTACTGAAGGAAATGTATGGAATTGCTCAGAATGGTTCATACACATGTAGTTCCGTATTGTTGATTGCATTTTCATAAGTGATTGATTCTCCAACATTAAGTATGTCTCCATTTCTATTAGCAGTAGATCCTAATTAATTTAAATACAATTCCATGCCCCGTATTAACTTCACGGGTAACTTATTTGAAGTTAGCATTTTATGTAGATGGTTACATCTTTTTATTCTTCCTGTCTTCGAAATATGTTCCTTAATGTTAACATTTCTTACGAGAACTGCCTAATTTAGTGACAAATTTAATATTATACACAATATTCATTATGATTGTACTGCTCAACAGAATGCAGGTGTTTATACAGCTTTTTAAAAAATATAAACATACAGCAATTTCTTCATTTCTAAAATTAATCAGTTTACAGTCTTAATTAACAATTCTAACAACTAGTTCATGAACACGGTTCACTATTACTGGATGATATATCAATGTATTAGGTTTTTCAATTATTTTATATCCTGGAGCCCCAGTACACGTAAATTCATGTATTTTATTTGTAGGTTTTCCATTCAAATATAAACCACCTATAATATTAAAATTTATGCGACATACATTTACCGACATTATATTAATCTGTTTTGATGATTCGTGCAATTCATTAGCAGGATACAGTCTCTGTTTATAACCCAACATATTTCCATTTAATTGTCTTCGGAGAAATCTATATCGACGTTACTATACATTGCACTAGTTAACATATTTCTGGATTTCACATAATCAGATAAGTACATCTTCCAGTAATGCTGCTTTAAATAATGTGTCAACATCATCCAACTCATAAGATTCTTCTGGTATCACATTCTTGTATATTTTTTCACCAATATAAGATGTAAATGATTGTTTATTGATATCAGTGTTTGGTATGCTGATGTAGGTAACGAATTCTATTAGACTTATTTACCATTCTCCATCTAACTCCAACACTGCATACAATTTCGACGAATTTCCACCTAATATCAATGTAATTGACATATTACTAATATGTTATGCCATTACAATTACTTATATACCCTATTTATAGCCAAAAAACATAAACATATATGTCTACAATAGATTGTATTTGGCGATTGCTCCATTTTGTAATTATACCATGATTGCCTGTTTTTTTTTAATAATTGCATATTTAAATTGGAGGGCGTAAATCCCAGAGCCTGTCATAATACAAAGAGTAATATACATTCTTAATTAATGCAACCCAATGCATTCCTTCATTATGTTTCGAATCTAAATTAACTATTATATATTCACAAAGATTTGGTTTCTTGGTAAATCATCTCTCACATATACACCTCGGAAATAGGGAATATTCAGTTTATTTACAAATACATTAATATCTTTGTTTGACTTTCTGCATTTTTTTCCCACATAAAGAGTTTTTTCGTCCTTGTCCAACATTATAAGATTTCAAATACATTCCTTTACCTTTTAATTTTGACTGTTCTACTCATTGCCAAAACCCCTCCAAAGATTAATCCTTGAGATGTTAATGCTGGAAATAGGAATTGAATGATTCCTCCTTTCTTAGTTTTTTGTTTGATTTTAAGTTTCAGGCCCATGCTTCTCTTCACCTTCGTGCACATAACTTTATCAACAACCTAAGCTCCAAGCTTTTCACCTCTAGCTGTAGATGGATTCTTCCTTATATTTGCAGATTTATCAGCCAAAATTGTATTTACTACATCTTTTTCCCAAGTCGTTTGTTCGATCATAAACTATATTATGTTCGTAACACACGTTATCCAAAGAGTTTATTCCTTAATTGTTTCATGTTTAGTACCTTGTCTGCAATAATTGTAGTTCGGTAAATGGATATTTATTAATCAATGTATTCAATACACCACATTTAATATGAGCCATTGTTTTAAACTGAACACGAACCTAAATAAAGACCAAATTTATAGTTTTATGTTATTATGTTATGTAATACTGTGTAATTGTGTAGAAATGAAGGTTATAAAACAAATTGCACATCTACTGGTAATTGTAAATACGAAATAAAATGTAATTGAATAGAAATATTGTATTCTTTTACCATCAATATACATTGTGTAACAAACAGTCCTTCTTCATTTGGAAAATGTTGTGTTATAATGTCATTTTTGGAGCATCTGAATGGAGTAAATTTTGAAAACATATGAGATTTCTAAAACAATACAATATGAGAAATATCAACGATTAGCAAGCATTTTATCGTTAATTGAAGGAATAGACATTTCACATTTAAAAATAAAAAGATATAGTGCCTCCGAATGAAGCATTATCCTATTCCGTATTTATTTTTGACGATGACTGGTGCGAACTGCAGGGCGAAATACAGCAATAATTTAGTTTTCATTGAGTTTCAAACATTGATTGTTTTTATCAATCACAAAATTACGCATGTATACAGAAACATAATTTACATATTAATGCAAAATTGGTACTGTGTTTAAAATTGATAATATGAATCTTCAACATATTTACAATGATTATTTTGTAGGCGATATGAAATTTATGAAGTTGAAATATATGTGTTTTTACTGCTGGAAGTAAAATACAGTTTTTTGGTGAATATACCAACACTTCCCCTATATTAAGGCAGATAAAGGTCTGGTTTTGATAGATTTTTACTTTCAGGCAGAGAACAGTGAGTATTTCAAAGTTTGGAGATAGCGGTGTAAAACACAATCAGTATAATAACTGTTTAATCAAAAAACGCGATGGGAATTGTGATATAAATGGACATATATTACGTAATATGTGTATGATTGTGAAAGAATTCTGATGTGTTAAAAAATCATTAAGTGGAGGACTTAAACACTATTATGCTAAATATACTTAAATCACAATTAAACAATAATCAAGAGAAATTAATGAAGTTAGTTGATTTGAATGATAATGTATATAAAAACATGTGTGTAATTGTGAACAATTTAAACAATATTAGTAATGATTTGCAGGGTAATCAATTTAGAGTAGAAGAACATTTAAATGGATTTAGTAAAGAATTTAATGATATAACAAACATAGCTTTTAGTACATAACTTACAGAAATGAAAGAAAATTAAAGAGTTGTAAATAATCCAGTGGTAAACACTACTATTACTAAACCACTTGAAACATGAATAGAACAATACCACAATATATAAATGATGAATTCATTAATAAATAATTTGGTTTTGTTATGCAAACTGATTTGAGAAACCAAAATAATTATTTGGAAACACAAAGAAATTATTTTAATAATGATTTGAGAGTTAATACTAAAGCTAAATTAGATGTGGTTTTAAGTATAGTCGATAAGATTGAAAAAGTGAAAACTAATAGACCTGTTGCATCAATTAGAAAAGCAACAACTTAATTCATATATAAATAGTTTGAATTTAATGTAACTTAATCAAACATGCCTTCCTCTGCTTCGGAATTACATAATGTTAAATCTGCTGTGCAGGAGAAATATTTACACCCCAAACAGTCCCATATGGAATGGGATGTTTTAAATTAAGCAATATTTAAACCTGTTACAAATAGAATGGATACATTGTATTCTGTGTTTAATAAGCGTAATGAAACAGCTTTTGAACTTCAAATGGAAAAAGAAGCTTTAACAAAGAAAAAGCAGTTACTTTCTCAATGAACACAAAATTATTTAACTTTAAAACCTTCTATGTCTATGCACGATACGATATTTGGTGTTTATCGACATGAAAACAACTGGTTCCTGGGAGATTCGTTAGTTAAATTTTTGCCTGACAATGAAATTAAAATAGGTGATTATGTAACTGATGTCAATGAAGGATTATTTGAATTATTGTTTTAAACTTTCCAAATCGATATTCTTACATCGATTTGCAGAAATATAAAGAACTTGTTCGTCGAACGAATGCCAATATTCGTTCAGACGATGAAAACCACCCAAAAATACATTTAATATGAGATATAGTAGGAAGTGGAATATATAAAGATGAAATTGACAACCACTTTTCACCTATATATTCAAACAATCCTAAAGAATTGGTCGATATATTAAATCTTCTCATCTCTTCGAGAGAGTCTGGGAATAATTCACATACAAACGAAACTGTTTATATTATTAAAGTGTTAACAGAAGATGGTTATATTACAAATGAAGTTTAGTAAGATTGCTCAAGAGCTTTACACTTCTGCATGGATAAGATACCCTTAAAGATTTATAACTCATGGTTTAAATAATCTTTTTCAAGCCAATATGTGTGAAATGACATTGCTTTCAAAATACAATAAGAGATAAAAAGTATATTTTAATCATGATAGACCTTTATTATAAATATGGCTGAGGTATACCTTTGAAAAACAAAACTGGGAAATAGGTTACTGATGCAATGAAGATTGTTTTGAAAGAGATAATGCCAAATTTGCTGCAAACCGACAGAAGAACTTAATGTTTTTCTGCACCATTCCAGAAATTAATGACTGAATATGATATTAATCACAATGCAATATATTCGGAGCTTAAAGCCAGTGTTCTAGAATTTTACAACAAATCGATTAAGCAGTAAATATATAAAAACATCACATCTAAGGGGAATTACAAATGGTTTGACGTTTTACCTGAAATAGTTAAATTTTAAAATTCCAAATATGATAGAACTATTAAGATGTCTCCCAAAGAAGTTATGCATAGTAGTTTAATGAAAACTATTTATAATAATGCTGAAGTCATCGACGAAAGAAACCCAATGTTTAAAGTTGGGGTATTTATACATATCTCGAAACAGAAAGGGATCTTTAAGAAGAAATTTATGGCGAATTAGACTTTTGAAATATTTAAAATTATTTCTATTAGATAAACACAACCTATAGTGTATTACATAGAAACTTATGATGGAGAACCAATAAAAGTTGGATTTTACAAATATGAAATGCAAAAAATCAGTTCTCCAAATGAATATTTCGTTCATAAAATCATTAAAAGGAAGAAATATATGTCCTTGGTTCGATGGAGAAGGTTCTCAAAATCATAAAACTCCTGGGTTAAAAATCGAGATCATAAATGATTGTGATACAGTGTTTGTAAACATTTCTAATACTGATTAAAAGATTTTTAATTTTGTTTTTCATTTAATAAACCTCTGGATGGAGAGTGGATGTACAATTTATTGTGTAATCAATCCCCTTGTTATTTGGATTATCGTTTCATTGGATTAGTGATAATTCATTATATTTATTTCCTTTTAATTATGATGCCATTCGCATTTATGATGCAGTCTGTTACATTTTATATGTAATTCAATTGATAACTGTAATAGATTCGTTTAATTGGTCAATCCCATTTAGGTGATAATTTATTCTGTTTGATATATATGGTAATTCATCATGTTTAGATTTAAATAGTTGTGCTTGATTTGTAATTCAACTTTGTATTTGTATCTTGTATTCTTTAATTGCTTTTAATATTACATTTCTTGGAAATGAGATAAAATTTCGAATAATTTTAAGGCTAAAAGACCTTTATGATGTGATTTGTTCAATTCTTTGCTGTGATTTCCTGAAATTAAGATATATTTGCCACTGAATTTTTTCAACTCAGAGGCATCTGGGATGTGATTCCATTTTAACATTATGTAGAATGCATTTGTAGCATGATGTATTTCTTGGAATTTTAAAATTATATCCCGGAATTCGTTTCTCAAATTAAATTTTTATGGTATTTTTTTTACATTTAATTGTGTTATAATTCATTCTTAATTTACCAGAATACTTTTATGGGTTTCATAATTGTTGTGAGGGGGTATATTTCTTTGCTTGTAGCGATACAGTTCTTGGAAATATGTAAGTTTTAAGAGAGCAAATTAGTATTCCCCATGCTAAAAACTTTTTAAATGAAAATCGTTATAAGAATTTTATCACTTCAAAAATTTAAAAAAAAAAAAATGTTTTAGGGAGTAAACGCTTTTTACCGGTACCCTAGGGTGAAATTTTGACATTGTAAATTAGTTTGACAGTGTACACTACTTTGACGGGGTCAAGAAATTCATATTATTTCGAAAAGAGTAGTTTTTAATACTAGACTTAAAATTCTATGTTGTGTTGTAAACACAGTCCACTTGCTTTAAACTTTTGAAAGACAGGCGAGGTCGGATAGGTCCCAGGATACGTTGAATTCTATACTGAATGCGAGCTACAGTGATGGCAATGCATGTTGTTGAGCAGATGAGTGGAGGCGATCACCAGGCTGTGTGCGTGAAGGGAAGGTTGTCAGGTGGGTATCGATAATGGCATTCGGTGCTGGCATCGACATTTTACTAAACCTCATTTCTTTCTATTGTCTCTCCTGTGCATGGTCCAAAAATCCAGCCTACCTGTTTCTTGCACTGCTGCAACTACGTGAGATATACCCTCATCGGTTCTTGAGACCAAAGTTTCGCTTGCTCCCCAAACACACTCAATTCTCAGCTGTCCATTACCTGGTATTGTACACGATGTTTTATAATGACTGGCACCAATATCTTCTGTAAAAACACATCGCTGTAGTCGACTGCCTTTCAAAAATAAATTTGAAATGAATTATTACTCATTATAGAATTATAAACCATAGCGAGGTTATTTTTTCCTATACAATACTACTGTCTGGAAAATTCTGGGCTAGGAAAAACTACATGTGAAATACATATTTTTGTCTTCTAGACAAATAAATATATGTCTTGTTCCAATCCTTGTAAAAAAAAAAGTTTTGTATTTCTGTGTGATTTTTCAAATCATAATTTACTTGATTCAAACATATACTTGTTGTGGAATTAGGAAAATACTGAGGCTTATATTGGGAACTTGATTTCAGGGACTTGTAATTTTTTTCTCATTTTGCTGCTCATGTAGTCAACCTGTTGTGTAAGATTGAAACGACAGTGTGTCAGGCGAAATATCTCGGGGTACACATTTAAAGGGCTACGGGTCAGTGAGCCAAAGCAGGGAAGCCAACACTAGAAAAAATGTGTTATGAATACTGTAGCAGTGCAGGGGTGCATCGTCATGAAACCGATACCGCAGGGGCACCAACTCATGAAAAAATACGAAAAAGCTTTGCCAGGGCTGAAGCTGTGGTGTGTAAAATAGGTTTTGCGAAAATCAGGCTGAATCGATAGCAGAGCTCTTCAGAAAACTAGAATTTCAAGACATGTCACCTTCGTGACTAGGAGTGGGAGGGGTTCTTGTCCCCAAGAACCTCGCAGACATGGCTTAATGGTGAGGGGGTGTAGCGGCTGGCTGTCACCGTTACCCTGGACTTGGAACTGTTCTGAGTGGTTGAGGTGGGATGGGTTAGCTATAAGCAAACATCTCCCAATCTGAATACATCTACCCAGTTGTCGCCATCTTGAGTCAGTTGCAAACTATGACAATCACGAGCAGACAGGTGAATGATATCCAGGACCTTACAGACATGGCTTGAGGGGGAGGGGGTGTAGGGGGTGGCTGGCATTCTGGACTGCAGCCAGCTCTGAGGGCGAGAGGTATAGGGTAGGGGTGGGAGGTTTGGGTGGCAGAGGGTTACTACAGCCAATCAGGACCTGATACGAATGCAAGTAGGCAGTTGATACCATCTTGCTACATTGTCGAAAATATTTGACAATTATAGGCAGCCTGGGGTAGCACTCTGGGGAGGGGTGAAAGTGGTGTAGAGGTGGCTACAAGCAGGCAGTCCCCGATCTGAAGCTCTCTGGACACTCGCCACTATCTTCAGTTGTTCATCAACACTTGTGGGAGACAGAGTGTTCAGCTCCTGCATATACACCACACCTCTAGAAACTTGGCAGACAACAAGTTTACAATAGCATTTTACCGCAACTATGGACTGGCGACCATCGCACCTATCTTCATCTCTAGTACTAGCCACAATTAACATTTTATTATAAAACTATTTTATCGGGAAACTTTATTTCGTTTATTAAGTCAATATTGTGATAAGACTTTCAAATCACATTTCTGAGCTTCGACTGTAAAATTCCTAGCAGTTTAAAAATACAGTGTAGTTTAATTAAAGTAATTTATAGGGACATTTTTGATTCGTTAGTTAATTAATTTAGGAGAGTCACATAATTTTGATCTTTTAGCATTTGTCGATACCAAG
Organism: Dryococelus australis; assembly: GCA_029891345.1. Lineage (NCBI taxonomy): Eukaryota > Metazoa > Arthropoda > Insecta > Phasmatodea > Phasmatidae > Dryococelus > Dryococelus australis. The sequence continues at coordinate 97,390,494 of CM056994.1, forward strand.
ATAGTCACATACTTGTGCATTCTTCTCTCTCATGTTATTCATTCATACTGACTAGCTGGATTTCGTTTTTAAGAAAGTAAAATGTATTTGTTCGTTATACTTGTCTCTCGTGATATTTATTGATACATAGAACTCATTTGAAATACATCTCGTTTAAAGGCTCTACCTTGTGTAATTTCATACAGGCTAGCTGGATTTTGTTTAGTGATAGTCACATACTTGTGTGTTCGTTTGTTTATTATGCAGTTATTGTTCAATACTTTACGTACAGGATGTATTTTTCAGTCGCCTATCTACCACCAACATCTACAATGAATACCCATACAAACACATCAAAATTGAAAACAAATAAGAAAATTGCCCTTAGCACACTCTTGCACTTAACTGAACGTATATATATAACACATTGCAACCCACCACTGTTATCAGCCGCCTCCAGGACAACACACCGTCAACATCGTACAAAACTCCTGTACCCCCTCTCCTCACCCAAAAAGAAAGAAATAAAATAAAGTATACCCATACACAAAATAAAAAAAAATTCATCAAAGAAATTTGATCAAACTTTTTAATCGAATTTCTTTGATCAAACACACCTGATTTAATCGTATTACGACTAAGGATTAACAAAATTTTCTGATCTGAATAAAATTGGATTACGGATTAACCATTTTGATATAAATTATATCAAAGTTTAGTTTGATTAATGAAAAATGGGGTGAAACCAATTCGCCCCTACTACTAACGTCGTGGTGTAGTATGAAGTGGAGAGATTTGTGCGGCTCTTAAAAGTGAGGTCCTGAGAAGCGATGAGGATCAAATGAGCGATCATTGAGTAGGCCTGGATTGCAGGGGCGGGGGAAACTGGAGATCCCCGAGAAAACCCGCCGAATAGAGCCATCGTCTGGCACGATTCTCACTTGCGAAAATCCGGGAGTGAGCTCGTGAGGAATCTAAACTGGTTCTCCTTGATGACAGGCGAGTATTCTTACCACAACACCATTGTAGCCTCACGTCGTAGTATAATATAGCACGGCTATGTCCAAACAATAGCTCGGTAAGTTTCTGGGAGTGAACTTGCCGACAGAAGAGTTCGACAAAGGCTATTTTGTTAAGAGCGAAGAAAACTTTAAGTTAAGCCAGTTAGGACTCAGGACTAATTGTGCAGCCACGCTGAAAATCCCTCACAGGCACAAGAAATTTTGAACTTTATTGTAATACATAAACAGACCTTTCTTTTCCAACGCAGGTGCTTTCTTTCAAAACATGTTTCACAAAGAAATGTGCAAATTTATGGCCATGGCAAATATTCCGTTTGAGAATTTGAGTTGCTTCCAGCGTAGCACTGCAGTCGACTTACAACATGCACAGCTCATTACAAAGTTAACATTTACACTACCAACATAGTCAGCAAATAAAGATTTATTTCGTTTATAAAAGAAGAAGTCGTGTATTTTGAAACAATGAAAAATATTTTCTATAATTTACTTATGCGAATTATTTGAGAAAATTGAATTGCATTGAGTCTATACATAAACATAATATAAGCGTATTTCCATTCTGAATTCACCAGAAAGTACTTTTTACAAACACACTTCATCAATGAAGAGCATCTTAATAGTAGCTCTGATTGTATGTAGTAAAACTTAGTAATAAAGATTACAAATATTTTAAAAATTGTATCCATTTTAACCACGAAAGTTATATTTTTATAACTTAAAATGATTTGCAAAAAATTAATAAATTTGTACAACACGTTAATTGCAAAACTTTAATGGCCTGAAAATTGCGGGTATATTAATATTTACAGACACAACAAACACATAAAACCACAAACTGTTATTAATTTACTTTTACTTGCTTTTTTGTACCATGGTTCTTCTCATCAAATGACTCAAAATGCTTTTTTTTTTTGTCTGAAAGCGTTATCGGGTTAAGTGGCTAAGACAAGCCTAAAACATTTTAAATCCCTTCTTCCATTCGGTCAATCTCGCTCTAGGCAACGCCCTTATCGTAATATAAAGTTTATAAAACTATTGTAATTTTACATATGCAGGCAAAAACCCTGCAGTATTTGCAAATGCGTAGATGGTCTATTATTTAATATAAATTCAGCAATACGGTGGCGGCACTTTCTGGTGTCTTGCATAAATTTCAAATTAATAAAAATTTGCCTGCGTAATCTTTTTGTTTCGGTTGCATAGTTTGGCTAATTACTTGCATTCTTCACTTTATGATAAGTTATTGTCAATAATATTAGTTTGTTTACATAAACGAATGACTGTGCATTAGTCACAAAATTTGTTCTCTTTACGTTATTTTATGCTATTATTCGTTATCATTTTTTTAAAGATACTAAACTTGTCCGTCTTCATCTCTTGCGTTATTGGGAAACATGTTTCTTTATTTGTATCTTTTCAAGTAAAAAATTAATTAAAAAATATTTTAGAAGTTGTATTTGAAGGTCAGTCGTAAATCTAAAAACAAGACTAAAGTCTAAGGAATAAGGCATGGAAAAAAACCTGTTATATAATATACTGTTTTTAATACTGATATTGAATTAAACCTACAATATTAGGCTATTCCTTCACTATGATATTGTTTTGTATTATGCAATTATACCCTTGCTCAAAATAGTCGAAATTCTGTGGATAAGGTGTGGCAACTTCTAACGCGTGTTAGTGCACATAGAAGAATGGGTTCCTACAACATGTTATCTAGAGAGAATAACTATTTCTATTATGTTGTGGTAACTACCTATATAAAGCTTAACGTTGTAATTTATGTGATATGTAGCAATACTGAGAGTTCCTTAGTAATTTAATGCAAATATAATTCTTAGTGCTCCCGCCTCCTCATCCCTCAGCTAATCAAAAACACAGAGGCGCCTCAATTGTCGTTTCTCGAACATCCTGTTAGGTAAATAAATGTAACATTAAAGTAATATATTCTATGATCGTCGCATGTTTAAGAGTGCAAACATTTATTGCTTCATGAATTCTCAATATAACTTATATCTTCGTAATTCTGTCATCGGTTGTATTTCGACAGGCGTCATACACAACCATTATGCACCAACTCCATTAAGTTTAAATGCGAAACACATCGGGTAGCTCCAGTTAATGGCAGATGCAGTTTTGACGAAGTTGTATTGAGTTTCAAAGTTCTCACGCATGCATGGACAATGCTTCTGGAGATGCGCGATGGCACTGAATGGGAATCGGGATTTCCAGTGGCGAAAAAAAAAAAGTAGAGAAAAAAGACGACAGCTCACAAGGGTTGGAAACCTCTCCGAAACAACAACAACCTCCCCGGGTTTTATTTACCGAACCAATTACCAACAATTACCGGGCATTTTGTTTCATTATCATTAAACACGGCGAACGCGGCCGCTGCCCTCGGAAGATCGATGGAGAGCGATAGTTCAGGAGGTAATTAATTACGCCCCATCGAACTCGCCCCAGCACGCGGCGCGCAGCAGAATACAAAATAAAAATAAATAAATCTGGAGCCGTACAACACCACAGCGGACATTCGAAGCGTGGTGTGCAGGGGAAGGTGGAGGGAGCAATTTGAATATGTGATTGCTGAATATAACTGCCTGGTAAAATCCTTGCCATGCTAACCATTCGAAGAGTAGCCAATTTTTCGCATGAAATATCGATAAAATTTTCGTAACATATTAAAGTTAGTGAATTAGTTCTTGATTCGCCTTTTATACAAAGTAACTAATTTTCAAGATATAAAATAAAACTGTATTATTTTGACATTTTAATGCACGGCTTCGCTCCTTTTGCAAATTTCTTCGTTTTCGAGCCATAATTTAGGTTTTATACTACATAAAGAGTAAAATATAAAAAATTATAATAAATGGACATTTTACAATTTGGTCAATATTTTGTGTGTAATTTTAACTGTGTGTTATCTGCTTGTTATAAAAAGTCAAGAGCATACTTATTTTGATGAATAATTTCTTGCCTCTTTGCAGCAGGAAATAACCCACAGGGAAAATTAATTACAAAATTATTAAACAACTAGTAAATTGTAAATTTTCTATAATCATATATTTCCAATAATAACTCTGAATCTGAAATCATGACACGTAAACGACAATTTTCTGCAAAAGAGATGTAGCTGAACCTTAACCGAAACTGAGAATATTATATCAACTTATCCGATACCGCATAAAAAAAAAAAATTAAAAAAAAACTCTCTTTGAGATGGAAACCATCGTTATAGTAATGCTTGAGGTTTATTCTACTCATTTTGGAAAGGAAAATGCTTTTAGTTTGGAAACTAAAAATTTTCGCCGCTAAGTAAGCGCTAGAGTCGCGTTTTGTAATTGATTTTTCTCTATTTTCTACATTAAAAAACTAAATAAATGCAATAATTATAAATCAAATATTAAATATCTACCAAACTAAGTAAAATATTTCTCTTTTATAATTTACATTGCTTAAAATTTTAATTAAAAGAGGCCTCGTTGGAACACATCGCACCTAGCAGCGGAAATTTTCGTCATGCCGAACCCTCCCACAAGGCAACTCGTTTTGTTTCTATCCTGAGTAGAATTACCCTTAGTAATGCTCAGCGAAGCAGGAGGGTTTGCATGACTACGCGAGCTCTTGCACTATGGTGCACGCGTTAGCAGGTACGCGGTCCAAAAACATAAGTAGCGAAGTAACGAACGGCTGTCTGTACGACCATGAGCCACCTCTCCGAGCCATCGTGTTTGTGAAAGGCCACTGGCTCCTCGGAATTCCCTCTCCGGTCACGATGTGTATGGTGTACAGGACTTGTGATGAGTTACGAAACCACGCCACGCTACGAACACATTCGTACATCGTTTAAAATGAAGTTGGGCGAAATGACAAATGTCTGAAAACTCGGGTCGACATAAGAAGACAGAAAGGATCCTTTCTGTCTTCATACTGGGATATTTCTCTAAGGTTTACACTTTTACCAAAATCACACGTTCAAAAATTCTCTTAGTAACAGAAGATGCCATATCATTTGTAATGTTACTAACCACGAACACATTCACTAATTGTGGGAGATTTTTCATATTTTAGTTAAGTAAGTTACACAGATTGTTAACATTTTCTTATAAATTAAAAGTAGTGGGGGCGGAAAGGTTCTGAACCTCATGGGATTCATTGGGAATAATTGATTAGATTATCAGATTAATTATATTATCATAATAATTGGTTGGATTATCACATTTGGATTGGAGTGCGGCTAATCGGGGTTAACGGGTCAAGTGTATGAAGGCTTAATCCTTTAATCTCTTAAATTATTTTTTAAAATGTCTTTTTGAAATAGTTAATTGTTTAATTGGTGTTGAAATGGTTAAGTGGCATAAGGGTTATTTTGGGGGATAAGCATAGGTTTTCACACTTGGATGTCTGGCAGACGGATGAGCTCTGAGGTATGTGGGAACAGCATAAGTATGTTTGCCTTGGAACAAGAGCGGCATAAGGCCCACTTGGGGGTAAGAGTGGCATAAGAGTAAATTCAGGTGTGTCGTCTGCGAAGTTAGTATGTGTACTGAGGTCGGTGGCTGGGCGAGGGGAGGTAGGGTATGTTGGGAGCATCAGAGTTCTGTCGGCGGAGTCATACTGTATACTGAGGTCGGTGGCTGGGTGAGAGGAGTTCCTTTCCATTTGCTGGTTATGGCCCAACTGAGCTGTTATGGAGCATGAGGAGAGGGAGGGGAAGTGGCTGCCTTAGCATCTGTGATGGCCATTGAAATATATTGTTTGAACTAGCTACTACCAGCAAAACAATAAATAATTATAAATATGCGACATTAAATTTTTACATTCTATGCACACCAGATAAATTAAGTAACAAAGCAATAAATTCAAACACGACATATTTACTAACCACATGCAACGAGATGTGAAATTTCAAATACAGACCACACATATTAATAACGAAACCTGTGTGATGAAGATGATTGTCGGGTGTATAATATGTGACCTGATAGTGTGCTGTCATGTTCTCCAAACGAACAAAGGCTTCGTGTTCCAGGCGAAGAAATATCGAAGTACCCAGGATATAAACAAATAAATTGGAGGGAATTCTACAACAACCCTACAATGTGGACAGAAACCTGCAGTAATGAGGAACACATCACTCAAATCCCAGGGAATAACCTTACCTTGTGGAATGCGGAATCCCCAGGTAAGGCGAAGCCACACTTGCACCTGCAAATTCGGCTTAACCAAGGTGTCTTTGAGAAATTGGTAAATTCAAGATGGTGGTGAAGTATAAGTGAAAAATTTATATAAAGGAAGAACTATATGATGGAATGACAATTACGATGGAGAAATTTAAATCATTGGTTTAGTATACAAGTGTTACTCTGGATACAGTAGAGTATGGTTTCATGAAGGGGGCAATAATCCATTACAGATTCAAATGTGTAATGGAGAAGAACATTGGTGTTTATCCTTAATTAGTTCGACATATACTTTAAAGGTATTGGATATTGACACCATTGTGCTTTGTATAATCTACGTCCTGACAGTGAGCTGCCCTGCAGTGTGATCGAACTAGTATGCGAAGCTCAAGCAAAACAATGTACTTCATGCAGCAAATTAAATATTTAATGCAAATAGCATGTAGCTCTATTCCAACAGTGCAGAGTGGAAGATGTGAAAACAAGGAACACTTCACTCACATAGATAAACATCCTATGGTCTCCCTGTGGTACGTGGTAATGTCAAGTTTTTCAAAGCAAGAATGTCTAATTGAAGTTCTTGTGGACTACTCGCAAGGAATTGATGTAATGCTGAGGTATAATTTGCCAATGAGAAGAAATTTACATATTAATGACAACCTATATAAAGAAAGGTATAAGGTAATAAACTGTCAGTCATGGTTAATATTTTCAACCCTACGAACGTTTACAAGATCCTGCAAGTACGATACAGAAGAGCTTTTTTTTTTCAACCTTTCGATGAGGTGTTGCAAGTTCGATGCTAGTATCGGTACCATATTTGGTGAAAGCCTGATATGCAACGATTGTCCTGTGAGATATCTCTGCCCCGACAGTGAATTGTCATTTACACTGGAAGACCTGATGATAGCTAGCATTAGTGAAGAGAAAGAAGAAGAGCGGGGAAATGGAGTAATCACACACTAGAAGTCATTCTGAGACCACAATCCACTGGAAGGAAATCTGCGATGGGGACATTGACAACTTTATTTTCGAACAAGTGAGTTTAGCATTTCCGTCTATGTGCAACATTTATGCATGGTGAATTGGCTGATTCAGAATTGTGTTCCACCCGAATGCCAGGTACTCGTTTATTGAACATGGTTTGTATTCTGGTCGGTATGAAATGCCATATTCACATTTATCTTATAAGGAAATGCGTGACTCCGATGTTCATTTTAAATGTTCATATTAGAATAGCTACATGTTAAAATGTAATAAACCATGTATTTTTTATTCTAATTTCATTGAATGTAACATTTCAGAGTCCTGTAAATCAATATAGACCATACATTACAAAGAAAAAAATGTAACTTAAAAACTGAGGGTGAACATATTGTTACAACATAGTATTTACAGTATAGATAACACTATTCTATTCCAGTATTTCGAAGGATCTAATAATGATAAACATATGCATACACATGACACTAATGAGCTTGGTTACTAATTAGTTACTGGGTGTGTCTCATCAGAATGTCACATCAATCTGTGAAATTAGGTAAATTCAAGTTTAACCCACAGACACTGTTCAGTCTAAAATGGTTTAGGGGATAGTCAGAACCAGTGTTAAGCGTTGTTACTTAAGGAATGTTCTCAGTCGGGTACTAGATCGCAGACTATTAAGATGTCATTTTTCTACCCAGGAAATCATCATGTCAATGTGAAAGCAGGGAGGTCTAATGTATCTTACTTCTTTTGGTCTAATGGTCTTTTGAGGGAGTTTATGGAGAGTTGCGATGTAATGTTTCATTTTAGAGTCGTATATTTCTCACTGGGGGGAAAAAGCCATGAATTGATTCAATGTACTGACATGACTTAGTATCCTGGGTTCTACATGACAGCAACTATGCCTAAACCTAGTTGAAAGTGTTGTTCTACATTCACTTGAATGCAAATATATTTGTATTCAAACTGATACTGAACAAAATAAGCTGGAACATAAAAAATGTTGCCTCCTTCAAACATCTGTTCAAGGATAGGATATAGATCCAATCCTAAAAAAAAGGATGAAATCTGAGTTTAGCTAGTTGGCAAAGAGACTATAACTGAATTGGTTAATACCCTGAACACTTCATTTGATATATACTTTTGTATAAGTGTAGCATCTTAGAGTTTGTTAAAATAACTGTTATGTAAGTTTCGAGGCAACCTGTATACAATTTGTGATTTACATTGTATCATGCATATTTTATGTATACATTTTTGTGTGTAGAGTGTAGGTTGTGATCTAGCCTGTATATCTTGTCATATGTATGTCAAATTATTAGGTTATTTTCTTAATGACTGATTCACCATATATTTTGTGTGTATGTTATTATGATTATTGTGAAATATGATATCTGGAAAACCAAATGCATTATGTTTTTTTTTTTTTACCAAATCCCTTTAAAACATATTATGAAACAGTGTGAAAATAAAAGAGAAATTCAAAATTCTTACATTTATGTTGGAATTCAAATAGTTATAAATGGTGTAATGACTAAAATCTTACATGTTATACAAAATGAGAAATTTTGAAATGATTGGTGTCTATTATAATACAGAATTCATTTTAACTTGTGGAAATCCTAATGACTATATTCTCATGTATTTACATAATAATACATAACATCAGACCTGTTGATAAAATTCATTAAAGTTTGTCTATCATTAAAAGTAAATACTAATGTAAAAGTATCGATTAACCAAAAATTAAATGAGTATGGGGCAGAACTGGAATAAAAAGACAGCGGAAAATGGAAGATCTTCGAGAAAACAAGCCTACCAGCGGCATCTATGTTATTTTAAAATAATCCTTGGGCGAACTGATAGGGAATCGAGTGTTCCAACCGCTTAATAATGTCAAAAGTAAAATGTCTGAACATATTCACTGAAGGTTAAACAGCCCTACTACCAGTATTCATATTGTTCTTGTGTTAATTTCAAAGAAATTGGCTGTTTTAAGTATATGGAAAAAAACTGATGTACAAAAGTATTTAGTATGTATATTTCTTATGATATCCCTAAACAACGTATGTTAAAACAAGTAATATCTTTACATTACATATTGTTTCAACTATTATAATTGTGTTTGCATACAGAAGTAGTATTATGAAATGTCTGGTCTTTAGTAATAATGAATCCAACTCCCAACACAAGTTAGATTTATTTCGAATGTAGCTTTGCTAGCTTCAGAAACGAGTTTGGAGCTGGCTCGCAGTCAGCACGAGGTTCATAGGAGTCAGCATAATCTTCAAGGTGTGGTCAATACCGTTCAAGTCGATATCTACAAATACATACTGGAGCAAGCAAGCTACTGTTGAATGCTTTATTTGGACAGGCAGGCTCGACACTACAGCGGCGCCAAAAATAAATTGTTTTTTCGTCGAATGCTTTGCCGTGCTCCCGCTATGACCTGCTGCCACTAAGCACAGCTGCTGCTATGCATCCCAAACCGTCCACTCATGGAGTTGTTAAACAAAAACTTATTTAAATTTATTATGCCTATTCGTCATTAATGATTATTAATTAAATGAATATCTAATGAATAACTTATTGATAAGTAAATGAACATATTTTTATTTATATCACATTAAATTTCCAATTACAATTCTGTTTCCACGGTAAAATTATGAACAGAAAACGCACAATCACGTTCTCATTAAATAAAAACGTATTTTATTTAATAACATCTAATGATTGATGCTGATTGATAAGAAAATATACATTTTAATTTATATCACATTTCATACTACAATTCAAGTTCCACGGTAAAATTCTGAAAATATGTTAATTTGTCAATTAAACTTTTTAATGACTTTTTTTATTTAATTAAATTGTAAATAAATATTTTCAGAAGTTTTATTTCATTGCTAACATTATATTTAAATTATATTTAAGCTGATTTTCTATATGTACGATACATGAAAGGGGAGTGGGGGAGGGATGAGTGGATGTATATATACCGCATCCCTGCGGCAACACGCCATTAGTCCGCCGACAGCTATGGGAGGCGCACCATGCTATGCTGTTCGCACTATGTGTTAGTGAGTTCACCACTCAACTTACGGGCTCCATGCTATGCTGATAAAGGCTATTTACGGTAAAGTGAGCACTTTTGAAATCAACATTATAAAAAAGTCACTGCCCTGCCTGGATATATTTTAACGGGCGCACTCAGTGACATGCGCCCAGTTCAATTGGTAATGATGGATGGAAAATAGCTCCATACATTAACGTAAAAAAAATAGTGATAGGTAACCATTTGTGAAAAACTGAAATTATTTATTTTCCTCTCTGTTTTTCAATGTTTCATAAGAATAAGAATGAACAGATTTGTAACATATTTACTTTTCTTGTAATTCCACAATTTCACTTGACAGCTGCATGAATAAAGTGATGAGGCCTACTACAATGTTAATTTTACATAAGGCGGAGGAATACACAACGTGCGTATAAGCAGATCTAAAGCAGGCCTTTTAAAAGTTTTCATTTTAACCTGAACAGCCTATAGTACTCTGGGTTCCACGCTACACTGATAGTATCCCAGGCTATGCTGATAGTGTCCTAGCCTATGAGCTACGCTGTTCACACAGTGCTTCACTGAGTTCGCCATGTAACCTTCTGCCGGCAACTCACTTAACAGTCTGCCGACACGTAGTACGATTGGATTAGCGGTAGTAGATATAATGTAAGTAAATAATAACATTTTAATAACTTTTCGATAAAATTGTAGGACTTTTTCATTATATTGTGATTTTAATTTTACTGGATTTTAATGTAGTTTAATATATTTTGTGGGTGGTTGGAATTTAATTTAAGAATTTCTAGCGGTTATTTAAATTTTGTTCGTAACCCATTTGGAATATTTGCAGGTACATACAGTATGTAATCGAGATTTGTATAATAATCTGGGGAAATATAATTATTTCCGTTTTTAGCAAATATGTATTATAGTTTGGGGTGAGAGAGTGTTTGAGAGTGTGTATGGATAAAGGTGGGGGACAAGTACCACCATGATTTGTGGAGAGAGGGGGGTTAATAAACCTTGCTCCCCCTCGAGCCATTGTTGTGAATGCAGCTGTATGTTTTAGCAAGAATGGATGTTTATATGGAGTTTTAGATGTTTGCGAACGTGAGGGGTTGGGTATTACTAATTATTTTTAAAGTATTATTCTGTATGCATAATAATTTTTTCTTTCGGTTGTTTTTTTTTTTTTTTTATCGTTTTTAGAGTGTATGATCTTTTTTATCTCTCTGTGCGATATGAGTGACAGAAAACAACATAGTTTACTGGAAGATCTTTTCGTAAGCGATATAGAAAGTGATTCTGGATCACACATGGAAATATCTCCTACAGTAAGCTGTCAAGGCTTTGTCGTTTACCTTAAGTGTCGGTGTTTAGATGTTTTATTAGATTATCTGTTCTTGAGCTATTCCGATTCTGAGTCACACATGGAGAGGGGTTCTACTATAAAATTTCAAAACACGATAGCTTCCACCATGTGCAGTTGATACAATATTCTGCTAGACGATCTCTATTTATATAAGACTGAAGGTTTGTCTGGATCGGATGTATCGGAGTCAGGAAGTGATTCTTATTCATGCGATTCACAAAACTAATTTTGTCTCATGTAGATATGGCTCGCCTAGAGAGTCTGAAAATAATTCGTTTTCCCACTGTTCATCAAGGGAGGGTTTGTTGCCCGAACTGTGATATGTCTTATTGGACACGATGTTTCGTGCCAGATTAACTGAAGTGTGTATACATAATGAGAGAAATAGTAGTGATGTAGATATTTCCCTATTTTCTCGCAGTGCAGGGTTCCTCTTTTCTGGAATTTACAATGGTATCACCCCAGCCTATTATGCTTAGCATCAAAATAGCATCCTATTATTTAAAGTCTTTTGTGGTGGAGGACGGCACTATGGAGACATTTTATTTTCTAGGTGAAGCTCTTCCCGTCCTGCATTCGACCGATGTTGTCGAAATTTACGATGAGAAAACAATATCTTACCTAACCAATACGACTAATATTGCGCATGGATATCCATATTTTGCAAAATACGGAATTTACAGTCTGTGCTGCACACACTAAGTTGTGCAAGTTCATTGCCAATAGGAAAGCCTGCATTAATGTGCAGTGCCCTGAGGGAATGTGATTCCATAACACCATTATATCGGTTTTATTTCGTGCCACTCATGTTGACGGAACTGCATCATATCCAAAACCTCAACAGGTTTTGAATACTGAAGGTCTGTCGGCAACTGTAGTACTTAAGGACATTCGTAAGTTCAAGGAGAACAATTATATTTATATTCTAATACAATTTTATATTTGTATATATATATATATATATATATATATAATTATCTGTGTGTTTTCCTCTGGGGCGAATGATTATGTGGGTTTTCTAGGAGTGTTTCCTACTATATTATTTTTACATATAAATTTTGTAGCAGAAGAGTTTTTGTGGACATAGGCTAGGTTATATACTGTAAATAATATAACTGCATTTGTATAGAAAAAAATGATAATTGACATTCTGACACAATGAGGTGAACATCGATTTGGAAGCACTCCCTCATCATATCATGAATATGAATTGTGAATACAACGGCCTGCCTTTGACCTCAACGATCATGAAGCCACGAACTGCATCATCGCTAACTGGTGATTGCTATTGCCGATTCTGAGATCGAGTTTTCACCTACATTAAAATGCTTGTCGGCATGAGAGAACTGTCTGTATAAAGAGCAGTTATCGCGCAGTTAAGGATTACTATATTGGTCCCATGCAGTTTGTGCAAGGACATACATTGATAGAACATACTGATATCTGCAAGGATTCATATATTAAGAGTCAGAAAGTGTTGCCGGTAATACCTCTTGCTGCTTCGAAGGGTACCAATTAAATAGGTGACTATGATAAGACAGTTAATGCTAAAGACAGTACGAGTGCAGTAGAGTCAATGTGTGTGGTATGTAAACTTGCAAGACTTTTGCATGACGTCGACTAACTTCAAAATAAACTGTCGTTTGACCTAAATACTAATGGGCATATAACTTCTGCTACAAAGAAAAACAAATATAATATTGAGGTTGAAACAGAAAGTGAAGACGATCATGAAGACAGCATAGATGAAAATTAACCTGAACAAAGTGATAATGTTGAAGATAATGAGGGTGATTTCCTCGATTCACTGACATACCCTCCAACACATTTGCTGCAATTGCCGACGCGAAGAAGGCAGAAGACGTCGAGAATACTAGCTACCAATTCCCGACGTTCCGAAGAACATGTTGATAGACTCAGGTATTTGATTGACCTTCTAAAATGGGGATTTCTTGTGCATTTTTAAGATATTAATTATTAGTAAACTGAAGTAACTGAGATACATCACTTGATATCATCGCCTACTTTCTTCTGAAATTGAAATCACAGATGAATAACAAGTTATTATTATAAAATAATGTTATGTTTCTTTATTTTTGTGTGTCATATCCTTTTATCACTCACACCTTTAAAGTGGAGCTGTGCGCGCTCTCCTATAAATGCAAAAATCTGCATATAGAATTATAATAAAGATCTTAGTATAAAAATTCATTGATAGTTGACTGCATATAAAAACATTAATTCTGTCATCATGTACAAATTTTGGAGACAGTGGGTGAATTACTGTAATTTCTATACTTGTAGGTGGGGGATAAACCAGACGAATACTGAGGGGGATTGCTGAGGAGGACTAAAGAATTTGTAAGGATTGGTGAGGATTGGATTGGTGAAGATAATTTGTGAGTATTGGTGAGAAGGATTGGTGAGGACTGGTTAGGAGTATTATTAGTAAGGATTGGTGAGGAGGTTTGGTGAGAATTGAAGAGGAGTATTGGTAAGGATTGGGGAGGAGGATTTGTGAGGATTGGTAAAGAGGATTATGGAGCATGTGGAGCATGCGGAGCAGATTGTGGAGCATACAGAGCAGATTGCGGAGAATTCGGAAATGATTGTGGTGTGTGTGGAGTTGATTGCGGTGTTGAATGATGGAAAGATAGAAAGATCAAAGGAAAGAATAAAATATTGTAGTGCTGAATATTTTGAAGGAGGTGCTGATTGTGGTGCTAATTCATAGAAAGATTGAAAGATTTCATTTATGGGTCATGGGTCAATAGGTCATGTGTCAATGGATCAATAGGTCATTATGTGTAATTATGGGTCGTAATGAGTCATTTATGAGCCACTATGGGCCATTTATAGTTCATTATGTGTGATTATGTGTAACGTGTGGGTCATTATGGGTGATTATGGTCATTTATGGGTCATTGTGGGTAAATTTGTGTCACTTAGGGATCAAAATGGGTCACTATGGGTCCGTTATGTGTCATTGTGAGTTATGGGTCATTTAGGGGTCATTCATTAGTCATATAGGTGTTATTTATAGGTCATTAGGTGTCATCGTATCATTTATGGGTCTTTTATGGGTCTATGTGTCATTATTGGTCGTTTAGTGGTGGTTTAGGGGTCAAGGAGGAGGAGGATTTACTTAGGGGACATTATGGGGAATTTATGGGTCATGTATGAGTCATTATGGGGCATGGGTTATTGGTATTGGTTCATCGATCATTTGGTCTTGGGTCTTGGATCAAATATCAAGAGTTTTTTGGGAATTTTTTGGGGGTGTTAATAGTTTTACTACAACTTTTTGGAACTTTTTTCAAGGTTATTCAAGGACTTGGCAAGGGGTCAAGGTCACTGGGATCCAATATGGCAGTAGTTTTCAGTAATATAATATGCTTGTTAACTTATGAATTTACTCTATTTTTTTTAATTTTCTCGAGTTTTGGTTTTCAATGTCATCGAAGGTCATGGTTATAGGGTACAGGTCATGGATCACCTTGACCCTAGATGGCGGTCGATTGATGTCATAACATGGTGGCTGGACGGTTCCAGTCCCTCATCACATCTAAGACCGAACATTTCAAATTTCAAGTTTATATATGTTTTAAATATATTTTTAAAAATTTTTTATAAACATTTAAAGATTTTTTTACAGTCTTGATGATTTTATAACTGTTTTAATTATTATGGATTTCTTTGAAAATTTTGGATTCTTGTGCATATTTTAAATTGTTTTAAAGATTTTATTTTGGGTTTTTGATAATTTTTTGGGATTTTTGGAGTCGAAGGTCAAATGTCAAAGGTCAAGTTCAAGATCACATAAATCAAAATTGGCAGCGGTCGGCGGATGGCTCCTTACGCCCAACCTCTTTTCGTAGGCTCGTTATTTTCTTAATACCTATAATATTTTTTCCTTTTTGGGTGGCGATTGTCAAAAGTATGTTTTTAAAAGATAATCAGGTTTTTTTAGCATTGACATACAATACTATTTTAAGAGGCATTTTGCATTCAATACGAATCGCTTTACTGAAATGAACGTGTTGGCACCTAACCTATTCTAGCCGAAGTTTATACACAATATGAAATATTTTGTTGAGACTAGAGTCTCACGCTTGACTTACGATACTATATTCTGAGCTGTAATTTCATCGCCTCTAGTAACGAATTACGAAGTCCAGTCGGGTTCACGTTACCACGTTCTTACGTGACAGACGTTGCAGGTTCTCTTACGAATTTGGCTGGAAGCTTAACAACCCTTTTACAGAGCTGTGCATAGAAAAGATCATCTGAATCATTAATCTAATCCTCACGAGGATAGCAATAAGAAATAAATATGTGAACTCTTTAAAAATAAAAAATTCATCATAGTGCACTACCAGACCCGATTCGATGCAAGTATATTCTATGTTAAAATATATAGCACTTCCAAATAAGAATAGAAGCTCAAAGTTATTGCTACAATATAGTTTTAGCTGAACTGAATTTGTCTAATAGAGTTACTTAAAATTATAAAATTTAGAATTGACCATAGTGAATGATGTCAATTGATTCAACAACTTAAACACATGACTTGACAAGAACGGTTGTACAATTACCCTTTAATGCATTTTATATACGTATCCAAATGTATGCCTCCCAGTCAGTACCGAAAATCGTTTGTTATTTATTATTAGATACTGTTATACATATGTCACAATATTCGAGCAATAAAAAACGAAAAGTAAATACACTTTGTTAACTCACAGTAACTATGGCAAAGTAGGCGTAAATAGTATTGATATCCTAATAGGGCTTTCGCAAAATCATTGAAGGAACTAATTAGTCAGTAATGGAATATCATGTGTATTAGACTTGAGCAATATATCGGGTACTGCGATGGACAGAAATCTCAGTTTATAAAATGAAGTTTCCGGCTTACTGACTGACTCACTCACTAGTCAACATACAGAACAACCTGCAGGACAGAAAAGTATGGAAATTTTGGGATGGCTTTCCTTTAAGATGCAGACATCACAAGGAAAGGATCACCCCCCTTTCCCCCACTCCAAAAAGGCGAAAAAGGTTCAAATGTCCTTTCGAAAACTTCTTAATAGCTCGTTAACCCGATGAGATATCACTGTGCTTTCAGCTTCAAAAGGTAGGCTATACATTTATATAAAAACTGGTTCCAGGATTATTTGAAATTAAATCCTTAAAAGAGTTAAAAGAGGTAAAAATGTTTTTTTTATAAGACTCCTTAGTAGCTAATTAACCCGAAAATTTATGGAAATCCTTTTAGCTTTCTAAGGTAACCTACAAAAATCCCCCAAAATTCCTTTTCAGGATTTTTTAAATACAACACCTGAGAGAGCGAAAAGGGGTAAATTGGTTTTCGAAGACTTCTCAATAGTTCATTGACCCTTCGAGATATCGTTATGCTTTTGGCTTCAGAAGCTAAACCATTGCATGCAAATACCTAAGCATTAATAAAATGATTTTTTATTTAAATTCCATGTATTTTAAGAGAGTGAAAAGTGGCAAAAAATATTCATGAGGACTCACTAACAGCTCACTAACGCATAGTAATACGTTAACACGATAAGTTATCGTTATTCTTTCTGCATAAAAAGGCCAAAAATTTATTTAGATTTTCTTTTAACTCATTCTCTTAGTGGGTGAAAAATGGTCAAATATACTTCCAAAAACTCCGCAATAGTGCATTAACACGATACGATAACACTATTCTCTATGAATCAAATGGCTGCCAATATAAATGCCTAATAACATATTTAACGCTAAAATGTATTTTGGAAGACATCTAAACAGCTCTGTAAACCCATAATATATTATGATGTTCCTTCCATTAAAGGTTGCCTAAGTATTTACCTAAAATATTATTTCAGAATATTTTTATATTCATATACCTACGAAGGTGAAACAATTTCGAATGTTTTTTTGGGTTATATGTTACCTACGTTACATTGTTTCCATGCTTGCTACTTTCAAACCAACATGTTTACTAAAGGTCATCAAACGAAAAATTTATGGATAAAAACTAAACATATTACTTACTGAAAAGAAAAAGTTTCATTTTCTTTAGACAATCGCAGGAAAATGTTGTCAGTACTGAGTAGAATAAATATTAAAATATACAGTGAAATACATCGCGCTATGTTCTCTTCCATGTAAAGTTTTATTACGTGTTTGAATTACAGTTTAGACGTCTATTAAAAATTTATTGCGTCATTTTCGATTAAGGGTGCATTGAGATATTTTTCCCACTCCATTAGCACAGTTACCATATTTGTGTTGCAGCATTTAATTGATTTCTCACAAACAGAACTCTCAGAACTATAATCTTGCGAATAACGTAGAGAACTGTCAAATTAACATGTTTAAACAACGGGAATTTTTTATTTTATTTTTATTTTGTTTTCCAACAAACCTGAACTTTTAGTCACTGCAATAAATTTAACGTAATTTATTTCAGTATCATTAAAAATAGAAATGCTCAGAAGACGAAAATCTGTTTATGCAATATTTAATTTAGTTTGAAAGTCAATCGAAAAGTTGTAAAATTTTGTAACAGAATACGTTACGAGAGTTCAGAAATGTTATATATATATATATATATATATTTAAGCTTTCTGCCCACGGCTTTACTAGTGTGTACTACATGAGGCAAATAAGGATTTCCTTTACCGAAGGGTGTATTTGTACACTATATTAGTGGTTCTTCCCGCAGGTGCTAGGACTAGCAGTTTCTAGTTGGGCTTCTTATTGAGCAGGCCACGTAGAGCCGCCCAGATGAGAACCAGTGCTCCCACAAATCTCTTCCTGCCAGCTGAAATGAAGTGATCAGGCCTTAGGTGGACGGTCTACCTGATTACGCCTTCAAACATTGAACCAGGGCACGAGCGTGATTGAAGAAATCAGCTCTCGACGACAGTTGCAGAAACCCCCTCCACCAGCCAGTAATCGGGGCCGAATATGTTATACAACGCTCCCGATACAGGCCAGACTAACACTGGGCGCGGCGTCTTTTGTCGTCGGGGCATTACAACGAGAAGACCTAGGGATGTGTATGTCCAGCCGTCGTTAACCGCCTACCAGATACAGCCTCTGGCATCATGAACGAGGTGGGGAGTTTCCAATTGGATAGCAATAGTAGTGGGGTGTGGTAATTAATCATAACGATGTAATTTAGCATAATTCTATTCCTTATAAGCTCCCCGCTAACGATCACGTAATTAGATATTGTATGATCGCAACGTTTAATAAACTCCATCATTTACTGTTGTGCTCTACCTAATCATGACTCATTATTCAGTTCTGCCTTAAAACCCCTTTCACGTACGAAATTGAGCATATAAATTTCATAATTCACCGCTAGATACTTTCCCAGCACCTCACTTGTAGTCGTAGGGACATATATACATATATATATACACACACACAACCAATTACCCTGAGGAGCTAATGAACAAGTCTATCACCAAACAAGCTCCTCAAATTCGGTCTCCATTAATGTCGCCGCCAAAATGCTGAAATAGCACCAGGCTCCAAGTGAAGGCCTGGCCGAAGAAAACGTAACAGAGGCTACAGTCTACACGGGATGTGCACAGGGGAAAGATTGATTACACGCATACTCCTTATTCCACCTGAGTACCCTTTCTCGAATTCAGGAGACTGCGGCTCCTCCTCAAGGTCTGTTTCCCTAAGACTACAAGTGAGGTGCAGTGAAGGTAACTAGCGGTGTGCTATGAAATTTATATGGTCAATTTCGTACGTGAAAGGGGCTGAAGGCGTAACTGAATGATGAGTCATGATTAGGTAGAGCACAACTGTAAATGATGGAATTTATTGAACGTTATGATCATACAATATCTAATTACGTGATTGTTAATCGGGGGAGCTTATAATAAGGAACAGAATTAATGGTATGTGTGTGTGTGTGTGTATATATATATATATATATATATATATATATATATATATATATATATATATACACACACACACACAGTAGTTTCGGTTTATACAAAAATTCTGTCGTGAGTAATATTCTGACATATCGCACACCTCTATCGACAAAGATGAGAGTGATGGATTTATCAGCCTTGCTCTCTCTCTCTCTCTCTCTCTCTCTCTCTCTCTCTCTCTCTCTCTCTCTCTCATGAATGGCCACGTACTAACACTGTACATAAGGCTGAGTAGACATTAAGAAATTTTCTGCTGTAGGTCAGTCACGGTAAAATAAAAACTTTCTGAAGCCCTCTCATGTGGAATAAGAGTCAGTAAATATATTTAATTGTATCCAAAAAGATTAACTTTCGAGTCCGGTGAATATGTACACCATGTTAATTACTAACATGGCAATACTTATTTTAAAAAGTGGTGGAAGAATAAATATTTGCTGATACGAAAAAAATAACTAGGGCCTCAGAAGTGATAACTTTACCGTGAACAGCATATATTAAAAATTATGGATCCTTTAACCCCATCACACACCTTACCAACACCAAGTAGTGTCGTATTGCCAACTTTAACACAGATTCAAATTGTGACCTCGCGGTGGCAACACTTACAGCGATGTGTTAAAACTAAAATAATAGGTGTTTTCACGATGTTATAAGAACTTGTACTTCGGTAAAGTTTTTGGCGTTGGTAGAATTTTTCGACTGGCCATGGTATTAGAATTCTGATTCATGATTTTCATGTTAAAACATCCACACTACATCGGCAAGCGTACAGGTGCCTGATGTTCTTGGTCTAAGATTTTAACTCCAAGAAGAGTTCCAAGAAACGTGGCCGTTAAGGGATCTCTTGTAGCACGCTGTACACGCCATTCACATTTTTTAAATCCATTTCTTAGACGACAGTGCTGAATGTTCGGTCGAGCACTTTTGGTAGCCCTGCTTTGAAACTATTTTCTGCTTGTTTTGTGTTCTTCCGCCATGTGTAAAAATTAGCACTGCCATAGGCCATTTCACTTAATTCTTACGCTGGTGAAGGGTCAATGTGAAATTTTTTCAAAACTGAATATTTATAAATGCGCTAGTTATCTCGTCTTTCATACATAAATTAATCAGACAAAATAAATTTGGTGAGCATAAATTTAAACATCACGCTTAATGTAACATTATGATATAGAATTAGTTTTTCCAGATTCGCTGCTAACATTACTAATGATGTGCCAACTTGTGTTTATGTTAAATTATGTGCACTTACGGACAGGAATATTTTCGAAAATTTGATTTCGTAAGTGCCCACCTAACAATGGACAAGATTTAGCAGTCATCGTTTGTGCTGTAGGTACTTTCTGATCTCTTCTTGACTTAGCCGAGATGAACATGCTGAAACGTATGTAACTGTATATAGGCTGTTCACGTTAAAATGAGCACCTTTAAAACCCTGCTGAAGATCTACTTGGATGCCCGTTGTGTATTTTTCCACTTTATATTAAATTAACATTGCATGGGCTTCCTCACTTTATTCATGCGTCAGTCAGATGAAACTGTGAAACTATTAGAAAACTAAATATTTTACAGACCTGCTCATTTTTATACTTCAAAGTATTAAGAATAACTGGAAGCCAAATAAATAATTTGAGTTATCTTAAATGGTTACCTAACACCAAATATTTGACGTTGAGGTATGGAACTACTTTCCATCCACCGTTACCATCTTTACTGGGAGCATGTCACTCTGTGTGCCCGTTAAAAAAATATTACTTTTGTAGCAGTTACTTTTTTCTTAGGTTGATTTCAAAATTGGTCACTTTATCGTGAACAGCATTTATCAATATGTACTGTTTACAGCCAAGCCAACTTGGTCTTTTGGCGGAGTCACTCAACGGTATACGGGAGGTCGTGACTTTTATCACGCCCGTCTTCACTTGGGGTGGAATTTCCGAAATGGTATTCCCTTTCTACTCCAGACCAGTGCCTGTGTAGTTCCTTAATACGTGTCCTTCTCATCACCTGGCCATTGGACATACGCCCTTATTAGTATCTTTGTATCGAAGGTATTTGTATTTGGTATACTGTCCACTCACGGTTTCTTCGGATGTTCTAAAACGAACTTTTGAAAAATCACCCTAGGAGTAACATATAAACCTAATTTTAAATAACTCTTGTACCACAAATATGTAACGCTGTGATTAACTTTAAAGCACTGTATTTTTCAGTAAATGAAACTTTAACTTAGCATCTTCTATAAATTGTATTGTTTATTTCGTATTAAAAACTAATTAACATTAAGAGCGGCGATGTGTTGGCAATGGCTAGTAAGAAATAGTTCACATTTAAAATATTGTTTTAGCCTAGTTTGTTGGTATGCTATTTTTATCTTAAACGTTATCTATTAATGTATTTGAATTTTTAGGTAGCACTGAAGGAAGCGTTCTTCATTGTTACTGTTAAGTATCAGCGCGAATTACGGTGCGTAGACCTAACTGACATGGTCCGCGGAAGAAACTTGAACAGGCGGAGCGGAACTTGTCGCTCTCTATCTCTCTTTATCTCTCTCCGGAAATTTCACATCGCTAATAATAGAAGGAAAATAATGCATGCTTCAAATTCAGCATATTTTATACTTACTATAGTAAACATAATGATGTTTTCAATGTACAATTTACAACTCAAACGAGATTTTATCGATTATCATAAAATATTTAGATCTAATAACGGGACGGTTAAAAATCCGAAGTTGGCAGAAGTTGCGACTACAGACATGACATGGCATGTTGCTGAACTAATCGTTGATTTTCTTCTTGTGAAAAATATTTAAAATTACCACAACAAGTTTATACATGTAGTGTATTTTGAACCTACCAAGGCAAGTTAGGAAGTAATGATAATTTTCTTTTTCCACGGCAGGAATAAATATACTGCAACGTGCGTCGTGACCGCTGTGTCTGAAAGAGTGTTGTTGCCATTACTTCATGGTGTGCCAGTGTGTGTGCCAGTGTGTGTGTGTGGTGTGTGTGTGTGTGTGTGTGTGTGTGTGTGTGTGTGTGTGTGTGTGTGTGTGTGAGAGAGAGAGAGAGACAGAGAGAGATTGCAAATACTGGGCGTGCGGTATTTATACGTTTTAACAGTGAACTGTTTTATGATGAGTTTAATTTTTTTTTATTGTAACGTCTGTTTATTTATAACGACGTTGTAACTTTGCCCTAGGTGTTTGAAACACAATTGTGTAACGTTCTTACATTTCTGTGATTTGAATGTTTGCAGCAGTCCCAACAAAATACTAAGCCTTGCCAAATAAATTTAAATAAATAATAAAATTAAGCTATAAGACAGTACATACTAATTTATAGAAATATGAGCGGAGTAAAAGTGACGGTAGACCTGTGTTCACGTGTTCCACTATATTTTAAGTTTGTAGCTGCTGAGTACAAAAATAAGCAACACGAGATGCGTGCTTGAATTTACGGTGTATTTCTTTGGACTGGTTGTTCCTTCGTTTTAATATTTATTCCAACTGAGGCTGTTCTTTTCATGAAATAACCCAAAACATATCAATAATATGAGGTTAAATGCTACAGTTCTCTTATCCCCCCCCTCCCCCGCAATTCAAGGCTGTTGTAACAGGGTTAGACACAGTCGCAGAAAAATATTAACTTGTATTACGTGCTATGTGCTATGTCGTGTATCAATACAACTAAATGAAATAGATATTTATCTCTGTGATATTCGAATTTTCCTTTTTTTAATTATATATTCATATAGCATAATTGATTACTAAGCCAGATCTAATTATAATTTTTTTCGTGTCTGTCTGTGCGACCGGATTTAACTCAAAAACCGCTGAACGTATTGACATCAAATTTACACAGTATATATATATAATATATATATATATATATATATATATACTGTGTAAATTTGATATATATATATAAATGTAAATGTATAAATATATATATATATATATTAATATATATATATATAATATATATATATATATATATATATATAACCCCAGGATCAACTTGGTCATTGTTTTATCGACATATCTGAGACGGTTCCGAAAATATGATGATAAGGGATGCAAATAGGTACTCGATTAAGCTTTTCTTAGGATTACTGCATAAAAAAAGGATTGTTAAAAAAATTTCCGTTATTTCTCCTTTCTTTTTTGTCTATAGGCTGTCCTCCTTTCCTTCCCAAGAGTGATTCCATGTCATGCGTACGAAGTAGCACAGGAAAGCTAATAATCAATATGTTAACAATATGAAATAACAAAAGTAAGAACTATTGTCAATACAGACTTTATAAAAAATTCATAAAGCTGCCATAAATATGGCTATAGGAATAAATGGTGAACATTCGTACGAAATGGTTGTTGAAATGTGACAGAATTATTCGAACCGCTGAAAACATTAAAGAAAGCATTTGACAGATAAGATGTAGAAGTCACCTGGCAGTGTTTATTACACGTAGCGGAAGGATACGTAATCGGTAACCAAACGTATGAACTTTAGCAGGGCTTCAGGAAAGTGTGAAGTAGCACTGCCAACAGAACACATCAGAAATCTAACTTTGAGAAATTTCCATGCGCTAACTGCGTATGCATATTTAGAAGAACAGACTGACAAACGTGCTCCCAACAAAATTTGCCAAGATGTAGGAATTAGTATGTGGCAGCTTTAAACAATCGCCAATAACACCTTGTCCTGGGAGACAATTGCTTCCATCGCGAAGTTTCCCTAAACAACTACTGTCATAACTAAAATACACATGCAGTAGTTGTCCCTTCATCACCGTTCAACCCTTCTACATTTCAATAATTTCTATAGGCTGTTCACTATAAACTGAACAATTTTGAAAGCCATGTTTAAGACCTACTTGCGTGGACGCTGCGTGCCTTATGTAAGATCAACATTGTCATGCGCTTCATCACCTTATTAGTGCGTCAGTCGAGTGTAAGTGTTAAATTATTAGAAAAGTAAATATTTTACAAATAAGCTCATTTTTATATTTCGACATTTAAAAAAATCATAAAGTGAAATAAATAATTTAAGTTATCACAAATGGTTACTTAACACATATTTGACTTTAAGTCATGGAACTACTTTCCCTCCATCGTTACCGACTTTTTCTGGACGTACGTCCAGTGTCTTTTTCCTACGGTTTATTTCAAAAGTGCTCACTTTATCGTGAACATCCTTTAATAACAATGTCACCAGCATTGCACACAAAAGGCGGCCTTTACAGCATTTCTGAGAGCAGGATTTGTTTAGAAAAAAAAAGGGGTAACTACACTTTTAAACACATCCAAAGGCTCTGTATTCACGTGAACGACCTTGAGTAATCGGACGTTGAAAAGGGAGTGGAGTGATGGTGTCCGATAATAAGGCTCATAATGCAGCACACTGGGTGTTGCGATGCGAGAAGACACGTTGACGGAGAGTGTATCCAGCCAGAACCGTCGGGCGGAATGGAACGCAAAATGTATCTGGCCAGCACTGGTAAAAGTTGTTCTCATGGCAACCGGATGCAGACGTGAAATAATGGAAAAGACGTGAGCGTGAAAATATACAGTTTTTGATCTGGAAACTGACTGGTACTTTCAGACAAATTTCTATGATTTGCGTTGGTTTTAAAGAATTTGCAATTGTTTACAAATAAAAGTAAAACACTAAATAAAGCATCATCGTTAGTATTGTTCTTAGAAAATATTAAATATTTTTGTACATCATATGCTTTGTAATAAGCAACACGGTGTACAATTCAAACTTCCTAGGAATGACCACTAGGCTCAGTATTACTTAGTGTTCTGCCGCTTTATTAACCTTAGCAGATTGCAGTAAATACGGCAATACCAGTAGTACATAGCAAAAAGTCACAACAGTTATAAATAAAATATAAATATATTATGCGTGTCTACAAGTGCAAACCTAAAATTAATAAGTAATTAACTCGCCAGTATATAGTACACCTTTATATTTTTAACATTTCTCTCCCAACAAAGAGGTTATATTTTTTCGAAGAACTAGCTGTTTCAATATTTGTGCCAACACAGCCCGACAAAGTCACGCCGTTTTATGTTTGTCCGCACACATTTAGGTACTCCGACTGGCAGGCAAAGTCCCTTGTCCTTCCCCATCTCTCAGCAATTGCCGACCGAGCTTCCCTTCTTTGTCCTTCGTCCTTTCTTTCAGAAAAAATGACGTCACCACTTTTTATTTAATGCTATAAGGCAACACAGGGCTAGCTGTACAAACAATAGCCACATACTTCTTCATGACTTCAATTATTTCTTACATTCAGGAACGTAACTTATATTTGTTTCCATATTGCATAATAAAAAAAATCAGTTTGTGAGTAGGTTGTTGGGTGGGGGGAATTAAATATAAAATTATTGGGGAAGGGGTTCGTTTCCCTCCACCCACTCCCCCTTTTTCGGTTGCTGATTCTGTCATACTATTTGGGGGGCCGCGGTGGTGTAGTGGTCAGACTTCACAACCCATCTAGGCGAAACGGCTTCGATCCCCGGCGGGGATGTGTTAATCGTGCAGGACGATGACACTGGTCGGCGGGTTTCCTGTTGATTCAGTCCCGTCTAGACGTTCAATCCCAGATAGCCTCACACGTCAAACTGAGTTTCATCCCGGGCCGTTTGAAAAGTAGGTAGATGGGGCTTAAAGGGAACATTTTCTGTGAAATCGTCCTTTGCGCGCAAACGCGTTATCTTGGTAAATAAAAGTCATCGAAATACGACTTTTCGACAGAAAGAATAGAAAAACTATTTCCTATATCCCTATCGTTTTACTTTTGTCATATTTAGTGTACTCTTGGAGAAAAAAAATCGTGAAAGTGGTTAAATATCATATATTTAAAGCTTGCCTATGCAGTTTCCTTAAGTGGCAAGAGAAAAGTACAACGATACGGACGTAGTTTAATCTATGGTATTCCATCGCGTGTAATAAAGCCCCACTGTTACAGATGTAATTTGCACAGTACAACGTTACGACGGAAACACTGCACGCCTTGCGCTTAGTAGCGATGAGGCGCTAGACGTGCGTGTTAGTGTCGCCCGTATCGCTCCCTCGCTTCTTGACCTTGGACGCGCAGGTGCATAATAGTCTTAACGTCTCGTGGACAGCGTGGTAATTAGAGACGGGGCAAGTTTTTATAGGAGCAAGGGAGGGGAAGTAATCGGACATGGCCTGTGGTAAGTATTCGCCTGGAGTGATGTCGGGAAAACCATGGGAAACCGAAACCAGGATGGCCGGACCAGGATTCGAACCCCAATCATCCCGAATGCGAATACGAAGCTTAACCGCTGCGCCACTCGGCGGGGTCGTTGGAGCGGCCTTGCTTCGTGAGAGCGATACTGTTTATAGGGTGTTCACGGTAAAATGAGCACTTATAAACGCCCTGCTTAATATCTACTTGTATGCACGTTGTATATTATTCCGCCTCATGAAAATTAACATTGCCATGGGCCTCATCCCTTTATTCATGCATCGGTGAAGTGAAACTGTGAACATAAATAAAAACCTTTAAAATCTGGTAATTTTTTCACTTCGATACATTAATAAACACAGAAAACGAAAGAAATAATTAATTACCACGAATGGTTACCTAACACCTTTTATTTGACGTTAACATATGGAACTACTTTCCATCCATCGTTACCAACTTCAGTGGGCGCATGTCCCTCACTGTGACCGTTAAAATGTATGTAGGTGTGGGCAGTGACTTTTTTCTAAGGTTGATTTCAAAAGTGCCCACTTTATCGTGTATAGCCTTTACCGGCCTTTGATTTTTGCGTATGTACGAAACCAAAATAAATATTGCCAAAATAAATAATTGGCAGACTTGGCTGAAAAAAATATATAACTAGCATTTGTGACGACAGGTTTCGCCTATGTGTGTACATTTTAATATAAATAAGGTTGACGATGCCTGGCATTGGCGAGAGATGGGGAGCCTCCCCAGGGTTCGTCGGCGGATGTGGTGGTTCCACAGTTAAGTAGGATTAATTATCGTAATTATGACCCTTCAGTTCGTTATCAGTCATAATATTCTTGAAATTTTCTGACTAAATTAACTTACTTTTTCAGCTTTCTATTACGCGTGTAGCTTAATCGCAGGGATATTTTAAATTGAAGTTTAGACAACATATTATCCAATTTTTAAGTCGAAATCTTTCTCAAGTGGAGACTTCGCTGAAATAATGACTTAATGCTAAGTAAATATGGTTATTTTGGAGACCACAAGCTCGCTGGGTTACCAATATATAATGAAGGTTATAACACAGTTATGGAGTCTTGGCAATCAGTCACTACAATGTACATTATAGTTTTTAATACTCATATAAATTAAGTACTGAATATTGTCAGTATTAAGATCGTGAAAAATTGTAAGTATTAATAATGTGGCATATTGTCAATATAGTTATTAATATTATTGTTGTATGTGGATTTCCTTAAGTGTATTATACCATTTAATTTCA
Source organism: Dryococelus australis (assembly GCA_029891345.1). NCBI lineage: Eukaryota > Metazoa > Arthropoda > Insecta > Phasmatodea > Phasmatidae > Dryococelus > Dryococelus australis. Next base: position 97,418,544 of record CM056994.1, read on the forward strand.
AATATTTGTGGTAACTTTAATGTAATGTTTTACTATGTTTTATGGTTCAAAGCCTTTTGAGAAAACTACAACTCCTGCAAGTCTGTGCTGAAAGAAAATAGCTTTTTAAGTAATAATAATAATTGTTATTATTACTACAACTTTTTGACATTTTAATTTCAAAATTTTCCTCATACATTTTGCTAACTGGTAGATGTTAAAAGTTGGGAGTTTGTATTGATGTTGTGGCGCTTTTAAAATTGCTGCTCGTGATAAAGTAGTCTGTGGTAACAAAGTTTGTAACCTTTTTTTCTGTAGTACAAATTATCTTTGAATGGGAATTTGTCGCATAAGTATAATAATGACAGGAATAAACGGAAACCAAAATTTTCTATTTCGGACTTATATACTCAGTATATATTACTATAGCTACATTCATAGAGAGAATTAAAAACACATTTCATTATGTAAACTGTTGGGTATTTTTATTAATATCGCTTTTGACCCCTTGTTCTGTAAATAAATATGTAAATAAATCATACCGGAAAATTTTACTTGAAATTCTACCACCTATTATGTCAGATGGTTTTTTGTGCATATATATATATATATATATATATATATATATATATATATATATATATATATATATATATATATATATATATATATATCTGTGTGTGTGTGTGTTTGTGTGTGTGTGTGTGTGTGTAAGGAACTTAATGCATAGTCCACTTCCTCCATTGTTTTCCAGCCCTTTGATATAGTTTTCATATAACATATAAATTATAAATACACAGTCCAACTTTATGTTACACATTACGATTCTACACTTTCTTCCGATTCTATAAATGTTGATAAAATATTTGATAAAAAATTAAAAAAATTCGAATTTATAGCAAGCGAACCGTATGCAGTTAAAATAAATACGCTGTCAAAAAAGACAATTTTGAGAAATAGAATTGTTCAAACAGTTTCATGCAATCAGTATATTCTGGAAAAATGCGTATTCTGGCATTCAGGCTGTCAGATATTCTCTTTATTTTGAAGTTCCGGCCTCATTTTACATCAGACGTCATTTGAATGCTTATCTTCTTGCCATTTTTGTACCTTTCTGTCAATCACTTCAGTTACAAAACAATTTCTCCCTAACCAATGGCCCATACACCTGGTTTCATTTTCCTAACTCACAATATACTTTTTTCCGAACTTTCCCCAGAGTTGTTTCATTCCTTGCATTTTCCGACCATTTGTCTTTACATTTACTTCTCCATTTCGAATCTGATTTCTTCTTTGAGACTAAAGTTTTTATCCTGTAGAGACGAGGAACTTAAGCTCATTGCATTGTCAAATGAAGTTTACACATGGCCCCCTGTCTAACAGATATGCAGTGATAATACGAACATTACTTACAGCATAATACTATGAATATTAACAACAGTCGCTTTGTGGCTGCAAGTTAATATTTTTGTGGCGTTAAAAATTTTCAGCATATTTTAGAAAGTAGTTGTATTTTAATTTCACAACGCTTTTATATTTTACCAGTCTCCATGCCTAACAGCAGTGTTTTCAAATAGGTAATTGCACTTGTGGTAATTTAAAATGGACTCTTTTAGTTTCTCGGGGGGGAAAAAAATAATAGTTATGGTTGGAAGCAGGAATATAACGAAGTTACATACGATGACGTTTTTAACTCCCTTGTTTTCTAACGATATTATGAAAAAAAAATAAATGACAAGCAGGGAAAAATTATAAAATATATTTAACATCCAGCCAAGTAGAAACTTCAGTCAAACATTAATACTGCCAGCAAAAAAAAAAAAAAAAAAATCCAGGGAAACCAAACAAAACATTCCCGGGTGAAGAAAATGAGGACAGTGGTGGAGGTTAATGTTTTGGAGCAAGTATTCAGTGCTGACACGAGCGCGTGCGACAGACAACTGACAGCGGAGCAGGACGAGCGACGAATTTTCGGAGAGCATGTGAAATTACTTTTCGCGTGAGAAGGGGAAGGGCGGAAAAACAGACAGTACGCAATAGCTAGACAAATAAATTATTTTCCCCCTCTGTTTTGTATGCTATCATCTTGTTAATTTGCAGCTCGCTAAGCGACATTTAATGAAACGCTTTTTTTTTCTCTGCGAGTAAAAATGCCATACACTCTACAAACAAATCGTACAAAACGCGACATGTGAAAAGTCAAAACACCAATAGTTTACCATCTTCATCTGTTCACGGAATAAACTGGTTCAAAATTCCATCCATTAGAAGTTAGGCCGTTTTTTAATTTCTTAAACAACGGTGAAACATCTGAGTCAAGAAGAACAAAATAGCAAATAGAAATTTGTGAATTTTGGGAGTAATGGCACGCATAAAAGTCATTCTATAGATTGACGACAGCGAATTTATTAGTGTTATTTCACTGTTGCTATGAAAATGACGGTCCTTCTCTTTCAGATTCTTTTGCTTTGGACATTAGGTTGTGTATGCATGTGCTACTTGCTCTCTGTTACTTTGGTCGCTTCTCTTTGCTTCTTTCGTATTGTACGTGAACCTATTAACACGGAATTAAATCTGGCATCATTGCAATTTGAATTGAATGTTGGGTATATCCTTCAGAGAACAGGGCCGGCTACAATATTATAATGGGCGGTGTGATTTCAGAAGGTTGTCAGTACTAAAATGGGTATGTTTTGCCTATTGCATCTGGGAAGTTATTTTTCTTACTATAGTAGTATATATTTCTACTATCAAGCATCGATTCCCGATAATCTTAGGTGGCCATTTGCAAGCTTTGTGGAGTATAGGAAGCTTCACGTATGCTCATGTCTGTGTGGGCCAATAACCTTAATAACTAACATTCATTCTCACCCTGGAAATGCTATACAGTATACTGGTTATATCTAAAGACTGTTCACGATAAAGTGAGCACTTTTGAAATCAACCTTATAAATAAGTCACTGCTTCTACCTGCATATATTTTAACATGCACCCAGTAAAGTTTGGCAACGATGGATGGGAAGTAGTTCCATGTCTAAACGTCGAAGAAAAATATTAGGTAAGCATTTGTGATAACTGAAATTATTTATTTCGCTTTGCGGGTTTTCAATGCATTGTAGTCTAAAAATTAGCAGATTGGTAAAATATTTACTTTTATAATAATATCACAGCTTAACTTGACCAACGCATTATGTAAGTAATGAGGCCCATGAGAGTGTTAAGGCGCAAGAATACACAACGTGCGCACAAGTATAACTTAAGCAGGGGGTTCCAAAAGTGCTTATTTTACCGTGAATAGCCTATAGACGATGCTGCTCGGCCGCAAATTAGGCTGGCGCTCTTCATTCACTCAAGTAGTCAGTAGCGCAGACTAGCCAGCTGATGCGCAGTTTTCAACTTCGCCGAGTCATCAAATGCTAGGGTTCTTCGGCTGCATAATCTATGTGCGCCACGTAAAATAGTTATGGTGATAATGGACAGGCAGGCAGACCGGTGGAATCTTTTTCACAGTTTCCAGGGGCCGTATGCTCGACATCGTTCGTCTTCCGTACACCAATCGAGCCAAGTAGAGTGGTGAACCCACATACGGCTTCATGTGTGCGAGATTTGCTATGACAGAGCGGAAACCTCTCACATACGTGTTGACCATTCGATTCGGGCCAGCGTAGTCGTATGTGAGCTCCAGCTTGCTCTTTTGATGTACGATTCTAACGATTATAAGGTGAAAAATGAAACAAAATGTACGTAGTACAACAGATCCTTCATATCAAAATCATGTTTTGGTAATAAGACGTGAAAATATACACTAAAAGTACTTCACTATGTTACTGGATAGAAACGCTACAAAAAATGGTTGATATTATATACAGTACGCAGGTCTCAACCTTGAAGTGGTTAGCGCTGCGACTTATTAAGTCAAAGTTTGGTAGTTCGAATCTGCTTTAGGAACATATTTTACTTTCTATTTATACATCTTATTGAGTTCATTTATGTAGTCAGTATAATAACTAAAAGATTTTCTTGGTGTTATTTACGCTCAATATGTATTTATAAACGAGAGATTAAATAGAAAACAAAACTTTCTTTATAGTGACTGCTGAAAGTTATTCGCTATAAATTAAGCGTGGTGTAATGTCTTTGATCTTTGTTCTTATGGTTATTTATTACATTTAGAGTTATTCTTAACTAATTGTAATATGTTAATTACAATGTTACGCTCGTGTACAGTCTTCTGAAGATGAAAATTCGGCTTTTATCACTTGCAAATGCCAAATGACAGAATATTATGTGAAACAGTTTCGTTTATGTGAGAAACTGATCGCTTCTAAAATATTTTAATATTGGAGCTTGCAATGCGACAAATACTTCCACACGCAATGTGAATTTAGGCAATATTCAAATAATTTACAACAATAATTGTACTCTATGTGAAAACCAGCTAGTCTAATAGAAAATAAACAACAATAATTGTTTTAACAATTATTATCCAGCAGCTAAAATAAAATATCTTAAACAGTAACTTAGTAAAATAATAAATAAGTGTAAAATGCGAGGGCATTACTTCCTAATTCATAGACCTAGTACAAAAGCACGGCGAAATCATTTCGCCTCGTGATGACTGATTTTAAGAGCAAGTTGTAGATCCAGGTTATTTAAACTCCCAAATGATTACGATATATTTGCTACTATCGAAATATAAAAATATTTTTGAAAAATTATCCCTGTTTATAAATACCAGCCATTGTTCGCTAAGAAAACGTTCTGAAGTAAGATATGCAGGGAACTTACAAATCAATGACATTCAGCACCGTGACAATTACTGTGCTCATAGTGACTTCATCAAGTACAACCATGGTAACGTGACAATTACTGTGCTCATAGTGACTTTATCAAGTACAACCATGGTAACGTGACAATTACTGTGCTCATAATGACATCATCAAGTACAACCATGGTAACGTGACAATTACTGTGCTCATAGTGACTTTATCAAGTACAACCATGGTAACGTGACAATTACTGTGCTCATACTGACTTCATCAAGTACAACCATGGTAACGTGACAATTACTGTGCTCATAGTGACATCATCAAGTACAACCATGGTAACGTAACCAAGTTTAAGTAATTTTAGCGGGAAAATGTATGCATGTGTACCGTATGTATATAAACAATTATTGCGTCAACACATTTGAATGATCAGTAACTAATAGTTGAAACACATTTACACGCAATGCTTATCTAAATGTGGTAATATTTAAATATTGTTTTGATTAAATGCAATGTTTTGACTTACACTGAATCAAATTGAAGATATCAGTACACAGGTTTGAACAATAGCCATAATTTCTTCAATTATCAAACGGAAAGAAATATGTGAAACCACATAAATTTATTGAACAAAATTAACTTATATATGCCTAATCAACATGTATGTCAATAACCCTAGGAAAAGTATTAAGGGAAAGATATTAAGTCTGCAGTAGCGTGGCATATAATACTTTAACAAACATGGTAATTTGGACATGACAAAAAAATACCAAGCGCTTAAGTAAAAGTGACAACAAATGCGTCTAAGCAAAAACAAAACTAAATGCTGTAAGCTACTTAATTTTTAGGACCGTATCAATTAATCAATTATCAAATGCTTAAATTATCCTAATTCATTAACTTCGACTACACATATTTGAAATTAATAAATGTGTATAAATGAACGACAAAGAAATTCATCATGCGCTTAATAAATATAAATGCTCTCGTATTAATAAAAATATGTTTCGTGATTGTTCGTTGCAATATGACAGATTATGTTTGTATTTAAAGCTCTATGAGCTGCCGAACAACCCTGCAGTACGATTTCCAGCGAGCAGTTGCATACGAGATGTACTCCATTCACGCTTTCTTCAGCCTTTTGAAATCGAACCTTTGAAAAATCTCCCTAGGGTTAACATGTCAACCTGGTTTGTTCAATAACTTGTATTCCACAAATACATAACACTGTGATTAACTCTAAATTACTGTATTTTTGAATAAATGAAACTTTGCTTAATATCTTCTATAACTTGTAATGTTTATTTCATATTATATACAAATTAAAACCAGCGAGAGCAGCGGTAACGGCTAGTAAGAAATAGTTCTCAGTTCAAATATCGTTTCAACATAGGTTTTTGGTATGCTCTTTGTAAATTAAATATTGCTATTGAAATATTTCAATATTTAGGTAGCCCCGATACAAACATATTTCATTGTTACAGTTAAAAATAACGTACGTAGGCCGTAGTGACGTGGTGTTTGTTTTTTCGACCGACGAAACTGTCGGCTCGGCGGAGCTTATCGCTCTCTCTCTCTCTCTCTCTCTCTCTCTCTCTCTCTCCCTCTCTCTCACACACACACACACACACACACCCTACCTCTCTGTCACACTCTCTCGGGAAATTTCCCATCGCTAGTAACCATATATATTATACATGTTTAAAATTTTAGATTATTTCGTACTTATTACAGCAGAGAATGGCTTTTGAATTTGGAATTTAAAACTGAAAAGAGATTTTATGTTTAAAAACCTATGTTATTTAGATACGATGGCGCGACGCGCGAAGCTTACAAATCCAGCAGGTTGGCAGAAGTGGTGTGGAAGGGAGAGTCTAGAACTTCACCTTCCACGCGCTTCTATTCCCAATATGGCAGGAAATTATATACAGTTTTTATATGGCCTTACGACTGACAGTGATGTAGCCACGTGTCAATTATACGGCATGTTTCTTGACGAAGCGTCGAATTCGTACTAGTGTTTTTTAAACATCCTAGGCAAGTTACAATGATGTGATAAATATGTTTTTCCACAGCAGAGTGAAATGTGTTGTAATCGTTGGGCATGAAAGGGCGTGGTGGCTGCGTTTTTATCGTTACGCAGGCCAGGTGTTTGTATTGATTTCAAATATGTGCAAAATTTATACGTTTTCACCATGAACTGATGCTATGACGAAGTTAATTATTTACATTCACGTCTGTTTATCACAACGTTGTACCTTTGCGCTAGGTGTTTGAAAAACAATTGTTAAACGAGCTTACGTTTCTATGATTTGAATGTCTGCAACAATCTCAACGAACTACTAAGCCCATCCAGATATAATTAAACAAATATTAAAATAACCCTAAAAACAAGTAAGTGCCAATCCATGTAAACATTAGGGGGATAAATGTTACGGTAGGCCTATGTGTTTGCGTGTTCACCACTATCTTTTACGTTTGTCGATGTACAATTAATAAGCGACACGAGTTTCGTGCTTGAAGTTACTGCGTCGTTTCGTTGGACTGGTTGTACCTTCATTTTAATTTTTATTCCAAACACATATTAATAACAACAGGTAAAATACTACTGTTGTTTCCGCCACAATTGTAAAAAAAAAAAACACCGTCGTTTATTGTGAGCATTCGTAGGAAATGGTTTCTGCAATATGACATAATTCTTTGAACAGCTGTAAACAGCAACCAACGCATTTGACAGTTATAAAAGTAGAAGTCACATGGCAGTGTTTATGTTTACGTGTAGCGGAAGGATACGAAATGAGTGACCAAAAGTAGAAATTGAGCAGGGCTTCATAAAAGGCCGAAGTTATCGTGAATCAACTATAGTCAAGTCTCTGGGTTCTAACCACTTGACTTCCGTCCCGAGCGCTCGAGTCATACGGGAGCAGACCCGAACAGTGTATCCCGTTCGGCAGAACACCACTCGACTAGCTACTCACATACGACTGAGAACTCCAGCGTGAAGCCCCAGAGGAGAAAAAAATGTTGCACGTGACACCGTCGTGTTTCATCCCGACCTCGTGAACTGGGAATCTCCAGCTCGAGTCGGCCAGCAGGTCCCGCCGAGATGGCCAGACTCGACAACATTCCCGTACTCCAGAAGCTCAGCCGTTCATCATCGGCGAGATCTCCTTTCGGCATCCAGCAGCATTCGCCTCGTCGACAAGTACGCACACACATGTGACAACAATGACATTCCGACTGTTCGTCCAGCTCAAAAGAATAAATAAAATTAACTTATCCCAAGCGCCCTAACTCCCGTTACTCTTAGGTCTATTAAATCTTCTGCGTCTCCAATGAGCATGTGACTTTTATATACTCATTTTTTTAATATCTACTGTTATTCGTAAAAGTAGAATATAAAACACGAACACACTTAACATAAATTAAAAGGGAGATACTTTGATGAAAATGAGCATGGAATGGAACGCTAGACGTCCCCCAACGGGGAGAATATAGCATGAAATATGAGAAGGGAGAAAAATGTCAAAAAGTCGTAATACTTGTCTTTTTTTCTGTTTGATTGGATAAGTCTTTTCTTTCCGTACTAACGGTCAATAATCAATTTTCTCCAAATGCTTTGACGCATAAAAAAAGAGTAAAACGTTTCCTTAAAATTTTCAGTATTCAAAATTTGGTTGAAATTGCTCGAATGGCATGGTAGATATAACAAATAAACGTTTAAAATTTGTATGGCCGTCATTTTTATAATAATTATTTAATAAAGTTCAATCATCTTCGTTTACTTATCCTATCAATAGTATTACTTACCTGCCAAATTTGGTAAGAATTGTTTTAATTATGTTTTTGAGATATAAAGTAAGACCTTTATTATTTTTCTGGTGCTACTTTCCAAAATGGCAGACCAACAACAGTATCCATCTCAAAATTCAATGCTTACACGATGCTCTGCCAGCATACTAAATTAAGTTTTAATTGGTTGAATGGTTTATGAGATATAACATATCACTGCAAGTATTTTAATGTCTGCCATTTTGAAAATAAGTGCCCGACGTCGAAAAATATAAAAGTCAGGTGTTCTTACTTATTATATGTGTACCATGTTTGGTAAAATTAGTTTTATAAATTCAAAATTTAAAAAGTGGGACACATATATGTACAGACACATACAAACACGTACTAAATATACACACATACACAGACGGAAAAGTGGTCTCATGAGACTTTCTTTCCTTCGGAAAGTAGGCTAAAAACATTTCGCAGGAAATATGGAAGCAGATGAATATGAAAGTAATAACATTTAATACGTTATTATCAGCTAGCCAGGCTTATACAATGGCAGTTACAGAAAGAGACCATTCAAATTTATAGCAGCTTATTTTCATGAATATATAAGAATAACCACGTATCGTTTATTGCATTAAAGTCGGTGTTGATTAGATATGTTCTATTAAATCCAGCGGCTGTTTTCACATGACAGCAAAATGCTTTCTTCCTCATTGGCGCCAGTTCATCAGTCATGCCAAAACACAGGCTATAAGTGCAAAGTTATTATAGTTTTAAGGATGAAATTACACAGCATTTCGAGAAAGGACAACATGGTAATCTATTTGAAGTAATTATAAGTCTTCATTATTTTTAATCCAGCCTTGACATTACAAAATGTACTTACCCGTAGATAGACGTTCCTATTTTCTTTATCAACAAGAATATCTACCTGAAACTTTATGTATAAAGAAAACCTGCCTATAAAATACAAGAGTGACAATGCCATAAATTATTTTGGACTGTTATGAAGACGACTTATAGTCATACTCATACAAGAAAGGTTTAGGGACGTAGCTGAATAATGAGAGATTATTTGGTAGAGCGCAATTGTTAATGATGGGGTTTATTTACATGATGAACATACAATAATATATTACGAGAACAATAATTACGCGGAGGAGCTAGTAATTAATTCATTATTCAAATTTAATCTGTAATGTTGGTTTACCAGACGCCACTATTTTGACAAACTAGCTGGAATGTCCCCACCGTAATCTTGATTCCGTAGGCTGTTTCTGGTAGGCGGTTATCGACAGTCAGATACACCCATCTCTGCGATCCTCTCTTGGCGATGGCCTGATGAGGAAAAACGACGCGCCCAGCGTGACGCTAGACTATATCGGTGCGTTACTTGTCATACTCGTCCCCGATTGCTGCCTGGTGGAAGAGGTTTCTGCACCTGGCTTTTTTGCAATGAGTTGTTGCAATTCCGCTCGTGTCCTGGTTTAATGTTTAAAGATGTGAGCAGGCAGGCCGTTTGCCTAAGGCCTGATCACATCATAACATCTCACCCAACGTTCACAAGTGAGGTGTCCTTATCTCGTTCTGGAGTCTGTGTGAATGTTGTAGTTACTGTTAGTTGTGGGGCTTTTGTTGTGGCAGTAGGAAAGAGGATTGGGTTGAAGTTCTCTTCGCTATGGTAGGAAAGTTTTGCAGGAAATGACAATAAAAGATGGATAATTGAAGTTTAAGGAACTGCCGTGTAGTTCTCGGGCTAGGTGGGCCGTAAAATGCTGTGTTTTGTTTGCTTCAATATTTTGAGCTGGAAATGGAAAGGGTAATTAAAGTAACAAATACACATTTTTCTAAAGCTAAACAAAATGTTACTTATTTTACAAGGCATATGCATCAAGAACAGATGATGATAATATCTATTAAATGTGTTTTTACTTGTACAATTGGTTTGTTTTCTGCAAAAATTATAATTTTAACTTACATTCTAAGAAATCGTCACTGAAAGACTAGTTTTCTGTTTTTGTTAGACCAGAATGGAATCTTAAATTTCAATAAAAAAATTGTCATGCCTTAAGTACATGCTGTTCTGTGGGGCCACTTTGCTCTATTTTAATAAATTTTAGATGTCTCTATTTAATAATGGCCTCTCTCAAAATATATGAGTTTATTGATATAAGTAGTAGTAAAATATGTATTTCAAGACTTAAATTCTACGTATATTGTTTTCTAGTATTACGAAACTAACATTTAAATTTAATTTTTTTTTCTAGTTCCAAGAAATGGAACTTTTATTTTGTTACTGCAGGCGCGTTTGTTTTATTTACTGCTAAATTATTTTGAATATCAACTCATTTGAAACTTTTTATTTATACATAATGATTTTTAAAATACGTTATGGAGACCTCCTGTTATTCACTGGCAATTTTAAACTTATTAAGTATTGAAAAACTATGGGCTTTTGAATGTAAAGTAAGTGAAGTGTTATATATATATATATATATATATATATATATATATATATATATATATATATATATATATGTAAAATATTATTGTTACCTGTAGGCTGCTGTGTGACTGGTATGTGTAAAATTAATATATCGCTGGTTACGTAGGTATATGTTACTACTCGTGACCTGGGTTTAGAGGTAGTGCTGATGCTGTAGTTAGAAAGTGCACGCCTTGACCTTGACACGTGTGTGTGCATGACGTCAGAACAGGAGTCGCTCTGGCACTGCTATTGCGGACATTGCTGTTACGTTGCCCTGGCATCTGTTGTGTCGTCTGCCCTCCGGGAGGACATTGAATGAATGAAGTGGGACGGCACTGCTGGTTATTGCTGTTACGTTGCCCTGGCATCTGTTGTGTCGTTTGCCCTCCGGGAGGACATTGAATGAATGAAGTGGGACGACACTGCTGGTTATTGCTGTTACGTTGCCCTGACATCTGTTGTGTCGTTTGCCCTCCTGGAGGACATTGAATGAATGAAGTGGGACAACACTGCTCGTTATTGCTGTTACGTTGCCCTGGCATCTGTTGTGTCGTCTGCCCTCCGGGAGGACACTGAATGAATGAAGTGGGACGACACTGCTGGTTATTGCTGTTCTGAAACTTACAATGGGATTTATTAACAAAAAAGTTTAAAGTCTGTTTAAACAATTTGTTTCAATCTTAATTTAACTAAATAAGTAGGTCTTAATAGTTTATGTGGGATGTGTTTATTTTATTTATCTTGTTAATTTAATTTATATTTATGGGTTTATTATATATCAGGGTATGTTATATTTAGCGCGTGTTATATTTCTGGGTGTTTCCAACCTTACAGGTGTATGTAATTAAACGTATATTAAAGTAAAACTTATTTCTGAATGGTCTACGTCATTTCTCTCGGTAGTAGCCAGTGTGCATGCTTCTGAACTTTTAATTAATAACTTATTACTATGAATGACAGCACATACTGACAATTCTTAATGGCACAGATACCCCAGGACAGTAATACGGTATAGAGTACACGAAATTAAAAGCGAAGTAAGGAATAATAATTAATTACTAATTAAAATAGTACTTCCATGTAAAGATTGGCATACATGAGTTGGGAAAAATCTGCACTCAAGACTTACACCAGGAGGTTGGGAAATGGCAATTGCACTCGTGTACACTTCCAGGGTTGACCCCCTACTTCCTGAAGCTCCTTCAAGGCCAGTGGAGCACAGAAGAAAAGCCCCACCTGCATGAGTCATCACTCCCTCAGGGGCCTAGGGAAAGTTATCACATATCACACGAAACGAGAGGATTTTAACCTCCTGGATAAGTACGTACTCGTATCAACTGCATGAAATGTAGATAACCTGCAGACTGACTGTTACATTCGAAATGGGTTTGTCTCGAGCAAAACTCCCATCTAGTAAAATATCTTTTGACATTGCACACCATTAGTCATTCTTCATGCAAGATTCAGCAGTCTACGCATCAAATAGATAAATGAGACTACAGAATTGCGTCAACCCAACAGACTTCATTCTGCCCTGTGTCCGTATAGCCATAGATTGTAGGAAGTATATGAGCATGTTCAATATGTTATGAACTTAAATGTAGGACTGTAAACTTAAGTTAAAGCAGGCGGGACGAGTTAGTCTTGTGGAGCATGCACCGGCACGCTGTTTCGCAACACGGCTGCAATTGCGCCGCAAGGATTTGCGCATGTGCTAAGTCACGACATAAACATCAGTAATGTAGACGTGCTGATTAATAAATTCATGCAATAAATCGCTTACAATTGTTTGATAACACAATTCGTTCAAACACAGGGTTGCAACCCCCATTTCCCCGATGTAAGAGGATGCTATTACCAACCATGTTTCTCGAGGTGAACGATCTCCATTATACAAAACACTATTCGCTAATTAGTCGTTTAGTTGCAAGTAGTTTCTAAAATATTCAACTTAAAGCATTTCAAATCCGACTTTTGGGGGTGCACAGCTCCCTTAATAATCAATTTCGGAAAACATAGTTCTAACATTTTCGTCTTATATTTCCCTAAGGAATCACCTGCCGGCGTTTGTCGGTGCCTTTCAGACTTATCCTGTGAGTGTATATATATGTGTGGTGTGTGTGTGTGTGTGTGTCTGTGTGTGTGTGTGTGTGTGTGACGAAGTTAACTCAGAACATTCAACGTTCAACTAAAGATATAGTTTACCTGTGTGCGCTGCATTCAGTTATTTGAACTAATGTTATTACTGTGATAGTAAGTAATAATCGCATGACAATTGTCATTAAGATAACTAACAATTAAGGCTAATTTAATAAATTCAATATATGGCATATTAATGTCGTAGCATATACATATTCATATGGATAATAATAAAAGATTTTATTATATTCTCCAACATTTAACATATCTTTAAAAAGGGTATGATATAGTTTATATAAGAATTTTATATAATAAATTGAAAACAGTCTACATTAACAAAAAAGGTCGTCTTGTCCGAACACTCTCAGGTGAATCGTTTACGAGAAATCCGTGGCGACATCATTCAAAACAGAAAGCGAGTGGCCTAGCAGGTAGGCAATCCACAAACACGGGACATGTTAATGTGATGAAAGACGGATAATGTTTTCATTGATAAGTCACAAGCTAATAGTGACCATATGGAACATTACTAGCTGCATGAGCCAATTTCCTGTGTATTTGCGCGTGTAAACTACAGCGGGCGCTATCGGTGTTACATCATGTAGTTAAGGAGGTAGATTCCCAAATTGTTCATCGCGTATTATGTACGCGTTTAATTTCCTGAATTAAATGTAAAACGTCAGAATTAGTCTGAAACCACCGACAATCTCTACTTGCATACTCCGTATGAAAATGTAAACCAAATCATACATACAATGTACGGTCTACGAGGAGTTGTAAGGGTCGTAGGCACCCGTGAAGTTGGAGCTAAAACCTGTGTTCATTGTAAATACCACAACAAGTATTTGAAATGTAACAGTGACATTTAGGATAATGTGTATATGGGGCAATATCTGCAACCTCTGCAAAACTCCCATCGCAGCCATCACAATTTATCATAGTACAGATAAGGGTTGCAATCTTGTCGCATAACACTTCGTGACGCTGAAGACTAATCGATTAGTCAGTTATGGAGTATTAATCAGCACGGCAACATTTGCAAATTAACGTCGTCGTGTGTCACTACTCTACACCTGCCGTTTGCAGGGAATATGCATAATGGTTGCTATTACGTTACTGCACCTGGCATGCCAGTTACACACATCAGGCAATGCTTTCTTACGCCTGCTGGGAGGGCAACAGGAATACAAGGCAACTGTTGCATACCCGTGTGTACGCTATTGTCGTAAACCTGCTGGCCGGCGTGCCCATTTAACTCCTACAGCACACACGTGCTAGGCGCACATACACGCCGTAGTAAGCAGAATCATGGCATTGACCCTGCTAACACCATCTCGTAGGTGTACCTTTTCTGTGTGTCGTTGCAGCATGAATCGGTACACATGGGCGGAACTATCGGACATGCCCTTAGTGAATGGTGCAGCACATGGATGATGCAGAAAAGGACACATTGTGTATGCAAATGAGTATCTCAGGAGGCAGTTACCTCACCACTCCACCTTTGCTGCCATTGACCAGCGCATACGGGATACAGGACCAGTCGCCAGACAGACACATGATTCAGGGTGCAGACGTCGAGTGCGTACGCCACAGTTCGAAGAGGATGCTGATTGCCCTCTTTGCCCCGGCGGAGGAGAGCGGAATCAAACCCCAAGGTGAGGCGTATGCAAATGAGCTCCCATCCGGGGAGTGTTACTACCATCACAACCAGGGTTGTCAATAAGTGGGACGCCAGCGGTCCCAAGGGAGGTAAGTGAATGAGTGAATGATTAATTGAGGTTGATTGTGGGAATGATCAATTGGGCTGCGATGATGAGATATATATATTAGTATATATATAATTATATACTAGTATATATATATCCTATCCCTAGTATATATATTATTATATATATATATACTAGGGAAGAATCGCGGTTCATATTGAAATTATTTCAATTTTAATACTGTTTACTATTTAGGTTTAAAATTATTGATTTATAATTATATATATAAATATGGGGCTGTAAAAATTATTATTGCACTGACAAGTTTCAAAAGTAGATAAGGAGACATCTAAATTATAATGCTACTGAAAAAATGCAATGCTAATGTTGAAAGTGGAAGTAACAAGCTTGTATTACTATTACTCCATAAATTAGCATGGTTGGGTGGGACATTATTGAAATGGGGGTGAATGGTAGAGCAACTGCCTCTGCAAGGCAACAAGAGGATAAGGAGGAACGAAGACTCCACTAGATGTTATGAAGACGACTTATTGTCATACTCATACAATAAAGGGTTAGAGGCATAGCTGAATAAGGTGAGATTATTTGGTAGATCACAGTTACTGTGAATGATGGGGTTTATTGACATGATGAACATACAAAAACCTATTACGGGATTATTAATTATTCGGGGCAGGTTATAATTAATTCAGTATTCAAATTAAACCTGTCACGTTTGTTTACCAGACGCCACTATTATAAGAAACTAACTGAAATGTCACCACCTTAATAATGGTTCCAGAGGCTTTTTCTGGTAGGCGGTTATCGACGATCAGGCACATCCATCTCTGTGATCCTCTCTTGGCGATGGCCTGATGAGGAAAGACGTCGCCCAGTGTAACGTTGGCCAATATCGGCGCGTTGTTTGGCATACTCGCCCCCGATTGCTGCCTGGTGGAAGGGGTTTCTGCACCCGGCTTTTCGCAATGAGTTGTTGCATTTCCGCTCGCATCCTGGTTTAAATTTTAAAATGTTGCGGTTAGGCAGACTGTCTGCCTAAGGCCTGGTCACACCATAACAGGACGTCTGAATTACGGACCGTCAGTTCACTCTTTAATTTTGAGCGTAGGTAGTAGAGTGGGTCGTAATAAGGTCCATATAATGTCACAAACAATTTGCACGATGCTTCTGAAAGTGCTTTCAACTAGTATGGAACTGAACGGTATTGTGAAGATCTCCAGTATAGTAGTATCGAAAACAGAGAATATATTTTCAAGTCCTAACTATTACATTCCTAAGAAATTATTATATTGACAGCTAGTGGTCAATTATTCTTCACATATTCATTTCATTAGCGCTCCCTTATAATCTCATCTATCACCTGCATTATTCTAAATCAGTTATTTGTAAACAAGAGCAGACTGTAGATACAT
The DNA here is from genome assembly GCA_029891345.1 of Dryococelus australis. Taxonomy (NCBI): domain Eukaryota; kingdom Metazoa; phylum Arthropoda; class Insecta; order Phasmatodea; family Phasmatidae; genus Dryococelus; species Dryococelus australis. Next base: position 97,434,844 of record CM056994.1, read on the forward strand.
GGTACTTCCTTCTCATGGTAGTCTCACACATCCACAAATACCCGTCCACCTACAGCTGCATGGAGCTAATATGGGTAAACATATAATATACAGTATGTACTGTAGTTTACATTATATATCATAATATGATTACTGTATCTGAAGAAGAAAATTCTGAGAAGAAACGACGGGTAATAAGAGAGGACTAATGGAGAAACTTAATGGCCGTGGAAACTGAGAGAGGCCAACGGGCATCAGCAATGAAGCCATACTGGTAGGATTTCGAACAGGAAATGTCAATAGACGAATATATCTTCTATAAAATTCGACAAATCGTCTGTCTGAGACTCGACCACGTACAAGTTGTACTTAAAGTTACTCCGAAAACATCTGTGAATTTTGTGTGTCCTCGACAGTTGAGCAAAATATTAAATAAAAAATGTCATCGAATCGTTATTTATAATTTGTTAGTAAAAGAGCCAAAAAAAATCTTGCATCTCAGCGGATGGCCATTATCAAAATTATTTACCTGTGTCATTATTATGTTGAGAGGTTTTTGCTGAATCCGTTTGAAATTGTATTTGGGTCAAATTTGTAGGGAAGCATTCTTCTATTTTGTAAATAATTTAATTACTTCTAATAATTATTGTTTAACTACTATACCAGCACGTATTAAATTAACTCGAATATTAATATAATTACATATTCATACCAAGCTATTAATTCAACAGACAGTGTTCAATAAGTAGCTGGACACTTATTGGAAGAAGTGTAAAAGTGGTCTTATATATGTACATATTTTACGTATTATAACTATTGATATTTTTGCTTTGCAATTGATTTCGCTATCAAACAAAAAATCCGGTATCAATTCTCTTCTACAACAACATAGTGATTAGTTTCGCGTGTATCTCATGTTACTTCCAGGTTTTTTATGTTTTTTTTTTCGGTTTCTAACAGCAGTTATTATCAACTCCTATAGAAGCGATATAAAGCACTCATTTCAAGGTGTGTGTTTTAATATGTATTAAAAGAGTTTGTTTCAAAAATATTATTAGGTTCTGTAATGGATTCTCTTCAGTGCGTTTTCATACTGTAAAGTTAGTTATGGATTTGCGTTGTACATTTTGTGTTCTAATTTTGAGTTTGCTTTCCGTGCAAAATAATATGAATAAGAATTGCAATGTTTCGATAACCACGAAAGCGAGCAGCGTGAACTACATTTGACTCACTGCACGTTCGCAGAGGGAAGGAAGGGCGTCTCTGAGATCGTTACAGTTAGCAGGCGTGTACTGGGAAGAAATTAAGTAGTCACCTGAAGAGATACGTTCTTTGGGGTATTCTGCAATTTCCGTTCAAACTAAGGCGTTGAGAGTCACACAGATATATGTAATGGGCCTTCGCTAGTCGTAGAAGCTTAAGAGCAGGGCTTGAACTTTAATCTATTTTATTTTATTGCTCCTCTGCACGAAGGCGAGTAATTGAAGTGGCAGTAAATAAGCATTAGATATTAGCATTAAATACGTGTAATTTTAGTAATAAATTGTTCAATGCCCTGGATGGGCAATATTTATTCACTCCAAATAAAAAAATACGAAACAGTGAAATAAATTTCTTAAAATTAATTAGACACATATTTTTAACCATGAGTGCTGAGAAAATTATTTTTCAAAACTTTCCTCTTAGCTAAGCTTGTATCAGTATAATAATGATTTTTGAAGTTGAAATTGAATTTTATTACAAGTTTTAACTTCGTAGATTTTGTTGATGGATATAGAAAATTGATGATCCCCACTAAAGCTTATTGGTTAGTCTGTTGCGCCATTATTGTGATTTTTCATATAATTATGAAGATATTGTGTCTCTTTGCTTACTAGTTCTGATGACACTATTTATATACTTCGTCTCGTAACTATTTAAGTATACGGGAAGAATAAAATCTAATTGGAAAATTTTAAATCCTGTTTTGGGGGAATACAATTTTAATTGGCTATCTACGTCAAGGGTATTTTATATTATTGGCCATAGGGACCAGTGTCTAGGTTGAAAGCAACTGATGAGAGTGTTCACGGGAAGTTAATGTACGTGCGTTAATCAGGTTAGTCTATCAGCTGAGTCAAAAAACAGTATAATTTGTGCGGTGAAAAGAGACGGGGTGTAATTTTATTCAGTCTTTATTATGAATATGCTAACCAACAAATCGAAATTGCTAATTTCCACACATTTAAAAAAATTAAAAAATTAAAAAATTTTCAAATGTTTTTAATACTATAATATAAAAATGTTTAAACGACATCAAAAACAAAACTACGCATAAATAAATACTATGCCTAAAACCAGATGTCACAATCAGCGTGATTAAAACTTAAATCAGGAATGTGCAAGCAAGATTGAATCAATTTAACTAGTCTTCTCGTGTCAATCTTGTAGCAAGCCTGATCAATCTTACCTTGCCAAGCTGAAAGGTTAATTCAATCCATATCCAAGCTTGCTATTAGCTAGTATTTACCAGTCGTGAGAAAATAGGCTTGAATCAAGCATGTATCACACGTCATATGAAAAGCTTATCTGGCAAGAAACGTTAATTTCAAATGGCAAGCTTACAGCAAGCTTACATGTTCCTGGGAATAAATTATAAAACTAAGAATTATAAATGTAAAACGATTTGTTAATTTTTAAGGTAAACGATGTAATTAATATCCTAGCAATAGCCAAACCTAAAAAATATTTTACTTTAAGTTCTTGAAATACTATTCGCAACGCTAAAGTGCTTAAAATACCCTAAATGTATTTCTATAGGAAATTATATAATTTAATACAATGTAATACGTATTAAAATATTATAAGTAGTGTTTCGACATATAAAGAGTTTTTATCACAGTACTGTATCTCATTATGTAGTATCACTAACAACATCCTTGTTCATAGTAACTGCCGTGGTCGTAGTACTTGCCCCCATTGTTAGTCTCTCGTCATATTCTGCTGCTATTTCTTGTGTTTCTCACGAGTAGCTGCAGAAGTCATTGCATGGAAAGTCGACGACGTACCACGGATATGATCCTGGTTGACAGGCTTTGCATATGTGTAAGTTACCGCCAACAATATTTCCTAAGAAGCTGATAGACACCTAAGCTAATAATGACACTGTGCCATCTACGTTACACCACTCACATCCGTATGGCGAGGTAAGAACTCTGACTCCTGTGGAGCGGTAGAAATTATATCGCAGTTTACTGACGCTATCAGTTTCTTCACCACCGTATATTTGACACACAATCTGCTCCAGGCTGACATTTGAGGAGTCACTTACAGTCTATTATTCACCGAGGGCTTTGAAGGATTGGATGTATTGAGTTGCAATGCTCATTAGTTTGGATGGTATTCCCTTGGCTTTTCCAGAGAAAGCTGAAAAACATTTACAACCTGTTGTGAAGCTATGAAATCATATTAGGGAAACCTTATAAGAAGTCATCAGTATGGCATCCATCTTGTAATTTTAGACCTAGCTTACGACTACATTTTTAAGGGTAATAGTTTTATATTTTCCTCTCCAGTCAATGTTTACATAAAGTTGGCATTTGATTTAATGAATGAGTTATAGCAGAATCACTAATACATTAGTTCCATCATTATAAACCACTGCAGGGTTGTTGCTCTTGCCAACATGTGCATACGCTGTTTACGGTCAAATGAGCACTTTTTAAGGCCATTCAAAGTTTTGCCTTTTATCCAATTTCCATCTTCCTGCTACTTTTTAATGTAAACATTGCAATGTAACAAATAAACACAGTGTAGAAGTTTCACGGCCCTCAAAATTTATTAGTGATCAATGCCTTTTGGGAGGGACTTAAAAAACGCTCACTTTACCGCGAACAGCCTATAATGTAACATTAGCCTTGTGTTGGACTTGTGTCGGCCTCTTCATTGCTACAAGCAAGTTCGGTACACTATGTCGCTTAAAATGATGTTGCTTTCCAGCATGTGTTTTTATGTGCAATTAACATAACTCTACTCTCTATATTGTTACGAATAACTGACCAAGACCTTACTTTGAGGAGGCCTTTGAAATTTTTATACAATATAGGTGAACTGTTATCTTGCTGCTGACATCTCTCGAAGTCTTTATTATGGCTAGACCTTGACAAAAAAATAACTATGTCGATTATGTTTCCTAGGCTTTGGCATAACTTTTGATGGAATTTGTCAGACTATCTTCCAAAATTCATGTTATTGGAAGTTCTGATTTTCTGCAGGATTTACATGCTATGCGAAACAGATGATGTACTATGTGGGCATGTAGTTTCAATAGGAATGAATTTTTCAAGAATGTGTCACGATTGTCGTTTTACTCTTTTTATAGGTTACAACATTACATCAGATAAGGCACAAGGAACTGGTTCCAATGGGTAGTTATGGCAAACCTTGCAGATAAGTATATAAGTATGCATTATCTGAGATTGCTAAATCTCGTTTATTTGCGGAAGTTACTTATTTTTGGTGAGAGCTGAATATATATATACAGTGATATTAATTGTGAGATGGTTGACCACATACCTTTGTAATATTTCGTACATCATTTTCATATCTTTTTATGTGAGGCTCACTTTTAACTGGTTGTTTTTACTTGTTTAGGTCGTAGGCTGCCATGGCTTCAAACAGTGCCTTGCAGTGTGATGAAAACATCTGATTATTTAAAACCCATCTTTGAGAAGCCATATAGTTTGAGCATAACTTGCTGTGGTTTTGCAATCTTTCATTATAATAATTTCTATTACTTTGTCTGCCTCAGTAGCACTGAAAACATGCAAATATTATTCAGTTACGTTTTATTTCGGCAATGAAGTTCGGTGGGTTCTCAGTAAGTCAACTTCTAGTTTTATTTATAATTTAAAACACGATAAGATTAACGTTTGATCCTGATTATAAATCAATTATTAGTTCAACCATACGGGGAAAAATATGTTTTTGCGTAATAATAGTTAATTAATAAGTCAATATCAAGTATGCTGCATTACAAAGTTTCATAATTTTGTCTTTGAATTGGTGAGGAGACCGGTTCGGTGAAGGTTAGCGCCCACCTCCATCATGACTCAAACTCGTGAGCCCCGAGTCAATTACCAAGTGATTCGGTGGCCACTATAATATTATACGTTCCTTTGGCTAGTGACTCTGTGCATACCGTGTGACATACAACACTAATTTCATTTATTAACTTCGTTACTATGTGTTTTGTGTTATGAAAAGAAAAATAAAGTATGTTTCAAAATTTTTGGCGAAAAAAGATAGCAAAGCTACCGATTTCGATTTCCAAGTTGCCATATTCGTAACCTAATCAAAAAATGAATTAAATGACGCTCTATGCATCTTTAACGCACAAGTGGTAACATTTACATGAAACTCGGCGCCTAGATGATAGACAGATATTCGACGTGGTTGATGCTTGGTGCAGCCTGCTGTCCTACCCAAGGGGCATTATGAGAGAAACCATACCATTGCTCAGGCCGGAAAGCCAGGCAGTAAAATTTGTTTTACGTAGAATACTAAGTCACAATATCATAAACCCTCAGCAACATGCAGTATTAAGTACCCCGCGATACAGATTTATAATATACTCTCAATCTAACGTTAAACACGAGTGATCACATTAGTTTATATAAGAGTAATTCAAGTGCAGTACTTAGGTCCACTATAATTCATGGAATTTTTCAAGAACTCCGAGCATGATGAATGACGTGCCCCGTACTTCTGACCCCGCATTGGCATAACCATTTTAATCACAACCATTTTGACAGCCAATTTGTATAACAGTGCCGCTTGAAATCATAAAGATTTTACATCGTATTTCGTAACTATAGTGTTGGCCGTCTTGAACAGATAGGATATTAGTATATCAGGCTACCATTCTCAAAATATTGGCCATAAATACGAAAAATCAGGTTTCTACAATTGTTTTGTGAGATAGCACTGCCCAACAAGAAGTTACTGATAACTAATAAGTCTACTTTCCTCTACATGGGTGCAAATCAATTTAAGTGAAGTTGTTACTTACATGATAGGTAGGCGATGACGTCTCATTGAAAGCAATATCATTAGAGATGAAGCCAGAAACATCTGAAAAAGCACTGAGGCAATTAAAATACACGAGTGACTTACTCGGGATTAAAATTCAGAAGTATTCCTAAAATTAAGCTAGCTAGCATTGAATTGCCACGGAGATAGGATTCGAGCATCAACTATCAGATGTAATCATTCGAATATTTTGAATGATATGGTTCACTAACCTGAAATGTTTACACGTTCATCATTTTGAAAATAAGTGCCTGAGCCACCTATAAACACATAACTTTACATAGCCTACCATAACGCAACTTGTGTGACAAATTTGGTTAAAATTGGAGGAATGGTGTCCGAGCTATGGCAAAAAAAATTGTTTTCCTAATATGGGGGAACCTACAAAATTACTTATAAAAAGGCTCTGTATACGATGTATCTAATAGTTACTGCCAGTATAAAAAAGTTGATTGAAATTGTGTAAATAGATATTCTAAATATGTGAAAATATTTACATGGCCTCCATTATAAAAATCATTTTCTGATGCCATTTAAATCATGTAACTTTACATTGCCTTCTATAGGTGCGCAAAATTTTGTGAAAATTAGTTAAATTATTCCGGGAATATGGCAGAACATTCAATTTACGCACCTGACACTGCTATGCAAATAATACCGCAAAATCGGACCTCTGTATACATAAATGATGCTTCTAATTAATACTATTTATGTACAAAATTTGGTTGAAATTTGTTGAAACCTTTCATAGTTATAACAAGATAAACAAATTATTTATATAAACCCCATTAAAACATGGCTGCCGTACACAACACATGTTAATTGATATGCTCTATTGTAGCACTACTTGCGTGAAATTTTGGTATGAATCGGCTGATTGGTCCTCGACATGTATCATAAAATTTTAATTGTTCATGTGGCGATCTTAGTAACAGAAGGACAAAAGTTTATGTATTAGAATATGCAATAATTTTCATAGATACAATATACAAACTTAAATGTAAATATATTACATAGTTTCGTAGATATAGCACACTAAGCTAAAATTTCTGAATAGTCGTCATTCACTAAATTAGAGACTAACACATTTGAAGCATATAAATTAATATCATCTACCACACTGCACCTTCTTCACCTAATTCTAAAGAAATCAGTTGATTGTTTCCCGAGATACGACATAAAATCTGCATTATTTCATGTGGGGCTGTCTTACATAATGGTGGAGCAATGAGGCTTTGCATAGACTCGTTTTGCAGTTTCGTAGACAAAGAATTCCGAACTAAAATGTTTATATCGCCACCATTTTGAAAATATGTGTGTCTGACATTCTTAAAGTTTATTAGTTTATATGGCCTGCCATAATGCTACTTGTTTGTCAAATTCGGTAAAAAAATAATAATTTCGGAGATATAAAGTAATTTAAATTTGTCTATATTATCTTACAGTATGGTGGACAAATGAGGTTTTATGTGGACACACTTAAAGGTAGTAATATATACAGCCAGCCTGCAAAGTTTTATTTGAATTCATTACATGGTTTCGACGATATAACATTCAGAACTTAAAAACTATATAGCCGCCATTTTGAAAGTAAGTGTCTGACATACCTGAAACTTATCAGTTATAATTACCCTATCGAAGTACTACTTGTTTGCCATATTTGGTAGGAATCGGGCAATTGTTTCACGAGATATGACATAAAAAGTTTATTTATTCGTTTGGCACTATTTTACAAAATGGAAGACAAAAGAGGCTCCGTGTAGACTAGTTAGATGTTTATTATATATACGCCTAACATAAAAAGTTAAGTTGGGATTGATTAAATGGTTTCGAAGATATATCATACTATGCTAAAATAGTTACATTACCGCCATTTCGAAAATAAAGGTGAAATATCTATATTGAAAACAGTAAGTTACTTATATAAAAATTATGTTTCGCTACAATGTATGCTACATGTTATATCTCTGGAACTGCTGAACCGATTATTTATCACGCTGAGATTTTCCAGTGTGTGCACTAAACGCATTAGTTGGTATCCTCCTAGTGTTCCATTTTGAAAGATATTACCTTCAATTAACTATTAAATTGTATATTTGAACAAAGTCTCAATAAATTGTTTCCCCATTTTTCTGTACCAAACGTGCTGTGGGAGGCGGACTAAATATTTATAAGGAAGTATATTATTTTCAGAGAGGTAATTTTATCCTCATAGTATTTTAAGCCATTTGTCTGAAACCATTACAATGAATCGTTTAGTAATTGGTGGGCTGAAGTATATACTGCGTGTAGTAAATTTACTATGAAATATATTCTAACTTCAAACTCTATGAGAGAAAATTGCTAAAGAAAAATTATTGTTAGAGTTATTCATAGAATCTTGGAAACTATTTAACCGATTAACATACTACCTGTTCAGAGCGAAACAATATAAAAAAAACTTGTACCACTATTTGATAATTTAAGTATCTAATAATAACTTGCATAAGCGTGTAGTAAGATATAACTTTTTAACATAAACAATAAACTTAATACTCACATAAACATACGTAGAGAGTAAACGAATGTATAGGCTGTTCACGGTAAAGTGAGCACTTTTGAAAGCCCGCTTGTTTGTAATAATAGACAATAAATATGTATTATTGTGGCATTGGAGATTAAATTCAAAGTGCGGTGGAATATACACACTATGTTTATTACTTACATACCAGTATTTATTTAAAAAGGTGGTTAAATAATAAAACATGGATGAAAGAAAAAAGTAACTAGGGCCTCAAAAGTGCTCACTTTATCGTGAACAGCCTATAGATGTATGTCTTCACGTTTTATTAAATACTGTATACTCAATGGACATATGGAAAATGGCTATGATTTCTTTTGTCTTAAATGCACCAGAGAAAGAAACGGCGCGGTAGCAACTTATTTATATCGCTCAAAAAAAAAATCACAAGATCGATTTTTATACTAGTCACTACTTTCGAGGCATTTTTAATTTCAACGTGTGATGGGAAAATACGCAACTGGCAGTACTAGGATTTCAAAGACTTCACTACCCGTGAACTATCACTTTATCTCTATTTTATTTTATATTTCCTTCGCCTGTAACAAGTTTGGTGCTAGTTGTTCGTTTTTTGGAGTTAGTTTCCAGCGGGAGCGTAGCCCGGTGGGATTACCTTTTACCATTTAGGTTATCAAACTCTAGTGGTAAAATTATTAATACGCTTGCAATTCTGATAAACCGTACATAACGGCTGTTAACTCTCATGCATTTCAATATCGTGAAATACTTTATCCTAGGATTTGCCCCACTTAACACTTACGTGTTAGCACCGCTAATTCCCGTGTGAACCGACCTTCCCGTTCCTTCAGTTAGTGCGACCTTCAATAAATTTGTGGCAACACCGCTGGTTTTGGGCCGAGGGAATTTTTCCTAAACAGCTTCGCTCGCAGAAGCTTGCCCCGATGGCCGGTCTGCGGGTTTTATCGTGTACCTGAGGGTTCCCCACTCGCTTGCGACCACCGCTGCGGTCTCCGTCCTTCTTTATTTACTCCTTGCCCACACGAGCAATAATTTTTACGCAGTGACCGCTGTGTGTCCCCTCCACCCCCCCCCCCCCCAACCCACCTAAACCTTGCCGTTTTTGCGCTCTCTCGATGCTGGCGTCGGAGCTCACTGCTAGCTTGGGACCATGTGCATTTTACTGCGGCCGGCGTGGCTAAATGTTTCCAGCCACTTCTTGCTTACTTACGTTAATTTTTTGCATCTGCGAACTGCATATTTTTAAAAACCTTGTATTCCCATTTAGAGAAAGGTTCTGAATGCTAACTAACGAGCTCACGCCTTCTAAAAAGAGTGTAATAATTATCGCCACTCACTTTATACTCATTTCCCTCAGAATAATTTTTCTAGTAAAACTGCCTAAGCGCCTTTAGAAATAATTTGCATGAATATTGAATTCCCTGGCAGTATTTTTATTGTGTTCTTTGATTGAGTTTAGTAATGGGGGTAGTTAATAGAATTAAGTATTATTTGGTATATATGGCATTGTACCGTTTTGCTTTGTGTCACAGATAACTCTGAATGTGATACGAAATCTCACAAAAATTAGCAAGTCAAAAAAGCCCACTTTTTCGATATCTGAATTTTATGCCATGTTCCGGGTACAACGATGCTCTGCAATGGTGTGTGTTCCAATAAAATTTTATTCTATTTCTTATTGCGCTTTCGTGTCACCATAAAAGTGGCGTAGGATTTCTGACACCGATGAGAAGAATACAAAGTTTTAAGAAATTGCCTTCGAACAATAGTGTGTCGAGTTCCTTCCTTGTCGACACACATTCTATTGTTTATCAGACCGTAACCTCTATTTCTATGATTTGTGCTATAAATCATCTGTGGACAACTTATCTGCGTTGACCTACGGCCAATGCACATAAACCGGAGCAACATCATGCCTAATCATCAACCTTGTAACGATGTCACTATAAATGACATCGTTTTCAATGCCTACCATCAATTGTTTCGCAACGTTGTTGTATGCGGAATTCTGTTGGCCTCATTTCCTGAAAATATTGCTCAAAATAAAAATTAATAAATGAACATCCTATATAATAAGTAGATAATCTCTGTCTGTCTGTCTGTCTTGTCTGTCTGTCCGTCTTTAATACCTCTAAATTACTTAGAAACTCAACAGAAGTTCTTAAAATTTTACAGACCGTATCCTCAGGATAAAATACAGGTCAAGTTCGAATGTCAGTATAATCAGATTACGCAATCGTTACCTTTCACCCTAAAAACGAATTTTTAAATTACTTTTTTCCTTATGAAAAGTTTTCTATTAATACATAGAGAATATTGCATAGAGATATGAAGGAAATAGAATATAATTTTTGTTTTCTTTAAATGGCCTTCTTCAGTGTTGAGTTAATTAAGTGGGGCCACAATGGCTCAGTGGATAGAGCGATTCCAAGTCGGGGCCTTAGTGGCTCAGTGGATAGGACTATATCATGTGGGGCCACAGTGGCCAAGTGGATAGATATATATCAAATGGGGTGGATTGAGAGATTCCAAGTCGGGCCGCAGTTACTCAGTGGATAGAGCGATTCCAATTGGAGCCTTAGTGGCACAGTGGATAGAGAGATTCCAAGTGGGGCTGCAGTAGCTCAGTGGATAGAACTATGTTAAGAGGGGCCGCAGTGGCAAAGTGGAAGAGAAACATTAAATAGGACCACAGTAGCTACAATGTTGAGTTAATTTCGCATAATTTCATTATTACCAACATATATCTATGCTATATTTTTTTCAGTCTTTGTATGATAACCAAATTTTTTAATATGGTAATTGTTCTAGCACCAGACAATACAAAAAAAAAGGTCACGGACTGGGTCTCCTAGTTATTAATATTATAATTGTTTCAGTGAAAGATTATAGCGTTCATACTTTAACCTTCAATAATCCTAACTATTATGTATTTTGCTTCAATACATAATGTTGCTAACCTACATGAGCCAGTGGTTGCGTGATGCCATATTGGCCTATTGTTAATTTCTCGAGAAAATAATATCTGTTTAGCATTTTGGTCCTTCAAACTTTGTTTTCGCAGTGAACTCGTGTAACCATTAATCATATATTTCTGCACAATTATTTTCGGTGTATTATTAGATTAGTACCACTAAGAATAATGTTACGGTTTTAAATACTTGAGGTAATCCTATATAATAAGTGGACGATCTCTGTCTGTCTGCTGTCTATCTGTCCGCCTTTAATACCTCTAAGTTCCTTGAAACTCAACAGAAGATCTTAAAATTTTGCAGAGCGAATCATCAGGAATAGTACAGGCCAAGCTCGAATTTCAGCAAGATCAGGTTACGTAATCATTACCTTTTACACTGAAACCTCATTTTTTAATAACTTTTTTCCTATGAAAAGTTTTGCATTAGTGCATAGAGAATATTGCATAGAGATATGAGAGTAATGGAAAATCAATTTTGTTTACTTTTAATATCTCGCTTCAATGTTGAGTTAATTAAGTGCGTCCTTAGTGGCTCAGTGGATAGAACTATGTTAAGTTGGGCTGCAGTGGCTTAGTGAATAGAACTATATCAAGTGGGGCCGCAGTAACCAAGTGGATAGATATATATCAAATGGGGTCTTAGTAGCTCAGTGGATAGAGTGATTCCAAGTGGGGCCCGCAGTGGCTGAGTGAAAAGAACGATTCCAAATGGTGCCTTAGTGTCTCAGTGGATAGAACTACATCAAGTGGGGCCGCAGGGGTAAAGTGGTAAGATATATATCAAATGGGGCCTTAGTAGGTCAGTGGGTAGAGAGAATCCAAGTGGGGCCTTAGTGGCTCAGTGGATAGAAGTATGTTAAGTCGGGCCGCAGTGGCCAAATGGATAGATAAATATTAAATGGGACAGTATTCGCTTCAATGTTGAGTTAATTTCACATAATTTCATTATTACCTACATATATCTATGCTATATTTTTTCAGTCTTTGCAAGATAACCAACATTTTTAACATGGTTACTTATCTAGCCCCGTGACAATACAGAAAAAGGTCACGGGCTGGTTCACCTAGTTATATATATATATATATATATATATATATATATATATATATATATATATATATATATATATAGACACACACACTTGGGGATCGATAATATAAACTTATCACTATAAAAAATAAGATCACTAGAATATGTAATTAATTCCCAGCGATTATTTTGTAAATAAAAATGGAGTATTTTATTTGAATATGAAGAGTTCGATAACAAATTAAATAAATGTTGTAATTAGGTACTCAGGGCTACCGAAATTTTTTTTTATATAGAAACATAAATTTCAGTCGACTGTGAACTACTGGCTTAAGGGAGTGGACAACTAAACACATAAGATATTTTGTAAAAACAATGGGTGCCTGTACCTTACCACAAAAAAATACTAACGATACACAACAAGCAATACTCCACTATTGATAGATTATCATATGAAAATTGAAGTTAATGTTGTTTTAAAATTGCCTGTATCTGTAATTCATCAAAGTATAAGAGACGTCACAAATAAACTCATATGGAGTTTTCTTATTGTTTTAAAGAAAACTCGCTAAAATTTCTGATTTCAAGGATTTTCACAATAATGCCTTGCGGGATAGTTTAATGTCTGGGTTTAAATCTCAGCATGTGCAAACACAACTATTTGTTCAACCGGACTTCACCTTCGAATGCACTTGTCATATAGCTCCATTCTCTGTAGGTCTATGTAGAATACATCTAGCAATTAGACGAAAATAGTGACAAAAGTTTTTAGCATGTTTTAAACATAATTTTTCTTTTTACTACAGCACAAGTAGGGGAAAACCTAGAACAGTAACTCAAAATAAATTATTTGTTGCTAGTACCAGGTTATTAAGTCTCTGTACAGAAGCTGTAAGTTTACCATAAAGTTACATTATCAACACAACAAGATTTTTCCTGATATATTATAATTTGCAGGAAGAACACCTTTATTTAAGGAAGGTAGTTCATCTAGTATTTATAACATAGGTTTCGTTACGAAGTACATTACCTAAAATGTGAAACAGAAGTATTTAACATATTTCGTTATTGTTTATATTTATCTCATTTTTGAACTTCTACACAGAATGGGATTCATAATAAAAGTTTGCAAATAAAGCAAATTATGTAATGATTAATATTTTGAGAAAACTTAATGGGTTTAAAGTACTCGTAATACATGTTTTCTGTCACCTAAAGCCTCTGATTGTGTTAAGCATTAGATATCATTGGAAACATTGAATTTTTGTGAAATAAAAGCGTTAGTTAAACCGACCATTCCGTTGTTATCCCAAATCAATACGTAATGATAAAACATGAAATATCGTATTATGGAGATGTGAAACATTTATTGTCCCTTGATTTAATAATGTGAACAGTTAATTTTATATAGACGTAGATGATCTTGAAAATTACTTTGGAATATCCATGGCTAAGAACATGTGAATAATTACTGACAGGTCATCAAATTATAGACACTATGTGGCACATATTTCAATGAAACTTATTGCAATATTATTTTTTCTAAGAGGAATAATCAGTAACTTCTATTTTACAGTGTTAAAGCAGATATATTATGTTTCTTTCGTTTTATTATGCTTTTTGGCATAATTTTGTGGGGAAATGTTACATATAAGACTAAAAAGCCTATGTTTAAATTTTGAAATATTTCTCTGATATTAATCGATAGGAATGATATAATTTTTAAATGAATATTTATTAAACGTTTATGATCATTTAATAAAACGTAAGCCAAAACCATGTATGGTTTAATTTATTCTATAGAGGATTTTAGGGTCAGGTTAGATGTGATTCTAGGTAATAAAGAGGTAAGTTATTTTGTACCTTTTTGTTTTGTTGTTTAGTTTCTATCCACTTGATATCTCAATTGTTACCATTTATACTGACATTTTCCAACTCGTCTTCCGTTTTTAACGTATAATAATGAAGATTTATGAATGATTTAGCTCATGTAACAATCACCCACAAAACGAACACGCGCAAGCACGAAAACGGTTAATAAAGAGCCAGTTATTTGTTTCTCATAATCGATACATTGGACCTACTATTGACCTACAGCAGAATACAAGTATCATAAACGCTTCGAATTGTTATTAGAGTAGTACCTCAGGTATCAAATGTTCTAAATTCATAGTATATATGATTTAGTCGCATTTAACGGATCATACACAATGTCGAAATATAAAATAGATTGACGGCGATGTAAACCATACACTTTCACATCTATGTGGTGTATTTGTAGAGTTTGTACATTTTATTTTGAAGCTGGCTGCTTCACGACTGGAAGATGGGGCTGTTCCTTGCCTTTGTGACATTTCTTCTTTGGTTTTATACGTGACAATGGTTGTGCAGATGTTGATTGACCAAATAAACCACTTAACATGTGATTTTAGTACGTTGGTGTCGTATTTAAAAGTGACTACGAGGGTGGTATGCCGCAATAGTCTACATAACAATGCGCAAATTTAGTGAGCGTTTAGATATGTGTGTTGTAAACAATGAAAACTGCAGCTCCTATTGTTTGGGCAGTTTATTAGTGCATTTTCACCAGACAACGGAGATATTGTGTCGTATTTTGGATGTTTGTGCTATAACAGGACTACGTTCCGCGGTTTTTGACTGTGGTAAGAGTATAGATTTATGGTACCCTAAAATCACGTAAAGTTTTACATTTACCATAAGCAATACGTGAGAGTGTCTACATTTCGAATGCACTTCAGTGCAAGGTTTTTTTTTTTATTGTGGACAGCTATTAGTAAAAGAACTCGTCAGAAGCTGGATGGACCGGAGAGTAATGACATTATTGCATTGGTAAATACCACGCTTAAAATCTCTGATAAGAAGGGTTCTCTCAAAGTGGCCTTGCGGGATCGTTTAGTGTGTGGGTTTAAATCTCAGCGTGTGCAAACACAACTATTCGTTATATCGGACTTCACATTTTAACGTGCTTGTTACATAGGTAGCTCAAAGTATGGAGTTAGCTGCCTATGTCGGATGCAGTCAACACATTTATAGGAGAATGTAAAACAAACACATAAAAGAAAAATCTTTAGAATCGGTCGCAGTACTCTAATTGTCGTATAGGGGCAACGGAAATAAAGAGCAAAATTTTCGACATAAAGGAGTGCGACAACCACATATTACCAGTGTGACCTCAGTCATGATGCAGCTTGACGCCCATACAAGAAGTGGGTGTGTTTCAACTATCATTAAAAAGGCCGCAGCAATACGTGTTTACAAGACAAGAAACAATACTTTTAAGAGGGTTTAAAAGGGACTCCTGAAAGTGAAGGCGAAATTGTTAGTGTAATTTAACGTATTGACAGCGTTATGCAGCATAATGCGGATTGTACCTAAGCTGTTATTCCATGTTTGAAAACATGTTATAAAGGTAAGAGACCATTGGAGATGGAAACTGTCATAGGCGCGAGCTTATCAACAATTTCTTGTAAAACATGTAGATGTTATTTTCAGAGGAAGAACTTAGTAAATGACGTGTGAAGTAAAAAACACGTTCATTGACACCTTCATCGATAGAGGTATTGAGAAGTGTTAATGTTCGAGACAGTAATTGCAAAATGCGAAATTTGGTATAGTTGGCGGGCAGTTCTAACATAGGCGACAGTTTTGTTTAGTTACTGGGTCACTCCTTGTTGGATGTTTTGTTCCCAACCTGGAGACAGCAGTAGTGTGAGGTTGTGCAGTTTGAAGGTGAGGCCGACAATACTACAAATCATGGAATTCCTGCTAAAAACAAGATAGAAGACTTGGTATCACATTTTGGGACAGTGTTTCCATTAATTTTTTTTTTCAATTGATGTGAATCAGACTCTTCAATGGTTTTTCTCTAGCATAGCATGAAAATATTACTCCTATTTTTAATAATGCTAAAACATACCATTTCCATTAAGAGAGGAAGTAACGAAACAACTTTAACAGTTACAGTTCCAAAATGTAATATTCCCTGTTAAAAGTTCTGATTGGGCATCACTAGTTGTGTTGGTGTCTAGAAAATTTTATCAGTTGAGGTTATGTTCCTTTTAAAGGTCACATTAAACAAGGTACTTTATGTGGACCATTACAGCTTGCCAATGATAGATGATTTGTCTGTAGCTCTGACGGAAGGAAAAATGTTTTCTTTGTTAGATTTAAGAAATGTTTTTCAGCAATTGGAAGTGCCTGAATTATATCAACATTTGTTTACAAGTAATACACATCTTGGCATTTTTCGTTTTACGCGCCTTCCATACGATATTGCACGGACTCCTGCTATATTTAATGTTATTACTGGGCAGACTGTAGGTAATGTGCATTTGGTTACTTGTTTCATATATTATTTCTTGATTCCTAAAAATTAATTACGGAAGTTTTGCATATGGTTAATGTGAATAAGGTGTAACTAGTTGTTAAATTTATTATGAGGGTGTGATTGGGCTTTGCCCATAGCCAACCAAGAGACTAAATGAAAATCTTACACGAACACACATTACTCAACATGACAAACAACTCACCATTGCCATTTAACTTCAAAGATAAATTTATTAAAGTATCAATATTTGGTTGTAGCAATTGACTACTTGGGTTATACAATTGACGCAGAAGGGTGAGTGAATGAATAGATTTGGATTGCTCTTAACAGCGTGGTCGCAGAAGGCATTCATCCTACTTGAGTAAAAAGTAAAAATATTTTCAATACCTCTAATCCTACAAATGAAAAATAATTTAAATTATATTTAGAATTAAAACATTTATGGTGAATTTTTTGTCACGTACCTGAAGTGATTTACGGCCATCGGCCCTTGTATGAGTTGACAAAGATAAATGTTCCATTGCCAAGGCGTGTCAATAAGTATTCATAAAATCCAAGCAAATGATTGTAGATCACAATGTGTTTGTATACTACGACCCTAAACTTCTCCTAGTGTTGTTCTGTCATGCTAACCCTTATGAAGTAGGTGACGTGTTAAGTAACATTCTGAAAAATTAGGATAGGCTCGTTTCATTTGCATCTAAATATCAAGTGAACATAATTATTCCCAATTTTGATTGGATTCTCTAGCCATTATTTCTGGGGGTTGGAGTGTTTTATAAACGTTTTTTATGGGAATAAATTACAGTTAAAAACTGATTATCAACATCTGAAGACAATTTTCTCCCCTAGTAATGGCATACTTACCTTGGAAGAATCGAGGCTGCAGTGGAGGGTAGTTATATTGTAGGCTTATGATTAACTAATTCAGTGCTGTAAAGGATAAAGTGTGGGTTTATTCCATATCGCGTCTCCATGTAACCAGTACAGTGGAATTGCTGAAAGCAAGATATTTGACACGTACTTTGGATTATCTTCCATTAATTCACCAGAATATAGCCAGGAAAACACAAAACGAAGAAGTTTTATCTAAAGTTTTCATTTTTACCAAGGTAAGGTGTACTTGACATAAAGTTTAAAACATATTTTATTCGCAGATCTCTACTGTCCAATGCTGTGTAACGTTTGATAATATAGTTCTTGTAGTAAGTATATTGAGATCCAGAATTTAGACTTATAAATGTAAAACATGCTGGGATGCTGTGCATGTAAAATAGCATCTTCGAACGCGAGAACCAATTTCCCGGTAGTATAATCCAAGATCCCGATAGGGCACCATTCTTCAGCGCCCCAAGGCATAAACCTGTTTTTATGATTATAGTGTTCTTCGACGCGACATACTCACTCCGGTTGTACACGCGAATGACGGGCAAATACAATGCCGCTATCTCCCACCAGCTCCTCGTGGCCTCAAACTTATATACCGCCTGTCAGTGTCACCATTTGCGAGCGTGCAGCACTACTCGGCTGAACAAATTAATCATATCATTGTTCGGTCATGCTCTTCGCATTCCCCCAACGTGGCGTCCTTCAGGCGCGTCCTTCTTGGCGTTGCAATTTTAATGGCCACATGCGTATTTGCTTGCCAGCGTATTTGCTTTGTTATTCCGTTCGTGAAAAAGTTGTTTCAGTGAGGCAGAATTATAAAAATCTGTCTCGGAAAAAAAACTCCGAAAATACGAAGTACATGAGACAGTACAATGAAGTGAATATTTTACGAGTGGAAACTTATGACTATAAATATGTGGTTTGGATTCTATGACATCCCATTATTATAGCGATTTATACATGAAATGAGGTTAACTAAAAATATAATCAGTAAGAAAGCTCTACTAATTAAACAAGAGCATGACGACGTAGATAACACAAAGGGTTCAAATTGTTAACCTACAGCTTCATTGCAAATCTTGCCTCGGCAGTGTAGAGATGGCTGCACATGGTCGAAGGTTGTGTGCTAAGAATTTTTGGTTCGATGTGGATTCGCGCGATAAGATCTTCCTGAGATGCTACTGGAGCCTCGTACACTGTATGCTTCATAGTACCCTGAAGAAAATAGTTAAGGCGTGTGATATCTGGTGACCATGTTGTGATATCTGGTGACCGTGTTGGCCATGGAACAGGTCCCCTCCCGGTGTCAAATCAATCGATTTACATGTGCGACATCCAAGTGTTCCCGCACATTTCTGTCAAAGTGTGCTAGAGCTCCCTTGTTTTGCCGCCACGTTAAAAGTCGAATCCACAGGGGCGCCTCTTCTAGTAGATGAAGGAAAACATCCCTTAGGGAATACGTTTTATCACGGTCAGTTCAGTCTGTTTGGCAGTCCAGTTTTGCATTTATGACTAATGAGTTGCGCATCCTTGGGAACCCACAAACAATAGGCATCCCAAGTTGTCGTCCCATAGCGGTCAAACAACACATTTTCGTACATTGGGTTCTCTCTCGTAAAATGTCCATTGCCTGGTAACTCATACGATGTGTTGTCTGTTATTTTTTTTAACAATGTCTATACGTTGGGCAGAAAGTAAAGAAATGGGTTCTTTCAGACCGCTATAGTCCATTGACGACTGGAACAGACTTATGAAAATCAACCTTTGAAAAAACACCCTAGCCATTAGCTGCATGTATATCCAGCAAAAAAAAAAGTGACGGGTGCGGGAACAGTACCCACACCCACCACTTTTTTTACTGGATATACATGCAGCTAATGGCTAGGGTGTTTTCTCAAAGGTTCATTTTCATAAGTCTGTTCCAGTCGTGAATGGACTATAGCTAGCCATCTACCATTTAACCCTTTTCTGACCGGCGATGCCATAGGTCACTATTATATTTACTATAGTATGCCTTTTTTTAAATACGCACGCAATTGCCAAAAGGCATCGTGAATATATTTTATAGAACTTCGACTGTTGATGTTGGCAGCAGCGTTGGCTCTTATACTTTACAGCAGTTTTTACTCACAATAATTTAAAATCCACCCCATACGATACCCTGTGCTAGACATACTTCCAATTATTTTACCCCGCTTACGGTTTTAAAATATTTTGGATGTAAATTAAAGCTAGTTTAAATTTAAGAAATAGGGATTTCTGTCTCCACAAATTTGGTTTCCTTTCTTTATTTGTGTGTCCTGGATAGGATCAATATACGTATACGAACTTAGTTCTCATCAGCACAGTCTGTTCGTGATGAAATGAGCACTTTTGAAAGCCCTTCTTCAGATCAACTTGTATGTACATTGTGTATTATTACGCCAAATGTAAATTAAACATTGTCATGGGTCTCATCACTTTATTCATACGTTGGGTATATAAAAGTGGGAAAATTATTAAAAAAGTTAATATTTTACACATTATACACTTCTTACACTTACATGCATTAAAATAACAGAATGTGAAATAAATATATGACATATACACAAATGTTTAAATTAACACTTTTAGGTCTAATTCAAAGTTGAAACAAGGGAAAACTTTCACATCGTCGTTATCAACTTGATTGGGTGCATGGCATTTAGTCTGCCCGTTTAAATATATGCAGATACGAGCAGTGCCATTTCACAAATGTTAAATTCGAAGTACTCAAATCGTGAGCAGCCTATACTTATAATAACTTATATATGATAATGGGATGTAAATTCCTGTAAGTACCACACTGCGAGCGTGATCTAACGCAGTAGCAGTGGCGTCGCGGCAACCTAAATAAAAAGTGTAGGCGCCTTTCTTGCAGCGGCCGGCTGCGCGGGGATGGTGATTCTATTACCGGGGGAGAATGCAAATTTATCACCCCGGGGCTTTCAAGCTCCGTCCCTCACACCAGCAGCGGCCGCCATGTCGTCGCACAATACACGTCCACCTTCCTCTCGCGATAGCGCCCTGGGTCCGGCTGGCGTCGACCTCCAGCCGAGCAAGGGGCCGGGTGTGGCCCCATTCACACAGTGAGCCCGCAAATAAATAACGAGTTAACACGTTTTACCGGGAGGGTGGGCAGGAAAGAGGGATGAAAAAGGGAAAGGGGGGAGGAGGCACAAAAATGGGGCCCTCTGCCCCAACTACCACCTTTGGAAAAATAAACAATAAATTTGTAAATAACCGTTCTCTCGCTGCCCGCTCTGATTCAGTCCGCACAAAAGCGAAAGGAAAAAAAACGACATTCTGAGGTTTCGGAATTTACTTTTTTTTTTTTTTGCCTGTGTAATTCACTATGTTAAGCTTATAACAGATTATGACATGTGTTGGTATGATCTTCAAATTCCACGAGTTGGCACTGATAACAATGTAGTTTTCAGGACTACTGATTGTTTAAGTCTCCGATTAGTAAGTATTGATTTGTTGATTTTATAACAGTGTTTATAATTGGCTCAGACTCTAATAACCCCTTGGTCGAATAACACACATAACATGTATGTTCTATGAGTTGAGGTCTAACGACCATCACTTGAATTCACGACATTTTCAGGTCCTTTATAATAAGTCTCGCCTTCATAATCAGGTTTTTTTTCTTGACTGTACAATGCGTTAGAACGATCGATAGCGTATCGAAATCATTACATTGAACGTTTACGTCAAACTTTTATGACATGACACATATTTTTAAGTGATAAAGATTTGGTTACACTTTCGCAATATTACAGGATATCACAAACTCGTTGCGAACTATACCATATTTCTACTTATATCATTGCCTGTGTTTTATGCAAAGACGTTTACAAAGTACACTTTTTTGTGAGGATGACATTTGCATGCTCATTTCGCAAGTGTCTTTGATACAGGCAGACTAATGGAGTCATCTGCAAATGGATTTTTCATGCCAATGTTTGGCTTTAGTTTACTATATATATATATATATATATATATATATATATATATATATATATACATACATATATACATATATATATGTGTATATAGGAAACTGTAATTTCGCCCAAAGACTTTCAGTTCAAAACCTAGTACGAAATCACGTCGGGAATAAATTACTGGATAATTTATGTGTGCATTCTTTATGAGTACTACCATCACATGTGAATATTTACATTTGATAGAAGGATTCAAAATATAAAAAGAATAAGAAAGTAATCAGGATCTTGAGAACTGCTCAGTTATCAGCGAACTTCTTTGAGTTAATTTTTTAAAATGTAATTACGTAACATTCAGCAAACCAGCTGTAATGTAATAATTTGTTCATAAATATTACAAGACCTAAAAAACCAGACCTATATTGAGACATAAAAAATCTAACCTCAGTAATCAGACCTTAAAATGAAACTTCAAAGTGAAACCTCGCCAGCCATCTAGGTCAACTGGATGTACCAATCAACAAGAACAACTAACTACGAGACGAATGGAAAAGACCAGTTGACAAGCCCGATCAGACCAACCCACCACCAATACTGATTACAAGGTCGACCGTCAAGACCATCTAAATAATAAAAGAAAAGCCTGCTATACAAACTGGCCAAACCAAAACACCTCAAAAACGAAACTTCAAAACAAATCTTGAGAAAGGAACTTCAGAAAAGAAACTTCAGCATTACAATCTGAAAAATCATACCTCAAAAAGAAACCTAAAACAGAAAAATCCTCAAAATTAAACCACTTGTACTCGAGTGAGTGCATATATCAGGGCGGGTCTTAACAGCGAGGTCTTGAGAGCCATTGAGGGTGACGCCGCATTATAAGCATGGAGCAGCGCCGGAATAGAAGGGCGGAAGGAGCAGGAGGTCCCTGAGAAAACCCACCGACCTGCAGCATTGTCCGGCACGATTCCCACATGCGAAAATCAGGGGGTGACTCGGGCCGGTAATCGAACCAGGTTTATTTAGGAGGAAGGCGATTGGTCTAACCACTACTCCACCGCGTCCCCATACTTGTACTCGACATACTCTAATTTTCATCGTCAGCAGCTTGCAGCACTTTCATCTAAAAGCAGTCACACTTTAGAATGATGCCTGCAGACTGATTGCTGCAGACTGATTCCTGCCAAGAATTTACTCGTTTGCTGGTTGAATAACGACCAACCTTAAAGACATAATTATATCCATTTTACAAATACAGTACATAGAGGAAACACATCATTTTCATTGTTTGCCATGTATGGTATCGTATATTTGAAAGCGCCATAGCTATGCTTCTGTCGTATGGCACGTAACCCATGATCTATGTCAAGATATTATCCAGCGAACATCTTGCTATAGAAGGAAGCAGAATATGACTAACTACTATTGTTGTGCAGGTTTAACTAATGTTTAGATAAATGCATGAATGATTAGGCTTATTCGAAGTCTAGGCTTTGTTGAAATTTAGGTTATTGAACGTACACTTTCAGAGTCGACATAATTCGTACTCTATTGTTACAAGACGCCAGAGGTGCGTATCCGAGTTTGTAAGGGATTGCGGCTCTGATAAAAATAAAAATAATAATTTGATCATTAATTTATTCGCACAGATGTTATTTACGCTTTAAATTACATATCTCTACTACTACGTTTGTTATTCTCGGTGGGCACAATATTAAATATATATTTCAATTCTAATTAGAGTCATTATCAAAGTATCTAGATTGTTTTCAGTAATTTAATTCCAACTCATTATTTAAATATGTTATTTTATAATCAGAAGTGCAGAGAACTAAATAATTATAAATAGGGTATCGTTTGAATGATAATTAATTAAAATACGTAATTGAGGCATGCTAATTCTGTTCTGGGAAGAAAAGTCCCGCCTTAAATCGGAAGCAGAAAGCTGGTGAACAAACCGATTACGCCCTTCGGCACAACTTAGTGGCGTCTTGGTCCATCTTGTTCGGTCCGGATTCATATAGACTGTGGGGAAAAGACCCAGTTTAAGGTGTTCTCCTGGCCTGAACTGTCAGTGAGCCTCGCGCGATCGTGCCCTGGTTTCCAGTTCGGTGTAAGTGGTTCATGCTGTTTCAACCAGCAGGATCGAGCATTCATTATGGTATGTAGGCGTGAACGCGCCTTCAGTTACATCGTCGCCTGAGACCGCCCTATCACGTAAGTACAAACCAGGATGGTGGTTGCTGCAAACTGAGCTTGCCTCGCCAAACGCTGGTAACGAGGAACCCCCACTACCAACCAGGAAACAGGGTGGGTTGCAACATGCGATGGGTATATCTGGTGTTACTGGGTGGCAGGCGGTGTATTTCTCCGTAGTGACGCCGACCAGAATGGAGGACCCCAGGGGTACTAAGTTCGAACTGCACTCGTATACGAAATCTTCGAATTGCGGCTGTAACTCGCACGATTTTAGAAAACGGTAAGATCGAACCACACGAGAGAGCCATCGTATACGTCTCGACCGTGCGAGTGGCCACTCTCTCGATCATCGCCGTGCGAGGTGTGGAGCCGTAGACGAGTAGCGCATCGAAACAAACAAAATATTAGTCATAAGATGACTGTTGACGCTGTGTGAATTCTATTTACACGTCATTTATGCTGTGCCGAATGTATAATCGTATGCAAATTAAGAACTTGTTGAACGGACAAGAAGTAAAATTTGTGTTGAGAGTGCAGATGAGGTTATGAGAAAAAGTGTAATTTGCATAGGCGTACTACTGACGTTCATTATTGTTCACTGACTTGTAATTTTGTTGTTAGACGTCATAAGTTATTATTTACTCAGTCTTGCATATAAAACTCTGTAAATAACATATGTTATTATTATTGCACAAACTTGTTGTTAATAACTCTGCACTGTTAAAAACAATTTCCTTCATTTTACGGAACAGTGCTCGTAAAAATTTACCGAGAAGTGTCCGAAAACTCTCGGTAAAATTACGGACATATTGATTTTCAGAAACGGACTTTCCGTAAATTTCATGGAACCTCTCCGTTAATCTGCAAGTTACTTTTCTGTACTTTCCGTTTAAAATAAAAATAGATGATGAAAATGTCTTTAAACTTTCATTATGTGGGTGTTTTACCGTGTATAAAAAGTGATATTTAAAAAGTTAAAATATTATGTACAAGCGAGGTTTGAACCCGAGTCAAGAAATTACCAGTCAAC
This sequence comes from Dryococelus australis, assembly GCA_029891345.1. Lineage (NCBI taxonomy): Eukaryota > Metazoa > Arthropoda > Insecta > Phasmatodea > Phasmatidae > Dryococelus > Dryococelus australis. The sequence continues at coordinate 97,459,868 of CM056994.1, forward strand.
GACTCTTATATCATTTTTTTTAAATAAATTAATTTACGGTCACAAACAATACACAGAGGTATTTACCCTAAACCTATTGTACGGTACACATTCAAACACGCGATAGAAACAATAACAAAATACTCAATAAAATATCTACACTTCACCTACAACTCTCACTTGAAAATTGTGGTATAACTTTTATATTTGTATTCGAAAAATAAGGAAAAATTCCGTTTCTAATAAATTCAGTGTATTTTAACTGTTACCAAATGTTACAGACGCCTGATGCTATTTTTTATGTTTGAAATAATATGTCATAGTCGCGTGTATAACCTTACCTGCCGCAGAAACGATAATTTTCTTGTTACAGTGGCGAAGAAAGCTTATTGTGGAATCGGCATTGTTCGTCCCCGTATCTCGAAACCAACCGCGTACAAGGTAAATAAACAAACGCACGCGATACAAGTGAGGCTTCTGATTGGCTGAGTTCCGCTAATATTTGTTCGCGTCTCGCCGTAGGTTCACCAACTTGACAAAATGTCACTCGTATACGCTTGCCTGACACTCCCTTCGTTAACTGAAAACGTATGCGAGTTCCAGGGTTTAAAGCTTACAACAATTATCTCGTATTCGTTGCGGACTGTGCGAGACGTCTCGTATTCTAACTGCACTCGAACGATCTCGAGATTATGCCCCCAGGAACTCGCTGTGCCGTTCGCCGTAACCCCGCATCAATAAAACAGCCTCGGGACTAAACACAAGGTGGGAAAAACCCCAAACATTCAGTAACTTAGTAACTTAGTATGGTTATATTTAAACACTTAATTAACTGTTACTACAGCTTTGCTCCCTCCTCTGTCTTAAGTGTAAATTTCTTGTACTTGTGTAGTGTTGGTTGTTACAATATAACCCGCGTCAATCCATAATAGCCTTACTACTTAATTTACCCACACAATGCTCTACCTCTAGCTACAGCCCCATAATGTATTTCAACCATAAACCTCCGCTAGCCCTTACGGCCAGAAGGCGTACTTCGTTACAGTTATACACGTGAGAGATGATGCCTTCAAGCAGACTGCCTAGTTAAGTCCTTCACACACTATGTGCAAGGTGCAACTACGGATTAATTTCAGATTCCATGGTTCGAAATTCCTCCTAAACGTGACGCAGCGCCCCTGTCTTACGTTTTAGAGCGAGGTTGCCCTAATACGAAACTAGCACACTGCAAAGTACTTCTGCCTTGGTACGACGATGTAAACGAGATACAACTGAAGCCACGAAAGCATTCATCCACTGAAATTCCGAGTCGTAGGTGGCGTATTTGGAATTTGTTTCATATCTACGTTAACTATTCAAGCTGTCAGTTTCCGCCAGTCCAAATGTCTTACATTCACGCATTCAGTTCAATATCCCCACCCCGCCAATCTCTCTGTCTCCATTGCACCGATGATCGCTGTCCGCAGACTTCACTTCCGCTGGTCACGTTCATCATTCGTCGCGCCGCTGTCTTCGCACCGTTGACGCTTAAGGGGGCCGCCTACCTGACGCGACATGGCACAGGAGCGAGCGAACGCCAAGGGCGACACTGGCACGCGCATCAAGTGCCGCATCGCAACTATGCGCGAAGCACTAAACTAGCTCGCGAACTTTTCGTCGAACCGTTTTTTCCATGGAACTTTAAGCGCTGACTTTATAATTTTACTGATGGAAAGTCTAATGCAAAGTTCAATGCTGGATTGTATCTGTGCTTCACGTAGATCCGGTCAGCACATTTTGACATACGGCAGTCTGAAAAGGCTGTTTTTAGCTATGTTGGAAGGCTTGGAAATAGTGGTTCTAGTATCCGTAGTGACATGAAAGCGACTTCCGTAATCGCATGAGGTTTGTTCTTTTCGTAAATTAGCACATTGGGCGCACGTGGAATAGTTCCGTCAAAAAAACTGATTTCCCAACACACTGCAACACATTTCTAGCGCCTAGTAGGCAGCCTCATTAAGGTAGCACGTTCTTCCAAACTCTCAACTGTCAGCTCGTGGGGCCCGTCGCGGCTTAAGTAGTCTCACTGGCCTGAGCTAGAAAGTTCACAGCACGCCGAGTCCCGCTCAAAGTGGCTACGTCAATAACTAACGCAATCTCTCAAAGATAACGCCAGAAATTCAATCCGCTGAAGGTCAGGGGCTCGCGAGATGCGACAGACATATCGCGGCGGCACGTGGCGGCTCGCCTTTGTAAATCGCCACCCGATTCTTACATTATCGCTCACATGACCTTCAGACACTTCTCCGCTCGTAGAAGCGAGGCGGGACACGGGAAGAGGCGCAGAACGGTAGCACGTAACAATATTTTATGAAGATAATAGCGACCCGCTCCGGCCTCACTCGGGTGTGATTTACAAATATGGCGTTGTTTAGCCCTAGAGCAAGTATATGCACTAAATTCGTAAGGTAACTAACATAGAATTAATACTGTTTTGTTCACAAAGTCTTCGTAAGTAAAACACCATTTTTGAAAAGACAAAAATGGTTACCGTGGGTCATCCTTAAAAGATAAACATACGCTTTCGCGGACTTTTTTGTAGAACTTTTTGATATCTGCAATTCTGTAAGTTAGGTGTATCTCTTATGGTTAAGTCAGCGTGAGACACGAAAGCATTCGAAAAGCTGCTTTTCCCGACTTGATTAGAAAACGTCGACATTTCTCAACTATCCTTACATTAAATATCAATGTAGTATATACCTTAACCTTCTTCACGATATTCTCTCAATGATCAAAATCCATCAAGTAGTGTAAACGCCTTAGCCGAATATACAGACACATGTGGCCGGGCGACTTTGTTTTATACTGTGTGTGTGTATATATGTGTGTGTGTGTAATCGGATCAAATAAGACATGACGGAAATTAAATATGACAGATGAAAGATTTTATATCCATCTGTTTCTTTGTTGGCTGTGTACAACACGTATAGTGTCAAAATATTTACTGTAGCCGTTTATGTATTACTGTAGTACACAACATCCAAGCATATTAAAAAATATATATTTTTTTTAGGGGCTAGGTTCTACCGACAAGAAAAAAAAAACAATTTCAGATGAATCGATGCCCATTAGAATCCTGTTGAATTTGATAACATAAATTGTCCCAATTAAAACACACTATCAAATAACATTTTGTAATAAATGTTTAAATGTGTTGCTTAACAGTAAATTGAAGCAAGGAATTTAAAAATAATGAAGCCTTTTCATAACGACATAAACAATATTCTGATGGCCTCAGTAGAAAAGGGTTTGAAGCTTCTGTTTACTTGAAATTAAAATTATGTTAATTATCTCGTTAAATGTTTCTTAATTCAGCCTAACGGAACATTAAAAAGACTAGATTAGAATTGCTACTGACAATTATTTGTCGCGGTTTCTTAGGATGCAAGAGACAGCCATGTGATTACATCAACATAGTGATTGCATGTTGTTTACGTAGATGTGAAACAAATTCCAAATACGCCACCTACGACTCGGAATTTCCGTGGATGAATGCTTTCGTGGCTTCAGTTGTATCTCGTTTACATCGTCGTACCAAGGCAGAAGTACTTTGCAGTGTGCTAGTTTCGTATTAGGGCAACTTCGCTCTTGAACGTAAGACAGGGGCGCTGCGTCACGTTTAGGAGGAATTTCGAACCATGGAATCTGAAATTAATCCGTAGTTGCACCTTGCACATAGTGTGTGAAGGACTTAACTAGGCAGTCTGCTTGAAGGCATCATCTCTCACGTGTATAACTGTAACGAAGTACGCCTTCTGGCCGTAAGGCCTAGCGGAAGTTTATGGTTGAGATACATTGGCAGTGTTGAATAGAAAAAGTAAATGCTTTTACTTACAGTTTTGAAGGGTTTACTTACAACTATTTGAATAAAACCTAAGTATCTACTTCAAGGTAAGTGTTTACTTGTATAAATAAGTAAACCCCTAAGTTTTCCAGCAATTGCTTATTTGATAAGTATTGACTGAGCGATTTTCCAGTATATACTGGTTTCCAGTTGAACAAAAAAAAGAAGAATTGACTGGTAGTACTAAGCAAACACTTGAACTATTTTAATGTAGCTCAATAGCATACTTGTGGTTTTATATCTATAGTTATTAGAGACATGGCAAATTTTATACGTGTGAGAAACGTGAAAAGTTACAGTGCTATTTCCAGATTTAATGGCGACTTTTGTTTGTTGGGAGACAGTGGCTATGGAATTACGCCATGGCTACTTACAACATTCAAAACCCGCCAAAACAGAAACGAAGACCTATTTAACAAACTTCATTCGAAGGAGAGGGTGATAATTGAAAGAGTATTCGGCCAACTGAAACAGACGTTTCCAATTTTAGGTAACATAGTAAGGGTACGTTTGGAAAATATACCCAGAATAATTATATGCTGTACTATGTTTTGCACAACATCAGAAAATATTTAAAAGACAATTGGAAAGGTTATTTCCATGAGACATATTTCCGGAAGGTGTCGAAAATACAGGAGAAGATGAAAACGAGAACATTGGCCAAAAAGGCATCAGGAAACGTAATGAATTATTGCCACCTTATTTACTTAATTGTTTACCGTTGTTTGAATCTCATTGTAGGAATTTTTATATAGTCACATATATCTATTGAAGTACATTTTAGAGTTATAAATATATTTAACAGTAAATAAAGATGCAGTCTAATAGAAATAGTACAAAATGATTACACATAAGTGTGCTTATACGTAAATGACGAAAAAGCGAGTGAAGAGAGTATCTATGTGAATCGCTCTCGTTTGCTCCATTAATCGCGTCACACACACACACTCGCTCACAGGCTTCTCTCTCTCTCTCTCTCTCTCTCTCTCTCTCTCTCTCTCTCTTTCTCTCTCTCTCTCTCTCTCTCTCATACACGCATTGCAAAACATGTTAATTTTTATTTTGTGTAGTGGAATGTTATATATCCATTTGTTTTAGCTCGTGATTTATGTTATTTTGTTTTTATTGTATATTATTGCAATTTGTAACTGATTTATTTTAAAGAACATACAATTGTCAAGTGTACAAGAATACAACAATAGAGGTTTACTCAAAATACTTTGTTGTAATGATATATAACAGTAATACTAAATATACTGAGGAGTATACACATAAATAGACACATTTCGAGTTTGTTGCTACAGTTGTAGGAATTCACTTAGTTCTGTAAACATCCCGCTCGTTGATCCTGTACAGTCTGACGGATGAGTTTCATGGCCTTGAGCAGAGAGTCGTTCGATCAATAACTCCTCTCTTCTTGCTTGTAATTGAGCATGGATTAGTTTTTCTAATAACACAAGTCTCTGCAGTTCTGCTGTTGATAATGCTTCGGTTTCTGCTGTCTCAAGTTTAAATTTCTTTTTTGCTGGACGCTTTTCGTTTAGTTAGTCCCCCGTCTTCTTAATAGTTATACTCCCTTCTTCTACATTATTGGGATGTACATCAACGCCAACTGCACAAGCTCCTGGGATTTTCTGAAAAACTGGATTGCGACTGGAATCCAGAATTTCTAAGAGTTCTCTCTCCTAGTCCTGCAGCTTGATTTTTTGTTCCCTGTCATATTTTTGTCAGACTTTTTTTCACATATGTCTCCATATTATTCAGTAACTTTTTTAACTGTCATACAGTTACTGATGATTTCCCTGTACTCTTCACAAAGTCATTTTTCATTTCCTTTTAATCTTTTTCTTTTTCCTGGACTATTCCTGGCATCATCGCTTTGTTAAAGACTACAGAGCGGTCTTTTAATAACTTTACAAATAGCATCCCTTGCAGCCACATTTTACAATCATTTCGTCCTCACTTGAAGACATGTGAATTTACAGACAGCCGGATGACAGAGAACTGACTATCTGCATTCACTCCAATCAATGGTTAAACGGGGTGGACTCTTCTACGTGCTCTCTCGTGACAAGTTACTGAAGGACGTTTTTACTTGTCCGTATAAGCAATTACTTATCAGTAAATTCTTATTTCTCCCATGGTTTTTCCAGTATTTATTTTTAAGCAAAGAATTTTGTTCATTCAATTTAAATCAAATCATTAATTATACTTACAAGTTTACACTACTTTGATGAAGTATTAACTAACTATACCTTGCTTGTTTTTATTCAATTGGCCTATTCTGTGGATAAATGAAGTAGTAAGGCTATTATAGGTTGACTCAGGCTATATTGTAACAACTGACATTACACAATTACAAGCAAGTTACACTGAGAGAGAGAGAGGGGGAAGCAAAGCTCTATTAACAGTTAATTAAAAGGTTTAAATAGAACCATACTAAGTTACTGAATGATTGGTGTTTGTCCAACCTCGCGTAGAGCCCCGAGATGGTTGTATTGCTGCGGGGTTACGGCGAACGGCACAGCGAGCTCATGAGGTCCTCCATTCTGGTCGGCGTCACTACGGAGAAAGACCCCGACTGCCACACTGTAACTCCAGATATTCGTGTCGCATGTTGCAACCCACCCTGTTTCCTGGTTGGTAGTGGGGGTTCCTCGTTACCAGCGTTTGGCGAGGCACGCCCAGTTTTCAGCAACCACCATCCTGGTTTGTACTTACGTGATAGGGCGGTCTCAGGCGACGATGTAACTGAAGGCGCGTTCACGCTTACATACCATAATGAATGCTCGATCCTGCTGGTTGAAACAGCATGAACCACTTACACCGAACTGGAAACCAGGGCACGATCGCGCGAGGCTCACTGACAGTTCAGGCCAGGAGAACACCTTAAACAGGGTCTTTTCTCCACAGTCTATATGAATCCGGACCGAACAAGATGGACCAAGACGCCACTAAGTTGTGCCGAAGGGCGTAATCGGTTTGTTCACCAGCTTTCTGCTTCCGATTAAAGGCGGGACTTTTCTTCCCAGAACAGGATCAGTATGGCTAAATTACGTATTTTAATTAATTATTATTCAAACGATTCCATATCTATAATATTTAGTTCTCTGCACTTCTGATTATAAAATTATATTTCGTGTCATTCATCCCTCCTATTCTAATGGTCGCTCTACCAGTTAAACACTTAACAACCTCACTCCTACTAACATATAATGTTTGAGCATAATCATAAACATCGTAAACTAACATATGTATTAAAAGGAACTGTAACAACGTTATCTGAGTGTGGAATCCAAGGACGATATTTCCTATATACTTCTGATAAGCCTGGCAAAATAATTGCGAGTCTGTTTGTATTCACTGTTGAACTGTAGCACATTCGCTGCGTGCAAACAGGGTAACATTTGAACATAGCTCCTAATGATCTAGTAATTAAAAAAAATACTGCCAGCACCAAAATGTGATATTTGTAGTCGCGAGCGATCTTTAATTAAAACAGCCTGTGCGCACTTCATGAAAACAGGCATTTGAAATGCAATACTGTGCATGGAAATATTAGCTGCGGTGGCTGAAACAAACATATTTAATCAGGTGGGCGTGTGAACAACGCAGTAAAGAAGTGTGTGAATTATAAATGAGGCGAGGTGCAGCCTCATTACCGCGTTGATGCGCCAAAGGGCAGCGGGGGTAATTGACAATTGCCGCCCACCTGCGATCCGGCAGACCAACCACAACTATCGCCCCGGCGTGGCGCGGCTCGATGGATCGTCCAACCGCAGTCTGCCGCGGTAACGCAACCACCAAATACCACACCGCGGTCAGTCGATGATAATTCGCCAAGTGTGGGTGCCATAAATGGCGCGAACGGGTGGGCGAGAAATTAAAATCGTTTACAATATTCCTTTTTCGTAACTAAGTGCTGGAGACTAACATATTTCACGCTATTACTTGGTGACAGGTTACACTTCAAGCACGTGTACTTATCGCGCTTCATTTATTTTCGATCATATTTAATTCGGCATTTTCCGGGTAGCTTTACAGCAATGTATTAACTTTTCATGTTACTGCGAGTAAATTATGCACCGTACAGTCCGAAGCTTATCGGCTTTGCACCGATACACACCAACCAATGAACATATGATGGGGCCTCGAACATACTTAAATAGGACTTAGAAGTCTACCGTGGTGCCAAATATGAACGGGAACTATGCATTTCCTTAGTATTTACATGTAATTTATTTCAATTACGGTAATTGTGAATGTTAGGTAAATATATCCTTTTCATGTCATTTTTTTATTCTAAACTGAAAATTTGGAAATTTTACACTATATCTATAGTTGAAAAACTTTAAGATTCTAATGCAAATTCTTTTGCAAAGTATTATCTAAAGTGCATTATATATATATATATATATATATATATATATATATATATATATATATATATATATATATATATATATAATTTTACGTGAATGAATTTGGTTGTGCCGGAAGGCACATTCCACAAAATGTTTGAAAATAATTCGTAATTTTTTTCTTTAATGTATTTTTTAAATTTTGTCCATTTACCTCTGAGTGTTCCTTATCGATTTTTATATTTTAATGAAATGGAAATAGTCTATTCACATATACCCTCGGATTAGCGTTGTAATGGCTAACGTAGAACGCAAATACGTATTTTATAAAATAGAAACTTATGTTGCTTACCAGAAATATAACCTATATCATTTAAAGTAAAAGCTGGTTTAGTTAAACATTTGAAAATGTGTTAATTTCTTCCATATTTAGACTTTTTCATAGAATATTGGTGAAAGCCTGCAAAATATTTTCTAAAAAATACCTTATTTTTGTATGTGAACAATTTCACTCATTTTCGTTTCATTGATACTTGTAATATAATAGGGTTTTTTGAATACCTTCTTAACTCAAGTTCTTCGTCATATAAAAGTATAATACTTTTTTTATTCAGGGAATTTTGAATGCGGCCGTAATAAAACCGGATTTTCACATTGTAATATGTTTAGTTATATTACAAAAAGATGCGGGAGTTTGAAAATTTCTCGCGTTTGGTTAACGTTTAAGTTTTTTAAACGGATAGGTACCTGGTAAGCTGACTTACTATAAAATGTTTACAGTTATCCGAACTGACATAATTAATGGCTCTCAAGGACACGAGTAGCGAATTACGTCTTACACTCTAAATTTGAATGAGTGAAAAAATTAAATAAATTTTTTAAATCAATAATGGACGTTTGGCCAACCAAACAATTACTTCGAAATCCTTAATGCGTAAATCCAGTGGTCATATGTGTATTTCTCTTCACTTACTTAATTCGTAACACTCACAACTCAAATGCTAACCAGCTGTACTGCTGATTCATCGGTGATATACTTTCCGATTGCTCTTTTAGTGAGGTTAAGTAATGCGTTCGTAAGTAATCATTTTGAGAAACTTATAAAAATGTAAACAAGGTATGAACGAAAGAAATTAATAAAATATACCTTTTTTAATGTGGTTTTCGTCTATAATTATACTATTTCGCAAGGTGACATGAACATTCAGAATTTGCTTTCGTTTCCATGTAACCAACATGGCGCTCGGTGTCAAGTTTACCTTGCATGAAACATGGCGAAGTGAGAGCGTTCTTACGAACTATTTACATAAATAACCCTAATAGTATTACCAATTGCACTGTAAACGAAAACAAATTGCATGATTTTAAAGCTACATATTTTAGAAGAAATGATTAAATACATACATGTGTTCTCCTCTCAAAGGCAGGTGCAGATTTATAAAATAAGAAAATGGCCACAAAATGCTTTGGGTTTAAGGCCCAGTACAAGATTAGGATTTCATAAATTACGTTGAATTGCACACCATTACTGATTGTTAGAAATATGTTTACTCCTCGTGATGATTTTGTTAAATTCAATAATGCAATTTTTAATTCGCCTTATGCACATGGCTGTTACACTCAATTAGTGAAAGTATATCTCAGGATCAACCAGTTGCTTTTCACTGATTCTAGATGGAGTTCTGTGTTGTTGGGATTGTCTGCGAATTAGTGATTTTTCACTGATTCGGGCTTAGTGTGTATGTCGTACTCCAGTCATTACGATGAAATTGCCACGCGCGACGCTGATTCCCCATTCATTCCACTAATTGTCCGGCCTCTTGACTTCCTTACAGTGACGAGTATTTACTACTTGGTATGACTGATTCAGATTTAGGGGATGGACTATATATGAGGTAGACCGCTTATTCGTCTTCTGCGCATGTACCCAACATTGACCTACCCCGAAGGAACACAACTGTCAAAGTCGCTTGGTCAACGGTGATGAAAGTGTTTGTATATATATATAATTTTTTATACGACAAGCTCTTTTATATCAATAAAATACTTTTACCAAATTGAAATTAATCAAACTGCACATTACAAATTAGTTAGAGGAAGCATACAAACATCTTAAAGCACTTGTTTACTAAACAGTGTTCTAACCTCAAATTCAATCCAATCCGTTTTGCTTTTCGTATTGGCAGGAAAGCAGTTCAGTGTTAGGACAAGGAGATTGGTTGTGCGCAGTCAGCGAGGTCGGTCTACCTCATCTTTACTCTATGGTTTAGAGAGTGGCTACAAACTGGGCCGTACGAACGGGAAGTGTTACTGTGGACGCGCGCGCTATTGGCGCTGGTGTTACATGTTAGCGACCGCGTTCGGGTACTGTTGAGGAAGATTCGACATATCCCTCGTTATGTTAGTGCTGATAGATGACGAAATGCTACGACATTTGTTTCTAGCTGGACTGCCACGTCGAGCAATTTCTGGCAGCGCGTTCCCGACAGAAACGAAGACTTGGTTTGTATTGTTTCCCCCCCAGTCTTGTGTAGTGAAATGGAACTGACGTCGCTTCGCCCATAGATACCAAGATGGCAACTGCTGCCTTATGAATTTTTCCGCGTTAGGAAATTTATTTCTTAGCTTCTTTGGCTGTTAGAGAGCGTCTCTCGCTAGGTGCGTTCCTATTAACTGGCATTATTTTTTGTATATTTGGTATGATCGCCATTTTATTTGCGAGTTCCATGTTTATTGCTCAGCTTCCGGTAGTTGCCACTGATTTTGTCGATTGAAAAAGGTTAGTAAGATGGTTGACAGAGAAAGCAGTGTATTTTCTAGTTGTATTAAATGGTTTCCGGGCTGAGAAATTGCTGAATGGCAAACAACCCATAAAAGACTAATAAATTTTTACTCTATATAAAAATCAGGTGTTAGTAACAAATGATTAATGAGTAGCAAATGATTAATAGTTCATACAATTTAGGCCTATACAATTCATTGAAACGCATTACTAGTTTCGGAGCACCAAAGAAAAAATTTGCAATACATAATGCATATCTGCTCTATTACAACAAGAATTTAAATTACAACGATCCAATCTTTGCTTCGCCAACGCAACAACTAAAAGTTATTTTTTTCTTGACTTATAATTATTACCAGCGCCCATTTTATTTTAAAATACTAGAGAAAGGATGGCAGAAAGAATTGCCAGTCAAAGCCTCAATTTCCCATTAAATAATATTAAAAACAATAAAAACAGTTATGGTGAGAGACAGTCGTTTGAGATCTGTCAAAGCTCCGACCGATAAGAACTTTACAAGACAAACAACAAACAATTTCAAAGATTAATGCCCTTACGATGAGGTTGTGGAAACAATGATATGGCCTACATTATTTAAACTTGGGCGACGATCAAGGAGAAACACGGCAGGTTAAAAAAGGACACACAATAACGTGACACATAGTTAAGTCGAAACATATCATAGAAGAGCAGCTAAAAACCAACATTTTGAAACGGACTAGCACTGCTGCACACCCAAGGTACTACACGAACTTGCTACACAAATTACCAATAATTTAAAAACTCTACTGTGAACTTAACGTTTTCCAAGACTCAGCGTTTTTTTTTTTTTAAGTGCCCCATCGCTCCGTAGCGTGACTATTAAAACGTGAGCTCGGAAACAAGGTAGGTGTGTTTGAACTCAGCTGAGCGAGGTGAAGTGCTACTAAGACATCAGGAACAAACGCAGATCTTGCAGGCGTAAGCTAGCGACGTAACGTAGCAGACATCTGATGGGTCGTAAAGTAGACAGAGATAGGCTGTGCAAGGCCTTAAATAAAGCGTACACCACCGCAGAGAAGTAGATGGCGCTAATAAACTTAACGCGACGGCGCTAACATATCACATTAATACATATAGGCTGTTCACGGTAAAGAGAACCATTTCTTAAGGCCCTTATAAATTTTTCCTTTCATCCAATTTCCATCTTCGTGCTGCTTTTTACTATAAACATTGCAATGTGACTAATAAACACAGTTCGTACATTTCACCACCAACAAAATTTTATTTATGCCTGAGTATACAATAAGATTTATTTGTTAAAGGTTAATGCCTTTTGGAAGGGCCTTAAAAAGTGCTCACTTTATCGTGAACAGCCGATATATACAAAATTATTTTTATTATCTTCGGCTTTTACCAGTGGCCCTGTTATTGTCAGTTAAAATACTATTAGACGGAGGGCCGGAAATAATATTTAAGAAGTTATATACGTGAGCATTTATTTGAATTGTCCTAACTCCAATTAAAAAAAAAAATCATAAACATCCTCTAGGTGCCCAAATCTATAAACCAGGAATCTGAGCTATTAACTTAAAGGCTTGTAAAGTAAAATTAAAAAAATAAATAAATAAATAAATGACCTATGATTGCCGAAAACTATTTTTCTACTCTGTGTGATATATTACAGCAATACATGGACACTTATGAATGTTGTTCCTAATTATTGTTATCGTGACGTTATCAGCAGTTTTCCAGTATTTACTGAGGCACCTGAGGGCAACGTAATTCTGGTAGAGGAAGCGGTGAGCAAGAGAAATTTTTCTAAATAAATAAAGGGATTTCACCATCTCCCATAGTGATGATTCCCAGATGATAAATCATAAATTACATATAAGAGCACTGGCTTTAGACATAACTGACTCCTCAGAGAGATGTATTGAGAAAATGAGAGACGAAAAAGAATTAAGTATATCGCTACGTATGTGTACATACAAGACGTTATTTGTTTTACGTGTCTCCAAAATTGTCTCATATTTTGAATTAAGGCTTGGTACGATATTGTTGATATTTGCAGACACTCAAGAGATGAGAGAAATTAGCCACGGTTTTGCATTCCATGAAGTTATTTTAAGTGCCTCGCGGGAAACAAGTGCACTTTCTTTTATACTTTCTAGAATTTAATTATGATATGTCTAATATTTTAGTTGAAATATTAATATCCACGTTTTTAGTTCCTCTTTATATTGACACTGCCAGCGAAATTTGACTCAGTTTATGAACTTTTTAACGTGTAGAAATGTCATTTTCATTTCCATGATTTCAAATATGCTATAGTAGCACTGGTATAGGCGAGCTCTACCAATGTCTCTCTACTTATCCATAGGAAAGCAGGCATTTGGCGTAAGACGGTACCCGCGTCTTCACCCGCGTACAAAAATTAAACCTTTATTATAATGATCAAGTGCTCTATCTTAATGGTTGGTGGCATATGTTATATATTCCCTAACAAACTGTTCGTTTTTCCGGGATGAGAGTAGAAAAAAGTGCTCACTTTACCAAATTTTATCCAAATCTATTGAGCAGTTGCGACGTGATTGAGTAACAAAAAAACATAGAAACTTTCACATTTATAATATCATTAGTATTATGTTATATGGGTGTATGTGTGTGTTATAAATTATTCCTATAGTCTACAGTCGTCATAATCTTGTACACTGCATGCTTTGACTGAACTAAGGTTCAAAAAGTAATTTACATAGTACTGGAAAGCACGTAATGCATAACCATTTCTACCCTAGTTATTTCACGTGGGATAAAAGTTTAATATAAATTAGTGTAAAAGCAGAATAATGTGGCTTAATAATCTTTATGAAACATAACAGAGTATAGTCTACTGAAATTGTAGGTAATAGTTCATATTATTTCGCAACTTGTGTGGAGTTTAGGTAGTGTAATGGATAGCACACTGGACTAGTAAAATAGAGGGTGTAAGCTCTCGCCCACCTTCCGCCGAAAAGAAATTCGTAATATTGATTCTAACTAAAAATCATTATTGAAACCTATGAAGCAACAAAATAACTACGATAAGTGAAGAAAGTTTTAAATTTTCCAATATTGGTTAAAATTAATTTGAATTGTCACTGACCGATGTTGGTAAGACGATGTTTATTGAATGGCACTGTGTTTGTGATAACAATTTACAAACACAACCAATGCTGTAAATCATCGGGAAACCTTTGGTTGGTAAAAAGGTGGGCATTAGTTGGCCTGCGTTTAGTTATTGCCAAAGATAACAAGATTTTATTTCTGGAAATCGCTTTGGTTTTTGTGAAATATTTTACCTGTTCCACTTAATATTTTATGTCATCGACAACCTAAAATTATTATTTTATCCTGTGTTATTATAAAAAATTTATGAAAATAAACGAAAATTGATTACGTTAGCATTAAATTTTTGGTCATTTGTGATATAACCATGTATACGTCAGAGACTTTCGACTGTCTCGACGGAACGTGAAACACAATGTGACTACCACATTTTCAACGAAACGTTATCATTTGGTTGCTGTCACGATGTCACGAATTTTTTGCGCTAGGTATTCCATAGTTGTTCTTTCTTTTACGGCATGGCGACTTTACAGGGACGACAGCTTTAGTGTGGTCTTTTTACGTGCCTGGATTCTGTGTCCCTCCGTGATTCGCGTACTTTTATAATAACGTGTTATTACCTTGATATTTTCCTCTCGTTCTGTTGATTTTGAACATTCATTTTAGTCTCCGACGTGATATGGACATTTTGGGTTAGGTTTCACGCGTGGGCAAGTTCGTCTCTTTCGTGTGGTTCTGTGCAGTTTTATATTTTGTCCTACTTTGCTAGTTCGCCATGAAAAGTGAAGATATATAAAAATTCCGGACTCAGGAATACTACCTATTCCTTTTGTTCTGTTTTCTTTTGCTGTCATAAAGCATATACTAAAAAGATCATTACTACAGTGCGGGCAGATAACTGATTACACAGACATTTTCCTTTTTCGTTTCGGCGCTCTTGTTTCATGATAATTACTGACAATTTTTCATTTCAGGACATTGAATTTTACTTCTTTTTATGTACTTCTCCTAGTTATTACTGTGCGTTACTGGATGTTTGTAAGAAGGCAGAAACATACTGACGTATTTGTTTAATATTTTGTTTTCTCAAAACTTAATGTAGTTCAGATCTACCATCTGTGTAGTATAACAAGTTACATCACTCAAACATTGTCGTATAAATTAAAACAATACAGTCACCTCTTGCAGGGCTGTAATGAACTCTGCAGAACTGAAAGACTGCATGCTAGATCATGGTCTTGGGCAGTGGTGATGAGTTTGGAGCAAGTATACACTGGCCATTTGTTACCACTATTGCGAGTCTCAAACACACACTAATATGCAAGCGCTTTTTATGTGTCCTTAGATTTTTTTTTTTGGTGGGGAAAAGAAGTTAAATTAATTTTATGGTAATAGAAATACGTAATTTCAGAGACACATTCTAAAAACAACAAGAATATTTCATAAAACACTAACACCGAAAACAAGTCAAGCGTAGAAATTGTCAACAGATAATATTTGGATAATTGTACGCAAGGAATTAAGTGATTAAGTACCCTATGAAAAGTTTTTTGTACTTTAACAATTATGTCTTAAAAACAGTCCAGATCTTTTAGTAGCTTTACAAATGTTTAGGGCCTACTCGTAAAAATTGATCTACGTATATTTCTAATATTACAAATTAACCTTGTATTTCTAATTTCCGCATTGATATTTTTGAGTCAACGTTAATCAAACATTTGCTTGAAGGTTAGGCCAAAGTTGGAAAAATAACGTTGCCCCAACGTTTGGTTATTGTAGGCCAACTTATGCCCAGCTATTTGCCAACCAAAGTTTACTGATGTTTTAGAGCATTAATAACGACATACATATACACAAGTAGTGAAATAATATGAAATAATACCTATTATACACAATTAAACTATCATTCAATTAAAAATAATTTATGTGATCAAAGTTACTCCTTACATGCTTTACAACATGTCTTAGTGCCTATATTTCTTTTTAAGCTTATTTTTATCAAAGCATGTTATATATAAGATTAGAAGCACTGCTGAATATTGTTTACTAGGGGACCCAGCCCGTGACCTTTATTTTGTATTGTCACGGGACTAGAACAGTTACCATTTTAAAAAAATATTGGTTATCACACAAAGACTGAAAAAAAAATTGCATGAATAAATGTAGGTAGTAATGAAATTATGTGAAATTAACTCAACATTGAAGCAACTGCGGTCCCATTTCAAATTTCTCTGTCCACGTGGCCAATGCGGCCCCAGTTAACATAGTTCTACCACTGAGCCACAAGTCCCCACTGGAATTGATCTATCCACTGAGCCACTAAGGCCCCACTTGATATAGTTCTATCAACTGAGCCACTGCAGGCCCCTCTTGAATCTCTCTATCCACTAAGCCACTGCGACCCCACTTGGAATCGCTCTATCCACTGAGCCACTGTAGCCCCACTTAATTAACTCAACATTGAAGCGAGACATTAAAGTATCACACAGTTATATTCCATGGCTTCATATCTCTATGCAATATTTCTGTTCATTGATACAAAACTTTTCATAGGGAAAATTGAAGAATTAATTTAGGTGAAAGGTAATGATTGCGTGTATTGATCTTACTGAAATTACTAACTTTACCTGTATTTTACCCTCAGGATTTGCTCTGCGAAATTTGAAGGACGTGTGTTGAGTTTCAAGGGACTTAGAGGTATTAAAGATGGATGGACAGACAGACAAACAGACAGAACAGAGATCGTCTACTTATTATGTAGTATAACATATTTATAATATCGTACGTTGACATAGTATTTGTAATGCAATGGTGAGCCAACATAAGAGAAGGTTCCCAACACCAACCGTTATGTTCAACATATTGTCTCAACATACAAACTACAATACATAGTTTAAAGGGAAATTACTTTTGGAAAGTCTTTGAATGCTGCGGAACTTAATAGTTTTTGCGTTTAAAACGATGTTTGGTATTAGTAACTTTATAATGGTTTAAAGTGCTAACAAAACGAAAATATACATACCAAATGCCACAAGTAGAATTTCCAACAAGTAATTAACACATTACCAACAAATTAAATTTAAGTAATACATGGTTTGTGTGTTAAAAAAACCGTTGATTTTAAGGTGACCGGATAAATTAATGTTATATTTCATTATAAATTTAGTAATTTCTAACTTTGGCATAATATTAGTAACGCGATGTTAGCTCAAGTTTTTACTATGTATTAATTATAAACCTTTTGTTCCCAATATCGACACAACAGATAACCAAGTAAATATAGTTCAAAGAGAAAGGAGCTCAGGTTTTGAAAACATTTGTAGCATATAAAATACAATGAAGGGGCATTATTTACAATCAGAAAGTTTTTACACTGTTCAAAAAAAATGTTTGTTCACCAACCTGTTACATATCATCAATCAACCAGTTGAATGTATAAAATATTACAATTATTGTATAATCCGGCGTATTCTGATTTAGTGGCGTCATTGTCTGACGGCGATAAATTATTCCACAACATTTTTGTAGTATGGTCGATTCGCCGTTACTTCGAACTGCTTTCAAGCTCTGCTAAACTTCTACTTTCCGGATATTTCTCGACCTCATATAAACCAGGCTTAACGAAGTCTAGAAAAACTACACCAAAGTTACAGCATATGGCATTCGTGCATACTCAGTGTAATAATATTTTGGATAATACTCGACATTACTCGACATTACCATCACACCTGTTCCCTCGGTGTATGTAATATAAATGGAATACTGTAAATTATAGACAAAATATTACTAAAAGTTCAATATTACCAAAAAATAAGTTAGTTTTATGTTAACACAAGTATAAAACGCTTGTGATAACGTTACATATTTAGGAAACAACTAAACACGTCATTAAAAGGTGATTTTTCAAAGATTTGATTCGAAAAGTGTGAAGAAACTGCGAATAGACGAAAGCTAATTTTCGTTGGCATATTACGTTGGGCCAAACGTGTTTTAATGTATGTATTCCAGCCCAACATATAGCCAGCTTTCCAACACATGCCAACTGTTGGTCGAACGTATGTTGATAATGGCGTTACTTTCTCGAAAAGTGGAAACACGATCATTTATTTTATGCTCTAGAAAACACATGAAATTAAAAAACTAAGATAACATTAAGAAAATACTTCTAATTGTATTCACAAAATAATCCTTTGTTTCATTCGAGCCTTGAACCCATATGTTACCAGCTCTAACACGAGTATTATACCACAGCTACCTTTTCCTCTTACAGCCCATTGGTTTTGTTTTCCTGATGTCAGTATATACTTTTAACAAGGAAAAAATATTTATAATTTCAGCTCCTAAAAATCATTCAGTTTAGAGATTTTGTGAATTGTTACATATCAGAATGACAATAATGCTAAGATGGATTGGAAAGTTGAACAGTCAGAGTTTTATAATAGGAGAATATATTGTTTTATTGTGTTTCTAATATTTGCTGTAGGATAACAGTTTCTGGAATCGCAAACCTTTTCTTTCCTTTTCAAGTTTTTCACTTGAATTTAACGTGAGGTAATTTCATTTCTCAGAAACAACAATTTCCTTATTTCCGCGCTGGTGACTAAAGACTAAAAATATATTTGTTATCTTTTTCCAAGTTTATATGTTTATATTTTTTGGCCATTAGCAGATATAAAAGGGGAGTTCTGGACCAGCCCCCCTCCTCTCTATGTCATCGAAAAATCGTAGTTTTTTTGCTCCAAAATCATGGTTTGAAATTTAAGAAGTTAAGCATTCTGAAAAACGAGCACATTTACTCCAGAATCAAGCATTTTTACCCCAAATTCAAGTAAATTTACCACTTTTTCAAAAATTTCCGCGCAGGATTTGTGTCACTTTAAAAAACAAACTATTTTGCCCCAAAATCAAGCAAATTTCTCACTTTTCAAGCAAAATTTTCATGTTATCTAGAAATAGCAATTTTTCAAGAGAGCAATTTAAATAAAGCAAAATAAGCAAAAATTAAATTAAAATATATAAAGTTAGAAAATTTTAACTATAAAAATGATTTTATATTTGATCAAAAATTCGTGAAAATTTTTTATGCAACCACACAACTATGAGTAAAATATTGTATTAAAATATCGAAGCATTTTGTTGATTATTCTGTTTAATAAAATTAAAAATTTATATATCTTCAGTGATATTTTCTCTCAAATATGTAGGTCTTAAGGAGTTAAATCTTCTAAATCATTGACAATATATGTAATTTTATTAATAATTTCATTATAGGATTCGCACTTTATACCAAACAATGAAATGCTATTTTTGCCAACTCTTTTCAATTTTTTTGTAAATTCATTATATTCCATGAAAGTATCATTACTAAAAAAATACAGTAAACCATTTGTATATCTAAAATCTGAGTCTATCATATTTCGTAAATTAGGAAATTTGTCACTAATTAGAAGATGCTTTTTTATCTGGGAATGATGTTCATATATTTCTGCATAATACAACTTTTCATTAAATAAAAAAGTTTTCCCCGATATAAATTTAAAAACAGCATTTATTTTATATTCATCTCTTAATCCAAATACAGCGAATTTTTTTTCGATAACCACCAATAAGATTATAACTAGGATAATGAACCATATAAATTTTTTCGTCAACAAACAGGACTAACTCGCCTGATGGTCTTTGGAATATAAACAAAAAATTTGAAATTGGTTGATAGAAACCAAAACCAATTTCTTATCGAAGATAGCTTATTGAAAATTTTCTTGTCTCCCAAACTTTGTGTCCAAATATTATTATTGTAAAAAATAACGAGTTCGGTATCAATAATTAAAAATGTTTTTATATATTCGTCTTTGCATAAATAAAATGGTTCATCATCATTAAAAATATTTTTTAGTGGTGGACCATCAAATTTTGAATCTTTTGAACATCCTCTGGTTGCAAATCAACCAAATCTTTGTTGAGAATTGGGTACATGATTGCATTTTTATCATTTGTATGTTGAAGACCTAATGCATGGCCAATTTCGTGGATCAAAATGCTAGTAAATTAATTTTATTTTCAGGAGTATTTTTACCTTTATTAAGCCAGCATTCCTGCTTATTGATGTTAATTTCAACGAGACTATTTTGTTTATTTGGAAAATATGCATGAGCCAGTGCACTACCAAATAGATACATTGTATAAGGTCAAACTCCGCGCAACCTATGAATATTATGTAGGCCTTGTTTATATGATATAAGTATATCTGGAGAATTCGTATCGTAAACAAATTTCAAATAATGTGTGTTTTTGCCAAATGGTGAAAGCGTCTTTTGCTAAATTTGTAATTGATTTATTTGCATATGCGAAATTCCATTTTAATGAGTTTTTAGTAAATTTTACTGTTAATGAAAGGTCCATAAATATCTCATCTTTAACACCACATCTAGGCTTGTTGACTAAATTAAGTGTTTCTTTTTTGAGTTTACTATCAAATGAAGAGAAGTTGTGATATTCTTTAAATATGCTTAAAGAAGTTTCGTACTTTTCAGTATTAATTTTTGGAAGCGAATTGCATCACCTTCTAGATATCCATATTTATTTAGAAAGTTGATAACACATTTTGTCTGATTCTCTCTTTTTTTTTTTTTTGGATAGTGTAAAAATTATAATTATAATAGCAAGAATAATTATATAAGTCTTCATTTATGTACAAAAAGTTTTAAAATATAATAATCTCTATAATTTTATTTCTGTACTTACCAGCGATAATTTTTCTATTCATAGCTATTGAAATAAAACCATAATCTTCGTCCCAATATTTTGCACAAATTCCTTTAAATTTTTCGTAAGCCATATCTCCACTAACAAAATCATTATAAATATACTTTAAGTTAGTATCATCTTGTCTAAATATACACAAAAATTTATATAGTCTATTACCAATTGTTTAGGCACTCTAGAATAAGTTTGAGCGAAATAGAAAACATCAATATTTTATGTCTTCCTCGACTGATATATTCAGGAATCAAATCTTGATTATCTAAAATAACATCGTCAAATACAATTAGAGATTTGTTTTCACATTGATGTAAAGGATTCATTTCCTCAGTGTTATTTTTAAAATGTGCCATTTGTTCATTAAATTTTTTGGATATCACTTCAAAATTATCGTGTAATTGAATATATTTTGGTTAATTCAAACTTTTAGAGCAAACAAGTAATTTATTAGAATTTAACCACCCCATATTATAAATAAATAAAATTGATCATCAAATTAGTTTTTACTCACTTACTTGGACTTACAATAATAGCTCTATATCATTAGGCAAAAGTTCGCCATTTTTCTTATTCTTAGAAGATTCTTCACAAAGTAAAACATCAATACCCCAGTCAACTTTTTCATTTAAATACAATAATTTTTGTAATAAATGGATAATACGACTTTGTCTCGACAGCTTGAGCTGTCAAATAAAGTTTTCAAGTTAACAAATAATAGTACTATTCTATAGAAGAAACTTCACTATGATATAATCGATGGTATTAATTAATTTTCATGTGAAATATTTAACACTTAATATAATGTCGTTGATATAAATGAAGTTATAACTATTCCCAAAGGCCAATACGATGTTGAATCGTTAAAAGAAGCTTTAAATTCAATCGATCCATTTTCAAAAAATAATATTGAAATAACAACAGACGATGTGAAAAAGAGAATAACAATTAAAACTAAGATTGATATTAGACTTGATGATCATTTCTCTGATATTCTCGGTTTTGAAAGAAAATTAACTATTGAAATATATGAAAGTTTTGTAGGCACTAAATTGCCTCATTTTAATCCATATAAAATAATCAACAATCGTTGTAATTTGGCATATGGCATGTTTAAAAAATATGATGAATCCAACCACTTGGAGACTAATATAATTGCTAGTTTTCCACCAAAAACTGTGTTTGCTTTTAGAGATTCTATAATTTATGAACCACCATATCCAATTTTTTATCAAATTAATAATGAAAAATTTAATAATATTGTTCTAGAAAATAGAGGTGAAATTTGAAATTTTATTTATTTTGATGGTTCTGATATTGATGTTGTTTTGGAAAAGAAAGAAGTTTAAAATATAAAACTTTTGTTTCAAAAATAGGTAGTACACAAAATACATATCACCTCTAATTAATATAATATAAAACTTTTCTTAGAAAAATTTAAAAGGGGGAACTCTGAGTTCCTCGCTTAAGTGGTAGATAAAATATTAAAATTTTCTTTCAGTTTTGCCGACACCGAATTCACCATATGGCTTTTAATTTTTTTTCTTACTCATCGCACCTCTCATTAGTAAAATTAGACGCAATTAGTGGACCCGGCAAAATACCGGGTCTAACTCGTAACTAGTTTCATTTTTGGTGCTAGTGGATAATAAAAAAATTAATTATAAATTTTGATATCCATATGGCAGTGTATCAATTTTATTTTCTATTATAATTCACTTGTTATCACAAGGACCCAGAGCTATTTTATTAACCTCTACTGTATATATATATATATATATATATATATATATATATATATATATATATATATATATATATATATATATATATAGTTTCTCATTCCTTATCAAACTCATTGTTCTATATGGAATTTTCTCATCAAACAAACAATTCCTATAGTCTTCGAATGTAATTCGCTTATTAACTACACATTTGTTCACACCTTTAGACTTTTTTTGCATTCTTTATCACCAACTCTATATGCATACATTTTTGCTCGTAAACAAACAAATTCTTTAATTATTTTATAATTACATTCATCTTTCATCTTACGTATAACTTTCTTATTTCAGTGTGGCATGTTATAGATATTGTCATTTGGATAATCACTTGTATCAAATCTTTCTATCACCGACTGCATGTCTTCATAGAAATTTTCTGTTTTTATGTTACATTTATAGCTATCGGTATCTTGATTACATAGTTCAATTTTATCACCATATTTTTGTTTCATCACTTTATAATGGAAATCATACATTAATTCTTTCGACATGTCCGAAATTTACATGCCCACATAAATAATCTCATTAAATTTTACTTTAGTTTTATTCATGTAAATAGCCACAAGATTCTCATTAAATATAGTACTTCTTTGAAATTTGGTTCTGCTACTAATTTTTCACTGTTTTCACCATCTGATACTAGTTTTATATCTAGTATTTTTCTTTATTTTCCATAGTTTTGACAAACACTGAATTATTCATGAGCTTATAAAAATATTTTTCGAAATAATTTTTATCATTAGATCTCATTGTTGTGTTTAAATGTATATACTTTTTTAACCAATCGGACTGATCAAACGTTAATACTCTATGTATTTTTTTTTTTTTTTTTTTTTTTTTTTTTTTTTAGTTTTCAACATCATTTAGGCACCGTTTCAAGATGCGCTATTGAATTACGTACTTTTTTTCTTTATCTAAAAATGTTAATGATTTAGATTGATTTGTTTTTGGAACTACCTTATTTTCAAGACGAAAAGGTAGATCTTTATGTAAATTATGTAGTTCTTGTGAATATTCTAAATCAACTTCTGATATGTAACCATACTCAGAATCTTCTCCAAATCTAATAATTTTCACTCCAGTACTCTAAATCATTTAATGTATAATAAACCCTTTTAAAGTCATCATATGGTAAATATTGCGACATTGTCCATCCATATAAATGATTAACATCGAGATATCCTAAGTTGTTGGACTCTTGATTTGGATAAAAATCTTCTAAATCTTTGTTATTAGCTTTAACATATCGCTTACAACATTGTGATATTTCACATCTAATTCCTTTTTCAATCATTAAAATCATATCATAGTTATGCAATCAAACTAGTGGTTGTTTAGTCATTTGAAGCATTGCATCCCATGATAAACCTGATGCTGTAAAATACCATGCAGGGTCTAAATCATATGAATTTATTTATGTGTTTCTAAAATCTTCGAATATATCTGCTAACAATAATACATCACTTTTTAAATATAAATCAAAAGAATAACCAAGGTTTTCTATATTAAATTAGTTCTATATTTTTTCTGCATGTTCGTATTCATCATCAGATATACTATTTTCGTTTAATTTGTTATAAAATTCTTTCTGTGTTGGAAGATCTGTTTCTTCTAATTTAGTCGAACTATCCATGTAATAATATGAGTAAACACCCTTTCTTATAACTAAATAAACTTGATCGTCTGGAAAATGTTTTTGTGTGTGTTTCCTTTCACATTTACTTATATTAGATGATAATTTATCCAACTACTGTGCATAAATTTAAATGTGTTTATAGATCTCATTTTTAAATTTTCTGTTTGCTTTCCAAAACCGATAAATATTTCTTCATTATTTGCTATTAAATCGTTATTTTTTATCATCATATCCCAACTCTTTAGTAAATAAGTGGGTATCATACCCGGCTAAATTATGAAAATAAATTGCAATAAAATTTGGTAATTTTAATTTTAGATTACAATTGTTGCATGTTGGATTACTGAATTTTCCACTTATGTGATCATGATGATGTACTTTTTTTATTTTCCTCTGTATATTCTCATTCGCACACAGTACATATTTTTTATTTCCTATATAGTATTTTTTCTTCTTTTGTTAATAGGTTCAGTAATTTAATTTGTGAATTTATTTCACTAATTTCTTCAACTTCTCTTTTTAATGATTGCATAAATATTTTAAGTGCATTTGGACCTCAATATACAACTGGTGGTTTATAATCACCATAAGCAGATACAATATAAGATCAAAAACCAGATTCTTTATGTAATTTATATTTTATTGTGTATGATTCGTCATTCAATTTTAAATCAATGTTATTTATTTGATCATTAGTAAGATTATATATTTCTTTGAGTACCGCCTTGTAAAGGATATTATCAATATCATCTTCTGTTAAAACTGGATATTTTTTGATTAGTTTAAATTTATAAATTTCTTTTGGATTTGGTTTAGTTATTAATATTTTATTTAGAATTGATTCAAAATCTGCATATATTGTGTATGGAACCTTCATTGTATGTTTATAATTTCTTAAAAATATTTGCTCTCCTTTTGAAGGTAATTGAATTTTTACTGCTTAATTTTTTGAATAGTCTTCTGCATGTTTAATTAATTTCTCTTGAGAATAAAATAATTTAAGGCGATTATCGCGTATATAAACTTTGCCATGCTTATTATTTTTTTGTGCAGAAACTAATCTTGATAAATCTTTAATCCAACAATAATGCGAGTTTGTATCATTTTTGAAATAAAGTAAATTTATATGCGTATTCTTTTTATTTTTGTAAGTTTTAGTGGATATACCATGGATTTCTTACCTTCATCTTCAATAGAGTATACATTTATAGAAGTATCGATTATATTTTATATTTTTGGTATATCATCAATTTTAATTGGATATTCAAATTTATCTATTACTTTATCGATAGTAAGCCCCACATTCACATTTTCGAATTTGGTTACTCTATCTGAATGGCTGTCTGCTGGAAATAATGCAGGTTTTACGGCCCAAAGAAAGCATTTTTGATCATTGTTTTTACAATTTATGCATGCATTCTTAATCTTTATAATATCTGCTAATTTAATATATGATTATCCTTTTAATTGATTATACTCATTTATTGCTAATTGTATCCCCATTATTATATATAAAGTCCACCCCGAACCTCTTTTTTGGAATTCAGAGAAATGTGTAATTATTTCTTGTATTATGCATTTACGAATTCTTTTAATACTGCCAACATTCAATATTGTATAATTTAGCAGTTGAAGTGTAAATAAATCAACGTTATTATTTTCTTGCTTACGCTAAGTGATATATAATTT
The DNA here is from genome assembly GCA_029891345.1 of Dryococelus australis. NCBI lineage: Eukaryota > Metazoa > Arthropoda > Insecta > Phasmatodea > Phasmatidae > Dryococelus > Dryococelus australis. Next base: position 97,485,828 of record CM056994.1, read on the forward strand.
AATACTGGTTTTCAACTCTTTAATTTTATAAAATGTTGATGTATTTTCTCAAATAACATATTTTTTACTGAAGTCAAAAAATGAATAGGTTGTGCTAAATTAAAATAATGTTTAATGTTATATGTTGATATCCTGATTTTTAAAGCTTAATTAACTAAGTAAGCTTCATTGGGTTCCTTATTTCTTTTATTAACGAAAACATTATTAGAAAATGAGAAAATTTCTTTCAATTCGTTTTTATCTTGTTTATATAATTCGTTGATATCAGCATCACATTTAGGTAAATTTGTAAATATATTCTTTGTTATCCATTCTGTTACTCACTTACTCTCTAGGTTGTATGAAAACATTAGTAGAAAATGGTAAAATTTATTTTAATAGTTTTTTAGTTTTTCTATATTTTATAGTGTAATTTGAAAAGTGTAAATGTTTAAAGATTCTTTTTATTTGTTGATTTATAATAATGGTATAATAAATGAAATTATATCGGCTTTCCGTAGTCTGTACCAATATTTAATTTTGAAACCTCAACCTATAATTCTCTATTCTCTCAATCTCTTCTCACCCAACACAACTGCGATATTGCGCGATCTCATTTTTATTTATAAAAGAACAAATTGATGAAGACCGCAAAAATGGGGATAGAAATATAAATGTTTAAAATCGAAATATTATCTTAAATTATTGATAGTAATGAAGTCGTTTTTAACTATTTAACTTCTTCTTTTGAGGATATTTCTCATTATAGCATTTTTTACTAATTGTTGTATGTTTGTCCTTAGTAGTTTTATAACGAGAAAATGAATTAATAGATTTATTCTATTTACATATTGTACATATTTTTGTTGAATAATTGTCACGTTGAATTTCATTTAGAATATCTACTACTGCATTGTGTAATTTATTATTTCTATGCTTTTTGAGATATCCTTTAAAAACATATTTTCCACATACGCATAGTATTTTCTCATTTTTAAATTTATAGTGACATCTGTAATATTCACTAAAGTATGTTTTGCATTTCGTTGTATGTTTGTCTATAGTAGCTTTGTGGAGATAAAATTAATCGATAGATTTATTCTCATTGTATACTACACACGTCTTAGTTGAGTAATCAACATGTTGAATTTCATTTGTATTGTGTGAGTTCAGTATTTTTATACTTTTTGAGAGATAGTTTAGAAACACATTTTCCTCATTCGCATAGTACATTCTCTTATTATTAACTCGTATTGATTTTTGTCATATTCTGCACAACATTTTTAACTAGTGTTAATATGCTTATCTTTTGTGTACTTATGCGTGTGAAAACTTTCTATATTTATTATTTCGCCACATTTTTTATTTTTTTATTTAACAAGAAAAATACTTTATTGAGAGAATGAAAAAATATTTTTCTTTAATTATTTGTTTCTTTGTAAATAACACAAAAAAATGGAATTTCTGCTCAACAAGTTAAACAATTCGCTTGAATACACCAAACTACAAGATCTAGAAACAAATAAATGGTTTACTGCTACAGATATTGAGATTTATGAGTCTAAGATTGAAAAAAAATTAATTGTATTCTAGATGGTAGACTTAAGATTTCATTGCCAGAGCGCTATGTCAAGATACTTGATAAAAATTCTTTGAAACAAATAAATGTGAAGGGGGTTTTTATAATGTATAAAGACTTAAAAGAACTGAGAAATGGAAAGTCTGTGCATGATATAGAGTTCTCTTAAAAATTTAAAAATTACAATTGATTTGAATCTTTTTAATATTTCATTTGATTTTATCTTAAATTTAATTGCTCGCTTGCAAAATTGCTATTTCTAGAAAACACGAAAATTTTGCTTGAAAAGCAAAAAATTTGCTTTAATGTTAGCTTAAAATTTAATGTTTTTAAGGTGGTACAAATCCTGTTCGGGCATTTTTTTTAAAGTTGTAAATTTACTTCATTTTTGGGTAAAAATGCTTTGTTTTGGAGTCAATTTGCTTGTTTTTTTAGAATGCTTAATTTCTTAAATTTTAATCCACGATTTTGGAGCAAAAAAACCTTGATCTTGGAGTAAAAAACCATGATTTTTCGATTAAAATGTCTACTGCCATTACAAAATAGCACGTTCCGTACCGCAAAAACTAATTTAAAATATGCAAAAAATCACAGCAATTAATGTAGACACTCCATAGCTAGATCACTGCCTCCTTTGGAGCTGCGATGCAATGATGAATGCAAGCAATTAGTTTCAGACCCTTGCGAGATGAATGCCTATCTACACGAACACAGGCACGCGCTAGCATAATGTCCACCACATCGGCGTGGACGTGCTGATTTAATGCCGAATTCTTGCGATTCCCGGCAACGGAATCAACCGTATAACAGAGCAAATAGTGTTAAGGTCCCGTCCCGAGAGACCAAGGACAGTTGTCGACCACCAGAGAATTGATGGCACTACTGGAAAGTTTTTAGCTTCTCAACTTTCTGGAGCGTTTCACTATGTGGCCCATATATCTCGGAGCTCACACCAAGCTGGGTAGCTCGGGGAAGACTGAAGTTAACAATAGTCGGCCACTGCAGAGTCGCAAGTGTTATAGCCCGTGAAATCTGCTATAGGCTATTCTCAATAAAGTGAGAACTTTTGAAAGCCCTGCTTAAGATATACTTGTACGGAAGTTAACTATTCTTCGCTTTATGTAAATTTAACTTTGTCATGGGTCTCGTCACTTTATTCATGCGTCGGTCAAATGAAATTGAAATAACTCTAAAAGTAACTATTTAAAGAATATGCTAATTTTTACAGTCTCATGAATTAAAAAAAAAAGCGAAGCAAATAATTTTTACTACCACAAATTATTACCTAACAATTTTTATTCGACGTTAATTTACAGAACAACTTAAACTCCATTATTACCAACTTTACGGGGCGCATGCCACTCAGTGTACCCGTTAAAATATATGCAGGTAGTGGCAGTAATCATGTTCAAAGGTTGGTTTCAAAAATGCTCACTTTACCGTGAACAGTCTTTACCAGTCATTCCAACTTCCTTCCAAATACTAATTCAGGATTCTTGTGCGAATTTATTCATCTTGAATAAATCTTAAAGTAATTGCTTTGTATCTGCTAATTGAGGAAGTAATTAGATCAAAGCCGAATAATATTTTTTTTGGAAGAACTTATATTTTTTCTTCGTCCATTTTTAATGTTTAATTTGGACATTTTAATTTTAATCGACGAGACATTTGACTAATCCTAATAGATTTTCATTCATTTCACTTCCCTTACCAATTTTCATTTTGCTTCGTTAAAAAATTCCCTTCTTATTATATATTGCAGAAACTATGGTGTTTGAATTACGGACACAGAAATATCTCTCATACATTACTTTGAAAGTTACTTTGTTTGTTGCGGAAATTCTAGGGACAGATAACAACATAATAGATTATTTGCTATAATCTGATTGTGAGTGACATCTTCTCGCAAAAAAACCGATGCTTATTTTAATGGAAAAATTGCGTTATCACCTAAAACAAAGGTGTTTATGTACGCCAGTACTCACGAAAACATATCACCATTCTACAACCGGTATCTCAGCACATTTCACTTGTCTGCTAAGTTACGTAATCGTTAAGTAATTCCAACTGTATAAACTAACGGTAACATAATTATAGGGGACACCAGCAATATTAAATTTTTATTGATGTAATTGCTGTTATATTTCTTCACGAAGAAAAAGTGCAGAAAGAAAATACTAAAATATGAAATGATGCTACCACAAAATAATTCATAATTCAGCCAATAAATAAACGTTGACTCACAGACATGTTTGCATTCGAAAATGCAATGTCACAAAGAGGTTATTTGTTTGATTCCCACTTCGGACACGAATTAATGCAGTGTGATTATTATATATATGACCAAATGTTATGTTACTGGTGTCCGTAAATATTTTGTGTGGCCGCTAGAAGCAGTAATTACACAAAGTAGAATGCTACGAAGGAATTCCTATTGTTCAACAATGTTAATAGATGATTTTGTGTAGGTGCATATCATATATGTGTGTGTGTGTTGCGCGCCAAGGCGTTTTTTAAAATGAGGGGGGAATAGATTTTGTCATTCATTGATAAAATATTGCCTATAAACTTTTTTCAGCGAATAACTATAGTAAATGTTGACACCCACACTTTATTTTACTCAATATTTTTTATTTTTACTTTACTACTATACCGTTTTATTACCCAATTCCTCATTTTACTGACAACTAACTAAATTTCTTTTTTTTTTTTTTTTAATGTATTCTTCATATTCAGGCAGTTGGTGAGTGCTTAACCTGGAACCTCCTCCCCCCCCACCCCCCTCGATTCCAACACTACCCACCCCTTCTCGCCACTCCTCATTCAACCTTCGCCCGTTTTCGACAACCCTGGTTGTGAAAGTGAGTGGAATCTGAGAACAATCAATAGAGATCATTTTTCATTTTATTAGTTCGGTGAAAATAAAATGCAATAATCTAGATAATGTTGCAGGTATAAGTTCAACCTTGTATTTAGCCTGTCATATTTTTTTATCGCGTCCGAATAAACTATGAGCTCTCTGAAAAGATATTCCAAATTTGCAAATAAAGCTTTAAATTTCTACAGCAGTTTGTATGATATCGCTGTAGATGGGATGTTGAAACTCATGTTGTATTTTCTTTTATGAGTTATGTGACTGTTCTTTCAATCTTTACTTCCTATGGCGTCCGACTGCGAATTCTTGTATTCAGATCATGGTCTGAGGACACGTCTGATTCTACTGCGAGAACTTCACCCTTTTCTATGTGTCTCCGAGAGTCGCACGAAGACCGCTTAAAGTTTCTTTCGGCATAAAAACTCCTGGCACGAGTAATCACATAGCTTCAGTCTGAGGAACAGAAATGACAAAACTTCAATATTTATTGCGCTTCGTGAAATTCTTCGTCCTTGTTTTCTGTTTTAAGCAACGTAAAATAAAATGGGTGCGTTTTTTTAAGTGTGTGGCATGGAATGACGATTTCAATAATTTTCAAAATGTACTATAATTTTTTACGGTAACTAAAACATACCCTGTCAAATAAAAGAAATACTACCAACTAATTATTTAATGTGTAATGCAGGACCAAGCTTTATGTCACGAGCATGTTTTGTGAAATAAAAGGTGGAGGGAATGTGTCACATTTTCTTCCTGAGGTAATACGCCTATCTATTCGGCGTCAAATAGCAAAATGTTATATACGCCTTCGCGTCCGCACATATCTCTATATTCACATGGTAAATTAACCTGCATATTGTTTCATATTTTTAAAAACCTATATTTATTATTGTCTGTAAATACCAACTTTTTATCAAAATGTAGCTACCGCCACAACTTTGTCACCTTTCTGTATTATAACGTGCTCAATAAGCTCAGAAATAATTCTCAATTTAATTAAAACATTTTGTAGCTTGGTGCTCTAGCCCTCAGCCTTTCATTGTCTTCGGGACTGTATGGAGCAGCTTATTTTCCGTGGCCATTTCTTCTTGCGTCATAGTTCGTATCAGAACATTCTCGTCTCTCTTTCATTGAGTGGTGAGGTTCGCTACATTATTCTCTCTTCATGTTAAACAACTTTTCTTTTAATCGATACTGGGGCGACGCCTATCAGATGATACTCTCTTGTCACTAGTGGTGTATCTGTAAGGCATTCTCTTAACTATTCGCATCGTTTCGTCAATTGCGATATCCAAATATTTCGCGTGCATGGATGCAATCCACTTTGGTATCGAGTATTTAGCGGCAGCTGTAGTCAGATCAATGTCTGAATGGTTGCCCTCAAGACGCTGACTTGAGCTCGATACCGAGAAAGTTCTGTTTGAAAGAGGCCGTTCTAACGAGATTTCAAGATATGTCATACGGTCAGGAGTCACCGATCACCTATTGCTTTTGGTTCTATAGGCGCCTTGCGTGTAAATAAGATGACGCCTGCCCTAGCATTTGTGATAATAAGGTGTTAATCTTTCCAGGTAGGTTCTCCGTTACATTCTGTAACAAAATGAAATTCGTCTTCATTCTTCCTGTAGCGTGGTGTACTTACAGTTGACGTTCAACTATTCGTAGAATGCCCGAAAGATATTCTGTTGGGCACAAGTCACGGCTTTGAGGCTTCTAAATGTCTTCAACCCACAACGCATTCAACATTGCTTTATGGATCGTAAAATTTTTCTTCGCCAGAAGAAAAGTCCTGTTCTAAACTGTTGCCACAGTGTGGGAAGGGTTTAATAGTCCAAAATGTCTTGGTAAATGCTATAGTTCAGCTACTCATGAGTAATAGCTCAAGTTCATTCCAAGATTAGTGGCCCTATACCATCACATTAGCGCCACTAACATTTGCTGTAGACCCAACACACGCAGGTAAATGCAATTGACCAAACATTCGACAGGTTCTTACACATACAGTGAATATCGCATCAGCCGCAGAGACACATGAGTCAGTCCGCAATAACTTTTTTCAACACATCCCATTGCCAGTTGTTTTCGCGACTCCAAACGACATCGGGCATTGGCTCGTGTGACGATTAGCTTCCTGGCAGCGTTATGACCATGCGAACCATGTGCTGCCACCTCCTGGTGGAATCCTATCTCATGGCTCTGTACATGGGCTGTGACGGAAGTCCTTTGCAACCGCTGACATAACCGCCTGAAAGACTTATTCGTAGAATATGCTCCAGAGTCCGCCAGATCTTGTAGTTATTTTTCAGAGTCTGGCATTGCGATGCTTGGGGTCAGAGCTTCTCAGACAATGAATCGATAGATAAGTTTGAACACTGATTAATCTCTGATGGAATATCCAATTATAAAAGTTTCTAATATCATGCCACGAACGCACTATAATCGCTCATTTTTTCATTGACGTAATTGTAGCGATCAAGTGATGTTTCCTTCGTTTACACAGCGTCCTACCAGGTATGTTCACTGGAAGCAAAAGGGCGTCGCGTGGCTTTAGCCACGTAGTATGTTTGCGTAATTGACGGTGATTTAGTCCCGTCCCTAGTCGTATGATATTTAATTTGACCCCTGTGTCTCGTTTGTGAAGCATTACGCTTTATGGATAGCTTCAAATCACAGCATCGGGCACGGAAAATGTTTCTTTCTTTAATCGAACAAAGTTTGTTTGGTCCGCCTAAATAAAATATTTATACAGAGTTGAAACGAAATTATGCTGTTGATCTTATTCGGTTGGCCCAAATAAAGAACCGGTTGGTGTAACTAAAGATTAGTTTGATTTGCGTACATTAAAGTAGTTCTGTTAATATAAAAATAACTACGAGCCCGACTATGAAACGAACGTAGATCGGTTTGCATCCGAGCGTTACACACCAAGCAACCTAAACTAAAATGACAATTGACATACTCAGGGCCCAGCCAGTGACTTTTTCTTTAGTAGTCTCATGTGCCTAGAACAATTACCATGTTACAAATTTTTGTTATCATACAAAGACTGAAAAAAATATTGCATAGATATGTGTAGGTAATAATGAAATTATGTGAAGTTAACTCAATATTGAAGCAACTGCGGCCCCATTATATATAATGTATTATTATATATATATTTATTATATATATAATATATATCCCCTTGGAGACTGTGGCATCACTTGATATAGTTCTATCCACTAAGCCACTGCGACCCCACTTAACATAGTACTATCCACTGAGCTACTAAGGCCCCACTTGGAATATCTCTGTCCACTGAGCCACTAAGGCCCCATTTGTTATATATATCTATCCACTTGGCCCACTTGCTATATTTCTATACACTAAGGTACTGCGGCCCCACTTGGAATCTCTCTATCTACTGAACCACTGTGGCCCTACTTAATTAACTCAACATTAAAGCGAGACGTTTAAAGTAAACAAAAATTATATTCCATTACCTTCATATCTCTATGCAATAATCTCTATGCATTAATACAAATCTTTTCATAGGGAAAAAGTAATAAAAATGAATTTCTAGGGTAAAAGGTAATGATTGTGTAATTTGGTCTTGCTGAAATTCTTACTTGGAATGTATTTTACCCTGAGGATTCGCTCTGCAAAATTTGAAGAACTTCTGTTGAGTTTCAAGAGACTTAGGGGTATTAAAGACGGACAGACAAACAGAGTCGTCTACTTGTATATTAGGACATATGTATAAGCTGTTCACGGTAAAGTCAGCACTATTGAAAGCCGTGCTTAAGGTCTACTTGTATGTAAGTTGTGATTTTTCCTCCTTGTGTATAATTAACATTGCCATGGGCCTCATCAGTTTATTCATGTGTCGGTCAAGCGAAACTGTGGAATTATTAGAAAAGTAAAAATGTTACAAATGTGATCATTCTTATACACAGAATCGTTAAAAGAAACAGAGAGGAATATAAATAATTTTAATTTACACAAATGGTTACCTTACACTATTTATTTGACTTTAATATCCATTCATCATTACCAACTTTACTGTGCGCATGTCACTCAATGCACCCGTTAAAATGTATGCAGACAGAGGTAGTGACATTTGTTCTAAGGTTGATTTCAAAAGAGCTCACATTATCGTGAACAGTCTTTAGGAACGTTTTTTAATACATACAGTTCGAATACTGGACAACGTGCGCAAAAATATGTTTCAAGTTTTTCAGTATTATTAATTTTACTGTTGAACGTATTTTACCAGGATATTTATACCATTTTTAAGCATCAATGAATGCACTAACGAGTACCCTTACTAAACTAGATGTATTTTACTATCTCTAGCTGTATTTTCGTATGAAAGCAATCAAAGTGTAGCAAAACATAAATACGAAGTTGATTTGTTGCTTTTCTAGATTTGTTTATTCAACAAAATATTTTTTTAGGTCGAGAAAAAATACATATTTTGCCCTAAAGAAACAATTTTCTTAGCTAGAACAAACATTTCACTCTATGTAAACAAATTATTTTGTTGACAAATTTTACCGATATGTGCGCTTGCACTAAATATTTGTTTAACATACTGAAAGAACGAAATATTTGTTTGGAAAAACAAAATTGTTTTAAATCAATTATTTGGCTTTGTGAACAAACTGTGTTCCTTTGGACAAAGTGAGGCTTGGTTCTGCCAACATAATATCGTTTAGCTGAACAAATGCCACGAAAACAAATATACTTGGTATACTGAAAAAGTAATTTTTCTAAATGTAGTTCTTTAAGGATTCTAATAGGTTTCCAGAAGACTCGTCGACAATTCAGTCATTATACTGCCATCAGCGTCTTCTGCGTACATAAATAGTCGCGTGCTTTCAGAATATTGTTGAATATTGGTGGTGGTTTTAATATATATTAAAACATATTTTTAAACATTTAGAATTTTTTCTTATGTCGGAACCAACTTTTTTCCATTCGTAAGGTTTAAATGTATTTTGCTTGGGAAGCAGTATTAAAACATTTATATTCGTTTCAACTTGTTGCCACGTAAAAAGGCTATACAAATTAGGCAGCCAAAACGGAAATATGTCGGTGATATCCACTGCAAAAATAACATTGATATGCTGCTTATCCAAAAGTATTTTACAGTTGATAAGGAAATGCAAGTTGATACATTACCCTAACATAAAGTCACTGCTTAAAGTAATCATCTTGGCTATATTAAGCATGAGATGTATCTGTAACACAAAACTGCCAGACTGCTGTCACTAAATCAGTGACTGTACGCCACCTGGCACACTTTTTTTGGCTGCCATGCTTGCACATTTGCATAAATCCTCGCCCTACCTCGGGGTATTGCGGTACGTCGTGCCCTCTGACCAAGAAAGAACTGTTTTCAGCCCAATGCGATAGTCTGGCCTAGTAGATGTCACGCGAAAGTTGATCATTCATCAGAAGCTTGTGGTGTTGCCTTGCCTCTTCCAGCTGTCATCTTACAACTATTGTGAATGTTTGTATGAGACGAGGTGAGAAATACAAGTGGTGCCAATCAGTGTAGGTAATGCAGCATCGACGATTGGCAATGGTAGGAGAAACAGGAGTACTTTGAGAAATCTCACTGGCTAATAGCAACGTCCGCCGCGTTTCCTACATGTAGACATTTCAGTTTGATCCCCGCCTGGTATCTGACTAAGTTCGCCACGATCGAGGCAAATGATGTGAACACTCATCCTGCGACCAATGGGTTTGTTGAATTATTGTCTTTGCTAATAAGTTTTGAGATGCGTTATTAACTAGATTTGTTTTCAAATGGAATATAATTCCTTGGGGGCACACGCCAGAGAGTTAAATTATGAGGTTATCATTTTTCCCTTTGCATATAGATGTCACTACATGCTCTTTAATATTGAATTTTACGTCAACTTTTTTGATAGGAAATGTACCCCCCGTCGCGCCCCGCTCAGTGTGTCATTTTTCCTCTCCTCCGAGACTATTTTTCATCATTTTCATTACCACGTTACGGCTTGATGTCTATATGAACTTGCCATTGTTCTGCTTGTCTTTCATGCTTCAACTTAAAGCATTAATTGATTGCAATAACCCAACCGTGAATTCTATAGGTCATACACGTTTGCCTTGTCACAATCTTGCCTACGAGCGTGGCAGAGGGGCATAAAACCAGCCCAACAAAATACCAACAATAAAAACGAGAATTCATGTATCATATATATATATATATATATATATATATATATATATATATATATATATATATATATATATGTATAATATAAAATATACATACATATAGTTGATTCCGTAGAAAACACTAAAAAAATGCGTATACAACAGTTCTTTGTACAAATATAGATATAGCTGATTATTTATTTATTTATAAGACTGATATCTTTGAAAAATTTAGGAACTTTGCTCAGAAAAAGTATCATAACACTCTGAACATTATGAGTATTTTTACACCTACTCTGTGGAGCCTATACAAAGACTATTATGAAGACTATTCTCAGGAGCAGCCATTCTCTCTAGGAGAAGACTTTGCCCCGAGTTTATATACCCACAATTTTCAGTTACAATTTGTCTAGGGTAGGGATGATTTAAAAGTCATCAGTCACCGTCCGTAGAAACTTCCATATTATGCTCTACCAGTCCAATATCGAGTAGAAATTATGACACATCGGTGGAAAGCGCTGCCGTCGGTTCGAAACACCGCTCTGCTAAGGCGGTGCGCTGGTGGCGCCATGCGGTGGAGGTTCCGGGAAACGTTCGCAGCGGGCACGCAGTCCGGGCTGTGTGTCGGTCGCGAAACAACCGCTAGGCCAACCGTGTACAGTCGCCATATTGTCCGTGTCCACTGTTACACTACAGAACATCTCGCTGTAGCACAAAAGGCAAGAAGTTTTCTTCATTACTCACGTAGATTTTTAAATACAGTTGAGAGTATTGCGTCATTTTCATTCAAAGAAAGGGGCATAGTTTGTCAGACGTAGATCAGTCCGGAGAGCCAAGATCGCGACGCAGTCAAGGCGGGAAAACGTAGTTTGCAAGGGGCGAAGCCTTTTCAGCACCAGCCGGGTTGTATTTAACAATGTTCGGAACACCACAAGCGGCCGCGGTGGCGCAGTAGTCAGACTAACCAGCTGCCGCCCAACCGGACCGGGTTCCATTCTGAGCGAGGACGCCCGCGATTTCCGCGTGTGAGAAACGTGGCAGACGTTGTCTCTGGCAGGCTGGTTTTCTCAGGATACGCCCATTTCATTCGCCGCCCTTGCATTTCACTACTGCTGCAGTGTTTTCACTGTCTCCTGCGCCCCAGAGCTCGCTGTCAAGCGTCGCCGAAAAACAATATAAGAGGGCATGTATTATAACAAATAGCAATAAACACGGAGGTAGGGAGAGGAATGAAAGTTAAACATTTTTGCAACGAGGAACCACTAGCCTAACGAGATTGTATGTTGTCGGTATTGGCGAAGGCGATGTGCGCGGGTATAGGCCACTTTGGGTGATGTGGTAACTTCGGACGTGACCTGTCGCAACACGCGGCAGCGCTGCACAGCCTGCATGCGGCCAATGGCGCGCGACATTTCGAACAGACATTGTGAGCATGCTACCTTCTGGCCAATTGTGTGCAATGATAGCAATAAATAGTCATGTGCTTGCACTGTATGACGTATAACCAGCCCGGCTACCTACCTGCCACTTCACATTGTCATCGCCAATAAAAGGCTAGTCGATATCTCGCTAGACTCTTAGTAACAAATGGCAATGTTTTCGTTTACACATTTATATACTCTACTATCGGGTTTATCGTTTGCTGTATCCTCCTGGTATTAAATATTTTACCAGGAAAATTGGAGGCAATCTTTACAAGAGTGAAGGTCGATGTTCTAGCTAAATAGAGCAACTTTTATTTTCTGTATTTTCATAAAACTCATAGTCACTACGCAGATGCCAGGTGCAGTTGAGTTCATTGTATCACGATGAAGTTTTGTGTATCGAAGTGCGATTGTGTTATATCCCTTCATGCCGACGAAAATGCATTTTGTCATTATGACATGCTCTGTAATAAATGAGTTAATGAAATATTTAACATTACTAATGTTGCATTTGCAGGAAAATACATTTTATTGGGAATCAGTGTACTTGTAGTTGTAACAACACACAGGCCACATGCCGCGTTCTTAACTTGATATATCTCATTTATATTCCCACGAATCAACAAATAGTCTCGCGCTATAGTTTATTTATATTTTGATGTACTTTAGCCAGAATATTACAACTAATGTAACCTAAGGCCGAGTCACATTGAAATTAACTTGGGTCTCATTTTGTTAACTTTTCCTTGTCTATATGTTAATATACAAGTCATACAGCGTCTTTCACATTAAATACAGGCAGAGGTTAAGTTACAATTTCCAAGTAATGAATTAAGCTAATTTCATCTTCATTTGCAAAGGCAATATTTTGACAGCACATCAATTTCAAGAAACCATTTATTGTCTTTTTGTTGTGTAACTGTTTTGATTCCTACCAATGCCCGCAAGGACTGTGTACTTGACGTTAGATGAAGTTTAATTCTTTTTGTGCTTGAGCATGCGCGTTTGGTTGATAATGAAATGAAACTTTTGAAGAATGTTAAATTCAAAGAAAAGTGGTTGGCCGTGGTGCAGAGCTCGGACAACTCGCCTGCCACCAAGGCGAACACGGCTCGAATCCCGCCGGTGTCACGCACACTTCACCACGTGGGAGACGTGGCACGCATTCTCACCACCTCATAGTTAATTCGTTAAATAGTGGCTGTATTAGTTGTTTAGAAATCGTGTCTTACAATATAGTCGGTTATAGGCTGTTCACGATAAAGTGAGCACTTTTTAAGGCCCTCCCAACACGCATTAACAACTTAATAAATATTTTTTATTGCAGTCTCGGACATTAACTTTTGAGAGTGGTTACAGTATACACCGTATTTATTAGTCACGTGACAATGCTAGTATTAAAAAATTGCTTAAATATAATAACTGGCTTAAAATAAAAATTTGGAAGGGCCTTAAAAATTGCTCACTTTACTGTGAACGGCCTATAAAATATATATTTTAACCCCAGTGATTGGTCATAGAAATATGGCATGAAACTTTATTCATCATGTGACGATATTCATAAATGGAGGGCAAAGATTGTATATATTATCACGTTCGATTATTGTCATAGATAAAATATCCGAAGTTAAATTTAAATATGTTACATAGTTTCGTAGATAACACACACTAAGCTTAAATGTTTTATTCGTGCCATTTACGAAATAGAAACTTACATACTTAAAACATTAAAATTAATATCGCCTACCACAGTTTAACTTCTTCGCCAAATTTTAAACAAATCGGTCGATTGTTTCCCGATATATGACATAATAACTATATTATTTTATGTGCGGCTATCGTACAAAATGGCGGAGAAATTGAGGTTTGCATACACCATTTTTATGAACATAACTGATACTGTAACCATACAAAGTTAAGTTGAAATTGTGTTTTGCAGATAGTAGATAAAACATTCGGAGCTAAAATGTTTATGTGGCCGCCATTTTAGAAATCTTTATGTCTGGTAGATTATTATTTTAACTATTATAATATTTTTTTTTAAATTCAACTTTGTAATTGACTTTACCTATTGAAAAAATTAAGTTCCTCGCCTCACTTCCTACGGACCGGGAAGGGGAGGGGAGCTGCGGTGGGCGTAGTGGTATAAAACTTGCCTTCCACCAATGTGATCCAACTATGTTTCACTGTGAGGTTACTACCAGATTTTCACACACAGCTGATTGATGGTCCTGGCTGGCATGTTTTCTCGAGGTTTTCCCCATACTTACATTTCAATGCTGCTCCATATCCGTCATATTTCACCCTCATTGGCTTTCAACACCTTAGTTGTTCCAAATCACGTGAACCTCTCTCAACTTCTCCCTTCTTAAGATGATGGAGGCCACGGTGGTGCATCGAATAGAGTATTCGCTGTTTCACCAAGTACACTTCGTTCTAAATACTGATGATTCATCGTCAATAATAAATAAGCTTATGTCCAATTAGTTGCCCTCGAAATTAGAGTTTCAAAATCCTTAAGAACGGTGAAATAGCGTTTAAAAAAACCCTGAAGTTTTTCAATTTCGCAGATGGTGTAGTTACAGGAAAATGTCTAAGTTTTCTTTATTTTAACTACCTTTAGATAATGATAAAATGGAAACATTGCCATTTACTGTAATTACAGGCTAACGTTAAATACACCACCATCTAAACACACAAGTAAACTTTATTTGTTTAACTTAACATCTTATAGAAAGTGAGTTCATTAGAGAATTGTACACCAAGAACACAATGAAGGGAATACAAGGAAGGTATTGGCCATTAGCTTTATTTATGAGTCACCCCAGAAATTGCCCGGAGTGAGTTCGAGAAGCCATGGAAATTGCAAATCAAGAGGGCTACATTAGCTACTAAAAATATGAAAACTGATTTGGTTTTATATTCTTGTGTTAATGAACAGCTGCTTTCTTGTTTGTCACTGCAACTCAGCTGTTTTGGGGAGAAAACAATTGTAAAAGTGATGTTTTTTTAATTAGATGTAGCCTTGTATTGGTTTACGAGGTGATTGGCCATTAACGCCCGGCAAGCAGCTATTTTATGACCAGGAAAGCTACAGGTTATGATTGGAATATGCTTGGATCAGTTGTTCATGTTTTTGTTTACCTTCATTCTACAAACTTTCACAGCCTTAGTTATTAATAAATTAATTCCATAAACTCCTACACTGAAATAGCTAATCAGCATTTAGAAAAATATGTACCTGTATCTGCTGTTATACAACGAGATTAACGAGCCCGCAACTTACAGGCTAGTCCTTAAATGCACGGCAAATGCAATCGCAACCATACTTGCAAAAATTAAACACACTGCAATTGATAATTTACAAACTTACGCAGATAACACATCACTATACAAACCATAATTGTGCGATATTTTTCACGTATGCATCCACGGTATATACAAATACACTAAACACTGTTACTTTTGGGGATATGCACCTCTGAACTCGCATGGCCCGGCTCGCACGCATTTTCATTCATTAATATTGGTTTTCGTTCGTCGCCGAATAAATCAAGCATCTATAGTAATTTGAAGGCGTGTTTACATGCCAAATTCACATTTCACAAACGCTAGAATAGCACAGATTTAGAGAGAAATCATAACAACTAGCGAGTTCATATTGCACTCGCAAGGCTATTCAATGTAAACAAAAGTTGTGTCCCAGTATGTCTGCTTCACTTGTAATGCACTCGCAGACGACTTCAACAGCATATTATATTCGATTTTAATACGGTTAAAGTTTTATCATAACTTTTAAAAGATCCTATAGTTGTCAGAACATTATTTGGTAGCATATTTTCAAGGCAAATGTATAGGGAATGGAAAGCAAATCAACCAAAACGCCGTATACAACACTTCCATTTAAATGTAAAAAACTTTACATATTTAACTAGGAAATCTATAGTTCATCACCTGAGCCACACACACACATTTTATATATATATTATATATATATATAAAGTGTGTGAACTATAGATTTCCTAGTTAAATATGTAAAGTTTTGAATTATTTACATTTAAATGGAAGTGTTGTATACGGCGTTTTGGTTGATTTGCTTTCCATTCCCTATACATTTGCCTTGAAAATATGCTACCAAATAATGTCATAAAGTGTTGTATGTTAATTTACTGGTTCAGAGCTAATCACTAACACAGGTTTTGTTTACTTTGAGTTTGTTTAGGTTACATGCCTTCCAACCAGTACCTACGTGGTGTGGTACATCACACGAGACGATGAGAGATAAAATGATAATAATACTTGTTCTACTGTACTAATGGTGATGATAACTTAAATATATTAAAACAAATATTTTTTAAAAACCAATACTAATTTACATACAGTACATACAAAATGCCTGACAAATTTTAATTTGAGGATGAAAGTGGCATATCTTAATTAATATATTTGTAAACAAAATACTTCCTCAAACAGTATGCGCTATCTAACTGACAATGAATATTCATCTTACCAATCACTGAAAAATCTATACTTTTTTATATGTTGTAAACGGTTTAATGTCTATTAACTTGTCTCCCAAATGTTTGAAATCATTTACCTCATTAATAGTCCATGCAAGATCATAAGGCTTCACTATCAAAAAAATTAAACAAAACAATGCATTTCTAACTTCACACCCGCATAGCCAGTCCACGAAATTGAATGTTCTTTGAATTTTCGTGTATACGAACCAATGCGTTTACCACCTTGGCTTTGTTGTTTTGTTATATTTAACTGTGGTATTGCTGGTCCCAAATTCTCTAACTGTAGTTTATTCTCGTAATTCAATGTCGTTGTCGTAATAAGGTTTAAAATGTTACTCGCAGAATTATCCATTATTTACAAGTTTACACAACATGACATTAACAATTCAACCCTGCTGCTGACCGATGTTCATGGCTCATCGTTAACAACAAACTTATTCTGAATATTACATACTATATTTGAAGCTCACACGAGTTTGAACGATATATATAAATAAACACTAATCGAAATAAATACAAGCATTGTTATGAAATGTGTTTAACAACTGCAAAAGAGCGTGCGCGAAAGTGTGCCTACAAAACATATAGTGTATAACTGCGGAACACATTCTGTTAAACAGTGGAATTCGAAGTTTCAGTATTGGTAGCATTGTCAAGTTCCAGGAAACCGTTTTTGTATCATAACAGGAGCTCGAGATTTCCAAAAACATTTCTCTCATGACAAGAGTATCGTCCATCTCAAAAACATTAGCTGCGAAATAACCTCCGTATTCGTACGCAGTATTGTTTGCTGAGTAGCAGATAAGTAGAGGTCTGCGTTCTGAGATTTTATTTGGGAGGGATGCGCCCCGCATATTAGAAGTGAAATCCTATTAACTGACAAAATAAAGCATCGCGTTACATAATGTCAATTGCAATGCTGGAATTTTATAATGGAAATAGTTATGAGCATGGATATGATTGTTGAAATTATTTAGATTGTAACACAATGTTCCGCCGAAGTATTTTTATATTGACAAGTAATTACGAGGGCAAACTGTGACCTTAACAGCAGCTGACATTTCTTTTTTGTTAGGGTAAGCTATAGGAATGAAAGGAGAGACGTGGTAAATTATTTACATATATTTTAATAACAAATATAGCAATATACAACTTGGTGTCAGTTATAAGATATCATGACGTTTCAAACACAAAATGTCTGTCTGACGTAAAACTGTGGCAGTGTTAGCATTACGACAAGTATGGAGAGGGCAGCGGACATGTGGTACGCTCTAGCGGCCGGCACCGAGAAGCTGCTGGCGTGGGTCACGTTCAAGGTCACGCTCCCTTCCGCCAGTCCGCGCTGCGATCGCACCAGGAACACATACTCCCCCTCGTCGGCCAGCGTCACCGAGTGCAGCATCAGCACTGCTTTGTGGCAGTATGGCGTGCGGCCGATCTGGAACGCAAGAATTGACAAACATTCAGCACCTCGCACATATTTCTGCAACTACAGAACAGAGCTCTGTGGTATTCTTGATCAAGGGGCCCGTCTACTTAGAGCTGTTTTTCTCATTGAGGCAGAGAAACGCGGGAGCGATAAGTGCGACATTGCCTTCGTCACTACGCTCTGGGTTCTGAACGACGTGCAGTGTTCTCGTCGTGATGCGATTACCTATGGGCCTTATACGGAATGTCCCATTCCAAGCCGGACCCACATTATTGTTAGCAAATTTAATTATAATAAAAAAATTGTGACAACATTTTGAACGGAAATGTGATGACATTCACGTACATACAACGCTGAGGTCGAGACTCCATACTGAAGATGTTGCCAAGAAATAGGATTGTGTAATGCATACGGAACTGTGTCATTCCATTATGGATTGTGGCATGACGTGTCTGCCTGCGGTTATTTTGCTTCATAATGCCAGAGTGTCGCCAGTCAGTCCGCTGTGGTGCGAAGTGAGAGTGCAAGTGTAACTGATGCCAAATAAGGAAGAAATGTCTCGGCATACTGTGGGGCAGCTTGTCTTCCTTGTTGGGATATATTGGAAAACAGACTCGATTATGGTATGTCAACAGGTGTTCTGGGAAAAGTTTGGCGACCGAAATTCAGCGAGTATGTCCACCTTTGGTTTCCTGGCGAAGAAATTTGAAACCAAGGGGACTTTATTGGACGCGATGAAAGAGGTCGTCCAAATATGTCACATTGAACTGTCGAGGATGTAAGGCCTCGACTTCTGGCCTCTCCACAGACGACACTGTGGCGACTTTCTCAGGAAAATAGATTGTCAAAAAGCACTTTCCATGGTGCAGCACAAAAAGTTAAGGTTCGCATGTACCGTACCTCCATAGTCTACGAAGTCACGGAGCCTGACCAAGTGAAACGTGTTGCATACTATCACTTGTTGCAGATCTTGATCCACGGAAACCCGAGTAGTCTGTATAATGTTTTCCTTTTTCGGTAGAGCTTGGTTTCACCGTACACGTAAATTCTCAAAACTCTCGTCTCTGGGGCAGTGGAAGTCCCCAATCAGTGCATCAAGCACCTCTCCATTCAGAAAAGATCTGTGTTAGGTGCGCATATTCCCACCAGTGCATAGAAATGGTCCAAATTTCTTCGAGAAACCCATCACTAATGCTGTATTCATGGGCACCATCAACAAGTTTGCTATACAATCAGTCTCGTTATGATATCACATTTCACAGAATGCAAAGTAAGTCGTTAAAAATATCGTCACAACATGTTCATTATTCTTAAAGATACGAACAAAACCCTGGATTCGACTTGAAGTAGGAAATCCTGTGCTAGTAATGTAAGAATTTACCTACAATATTTTTAACTTGTAACAATCTGCGAGTACCTTTTTTGCTACGGTGGATAGCTACAAAATTCTGTTCGGGATAAGCGCGATCTTTTGAAATTTGTATTCCGCTCTAGTGTGAAGTGTTGTTTTACTTTCGTGTGCAAACAGATTGTGCGCACACTTAATAATTTGTTTTAAAAACGTGGTTTATAACACACTGTAGTCCAGTTTGAACGCCAGGTAGACGGGCGCCTAAATTAGTTGTTACTCACATATATAAAATATTTCACATAACATACCTATTTAAAGTGTAGAAACACTTATTAATTATAAATTACAAATCTGTACTAATATTTTTCTACGAGCTAACAAGAAGTAAACTTATTCTATATGAGAGTGCAATAAATATTGTAAACATATTTTTATGTGCATTACCATTGGCTAGAAATAAATTGTTATTTAAAATAAAATAATATGCACGAAATCAGAAGGCCACGGGTAGACACGACCTGCGGTTTCAGCTATTTGTTAGAAAGTCTACCCTACGCCCAAAATTGTAGTATGTTACTTACTTATTAACATGCATACAAAACATTATTCAATAAAAATAATTTTATATTTATCTTGCTAGTAGATGTATTAAAGAAACATGCTTCCTGCTATGAATGTAACTGAAGTTATGGACTGTGGTAATTTATAACATTTGTAGACTGGACATTATTAAGGAAGTAACAGACATTTTCATAATAAATTTATATTTTAAATGAAAATGATGACTGTTCAGAACCTACGCAAGGAAAGAAATCTCCGTCGTTCTGTGAGTTCCCGAAGCCGCTATTAGCGTTAAAATGTAGCTAAGTAAAGACTGTTCACGATAAAAAAAAAAGTGAGCACTTTTCAAATCAACCTTATCAGAAAAGTCACTATCCCTACCTGCATATACTATTTGAACGGGCGAAGTTAGTGACACGCGCCCAGTAAAGTTGGTAACGACGAATAGAAAGTAGTTCCATGTCTTAATTTCGAATAAAAAGTGTCAAGTAACCGTATGTTACGATTGAAATTATTTTTTTCACTTTCTGTTTTTTTTTTTTTAATGCATCAAAGTGTAAAAATGAGCAGATTTGCAAAACTTTTTTTTTTTTTTATTCATAATTTTAGTTGCACTAGACAGACGCATGAATAAATTGATGAGGCCCGTGACAATGTTAATTCTGCATAGGGCGGAAGAATACACAATGTTCATACAGGTAGATCTTAAACAGGGCTATCAAAAGTGCTCATTTTACCGTGAACAGCCTATAACTGGCCTGGTTTCCGTAAAAAGTAGGCCTGGAATGTACACACACGCACAGTATTTGGGTCAAGTCTCGTTGCACTTAGTCACTAACCGAGTGAGGTGGCGCGCTGGTTCGTACTCGCGTTCGAGAAGACCTGGGTTAGATTCTTGGTCAAGCCGTACTGATTTGTGTTTCCCACGGGTTCCCGGAATCGCCCCAGGGTCGTGATTCTGAACATCTCTCATCGCAATGTTCGATCGAAGAATAACGGTCAATTCCAATGGTGAGCGATATTCTAGCGAATGTGGCGTAGCGCTGTGCAATGTACGACCAGGTATAATAGTCAGCCATTTTTTTTTTTTTTTTTTTTTTTTGTCATTCTGACATTCACTTCAGAGCGTGTCTAGGAGCGCAGCTTTTTATTCTTTCCGACTTTTCCAAGGTTCGTTCCAAACAAATGAGTAATACAACTAGATTACTTTTAAATTAGTTTTTTCCTTTTATTATCTCGTTGTAAATAGGTGTTTGAATATAAATCCTCCCTACTATTCCTTAATATAAAAATATAGAATGGAAGTTCGCTACGAACATTCGCTATTCCTGGCGATCTATAGTTAAGAAACCGTGCATGATATTGACAAGCGACCTTGATCAAGCAAGTAATGCCATCTTTCCTTTACGGATTGCGCAGATAATGAGGTCTTCCCCTTGAAAACACTAGGAAGAAATGTCTTTATTGGATGGTTGTATTCTGAATCCTGATTTACATTGTCGCTTAGCAATCACAAACTATTTATCACAGCAATGTGGTGTTATTAATAATATTATGGTGGCAAACATTCCCTACCTATAAAACAAACGACTAGGTTACTATTGTTCCCACCGATTTACTTGAAAAAGTACCTGAAAAAATTTTAATATGCTCGTATTTTCACTTTGCCGAGTATTTATTTTAATCTATACAAAATGTTATTCTTTGTTTTAAAAAACGAAGACAAATAGTGTTAATTATTTATGTTCATAAACATAATACGTATACAAATAAATATGTCTATATTCGCAGAGGAAATAAAGAAAATCAATATGATTAGTAAACAATACTGGTAGAAGATTCTTCAACAGGCTATTTATCTATGTACCCAAAATTTAAAAACAAGCTATTTGAATTCCTTGTCATCAAATCCTTTTATAAAGTAAACGAATTTTCTTCCCCATTGATCTAAATATAAAAAAAATGTATGTAGTGGAGACTTTAATAGTAATAAATTTATCGACTTCATTAGTTCATGTTATTCTCTTGCTTAATTATTACACTGTTGTATTTTGCCAAAATATATTTTATTTCACAATGGCCTATTATAAAACTAATAATTTAATTTTCCACTTTTTTTAAATTATATATTTTTGCATTGTAATGGATGTATTATTTGTCTTCGTTGTTTCCTCTCCTGTTTCAACTATTTTATTGTAATTATATATTTGCATAGCTTGGACGAGTTCTACATCATGTAAAACAGAACAATAAATAAATGGAATATGTTTATACATAGTGTTGCAAAATTGCATTCCAATACTTTAGGGGAAAATTCCTCACACATGAAGAGTATGAAAAAAATAGTATATGAAGACAGGTCCCCAAACGCTTCGTTTCTTTACTACAGCCTATAATACATAACGTACAGTGTATGACACGTGGGCTGGATCATATTACTGTGGAAGGCCATCGCCGCGTTCGTTTGTATGATACACGACACCTCGCACAACGACACTACACTTAGAACAGTAGGAACTGCACAGGAATTAGTTACACTTGTGTGAAAGCTTAACGTCGGCAATAAAGGAAATGCTCAAAATCCCCTCCATCAACAGGAACACATGCATCATCCCGCCGTGGCATGGACACCCGGACGCGTTGTTGAATCCTTGGGAAATTCATAATTGTTTCGCAGCCCGCCGCAATACGGTTATGGAAGTTGAACACATCGTCCCCTGGGGTTGCATACACACGTACCTTTAAATGTCCCCACAAATAAAAGTCTAGTGAATTCAAATCATGATTCATCGGGGGGCTGGCAATTACAGCTGTGATATCATTCCACAGTAGCTTGGTCCAACCCGCGGGCCATACACTGTAGATTATGAATTACGACCTGTAATAAAGAATCGAAGCGTTTGCGGACCTAGGTTCATATAACATTATTTCGTCATCCAGATGTGAGGAATGTTTTCTCGACGTATTGAAATGCAATTTTGCAACATCTTGTACACAAAAGTGTAAACAAAACCAATAAATCAATATTGCCATTTATACATTTTTAACCACAGATATTTAAGATAGAGGCTGTTGCATGCATATATTTACATGGGTGCACTGAGTGTCATTCGTTCAGTAAAGTTGGTAACGATGGAAGTACAGCAGTTCCGTATCTTAACGTCGAATAAACATTGTTAGGTAACCATTTGAGATATCTTAAATTATTTATTTCGATTTCTGTTGTTTGATGCATCGAAGTGAAAAAATTAGCATATTTGTAAAATATTTACTTTCCTAATACTTTTCCTAAACAACGCATGAATAAAGCGATGATGCCCATGGCAATGTTAAATTTATACAACGCGGAACAATACACAACGTGTAATCAACTAGATCTAAAGCAGGACTTTAAATGTGCTCATTTTACCGTGAAAAACTTATATGACAGAAACCGTGTATCTTCTAGTGGAGCAGTGCACCTGATTGTACGATGCATCAATGTAATGATGCGTGTTTCGCAAGCTATCTGGGGCAAACATATTTTAATAAAACAGCAAGGATGTTTATTTATCTAATCTGCCCTCACTCTAAATTGAGTTATAGCTGGAGATATTTATTTTTATTTTTACACTCTCAGGCCGCACTGGAATAGTATTGCAGTGAGATTATCTAGTTTTTCTTTACATTTGGACTGTAATATAGAATAAAAATCATAACAACCTATGGGTTTATATCAAAACACACAAAAAAGCACTGTATTGAATAGTTAGCAACATGTAAAATGACAAAAGTCGTTAATATTTGTGAAATAGCTAATATATTTAGGAAGATAAATATTACGAGCGTGCAATTGTTTGAGTAGACAAAACATTTCGACAGTTCAGTTTCAGCTAAAAGTTTTTATTTTGATATTCGTTTGTTTTCCGGTGCAATAAACTACGAAACCTTAGATTTGACTTGATTTGGTGCTCTAAAAAAACGATCTAACCATCAAATTTGAAATCGCATTATTGTGATATGTGGCGCCACGTGTTCTGCTAACATCACGGAACCTGTGTCATTAATACAAGGCAGTGGAATTATTGCGACACTTGCGATTTTTTTTTTGTGATTTGCAAAAATGGGCTGAGTATTACACAGAAAGGCAGCGCTTTTGCAGTGGTGGGTAAACAAACTTTATTAATTTTGTTCAATAGAATACGTTTGCGTACATTTCGCAGTGTATATTAAAAATGCAAAACTGTTTCCTGTGTATTTATATCTGACGAGTGTACGGATTTGGTCAAAATAGCAAGCGTTAAAAATCCATCTAATGTGAAGAAAATTACGACTGACATGTCCGTAAATACTGCACCATTATTAAAAAATTAACAAAGAAAATAGCAGTATCGGGAAATACACAGAAGTTTCTGTTAAGCAAGATTTCTATTATTGTGGCAAAAATAAGTTGAACATTTTAGGTAATTGGTTATCCATATGGATCCATCGACGAATATGACTCACTGAGCATTGAAAACACAGTTAAAGTAGGACTTTACTTTTTGCCACTGAATGACCATAAAAGAAATAAGAACAGAAGAATCCTACTTCCAGCAATGATTCAGGACCTGGTAGACCTCTTGAAATATATTCGTCTAAGATACCACCAGTCTCAACAGAACTAGACCTACACTGAGAAAAAGTTATGTTGAAACAAACAAGATTTGTTTGGTGCAACCAAAATATTTGTTTGTATTGGGGCAGTGAACTATTTTGTAGCCGAAACCAAATTATTTTTTTGTTCTCATTTGGTTGCCCTAAACTATAATATTTGGTTGTTGCAACTGAAGATTTATTTGGCTACACGTACATTAAAAAGTTTGGGCCGATATAAAAAAGTGTACAATTACGACCAAGTTTCGAACCTAGAACACCTGCGTCCACGCTCTACACCTAATCTCAGCTAATGTGACAACTGATGACGCCTGAAAGCTTTTAAATAGATATACTGCAAATATTGGGCAACATATGCAAATTAATATTTCAAGTTTTACAGCTTTACTTGTCAATTTCTTGTTGCATTGTTTTATGACTGTGTTTATACGATTGTTAAGCATCAATATATGCACTAACAAACATGGTTACCAACCTAATTGTCACAAAAATACATACGAACTCTCGAAGCTGTATTTCGAACGAAGGCAGTCAAATGAGTGGCCAAACAAATATGTACGGTTGATTCAACAAAATATTTAGTTGACAGTTTAATTTTTTTTCCGCCCAACACAGACATTTTGTTTATTCAAATGTATATTTTGTTAGACGAACAAAAGTAATTTTCTTGTTTTTGAAATTTTGTTTGTTCAACAATATATTTTGTTAGGGCAACTAAATATACATTTGGCCCTATACTAACAAATATTTTGTTGGATTTTCTCTCAGTGTAGATCATTTACAGGAAACTCCAGCGAAACCGGGGACGCGGTGGCTGAGCAGTTAGCCTGCTCTCCTCCCACCAAGGCGATCCGGGCTCAATCCCCGGTCGGGTCACTCCGGATTCTCGCATGTGGGAATCGTGTCAGACGACGCCGTTGATCGGCGGGCCTTCTCGGGGACTTCCCGCCTCCCCCGCCCCACCATTCCGGCGCCGCTCCATATTCACCCCCATCGGCTCTCAAGACCTCGATGTTAAAAGCTGTCCAAATCTCTTAACTCATTCTAGCGAAACCATTTTGATTGGTTGCTATTATGTCTAATGTGACATGTGAAACAACATTTCTCCTGCTGTTCTTTTATACACTGATTTTTTTAATACATGAATGCAAATGTCTCTTTTTCTCCGTTGTAACGCAGTGATGGTTAGTCCAGGTTTACGAACGCCCATTCGCTTTCCCTTTTACATGTTATGTCATTACATTTGCGAAAAAGACGTTTCATTTTAGTATGCCCACTCTTTAACTACAGTAGGAGTACGGTTATTCGTTGTAAGAAACCATCAGATTTGTTGAAAGAAAGTCAAAAAAGGTCGGCACAAAATTTGGGCCATAATTTTTCTAGTAGACACACTACAAACTTGTTGGGTTACTTTATTTAGTAATGGTTTTATCGCGTAAGAATACATTTAATATGGATGTAAATGTTTCAGATCATCCGGAAATATTTCCGCTTTTATCAAAATAAATATCATGCAAAAGCTGCCATGGTATAAACATAGATGCTGTGTGGATTTAAAAATTATAACGAACTTTCAACTAATACTTCTAAGGATAATTCTGGATTAGTTTCTTTATATTTGTATTAGTTATTCTTAGTAAGCATTTATGTATAAGCATATATAAACACATAAGTGACTAATTAATTTCTCTTTCAAAAGTGTTTTTAATAACCGCTTTCACTTGGCTGTGAAGATAGCGGAATCAAGTTTCTAGTAGTAATAACACACTTTCTTCTCCTCTACCACACCTTTTTCAATCTTCGACTCTTTTACTTATCGTAGTATCACCAAAGCGCATCGCTAAAAGCGCTCGTCTGCGCTCCACTCAAGTGAGAGCACTTAATGAAGCTCTTCGCCAAAGTGACTGAGATTTTCCATCCTAATATAGGTATACATAAAGTCTTTGATTTTAGCCGAGCAACAAAACATCCAAACGATTCGCAATTTTTTTTGCACAAAGTGCATGCGGCCAGTTACCACCAACGCAGTTATTCTATTTTTAATGATATTGATAGAGCCAAGATTATATAGCGAATAGCGATAAACCCGAAATAACACCGAACTGCAAGTTAATACACCGACAAACACCGCAATGCAATTTATACACTGTCTAACGCCATAATTTCAATTAAAAAAATTACAAAATAAATTACATTTAGCCAAAATATTATTTTATCTGTGAAACTATGACCAACAATATATATCCAAAAAATGTATAAGCTGAGTAAAGATGAGAATACTTTAAGGTTTCAGACGCTAAAGGAAGAAAATAAAATAATTTTAAGCTGTTGTCATTTAGGCTGAGTGAATAACAGCAGTAAATATTGAATACTAAATGGATGAGAAATGATCATTTAATGAGAATAGCAAAATTGTAAACGTAAATAAAAACATGATTTTATTTCCACTATTGAATGTTTTTTTTTTTCTTTATAAAACCATATCGAAGCTATTCGTATAAGACTGCAACAATAAATGCACACTATTTAGGAACCTCAACATACAAGTTACGAAGAAACAACACTTATTAAAAAATTATTTTATTTAAACGTATGGTAATGCTCTGCGTTACCTTTGCTCAAATAATTTTCTTCTCTTGTTTATACAATTGCATATAAACTTTTTAAAAATTGAATTGAAATATGCATATAAAAAATAATCACTAATTTTAATAGTAAAATTTGCATTAAAATAACACGCTACAATTTTGGCTCTAATAAGGCACAATTTTAGTTATGACGTTTCAATTTCTAATATTTTCACAATAATCCCCATAAAACCGAAATGAGCTATTTTTAAAACCGAAATTTGCCTTGGAAATCACCACAAAGTCTTGCCCCTAGCTGTAATTATCTCGTGCAATCTGTGTTTTCAAGTAAACGTCAAAAGAGAGGACGATACGAAAGTTCACTTTAGAGATATAACTGTTTTCTCGCGGAGTTAAAAAATACACGCAAATATTCTAAGCACAGAGAGACCTGATAGTATAGAAATTATATTTTGCCGCCCGTGTTCGTCACAAATCTCTGTCAGACTCCGAAAAGAACGGAACGCACAGTTAAATCTCTTGCAAAGGAAGGAAGCTCCTCTTTTTTATAAAACCTTTTAATGTGAGAATTTCACTTTTTTTTTTTTAAAGCAGAGAAGCGATAACAGCAAAAACTGAGAATCTCTTCTCACTAGTAAAAGAAATTAACGAGTGGATTAAAACTTGCTCTGCGTGTTCTTGTGTACTGAAGTAGTTGGTGTTTTTGCTACGGCGTAGAAACTTTCAAACTTAACGGAAAGGCTGAAAAACTAGAAGAGAAATGGCACGTTGTTTAGCTACCCAAAGTTTCTGATGCGCCTTTGCGTTTTTTATTTTCTTAGGAAACTATTTACATAAATTATTTTAAAAAAGAGCGCTGGGATTACTTACATCCAGTTTCCACTTTTTATTCCGTTAGATTTCCACCGCATCTGCGCGCGAAAACAGCTCAGAAAGAATGCCACCGAATAAAATCTTTATACAAGCTACTGTCAGGTATTTACATTTTTACTTTCACCTTATTCATAGTCTACAAATTAACATAGACCGTCTAAAATATCATACTGGTTTAAAAGATCGCCAAAATTAACTGTAAGTGCGAGTTGAAAATAGCGTAGAATTAAATGCATGATTAATTTCACAGCATAACTGTAAAATAATTATAAAGCTGTAGTAAAACTCATGGTGAGTTAAGACAATTTATTAAAATTTAATGTTTATTTTTTGTTCAAATTAATTACCGATTTTACCATGTGTGGAACATTTTATAAAACAGACCATGTGATAGATCAAAATTACACAACTGTAATGCATATGTGTAGTATTAGTGTCTAAAATTTGTTACACCCCACTACCGTGATATCATTAACTTATATACGTTAAAATATGGCCATGTGGCAAAGGTTATCCAAGATTAGGTGATACACAATTCACTCATGTAAACTTTCATTAGAATCTCTATGGGAAAAAAATATAGTCAGGCCAAGAAAAAGTAATCATACATAAATTTTTTTTAAGATATTTTTTTAGCAAAGGTTTAAACAAAGCAACGTACGGGTACCACAGTCGAGCCATTTCCTAAGTCGTCAAATGTTACATGTCATGACAGCGCAAGGTTACATGTCATGACAGCGCAAGGTAACATGTTAAATAAATTTACCTGTCTGGCAAAATATTTGCGCTCGAATCTGGTGACAACCGTCATTATCTATTTTAAGATTTCTGCGTTGGCTTCCAAATTGCTGTGAACTTCAACTAACGTATTTGGCATTCACTTGCGTCGGTGGCATTTTTATGCCGTTACTTCTGCACCAGAAGGGCTCCAGATTTCAATTTCCGGTATATCATGAATACGCGTGCTGTTTATAGATTTAAGTTCTATTTCTTTTTGTGAGCCACCTTTGATAGACATTCTGGTGTAAAGGATAGGACGTTAATAACCCGAGAAAAAAACCGGTTGAGATAAGTCAACCGCTTTCCTTTAAGAAAGAGAGCCGACCTCCCGTGGCGCAGTCGGTTGGCGCGCCATCGACCTGGGGGCGCGGTAGGCTCTGGGCTCGAATCCCGGGAAAGGCCTGGATGTTAATTTAAGTTAGGCTATGAGATAGTCTGTAAGCCGTCCCCTGCCAAGCCTTCATGCCTAAAATCGGGGCCGCTAGAAAGCCCTTTATAATAAAATTTAACACGTAGAATATTTTGAAATTTTCAAACTGATTGTTTATTCGTGTTATCTTCTTCTACAGTACTTTATTAATTTAAAAAAAAAAAAAAACTGTTTCTTCAAGCACGTAACCGTGTAGTTGTGGCTCCAGAAAAGAACCTCGGGTAAACCTAATTATCACGTTAAGCATTTCGAATTTAAATTAAGTCCAGGTTTCTTTAAGACATACACCAATAACGTCACATGCACTCAATAGTACACGTTACGATTTTTTCTAAACTGTAAACTAAAAACTAGCAGTGGTTAACTTCCCCAAGCGATACGGCTTAGAAAACTCTTCTTGTGTAAACTCTGAAATGAGTAATGCGAACAAAAAATTGTCTGCTATATTTAAACATTTTTGTAATGTAAAGTTAATAGACTTATTTGGAATGACCAGGGAGTGCTTTGCCACCCATAGTCAACACCTTAATTATGCAGGGAAGCTGGAACTACGTAAAAGACTGCTTCTCACAATCGAAGAAAATAACACAATGTTGCCCCCACCACAACTGAAATATTACAATGAGGAAAACTCCATGGTATTTGTTGATAAATATTGTGTACAGCCTGCAAAAAATCCTGCTGACCCTGAAATATTCAATTATGTAAATAATGGTATTAGGCCTATAAACAAAAGTGTTTCTGATCTCATAATTTCAGCGAATAGTATTGTAAACAAAGCCACTGTAGTTAAACCATATTACAGTGAAAATTCTATTAGGGGCAATCTAAATATATATCTTCAAAATATGCAATCAGTAGTCAATAAACAGCTCAATATTGGGATTTTTCTCAGCAATATGTTAGTACGTCCAAATATCCTTTGTTTTAGTGAACATTGGTGTTGCGAAGAGCATACAAAAATGTAAATTTTTCAGCTTACCATTTTGCATGTTTTTATTGTAGCAGAAACTATAGAAGAGGAGGTGTATGCATATATGTGCAAGAACGCCTAATTTTTTTAAGTAGAGATGACTTAATGTTATTTAGTAATTTAAAAAATTTTGAAATCTCAACAATACAGAAGAATCAAACAGTAAGCTGGAATATAATTGTAATAATGTATATTTATAGATCTACAAATGGAGACAAATACGTTTTTTTTTTAAATTGGAATTATTATTGAAACTGTAGAAAGAGGTCTCGAATAATTCTTTGTGGGGACATGAATTTTGACTTAGACAGCAGCGGCCAGTTTAAGGAATCGTATGTAAATTTACTTGCTAGTTTTGGCTTGAAAGCAATTATAGTCATTCCCACCAGAGAAACTAAAACGACAAAATCTGTTACTGACCATTTGTTTGTAAATAATGATGTTATAAATGCCAAAGCTGAAATTGTAAAAAAAAAAAAAAAAAAAAAAAAAATGGCCTCGCAGACCATCATGGACAATTATTAAAAATAGCTGGTTTTCAAGCTAAACAGAATATAATTCATGTTTTAAAGTGTAATTTTTCATGCAAAATTATTAATAATTCTAGGTATAGTATACAAAAACAAACATGGGCGGGCATTCAAATTGGCAGCACTATCAATGAGAAATTTAGATGTTTTATGAAAATTATTGCCTTGTTATATGAAGAATATTTCGCAAAGAAAGTGCTTCAGGTTAAAATGAACTCTTCATGTTTTAAGAAATGGATAACTAATGGAATAAAAATATCGATTCGTAAGCTAGAATTGCTGTATAATATAAGTTTAACAAGAGTCATATTATTTAATGCAGTACTATAGTACATATAAAAAATTTTATAAAAAAGTTTTAAAACTTGCCAAACAAAATACAATGGCAGATTAATTCTCACACCAAATAACAAATGTAAAACAATGTGGAAAGTAATCAAAACAGAAATAAAAAAAGTGTAAACACGAATGTAATAGGTGTACGCGATTCAAATGGTATAACTATAACCAATCGAAAGCTCACTGCTAATTATATAAACAGCTATTTTGCAACGATAGCTCAAACGCTATCAAACACTCAAAACAGATAATTGAACATGGGTCTACTACAGACTCCAAGTAAAATAGTACCCTTAATGATGCTTTTTCCTGTTACCCGCCGTGAAGTTAAGAAATGTATACAGACATTGAAAAATTCAAATTTCAACAGGTATAGATGACATTCCAAGAATAATACTTAAAAAGAATGTTCAGTCTTTGTTTAATCCCGTAGTATTTTTAATCAATAGATCTTTTGAAACTGGAGTATTTCCAGTTAAATTTGTACACTTGTTTAAAAATGGAGATAGAAGTAACGTAGAAAACTACAGACCAATCTCTCTTTCAAACAATGTATCGAAAATCTTTGATTCTTTAATGAAAAGTAGACTGATTAATCATCTTAATAAATTCAACCTAATAAATCCAGCCCAACATGGTTTTCTGAAAGGAAAGAGAACATAATCTGCTATTGCTGAATTTACTTCACATATACACCACATATTAGAGAAAAACAGACAGGCTGTGGGTTTATTTCTCGACTTGTCAAAAGCGTTTGATACCGTTGACCATGAATTACTCTTAAATAAACTCGAGGCAGTTGGAAGCTACGATGGTAGTGCTTTCTTCGCCGCCGAACTGAAGCGGTCATAGCCGAAGCTGGCCTAGCCGCAGACAGTTGGCGTCGTGTAGTTTACAGTAACTAGATCGATGCGGGGGCAAGTTCGCATGCACAACACGAATCGTATTGTTTTTTATTTAATTTAGTTTTGGTGCTGAGAATGTTATACATATTCGTACGCGATGTATACCTTACATAAAAATTATAAAATTACCGTGTGAGACTGAGAACCGAGCAGATAGAGTGAATGCAACAGAACAATGTGGATGTAAGTGTGGTGTGTGTGGATTACGAGTGAAGCATTTTTCCAACAGTGCTTTCACTTTTCAGGAATGATATGACATCATAAAAGAGGGTAGGCCGACACCTGAACTTACGATCACGACAACATGCAAGAAAGGTAATTTTGTACGTCATTTCCAAAAAAAAATGTTTATCAGTAACACTCGTGGTTAGCTGGATGTAACAGCCTAAACAAACTGTTTTGCTCGCAATTTTTATCGTTTTCAAAAAATGTTAACACGTGGACTGCAACTGGGTATTGTGACCTTAATCTGTGGAAAGCTGTTCAAAACCACGAGCGTTCTGAAGTTTACATAAATTCGTTTTGTCTCTTAAATCATTTGGTAAAAATAGAGTTGATTTTGGTATAGATTCAAACAATTAAGTATACAATGACATAACGAAAAAGTTAAAAGAAACTGAGAAATTTTGAAGGATTTAATAGATGATTTTTGCTTCTTGGGTGTACAGGAACTGCCTTTCCGTGGTCATGATGAGACAAAAGAATCAGAAAATTGTAGCAATTATGTTGAGTTACTTGCTTTAATAGCTTTAATTGGACAAGGTTCCGGTTTTAATGAAGGTATCTATGTAATATTTTTCACTCTGGAAAATTCTATGTTAAAAAATATTAATATTTTTACAAGCGGTGTAGTTTATATTTAGGTACGAAAAAATGTTTAAATGGCACCATTTTGCACCTTGAAATCCAAATTTTCCCGGGGAAGGACCTCCGGGTCCTTATAGCAAGCATCGCCACTGGTTTACATGAGTATAAAACGCCTGTGGTAGAGGCCATATTTAGGAAAGAACCATACACGTCATACATAGGGTGATTTTTCAAACGTTTGTTTCAAAAAGTGTGAAGAAATTGTAAATAGACTATACAGTGCAATACGATTGGTCGGGGCGTTGTGGAAGTATTCGCTACATTTTATGTCATAAGCTAGTACTAACATTATACTGAAGTAGCCTGAAAACTAGGATAAACTTCCTTCCCTAGGCAATAATCGAACTCGATGCCCGGAGAGTGACAGTTAAGAGTGCTAACCTCGATGCCATAGTCGATCGACATCAATATTCTACTTATCTTGGACCGAAATGTCCTGTAGGCGTAGTATATCACAAGGCGTGAGGAACGTACGATCCACTGGTAAACGGTAGATGGCATGTGGTGTGTCTAACAGGTAGATCCTGAGGTAGGAGTATGGGCAGACTGCAGCAGTCTGTATTTACATGCGGACGAGTGCACTTGGATCAGTCGGAATGAAATGGGGCACTGCCGCGGAACGTGCGGATATGGTATTTCTGTAAGGAAACAGCAGGGAAGCAGCACGATTGTATCGGGCATCCTTACACTGTTTTGGTTGTGACGTTCGACGGCGGTGTTTCCGAACCGGGTTCTCTATCTCACATAGATGACGTTTCTCTTCTCCATCACCCCGCCAACTTGTAACATTATCCCTGGATACATCCTATATATACACCTACATACATGGGATACGCCGCATCACTCGCTACTCTCTCTGCTGCTCTCCACCACGAAATCTAAATATAAATAAATAAGCTAACGGTCGTTTGCTCTGCCACGTGACGCAGTGGGAAAGAAAGCTGCGTAAACGATAATTCCAGTTTAATACAGTTACCATCAAACAAAACACTTTAAAGTTCAATTACAAGTGGTGTTGGACCGCCATTACAATTTTTTAGTCTTGGTGTCAACATTCTCTTGTTTCAATATCTTTATGCAGGTAGGATGTCAGTTCCCTGCAAAAATTCAATAATTGGAACGCAAATACTATTGCGAATTACGTAAATCAAACACTATTTAATGACCAAACTGACAGCTTTCAAGCAGTACTTGTTTACGAGTTACAAACAAATACGAAGGTTAAGCATTATAGAGGACTTGAGCGATTTGTGGTACACATATATTAATTTTGCTCTGAAATACATGGCTGAGCCTAGAGTATTTGTGCCAGACAGTAAACCGGCTGTTAATAGTCAGAAATACAAAGTTTACGGGAGACATTAACCTGTACCCAAGTGGTGGCAAACATCACAAAGAGTGTGTCAAAACCAAGTACGCTGTTATTATTAGAAGTTATAAATCATTTGTAGAGTCGTCTGCGCTCGCTGACAGTTGGCTCTTTATTGACAGATAATTGTTTTCTCAACGCCGCAAGACTATGGGCGCATTCGTTTGTGGGCGGTCATCATTACTGTACATACAAGTTATTTACCCATTATTTTTCAACATAGGTTCCCAACCTAAAAGGGCACCAAAACTAACGTAGGGTAGTGAGTGAATACGTGTGTTTGTAGAGAGTGAGTGATGAGATTTGGCAGGCTGCTTAACACTGAGGTCATGAAAGACGATGAGGGTGAAGCGAGGTGAATGAAAGAGTGGAATAATTGAGGGATACTCGAGAAAGACGATGAGGGTGAAGCGAGGTGAATGAAAGAGTGGAATAATTGAGGGATACTCGAGAAAGACGATGAGGGTGAAGCGAGGTGAATGAAAGAGTGGGATAATTGAGGGATACTCGAGAAAGACGATGAGGTGAAGCGAGGTGAATGAAAGAGTGGGATAATTGAGGGATACTCGAGAAAGACGATGAGGGTGAAGCGAGGTGAATGAAAGAGTGGAATAATTGAGGGATACTCGAGAAAGACGATGAGGGTGAAGCGAGGTGAATGAAAGAGTGGAATAATTGAGGGATAAACCCGCCACCGCATCGTACGGCACGAGTCCCAAATACTAAAATCCGCCCCGCCGGGAATCGAGCCCGGTTCGCTAAGGTTGAAGGCGAGTAGTCTAACCACTACACCAACGCGGCCCCTGTGTTTTTAGTTAAACATAACTAAACTACCGTATAATAATATTACAATAAGGGGTTTTTAAGGTTTGAAAGAATATTCATTGCTCGTTTCCTTAATGGGTGGCTCGTTTTCACAGGCCCACGCGGAATAGCCACGGCCTTGATTGTCCACAGACGCATATCTTAACGTCTTTTATATAGGTGTGGTTAGCTCACATCGACTCTGGCTGAAATTTCTTCTTTCTGTCCATTGAATATCCAACCGCTGCACGTAAAAATTGCCGCTGTCCGACATAACGAACGGGATCCGTACAATCAAGAAAAAATATACACTATTAAGATGTAAACAAAGATTCTTTCACGGCTCAGATTTTTTTTCACAAATTATGTAGCTAGAAAGATTTGAAACTAATTGTTCAGCCCTGTCATTATTACTAACTTTTCAATGATGTTTCTAGTTTAAGCTCCTACAGAAATGACAAGGTAAAAAATAAGCTGAATATTTTAAATATTTAATTTTTCCACTTCATTGAAAGGATATTTTAAAATATGAAATGAGCGTTACCAAATTTTTTCTGAAACAAAAAACTGCGCTAATAAAACTGCACAGTCTGTAGCAGCAATTTTAAGAATTTTAAACGTGTGCGAAGGTAAATGATTAATTTTCTCGCCTTTGTTTAAAGGAAGTTCACAAGATGGTTCAAGAGTTTTTTTTTCCCTGTGTTCATATTTTTGCGTTTCTTTTATTTGCTTGTCATGAATAAATAATAAGATATGGAGGAAAAACAAGAATATAATAAATAATACATTAAATTATTAAGACCGGAATAAATTGTGAATCTAGCTGTTATCTGGTAGGCTTTTAAACAAATTGTTTGGCTTCGGCACATTTGCAGAAGGGGCATAGCAAAATTCAGCGTAGTTGTATGTATTTGGCTTGTGCGCTGTTTTTTTTTAACCAGTGCTTATTAAAACTTCACAGTTTAGCAAAAAATAACCATTAAAACACTAAGCCAATTGTATCAGTTATTTGAAAGGGATGCGTTTATGATTTTTATGGCAACTTTTCTGATAAAATAGAATCAAAAGTAACTGTTATTTAAATTATTATGAAATATGTGCGAAATACTGCTGGTGCCTTTTTTTTTCCAGAGGGAAATTTCCTACTTTCGCTTTAGGACAACTGACTGAATTAAGATATTTCAGCCTATGAAGACATGTAAGAAGTCGCGTATTCGCTGGGAAGTGGCACATTTAGAATTGTTATTGTTACCAACCCTCCAGTAACCTAAACAAATTGCTTGAACATTCCAGAACTCAACGTGCTACGTAAAGTCATATATTCCGTCCCTCTAAGTGCTACCTCAGGGATTTATCCTGTAAGCTTTAAATTTTTCGAGAAAGTTGCATGAAACCCAAACACGGAGACGGCTGTCAGAAAGTTAATTTTGTTAGTGGGACAATTAAATCCCCAGTTTTCTCGTACACCGTTGTGCAGTACTATTTTTTTTTTTGCGGCGATTCTCTTTAATTTTTATTTTCTGCCTGACAACGGATTTTTATCGCCCGTGTGATTTTTTTTGCTTCGAGTTGAAAGACTCAACTTGAGCGATTTTAGTATTCTAAGCGAGCCGATTTGTACAATAAATTCCAGTAGTCCTTTGGTCAGTTTTTATGTTCTTGCTGACTGGGTTAGCGAGAAACATATTTCGTAAACTTTCCATGCTACAACCGATTTATTGTGTAAGGATTGTCAATTCTTTCTTGGACGCCATGTATAACTTACGAGACACACAAAGTTAGGAATGCATCACACGCATAGGCTCATTATTTAGCCTATTACTTTAAAAATAAACATAAACATGAAAGGACGCTTTCGCAATTTCTTGTTTTAAGTATTGTAGTACACAAACTAATTCATGAACAAGTTAAAAATTTTTTTTTACCTTAACAAGATTTTAAACATCACAAAAATGATTATGTGCTGTGACTCATACTCAATAAGCTAAATTATAATCATCTCGGTAATTTTCACTAGAACACTGCTTTTAATATCTTGTTACTGCCATATATGAAGAAAACGAAATTAAAATATTCTAATCAATTAGCTTATTGTTCCATTATTTATTCATCTGCTGTGCCAGGAACTATTTGCGCAATCACGTATAAATGGCGAAACATAAAACCCGTTCAATGATAGCTCTTTGAAATAACAGATTATATAAGTTGATACACACACATTCTAACTAACGCATAAACATACACAACATATATATAAACACAAATCTAGCAGGGTTCTGTTTGTGTATGCGGACAGGTATTTGTGTGTCTCAAATAACGGTTAGTAGTAGAGAGTTAAAATAATCAAAGAAAACAAATGGAGGATAAATGAAAGCTTGTCCTTAAGTATAACATTGGAATTTGTAGCTCATAGTGAAAATGCAAATAAACTAAGTAATAAAGTTTGGATGATTTGACATTATATTGACAAGCAATTAAATTATGCAGTGATTAAGATTTATTTACGTGATTGAACGCTAACTGACAGCAGCTTATTAAAAACAAATGCTTTGTTTAAAAAACATCAAATTCGTCTTGTGTTCGTAAAGGTACTTAAAAAAAGTGTTCTTAAACTCCTTTTGGTTGTTATAAATTAATAAGTACAAAGTTTTTCTGATAAAGTGAAAAATAAACATTAATTAGATGGTTTTCAGTTTTATGATTCTGCAGAGCAAAGCTGAATGCAATGGTAGCTCCTAATTGTAATGGGCCTAGAAATACCGATTACTTAGGTCGAAATACAAATTGGGCGTGATCAAGACTTCCTCTATTTCGTAGTTAGCGTCATCGATTTGTGATCCGGTTAAGAAAATTTCATTGTGCTTTTATCTAGTTTATTCGTTAAAACCGAGTGAGGTGGCGCAGTGACAGTGGGAACTCACAGGACTCGCATTCGGGAGGACCCGGGTTCGATTCCCGGTCCGGCCATCCTGCTTTCGCTTCCCATGGTTCTCCCGAAATCACTCCAGGTCCCTAACAAAGACCATGGCCGATTCCTTCCCATTCCTTCCCCAATCCCTCTTCCCTGCGCAACTTGCACCGTCTCTAATGACCTCGCTGTTGACGAGACGTTAAGCCCAATTACGTACCTACAGAGATTATTCGTTAAATAAGTTTTAGTGAAGCATTAGACCACGCCCCAAGGAGCGATATTGCTCGAGGCATTCATAGCTGAGTGCAAATAGCGGGCCGTGGCCGGGGGAGGGGGAGAGGTGCAGCTGCACCCCTATTGCATCATGCCATTAGGATAAAAATAACACGAATCATATCAATTTTGTATTTTGAATATGAGAGTCTGCGTATTCGAAACAACCACTAAATTAATAATACGTTTCTGTTAGCATAGACTATTTATGACGAATTGGATATATTCTTACTTTCATTTTTAAACTCGTAATAGTGAATCTTAATTTTGTGGTTAGCTACCCCCAATACGTGACCGTCTGCACGCCTAGAGACATGATCACGGCACATGTATATAGAGCAGCCATGACTCTACACTGGCACTTAATTAACGCTAGCCGTTCAAAGCAAACTGCTTGAAATATTTCGCTAAACCCAGGCTTTTTAGTATCTATAGGTTCTCTCACACAATTTATCTCTGAAACTGCGTGCGAGAAGAATCCATTTATATGAATTTCTTTTCAGAGTTACATTTCAGCATTCTTCTGTAGTTATTCCGGGCTCGTAGCTATCTTGAGGGATGTATTACTTCTTTCCTCGTAATCCGTTCTCTCGCCCTCAATCTTATTCTATTTTTTTTTACGTATATGTACTCTGTATGCTAAACCATAGAAGTATGAAATTACAGCTGCTCTCCGAAAACTTGTTCTGCGGTCTCACGTATTCTACCGCCAGTTAAAAAAAACTCAGCATGTTCATGAAATGCTCTATGACGTGTTACGCACGAACATTAGCAGAGTGTACGTATTTCCACGCTTCGCAGAAGCACGGTAAAAATAAATACGTGCGACAGTGCACTTTAGATTTGGATTACGTTCATCTTCACGTCTGAAATGTGTACGTAGCGTCACGTTAAGCTATTAAAAGTTGCCTTATTCCGCGAATACCTGAACATACATTCCAGAACGAAATTTGAACTTCTTAATATATTTTGAAGGGGACTAGCTCTATTTACACGGTGATTGAATGCTGGTTACTGCCATGTACGGCAATAGGTGATAGATTTCCTTTTTCAATTTAAAAAAAAACTGTAAAATGTTTATAACTAGGGAGATAAAATACAAAATCAGTGAATATGCAAAATAAACGTTGATAAAATCAACAGATAATATCACTTTCAGCTAAAATATGCTTCAATTTGTGTATTGTCAAGAAAATACAATTTAAAAGGGAATTTTAGAAAAGAAGCTTTGAATAAATTGAAATTCGATTAAACTTAAACGGTCAGTTTTTATAGTTACCCCAGTAAACACAACCTGTCGGCAAAGTGTCGACAAATTGTCGACCTGATATCTGTACTGCCGGTAACTGTCCTTTCTATGCCAGAAGATAGCCATCTGACAACGGCGTGACGTAGTTTTTGAGACAGTATACTTGCCGTTAGAAAAAAAACACAACGGCCCATTGTATTTTTTTGGATAACACATGAATGTCACCTAAATTATGTCGGCGTGATATTCACAGCTAACATGTCGCCAATAGCAAAAATAATATTCTGACCTGATTCCGATATTCCATATTTATTTTTCGGTAAGCTGGTCGTCATCTTATTTATTCCGGCCCGCTAACGTTTTCGAGACATGGCTCTTTATTACAATAAAGATGCAAATATGATGTCTTTTTGCCGACAAACGTTTTGAAAGTGTTTTTTGAATAAGCTAGATGTTAGCTAGCTGTTAATGGCATGATGTCTTTTTTGAGACCATGTGTTAACCGTTAGCATGTTTTTTTCCATACTTATTTATGTGTCACGTGGTATCCGATGACATTTTTTTACTTTGAATTTTTTTTCATTTGTACAACTATCCAACAGATACATTAAAAAACTAACAAAAACTATTTTGTTTGCAGGCCTTTGAAGAAACTAAAACCAGTTTTTTTTATAATCAGTGTTTTAAAATTATTTGTTATATTGTCATGGAATTTATACATTCACTTATAATAATTTGTGCCATGATAAATTTGAAATTACTGGAAAGTATCAGCAACTTACCCATGGGTTAGCATGCTGGACTGTCAAATCAAGGGTCTTGAGAAGTAAATGAAAGAATATATGTAAAGAGGAAATAACAATTACTAAAAATTCTAATCGAAAAGTTAAGGTTTTTTCATGGTTATACTGCTTATTTCTGGACATCGTGCCGCTGCAGGCCCGGTATCGTGATGATATCCAGCCGCCGCAGGCCCAGCGTCTTGCCACCATCCATCGGCAGCTTCCGGCATGAGACAGCGGGCCGGCATCATCTGGCCGGAGTTTGTCGGCTACCTTTTACCCGCCCAACTCGTACTTTTCGTGTTTGTTGGGGATACTTATTTACATGTATTATTTTACTTATATATGGTATTATGTTAAAGTTAATACTGTATACATTATTATTTTAAAAAGTTCAAGAATATTTTAT
This sequence comes from Dryococelus australis, assembly GCA_029891345.1. NCBI lineage: Eukaryota > Metazoa > Arthropoda > Insecta > Phasmatodea > Phasmatidae > Dryococelus > Dryococelus australis. Next base: position 97,526,437 of record CM056994.1, read on the forward strand.
TCGAAAACTATATTTTCGTACACAGATTGCTGTGCATGATGGGTTGGTTAATTAAAATATATAGCCGAAAAAAAAATCCTGTCAAAAAATATTAGGTCATCCAAATTTAATTCTTGACGATATGCTTAGGAAATTCACGCACAGAAAGAAATACCGTAGCCCTAGACGAAAACACCGTTACTGCGTGTCACTATTTGAAAACCCGTGTCGAATCTTTCACAACGTTACGCAGGGGACGATAGAAGTTTGTAAGTATTATCTCCTTTTAAGTTTTCGAGTATAACTAGTGGTGGCACGGCATGACATAAGCGTTTAGATATTGTTAGGGGTAAACGGGGAAGTTGTGCTCTAAGATAGGCGTTTGCACGGGAGAACGCAGCGGCCCTCAGCCAGTTGGCCATGCTCTATCATTCTAGTCGAATGGCAGCTATGATGAAACTCGCTGCTTTACATTGACAATCACCATCGAGCATTTCGCTTCTTATGGAACCTCACTTCTCTTGGTCTGCGAAAATCTTCCCTTCCGTTTACAACGACCATGGCCTTGACATTCACCTGGATTTCGAGAATTCAAAAAATATCTAAGTACTACAGAGATTTAAACTCTGGTAAACTTATCAATTCAAAACTATATAAATTATTCTATGTCTACAAACTTTAAATTATTTATCAATAAATAAGAAAAAATATAAGTTTAGTTAAAACTCTTAATGGTTACTTTGCAAAATTATTATTTATTGAAAAACTCAGGACAAATGATTACACATATTTGTTGGACAACTATTAGTTGCCACTGAAACCACTGTTTGAGATCCGGTGAGAGAAAAATAATTACAATTTCGTAGTAAAGAAAATTGTCTGCCTTCATAAGAACCGGAAATCTGAAGCTATATACCCCATTCTCATAAACAAGTTCAACATGAAAATTTTATTAACATTCGACGTCAAGACGTATTGACCTGATTAGTTACGCTCTAAACTCCAAGTTATTCACAACATGGACAGCAGAAGTGTTTCATTATGATGCCTTACTTTTTTTAACTGATATAGGTACCTAGCAGTCAATGAAATAAGATAGAAACGTAGGATAAAGGTTTTTAGAAAACAATATTGAAGTATCTTATGCTTTATTAATTAAAGGGAGTGAAATTACAAACAAATAGCTGAGGCAACAGTCGATTGACTTGTAAATGATTATCTTCCAATTATACAGACTTGAATAACACAGAGTTACGAAATGTACGTTGGACACGAACAAACTATCAAAATTAAAACTATTCTATACAGTACGAACACCAAAATAATTATATAGAATTTTAGAAGTCGCCGTAGTGTGACTGAAATGAGACCGCATGAGCGACGGCAATTAAATAGTTATTCCGCCTTCAGACTGGAATGACGTTGATCGAACATTGAAATCCATGATGATGGCTTTCCTTTCCTCGAAATAGAGCAATCAAATTAGAATTTTCTCACGGCTGAAATTATTTTTAAATATATATTTTTTGAGTGACTCACCCTCCCTACGCAAGCACCAATACAGTAACAGCCTTATTAATGAAAAATTACCCAATATTCACCTAGACTGATCTCTAAAAACTCTATTTAGCCTAAATAAGGGTGGTCGGACCAATGGACGTACGCACGGTGTATGCCGGGTGTGCCCAAGTACATCCTAATGTCCGTACATTCATCAATTCCATCATACCTAACAGTAAGCTGGTGTGTATGTTAAAGGACTTGCCCATCACGCCAAAACTGTCCGTAGGTGTACAATGTGAGGGAGTTCCGACGAACTTCCCTCCTCCTCCACGGCAACAGCTGCCGCAATGTGGATGCTGGCAGGAACTCCTAATGATTGACGCAGCCAGCGATACTAAACCGTGTGCCGGGTTGCATCTCTCAAGGAGCTACGATTAAGCTTGTAGCTGTTTATAGCCCCCATTGTGCGCACGTGCTGACTGTTCCAATTATTATTGAATTTGTTAACCATGTGTCTTTGCGTAGTAGGCCTATTGTTCGTCCACTTGGCGGTTTCTTCACACTTTTGGAGTTTTGAAGTCAAACCTTTGGAAAACACCCCATGTATGTAGCGTTTCGTTGTTTCCTAAATATGTCGTGTATTACAAGCGTTTTATGCTCCTGTCAACATAAATATACATAGATCTGGTTAATTTTAAATTTGTTAATATTTTACCAATAAATTTCAATACTTTGTTTTTAATTAATATTACTACAATGAGTGAAAAAATAGGTGTGTTGGTAATGGCTCGTAAGAAATAGTTCTTATGCAAAACATTATTACACTAAGGGTGCAGGAAATGGGGTGCGTTGGCCCTTTTTGATTTTGTTAGGCGTTGTTTGAACTAGGCGGAGGAATATCCTCAAGGTAGAACGTAAGCAGGGCTTAAAAAAAGATGGAAGTAACCGCCGGATTCCAACGGTCATCGGCGAATATTTAACTTTGTGGCATACCCTTATGATAAATGCTGCGCACACGTTTGCCCGAGCCGGAGTCCGAACCCGGATCGTCCCGAATGCGAGTCCACTGATTTACCACCGCGCCACTTTGCTCGTTGGTTATCCTACCACAGTCGAAGAAAACCGCATCAGCTGGTCCATAGCTGCCCCTTACTCTTGTGGCTAAACTCTGTCCTATGACGCAGTGTTTAATTTATACATATTTATATCTGAACTTTAATCGGCGCTCCGGACGGCAATAATACAGATGGCCACGTAAAAGTAGTGTGGCTCTAAATGCACGCGAACTGAAGAGAAACATATCAGCCGTAATTTATGTTTAGTGTTGTGATACCGCCTTAATATTTCTGTATAATGTTGTTCGTACCCACTCTGTTGCGCACGCACTTAGTTTTATACTTCCTTTTTCTTCCATATGCAAGCAAACCCCACTCAATGCGAGCAGATGTGATGTGGTGAGAGGATGGTGAACTCTTGGAAATAAAGCACTGCACTGGTACAGGCACACCTGCGTACAGGTTCCGCTTTGGATACCTTCCAGTAACCCACACACGCTGAAAAACCCACACACTACCATTATTCGTGCCACGCTCTAAATATGAATCAGTGTTTATTCAGCGAAAAAAAAATGCCGGATTTCCTTCACCTAATGATTGAGTGACCGTTTCCGCTGATTCAAAATCCATTTCACACGCTCTTTTTTCAGTGATTTGTTTTTTGAATGATGGATCAGTTAATAAATGTATTTTGAATGAAATAACAACGCATAAATTGATAAAACCCACAAAAACATTTTTTTATATGTGAGATGAGTGTTTTGTTATCCATTTTACGAGGCAGCATGAACATTTTACCTTTCATTCCGTATTTACGTCTTTAATTTCGTCTTCACGTAGCCATTTTAACGCTCGGTTTGAAGGTTACAACTGAATTGAATGAAGTGGAGTGCATTCATATGTATTATTTGTTTTAACAATCCGTACGTTACCAATAACACTACGAATGAAAAGAAAGGGAAAATTGTTACAAGCTACATATTTTCGATAAAGAAAAATAATATATTTCACCCGTTAAGCTTATAGGCAAATTTGGCTTTGTAGCTCGAGTGGTAAAGTAACGAACAGGCAGCGAAAAACTGAGTTTAAATTCTGGACATCTTGAATTTAATGGTTTTTAATTACGTCCTGCAGATCTACTAGTTCGAGAACGAGCTTTGGTTGCAGAGCATCAAAGGATTAGAAGGCTGAATAAATAATAATGACTGGTAATCAGGCACGAAACCCTAGAAGTTTGGCAAGCAAGATGGGACCAGTCAACCAAAGCAAGACTGACTTATAAAATCATGCCAAGTATTGGAAGAAGGGTGAAGAACAAATGGTTGACCATGAACCATTAGAGTGCTCAGTTGCACACTGGTCATGGGAGTTTTAAGGCAAAACTTCACAGCCGAGGACTGGTGGTATCCAAACTTTTTGAGGTATGTGGAGCAAATGACACACTACAGCATGTGCTAATGGACTGTCCGAAAATTGAAGACCTGAGGGAACGGCTGCAAGGAGTAGCAGATCGAAGAGGGCTGCAACTGGACAGAATAATGGTAATGGAGGATAAGGAGTTGCACATGTTATGGAACAGATTTGCCACGAAAGTGGGCAAAAGACTGGAATAGTTCGGCCGGTGGCAGCTCGAGCATTCCGATGTCCTACGAGGGAGTGTTCGGGTAAATGCTTTGTGGTAGTCAGAGCAATTCTGACCGGCGAGGAGGTCAGTTTTTCACTGAGAAAACCGGCTACGGCCGTGTAAGACAGCAAGAAACGGCACAAGGCACAGGAGATCAGAGGATCAAGAGGAGAGAGTGCCGTGCGCTGCCTTACTTACCCGAGTACAGATGCCGCGCGGGAAGATAGAGGGTTTGCCGGCATTCGGGCCGTGAAAACCTGTACTTTATCTATGATAATTTCTCCCCTTCTGATATTCAACGTCATAAGTTCTCTTCCTTCATATTGGGATGTCCAGCTGTCATTTATCAACAAACGCTGTTTCGGTGCGACGCACTGTTACCGTTAGACATGCCCGTGGTAATTTCGCATCAATGTGCAGCCTGTATTGCAACCAACAACCTGGCTTAAATTAGACCTAAGTGGCATAACATGATTTTTCCCGTCCATATTTGATATGAAAACTGCAGTTTAAGTCGCAGTTATAAGTTTAAAACTTATAAACGTAGATATTAAATTTATTGAAAGCTGACGACTATTATTATAACTTTACGGAAGAACGCATTATTAAAGTACTTGATTCGAAAACGACGGCCGTGGATGACTGTCAACAAACAGACTGCAATGCTGACGGGGTTAAGAGGACGGGAAACGCAATAAAGCGAAGGGAAACTGGCTGTTGTGGCATCTCAAGAATGCCTTTTTCTGATTTAATTAAGGACTGCGCCCAGGAGCTTCAGTTTTATGTAGTTATACGCCCTGCTACGTCGAAGACTCTGGTGGGGTTGGGGGAGGACGAACAACCCTCATCATCGGCTTGGCCAGAGAACTTCAACGAAACATCGGGAAACGCGGCAGTAAACCTACATCCGTCTCGGTTATAAAGATAATTCTGCTATCATTTTACCTGAAAGTATTTTTATCTATCTACATGTTGCCATTTTATAACCTTAGGCAGAGTAGTAATTCAACTTGCACTACTGTAGCATATTATTCAAATTTATGTTTCAAATTATCTTATCTTAATAATCGGCAAATAGGTCTACCGTCACAAGACCTAAAATAGATTCCTTTCAATTATATAACGTGCACATCTTCCAGACGATATAGATAATGCCTGAAATATTTCGCTTAGAGTAAGTGAAAAAAAAAAACAACTTTTTAAATCAGCTAAATTATACCCAAAACATCATACACGAATTGCGAACTTCAATTTACAAGAGTTAGGCTATAACTTCAAAATATATCCCATGGGTTAAAAACTGAGGGTAATAAACTAGAGGCCAGAGACAAACTGAAGCGTATATTCCTTCAAGTAGTGGTGTTAAAACTGACCCGAGGCTATGTCTTGTATGCAGTGGGAAAATACTTTTGATCGACATTAAATTTGCATGAGGATCTACACGACCTTAGCGTATTGAGCCTTGTTTCTATCGTAAATGGCATGAAAAACCCTTGACTTGAAATTCACGGTTACTTCCAACTTTTTGAAGCCCTGCTTAAGTCCGACTTCCAGAAAATTTATCCGCCTCATGCGGACAAAGCTTAACTGAGTCTAGAATTTTACACCAAAGGGATAACACACCGTATTCCTGGGCACTCAGTTAAATTATATTTTGTAAAAGAACTATTTCTTACCATGAATTACAAACACACGTATTTTCTCGCTGGTTTTATTCTTATGATTTACAGATTAAATTATATAATTTACAAGGAAATTATCAGTAAAACTACAATTTAACCAAAAATAAGATACTTTTTTTTTATTATGTTAGGTTCACGTAAGTATAATATGCTTGTCTTTTAAAATATAATCAGAAAACCGCCAAACCTTACAAACATGGAGTGATATTTCGAAGTATCGTTTCAAAAAGTGTGAAAAAACTGTAAATAGACTATATGTATGTATGTATGTATGTATGTAATATATATATATATATATATATATATATATATATATATATAAAATCAGACCTTTCTTCAGCATATTTCATTAATACGGTACCCACACATGATTACAGGACACAGCAAAGTGCCATGAGAATCTATGGATCACTGAGTCCGTGATTACTGGCATGCGTTTATAGGCAATAGTCATTAACGAGCATGTGCGTTTCCACACATAATTTTTGAACGTGTATCACCACCTAACAGGGCCCCTGAAACTAACACCTAACCTAAACGAACGTATAATGATAGTCGAAAGACTGTTTTCCCAGATTAAACTAGCCTGGGATAGTTCACGGCCTCGACTGTCTACATATGCCTGTGAGTTTGCGTGTTGAACTAACACGTCTGTCCTGCAGGAGACTAGTTCAAAAACCTCGGTGCTTTCAAAGCTAGGACGTTGAAGGAATCAACTTTTACTTTAATTCCTGGACCGTTGGTTCGTAACACGGACGTGCACTCAGAACTAGCAACACGGCTGCTTGCCACGTGACTACGACGTTAGGCAGACACGTGCCACGGCGAGGGAGAGGCGCGAGTGCTGAGTTCATGGACCATTAATTCGTGCGACGGACGTAACTATGCCGTCTTCATCCCGGCATGGCCTCTGGCGGCTCTCGCGGCTAAAGAGACTTTCTAGTAATCATTGTGGACGGAGCGAGGTCACGCCAGGATGCTAGGAACCAGCGTACGATGAGCGCAAGTAGGTATAGGTTGTTCACGATAAACTGAGCACTTTTGGAAACACTGCTTAAGATCTACTTGTAAACGCATTGTTTATTCTTACATCATATATAAAATTAACAATGTCATGGACCTCATCATTTTATTCATGCGTCGGTCAAGTAAAACTGGGAAATTTTTAGGAAAGTAAATATTATACGAATCTACTCATTATCACACTTCGGTGCATGAAAAATACATTTAAGCAAAATAAATGATTTAAGTTATCACAAATGGTTACCTAACACTTATTATTCGACGTTAAGATATGGAACTATTTTCCATCCATCGTTACCAACTGTACTGGGCAAATGTCATTCAGTGCACCCATTAAAATATGCGTTCAGGGGCAGCAACATTTTTCAACGGTTCATTTCAAAAGTGTTCACTTTTTCGTGAACAGCGTTTAGGTAGGATTCGTGTCTCGTCTACTGCGAGTCCATTACAGACGAAGTGAATTGCTCAGATAAGCAGTAACGGAAACGGGATCTGCAATGGCCTGGGGTGAGGAACAATCGCAGCATCCTGCTGGAGTGATTTCTGAGAACCATGGTAAACCAAAATCAGGATGGCCGGACTGGAAATCGTACCCTCGCACTCCCGATAGCAATTCCAGAGTATGCGGGTATCCTCGAAGACTTCGACATGCAGTCGCCTTGGCTGGACATCTCCTAGTTCATCTGAGACAGCGGAATATATTATCGCATCCAGTGAAAGCCAACCGAAAGTACCGCAGATTCTGCTTTGTGTTCTTCTCTCTCCTCTTAAGGAGTGTGCACGCAAGCTCCAAAGGTACAGATTTGAGCCATTTTCATAAATCTGATTATTTATAAATTTCTATACGTTATTATAAATAGGACAATCCAGGTATGTTATTTTGAACTTTCCTGAGAAAAAAACATTTATCCTACAACACTATGTTAAAAAGCACTCAAGTAACGATTTCACAGGAAGCGTTTGCTAAGAAGTCCCAGTCGTGGCGGTCATGTCATGACGAATTCAAATTCGGTGGTAAATATAGATCTTAAGCCTTTCTATCCACAAACGTACGTAAAGATTATGTGATTCTACTCGACGTATCCAGAGTAGTTTTCGATCCTCGTTGGCTGCACGGGCATGGAAGAGTATTTTAATTTATTGGTAAAATATAACCAGAATTTCAAATTAACCGAATCTAAGCAGATTTATATTAACAGAAGCATAAAACGCTTGTGATACATGGCATATTTAGGAAACACCGAAACGCGACAAACATGGGGTGATTTTTCAAAGGTTTGACTCAAAAAGTGCAAAGAAACCGCTAATAGACTATAACATTAAATGACCACAAAATGGAATTCTATGTTTATGCTTCCTGTCTGGGGAGGGGGTTTTATATCTCTACTGACTCACTCCGTGGAAGAACAACACTACGCAAAGACACACGACTACTACTTTCAATAATAACTTGGACCGTCAGCACGTGTGCCCAATGGCTATCTACGAGTGTAATCGAAGCTCCTTGAAGGCTGCAACCGGAATCACGGATTACCATCGCTGGCTGCTGTACTCATTAGGAGTTCATGCCAGTATCCAGCTTGCCGGAGCTGCTGCTGAGGACGAGGGGAGTTCGTCGGAACTGCCACACATTGTACACCTACTGACAGTTTTGTCGTTATGGGCAAGTCCTTTTTCATACACACCAGCTTGCTCTTAGGTATGATAGAATCAGAGAATAATTAATTTGTCTGAAATACCATAATTTTAAATGAATAAATTTTGCAGACATTAGGATGTACCTGGGCACACCCGACATACACCGCGCGTACGCCCATTGGTCAGACCACCATTATTTAGGTTTTCCAGAGGTTTCAGAAATCAGTCTAGCCGAATACTGGGGAACTGTTTTTTTATTACAAGCCCTGGCCGATTACTTTCCCTTTCCTAACTGTATAGTAATTCATTTCTAAGGCCACGTCGCTGTTGGTGGGTGTGAAGGGTGGGAGGGGGCACTCAAAACATCTACATATTTAGAAAAAATCACAGGCGAGAGAAAATGCAAATTTTGTACTTTATTTTGAGGAACACCATCGTGGATTTCGGTGTTCGATCAACATCATTTCAGTCCGAAAGGGGATTTCTTTTATTGCTGTGGTTCCACTCTCCAGGCCAGCGACAGTTTTTCTCACATTGTGTTTACAGTTTGAGTAGCGCACTGTTGTTGGAATGGTCGGTGGGGACCAAGTTATAAACGTTGACCCAATTTACACTAATCCAACGTATACCTAAATATTTTAAAATTATTTTGTTAAGCGTATATCCCAGAATCAACGTTACCTTCCGAAAATATAATTCTCACTGATTTTGTTAGGGTATTGTAAAAACTTCTCGCATAACGCGAGATTTTTGTCGTGGGCAGCGCTACAGAATAATATCCATAATCCGTTTACTGTTACTTCCAACTTTCCAAAAACCCTGCTAAAGTTTTACTTGCAGAGTATTCCTACGCCCATACAAACAAAACTAGGGCTTGAAAATTACGTCAAATAGAAAACGCACTGCAATTATGCGAACTAATTAGAATATTATGTTGTATGAAAACAATTTTTTCTAGCCATTATCAAACACAATTTTTTTCTGCATGTTTTCATTCATGATATTTATGGATGATTTAAATTATTTCAGTGACAAAATACAGGTAAAAGTCCAGCGCAACCAAAAATAAAATACTTTTATATTCATGGAAATGTAGAACGCTTTCGGTACGTGGAATATTAAGGTAATAACCACACGCATCATTCAAAGGGTGATTTTTGAAAGACTTGATTTTTAAAAATGTGAAGCTATACTGATAATAAACTACATGAAGGTATTGCAAAATTTTATCACACGATAGTTTTGCACTAATTCTTCGTGCAGTTAAAGCTGTATGTGAAACGTATCCATTTCAGGCAGGTGATTGCAGCCATAAAATTTCCGAATACGATAACGAAATACATTACTCGTCAACGAAACACGTGGATCTACAGATAGGTAACTCCTCTACGAGAACAGCAGGTTGCTCTTTGTCATTCCAAATCTACCACAATGTACTTTGGGAGTACACTTTGACAGCACACTGAGACCTGTAGCCAAGAGAACATTTCTGATAGCGCTGTCCATCCCATTGCGAATTCTTCTGTCTTATGTAATACTTAACGTTTCCACAGATCGAGTAAAAATAGCGCCGAAATGTCGAACAAGGACACTACGAAATCGTCACAAACATGAATATTTGAATATTTATCACAGCCTTCTCACTTTGGTGCGTAAATTACAGAAACCGTTTCAGTGATCTCGCTACGAACGTTTAAACATGGAAGTATTTTCTCGCAATTCGCTGCCAATTTTAGCGTGGTAGACAGATTTTTGACTTCTACGCATTTACAAGATTGGTCCAACCATAACCAATAAAATTGTCACAATCACATTGTCATCAGCGATGAACGTGTTTGTTTGCGGCAAGTTTATATGACGGAAATATTTAACTTTAGCGTATTTAAGTTGCAAAGAAGTTAGGTCAAAGAGACTGTAAAAACATTTAAAAGCACACATGCGTAAATAGTTATGACCTCAAATCCTGCTCACATTTTTTTTCGACAGAGCTAAATTGACAACCAAAGCCCTCCACTGTTGGAACTGAGAGAGTTGCTCCTGGGCAGCTAGCACACTCTCTCTGCCCAATACAGTGTCTGCGGTCACTAAAGTCGGTTTTGTGTAGTAGAAGTGTTATAGGAAATAATAAGTAGTAAAGCCAATAAGTTTGCAGACGCCATAGTGCGTGATTGCCTACACTCGGAGAGGCAGTCGACGAACGTATCGACAGTGTTACAAATGGCAAAAAAAATCCGATTTTCTTTATTAATAACTTTACAGTATAAAGTACAAAAATTGAAAATTTTGAATAATTTGATTTTAATTACTTTTTTTTTCTGTTTTGCTGCAGTCACGATAGTAAGTACAAAATAAGTTGTACGAAAGAAAAAATTTATAACATAAACTAATGCCGTGGGCTAACGTTTTATAACCAAGTTTACATATTCAAAAACATCTTTAAAGTTAATTTTTTATCTGACTAGGGGCGAAACAAAGGAAGGGTTATCATTTTAACACGCTGTATGTATGGGTGTATGTTAAATCTCGGATATTCCAGTGTAGCATCGCACCTGTGGCACTGATTTTGATAAATGAGGTGTCTATCGACTTCTTTTGATGCCCCGGGTATCATAGGCAGTGACACAATAACGAAAATTCAATATAGTGGCCATGATAAACTAGATGGTGCCACAGGTAAAGTTAGCTCGCGCAAGAATTTCATTCGCGGCTTATTTTGGAAGTCCTATGTGTCATTAATGTGTTACGATAATTTCACGTTAGGTTAATAATATGTAGGTTAGGCGTAATAATTGCCAAACTATAATTGTGCAGGTAGAATTTCAAAGATATTCAGAAATATATTTATACAAAATGCCTCTAGCACGCAAAACAAAACCAAATTATTTGTTTTACTTTTAAAAAAATTGGTAAGTAATATAAAGTGATAAAAAATGTAAACCCAACAACTGAAAATTCAAGAACAAGTCTGCAGTTAAGTGTACGAGTATGATCATAAAGTTGTAGTCTCACATCGTACCGCTTAAGACAATTTACATACAAAAGGAGGGGGGGGGGATACAGAGGGAAAAATTAATTTGCAATTATATGTGACTTTAAAATCTAACCAAGTCTGGCTCAATACCGTGACAAATGGAAGCCAGAGGTTGAGGCCTTTGCTCAGCCATTGGACACAATAGGCTAATAATACAATGATAAGTATATATAACGCACGATTGAATTGGCACATCAATCTATTCAACCACACACACATCACTTTACAGAACTGCACTTTTTTGTGGTTTCTTAGTCAACAAGGAGCCGTTATAAGATCAGGTCTATCCGTTTGTCCATCCTGGGGTTGTCACTCCGATGTAGTTTCTACAGCATTGGACTTAAATGCATGAAATTTAGTCCATAGATATCTACTTCAATTAAATTTTTCCTCCTGTAACTCCACTTTATGTAAAATGTCTTAAACGGCACGACCTGTGACTAGTTTTATTATTATACTCGTACACTTAACTAGAGACTTTCTTTTGTCTGTTGAGTAGTCGGGTATTAATTTTTTGTTACTTTGTTCTTCATATTCGTATATAGCTTCTTATTTCGTGAATACTTATGTGTCACGTAGCAGCTTGTGGTATGATTTAACTTTGTAAGTGTTTTCATATATACAACTTAGAAAGTGTTCGATCTTATAGCAGTACAAAACAGAACAATTTTGTATTTGAGAACAAATTATTCAAAATATATTAAGTGTAATTTTTTTAGTATTTGAGGATAATGGCATCGCGTACAATGTATACAAGTTGAACAATGTTTGGAACAAATACATAAAATTATTAATTGTTTGGTATCAAACACCCTTAATACAAAACTGTTCCTCTTGAAAAACAGCATATGTAAAGTTGTAACACAATTACAGTGAGGTATAGGCTGTTCACGGTAAAGTGAGCTCTTTTGAGGCCCTAGTTCCTTTTTTCCTGTAAACCATTTTTATCCTTCCACCACTTTTTAAAATAAATATTGTCATTTAAGTGATAAACACAGTGTATATATTTCACGGGTCTCGAAAGATAGCGTTACAACCAGTTATAGTTACAGACTATTCTTTCAAATGAGAGGGCTTCGCAAAGTGCTCACTTTACCTTGAACAGCCTATATGGAAGTGTCGAGTGAGTGGAGGGAGGGGCCAGGTATAAAAGGCTAAGTGAAGGCTCACCGCTATGTAGTGCGCCTCGAGTGAGCCGTGGACGTCGCCCGGCCTCAGGGCCCTGCCCGGCGTCAGCCACACGAGGTGCGAGGCGGCAGGGTTGGCGCAGTAGCTCATGGTGAGCGCCAGCTGCTGCCCCGTCAGCGCCGACAACGTCCTGTTGGCCGTCACAACCTCCGGCGCGCCTGCCAACATACACCAGCAGCAACGTGTCACACACACACAGCCCAACATCCGTGCCACATCAACACCATACACACAGTCATTCGCAATTAGACCGACAAACTTCGGGAGGCGGTTCTTCATTAAAAAGTAAATGGAAATCATATGTCACACTTCATACCTAAACCGAATATTAAGGGAGGTATGAGCGCTTATAAAACGAGGTTTTAAACCATATTTTTGCAAAATATCGGCTCTTACGTTGAAGGTCCCGATAACATACAATCATGTTCCGAGAGTTGTAATTGTATTTTACTTCGTTACCGATATTTTCCAGAAATCCTCGTTTCTTGAGGGCTCATCCCTCTCTTAATATTCGGTTTATGTTGAAAGTGTCGCATATGTATTTCCTTTTACTTTTTCATGAAGAATCACCTCCCGAAGTTTGTCGGTCTAATTGCGAACCATCCTGTAGTTAGAGACTTGAGAAATTCGCGAGTTCGATGACCTGCAGGCTAGACTCTACAGTCTTGTGTATACATATGCCGATATTAACTGCCCATTGGTTGTCTGTTGTCACAGTGGAAGGCGACGATTGGGCCACCGTTCTCCAGGAGGTGTCAAAAACCGCGTGTACCTATGGATAACGTTACATAAACACACATAGTTTGAATTCTAGCTTGTTCCAAAAGGAATACGCGAATTCTTCAGGTTTCCAGATACAGTCCATTCACGGTTACTTCCAGCTTTTCTGAAGCCCTGCTCAAATTATGCTTGCAGGATAATCCTCCACCTCATGCGGACAAAGCTTAATCCGGTATAAAGGCTGTTCACGATAAAGTCAGCATTTTTGAAATCAACCTTAGAAAGGACTATTTGTATATATTTTAATTGGGCACTCCGTTTGATATGTGCCTAGCAAAGTTGGTAACGATAGAAAGAAAGTAGTTCCATGTCTTAACCTCAAATTAAAAGTACTAGGTTGCCATTTGTGACAAAATAAATTATTTCTTTCGCTTTTTTTTAATACCCCGAATTGTAAAAATGAGCAGATTTTTAACACATTCACTTTTATAATAATTTAACCGTTTCACATGACCGATGCATGAATAAAATTATGAGGCACAATGCAATATTAATTTTACTTAAGGCGGAAGAATACACAAGCATACAAGTAGATCATAAGCAGGGTTTTCAAAAGTGCTTATTTTGCCGTGATCAGCCTTTAGAAAATTACACCAAAGCGACAACGCACCACATTTGGGCGCACTTAGAGTAATAATATTTTACATAGGAACTATTTCTTACTAGGCGGTACCAACACACCTATTTTCTCTGCTTTATTTGTATTAACATTAATGGAATACTGATATTTATATACAAATATAAACATGATTACAGTATAACCAAACATAAGGCACTTTAAAATTATTTGATGTTAACACAGGTATAAAACGTTTGTGATACGAAACATATTTAGTAAACAACCCAACATGTCAAACGTGACGTGATTTCTCAAAGGCTCGATTAAAAAGGGGTGAAGAACAGCGAATATATTACAATTAATATTTACAAGTTTCTAGCAATCAGTAACGAAAATCTGAGAAATTTATTCGTTAATAAATATTTTATTCGAGTGATATTTTCCTATAGAGAGATTTATTCCGCTGTAAATTTCTACATTTGCTTGACGAGCAAGATATCATGCTAAAATTATGCGTCACTCAAGTAAAATATTTTTATCCAATTTTGGCAACTATTATTGTCTAAGATTGATTTTCTTAGTTTTTCGATACGAGATTCCGAAAATCTGTAGACTTCAGTCAACAAGTTCTGCATTACATTATGTACAGCGCACTCTTAATGTAGAATACTAGTGGTTGCCAAAGCAGCACTCGCCAGACTGTACGAATGCAGTTAATTAACAAGATCTTAAATCACCAGTTGCACGTGGTGAAGTTTTGCTCGCTAAGCTGGTACTTGCTCAGTTCTGTACACACTCGACGAGCGCAGCAGGAACGAGTAACCAGAGTGGAGCCGGGAGAAACTGAGTGTACTGTGGGCACTCACGAGAGAGCGGTGAGGCACCCATCACACACGTGCAACTTCACTACTACGTTCAAGTGGCCGATGTGTAAACTAGCAAACCTTTATGTACACCACAAAGTAAAACACAGCTTACCTTGCAATAGTTCACGCACCGCTGGTACGGCATAGGTAAATACAAAATTATCCTAATATATTGATATGTTCGCCATATTAGAAATAAGTGCCTTATCCAATTAAATAGAAAGCTGTAATACGGTCTACGGTAGTACACGGTTACTTGCGAAATTGGGCGGGAATCTATTGGCTAATTTTCGAGATAAGATGTAAATGCTAATTTTTGCATGTAGTACTAGTAGTAGGAAATAACTGATTGACGACCAAGGTATAGGGAATTCGGTTTCGCCAGGCCACCATGTTGTTACGTCACCCGTCCACCACTTTTTCCCCTTTTTTCCCTCAAAAGCGACTAAAATACCCAAATAAATTCCCTTTTTCCCTAATTTCCTTTTTTTTTGTCATAAAACACTCCCGTTTTTCCCTCAAAAAAGGCAAAAGCCCCCAAAAATGGCAGAAGCACCCCTCGTGCATAAATAAGCCCTTCAAATCCTATTTTCAAACAATTTAATTAATTTGAGGGGCTTCCTTAGGACGTAGAGCGCAGTGGTGGCTATATTATGTATTTTTCAAGAGTTGCTTGTTTTAAAGGTCATTCAAGGTCATGGGGTCAAGGCAGAGGTAGTCTGCATATAATATGGTGGTGGTAGTTTGTAATGTATTATACTTGTCGACTTTTATGTATTTTTTCCCGAGTGTGGTTCTTCAAGGTCATTCATGGTCATGGTGTCAAGGTCAAGGACGTATTAATTCAATATAGTGGATGGGTTATTTCACCAAGATGGGGGTCATCTACCAAGATGGTGACCTTCGAAACAAATTATGCTTACCAAGATTGAGGTCGCCTACCAAGATAGCCGTCGCCTACCAAGATGATGGTCGCCTACCAATATGGCTGACTGTGTATGGGTGAGGGAATGGAGGGCAGCTGACCCATTTCTCAGGTGAGGGGAGGTAAGGGAAATCCTCGGGAAATTTTAATTTTTAAAATAATTTTTAACATTTATTTGAGAATTTTAATAACAAATTTTTTATAATTTCTAATAATAAATTGTTTGGTATATTTTAGATTTTTTCGTGAATTTTTGGATTTGTGGAGTCAAAGATCCTGGGTAATAGGTCAAGGTCATCTCCATACATAATGAATGCAAGATGGCTGATGCTTAGGTCTGACTCTTATCCTGTATCCCTTGTAGCAATTTGGTATATGGTATGCCTATAAAGCCAATATGGCCGCCACTGCTCTGTAGTTCCTAAAGAAACCCCTCAAATTAATGAAATTGGGTGAAAATTGGATTTCAATGGCTTCTTTCTGCACGAGAAGGGGGGGGGGGGGGGGGGTTCTACAAGTTTTAGTGGCTTCTACCTTTTTCGAGGGAAAAAAGGAAATTTTGAGGCAAAAAAGTGAAAAAATTGTGGACCGGTGACGTAACAACATGGCGGCGAAGCGAATCCGAATCCCCAATCGCTTGGCTGATCGCTTGGCCGTCAATCGGATATTTCTCACTACTTATGCTATTTAAAAAAATGATGGACCAATAACAATGTGTGACGAAAATTTTAATATCTGTATTATGACCTGTCAAATATGTAATTTGGTGTAAATTTGTTAAATAGATACCGAGACATAAAAGGTCACTTTGAGTAGGCATATTATTATAACTACCATTTCGAAAATAAACATATGACATAATATAAAACTACAAAAATTGTATGTACTTACTAAGAGCTTTATGTATACCGAGTTTAGTGAAATTGTGTTCACGGGTTAAAAAGTTATTACACGCCATACAGACATTCGCATAGTTACACAATCCTCGCTTTCCAAGAAAGTGGGCTAAAAATTAGTATCTACACAAACTACAGAATTGTACGAAAAGTTCGATTTAATTTGCATATTATAGATGAAATCATATATTTTCTGACACTAAAAAAATATTTTGCTATTATTTAATTAAATAGTTTTTAAGAAATTATTATTAAGAGTCTAATTTTTAATTAAAATTAAAGCGTTTTTTTTTTTTTTACTTCGGATGCTTTAGAAAGCACATTTCACCTATTGGGAAACGCCTGGAAACTCACTTGCCAGCCAGCAGCTCAGCTGATAATGAATTTTTCGCACCACGCAGTAGCCAGTCAGAGACAAGGTCATTTTGAGTCTCGCGCAGCCAATATGCGAATGGGTACGCCTGAATCAGAGAAACCGCCACATTTCTCTTCTGTGTACTTATCCATTCCCTGGCCGTGATCCGGAGGCGACGTTCCAAGCGACCTCGGGAGGGTCAGTGCACATTCCCGTTGACAAGGACGCCTCCAAGAGGAATGGTAGGGTTGAAGGGTCTCGCCTCTTCAAGTTTTGTCGTTCATAACTCTACATCGCCAGCTGTAAGTAAGTTTCTAGGAGCCGATAAAATAGCTACCAAGTGTAAATCTGTCTTTTAAAGGAAATAAAAGCATTGACAGCTGTAGTTGCTAGAACGCCAAACTTCGGTAAGGCATGAATGCCTATACCTTTTGGGTAGAAGTGTACGTTTTGGTAATTTAACATTGTTAAGAACACAACAAATAGTTTTAATCACGAAGGTGGGAGAAAACGCAATACAATTTAAAACACAGCATTAATAGCACTTTCCGTTTTGCATCATCAGCAGCAATCTATGCCGTGCCCGTTAACGACATCACAAAACTGCTATCGGAACTGTATTACCACCACAAGGATAAAGATTTGGATACAACTTATTTTACAGGTAGCTTCAGGAGGTGTGTTCCTAGTCCTAATTAGTTGTTCTTTGCTCGCTTAACTTCTGGAGAGGCTAAACGTTATTTCATTCCTCCCACAGCATCTTGGCAAAAAGATAGGTACAGAATAATATGACGACACAATTGAAACCAATCACTACCGATGTGTCGGAGTAAACATATAGTGGATTGATTATGAAATAACAGGTAGGCCTTGTGTGTGAAATAACGGCTGTTCCAAATTAATATTTAAATATTTTCAGTCTGATAACCGTGAAACTTTTAAAGACGAACTGATGCGACTGAGTGCATTTGACTCTATAAAGACAATGCTAGGTGTGCGTGCGAATTTTAAGAACGGTTACAAATGTGTTCAAAATGTTAACAAACGGCAGCTAGACATAGCCTGAAACGCTGTAGAACAACATGACAAACCGCAGATACGGTTTTTACGGGAGTGTATTCATATGCGGTCACAATCGCATCTCGCATTACATCCAGTACCCTTGTCTTTGTGGCATACCCACTGTTCCCCCTCAGATAAACATTTAGCGGTGTTAAATCTGGAGATGTGGGTCGATCCTCGACACAACAACGATCGCCTATTTAACCCCAACAAATTTTTCAACCAGGAGCGACTGTACGTCTCGATGGTAATGTGTGAGGCGGTGTACCGTCCTGCTGGAAAAGCGATCTTGATCTGGGTAGAGTTAGTGAACAGCTAGCACAATGTTTTTCTGTAACGTGGTACGGTAACTCTCATTTGTTAACCGATCCGTAAAAATGAAGAATGGTAAAACAAGTCCTCGGGCAGACGTACCTCACCATACTTCCAACCCACGAAGATTACGTGCTTGGTCTATCATAGTGTGGAGATTTTCATCGTCCCAGTACATACAATTGTGCTGGTAGACAGTTCCATCCAATTTAAAGATAGCTTCATCGGACCAAACAATTACCGTTAGTGAAACATCGTTGTCGTTGCACATGTTCACAACCTGCCTACAAAATTTGACAAGCCTATCTTGGTCGTCTTAAATCATAGAAATGTATACTTTAAGAAATTATTTATTTGTAAATTTACCATGTCAGTGTATACGTTCAGTGACAAAGCGCGAATGGTAAATTATTTTCCAATACATGCATGGTAACGTCCCTACAGTTGCTCAAGAAACAGTCATACGCATACGGAAGTTCCCAACTTTGTATAGTGGCAATGCCAAACATTCCCATATTTTCAGACTGGCATTAAGTATTATTTTCATACACTGCATAGGTAAAAGCTTCAATTATAGTTTAGGAAGTTTACCATAATTTCTTTTACAGTGTAGGGTCTCCACTTTACTTGCATTAAAATGCAATGGGCTCTTTATTTACTGACACCTGGCTCACGCACAGCTTGTTGTACAGACTTTGACTTCCCGGAGGAAAGTGCGAATGTGTAAAAAACCAGTCCCCACCCCACACGTCCATCGTCCGTTGTCGTTCTCCTACTACCGCGCCGTCCTTTACTTTACATCACCCTGCATCGTTTCTGCACTTCAATCATGTTCTCTCATTTGCAGTAACACTTTAAAATCCCCTTACGTTCTTCGGAGGAAAACCTTATCACCTTTGTTATTTCCTCTGCAATCGTAATGCTGCCGTAGACTGACAATAGCAGAACTGCTGTACTCCCTCACATTCACCCAGGCTGTCCTTATAGTGCCAAAGACTGTAAATGTTAATTTGAGACATACAGTATTATCTGCATCGGATAAAAAATAATTTTAAAAACTGCGTTTGGTAAAAATTTTGTATTTGGAATTTTTAAAACAAATAAACTAAATAAAAGAATTTGTAATTTGTTTCTTCATTGAATTATAATCTATGTTATTGTTTCACGCAGTCGCTCTGCGTCGCCTTCCTTGCTCACCGCCTCGGGCGTGCGAAGCGCGGTGTTTTAAGGGCACGAGGTAATATCATCGGTAACCGGAGAAGACTGAGCAATTAACAAAGGGGCCGACGCATCACACGCACGCGTGCCGCAATAAGCCTTTCGGGAATCGTTCCGCCTTCTATAATTGGAGGACTAGATTACTTGGGTTATCGTTTAATAATGTTCTGGCCATCGCCCTCGCTTCCCTCAGTGCGAGGAACCTTCTGGACCGGGCTGGCTCATCTATATAAGCCACGGCGTGCCTTTGAATCGCGAGTCTGAATCAGGAATCTAGCACGGCCGTGAGTGTCAGGTGCCAGCAGCGCCGGGACGACGAGCGAGTGGTGTATGCAAGCATCGGTAGATTGATAGTGTGACTGATCAACGGGACAATGGGAAAGTGATAATGATTGCTTCACATATATTTGCAAAGCTGATAATCGACATTTTGATTGAACATATTAATAATAAGTGTGGATTTAGTGACTTAACAAGTATAAAGACAATGATAAGGATTTTAATTAGTATTGATATTGGCATTAAATATTGCGCTCTTCCAAACTATTAGATGTTAATAGTAAAGATAGTAGTTTATGTTGCAAATACTGTAATAACTGAATTATTTTATAGTATTTATATTATTTAATAAATTAAGTTTAGCTATTTTATATTTATTAAAACTGTTTTCCTTTACGAACACAGAACCCCCCCCCCCCTCTCCCAGCGGCCACTTTTTTCCTTTGATTTTAAACGACATGTATCTTGAATGATAAAATATGTAGGGTTACATATGTTACGGTTTTTTTTTACACACTGGGAGTGTTATCTTATACTCTACCAAAACAGTGTTTGGTATATCATATTGTCATAATGATATTAAATAAATTACGATTTCATTCATATTTAGTGTAAGTTCGCAAGCCTAATTTTACACACACGACTGTTTCCTCCAATCACCGCGTGACAGACAAACTCACGGTTTGGTACGCCCTTCTGTAGTGCTAACTCATAATGTCCTATATTTACTCATAGACTTAAAACGACGGTAATATTGACGGGGCTCGAAGAAAATTGTTTAAGTGTATGTCTGATGAAAGGAACATTATTCGTGACTTCTCTTCTGAGCAACTTGTTCCATCTTTGATGACGTAACTGTTGAAGAGACGTTTGAAACACACCCACTTACACAGTAAAATTGAACTACTTCACTTTACTGTGTCCGTAAACGTGAATTTGGAACTCCAGCTGTAAATCTTGTATTATCTTCGGTTTTTTATTTTTTTATTTTTTAACTTATAGTTACATTTAAAACTATTTCTGCACACCGTTTAGTCAATTTCCATTTATTTATCTCACGTTTTCTTTAAAAAAAATCATTAAAGAACATCCAAGTCGAAAATATAGTTAAATTTAGCATGGAAAGAAGAATCATTATTTCACAACCTCTCCGATACCCGTAAGACACAAATCGCCGTTGTACTAATATAGTAAATTCTATGACTTAATACGAAGACAGAAAACGTCTTGTTGGTTGGGTGCCGAGGAAACCGTTCCCGAAAAGCGATGCTTGTTTGCTTGTTAGTAAAATAGACGAGACTTGATATCAGTGTTTTATCAACTTAGAAATATAAACAACACTGTGAAAAGGTGGCTAATAGCTGCGTCCTGGAGACGAGCGCCCAGAAACTGATAACCTTTTGCTCTTTGGAAACATTCGTGTTTGGTTAATAGTTTAACCGGCTAATTGATTATCAGATAAACCAAATGATAAAAATCAATATTTTTCCGAGGTAAAAGGTTGTGTAGACGCCTTCCACTTCGGCGAAATGGGTTCGATTCCTGTTCGCTTCAAAATCTAATTTTGATATGTGCATGGGAAACGTGATGAACGTTCCGTTGAATTTTCTCAGAGTACTCCTACTCAATTACTCCCACAATTGAATTCTGTCACCGTCACAGATGCACCTCGCTTCACCCAAACGGTACTCACCTACGATTTCCGGCTGAATCACCAGTGTTTATCAAAAAACTAGGACACGCTGTAAATCACTGTATTCTAACATAAAACTAAAATTCAAGAATGAATTACATGTCTTAGAGGACATTGAGTTTATGAAATCAAGTACAGAGAACTTATTTTCGAAGAGAGAGTTTTTATCGCTACCAGCTTCTCTGTAAGTAGACTTTTCCTGTTCCTAAGATTACTTTCCTCAATAGCATAGCTCATGTAATCCGTTTACGTCGTATTCAACTTGTCGATATTATTGAGTCAATTCATCAACCTTTTCGAGCAAACGGGTTTCTGTATTAGCTTTATATCAGCATGATTGCAGTGTCAAATCTGAGTCTTTCCAATTGAAATGTTGTGAATTTTACTAAGAAGAATGAATTGGTTCCTTCTGACGCATGGCCGGCGGCCATTTTATCCCCCATGTTATCTCCCAAATGACATTTCTTTACCACAAAAATCACTTCAGGTGTTAAATACTTTATTCAAAGCTACCTTTTTCACCAAAAAGTTTTCAACAGAAATTCAAAAATATCCGGATTGTGTCCTTAAATATGCAAAGCTTATTCGAGACTCCTCGGTGATCCGCAGAGGGATGAGCTAATTAATCCTCAGAGCAGTAAAAGCGGATTCGAGGATCCGAACCAGGTCCAACAATAGGGTGGATCAGGGGTATTGCCCCCCTGTCCCGCGCGCAATACTGCATCTACCAGGGGCCGCGGTGGCTGAGCGAATAGCACGCTCGCCTCCCACCAATGGCGAACAGGGTTCAATAACCGGCCGGGTCACCGGATTTTCGCAAGTGGGAATCGTGCCGGACGATCTGTTGGTTGGCGGGTTTTCTCAGGGATCTCCCGTTTTTCTCCGCCACCTCATTCCGGCGCCGCTCCATATTCACTTCAATCACTATCATCGACTCTCAAGACCTTGATGTTAAGAACCGCCCAAATCTATTCACTTACTCGCTCTTCACCTACCACGTCCTCACCCTCCTGCCATTACCCCGCACCCCCTCATCGAACCTCTTGTCCTGCTCACCTCGCACCCCTCCCCCACACAATTAATAAAACCATAAAAATTCCTTAACATAAATTCTAAAATCAGGAGAAAATTACATTAGATACCAGCTCCGCCATATTGGATACCCATGATTTTAACCTTTATTTTAGGTGATCTT
Source organism: Dryococelus australis (assembly GCA_029891345.1). NCBI lineage: Eukaryota > Metazoa > Arthropoda > Insecta > Phasmatodea > Phasmatidae > Dryococelus > Dryococelus australis. The sequence continues at coordinate 97,549,300 of CM056994.1, forward strand.
AATACGGAAAAATATAAAAAAATTCACAAGTATCTGAAAAATACCATAAATCGGGTGAGAAATTACGTTGTGACACCGATCATCTTCTTATACATTCACCACATTGACCTTTGCCCCCCGTCCATGTCCTCGACTCCATAACCTTGGATAAAGTTAAACCTAAAAAAGACCAAACAAAAATTTTCTAAAAAAAAATTAATTTTGAAAGTTTTGTAAATAATATTTAGAGGTTTTACTGGTCTGTGGCTCGATGGCAGGTGGTGGCCGACACGAAGACCAGCAGATAAATGACTCACATGACCGACCCTGCCAGTTTGTATGTGTTATTTATTAGCACCCTCTACCCCATCACAACTACCCCTTCTAACGAATCATTGGCTTACGTCACACCTCCTTATTACTCTTATTCGCTGGACCCGCACCCTCACGTCCCTCGCCATCTGTTTATACACTACAGCTAAAACCCCCTCCCCCCTCCATTTTCATTAGAGTGCGCTGGCAAATTCACGATGACATCACATTACTTGCTCGCTATTGGTTGTTGGTCATGTGGTATCTCGTCTTCTGCACATAATTAATGTTGCCAAAGTCATGCCACATCACAGCTTTGTCTAATGCCAGAGGTGATAATTCGCACTCTCTTTCCTGATGTTTCCAGCATTTACTCTCGTATGTTATATTTTTATGCTCATATCTCCGACAAAATTCTGCAGGGTATTGTTGAATGTGCTCGAAGTTACACAAACATTTCCCCACAAAGGTGATCTCTGCCTAAAATTTCGAATAACATTTCGGACCAGCGAGCTACTGGAATGCATATATAAAGACGCAGTATTCGTTTAATGATACTCCTGCGACCAACATCCCGACTACGTCTTTGATGGCACCATCGTCGACTCTAGCTGAACTGCCCATCTTGTTGTCGATGCTATTTGCAAACCATTTGGGTTAGGCTCTTTAAACTTGGAATATACAGAATCACCCTGAACGAATGATCTCTATATCTTACTATAGTCTAGCCCATTTAAAAGCATATTTGAACAATATTTACAAACAATTAGCTGTAGAGTAATATTCAAACAGAAAAAAACATAACAAAGGAACTATCCCTTCATACGCTTAAACATTCATACCTCTAAGTGAATCCATATATAATATTTAAATTTTGAGATACATGTTTTCGTTTGATGGTAGTAACGTATGTCAGGATTCGATGTACATGTTTAAAACTTTTAACGCACAAAGGCATAGTCACGAACTATTCCGAACATAGTTTTCCAAAAAGAACTTACCTATTAAAAAAATATTAAGAAGTAAGATGTTGCTATTGATTCTTCATGAATACCTTGATACCTGCGTTTGCACTTGAAATGAACTCCATTGTCATAGAGAAATTAATTATTTCACTACCAGTTTATAAATGTCAAGATAACTGATCGTCTCCTGCCATCAAATCACCTAAAGAACTGAAGTATTTATTAATTTATAATTAGTATTGGCAAATTTTCTACATTATAATCGTGGTGTAATAATTATGAAATATTTATACATACTAAATAGTTTAATTAATCAGAGCCAAACTTTTATCAAATATTCACTGTTATTTAATACTCGTGTATCACATTTGTCCACCTGTAAAGAACATTAAATGCTAATTTGATTTAAATGTTTACACTGGCAGTAGCGAATAATTCAGTCTGCTGTTTTACTGTTCAGGCCTTCCATAAATACACAGCGAAGATGTTATTGTTGAATCATACTGTTTAAAATTTAAGTTTATGATTTTACATTGTGCTGTTTTAAGCAATGCAAATAAATGTCTGACTAGTCACACGTGGTCCGTAATTCAAGTCTGATATCAAATATAATAACATTTTTCCTTCCAAAGATTGAAAAAATTTTGTTTGGGGTTTGTCCTCTAAAGTATTGACAGCAAGTATAACTGTTAAAATTAAAAAAAAATTATTACTAAATTATTTAATCGCAAGTAAATAGGGAAGAGTAGGATGACGTGGCCATTGCTGTTAAAGTGGTCATCGACTGTCACTCCGCTGGAGAGTGCTGCAGTCTGGCGGCGAGGATGTGAAACAATTAAGAGGGATGCTATTAGTATTCTGAGGATATCTGAGATTGTTTTCTTAAAGATGTTTAGTTTTATTAAAATTGTTGTGGTATTGTTAATACCTAATGTAAGGTAAGTGATGAATACTATTAATTTGTATTTTAGTAAGTAGTAGGTTTATATTTAATAGCTATAATCCCACTAAAAGATAATATATTAGGCTTTAGAAGAACGTGTAATTTTTTGGTTGATTACTTGGTTTTTACACTAAACAAGCTTTTGTGTAGTGGCGCCCAAGAGTGCAAAATGGCCAGCCATGTAGTCTGAACTAACGGGTTGAAACATTCGCCAATAGAGACACCAAAAACTGCAACTATAAAAAGGAAGGTAACACCATGTAAAGCACCGTCACTTGTAGTATACAGCCAGAAAAAAAATGCCAAATTAATTTTCCAAACGCTTGATCACTTTACCCCGCACTTCCCATATTACTCGTAGTTATTTTGTGGGCGCAAACGTACACAAGGAATGTAATATATATTCCATTCACGGCTACTTCAAACTTTTATGAAGCCTTGGTAAAGTTCTATTTTCAGGATATTCCTCCGCGTCATGCCAACAAAGCTTAACCTAGTATATCATATTACACCAAAGGGACAGTGCAACGCATTAGTACCTACGCACTCAGTGTATTAATATTTTTCGTAAGACCTATTTCTTACTAGGCATTGCCAATACCTTTATTTTATCACTGTTTTATTTATATTGATTACATACATAATATTATAGTTTATAGGTGAAATTTAAATAAAATTTCAATTTAACCAAAATAACAGTAGTTTTATGTGAACAGAGATATAAAACGCTTGTGATACAGGGCGTATTTAGGAAACAACCAAACACGTAATGAATGGGGTGATTTTTCAAAGGTTTGATTCAAAAACTGAGAAGAGACCGCGAATAGACTAGAGTTGTTATAAAATGTTGCATTGAACAAATATGTTAAGTAATACAAAAAATACGGACACAACAGTATAAAAATGGATATGGGAGAATAGACGTTATACTATCAGTTGAAATGGTGAACACAAATTTTTTCTTTGTGTTTAGGTGTTGGTCGGATATTTACTTGTAATGAAGAAGGATGGAATACTGTATTTTCAAAGACGTTAACAAGCTTTCTACTGGTATGACACAGACACAGCATTAATTTTAATTCGCATTGCTCCTGACTAGTATTATATAGTCCACATTGGCGCAAAGGCGTGAGGTGTCGGATTCGAATTCGCCTGGTAGCCATCTTGTTAGGTCACCCGACCGCCATCTTGGAAGTCATTGACCTTTACCGTGACTGCGGTGACCTGACCCCAAGAATAAAAAAAAATCTAAAAAATGGAAAAAAATTTATAACAAAAAATTCCATTAAAATCGTCAAAAAACTAAAAAAAATCAATAAAAAATGTTACAAAAATTTATTATAAAAATTTAATAAAAAATAGTTTTAAAAAATTTGTAAAAATCGTTTAAAAATTAATTTTATAAAATTTTATTTAAAAAATGTCTAAATAAAAAATTTTTTTTACCCCGGCGCCCATTTTACCCTTTTTCCTTCGAAATTTCCCTCACGAAATTTTTATTTAAAAAATCGTTTAACAACTTTCTTTACTAAAAAAATCTTTAACCACGACGGTCATTTTTCCTTTTTCCCCTCGAAATTTTCCTGTTTTCCCTAAAAATTTTCCTTAACAAATTTTTATTTAAAAATTTCTTTAACATGTGTTATTTAAATAAACTTACGTGTGTTACTGCCTTTTTCACGTCCGTTCACCCACTTTCGTTCGACTGTTGCCAATTGCAATTGGCTGTTTAGTCGGAAGGCCTCCATCCCCCTTGCCAATGTTTCTCATTGGTTAATTAGTTGGTTCCCCTCCATCTCCTCCACTCCCCGCCAATGTTTCTCATTGACCAATTAGTCACCTACGTTTTATCCCTTGCAATACATATATTATATAATATATAAGTGCACAATTGCCCTGCCAATGATTCTCATTGGCTAATTAGTCACCTTTGCTCCATCCCCACCATGTGACAACCCTCCCGATTGAATGATTGACTCGGGTATCTACGGAAAACGTCTTGCTGCCAATGTTTCTCATTTACTAATTACTCACCTCTATTCGACACGACCAATTAGTGTTTAGTCGGCTACCCTCCACCACCACTATTCCACCCCGCCAATGTTTCTCATTGGCTAATTAGTTGCTTCGCTCCACCTCCTCGAATCTCTTCGATCGTCATTATAAGACGCATCCCCGAGAGCCTCCAGGAAACAGTTGTACCTCGCTATTTCGAGAGGAGATCTCGATGATCATTTCTGAACTTGTAAGTGTCAAACGTCTGTTACGGTAGCCATGCCATTAAGTACAGATGAAACCCTCAGCAATGCAGAAGACACAGGAGACAATATTCTCCAGCTCATCCGTACAATATTGGCACGAGGAGCAACGTCGTCTACAGACACGAACCCACGACCATCAGGAAACCCGCTATCACCAGTCAACCCGCATCCATCAGTCAACTCGTACCAGCCCCCAGGATATAGTGTATTCTCACCCAGATTCGCAGAGAGTCCTATCAGCTCCGGCTTCGAAGACAGCGACATCGAAGAAGTGACTGTCGCCGAATTTTCTCCATTCTGGTCAGAAGACGCGAGCAAATGCAGTGATCTAAATTGGTTGGGAACCGACGCGTCAGTTTTCGAGATGCTAGAGGCGTTCTGCAAATTCAATTTTGCGACGGCACAATTCACTGGCTATACTGCTACGATGAGTTCGAAGGCTGTTACATGCTGAACACACTAACGTGCAAATATAAAAACTGTTACGTGTTGAATTTATGCCCCGACTCTACGCTTCCCTGTTCGCTGGAGGAGTCGGTAAAACAAAATTGCTACGTTCACGTAAGCAAGGCAAGAACGTACTAAATTGTATTGTACGAAATATTCCGAGAAAAAAAAATTACGTGTATAAATGGCTGGAGAAATGCGATGGCCGTAACCACGTTGTGAAAAAGTATAGATTTCCGGACTGGACCTCCAACTGCACGCCCGCCGTATGCATGCGAAGTGCACCTAGGCTCGAGGCCGAGACCTTTCACCAAGTCTTCTCGCAACGACGGAGCGCGTCCAGGCGACAAGTTTAATCCAGAGAAACGAAATGCAAGTATATCACCTGTACTGCACGCCGTAACTTACACGGACCACCCGTCAGCTAACCGTGACCACGGAGAGATGTGACGAAAATGTTCATTTCCTACTCCTCGAAAGAGGAATAACCTATGGTATGGTGCTTGAATTAACAGTGCAAGGTTGCGATAGTGACGATTGCGCGGTTCATATGTGCTGTCCACAAACAAAGTTCCCCACAAACATTGGAAATATTAAAAAAGAAATTGCGGATGAAAGACGTATAAGGGAAGATTGCGAAATTACTCATGAAATTAAAAAAAAATGGCTGTCATTTGATGTATGATCGGAACGGTGTGACGGTGCTTGGCGCAGTTTGGAGGTTACAACACCTTCGAATCCATGGCCAGAGGTGCTTGTGTGTGCTTGCATATATGTGCTTTGCTCTATCTAGAAGAAGCCAAGTGTTGAAAACCTCCCATTCCCCCCGTAATTTTTTAATGTTCAGTTGAATCATACTGTGTAAACACCATAAGGCTGTACGAAATTAATAGTAAGGAGGGGAAAGTAAAGTATCTGAGGTATAAGGAAAATCATTATTATCTCTTTTTTTTTCTCTCAGTAAAATGTTCGTTAAATATATATTCATCTTGTGATATTCATTTTTACAATGTTTGTCAGTAAATATGTTCATCGTGTAAAAAATATTTTTATTTTCAAGTGGTTTGTGCGTAAATACAATTTATATATAATTTTCTTTAATTTTTTTTTGCAAGTACGATGTATGTATGTATTTATATAACTTTTTTTTCAATTATTTTTGTGTACAAGTATGATGTAAAAGTGTGTATATATTTATATTATTTTCTTTCAATTCTTTTTTGTGTGAAAGTATGATGCATCTATATATACAATGTAAAATAAATATTTTTATGTTACCAGTGCGGACGTAATATTTTTTTTCATTCGTAGTACAAATCATGTTTAAAAAATGGCAAATTATCTCTGCCGCTGCTACCGTCGTATGCAAGCGATACACACACACAGAGAGAGAGAGAGAGAGAGAGAGAGAGAGAGAGAGCGAGCGAGAGAGAGAGAGAGAGAGAGAGAGAGAGAGCGAGAGAGAGTCGGGCGCCGTTCTTGCGTCGTGTGGCAGAATGAAGTTTGCAACGCAAGCACTTCCTCACTCATTCAGCATTCTTGTTTCCCTTCCGTCTACACACACACAAAAACACACGAAAACACACACAGTGTATGCTAGTTAACATAGGTCATTTCCATCGTGCAGTGTACAATAATTTTATTTGAAGTGAATGCTGCCTTTTTAAATGGCTATTTATTGTAATTAAAAAAAGTGAGGTAAATTTAAGAGTTTTTTTTTCCCCCTTAAGATTGTAGGTAATAGGAACTGTTTAGCAAAAAAAAAACTATTGCGTGTACTTGTCCCGTTCTCCAACGGAAAAGCAAGTGATATGTATACAGATTATTTACTAAAAAAACTTACATTTCTTTTTGCACATGGAAAAAAACTATAAAATACTTAACACACGCACACGGTTAGAAGATAAATAATACGTAGTTGTATTGAATTTTAAAAACACATACAAATAACATACCAAATAAAAAAAAATTGTATAAATGCGTCCCTCTCTCTCTCTCTCTCTCTCTCTTTAAAATCGCTTTCGTTTTACATTCGTACATATTTCTCGATTGGAATGGAGATTCTCGGTCGGTAGAAATAGTTTCACAAGTCGTTCCATGTTACATTTCACCTCTGTAAGAACACGCACACAGACAGTTCTAGGTGCACATCACCAGCATCGTTACGTAACGCAAGTAATCTTGTTTCAAAATTATTTAAACACGGACGAATCTCATCACCATCGGGTTGAAGGGGGAGTGTGATAGCATCGAGGGGCAGCGGAGACCACATGTCCTCCCATATTTTGTCACTGATAGGATCAACATCAGAGACTGACGGACTCGCCTGTGCCGATATTTTACTCGCCAATCTGTGAGTCTCTGTTGGTGTCGTTTATTGTACATATAAAACAGTCATTTTGGTCGATCTACGTTCTCGCTACGGTATGTTGACAGCTTCCAGCAGCAGTGAACCCTCAGTGATGGTGTTGCCACATGTAGTCAACTCACCCATCTGGAAGCCACGAAAGGGCGGCGACTGGGGAGCATGGAAGGACGCCGCCACCTGGAACAGTACCGTCTGTATGGACGCTGCCTGGAAGGGTGCTGACTGGAAGGGTACTGTCTGAGTGCTTCGTAAGGACGTCTCCGTCGCGATGCTGGACGCTGCTATAGGTGCAGTACTGGATACTACCATGGTCTCCGGTGGTGCAGTACCGCGCCGTCCTGAGATGGAGGTATCCACCTTTTCGAACAACTCTCCCGCCGTAATTAGGAGGACGTCGTCACACTCGGATCAGGAATCAAGCAGCTACATGGCGAAGATGGGTTCTAGCTAATGTCCATAGCCACAGCACAACAAAAAAACTTCAACACCGATACAATGACGAAATCACTTATTAGCCATAGGTAGCGGCCTCAAGGGAAAAAAATCGTGCATCTGGTTACACGTGTCACACAAGGGCACGACATCATCGTCCTTGGGCACCACGTCACCACATTTCTTCTCCTGGCGTACCTCGCACCATACACGGGGTACCTAGGCTCTATTTTGTACCAATTACAGCCCGTGCTTATGTCGTACCCTCCAAAACACGTCAAGCACTTTGTAATATTCACCGACACACCTTTCACCGCCCGATGCTATAAAACAATGGCTCATCAACGTCCAAACTAAAGTTTATAAGGGAGGGTGAAAAACCCCACCCCCTCCTTTAATGTCCCGTATACTCCCACCACAGCCTGCCACCCCTTCAGAATGTGCTTGTTTGCTCACGAATACAAAAAATGTTACCTATAAACACAACTTTGTTTCTAATTAGGAAGAATCCTTAAATAAGTTTATGAACTAGTTCGCCTTTTTTTAAACCGTATACATATTATTTACTATTAAAGCATTAATATGTTATCGACGAAACTCTACAAATAGCCAAAAGCACGGAATGGCGATGGGGTTGGGGGGGGGGGGGGGGAGGGAGGGCACAGGCAGGTAAATGTAGTGGGAGGTGTTCCCCGCCATAATAGCCACATCGTATCTCCCAGGAGAAAGAATACTGACGAAACTGCACATCGCGCATAAGAGCGGAAACGCAGTTAGCTGCAGGAAACACGTATTAATTCTAGCGGAAGGTTTTATTATCGGTTTAAAGTACATGCGTGACAGGGCAGGGCCAAACGGATGTCGTAGAGAATTACTCTGCGCAAGCTTTTCCTGTTTCCTGCTGGCCATCCAGTTCCTGATGGCCCGAGAGGGACTCCTGTTCCCGTCCACCAATCCTTTAGAAAAAATGAATTTTCATACTTTATTTATTTAGCGAAAAAATGTATTACAAGTAGTAAAAAATTTTTAAAAAATTACACAACCTAGTCAGTTTAAATATACATGTATATTTTATTTACACAAATTACAAACAAACTACAAATGCAACACTTTTATTATTCAAAAATACTTTCTACCAGTCAAAATATGTTCAAAAAAATTAGTAACAGTTTTTGACGTTCGATCCGGCGCAGTAGAACTGGAATCGTCGGAACTTATTTTTCTTCCAAGTTGAGGTCAGCTGCAGACGAACCCATGTCGGCAGCGACTGTAGCATCGACGTCACACGTGGATGTTTGCGGGGGCGCATTCCACAGTCCGTTGCAGGTCCCCTGGAGATATTTTTCTTATACATCGTAGGAACAACACGATGACAAGACCTTCGAAGTTTAGTGGAGACAGTTGGAGTTGGCACTTCGTTGGTAGTATCCCCACCCCCCCTTACAACACAATTTGGTGTGGAGAAATTCTGTGTGGAGAAATTTTGTGTGGAGCAATTCTGGAGGGAGCAGCCCTGGGCGGAGCAGTCGGGGGCGTGAATTTCGATGTTCGTAGTCACCTCGGCTCGAAGTTGCTGCGAATTGAAGAACCTGATCCACTGTTGCTGGAAGAAGCGTATCCCGCTTCATGCGATGAACCAAGCAATTTCCAGGAGTGCAGCAAGTTATTAACTATTGCGCAGGTTCTCCCTACGTCGTCGGATCTAGCCAGTGGTCCCATCCATCGCATTTTTCTTCGTAGGTAAGTAGCGATCCAGACTCCCAGAACGAATAGACGATTTAGAGTCGCCCGGGAATGACAGGACCTACAAGTTCTCCGAGCGAAAGGGCATCATCTTGCGCCCACGATGACTCGTACTCTACTAGCGAATAATTTATTTTAGGGTTCTATTTATTTATTTTTTTCTTGCCGTGGAATGACGTCATATTTCACACTACCAAATATATATGTTACATATTTGCACATACCACTCGTAAAGAAATAGTACATTTCTCGAAGCGCTCACCAAAGAATTGGGTTCAGTTTCTTTCCTTAGTTTACGAAGAAAAGGACAGCAGTGTTCGCTGTGTAAGTCGATAATCTCCACTTCCACAAAAAATTACTCGACCATCCTCCCCCCCCCCCCCTGTTCCGGAAGCCTTTTAGATTACAGTACATTATTAAGATTGAAACATACGTATCCACAACTTACATATCTATGTACGTATTTGAAAGGCGTGTGTGTATATATATATATATATATATATATATATATATACACACACACACACACACACACACGTAAGAAATTAACTGATTTATTTTTACCAGGCCGGAAAAACGATCATACTTAACAATCAAGCAGTAGGCAACGGTGTTTGCAGGCTTATTTTCCTTGGCTATTATCTCGATGCGGCAGTCAACCGTGCCATTAAGCACACGCTCGTTTTGCTTCGATGTATCGAACACTAGCAAAGCGACTCAAGGCGGGATGCACCTCGCGTCCGTAGTACGAAGATTGGAATTGCGAATACATATAATATGCCAACAGGTACTGTCCACTTTCAAAGTTTTCGTTCAAATCCACGTACGGGTAGCTTTTAATATTAAAAAATATCGGCCTTTGCAGTGGTCGAACATAGATTTGTCGGCTCTGACACTATGCTATTGGTTCGTCTGAAGCCCCAGTACAACGTAGCGTGGTTTTTCCGTGATGGACGACGTCTTCACAACCCAGCGATTTCACGTGGTGGTGAGCAAGGCTGGGCAAGTGACCAGACTCCAAATCTGAATGATATTTCTATCACTTTGCCTTTTTTGGCATAATTAAACAGCTTGACACGTTCACGAATGCTCGGTTCACATATGGGACGAACCATTATATGGTGTCCAAAGTAAGAATGACGGGCTGCGGGCCTTCTCCTACTCCCAACACAGTATCCAAATGCGATGTGGATAGCATTATCACCAGCTCCTGCCTCGCTCCTATTATAGTTTCCTTATAATCTTCGGCAAATCCCAGGAGCATGGTGAGCGGAATGCACACTTCGAACCTGCCTTCGCCGTATATGGGAACACTGTAGGCATCTTCAATTCCCCAGCCTGTCATCTTGGCTACGGGGAGATGGCTAGGTATGAGCGATAGTTAATTTTTTTTATGGATGAGGTTATTCCCACATCACGAGACTGGTCGATCGTGACGCCATTAACCTCGTACATTACTCGCTCGAAAAGGTGCAGGAGACCATTTCGTATCAACTTGGTGGTGGTCGGGTGGGTCCCATCCACCTTCGTTAGCCTGTCGCTAGCTAGGCGTAAATATCTTGTCGCTGTATAAGTATTCTAACCTCCCTTCCGAGAGCGAAAGGTCCGGCAAGATATGTTTCGTAACAGTGCATTTCGATTTTATCAAGTTTATAGTCGAATTCTAGGCGCTGATCCACGTCGAGAATTTCGTCTGCCATATCGATTTACTTTTAAACCGAAGTAGACACGAAGAAACTTAGAGTTTTCAGGTGTTAGTGCAACGCTACCTCGCAGCTTACTGACCACGGGTTCGATGTGCTGCGGGTTTTTATACGTTTTTGTTTTCCCAGCGAAATGTTGTCCCATCGTTGCAGGTGTTATCTAGGCGTAATTTCTTCGTTTTGGAAATTTATCAATTCCTCGTTTTGGTCCACAATCGAAACAGTTACTTCGTGGACGCTCTTTGCAACGGTCGGAACGTAATGAGCGTTCTTGGAGATTATACGATTTTATATCCGGGGTCTATGGTGGGAGCTAACTCGTAAATAGTACTGCTCGGTTTCCCATTCACGTAACTGCAACTTGCCAAGATACAGTTTATCCGTGTGGCGTTGACTGGAAAGATGTTTACGGTCCGCGATGACTCGTGTTTCATTCCCGCTTCGTACCCCCTGGCTTCAAACCCCAGCATGGGTCAGATGGTATTCGGTTCCATGAAATATATATCTGTGGTGTAAAAAATTTCAGCCTTTAGGATATTAGGGTTCCCATGCAGTTAGAATCCTTTGTCGTGCGGTAGCGATTTCTTTGTGAAGTACTCCATATCCTTCAGCTCGTACGCTCCGGTGGAAATGCTGATTTCTATCGCACCTCCTGCCACTATGTACCGAAATGTGGAATTCACATTTTCTTCTATGTTGGATATGGAGTTGAACGTTTGGAAGTCTACTAGCCCACCACACCATTCACCCTCCAGCTCCAAGGGACGGTAAAAGCTAGCCATCAGCTCGGACATTTTACCACTCAGAATGGTGGACACCGACATACTGATGAGATCGGTATGGTTGACACAACAATCAATATAATTCGTGACGTAATTATATTGATTTTTTTCCTCCCCAGTTTATCACTAGAAATCGCAATCGCTTAAAAAGTGCAGGCACAAGTGCCCACAGTTCCACGTGGGTATCTACTCCGTTTCGTAGTTGTAAGTTAGAATACATTTTCCAGGTACTCACGCAGTCGAGACGGAGGGCGCAAATTCACAAAACTGTCGTAGTATATTGCTTGTTTGCAATGTCTTACATAAGCTACCCAGTACGTGCCATGCCCGGCTGTTGTGTCCAGATTAATTAGGGCACATTTGTGTCTCTTGGGTTTCGCAGGCAAGGCATTTCTCGGAAACACTCCTCTAAAGTTAGGTATTTTCAATTTGCGCGCATACAGTTCGAAATCCATGTTTGTCAGTGAACTTCTACGCAGCGTCACTTTGATAACCTTCTTCAATTTTTTCCCCCCTATTTTCTTCCTCCCTTCATTTTATCCCCCTACTTCTCCTCCTCTTCGATACGGGTGGTGAATAAAGAGTCCTTTGCCATTTTTTTACCCATGGCCATAGCTTCCAATGTTCTGTTATGGCGACGGGTTTCCTCTACCTGTTTTCGGTCGTTCGAAGCTTGCTTCACGGCATTATTGATATTCGTGACTGCCCCGGCGATACCGGCCATACCGCCGATTGCAGGTATCAGTGCGGGCAGGAACCCTCCTACCTTGTTCTTCTTCCCTTTCCTTTTGGTCTTTCGAGGGTTGTTCTGCGAAGACTTTTTACTTGTACATAATTTCACGCCTAGCTTCATCTCGGCTTTCATGGTGTTGGATAAAAAACCTGCCTAGTGTTCAGATCCTTGTTTAGGGGGGTATCAATGTCGGGTATTATTTTGCTTGCAAATAAACCTCATACAACGCGTTAACTGTGTCGTTGCTCTAGCTTGGTTTCACAAAACAATCTGGTAGAGACCATGATCCCACGACCGAATTTCGCTGTCTTCATCTCATGACGAATCGAATAAGACTGACCTACAAACGATACATATTATTCTTTTATACTTTTTTTCATCCCATCACGCCATCACTCCATCACCCCATAGCTACATAGCTCCATCAGCCCATCACCCCATAGCTATATCACTCCATAGATCCATAGCTCCATTTCTCCATCAGCCCATCACCCCATAGCTATATCACTCAATAGATCCATTGCCCCATAGCTCCATAGCCCCATAGCTTCATAGCCCCATAGCTCCATCGCCCCGTAGCTCCATCGCCCCACAGCTCCATCGCCCCACAGCCCTATCTCCCCACAGTTCCATCGCCCCATAGCTTCATCGCCCCATAGCCCCATAACTCCATAGTTCCATAGCTCCATCACTCTATCACCACACAGCTCCATCACTCTATCACCCCATAGCTCTATCGTCCAATCGCCCCATAGCTCCATAGCACCATAGTTCCATAGCACCATAGCTCCATCGCCCCATCACCCCATAGCTCCATTGCCCCATCACCCCATAGCTCCATCGCTCCATCAGCCCATCACCCCATAGCTATATCACTCCATAGATCCATAGAAACAAAGCTCCATAGCCCCATAGCTCCATCGCCTCACAGCTCTATCTCCCCACAGTTCCATCGCCCCATTGCTTCATCGCCCCATAGCCCCATAACTCCATAGTTCCATAGCTCCATCACTCTATCACCACACAGCTCCATCACTCTATCACCCCTATAGCTCTATCGTCCCATCGCCCCATAGCTCCATAACACCATATTTCCATAGCACCATAGCTCCATAGCTCCATCGCCCCATCACCCCATAGCTCCATCGCTCCATCACCCCATCGCTCCATCACCAAATAGCTATATCGATCTTTCGCAATATTTTGTTTTGTGCCCTCCGTACATATGTATAAAAATTACATTCGTTCACCAACTATATGATACACATATTATATATGTATATTATATATGCAGTATTGAATATCAGCCATTTGTCGTATAGTGCATGTCCGCCGATGATGTTTAAAATGTATAAATACGATAATTTTATACATTTTCGTTTCAGTATCATTTTAGACTTGGAACAGTACACATGGGAAAACAATTTCAATGATAATACATCTGCTGTGTTGTTTCTGCGGTAAAGAACCCACAGCTTTGCGGAATTTACAACATGTAATAACGACCTGCGGAATGAAAAGTTCGAGTGTGACTTTTGAATATAAATTCTGCAATATAAATTTTTCTAGGAGTAATGTGATAAAGACACATTCTAAAACTTGTAGCACTAATTCTCTGCAAGTAAAATCGGCTCCACCTGTTCTAGAAGATCTTAGTGGTAACATACGGATAGCCAAGCAAGATGTTACTCCACCCATACTGAAGATAAAGCTATCTCCCATGAATCACACCATGATGTCCTGTTGCCTACTAGTGTGCGAGGTCTGATTTGTGGTCCATCGGGTTGTGGCAAGACATGCGTCCTACTGAGCCTGCTGGAGGAACCGAATGGGCTTAGGTTCGAGAATGTGTGCATTTATTCGAAATCGCTCCAGTAACCGAAATACCACTGCTGACACGAGTAATGCAAGCTGTTGAAGGTATGAAATATTTCCCATGTAGCGATAACAATGCAATCGTACCACTGAGCGAAGCTCTTCCAAACTCGATATTTGTCTTCTACGACATTGCCTGCGAAAAACAAACTTGCATTCAAGAGTATTTTAGCATGGGACCGAATGCGTACGTGGACTGTGTGTACCTCCCCAAACAACTGCTTCGCGATAATGCTAATTTGTTTGTGCTGTTTCGCATGACCGGTACTAATTTACGCCACGTTTACGACGAACAGGTCAATACGAACATGATATTTGCAGAATTCAAATATATGTGCGCCTTGTGTTGGAAGGAGAAATACGGATTTTTGACGATCGTAAAGGACTGTTGACTACATAATGGTAGGTATGAACGTGGGTTTCGATCAGTTTATCCTAAGCGCGCAATGATGAGTCATGGCAGCATTTTCCATTTTGGCGACATCGATCGCCGCGATGACCGCGAATGTGACCAAAATCGCTTCGCTCCTGCTAGTAGAGAAGAATTGTCTCTTATCGGTCGATAATTGGAAAGTGTGGAGAACAAAGTGTTTGAGGATTTGGTAGCTGTCGACCAGCACATAGGGGGTGCGGGGGCTTGGATAATAGACTTGATGAACGTATCGAATGTGCAGGGACGAGAATAATTGAAGCTACAACATTGTTTACTGTCAAACATAGCTACGAAAACCGATGTCGGGGAACCTCAATAAAGCAGTTTCGGGGGGAAAAAAAATTCCTGAATGATTGCCTCCAAACAAAGGTGACATATACAAATATATATCCATGTAAGAAAAGTTTTTCCACTCAGTGAACGATGGATAACCAGCCGAACTGGTGAGCGAGCTTCAGCGAGAGATTGAGATGGTACGAGCCAAATACTTACTCGCGAAAACTAGCAGAATGGCTGTCAAGATGCGAAGGGAGGAGGCTCTCAAACCTATTACCCTCTGGCTAGACAAAATTATAAAAACACCGAGTGACGATGCCCGCGTTGATATCAAACGTGAAATCAAGGTGGAAGAACCAACCTCCACGCATAAACGGAAAAGAAGTCCAGAACTGAACGAATCGGAAGGTGCTACCACTAGCGACGAAGGTGATTTGCCACTGATCGATTTACTACGTGCACAGGAAAGGAAACGAATCCGGGAGCGTGGACCTGAGTTGGGTAATCTTCTATCGCATTACATCACTTCCTACTCTGACCGTACTGCAGACAAGAGTTATGGTTTGCAGAAAAGTGGTGGAAAATGGTTTCTCGGAAACAAGGAAGTTTTGTTTTTACCTCGGGATGTAATGCTGGTAGGCAAGCGCATAGTGAAAATCACACATGGGTTGAGCGAACTTTCGTTTCGTAAGTGACCCGGCAACTACGCTGAATCGGATTTGCGAGAGTACTACCGCCAGCTACAGTCCAGTCGTGCTTATTATGCCCAGAATAACCCCTCAACGCGACGATTTAAGGATGTGACGCACACAAAATTTCCCATTATCACTGAACTGTTTCCCAAGGTATGCCAAATTGACAGATCGGTATTGACTCTGAAATTGGAGAGTGGAGAAAATATCGACGATCAGTGTTGGAACGATCCGTGCGAGTTGGTAAATAGGCTGATAATTTTGGTCGCTTCACAGTCTGCAGGAAACCGCTCGCACACCAACGAAATAATTTCCATCATCGAAGAACTTTAAGGCGGGCTACGTTTCGAGATGAACAAGTATGCAGTTGCCGATGAGTTGCACAAATACACTAGCATAAAATACCCACGAAGAAGATATGTCATGAAAGGGTTGGATGATTCTTTCCAATCCGACCTGATCCAGACGTGTACTTGATGGAGAAGGTGCTGAAACGGCGTAAAGTTCGTGTGTACGTAAAGTGGCTGGGTCATTCAAAGCGCGATGATTCCTGGGTTGACGAGGACATTTTTTTTTACTATAATAAAGCTTTAGCTGTTTTACTGAGTCGTTATTGCTTTCTTTCATTTATGTCCCCTCGCTATGACTACAGGGATGTTGTGTGTATGCGCTCGTGGGGTATGAACACTGTACTGCATGTATTGTACCGTAGTGGGTACCAGGTGTCGAACCTGGACTTTCTGTATGTCTTGATGATGTGTATACTTTTTTTTTTCATAACTGAGTTTGTTCCCCTGGCTATATAAGGAGTAGTACATATTTATTTCCACCTGTTTAATTACAAACAAATAAATATGGTTTGTTCCCCGGGACAATATAGTGCCGTACGTGTTTTCCCCACCAGTACTGTACCATATTTTCTTACGTTCGTGTTTAAAGTGTACACGTTCCTTAACAGTACTGTACTAATATTATCTCTCGACAAACTTAAGCCTTGCTTATTTCCCGACTGGGGCGCAACATATTACATGCTAATTGGATATACAGCCAGCTCGCTGTTGGAATGCTACATGCGTACACAAGACATTAAGTGTGAAATATTTTTCATGCACTGATGGCTGGCGTGAATACAGCTGTCTCTCTGCTTGCTGGCCAGCAGAGGATGTCGTGGCAGGATGCTGAGTGGCAGTTACACATCCGTCCAGCTGCAAAAGTGTCGACTTTGCAAACTCCGTTCCGGTCGCCATTTGCCTTCCGGCGTCTTGAGAGCAGAGACTATTGCAGCGGCCTGGAGTCGACAGGCACTCTTGCTTTGTTTAAAAACCAAACACATTTAATTACGTTCGTAAGCCTTAGCATGTATTTGTTTGTGACTGCTAGCATCTGTCTCTCTTTTTCCTATAAAGTGTACCTCCATTCAGTATATCTTTAGGATGTAGGGACTTTTAAACATAAGACCAGCCGTGTATTTTTTTTACCACTAGCACTAAATATTTTCTTCAGCAGTCGTGTTTTTTAAACAAAGAATTATTTACAATATGGTAAAACTTATACAAAACATTTTCTTTTCCCAACAGTGTTTGTTTGAAACGTTGACACAAAATCATTTTTCTAAACTTACGTGAGCAGGGTGTAACATGAGATACAATTATTTTTACTAAACTCCATTTATTTATTTACACAGACACATTACAGTACTCTTCTGTTCTACTTACGTAGCATACGAAGATTCTTCTCCTCATCAGTAATAAACTCAATGTTTTTTTTTCAGTTTTGAGGTCATTACATACAAGAAATATTGTTTTATATGTTCCATGGGTTATCACACATCCAGAACCTTATTGCTTGGGCATTGCACGGTGCACATCGTCCATTTTCACAGTCGTGAAGCCATGCTACATACTTCTTTTCCAACTGCCTGAATGGAGGATGTCGTGTTTGTTTTTAGAGGTCTACAATTTTCGTACCCGCAGGACACACACTGCGCATCACCGACTCTTGTTGATACACGTACACGGGGTAATCGGGAATTATGGCTTTCTCCAACACTTTGTGAATGTCGCCGTACGGAATATTTCCATCGGTTCACCTAAGTCCATGCATCTGTTGCTGTTGGGGCATGCCTGTTGCGTGGTGTGGTCGAGGTGCTTCCATTGGCATGGCGGTAAAAACGTAAACACTTTGCTTTGCTCGTCGTCGCTGTACGAGATGACAACCTGCTTGATGACGTACGAGTTCAGCGTGCGAAACCCTTTGACGTGCAAAACATTTTTTTTTTTCGCAGACACTATACATTTTTTACAAACGTTATTGCACACAGTGTTCACTCGTGTTCTGGGCTAGCTTCCTCTACGCTGGGTACTGCTTGCCAGTAGAAGACTTGTATGGAGTCTTCCACGGGGAAGTTGTTCGCTGCCAGGGCCGCTCTGCGTGCCTTGCACCAGCCCCTGCGGTGGGGCGTGTCGGGAACTGAGGTGGTGATGCAGCTCTCAAAACACTCCTTGCACAGGAGGCATTCCCGTATGTCTTCGTAAAGCTGTAGGTAGGTTGCAAATACTTGAATACTGTCGAAATTTCGTACGGTGCGTACGTGAGCAGGAACTCTTTCGGCAGATACGGTAACTCTCGTCCCGTTTGTGCAGGGAACAAAGTGACCGTACTCTTCTGAATGCCAAAATGGCCGAAAGGATTTTAAGACAGTTTGGATAACATGCGTACATTTCTAAGAGCGAAGTGCAACTTTTTCCTGGGGGCTCTCGGGGATGCGCCTTATAAAGCCATTCAAAGAGAGTGGAGGGGCTGAAACGAAGTGCCCAATTAGCAAATGAGAAAAATTGGCGGAATGGAACGTCGGTGGTGGAGGCTTGCCGACTAAACTCTTATTGGTTGGGTCGAACAGAGGTGAGTAATTAGCCAATGACAAGGATTGGCGGGTTGGAACGGACGTGACTAATTGTTCGACCAGGGGTGGTGGAGGGTAGCCGACTAAACATTGATTGGTCGGATCGAACAGAGGTGAGAGTAGCCAATGAGAAACATTGGCGTCAAGAAGTTTTCTGAAGATACCCGAGATATTCATCCAATCGGGAGGGTTATCACGTGGTGGAGATGGAGCAAATGTAACTAATTAGCCAATGAGAAACATTGGCAGCACGAAGCTTTCCGAAGATACCCGAGTCAGTCATTCAATCGGGAGGGTTGTCACGTGGTGGGGATGGATCAAAGGTGACTAATTAGCCAATGAGAATCATTGGTGGCGGGGTAATTGTGCCCTTAAATATATATATATTGCAAGATATGGAACAAATGTGACTAATTAGCCAATGAGAAACATTGACGGGGAGTGGTAGTGGTGGAGGGGAACCGACAAATGAGCCAATGAGAAATATTGGCAGGGGATGGAGGCCTACCGACTAAACTACCAATAGCAATTGGCTACAGTCGAAAGAATGTGGGCGAACGGAATGAGAGAGACAGTAACATAAATAAGTTTTTTAAAATAAAGAAATGTGTTAAACAATTTTTAAATAAAAGTTTCTTGAGGGAAATTTCGAGGGAAAAAAGGGAACAATAACCTCAGGGGTTGAATACTTTTTAGTTAAATTTTATTTAAATAATTCAAAAAAATAGATTTTTAAACGATTTTATATCAATTTTTAAAAAAATATTTAATTATTTTAATAATATTTCTTTCATAATTTTTCTATTAGCTTTTTATTTTTTTAATCGATTTTTTATTTTTAACGACTTTTTAATTGTTTAACAATTGTTTAATAACATTTTTTGTAATAAATTTTTCTCAGATTTTTTCAGAATTTTTTCGCATTTCTTTTGGTTTTTGTGGTCAGAGGTCACCGGGGTCAAGGTCAAGGTTACTGGTCAAAGTTCAGGGCCATTTACATCCAAGCTGGCAGTCGGGTGACGTATCAAGATGGCTGCCGGTCGAATCCGAATCCGACGCCCCACGCCCATGAGCTAAAGTCTGCATATATCATACTACTCTTCTGTGTACGCCAAGTGGCGCAACTAGAACACAATTTGGGGGGGGGGGCACACACTTAACATATTTACGAAGACAACAAAATACTAGCTACACACATTTGCAACATGATGTAAGATATTTTATTAAAATATTATATTTCTTTATATACCAGGATGAATTTCTACATTCAGTGTTGTGTTATTAACTCCAGTACTTTTTTTTTGGTCTTTCTATCATATTACTAAACTCCTATTTCTTTTTCTTTCCATATAATTACAACATTGTAATGAACCAATTTGCTAAGTTATCATCTGTTTTTGTAAAATCACTTTTAAATTGCACAGGGTCGCATGTCTCTATAAAATTGCTCTCTTCGCAGTAATCACTAATATAAAAAGTACATGTACAAAATCATGGAGGTAGAATACTCGCCTAAAGCACGAACTCCAAACGGCGCCGGCCTGTTTTCTGCAGCATATCAATGACCTCTTTGGAACTGAGATTTATTTGTCTATGGATGTTTACCGCTGCTAAGTCAGCTAACCGTTCATGTCCCATAGTGCTACGAAGGTACGTTTTAAAACCCTGAAGGTCGCAAATATTTTCAATGCGATGTTCACATTCGGGTAAATTTCTTTGTTGCAATCATTGAGTAAACCAATAACGTATCTTGGAACATCGCTTCCTTGCTTATTGAATTTAATGTACCACAACCTCAGTTCTTCTGTCAAAACACCCTCATTTTCGTCCTATAAATCATTCGTACAGAACTCTGTTAGAAATGTGAAGTTTCTTGACTGGTAGGAGAATTTCCTGTTGGCACTAGGCAAGCAAAAGATGTCAGAAGTTTATTGTGGCTGATAAACCTTTCTTCTAAATGATTAATGAAATGATCACAAAATGGTATAAACAATCTGCGCCTGTAATATTCTTCTGGGTTTGTGGCTGGTGTTTTGTCGCGATTATTCTGCCTTGATGATGTACGAGGCATTTCCACTGTTATTTCCCATTTATGGGAAACACTGTCAAACACTTCCTTGAATCCTGCCTCACTAGAATCTGGAATGTATTTTACAGCCAACACTGCATGCTCTGCTGCCTGCATAGCTGTAAAAATGTCGATGCTTGTGGACTGCAAAGTTTTGCTGAGAGGAAGGCTATAACTTAGAATACCTTCCAAGGTGTAAAGAAAAAAAAATTGGTTAGAAGATAAGAGCACTACGAAGTAGAAAAGCACCAGACGAAGCTTCTTTGTCTTTCCAATTTTCGATTTCTTCAAGGCATTTTAATACAGCTTCCAGCATCTCGCACAACACCATGATAGCATCGTGCCTCTGCACCCATTTTGTAGGACACAACTCGAGGAGTTTCGAACGTGCAATATTTTCTGTATTGGTACTCAGCATGTTTTGTAAGACATGTTGTCTTTTCGGAATGTTGAAAAATTTTGTACTCTGTGCTGAAGAACAGAGGCAGGAATCTCACTTGGTGATGGAACTCAACAGCAGCCATGTTTTGTCTTCATTCTTGATGCGCTTATGAAATATTTTAAATTAAGAGCAAGGTTTTTACACTCTCGGAAATTTTGTAGAATTAGTTATCATTTAAACAATACTTATGCTGATAGAATTAATTTGAAAAAGCTATTTCTTGCATACAAAACTATTTTATTATTTTCTATTATTTTTCGTAGAAAATTTTGGTTTTGGGGGAGGGGGAGCTGGGCGCTAGTCATCCCCTTAGTTGCGCCTATGTGTACGTCTATTGACTGCACGGGGCATGGAAAGTGACGCAAGCCGACCAATCAGCGCTTGTATATGCTCAAGCCGAACAACAAGGCCGGCGCTGCGCCATGGCTTATTTATTATGTAGGTCGCGCTTTCGCCGTCCACCGTGCGGTCGCGCAGACGGTTGAAATGGATTGTTCCAGAGGAGTGGGGGAGGAGCCGAGAACCCTCACTAGCACCTCGACCTCCACAGTGCCGCCTAGAAGTAGTGGGTGTCGTGGGGAGGGGGAGAGGGAGGACCTGCAAACAAGGGCCGAGGTGGACGATATTGGGTCTGATTATTTGCACTTGATTTGCATGCAAATGAACGCGCCAGCGGTCCCCGGAGACAGCCTACTCGGGGTGCTTAGTAACTCTGGCAGAGACTGTCCGCTACCACAGCGTTGTACCAGGACCCTGGTTGTACGGACCCGGCGAGCATATTTCGGAGGGAAGATAGCGGCAATAAAGCAGCATTTTAGCTATAGGCTATTCACGATAAAATGAGCATTTTTGAAAGCCCTGCTAAGATCTACTTGTATGCACGTTGTGTATTATTCCGTCTTATGTAAAACTAACATTGACATGGGCATCATCACTTTATTCGTGCTTCGGTCAAGTTAAACTGTGAAATTATTGTAAAAGTAAATATTTTGGAAATCTGCTAGTTTATACACTTCGATGTATTAAGAAAAAAAAACAGAAAGCGAAATAAATAATTTAAGTTATCACGAATGGCTATCTAACACATTTTATTCGACGTTAAAGATGTGGAACTACTTCTCATCCATCGTTACCAACTTTACTGTGCGCATGTCACTCAGTGCACCCGTTAAAATATATGAAAGTAAGGGCAGTGACTCTTTTTCTACGATTGATTTCAAAAGTGCTCACATTATCGTGAACAACCTTTATACTCCGGTACTCGAGCGAAAATTATTACGGTTTCAGGATAACTTGAGCAATCTTTGGATCACCGCTGTAATTTTTTTTCCAGCCAACTTTCCGAACGAAAAAAAAAAAGCTTATAAGGTCACTTTCTCCTTGGCTTTGTGGGTATGTGTGCGTTTCTGTTTGTGTGTTGTTGTGTGTGTGTGCACGTCTCTCTTTTCAATTTTTTAATGCGTAAACCGAATGTCACCAAACACGGTATACATATAGTACTTAGTGGGGACATGTGACTTTTATAGTTTTCAGCCACACCAAACGCTTACTTCAAAATGCCGGGATTTTGAATATATAAGGTGATCTGCCATATCTCGGGAACCATCCAACCGAATTAAACCAAATTTTGTATGTTGACAGTGAGCAATGTAGGCATAGAGAGTGGCGTTGTTGTTAGTCCGCCATTTTGGAAGATAGCGCTACACGAAAAAATAAAACTTTTGTTATAGTGGGAAAACTACTCAACCAATTTTAACCGAATTTTACAGGTAACGAACACTATGACAGAGCATGTAATTGTATGCTATTTATATTTATTATGCACTTATTTTCAAGATGGTGACCATACAAATATTTGAGGTTTATGTGATATATCTCCAATTCCGTTTAACGAATGTCGACCAAACTTTCTATGCCAAAAGTATAAATTACAAGCGTAAAAAAAGCCAACAGATAACTACTTTTGTTTGCCATTTTGTAAGCTAGTGGCAAAAATTAATTATTGAAGTTTCTATGCCATATATCGGGAAGTAACTAACCGATTCCTACCAAATTTTGGTAAACAAATAGTACTGTTCAAGGTGATGCCAAATAATGTATTTTAGGAATGTCACACTTATTTTCAAAATGGTGGCTATATAGAATTTTAGCATAGTATGCTATATCATTGAAACCAGGTAATCAATCTCCACTTTAATTTGTATGCTTTCAGTATATATTAGGCTATAACGATAAAGTGTGCCTACTCGGAGCCTCTTTTTCCCGCCATTTTGGAAGACAGCGCCACACAAATAAAGTTTGTGTCACGTTTCAGGAAATTATCAACCGATTCGTAAAAAATTCGGAAAACAAGTAGAAAGCCTACTGCGGCAGGTGATGAACATTGGTATATGTTTTTAAGTACCTCAGGCATTTATTTAAAAAATGGTGGCGATCTCGTCCAAATCATATAATCAATTACAACTTAACTTCGTATGCTAGCAGTATATATATATATATATAATCAAATGTGTGTACAAACACACACACAGAGCTTCTTTGCCCGCCTCTTTGTAAGATAGCGTCACACGAATAATTTAAATTTTTATGTCATATCGCATAAAACAACTGACCAATTCCTACCCAATTTGGCAAACAAGTAATAATGTGGCAGTTGATGTAAACTGGTATGTTTTTAGTATGTCAGACACTAATTTTAAAATTGGTTACCACATAGCCATTTTATCTTGGTATTGTCGAAACCATGAAATTAATTCCAACATAATTTTGTATGCTAGTATTATATTATAACAATAAAAAGTGTACACACAAAATCTGTTTTGTTCGCCATCTTTCAAGATATCGCAGGAAATATTTAAATTATATTTTTGTTATATCTTCAGAAAAAACAACGTATTCTTACCCAATTTGATAAACAAATAGCACTATAGAAGGACATGTAAATTTATTTATTTAGAATACGTCAGACACTTATTTTCAAAATGGCGACCATATAAAAATTTAGCTTATTTTCTTATATCTATGAAACTACGAAATCAATAAGAAATTAGGCCCTAACTTTATATGTTGGCAATACATCGTTACAGGCGGCCGCTCTTGAGCGTGTGAGAGACACATGATTTATGAACGCAAGCGCGCGCGCTATCATTGGTAGCCGAAGACGCAGCGGCTTTTCACAAAGGAATGTTTACAAAGTGTATCCTGCTATGCCTATCAAGGCGCTTGCCACTAGCGGCCCTGGGTATCGGGTGTCTTTGAGATATCATTAACATAATGTTTTTGTCACTACCTCTGCCCTTGCTTCTCTCAGCAAGCTCTGTGTGTGTTGAACCTTCCAGATCAAGGTCAGCGATAGTATCAAAGTGCGAAGGGCCTCCGAGACGAGATTTTTTTGATAGTCGGGAGTCTGTGCGACATTAAGCGAAGTGCTCTGGCAGGCTGGATTATTGTACTGTATGCGTGAGCAAAAGCTGTTACAAATGATGACAACAGACAGGCTGAATGTGTGCCAATGATGAGTGTGAGTTAATTGACTATAACCAAACAGAGACAATGATAAAGGCGTTAATGAGATTTGAAACGGACATCAAACACTGTGCTCACAGAGAAATAACAATAGTAGTAGTGGAGATAGATAATTTAATGCTGCAAATTACAGCTGTGTGAATAAATTAAAAATCAAATTTTGTTATTTTGTTTTAAGACCGCCATCCCTCAGGAAATTAGATACGCCCCTTATACGTCTTTAACAATTTAAATTTATAACTGTTAAATTTGTCTTCTATAAAGTGTCTCGCATCTACGTCATTTTGTTACGTAGCCACGCATGAAAATATAAATAATTTTTTGTCATATCTCGGGATAAAATAAACCGATTACTACCAAATTTTGCGAAGAAGTTTTACTGTGGTAGGATATATTAATCTACAAGTCGTAAGTATGCCAGACACGTATTTTCAGGATGGTGGCTATAAAATATTTTAGTTTATTATACTATATCTGCTAAGTTATGTAACCGATTTTAACTTTACTTTGTACAATGTTAGTATCTATGACAATCCTCGAATGCTCTAATGTATAATTTTTTGTTTTTCATTTATGAAAATTGTCGCATGAAAAAAATCGATGTTTTATGCCATATCTCGAGGTCCAGCCGATTCCACGACATTTTGCGTACTAGTAATGCTACAGTAGTGTAATTAAAGTAACTGGTTTTAGGTACGGTAGGCCCTTTTTGATGCCGGTAATCTCAATTATTTAGGTTATTGTGTTAAATATGTTCAACAATTCCACGACATTTTACGTACTAGTAATGCTACAGTAGTGTATGTAAAGTAACTGGTTTTAGGTACGGCAGGCCCTTTTTGATGCCGGTAATCTCAATTATTTAGGTTATTGTGTTAAATATGATCAACAATTAAACGAAAACAAACCAAATTTTGTACACTAAGAGTATTCATTAGAAGTATCAATTATGCATACATAGTATCTATGTATGCTGGCTATTTTGGCGAAATAGTGCGAAGTGAGAAAATTTTACGTTTTGTCAAATTTCCGGCAAAATGATATAAATTGTATGGAATTTTTCACACCAGGAGTGCTACAAAAGGCCACGTAGACTTACATAATATAAGTGAAGCCAGACCTTGATTTTCGAAATGGCGAACAGTTTAATATTTTGATTTAAACAATTGAACCAAATTCAACCAAACTTTGTTAAGTTGACAGTATATTTGAAAAGCGTCGTATGTACAAACTTTTTTTTTTTTAGTCATTTCTGTACGATAGCACGAAATAAAAGCGTGTTGTGCCATATCTCATTAACCAATCAACCGATTTCTACCTTCTTCACACAAGGAGCCCTATGGTAGGTCATTAGTGAACCAGCCGCCCCATCTTATTAAGACGTTTCAGCAAACAAACAGCAAGGTGGTTTACAAAACCCCGCACATAAATAGGGGGCCAGCAGGTGCACCCCTCCCTACTCGCTCTCTCTCTCTCTCTCTCTCTCTCACACACACACACACACACACGTCAAGTCATCGCGCTGCATTCGAGGATGCTTCCGCCCGACGGAATTGTCGGGGCGCACGACAGCAGAGGGTTGCGACCCAAATGGATGAGTCCCAGAGAAGACTACACGACTACCGCCTTCCAGACACAGGGCTAGAGGAGCTCTGCCCGTATCACCATACCCGAACAGTGGTAGAACGACTTATACACTTCGGTGAAGGTCTAGGTCGTGAGAATCCGCAACATAAATTAAAGTTACTAGTGTTGACATTGACTATAAGGCTAGGAACACGGTTGAGAGGTTTCAGTAATTATCAGTAGTAAATATAGTAAAAAAATTATAGAGCTCTGTATTGTATATTCCAGATGGTAAATCCTTACGAAAGACTATTGTATATTTTGGAGTTAATAAAGGTGTAGTGTTTTATAATCCTCTCTGTCGCCTACGTTAATTAGAATCTGGGCTATTGCCACCCCACGTAACTGTATCTTGAGTCATATAGTGTTTGGTATACAAGTAGATTAGTGTTTTAAAAGGAGTAAAGAGTAGACTTAAGGTAGCAGCGTTGCACAATGTAAACTTAAGTGATTTAATTGGCCCCGACAATTATTTTCGAAATTATTGCTCAGTAAATATTTCAGGTTTGTAAACCTTAACACTCAAAAGATTAGACTGATTGCACCCGAAGTTGATGTTCCGAATCCTACTTCCTCAATGTAGTTAATTACATGCTAGCTTATGGTACGAGAGTTTCGGGGTTCGAGTCCTGGGTAAGGCACGTGTGCATTTTAATTGTGTCGCTACTGTTGCATATGTTTCTGGTTTCTTATCTAATGGCATTGCTTTGAAAAATACGTGAAGCCCTATACCTACCATCTTCTGTAAGCTTTCAAGAACTTCATTAGAATTATTTGCTTCCATGTGGAGGAAAGTAGGATCGATAGTTATATCAGTAACTTATTGTTTACAATTTGATACTTTTAAACGCTTTAAAAAAAAATGAATTGTTATACAATCCGTATAATTAGTAGGCATACAGTATTAAAAAATATACACCTTGGTTCAGACTCATCTCTTACCAGATGTCCAGTTTGTAAACAAACCTTACGAGCGCCCGATACAGCAAGGAAACAATATATTTGTACCTATTCGTAGAACATTCCAGCACTAATATTTCCTTTTTATGGTAGCGCAGCCTGAGGTACGTAAGGGTATGAGTTTTGGTGTACAATTCAGTGAAGCAGCAAAGACGATTGTAGTATCTGTAATCCTTAAGCGACTCAGCTACTGCACGATTCATCTCAGCTTTGCAATTGACTCTCAAAATGATATTAGTTGATTTAACTCGATGTATGAGCAGGTGAAAATTATCATATCGAACTAAGAAATCCTTAAGGTTTTCAAATTTTGTGCGGTTGTCTTACAAGTCATTTCAGGTATTGTTTACATTTCACACGCCGTAAAACCTGGTCAGTTGGTCGATAAGCACGTTGATATTTGCTTAATATTATTTACCTCAGTATTGTCGGGGAAGTGAATCTATCGCTAATTTATAACGTGACAATTCTAAAAAACCTGGAATAGCTTTTTGAAGACGTGTTTCTTGTTGATCCAGTTAGCACCTTGCTACGCTACTTCTTATACTGTGTCAGTCAGCTGTAAGGGAAGTACTTTAATTTAGTAGTACTTTGAACATATATGCCTACAATACGCACATACTACATTTTGTAAGTATTTTGAAAGTTGAACAGGAAATAAGAAGAACAGGAAGTACAAACTGCATTTACCAGTTGTGATTTAATACATGACATGAAGTTCCACGCATTTGTGATGCAGTGTAGTTTGATTTTTTTTGTATGAAGAAAGAAAATACTCAAAACATGTGCGCCTGAGTGAATAACTATCCAGACCACGATGTCTGAAAATGGTGTTATAGGATTTATTGTTGGCGGATCACTAAATTATTTCCCGATGGAGACATGAACACGTTGGTTAAATCGAGGCAAACACCGCGGCTTCTAAGCTTAAAAATGTATGACCGTACTATCGAACAGTGCGAAGTAGTCTTAATCAGAAATGTGGTGAGTTACTACGCAATTTATTTTATCATCTAGACAGCCAATTAAGCCAGGGTACTGATAAGAGGCGGAAATGCCATCCGCATCTATCGTTAGCCTCTGCTTCGTTGAACATAGGCCAAATAGACATGGCAAACTCTGATAATTAAGAGGAGTTAACTATCATTTATATTACTATAATAACTCAATTTCGGGGTAACAGAAACTCGCCAAAGAAAAATGTACGTTAATTTCGTTGACCTGTAATCTAAAGGATATGGCATACATCCGTTTTAAAGACATTCGCTGCTTCGCTCTTACGCACTACTAGTGTAAGGACATCGTGGTTGCTGCGCAGGACTTTTGTCAAAAAGAAGTGCAAATAATTCAGAATGTTACATGTTTATTGAAAAATACAATATCATAGGGCCAAGAATGACATCTGTGATTTCAAAGGTATGTGTTTATATTATAAATGTTGAACTGGTAACCTTAGGCCTCCAAGTATAAACTGGATTAAAAAATTTTGACAAATATTTTCTATAAACAAAATCCAGTCTTTTTTTTAACATGGGAGAAAGAAAAGTTTTTCAAACACAATATAAACGAGTAGTTATGTAAAAATATTCTAGCTTCTATTATTTATCGCCTGCGTCCTTAGATATTGAACAATGCTAATCGTATACAATACGTTGTTCTTTACTAAACTTTATCATTTAAAAAATGTATCCTTGTTGACTATTGAAGAGGCGAGTATTTCGTGGTGAAGTTTAACACCGGAATTTGTTATTTTACGTTTCTTTATATTACTCGCATATTATCGTGCATACTGCCAATCTGATTCACTGAATACTTAGGCCTAATAAAATAGTTCAAACATAAGTTTAACGTTCATTACCCATCATCTAGCGTGACTCAAAACCAAGAATTATAATTGTTAGCTGGCATTCAAATTCGCACTACTAGTGGCCGACATTTACCGTGTTAACGGGACTTGAAGTTGTAAACAGAAACAAGCCATTCTCGTACGTAAATCATATAACATATAAAACTGTTGTTCACTTACGTGAACATATGTAAAACAAGAACAAATCTATTCTGTAAGTAAAACCAATATTAACATGATCGATGACTAACAAAATATTCCAAATGTTTATTTTGCCATTAATCACATGAAACCATAACCGGAAAATCTTTTGTTCTTGTAACGACGAAATGGGTTAAAATAAGAGAACTATAGTTATAGTCTTCGCTTTAAACTGAAATGTTTATCCCTCACAAGGTAATGACATGGGCTTCCGAAGGTTGTGAGAAACTTTAGATGGATAATCTGAGTACTCCACACGTGGGAGTTAGTGCAGGCGCACGATCCTGAAGTCGTTATAGGGTTTCTGTATAGTAAAAGAGGTTGTTTCTCTTCAGAAAACCATTCCCTCAAAATCGAATCCTCGCAGCATGAAGAATAAAATATCTCGTGAATTCACTTTCGTCTCAATGAGCTTAGACGAGTTCTACGAACGTACGCTGCATCAGAATAGACGTGTATTATACAGGCAGCGCTCCCTTCGTCGCGATGCCTAGCTACTGGAATTCGTGAAGTAAAAGGGAACAACACGGATCAGTTGCTCCATCGTGGATTCTCGCGCATATTGTCAGGACCGTGGCGTGGAGTTTTGTTCTGCGATTATCGCCCCGATAATCGCAGAAGGCACAAACCTGAGCGGAACGAAATTCCTCTCGTTATCGAGAACGACGAATGCCTCTGGTATACGTGGACTTTCCCCATTTGGGCTGCCTCTTGGAAGTTTGAATAGAGCCCGCGCCTTCGCTCTCCTAAGCGCCTTTGGAAGAAAGCTTGGAATCGTGCAGACTTTTGTGAATTTCTGACTGGTGCCATCTCGCACTTACTGCAGTGGACATTCCCAGTGGAATGCAGTAAGTAATTATCAAATGTACGAAATTTCCCCCACATTGGTATTGGTTTTGCTTTTTGAACTTTTTTTCCACGTGGTAGGCCTATATTTTAATATATATAAATATTTGCAGAAGTACTTAATTTTTATAATAATAACCGCGAAATTTCCACAACAATTATCAGTTTTTTTTTTTTTTCATTTACGAACGCTTCACTTACAATAACAATAATAATTTTAAAAATGATTTAAATAAATGCATAACTGTGTGGGAACCTAACAAATGTCAGTAAAACCATTTCGTTAAGACTTTTGTAAATGTATACGCTGTTATATCAATATGATCATAAATTTTTAACGACGTTTTTGATCATGTGCAGCATTTATTTGAAAATATTCCTATTTTCGTGATGAAGTTATTAAACTGGGTACAGACAATATAAAAATAATAATTCTTATGGTTGACAGAGCTTGGAACAAGAACAAAATAAGTTTGGTGCAAGAGCCTTCCGTACTGGGTTCTACGGCCACCCACGACACTGCCATATCGAAAACTGAGAAGAAAAAAAAAATTAATTTTGCAGAAGCAAAACTGTTTTAAGTTTCTTGTCTACTTGATGGTTTTGGAACAGCTGCTGTATGCCAAAATAATTTACTGATAGCTTTCATTGTTTTAAATAAGGGGCTGTTGAGAACCAAATGCCGTTATTTTTATCAGGGTCCACCATTTCCCGACTGTAGAGTCAGTTGATCGCTTCGTTTATTCTCATCAATGTTCATGCCTGCAAATGTTTCGTAATTTATATTTATGACGATCAGTTTTGTATTCCATTACTACAGCGTCTCGTTTCCACATATCGAAGACACATAGACCTAAAATACTTTACATTTTTTTGAAAATAATTTTTTTTTTGCATAAACAGGTGTTCAGTGAATTTGTAACGATTTTGTTCCTGCATCAGAGTAGATTTGACATTCCATTGAGGAATATATGCCAGTTAACCAAACATCTTCAACAAAAGTTCCGAATCATGCGAAATCTGGACAAAGTAAAACTGGAGTCACATAAGAAGCTGTATATAAAATTATATATATGTTGTATTCTAGCCCAGACTCTACTAAGCTTGATGTTTTTTTTAGGCTGTATGACCATCTGTTCATATTACCGCGTTCTTCGGGTATTCTTTGATTTCAACATATTATTTAGTTCAGTTACGTGTCTTCCAATACTGAGTTTGGAAAGAGATGGACTTTGCAAGAAGTTTTACATTCGATTGAAGTTACTATGACAATAAGCTCCTGTACACGAAGAAAAATATAAACTTAAATCTGTTTTTTTTAATTGTCATCAAAACTACAGCTGAGATGTAGGAAATATATGTCTATACTAACTGTACTCTCTTTTTCTTTATAGTCATAGAAGCGAAGAGATGCAGCTGTATTTGGAGTTTTGTTATGTGAACAGCCTGCGCGGAATCAAGGCTAAACTTCCTGCGAACTTTAGCTTCTATGACATTAAGTAAAATTTCTTGACGTAATGGCTAGTACAATACTTCAGCAGTATTCTCGTCAAGAAAACTAAGTAATATTAATTTTGAAATGACTGTTAGTAATTTTCAGGAAGGATAAAACATAACAACAGCTTAGGGACTTTAAAAGCAATAAGATGATTAAGTAGTACTACTTTACGAACCTAAGTAGGCCTAATATTAATCGGAAGATCAGTTGACCTCACAACATTCACAGTTTACGTTCGCTCATCAGCGAAATACTTTAAAGACTACCTACCTACGAAAACGAAAATTTGCTCCAGTTCTGCTAGGCATGGCTTGTTATCTGTTTCTAAGATTCCCTAGGCATCATGCTCACATTATCACTATAATGAAAAAATTTCACCCGAATCCAAGTAAAGGTGGGGCTTTCTACTTGAATACATTTCTGATCCCAATAAACTCGAGACATTCTACAGCCTTTGCCATATCTATGTTCGGTAGTGCGACACAAGCCACTAAATTACCAACAGTGGCATGTATACAATGTCGCTCCACACGAATGCAGCCTCCGCAGTAGAGTTCCACGCTGCACACATACAAGGCGTTAACACAACTCTTGACAAAATACATTTCGGTCATCCGTATGTTCAAATAAATGGCTTAAAAAATACCTTTCAAGTCGTATGGCACATTAATTCATTTGATCAGTAAACAGCACGCATGTTACATATAGGTTTTAAAACCTTCCGAATTAAGTTTAATGAACAAATAAACGCTTTGTCCACTGTTTCAAATAAATTATATATATATATATATATATATATATATATATATATATATATATATATATATATATATATACGTCATAAGCGTGTGTAATTTATGTTCAGTAATATTTCAGCATTTCAGACTCATTGTTAACCTACATTTACATGATGAGCATTTAGATATAGATATTGAGTTTACTTTCACAACGTATATTTTGCTTATCTTTCATCTGCTGAGGTAGTAGAAAATAGACCATGTTTATATTATGTTTATTAATAATGTGATAGAAAATATTAACGAACATTTCTTAGTACTGGAAAATATGTTCAAATATCTTCTGAGCATGTATACACGTAGGTATAGACAGTAACACTGCGGAAAAAAAAATAGGTCTCAGTGAAATTAATTTAAATTTTTTTCTATGCTCGACAAACTAAACAAAAAAATTACAAGCTAAGTTACACAATATCAGGATAAACCATAATCATTTCATATCAACAGTAACGGGATTGAAATGGACGTAGATCTTTGCATTTAGAATAATTTAGAGCAGTCACAATCCCGAAAAATTATTGTGATTCCAGTTGTAGTGAAATAGGCTTTACAATGTTTTACTTCTCCAAAAAATGTTGCTAAGTTTTAAAAAGAACGGCACAAGAAATGCGTCAGCATTACAACGCGTTTGTTTTCTACTGAAGTGGCATTTGTCTTCGGACCACGTGATTGGCCAAAAATTGCATTATTGAATGTGATGTATTCCGCAACTGTTTTTGCTCCATCCATTACTACCCACTTTACTGGTCTCGCTTTGTGGAAACAGTAAAGGAAGATATAGGCAAAACAAACAGTTTATCACTGAAGTTTCCCAAAGCCGACAAAGTGCAGAACTTGACTGTGGTATTTGCTTCTGGTTACCGTATATTTCATAAGTAGCATATCTCCTTAATAAATATGTTATTGGTATTGTTCCCACTTTTGAATAATGTTCGTGCGATACTTACTTCCCCAGCTCTCCAACAACTATGTTATAGACGTGTAATGATTAAGGAAACGCATATGTAAACACTTAGACTTAAAGAGCCAGTTTAATCGTGAGTTGCACACGGTAGTAATCGGCAGTTTTCGTGTGTTTACAAGTATAAATATTCATTTTGCTGTAAACAAGTAAATCTGGAAGACATACTTCCCATACAACTTAATCAGTGTATGTTTCGTTATGGATTGGCTAGTTAATAAAGTATAAATAAATAAAAACATAAAATTCTGGTCTTGACTGACAACCTAAATAAAAACGTTTCTGCGAACAGGTAGAACAGGAAGGCAGGCACATTTCACGCATAAACAGAAACAGCGTATGTTTCGTTATTGACTAGCTAGTTTAAAAAATAATTCATAAATTACTATACGGTTATAATTGAGAGCCTGCCAACCAGCTAATTTACCCCAGAGATGTCGCCCAGCAATATTCTGTGAGCCTCTTGCGGTGCAACATGGATACTGGTAGCAAAGCGTGGTTGCTCCAGTGGGTAGGTTACCGTTATACCACATCGCGAGGCACTTGGCGGTTTCATTAGTCAAACGTCTCCGTGGTGAGGCTGAAAAAGGGAGAGGGGGGAGGGAGGCGCCCAAGTCTCTATCCTTCCTCCGCGTTTGTCGCGGAAAGTGCGGTATTCAGAAGGGGGTATGAATCGACGGAGGGGGGTTTAAGTGAGCGAGGCGGCGAGATCAAAGACCCGGGAGAAGTGCGCGCCATATTGCTGCCCTCCCAAGGGTGTCCCTACTCCCCCACTGCCTACCCCTTATCGTGCTGCGTCAACCCCTTCCGCCCCATCACCCACAGCATCCTGGGAAGGGATATTATTGCTGACTGCGCGATCCGTTCGTTCCACTTTCGGCGCCTTAGCACCATGACGGAGCACACTCGTAGCTCATTAGCCACTCCATACTTTTCCATACACCGACGTTGCTGGCACTACATATCAAAACACAATTTCAACACGGAAATATTAAGGGCGTGCATCACATGCCAGTCAAATCAGTGATGTAGTATGTTAGGATTTGATTGATTACATAGGCATTACTGCACGTGGGTCATTTCCGATCGAACAGTAAATGAGGTAAAGTGTTAATAAAGGGTCCCACTGTTAAACATTGTTATTAACAAGATTATTGTTAACAATAAACTTTGTTGCTTTGTCCGCCACCGTAACTGTGGAAAATGTCGAATAATCATTCGAGAACGGGCGCACTGCACAGAAAAGCTGTAAGCTGGTGACTCGAAGCGACTTACCGCTTGGTGTCGTAAACTGGAGATCTAAACTAATATTATTCTTCCCTTTTAACTCATATTCATGACGTGAGCGCGTGCACACACAAATACAGATGTTATATATAGCAGCTGAGTTTGGCCTGCTGTGACGTACGTTCTTCAATTTACCATAGTCCATACAATAAAAGACGTTATTGCGTTTATTCAATGATTTATAGACTTACTTTTAAACTCTCTCACTTTATTTGGAGAGTATAGCACGGGGGAAAAAAACTTGGCAATTCGTCAAAAAGGAAATAAAAAGTATTTTTTGAACATTTAAATATGAAATTTAATCGAAATCTGTTAAATTACATTGCAATTATAAGGGGACATATAAATGAGGACGAGTACACACTTACTCAACGGTAGGTTATTTCATTATATTCCATTTTCAAAGGAGAGTAGGGTATAACCTCACACGTAAGCAGCTTTTGTTCAGAAATATGGAACATTTTCATGATTTTTCTACAAGTGATAAGTGTTTTTGCAGCAACAATACCTTAGCTCCGTTCTAACTTCCAAGGGATTTAATTTGTATTAAAAGCACCATGGTGAAAAGTTACCAAAAAAAAAAAACTTATTAAGTCAGTGTAGTAAATAGTTAAATACTAACTGTACACTAATGAATGCTTGCTGTAATGCCAGTATCCCCGGGAACCACACAGGTCTTCAGTTTTGGTGATAATTGTGCGAACTTCAATGTTCGGAGTTCCTGACGATCGCTTATAACTGAAACGAAAAATTGTTCAATAATAGGGGAATTGAATGTGAGGCAAGAGTCCGCACTTAAGAAAACAGTAGTCAATTGTGTCTGTTGCAATGATATATCTCATATAAAACCACATGTATACGCCTCGATAATACATTGTGTATGGTTATATAAAACAACTGCAATTTTAATTCATTTGTCAAAACTACTATAGAAATAGAACACATGGCTGCATATTAGGAAAATTGCAGCACATGTGGAGCCAAGAATCCTAATTCATTGAGGTAAGAGTCCTACTGGCATCAATTACGTTTGACATAGTCTTTACCCATATAATCAGAACAGCATTCCTTCCAGAGTGATCTACATTCGCTGCACATAAACCATTCCACAAATAGACCCTTTTCGTGCATTTTACCACATCACCAACAGAAATAGTCCACCTTATCAGAGCTTCCAATTTTTTTCTTGCCATTTAAAGTCCATTTTCGTTTTGCTCCAACACCTTTAAACGTCAAGCTTGCTGATTTTGTTATGGTCGTTCTCTTATGGTTAGGCCTCTTTTTTTCATTTCACGTTGAAATAACAACATTTTAACATTGGCGACAATGTGATCATTCGAGGCCGTTTTGATTTTCTTCGCCTCTTTAGCAGACGATTGGCTTTTGTGAAGGGAATGATTATTTCTGGAAAAAAATTAGAGTTTACAGGAGTGGACACATTCCAAAGACAAGCATTGGAGGAGACGTCAGTAGAGGTACCTATAGCAATAGTTTACAAAAACATTTTCATGGGCGTTGTAGGCCTAGTCGGAAAGTTTTGTGATAGTGGTTTCCCCAATTTTTTAATGTGTCGTGAAGTATAAGCAAGCTGTATATTTATGCACTCATATGATTAGTACTTTCACCAACTGGAGTCAATTATTATTTGGAAACGGCCTGCCAGTAATTTCAGATTGAAGGAAGTAAACCTAAAAAAAATATCGGGATTCGTTGTCAGTATACCACATGACTGAAAATCTTTGGCTGGAATTCCAATCGTAGCTGCCTTTTCATAAGCCAATGGAAACAAATTATCAATCTGAAATTGCATTTTGCAATCCACCAGGATGAGATGATATCCATTTACTACATTTATTTGCATAATACGCGTTCAGTTTGAAGGACTATTTCACTAAAATCTGTTAGTATTGCATTACTTTTCATTTCTTTTGTCGTAGAAAACTGTTGTCAACAGACTACTTGAAGGCTGATTATTCTGATTTAACCAACATCTTTGTTTCCTTCTGTAAACCACGGAATATAATTTTACTTATTATATGAAATGTATCTAACTTTTATTTCTGTCAAACAATCAAACTGTATATGTTATGAGCATATGAAAAAAAAAAAGGATTAAAATGTTTGAATGATATTTGGTATTGTAGGGCAAGAGTCCGCATAATCGTTTGTGCGGTCTCTTTACCCAGGAAACTTGCCCCAGAAAATCGGAAAATTGTAATTCGCTAACTACATTTCACAGTTGAATGATTAAAATTACACCAACACATGAATACAAGCAAAAAAAAACAGTTAAGTAGTAGGGAAATGAGAGACCTGGGACAGGATTTAGGATTCGGATCCGGATACAAGGCCGCCATTTTGGATCCCGGACTTCCCGCTCTGTAATTCCGGTCACACGTCCACCATCTTGGATTTCGCCATGTTGCTAGCCAGTACACTACCCTATTTGTAGCTAGTACGCCGCCATATTGACTGTCATCTTTGTAGCAAGTATGCCGCCACATTTTTACTCACATTCGTTCGACTGCCATCTTGGCAACCAGTAAGTAACTTTTTCACTTTTCCGAGGGTTTTGTCCGAGTACTCCCACTTTTTCTCTTTTGCATTCTTTCTTTTCTTTTTCCTTTCTCTTTCTTCCTTTCCTTCTCCCAGCTTCTTTCCTTCTCTCTCATTCTCTATTTCTTCTTTCCTTTCACAGTATATCTTTCTTTCCTTTCTCTCCCATTCGTTCATGATTTGTTTACATCGGCTGATACTGGAGGCCACCATCTCTGTAGTTGGAGGCCGCCATATTTGTTTCCATTAACATGGAGGCTACCATCTTGGTTTTTGTTTATTTATGTTTCCCCATTAGTTCTGACTTTGGCCCGCCAGGTGCCAACATCTTGGTTCTGATTTTAGCCACTAGGAGCGCTGGCTTCTCTCTCGTTTGATTAGTTGTTCGGCCGTCATATTGGTTCTGGAACTGGCCGCTAGGTGCGCTGCTTTTTTTTCAGAACTCAAAATACCATCTGGAATAGTGCGGGATCGAACTTCCAGATCTTGGGTCATCAGACTTAAGCCTTAGACCACTTGGCTGAACATATGTTTACTGAAGATCTCAACAAACTTGTTGATAGACTCAAATATTTGCTTACTTTCATAAACACGGGGATTTATCGATCATGAAAGACGTGGTTTCGATCTTTGAATAACTTAAGGTCCGGGGATATATCAGATGATGCGATGAACTGCTTTCTTCTGAAAATGAATTTAAAAATAATAATAATGAATTACTATAAAAAATTTATTTTTCTTTATTTTGTCATGTCGTATCCTCCCGTTGGCCTCTACATGTACATGTCTGGGATATCAAAACAATTTATATATAAAATAAAATCGAAAAATTACCAATGATCAACATTCAAAATATATAACACTTGGCATGTATTGACTAAAACAGTTTTTATATATGCTTTTAAAAATCCAATATGGTGCTTGTCATAGTCACGTAATCATATATTCTAATGACATATTCTTATCTGCCTGAAAAATACGAATCTGTAGACTCGTCACTAGACACACTTTAAAGTTTAATAAAAAATATAACATAAAAAATACCTAAGAAAGTATGTGAGTTAAATATTAAATAATGTACATGAAAATTAAATCAAAATAATAAAAATTTGATCAAAAATAGTATAATAACCAAATTATAATGAAAAAAAATTACATAACAAATAAAAATTATATAATAAATATATATATTAAAAAATAATTGATTTGTATATAAACTTAAAAAAATTCTTGATATGTAAATTAAATATAATAAAAATTATAAAATAAAAATAAAAATATAATGTCTTAAATAAAAGGCATGATATAATTTATTCTGCTGCAAGCTATATACTACTTATAAACTGTTGTCCCAACGCATGTCGCGATAGCCGAGTGCTCTAGGGCGTAAGTCTGGCGACCCAAGGTCTGACAGTTTCATCCCGCACTATTCAAAGATGGTATTTTGTGTTCTAAAAAAGAGCAGTGCCTCTATCGGCTAGTTCTGGAACCAATATGGCTGCCGAATGACTAATCGAATGAGAGCGACACCAGCGCTCCTAGTGGCTAAAGCCAGAACCAAGATGGTAGTACTCCTAGCGGAAAACGTCCGAGCTAATGGGGGAAACATTTAACAAACAAAAAACCAAGATGGTGGCCTCCATATAAATGTAATCATAGATGGCGGCCTCCAGTTACAGAGATGGCGGCCTCCAGTAAGGGCCGATGTAAACAAATGATGAAGAAATAGGAAAGAAAGAGAAAATGAGAGAGAAAGGATAGAAGGGAGAAAGAGTGAATGAGAGAGAAGGGAGAAGGAAAGGAAGAAAAAGGAAATAAAGAATGCAAAAGAGGAAAAAGTGGGAGCGCTCGGAGAAAACCCTCGGAATTCAAGAGCATGAAATAGTGACTTACTGGTTACCGAAATGGCAGTCGAACGAATTACAGTAACAATATAGCGGTATACTGGCTACAAACATGGCGGGTCCAAGATGGCGGCGTAATGGCTACAACGATGACTGCGTCCTGACTAGCAACATGGTGGAATACAAGATGGCTGACGTATGACATGAATTACAGCGGGAAGTCCGGGATCCTAGATGGCGGCCTTGGATCCGGATCCGAATCCTAAATCCTGTCCCAGCTCTCTCCTTTCCCTACAACTCATATTTACATATTCAATAATTTACTATAATTTACATATTCTTAGACAACAAGTTCGTTACAGTTCTGCAAAACACTTCTTTAACAAACAAATATTACATCATACGTCACTCCAAACAGTTGGTAGAAACCACACTCCCATTTTTGGCAGCAGTGGGCAATCAGCCGTGTCCAGTGCGCGGAAAGCATTTCGAAAATTCCGTAAATGAGCGTCGAAGCTACCTAACGGAAACTGCGAGAACTACGACGCCGTTGGACACTTGCCCCATGCGGACTCTTAAACCAGATCACCCTAAATTTTCTCAGGCAACAATATTAAACTCTAAATGTTAAATATTTTAATCGGCTCAGCGAAAACTGAGATTGGAGGAGATAAATATACGCATCGATACATCATGCACAGCTGCACGGAAAAACAAAAACAAACTGATTAGCTTACGAGAGTCATTTTCTGAGTAGAATGTACGTTAAAAAGCAAGAAAGTGTACATGGATATTGTTAAAACCTTAAAATTTTCTTAATTGGGCTCGGAAATTTAGTGTCACTTATTACTGGAATATTCCTACAATAATATTTTTGTCAATACATTACAGCGATATGAAGAAAATAGTAACGTGATTAAACTGTTACGCATTTTGAATTGATTTCTAATCGAATTTTGTATGGTCTGGATGGAAGGTGATAATTTTGGCATTACCGAATATTTTACTAGATAAATATAGTAGCAACTTGTGCCACTTTTCTCAAGATAATTTAGCAATAGTGTTACATGGACGCATGAGGGGCGTATCTGAGTTTGTGAGGGATGGAGGTCTTAATTAAAAATTTAATACCTAAATTTAATTTTAAATTAATTCACACATCTATTATTTACAGAATTAATGTTATCTGTCTCCACTATTACTCTTTTTATTTAATAATGAGCGCAATATTTAATGTCTATTTCAACTCTAATGAGCGTCCTTCTTAATGTCTCTGGTTAGTCAATTTACTCATACTCATTATTAACACATGTCCATTCTATCTGTTGCCATCATTTGTAATGTCTTTCACTCACGCATCTAGTCCAATAGTCCAGCCTGACAGCCGCACTTTTCACTGCTCTGATGTTCGCAGTCGTAGATTTCCCTTCCGCTGGTCACTCCTCTCGCTCCTCGTCGTCTATCGCTCGGAACTCAGCCACTCATTCTCTCATAAATTGCTAGGCTCAGAGGCCTGTCACACTTTTATATCGTTCGCCCTGACCATCTGGAAGGTTCAACACACCCCGAGTCACGCTGAGAGAACGAGGTCAGTAATCCAGAGTAATCTTCAGATAAACCCAGAAATCCTATCCGCCGAAGGTCAGAAGTGGCGAAAAGCGGCGAGAAGCCAAAGGGTTATCGCAGCAGGATGCCTTCATAACTCAAAATGCTGGTAGGATTATCGCTTACTTGTCATTCAAAATATTCCATAGTTTTCCCGCCTCACTTATCACTACTCTGTCCTTCTCTTCCGCCCGCTCGCGTGGGGCTTGTCAAGGTCAGCCGTGCAGACCAGTGACACGCAACAATAGAATATAGCGTTAAAAGTAGACTAATGGAATTTTAAAATTAAAACCATTCCTTAATTTTTCTTCACAAATATTTATGTGGCGTTTTTAATTGTTCCCTGTATTAAGGTTAAGGTTTCACACCGGTTTAATCCATAGATATGAGCAAGAGTCATCCATTCTTTCCGTAGCCTTTAAATTAATTTTAAAAAATTTCTAGAACTGGAGCATAGATTCGATAATGTACTTCTACTCAATCCATCTAGAGATGCTGTCCACATTTTTGGTTAAAACAACTCATTTACAGTAAATGTATCGCACTTAATATTTCGAGAACTAACTGAATCACAACATAATATCCAAAAGCCAAAGCTGCTGAAAAAATGTTTGCTTTGTGAAAATGTAAATATGGTGTAAATTAATTTGCAAAAAGTCGCGGGTCTGATAGTTTAATATTAATATTAATCCGCAAAAACAGGCAAACGGCGTTTAAAAAAAATATATAAATGTAAGATTTTTCAAGTATCTTCGAGGGATATTAAAATAGAAGCGAGAAAACCAATATGTAATTCTTTTTACACAACGTTTTGGCACGTGGAGATAATTAATCGAAAATTCACAAACTGTATTGGCATTCATTCAGAAGCGTAATGGCGGAAAAAAATGTCAACTTCTTCCCAGTTTTTATGACAACTAATTGATGAAACTCGTCAGACGCCGTGAAGATTCTGACCACATTATCTGAAACAGCGTGAACAGA
Organism: Dryococelus australis; assembly: GCA_029891345.1. Taxonomy (NCBI): domain Eukaryota; kingdom Metazoa; phylum Arthropoda; class Insecta; order Phasmatodea; family Phasmatidae; genus Dryococelus; species Dryococelus australis. The sequence goes on from CM056994.1 coordinate 97,591,192, forward strand.
TATATGCTCACTTTAAAATTCGCATGAAAGCCCACAGGTTTCATTGTGATATTCGAAACAGTGATATATGATGCATGTACTCCATTCTATCTCTTCCGAACTTGATCAATTAAAAAAAAAAAAGGCAACTTTGTCACAGCGTGATTTCAAAATGCATATTCGAAAGAAAAAAAAATGTATTTATCGACGTAAACGGATCATATCCACTTTAAATAATGACATTATTTCTAGCGGATAGTGCACAATTCCGTTATTCACGGTTAGCTGGCTCTTTTGTAAGCTCCTCTGAGTTTCCTCTTTCACGTCATTTTGTATCCACCCGCTACATAATAAAATTTAAACGTTAGGGCCTACAATGAAACGAAATTTTTTGCTCAAGTGATAAGATGAAATTGTTGCTTCAATATGTACAATGCAGAAGTAAAGGCATTTCGTTAATCAGCAATTTAAAAACGGTAACTTTAATATGATGTCCACAAATTGAGCCATGTTTTTAATTAGCTCCAAACATGGAGGTTAAGTAACCACTGATTATAATATATGAACATTAGTTTGGCGTGATATGAAAAGTGCTCACAACAGAGAAGTACGAAAATAATTCAAAATTTAAATTTGTTAATTTTCAACGTAACCTCCGCGTTATATTTTATCATTCCAGCTGACTGCAGTGGTAGTGATTCATATTTTGTAGTTTCCTCTCCTCTTTCGGGGTTTTCATTAACTCATGTGAATTTCTACAAATACACTCCGAAATCGAAACACACGAACTGCTCCAAATCAGCGAATTTGACTGTATATCTGTTGAAACTCCTCCACTGGAATCAATAAAGTGCTACTAATAATTTGTCTCCTGGTACTCTTTGATTCAACAATAATTTATACCGATTCATAGTGAACTGCTGACGCTTGGCAGTGATACTCACCTGAGTGCATTCTACTGATTCGCCAACATATTAAAGTTCATTATCTGAGGAATCAGTGAAATAATTATACTGTTTGAGACCACTGATTCTGAATTAAGTGTGTAGATATTAGAAAAGCTATTGTTCAATCTTTACTGATTTTATTTGCATATGTTATTCAGAGAATAAATCTCATGAATCGGAAAATAATAACTTTGTCATTTATTTACCGACAATGGTCGCTAAATGCTTTATTAAGCTCCATTCAAATATCTGAACACTTCATCTATAATCTTAATAATATTACATATGCGAAGGTTTGTGTGTTTCTTTGTTACTCAATCACGTCATAACGGCTCGACGTATTTGCATGACATTTATTACAGGGGTTGATGATGTTCTGGATTAGCACACATAGTACTTTTCATGCGAGAAAAACGAGCAGTTTCTTAAGGAAAAAATAAAATATGCCACCAATCGTTTGAGTAAGCGCTGGTTATTAGTCGGTTTTTTTTTTTATATTTTGCACTTGGGGAAGAACCGTGGGTAACAGCTAGTATTCTATATATAAAGTTTTTTTTTTCCTTATTGTTTCTTCCCTTTGTTAAATGTTGTGGGTAAGGGAGAGTAATAGATGTATTTATGTAGAGGGACAAGCGTGACTAGGGTTAAGACGTGTAGAGCAATTCAAAGTGACATCACTGAAATGAAATGAGGGAGTACGTGCTCCAGAACATGTAACACGCTCTACATACGGGTATCCAATTAGATTACGACGTAAATTACGAATTTCTGGGCCCCTAGTTCGAATCCTAATGTGATCGTGGATTTGATTCAATTATATTTACTCGTATTATTATATTTTATTGAGGTATAGTATATACACAAAAACATATGTTTCTTGATAAATGCAATTTGTATGTTAGCAATCTCTACGATTCTGTGTTTACTTTTGTACGTATGAATTAAAGATGTACTAAATCTCTTATGAAGAGATCACATACTTTTCCCCTGAATTGCGGGAAAAAGCATGAAGTGGATGCTTCACAAATAAGAATTAGAAAGTGTAAACGAAAAAAAAAGTTATAGAAAGAAATAATGAATAAGTAAAACTGTAGCTAAAGGTAAAGGAAAACGTGAGGGCAAAGTTTTGTTTAGAATGGGTTCACTAGCTACCTCCAGTTTTAATGACGGGGATTACACTTATCAAATGAACGTGTTTACGTAATTAAATAGTGGCACACATCCATGGCTTGACTTCAATCCGTAACGTGTGCCTTACGAACTGAAAGTAAAGCTTTAGAGACCTCAGCCATGGGAGTGTCTTCTGAGGGTTATTCTACATTCTAAATCTGAATCAGTGAGAATTTCACTGTTTCAATCAGACAAACGTATCTGACTGGTTCAACAATCACTTCAGTGAATTTAACTGACGAATCAGTGGAAAAATGCCAGAGTTCCTTCACTTATTGTTTCAGTAACATTTTCCTCTGATTCATCAGTCATTTCTTTCACTGTTTATTCAGTGGTTTAGTTTTGACTGAAGGATCGATTAAATAGCGTGTAAAAATGGCCGTCAAACAACGTGTAAAAGTGGCCGTTAAAAAACGTGTATCAAGTGAAATAACAACGCACAAACTAATAAAGCCAACACAAAATACTTCTAAAATGTGTTTCGTCTTTCAAAACGCCATTTTATGAGGTAATAGGAACAGGCAGCCTTTCATTCCGTTTTTACGCCTTTCATTTCGTTCCCATGTAATCTTCGCAGCTCTCTGTTTAAAAGTTTAAACACCATATAATGTGACGAAGAGAGTGCACTCATATATACTATTCGTTCTGACAATCTTAACGGTACCAGTTAAACCAAAAATGAAAAGTAAGAGAATACAACTTAAATCTACACGAGTTCGCGGCAAAAGTGGAGGTCGTATATTTTTTTCCCCGTTATTAAAACTTAGCGTGGTAGCACAGGAAGGTAATGTCCTAATGTCGACGGGCGTATGTGTTCAATCCTGGCCACCTCCGCAATTTTTTTACTTTTTTAAATTACGGTACATTGCGCTATATGAATAGTGAACTATCGAAAATATGTTTACTACACTTAATTTTTTTTCTTAGTTCAATATAAAAAATATTTAATTCGCCTTTGGAGTCGGCAGTCGCTTATTTAATCAGTGAAATTAATTCACGTCATTAATTCAATCAGTGAATTTTTTTCGCTGAAAAAATCCGTGGTTTTGTAATGATTCTAATTGGTGCCATTTTTACTGATTCGAGGAGTTGAATTTCACTGCATATTAGTGGTTTCCCAATGATTCTAAATTAAGAGTGTCTCTCCTTACTACGAAAAAAAGAAAGCTACTTTACAACTATCGGCTCCAGACAACTGCTCGGTATTCTAAGCTTGATACCAAGATTTAGAGACGTGGCACGGGTGCAGTGGAGACGTGTCAGCTGCCCACAAACAGTCGACAGTATAGAATTTCGTAGTGACATCAATATGGAGGGCATCGTTATTATATGTGGGCGTATATTGGAATGATACGGAAATAAATACATTGTAGTGCGATGTTAGTGCAGCACGTGTTTGTGATGTACGGAGTTACAATTTTCCTGCATATACATTTACACTGTGACTAAGCATGAAAAGCTAGATTATGATTATAAGAAACGTGCGTCCGTCCGTCTTAAACATTGTGCACAACATAATACAGATTATCCCGTGGGATATTATTACAAGCGCGTAAATGTACGAATACGTCTTTACAGATATTTTTTCAATTAGCTATTGTTTTCTTAGTAAACCAGCTCAGATAATCATTTATTCGTACCTTATGCAGCATGTGTTTGATGGGCGAGTGGTTAAGTTACGCGGTTCGTAATATAAACATCTGTATGTTTCAGATCGAAATTACCCACCGCTATTTTGTTTTGTTTAAATATATGCAAATCGATTGTATTTTTAAACAGTAACAAAATTCTTTACAAGGGTAAGCTTCTGCAAATTTAAAGATTAATGCTAAACTTAAACCAGTGTTAAGAAGCGTTAATCTATAAGCAGTGAACGTTTATAGTTTGTCTCCTAATAGCATATAGTTGGGAATGTTTCGGGGCTGGCCCAGTTAATTTGAAAGCTGAATAATTAAATTTGATAGTTATACCTGGTGAACTTTGACTAAAACGCATCGTGATTAACTTTAAATATTATGAATATATTCTGTAACGAAGTGACATGCCATTGCACTGATTACAGAAAGAAGAGACTAATAAATCCTGCGTCATTTAATAATATTAAAACATTCTTTAAAACCATAATGAATACCACAGATACACTCAAAATCTACGTACTTAAATATGCTCCCTTTGTACTAAATAAATATTTTCTAATCTGGAAGGTTAGCAGCTTTTTAAAAACCATGTAGGCTTCGCACGTGGTAAATAGGGAGGGAAGGTTATTTAATTCCCACCAAATTCAATACCCGTGAGGTTAGATGTTATCAATACTGTTATAATTATACAACCAAAGAAAATAATATTTAATCAATATTATCACATTTAATTAAGGACTCTGCGGCACACTTCGGGGAACACAAGTGTTAGGAATATTAGTATAATCGATTTAAGACGTGTAGGAGAGTTAGGTAACTCCGTGATATCGAGTAACTCCATGATAGATAGACTTCTTTTTGAGACGCCGTAACTTGAACTACAAATGGTTTTAAGATTTTTCCGGCTGATGGCAGAAGCATCTAGGAGTCTTTTAAGCCTACGCACTCCATATCTAAATAACTGTATGGAGTTCTGCAAATTGATTCGTTCCGCGGAGTAGCGCGGACGGGAAAGTTACTGGCCATGAAAACTGTAGTGGACACTTTTAATTCTCAGAAACAAACTTTCGGGTGTATAAATTTCATATTAACACCAGTTAAAGATAAGGTACGTATAATTAACATATAAAATTGACGTAGACGTAATGTCACGCGTTTAAGGTGTGTGTGCTTAGCAATGTGATAGTTTTTCTTAGTTTTTGGGATTGTTTCCTTCACACTTCGTGTTGACATGCCGCCGAAGCGGAATAAACCAGGACGCTCATACATGTCTGAAAGCCTGAAAGAAGCGTTGCGGTTGGTGAAGGATGAACTGAAGTGAATAAGGTTTGAATCCAAGATTCGAATTTGTCTTGCCTACTTTTTCATAGGCATACAAACATCGCACTTTGTACCCCAAACCTGTAATCAAATGTCATGTTTAAAGCTTCTTTAATTAAAACTCTTAATTTCACATGTTCTAGAACTATAGCACGTTAATAACACCTTGCTGGAGTAGTAAAATGTTTATCTTTATTGAGGGGACGGCTCATGAATTTTATGATAGAGCCATTGGAACATCGCACTTCCAGACCTGTCATTAAGTTGCACGTTTAAGGCCTGTCAAATTAAAAAAAAAAACATTACATATTCGAAGCTATCTTTACTTCAGTGAAGGATGAAGGATGGACAGTGTACTAGGTTAGTAAACGTTTTAGTATTATGTGGAGCACACTTAAGGATTATTGCGCCAAAATTTTAGCAGATCCAGATAGTGCAACTATTGCAAAAATTGGAAAGCCTTTTCTAATGCCGCCTCAAATTGAATTTAAGGTAGCGAACTACATAAAAACAATGCAGTTGTTAAGCTTTGGGCTTACAGTTAACCAGGTCAGACGCGTGGGGTATAGGGTTGCTGAAGCTGCAAGACTCGAACACCCTTTCTCTTCAGATAAGCGCAAAACTTTGCGAAAATTTATTTTGAAAATTTGAATATTTATACCATTTGTGAATTATGTTGTACAATGTTATTTTTCGTTATAGCCTGTCAGATAAACCAGGCTTTCATTATTATGATATGTACAATTTCATTGCATTAAAAAATATTTTTCACAATCAAATATTACATCTAGTGATAAACACCATACTATCGCGGAGTAACTTGAATACTATCATGGAGTAACTAGAATATTACGGAGTTACCTACTTTTATTACCAAATTTTGTTAAACAATAACTGGGGAATAAACATCACTATTTTCAATATGTTTGTGTGAAATTGTACTTAAAGACTCCCTCTATCTCACGAAACAAAGACAAATAACCATAACCTAATATTTCCGAAACAGTAACAGAGAAGTCTTAGTATCACGGTATTACCTAACTTTGCCCCCATTTGTTTGTTATTCAGAACAGTTTCACGGAAAATCTATAATTTAATGCTGCTGACTTTCCTTTACTTATATTAGTTTTAGTGAAATATTATCTTTTTCACAAAGGCGAGAACACGTCCGTAACACGTAAACACCAACATCTCACAAAAGAAAATAAAATACAGCTCATGGCCACCAACCACATTTTCTCACACTCCTCACAAAATCAAAGGAAACTGGATATTATAATGTTGTTATAAAACAAATGTTTCTAATAATATAAAAATTTTCGTGAACTACAAAATATGAAGCTAAATTTTAGTGTCCTTAAGTAAAGTTTGTTTTTGAACAGATTTGTGCAGTTTTACAACTAGTAGCTCTAGTAATATTTTGTTGGTACGTTGTCGACCATGCGCACAGACATTAACGCTCGTCTAGCTTGGAGTGAGGAAACTCGGATAGCCGAAGATACCCGAATGAACCCCCGTGCTAAACGACGAATAGCTCTGAAGACCGCCTTGAAGCAGACGAATATATTCGTCGGCTGCGAGACAGGTTCGCGACGATGTCAGCAGTTAGCGACGAAACTCACAATAAGCACCCTGATAACTAGAGAAGAACAAATGTATTGGACCAACAATATGTTTTGTTAAGAGACCCTGTCAGGTGAGACAGGGGAAAGAAAGAAATGAGGGTTAACGGTATGTGTGGGAAATTCCTGCAACTTCTTTGACAAAGGCTATAAGATAGTCGTATCCTGTGTGTCGTTGCGGATGCAGCATATTCTGTCTGACGCTCAACACCAGCTGCACTCCTTGAGGGATCTGTGTTGAATCCTCTGCTATACACATCGCACACACGGCTCGTGACTCACTTGCTCCGTATGAATATGGCGTGGCTGTGAAAGTTTCAGCAAGCGTCGAATGGCAACACACTTCACATTCTCCCCGCCGCTGGAGCGACGTTGCTGAGACGATACTATCGAAACTAACGCCACTGGCTCTTGGTTTCAACGCCGAGAAACGTCCACCGGAGCGAGGCGATAGCTTCCGATAACCGAAGTAGAAAACGTTGCTACGGCCCATTCCAAATTGCCGGGTTATTCGTGGGGGAAAACGTCTAGCGTGACCTGCTAACGGTATTTGCGAATCTCTTGTCACCCACCACCACATCCAGTAACACAGTTGGTGAGGTTTTTGTTCCTTATGCACGTAGAGCACGGTTAGAAATCACAAATGACTAGTTCATGATGTTCAATGGAAAAACCGTAAGCACGATATTTTAGCGTTATCTTGCCGTATCTGGCCAACCATTTTCATACCACTTCGTAATATAAACGTAAAACAGTTAACGATTAACTGGCCAGTTTTCAAGTCAGTCCTTTAACCATATCAGTGAACGTAACTACATACATTAAATCTTAAACATTCACCAGAATATTTGAAATGTTGGTAACAAGTAAGGAAATTACTGCAATGTTTTAAGGTCTCATAAAAAGTCAACTTCTCTTTCTTTCATACGCATTAAAATAAGACTGGAGAAATCGTGAGGAACTCGTCTTTGATTCCCGATGGGATCACACCAGGATTTTAAGATGCGGGAAACGCGGCGGACGTTGCCATTGGTCGACGGGATTATCCCGGGGGATTCCCACATCTTCCTCTTGGAGCGCCTCAGGATGCACATTTCGATGCGCATTGTTATTAGTGCAACCAGCCTAATTTTACAGCACACTTTTGCTGACGCGAGAATCGTAGCCTGTAGGTGCAATGGCGCTTTAATTTTATCTCGCATAGAAGAAGAAACCAACCAGTCTTGATAAAAGGAATTACCAAATCTTGAACTTAATCACAGGAAGCACCACGGAGTCTTGCGACAACGCTGCCACTCACACTCAAGACGAGCCGCACATTTCTGCACAAGTGTCTCTTCCGTATTCTGCTAGTCCTCAGTGCTAACGTACTCCAAAACTCCTTTCCATACTCCTCTACATTACACAATTTAGAAGGGTCACTATTTTAGGCGTCCCTTTAAGGTTGTGGAAAACTCCTCTAGGCACCTTTCTCAATACATTTTTGCTTCTCTTATAAAATTTATTTTTGGCGCTATTAAAAACCTTAATTACATGCTGCATAAAACACAGAAAATATGTTGCTCAGAAGAGAAGATGTACATGATAATTCATTAAATATTGTATATAAAATATATAGGCTTAAACGCATTTCGTCAAACAGAAACAGGTTGCGTACCCATTTGCATTTACTCTCATTCTAACACCGTTTACTAGATTTAGGAAAGGAAAATTCAACCTCCATGCCTCCCTCCAGTTGCGAATATGTCACTACCCTCTTTCTTCTACATAAGACCCACCAACAACGCCAGATACACGTCCTACGGAAAAATAAAAATAACATTTAAATATCTCACTAAGGTCATTTCTTGTCTCTGAATTTAAAAATAAAACAAAGCTGACGGTAACGTAACAAAATGAGAAAAATTTATTAAGTTTGCTCAAGCTAATTTCCCAAAACAAAACGAGCGTATGTTTCTCTCCAGGTCAAATAGGACATCAGTCTTCCTCTCTCCAAACTGTTTCTCAAAGCCACAAAGTATAATATTTATATCAGTTCTGTAGGTGTCACACTAACTGCTACATGTTTAAGTCTAAATTAATCATCTGAACTACTGACGTTATAAAATAATTTTTAACACGTTATCATCAGAATTTAGTCACACATTTTATCAGACACACATAAGAATCAGCTCTGACTCGTAATAAAAAACGGTCTTTAAAATATAGGGCGTTTATATATGAGCAAAATTTCCTCGAATTCACGTATAACTAACTCCTACAGCTTAACACACTCCTAGAAATACATATACATTAACAAGTCACTACGTCGTGGTGACAATCACTCTGGAGTCTTGTTTAATGTTTAATATAGATTTCATATTTCCATTGGTAATTACAGAAGGAAAGCCTTTTCACAGTAAATTATATTACCTTCTGGCAACACGTCTAGCAAAATAGGAATGGATTGGATTTGATGTTATAATAGTGTTTATGTAAACAAGTGCTTTAGATGCTTTTATACATCCTGTATCCAACTCGTAATGCATTTAGATTAAATTCAAATTGCTGAAAGTATTTCATCAATACAAAAATTCTTGTCATTTAGAAATTAAGATATAAACAATCACGTTGCTTACTGATGACCATGTGACTTTGATAGCTGTGTTGCTTTGGGTAATATTTGTCTACTCGGTTTGGGAAGCTCAATGATTTTTAGAATTTGCTAACATTTTTCCTCATTACAATGATTTCATTAAAGTAAAACTAAAATCTTAACACTTGCATTTATATTAGACACACATTTAAATGCACGGCCAATACACAGGCCTGGCATCTATGCAGGTCACGTCCTTGATACCGAGTATCATTATAAGTATTATAACAATATTATTTTATTAATTAAATTCAATTTGCATTTGAACTCGTTTGTTATGAGTTTACATAACCTAATTAATTTAAACACAAAGACATTCTCGTAACCATAGACTGCAGAATAAAACATTAAAATATTTGATTTATTTGACGTGCGTACATTTTGTAAGTATCGTACATTACTTACTGTGCCATTATTAATGCTCTGATTTAGGGAAGTGGTAGTTCCTTACGATTCACTAAAACGGTTCAAAGCGTTAGACAGACCACAATTGGCAGGCGCGCAGGTGCTATAAAATAATCAAATGACGCATTTGATATGCATAAAAAAATTTGGGACAGTTTATTTATGTAAAAAGACGTGTTTATTTTAGTGTGAAAATGTATAATGTAAGGAAAATTATATATGAACAACACGCATCTGAACGACACCCATTAAACCTACATGTGCAAACGATTTAGCACTACTTCATTTAGACAAATAAATTTGATCAAAATAGAGCCCCAACGGAATTTAAAGGCAGGGAAGCGGAAGTGTCCTGACTGAACTCGCAGGTAATGGCTCAGGGTCTACCAGATTTGCCACATGAGAATATCATGTTGACCCTGTTGAAAATCGATCCGAGTTCGCCATGGCGACAGGCGAGGTGGCTGGCTGCTACAACACGACGGCTCCTGAAGAGACAGAGGTTTTCATTTGTGAATGTCGGTAAAGGCAGTTCATGGTAAACTGAGCACTATTGATAGCCCTGCTCAAGATTTACTTGTATGCACATTCAGTATTCTTCCACGCCGCGAAAAATTTACATTGCCAAGGGCCTCGGAAACTTTTTTATGCGTCGTTCAAACGAAATTCAGAAATTATTAAGGAAGTTAGTATTTTACAGATGTTCTTATTTTTATACTTATACGCGTTAAAAAAAATAGAAGATAAAAGAACCCATTTCGGTATTTACATAGCTGGCCTCCCGCGGCGCAGTCGGTTGGTGAGCCGCCGGTCTGAGGAGGGGAGGGTAGGTTCTGGGTTCGAACCCCAGGTAAGGCATGGGTGTTAGTTTAAGTTAGCTCTTAAGTAAGTTTGTAAGCCGTCCCGTGATAAGCCTTCAGGCACAACACTGGGAACGTCAATAAGCCCTTTACAATATAAGTACTCACAAATGTTTATCTGACTCTTTTACTTCTACGTTAATAAATAGGACTATTTTTTCTTCGTTGTTACCAACTGAATTGGACGCTTTACAGTCAATATGCCCATCAAAATATATGCTGGGTGATATGCAAGTGATATTTTTTCAAAGGTTGAGTTCAGAAGTACTCAAATAATTGTGAACAAGCTGAATTCGTCTGTAGCTGCGCGCTATCTTATTGCGTTAAACAATAGTAACGAGCTCTAGTGGCATATATTATATATATATATATATATTAGTATTCTTAATAACTAATGCTTTCAGCTATTCGACGAGTTTTAGTTTTCGCTGAACCATTACGTTTCATTTAGCATAAAAGCTTTTTTCTACAGATCCTATAATTGTCGTATCATTATGCGGTGTTTGTTGTATTTTACTCGCGTGTCCGCCATTATGACGGTCACGAATAAAGGAGAAATTTAGCCGAAGGAAATAAGACATTACAATCTGATGAGCCTGCACGTGTGATGAGAATACCTATCGCGAACTGTAGTCGATTAGTGTGCAATGCTAAAGAATTCGTCAGCGCAGTGCGATACTTCTGCACGCGATCAGGCGCCTGGGCGCCACTGTTTCAGTTGCACTCCGAGTACAGCCGGCGTCAAAAAATTTATTTTATTAAGTCCCTATAAATTATAATCGAGTAAAATCAGGATCTTTATCATATTATGAGATTTGTATTATAAGAATATACTACAACATAAAATTATATATATACACATATATATTTATATATATGTAAATAATTCTCATAACATTGTCTCTACGTATTTACTTAGTGTAGGCCTATTATCAGACTATAATTAGTGGCATTTAGTGTCAGGCACATGTGGGTCCAAGCAATTTGGAAGAGTGTAGAGCGGTGGTTGAAATCGCCTAGTGAAAAATATATATATAAAAAAATATTTTTGGCCACATGCGTTTTTGTTGTGGAAAGTAATACGCTACTTGTTACTACTTCTTATCGAATATTAAGGACCTGAAAATGCTATAAATCTGCGAAAAATTTATAATTTCGGCAAAAAAAAATTATGGATTGAAAATGATGACAATTCAGTCATGTTTCTTGGGCTGCGACTGTTAAAAAATAATCCTGCTTTCAATCGTGAAGCATACAGTAAGTAAACTGTTATCTTCCCCATATTTAAAGTGGACGACTAGGCAGTTCTTCAGACAGACAGATGGTAATACTTTCCTGCACATGCAACCTGTTTGGAAACGTATTATATTTTCCTACTCTAAGAATGCTACATGCATGTGCTTGCTACTCGTCGAAGACGCGCGCCGCCATAACAATTTTCCCGCGTTCGCATGAATTTATTGGTTCCGTCAGTCTCTCGCGCAGCCAATTTCCACAGCTACTGCACCGACGCGCGCGTGTGTGTGTATCGAATATATCTCGTTGACGTATCGACTGGCCGAGAGCTGTCGACTGAAGCGCTTCCTGATCAAACCTGCCGTCACCGCTGGCGGCGGGGCTTTTTTTTTTTTTTTTTTTTTTTTTTTTAATCTCGAAGCGACTTCAATTCGTCGAGGTGCAGGAAAACAGTTTTAAAAATAAATTGAGCTCAGACCTCACTTTCAAAAATTTTTTCCTCATGCTGGAGGGGAGATCGTTACCAACACAGTGTGTTTCACTTCCACGAATGCTGCTGATATAACTGAAGAACTTTTATCTGCGGAAGCGTTGCGACCCAACACGCAAAAAAAAAGTTTCGTCATTATCGATTTTATCCTGTCGAGGTTAAATTTGGCGCAAATTCAGAAAGGATATGTAAAATATAATTTGGTTTTAGAACAGCATTCGCGCCTTTATAAAACAACAGCCACCCCTTCGACTAGCTAGATGGATTTCGAATGTAGAATTATTATTTTTTTTAAAAGGCAGTCAGGACAATCAATATTACCCATCCAATGTAAGTCTGCATGGGAAGGGTAGGGGGGTTGTGTCGCGCCATTATCCCTCTCCACCTATGTTTGAAGATTTGTTAGCCTTTTACACCAAACTAGGTTACTCTTGTACAATTTTAATCTTAAGCAGCTCACTATATCTTCATTAGGTTTCAAGTATTTCTTAACCTGCCCTGTTTGTTCCAAATAGAATATTAATTATTCGGCATCAGTGTACATGTGGAAGATCAAATTATCAAACAATGATACGCAGTTTTTCCGTGATTATATTTTTTAGTAAAACATTTGACTGTGTTATTTGGTGTTCATTAGGATTAAATCTGACATCTGCGGCACGTAAATAACATTTTGTGACTGAATTTACGTGCAGGTAGTATCAAGAAGCTCTTGCTATATCTGGTGTTTCCCAATTACACATGAATGAGAGAAATATTTTTATCCCCACAGAACACTGTCACCTGTTGTTGAATTGAGATTGATTTGACTTCCTGCTGGTATCAATACTTTTTCATTGTCACCTCATATGCTTAAATATAAATGAACATGCAACAAACTGCATCACCGTTACGATATTTCGAAGTATCATTACTATATGAAAATAATGCATTTCCTCTTTTACATCTACCTTAAATACATCTTTTCACTTTGCTATGTGGGTTATATACCTGCGTTATTTTTGTTGAAAATAATACTGCTAGGGCTTAAGCGGGTCCGGGAACAGGAGTTCAAAGATTTTCGTAATAAGTAACCCAACCAATTCCCATCCCGCATGCAAACAGTAGTCAATAATGTTTCACCCCGCCCCCTCCAGCTTTTCTTAAGACACGTTCGTAAGTGTTATTTTCTTTGCCCTCCCTTAACAAATTAAGCTAACTCTCCTCCGGGCGCATTATTTCTACATTTTAATGTAACGTGTCGTGAAATGTAACATACAATATTTTAATAGATAGTGTACGTGAATGTTCTTCGCCTGGCTTACACTACAGAACTACGAGGAGAGGTACAACCCAACTGATATGTGACTACCAATAAAACTTACCAAACGTAATTTCTGTAATACTATCAGGCAGATACTACCTAAAACGTGTCATCATCTGCAAGACAATGTGCTAAACAGAAAAAATACACCTAACTACAGGCGAACTACGGTAAATGAGAACAGTGGCAGCTCTGATTCTTTCAAAATTTTCATGGGATGTAAGAAGCAAACTTTGAACATATTATGATGAGTGTGGGCGATTTAACATTTAAAATAGAACTTGATAATCACGCGTTTTCGCAGGTATTCACGGGTAGTCACATGTATAGGCATGTATTCAATAACTCCATAAAACCTGAGCGAAGCGATGGCGGGCTTCTAGTAACAAATAAACATTAAACTATTTGTATGGACACCATTTTGAAATAAGTATCTAACCAAGTTCAATTACATGCGTTTCCCTGACCTGCCATAATATGACGTACATGTCAAATTGTGAGAGAATTGCTGTAATAGTCTTTGATATATTACGTAAAATCATAATTTTTTCATTTAAAACTATCCTTCAAAATTGTGGTCTGTCAACGTCAAAATTTAATGCTTACGCGATGTTCTGCGAGCATACAAAATTTGTTTTAAATCGATGGCATGATTCCCGAGATATGACCTCTCATCCTAAATAATAAAATTGCTGGCATTTAGAAAAGAACTTCTTGGTGTTGTAGAAAACTATGAAAGTCAGGTATCCTTACTAAGTATCTAATGTATATTCACCGAGTTTGGTTAAATCCGCTCGACGCGTTCAAAAATTGAAAAGTGGAGACACACATGTAGACGTACACACAGACATACAATCATACATACATACATGCATGCATACATACATACATACATACAGACAGACAGACAGGAAAGTTTAATTTCGTCGGGAAAAAAAAGCTAATAAAAGTTACACTTGCAGGTTCAAAACCATAAGTTTTCAAGCGAAATAATGAAGGATCATAGTCATATCGGATGAAGCATAATACATCATACTTGTTTGTATCATGTGGAAACAGCAGTCTTTGTATATACTATATTCAATTGCTAAACGTCACACAGTTTTTAATGGAACACTAGGCTTATACACACACAAACACACATACATCTGCATACATTCACGCACATATACACACATACAATCGCACATACATATATACATACAGACCTGTGCACATGACATGAAAATGAGAGGTGGTGGTGTGTTAGGGACAGTGCTATGTTAACTTCGCTATCAGTATGAGTTACACAGTGAACATAATTTTATGGTACAGCCCATTTATAAACCATAAAACACTCATTACTTCAAAGTGTTCTCACTGCACAAAATGTTTAGTTTAGCTAAGTTTCTACATCTCCCGCTTTATTCATTATCCCCAACCCCTAAAAATAAATTTAATTTTCTGATTTTTTCCAGAAATGTTAATGATGGTTGAAACTTTCTATTGGCAAATCTATTAACAAGTAAGCAAATATAATCTGTTAACTGAATCCCAGTTAGGATTTAGGAAACATCATATTACAATTACTGCACTTCTATTAGCCATAGACTGGCATCAGAGACCAGCTGCATAGTAGATTTTTATTCGAGTCGAAGCAAATATCTTAAAATTGCCAACTTTATAAATAATACTGTATGAAAACATGACAAGCGAATAAATGTTTTGCGCACGATAGTATTTCAATTTAGCAGAAACTTCGACTTCACTATAGGTATAGAATTATTAATGTGCCCCAGGTCGCACTCCTCGTGCTTTTCAATTAATTCAGGCACGTTAATACGATGTTGTTTTGTTTTAATATGCTGAAAACATTTGTTCTGACGCAGAAGAAACGTTTAGTTGTAGCATGTGTGTGGTTAACTGAGAATTGCTCAAAATTAACTTTTACAGATAAATTACGGCCCCAAAATGCATATACGCTCCCATAAACACCCCCCCCCCCCTTCGGGGAAATACAGAAATACTGACTCTGAGAGTGTAAATTATGCGAGATCTTTATGCCAAAATAACAGTGCATTGTTCAAACTGGCGGCAACTCAGACGGGTTTAGTTTCGTTTTACACACACAAAATTTTATGTATACAGTCTAGTGTCTCGGTATCACATAGGCTACGTCATACAAGGGGACTGTTCAGTGATACTTATAAGGCAGTGTTGATATTTGCATGTGATTGAAGGACACGCAGTGGACGAAAATAAGACAAAATTGGTTTAGAAGTTAACTGCAAACCAACCAAGTAAGTATATATAAAACGCCAAAGAAAATAATAATAATTCTTGTCCTTTTACCGTGCAGTAAAAAAATTTCTTTCAGGAATGTAAAAAACGTAAAACTTATATGTACACCAGATATCCTGCGATGCATATTCAACATTTGTACGCTGTAAAATATTGTATAACTACGTACGTTAATGTAAATATAGAAGCCGTATTCGAACCAGACATTTCAAGTTGCAATATCACTTTGCGAAAATCATTACATTACTCTGTTGGAGTTTAAGAATTGCAAGTATATATAGACACATTTGTGCCTAGAACAGGTACGTTAAAAATGCTATTTACTTAGATTTTGGTTTAGTATTTTACTACCTCTGTATATGTTATTTCGTGTGAAGGTACAACAGGTGTATAGAATTATATATGTAAACCAATATATTATTTAATTAGAATGAAACATATTTCTATCTGCGAAAAGGGTTATGTCTGCATTTTGTACTGTTTTACACGTGGTTTGGAAGTTTTCAAACATGAATGACGAACGCAAAAAATGTCTTTTAATTCTCTATGGCACGAGCCGAGGAACCATCTCCAGCCGCTCGGGAGTGTGTTTGCAAGAGAACTGATAACAGCGTCCGTACTATATATCTATTTTTTTGTTACGTTTTGTAGCTTATATCCCATTTAAGCAAATGATAGTGTTACCTAGCGGGAAACTCGTGAACTGCGTGCGTGCAATTTCTTTTGTATCTGCCCTCGCATCAGGTATATAGCTCTGTACGCTAATTACAAGGAAATATGGCGTCTGCTATTCCACCTTAAGGATGTTGCGATACTACTGATATGATACTTAACTTTCGATACGAGGTATTTTTATATCGATTATTTTATTTCGATACTTTGCCAGTATCATATCAGTAAATGATTCAATACCGATTCTTTTCTTTTTTTTTTTTTTCAGAATAACTTCTAGTTGTTAATTTTGAACCCTTTCAATCAAAGTGCCCCAAAAATAGAAAGAGCAGTTTTCCACCAAATGATAATGATTTTAAAAACAGTACACATCAGTATTTCACTTGTCCTCTAATTATAATGAAGCCCAAATATAACTAATACTAATAAAAACTGTGCTTTGTATATTTTCAAAGCAAATGAAAAAAAAATGCAAATTCTGTAGACACCTTGAAATGAGAGAACAATATAAGTATTATATTATAATAATATAACTAGAACTGTATTAATATAAGAATTTGTTATAAAAATAAAATTTTGAACAATTAAATTTAAAAAATAATTTTTTTACCAGGACTGATATGATACTGGTATCAATACTTTACTTGTGATACCGGTGTCGAAATGAGTATCGATACCATTGTTTAGATCCTTCTTTCGATCCATCTATCGATACTTTCATGGTATCGCAACGTCGTTGTATTTAGTCCTTAGTTCGACTATTTGAGCCATTTTCATTTACACGCCTCGCTATGGTTCCAAAATGTATGAATGATTCCTCTTTACAAATCCGAATGGTTATCATTTCTAAGTTTCGGGGCACTGGTTTAGACGTTACATCGCGACTACATTGAAATATTAAATGCGCTTTTGACCTTGGACATCCACAAAATTTTGAACTAAATGGTATAATATATAGATATCTGAAGTAGTCATCTAATAGTAATATCAGAGAAAACAATTTTGCTCTTGATAATAAAAGTTTATAAAATTTTCTACCTAAATTATTTGTAAACAACTTGTACAGAACTGTTAAAACTGTTATCTGCGTAATAATAATAAAGGTATTCATTAAGTCGGTAGTAAATTAAAAGAAATATTGAAAAATCTAAATGTTTATGTTAATATACAATTAAATTTAGTGCAACCTCTTCTGGTTTTTACATGTTACCAACTCAAAAAATTATTTATGTTATGATAATTTTTTTACTATTGTTATTACAAATTTGATGAGTATTAAATAAGGAAATTTTCGTTTAAAATGCCACGAAAATAAATATCTTGAATGGAATCTTAATCCTATTTAAATACATTCGTGTTAAAAGAGACAACCCTGATATTTGATCAGTTTTTTGAGACCAGTTCTTACATGTTGACGTGCTCAGGCTCCCAGGGATGATAGATTCGGCCGACTCACTTCCGACAGGGCAAATAAGTTAGCATGCCTGGCACCAAACCTTTTTAGAGAGCATATGTGGGTGGTTGTAGGTCGACGGCCCTGTGGATCCCTGGTATCTGCGTCGATGCTGATGCAGTTGCGAGTTGTCACATGCACTTACCAACCCTGCATTTAAGGTGGTGGTTTCTACTACCACGAGAGCGTAGGATGAGACCTCCTACACGCCGATTAATTAAACTGCTGTTACTCTGTCTAGAGGACAGGACCCGTAATGCACACTTGAAAACACTGTATTAATTAAAACTGCGGCCTTAAGGACGTCGTACCCAAAGATACCTTTTGGGGTAGAGTCAATAATACGCAGGAATTCATCACATATGTTTTATTGGAGTTTGAACTAACTAATTACACACATATATGAAATGGTGCCAGTGAAGCCGACTCGGCACTCCAGAGCTTGCCGATAGCCCGATACTATAAAGAAAGGCGAGACTCTTAATGACTTACGTGTGAAATAATGTTTCCACTTGCAGGAAAGGCAGCGGGTCCAACCCTCGGTACTGATTGAAAAGAAAAAGGTCCCGGCTTATTACTTACTATTGCGTATTGAATGATAGTGGTCTAAATCCTGCATACCGAGGGTGGTCACGGAGCAGACCTTCCGCAATGTCGTCTTCTTTGAGTGCCATGCCAAAGATGCCAACATGGCCGCGGCAGTGGCGCCAAGCGTCCGCGCAGACGTGAAATTGCAATCTGGGTGATGATGTAATGCATGTTCTCTCATAAATAATATTATACTTTCCATGCACTAAATTAATAAAAAAAAATGTTGGTGACATCCACGCGAACAAACAAGTATTTGTTTAGTGGCTCCACAATGAATATGCGGGGGATGTCACCGCACTTACACAAAAAATGATACTCTATAAGATTGTGCTGTATAGTCCTTTGCAATTTCCTTGCTCGCAAACTGAAATTGCTAATCAATTATATGCATGTTTGGCTGCTTCTGTAATAGAGGTGCCGATATAAATCGGTGTCGCTTACACCTCAATGGCGTGGCGAAACGTAACTTCCACCTCACACACGCCATAATGGATGACGACACCTCATATGAAGGCTTTTTATACATGCAATGTGGAACTAGGCGTAACTTCAGTTCAACTTGACTACAAAAGTTACGACTAAACACATTCGCCTCGTACAGATGATAATTTAACATAGGCAGGGTAATGCTATTCCTTGCCTAATTGGTTTTACATAGGGGCCGCATGTCACAACACTTTGGCCAGCTGACCCGCCTATGTAGCACACATTGGGGGAATGCATAACACTGCTGCGCGGGCAGCCCAATTGTTCCCACTAATGGGTGGTGTACCTATCGGTCGTGACTTCGCGAGGACCTCATGCCAGATCGGTAACTAATTTACCTCAGGAGTTTCCTCTTGGAAGATAATGATTACAACGACCTTTGTGAGATACGCGATCTAGGTCCCCGAGAAAAGTGACTTGCTTTTTCTCGGCGACCTACACCGGTGTACTCTTGGCTGTTCTCGTCGACCCAGGTGTGCACTAAATGCGATTGATGACTGTGGTACAAATGGTCAGAGATTCTCGCGAACCATGCATTCACGTCAAACGCCCTCCTCTATAGTGACAGTTTTATCCCATAGTCCCCTATATGCTCCACCACGCCATCAGACACAATACTTCGGCGGTGCCTTTAGCAGGTGGCGAGGCCGCAGGCGATACGGCCCATGCCGCTGTACGTCGTTTCTGTTGCTTGTTGCACATGGTCGTAGACGATGAGGTCCACACCACTGCACGTCGTCTTGTCTCACTGCACTCTCCTGCTGAGTACGTGGTGCCAGTCGAGTTGCGGCGTGCATGTTATAGGTGGGGAGTGTTCCCACCACAGTCAATGCATGCCATGCTGGCCCAACAGCGTAACCGTTTGGACCTTCGTGGGGGTGTTGACTCTCTCCCAGCTGAGGACTCTTCCCCACTGCTGTTGTTGCTGCCGCTGATCCATCGGCTGTTGATGCTGCTACTGCTCCCAGTGCTTCTGATGCTGCTGCTCCTGCAGCCTCTGATGCCCTCCCGATGCTGTTTCTGGATTCTGGATGCCTGCGAGAGGAGGAATGTGGCTGCCCAGACGATTGCTCGTTTAAGCTGGTTCCACTCCCCCCATCGCTTTGACCGAATTCCACCAATGTTGCTGCTTCTCCCATTGCTATTTGTGCTTCCGGATGTATTGCAGCTGAACTGATGCCAGAACGTTAGAATGGGGAGATCACTCCCATTGGTATCCTGCCAACTCGCCTTCGGCAACAACTCCAGTGCCTGGCATCATTATAGTTGATGTTGTGATGCCGCAGGCAGTGCTTGCTTTCTCCCCAATACCCCATATTGCACCCTCTTGCTCTTTAAATGGATGTGGCCCCTCTCTGTACAGTAATCCTTTCTCCACGTCCCTGATGGGCATTTGAAGGTCGGGTGTCTTGGATTGAAATAACCACCGGAGCATGCCTCCGTCGCTCTCTGTGCTCTGCACCTCCCCACTATTTGCTAAATTTATGCATCCATCGGCGGTTGTTGTCTGTTCCTGGATGTGCTTGCTGTGGCCTCTGGAACTTCGGTATTGGGAGCTACCTCTACTAGTCAAAGGTCATCTCTATGCACCACTGCTCTTTGCCTATTGCTTATGCGTTTCAGATATGTCGTGAACTCCAGAGGTTTAAGGTCCTCAATGTGGCCACTTCACTTGGGTGCAAACCCAGCGCAGAACTTTTTTGCCTTATTTAATAAACGGTGCTCCTTCACATATAACAGTTCCCCATGGTTAGTCGGCTGAGTGCATGTTGTTGCTGGTACCCATTGGACTACGTATCGCTCTTGTATCCTTCGAGGCTCTTTCAGGTATGTTTGCCTCCTGTGCTGCCTTGTGGGGGTTATAGGTCAGGACGTCTTCGGGAGGAAGGTTGCTGGATGTTTGAGGTGGTGTGGCAGTGCAATGTTAAAGTAACCGAGACCAGTCTCCACCTGACATCTCAGCAAGGTGGATGAAGCATCTCAAATAGCCTCTCGCCACTGAAGGCGACACAAGGCTATTCGTGCCACACCTGTTTTTACAGATTGGGTTACGCCGCCCCTTCACTATGAGTTGCCAGTTTCCTTGCGACTGGCTAAGGGTATCTGTCGTGATAGCTTGAATCGACTGATGGTAACTAGGCCCGACCACTTGGCAGAGTGTTGGACCACCTGGCATTCAGGCCACTGGGGTCCAAAGCCTAGACATCAATGTGTGTAGACGTTTAATGGCATGGAATAGACTGTGGCCATTGTGGTCCCCTCGAACTGGGTCTTTCCGAGTGAATGGATGAGGTGGTGACTGCGTGGAGGCTGTAATGAAAACAGAAGAACTAATGGAACTTGGTGGTTGGGGGGGAGGGCAGGTGAACAACCAGCCTGTAACTGGGGTGTAAGGCTCATGCCTGGTAGGATTTGTTCACAACCGCAAGATTGGGAAGGGGCTCCACAAAGCCTGGCTGTCTTTAGGCCACCGAGTGATGAAGATAACCTCAGTTTCAGAGCAAGGGCTGCTTTCCACGGTGGACTGCGACACTGGGGGATGGCGATTTGCTACTTTCCGGTGGAGTTGGGTGCCGAGGAAGTATGCCACTCTGGATTTGATGTATTCGCCTCCTGTCCACAAGGTGGTCCTGGGGTGGGAAGGGCGAGCAACTGGCCCTTCATTGGGTGTAAGGCTTTTGCCTGGTGAGGCATTTCTCAACCACTTAGGTGGAAGGGCATGTCTCTGTTCGCCTGACATGCTACCGGCGGGACGATCGGTCATCGATAACCTGCAAGTGCCATGGAAAATAAGTGGTAGCAAGGGACGATTGGTTGGTCCCACTGGAGATTCTCTCTGGCGACCGATCATTGTTGGTTGGACTCATGCTAGCAGTGGTTAACTCATTATGCTGGAGGAGTTCGGGAGAGATTCCCACTCTTGTGGAAAGTCTGGGCCGTAAGCGGCAACCCACTCTGGTTGTGCGCTGGAGAGGCACTAGGGGTGTGGGTAGTATCCCGGCCAGACAACACGCTTTTGTATCTGAGTGCGAGGGTCTCACAACCTCTGTGGTAGAGGGGACAGGGATGCGCGTACGTGCCAGGTTTGGGCTTAGGATCTGGCTAACGATAACATTAATCCTAGCTTTCTTGCGGTGAGAGGACATGATTCCTCTTCGCTGCCGATTTGGCATCCGAAGCGTGGTAAGGCCTATTGGCTAAGAGTGCTGCGACACAATATACAAGTATGGCGAGAGATCGCTATATTCAATTGTGCTGCCTTGCATCTCCATCATCAGGCATTCTTGCTCCATCCTCCTACCTGCTTGCGAACTCTCCTGGAGCTGTAAGCTCTCTCCCCTGTAATATGGCTGCTGGTGTTTGCCCAGTTGCCAAGTTAATCCAGCACCGTATCGTAAATAGGGCTGTCAGTAGATGCTTTGCCTATGCTGTACTTTTATTGCCTACCCGGAGACACAACTTAGATTTGAGATCTTGGTTGCTCCTGTCTGTTGGGTTTACCATCGGATTGTAGATAGCAGTTGTAAGGTGCAGCACTCGCCATCACATGCATAAGTCTCTCCATAGATGGCCAGTAAACTGGGACACATTATCTGTGAGGATATTACTCGGGTATCCCCCAGCATGGGTAAAACTTGTTTTGCAGTGTTCCTGCAATTGTATGTACTCGCGCATTGGAAACCGGGTATGTTTCCATCCATCTTGAAATGGAATAACTTACCACCAGGATAACTCGTTTACATGTGGGTGTTTCAGATATGCTCCTATCAAGTCCAAGGAGATTGTCTCGAATGATTCCTTGGGAATTTGAGGCTGCTGTTGCATAATGCCATCTGCCCTCCTGCTATAGAACTGGTTACATACTATGCACTCCTTTACCTGCCACCTGATGCCGCGGGTTGCTCCTGGCCAGTAGAAGAACAGGAACAGGTTCCTCGCTGTCTCTGCTGCTCCAGGTTGTCTGGCGATCTGACTGCTGTGTGCGTACCACAGTGCCTGCTTGCTGGCTTGTTTTGTCATGTAATGTTGGCATGGAGCATCTGGCTGCCATGGTTGACTTTTGATGCTGTCCTCCTCTATGCCCCACCGCTAGTTTTCATTTGTGCTAGCTCTTTCCTATTCCTCTGCATGAAATCACATTCCTGTTGGCTGTTGGTCACCAAATCCCCGACCTCGTTAATACGTACTTCTGCCTTTATGACATTGCACTTGACCTGGTTTTGCTCGTTCATCTTGACTTTGTCCCGAATTGGGGGCAAAAAGTCACCCCATTCTGCTACATCCACTGTGATCGTTGTTCCAGGTGTTCATGATGATGAATCTGCTAGCTGGTTTTATTCTCCTGTTACATAATGTACCTCAAAGTCATAGGCTTGGAACAACATAGCCCAGCATGCTAGCTTGCTCCGCGCTTACTTCATCGAATGCAGCCAAAGTAGACACCTATTGTCTGTGCTTAACGTAAATACATGGTATTTCTTCACCGCCCATACCACCACTAAGCGCTCACGCTCATTTACGGCGTAGAGTGCTTCGGTTGGCCCGAACTTGGCACTCCCAAATTCAGTGATCTGGTTTTCCTCATTGTCTCCCACCTGAAACACCACCCCTAATCCATTTTCGCTTGCTTCTGTCTGCAAGTAGAGGTATGTGCTAGGGTCATGGTATGCCAGTTTGAGGCAGTGCAGGAATTGCAGTTTAAGTTCCCTGAAACTCGCCTCATACACCACCATCCACACGAATTTGCGGTTTGGAGACGGCAAGTCTGGGAGGGGTGCTGTGATGGTTACAAACCCTGGTATGTTGGTGTGCAACCAATTTACCAATCCAAAGAACTTGCACAATTGCTTGTGAGTGTGAGGAGGTTGATGGTAGTATATTAGTGCTAACTGCTCGGGTGTAGGTGTACTACCCTCCTCGTCAACTAGGTGTCCTAGGAACTGGATGCACTGCTTGCCAATGTGACACTTCCTATTGTTACAAGTCAATTTGTTTATCTCCAAGCACTCCAATACCATTGACAGGTGTTGAAAATGTTGTTCCCAGTTCTCAGCTCAAATAATCAGGTCGTCCAGGTATGCGAGTGTAAAGTTGGCCACGTACCCATCGAGCACCCTGACCATCATGGCCTGGAACATTGCTGGTGCATATTTCAGACCAATGGGCATGGCACAGAATTTGAACCTTCTCTCATCGAGGGTGGTAAATGCAGTTTTGTGAAAATCTGCTGGCTTTATGGGCACCTGCCAGTACCCAATGCACAAGTCCAGGGTGGTCATCACCTTTTCTCTCCCCAGAGTGTGTAAGGAATCTTTAACATTGATGTACAGGGGTGGTGCACTCTTGTGTATTTATATTCAGGGATTGAAAATCAACGCAAAAACGCCATGTGCCATCCCTTTTAGGGGCTAGCATTATAATTATATTGTAGCCGCTGTTGGTGGGCCCAATAACCCCATTCGCCAACATTTCCCTGATCTGCTCCTTAATAATTGCACATTGGTGTGTTTGGTAACTATGTGGTCCTGCAAACAAAGGCTTATCGTGTTCAAGTGGTATTGCATGGTCTTCTATTGCAGGCCTTTGTAACGGATCGATGGCTGCATAAATGTCCCGCCATCCGTGGGTAATATTCTGTACTGATTCACGATACTTCTCTTGTACCTCGCGATCGAGTTCGTCGTGTTGTACTTCCAGTGCGCTGCTGTTATTGCAAGTTTCTAATTCCTAGATGGTCCTTCTCTCCTTCTTGCCGAAGTGTATTCTGGGGGCCACTGGCTCCACGACCCTATGCTTTTCGGTGAGACAGGGGATCCCGAAAATAGCATCTTCTCTCAGGTCGGTACACACCAGTTGTCACTACTACTAGTAGTTGTTGTCACATCCCTTATTCGGACTGGTACTGCAGCTTCTCCCATCGTTCGTCCTGTTTGCTGGTGCGTAGCAAACTGTATGATCAATTCTGTTGGTTGAATGTCTCTCTCGTCTACAAAGTCTTTCCTCATGAAGGTGTGGGATACGGCTGTATCAACTAGTCAACAGTGTATGTTGTTGAAGAGAACTGGTGTGCATATAATGCGACATTCACTATTGACTAACTGTTGTAAAAAAATTTGTTGTGGTGTCTGTGAAATTTGCTCGGGTTGCAGAAGAGGCAACATTTCCTTTATCCTCTTACCAAAACCCTTAGCTGGGGTTCTATTGTATTTTATCTGTGTTCAGTTAACATCAGGTTTACTTACCCCACTTGTTAGTTTCCAATCTTCGGATTCCCTGCCTTTATCCTCTCTTCTATTTTGGTCTTCAACGTCGGACACTCACTCTACCAGTGTCTCTGCTGTCCTCCCAGGCAGAACCTACATGTAGGGGTTATGTCTGGTTTGGGTCGTGCTTCATCTTGCAGGTTCTCCCTAGTTGTACTCAGATGTGCTTGTGTATTCCCATTCACTTGTCTGCACCCATTATCCCTGAGAGGTTGCATTCTCCCCCTTCCTTTTGCGTGGCCAGCTGGTGACAGTGTGTTGCTGTTACCTTAGGGATTGCTGGGCCCTTGTGTGGTGGAAACCACTCGTCGCATGTAGTCGAGGTGAAGGAGGTGCTGCGTCGGAGACCTGATATGATCAGCCGCATGAGGTAGGCAGTCACTCGGTCTGCAGAGCCGCTCATGTTGTTCTGTGTGCAGACCCTTCGTCTATGGAAGAGATGTCGGTGGTGACTACTGCTGCACGATGTCGCGACTCGCACCAGCTCCGGGAAAGAGGAGTGTCCGGAATGGTATTGGTGCTGCCTTTGAAGCACCCGTTGCAGGGCAGGAAGTCCCGTATGTCTTCGTCCAGCTGTAGGTAGATAGGTAAATATATGAATACGGCCGAAATTGCGTATGGTGCGTACGTCAATAGGAACTCTTTCCGCAATACGGCAACTCGTCCCTTTTGTCCAAGGCACTAAGTGAACGCACCTTTCCAAATGCTAAAATGGCCGAAAGGATTTTATGTCCACTAGGAAACAACTTTTATAACTTCAGACAAGAAATAAACTGCATACTCCAAGTTAAGCAGGTGGCAATGCTGATGGCAGCAACAGGTGGAAGACTGGGTCCTGAGGTTTTTTATATGATGGTAATGAATGTAATGGAGGGAGGAGGGGAATGTGCATGATTGGTTCTGATAAACTAACCAATGTGAAAATAAGTATTACTGGGAGGAGGTGGAGGTAAGCCTGCGAACTCATTCTCTTTATTTACTAGGTGCAGAGCGGTTGCAGAAATGTTAACACAGCTATTCCCACACACGTGCTCATCTGACATACTGTGGACTGTGCAAACGGCCATGAAGCAGGTACAAACTCAAGTTATCTCACACCATGCAAGTACAAACCTGCTAACACAGTACATGGTCATCTGACACCATCCAAGTGCGAAAAACGACTTAAGCACGTACAGACTCCAGTTACCGTGCAAGTACAGACGTACTCTTGACGGATAAAATGGAGGGGGTAGTGGCGTTGTGTGGTTAAATCTAGCAATGATTCGTTCAAGATGTTTGAAGTGTGGGCTGTGGTTGTACTTGACTTCTAGTAAGCGGTATGAGTAAATTTAGTCTGATGATGGTTAGTTGAGCAGATATTCTGAAAAAAAATGCAGTGATATCTATTGAATAGCATAATATGTATAAGAATAAAAACAAAAATAAAATAACAATTTATATATATTCCTGTCACTATGTATATCTGCTTCTCTGAAACACTTATTGATTCAGTGGTGTTTTAAATCAAATTTATGCGAGTGCATATCGTAGGAAGGCTACAGTACATAATCTAAATCGTTTACGATAGCTGCTAACTAATCATCACTGTCCTGCCAATGAATAAGTTTATTTTTATTGTGAAAATATATTTCGTCCTCGTGTTATCTTCGCTCAGCTTGCACTCATGGTCACTTAGAAGCTGACTACTGTCAGACCTGCCACTCACAAGACTGATTATTTGGCTCTTGGCCCTTGACCCTTGATTCTTTGGCTCCTAAGTGAGACCAAATGACTCCTAAATGACTACAAATGACTCCTAAATGACTCCAAATTTCTCCAAAATGACTCAAAATGACCCCTAAATTGATTCCTAAGTGCAGTGCCTTTGGTTCTAAGTACAGTGCCTTCAGTGCTAAGTGCGGTACCTTAGGTGCTAAGTGCGGTGCCTGCGGTGCTAAGTGCGGTGCCTGCGGTGCTAAGTGCGGTGCCTGCAGTGCTAATTGCGGTGCCTTTGATATGTTAGGTTGGGTGAAGTTAAGTTTTTTAATACTAAAGTGGTGTTAGGTTAGGTTAACAAGTATGATTTGGTTGTACAGTTAGTTTGCTTGTATGGTTGGTATAGATGTTACGTTTATTGGTATGACCTGATCTCATGTTAGATTATTTTGGCAGTATGAAACTAGTGTAGCTTCAATGGTAATAGGAGAATGGTTTGTGTGATTCGTTTTTTGTAAGAGCGGGACGGTTTGATGGGATGTTTAGTTAGTATGAGAGGGGTAGGATGCTTAGTTGGCATAGACGGTTAGTAAGAGCAGGATGGTTTGATGGCAATTAAGAGGTAATGGGTATCGTAGATGGTTAAATTAATAGTATTGATGTTATGATAGCATGGTTGGAATATTTGATTGGTTCGGTAGCTGGCATGGCTCGTTTATATGTGTAACTGGCAAGGTTAAATGGGATTAAATGGTAGTCAATATAGTTTACTGTTATTATTGAGGAGTAAGTCTGAGGTATGGTGGTGGATATGGTCTGTATTGTTAATAGCATGAATGAGGCAACCTAATTTCATAATGAAAGGTACGATATCGGCTTTGGTAGTCGGTACAATTCGATATGGCTGTTAAGTAAGGAGGGAAGGAGGGGAGGTGAAGAGAGGTCTGGCGGTGACTTAGAGTATGAGGGTTGGGTTAAGTGAATGTCGAGCGAAATAAAAATTATATTCAGAGTTCTTACAAGATGATTGGGTTTGGTTAACTTAGGTTATGTGAAGTTAGGTTAGGTGAAGTTAGAAAAATATTTCCTACTACTGTGTAATCTAAGTTCAACATAGAAGTCCCTACATACTTAAGACTGGGATATAAAAAAAATTATTTTACGTAAATAATAATCGAAAAAGTGTGAATAACCAAGGTTAATAATATAGAACACTTGGCATACATTTAATAAAACAGTTCATGCATAGAAAAAATCCAATTTGGCGCTTGTTATAGTCACGTAATTATTAGAGATAGTGATTTTCCGCGATAAAATATGAGTATACGGTAGACTTCAATACTATAAGCACCCAGCAGCAGTTTCACTATTGCACTTTGTTGCTGTCTGCTTGAGAAGGAGTTTTCGTATTAGACCGGACCACTTAGAATTCGGCAACATCCGCATGGCTCCTACATGATTCGTGTGCAGACAGTTAACACGAGTTACAAAGTAATTCGGCCAATCAAGATAGGTTAACGACCAGTGTTTCGCAATGTAACTTGTCTTGAAATCTTTTCGCGAAATTTCACTACCCCTAGTAATTATATAATCTGATAACATATTCTTATCTGCCTGAAAAATGGGAATCTGTTGTCTCGTCACTTGATACACTTTAAAGTTTAATAAAAATATTACATAAAAATAATTAAAATAAAGTACTTATAAAGTATATATGAAAAATATATATAATAAAAAATTAACACTTAAAGATTATTGATAATAAAATATAATTCTTAAAAAGACAATCAAAATAAAAACTAAAATAATTTTTGGTGTGCTAATAAAATACTTTACAATTATATAAGAAATAATAATGTAATGTCCTCAATGAGAAGCAAGATTATATTTATTCGTCTCCAAGCTATATACTACTTATAAACCCTTGTTCCAGCGCATATCGCGATAGCCGATTGGACATTAGTCTGGCGATCCAACGTCCGGCAGTTCGACCCCGCGCCAATTCTTGATGGTATTTTTAGTTCTAAAATAAGCAGCACTGTCAATTCCAGAACCGATATGGCAGCCGAACGACTAATCGCACGAGGGCGTTCCCAGCATCCAATGCTAGAACTAATGTGGGAAACATATGACAAAGAGGAAAATCAATATGGCGGCCTCCATGTAAATGTAAACAAAGACGATGACCTCCAGCAACAAAATGACAAACAAAAATACAAAGCTGGCATCGAACGAAAGTGAGAGATAAATGACAAATGTAAATAAAGATGGCGTCAAACGAAGGTGAGAGAAAGGATGAAAGGGGATAAGGAGAGAAAGAGAACAAAAGGATCCAAAAGAGAAAAAATGGGAACACTCTGAGAAAATCATCGGAGATGAAAAGAGAAAGGAAGAGAAATATAAGAAAGAATGCAAGAGAGAAAACATGGAAGCACTTGGATCAAACCCTCGGAATGCAAGAGCATGAGAAAATGATATACGGGGTACCAATATGGCCTACAATACAATATGGCGTATTGCGGTACAAGATGGCGGTGTAATTCTTTTAAATATTGTGGCGTACTGGCTACCAACACGGCGGTCGCATGACAGAGCAGAAAGTCCGGAATGCAAGATGGCGGCCTTGGCTCCTGTTAGCTCCAGGCTCCGAATCATGACTCCTTCTCCAGCCTTCCCATTACCCTACTGCTCACATTAAAATGGGCGTATCTGTCGTGTCGATTTCTCTGTTGTAGTGTAAAGTTAACCTGTTTCCTATCCAGTGCCAAACTATGTTTTTATTAGAGTTTTCTGCTACCTGCTTTGCTGTAACGTACGTACACAAATGGTGTACGTGTCGAATGATAATTTTCTAGAGGGTGCTAATAATAATAAGCTTGTTCATCTACCCGCCCAGGACTGCACCGGGAAATTCTACAACTCCAGCCTAGGTAATGATACACTTTCCCACCGAGATATTACAAGCAAGCTATTCTGCTTGGTCACACTATGTTTTAGACGTGTTGTTTCATTGCGAAGAATCCTGAAAAGGGCATCACACTGACACTAGCATATACACTAAATTGCTCGTAAGTGCCATATACAATTGGTCGCTGGTGCAGTTGATGAAACCGACTCACAGCTCAAAATACTAAATATTCAGTAAGCAGTGGTCTCAGAAAATAGTTATTTACAAGCTAACTATTTTAAGTGTTCAATTTATATGCAGAGAACCCATCAAACTAATCTGCGTATGGTAACCGGCACACACATTAGCATACACCTCACCACATTACATAAGAATGTACTGTACATTGTGTAGTCTGTTATTAATTTTAATTTACAAAGTGACTTCTTATTTTAAGTATAGTAATGAAACTAATGACGTATCCCTATTTACATTTTACACACATTTAATTAACCCCCGATAATTACATGCTTATGCTTCTATCAATTACACAGTTTCACTTATTCGATGCATAAGTACTCTATCAGTACTGTATACTGTCACTCATATCCCCATTGCAGTGTTCGCCCGATTTTTGCCATCCTAAACAGTCTTTATCTAGTAAATTTATAAAGAGAAGATTGAAATAGCAACGAATTATTATAAATGTCACTTAAAATATAATATAGTTACAGTACAAAATTCCATAAATAGAAGTTCCAGGAAATCGGTTAACGAATGGTTTCGAGTTTCCGGATGTTTTATAACATATTGTTACAGATTGAGTTACACTCTAAATTTGAATCAGTGAGAATTTCACTGTTTTAATAAGTCAACAGTATCATTCTGATTCAAGTAACTTCAATGAATTTAAGTGATGAGTCAGTGAAAAAATCCCATTTTACCTTCTTATTGATTCAGTGACATTTACCACTGATTCATCAGTCATTTTTTTCACTGTTTTAAAGTGCTTTTTTAACGTGTGGACGAGTTAAACAGCGTGTAAAAATAACCGTCGAACATTATTTATAAATGGCCGTTTAACAACGTGTCTCAAGTGAAATCACAACGAATAAACTAATAAAACAAATACAAAATACATATAATATGTGTTTCGTCTTTCAAAACACCGTCTAACGAGGTAATATGAACATTCAGCCTTTCATTACGTTTTTACTTCTTTTATTTCGTTTTCAAGCTATCATCCAAGAGCTCTGTTTCAAGGTTTAAACTGCATGTAAAGTGGTGAAGAGAGTGCAGTCATATAATATACTATTCGTTATAACAATCTTAATGCTACCAATTAAACCAAAAACGAAAACGCCATAGAATTTAAATCTTCAAGTATTCTATGAAATTATAACACGTACATTTTCCACCCGTTTTCTAACTTGCTTTCCTAGCTCAGATGAAGCTCAGGGGTAGGATGGCTGACTTCACTTATTCGATCAGTTAAATTTTTTCACTGAAGAAATCATTGTTTTTTTACCACTGATTCTAAGTGGATCCATTTTCAGAGATTCGAATAGATAAATTTCACTGTGGATCAGTGTTTTTCCAATGATTCGAATTTAGAGTGTAGATGTTTATGAAATAACTGAGATTAACGTGAACTTAATTGGGATATGGCATCAATCAAAATAATGATACTAGTTATTCAGTGTAGTGACAGAGGAACTTATGGTTATGTAATGTTCAACTTTTCTTACATATTAAAAGTGATTACGTTTTCTACAGCTGTGGATGACGTTGCTTGTGCGTGATGTAGATAAACCCCTCCAGGCGCTATTCACTAAAACATCTTATTTGGGCATAAAGATATACAAAGTGATTCAGGAAGATTATCACCTAGTACAGACACGCGATCGAGAAATTATTATAGGCTGTTCACGGTATAATGAGCACTTTCGAAAGCCCTGCTTAGGATCTACTTGTATACACGGTATGTATTCTTGTGCCTTATGTAAAATTAATATTGTTATGGGCCTCATCACTTTATTCACGCGTCGGTCAAATGAAATCGTGAAATTATTAAGGAAGTAAATATTGGTTAAATCCACTAATTTTTTACACTTCGATGCATTAGAAAACACAGAAAGTGAAATAAATAACTAAAGTTATCACAAATTGTTACATAACTCTGATAATTCGAATTTAATATATGGAACTACTTTCCCCTCCATCGTTACCAACTTTGCTGGGCGAATGTCACTCATTGCGCCCGTTAAAATATATGCAGCCATGGGCAGTGACCTTTTTCTAAGGTTAATTTCTAAAGTGCTCCCTTTATCGGGAACAGCCTTTAATAACGCCGGTAGTATGCAGCTGTCAGTACGCACAAGTTGACTACCATCGGGACTGAAGCGCTACAAACTGGCTGCTGCGCCTACTGATATGCAACTCGTTGTGCAAGTACGTACTGGCAACTCTGTAACGCCCAGCTCTTCTGCAACAATTAGATTTTTTTTGTAGTAACATGATGACATTTCCGGACACAAGTCAACCGGAATTTTGTGTTATTTTCTGTCCACAAATGCGGTGGTTTACAGCTAGGCAGAGAGTTTACAACTACGCTGTATATGTCCCTTTCCTCTTGCTCAAAAATTATTTAAGATCTTTACTTGTTTTGTTTGAATACAAAACGAAATGTCTTTAACGCTGAACTATTTACGAATATTACCAGCTGACAGTAGAATATCCACGAAGGTAGAGCCAATCACAGTGTAAAAAAATCCCTGAAATTTTGCCCAATGTTTGTGGCAGCAAAAACTGCCACTTAGTGACGGGGTAAAGTTACCTATCGCCCTATTGATAATTTAACACGTTATGGATGGTAAGAAGACAAGAATCTAATTTAAAATGAGCCCAACAATGTTTCTGAAAATTTGCGCACACTCTTGTTAATGTGGAGTCAGTGAAGAAATGTAAACACTCGTACTGGAGGCTTGTAATTTCATGTAACTTTGTAGGTTTATTTATGCTGACATGCATTACAATATCAGCCACCTAATATTTATGCTTATACACAGAATGTACGTGGAAGAAAAAATTGTCACTCAGTGAGTATGGAAATTTTCACAATATAATGCATCTTATTTAACACTGAAATTGCTATTAAGGCATTTGCGCAGCGTTAAAATATTTTCACACTTTATTTGTATAAATTTGGATGCATATTTTGGCAATTTAAAATGATGATAATATAATAAAAGAAATGCAATGTTCGTGTTAACTAAAAACAAAAAGTGATTTTATCTAGTATTGCTGTAATTGTACACCTACAATGTCCGTGTGCTTAATGTGGCATCAAGTCACTGTAATTATAAACATGACTTCGGGGCAAATTACATACTCTGCGAGGGAGAAAATATTTATATTTTAATTGTTCTTGTATTTCTTCCCTACGTCAATTAATTTTACATACCTACTGCACAGAAATATTACTACTACAATGACAGTGTAAATCTTGAAAATAATAAATACAGGTATACACTTTTAGTGTCTCCTGACAGATTCATATTCCTTATTGTATTATCGAAGTATTTGTTCAGAAGTTTGTAAACGAGTTTTTAAATCCTGAATATCACCCGGACTTCCCGGGTATCGAACCTAGAAACCTTTGACTGTCAGCCAGACATCGTTAACACTGGATCAACAGAAATTCGTGCTAATTAACTATCGGAATTTTGAATAATAATACTATTGCTATACGTGGAACTTTATGTTGGTGATTATTATAAGCTATTTGTTGTCTACGATGTTTTCGAATTCCGGCCATTTTTTCCGAAACAAGTTTTTATTTCACAGCATACTTGTTTTTGTCGATTTAAACTAGTGAGATTATTGAGGTGTGTAAAAATTAAGGAAAGGGCATTCCCGAGGTTATTAAATAAAACAAAAAAAACTTTTTAAGCTGGCTATTCGCATGCCACAACTTTCAACTGAAAGTATATTTCGTAAAAATGTTCATTTTTGCTTAACTAGCGATACGTTTCAGTTATCATTTGGCCTTAAAAATCAGTGTGTATTTATTTACCCGTAGCAAGAAAAAACATAAGACACAGGGGCGCAGCGAAAAGGATGATTTGGCGGTTGAAACCCTTCCCAGTGCCTTTACAATACAATTTTTAGTGGTATAAAAACATTACAAACCTCATGCTGTATAAAAGAGAATGTCTCCGATAGCTACAATTGAAGTGGTACACACAAGTTTTATTTCAATTATGCGTCCTTAGTGTCAGATTTTCAAAAATAAAAACCAAAGTTTTTTTTTTATGAAACATGTCCCAGAACCAAATACTGGCTGTGCCTTACAGTGAAAACTTGTTTTTATATAATTCTTCCAGAGATTACAACTATCAAAGCTGTAATATTTAAAAATAATTCACTGACAAGGATGTGTTCGTACAAATACCGCCTTCTACTTACTTCATACAGAGGTTAGAGGTTTCCTCTAAATGCCTAAAAAATGTTGTACAAACTTTTACAAACTATATAGGTGTTTATAATTAAGGTTCACAACTTTGAGATTTGCAAATATACGTACAGGTAAATTAATGTTTTATTTATTCGCAGGTGTAGTCTTTTCACTCAAGTTGATAATTTAAATTTACAAATTTGTAGTTTCGATAAAGTTACACTGCGGGACAGGTACTATTTTTTTTACACAGATATAGTCGAGTTAATACAATGACCGTATGGTAAATTAATATTGCCCAACATTATGTTTACACTTTACATTGACATATTTTTCTGTAATTCCGCGTATTAATTTAGCACTAGGCTAGATACCATTATATAAAATACTACCTCTTACCCGCGCCTTCACCCACATACAAAATTCAAACTTTAATTATTATGACCAAGTGATCTATCTTAATTGTACTTCTTTATTACTCTCTATACATTTTTACTCCAAGACATCTCTATACACTATATTGTTTGATTTGTTATTCTCTGCGAAAATATGTAAAGTTTGCGCACTTGATACACGCGAGCGAGCAAGCTTGTAACATATATAGTTGGCCATGGGAAAAGTATACAATGTCCAAATGTATCCCCACCACTTTCAATGTTTGGCCGTGTGACTTATTGTCATTAAAAAGCGGTCTTTAATGGGCACTGCAGTCTTTTAAATTGAAAAAGGCAAATTGTTGGGTATAATGAGGATGCGAAGAATTAGTACGGTTTGCCCTTTCGCCGCACCGGTAAGAAATGTTGCCTTGGCAGTATTTCTTCTCTTCTGTGATGCGTAATCTGGTACCATTGCATAATCTCGGGGCGTCAAGGTTACGCATCAGCAGAACTGGAACACCAACCTTTAGCTCGAGTTTGTGGGACGGCACACCGGATAACTTTAAGGAGCTCAAAAATTCCATGGGGTAGGTACTAGAGTCTTCGGTTGACATGACTGTGTCAATGGAACAGTAAGTCAGTGCGTCGCCGGCTATCTTCGCTAAAAATTTTTATTGGTTTTAGCGACGGAATCATTCCTTGGCGCCAGTATAGTCCTCTCACACATCCAGTTTTCGTCATTAATATTTAGTTGTAGACTCGGAAAAACATTCGCAATTAGCACGTCTTCCGAGCTTACAAAATTGCAAAAAAATGATTCGTAAACTCGAGCATTCCTCGCGCATCTGTTTCCAGGCGACCCTCTCCAATTTCCAGCAGCTGACTGGCATAGGCACCTGATTCCAGATCGTTGTAAAGGTGGACTCGCATGTTGGTGATGAGGTGTAGCTTCTCCACCGTGGCCCACAGTGGCGACACCTTGAGGCACGCGTTCATTTCATCCTCCGGAGTTCCCTCTTTCAATAACGGGTAGGGTCTGCCGGGAATCGCCAGCGAGTAGAACGACCACACCGACCATCAGCGCCCGGTTGCCGCGTATGTCTTGCAGGCTGCGGGTTAGCGCCTCAACTGCTCGCTTGTGCGACATAGTGCACTCGGCCCACACGAGTTAATTACACTGTTGCAAAAAAAAAGCGACGTGGCTGCTGCTCTTGCTAATGTTGCACGTAGGGGTTTCCTCGGTTACGATATTAAGCGGTAACTTGAAAACCGAGTGTGCAGTTCGTCCACCACTGAGAAAAGTTGCAGCAATGCCAGAGAAAGCAACCGCCAATGTTATATTTCGGGCTTTGCGAAGCTGAGCTAAAAGCAAACTGAGCAGAAATATTTTGCCCGTGCCTCCTGGTGCGGCAATAAAATAAAACCCTCCTCCATTCTCGATACGTCGGAATATTTTATGAAAAGTTTTTCTCTGCTCGTGTAATAAACGGGGTTCCATTTCCTTAACGTGGACTTCTGAAGCTGCAGTATCGTAGTCGAGTTCCCTGATTACATCACTGAACAATACTCCAACGCGCTGCGGTGTAGACATTCCAAAATCAGCTAGTTTTTCCCCTACTATTGAAATGATTTTGTCCTCAGTCAGTTTAAGGGCTTAGTTTAAGGTAAGATCATTATCGGTCTGTTAAATTCATTGAAACCTATGAATGATATCTTCTGGTAAAACTTCTTTGCACTTGACCCATTAATTGGAGCGGGTTTGACAGTCCACAAGTGCTAATTAAAATAGCAAATCACTCTCTCACTTTTTTGGTGAGTGACATAACATGGCTTCCTCAATCGTTGCGTCCCAATGTGTGTCGTCTTCCAATATAACTAAGGCCTCACACGCTTTCCCGTGCGTTGCCTGCTCTTGTCCATTCACTGCTTCGAGTTCCTGGGAACTTGTCGGTCCCAGCACGCGATTGAGTAACATACGCTAGCAGTAGTACTGAATGTTGCTAACGTGCACAGTGCATATTGCGACCTAGTTGTTGCGAGTACTTAAAAGGAAATCGGAGAGTGTCTTTCACTTCTTACTACGTTTGCTAAATGTACTGAGTTACCAATTAGAAAATGCAACACAGCACATCTCCTGCCTTCACGCCTGGAAAGATCTCGAAAGGAGTCCCTTGAACACGGTGCTTCCATTCCTTCATGGACGCGTTCCACGTATAAGTAGTAGCGAGGAACTTCGTCATAGAGCAGTGCTTTAGCGAAGGAATAGTTTTGGTAAAGCTGAAAGATGCAGTTAGCGTCCTAGGAGGCATCGCTATTCTTTCACGAAAATTCTGCTCAGTGAAATAAACCCACTCGCTATTGGGCAAATGCACCGCCAGGCGGGTGACAGTGGGGTGTCTCTCATGCAGCGGTAAGGTCAAAAGTCACCACACCGTTTCGTTACTGCTCACGTATCGGCCCGCCTTATACGTTTGCACTTCGTCCCTGGGGTCAATGTTGACGTTCCCTTGCTGAACATTTAAAAAGGCTTGATCAATCCCTTCGCAAATATATATGCAGATATAGTTTATTGCCTGCAATGCAAATACAAAACTCTACATTTACGTGGGCGTTAAATATTTTTGTCAGCAGGGACGAAGAAGGGACAACCCAGCTGTTTGTTGTCCACCACGGCTTCCTCTGGACCACCGCGGATTCTAATAGTGGTAGTGCGGCCTCCGTCCGCTGGAACTCTCCGTCTGTAGAGCGGATATCAGTTGTTCGTTTGTGTGTCTTAAAAGAGCTCTTGGGGATAATACTTGGTGCACTTTCTGTCTTTCATGCACGAAGATGAAAGGTTTTGTGCACCACAGGGTCCATGTGAGATGTTTTTAACAACTGTGTAGTACAATATTTTGTCGGTGTTCGGGTCAGGGATCTCAGCACTTACAGTATGTCATTTATTTTGTTGGGACTCAATTTTTTTGAGCCAAAGCAATAAATGTATCTGAGGTAATCCACGCTTTTGCCACTCAATCGAGTACACGAAACATTGAGCCTCGCCAAATATTTGGCCTTTCGTGAGAAAATCGACAAAATTTTGGACCGTTAATTTTAAAAATTCTAGCTATGAGATAGTGTCTATCGATCGCTCTTTGGCCAGGTATTACAGTAATTCTTCCATAATTAGAGTCCAGGTGGGGTTGCAAGTAAACGTGACAAAAACGTCTGGCCGCCTGTAGTTTCGGACGTAAGAGAATGCGTCCAGCATGTACTCGTGGAGGTGCCGTGTGCTGTTAACAAAAGATGACGGAAGAATCACCATTTGCCCTCAATTATTAGGATTGACGTCAGCATCGTTTCTTAGTGCATCCTGTAAGTGAATATCATGTTCCTCCCGCAACTTGTTCTCAAGCACTCACTTTCCATCTTCACGTACATATCTACTAGAAACTGGTGTAAAAGTAGTCTACAACGCAGAAGTAAATTGTAATAATTATTGTGCACTGTGATGAGAAACACACACAAATTCATACAGTATACCTTTTTATTGGACATAGGTAATCTAGTCTCTGGATTAATTTTAGGCATGCCAAAGTGATACCCTTCATGACATTTCCAAAATATCACCGGGTACTCCAGGGTATCGTCAAATTTGTGTGTGTCGGCCACGCTGGAGAGCGAGCCTCTTCGAGTCCCTGCAGCACGATGTCACTAGCAGTGATCTGTTCACTGCCCGCCATCACGACCGGTATCTCGTAGGTCGTCGGTGCGTTGTCGCGTCTCTCGTGTTATCCGCGCGGCACACGCTCGGGGTGATTTACTACCTTACAACTTTCATCGGATATGTTTTCCAGATCCGTTTTAAATTCACTTATCAAACGCTTGTTATCGCTTAGTACTCGCTGTGTTTTCTGTACCGTCTCTCTCTCTCTCTCTCGACCCCTTGAATGATTCTACATCTTTTAGTTTCTGATTCTTCATCGCCCATGAAACAAATCTGCGAAAAACTGTGGTTACATATTCGACACAGGAAGCAGAGATTCAATTATGCGATAGACTTGTCCTTGGATAGTAAATGTCGGTGGAAATTCTGGCATTGCAAGAACTTTATTTGCTCCAAAGAGGACGCCATATGGAAACAAGAGTCATATTTTCTAATACGATGCAGAAGCGTCTGCGATTCCTCTATTTCGTAATAAAACAGCCGTTTGAGAGGTTCTACTGGCTCCTCTAATAGAGAAAAGGATACTTTTCCTCCAGAATAACACATTCCTGCGGTTTCTCCTTTCAATTTCAGTGCTCTGCAAAATCTGCACTATTTTCATTCTCTCAATTTTATGAGTCTGTGACTGGAGTAATCAAGAACTGCATCGTACCCAAACGCTTCTTTGCCAAATACAGCCCACGTGTTTCTAGCGAACGCTTGCCATCGCTGTGCCGCCCTTTCAGCAACAGATCGCTTGCGGACTTCCGCTTCTATTCTACAACGGCCTCATTAACTCGTTGCGACGCCAAATATCCGGCTTGCTGTTGTTGCCGAACTTGCGACTGCTCAGGCGTTTCAACAGCTCTTGAGTTGGATTGCCGCTCAGCTTGCTCTTCTCGGCGATCTTGCGTTTGTTCTTCGATTTCGTTAGCTCTACCTGACGTTCTGCCTACTCAAGTTTTCGCAGCTCTGCTTCGGGAAACGTCTCCCGCCTTCTAGCTTCTGTCATAGCCCTAGCCTTAGTTGTTATCTGTGAAAGGTTTGATTTACATTTCCTCGGCATGTTTTTATATTACTTTTTTTTTAATGCCTAACCGAACAAAACCCTTAACCTAACAAATTTATTGATTGAATCTACAAAACCAATAATATAAATGTATAGCAAATCAAGTTCGTTTTTAAGAATAGCCAAACTCAATTAATTCACCTTACAAATTGACAGAATCGACAAAAACAATAATCAGATTTGAAATCAATTCCGTTTTTAATAGCCAACATCAATTATTATTATTATTCACAAGGAATTGGCCGAATCGACGACAAAAAATAATATACAGAAAAGAAAATATATTTAAGAATACCAAAGTTCGTAGTACTGCGATATAATAAACCAATTTTACTTTGGCGATATCTAGTTTAGATGATGTGGGAACTGTCTCATGACGTTAACTGCATTCTATTTTAGTTAGTTGGTATTTTTATTGCGTGGTAATAGGTCGATGGAGTTAGATGACATTTGGTACAATGGTAGACTATATTCTGGATTAGCGTATAGGGCACTTTTCATCCCGGAAAAAAATGAACTTTTCTTTAAGGACTATAAAAAACAGGCCACCAACGAGCGCCTACTCAAATGGTTAATTTGATATATTCCCTAAGAAACTGTTTTTTTTCTGGGATGAAAAGTACCACATCTATTAATCCGGAGTATAATCTACGCCTCTACCAATTTTAAATCCAAATCCGTCGAATCGTTACGACGTGATAGAGTTACAAACTAACATACAAACTTTAGCATTTATAATATTATTAAGATGTTATTTTCTTGTGTCAATCGACATGTCGTGTAAGACTCTGAAACAGTAGTCGACATTTAACTCTCGAGGTTGCTGAATTCCGTGTGGTCGAGTCGAACATAAGAATGAGTCATGATAATGACAGCAACTGCTCGAGCAATGTAGAGGACAGTGAAATCTTTATACGGACTGTTCACGATAAGGTGAACGCTTAAGAAATGAACCTTGGAAAAAAGTCACTTCCCCTGCATGCATATATTTTAATAGACGCAATGAGTGACATTCGTCCAGTAAAGTTTGTAACAATGGATGGGAGGTAGTTCGATATCCTTACTCGAATAAAAAGTGTTAAGTAACTATTTGTGATAACTTAGAATTATTTCTTTCGCTTCCGGTTTTTTTATTGCACAGAAGTGTAAAATTGAGTATATTTGTAAAGTATTTACTTTCTTAATAATTTTACAGTTTCATTCCACCAACGTATGAATAAAGTGATCAGGCCAATGACAATGTTAATTTTACATAAAGCGGAATAATACACAACGTGTATACAAGTCGATCTTAAGCAGGGCTTTCAAAAGTGCTCATTTTAACGTGAACAGCCTATAGCATGGTGCTGTTTAATAACGTGGTGTGGTTAGATCTGTAATTTTTGCACACAAGCCCTACATTAAAATGTAAACATCAGTGCATGCGTTATAGTTAATAACTCTATATCTGAATTCTTTAGTTTTGTATTCCTTTTTGGATTTTTAGAAACATTTGTGCAGAGTAGGTATAATTTTACACATTCTTAAAAATCTGTTTTTAAACAGTGACATAACTGTAAAATATCCTAACTATGTTGTTGTGTTTAAAGAGAGGTATGTATTAGTCTTTGAATTTCTAGAAACACTGGTGTAAAATTGCACATACTGTTGTTTTCACAAATGACACAAAAAATGTAAAATTACCCTTTTGGATGTAAATTTACACCAATTTTTTACAGTGAGTTGCCACCATTTTGCATTAATACAAGCAATGATGTATAGGTTCGAAATGAAAGATTTTTTTATCGCAATAACATGCAACTGTGAGAAAACAGAAAACCATATTTGTAACAGAAGTCGTAAATATTTGTGTAGTTTCATGAATAATAATTGTATATTTTATACTACTTGTTGGTGTATTTACGAGTTAACCCGACAGAATGTGTAAAATTACATTATCCATATTGGTGTGTTTTTACACTTTGTTCTAATATAGCGTCGTGAAATTAATCAACATATATAATTTGACAGCGGCAATTTAACAGAATTTTACAAAGAATTTATGGTATACAATATTAACAAGACGAAATAGTTTAAATATGCAAACTTTCCATGTATTAAAATTGTCGATGATAAGGTAAAATAACGCAAATCGTTTAATGTAACTACTTTTATCTAGGCGATTTCATGCAGACATTAGTGGAGTTATTTCGAAGCACCTGTTTTTTTAATGTACACAATCTTTGTGAGGTTATATAATATGACATTTGTTAATAAACCCTTACGTGTTTATCGAAATTTACACTGGCAATTGCGCAGTAATTTCAAACAGACTTCCTTGTTTTAACACATCATTTGTAATTTGACACACATTTTTTTAATTTTACAGATACGGGCTTGGTGATTAAAATTACAATGACATGTTTTGAGCATTTTACAATAATTCTTGTGCAAAATTAAACTGTCCATGCAGATGT
Organism: Dryococelus australis; assembly: GCA_029891345.1. Classification (NCBI taxonomy): domain Eukaryota; kingdom Metazoa; phylum Arthropoda; class Insecta; order Phasmatodea; family Phasmatidae; genus Dryococelus; species Dryococelus australis. Next base: position 97,633,169 of record CM056994.1, read on the forward strand.
AATTTCACGAACATTTTTTAGTGTACATACGCTAGAACGCGGTAAAGTAATCTGAACACGCAGTAGCTGTTAAATACTATAGAAAGGGAGCTTTGCAGTAACGAAAAATTTAATTAAAGTTTCTGAAAGGAAGAAAACTTTTAGTTCGTGTATTTTATGGTTCATACTCGTTATTGTAATGCTAATCTTTTTCAAAAAGCCAAACGTTCTCCTAGAGTTTTCCAACGAGTGTACATGTTTACTAAGCTACTGCGTTTCAGGTTTCAGGCAGATACGACATCCTGCTGCTCTCCCCTTCCTAGTGTCGTTTCCTCGTTGCGTAGCAACAGACGCAGCTTCCCCAAGTTTTCCCCTCCGAACTGTAGCATCAGCCGCCTAGCTGCCCTACAGACATCGGGTTGTAAATTCTTCCCAAATTCGACGAAAACACAGCCTTGCTGGTATGCTATCCCCGAGTTCATTCGACGAAACCACAGCCTTGCTGGTATGCTATCCCCGAGTTCATTCGACGAAACCACAGCCTTGCTGGTATGCTATCCCCGAGTTCATTCGACCAAACCACAGCCTTGCTGGTATGCTATCCCCGAGTTCATTCGACGAAGCCACAGCCTTGCTGGTATGCTATCCCCGAGTTCATTCGACCAATACGTGCACGCCGAAGCAAAATTTCAAATTTTTAAAGGAAATATCTTTATAGCATGCTCTTTTCTGACTGACAAATAAAGGCGTTTTCCAAATTGAGTCACTGGATGCTCGGTGTTGGCTTTGAAATAGCTCCATAGTTCACATGCAAACGAGAACCAAACACACAAGTCAATAGTAGGGCTGGGCTACCTATTATTTTTGAAGAACCAAATAATTTTCGTGCATTTTTTTACGTGCCAGACTATGTCATTAGAGACATAGTCTGAAAACGGAGACATTTAAAAGACACATTTATTTTCATTTTTTCCCTTATGTTTATATAGTTTTTTCAAAGTTTCTAATTAAGTTATGTGAAATAAAAGCGTACGAATATTACTAGTGAGTGAGTGAAGAGATTTGGGCGGCTCTTAACATCAAGGGCTGGAGTGCTGATGATAGAGTGATTGAGGTGAGTATCTAGCAGCGTCGGAATGAAAGGGCTGGGAAAACGGGAGATCGCTGAGAAAACCCGACGACCAGCGGCATCGTCAGGCACGATTCCCAGACGCAAAAATCCGAGTGTGTCTCGGCCAGGGAATGAATCCGGTTCGCCTTGGTGGGAGGTGAGCAGGCTAACAGCTCAGCCACCGCGGCCCCGAATATTTATAGTCAATACATAAACAACCTCGAGCACTGAGCCTTCATTCTCATGCGCGTGCATTTCAATTCATTATATTTATATCATTCTTAAATTATCACAAATAAAATAATAACTTACGGAATTAAACAATTACACCAACGAAAGTTGAAAATACAGAATGTCCGCATTTGTACCTACGCGTGTCTTTTAGGTGGTATAAACATATTCAACATCACATGAAGAGCATTCACCTCGCATTATCCTTACCTCTGATGATGCACAACAATTAGCTTGATTTATAATCAGCCTTTTTCCGTATGGCACGTAAAGAGATTTTTGTAAGCCTGAGATAAGGTAGTAGAAAATATTTAATTTTTGCATGTTAGTAAACTCTTTGAAATAATGAGTTGATGCGATAATTTTTTTTTACACTTCTTATTGCACGCACAGCTCTGCGGGCAGATTATACCTGTGTACTATCTGTTCAAAAAAAAGTATATGCTTTTATTTGACGATGAATGTTTTCGTATACTGCACTCCAAACTTGAAACAGAGAATTAAGCCTCATCAGTGAAAACAGACAAATCCGAGCGTTTGAAAATCAGTGCTAGATAACCAATTAATATAGCAGCTGAATTTCACCGATTTATCTGTGAGTCCCACTGAATGTCAAGAATTCCGATGCTATAAGTCACTTGTTCTCAGTTAATTTTCTTGATTCACCAGTTGGCAGTAGTTTATCAACTGACTTTCGTTGAATGGTATTTCACTGATTGATATCACTGATTCGGGCTTACAGCGTACGAAATTCTAGCTTCTTGGTAGGTAGCCGTTGGGCTCAGATGTCATTAGAGAGGAAAAGAGTTGTTCTAACAAGCAGAAACGGAGAACAAATAGGCCATGGCCGGTGTTACAAACCCGGACCAGCATAGCTGGAGGATTTTTGGACAGCCATAAAATCATGGATAGCTGAAATAATAGCAGCCAGCCCGAGAATATAACACTCGTCCTCTTGAATTGCTGTCCAATTTGTTGCTACTACAGCAGTATGCTCGACTACTACTTGCTGCAGATGTAGCTAGAGGTTGAAGTTGGATTAACTTGTAACTTTTTGTAGGAAGAGGAAAAGACAAAAGTGATCCTGCACGTCGATTTACAGTGAGCGCAATTTGGTTAAGGGATCCTACAGTGGTTCCTTAGGTTATCGCTTCGTAGCAACAGCCGTTTATAGAAATTACTTGCAGCAAACTGCGTTTGGATCATTCGTTTTTTCTTACTGTCGCTGGTAACTGTGACTGTTAAGAGTGGGATGCACCCGCGCGTCCAATGTCAAGAAGCGAGGGAGCAATACCGGCGACACTAACACGCACGCTTCGTGCATCATCGCTCTTACGCGCAAGGCATGCAGTGTTTCCGTTGTGCCGCCATACTGTGTAAATTAGATCTGTAGCAGTGGGACTTTATTACACGCCATCAAAGTTCACAGAGTAAACTACGGCCATATGTTTGTACTTTTCTCTTGCTGCATAAACAAACTGCATAGCAAAGCTTTAAAAATTCGATATTTGATAATTTTCAAGAATTTTTTTTCTCCAATAATACACTTAATATAATAAAAGTAAAAAAAGATAAGGGCATAGATTTTTTTTTAATATTTTGTGACAAAAGGTCGTATTTTCAGAACATTTATTTACCGAGATATTTGCATTCGCGCAAAAAACTATTGTATAAAAAACTTTCAGGTCCATCCCACTCTTAAGGCGTTCCACTTAGATTACAAACGCCTGGATTCGAATTCCATGTAGGCAAGACTTTTTGTGTGTCTAAGATTTGAAATTACTCTTTGAGATTAGATTACCTCCAAACTGTAACGTAAAACCACACTAATAATAAGTTTAGAACCCACTAGAGTTCACAGACTTCGTTGACACTGTACAAATGCTGTCATAGGGCATTTATGGCAAAGTGAACACTTATCGGCCCTGCTAAATTTTTACTTTCACCAATTTACATCTTTCCGCCACGTTTTAATACAAACATTGCCATGCAGCTATCAAACACGACTCTCAAAAGGTAACGCCTGAGACTCCAATAAAGCATACTTACTAGTGGCAAATGCCAGTTGGGAGGGCCCTAAAAAGTGCTCACTTTACCGTGAATAATCTATCACTTTTTTGTTCCCTCCGCGCCGAAGTTGAAGATAGGCCGTACGTTCCGGCAGACGTCTTAGTCTTTGTCTTCAGGAACGTAATATAGCCTTTGCCTGCTGAGACTGTGTAAGTTCATTTTGCAGTCTGCCCAGGGAAAGGTACATTGAGGCAAGAAAGACTCACGCAACCTCAGTAGGCAACCTAAAATTTGCGTTTGAGTGAGTGAAGAGATTTGGGCGGCCTTTAACAGCGAGGTCTTGAGAGCTGATGAGGGTGACTGAGGTGAGAATGGAGCAGTGCCGGAATGAAAGGGCGGAGTAAACGCGAAATCCCCGAGAAAATCCGCTGGCCAACGGCATCGTCCAACATGATTCCCACTGGCGAAAGTCCGGTAACCCGACCGGGGATTGAATCCGGTTCGCCTTGGTGGGCGTCGAGCAGGCTAACCACACAGACACTGCGGCCGCCCAAAATTTGCGTTTGCTTTCTTTCTTCAAAAAAACCAATTAAATCGATAATAGCAATCTTATTTTGAATCATAGTTTTAAATTGGTAGCACCGAATTAATTGTAGATTAATTAAATTTATATCTCCTTAGTTTACAGGGACTTCTGAAACGAATGCCTTTCAATTTCCTATCTAATATATGAAATTCCCTAATTACCACTAAATAACTGGGATAACTTTTCTTTCATTTAAACAACTAGTTTTCAGCGTTTTCGCTTTATGCCTTGAAGTTACCCAAAATAAATAAATATAGTAGCCTAGTCCTACAGAACGTGATTGCGACATTTGACTATCAAAATACAAGTAGTTTACTTTTTCTGATTTGCGCTTTTTTTAAAGCATTTATAAAATTAAAATTGGAGAAAAAATAAAAAGCCCTGGCTGAGGATACTAACAGTCAAATTAAAACACCAATCATGATAAGTATATACTAAAACGCTGGAAGTAAATTGTGCAAAAATAATTGTATGCTTTCACTTTATTACAAAAGAAATAATTTTAAAGTTACGGCTACTGTCACTGTTTTAGGGGAAAGTTTACGATTTTGTACCACCTCCTAATTCGTACCACCTCACTATTTCATTGAAGGTGAATACTACTGCGCTCTTGAGGCTACGAGTTGAACCTCCTGTTGTTCCCGGATATTGCAGAGAATAACATGAATGCGGAACCACGTCTCGTATTGTCATTTGGAGTATTTGTTTATATGCACGTCTAGATGAAGTTTCAGGGCTGGAGTTGTAAGCATTTATGAAACACGAAAGCAAGTAATTGTTGTTTAAGTGTATTTCTTATTCCAGAGGAACTACTTCTTTGTATACACGTGACTGATACGTGACGTATACACAATGTGACTGATACTCGTTCATGTAGGCCAACAGAAGACATGGTGAACCATCAGGTAGCAGATTAAGGAATGACACGCAGCAGGAGATGGTCTCGAATCTCAATGTTCTTACTAAAGCTATTTTTCAGATTCCAAAGTTCTGGAAGAGTGTTTCCAGCCTAGCATGTTTGTGAAGGGGGGGGGGGGGGGGGGGCTCAACGTACTGTTGCACCACAAAAGCATTCCGTGCAAAAGTGATTTTATGCTGCAAATGATAGACGAAGGAAGACGATTAGCGAAGCAGATAATAAATTTATTAAGAACGGGAACTTCTGCGTTTCCAAAGAAACATTTAAAAAGAACAACAATGCCAGACAACAAAGCCCCTCCTACTTCATACGAATCCAATGTAACCATAGAACTCGTGCAAGACTATTGGGTTTGTTTAATGAGGAAAATATTGTAGAAAACTTGGTGCAATGTTTACAGTGTCACACTTGGGTACATCAAACATGCGTCGGCGTTAAATCAAACCGTACGTATTCTGTGCTGTATGTAAATGAAATATACATTATTTTGTTTCATTTATGGAGTAATATGCACTAGGCAATACAAACATAAAACATCGTTATAGTTTTCAACATGGGTACAATTTAGTATTGGAATATTTTTATTGTAGCGATACGATTTAATACTGGTGGTACGATTTAGGGTACTGGTTTCCTATATCGTACCGCTTACAACCAGTCAAAATAACGTCTATTGGGGCTCATTATTTCAGCTAACTAGACATGTTTATGTAAATATGTACGCACAAATGCATGACGTTTGGTACTGAAATAATATCGAACAGTACATTGAAGAATGGTACAATGAAATAATATAATAACTGGTACGATTTAGGCAAACTTCCCCTATTTGTATGAATAGTGGAGTAATAATTGCCGCATTGAAGACATATTAATGTTTATAAAAATTATGAATTGTCGCTTCATCAATACATGAATGTTTAGCAAGTCCATTGCTATTGTCGTATGTTGCGGAACGATGTGCAGGTAATAGAAATAATAAATTAAGCAAAACAATCAAAAGAACTCGGTTAACGTGATGAGGGGTAGTGAACTTCTAGACTGTACTATGTTACTTGATGGAGGTTGTTGGACATTCGCCATTGCGATACAGATGTCTGTCAGGGGAAAACAGAACTGAGCGCGAAAAAAAATACTTAGGAAAGACTAGCAACCTATGGACGAGAAAATAAATATATGTATACAACACTCAAAATTCCCAAGAGGGAGTAGTCTAAAAACAGAACAACAACTAATTACGAAAAATATACGTATATATAAATGACCAACAGATAAAACATAGAAACCAACATAGGCTAGAAACCTGCTTGAGAAAGTTAGGACAACAATGCCAAAATAAGTTAGAACAAAATAGGACAACACAACAAAGAAACCCACTAAAACACACCAGTTTAACCAGACACGACAGAATACAAGCCAGGAATGCTGTAATCAAGAATATATTTGCACAAAGCCAGAAAATTACATGAAAGAAGCGAGTCAAATAAATTAGGACAGCAAGCGAAATGCAAAAAACTAATATACTATATATGTATACGTTTCGTGCTCAGTCCTGTTTTTTTCCATGACCGACATCTGCATCGCAATTGCGGATGTCCAAAAATCTCAATCTAGTCATTCACCTCCATTGCAAGATCCGTTCAATGAACGACGTGGTTGTTACGTCATGTGTTATCACATGATTTACTGTAAAATATCCTCCCAAAAAAATGGTTACTCTTACTCAAAACATGCGCATGAAATCAGTATCGCCATAGTAAGGGTAGTCAGGCATAATATGCGTTTAAGATAGTTAAGATTTAATTGCTTTTCCGTTCAGAAGTGTACGAGCCTATGCATTCGTAATGATTTGTTGCAGCTTGGGTGATTCATGTTACTTGGACGAGGCGTGGTCATTTTAACGTTGCGCTGGTCACCGATGTCACACGTTACTGCAAACGAATTAGAATCGCCCAACCGTCTGTCCAAAGCACTATGCATTCGATGACGAGGATACAGTTTGGCTAGAAATATCTGTACCTATTGACATTCGGTTGCCAAAATTGTGCACGAGAATGCTTTCCTGCAGTTTCAGCGAACGTGTATATTATTCTGTTCTGACGGCCAACAAATGCGTCTCGTCCTCGTATGAGACTGCGGCGCGTGTCGCAGTTCGGAAGCGGTGGAGAACGCTTGCGTTTGTTTTTGCGGCGTGTATTTTAATTGCCTAACCCCCAGGTGCCTGCGGCGCCGACTCGGACAACTCATAGCGTTGCCAACCCCAAATTTAAATTGTTACTGCTACAACATGTGTAATATTTCACACGAAATTCAAGTACAACCTGTATAAAACGCGAACAGTCACATGCCTACCGACGTACACACATACACACACACACACACACACACACACACACACACTCGTACACGTTTTAGCGAAACAGTTCGAAAGTGATCTTTATAATTTTTTTTTTTTTTATAATATGTTTCGCTATGCACCCAATATTATCGCCATTATTTCAGTGTAACCTAGAATTCACTCAAGTTAATTCAGTGTCACATTCAGAACAATTACGACTTTTTGCACTTGACACTGAAGTAAGGTCTCGCAAGGAACTGTAACTAGCAACACCAAACATTTATGTCAGAATATCATTTGTATATACTAAATTCAAGAAGTAATTATTTCTCTTACAAATTCTTAGTCTCCTTCTTTGCTCATATTGTGCATCATTCCGCTACATATGTAGTGAATATGTCACGTTGTGAAGTTACTAGTATTAAAGTTATATTAAACATATTTTACGTATAATAGTTATGAAACGAAATGCATATTTGAAAATTAATTATTTTAATCATAACACTTTTAATAAGACATTGGGACATAAGTTTAGTCTAATTTTCCTTATTCGCTGCTAATATCGGTTAAAAACAATAGCGTTTTGTTTAAGTAAGTGCAGCTAACGGGATATATATATATATAATTATAAAGCTCAACCACGACCTAGTTTTACAATAAGTATGTTATTTTGGTAATTTATATTTGGGAAGAGACCCTCGACCGAGTTAGTCATTCAAGTAGCCACAACAGTGCATCGTTTGCTGCAATACAAATCTAGCAATGTAATGTATAATAAATATTACTGTTCAAACATCACGATACAGACGCCGAAAACATGATTCGCTTTATTTAAGGGCAAGGACGACAGGTTGGTTACTACTGTGATTCACTCCGGGACTCAACTAAAGCACAGTAGTTCTGATAGTCAATCGGAGCCTCTCTACATCAAGGAGGCCGATAACCATAAGCCTTACAAAGTACAATTCTGAACCATACGAAATAATTGGGTCGTCATTTACCCAAAAACACTTTCATTAAATCTCGTACGCCATACTATTGGCACTCAAATACTGTGTGAATGAAAAACGAAAAGAACACAGATTTATTTCAAACTAGAGCCTCAAGTATTACCACACAATCAGTATTATTTAAGGTACACAATCACTAAACGCCCTATTCGCTGCCGAACACAACACTGTAAAGGCATGGTAGTGTTTTGTATTTACATCTACCTGCTTACTTGAATCACACCTTACGGTAGAAGGCGATATATAACCTGAAAGAGCAGGTAATGATGTGGACTCGTATCTAATTAGGCCGTCGGGGGCCAGAACAGAAGTCCACTGTAAAGAAAATGACAAGTCGTTGTTGGTGACCAACTTTGACGACTGACATGGTAGTGAACGAGACAGCAGGTGTGATCGTCAACCTGGTGGAAGAAGGGCACTGGCTACGCCGCAGATATGGTGGCCGCTGTTGGGGAATCTGGCAAGTGTCGTGTGAGTAGGCCCTAACTAATCACCGCCACTGACTGACCAGAAGCTGGAACCCACACTGAAAGAACAACCAACCAAACATTTATTTAAATAGGGCTAAAAACATATTTAGTTGCCCCCAAAACAATATTTTGTTGAGTAACCGGATCTTGAAAAGCAACAAAATTAATTTGATTCGACTAACAAAATAGACGTTTGAATATACAAAACCTTCGTGTTGAGCCAAAAGAAATTACTCTGGCAGCAAAATATTTGGTTAAACCAATTGTATATATTTGTTTGTCCGCTCATTTGATTTCCTCCGTTCGAAAATATAGCCAGAGAATTAGTTTACTTCTGTGACTCTTAGGCCGGTGTCATACTATGCGTTTGTGCAGCTACGGCTAAACGGGATGCGGTTTGACAGGATGGGCACAACACATTGTTTTGAAGGCGAGGTGTCACACTAATGCGGCGTTCACTTGTCTTACACCTCGCATTTACAACAATGTGTTGTGCCCATCCCGTCTAACCGGGGCGTTTTAGCCACAGCGGCACAAACGCATAGTATGACACCGGCATTAGGATATATGCAGCCTTTGTAAGTGCATCTATTGATTTTTAATAATAATGGTAATTTAAACATTCTAGTAAAACAAGTTCAACAGGTATCTGAAAAAGTGAACCTGGAATTATTTATTTTCACACTTCGCACAGTATTTGAAATTTATGTATTTAAAAACATTCGAATTTTTCAGTTCCTATGTCATTTTAGTTGAGGTTTCTAAAGCGTAGCGCTCGGGTGCAGGTAATCTAAATTAGAATATCGGTCGAGCTTCCAATTTATTTCATATGAGCCGAAACTGTTTAATAAACGTGGGGCCAAACAGATCTTCAGTTGGAACCACCAAAGCGTTGTTTGGAGGAACAAAATAAGAATAAAAAGTACTTAGGTTTCTACAACAAAATATTTAATCATCTGTATACGAACAGTGTTCTCGATGCACTGACGTTCCATAATGTGACTGCTCGCTGATGATGGGTATCAATAAGTCTTTCCCTGCTCCTTACAGATTCGAGCCTCTCAACGTTCGAGCTGCTCATGAAGGACTGGACTCATAGAGACAGCTCGTTAAAAATTTGCTTCATCATTTGCCCTACGAAGATAGTAATATAAACACAAATATAAAGAGAACAGAAAAATAAAGCAGGAGAAACTTGCTGAAGATATATTATATTTTCGCATTAGACGCCCCCTCCTTCATACTCACACTAAGAAATGTATTCCACAAACTAGCTCGACGAGCATACACCTTTGTGTCTGGGATGCTCTTAATTGCCGTTTGTTTTACAGAGAAGAGGAACAGAGTTTTCGGAATGCTACTACTCGCACGCGTGTATAATTTATTCTCTAGCTAGTAATTGTAATACTCTTCGCTCATACGCCCATGTCTTACGCAGGTAAATGAAACAAGGTACGAAGTATACGAAACATGTTATATTAATTGCTTGCTAAATAGTTTTTATTCAAATTTATTCTCATAATTGCCAAAAAAAAAATGCATTTTGATAGTCATGCCTGACTTCACATCTCAACATATTATTTATTCTCGTAATATTACTATGGAATTTAAAGAATAAAAGTAAATAAATTTGTAATTTAATAATATCCGTTATTCACGTACCTCACCTATGACCATAAATGTATTTGAGCTTACGCTACATTTTTAGTTGTTTGTAGACTAAAAAAGTTTGAATGACTTCTCTAATTTGTGAACGTAGGAAAACCGAACAGTATAAATTACTTTAACTTTTTATTCAACGTAACCCAGAGTGATTTTTTGACTCATCACTTTGCTCCGATATTATCCGTTACAATTAAACACTACTAGAATGGAATGGTTTTTTGGTTTTCAAGTTTTTACTATGCCAGTTTTTTTAATAATTATTTTATAATTTAACCATATCTGTGGATAGAAAATTCAAAACTAACATGTATTAGAAAAAAAAACTAAGTTAATGAGTTTTGGGAACTTTAGATATTTCAAGTGGTGCTCCGGGCAGTTCTCTAAAAAGGAAAGAAAATAGTCACGATGGTTAAAAAAAATTTCCTTCTGCCTCGTGCCACTGCTCTCAACCTACACCTGGTGATTTTCGTTCGTCCTGGAATGACGCGCACGCGCACGCACGCACGCACGCACACGCGCGCACACACGCGCACACAGCTATATTTTGACAAGTGAACAATCGTAACGCCTGCGTTCGCACAATGGTGGCAATTTTACAAGTGTTTCCTTATTCGCTGCATCGAATTAACTGTACATTTTTGTTTACATTCTTAGATGTAATTTTTATAATTTTTTTTTTTTAAATTTACGATAGGTTGTCCATTGAGATTCTGAATCATTCATTTCATGTTGCTTGAAGCACGTGACATTTTTGCTGGAACTCACCGAAAACATCATGTGTCTAAGGCAGTGAGCAAAATAGTTTATGCTTGTTCCAAGGCATGGCCGAAGGCTGAGTACCAATATCATTGACCTGAACAGGTAGTTATAAATTTCGATGGCAATGAACTAGTTAACATGTCGCAGAAATCGAATTTGTGGTACCAGTGTCAGCACTAGACGAGTACGGCGAAAATAATTCATGAAATGCGCTCAAACAACTTACTTCGATTCATACTGTAATTAGTTAATTAATCTCCGAACTATCCATCAGTCGTTAGAATGATTGTAGATTTATTTAAGGTTCCTCTTTGGATAAATGAATTTCTTTGGCTTTCTGCCGGTTTACATCGCTTTGATACGGACGTACGGCCTTATGTTCATATCGCCGAAGAAATAGAACGAGCTCTATTCGTGATGTTACTGGCCCTAACCTAAAATAATATGCGACTCACACGAAGAACACCAATGAAATGCAACGAATTCTTGACTTGCAATGTTTGTAACATTTTTTAAGCGTTAGAGAGATTAGGAATAGTGTTATTAATCATAACTAAAAAAAAAAAAAAAAAAACTGCCAACATATACCCTTCGTTTCAGGGTGATAGAACTTCTCCGAATATTTACATAACGCCTCAATATCATTGGCCAATTTTCAGTCTAAATTTAATTCCCAAGTTATGCTATCTGGAGGGTTTTCATGGCAGAAGGAAATTATCATTTATCAAGCACATCGCACAAAAGTGCAAAATACCCGTTTTATATGCGCGTGACCTTCCAGAATATATTCACATTTGCAGATCGCAATTTAACTGAAGAATTTAGCTATCAAGGACCGAACCGTCATTCGCTCCTGGAAACGGGCCACGGACAATTTTTTGCCACCTTCTGAACGATTCAAATTGCTGGCACCGACAGAACGCATTTATTTCCGGTGGTAGGGTCCGCGTTAATCTACCAATGCTAAGCAACCGAAAAAAAAGTAAATCAAACGATCTGGGTTGAGAAGGTCGGGGGGAGGGAAGGGGGAAGCCAAAAAGAACTCTCCTCGCTTTTTGTTTCCAAATCTTTTTATTGCACCATTAAGCGCAAAATGAAGATGTACGCGGGTCGCCGCCGCCAGTGCCACAAATTCGGAATGGTCGGACGGTGGGAGGGGGGAGGGGTGGTTTTGAAGGAAGAATAATGTAATATTCAAATGTCGGTTGCAACTCGCTACACGTAATACGATTCAGTTCGTTAACGAGGTGGAGAGCAAGCGAGACCGAGACACGAAAAAAAAAACCTCTCTCTTCTTGTTGCCGCTGCCGCGGCCGGCTTCCTTCCTTAAAGACAACAAAATCCACCGCAGGAGGCGAGTCAAACATCTCCCTTGCGGGGAGTTTGCGGGGAGTTTGCGGCGAGAGCCTAGCGACATTTGCGTACAGGCCTCGTCCTTCAAACTGCGACAAAACTTGAACAAATAAACGGATGACTGGGACGTTCCCGTAGCATACATTGGCAAACATGACGAGACACGTGGGTGAGTTGGAAACTAGAAGTTGATTTTGGAGCTACAGAACGAAGCCGCATGGGAACGGTGTTTGCATAAAACGTAAAACGCTTGCAAGGGTCTTGCTGTGTACTGTTAGTTTTCCCAGTTTAACGTTATGTTATTTTAATTTTAAAAAAATGCTTAAACTTACGTTTGAAGCATAGAGAATAAAAGTTTACAATATACACAAAATATGACCATTTCTCAACAACACATAGTGATATAATTTGATAGTTAACAGCTATATCAATTAATCCTAAAAATGTTTGCTATAGTCCATTCACGGTTTCTTCGGCCTTTTTGAATCAATCCTTTGAAAAATCTTCCCACGTATCACGTGTTTAATTATTTCCTAAATACGCCCTGTATCGCAAGCATTTTATACTTGTGTACATGAAAGTTACTTCTTTTTTTTCTGTTGAATTGAAATGTTATTCATATTTTATCAATGAATTGCAATGCTTCATTGATAAATAATTTGAATAAAAAACAGGGAGAAAACTGGTATGTTGGTAGTGCGTAGTGAGAAATAGTCCTTATACAAAACACTGTTACAGCTGAGTGCGCACGAATGTGGTGTGTTGTCCCTTTGGTGTAATTCTCCAGGATTAGTTAAGCTTAGTTTGCACGAGGCGGAGGGATATCCTGGACGTAGGACTTTAGCAGGACTTCAGAAAAGGCTGAAGTAACCGTGAATGGACTATAAGAGACGATTTTATGTCGTGGAAACCTATGTAGGTACTGAGCGAAAATTAACTACAAATACAACAGCATGTAAGAGAGACTGTAGAATAGACGCAATACTATTTTCGCTTTCTTAAATAAATGTGAAAATATGATATAGTTTATGTATAAGCAGAAAGTCGAACAATGTTTGTGTAATGTAACATTAATTTCTTTGGCTTGTATTGTGTTGTAGCATAGACTAGGCCTTTCATTAACTTAAAAAAACAGTGCAGAAGTTAGCTAGGTGTGATTTTATTTTTATGAACAAACTTCAAATATAAGCCTAAATGAAAAACGAAAGTTGTGTTCTACTACAAACCATTACACGTTTACTATTTGGTGAAAGCCTAAAGGCCAAAAAACTGCAACGTTCTTGAAAGAAAAATAGTGCTTTTAAAATCTATAAAGCATATATATAAACGTTAGTAAATAAAATACTACTGTTACGGGTATTCTGATTAACAATTAATTACGGCTATGAATACAAGCGTTTGACTTGATTTTATTTACTATTAGCAGGCCAGTGCTACTTCGTTAGCATGATATTTAGGACTTCGAATCGATTTAGCCACTTCTTTTGGGAAGGAAAAGAGGACAGCTCATAGCAAAATAAGAAGATGTGAAGGACATTTTTTAAAACAATTTTTTTGTTTATTATGCAGCAATCCTAAGAAAAGCTTACTTCAGTACACATTTACAGCCCTGATAATCATATCGCTCTAGCCACTGCGGCCCAATTTAATATATGTTGATATATATCTATCCACTGGGTCATTACGGCCCAACTTGTAGTATATTACTACCATTACACACTGCGGCCCCACATGGAATAACTCTAGCCATGGGGCCACTACGGCTTTTTGGAAGTAAATGACATCCCATAGACAAAAAGAAAGGAGAAATGACGAAACTTGTTTTTAACAATGTTTTTTTTTTACGCAGTAATAACCACTAATAAAAGTTAATCCAGTTCTATGTAAATATCTGATCATAATTTTTTCGGAATCGTTTAAGATATCTCGATGAAACAAAAACTAAGTTGGTTCTGCAGTTATATTCTATAGAGTATGTAAATTTGATGTCAATACGTTGAGTGGTTTTTGAGTTAAATCCGGTCGGACAGACAGACAAAATGGGGGGAAAAAAATAAAAAAATAAAAAAAAACATTAGATATGGCTTACTTATTTATCAATTATACTATATTAAAAAAATAATTAAAAGTTGAAAATTCGAAAATCACAGACAGACACTTCTATTTTGTTTAGGTTTACAGATAATATTGGTCTGGAAATGTATGAATAATATTCCATATTTGTAGTTGTTTAACTTAGCAGGTGAGCAGGTGCAACGTTCAAAGCGGTAATATAATTTACGGGGAAGAAAAATTCTCACGGATATAAAAAAATCTTAGTCATATTTATGTTTCGTTGAAACGATTATTCCAGAAACCGAATCTTGCGCGTAGGTAGTTACTTTTCAATAACAACGTAATCTAGGAATGCTAGTAAAGCGGCCATATATTTTTTCTGTGTGTGCCCTACTGAAATTGTATTGCTTGCATTAAAATGCAATTATAAATAACTGATGTGCCACATCAACATGCACTTAAGAGAGGAAACTGCAATTGTTTACCGGTGATCTGAAGCTCTACTAAAATTTCATTTTCACTGGTTTGTCTGAATAGGTGAACCTCGGGTCACCAATTGAAAGCTATTCTTCTGTGAACTGAAACATTAGTATTTTGTTGTAACCCTGTTACTTTGGTTTTCCTTATTTTGCTTACATTACAAATAGGTAAAATAATGTGCAATTTTTAAATTTTATATCGACGAATTGTTGTGAATAAGAAAGTAACAAAAGGTACCAAACACGAATAGTGTTCGCTAAATTTAATATGTTCAAGTTACAGAGAAATAGTACTGTGGACAAAATCTTTTCCATTTATGACAGAAACTTGAGATTTACTTGAAACTAAAAAAAATTGTTGCCAAACTGCGAGTGATCTTATGTAATAATTGTACAGTTGAGCCAGCGTGTACAGTATTTACAGTGAAAAGATGACCAATTTATATTAATTCTTCATGCTAAATACTTCCACTAACTTGCAAAAAGTATAACTGCACACTTGATGAACAATAACTCGATTATAACGCACACGTCTTAAATCATCAATTTTAAACTATAAAAGTTTACAAAACAAGAGTACTTATTAAAAGCCACTATAACACGTTATTTAATAATACAGTTTAAACGCATTCCATCACCCACAACTTATATTTTTAGACATAGATAATAGTGTCCTGAAAGCGTACGATTTTGTACTTGTAAAAAACTATAAATCACAATTTTTTTTATAATTACGTAGATATCTGCAAACTTGCAAGGGTACTATTTACATTCACGTTATGTTTATCCAAATATGTTATGACCAAAAAATATTATAGCCCATAATTTATTCGTTATTTGTCAGTCAAATACGGGCATTAATTAAAGTGACAGTTTTTCATCCACTGCTAAAAAAAATTCGTTTACAGATAAAATACTGTTGCTTTATTGAATATCAAATTTTAAAATATTGTAAGAAGGTTTTTTCGATACCATTTGTTAATATTATCAAACTGGCCGCCGCCTGAAGTAGACTGTTTGATCACTCCTGCATCTATTTTTCATTTATTCTTATAATAATTATTGCACTTCATTTTATTTCGCATGTTAAGATTTCCTTTATTACTCTTTAAAATTTAGATATTTTTACTTGTGATTTAATCAATAGTTTGAATCGAACAAAAGAAAAGTTGCCTTATTGCTTCCTGTAGGCACATAGGCACACGCCATTGGCAATTGTTTTTTTCTCGACTTGTGCAAGTAAACAATCACTGTTATACTTAACCTAAAACGAAGTAATACAATAAGCAACTAACCATTTAAGTGTTTATCGCTATTTCTAATATTTAGTGGAGAATCAGTATATGTGATTGCTTTGTTTTATTTGTTGTTTACATTCGTCTACATAGTTTTTTATGTAACAACTTTTAACTACATACATATCTAGACCTAATATAAATTCAAAATATTTTACCTGGCAATGGCTTCTGGTAATATTTTTCACATCAGGAACAGGCACGATTTAAACATGCTACCAGATATTGAAACAGAGAGATGAAATTGCAGTTATTTCTAGAAATAAATTGATGTAAACACTGTGGGTCTGTTGAAGAAGACATCGCTTGTGATTACTGTAATATATGTTTTCACTATGTGCGGGAGTTGCCAATGTTGTTCCTGAGGACGACTTTAAGTATTTTCATTTTAATGTTAGGGAAAGCTGGACGCAACAAAACAGCTTACTGTTGTACTTCAGGAACGAGTGGAACACACACACACACACACAGAGAGAGAGAGAGAGAGAGAGAGAGAGAGGAGAGAGAGAGAGAGAGAGAGAGAGAGAGAACTAGAAAGAATGAAAAATGAAATTCAACACTACAAAACAGAGGCACTTAAAAACTGTCAGCTAGTAATAAGGGAAAATCGTGAGTTACTCAGACATCTGTTTGTTCTCTGAATTGCCAGCTTCCCAAGAGGCCGGTAGTGATTACGGAGTCTTTACAAGTAAGTGTAGAAATAACAAAATAACCAGTGACCCATTCCCACCACTTGTCAGTTCACAGGTGCCCGAGACACCACCACCTTGTAAAAAACAGCTTTACTGTTCTCGCAGTCCTGCAGGAAGAAGTTGAGGTCATCCCCCTCCCAGCTCCCAACAACCCAGCAAGGCCCAAGAGGAAAGTGCCGACTCTTGGAAGCAGTCACGCGAGAGGCCTAAGAGAGATCATCAAAGACAAACTGGGTGAGGGTTATGACATTGTCACATTGTTTAAACCTTCTGCAGGCCTTGGTAGTGTGTCAGAAGAATTAGGTAGCTTAAGAAAATATTTTTGCAAGTCAGATAAAGTTGTTTTTGTTGGGTGGAATAGTCAACAGCATTGACAGGGCCAAAAACTCTTCAGTTGGAGGAGACATCACCAACATTGCCAGGGCCACCAGTCACATCAATGTATTAGTATGCGAGACATTGAAATGGCATCACAAGCCTTTCTTACAAAGGAAGGTGCAGGGAGTTTACACTGCCCTGTGGCGCTGTGCTAGGTCTGGCAGACTCAGCCATATTGGTCTGATTGGACTAGAGGAAATAACCAGAGTTTACCACACGAGGAATAGTCTTCATCTGAGTCGTGCTGGCAAGGGGACACTCGCTGACCTGATTGCTGGTAGGATTCCTACAGGCCATGGACCTTTTCAAAAAATCCAGGTAATCGTTGGAAACAGGGGAAATGTTTTAGACTAAAGAAGTCCATGCCGTAAGGTCTAATTCATGTGCCAAATAAGTTTTACTCTCACACTCAATACTAGAAACAGTCAATAATTGTTCAAATATTAAAACGCCCACAATAATTAATAAAAACAATTTATATGTATTCCATCATAATATTAGAGGTTAAATAAGCAAAATTGGTGAGCTTTCCGTGTGTTTGGATAAATTATCCATACAACGCAACTTGAATGGCAAATATTATGTCTAACAGATACACATTTAACTGAATCCTCTGCTAAACAAATTAAAATTTCTTGGTTATTCCCTCTGTCCTACTTAGTATATAAATAGCATAACTAAGGGTAGTTCATGTATTCTCATTAAAATAATGTAAGTTTAAAAAATTACGCACATTTACTATGCAAATATCATGTTTTTGAGTGCAGTTATGTGGAAGCAACAACTGACAAATGTAAAAAAAAAAAAAAAAGGTGGGGATTCTCACTATATATGAGCCCCTTCTGCCAACTTTAGTAACTTCCTAAAATTTCTTGAACCAACTCTAAAAGCCATTTACAGAACCAATCTACGGATTATTCTCTGTGCAGACTTTAACATTGATTACTATTTAAAAGAAAGCAACAAAAAAACTGAATTTGGTAGTCTTATCAGTACTTTCAACCTTTAAATACATAGTAAACTTTGCTAGCAGAATAGAAACAAACCAATCATACAAAAATTGATAATATTTTCGTTGATAGCACCACAGTTGCAGAGTGCCACTGTCTCTCAGTAATAAACGGATAATCGGATCATGATGAACAAATGTTAATCATGTCTTTTATAAAAATGCCCTACAAAAGCATTTCCTACAAGTAAACACGAAATTTTGCGCTGGAAAATGTCTTTGTTCAAAAGTAAACTAAGCAGCGTGCAATGGTCAATATTGTATACTTGTACCGAAGTAAATGAAAAATTCAACTCTTTTCATAACCAAATTCTCCATTGTTTTGAAAAATATTTCCCATCCAGATTGACCCAGAGTAATACAAATCCAAAGAAAAATTTATGGCTCACCAAAGGAATATAAATTTCCTGCAAAAACAAAAGAAAACTGTACAAGGCCGCCAGAACCAACAGCAACCCTGACACAATGAATCACTACAGGAAATACTGTAAAATTTTGAGTAATATCATAAAATCTGCAAAAAAAAAGGGGGTTTTTCTGTAGGCTCATTCTAACTTCTCAAATCAAAACGAAAACTATATGGAGTATTGTAAAAAAACCCAACAGTAAGAACAACAGATAAATATCCAGTTGTATACCTAAAAGTATACAAATGTATTTCCTCAGACCCTGAATTAGTTGCAGACATATTTAATTTATACTACCTAAATGTTGTAGAAAACATTACTAACAAAAATATTAAACAAGATATGAACTATATTTATACACTCCAGGGTACTGAATATCCTGCTATATCTTTTACAACCACAACTCCAAAAGAAGTTGAGAAAACAATAAATTCTTTGCAATCACAATCATCAAGTGGCTACGATGGCATAAGCTGTATATTATTAAAACAATGTGCTTTTGAATTTAGTGTTCCATTAAGTCATATTTGTAATGCTATCTTCAATACAGGATTGTTTCCAGTCAGACTCAAATGGGCTATGGTAACACTATCGTGCAAGAAAGGTGACAAGACCAAAGCAAAAATATCTTACCTCCTTTTCAAAAGTAATTGTAAAATTAATTTACAGGGGGTTGCTGCAACATTTTGAGAATCATACCATTTTATCAAATTTTCAGTTTGGCTTTAGGAAAATACCTCAACAAATGATGCAATTTTCAAACTAACAAATAGCCTTCTTAATGGACTTGATAAAAATATACCATACTGTGGCATCTTTTGCGACCTGACTAAAGCATTTGACTGTATAAATCACAACATACTTATAGAAAAATCAACCTTTTATGGAGTCTCGGGTACACCCAATAAATTAATAAGCTCATACATTTCAAACAGACAAGTGCTGATGAAAGGAAACACTACCTCATTCTACTCTGAACAAGGAAAAATCAAGTTGGGGTTTTACAAGGCTCAATATTAGCCCCCCTACTCTTCCTAGTTTATATAAATGACATCCCATGTGTCTTAAATCCAGACACTACTCCAATTTAATTTGCAAATGATCCTATGCAAAAACAACAACATTTACAGAGCTAAACGCATGGTTTACTGCAAACAAATTAAATATCAACCTAGATAAACACTAACAGAAAAAAAAACACTAATTCATAAGTTAGTAGTAACAGAGACAAAATTAATGAAACAGCAGTGACTAAGTTTCGTGGCTTTAAAGAAGACAATTTACTAAACTGGAAATTTCACATTGCGTATATTTGACCTAAACTAAGTTCAGCCTGTTTCGCTCTGCGATGTGTTGCAGAGATTTTGAACAAAAATGCAACACAATGGTATGCTTTGCATATTTTCATTCCATCATGTGCTATGGTATAATTTTTGGGGTAGTTCCATTGACAGTAAAAAAAAGTTTCACGTGAATAAGAGAGCTGTAAGAATAATCAATGGCAAAAGAAAGTGAGATTCATGTAGACTTATTTTCAAGCGCTCAGAGATATTACCATTTGCATATGAGTTCATGTTTTCAGTACTTATATTTGTGTCCAAAAACAGTAAATTATTTCAGAAAAATTAATTCTCTCATAAGCACGACACTAGAATAAAAACACTAACACATGGCTTCAGTTAACTTAAAACTAGTCCAGAAAGGGCCGTCCTATTTTGGTAGCTAACATTTTCAATAAATTACCACAAAACCTTCAAGAAATTTGCTTATATAACCACATACTCTTTTAAAAAAATCCCTGAAAGAATTATTTTTTGAATGTGCATTTTATAGCGCATATGAGTATCTAAACTACAAAAATTCAGAAATTGCTCTATATCATTTCATTGTACTAATTTCTTTTTCCGGCTTTTCTCGTTCCTTTTTTTTCTTCTGTTTCAGTAAAACGATTACGCCCCAAAGCATGTTGGAAGAAGATTAGTCACATAATGAAGAATGATATGATGTGTGTACGTGCAATCTGACATATATATGTGTGTTTACTATATCCAGTGTATACGATTTGTATACTGTAATTTGACTTGTTCAATATCTTTCTACAGTTACGCATTAAAAAAAGTTCGTACAGACGCAATCAAACAAACCTCGAGTTTGAGGATTTGTTTATCAATAACTTTCCCTTTTCGGCCGCCTCGGTGAGTGAAAGTTATTTTATTTTTGTTGGGGAAGCTCGTTTAATGTTGGTGATAAAAGGGGTTTTGCCCTTAAGTTTATTTTCTGATTTTCATGATGCAGCGCGGTTCGCCCCATGGCCTAAAAAAGGCATCTTCATGAGCTGACTTCTACCAGTGTCTGCCCTTGTGGCATTAGCCTGTGCACCATGTTCCAATTTTAAGGCGAGCTTGGTGTTTGGTGTATGGCTGTGTACATGTACGGCTGTGCACACCATTTCCATCAGAATTTCGGTTAGACCAATATATTTCTCAGCATGAATTCACAATGCATCTTGAATTCCTGAAGCATATGGCGACTTCAAATTTCAGAGACAAAATTTTTAATTTGGTAATTGTAGGTGCGCATATTGTGGACTTAAATGGAAAATGTTACAGGACTTAACAAAAATTGTATTGTTCTCTGTGATGAAATAAATATGGTATATGTAACCTACTGTTGTCAGTATGTACCTGAGGTGAAGAAGTGGCATAAAATCCTGCATTATAATCCATTCATGGTTACTTCAGCCTTTTCTGACGCCCTGCTAAAATTCTACTTCCAGGATATTCCTCCGCCTCGTGCAAACTAAGCTTAACTAATCATGGCGACGCATCACACTCGTGCGGACTCGGTTGTAACAGTATTTTGTATAAGGACTATTTCTCACTGGGCGCTACCAACATACCTATTTTCTCCCTATTTTTATTCAAATGATTTATAAATGAAGCATTATTTCTTACGGATAAAATATGAATAACATATCACTTTAACAGAAAAAAAGGACGTTTCATGAATACAAGTATAAAACTCTTGTGATATATGGCATATGTTGGAAATAACTAAACACGTCTTACATGGAGAGATTATTCAAAGGTTTTTAATATACCATAGTTTTGTAATCAGTCTTCTCGTAACAGTCTCACACTACCCCTAGAGAAAGAAATGAGTGATTTGACCGAAATATTATGAGCTCAGCCAGCCAGGGAATAGTTCAAATAAGTATCGTGTGGTAAAAGTAATTTTTGAACTGAGCGTTGTGAAGGAACACTTTAGTTTTTGCACTGATATAATTACAAGTAACTGCCAGTTGCCTAATTGCTTTGATATGTTTATTATTTTGCTACAAGCCACTTGAATCCCATACGCTGAATTTATTAGCATTTGAATTTTAATGTAATTTTGAAACAACTGTCTAAAGAAAGTCGTGGGCCATTAAAATTCATGTTTCACCAATGGGCATTTGTTTCTTGTAGTTTGCTAGTAGTATTGTGATCCTTCTCTTTTGTGTGCAAGGGTTCTGCTTATGTGTGTCAAGGGAAGTTGTATTTTATCCAACGAACGGAACTTCCATTCTGCAAGGGTAAGATCAGGTCCATCTCTCACACACGTATCTCCGTGTAAATCCGCGGTTTGTCTTATTGTACGTCACACGTTTTCTCACTGTAAATGCACTTATACGTTTCATGTTTACGTTAACATGCACTGTTTCTTAAATATTTTTTTATAAACGTGAATATAGGCTATATGCGGTTAAAATTCGGAAAAAAAAAAATTCCATCATAAAACATTTTAGCGAATTTGTTACAAAGGACAAAAAATGGAGGGGTTTACAGCGATAGGCAGAAAGGTAAGACTTTATTTATATAGAAAAGGTGGCTAACAATTACAAGAATTGCCATGGAACTCTCTAAACCATTTACGATATACATAAAGTCTTGAGAAAAGTTGTTCACAAGGATTGCTTTTATTATTAAGAACGATTCGCAACAAACATTGAATCGAAGCAGTAAAATTGTTTGAGACGTGCTATTATGAGCTTGAAATCTTTGTAGGACGTACATTTTGGAAAATTTCACATGTAATGCTTATTGTATACCATTGTACAAATGATGGCAATCGATTCAAAAGTAAACACTTATCACGAAAAAAATAGTTAGCTTAGCGAAGCCGAATACTTAAAAACCCACTATACTGAAAATAAGGGTTTCATACATTTGAAACTCACACATGTTAGCTACCTTCCTTAGCAATAAGTCTAAAACAGTGGATTGCACTGTAAAGAAAAATTGTAACTGTTACTGAGAAATTCTTTGTAATTTTACAAATTCTTGTAAGAGTACAAATATTTATCTTGTAAAACTACTCGATTGTAAAACTACTCGGGTCGTGTTTGTAATATAAATTAAGAAAAGTTTGTATTATACCGATCCGTTTCCACGAGTTTCAGCAAAATGTCGGACACTCAACAACATAAAATCGTATATATCTGTTTGTGCAAAAACTATGCGTGATTTAAAGTGTAGCTGCGTACAAAAATAAATGTATTGCAAGTCTGAATAACTTAAAACATTTCACAAAACTCAATCGAAATAAAACTTGACCGTATTAGTCAATAACTGTTAGTATTTCCTAGCCACACATAACTCTTAAATCGGCTCTCAATACCTCTTTGTTAAAAGCCGTCTAAATCTCAGAACTCAACAACGTAAATCTTAAAACTATATGAATGTACTTATTATTCTTAACCAAATAACTTAATTAATAACGTGTAGGTGTTTGCCGCTATATTTACCGTAAAAATAAGATTGAAGCTCGTAAGTTAAGTTGGTCTTGTGAGTAAGGGTGTTGGCTAATAATACAATGGGTGTGGTTTATAGTCCTGGTACTTGTAAATTGTAATTTCCTTTTTTCGTAAATTATAATTAGATTTCATTTTCATTTGTTTTCCAGAAGAAAAAATAATATTTAGACTTCTCAATAATGTCAGTTGTAATACAAGGCTTGCAGATTTTACAAGAAAACTCTTTGTAGTTTTACAAAGTATTTTCTTGGCAACTGGGTTTCCAACGATTATTCTGGTAAAAGTAAAACAGATTTTTTAGAGTGTGGTTTCTGAATTATTATGTACCTAAACTTAGTCAGGTGGCGTACTGTCTCCCAAATCTGCAGTTGCAGTGTAAATGTATGAGTGTATTTAACACAATGAAATTATGTACTGCTACACTAATGAGTTTGATTTAAATCGGCCAAAACTTTCCCCATGCACTAAATAAATAACATTTCTACTAGCCGCCTTTTTGAAGAAAAAAACGGATCATACAGTTATACACATTCGTTTATCCATTTATTTACGTACAGTTTTGAGGAATGATCGTCAGAGTGGGGTCCCTTCTCTCCTCCCTTCATACTCGTTCTTACCTCCGAGTTGGTGCTTACATTTTTGTGAAGTTGGCGCTGCATGCGATGGTATTTAATAAAAGAATCGTCTATGTCACAGTTGAATTTTATTTTTTGTTTGAAACTCAATTTTTTTTAACAGTTATAATATCAGTTACATAAATTCTTATGCTAATTTATATCCGCCATTAATTTTTATCTGTTCCTTTTTTAAGTTTTATTGTGTATCCTTTAGTTTTGAAGTTATGCATTTTTAAATGTTAGTAGTGCTGCGCGCTTTTAAAATGTTTTCCGTACATTATAACTCAGTTAATTTTTGCTGTAACATTCACCACCCCTTTCTTATTTTTTGCAACCCAGCATTTTTTTAGTATATGTATGTTGTTTGAGTTCCGTGCTATTTATTAATGTAATGTATATAATTAATTATGCAGCCGTTATTAATGTTAGGCATGTATATATTTTCTTATTTCATAAGAGATGATATACCATTCACATATATAGGTTATCATTACTATTTTAATCAGAGATACTCTTTTCGGTTGGAAATGTATGTTGCTTGAATGATTACTTATAAAACATATAGTAAATGTTACAATGGAAATTAATCTTGAAAACTTAAAATTTCTAAGTAGATTTTCTTTTGTAAACATTCAGAAGTAATTTTACTTTTTATTGCGTGTTTATACAGATTTGAAATTGTGCTTATTAACAAGCGTGTAATTTTTCCACTGCCCTAATTCAAGTGACTTACTACTAGCGAATTTAAGCATTTAGTGACTTTTCTGTGTTTAAATGAGTTTTAAACATTTCAACTTTATATTTAAAATGATTTCATTTGACCAGCGAATCTCTCTGTTCGACCACTGGATTAAGATTGAGAGGAAAGGGGTACTAAAGTGCTTAAAGATATTTCCAGCAACATTTTATTTTCGTTTTGGTATTATTCATATTTATTTCCTCTGTGCAAAGCGAAGTGCCAAAATAATTTTCGTGTTGCATGCCTTGCCAACATTTCCAGGATCGCCCCTGGTAGCGCGTAGCATCCTATTTCGCCCTGATGATGACGGAGATACGATGTGGCATGGATTCTACAAGGCACCGAAAGTGGTTTGCAGTCGTACTGACCCGTGTCTGCTGCACGGCCTCACACAATGCACAAGTATCATTCGGGGCACGACTCACGCCACGCACGTCCTTCTCCACAGCACAGCATCCCTGATGTGCTCGACAGGACTGAGGTCAGGTGACTTCGGGGGCCAGGCCAACAGACTGAAGCGCGTGAAGTGTTCATCCAGCCACTCGGTCACAATTCCGGAGCGAAGGTCAGTTCGATGCCTTGCTGTACGCACAGGTCTCTTGCAGCGCACTGATAGGCGCGGAAGTAGGTGCACATGATATGCCAACCGTTCCCAGTATCGTTCGCCGGTGAACAATGAAAGCATATGAACCAGAGGACCCGTTTCATCCCACATAAACAGTCCACATACGAGGATACCACCACCATAGAAGTGAACTGTACCCTGCTAATAGGAGGGATTCATCACGTCATAGGCTTGGCGACGTACTCGCACCGTACTCATCTGTGCTATCAATCTTATAGGTTATTTATGGATACTTCCGACTTTTCTGAAGACCTGCTAGAGTTATACTTTTTAGGATATTCCTCCGCCTCATGCCACACAAGCATAATTATGTCGAGAAAATTACACCGAAGGGACAACACACCGCGTTCGTGCGCACTCAGTTCGGAAATATTTATTTTTTTTAATGAGAACTACTTCTTACTAGGCGTTACAGACACACCTTTTCCCAACTGTTTTATTAATATAACTTAGTTACAAATGAAAAATAAGTTATGTATAACATATATGCCAAAATTAAAATTAAATTATATATGACAGATATTAACAGATGTACAAAATGCCTGTTATACATGAAATATTTAGAAAACAACTAACCACACGTAACACACAGGATAGTTTTTCAAAGGTTTGATTTAAAAAGTGTGAAGAAACCGTGGATAGACTATAATAATACAGTTTAACCGATTCTGACAGAGGCTTCTAGGATATGTGACTATGGAGCCTTACGGTCAGGTGTTCCTGCTACCTCAGACCGGCACTGAGGTCAGCCTTCTTGTGATGTCACTACCGTTTTACCCAAATGACTTCATAAATGGACCACCTAGCACTATAATACCTTCTTTTAACAAAAAAAATTTCAAAAAAAAAAAAAATGGATGGGAAAATATTTTCATATAAATATTTTCATTTATGATATTTTCCGCTCGAGTCATTAAATGAGGAAAACGGATTCGAGGTTCTTCGATGTACGAACCATACAGGCGAACTCAAAGCTCCAAGCCAAGCCATGAGGTGACATTGACTTCCCTAACCTTGATCTCGAAATATCATAAAAATCGGTAAATGTAAAAATTTCTAAAATTTTTTTGAAAAATTAAAAATATAAATAAATTAAAATCTATAAAAATTATAACGCATACATTATAAATTTAAAAAATTCCAAAAGAATAACACTTCAATTCAAATTTTAAAAAATTAGAAATTATTTTTCAACACTTACATGAGCTCTATTCTCGTAAAGATGGCGGGGCACACAGCCAGCAACTGACATCTGCTTCCGTCTTCAGGCGGACTAAAATTCCTAAGTTCCTGAAACATCGCGACAAGCTCGTCTAAGAAAACTCACCCTGTTCTTCTGTTTCCTCATCGTTGAGCCTTTCAGTCTTCTGCGAGATTTTGTCTTCGTCTCGGTGTTGGCCTGTGCTGTCTTTGTTGCGTTATCCTTGGTTTTCCACTTTTTTTGGTTGAAACCAAACTGTGTTATGTATCATCGTTGTGTCGTCTAGCGTTGTGGTTGCCAATTCATCGTTGTCACTCTGTTTTGTGCTAAAAAAAAAAAAAATCATTTTTCGTCTGTGTGCTCGTCTGTGCTGTTTTAATTTGGGTTATCTTTTATATTTGCGTTCAACAATTCGTTCTGTAATTTTTTTTTTTTTTGTTTTCTAATTTTGTTAGTTATCTGGCCAAATTCCTAGTGGAATTTATTAGCTATTTTATTTACATATTTTGACTGCAGCTACTCTCTGCTCGTTTTTTGTATTTGATTCATGTCTCCGATTTGGCTTTCTGTGGCGCCATAGTAAAGCTATAGCGCATATTCGAAATATTTCACTTAACCATTGTTTCTGAAGCGGGATCTTCAAAATGCTGAACACTAAATTAAAATTTCAGATTAAAGGGTCACTGCAGTCATTGTCGGACCCTTACTATACTACTGGTATGTGGCAGATGTTGTAAAACACATTAGAGAATCTTGCCAGCAGGTCGCGTTCACTGTCGATGGGCATACTGCACAATAATATTTAAATATGTCCCTAATTGAAAAATCGAAAGGTGCAATTTCAGGTGAATGTACGACTCAAGATATGGAGACAATTCTACTGTTCCAGCATTCAGGAAATGATGTATCCACATATATTCGCAAATCTCTACCAAAATGTGATAGGGCATCGTAATGCTGTAATCTCAACTGCATATGCATGCCACTTGGAAAACCCTCTAGAAACTGTGATGTTGCATGCTGAATTACCCAATCGTAAACACATTTCTTAGTTACGCATGTGTATGGATGACCCAATGAGATGATTGTGCACAGTACACACCATCAAGATATGTGATCTTCGAACACATTTTGTAAACCATGCGCTACATCATTGAAACCTTACACATATTTGTAAATTAGGAATTAATATTATTATATTTGCTTCACACATACCTCACCATATTAATTCACTTGAAGATACTAACATGTGTTCTGTGGAAATCTGTCAACGTATGCCTGCCAATCTAAACCAACCCACCAATTATCTGCTCTGTCACCTATTGTCACAACCAATTCGTGCACACTCTTCGTGACGACTGGAACGTGAAAAATGCTTTGTGGATCTTTGACAAGTTTAAAAACTGGAGGGACCATTGGAGAAAACTCGTTTGGCATATTGTCCAATCCGCAATTGAGAAGTGTGCTACCGACGATATTGCAGTTAAATAGTGTAGTATTTGCATGCATGATGTTCACAGGCTACACGATTAGTGGGTTTTGCCGATTTTGTAAATGCCTCTCTTGAACCCCAACATCGGTCCAATGGAATCCAATTGGTGAAGTACATGTCTTCACTGCATTTCAAAACGCTCTTCGGAATATTGGCACTTCCATGCAGTTCGAACTTTGTATCCATATAGGCCTACTGCAAATCTTTGATGTACCTTGCCATGTTGTCCATTTTGTTAGAGCTCGTGGGCAATGGAGCCTTGTGGGAGATGCTATTGTTTTCAGAAGGAACAGCTTAAAGTTTTGATGTAAATACGTCTTTAAATTTGCAACCATAGTGGGAGGCAATCCAGAAAATCTTATGATAACAAAATCGGGGGATACAGTTTGGCATTGCAGCTCAGAATCTATCGTATGCATTCAGAATTCAATTACATTACTCGATTGCCACAGGATCAAAGAATATGTTACGTTGAGTGAAGCCTAGGGGGCATTGCGAGTGGCAGGGGGGGGGGGGAAGGGGCGCAATTTTGAGTTCGTTTAGCCGCGTCATTTGTGTGGTGTGGTTATGTTGGAATTGTATGCGTTTAATTAAAAAAAATTAAGAAAACTTAACACAATTTTGGCCTATGCTCGTCAAAAATCCAAGCCGAAATGCAGAAATCGTTTACGGTGGAAAGAGCATCTCATAAGCAATCCACTGATACCCATAAAACCCCATATGATCGAGTGAAGTGGAACCTGGCACGTAAAAAAACACACCAAGGCGTCCGAGCGCGTTAACGTAGACGTATTCACGCAAAACAAACTGCCGTGTCCCCAACACAGCCACACCCCATTTTCCCCCCCATAGATGTTCGATATAGCACTGCACATTTGAAAATCGCATCGATATTGGGGACTTGCGCAGAACACGGCAAATCGATCCATATCGTCTTTAGTCTACGAAGAGACCCGAGCGACCGCCCGTCTCTGATGTAATGGATTTCCGCTGTGCAAGGTCAGCAAAATCATCTCGTGGTGGCGAGGCGAACTGACAGGCAGACGCCTGTGCGCGCAGGTGACATCTCCGCTGACGGCGCTCGCCCTCTTCACGCCTGCACGGAGTCCAGTCCGGCAGGACACTTCATTTTTATCAAGTGCCTTGTGTGCTTCATCCCCCTTACCCCCTCTTTGCCGTGACCCCTGTAGCCCCGCGCTGTCTCTGTTGAAAGAACAGGAACTGTGCCCGCTCTCGTGTTTCCAGTGGAGAGATGGTTCCATTAATTAATACCCCGCCTCGGCCTCCAGGCAGAAGGCAGTGTGGCGACTCCGTAGTAGAGACAAATATTAACGGACGGGAGTGAAGAACGGACAAAAGCCGCAGGCGGCGACGCACACCGGGGGGGAGGGGGGGGGGCGTGTGAAGCGTTCCAGAAGGATTTCTTTGTTGATTCTTTTATTCTGCCTTCCCGACAGAGCTGGCCCAACCTCGGTGACGAGTTATTTCTCGAATTAAATGTATTACTACATTCAAGTTAGTGTGATTTTAAGTAAGATAAATTTAAGTTTGGTTTCCAATGGGCTGCAATTATATGAGCTGGTGTCGTTGGTGTTTCCATTTATTTAGGAGGAAAATACACTGTAGCCATGTAAATTACTTAGCAGAACATAATAATTACGCGTATTGACTATTCGCCGTAAAGTGAACACCTTTGGAATCAATTGAAATAAAATCTCTGTCAGATAACTGTATGAAGGCTCCCAGTTAAGTTGGCAGTGAAGAATTTGAAAATGTTTTAAGTTTCGATGTTGTATTCTCAATGTAATGTTTAAATTTATGGCAGTTCAAGTTGGTGATTTTTTCATTGTACAAAATAGAATATGGATTGTCATATTAGTAACACATTTGGACTCCTAACAATTTCACGTTTTCACTTGGCTTACGAACAAGTACAGCCGTTAGACATATGGCAACGCGAATTTCAAGCACGGCGGAGGGTTAAAACGGGGAGAAAAGTAGCTTTTAAGCACGGCTTTCAAAAGTTTTCAATTGACTGTGAACAATCTGTATACTTTTTTTAAATGTGCTTGGGGCTTTTATGGTTCAAACCCCACAGTAAATATTGTTGCCTACATGTTACTGCCCTTCACCGCTTCCCTTGTCCCTGCCTGGGGCTCGCGAGAACGGAGGAATGTCAGGTAAGTATCATGTGAGAAGCGGGCGGCGATTCACAAAGGCAAGCCGCCGCGTGTCGCTGCGGTAAGGCTATCGCTAATCGTGCGCCCCTCGCCTTATGCTAATTGAATTTCTGAGGTTATCTTCTAAAGAATGCTCTGGTCAATGCCTTAGCCTCTTTCAGCCTGACTACGGGCGCAGGGGATATTCTCGATCAGGCCAGTAAGACTACTTAAACCGCGACGGGCCTCCGAGACAACAGTTTATGAGAGTTAAGAGTTTTGAGGGTTGTGCGGCTTTGAGCGACAAGTGTGCGACGACAAGCGAAGTGACGAGCCAACAGAGCGACTAGTGGCGGCTAGAGTGACTAGCGCAATTGAAGTCTGCGGACTGCGAGTGTCGACTCAGTGGAAAGAGAGACTAGCGGGTGTAACTACTGAACTAGATGCGTATGTGACAGACATTTGAAATGAAGGAAATAGTGTAAGTGTGAATTAAGTGACTTACCAATACAGAGTGCTCGGAAATTCCCCTTGAAAACTTCTAGGACTTGTAGAGGGGACTGAGTAGACGATCTTTTGAATAGGAACCCATGTCCGGAAACGTACCATTACCGTGCTACAACAGTTTCAAATCAGGTGTTTCACTCGTCCACTTCTGCGTGCGTAATTTAATTAGCAATCAAATTCATTAAGTAACAATGCCTAGGCAACAGTAACACTTTTGTCTGCAGTTGAACGCAGCAATCGGTTTCGGTCTTCTGCAAATGATGTGTAGCATACAGTACTGATCCACTACAACAGAGGCTCGGTGTGGCGACCACCAACGTCGTTGCACACATTGTACCTAGTGTAGTGAACACAGCTGCCCCACCTTGAGACTGCAAACAAGCGGCAGGTTGATTACAAATCCCGCACATAAACAGGTTGCCAGACGACGCCGCCGTCCCCGCACTCTCTCGCTCTCTCTCTCTCACGTCAAGCCATCGCGCTGCCACTCGAGGTTGCTGCCGGAGCCAGACGGAGGTGTCGAGGCACACGACAGCAGAGGGCTGTTATCCAGGTGGACGAGTCCAGAGAAGACCACGGTTACTGCCTTCCAGACACAGGGCTAGAGGATCTCTGCCCGTGTCGCTATAACCAAACAGTGGCATGACGACTATTCACTTCGGTGCAGTCCTAGGTCGTGAGAATCCGGAACAAAACTTAACGTCGCTAGCGCGGATATTGTATGTAAGGCTGGGAACACTATTAAGAGGTTTCAGTATTGTTAGTATTAAATATATAGGAGTAAGTTAGGATTTTGTATTGTTTTAATCAGATGGTAAATCCATAAGACAGATTATTGTATATTTTGGGATTAGCAAAATGTGTAGTGTTTTATAATCTTCTGGTCGCCTACATTAATTAAGAGTCTGAGCTTAGCTAACCCACATAACTGGATCTTGAGTCAGATAGTGTTTGGAATTTCACGTAAGGATTAGCATTGAACAGAAGTAAGAGTAGACTCAATGAGGCAGCATTACACTACGAATTATGTTTCGGTACACTCGCTCCATCAGTCTGTTGTGCAGAGACCATAACTCGTGCCAGTAGATCTTCCTCTGTCTCTACAGGAATTTCGTACACCATACTCTCCATACGACCTCACAAGAGATAGTCCAGTGGAGTTAAATCCGGCCTTTCCCTCAGTAGAAGTGGACGAGTCATACATCTGATTTTAAATGGCTGTAACACGGTAAAGGTGGACATAGGTTCCTATTCAAAAGATCGTCTAATCAGTCCCCTCTACAAGTCCTAGAAATTTGTGAGGGGAATTTCCGAGCGTCCTGTATATTTCACTCACTGAGAATAGCAAAGAGTAATAGTGGAGATAGATAAAGTTTGATGTGTAAAAATTCTTGTGTAAATAAATTAATAATCTAATTTAGTTCTTTTATTTTTATTAAGATCTCCATACTTCAAGAACTAGGATATACCCCTCTGGCGTCTGGTTACAGTATGAAGGTATTGTACACTCACAAAATGCATATCAGGAAAGATTATAAGTATGAGTAGACATTTTAAAAAGTAGTTTGGGCCTTTTATGGTTTAGATACTACTATAAGAGTGATTTTTGTGTCTCGTGGCTATTCTATAAGTCAATTAAAAATGCCGCGCTAACTAGATTCAGCAAAGCAATGCAAACATGTAGTTTAATCTATGCGTGCGTTTTAAGCGCCCAAAGAGTCGGCGTTAACTAGGCGTCAGCTCTTTCATTGCAGCCGGATGCGTTGACAAGGCTTACGTCAGTAACGCTGGTCAAACTATACCAGGCGCTTTCGCGGCAGTTTCAATGCCACACTTGTTCGGCGCAGTTCAGTTTTTTTGTTCTTAGTTTTTGGGACTGTTTACGATTTTTGGTGTGGAATTGAAATGAAAACCGATGGATAACCTATAGTGAAGAGTGGGAGTCCATGTACGAAATGTAGAATGTGCTTGCTTCTAAATAAAATTTCCAGAAAATGTATAAATATTATTTAAAACTTCATTACGTGCATTAAGTTTTATTTTCAGTTAATTTTTCTAATAATTATTTGTGTTACACTTTAGATGCAAAAATGTCTCAACGGTATTAATGTAATTTTTAGCATTTTCTATACTCCTGTTTTATTCACAGAATTTAAATACTGAACAAAATCCAATTTCGAACCAGCAACTTTATTTCAAAAGTCATTTCAAGTAAAACAGCAAATAATTCCTATTTACAAACAACATGATGTTAAATTATAAGCTCAAGAATTTAATTACGCTTAAAAAATACATAATATAGAACACTAGATCGTAGTTAGTTGGCTAGTACTGGCCTCACAATAAAAAAACTCAACCATAAAATAATATATAGAAGCTCGCAGCTGCTACAATCCACAAATTCTTAATAATTTTTATTTTTAAGAAATATTTTAATAACAGTAATTACTTTTAAGCAAACATATGGTTGTAAGTATCGTTTACACTAATTATAAGAACTTCGTGTAAACGAGGCTGCATCTTAGATTAATTCTATGTTACAATTCCAGAGTATCGTCAAAATGTAGCCGTCTGTTTTCTTTACGAAATTTGTGTAGAATACGAAGTTCTTACTATCATTGTGGCAAATTCTACGTCATTTTCTACACTGGGGCCTGGAAATATGAAGTTATAACTGAAATACGAATGTACTTATTACAAATACTGGGCATGGAACAATACGTGGATAATTTGAAAAGTTAACTGTGGCTTGCGGGTTAGTAATTTATCTTTTATATCCCAAGATTAAGTCGGAATAATTATATTAAACGTCATTAAGTCCATTACATAAAATGAAGACGACAGACAGGCGTTGTGGTGTTTACATAACTTTATTTAGTTACACATTATCCAGATACTCAATGTTCTATCTTAAAATGTTTCCCCAATATTTGTTATAAACTGATGTTTCAGATCCAACTTCAAATATGGGTACCACCGTTAAAATTTACTTTAAATAATAAGTAGAATACGCGTTTACGCCGTCTTTTTTCGTGAATAACCAGCAGCCAAAATTTGTCTGTCTAATTTATATGCATCTTTTACATGAATGTGGTACGCGCCACTTGTTGCTCAAAATTCCGTACGCGTATTCAACTCGCTGTGCCCTGTCCTGAGGATGAATCAGGCCAAGCAAGGAAGGGGGATGTCTGTAACTAGATGATAGAGCACTCATGTACAAAATACTATATTTTATTCACTCACAGTTTTACATGAAATATAATACAAAATGCGATCTTCTATATTTTACATTACTCAATTACTTTACTCAGCTGATATATATTACTTTAGTAGGTCCTGCCGACCTGCAGCAACGAAGTATAGAATAAGTGCTCACGACTTGAGGAGTCTTAATATTTAGGACGAGGACTGCACAACCTCTGGCGTCCTACTGGGATTATATTTACCATTTGGCTGTCGCGTCGGCGTCGTCGAGCGAGACCTCCTCGACAGTGGCAGTGCTGGGCGTCGAAGTGGGGACCACGGCCTGGTGATCCTCCTCGTTGGCATCTTGTCGTTCCCTTGGGAGCAAAATGGCCGCGAGCCACCATCGTTCCAACCTTATATACTACTCCGCCTAGCCTCGCCACTTTCCTCGACGGGGGATTGTTTTAATAACAGCCGGTCTGTTTCGTCGTGATCGCACCGTCCCAGGTGCTCGAGCGTCGCTTGCCAGCCCTGGCTAACACTGCTTGCAGCAAACTATTTGTCTAGCTCGGGAATGTATGTAGTCGTATGACATTTTTTTTCTTCTGGTAGGACTTATTGCGAGTATGGTCGCATTACATGTCTTGACAGTCCGGTAGCCAGGAAGTGCAAAAAACGCCGCCAGAACTCTACGTTGATTGTTTACTAAAGGCAAAGGTTTCTGCTCTGGAAGTTTGAGTTTTTTTTAACATAGCTGAGTCACCCTAACGACCATACGCACCATCTTCAACGACTATGAAGATACAATAACCTTCAATTATTGTTAGTATAACTATAGGCTGTTCACGGTGAAGTGAGCACATTTGAGGGCATAGTTAATATTTTACTTTCAGCCATTTTTTATTCTTTAACCACCGTTTAAAATTAATATTCCCATACAAGGAATATACACAGTAGGTGTATTCCACCGCGCTCGGAAGTTACCGTCTAAGGCTAAAATGAAATATATTTATTGACTGTTATTCCAATTGACAAGTCTTTTAAAAGTGCCCACTTTACCGTGAATTGCCCATAGTAAAAATATTTCTTGAAGATAAACACTGCAAATCGGAATTCGGTGGACATTTAAAATACGTGCGTGCTAACAAAGCAGTCTGGAACGTTGGTAAATTTTTCAAAATCATTCCCCTTCTCAAGCTACTGTTTTTTTTTACTTATGGTTGGCATTTATTGTTGATGCAAAGTTTCCCAGATAGCTTCACCAAGTTCTATAACATTTCCCTTATTGTTTCTAGTGAGGCACGGAAACCGAATTTAAAATCTCCAAATGTGTATTCTGGCGCTATGTATCCAAAAACTTAATATAAATAAATAATACCCGTTTTGGCAACATATTTTATTTATTATCGAATATGGTACACTTTGTTTTAAGTAATTCAATAAATATTTTGGTATTTTTACATCAGTTATATCCTAAATAAGATTAACAGTCAAACAATGTACACACACAAAACCAAAACCGCTGAGATAGCACAAAAATAAATATGTAACATTATTGTTATACAAAGACTAAACATTCAACATATGTCTAATTCAGTGACAACAGTAGTGAACAAATTTGTGTATTGCAGGAAAATAATTCATGAAAAGTGGAAGGCAATCAGAGATAGTTTTGTAAGAGAACATAGATTGGTTAAAAAAAAATTAACAGCACCTACTGCTAAAAAGAAAAAATATGCTGTAAACCACTAATTTCTGGTAGAGGACATTCTATTGGTTCTACTCTAGAATCTTCTGGAACATTTGGAAGTATCTATGTGACTTACTTACAAACATATATCCTGGCCCCCTCCTCAAAACGAATGGCACTATGGGACAAAATTCTCATTCTAACGGGAAAACTGTCAGAATTAGGAGAGACCAAAGTTCTTGCTACAACGACTTTACCTGGCAGGATGCCAACCTTCTCCACGGGCTCAATCAGACCCAAACACCTGGCAAATTTTCCTTGACACCTGTCTGTAATGACAATTTCAATAGAAGCGGAATGCACAGTGGGTTGACCACAGACTACTGGGCATCTAATTTGGGAGGACAAATAATGCCGTGTCGACACCACCAACTATGTAGGTACTGCCTACTCGTAGCACACCAAGTCGAGATTCGATACAGCAAGAAATTCATCCTCTATGTCCTCTATGTATATATTCTGCATTATGCTACGGTCTCCAAGCTTCAAAATTACTTTTCTCTTACCTCTAACAGGTGTGGTGTCATGTTTATTGTAGCAAAATAGCACCGTTCCATACGGTAGTCGGGTGATCGCTGGGGAAAGCCCGAGAATGTCTGCTCTTACTACTGTCATGGTCGCCCCAGAGTCAACGACCATCAGGCAAGGAACATCATTCAGGCTCCCCTCCGCAAGTATTGCATCCCAATCCTGTTTCACCAATCTTCGCCCTCTAAGGTCGGTGTTAAATAGTTTACCGAATGTGCCGTATTCTCACCTGTCTCTCGCTGATAATTCTGCTGCTGCTGCTGCTGTTGTGGGCAGTATGCAGCCAGGTGCCCCCAGCTGTCCACATTACCAACACTCCGACTTTTTAGGTGAGGTTCTGTAGCACGGACCCTGGAAGCACTGTCTCTCATAGTCGTCTGCAACTCCTTCAGTAGTGTCTTCCCCATTCTGTCTTAGTCTTCTTCGTTTAGCATCACTACCCATACCGGACGTCAGGGTGAGGCTCCCTGTCTTGCTTACTCCACCTCCAGTGCTCGGGTCAGGGGGTCCTGCATGTTGTAGGGTGCAGCCAGGCGTACCGATTGACAAACCACTTTGTTGGCAATGGCATCGATGAAGAAGTCGACTGCGATTACGTCACGCGCCTCCTCGGAGCACCCTTCCAGAGATAGTTAAGATAGCTGCACGATGCTTTGCCATAGCTCCTGCAGTGGCTTCCGACTTCGCAGCTCTGCATGGTGGGCATGTCGTAGGTACCACCGGTGGCCGAAACGTATCTCCAAGGCCGACACCAGTGTGGGGTACTCCACTCGATGTCGCTTTGGCAGAGAGTGTAGTGTGCTGAGTACCGGGCTTCTCAGTACAGCCGCGAGGTAGTAAACCCACTGTTCGGCTGACCAGCCACTCAAGGTATCGACTATTTCAAACTGGTTTTGGCACTCCCACCAAGACGTCTGGCCTTCGTAAGGGGCTGGCTTAGTTGAGACCACCTTCCCCTCTGCCATCTGCGCGACACCAATGCCGAAAAGTTGCTGCCTGTCTTCCGAGGTTGCTGTATTGGTTAAGACTTGCACTGCCTCTTCACTTTTGTCGGCTGCTGGGGTGGTGTTAGTGAGCCTCCGTTGCTAAAGAAATTCGTCCAACTGCTTCACTACTGCACTGATATATTTTATTTCATTCTCGACACTGTCCATTCCTTCATTTGCACTCTCCATTCCTTCATTTACACTGTCCATTATTTCATTTACGTTGTCAGATTTCTCGTCCACAGTGTTAATTCTCGTATTCACTAACTTGCTAATACCGTGTATGTTCCTGTCTACATTTTCATTAACACTTTTTTACATTTTCAATCACACCCTCTTTCACACTACTATTTTGGGTATTTACAGTGTGATTTACACTTTCTTCTACACTACTAATTTGGTAATTGTCATTACTTATTTAACATTTTAAACCTTCCATCAAGCTATTTGCACTTGCGCTCTTACTTGGCTACTTAATATCTCAAATAATGCCCACAGTGCTTCAAGTTCTGCAGACATATTTCTAATTAACATGAACAGTGACGACTGTACAGAACAGTTTCAATTATTTTGATAAACAGTTATTTCAATTACTTAATCTGTTTGAAAAACACTTAGTACTTGCCTACATGCTAACTTTACGTACGATTGAGTGATTAATAATTGCCTCTATCCCACTTCTAATACCAGTGTTACAGGACGCCTGAAGGGAGTATCCGAGTTCATGAGGGATGAAGGTTTTTAAGATAAAATAAAGAACTAAACTTGATTTTAATTTATTCTCACAGCTATTATTTGCAGCATTAATCTATCTCTCTCAACGAATACATTTTTTTAAATTTATAAATGAGCGCACTGTTTAATGTCTATGTTTACCCAAATTAAAATTATTCTTAATGTCTCTGGTTATAGTACTCATACTCAACATTAACACACTTTCAGTCTGTCTGTTGCCATCATTCGTAGTGCCTTTCACTCACGCACCCAGTCCTGTAGTCCAGCCAGCCAACCAGCCGTACTTTTCACTGCGCAATTGCTCGCAGTCGCGGATATTCCTCCCATTAGTCACTTCTATCACCACTCGTTTCGCTCGTCCGTCGTCTATCGCCAAAACTCCAGCCATTCATCCACTCGACAACTCCCGGCTCGGAAGTCCGTCGCACTATTTATACTCTGCTGCCCTTCGCCTGGAAAGTTCGACGCACCCCGAGTCACGCTCAGCGAAACAATGTCAGTAAACCACTAGAAAATTCTTCAGATAAACGCAGAAGCAACCATGGTCAGCAGCGCGCGCTTTAAAAAGGATTGTCGTGTCTGCTAGGTTTTTTTTTAACAGATACGCGGTTACTGGTTTATCGATCACCTCACTCAAAACGTTCCATTGTGACTCACCACCGCTATCATGTAACTGTTCTGTCCTTACTTCCACTCACTCGTGCAGGAGAAATCAGCGAGCGTGTAAAAACACTATACCTTTTACTCTCTTAAACAACTACTGTGTGTAGATTTATTCATAAATTTGAGTAATAACAGCTTTAAAGTACGACGAATATTTTTCAGTCATTATTTTATTAGCTGGTATAGGCAAATCAACCAATTACCTTGATAATTAAGTGTAAAAATAATTCATAGCACTTTATTAATCTACTAGCAGACCCGTGCAACTTTGTTGGCATGTTATTTTTGAAAAGCAATAAAAATTAAGCCGACCATAGTTTAATAAAGTGTTTACGTTTAAAATACTAATACTTCAACTTTCAGGTTTAATGGAGTCGTCAAATTACACCCTGCCATCGATTCGCACATGTTTTATTTTAGCATGGTATTTAGGACTTTGAATTTACCCAGCCACTTTTTTATTGGATTCTCTAGCCACTGAGCAACTGCGGCCTCCTTTTTAGGTGCTCTAGCCACTGAAATACTGTTGCCCTACTATTGGGTGCTATAGCTCCCTGACCAGCTGCGGCCCCACTATTGGGTTCTCTAGCCACTGGTCTACTGCGGCCCCACAATTGGGTTCTTTACCCACTGAGTTTCTGCTGCCCCACAATTGGGTTCTCTACCCACTGAGCTACTGCGGCTCCTTACTGGGTGCTCTAGTTCCTGACTAGCTGCGGCCCCACTATTGCGTTCTCTAGCCACTGAGAGACTGCGGCTCCACTATTGGGTGCTCTAGCACCTGACCAGCTGCGGCCCCACTATTGCGTTCTCTAGCCACTAAGAGACTGCGGCTCCACTATTGTGTGCTCTAGCACCTGACCAGCTGCGGCCCCACTATTGGGTTCTCTAGCCACTGGTCTACTGCGGCCCCACAATTGGGTTCTTTACCCACTGAGTTTCTGCTGCCCCACAATTGGGTTCTCTACCCACTGAGCTACTGCGGCTCCTTACTGGGTGCTCTAGTTCCTGACTAGCTGCGGCCCCACTATTGCGTTCTCTAGCCACTGAGAGACTGCGGCTCCACTATTGGGTGCTCTAGCACCTGACCAGCTGCGGCCCCACTATTGCGTTCTCTAGCCACTGAGAGACTGCGGCTCCACTATTGTGTGCTCTAGCACCTGACCAGCTGCGGCCCCACTATTACGTTCTCTGGCCACTGAGAGACTGCGGCTCCACTATTGGGTGCTCTAGCACCTGACCAGCTGCGGCCCCTTTTTTTGGGTTCTCTAGCCTCTACCAGCTGCGGCTTCTTTTTTGGGTGCTCTAGCCCATGACCAGCTGCAACCCCATTATTGGTTTCTCAAGTTCCTGACCAGCTGCGGCCCCACTATTGGGTTCTCTAGACACTGAGCTACTTTGGCCCCCTTATTGGGTTCTCTTGCCAATGAGCTACTGCGGCCCCACTATTGTGTTCTCTAGCCACTGAGCTAGTGCAGCAACCTTATTGGGTTCTCAAGTCACTGAGCTTCTCGGCCCCA
Source organism: Dryococelus australis (assembly GCA_029891345.1). Classification (NCBI taxonomy): domain Eukaryota; kingdom Metazoa; phylum Arthropoda; class Insecta; order Phasmatodea; family Phasmatidae; genus Dryococelus; species Dryococelus australis. The sequence continues at coordinate 97,673,418 of CM056994.1, forward strand.
TTATTGGGTGTTATAGCCACTGAGCTCCTACGGCCCCACTTTATTTATATTTATCCACTGTGTCACTGCGGCCCCACTTTGAATAACTCTAGCCACTACAGCTTTTTGTAAGGAAAGGTCGTCAACCCATAGACAAAAAGGAGAAATAACGGAAATTTTTTTTAACAATACTTTTCTTTATGCAGTAATCCTAAGAAAAACTTAATCCAGTACCTATTTACATCCCTGATCATCATTTTTTCCGGAACCGTTTGAGATATCGCGATGAAACAAAGACTAAGTTCGTCCTGGGGTTATTATTTATATACTGTGTAAATTTTATGTCACTGCTTTAAGTGGTTTTTGAGTTAAATCCATTCAGACAGACAGACGGGGAAAAATTAACATTAGACATGGCTTCGTTATCAATTATGCTATATGAAAAAATAATTAAAAGTGAAAAATTCGAAAATCACAGACAGACACTTCTATTTTTTTTAGTAATATCGATTACTGACATCATTGTTATAACGTCTATTGGAACTGGTTCAATACTTTTTTCATAACGGTATACTGTTTTCTTTTCTTATACGTACCAGATTCAATAGTTCTATCAAATGATGATGTTGACATTCTGCAATACTCGCGAAATTTATCCGCATGCATTCTGAGTGTATTAAACATTACATGAAATTGTCGCGTTGAAAGAAGGCTCACTATTGGACGAGTGCCCCAGCGCCTTTCTTCACTCTCCGAATGACGATGCTGTTTCTCTAAATGGTGAATAATACCAACACAGCCTATTTGCACTGCGTTCATTTTCGCCTGGATGATATACCAACATCGATGTGTTTCTGTCATCAAAACGCCGTGTATATCTTCGCTGGCATTTTAGTCGGGCGTTTCGAGCCAAGAAAACACCGGTCTTGTAATTACTCTTACAGAAGGTTAATTTTTCAGGTCGACGTCGGCATTAAAAGTGCAGCGCTTTTACCTCTCTTACAGGATAGCTCTTACTTTGCGCAACTGTGCAACGGAAAACCTAAGGTTTCCCATTGCTGTTATAACGATCACAGCAACAGCTAATATTTAATGGAATTTTGCAATTTATATTTGAGTAATTTTCTGAACACAACATGGAAATGCATATCGGGATATATTTGAGCTATTGGCTGGAGTCTGTGTGTTCCTTTAGGAGCCGTTTATGTTTACTTGTTGTCTAATTATCCACATGTTCACTCAAACTGCCACGTACAGGCTTACCGTGTTATGTGCAGTGCACCATAAATTTAGATAATTTTCAAACAGCATATATCCTATTACGTACTGTGTTATATTTAAACTAGAACAATTCAAATGAAAACAACGACTTAAATTAAGACTAACAAACGAAGGGCATGGCTAACTGGTGCAAGTAAGACTGCATCTACGTCAATTATCAGTGCAAAATCCTGTAATGTCACCGAATAAAAAAAACTTATTTTAAATATCCAATTTTGAAACGTTTTAAAATTAAGCTTCTTTACGAGTAACGTCAGTCGACAGACGCTATACTTACTTATTACAATTTAATATCTTTGCCTTGACTGATTTCCTTATATTCTGAGAAAACTTATAGCTCCGTTCCATGTTTGGGAGGCACTTCAGATCTTACATTCTTATATCACTTATCATCTATAATTTCCAATAACTCGAATCCTAAGTGTTTTGTCTACATTCTAAAGGGTCTTGCTAAACAACATTATTCCCTTTCACGGTAATTGTTTACGTTTTGTGCTAATTAGCGAACCCGCTCGCAACTCTAGTAGGATCAAATCTCTACGGGAGAGTTTATTCAGAAGGCCATAAACTTCACTGCATGATGAAAAATAATGCTTTACTTCTTAAACCTGCTGCCAGTATGCATATATAAAATAAGTCATCAAACATATCCGATATTTCTCAACGTTCGCAGGTGATGTTCGTGGATGAGGTCACTAAGGAGTTTACCATCAGACAATGTTTATATTATGGATTAATGTCCAAAATTATAAGTTAGTTAAAAATGTAATCCATCCTCTAATTTACAAATACGCATAAAATGGGAAAGTTAAGAAGAAATCACGAAAAATATTTAATTGGTTTATTGTGTATGGCACGCTATTGCTTGTTGTCAGTAAAGAGTGGGAAACATTACAAAATATATTCTCAGTACATCCAGTGGTATGCGAAGTGTGAAAGTAACGGGACTGCAAGAAATATTTGGTTTGGTTCTAAAATTTATGATGTACCTTGAACACTTTGAGGTCAGCACACATTTACCAGCTTTAAAAACAAGCTAGACGTTAGTCACCTATATCCATATCGCTGCAGGGATACCGTGTTCTATTGGTGCCTATTAGCACTTAGCGCCATTCTACTGGTCAAAGCGACACCGGTCTTTATTTATTGGCCGGCTGCCAACTCGTGGAGTGCCGAGTTCACCGTTTTCCAACCAAATGTTCTTTCGTATGCAACAGGATGCACATTTCATCGTGTTGATTTACGCAACTACACAAATATTTGTGATTTAGGGAATTTATGTAAGTTTAGCAGACCAGTTTCACTTTTATTTGTGGAATGAAATATTCAAACAAGTTGTTGTGCGGAACTACACTCGAATATAGTCCCCAAAGTGTTAACCTTCTTCAACGTACTCCACCCAAATATTTCTACGCCGTTGCATACTGTTATAAATGTACTGAATAATCCTAACTGGGAATCCACACGTAAACTAGCTAGCACATCTTTAAGTAAATCAGGACGCCAGGAATTGAGACAACTTATTGCAGAAACCACCGGCCGAGGCCACTTGCAAAAACCCCCTCCATCAGCCAGCGATTGGGCACATGGACGCCTAAACGACGCACCGATATAGGCCACTGTAAGGCAAAGCCCGACGTCATTTCACATCCGACCAGCAACCAGGGAAGATCACAACATAGGTGAGCCCGCCGACCGTCATCCGATTAGCTAGATACACCCTCCGACATCAAGAATAAGGTGGGGACTGTCAATAGTAGATAACTAACTAAATAGTCGTGTCAACATAGTGATAGCTCAAATTAATATCAATTACAGTAGCTCTCCCAAGTGTTTAATCATTCAGTATCACACAAATTGTACATCTTTGTTGTTATACTTGTTTCACAAGACATAATAAAATTCCTCAGTTACAATAAAAGCTGCACCATTAACTATAGTCCCTTCTTGTGCGGATATGACCATAAGTCATATCCGTAACAATACTTAATGTTACATGCATTCTGCTCTGCATTGCTTCTCGTGGCCCGTCCTGGCTTGAGCGAGCTAAGGAGTGTGTGAAGGCCACACTAGTAACCCAAAAAGGCAACGCAAATTTTGAAAGTCAAGCCGCTGCGTGCCGCCGCGATAGGCCTAACGAGGCTCGCGCGCCCCTGACCTACAGTTGATTGAATTTCTGAGGTTATCTTAGAAATGATATTCTGTTTCATCGCCCTTGCTTCTCTCAGTGAGACTCGGAGTGTGGGGGACCTTCTACGTCGGGACTGCGAGACCACGTGAAGCCGCGACGGGCCTCCAATTTTAAAAGTTGAGAGTTTGAAGAATTGGGTGACAATAAGAGTGATATTGACCCCCGCGTTCAAGGTCAGGAAGCGAATGGAACGATACGGGCGACACTAATACGCACGCAGTGAATCATCGCTCCTACGCGTAAAGCGTGCAGTGTTTCCGCCCTAATACTGCACTCTGTAAATTATACCTGTAACAGTGGAGTTTTATTACACGAGATGACTGACCACAGATTAAACTACGCCCGTACCTTTGTACTTTTCTCTTGTCGCTTAAGGAAACTGCATAGGCAAGGTTTAAAATGCGATATTTAATAATTTTAAAGAAATTATTATCCGCAACCTCCACGAATACACTTAATATGACAAAAGAAAAAACAAATAAAAAAAAAAGGGGCATAGATGATAATTTTTTTCTGATAAAAATGTTGTATTTGCAAAACATTTGCCGAGATACGCGTATTCGCGCAAACCACCAATTCACAAAAAAGTACAGGTCCACTCCACTCTTAAGCGACATGTTTGCGAAGGCAGCGCTGCGACGCCAGCAGATCGTTCGATTGCGGCGAAGAGTGACTAGCAGCGGGAGTACAAGTCTGTGGACCGTGTACATCGTTATAATGGAGGAGGGCGACGAGCGGGCGGGACTATTGAACTGGACGCGTAGAGTATACGATGTTTATAATAATGGCAATAGACATACCGAACATGTGTAAATAAAATATGTGTGTGAATAAATTAAAAATCAAATAACGTTCTTTTCTTTTTATTAAGACCATTATCTTATCCCTGACGAAGAGTACTACATTACACTGTTCAAAGCAGCTCTGCAGCTTACCAGCATTCACTCTCTTCAACCGGTCTGCAGTTTTCATTTTAACCTCTTCAGCAGACCGAAAATTTGCCTTCCTCGATATACTTTCAACATCAGGGAACAGGTGAATGTAACGAACTTTTTTACAGGGAAAATTAATTACAACATATTCAATTGAAATATGTCGATCCGAAATATATGCTTTGTTGTAATTGGGAAAGCCAAATTTATTTAATTGCCCACATTGCGTAACTGATAACCGATCAGAAGCAGGCACTGCCAAACGTTTTCAAAGGTGTCCAGCAACACTCAAGTGCCTGATACAACCACAGCTACAACACTACAACATATAATAATTTTGTTCCACTTAAGTAAAAGAATGCTTCCTTTCGCAGCAGTATTTCGAAATTCATTTTTGACATATCCTTACCTATACTACAATACTTCCTATATAATCCTAGACTCTCCAAAGATTGTCGTTTTAGCGGACATGTGTAAGCTTATAAAATAACTTTGAATACAATTATATTTTATGTAGATTAATTCAACTTATTCTAAGTTTCACATATTCAAATACCAAAATAGATGATTTTGATTATTGTGACCCTTAGCCAAACATTGTTTGCTTTGAAATATAATATTGTATGAAACATAATTACAAATATAAAATTAACCCTTCCAGATGTACGAATCATCTATATTCTCACAAAGCACTCCGAACAAATTTAAATTGTGTCTGAATAGATGCAAACATTTACAGGCTGTCATATAGTATTTATCTCATTCTACTATTTATAAACTTTATAACTTGCATTCTGACAAACAGTAGCTTCACCTCAAACATCATTAAGGTACAATTGAGGCGATCGACGTAAAAGGGGCACTTTAGTCTATGTGCCCTTTTTAAGCAGAATGCATATTCTGTTTCGCCGTTTGTTTAGTATATGTGGTGAAAATTTTAACTGAATATCTGGAAATTTGATGATGGTACACTTGTTTTAAGTGAGATGTACAACAACCTGAGAGTAAACTTTTTTATCGTTCATAACTTCTCTGTTTACATTATTTTGTTGTGAACCTGTGTATTCATATTTCAAATTAGTTTTGTTGCATGTAGTATTTTAAATTAATGGCGATAATGAGAATAATGAGGAGGATGACCGCAAGCCTATGAGAAAAAGTAAAATTGTTAATAAACAAAAGAATAAACGTCATGAAGTCAAAATGAAACTTGCTCGAGGAGAAGGTTATGTTTCTTATTCAGGGAAAAAAAGGTGTGCCAAATAGTTTACATTGGTTTCTAAGTGTTGTCAAAAGAAATGTTATGAGAAGGTAGCATTAGAAGCACAGAGAAACATTTATGATTCGTCTAAGAGTGGTCAAACAAAACATCGTCAAGGTTCATATTTGGGAAAATGTATGGAACTTGCATCAGAACCTCAAAGGATGAATGTAGATCCAAAAAGCCAAGGGATCATGCGTGGACATATTACATTGTTGCGAGTAGTTGCAGGGTACATGTATGCCGTACATTTATTTTGAGCTTTTTTCAAGTATCTGCAAAACGTCCTAAAATTATTCAGAAGAAACTCTTACTGAATGAATCAATCGAAGAGAAAAGAGGCACTCACAAGAATCGATCTAGAAATATATCTGATGATGTGATTAACATGATGGGTGAAAATCTTAGTACCTTGCCTCATGAAGAGAGCCATTATTGCAAATATAAAAGTAACATGCTGTATTTTGACAATATACTGCTCATCATCAAATATTTATATGACATGTTTAGGTTTACTAGTTTACTATAAAGAGAAATGTGACAAACGTTTGCGGATGAAGTATAAGACTTACTATGAGTAATTCGAAACACGTTTTTCTTACAGTGTACGTAAACCAAGACAGATGTGTGTGATTTTTATAATGAATGCAAAAACAAACTGCAAAATGACTCCACTGGCCCGTGTCTCCAGTCTATGAATTGCCAAAAAAAGGAAGTTTCAAAGACGTAAAACAGTTGCGTGATAGTTACATATATAAATGTAAAGAAGATGCTTCACTTCTCGTAAGAGAATATGATTATGCTCAGAACTATTCCATTCCAAAATTGAATGTGATTATTCAAACTTATAAAAGAATGTTTTGGTTGTACTGCTTCAACGTTCATATTTTCAGTTATGATTCTAGCTGTTTCTACTGTTTTACTGAGTGTGATGGAAAGAAAAACCCAAATTCTGTTGTGTCGTTTCTGTATGATTATCCGAATAAACAGTTATATGAGTTTCCTCTTGTAACTACAATAGTTTTCTTCTCAGATGCCGCCGGAGGACAGATCAGAAACACTACAGTGGCAAAATTTTCCGCATTGTTCGTCAAAGTGTGTGATGCGAGTATCGTACAACTGTTTCCCTTGCGAGGGCACAGCTTTTCGCAGTGTGATTGATATTTCTGTTTGACCAGGAAAAAAATTTTAAAGAGGGAAGTGATTGGGAGTGCAAAGCCTTATCTTGAAGCAATGGTCATATACCGGAGTAATCCTTCGCCATTTGAGGTTATTATGGATAGGGAATTGCTTAAAGCATGGGACAAACATCTGTCGCAGTTTATGTATACTAAGCATATTTCCAAACGCAAACTATATTTCACCATCACAAAATATGCAATCATAAAATACCAGAGCAACTGTACCATTTTATGTTCTCAGACATACACAGAAATTTTTGATGTCTTCAGTATCTGAAAACCTGCTGCGAGAGGCTTGAACAATGCGTGTGTCTAGCAGCCACCATGGCCAGGTGTCAATAAAAAGAAAAATAGGATGATGTAAAACTCTGTTTTGTTTTTTGAGTGAGTATGACAAAGTCTTTATCGTTAATATGATCATCTTTGATAATATTTTAAAAGACTAAATCATTTTGAAACAATGATTGCAACATGAAAAAACAGTTTCAATTTAACGAAATGTTCGTTTCTTCGTATTCCAAGCGTATTTTTCAAAAATGTTTTTGTCAAGCAGTCTCGTAGGTCAGAGGTCAAAAAAAAATATGACACAGTAATGATACGTAAAAAAAAAAATTTTTTAGTGAGGACAACAAAAATACTTTATTGTTACTATGATTTCCAAAGGTCACACTACTGTAATATTTAAACTATTACTTTTGATCAGAAAGTAACATAAGTGAATAAACGGTTAGTTTGATTGCAAAATAAGTGTTTTGTTTTAAACAAATGGAAACCTTCATTACTTATTTAAGTGCTGTAGTGATACCTACTTTACTGCTCTTAAATCCCTAAAGTAATAAGTTATACGTAATAAGGTCACATAACATATAATATAAAACTTTATTTCTTTTCTTAACAAATGTTTATTTATGTATATTCTATATTTATCACATCTAGAACCATGGATTGATCCATTTCTTGAAATACTGTATCATAATTATTAACAAAAGTACTTGTTTGAACAAGAAGAGAAATATTCAACCCCTTTGTCTCAAAATACTCATTTCCAAAATGTGCCTTTTTTTTTTCGTACACCACCTCAATTAATGCATGCAAAGTTTTAAGATTAGGTTAACTGTGCACCTTTTTGACGTAACTATTTTTTCCATAAATACGTTACACTGCTAATATTACTTTAATCACGTTAATTGCAAAAATACTTAAACGTTTACTTTTTAATATATGTTATATTTTATAGCTATTTCACGACCATGCTTTAGAAAAAAAATTCCAAAATAATTACCAAAACCTAGTACATGTACAGTTTTGGATTGTTAACCAAAACCTGTTGGTAAAATTGTAGCATATGGCGTCTTGGCACAGAATAAAATCCTAGGTTAAATGAATAACTGTACATGTGATTCCAGCCGCAGAATTATGCCATAACTTTATTGCATTAGTTTCAGTACTGCGAAAACGTCTTGCAAATAAATCGGCAGACAGCTATATTGACAAAAAACCCTTGCTCCTTTACATTAAGAAATGCCCTTTATGTTTACTTAAAAAAAAAAATTACTCGCAACTGTGGACATTTAACATGTTATTGTGTGTAATTTATTTGACACAGTAAATCTCCAAAAAAATGTAATTTTCAAATACTTACCGTGATATGTACATGGAACATCAAACGTGAAACTACCAACACTGTTATAATCATTAACTTATAATCTTATGTGATTCACAAAACAGACTCAAATATTTTCACGTCACTGCAGAATTATATTTAGGCTTAGAAAATAACTGGTGTTGATTGAATTGTGAGGTATTTGTTATAATTTGAATATACGGATGAAAGATTATATATTGACACTGTCATTGTATGCCTACAGAGAGCTGCAACATACTATACCAGTAGTACAATCGAAATATGCATTGGCAAAGCCAACACAACAAACAAATACAACTGCCATAATAAAATTTCTTTGCTAAAATCAACATAATAAACTTGACATTCTGATAATTTGTTTTTCAAATTACTCTTCATATTATTATGTTTCTCAAATTCTTTCATACCTACTTAATTTTGAAGTACAGGGAGGAATAAATGTAAAAAATATTTAAATATCACAGGATACGGAGAATGAATATCTGTTCATGTGACCGTATATATATATATATATATATATATATATATATATATATGTAAAAGTAAAATTGACGGATTATGATTACTTATTGGGGATACCTAGTTTCGATTGGGTGCACATAAGACCTAGACAAGAAAGTAAACAATATCCCAAAATTACTTTTATATTATGCATTGGAAATAGCTGCTATTGATGTTGAGAGTAATTGTAACTAAATAAAAGGAATCAAAAGGTACAGTATTAAACGGTATTGTTATTCAATTACTCATTGTTAATTTGACTGTGGCAATACCTTTAGCTATTCCCCATGTGGATAAAAAACCAATAAGGCAAAACGCCTTCGTATGAATTAAAACCGTGTAACTAAAGCAATTTTACACATCATAAATATCACCAGAAAATTGTGCACGTAATAATTATTCATACAAGATGCCTGAGGGGCATATCTGAGTTCGCGAGGGATGGAGGCCTTAAAAATAAAACAGAACTAAATTGTAATTTAAATTATTCACGCAGATATTATTTACAGCATTAATTTATCAGTGAGAGCAAAATTTAATTTCTATTTCAACACAAATTAACGTCCTTCTTAATGTCTCTGGTTAGTTATAGTCAACTAACTCATACTCATCATTAACACACGTTCAGTTGGTTTGTTGACATAATTTGTATGTAATTCCTTTCACTCACTCCTCCAGTCAGACAGTCCAGCCTGCAAGTCACACTATACGCTGCGCCGATACTTGTAGTCGCAGATTCTCCTCCCGCTAGTGAATTTTCTCGCCGCGCGCTTCTCTCCTCGCTCGTTGTCTATCACTATATCTCCAGCCAATCATCCACTCAACTGCCGGCTCGAAGGCCTGACGCCCTTTTTATAGCCGCTGGTTTTAACCTGGAAAGTTCGACGTACCCCGAGTCATGCTGACAGTACCTAGGGATGTAAACCACTAGAAATTTCCTCAGGTAAACGCAGAAACTCAATAAAGCCAAGGTCAGCAGCGCGCGCCGCAAAAAAAGGTTTATGGTGTTGGCTCAAATATTTGTAACAGATATGCGGATCTTTGTTTATCGCAAGCCTGTCGTTCAAAACATATCTTGTAACTCACCGCCGCTTTCATGTAACTTCTCTGTCCTTCTCTTCCACTCGCTCGCGGGGGCGAAAGCAGCGAGCCCGTAGCAATATTATTTGTGGTAATATTCAATTACAAAAATTATAATTTTAAAGAAGAAGAATCCAAGAATCGCATGAAAACGAAGATGTTATCTCTTCTAAGCGATAGAGCGTAAGACGAACATCTTCTCTCACACAAACGCGCGAGCTTTCCTGGTTTATAAGCACCAAGTACACCTATTTAAGACCCTTATACAATTGAAAACTTTAACATTTGACTTTACCATTTGACTTTACGTTTGTTTTCCGACATGTTGTTTCTTATGGAACTTGACACAATTGAACTGTCAAAAGTAAAGTCAAGCACTCTTGACTTTACGATTTCGAAAATTTGAAATTTAAAATCCAAGTCGAGCAGCCATTTTGCCGGGAATCTAACAGAGGTTATGTGGAAAAAGCGTTATTTTATTGCAGGGCGATTATAATCTCGGTATATTAAACAAAGCTCGTCTTAAATTAATTAAATGGCAAACAAATATAATATGAAGAGGAAATAATGAATTGACATATTTTAATAAAGTAAAAAAATAAATTTTTCGTTTTGAAATAAACTTTTAACAACCTATCAATTTTAAACGTAAATTTAAAAAAAAATTACGTAAAATGCATTTCTGGGATAATATCACAATAATTTACATAGTAAGATACACATTTTTACAAAGATGGCAGAACTGATGTTCCATTGTTTAAACTCTGACTGTACAATTATATTGTGTATTGGTGGTTTTGCCAGAGGAAAGGAAACGTAAAGTCAAATGCTAAAGTTTTCTATTGTGCAAGAAGCTTTAACGCCCGTTTCGCTTCTTCTCTCTCCCCCCCCCCCCCCCTTTCTCAAGGTCTTCACAGCGGTCTCGTTACTCAGTATACAGCCACAATCCGCATGCTCTAGTTCGAACAGGAACAAACTTGCGTTTGGTAAAGCTTAGTCTTACGCAAGGTGACAACCACAGGATGAAGTTTACTGTTTGATATAACTCATGCATGTTTTAAGAATGTTCACGATAAAGTTAACACTTTCTAAATCAACCTTTTGAAATTGCCACTGCCCCTGCATGCTTATATTTTAACAGCCACACTGAGTGACATGAGCCCTTTAATGTTGGCAACGACGTAGGGAAATTCGTTCTATGTCAACGTCGAATTAAAATTGTTACGAAAACATCTGTTAAAACTGAAATTATTTCTCTTGATTTTTTTATGCTCATAAGTGTCAGAATTAGTAGAATCGTGAAATATTTACTGTAATTATAATTTCACAGTTTCACTTGACCGACGCATGAAGAAAGTGATCAGGCCCACGACAATGTTAATTTTACGTATGACGGAAGAATACACAATGTTCGTACACGTAGAACTTAACAGGGCTTTCAAAAGAGCTCAGTTTACCGTGAGCAGCCTATACAACCCTTGTCATGTGAGCAGCCTATACACCCTCTGCCATCAGACGAAAGGAATCTTAGCCCTCACTGCTGAGAGGGGGCCGCATGGGAGTTTCTTGGCGCGTTTGATTATGCGTTATCCGACCTGATCCGCAACCTCAAAAGTTGCTGTGCAGGATCCCTTTTAGCCCACGTCGATTTTTGGAAAATAGTATTTCACGTGATAAGGCCGGGTTTACGATGACGTCACGTTTCACCTACCACTCATCACGCTACACTTTCACGTGTACGTAAAACGTGCTTTTTTTTGGGGGGGGGGGGGGCTGTATTATGATGCATCACGTCAGCACGTAATCTTCAGGTGCTGTATATAAATGTCAGGGATACGTTTTATTGCTTTTCAAATTGAAAACGCTTGAAATTTAAGTTTCACAGGCGTATTAGTGTTTTAATTACAATGTGGGAAAAACCATAGACTAAAGATGAAGTAGACCGCTTATTCGTATTCTACTCATGTACCTAACATTGACCTACCCCAATTATACACAACTGTCAAAGTCACATGGTCAACAGTGATGAATGTGTTTGTTTATATCGTAATTTTTGAATGACAAGCAATATTATATTATTGAAATAATTTAACAAATTTGAATTTTTTCAACTTGCATTACAAATAGGTTAGAGGGAGTATGAAAACATCTCTAAGCACTTATTTTCAAATCAGTTTTCTAACCTAAAAACCAAACCACGCCATTTTCGCTAGACGTGTTGGCAGAAAAGCAGTTCAGTGTTGGGACACGGAGATTGATTGTGCGCAGCCAGCAAGGTCGGTCTACCTCATATTTGGTCTGTGGCAGAAACAGATTTAAAAATTATGGCATTCCTGATACATAAATCTTTGTAAACACCTAGGACATCACCATAACTTAAAAGATGAAATGTTTCTGAGAGATGTAGACAAGTTTTTCACGTGTATGAAATAAATCGTATGTCATAAACATTGGCATGCTGAGAAAATTAAATTACGGTAAATGAAATTGGCGTGCTAAGAACTGTAAACTTAATTATTAGCATTCTGAATTTTATGCAGGAATTGTACACCTCTGAGAAACATAATATAATGAACTTAGCAAAGTGAAGCTCCCAAAATATTAACGAATTAAAAAACTACTCCTGGGAGAAAGTAAGCAGACAACGTACAAAAATATAAAATAAAACTCATTAAAAGCAAAGATTACACAACATCGTCGCTATTGTGACTGATCAGCCACATCTCGTGGTGCACAGTCACGTACAAATTATCACGCACAATCTAAAGATTTGTAAGCTTTTTCATCACGTGAACGTTACGTGAAATGGTCGTAATAGGTCTCCTTCAGGCACATTAGTCAAGGTGTATCTGGTTTACGTGAATGTTTTACTCTGCCAAGTTCCGTACATACAAAAAATTAAGTGTATAATTCATTTGAACCATCACGTAACACGCATTAGAGTTTTCGGATACAAAGACAGCATATTGGATAGATAATTTTTGAGTGGCAGAAATTATTAGTATTAGGTGAACTATACACCCAAATAAACAAATAAAATGTTACATATGCGAATAATGAACGACCATGCACTTGCTCAGTTAACGTGCACCAGTTTAAGGTTGGACTTGAACAACAAATATATTTGGAGAATTCGGAATTTACATATGTGTAGCTTTCCCTGTTGTCTTGGTTCTTTAAGAACATATTTAATTTTACCATTAATCTCCAATTTGCTATTACCCTTGCGTGAAAACAATTATAATGTGGCATATCCGAATTAATTACTTTTCTTTCCCCTACCATTTTCAGAAGGATTTTCTGACCAAAAGCCAAAAAGTAGATCACGAAAGTAATGCAAATTCTAATAGGAATAATGGGATTGTTGTAACCATTTAAACTAAGGTACTTATAAACACATTTACGTCCAAGCCCAAAATACTAGGAATAGATTTAAATATGAAGTATGCACTATACTAATATCGCACAGTGCTGGGGCATTCTTTCTGTGCTTCTACAGTGCCGATGAACGTTCTGGTCTCTCGCGCGTTCAGTTTAATAGATTTGTGTTTTGCTGGTAGCTTGATACCCTTATCGTTTCGTTCACGTTTATTTTTAACAACTTTACTGTAACGACGCTGGTATAACAAAGGAAATAAATATCGCACTCATGGATTCAGGTTGTTTCTAGTAAGTTTTTCAAGATACCAATACGTAAAAGAGATGTTAAATACCTATCGCTATAAAATGTCTAAAATAACATATCAAAAATTTAAATATAGATGGCAAGAGTGGATGGCATAACCGATAGCTTTATTTCGTAAAAGCACCAGTATTGTGGAGTAGATGTCTATTTCAGATACTAGCGCAACTCAATAATTTGACTAAAATTCTAGCAAATTTCTCACATTCAAGTAACTTTGTCGAGATCTTCTGGAGACCTAATTTATCTCTTCACATTTATCGCAAATTTTACCAAATTTTACTCTAAAAATCAAATTAATTTGACCAAAATATGAAATCTAAGATACGAAAAGCACTACGCTATGCTTTCAGATACCCAGTTTCAGCTACATTTTCATTTTCCAAGCTTTAGACAAATTTTACCAATTTTACCAAAATCGCTTCGGCCACTTTTTTGAAGTGTATCTAAAATTGCGTATTTTTAAATGGAAGCTGAAAACAAAATGTCTGCAACCAAATATTCTATAAGAGAGTTGATAGTAAATAAAACTAAACCAACCCAATGTAATATTTGGATTATGGTTATTAACCGAAAACCTAAATAATAATAATCTTGTAACAAACATCGGAGATATTATTTACACAGATAAAGAACAAAAATTAGAAGCATTTAAATCAATAACAATGACATCGCATGTCATCATAATGTTATTTATTGGATTTGGATATAACACAAGATCTTGCAGGTATGTTTAATAAAGAAGAGATGATCAACTTTTTAGTATATAATTTTAACTCTTGTATGCAAGAAGAATATAAACAAGAATGCAATGCAATAGGAAATAATAATTATTATAATTTTGGAAAAGATTGCTTAACATGGATTAATACAAATTCTAGTGTTAAGACCTACAGTATATTTATTTGCCAAATTACAAGCCCAGGAGTTAACAAACAATTTGTAAACCACATTATAGATTTTCTAAATTGTCCAGATAGAATATTAAAAGAAACATTTGCTTCTACGTTAGCTAAAGAAAATGGAATTACAGGATTGGAAGCAACAATCTATAATCATATTAACAAAGGATATTAAGAAGGAAAAGGAATCGATCCATTAACAAATTGCTTAAAATAATAAAAAATAATGGAAAATATTTTGAGAAAGCTCCTTTGTATTCTGTTCCCCTATCTAAAATGTGGAATAAACTAACAGACATTTTACAAAATAATTGTTGTCTTGTTATTAATCATCTTCTACAATATGTTTTTTGTGGATATAAAAATACAAAAAAATTAACTGGAATACAAATTAAACTGGCAGAGAATAAAGAAGAAAGAGACAAATTAATTAAGTACATTCTATCTGCATTAAGTTCTAATTATCTACCCATTAATTATTTTGAAATTACAGAAGACACGATGAATGCAAATATTGTATATATTAACCATAAATGCTAGATTAAAGTTGGAGAAACATATCTTTCTAAATCCAATAGTTGATTTTCTACCATTTCTAAGGATATAAATATAGCAGAATTTTGTTAAGTAAAAACTACAAATATTATTCTGTTTGTATCTAGAAAGAGAATAAATATTTCCCACAAACTTTCTCCATACGCCATTAAAGAAATTTAACCAATTAATCGCTCATATTTACAATTTACTAAAGAGAGAGAGAGAGAGAGAGAGAGAGAGAGAGAGAGAGAGAGAGAGAGAGAGAGAGAGAGCATGAATTAGACAACTTAAGTATACAGGAAAGAAAATTTTTATATTTAGATCATACTGTTGCCTTAAAAGAGGAATATAAAAGCCTATTAAAGAAGGAGCAAAAACTAAAAGAAATGGAAGAAGAGATAAAACATTATTTTAAACGACAGTGGATTGATTTCGGTACAAATTGAGTGTGTAAAATCTACACTTTAGTTGAAAACGAAAAAAGGCAAATTTACATATGTAGGTGTTTTAGCGGAGCAAAATAGAATTAAATCTGTTTATATTGTTAAGGGTTCTAATAAGAATAAACTTATAGAAATTAAGGATGCTAGAAATCTTCTACAAAAATAAGGGTTTATATGTATTCCATATAATAGTTTTATACAAGAATTAGAAATTTTCTATTATCCAAACGAATATCCGTTTATGGAAATAGAAACAAATGGTATTACAAATTGTAATGGACATTCTTTTCCAAAATTAGTCCACACAAAAGCATTAGTTATTTTCGAAGACAAAGACAGTTTATAATACAAAGAGGAATACAAAGAAATCGAAAATATAAAAATGGGGGATATAACTGGGAAAGTACAAATAAAATGTTGTAAAGGATTATAAACTTTAAAATATGGATAAGATTTAATTATTTACAATATTTCAGTTAAAACTTATCGTGGAAAGGAAATATATATTTTAATATTAGAAAACATACAAGATTGTTTTTGTTCTAATTATTGGCTGGAGAAATAAATACAAGATAAAAAAATAGATCAACATTATAAGATTAAAGTTAAGTTAGATAAAATTAAAACAACTCCAAATAAACACAAAGAGATATTAGTTTTTGTTGCTTAAGGATATAAGCGGGGTGCTATGCTGTAGTACCCTAATTTATAGATAAACATTTGTAACAAGATAGTGTTCTGGTATACATATATTATTTTCTTTAAAGTAACTTATCTTCTCTGTTCGATAGCTGCTCTTAATACCGAATAAACTTTTGATATATTTTTTTATAAAATTTTTTGCGAAAAACATAAAACATAAATAAATTTTCCATCTTCCGGCGAGTAAATGTGGTAGATATTATAATCTAAGTTACTATATAAAAATAACCAATATTGACTTTCTATTTTATTTTTACTTATATATACCTCTACATATTTTTCTCCCACGGTACAATATCTTCGGGAACTGTTAACTTTTCCATTTGATTGCCAACAAATAACTTAAAATAAAGAAACTTTAAAAGATAGAATATTCTAAGTAAATTTTAATGGTTAAATAATTTTTTTATGTTTAATAGATGGATAACCAAGATGTTAACTACAAGCTTTTAGCTTTGTTCTACAGCAATTAGAAACATTACCAAGTTAGCAGAGAAAAATTAAGTAGTTTTATAGAAGATGAGTACCAAGAAGAATGTTTAGATGTAATTTTACTTAAGAATGTGTGTGCTAAAATTACAGTTTACGATAAGGAAAGAGATGCATTTCTAGAATTAATGGAGTTAGATAAGCAAACTAGATCGAAATATATTGGAATAATTCTGTATGACATTAATAATTGTTTTAAGGAAGAAGAGGACAATGCAGAAGGCTAAGAAGAAGAAGCAGCTATGGGCAGGGAAAGTAAAGTAGGTAGTGCTTGTCCTTATTACTAAAGGAGGAAAATATAATGCACTATTAATAACATATCATTATTAATTACTATTTACAAACTAAATATTATAAAGAACTAAAGTGTCTGCTATTTCCAGGGCACACACAAAAATTCAACTTTTTTATTACGTGTTGGTGCACAAAAAATTTTCACGTATAATTAACACGGACACAAACATTAACACACAGAAACCCTGCACATTTAAAAATGGCACAAAACCCTGCACGACTGTTGGACGGGCGTTAAATGGCTATAAACATATTAAAATTAATGCAAAAACAAACGCTAAAACGAACGTTAAAATGAACGCTAAAATTAACAATAAAATGACTGCCCAAGGACAGTTTTTTTAATTCACTTGCGGGAATTATGCTAACATATTTCCCGGTAAAATGTGATTTTCCAATACCTTGTATAAAAGAGGAATGTATTGCACTTTTAAGCTGCAAAATTCTGATATGAGAAATGAAGACCAATTTTTTTCAGTTCAGCCATAATTATAAATTTTAATCTTGATTTCGGAATTGACATTTTTTGATTTAAATAGCTATTATATGTATGGTGATAGTGAAGTGTGTGTGTGTGTGTGTGTAATATATATATATATATATATATATATATATATATATATAACTATTGATAATTCCCAATTAATGTGCAAAAAATTATGCATGGCAGTATCCGTGCTCAAACTATAATCATAATTTTAAATTTAACAGCTTGAGTAAATAATGAAATAATTCTTTATGCACTCTGAAAATACACAGGAGCTATAACGACAAAACTGCTTTATATTTTTTGCAATGTAGCTTTCCGTTTACACTCCATGATTATTAAAATATGAAAACTATAGT
This sequence comes from Dryococelus australis, assembly GCA_029891345.1. Lineage (NCBI taxonomy): Eukaryota > Metazoa > Arthropoda > Insecta > Phasmatodea > Phasmatidae > Dryococelus > Dryococelus australis. Next base: position 97,691,364 of record CM056994.1, read on the forward strand.
CGCGTTAAGAGAGGATTGCTAAGATACGGGATGAATAGTTAGTCACATTTTCACTTGAAATTCGTCTTTTATTTTACTTGCCCTTGTCAACATACCGTCACAAACTTCAATATCTAAGAAAATTAAAATGATTAATTATTATCATTTTCAGAGTTCTCCACGCGCACACTGAACACATGCTCCTTCATTGCAACTTCTTGCTTTTGATATTTTTGGACACGACACAGTTGACACTCCAAAATTATTCAACTTTTCCATAAAATAACGTGTATATTTGCAGACACATCTTTATTTCCCACACTCTGTTTACGTTACGGCTGAGAGGAAAGCAAGAAGAATAGAATTGAGAGATTTTGGCGGCTCTTAACAGCGAGGTCTTGGGAGCCTATGAGGGCGATTGAGATGAGTATGGAGCAGAGCCGGAATGAAAGTGCAGGGGAAACGGGAGATCCCCGAGTAAACCCGCCGACCAACGGCATCTTTCGACACTATTCCACCATGCGGGAATTTGGGAGTGACCCGGTCTAGGAGTGAACCCGATTCGCCTATGTGGGGGGCGAGCAGTCTAACCACCACTCTCACTTTCCAGGTAACTTTGGTGTAGATAATTTGCAATATTATATAAAAAATGCAATCCATAAAGGCTGTAATGGGAAAATAAATTAACAAATGAAAGAAAAAACAAAAAAGGCACATCCCATACACCTGTAGGATCCAGAAAGGGCAAATGTACTGGGTTGATAGTAAAAAGACGTCACCAGCCTTTGGCAGGCCATGAAATAAAAAATAAGTCTAACCGCTCAGTTACCGCGACCTTGGAAAGCAAGAAGGGGAGTGGTTAAAACCCGCGTGACATCACTTACCTTCTCATATTAAGGTTGTTCCATTCTCACTGCGATTTTGTTACAAATACAGGCCTTTACTGTGTGCCTTTAGAATTATCCGGTAATTAGTTAAAAATTTCGAATACTTGCATGCACGAAGGGGCCACGGTGGTATAGCGGTCAGACTACTCGTCTCCCACCTAGGCGAAATGGGTTAAATTCCCGGCGGGGTCGTTCCCAGATTTACGCATATGGGAATCGTGCCAGGCTATCTCCCTAGTCAGCGGGATTTCTCGGGGATTTCCCGTTTCCCCGCCCTTTCATTCCGGCGCTGCTCCGTATTCAACTCAGTTCACCCTCATCGACTCTCAAGATCTCGATGTCAAGAGCCGCCAAATCTCTCCACTCACTCGTTCGCACGGAAAATAAGTAATTTACTTATTTTATTGAGCAGCATAACTACGAGAATATCCACCGGCCATAAACAGAATTGTTTTGGGTTTTAACTATATTTTCGGAATATTACAGGCTCAGAGTGACCTGGAGAGGTATTTGGAAAACTGTAATAATGAGGTCAGAAAATTATTTGCCAGATCTCCAATCATCCAGCTAAAGATAAAAGCATTTCTCTGTAGGGTCACCCTAAACCTCCCATTCGTTAACGCCCGGTATGAAATAATGTTCTTTAAAACTAAGTTTCGAAAACCTTAATAAAGATAAATTCTGGAGCTCGTATCCAAGTTCAACCCACGTTTCCGTGAACTAATCCTGCTTTGAAGCCATTCTTAAGGGTGATTAATTGTCACGTCGTGTTGAGCTATTCATCCATTACTCAGTAATCCAGGGTGGAGTGGTGACTAATATAAAATGGCGACGAAGGGCATGCCTACAGCACTGAATCCTTAAGATGATGAAATTGGAGTACTTCAAATAACGAAGCGAAAATAATACACATGTATGAAGATTATCGCTGTATAAACTTTACAACGTGTTTTGTATTAAAACTGACGTTAATAATTTGGCGCTTATGTAATAACGTTAGATAATTATTTTCAGGAAAATAATGTCATTATCAGATTGACTTCGAAACAGAACACAGGACTAGTAGGCTACTTAAAAACTTTTTTATTTCCCGCATTTATATGCATGTGGATTAACATTTAATTAAAAATGTGAATAAGTATTTAAAATCACGGGGCACCAGAACGGAAAGCGAGATGTAACGTTTGAATGGTACTTTTCGATGGTATAACATCATGACAAATACCATGACTGAAATAAGAGGTCACTTTTAAATAAAAAATTAATATACGTGAATGATAATAGAGAAAGCTTTTACTGAGTTACGAAGTGATTATGTATTAGATTAATGTTTATTGCAATCATTTTGTTTTTAACGTAGAAAATAGAGAACAATCTGGTACACATGCGACACTAGGGTTTACCTGACGCCGAAAATTTTTGGTTGCCAAACTTTTAACAGTGATCTTCCCAACTTGAGTAGAAGTAACCTTAGTTGGGTACACGACAACGGGAAAAGTCATGATCTTGAGTTGACGCTGCGCATGCACGAGGCGGGGTCGGGCCCCGTGGCGACTTACGGCAATAATAGTTCCATATCTTAAAGTCGAATAGAAAGTGTATGGTAACCAGTTGTGATAACTTAAAATTATTTCTTTCGCTTTCTGTTTTTTAATGCATCGAAGTGTAAAATTTACCAGATTTGTGAAGAATTTACTATCTTAATAATTTCAGTTTCATTTGACCGACGCATGAATAAAGTGATGAGACACATGGCAATGTTAATTTTACGTACGGCGGAGGAATACACAACGTGAATACAAGTAGATCGTAAGCAGGGCTTTCAAAAGTACTCATTTTACTGTGAACAGCCTATACCTGTATATATTTGAACGGGTGCACTGAGTGACATGCGCCCAGTAATGTTGGTAACGGTGGAGGGAAATTTGTTCCATAACTTAACGTCAAATAAAAAGTGTTTGGCTGACCATTTGTGATAACTTAAATTTTTTATTTCCCTTTCTGTTTGTTTAATGAACGGAAGTGAAAAAAATTAGGAGATTGGTAAAGTATTTACTTTTCTAATTATTTAAAAGTTTCACTTGACCGACGGAAATATTAATTTTACATAAGGCGGAAGGATACACAACGTGCTTACAAGTCTAACTTAAGCAGGACTTCCAAAAGTGCTCAGTTTATTGTGAATAGTCTATATTTTCATGTCATTTCCCTGCCACAAAGAAACCGCAAAACTCACGGCCGTGTCTTCAACATATCGACGCCCTGATTTCTTTATAAATGCCGGAAAAAATTTATTTCCATAAGCGTATAAATATAATATTGTTAAGTAGGTAGTGAGTAGAGTGCTTTGAGGCACACTGGAAGTGAACTAGGCATATTAACGTGAATTAGAAACGTGTTTTTAAAAATGTATATTTTGCGTTGGTAGCTACTTTAACCGCCTTATTTTCTTTAAGCGTACTATGTGGTAAAATCGGAGTAGTTGTGATTTATTTAGGATAAAAATAATTTCTCCAAGTTACTTGATCTGTCCACGAGTTCTCTTCAAACGGCATATTATAATGATTATAATGCGTTTACTCGTGGTGTTAGAATACGCATGAGGCGGAAAGGAAAACCAAGAAGGGCTTACAAAGTGCTTAGTAAATGGTGGAATAACTAGTAAAACGTGAAGATATTTACATAACTTTTAGTGCATAAATATATTCATTCATGTTTGTCATATCATAATTTATTATCTACTTTAATTAAATTTAATAATTTGGTTGTGCAGAAGTGGGGCATCCGGCACTAAAGGAAATAATTTTAAAAAATTACGAATTTTGAATTATTTACGTTTGTTAATTTATTTTCCATTGAAAAAACTAATAGAAATCTATTAAAGAACACCTCGTAAACATCGTCGATCACAAATTGATTTTACAGCACAAACTGTTAGGCCGGGAACACACGGCAAGCTCCACGGATGGGGTCAGGCCCGTCCAGTTTTGATGATACTTGGAGAGGCATTGGGCACCACACACGGCACCGGAAAACACCCGGCGCCCGGCCGGGCCCGTTTTAACCTTTCACCGTGCCGGGTCCGGCCCGTGCCCGTGTGTGCTGCCCAATGCCTCTCCACGTATCAATAAAACTGGACGGGCTGGACCCAGCCCGTGAGTCTTGCCGTGTTTTCCCGGCCTTAGTGTGTAGGGTGTACTATTATCGTAAGTTCAAGAACACCACTCGCCTAGGCCGGTCTGCGGGCATTGCACCAAGTGTCTCGTAGCTGGTCATTTCACAACACGACGAGTGCAGTTGGCTGTGCGATTGCAAAGCGTATCTGCAAATGCCTGGAAGACGACGGCAAGAACCAATTGGACAGTTAAGTGACATTGAGCATGGCAATATGGTGGGACTCCGAGAGGGTGGCTGGACGTTCCGAAAAATTGCCACTTGCTTGGGGCGTGACGTGTCCGTGGTCCATCGGTGGTGGAGAATATGGGTGACAGAGGCTTTTCATAGCCGTCTAGCCCCACTAGTGTTACCTCGCTGCAATGATGAGCGCCTTCATAGAAGGATCATTCCGACCGTCTTGACTGACAGGACAGCAACCGCGCGTTCAATCAGAGCCACTGTTGCCGCCTTTGGTGTCAGCACGATTAATAAACAAGCGATTGTTGGAGGAGGGAGGTTTGCGTTCTCGTGTTTCTCTGTCACGTTAATCCCCGACACAGTTTCTTCGTTATAGACGTCTAGGTGATGTCGGGAGAGAATGTGCCGGAGAAGGCGAGTGGAGAGAAGCGGCGTGTAGTTAAGAGGGTCGTTTCTACCCTGGACAAAGTGATGACCTTGTTCGCGTATGTCGATGTGCGGTTGAACGGAACAATCAATCTTTTCTTCGCACTCGCCATACCGGAACCACGCCTCGTATTACTGGTATGGCTGGCCATAAGCTGCACGCATCGATCGCCTCTGCTGTTCGTCCAGTGGAGCATTGACGAGTGCGTCATACATCCGTGACGTTAACATAATTGCCCCCACCATATCTCGACACACTGCAGGAACCAATCTTCCAGGACTATAGCACGCCTCTCCAAGTTCCTAGGTTCCACATTATGTACGCATGCTACCTTCGCCCGCTATAACACTAACCCCATCGAGCATGTGCGGCATACGATGGAACGGTACCTGACAACGACCATCGTCTAGATACGGCAATAATTACAGTGAGCGTGAGATACCGTACCCCAAAGAGACACTCAGAATTTCTACAATAGCTGGCAAACCAGAATTGCTGTTTTGTGGTCTTTCGGGGTGGTTACACTCCTTATTAATGTGTCTACTGAATGTGTTGGATTTAATATTCTGGATGACCCACCGAATTTGTGTTCTATCGGTACCACATACCACTTCTTACCTGTGTACTAACTTTAGGGCAGGTTCGTGTATTCCTACGGGATATTCTCAAATGCATTCCCACTGTGTACGAACACGCACATTCTGTAATACCTTAATATAATTACTAACAGTGTAAACGTTGAGTAAAAGTTTATTTCATACACGAAATCTGATTTACCGTTAACAAGTACACAATTCTGCTCATTGTATTAAGCACATAGCTCAATATATAAAGGATATACTATAAGGGATGTATTAATTGCTTGGAAACAAATATTAATACACAAAATTAATTTCAGTTAATAAAATTTACGATGCATTTTTTTTGTTAGAACTCTGTATTTTTGGGTAATGTCTTATACTCGATATTTATGTAATATTACACAGCTGAACCATTTATACTATTTTGTTGTTCTGCGTTTATGAATGGTACGGGAAATTACTAATTGGTATACCTAACAAATACATATAACTACCCTTTAGTAACTATTCACACTTTTCTTACGTAGATAATTAAGGACTTCGTAAATTTTACGCTAATTATTTCATAACACTCCTGTGAAGTCTGCATAGTGACATTTCCATTGACGAGCTTCCTAGACTTTAAATCCAAGGTTTTATGCAGATTTATGTATTAATCAAAACACGTTAAGTTAATTAAATTCTAAGCCTAAAAAGCCTCTCTGAAAAGTCACTCTTATAAGCCAGGTTATTAAATGAAAGATAAAAATAACGGAAAGTCACTCTTTAGTTTGAGGCTTCAATGACATCTCAAGGAAAACCTTCAAATTTTCGTGGGCTTTAAAAATATTTAGCTTTTTATGGTAGCGGCTTTAATAAAAAAAAAATGTTCTCTTCAGTAATAAGCCTTGTGACACAGGCTAATCACGCCATATTGAATATGGCTGTATACAACTGCTTTCAAAGCACGCTCAATTGACTCCCAGTAAATTCTAAGTTGGTGACGTGTAATGGGATTAATACATAGGACAGGGGTGGAACTCAAGAACGGCGTTGGGGGGGGGGGGGGAGAGTACCCTGAGAAAACCCGCTGGACCCTGACAACAACCGCCACGTTTCATACGTGTGAAAAACTGGGACGAGCCCTCCGCAGAGCGGAGCCGGATCGTCATGGTAGGAAACACAGTCACCGGAGCCTCTACTTAGGCTAAAATAATTTCAAGATCCACGTTAGTCATCTACAATAATTTATATATTTCCCAGAATGATATGGGTGTGTTATTGCAGTTTAATATTTGTTACAATTGACCAAATTTCAACAGTGCCATAAACTCGGCATAAAGATGGAAGGTTTGTTGACAAATCTTGTCATTAAAATAATAGCTATGTATATTATTTTCCTGAATTTTGGACGCTATATCAGTTGGGTCTAATTATGTTTATTACATTTTACTAGATAGTAACTGGTGTTTAAAACACTTAATAACAGAGTTAAGAATTTCTGTGTTTTGCATATTTTGTTCCCGTGGAGTCCATTTAAGTTTTTATTTTCCGTAAGTTTTGGTCATTTTTTGTGGGTTATAATGTGTCATTCACTCACTAAAAGTTGAAAAGAAACTTAATTCCATTTTAATTTAACATCTTCCAATACTCGTTTTGTCTATCGGTATTTAATTTCTGGCTATCTGCACCATTATTGGATTACGCATTCGCGACTTGGCTCGTTCAATACACCCTTACTTAATTTTTTATAAACTGTGCAATACTTTTCAATTAACATTGGATGCTGAGCTATCTTATCTGGTATTTAATACATTGTGTATACCATTTTTATAAGCTATTCAATAAAACGTTTTGTTTTCTCTTTGTTCCAGCTCCTATTTATATTAACTAATAACTGTAAAAAGTTCGTATATTCACGTAAATTTTTACGAAAATGTGCAGACGATACACGGAAAAGTGACCCGTTATTAAGAGGAACCTAACTGAGCTCTGTAAATACAAAAAGTCTTCGGATTTCAGAAATTCCGTAGCAACACGAAGCTCTCTTTGCCATTGTAACCACGAAGTAATCGTTTACGGGGCAGCTAAGATTTCCACACCACTTCCTTCGAACATCAAAAATTAGCGTTGGTCACCTGAAACAGTTAGTAACCGTACGAACACTTAGAACATTTTTAGGAACCGACGTTTACATGTGTCACATTTATATAAATACCATACTTTACCCTCAACTGTCATGAGAAAACACCTATAGGGGAGTGACAAATGTCACAGCCTCAAACACTTTTGATTCTTCTTATATTTTCTCTTCAAAATATACTATTTTTTATTTTTTATTTTTCTTTATGGAAAGCGAAACACCAGCACAACGAAAAATGAATAATTGTTTTGTAGTCTAATATTTTTTAATCAGAAGTAGATATAAACTAAATAGCATGTTCATGGAGAAGTTCGGTGAAATATCTAAAATTACTGTAAAATTTACGGCAAGTCCGCTATTGAAAAGCAACGTGTGTCCGGAGAACACTTAACGGTCGATTTTCCGCAAAAGAACGGAAATTTGGCGTGTCCCTGGAAAATAGTTGAATGCTAAATTCTTCAGGTGTTAATAGTCGCAATTTTAGACAAATGGAAATAACTCATATTATGTAACAGAAAAAGTATGCAATAAATATAAGCATTAAGGGGTCTGCCTAATGTAGTGCAGTGTGTCCCAAACGTGCGTTTTATAACGAAACTCTGTTGTGCGTTTTCAACGCACTGGCCTACTTAAAGGACACATTTCCGAAGAGCGCAGAAGTGTACTTCCGAAACAGCTCGAACATTAGGATCGTAACTCTGGATTCGCCTTAGAATAGCAAAATACGGTCTTTCCAGACAAACGTGTTACAGATTATACCTACTAACCTACGAGACGATCATAGGGCTATTAATTGAAATTTGCTGCCAACTTTCCCCCAGTAAAATTATATGGCGACCGCTTAAATTATCGAAGTTACAAACAGCACGATGGAAACATGACACGCCATTTCATTACATTGCACGGAGAGACGTTGGAGTGCTTTATAAGCGTGTCAGCGTAACCTTTACAGCTCCCTTCATTGAGTGCTTACATTGCGCAAAATGGCTCGAGGTAGGCGGGAGCATTAATTTTTAAATATTTAATATTTGCCTAAAATATTATTTGCTGTTTTATTGTTTGTATCTAATCATCAGATTTGAATATACTCTCCTAAATAATTTTAACCGCTTGAAATAAATAATTATCTTAGTACGACGGCGATGAAAAATATTACAAAACGAGTTTTTCAATCGCAACTAATTAGTAAAAGTTCATTTTCAATCCCCTATATTAACTACACCGATTTCCGTTTCGTCGAAAATGCATGGTATGCGTGGGAGTTGTAGCGATCCCTCATGGCAGGTGCATCAGTTTACCTTCTACATCCTTCCACTTCCAGCCTCCAGCCAATCTCGTTCAATAATGTTTCTCGTGCTGACACGTTAGCACGAATTACTGGCGGAAACGTGCTGCAAGTCATGCTAGAAAGCTTCCAAATATATTCAACGATGTCCTTAACACTTTGACCGCCATGTGCAGGAATATGGCGGACAGCTGTATTTTCATTCTGGCCATGTCCATCACATTTGTTCACGTAACTCTGTAACATCTTCCGTATATTTCTGTATAAAATATGCTAATGTTCTTTATATTATTAATCTAGAGCGATAAGTTTATTAAAAAAATATTTACAAAAGCACGCAATTTTTTCGTAAATTATCGTAGCAGTTAAAATGTTAATTAGTGTAGGCGTGTATGTAAAATACGCATGTCAAACTACGTTTCCAAACAACATGATGAAATTGCGCAAATTAGTACATTTACGTTAAATTATACCGAAATAATGTTAAGGTGTGCCAGGAGTACCTACTGTGCAGTCTCGGTTTTTATTTGCAACCAACATGGCGAAACATACGCGCGGTTCTTGTATCGTTCCCTTGTGGACAAACAACGTGTATTTAGTAACGGAACAAAGTAGCGCAAGTTTTCGAGAGACTGCATTAATGCAGGGAACGGAACACCAGCTTAGTAATCAATTTCGGTCGATCTCGATAAAAATTTTCAACAGCTGCACGCTGTCTTGAGATTTATCATCAGTCTTTAGTGTTCGCCTCGAGAACACCATAGAGTCTTCAACAGAACACAACACAAGATTTCACACGTTAGCCAGAACTACCAGCATCGCCCTAGCTGCCGTAACAAGGCACGTCTCGGTTCCGCATTGTGAATTGCTGTAACAAGATATCTCCCTAATCAAATCCTGAACTGCAAAATGAACTTGCCACTAGGATTACTGGCATCGTCTTAAGTAGCGTTGCTTATGCTTTCTAGGGGCCTTCTCCACGCTTCCACATTTCGGTAGTCAATGAGTAAAGGTTTTAACTTTGTCGGCTGGAGAATGCGAGCAATGCAATTTTCGGAACCAACATCGTTGTTATAAAACGTTACTGAGTAACGCCAGTTACAGGGCTATTCATGGTTAACTGAGCATTTTTGAAAGTCCTGCCAAGGGTCTATTTTCCGTATACTTCGTATTAGTCTGTCATACGTAAAATTAACATCATGTAAATCTCATTCACTCTATTAATGTGTCAAACAAGTCTACTTGTGAAATTTTAGGAACAAAAATATGTTACCGAGAGATATGCTAATGTTTCCACTTCAAGCGCAAAAATCAAACTGAAACCAGATTACGTCAATTTGCTGTTCACATATTTAAACGAAACGCCTTAAGTACGACATTAAGGCATGGAACGACTTTTCTACATCGCTTCCAATTTTACTGGGAACATATCATTTACTGCGTACGTTAAAATATACGCAGTTAATGGCAGGGTGTTTTTCTGATGTTGGTTTCAAAAAGTGCTTTATTAAACATGGACAAACTATACCGAAACACACATCATGCACAATGGGAACACACATCCCTTTCTCTCTCAGCCAGACCGGCTCGGTCTCCATAGACCACATATGAAACAGAGGCGACTTGTGTGACTGCAGGATGTGATCACTGGCGCCTACTTGTGAAATTTATTGGGGGGGGGGGGGCCTAATACTGTGGAAATATTTTTGAGGGTGGGGAACATAATAATTCGGTGATTTCATATACATACACATTCATGCTGATACACAGCAGTCCGAAGCACCGTTTTTCGCTATGTTTGCAGTCTCCGAATTGGTACTTTTAATTCACGCGACATCAAAGTACTCATCTGTACACGTCTGAAATGTATTTTCTTATCCTACGACATTGATTTGACGCACGTGAAACTGTTTTATAAAGAAAAATCATTTAATTATAACAAATAGCTTAGTTTGAGCACTCGGTGAAAGCATTGAAACGATAATTATCTTTTAGAATGTAAGAGAAATTCGAAACAGTTGAATCATTACATACTATTAATATAGTACATCACAGTTTTATTAAAAAACAGAATTAGAATATTAAGTAATAAAAGCTATTACATTTAATACACTTAAACAAGCAAAGGAAATATGAATGCCTCACTCAGCTTAAGTCTCTCAGAATTGCTTCAAAACAAAGCAAATGTTGTTCTACGCACTATACTGCTTTTGATGAACTCATTTACAAGTGGTCTTAAATCCAAGTTGTCCAGTACAGTCTGATGTGCGTTAAGTAGTGCTATATTGTTTTGTCTCTCTTGCCCCATTGTAGACCACAGGTATGTCTTCAGGCGGCGGATGACCTTTCAGCAGTAGCTGTTGTCACTGGAACAGTGCGGAGGAGTTTTATGCACTTGTTGACTTCAGGCAAGAGGTCTCGAACAGTAGTACCTTCCTTTAAAAGTGCCTCTAAATGACGAATTGAGGTTATAGCTGCTCTCTTCCGTTTAGCAATACCATCAAGCATGGTTAGGTGTAAAAGTAGGTCTGTATCCAAATCGCCAAGAAAGAACTCTTGTGTCTTTTCTAGTGGTGGAGTGGTCTTCACAGAAATCACAGCAGATACACATTCATTCTCTACTGATAATTGAATCTGTCTTTAACACACAATATCACCGTCTTCCATACACCGACATACTCTTGTCTGAAAGAGTCTTTTGGAGTGAAGACTGTTGTAAGGTTCTGTAGTACAAGGGTTCTGAAGCCTCTTTGGGATACGTCGTCTTCGGGGCAGCTGTAGCTCTTCTACATTGGTGGGTTTTTCCTCTAAGCCTTTTTGCTAAAACTGCTCATAGCCCCCACGTTTTTCTTCCAGAATGTAAATAAGGTATGATTGTTTTGATTTTACCTCTGTAACACCAATGTGTGGACATTGTATCTTGACCTTTACTTCTTCAACAGGACTTACAACATGGCAATAGGGGTTCGAAAATAAAAATGTCTTGAAGTGCTGCATTGTTTCAAGGTGTCCAGCACACTTTGAGGCTGTATCAGAAGAATATTCTTCTGAATACGTTTCAAAAAATTCAGCTAGTTGTTCATTGTTTATTAACACTTGTTGGATACTGGAGGCTCTCATTGTCCACCAAGTAGGGCCGAGTGGACGAAGACCAATTTTTTTCATCTTCTCTGATATCTTTGAAGAGTTGTGCTCTTTTCGGGGACTCCCTTACTGTGTATCAAGTCTTTAGCTAAATTCATAATGTCTCTCATACAGGGCAGTTGATGCGGGCAGTCTTGAACTACTAAGTTCAAACTATGCGCAGCATAATGCACATAAATGGCCTTCGGCTGCAATTCTGCATCAAACTTCTGCAGCTCTTTAAATTTCCCTCCAATAGCAGAGGCGCCGTCATAGCATTGTCCCCTCAAATTCTTTATGTTTAGGTCCAAACGTGCAAGAGTGTCCTTCATGATACCAAAAAGATTTTTTTTTTCCCCCTGTATGTTTGGAGTTTCATACATTCCCACAAAGTCCTCACTTATAGTTAAATTTTCATCGACACTTCGAGTATTGAGTATCGACACTTGTTCATGTATTGAGATGTCACAAGTCTCGTCAACCATAACGGCAAAGTGTTCCATCTGTTTCATTTCACATACTACTTAGCGCAAAAACCGATTTTCCTAACTTATCAATAATCTCGTTTTGAATGTCGTGCGATAACCACTTGTGACTTGAACGTCCCATCTATTCTTTTTAATCAGGCATGTCTTCTTTTCGCAATTCTAGCAACTGAATGAAATTTGAACTTACGTCTTCATGGCCCCAGATAGATAATTCTTGCCAACAAAGGAACCTCGAGGTTGTGAAAATAGCCATTAGAGCTGAGCGAGCATTCTCCATATCTTTGTTTAACTGATCGTGTAATAGTATTGCAACACTTTGTTTGGAGGAAGATGCTAACTTCGTTAAACCTTCTTTATGGGTTTATGTTTTCTCATGCGACCTAAATTTTTCGAGCACCTTTTTCCAGTTAGAAAACACACAGAAATAAAAATACCATCCTTCTTAGTACTGAATTCCAGAAAGCCATTCGCCTCTGCTTCCTTGCAAGTTTTACAAAATACCTTGTTGCTATAATCATCCCGTTCAACCTAGCTAAATGATGTCCATGATTTCTGAAAAGCTCTACCTTTCCTCTTACCAGGTAGCTTGTCGCAGCTTGCAACGCATGTCTGTGACTGTGACGATGCCGAAGTTGAACTCGCTGATAGAGCTAGTGAAGGAATATGAGAAGAGACTTCCGCATCTGGCAATGATGTCACATTCTCGGTGAATTCAACTCGTGGCTTTTTGTAAACAAAATTATCCATTCTCAACTGTTTTGTTGTCTGTCTCAACAATGCTAGTGGGTAACAGTATGATATGCTTATCTAACACCCATCATCACTATCAGTACACTTTGAAGAACAAATATATTTATATACTATTTAACTAAGATTAAAACAGATATTTGAAACTCTTTCCATTTACGTTAAACAGTAGTAGCACAGCGCTAACAACTACTTAGTACTGAATAATTGCTGCAAGCAGCAAATGAATCACGTCTTGCGAGCTGCGATTTTGTAGCTCATTGGAAGTTGGTGGATCAAAGAGTAACCACACAGCAGACACTATGGACGGCCGCGGCCGCAAATAGTCCGGAAGCACTGGTGGCAATCAAACAGTAACGATACAGCAGACACTCCACTCAACCGCATGTGCTCCACAACCATAGCCAAAAGTGGGTATGCATTCGCGAGCTTGACATTGGCTTGGGCGAACATTCGACAGCTTAGTTTATAAGATATTTTCATTTATTTTGACTAATTAGTAATTTTAGTAAGGATTTATATTAGCTGGAAATAATTGGTTGGGCTATGCTCATAGCTCTGCCCCATAAACGAAAACATTTTGGTAAGGGAGGGGGGGGGGGTACTCTCATCCCCCTAACACCGTGGAGTCGGCGCCAGTGGATATGACACTAATGTAGAACCAAGATAAACAATTTTATACGAGAAATGTCTGGTTGGCAATAACCGAGTATAAAATAGTTAAGTTGTAATTTGCATAGTTATTTGCCCCTCGTAAAATACTAGCATGTTTTGAAGAAACGAAATGTATAGTCAAAAATAAGTAACATATCAGCCCAAACATCGTTGTGGTTAAATAGACGACTTTTGAAAAAATAAAAATAAAATGTTTTTTAAAACCATAGATTCAGAAAAAAAATCTACTGGTTCTGTATAAATCATGTAATTGGTATGTGTTCTCAAAATATAAAATAAATATTTATAATTTATCCGAAACCTTTTTACGTGCTCGCTTATTCCTTTCGGCTAGCGAACAAGTGCCTTGTAACAAAACTTACTGTGATTTATTACGGAAAAGAGCACATTATTAAGCCTTATTAGTCATACGAGTACGTAATCCACGCATTCTTAAATCGCTTACGAATATGAGTGACAAGGAGCTTGACAGGAATGAAAAAATGATAAGTAATCAAATATTTCATCTTACTATCTGCCGTATTCATTGTAGAAACTCTTGATTAAAGAGAACATATTCGACTCAAGTAGGGTTTAATAAATATTACTAAAAACTTTTGACGTTTCAACAAAGTCTGTAAATCAGGAAAAAAAATTTCGGCTAAAAATATCCTCATCAGTTTTGTGTTCTACTTTACAGTGTGAGAGTTGCTTCTGCGAATAACCTGAAAAGCCTATCACGCGGCCCAGGTAATCGTTTGTTTGCTTTAATCAGCTAGGGGCGTAGAAATAATTTAAGAAGCAAATACAAAAATTGTTTCAATTACGCAAAGCCCGACGATGTGAGAAGAAAATTATCTATTTTTTTTGTGTGTAATGTAAGAGGGAGGAGGGGCCAGGTCCGCGATAAAGGTTAAGTGTTTACCCTTTAACGCCGTGCTGCGTGTTCCCGAATAAACTAGGTTTAGTGTCGGGGCGCCGGTTGCCGGAGCTAATTTCGAAGCTAAGAAGCGAAGTTGGCCAACAACTTGCAGGCCGCCCTCCATCAACCACCACCCCCCAACCCCCTCCAACAAACACCGGAGCCGGCACGCACCCCGTGTGCTTCCTAGCTCGCGCACCCCTGCATTAGCGCACGTGAGTAACGGCCTTATTTGAATCAGCTCACCGTAACTTAGCCGCCAGGCGGTGGAGCCGCTCCGAATTTTAGCGCGCGATGAAATTAGTTCACCTGGAGTGTTTTTGCCGACTCCCCTTACCTTCTCCTGCTCTTCCCTTATTCGCCCAACCAACTCCCTACCACGTACTCCACTCTCTCTCTCTCCCACCCACGCGCCCTTCTGTGAACATTCCCAACCGCTCCTCCCACTATATCAGATTCTCTGATTTGTCCGCTTTCTTCACCACCAGTTTGCATATGTCTCCGTCTTGGTTTTAGTATCGCACATGTACATTCCCGCAAGTATATTAATATGCGAAGTTGATAGAATAATAACAATGTCTAACTTAAATGTTTACCAATACAATTTCATAATTCGTTGGATGACTCAAAAGGACATTTAAGTTAAGTCCCTGTGTAAATCTCCGTATTTTCACATATACACTTGAATATAATGAAATAAATTGTGATTTTCATTTTGTACATTAAAAAGAGAAACCCGGTTATGGAATTTTATGGTACGAGTTGATAAAAAGAAGTTATTATATATGTTTTTAGTTGCTTGGAAAACAGGAATTAGTATTCAGCTGAATAATTTTACATTCGTGTAAAAAAAAAAGTTACTAAAAGTGTGTTGGCTGTAGACTAAATGTTTCAGCGAAACTTCGACATAATGTTCTTAGGTCTTACAGCTGCTACACACATCACCACTCAATCATCTACACATTATATTGTCTTCATTTAACTGCTATAAATCAGGAACAGTTGGGTAACGTGATTAATGATGTCATATGGTAGCCTGAAAGCGGTAAATTATTCTTGGTTGATCCATAAAAGTATTTATGTCACAGACTAAGTAGGGGCAAACTTCATATAACACAAAAATTCCTTCGTGGCATTACTCGCCGAGGTGACACACCAATGTTGTGGAAATGTCGTAGTGGTGATGGTTTGAGACCTGAAAATGGCCCGACTTTTACCCATAGTGAACCTACTGCAATTACCCCAAGGATTATTTTAGGACGTATGTTTTAGGTTTTAAAGCCGTATATGTACGTAAATGTAGTAATCGCTATGTGAAATAAACACTACATTTTAATAATTTCGTCCGCAAAAATGAACGCAATTTTGAGCTATCAGCAAACATTATCGAAATGAGTAGCATTTAAATGAGAGATCATTCGTTCAGTTAACTACAATTTAACTATGAAATTTGCTTTTAGAATCCAGTCCCTCGCTTCCCATCACGGCGAACAGAATTTGTTGTCTGATAGCGTTTCTCGGGGCACTCCCATTTTGTTTTTCTTTGTAAGCACTTTACTCTCACCGGCTTTAATGACTCAGTGCCATGAAAACTTTCACACTAACCACGTGATATAAAACCGAGTGCTTTAAAACACGCCTAGCATGTGGAATTTACAACAATACATTCGAGACATTTAGAATAGCTAAGTGACTTAACAACCACTCTAATGCTGTTCGTATTACGTCGCGAAGATCGCCCAAGAGTTGGTGTTTTCAAGGTCAGTTGAAATTATAAGGTAGTAAATTGTTTGACGTGCCTGATTATTATCCTACACGCCTGTCTAGCAAAGTGAACAAATGCCAAATGGGAAAAATTCTTCTTGACTTCTGTCAGCTTTTAGCTGTTCTTTATTAAAGTTTTGGCGTAACTCTGGGCGTGTTTAAATATTACAAACAATACCAATTTCATAAATGTAAAATATTTGTACAAATTTCTGTTTTTATGATTGTGTAGAGATTTAAACAACTAAATTAAATAAAACTAAAGTGAGAAAAAATGTTAACGTTTTGTAATTAACTGAGTTAATTTCAAGTATAAAACAACAATTCACTTTCGTTTACCAGTTCATACAAATAATTTCACTGGCGTAGTAAATACTTAATTAAAAAGAACACGAGTGTTCAAAAATGTTGCAGCGGAAGGAATATTCTCCTGTGTAATAGTAATCAGTCCAAAATTGTGGACAATATAAGGTATTTTGAAGTCTTTCACTGCCAAAAATATGTACGTTGGCACACAAATGTTGATTTAAAACAATTTAGTGGTAGTTAAAATCACAAATTTAACACAACTGTTTTAAAATGACACAATACACACTTTACAAAATGCTATGTGACCTTCTACAGTGCTGTTTGTATGCAGGTGTAAAAAGAATAGGTGAGATGTCATTGAGATATGATGCAAGTGCTCCTATTACAGGTATTGCTGAACTACAAAATGTCTCATAAAAGAGGTCGTCAAATGCCGTATTTATACTCGAAATAAGTAACGTTATGATACTGAGACTAGTTGGAATTAGTGAGACAGTTCGGTAAATAAAACATTCAAACCTCAGATAATTATGCGTCTCCCAATTTAAAAAAAAAGGTCATGAATATTATAATAGCATAAAAATTTATAAGATGACTTACGATACCGCTGCTTATATGCTAAATTTGGCGGTGATCGGCTGGGTGTTTCCCGAGATGACATAGCAGTTAAACTTTTTAGGTGGCTTCATATTCAAAAACAGAGTACTAATTATTTTGATTCTGACTCTATGAACTGTATACACACCGATTTTTGTTCAGATTGGTTGAATATTTCTACAGGTATCGCAGAGCATACAATAATTTAAATTCTGCCATTTTAAAAATTTGAGCTGGTGGCTTAGTGGAAGATTATAAAACTTGATAGGCCTTACACAGTAATATAACACATGATTATATGTGTAGTTAAGGCGGAAATTACCCCATTTTCAGCTTTTCCTGTAATGCTGCCAAAACAAGTTTAAAGCATAACGTCTACTTCGACTTAACTATAAATCAACTATACACGTGGTCATAAGGTACCAAGATTAGTCAATTTATACTGCATGGATCTCATAATAATGAATATCCCTGGAAAGCAGGATAAAAATATCGTCAGTTGTCAGGTGATAACTACTGATAAAGAAGAATATTGTATTTTACTGAATGATGCCCGATTAGGTTCCTAGGGTGACCATCATGACATGAGCATGATGATGGTAATCACCTAATATATTTTCTCAACTATGAATCTGGTCGGAAGTGTAGAATAATAACTTATTCTTTTGGCTATTATCAGGGAGCTGTAATCAAGGGTGGCCAGAGTTCCCAGCAAACAGAAACTGTCGGCAAATTGTCGGCCCGATACTTCTACTGTCGGCAACTGTTATTTAAATGCCAGAAGATAGCCATATGACAACGGCGTGACGTCTTTTTTGAGACAGTATATTTGCTATAAAAAAAAAGACAACGGCCCACTGTATATTTTTGGATAACAGTTGAATACCACCTAAATTATGTCGACGTGATATCTCCAGCCAACATGTCGCTAATAGCAAAAATAATATTCTGGCCCGATTCCGATATAGCATCTTTGTTTTTTCGGTAAGCTGGCCGTCACCTTATTTATTCCGGCCCACTAACGTTATCGAGACATGGATCTTTATCACAATAAAGATACAAATATTATGTATTTTTGCCGACAAACTTTAGGAATGTGTTTCTTGCATAGGCAAGATGTTAGCTAGACTAATGGCATGATGTCTTTTTTGAGACCATGTGTTAACCATTAGCATATTATTTTTAAAGATTATATGTGTGTCACGTGGTAGCCCATGGCATTTTTACTAAGATTTTTTTTTTAAATTTGTACAACCATCCGGCAGATATATTAAAAACTAACAAAAACTATTTTGTTTGCAAGCCTTTGAAGTAACGAAGAAACAGTTTTTAAATAATCAGTGTTTTAAAATTATTTGTTATATTGTCATGGGATTTATACATTTATTTATAATAATTTGTGTCTTGATAAATTTCAAATTACTGGAGAGTATCACCAACTTACCCCGCGGTGTACATGTTAGAAGGCTTGGACTGTCAACTCGAGGGTCTTGTGTTCGTATCCCGCACTCGGCAAGCAAAATATTTTCATATCATATCATGTTTGAGAAGTAACAGAAAAGAATAAATGTAAAGAGGAAATAAAAATTACGAAAAATTTATAATCGAAAAGTTAAGGTCTAGCCATGGTTATACTACTCATTTTTTGGCATCATGCCGCTGCAGGCCCGGCATCGTAACGACATCCAGCCGTCGCAGACCGGCGAATTACCGCCATCCAGCCGCGCAGGTCCGGCGTCTTGCCGCCATTCAGTCGCCCGAGGCCCGCCATCTTACCGCCATTCAGTCGCCCGAGGCCCGCCATCCAGTCGCCGCAGGTCCGGCATCTTACCGCCATCCAGCCGCCGCAGGTCCGGCATCTTGCCGCCATCCAGCCACCGCAAGTCTGGTATCTTGCCGCCATCCAGCCGCCGCAGGTCCGGCATCTTGCCGCCATCCAGCCACCGCAAGTCTGGTATCTTGCCGCCATCCAGCCGCCGCAGGTCCGGCATCTTGCCGCCATCCAGCTACCGCAGGCCCGGCGTCTTGCCGCCATCGAACCGCCGCAGGTCCGGTGTCTTTTTGAAACTGTTGACATTCAGCCGCCAGTCCATATTTCCATCGGGCCGCTTCCGGCATGATACAGCTGGCTGACATCATCTGACCGGAGTTTGTCGGCTATCTTTTACCGGCCTGATTGCGGCCCGTATTTTTCGTGTTTGTTGGGTCGTGTTGAGATAATGAAATTGATGGTTCCCAAGTCTTGGAATTAGTTGGCAAAATCATGTACACCAGACACGTATGCACGAACAATTAATGCAAGGCAGCGAAAAAAATAATGCGATGCAGGGGGTATCACTGAAAAAACATTTAAACATTTAGCGGGGGTTCTTTATGTGGAATACAGTAATTATTATGAGTTGATGTATAAGTTTATCTTCGCATACACACATCTATTGCTAAGGTTTTGATCCCTTAGCACTACTTCGTTTCTCATTCAGAATTTAATTTTAGATGAAGGGAAGTTAGTTCACATTCCTTTAAATTTATAGCCATACTTTTGTTTGAAACTAAAGGAATTTCTGTACATAAGTTGGCAACACATGGCAATACCGCCAGGCATTCTCGTATAAATTACCAATACGCCTGTTATGTGTCTTTCAGTGTATTCA
Organism: Dryococelus australis; assembly: GCA_029891345.1. NCBI lineage: Eukaryota > Metazoa > Arthropoda > Insecta > Phasmatodea > Phasmatidae > Dryococelus > Dryococelus australis. Next base: position 97,711,254 of record CM056994.1, read on the forward strand.
AGTATTTGAGCACTGTAATTTAAATGATTAGTGTTATTTTCAAAAGAGTGATCAGCGAATGTTTTCTATTATTTTGTTATATATTTAAAACTTTTACACTAATGCAGCATACTGTACAAGTGCGTTATTACCATATAGTAAGAATTCGGAGAAATGATAATCACGTGATGATAATAATCACAAATTATTTTACTATGAACTTTACACACGCGGAATGACATAACTACGCTTGAATTTATTTATACTAGTTACGTCGTAGTGATCGTTAATTACAACATATTCCTAAAATTGTTAATAAAATCCCTTCGGTGGTTATATATATATATATATATATATATATATATATATATATATATATATATATATATATATTATATATATGGCTCTGTGTGTGTATTATGCGGATAAGACAGACATGCTTAAAGACTGATTTTCTCCCAGATCATATTGGTCTGTCTATAAAAAGCTAAGCGAAAGTGTATCAATATTTTCGAAATTTAACTAACAACAATATTACACAATTTCTTGTTAAATATAATCTACGTATGCTGCAGGTCAACACATAGATTTTATTTTGACTCAGTGTAATTTGTTTCCTGCCTCTTTCATCTGTTCTAATTAAAACTCCACTGAAATAGCGGAATGGGGACTTTAAATGTAATAATTAAAGAACTATTTAATGTTAAATTAAATGTTTAATTTGGCAAACATGTTCTTTCCCATTAAAAGCGCAAATAGACCGGGTGGGACTTAATGTGACATGTGGAGCACAGGAGAGGCAGATATTTAAGCGCTGCAGTAGCAATTGGGACAAAAGTGGATGGAAAAAATTTTGGGAAAAATAATGTTCACTGGCAACGTTTTGGACTGAACCCACCGTCTCCCTAATATGTCGCTTGTGTTATTGCTCGACCAAACACGTCATACGTAAACCAGTCTTATGAAAAATGACAAAATTTTGAATATCAAACATTGAACTACAAGTTACCCAATTTTCTTAGTGTACACGAACATTATAATTTTTACAGTTATCATTTGACCGAGGACGAACGTTTGACAGCTTGTTTTTGTACTGGAACCGCGTTGACAATTCACTTTTTTCACATGTAGCCGACACATTTTTCATTTGCTTTGAAAATGATGTTCAGATAAATTTTCCCTAAAAATCAAAATAATGGTCGGTCGTCCGCGTAAATATTTACATACACGAAATTTTAAATAATTTGCATCTCGCTTTTTAGCGAGCAACGGTACGAGCTCAACTCGAATACTCCGTGACCGCTATGCAGTCACGAATACTCGATATTAATACTCAAACAACGACGGGGTATTGGAAAGTGGGTTCGCGAATACTCGTCCGCATATTTCGGAATTCATCGGCTCTCATTTACATGCGCGTGTTGTAATTAATATCACGCGGCCATCAGTAATTTTTGTGAATTGTACGGCCCAAATAAAGTTGCCTTGTTGGTTGGACGGGCCTGCCTGGATAGAAACATCTTTCTAGGCTGCATATGAAGTTTATTTTGATTCTAGGATTCCCAGATGGAACTATACTGCTCTCTGGAGTATTGTCTGCAATTCGCCTTGAGCGTTTTTCTGTTATCGCCTCTCATGACACAACTCCACGCAGAATAAAAATCACTGAGGATAGCTGTGTAAAACACGCTTTCTACACTGTAAAAAATTGTAATTTTTACTGAGAAATTGTGTGTAATTTGACAAATGCTTGTAACAGTACACAAGTTTTTATTATAAAACTATTCGTTTGTAAATCTAAAAATGCCGTGTTTGTAACAGACCTCAATAAATGTTTGTAATATACTGACACGAGCCCACGAGCTTCAGCAAAATAGCGGACACTCAACTACGTAAAACAGTATATAGGTGTTTGCACGTGCAAAAATAAATGTATGGCAAGTTCGAATAACTCAAAACACTTTAACAACTCAGATAATCACAAATAATCACGTATTACTCATTAACAGTTAACGTTTCCTAGCTACACAGAACATTTCTAAATCGGCTCTCAAGACCTCGCTGATAGAAGCCGTCGAAATCTCTCAACTCAACAACAGAACTCTTAAAATGAAATAAATAATCAAATAACTTGCTTAATATTTAGTTGGAATAGAAGGTGTATTTACAATGAAAATTAGTATAAACCTTATAAGTCAAGTTGGTTTTGTAATAAGGTTGTGGGTTGTCAATACAAATGGCGTGGGTACTAGTCTCCGTGCTGGCAAAGTGTAATATTTTTCCCCCTAAATAATATTCTGAAATACTCTTTTAAAGTTATTCTCTGTTATTAATTCATCACATGTGTTTTCTAGAAGAAAAAATAATATCTTGTGTACTCTTCTCAAAGATGTAGGTTGCAATACAAAGCTATAATCTGTAATATTACAAATATATGATTTTTAGATTTTACGAGAAAATTGTTTGTCGTTTTACAAAGGTTTTTCTTGGCAACTGGGTTTCCAAGTATTTTTTTTTTTTTTGTAAAAGTACAAAATTGTTTTTAAGTGTATCATTCGTTGTTCGCGGTAAATTGAGTAATTTTGAAATCAACCCTTGGAGAAAATCAGTGCCCGTGAACTGTGTACATGCTGCCGTTCACATCGGCATGCATGCTCCCAGTTAAAATAGTACCAAGTCTTGACGTGGCATTGCCAGCGGAATGTTTAAATGTAGATGGTGTTTCTTTGCATTATACACATTACAGAACGAATTCCCATTTCGTAGACAACACATTGGGATTACTAATATCACATTCTTTCCTGACTGGTGCGTGAACACAGTAATTAAGCCCATAGCAATGTAAGTTATACATGTGGCAGAAGGATACAAAGTTATAAATTCGTATCTTAAACAGGAATTTCAGGAGCGAATAAGCTTTAATACTGAATTAAATCTGCTTAAAATTGACACAACCATACAAATTGTGCTACATTCTGAATGCGAAATACTAAAGAAACATTAAAATAACTGCATAGTTCCCCGTACGCGTGTGGAAGATCAGCTCAATGCAATTAACTAGCAAATTAAATAATAAATGAACATTTTAACGTAAAAATACTATCTATTCACCTTCGTGGAATCTAGTGTCAACCCACCGAAAGCATTATACGGGCACAAAAGTGAATCTCCAATTAAAATTTATCGTCATATAATGTTAATTGAAACGATTTAATGACAAATTTCTGAAATCACCTGTTGTAGCGGCAGCAGCAATTTTTAGTTGGACCAGCGTTAAAAAAAATAACGTTGGCTAAGCAACAAAATGACGCTGCTCGGCCCTACGTTAACTCAATGTATTTTTGTTAGTTGAACACCAACCAATTTCCGGTCATTTACCAACCAAAGGCTTACTGACATTTTACAACTTTGGTTGTATGTTGGCAAGACGTATTATAACATGCGCAATGTCTACCAATAAACAACGTTTTGCCAATACTTATCAATAATATTTTTTAATAAATTTGAACTAAAATTAGAACATTAAACAAACACAGTTTCAGTTCACTATAATATGTGATATTCCTTAAAATATTAATACGTAAATTTTTTCTGCTCTTAGACTGCATTTAATTGTCTTCCCATGTAACTTTACAATATGGTACATATAGTTATTTAAGCCTTTGAGTCAAAGCACGTGATGTATAAAATTACGAGCAACATGGCGGGATAGTTTTCTCTTATACATACTATAAACTGTAATGAAAACTGAGGCTTATTAAAATATGCCAATATTTGTTCCAATATAATATACACAACCCACCGTTGGCCTGCTCAAATATCAACATGTCTAACAAACATCTACTGTTAAAATAAATAATTAATTCCGCTTTAAATTCCTTCGAAATTCATACATTACGTGATGTTAGCAAGTACCTCGAATGATAAAAAAACGAATCAAATATTTAAATTTCGTAAGCAGTAAATTTATACCTTACTTAACAAGATTAAAATTTTTGCTTTAAGAAATTGGTTTACATACATGTATCTAAATTCTTGTAAAATATTCCCTCATGTAAATATAATTTATAATTTTCCTTGCAAATAACAATTGATTAATGTTAAGTTTCTAATTTTATTCCGAAACTTTGGCCAAGTGTTTGGATTCCAATACAACATATTTCCCAACTTACCAACCAAATTCCAACATACGGAGGCGTTGGCCAATCATAGGATACGCATACCAAAGTTACAACAGTATATATTCTACCTAGTAACTAACACACAACAAACTAGAGACTACTAATTGCTAAAGTATCGCTGGTCTAAAATAACCTGAGCAATGAAGCAAATAAAACATAAACGACAGAACTCAATCCTACAACACCGTAAGCAGATTAATGATGACAAACTTTGGACATGGTGAGAAAGAACGAGAGGGTACATTTCCCCGCCTCTCTCAGCTAGCACGCATAGTTATTTCCTTACCTCCCACCAGTGCATCAAGCGAACGTGTTTTTAGCAATGTTGGGCAAATAATTACCAACAGATGGTGCCGCATATTGCCTGGGCGTGTGGACGATTATATTTCCATCCATGGCAATATACACGTGTTGCGAGATATACAGTTTCCAATGTAACTGGCGCTAAGAAACCGTCCATATGTAACAGTACTGTGTAATTTATATTGATTCTGTTTGATAGTTCCATCTGCCTCGAAGGATTGTTATTTCACATTTATAACTGTGTGTTACGTTCACTGCTGTCACCTAACGTAGTCGTATTTCTATGGCTTATAGCGAGGTATACACAGGAACTGTACGTACTTTTGTGTCTCTGTACGTGTAGGCTAGTTTCGCGAACGCCTCGTCGTTTTGCGAGAGTGGATGTCGTGGCAACGTCTCGCCAGCAGGCGGAAGAATAGATCGTCTGGGCGAACGAGCGCTTTCGAACATACAGGGTTTCAATCTGTCCTATCCGCGAGAGTGCGTCGAGGACAACCATGAGCCGCGGATGTTCAGGCCGACGTTGCGCACGAGTTAGGCTCATGTGAATGAGCGAGTTCCGTTCAGTACCCCAGGAACGAGCGAGTAAATTCGTGACCTTGAACATCTCTAGAATGTGTATTGCGTGCAACACAGCCTCCCCTCCCTTTTTCCCCCCGTCCGTTTCCACTTTTTTTTCCCCTCTCGCGCACCGATCTCTTTTCAGATTAGGCATGGTCCCGTCTCATTCAAACTTCTCACATAATCGTGTCATCGTTCCTCGTGACGGTGTTGCAATAACAAATTCTGTCCTCGATCGTCTCTGAACACCAATAATGTTCTCATGTGTCAACACTCTTAAGTAATTTTTTGTACTTTAACCACAAAAATCCTTTGAAACCCAGTTGCCAAGAAAATGCTTTGTAAAACTACAAAGCAGTTTTCTTGTAAAATCTGCAAAGCATTTATTTGTAATATTAAAAATGACATCCTTGTATTACAACGTAAATCATTGAAAAGTGTACGTGCTATCTTTCCACGTGCAGCAACGCTTAGCCATGGCAGACAACTGTGAAGCGGTAAGGCGCTTCGGTGGTTCGCTACCTGATGGAAGCACCAGCGTCGGCAAGCCCTGCAGACTGCTCGCCACCTGTGCGCACGCAGTGCAAAACTGTGACGTTTGGTTACCGAAGTTCCTGCAGCTTGGTCAACATGCCGGAAGTGTGATTGCGTATTTCAATGTTATTGTGGAATACGTGACCGGTGCGTCGGTTCACCTTATTTGGTTACGCCAACCACCATTGGTCGTGAATCCCACGACCCCTATAAGAGTTATTGAAAATACCACTTAATTCTTGAAATCAGGTCATTTTTTAAGGAAAGTAACGTATCATTGCTGTGACTGGAGTCGCCGCCACGTGGCGTAACTGTGTATTTAATCCCTGTACATGTTCCATTCGGGGTCAGTCAGCGCCTCAAGGGGGCATACCTCTACAAGATAAGTAGTATTCTGGATTTGATGCATGAATGTGGGGTCTTCGAGATAGCAGGAACTTCACGTCATTTTGATGTTAGGCGAGAGCCATGATGGCCGAAATTTTAAATAATTTTTTTAATGATCGCGGAATGTTGGTTTCTTATCCGAGATTTGATAATGGGTGGAAAGTAATGTTACCTTCTGTAATTATTTTGTAAACCCTTATGAAAGTATGTGACCAAGTCATTAATGAAGTTATTCGTGGTTGTAAACATTTGTAACCCAGACAGTAATTATAAAAGTTTTGGTCTTAAATTTTGTAACCAAGTCACGCCTTATTGAGGTTGTGCTGTAAACTTTTTGTAACCAAGTCACGCCTGGTACGGCTATTGTAGTCAATACTAGGGACTTTGTGGTATTTAACAATTGTTAACTATTGAAAAAAACTTTACGAAGTTTTGGAAACTCTTTGAAAAATAGAATTTGCTCGCGGAGTTAAGGCTGGAAATTATTCAGCAGTTGCTTCTATCCACTTGGGATCGCGAGCAGATGATGTATATGGAAAAATACTGTGCAAAACTTTGAGGTTACTATACATGTAATATTGATTCATGATAAGTAAAGTAATAGGTGTTATCATCTTGCTTTTCCTTGTGTAGGAACAAATATAGTCCTCCAAAGTTAAGAGTAAATGTCGGTACGACATAATTTAATCCGCCATTTTGTGACGATTGTATTTTGGGGTAACTTGCCCAATGTATCTAGTGATGGTCTTCTGTATTAATAAATTACCAGTTATTTTCGTAAAAACTACCATTATTATAGTGTGAAAAATCAAAGTACTAGCTGGGTAACAATAAATTTATGTACCTGAAAAATAATTGCATTTGACACTTTTTTTATTGTAACTTGGTAATTTTTGTATATTTTTATTAATTTGGAATTTATAAGTAGGGAATGTCATGTTAGCTTTTCCTCATGTAATATTGATAACAAATGAAAATGAAAATAAAAATAATAAAAATAAAAAGACAATTACCAAACTTCTTTGTTTCTGTTATAAGTCGTTTTCACTAGTCAAAGTAAATGGTTCTTTTGCATGGTTTTTGCTATTTGGTTCTCAGTTGGTTTTTCTATGTCTTTATGCAAGCCCGGCCTTGCCACGCCTCTGGCTTAGGGCGTAGCACGGTCAGAAATTGTTGTTTTATTTTGATTAATTGAGTTGTTTGAAGTGTTTTAAGTTATTTACACTTGCAATACATTTCTTTTTGCATGAAACTACAGTTAATATTACCCTAGTTTTTGCACAAACAGCTATAAAGGGATTTTACGTTGTTGAGTGTCCACCATTTTGCTGAAGCTCGTGGATAGGGGTCAGTATAGTACAAACATTTCTTATGGTATATTTCAAACATGGCCCTTGTAGTTTTACAAGAGAAATCTTTGTACTCTTACAAGCATTTGTAAAACCATTTACAAACAATTTGTCAGTAAAAATTACAATTTTTTTACACTGCACTAAAACTTTAAATTGAACTTACTTTGTTTGAAAGGAAACCTTGTCAATGATGCAATTTTCTCTACAATATTATTGCTAACACTCGTGCCTGTAAACGGAACTGACAACAGAATAATGGCTACAAGCGCTCTCACACACACAGCGTTGCCCTTAAAGCGTTAAATAAACGCAATCGCATCAGATTATTTTCAATGTTTTCTATGTTATTAACATATAAAGAGTGTAAGTAAGCATTCATTTGGGACATCCGTATATTTAAAAGATTTAAGTACCGGAAATAAAATTATATTAGCTCTGAAGGTTGCCAAATAGACACAGCGGCTATAACGTGCAACTTAATCGTGTGTAAAAATCCTTATCGCTGAATATGCCTAAATGAGTTTGGCTACACAACAAAGAAATATATATTTTTGAGTATCGGTTTCACGTAAAAAAAAACTCTATCTTTGTAACTATGTCGCTGGTTACCGGTGAAATTGAGAGCAAACATCTAGACGAGATGCCAGCTTTCGTCAGAGTGTTTTTATATTTGGAGAAAAATTTTCAACAAATGTGGGCAAATATGCCGGAGCAGAATTTACGGCGATTGTTTTGTTCCATATCCGATCGTATCGATGGCTGTGCCATGACACACTGCAGTCTGACGTGGTACCGAAAGCGACCATTTTTGTGCTCCAAGTAAGCGGGATATTGTCCTGACGCAATAGTTATGGAATTACTTTTACTTTGGTCTGCACTATCATCCTAAAAAAAAAAATCTAATTATTTTGACTTGAAGCTTCTTCTGGCAACTCAAAATGTTAAAACAGTGAGATTATTAAAGATTAATTAAAGCGTTTATTGTACAGTTATAGGAATGAAGTTACTGTTTCCGTGTAACATAAAGTTATTTCGGAAACCAGCTAGCAACCGTAGCTTATAAATATGGCTAAACATAACCATAAATTATCATTTATCAGTACGTAAATAGGAGATACCTGTGAATGGATGTATATGGGGAAAGTTTGAGTTGCCTTTGAAGTTTAAGCAGGGTTCTTTGAGGAGTCTTTCACGTGGCGAGGATCGTTGATGTTTCAAGGCCTGCGCATACAACTCGCTAATTCAGAGTTTTCCAACGATAAGTATCCCGGAACCACAAAAGTTAAAAAGGCATGTTACCTGAACCCTAAGTGCACAACAGACCCATATTAAACTTCATAATAAACAAACAGTAGTGTGATGTTAGGCCTGTACTTATAAACGGCAGTTTTACCAAATTCTGTCAGAACTCGTAGCAGGTAATATCACTTATTATACTTACGTTTGGTATTGTATGTGCACAACCTAGGAATATGATGATGTTTTCAGATAGTAAGACTATAAACAAGAAGTTATTGATATAAATAACGAGACGACGTTCCTCTATATGGATGCAAACATTTCTGAGCTTTGATGAAGTTCTTAAAAAGTTTTACGGTATGTGGGTCAACGTATCATTGACAGCGATGTCATTGAAGATGGAACCAGAAACAAATGTAACACTAGTGAGACAATTACGAATACACCACGCGTGTCTTATCCAGTATTCGAACCCAGGACACTTCGTACAGAAATATGAAGTGCAACCAGGGTGAATTACGGAGATAAAATTCGGAGAATCAAGTAATCAGTATAAAGTTTTGGTAGAATGCGTACACCAATCTCAAATGTTCACAGGAATACAATTTTGAAAACAATTACGTGAGTCACTTTTAGTGGCCCACTGTAGCACTAATTGTGTGCAAAATTTGGTAGAAGTAGGTTGACTGGTTCCCGGGATATGGTGCAAATACTATATTGTCTGTTTCGGGGCTCTTGTAAAAAAAAAGGCATAAAACTAGGTTCTATATAGCTATACATACATGTCTGATGCTTCTAGCTTGTATGCTGTCAGTATAAAAAATCGGCTGAATTTTATAATTATTTAATAAATACGAAAATATCCATACAATTTATAATGCCACCATCTTGAGAAAAATTGACCCATTTATATTATGTAACTTTACATGGCCTACAGCAGTAATACTTACGAGAAAAAAATTGGTCAGAAAAGAATTTTTGGTTCCTGATATATGGCATAAATATAACATTTCATCACCAGGCTCTATCTTCCAAAAAAGAAAAGAAAACTTCTATAAAATTATATAATGGTTCTAATGGATACTCTCAGCATACAAAGTTTAATTGAAATAGCTTATATTGTTTACAAGACTGCATACATGTCAGTTATGTTGTAAATAATGCACTATAAAAATTTCCGTATATATACGGAAATTTTTACTGAAATATAGAGTAAATATACGGAAATGCAATCCGTAATCACGGAAAACAGAGTCAAGTCCGCAAATACAAAATACGGAAATTCTTCGTATTTCTTATAGCTTGCTTCGCCACTCTAGCCACAAAATTATCGTTTCTGCGGCAGTTATTTTATTCATGCCGCTAAGAGTCTGTAAAATATAGCAACAACTAAAATACACTTACGTTAGTATAAACTCGAAAAGTTGCTTATGCGCCAGTACTGAAAACTAGCGATGCTTGAGATTCATGTAAGAGTTGTGCGTGATTAGTTAGATTCGTGGACCTGTATTTTTTTATACTCTGGTTCAAATCATTTTCAAGTTTAAAATATTTAAAACATTTTAAAATACATTTTTAATATACAGTTGAACATCTACATAACGAAAATGAAGGATTATTTCATTTTTTTTTTTTTTTTTTAAGCTGGAAGTTCTGAAAAATAACCAGCGAATTAACTGAGGGGTTCCCTGAATTCATGGAAAGTTTCAAGGAATGTCCATTTTTGAAAACCAATGTTTCCGTAATTTTACGGAGATTTTACGGACACCCCTGGATAAATTTTAACCAGCACTTTTCCGTAAAATGAATGATAATTCTTTTGGCAGTGTGCCAGACACACTTAAGACGTGCAAGTTTACGTGGCCTTCTGTTACGCTACGTGAGTGTGGAATTTGGCTGAATTCGTTTTATTGGTTATCGACGTATGGCATAAAAGCGCAGTTTTCTCATGTAGTGCTATCTTCATTACCAGAGAACACAACGGTCGTGTATTGGCACATTCTGTATAGTAAATAAAAATATTTATAAGACCACAATTATGAAAGTATGTGTCCAGTCCATATAAAACATGTCCATTTACATGGCCTGCCATAGTACTACTTGTTTGTCAAGTTAGGTGAGAGTCGGATTATTTATTTCCCTGAGATATTACAACACTTTATTTATTCATGTAGCATTATCATACAAGGTAATGGACAGAAGAGGCTCAATGAAGACGCATTTTATTGTTGTGAAAGATACTGCCAGTATACAAAGCTAGTTGAAAAATTTTAAAATAAGTATATAGCCTTCTTAAATAATGTCGGTTTACGTAGCCAACTGCAGTACGACTTGAATGGCAAATTTGATAGCAATCGGTTGATTGTTCTTCGAGATATGACAAAACACGATTTATTTGTGTGCCACTGTCTTTTAATATTGTGCACAAAATAGGCTGATCTAAAATGTTATGGTATGGTATGATAGGTAAGGCAAACGATGACAAAAACTTTTTGTGTAGATGCCATTTTTTTTTTTAAATAATTGGAAATTGCAAGTTTTAACATTCCTTACAGTAGTATAACTGGTATGCAAAGATTGAGAGGATTATGTTAAGTAGTTCGGGAGATATAATGTAAACGTTTTTATTTACATTGCAATATTATTCAAGGTGGCCAACCAATAAAATTATAGCATTCAAAATTCAGTGCTTACATAATGCACATGTCAAAGTACCCAATTTGGTTAAAACCGGTCAGGTGGTTTCCGAAATATAACATAGTGATGGAAATTTTAAAATTTCCGCTATTTTGAAAGGAAGTACCTAGAGTAATTGAAAACCATAAAAGTCAGATGTACTTACTAAATTATGTATACGTGAACCGTGCATGGTGAAATACGGTTAGCGGGTTTAAACGTTGTTAGGGAGAGACACCTTCCAGATAGACATTTAGGTTACTGCATAAGCCTATATTTCTATCGAAAAGTAGCCTGAAAACTAGGTTTAAACATGACAGCAAGACTAAAAATATTTTACGTATGAACCAGCCGAAAATGAGACTATTTATTATAAACCGATAAATCATAGAAGTTAAATGAGATTATCACAGTGACAAACTTCGTCTTTGGTTAACCCGCTTTACTAGTTAAGGACAATTTAGCAAGTAAGATTGTCCTTCATTCTGGTAACATTTCCGGGCCAAAAATTCAGGATAGGCGTGAATTTTTACTGACGCAGGAGATTAGCAATGAGCTTTAAACGTAGTTGCCAACAGTTGCTAGTCGAGAGTTTCCACATATATTACACAAGTGATCTGAACATCCAGTACTTCCACGGATAAACTTACGATTAAGGTATTCTTGACTTCAGTTTACACTAAGTCCTAACCATTTTAAACGGGATTTATTTAATCAACTGGCGCTTTGGTCGTCGCATATTCTGCCAAAAATAATTATTCAAGAATTTCAAAAAATATGGAAGAGCTATTAAAGATTTGGTACTAATTGATTATAAACTTAATACATATAATAAGTGTGTTTTTTTTAATTTTATGCGAAAATTGGGTAAAATAGCTTTCTTTTCACCGTCGCCCCCAGGGGCCGATTAGCTCATCGCTCGAAATAGCCTCACATATGATTGACTAAATTCACAAAATACACGTCATCCCAAAAACTAGAATTATTCTGCAAGTCTTCCCACGATTTCTTAATACATGTTTATTTCATAGTAGCACTCGCCAGTCAATCATGTTGGTTTACATCACCGAGCTTACTGTTACACACCTATTTCCCCGTACCTTGCGCTAAAGTGCCAAATTTCAATGTACCCTACAATTTTGACTATACGTCATTTCATGGTTAATGTCACATCACCAACCTCCAAATATCACGTATATTACAACGATCCATGAAAACTTCACCTGTAGTTAAAGAGCGCCCCACGTTTTTGACACCAGCCTTGAAACGCTCCCACATGCTCTGTGTAAACGTAACTAATCCTTATCCGGAGAACCCGATACACAGAAGGAGTTTACGAGAGTGTCGGAATTTCGGGCTCCTAAATTATAAATAAACATAATGTTTGAACATTTACATTCACTACATTAGGTCTGTAGCATACATCGGAAAGAATTGTAGCAACTTCGAAAAAATTACATTTTGTATGCAAGAAACTGTGTTTGTCAAGTGTAGTGATTATGTGCTTCCAATTAAGAAAACTCGACAAGTAGATAGGAAAAGTAAGATCCAGTACAGCGAATTTTAATCGGTAAATCCCTTAAAAATAACATTAAAAATTAATATAAATAGTATTTGCTATTATTAAGGAAAATACAAGAAAAAATTAAAAACTCAAAATCTGAAATTCGATGAAAAACCAAGCAATTTAATCTCAAAACCAAGTAATTTTATAATTTTTAAGCAACATTTCATGTTTACAGAAGCATCAATTTTAGATCCTCAAAACAAAGAAATTTAAGTAAAAATTATGCAATTTTAAGCTAAAACCAAGCAAATTGTTCAATTTTTCCACAAATGGCCATGCAGGATTTGTGTAAATTAAAAAACAGCAAATTTGTAAGCCAAAATAAAGCAAATTTCTCGGTATGAAGCAACTTTATCATGTTTTCTATAAACGTGAATTTTTCAAGCGAGCAATCTAAACTAATCAAATTTAAGCAAAAATCAAGCAAAATATGTAAAAATTAAATGAAGTACTATCTTATTATTCTTTACAAATTATATTCGAAGCCCTACTAACTTCTTAAAAACTTCATCTATCTTCTCAAAATCGTCACTTATTTAATGAAGTACATATTTATCGCCAATGTTTTCTAAGCAATAATTGTAAGTTTTGTACATTTATATGAAATATGAAAACTAATTCTCTGAGTATGTCAGAAGCATTATCTAATTTATAGGAAGGTGTATATGAAACATCAACTCCTTAAAAAAAGTGCCATACCGCATGCTAAAACATGCATTTTCATTTTGATTTATTATGAAATCTATTAAGAGGAAAAGCAGATTGTACAAAATAAAAATGAGATACAAATCCCACACAAATAAAAATTATACACAAATCCTTCTCAAAGGTAAAAAAAATTAAAATCCTGCTCAAATGTAAAAAAGTAAAAATCCTGTTCAAATGTAAAGAAATAAAAATCCTACCTCAAATGTACAAAAAAATTTAAATTCTGCTCATTTGAAAAAAAAAAATCCTGCTCAAATGTAAAATAATAAATATGCTGCTCAAATGTATAAAGTAAAAATCCTGCTGGAATTAAAAAATAAATAAAAATCCTTCCTAAATGTAAAAAAAAAAGGAAATTCCTGCACAAATGTACAAAAATAAAATCATGGTAAAAAAATTCTGCTCAAAAATAAGAAATAATAATAAACCTGTTCAAATGTAAAAGAGTATAAATCCTGCTCAAATGTAAAAAATCTATAAAACGCTTCTCAAATGTAAAGAAATAAAATTCTGCTTAAATGCATAAAATAAAATCCTGCTCAAATGTAAAAAAAATAAAAATCCTACTTAAGTGTACAAAAATAAATATCCTGCTCAAATGTAAAAAAATTAAAATCCTTTTTAAATGTAGAAAAATAAACAGAGATTAGTATTCGTTGCCTAACTTTTATACATTTACATGCGTATGTTGGAATATTTCTGGTATAAGTACTTACATTATTTTATTTATAGTTATTTAACATGGTTGTTGGATAGCTGCTATTAATTCCAAATAAATTTCGTTATATTTTTTATACAATACTAGCGAACCCGACAGACGTTGTCCTGTACATATGTCTTAAATCTCTCCTTTCTCTCTCCCCCTCTCTCACCCCCTCTCTTTCCCGAATTCTGAATCTAAACCATTCTCGAATCCACTTGAACACACACAAAGAATTTCATCAAAATCGGTCCAGCCGTTTAGGAGGAGTTCAGTGACATACACACGCACAGAAGAATTATAAAGATTTTCAAAGAACTTATATAGGACGAATTATTTTCCCATCTTCTGGGGAGAAGATGTGGTACACATTATAGCTTAAGTAAATATACAATAATAACCAAAATTCTTTTTCTATTTTATTTTTACTTATATATATATATATATATGTACCTCTACTTATTTTCCCCAAGGTACAATATCTTTGGGAACAGTTAACTTTTCCATTAAATTGCTAACAAATATTTTTTAACTAAGTAACTTTAAAAGAAAGAAATTTTATGTAAAATTTTATGTTTAAGTAAATTTTTGTATCTATTAGATGGATAACCAAGATATCAACTCTAAAATTTTAGCTTTGTTCTTCAGCAATAACAAACATTACCAAGATAACAGAGAAAAATTAAATTGTCTGTTACAAGAAAAGTACTAAGTAGAATGTATGGATCTAATTTTACTTAAGAATGGATGTACTAAAATTACAGTTTATGATAAGGAAAAAGAGGCATTTCTAGAATTAATGGACTTAGATAAGCAAACTAGAGCCAAATATATTGGAATAATTCTGTATGGCACTAGTAATTGTTTTAAGGAAGAAGAGGACAATGCAGTTTTATTAAATACAAATGCATAATTTAAATACCTACACACAGACGTACGTACGTAAAAACATGCATTCATATATATATATATATATATATATATATATATATATATATATATATATATATATATATATATATATTACATATACAAATTCACACCTTTATTAAATTTTATGATAAATATCATAGGGTAGAGTGTTGCTGATTCAGTAAATTGTAACGAATTATAATATTAATATAATACAAAAATAGCTGGAATTGTTATAAATGTGTGTTATGTTCTTATGTGAAACCCATCATCTTACCGACGCCTTCGATAAACTGAAATTCAATGGAGCGTATTTGGAAGACGAAACTTCACCTCAATTAGCCGTTCACCAATCTATCGGATATAGAATATATTGTGTGTATTATGTATACATAGATATATTTATACATAAACACGCGAAAGCTGTCCATTGTGATGGAGAGATATCGTCTCGCTCTTTTGCATCTCGTACGATAGGTTTTTTGAATTTTTTTATTATTGCCACAACGCTAAAATACTAACGCAGAGACAAGGTATCGCTTACTCAATTACTACGAAAATGAACTCCCGGGAAACACAAGAGTGCTTGAGGCATCCCCCCCCCCCCCCTCGAAAACAGACCGGGTACAATGCCCAGCAATCAATGCGCCATTAGTCCGCATTTGAATCCCGACAACAGCTTTGCTTGTCCCTGTGTTGTCGTTGTCCCCTCGCGACCCCGCTGAACTCCCCGGCCGTCCTTCCCGCCACCCGCTGTCCCAATCACCAGACCTGAACACCGTCTCTCCAGGGCACATTTAGGTGCTCAATGATGCGGAATTAACATCCAGCCCGTGGCGCAAGGGCAATCAAACAAAATGGCCGGCAATTGCGTGGAAATCAGCTGATTGCAGTGCCAACTTTGCCGCCGCTCCCTCACCCCCTGCCCCCCCCCCCCACATTGAACAAGACCACCGCCCGCAATCACATGCTGCGATATTCAAGCGTCGCGCAATCACAACGCGCGTACAAGCGAAATAACCATATAACTGCACAGCCAGTGCGAAGTTTTATTCTTCGATACGATACCGACCAGCTTCGTATTTTTATGCGTCGAGTGTTAGAAAAGAACATAGAAAATAAGCAACACATGCTTCCACATTTCGTTTCGAATATTAGCTCAGTGGAGAAACAGTCTCGAGAAATTAAGATCCATTATCTGATTAGTTGTTAGATAAAGTGCACCAACATATCATCCAGTTAGTCTACAAGTATGTAAGTCTGAAAGCGTCACATCATTTGCAAACTGAGTTAAACTTGACATTTGTAATAAATATTTTTTGTTATTCGAAAAATGATACTGTAAAAAATATACGCAATTATTGTATTTAAATAAATGTTCATAAAATTTTGTTCAACCAGTAACATATATATATATATATATATATATATATATATATATATATATATATATATATATTAGCTTGGATTTTACTTCTAGGATTTAAATTAATAATAGCATTCGTTTTCTGAATGTGCTATCGAGCAGTCGCGCCAAAAATACATTACTAATAGTTTATTTGGGTGAATTATATTAAACACTTTATTTTTAACTATAACATTAAGTCAGTTTTTGTCAGGTGTAAAAACGATGTAATATATAATATATTTTTACTTCTTTTTCAGAACTACTGTTAACTCTCGGCAATTTTAAACCATGAAAATTTTCGAAAACCAAATTTCCATTGCTTAATTCCAACGTAATTATAATTTTGTAAAGTAAAACATACTTAAATTAAAACTAATTGTATTTAAACAAATATAGCTGTCTGATATATCGTCCGACACAGGTAAGTTGACGGTGCGGAAAATTAATTTACTTTTGTGTTTATTTCATTTTAAAAACTACATTAACTGGTATTTGCGTACAATTTTCTTGCAAACGCACAACTTGAATGTAATAAAAAACTGCAGGGTGTAATTTCTTTAAGGAATATTGCATTAAATCACTGTACTTTTGTTTCTAAAATATCGATTTCTACTAAATGTTCTTTCACACAGTTTATCAAAGAGAAGACGGAAAGAAGACCGGGAAGAATGACGTAAACAGAAATGTAAAAAAGAATTCGTCTTCGACATCAAGTTATTTTTGTGTACGCGGTTAGGTTAGATAGCTATGTACACATAAAGGTTAGATGAATATTCATGAAACAAGCAGATACAACGTGATGTTTAAAAAGCATTTTATTTGTATTTTAATTAAGTACTATTTTATTTAAAGAAACTATTAATACACATAATACTCAGAGCTACAACATGTAACACAATCAACTACGTTTTTCAGAAACATTTCGAACAGCTAAATATGCTTAGGAATGAAAGTTCCGCATAGATCATCAAGCAGTATATGGTTTCCAAGATGTTAAATATGTGTAATGGAAAAGTCGTCGTTACAGTATGAAGATCTATGAGCAATATTTGAACGATGTGGTGACTCCAATTAGTACAGTATTTTATTTGTAGCAGCTGAAGATGTATTTGTTCCCTTTTAGGTGATTTATCAGTGATGAACCTACTACAGTCAATAATCATTCGTCGGAAGCATGCATGAAATAGGGCAGTTACTAGATGTGATGGAATGTAAAAAAATGAATCTAACAAATGACTATTTGTTTCAATGAAACCCGAGTCTGAAAAAATAAAATAATTCCTGTGATATATATGTTTTAACTTTGGAAATTAGAATATTGATGTTTCATGAAGCAAACAATTTAAAAGAAGTATTTTTTTTTTGTTCTTGTTCGAATGCCTTGATCTTGAAGGTGTCACGCCATGCTACTGCATTATATTTGCGTAACTCATTGTCATTAGTTCTTAAATAGGTAACTGGGCAAATAATAACCCAAATTTAGATTGTAGATAAACCCAAATAGTTGCTAGTAGCGAAATTTCAGAATTTGACAATACTGTTATAAATCTGTTAACCTCTTCATGAATACACGTCTGTGAATTCCGTCTTTATACAGGCACAATGGATACGTACGTACAATCCCACTACTGTATCTCTCATAGGAGGAAATCAATGAACGTATAAAATATACAAAATTAATATACCTCTTCACTTTTAAACCCATGCTGTTCGATGATGCTTAAAGTTAGAAATAGCTGACTCTCCCAGAAGACGGAGAACATCGTTTTGAAATGTTCCCAATTCTCCATTAAATTATAATAGTCAGCTTGGAGTCAATATCGCATAAATTACGTGTTGTAGATAGCTAGCATGTATATTTAACAGCAACTTGCAAACATAGTGTAGTTTCCAGGTTTCTACTAAGATATATGCGCATATAGTATAAAACGTGACACAAAATATAAACATCGTTAAAAAAAATTGCTATATATTACAAAGTTGGAAAAACTTACATCAACTGTCTTCAGCAGATAAATCCTCCTCAATGCCAGAGAAAACAGTTCCACTGGAAAAATTATTATCTTTCATTTTATTTCAAATTATTTAATAGGCATGTACGCTGGTTTAAAGTGAATTTGTTTCTAACGCATGATACCAATCACAAATTAGCCGTTAGGAAGCAGTTGACCAAGTTAGTTTTTTTAATTCGTAGCATTTACTGATCGGAATTACCAATTCAGCTTTAGCGTGTAGTTGCATGTGTGCGTACGAATACAGCGTGTGTGTGAGAGAGAAAAATAATGGAGAGTCAGGGAGGCAATGTATAAAATACTTTGTCCTGAAATTGGGTATTAACGGAGGTGGAGTCTCCGAAAATATACATTAAGATAAGTGAGAGACCTCCTATCTATAAATATCGGAATCTGTTTGAAATAGAAAATAAATGGTTTTAGGTAATGAGTTGACAGCATATCCGAAGCCTCCTAACATTACGTTCTTAAATTCACTCCGTTTTATTCGAAAAATGGTAGCGAGATTATTATAGCAAAAATATTTTGAAGCCGTAAATAATAACACCATTTTTTTTATGATTGAATAAACTACGCGCCTTAGGACGTTTCTGAATTCTCAGTGTATGCTTGTTAATTAAGTATATACATTTGCGTACTAGCAGTGATGTGTACTAGTAGTGTACAGTGTACTTCTTGAAATTATTCGGACATGTCATCAACTACTCATGTTAGACTGGTCGCACATTCTGGTGGAAATATCAGAATCTATGTGACAACAGAAAATTTTGCTGCAGTATGGTGTTATATGTACGTTACAACTTCTATGGGTACGCATTAAGTAGACGCACATAACATTATAAACATTCATTAATTTTTGTTATGGTTTTGTAGATTGACATCTTACTAGTTTAAGTGCTGAAGCATGGCTTTAGCCGGGAATGAGGAATTAATTGGAGCATTAGTGGGCGTGTATTATTTGCAGGACGGAAATGAAAGGCGACGCAGAAATATTGCCGTACACTGGTTGTTCGGCAGAGCAGCAAGACAACAGGTGTGTGTTGTTTTGAACGAAAACTAATACAAACAAATATGCCAATATAAGGTCTGTGTTTGGTCATCGTACACTTTGAGTACATACTGAACAAAAGAAAAACAAATTGCAGAAATATATATTAAGTATTGTACCTCGGTATCCTGAGGTTAATATAAGCGGCCGAAAAGCATTTTGGCATACAGGCCACCATACTTACTTACTTCCTTCCTCTTCATGGCTAGGCTCTTAGCCTGTTCTGACCTCAGATTTCAGACCATCTCTTCATGGGTCGGCCAATATATCTTCTTCCAGTAGGATGGTATTCCAGGGCAATCTTCGGAAATCTGTTGCTATCCATCCTTCCAATATACTGATCTAAGGAACTTCACTTCGGATGATTTTATTTTTTTCTGTGTTGTACTTAATTTACCCACGTTTCACTACCATATATACAGCCATCGTTTTATAAAACTTTAGTTAGGTCTCCTGTCGGACTTTACCTTTCAGTGTTCGTCGAATTGTTCCACACATATATTATAATCGGTGAAGCTTCTTCTTCACTTCGTTATCTTCATTAAAGGATAATTCACATCCAAGGTAAGTAAAACTGGAGACTTGTTCTATCGGTTGGTTGTCAATAAATATTTTATCTCTGATAGGATACTTCCTTTGCCATACCATAGCTTTTGTTTTTGTTCATGATAATTGCAAGTTGTAATATTTACTAACAACATTTAATATATGCATTGATTTTTGGAGTCCATCTTCATCTTCCTGTAGAATAAATTGATCATCTGCAAATAACATGATATTATATATATATATATATGACGTAGTTCAGAAATGGAAGGAAAAGTTTCATCCTGGAATAAAAATAAGTAATAACATATATATTAAAACCATGTTATTTACTATTCCATGATCGACAAAAGCGATATAAGTATGTAAGTTATATTCTATTCTCTTCTCCAGTATTTGTTTGAGGCAAAATATATTATCTATACAGGATCTTCGTTTTCTAAATCCACATTGTTCTTCAAATAAAAGAGCATGTGTTATTACCTTAATCCTGTTGTTTATTATTTTTGCATTTATTTTATATCCGGTATTTAACAAACTAATTCCTCGATAATTATTCCATGTACTTCTATTTCCTTTTCTGAAAAGTGAAATGACTTTTCCCTTCCGCCATTCTTCTGGTGTGATTATACTTTTCCAACATATATTAATTAAATGTAAGTACTTGAATTTTAGAATCTTTCTCCCATATTTAATCAGTTCTAACTTAACTTTATCGAGTCCCTGGAGCTTTTCCATTTTAAATTATTTCAATGCTGCATCAAGTTCCTGTATATCCATAAGATCAATTTCTTTCATATGAGTTATCTATACCTTCATCCTTTTCTTTCTCTCCGTGATTTCCACTACACCATTATTTTTTTGTAGTGCTTTATCTACAAGTCTCCTTCAATTATATTTATGTTAGCGGTTTCCTCTTTGTTTAGGTGTTTCATAAGCTTACAAACCATCACTTATCTACCATGGACATCGTCTTCTATTGAACTTGTTAATCTGTCCTATGACTCTTGTTTCAGCTTCTTCGTTAATGACTTAACAATATTTCTTCTTCTATACTCATTCTCATTTTCTGGGGTTCGATCTTATATCATTTTTAAATATGATTTTTGATTTTGTTTAACTGCTTCTGAAACATCTTCATTCCATATTTTGAGTCCTGTTTTTCTTCTGAATTTATTTTTCTTTCCGATGGCTTCATTAGTTGCTTTCAATATTGCTGATGTTATTATTTCCCATTCTTTGTTGACATCATTACTTGTTGGATTTTCAAGTAAGTACTGTTGTAATCGTTCTTGGTATAGGTATTTTATTCCTTCATCTTGTAGCGGATAAATCTTATAAACTTCTTGATCATTTTGTAGATTTTTGTTCAACCTTATCCTCCATTTAGCAAGAATTCTTATTTTTTGAGATGTCAAGGTAATGATCTGAATATACATCGCAACCCCTATGCACTCTTGGTGTCTACTACATCGTGAACTAATCTTTTATTGACCATCCCATAGTCAATAATAGATCGTTGTCTTCTCGCTGTCCATGTTAACTTATGAATATCCCCTTTCTCAAAAAACATAGTGGTAATTTTTAATTGATTGTAGGTTGCTAATTCTGTCAATAATTTGCCATTTTCATTTATCGTGGATTCGCCTTTATTTCCCATTACTTCTGGAATTGGGATGTTTCCTATCCGAGCATTAAGGTCACCATCTACTATGAGGAAATCATTTCTACAGAATTTATCTGTATTTATTTGAAGGTTTTCTTAAACGTGTTCAGATTATTCTCGTTTGTTTTCTTCTGGGGCATATACAGTGACCTGTTTCTACTGCCAATCTAAGAATCAAAATTCTTCCATTTATAATGGTGTAACAAACTATTTCATTTCTCCATTTTCTATCCACTAATATTGCCACTCCTGCTGCAGCTCTTTCTTCTTAGCCGTCTCTACTATAAATCGTTTTATATTTATCTATTTCTTTCGTTTCTTGCAATTTATTTTTTTTCTCTGTAATTACAGCATTATTAATTCCCTCTCTAGATAGCTCTCTGTGAAGTTCTTCTTCTTTATTTTTATACCTCTTACATTCCACGTTCCCAATTCCAAATTATCTTTAATTCCAAATCGTTAATCCTTTGTCGTTGCCTTTGTCATCATCATAAAATCCATCCGAATTTTCTTCTTCTGAGGTTTATGAGTAATATAAATTTTTCCATGAGAGGGTTACCAGCCCTTCGCACAACCCCCAACCTGGAGGCCCAGGGACTCTTCTATCGTGGTTACCATACCTTAGTCAAGGAGACCCAGTTTTAAGGCGCCTGGTTCTCGCCCTCACCCATCCCCATACGGGGTAGGATTTACTGGTTACATTGACAGATGGACTGTTAACTAAAGCATTTCTTGAGTTTTACCGGATGCACTTAATCGACATCAGCGCATCCCTCAAGGCTCCACAACCAGCCATTTACCCTTCGCCTTTATCCGGGCTTGGGACCAGCACTAGGAAATTTGAATCATTCCTAGAGGCAAACAGGCCACCATAACTGCTCTAATCAAACAAGTTGACCATCAGCCATGCGTGATAATTCCCACACTTATATTAAATACCAAATATTTTAAATATTAAATTGAAGTGAATCAATATCTGATCGCAGAACAAGGCAAAACATACGCCATTAAGCCCCTAGCTGGCGTCGGCCCTGCACATTACATTGCATACACCTGCCCCACCACACTCACACGTGCTGCAACACCTCTCTCATCCGACAGCTGTTTTTATTTATGGTCCGTCGCCACTGCCGATTCCAAGGCGGTCTCTGGTCATTTACCACTAAAAACTGAGGAGGCTGTGGCGTAGTGTGCTCTCTGCAGCAGCTGGTGGGGGTTGTGAAGTGGCACACTCACACTAACCCACGCAACACTTATAATACATAAAATACATTTCCACATAATTGCTGCAAGCGAAATAACGCCCTAGGTAATGTCATTTCGTTGCACTTCCCCACCACTCCCTTTCCTCTTCCTAATTACTCCTTTTTATGCCTAGAGACTAATAGTTTTTCTGCTTCCAGAGAGATGACTGGCATCTGCGGTCGGGTGGCGCAGTTCTGTCCCCCCGCCTCCAGGGCCGTGCTACTGCGGTACGACCATGGATACATTCCAGCAGCGGATCGACACTTCATATTACCCTCATTAACCTCACAAAGTCTAACTTAACGAACTAACAATTACCTTACTTTCTCCAGCCCTAATCCACTAAGAGGAATTATTTTTATCCTCCGCGACTGTCGCATAGTTTTTCCCAGGCCATCTGCGATTTGCTTGGTTTTCTATGCCCATTTTTCTTTCGGGGTTTGTCCATGGCTACAATTACAGCTATGGCACCAGACAACCATGCTCAGCCGTGATGCATGCACCCATTTTATAAATTTAACCCGACCTAAGTCGTGTAGGGCTTGCCCTGCGATGCATCCTATTCTCCAACCGTCTTAGCTACTAACACGCATGCAGGAGGGCACACAGAACTGCGAAGGCACTCACGCTGGCATAGCGAGATTTGGGGGCTCGCCAGAAAAAAATCCTGAGGTTATGTTTATCTGTTCAACTTGTCTCGATTTCGCAAGTATTCATACCACACCAATAGCCTTGGAATATTGCTTTATCACGTCACTGGAAGATTGTAAACCAATCAGGACAGTTATTACGGGATTTGTTGCAATTATTTATCGTACGTAAAGTGGTATTACACAGAAACTGGCATTCTTCCCTTGTCGTCCCTCGACGTATCTTAGCATGTGTTTGAAATGTACACATTGATAACAAAAAAAAAAAGAAAAGAGAAATACAATTCAACGGGATTTGTAATAACTTGAAAATGCGGATTACAAATGTAATATTATATGTAAGCATACACCTCGGGAATATGCTACAGAGTCTACAAAACGTTAAGAATTTTATTCATAATTGGGAGCACATTTACGCATAAAACTGAACGACATTTTGTAAATACGTATTGACTTTTAAAACTTGCGAGCTTTATAACCACAAATCATACAAGTTAATTATCACACCTGAAATACACTTTTACACTTGCGTACTGTCGAAGTATATATGTCGACAATAGTTTGTACGGCGTTGTGAAATGTGTGTGGGATATGGGCACTGCTCCGTCGAGCCATTCCTACAATTGTATTTTTAGTGCGCATTTGCAGTAGAGCCTATGAAATGCCGTAGCTGTGAGCTCAGTTAATATGTGCTACTTGCTACCCGCGCAATGACATGCGTACGAACGTTATTGCGTCTCGTTTATGCAACACATAGCAGCGCATTCACGGACAATGCGCAACATATCACGAGAAGTTATTGAGTTTTCACATACAAAAATACCACAAGTCGGTCAACTATTATATTGTTAAAGAGTCGCCAGTCGGCACCGCGCGGGCAGGCGAGATAAGAGGTAGGAGACCGAGTAGCGGCGGCGTATCAGTTTAAAATCTATGCCGACAAGATAATATTCTGTAGCACTACACTGCGGGACCGTGATTGTGGTGTTTTTCCTCGTCTATCGAGGAATGCTCTGGATTACTGACCTAGGCTCTCAGCGCAACTCCGAGTTTGTTGAACCTTCCAGATTGTTGCCCTGTCTGTATTTTAAGTGTGACGGGTCTTGGGGCTAGGAGCTTTTTTTGCGCTGGAGAGGCAGAATGGATGACAGGCGTGATTTCGAGCAAGCGGCGTGGTCAGCTATGGAAGAGGAAGGTGGTGACTGCGAGTGTCGACCTTTTGAAAGACGTGGCTGGAACCTGCACTATTGGATCAAGTGCGTGAGTGAAAGACATGATTACTGAGGGAAACAGATAGACTGAACACATGCTAATAATGGGTATGAGTTAATGGACTGTAAACGAGAAACATTAAGAAGGGCATTAATTAAAGTTTAAATAAACTTTAAATACTGAGTTCACCGTTAAATAGAAAGAGTAAATGTGGAGACAGCTAACCGATATTGTACATAGTAGCAGAGTGGATAAATAAAAGATCAAATTGTGTTTATTTTATTTATTTATTTTTAATATTATGACCTCCATCCCTTACGAACTCAGATACGCCACTCAGGCGTCATCCTTCACATGTAACAATATGAACAGTATAAGAATTTGTAGAATATAATTTGCCTATAAGCTTCCTTCACATAACTATTCCTTTTATTTATTAAATATTTACCAACGACACAATATTTTATATTCATAAATCAACAGTCATGGTGTAGCTTTCGTGGCATATGCTCTGTGGTGCACGGTTCGTTACGAGATATCAGAAAGGTTCATTCAGACAGTCATTCGTTTTACATTGCATTAATGACAGAATCAGAGCAGCAAGTGGATCTCTCATAAGTACTGACGTCCGCAGAGCATCCGCAAATGTAAGACGGAGAGTAGAGTCATGTCTGATACAGAATAGTTGACATTTAGAACAATTGTGAAGAGTGCTGTGTGCGAATAAGTGTTCCCAGTTCACGGTAGTTCTCTCACACTTTACCGGTATTCACAGTACATCCGACGTCCAGTTGATTGTAGGTAAACTACGTATGCACGCCAGAAAAAAACAAATGTTTCGTTGACTTCATTTTGATTATAGTAAGAAAAACACGTTTGCGATTAATTGTCAATGTTTGTAAACTACGCACGTCACAAACCACATGCTTAGATGATTAATTTTATTTTGTGGAAACTATTCACGTCAGAAAAAAGGTGTCTTTGTAAATTATGTTTCCTTTTAGACGATCTATCCTACGATACAACGATACCTTATATGAGCCACATGTACATTTTCTATTTCAAAGCTCACCCCCCCCCCCATACCCCTACTCATGGTATGTTTGGGAGAATGGGATTACTACTAATCGATTATTCATGTAGGGTATAGTTATCATAATTATTTCTCGCGAACCCCCCCCCCCCCCCCCCGTCACGTGGTTTCCGAGAGCAAGGGGTGATATGGGTGCTGTGAATCATCCTGTGTGTATATATTATATATACACGTATATATGCGTGATCCAAATTTAACCAAATAAAATAGAGAGCACTGCCAAACACATCAAACGCACAGAAAAATTTCTCGGTCCTGGGGAAACCGTCACAAAACAGAGAGGAAATAAGTGTTTTGGTAACTTCCAGTAAGAAGTGGTTCTCATGCAATATATTATCAAACTAGGGTTAAGCTTTTTGTTTCCTTGAGGTGGAGAAATAACGTGACAGTACAATTTGAGTTGGGCTTCAGGAAAGTTGGAAGTAACAGTGAATGGACCATAAATAATATCAAATAATGCACAATCGGGAATAAACGAAACAAATATGTAAGCGTTTTTAAAGCGGACATTTTTGTCACGACATCCTCTAAGATAACTGACATTTTTTATAATAGATTAATTAAGAGCATTTTCCTCGCTGGATACAGGTTTTATAAAAGTAATCAGAGTTAAAGAAAAAGTGTAACGAGTTTATATCCATTCCAGTTCACATGATACGCCAATTTTTTTTTAAACGTAAATTGCTGAGAAAGACAGCCACAACGGCATCAAGCATATTGAGGAAACATTTCTTTCCTTTCTATTTGCCTTCTTGAAATCACCACTAATACACGTTTCCTCTTCTTTCTACAGAAAACTTCGGAGTTTGAGGACAGAGTAGAATGAACGTTAAAGCAATCTTAATTTGTGGCTGAGAAAACTCGTTGCCTTCCCGCGTATTGTACAATTAATTACTTCCAGCATCTGGAGATATTACCGCCGTTGGGGGCGAAGGTGCTTCGGCACGGTTGTCGAGAAGGGGGAGGGGGGGTTGACTCCTTTTCGGCCAAAGTTGAGGGTTTTTCCAGCCGCCCTGCCCGATGCTGGAGAATTGTTCTCGCAGCTTCAAAAAGCTTCCTCGCCCCCCCCCCCCCCCCGCGATCAGGTTCTGCACTCACAGCGAGGTCCTCATCAAGATGGCGGGGCAGGGAGCTGCGGAAGAGAAATTCAGGTAATTGGAATAACTTTATAGTCGCGCCGAGGAACTCCATATCTAAACTCACCCCCCCCCCTCCTTCCCTAACCCAAGTCACCTTCCATCCCCTCTCCCGCCGGTAGAAGTTAACCTTTCACTTCTACATTATGTAGTATGGTCTCCTTGCCCTTACCGATGGCTTGCTCGTCTACTGAACTGCCGCCCCTCCCCCACACCCAACCCCTAACTCCTTCACCCCTTCGCAGAACCAAAAGCCGCCAGACTCGCGTCCTGAATACTAACGCAGTAGTTATGACGTGCGCCGACTTCGTTCCTACCGTCGGATGGCTCAACGACCGAGTCGCAGGCTGACACCCTTGCTCCAGGTAAAAGAGGAGAATTTTATCTACCCCTCTTCGGAATGCGGGGTTCAGTGTAGGCGCCATCGCAGGCGAGTACTTTGTGCGTTCGTTTTCAACTTTGGGGCCAACTTCCCTCCACGACGAGATGACGAGCACCTAATGAAAATCATCCCGAAGCGCTCGCCGCCGAAACGGTAAATACATGAAATATTCATGGCTGAAGTGGCGACCACGCCTCCTGAACACAGTTCTTTTCCGGGTATCGCGTGCGTTATTAACTAGCATTCCGTAGCCCTCAGTTGTAGACAAGCGGCAAATTAACAGCGGTACATGCCTGAAAAATTTATCGATACCTGTACGTGAAAAATGAATTTCGAAACGGCTCGGCGTATAAATTATTTCTTCATTCCGTTGTATCGGCAGTCAAGAACAAAATTATGCACAACGGACTTCAAGGAAGGCAATCAAATATTTCTGTCGTCAAATAATTTACAGGAAATTAAACCGTTTCTGGTGAAAAATAGATGCATATATGCATAGATTAAAATTTACTATGGTGCGTCACATTTGGTCAAGAAGTAGTTGCATTTTGTATGAAACAACCAGGTATATAAATCATTGCTTCAAACGTTGCCAATTTATTGCGTACCAGTTGTAAAAAATCAAATACTTTATGCTGCTGTTCAATCATTTAATTATTATTTTTTATTTGAAATTAACTACGGAAAAGATAACTTTCTCTTTATTTATAGTAAGTTTAATGTTACCTAGTTTTATATACATCTCCGGCGGTTTGAAATGAAATATTCTCGGAATTCCGGAAATGCTCACCTTAAATATTTCTTCTGATTTACTGTCTACTGGTTTCCCTAGGTACAGCTTGACTAATAGTATTATGATTCTGATTTCAGAAACGTACTTTTCTTCGTACTATTTTATTATATTTGTACTATACATTTGAACTTTGAGCTGTTAAAAAATTTATTGCAACATATCTTCTTATGTCAGGTTATATTACAGCCTATATTGGCGTTGTACACCCATTACTGAACATCGGGCTAAAGTTAGCTTGGAATAAGATATTTTGGCGTCATGCCAGGATACAACAAAAAAATTCAAATATAAAGACGTAGCGCAGGTGTCGCACAATATTGGTGAGTATGCTGTCCTTCCGTAAATAACTTCCTCACAAGTAGTCCGAATTGTTGTGATAGTGAGTGTTGCGGTGATATTACTCTGGATGCAACTTGCACATCAATATCCACTAAACTAGAACGTTCAGGAGAAAACTATGTGCGTTTATTTGTCCCGTAGCTACTGGCATCCAGTTCATTACATTGCAGAGTCAGTGTCCTGGAATGTGTTCCAAAGTTATTATATCGCTGTATGTCTTGCGTGAGTTGTGAGGCATTTCCATAAACATTTAGAATAGTAGTTTCTTGTTTCTTTTCATGAATTACGTTTTCTCTATAATGAAATAGTAATTATTGCATTCTCGTCTGTCGAAATGAGCAGCAGGCAGTCAACGACAGCAAATGTGGGCGTGTAAATTTAAAAAAAATTTTGCCTGTTGGGCATAATGAATACCGAAATGTTGTTTATATGTACGTATTCCAAATGTGACCGAGCGATTAACAAGCCGGTCTCCCACCGTGGCAACTCTGGGTTGATTCCTGGAGGATTCGAGGACGGATTTTACGCACGTGATAAACAAGGAGAGAGTTGTCGATGGCAAGTGGATTCCTTCGCGGTACATAATTTACCCCGGCACTGCTTTTGTCGCTCCTTATCTCCACCTCCATAACCAGCTCTGAAGATCTCAGCTGTTAAGCGGTGCCCAAAATCTCCCACGTAACATAAAATTAATCTGGCACGGGAAAGCAGAGGAAAGTGAATGTCCACTGTTACAGTGGATTTTCACATTTCTGTGCTTTCCCGTCTCAAGTAAATTTAAAGTTAGATCAGATTCAGAACCACTTGCTTATATTCACGGTGCTCAAGTTCTGATTGCCACTAAACCACTCGTCCTAGTCTTCAAGATAAAATTTATTACAAAAACGGGAAGTATTTCAACTCAAACTTTTGTGTCTAAACCGGACAGAATGCTTTGCAATGTCGTAAGCTTTTATTTTTCAAACACCTCTTTAGAAAATTGTGGCCAAGATAATTTCTGTAACACTAAAAATAAATTAGATCAAATTTTACATATCGTGGAATGTGTAAAATAAAGGAGAATTTCAATAAGTAAGTCCGGACACACTCATTATTTACGTTTGGAAATACATAAAGTATTAAGTATATTTCATAAAACGGTGATTTTTTAATATGCAATATTTGAATTGTGACCCAAAAAATATTTTGGCAATGCTCAAAAATTTTTTGTTACTTTGTCATATTTATACAAATTTTGCATACAAGTCTGAACGAAAAAATCTGACCAGTTACTAGTTTCCCCGTATAAACAATTGTTAGACAAAATTGCGAAAATTGTTACTTCAAAAAAAAATATATATATATGCGTGTGTGTGTATATATATATATATATATATATATATATATATATATATATATATATATATATATATAGTTTTTTTCAAATAAATTTAATTAATGAGTAGCAAAACTACTTTGGTCCTACTTTTGATATTGATCCAAATTAAATTTAATCAATTTCATGCTACCTTAAAATGATGCAGATTTGAATCTACGAAAGCCTGTAGTTACAAAAAAATTATCCTCCAGGCAGATTTTTCTTACAACAATTGGTCATATATAATTGACAAAAACTGTATTGGTAGAATGATGCTTAGAATAAATTCGCCATTAAAATTAGCATTAAAAAAAAAACATATTTGGCAGAAAATTCTTTTTGTTAATAATATCTCTTCAGAACATGTACTTTACGAACATGCATTTGTCAGAATAGTTGTCAGACGAGGGGCTTGTCAAAAGACGTGGCTGTCAAAAGACGTGGTTGTTAGTAAATTTGGCTGTTGGAAGATGTAGCTGTCATAAGATGTCTGAGGTTGTCATACGATATCGATGTTATATGACGTAATTGGAACATTCATGTGGTCAGAAGATGCATGTAGTCAGAATGTACGTGTTGTCAGAACGTGTATGTAGTGAAAACATCCATGCAACATCACGTGCTTATAGTGAGGACATGCACGCAGCAGATCAAGATGAAGTGTAAAGCGCTACCTGTGACGTCGACCTTGACGGAGAGGGGGACGCGCCACTCGTCGAGGTCGGGTCGGCGGTCGTGTACGAGGCAGCGGTACTCGCCAGCCTCCTGGTAGACAACGCGGTTGAGCAGGAGGCGTGGACCCGCCCCCAGCGGCTCCAGGCCGCTCGGGCCGGCGCGCCCCCAGCAACTGAGGCCGCCCGAGGGACACTGGAGCTGGAGGGCGCCGCCCAGGGCCACCTGCACTTCACCAGCCTCTCCGGCCGCCGGGTCCTGTGTCGCCTCGCCCTCCTCCTCATCTGCAACACGCAAACACACAACCTCCTTGGTCACCACTCGCGCTCCACACCTTCACTCCTTCCATACCTATATAGACTGTTCACGGTCAAATGAACACTTTTGAGGCCCTTGTTACTTTTTACTTTCAGTCATTATTTATAATTTAATTTAGCCACATTTTGAAATAAATATTACCATGTGTGTATTCCACTGCACCCGAAATTTAACGTCGAAGGCTACCATAAAATATATTTACTGACTATTATTCCAGATCAAAGGGATTTTAAAAGTGTTCACTTTACCGTGAATAGAATACTTTCACGGTTACTTACAACTACTTTTATGTAGCTCTGCTAAACTTCTACTTACAGGATATCCCTCCACCTCATTCAAACAAAGCTTAACAGAGTATAGAAAACTACACCAAAGGGAGAAGCACCGCATTCGTGTGCAGTCAATTCAATAATGTTCTGCATATGAACTACTACTTATTAGGGATTATCAACACACCTAACTTAACACTGTTTTATTAATTTCATTATAAATTAAATATTATAATCAAACAACAAAATAAAATGCATCTTCAATTTAATATAAAGTAAGGTACATTTACACTAGCACACGTATAAGAAGCTTGTGAATAACAGCATATTTTTGGGAACAATCAACCAAGTCATGCAAGGGGTGAAGACACCACGAGTAGACTACACAGCAACTGGCACTATAGACTGTTCACGGTAAACTGAGCACTTTTGTAAGTCGCGCTTAAGATATGCTTGCATGCACACTGTGTATTCTTACACCACATGTAAGTAGATATGAAATGCCGATTCTGGCTCACCTGATATTTTCATCGAAAATCAAACAATTTATGCACAAAGTTCAAGCAATTTTCCCGTTTTCAAACTGCTTTTTCATGTTTCTAGAAGCTCCATTTCTCACCAATTTTCGATTAAAAAAACAAGCGATTTTCATCGAAAGTCAAGCATTTTACCCCAAAGTCAAGAAATTTACCACTTGAAATAAACGTTCGAGCAGGATTTGTGCCACATTAAAAACATTAAATTTTAAGCTAAAATCAAGGAAATTTCTTACTTTTCAGGCCAAATTTTCATGTTTTCTCTAAATAGCAATTTTCTAGCGAGTAAGCAAATTTAAGATAAAATAAAGCAAATTTGAGACAAATTTAAATGAAAGTATCGAAAAGATTAAAATAAATATAAATTTATATAATTTTTAAGACAGACATTCATTTTTCATTTATTTTCAGCCTTTATACAACATAAAAAATCCGTTCTCATTTATTAGTTTCAAAGATTTTTTATCAAGTATCTTGACATAGCACTCTGGCAATGAAATTTTTAGTTTACCATCTAGAATACAATTAATTTTTTGCAAAACTTAGACTCATAAATTTCAAAATCTGTAACAGTAAACCATTTATTTGTTTCTAGATCTTGTAGTTGGACGAATTCAAATGAATTGTTCAGATTGTTGAGCAGAGGTTCCATTTTTTGTGTCATTTACAAAGAAATAAATCATTAAAGAAAATATTTTTTTTCATTCTCTCAATAAAATATTTTTCTTATTAAATAAAAAAATGGAAAATCAAGAATAGCAATGTAAAAGGTGTGGCAAAGTACTAAATATAAGAAGTTTTCCACCACATAAACACCCGAAAGATAAGCAAATTAACAGCTGTAAAAATTGTTGTAGAGAATATGCTAGGCGTTATTATGAGTTAAAAAAGGAGAACGTACTATGCGAATCTGGAAAATATGTTGGTATTGCATCTTTCAAAGAGCATAAAAATACCAAATCACACAATGTGTTAGTGGATATTCTAAATGAAATTCAACACGATAACTAACCAACAAAAACATATAGAGCATGTAAAGAGAATAAACATATAATATTTTTTTCAGTTCATAACAAAAATAAGGCCAACGTAGAACAACATGTAACAATTGTATTAGTGAATATAATGAGAATTATGGTCTTAACAAGTAATACGCTGAACTTAAAGAAACCCCAAAATAGATTTCATTTTTCAGAATATTTACTATTTTTTTAGCTCTTCATTCTACAAATAATTTTTGTCGTCTTCAATAATTTGTTTCGCTTATAAATACAATAAAAAATGGCGACAAACAATCTAACAGTTGTGTTGAGTGAAAAGACAGTGAGAGAGTTAAGAATTATAGGTAGAAGATTTTAAATAAAATATTTGCTCAGGCTACGGAAAGCTGATTTCAATCAACAAAGAAAATCAAACTTTGCAAATTTACCATTTTTATACACCAATGTTAGAGATGTATACAAAAAGGATAAAAATGTATTAAAATAAATATTTCCATTCTCTAATAATGCATTTGAAAAGCCTATAAATAAAAGCAAACGGATAACAGAATGTAAAACAAAGAATAATTTTACAAGTTTTCCTTTAACTGATGTCAATATCGATGAATTATATAAACAAGATAAAAACGACTTAAAATAAATATTCCCCTATTCTACTAATGTGTTTTTTTAGCAAACTAAATAGAAGAACCAGTGAAAATTACAGAGTTAATACAGCCTTAAAAGTAGGATATCTACATACAAC
This sequence comes from Dryococelus australis, assembly GCA_029891345.1. Taxonomy (NCBI): domain Eukaryota; kingdom Metazoa; phylum Arthropoda; class Insecta; order Phasmatodea; family Phasmatidae; genus Dryococelus; species Dryococelus australis. The sequence continues at coordinate 97,744,781 of CM056994.1, forward strand.
ATTGAAAATTCCTTTAATTTAGTACAGCCCAATCAATTTTTTTAACTTCAGTAAAAAATAAGATTTTTGAGACAATAGGCGATTATCTTAGGAACTTGAGAGGGGTGAAAATCAGCATTAAATTATATATCAATTGTCGTAAGCAAGAAAATAATCAAGTTTAATTATTTTCATTTCAGTCATATTATCACACAGTATTAAACTGAAGGAGAAATGATAACGATTTATAAAATTATAAAACAGGAATTACTTACACAATTTTCTGAATTTCAAAGAAGAGGTTCAGGATGGACTTTAGATAGATTAATTGGAATACAATTAGCAATAAATAAGTATAATCCATTAAAAGGATCATCATATATTGAACAACCAGAAGCGATTAATGATCAAAATCATGCACAGATGTTAAAAACAACGATCAGAAATGCTTTCTTTGGGCAATAAAATCTGCATTGTTTCCAGCAAAAAAAAATTCTGACATTAAATAAATATAACAATTTGGGGTCTAATATTGATAAAATAATATATAAATATGAATATCCTATTAAAATTGATGTTATGCAAAAATAGAAGATCAAATTGATTCATCTATAAATGTATACTCGATTGAAGATCTTACAAACTTACAAAAAGTAAAAAGGAATAACATGTAAATTTACTTTATTTCTAAGAAGGTGATAACTCGCATTACTGCTGGAGTAAATATTCATCGAGGTTAGTTTCAGCACAAAAAATACTAAACAACATAAAACTTATATATGTGATATGTGTCTGCAATTATTTTATTCAAGAGAAATTACATAAACCTACAGAAAACTGTTCTAAAAAATGTAGCAGTAAAAATTAAATTACCTTCGAAAGGAGAGCAAATATTTTTAAAAAAATTATAAACATACAATGAAAGTTCTTTTTGATATATATGCAGATTTTGAATCAATTATAAATAAAATACCAACAACTAAACCAAATCCAAAAGAAATTTATAAATTCAACCTTATCAAAAATTATCCAATTTTAACTCAAGATGATATTGATAGTGATTTTTATAAAGCAACACTTAAAGAAATATATAAACTTAGCAATTATCAAATACATAATACATAACATTGATTTAATATTGAATGACGAATCATATATATAGAATATATAATACATACATATACACACAATGAAATATCAGTTACATGAAACATCTGGGTTTTGCTATTATGTTGTATCTAATTATGGAGAGTATATGCCACCAATTGCATATCGTGACCCAGATTCTCATAAAATATTTATTCAATAAATAAAAAGAGAAGTAGATGAGATTGGTGAAATATATTCACAAATTGAACCAGTCCACCCACTAACAAAAAAAGAAAGAATATTATATAGTAAACCAAAAATATGTACTGTATACGAGTGTGAATATACGGAGGAAAATAAAAAAAGTACACCACCATGATCACATACGTGGAAAATTCATTAATTCAACATGCAACGATTGTAATATAAAATTAAAATTACCAAATTGTGCAGTATTTTAAGCCAGCCCGGTGTTGTATGAACCAATAGGTCGGTTGTGAATGAGTAAACGGAGACTTACAGTCCTGATTGTCTTAAAATCGTGAATGTTGGGGATTCATTCTAACTTGTCTTAATTTTCAATAAAAAAAATTAAAATTCCTGATCTCGAAAAACCAACACCGTCAACATCGGACCGGAATAGCATATAGGATGTTTGGCTCAGCATCAAATCCATCTATTTGATCCCTCTATCTGAATCTAATATATTCGACCACAAAATCTAGTTGAAGATAAATTTGATTGAGAAAGGCATAGTAAACTGCTCGGTAGACTGCTTTTAAGTTTAATTTTGGCTATGCACGTTTGCAAATTTACGTTGTAAAATTCATTTTTAAAAGTTGTTATTGCTCATGAGAACGATCCCATTACTAATAGGTAGAAAACATGCAAAATCTTCTGGCGGCAAACTGAAAAAACATTTATACGCTCGTTTGACTTCAGTAAGTGGGGAAAAATTTGGTTAGTGCGCCCCAGAGAAGAGTTAAGTCAATGACAACAATTGAACTGTACAATGAACAGTTACCCTAAAAGCGTTCGTTTATGTAAATTACGCCATATCGGAGGCATATGCCTGCGACCGCACGGGCTGCTCTGGCAGTGAGGACTGGCCAGTTGCAAAATAATAACACAAATTTTGCAGGTCTCTGCCCGTTATAAATAGGGTGTTATAGTAGCAGTCGAAATATACGTTCCAGAGATTCTACGGAAAAAAAAAAGTTCTGCTACAGACGAGAATCGCATATTCATAAATAAATCATAAATAGAATCACAGATAAAATGATACATCGACGTTTGGTTTACCTTTTCTAATATTTACACATCTTGTTTCCTACCATCTACACACTATCATATGCTGCTCCGAGATTAATTCTATACTTCTCCGAATATCATCTGTAAATAACCATTGTGTTCATTTGCAAGCACAAAAATGTAAGCTCCTCGGACAAAACTCTAGTCACCTTGTATGTTTAAGATGGTCGTATCTTTACGCTATGCAGATAGCGTTGCTACAAATGTCTGTCTGATGCGATCGAAATTCATAGATTTCGATAAGGAAGTACATTGCAGAGAATGTCTCGTTCCAAGTGTAACAAGTTATCGATATAACTAATAAGTATACTTTCCTCTTCATATTTGCACATAGTTTTGATGAAGTTTTTAAAAAGTTAGATGGTAGGTTGGTTTTGACGTCTCATTTATAGCGATACCGTTAGAGATGCAACCAGGAGCAAATGCAATTCTAGTGAGAAAATTGAAAATACACACGTGCCTCACCTGGGACTCGAACCCAGAACGGCTAATACCGTAAGCTGACTTGCAGTCAACTACATTACAGAGGTAGGATTTGGAATATCAACTTCTGCATAGTCTGCTAACGACAAAATGAGCACCTTAGAAATTAACCTTATGAAAAGGTCACTGCCCCTGAATGCGTCTACTTTAACGGGCGCACTGAGTGACATTCGCCCAGTAAAGTTGGTAACGATGGATGGAAAGTATATCCGTGTCTTAACGTCGAATAAAAAGTGTTGGGTAACCATTTGTGATAGCTAAAAAATATTTACTTCGTTTTCTGATATTTTAATGCAAATAGGTGTAAAAATGAGCCGGTTTGTAAATCATTTACTTTGATAATAATTTCACAGTTTCATTTGACCAAAGCATGAATAAAATGATAAGGCCCTCGAAAATGATAATTTTACATAAGGCGGAAGAATACATAACGTGCATACAGGTAGATCTTAAGCAGGGCTTTCAAGAGTGCTCATTTTACCGTGAACAGCCTATGGTAGTCTAAATTTTTGGTAGTCTGGGTTTAGCATCTATAGAGACATCATTTTCAAAGCAAATGTGTGAATAACTTAAATCACGCAAGTTTACATGGCTTACCGTAGCACTACTTGTGTACAGATTTGGGTGGAAATAGGTTGACAGGTTTAGATATGGCATAAAAGCTTTATGTTTTCTTTGAAGTTGAATGGCAATGGTGAGTTCAGTTTTAATATGTTGATATGATTTGACTGTATCGGTTACCGACCATGAGACCAACAAAATGAAATAAAAATCGCACGTTCATAAAACTCAGGTGTTTCCTTTTCAAATGAAATACACACACATATATACAATGATTTAATTATATATATATATAATTAAATATATATATAATTAAATCATTGTGCGTGCTAAACCGCATCATCACTGACAAACCACTGGACCAATTGAGACAATATTCACACCATATGTTATTGATTTGGTGAGTAAGGTTTTTAGTTATTTTTCATTCCGATAGGTGACGCTGGAGTCTAACTTCTATATTTATGGGCCGATTTTGCTCATATCTGCATGTAATGTTTGTTGGTGTAAAAGGAATTATTTTATTGTGCTTTGCATTCAGTAGGTTAGGTCCCAATAGGTGGCGATGGATCTAACTTCTATATTTATAGGCCGATTTTGCTCATACTTGCAGAAAATGTTTGTTGATCTAAAACAAATGGCTTTAGTGTGGTTTGGTTTAGAATTGGAAGGGAATCGCAAATATATAATTCACATTGTAAGTATTTATAAAGATACAATTAGTGAAATTCGTTATGCAATATTTTGTTACGTACAATATTTGAAAGACAATGTAAACATCATCTCGCTTCAATCTAACCTCAATTTCATCCAAAATGCCAGCGATGCCACGGTCAAACATCGGTAGACGTAGCCGACGTAATAGAGAGGACGCATTGAGAAGTCAAAATAGAACGTGAACACGCGCTGCACAAACTGAAGAGGCACGAACACAAAATCGAGAAGCACACAGCACGATCATAATATTAGCACGTGCACGCCAAACAGATTCTAATAGACAATTATGCACAGAAACAATACAGTTCAAACTATACAAGACACACATCGATCACACGACGCTTTACAATATCCACTTATATTCTGGGAAAGAGAGGAATGGATATCATTTCAATCATAAACACAGAAATCCAACATCATGTGCTGAAACTGAAAAAAAAGTAAGTGCTATAAACTTCTATGCGTATCGAATAATTACACATGAGTTTTGTCATTGTGCAACAAAAACTTATGAAAAATCATTTAGTAAGCGATGTTGAATTCAATATAATTATTAACATGTAAAATATAATACTTTTATGTAAAAACAATTACCTTTACGAAACACAATACACATGATATTTGCGCCTAATTTACTATGACACGCACTGCACATGACATTAACACATCATGTTTTCAATTTGGCATTTACAATAGAAATACAACAGATGACGTTATATACATACTCATTATGGATTTTAAATATAACAAATAAGGCGAAACAACGTTTGCTGGGATCAGTTTGTGTGTGTGTGTGTGTGTTTGTGTGTGCATGTGTGTATAAAATCAAAACTACGAAAAACGTGTTATTACAAAACAGGGCAGACAACAAAAACCTGACTAAAAGAAAGGACAACACGATGACAAAACGAAACCACGCAACAAGCGAACAAACAGTGTAAAAACAATATCAGTGGACACAGTTAAACAGTAAAAAACTAAAAACCACACACAACATATAGGACAAAACACAAGTCAGGAAAAGTATTCCTTGTCAAATTATGAATCCAAATAATTCAAACTTCGGCGACAACACAGTAACCACAAAACTTACCAAAGAAAAGAATACATAAACCTACAGAGAATACACAAAATGAAGAAAAAATAGATAAAAACACAATAAACGACTTGTTATTATTATTTTGTTATAATTTTTTTCGTAGTTTTATGAACTCAATTTGTATTTATTACAAATTTTTATTTAACTTGACTTAGGTGCCTGTCCGAGTTTGTGTGTACAGTGTCCGGCGCTTACCGTTTGCTTTGTCTAAAAAATTACGCGAAGACCATGAGGAGGGTGGGAACGGGCCTAGGGGAGATCGATAGTCATATTTGGGGAAAGGGACCAGTTAGGGTAGCAGCTCCCCCCCCCCCCACCTTAGAAAATCTGGGAGGGGGAATTTGTGCCCGATAATTAAGGTTCGTGTTTACGCGAAAACGGTGAGTAGCAGGGGAACGGACGTAAGGGATATCGATATTCCCCGTTGGGGAAAGAGGAGAGTAAGGGTAGTCTGCCCCACTTCCCACCCACTTCAGGGGGAATTGCTCAAAATTAAGGTTCGTGTTTACGCGAAAACTGTGAAGAGGCTGGGAACAGGCGCAGTGACTAATCGTTAGTGCCCCTTGGGGAAAGGGGCAAGTTACGGTAGCGAAATCCCCCCCCCCCCCAACTTCCGTGGATGAGGGGCTTTTGTGCCCAACATTAATGTTCATGATTGCGCGAAAACATTGATAAGGGTGTCTTATAGATAAGAAGTTTAATTTAAGGAAAATGTATATTAATTATTAAAATAAGAAATTCAATGTTATTATGTTTTGATGATATATTAGCAAAGAATTATAAATATTTATATAAAAATTTTAAATACCATGACCTTAAATAGAATGATCCAATAGAGGCGTGACTTGAGAAAGATATAAAGTTTAAATACATTAAAAATTTGCAATCGGTGTGACATAGAGAAAGTAATAGTAATAAAAACAAATACATTTAAAGAATGTAACAGAATCTATTTACTCATACTTTTTTACTCTTTTAGTCTCTCATATTTTTTTGCATTACTGTTCGTCAGGTTGCAGCCCGAAGTGTGGAAGGGGCCCATCAGGATTTAACTGCACATTTTTTTGTCTTTTTACAAGCTTTTATTTAACTTGCCTTGTTAGTTTGTTTGTACATTCGGGTGAAATATTGCAAATCGATTTTAAACAACTTCCCGTTATCCAATTGAACTGAAATTTCGCATACATGTGTAGTTCCCATGACAATACAATGTGAATGTACCACACTGAGCTGATCTGATGATGAAGCCGGAAGGTGGCCATAGGAACTCTACAGCTACATGCAGTAAACGTCGTATCGAGTTTGTTTTACAGAATCGAGTAACAGTAAAATGGAGATTTGAAGTGTCACTGCTGTTGTACGCGTGCCTTTTTTGTAGCGGCAAATGGTTCTGAAAACTATTATTATAATTTGCTCCTACAGTATGTCCCGTATCGGAATGAAAGCGAACTACTGGTCGATCACGATACATCATGGGGATCTTTCTTAGCAAGGGAAAGCCATATTCGTGATACATGGTTGGAGACTAAAAAGTGAAAAACAAAATAAATGTAAAAAAAAAAACTTTTAAAACCAACCTTTCATTTATAAATGCACTAAATAGAGGAAAATAATTATAATAGTTACACAATTTGTAGAACTTGTAAGATGTGGTTTAACAGCCGTAATTAAATTTACTACAATTTAATATGTTTGTATGAATTTATATTTAGCATATAAAAGCTTGTCGCGAACAGTCAAGAGCCTCACGCAAGATATGTTCTTCCTATGCTTACGCAAATGTGATATACGTTTTATATTGTGAATAGTTAAGAGCCTTACGCAAGATATGTGCTTACTTAGTTTACGCAAATAAGGTATACGTTTTACATTGCGCCAAGCTTTTATATGCTAAATATAAATTGATACAAACATATTAATTTGTAGTAAAGTTTATTGCGGCTGTTCGACCATATCTTACAAGTTCTACAAATTGTGTAAACATTATAATAGTTTTTTCTCTTTTTAGTGCATTTATAAATTAAAGGTTGGTTATAGATTTTTTTTCATTAATTTTATTAATCTCGTTAAGAATTTTTATTATGTTATATATGTAGCCTATTTATACATTCATATACTCCTCCTTCATCGGAGTTGCAAGCGATACCGATGACGGACGAGTCTGTAAATGTATAAATAGTCTATATTTACAATAACAAAAAAATTGGAGAGACGTTTAAGTGAAAAATTAATTAACTTTAAAAAACCTTTTGAAACCAATATTTTGTTTATAAATGTGCTAAAAAAATAAAAATAATTATAGTAGTAGTTACACAATTTGTAGAAATTATAATACGTGGACGAACAGCCGTAATAAACTTTCCTTCAAATTAATATTTTTGTATCCATTTATATCTAGTGTATAAAAGCTTGGCACAATATAGAACGTATTCCTCTTTAGCGTAAGCGTAGCAGGCACATATCTTGCGTCAGGTTCTTAATTATTAACAGTATAGAACATAAACCTCGTTTGCATCACTGCAGTTAGCACATATCTTGTATAAAGCTCTTAACTATTCGCACCAAGCATTTATATACTAAATATGAATCGATAGAAAAATATTAAATTGTAGTAAGATTTATAACCGCTGTTCGTCCACGTCTTAGAATTTCTACACATTATCTAACTACTGCTATAAATATTTTTCTCTTTTGAGCGCTTTATAAATTAAAAATAGGCTCTAAAAGTTTTCTCGACAGTTTATTTATTTATTCTTTTCTCTGGGTAGATTTGTGGTTCCTGTCTTGTTTGTAGTGTTGAATTATTTGGGTTCATAATGTGACAATGAATACTTTTCCTGACTTGTGGTTTACTGTGGTTCTTGTCCTATTTGTGTGTGTTTCTAGTTCTTTATTGTTGAGCTGTTATCACTGATATTGTTTTTGCAGTGTTTGTTCACTTGGGTCGTGTTTTCGTTTTTGTCATCGTTTTGTGCTTTCTTTTGGTTAGCTATTTGTTGTTTGTCCTGTTTTGTAACTTCAACTTGTTCGTCCGTCTTTTAATAGTTTTAAAATATATACATATGTATTTATATGTGTATATATATTTTTTGACTAGGAAAATGCTTTTCCTAATCATTTGTCTGTAGTGTTGTAAAAATTTTTCTCGTTTTTTTTTTTTTGTCTCGCTGAGTTGTGTGAATGTGAGATTTTTATTTTGTTTAATCTCAAGGTCGGAAGTTGACACAGTCCAAACATACCAACATAATAAAATTAATGGTTTAGTCTGTCATTTGGTGCTATCGTACAGAACAGAACAAAATAGAACATATTAAAACGGCGCCAGTACCCATCCGAAGGCCATAACTGGTCTCAGTTACTTTAATTTGAAATAAATGTATAAAATAGTCGAAACATAAAATTTGTCGCGTTATAACATAAAAAAAAAAACAAGTTAATTTTTAAAACAGAGGCTTAAAATTACTTCGTTAAAATTTAAAAGAAAAAGTTACGTTATAATTTTAAAATGTCAAAAGATAACCTTCTTCTGTCTCCAGCCTTGGATCTTCGCCCCGCCATCCTTTCCAGAGACAGAGGGGCCGACGGTTGTTGTTGTGGTTTGGGAGGCCCGTCGTGTGTTTGATGTTTGTGTCAGCGTTGTGTTGGTGTCAGTGTAATGTTGTTTGTGTAGGTGTTGTATAGTGTAATTGTTGTTTCTTCAGTTTATTTGTTCTTGTGTATATCTGTATTATTGATGTGTGTGGGTAGTTCGACATCAATATACTGAATATTATTGTTTGTATTGATACGTGATGTATTATTAGTGAGGGCTCACGAGGAACATTTAGTAATTTAGTTTCTAAAGTTATACTAATAGTAATTATTATTCACGTTCTATCTACTATCTAGATTGGTATGTTTTCTTTGATTAGTGATTACATTTTATTAAGGAAAATATTTCTAGAAACCACTGACAGGTGAACATTACTATAGAAATGGTTAGGTTTAACAATTTGGAAGACTTACTACGGTGGACTTGGAAATTTGGGGGCGATTCACCTGGGTGCTTGTCTAATTATTAAGAAAAAAAAATTTGTTATTTCAATTTTCGGAAACTTACACAAATTACAATAATGGCAGGGGACAAACCGACGGAAAAAAGTATGGTACAGTACTGGTAAGAAAAATTTCACCGGGGAGACATAACAAACTGAAGAGAAAAACACGTCGTTATACTCATTTATGGAAAGTTATACACGTTACAATACTAGGAGGACAAGTAAGCATAACATATACGTTACAGTAATTATGGGGAAAAATAGCACATGGCCCGATACATATGAAAAAAATTATATAGACAGGACAAAATACACGCTTCTATACTAACGGGAACAAATTGTTAAGAAAAATTATACACGTAGAGACCTACTCAATTATGGAAAAATATATACATGTTAACCTACAAGATGAGATATATCAAACAGGAGGGTCCAGGTTAAACACTTAGTACCCACGGTACAATACTGGCGGGGACATGTCGATGAGAAAACCAGTGCATAATATATAACAGATAGGAATCCTTGCACCACCAAGAAACTTCCTATATACGTGCATACTTGATCAAGTACGTTTGCGAATTAAAAAGTAAAATTACTGTCTCTCAAAAAGTAAAAGTACAATATAAAAATCATGGGAAAAACGTAAGATTTCCTAGATAAGTTAATTGTGTGTTATGATGCATAAGTATACAGCCCACCGACGGAAAAGTGTAGAACCAACAACGAATAAAGATTAGCAGAAGGATGCAGAATTATACACCCCATCGACGATGAAAAATGTCAGGGCCAACGGCGATAAGCATTCCCTCCGAAGTTTAACATCAGTACGTTAGGAAATGTAGGCAGCAGGATACAATATACATATGGTTGCTTCACGTGCTCCCAGTGTCCACATATAAAACTCTTTACACACGCAAATAATCTACTTACAGTAAGTTGTACAGGGAAAAATTTATGTACCGCGAGGAGATACTAGCATAAAGGTACACCCACTAAAAGTGAGTGAGTGAAGAGATTTGGGCGGCTCTTAACAGCGAGGTCTTGAGAGCTGATGAGGGTGATTGAAGTGAATATGGAGTGGCACTGGAATGAAGAGGTGGGGGAAGCGGGAGATCCCCGAGAAGACCCGCTGACCAACTGCATCGTCCCGCACGATTTCCACTTGCAAAAGTCCAGTGACCCGATCGGGGATTGAACCGAGTTCGGTTTGGTAGGAGGCGAGCGTGCTAATCGCTCAGCCACCGTGCCTCTTCCCCCCTCAAATCGTACAAAATGATAAAAAACAGTTACCTTCAGCAAACAACATTTCTGTACTTCTATACATTCGCTTGCGCTAACTCCATTAAGAGATATATCAGATTCTCGGTAAAACACCCCCACCGTTCCCCTCCAGACTCCCTTCGCAATGCTACGCGCCTTTAGCCGAACAAAAAGTAACATGCGAACATGTATATACATATGTGCAGCTTCTAATCCAGCAGGTGTCAATAGTATTCAGCCTCTATGAACTACGCGAACTAAAACAGTTTTAATCCTGAGATGCTAATCCCCCATGCAGAATTTTACCCCAATACGAATTACAGCAAACACACATACATACAGCTCTCATACCACTCTTCAACCTCGTCGAGACATAGAATGAAAGACTTCAAAGGGGGCGGAAAAATTAGAATATATCGCATTCAGTGCATTACAGAGGCCATGAAATTGTAGAGTTATGATAATCCCTTCCGAATAGTAGAAAATTAATTCTATGTACACATTTTTGCAAATGAATTCTGACGCGAATTTCGCCTTTGATTTTTTTGGTACAAAAATAAAATGTGAAATTATTTATTAATTCCTGTGAAACCATAGATACTTTGTTAAAGCTACGAAACTAACACACAGGAGAAAAATTGGTACATTATCTACCTTCTCATACGCAAACACACACACACAAACCCCCCCACACATACACAAACCCCCCACACACGCACGCACACACACACACACACACACATGAAACCAAATTAAGGTAAGAGAAAACAGCTTGCCCGTTACATAAATAGGAAAAATAATTCCTAGTAACGAACTTACTCTTCATGCCCCGAACAGTGCTAAATATTTATATTTCCGAATCGAGATGATAGAGGGTTCATGAGTGAATAACATCTGTAGAAGTTACAATAATTCGAAGCTATATTCGGAGGTGAAAGAAATCCTAGTATTTGAAGTTGTAATCATTTGGAACCTTAGAAGGAAATGTCTATGTTTACACACCAAAGACCTAATCATAAAAAAAAAAAAATGTAATTTCCTGTAGTTCCCCCTCACCCAACAAATTAGTCGACAGGCCTCAACTCACCTCACTCATGCCCAGTCAGCCATATTGTTGCGTCGGCCATCGTAGCAACCACATTGGATGCAGGTGACCTCGACAATAACACCATGGCCTTGAATGACATTGAAAACAAAATTTCGAGAAAAAAAACCCACAAAACTCAACAAGCATATTACATTACAGATCACCACCACCATATTACACGCAGGTGACCTCGACCTTAACCCCATGACCTTAAATACTTTGAAAACAAAACTCTAGAAAAAATTAATAAAAGTCAGCTGTCTACTACCCCCCCCCCCCCCCCAAATTGGATCCACGTGAACTTGACCTTTGGCTGTAACCGGGTGACCTTTGATCTAGTACCCAAATAATTCCAAAAGTGTTAAAAAATTAATGAAATACTGGTTTTTTCATCAATCGTCCTATCAACCTCTAGCAATGCACCACCCCAATTGCAACCTTTCCATCAATCTTTAGCAATCCTCCATCTCATTCGCAATCCTCCACTTCAATCGCAATCTTTCCATTAACCTTTAGCAATCCATGGGATTTTCGTTTGCCTCTATCCATACATATTAGAAAAATGATTCACCAACTGTCTCGAAAATTTGTACAAAACGACAACAAAATTAATGTTCGTGTATGCAGTCAACTATCCATGTATTTTTATACTAAAGTCTCTGGTATCATTCTATATGGAGATATTTAATCTATAGGCGAGTACTGATAGCACAACTTAAAAAATGTAAGGGATAAAAGTATATGATACACAAAAAATAAATTAAATCAATTAGTTTAGAGTAAATTATTTTTTAAACGTAATTACAAACTCGGAAGAAAGCAGTTCATCCCATCATCTGCTATAACTCCGATCCTTAAGTTCTTTAATAATCGAAAACATATATTTCATGTTGGAGTAATCCCCACCTCTTTGCCGCTCAATTAAAACTCCAAGTCTGTCTATATGTTTATTCGGGTCTTGAGTAAAGATATCGTTAGTATACTTGGCGTCTTCTGCCTTCTTCGCATCACTTGTCGAAGTAAACTCATTGAGGAAATGTGTGGAAACATCAAGGGAATCATTATCGTCTTCAACACTATCACTGTCTTCCTAATAATTTTCATAAATGCTGTCTTCCTGATAGTCTTCAGTTCCTGCTTCGTCATAAATATCAAGTTTACTTTTCTTTGTAGCAGGATATGTATGTTAATCAATATTTAGAGCTTATGGTAGTTTATTTTTTAAATTTCGTCGAATTCACGCGAACGTCTTGGAAGTGTAGATGCTGAACAAACCGACTGGACTGCACTCATTCCATCTTTAGCATTAACTGCCTCGTCATGATCGTTAAAATATATTCTATTAAAGAATGGCACCAGTCAGTCGGAGTGCCATGAAAAGTAATTTTCCCTGCCTATAAAGCATTATTTTTGTTTCTTTTATACGACATGTTTTCAAAATGGCAGCATTACTCTGTAATAGCAGCTTCAAATATAAATGAACCACATTCAGCATTTTGAGTGATTTATCATGATACAGCTTGGTTATAAAACAACTGATTTTTTTCTTACGCTCTGTTTAATGTCAGTATTATGGCATTTTTATAGTAGTCACCCCTTAAAGATAACTGGCAGTATTTCATATGTGCCTAGATTATTTAAAGGTTGCATACCCACATACGAAAGTGTTATATAATTAAAGTTAGGTTAGGTTAAGTGAAGTTATATTAAGGGGTGTTGTGTGAAAAAATTTTACAAGACCTAGTGTTACATTACATAGGGGTAGGAAATATTCCGCATTTAATATAGGGGTTATACTTTTTTTCTAAGTTCAGTGTAACAAAGTCCCTACATGTAAATAAAATATTTAATTCTGGGGGTCTAAGGTATCAGTCTGGCGACCCAGTCGGCAGTTCGGTCCCGCACTCGGCCAAATTTTATTTTGAGTTCTTAAAAAGCAGCACCCCTAGCTGACAACTTCAGAACCAATATGGCAGTCGTACAAATGTGAGTAATAAGTCGAGCGACATCAGTGCTCCTAGCAGCAGCCAATGTAAACAAATATGGTAGTGGAGCAAATGCAACTAATCGATCGAACGGAGGTAAGAGACAAATTACAAACTAAAATTGCAAGATAGCGTCCTCCAGCAAAGTATAAACAAATGACAAACGAATGTACGAAACGAGAGAGAGAGGAAGAGATAAATAGATGAAGGAAGAGAAGGAAAAGGAGAGGAAGGAATTAAGAGACATGGAAGGACTCCGAGGAAACCCATGGAATGCAGGAGAGAAAAATGGGAGCACTCGGAGAAAACCACCGGAATGCAAGAGAGGAAACATGGAATGATAGCGCATGAAAAATTACACACTGACTACTAAAATGGTGGGTCCAAGATGGTGATGTAATGGCTACAAAGATGGTGACATACTGGCTACCAATATGGCGGTCGAATGGCCAGATTGACAGAGCAAGCAGTCCAGAATCTAAGATGGCGGCCATGCACTTCGCGCCTCTCCCCAGGCCCTTGTCCCTGCTTGCCCATAGGCCTACTACTAATGGACAAGAAACCACGACAGAGTTGTAGTAAGTGGTGTGAAATCTGACAAGGTAGAGGGAAGGGATATAGCCTTTTGGTACAAAGGTATTGAAACCTATAAGTGTTATGAAAGTTAGGGAGATAACTAGATTGCTTCCCCATCAGATGAAAGGGGTCCGGAGGTAAATCCCTCTCCCAGTTGTATGCCAACGTAGAGAGCTAAAAGTTCCGCGACTCGTGACTATCATGGACAGACAGCGTGAAGGGTCTTGTATCCCAACTGGGTGACTGGTATCCCGAATGATTGACGGTTTTCGGGCGAGGTGAGATGTATTTTAAAAGCGCCTAACGCACTGTCACATTGGGACATAGATCTCTGGTCAACTGTTATCGCATGCACTGAGGTTATCTCAATTCCTCGCCCATGGACACAGTCTCTCGCTAAAGTCTCAAGGCTACAAATTAAATATTTTATATTCATTTGGCTGTTGATCGCTTACCCTGTAGTGAAGGGTAAATTTTATCGTTTGAATACGTACGTTTTCTCCCACCTAAGTAGAATCTACCTGGTAATTTATTTGTTCATCAAAGCATAGGTTTCTTAGTATCGAGCGGAGGCACGATGTTGTATTGGTCAGACCACTAGCATCCCACCTTGGCGATCCGGGCTCGATTTTCGCACAGGGAACTGTACCAGACGATGCCGCTGAGGTTTTCTCGGTTAACTCCCGTTTCCCCCGCCTTTGCGTTCCGGCGCTTCCTCATACGCACCTCGCTTCACCCTCATCGGCTCTCAAGACATCAATGATTAAGAGCCGTCTAGTGTGTGCGCTATATAAAACATGACGTCGAAGAGGGCGACGAGTATTTTTTTTATAAATTGACTATGCTGCTATTTTTAAAGGCACAGCTAATATAAATTAGTCTGATATCTGTGTAAGGAAAAATTGTCAGTGACCTGAGAACGAAAATTATTGAGTCTGAAAGGATTAGTATATACTATGAAATATTTGCTTTTCTCAATGTTTATGAAACTTTAAAACAACTCTTATCGGAGGAAAAACATTTTTACGTAAGTACATATATCTTCAAATGTTTGACATTTTGATATGAAACAACATTTTACAGAAGTTACAACTTAGGACTTTTTATTGATACATTAAACGGCCATGTTCTCCCAATGTGCTAAGAACAGTGTAATTATATAGTGTATGAAAAAGGTTGAGTGTCGTTTCAGCAAAAGGTACAATGATTGTAAGGAGAATAAATGAAACGTACAATATGTAGAATTATAAGATGACCCAAAACTCAGGCGATATGATTTGTTATTGAGTGAAACGTAGACAAATCTTTAATTTATTTCTAACCACAACTCTCATTACTGACCACTGAACATTTGTGGTCGTAAGTCTAATTCCACAATAGTGATATTCACGAGACAGTTAGCTATTCGAAGTATATAAACTTGCAATAATAAACAGAAATACTTGTTTCTGTAGCATTCTTGGGTTTAAACTGCCGTACTTTGTATGTTGAGTTTCGGGAATACACAGCATCCAGAGATTAGTATCCGAACTATGTGAATTCGACCGCGGAGTTAATTCAGGCTATAGCAAACTCTCGCATCGGCTTGTCGCCAAGCTCTCCGCATTCCAGCGCAGTGATTCCCAGCTTAGTGAAGTTGTTTGTAGTTGCGTGGGCAGTATGGTTGCGAAGCCACAAATACCTCAAGTTACGGCAGCATTCCGTCTGCTGAAATACTGGCCGCCAACCCTGAGAAGCAATTCACGTCTCAGAATAAACTCGCCACGGTGCCTTTTAAGAAAGTTCTGCGGCGCTGACGCTCGATGGTCCCTGGCTTCAGGCAACTTCTCCGTACTCTGCTGTGTGGGCTAAGACAAGCCGCTGTGCTAAGAGATATATAGGCTGTTCATGTAAAGTGAGCACTTGTGAGGCCCTAGTTACTTTTTCCTTCCAGCCATTTTTATCCATTAAACACATTTTAAAATAAATATCGTCATGTAAGTAACAAACACAGTGTGTATATTCCACCTCATCTTGAAGTTAACGTCAAAGGCTAAAATAATATATATATATGTATTGACTGTCATTCCAAGTGAGAGAACTTTCATAAGTGCTCACTTTACCGTAAACAGCCTATAAAAGTAAAGTCATATGAAATGTCTAGAGTGTTGGTTGGTATTAGATTTAAAATAAGTATTTTAATTATGTAACTTCCTGAAAGTAATATCCGTCACCCTGAGTTTATTCCAGGCTTCGTCGTGATTAATTTTATCGTAAAGTTTGTACCTCTTTAGCCGAGTTGATATTATGGCTGAATTCATTACTTGACGCTGATATAAAAACGATGAATGTGGGTTTTCATCTTCCTTTAGGGCAATGTTATAAATAAAATTATCATAGTTCGGAATCTTTATTTTAACAGCGATATTCAATATCGCATCTTTTATACCCAATCGAAATGGTTCAGATACCAGCCATATATAGTGTCTAATACACCTTCTGTTAAACACAGTGTAGTTATATATTATATTTCCTCTACATGGCATGCATATCAGTTTCAAAATAAAAGTATTTGTATATGAGCCGCTGAATATCTACACAAGCCTGAAATATTTCCAACCTGGACTAACACCAGTAAACATAAAGAATACTAAAAATGGGCGAAAACAGTTCAGAAATTATCCAAGTAATAAACTTTAGTCACATTGCTATGCCACGCACGATACTTCTCCCTTTTTTTCCACTTTGGCAGGCACCAGTGGCGTAATTCAAAAACGCTTTCCTAAAAACGCGGAAAAATTGTACAATATATTAAATCTTCCCACAGTTTTCTTTCTTTTTTTAATAATACCAGGTATGCAGTTTTTTTATTTTCGATTCTTTCTTGAGTGCAGTAACCTTACCTTAAAAAGACTATACGTATTAGAGTTCCAGTTGCATTTGAAAATTTATAAACCCTCCTCTGTATTTCTGTATAGTCTCCACAAGACTCGTATTAGCTGAAAATCACGAGGTCTTCGAGCTTCGAGCGTAGATCCCAAAAGGTAATAAAATGCAATGGCCTAAATTATTCCCCTCTGAATTTTTTTAATATATAGTTTAAAACACTCTTTTGTAGCCTTACTTAACAAATAATATTTTAAAAATCTCTTTAAATGTTTTGATAGCTTTTTCAGTAACTCTTGAAATTTATGCCAATAGAAAAAAAAAATTATAATGAATCACAATTTCGCACCACGGGCTGTTGAGAGAAAGAACACACTTGTTGAAAGACGTAGCAGTTTATCCTTGTGTAAGGACAAGCAGAGAATCGAAGAGTAAGCGAGAAGTGAACGACGGCTGTAAAGGCTGAAAGTGTAACCTTTGCAGTGACTCCATGGCTCCCTTCCTTTCGTTTGACCTCCCAGCGATCTCGTAAAGGATCTTTGTCCGTTTCTCTATTTCCGTGCACGATTCTGTCCAAGAAAACTTCCCCGAACACCGAATCACACAGTTTTAAGGATTTACTTCACCTGCAGTAGTGTTTCTTTAGTATCGTACTTATTACACCTTCCACAAGCGATGCATTTAGCTAATATTTTTCTTGATGTTCATTGCCACAATACCATGAACCACAACTAAAAATATATTCAAACAATTAATTTTTTTTCCAATAAATAAATTAATAATCACCTTAGATGCAGTTTCATAAATCCAGAGGGCAACATGTGTTTTCTTATATTTTGTAGTTAATTTACGTTAAGTAAATATAAAAGTTGAATATTTATTTAAGGATTGTAAATTGTCTAAATATATCCCGTTATTTATCTAGTATGTTGATTCTAAGAGTTATATTGCTTCCGTAAATGTCTGTGAGAGAACCGTAATCTATGAATGTGAACGCAATGGGGTTTGTTGTAGCTGTGATTTAGTAGTAGGGCCTAGATATTGATTTTCTTAATGTTCTGAGAAAGGACATTCACATTGATGAATAATATGTCAAATTTTTAAGTTATGTAAAAATGCTATTGACGTGTGAAACACCTTCCACAAAAAGGGTCCCTATAATTTCGGTTTAAAAATGGCATCAAGCTAGACTGCACAGTCCTTTACGTAATCGAGAAGGGATCTCTTGTCCATTAGCTGCCGCCACAGGCAGAACCCGTTCTTTTGTTTCACGTTCCCTATAAATATCAGTAAGGCTCGAATAACAATTTCTTAATCAAACTTCACTGAGAAAAAGGTCTTGTTGAATCAAACAAGATTTGTTTTGTGCTACCAATTTATTTGTTTCTATAGGAGCAATGAAATATTTTGTTACTAAAACCAAATTAATTTGTTGTTATCGTCTGGTTGCCCCAAACTGTACGATTTGGTTGCTGCTACTAAAGGTTTGTTTGGTTACACGTGCATTAAATCGTTTGGGCCGATATAAAAAAATTTACAGGTTTGACCGAATTTCAAACGTAGATCACCTGCGTCCGAGCGCTATGCCTTAGTAAACTCAGCTTATATGACAACTCATGACGCCAGGTAGCTTTTTAACAGATATACGGCAAATACAGGGCAACGTGTGCAAACCAATATTTCAAGTTTTACAGCTTTCCTTTTCAGTTTCCTGTTGGCATTGTCTTATTAATGTGTTTATACGATTGTTAAGCATCAATGGATGCACTCACAAACACGGTTACTATCCTAATTGTCACGAAAAATAGCAACAAACTCTCGAGCGAAGGCAGTCAAATGAGTGGCCAAACAAATGCATATAGTTGATTCAACAAAATATTAAGTTGACAGTCTAATTTTTTTTTAACCCAACAAATCACTTTTGTTTAATCAAACATATATTTTGTTAGACGAACAAAAGTAATTTTGTGGCTTTTCAAATTTTGTTTGCTCAACAATATATTTTGTTAGGGCAACTAAATATATATTTGGCTCTATACAAAAAATATTTTGTTCTATTTTCTCTCAGTGTTGGTCGCTCTCTCGGTTCCACATAAATTTACTTAATATATTTGCTTCGTTGGTTCTACCAGTGGTTGGACATCAGCCGCGTACTCTTATAGCGAGGTAACGGCGATCGCAAAATTTTCCTGTACGAAGTAGTGTGAGTAGCGTAGCGACACGGCCATTGTGTGGGGGGTTTTCTCAAGGAACTTCCATTTCTTCTTCTGCACATTCCGTCACTGCCTCGCCCTCACGATTTCAAAATAAAACACACCCAGGGCACAAACATGAACTTCTAGTTCTTCGCTAATTCCGAGAGGTTACTTTCGCTTACAGTTTTATGCGAGGCCGCATGCGGGAAAATCTTCTGCATTAGTAATGCATACAAATTAAGACTGGCCATTTTTTAAATTGGGAAGTGGGGCTCGTGAGGATTTTTGAGGCTACCTTCATGAGTCTCGTTTCTTGGACGGACTTGGGCCGTCCGGTAACTATTTTATCAGATATGTCTGTTTCTTTTGGGAGACGGCAGCTATATAGGTTTTTAAAGGCATAGAGTACGCCAAACCTAATTTTTTTTATTTTCTTTTTTGAAATAATTTTTTTTTTAAATTTATTATCCACTCGCTATAGTTCCCATCGTTTCGTACAAGTTTGCGCTCGTAATTCGTGTTTTCATCTATGTCCGCTAAAATGCGTTAATAGCGATGTTGGCGACGACGTATTACTCGCTCATGATTCGATGGTGGTCACATGATATCTCGATCTTTGCGAATATTAATTAGTTAAAATTCACTGTCCTTGTTTAGTGCAAGAGGTAAAGGATCATTCCGTCTTCCTTGATAGTTTTTTGCATTCATTCCGGTGGGTTATTCTACGTATGGCTCGTATCAGAGTATGCATATTATTATCGATTATGATTGCTAATACGCATACATATTTTCGCACTAAAGAAAAAAAAACCTGCCCAAATTTTAAATACGTGCTTGAAATAGCAAGCTACTGGAATGTAGATATGAATATTAAGTGTTCGTTTAATGTTGTACCTGTTGCCAGAACATGTTCCGAATTCGTCTTTGGTTATACCATCGCGGTCTCTAGCTGGAATGCATACATTATCGACGATACCTTCCGTAAACCCCTAAGATTAGACCATTAAAACCTGAAACTTGGAATGTATAAGGCCAGCATAAGATGGATCAGCAAGATATATGAGCTCTTTATAAGCATAGTTGACCAATATTTTCGAATGAATGGCGATAAAGCGACCAAACTCACATTGTAGATAACACTTCAAAAAAACTGAAATGCTAAAAATTGGTGAGAAGTAATTTATAAGAAAAGTTACTGTAACACGCTTCTAAATTTAGAGTTTCATAATAGCCAACCTAGCAAACTATTACCAATTCAGTTCAGTGAATATACTTCAACGCTCTTTTTGATAACCAAATCCAATGAGGACAAAATGATATTTATCCCAAACACACAAATAATCACAACAAACACATAGTTTCCGAAAAAACCTACAGGAAGACCAACCAAATAAACCAACCACCAACACCGACCAAAAAAGCTAACAAAATCACAGACCACCACGAATACCTACAAGTCTGAACATCAAGACCAGCCAGACCATAAAAGTCATCTATAACAATTAGCCCCATTATTTTTAAGATTTCATTTTGAGGTTTGTTAAACCTTAAAAAGAATCACTGAAACGAAACCTAAAACGAAACCTTAAAAACAAATCTCAAAAGACACCACGAAAGGTAACCTCAAAATGACACCTCGAAACAAAACCGCAAGACGAAACCTGGAAACGAAACATCAAATATAAACCTCAAGAACAAACCACGAAACGAAACCTGAAACAGAACCGAATAACGGAAACTCAAAATCAAACCTTTAAAAAAAAAAAAAAAAATCTCAAATGAACCTAAAAATATACCACCATAATGAGTAAGTGAGTGAAGAGATTTTGGCGTCTCTTAACAGCGAGGTCTTAAGAGCCGATCACCAAAATTCAAACTCTAAAATAAACTTCAAAAAACCTCGAAGGGAAGCGTTAAAAAGACATCAAAATGAAGACTAATTAAAAACTTTAATGAGAAATACAAAGAAATCTTATCACTTAAATCTCTCTCGCTCTCTCTCCTCTCTCTCTCTCTCTCTCTCTCTCTCTATATATATATATATATATATATATATATATATATATATCATATATGGAGCATGTATATAATGCTCCATATAAATCTACAGCC
The DNA here is from genome assembly GCA_029891345.1 of Dryococelus australis. Classification (NCBI taxonomy): domain Eukaryota; kingdom Metazoa; phylum Arthropoda; class Insecta; order Phasmatodea; family Phasmatidae; genus Dryococelus; species Dryococelus australis. The sequence continues at coordinate 97,766,137 of CM056994.1, forward strand.
CTCGTGTTTAATTGCTCGCGTACATTTTACCTAAAAATATATTGCATGTGACTAATACACCACTGAGTAAAAGTGTTTCAAAACTGCAGTAGAGATGATGTAACAAATAAACCATACAATTATAAAAATGTACATAGGTCGTTATATTTATTTTATTTTATTTCATACTGCAGAGATTGTAACACATCGCCGTGTGTAATAGTGTTCGTCTGGGTCGTCTCGTGCAGCCCTCTGTCCGAAGTGACATTTAGTGTCCTTGTTTTGATACAATGTCACACATGGGCTGCCTACTGATTATTGTTTTAGGTTATTAATGCTTATTCAGAGTAACAAATTATATAATTATGTATGGTGGTTATATATGAGTTTGTCGGTTTACAATTACTATTACACAAGCAGCTATTCATATGAAGAATAAATGAATCATTTGTCTGTGTTATTTGAGTTACAAGAGTGATGTTTAAAAGTTGTTATTTGTATTGAATAGAATATGTCATCTACGAGAACTTTTCAGTTATTCTAAATTAAATTTGGTGGCTAATTTCTACAAAGCAAGTTTCTCAAACCAAGTGAATTCCTACAAGATTTTGTTAATACTTATTGACTTCTAATATTGGTTCCAGCTTTATTATTCCTACTCTAGTATTGCGAAGCACAAATCTGAAGCAAGTCGTGCAATTTAAAAATGTTCATAGTCATGAACATTTATCAGTTGTCATAATATCTTACACTCGTTATATTTACGGGGTCTTCGTGAGTTTGAAACGATTGTACCGTCACTATACTTACGTTTGTCGGATATTTGCAGATCATGGACAGTAGGTCTACTTATTAGTCTCATTTAATACAGCCACTTTCCTGCAATCCACTAATGATTAGAGATATGTCATTAATGTGCGAGATATATCCACATTTTAATACCAATCAATGTTTGAGTTTATAAACAATATCTTTGGGGTCTTCAGGTAATATTTATCCGGTGTTGTTATAGGCATCTGCCTTCTTAACATTACTTGTCGGCGAGATGCGTCAGAACATCTAGAAAATTGCCATAATATACATCGTCTTCAACATCATCATTCTCTGCTTCTTTGTCAGCACATACATAGAGCGATTTTCCTAACGTTTGCAGCTGGAGTCTCGTAGACCGCATTAGTCTCAAAGGCAATTGGTGCTTCATTATTCTTTTGAAGCTTGTCTACTTCGAGTGCCAATTTCGCAAGTGTATATTCCGCACGAACTGGCAGTATCACAAACTGTTTACCGTTTGTATAGCTTTGTAGTCTCCTCGTCTTCTCTGTACATTGTACGTAACATATTAGCAGGAGGTAGCAACGTAATTTATCGCAGTCAGTGGGAAGCTTTCACAGGCACGATAATCGTGTTACGCAAGACGGAAACAAGTAGAACATTTTAAATGTTTTGTTTTTTGTTACAAAATGCAGTAAAGTATGTGAACTTTGTGATGCAAATAGAACCAAGGCTTTTCTACTGTGTGTAGATATCGGTGAATAAAAGACCATCTACCACAATCGTTATACACATATTCATATCGAGCAGAAAGGAACTCACACCATGGTCCATTCTTCAGTTTAGCATAAAATAACAAACTAGCCTACTTTTTTTTTTCTTTCAAAAAGGATTCAGTCCCATTTTTTTAAACAAGGCCATGCCAACAAATCAGTTAAGGAGACTATGAAAACAAACAATAGGATTAAAAACCAGCAGATTACAGCATAGAATATTCATAAATATATTTATCTATGGGAGCGTGACACTAGAAACAATATCTGTTTCATGCGTGCTGTTTTTTCATGAAAGTTGCGAGTAGGTTATGACTATTGTTTGTAATATTTAAACTAGGAATATGTTTACATCAATAGAGAAGTATCTAGTTTATTTTTGCAAAAAAAAAACCGATATTACGCGCATACACTTTTTCAGGTAAGTAATGTTATATACTTATACCAGATATTCACGGATCATCGATTTGTGCCCAGGTAGATGAGCACAATTTGAGCACGCTGCTGTGATTGTGAATGCCAGGACGAAAAGTGTGGTGTATCGTGAAAGGCAAGAAGTACAGCAATTCAAGGCTCTGTATCTTACGATGAGTCACCTACATGTTACGATTAGGACATTAGTAACTAACTGTCAGCTAACTGACCCCACCTTGCACACAATAGTGGAATGGAAAGAAACCAGGAGTCGACCAATGTAGGAGAAGATATCCAGTCTAGGCCCGGCAGTCAAGGCATACTGGCTAAAGTGGAATTATCATGTACTGGAGAATTGTATGCTTTACAGGAATTATAAAAGTAATGATAGGCAACAAAGTCTCTTATAATTGGTCCTATTAGATTCCGAATCCCAGACATTCTAAGAGAACTGCACAAACAGCAGCAGGTAGTTACTTCGGTACAACTGAAACCCTCGAGAGAGCCCAACTATGATTCTATTGGCTGCACTTTTGGGATGACGTTAAGATGTGATGCAGAATGTGTGAAGTCTGTATCACGAGGAAGGGTCCGAGGATTAAGGGACGAGGTTCCTTTCAGAAATACAATGTTGGGGTCCCATTTGAAAGGATGGCAGTGGACATTCTCAGACCACTATCAGTCACTGAGAGGTGAATCATTACTTTCTGGTAGCGCAATGCTACTTCACAAAGTGATCCGATGTCATCCTAGTTCCAAACCAAGTAGCTGGAATGGAAGGTGCTGCACTTGTAGAGTATGTTTTCTCCAGGTTTGGCGTGTCACTCGAGCTCATTCTGATCAAGGAAGAAACTTTGAATGAGCTCATCTTTAAGAGGTAACAAGGATTTTAGGAATGAAGAAAACTCGAACTACAGCAATATACCTTCAGTTGGAGGCGATGGTCGAAAGTCTGTAGCATATCATAGAATAGTACCTGCAGAACTTCGTGGAGGACACCCAACTAAATTGGGACGCCAAAATAACCTTAGTTATCCTGGCATATAGCTCGCCCTTCTACATGTCAACCAGGGAAACACCTTCAAAGATGCTGGTGACCTGCTGTTCATACGTCCAGTGGAAGAAGAAGCCAACCCAGAATATGGCAGTAAACTACCTCATCCATGATTTTTACCGGGAGCCCCTAAAATTAATAGCGACAGAAAAAAAACATGGTATTGCCAGAGAATGCCTGAAGAGGTTTTGCAAGATGATCAGGTGGTTTGGCTGTACAATCTACAAATGCGGAAGGGTTATTGCCCGTAGCTACAGAAATGTTGGGAAGATCCGTACAGGATCCTGAAACAGATCAACGCTGTTGTCTACTGAATTTGTCATCAGAACTCTAGGACGAAGCCTAAGGTTACCGACTTCAATCGACTGGCGCTCTACGAAGGTCCAGATGTTGGAGAAACTGTTCAGGATCAACAGCCTTAAGGATGGGGCAGTGTTATGCGAGGACTTTCGCAATGGACGCGGGCTCCGTGTTACTGCTACATCGCCCTGAAGGCCAGGAGAATGATTGACATGCCACTTGCCTGGCACCACAATCCCTCCTTCCCTCTGAGTAGTCGACGACCTAGGAGGATGAGCAAAAATTCTCTGGAAAAAGTTTTACTCGGTGCAACACAACATTTGGAAGGTATTTTTGACCAGAGCCGATGTCATTATAAGTACCCCTCCGCAGTCGGGAGGAGTCAGTATTCTTGGTCGCAATCTGGCTGAAGTGTGGTAACCGGGTAAAGTCTTGTGCAGTGGGGAACATCGGCGAATAAGGTGTATGACGACAGAGAGGGTGCAAGACGACAGCAGATGAAATGTTTATGGCGCGAACAGAAGATACGGCGTTATACCCAACGAGTAAAGGGCTATTGTGCATGGAACCTCTCGGAGCAATCTAGAACATCCCATACTAGTGAAATGTAGACTTAGGCCCTAACGGAGGTGGGACTGTATAAATGTGTAAAACTGACTTAATGGTGAATATCGGAACTGTCAAAAATTGACATATAATTTGTAAAATAATATTTCATAAACTGTTTGTTGGGACTGATTTTAGTTGTTTGGTTGCGTTCATTTCTTTGAGATAATTGTTAATTGTTTTGATTAGATTGATTAATTGTAAATAGCAAGTGGCTGCCATTTATCGGGAGGTATTAATTCGGGAGTAGCTATTATTCTTTGCAGTGTCTGAAAATAATTTACAAAATTCTTATTAATACTTTAATTAATAAAGTCTTCCAACACTTAATGAACCTAGCTGTGTTGACTAACTTTGGAATATTGAATATATACACTAGCCTACTTATTAACGTGGATTGGCGTTATTTGATTAATCTTGAGGAAGCATGCTGCGGCTGTGATTCTCGATCGTTTACTTAAGATCTAAAGTGCAAAAAGAAGGAATGTTCCCTAAATTTGCAGTTCATTAAATGACTACCCAACAGAGTGTTCTAAAATGACAGAGGGCACTCGAGGAGGGAGAATATATTTTCAATGTAAAATTATTTCCCAGTACGAAGTCGCTTACGTTTGAGCAGGTTCGCCTGATAGCAATGGCGTTATATAACATTAGGCACCTCATTAAAAAAAAATCACTCAAAAGAAACGATTTTACAACGGTAAAATAAACATCAAACTACAGTTTAGTATATACGCCGATATTAATTTTGGCTTCTGTTTCGCTTTTATCTGATCGTGTACACTCTTCGGGCTGGTTCGTATGTGAGGTCTATCCGTCTCGTGGGGCAACTGTTGCAATTAAGCCAGACACGTCTCGCCGGTATTGTTAATCCTGCCTGAAGTTGCAAACAACGTGCAGCTTTTCATTTTCTCTTTGCTTCACCTGAGCGTCGAGCACGACAGAGAGTCCCGGAACTTTGTAGTGCATGGTTACTCACGAAACTATTTCGACATCAGTAAAGTTTGTATATGAAGCAACTCTGCTGTTGCGTTACAGTATCAAAGTTCTGGCCAGAATGGTTTAAAAAAATTAATTCCGAGCAAAGCACTCAACTTCTAGACAGCTCTATTATCTTCAGGCAAACTATTACGGCCAGGCTTATGTACAAAAACTGCGAATAGTCAGTCCCTAATGTACACACGAAACTCAGTTAAATGGGGAAAATATTAATTCCAATATAAATTATTGTAGCTTAGTAGATTCGTGAAAACTGTCAAAGTTTTTATTTAAATTAAATACAACGTTTCCTTCTTCTAAATAATTTACACCATAATACAAAAAAAATACCGCAGTTGTAAGGATATGGCGGTTGAGCCATTCGGGGATCGGAGCCGGAGGAGCCGCCAGTTACGTCACCCGACCGCCATCTTGGATATCTGATATTTTACTCCTGACCCATACGACCTTGACCTTAAGGACCTTTGACACAAAAAACTACGAAAACATTTTTAAAATACCAAGAAATCTTCAAAGATTTCCAAACAATTTATTATTTAAAATAAATAAAATTATTTTAAAAATATTTTATAAAATGATTAAAACGATCCTCAGAAAATGCCACTTTTTACGCCAGACAGCTGACAGGTATTAACGACTCCGGTAACCTTGGAGCCAGGTGACCAGGATCAGGACCTATGGCCTGTTGACTGTGACCTTTTATCTTCGACCTTGAAAATGCAAAAAATATATATATATATATATTTTAAAAAATATATAAAAATCCAAAAAATTACAAAAAAGAATGTATTGTAAAATATTAGTTATTAAAAGTTAATAAAAAATTATTTTAAAACTTTTCATTTTTAAAAAACTACATTTCCGAAGAATTACACACCACCACCAATCACTCACCTCTGTTCCACTCCAGCAGAAGACTAACTACCTCACTCCCACTCCCCTTATCAATACTCAATCCGCCATATTGTTTTTGTCGTTCATTTGTTTCATGCTAATGTAGACATCCATATTTGTCTATGTTACTGACGACCGCAAATTTTTGATTTCTTCGTTCGTCATTGTGTTTATATGTTACTGGGGGGGAGGGGGGGCACCACATTTGTGTATATGTTATTGGAGGCAGCCATATTTATTTATTGCACATCGTTTGTTTATATAAATTATTGGAGGCCACCATCTTGGGCGACCGCCATCTTGGTAGATGACTATCTTTGTAGGTGACCACCATCTTGGTAGGCAACCACCCACTTGTTAGGCAACTACCAACTTGGTAGACAGGACCCATCCACCGTATTGAAATTCAATGACCCCATGACACTGAATGACCTTGAAAACCAAAACTCGAGAAAAATGAACAAAAGCCAGCAAGCACAATACATTACAGATTAGTACCGCAATGTAAGGTGCAGACTACCCCAACCTTGACCCAATGACCTTGAAAACAAAGACTCGAAAAAATGCATAAAAGTCAGCAAGCATAATACATTACAGACTATCATCTCTATATTGAACGCAGACTACTTTTACCTTGGGCCCATATCCTTGAATGACCTTGAAAACAAAAGTTCGAGGACAAGCGAGCTTTCGGCCCTTATATTTATAGGCACAAGAGACTTGCAAATTTCCACCCAATTTAAAACCGATGTTTCCAATCAGCAGTATACCTACAAGCATAGTGCGAGACTTTGACGACATGCATAATTTATTAAATGTATATTATAATTTAAAATTTCTAATTATTCAATTTAAATTTTTTTATTTAATTATATAATTGCACATATAGCACAATAGTTTTTTTTAAAATCTATTTTAATTCTCTGCCTTTTAAAATTTTTATTATATTCTGACAATGTAGGAAAACATGAAATTAAAAACAATTTTATTGAGAAGCATTTTTTTATGAAATTAAATTATCAAAATTGCAAACATACTAAAAAAATTGCAATATTCTTTTATATGTCTAAGTAAAACTGTCGCTTACCGCACCTGTCACACAGATATGACAGGCAACAGAGATTTTTAGTACAATTAGTGCGCTCATGTCGCCGAGCATTGCTGCTGCGCGTGGTCTTTTCACAGAAGCGACACTTATAATGACGGAATGGTTTAGCAGATGCGGTTGACCATACAAATGCTGCTGGAACAGAGACCTCTGATCCAGTTGGCGATGCTGCTGTAGGTAGCTCGCTAATAGAATTCGTTGGCACTGTCGACGTCATGACTGAAGACGTCGATGGCTGAACTGATGTAGGTGACACACCCCAAGAAGTCGACGGTGCTGTCAGCACCATGCGTGAAGAAGTCGATGATACTGCATTGGTGGAAGTAGATGCTGCTAGTGGCGTAGCTCTCGCAGCTGAAGAAGTCGATAGTGAGAAACCATTGGTTGGCAATATCCACTCAACTTTAACGTAACTAGCCATCGATGACCTGGCGTACACGCTAGTCGAGACGAACCACCTTTCGCGACAGCCGCTGTCAAACTGTACCTCTCAGCTGACCTCCCTGCCGCTTATATATGAGTATGCAAGCCTGGCCTCATATTGACTTTGAACCAATCGTATTGTACCAACCCCAATCCCAATCTTTTCATCAATATTTATCTGCTCCACCTCACGTGATTGGATGGCCGGTGATTGTCTGGTCGGTGTTCGCACAATGTGTTAATGGTGCCTTTTGAAGGAATAAAAATACTAATATAACAAGTTCAACCCAAAAAATAGAAAGTGAGGTTGTAAAATTTGAAATGTTTATTTACGCACGTTGTACAGCAATCAAATTGTATTTATTTGAAAACATTCCAATCTTATCAGTTGCCAAGTTAATCAAGGTTGATTAGAGCGTAGTGCACAAGCTCACACGATCTTTGTTCGAATCTCCGTCATACTACCACATTTTTTTTTTAACGAATCCTGTTTAATGTACGTAAGAGACATACATATCTTTGGTTGCGTCAAAAAAAATATCTCTTTTTGCAGGAAACCAAATAAGAATAAAAAATATGTTTGTTTCAACAACAAAACATTTTATTGTTCCTATAGAAAAAATTAATTTGGTTACTCCTAAAAAACTTTATTTCATTCAACAAAACGTTTTTCTCATCGCGCCTTCCTTGCATCATCATACCCAGTCATTTCCAATCTGAGACAATTACCAAACAGAAATAGTTTATTATTTGAAAATGTCACCAGTCTAATCAAAGTTTCCGCTACCAAAAATAGTACAAGTACGACATAAATGGGATTTTATAGCTTCTTCACTGATAGCCTAAATCTACTAGGTAATATTATGTAATTATGTTATCCCATACAAGTGTAAATGTGTATATTTAATAACATATGTTAATTTCGATGTTATTTTAGACTTGATTTATTCTGCCATAACAAGCAAACTTATTTACCGAGAACTTATATATAATAAGATGCGGAGAACAAAACACACGCCATAAAAAAAAGGAACACATATTTTTTTATCTAGTATTTTTCCCAGCGTAATAGACACGTCCCCTTAAATTGTGGCAATGGACCACTAAACAGGAGGCGCGCGGTGCCTCGCATATCAGAACACTGTACTGGTTATGCACGCACTATTTCCCGGAGGTGCTAATGGCAGTATTCGTGACGTCAGATAGCCCTCTTCACATTATTCCTCGCACCCATGACTAAAAAAGGCATCTGTGAACTGTCCTGGGAAAGCAAATATTTAACAGCAGTCCTGTGAAATGGATTGTGTGACACACTGTGATAACCCTACTGGTGTGTGCGAGGAACAAACAGCTTTCCAAGGCTTAAACTGTCTAGAAATACGCGGAAAAAAAGGGGGGCGGATACGTGACTATACAATAAAATATAGCCACTAATATTTCTAAACGGCTAAATTTAACTGTGACATCCTAACGTAACAAAAATTTTGTTTCAGCCTAACGAATTTCTTTCCAAATCAAATAGTTATAAAAAGTTTTAACTTATTTTTCATGATCCTATCGTCGTTTTGTGCGCATGAGATTCGAGGTGTATTAAGTGGAAAAAAAATTCCTTTCAGATAGATTTTTTAAAAAAATATTTTGAATGCTGTAATGTAATTTAAGTTGTGTTGTTCTGTACACTATAAAAGGTACTTGGGCACTTGTTCATTAGCGGTCTTTTGCTAGGTAGGAAAATGATGCCTATGTAGAAGCATATGTAAAATGCTAGTTGAGTTGCAGCTTGGGGTTTTTCGGATTTCGCTCAAACGTTTAATCGAGTGCAATGGCTAGGATAAAATAGTGTTTTGTCGTCAGTAAAACTGAACTTGTCACCGAGGCCAGCCATAGTACAGAACATTCACCAAACAGTGACTGAACATTAATATAATTGACTTATGCGCCAATGTATAAAAGCGTGTTGTAAGAGATTTTCGACGTGACATGCATGAACTTTGTGTGGGCAAATTTACATCTGGTCATTACTACTGCGTTATACGTTATCAATGTTACCATGTTCGCAATCAAGTTTACACGTTACGGGATTGTGAAATGGTTTATTTAGTTTCTGTACGTGACTTTCACCGCTACTTACCCAGGTGTGAATGTGCTATATTAAAAGGACCTCTCAAATAGGAATAACTTTTGAAATATTTAGTTTGGTTTCTCATAAATTATATTCTTGTTCAAAACTGAAATTTATATTAATTTGTGTGTACCAGTTATCAAGCATCCGAAATACCTATTTCTGTGACTTTGCACTTGTATCGAGTATCTTGCGGATCTTGTGGATGTGTCCAGACGAGTATTAGTCTTGATTTGTAAAATAATAATGCAAACCGAAACGAAAGGCGCGTGCTCAGAGGAAGAGTATTTTATTTTCTTCTGTTGCAACGTCCCACAACGCTAAAAAAACAGTAATCTTCAAGCAGCGTCTTGAACTTTGCGAACGTTCGTCGGAGAGTTAAATACAAAAAATTGTGTTTAGTTTCTTAACTCAAAACTACAGGCAGCCACAAAGTAGGTAAATGTCACCAACCTCCCCCCCCCCACCGATCAAAATAAAATTCTGTAGCTTATTTGTGCTCAGTTTGTGCTAATTTGTGCCGCAAATATTGGAGTTTGTGCTAATCTAGTTTCTGAGATATTAGCATATCATGATGGGGGAGGGGGGCTGGTGACATACTAGCCCCCTCCCTTCACCGCCTCCTATCTCAATAAAAATTTATAGTTTATATTTATGTTCTGTTTGTACTAATTTGTGGCGCAAATATTGTATGGACCCGCGAATTGCGCGGGTTCATTTCTAGACAAGTTGGAATTCACACACTTTTCCTTTCATGTTAGGTTTGTAATTGGTCGACGTGTTGTTTGACACCTACTTGAGATAAATGAGCCAATTACAAACATGCAGTAAATTGTGCGCCCAACCATCGCCTTTTACTTCCACAACAATCAACCAATAAACAGTTTATATCTGTATGAGAGTATATAATAATGTGATGTCTAGCCTACAGGGTTTTGAACTCGCGAATTTCTCGGGTCTCCAGATAGTAGCATATATTGAGGGGCAGTGGGGAGCGGGACGTGCTGGATACATGCAAGCTCCCCCCATTTTTTTTCTAAGTCCGAGATCTAAATTAAATTTTGTAGTTTATTTGTGTTCAGTTTGAGCTAATTTGTGCCGCAAATATTGGAGTTTGTGCTAATCCAGTTACTGAGACATTAGCCTACCATGGTGGAGCCTGGGGTCATGCTCCCCCTCCATCCCTTAGACATCGATCAAATAAAACATTGTAGTTTATTTGTTCTCAGTTTGTGATTTTGTGTGCCTCAAATATTGAAGTTTGTGCTAATTTAGTAACTGAGATATTTGCATATCAAGGATTGGTGGGGTGTGCTACCCTCCCCCCCCCAACCCCTATCAAAATCAAATTTTGTATATTATTTAGTTATTTATGCTTAGTTTGTGCTAGTTTGAGCCACAAATATTGGAGATTATGCTATTCTAGTTATATAGGCATATTGGCATATCGTGCTGGGTACTTGGGGTTATGTTACCATCCACTCCAGTTGTGATGTTAATAAACGTTCTGTAATTTGCTTCTTTCTAGTTTGTGCGATTTTGTCCCGAAAATATTACGTCTAGACGTTTTGACTGTTTGTCGTGAATATGAAAGAAAATCAGACGAGGGAAGCGTGACTTAATTAAAATTCGTTGTGCGTGCCTATGTAATAGCGGAAACCCGATTAAAATATGCCAGACACGGTAAATATTCATTTATTTAAAGGTTTCGGTTTCTTTAAAAACTTTTGTTCTAAAAAACGTTTACTTTTAGTATGAATAAATTAAAGCCCTTGTATTAATGTGACACGCTTGTATACGAATGTATTGCCCGTCTTCATAATACCTAAAATCACACAAACACACACATTAAAATATATTGTTCCAACGAGAGATACTGATAGGAGCCAAACTCAGCTGTTTGATTACACAGCCCACAACTGGCAAACGAGGAACCAAGACAACTCTCATAATAAATAATTACTGAGACTACCATATCATAAATAGTTAGAAGAGTAGAGTATTTGAGTAATATTTAATTGAAAGAAGAATAACTTTTTAGTCTTATATGATTGGAACTGTTAGTTATTCACTAATAAGCATTTAAGTTACGGATATCACTATTTCATAGGAATACTTTGAATTTATCGGCTAGTTGCCAGCACTAGATTGGCTTGTTCAAAATTTTTATAAACTGAATTGATTAAGTTCACATTGGAAATTGACAGATTATCGCATCGGTAAAGCAAAGGAAAAATTATGTCTCACGGTTTTTTGTCAGAAAAAATTACGTCAGTGAAAAATAAATGTGTAAATAATGTATATCAGACACTGCTCAACTCGTTTTCTCACTTAACTGGCATAATTATAAAACCAGCGTAGAATATACATGAAAACTATGATCAAAAATATGTATGTTTGGAATTCGTATAAAATAAAAGAATTTTCCATTTTGTCTCTGTGAATTACACATGACACTATTTGCGCTGAACAATCCCTCGCACCTTCTAAAGCACTATTTACAAAAAAAAAAACCTGAGGATATAGATTAAAATATTTACATAGCCCCATTGAACACATTCTGTTTGCAACTTGTTTCAATAGTTGACACTTATCCACACTTTGTTTTATATTTGAAACTTAATTCGAACTCTTAGTTAACTCGCTGTGGCCAGCAATCTGGCAATATTACGTGTTACTGCGGTTGCAAACATTTCACTAATACAGTTTTTTATCTTTTGATTAGCCCAAAATTAACATATTTCTGTTATATACACTGAGCTCTAACAAAACCAGAAAGATAGAGTACACTACCAAGTATATAAAGCATGGAAACAAAGTTTCAAAAATTCTCATAATAAAATAATCCATTATAAATGTTCTTTTTCACTATAGTGTTGCTTTAGGAAATGCAGTAATTTCACTAAACTAACTTAAATATTTATATACATATTAATACATATTGCTAACACTTCACATTCTGTCTTATTTATGATTGTTCACTGTTAGTCTACCCATAGATATAAAAGAGTTTCCTAATGCCTACCTCACCACAACATTCTCCTCTGGCTGTGATGTTAATGAGTTTGTCTTCGTAAGGATATTTTGTCACGAAAGTGGCCAAAACTCGCCTGTTGTATTTAAATCAACCATGGGGACTATCTCGTAATTTTTCTGCATAAAGTGTAGTTTCGACAGCTTTCATTAAAGTATCAATGCACTAATTAATGATCACAATTACTTCTTGCGTTTATTCATTTCATTTGAAAGTCGGCGAATTCATGTTATAATGATTGCTGCCGCTAGATAACTATGCCCCCTACTGTTGTACTCAGTTATGAGTTTTACTGCAATTTTTATATTTCGTATTTGCTTTGCATCATAAAGAGGTTGGGTAAAAAAAAAACAAAATTGCAGTTCCATTAGCTTTGCAAGGGCTACTGTTACTACAGTGGGACGAAATGGTGTCATCAAGTTGTCTTGTCATTTCGATAGCTCAATGCATTTGGACCTGTCGTGTGACAACAGATAACGCTGAGGTTATTATAATTTCGTTTCCAAAAGGTTGGTTATTAAAAGAAACTATTTTTATTTAGTGTCAGGAAATATTTTGTTTCTCGTTCCAGTAATGTTTCTACTAACTAAATAAAGACGTTAATGCCATTAGACACACGTTTCGTGTTTCTTTGAATGAAAGGTTTCAGCTAACATGCACAACGTCCATTGAATATTTTCTCATAAATTGCAATCATATCAGAAACACGCATTTTTTCAATATACTTGATCTAATTTCGGTAATGTTAATGCAATAAATAGTCTTATTGAGAATCCAGCTATACAAATATAATTAGTTACGTGATGATGTGGCCTGACGGCTACTGTACTCAGCCGCAGTAGTCAACTCGCAAATAGTTGTTAGACCTAGCCTATGAACATGAAATTGTTATTTTTGGATTAAGTTTTGATAAATTCTAAATTGCAATACATGCATAAGGTAAACCTACCTGTTAGCAATTTATATATTACCGTATTATGAGGTAAAAGAAAAGGTAGGATGTAATGACATATAGTTTTGCATAGCAAGACTTGCGACGCGATCTCAGCGATTAAAAAGAGCGAGTAAAATATAACAGTGAACTAATGGCAAGGGGATAGGGAAGAGGAGCTGAGGTGCCGGCCACCCGCTATGATATCCCCCGGCCACCATATTAGACTTGGGTTATCATGACCAATAACCTCGACCTTGACCCCCATAGCCATGACCTTGGATGACCTTGAAACCAAATAATGCTACAAGTTATAGAAAAAGTTGTGAAATCGCAAAAAAATTTAAATAAAAATTAAATAATCATGGAACATATAGCATTGCACCACCTCCCCGGACTCGCCACAAACCAGCTCCCTCCCAAACCCATCCCTACAAAATTATTAAAAAAATCGCACAAAATCGACAAAAATTCTAAAAGACGTCGAAGTTATAGCGTTAACCCACCCAGGTTTAGCTCACCTCAACACCTCCCCACCACCACCCCATTACAATAATAATTAAATAAAAAATTGAAAAATTGAAAACTTATTCTAAAAATGGAGGAAAATATGACATTGGCGACTAAGACCATCATGTTGGTTCTTATCGCCTTTACATTGACACCAATAACTTTGAACTTGAAAATAAAAAATAACAAGTCTAATAAAAACCGGAAAAATTAAAATAAATCATAATAGAAAAAAATAGATATATTTTTAAAACATGATAAAATTATATAACAAATTATTCTAAAACGTAGTAAAACAATCTATATTACTAAGATATACCTCCATCACCACGCCCGGAAGATTACTGACCCAAACCACTATATTGGGATTAATTTTTTGGTTTTAAGCATTATATGCCTTTCGAGATGATGGCCATAGGTAAAGGTAAAAGTAACATGACGTCATCCTAGACGCCGATTATGGTGTTGCGGTTTTTGCTATTGCGAGCTAGTTGAATGTATTTTCTCCAGGTGTTCCCATGTTTTATATTTCCAAAATATGCATTTTTTACACTTCCCCTTTTAATGTAGTATGTTTGTTTTTAAAATACATGTAATTTTTCCGGCATCTGCGTGTTTTCCAATCATCATTACCAGTACCCACTCGAATGGTGTAGGTGGGTTGCCACGGTACACTCTCATATTTTTACATAAAACATGTATGATAGAAGATCTTCTGATTATTTGCAAAGGAATGAGAGTCTGGCAGACATGGATCTAAAAGTATAAAGAAAATCTCGGCAGGAGTCAGTCGGCAGGAGACTGTCGGCAGGAGACTGTCGGTCGGAGACTGTCGGTAGGAGACAGTCAGCAGGATTCAGATTGTGAAGAAGTATTGCTGTGGATTGATGAGGATTTTGGAGTGATTGCAGAGCATGCGGTGCTGATTGCAAAGCATGTGTAGCTCGTTGTGGAGCATGTGGTGCTGTTTGCGGAGCATGTGGGGATAATTGTGGATCATGTGGAGTGATTGTGGGGTATGTGGAGTGATTGTGGGGTATGCGAAGTGAATGTGGGGTATGTGAAGCGAATGTGGAGCATATGGAGCGATTGCATAACATGTTGAACGAATGTTGAGTGAATGGGGAGCATGTAGAGCGATTGTGGAGCGAGTGTGTTGTGTGTTGTGCTGAATGTGGTGCGTGTGGTGCTTATTGTGGTGTGTGTGGTGCTGATTATGGTGGAAAGTTTGATGGAAAGATTGTGAGACTGATGAAAAGATTGGAAGACTTATGTAAATATTACGAGATTGATGGAGAGATTACGAAATGAACGGAAAAATGTGAATATTGATGAAATGTTTTCAAGATTTATGGAAAAACTGCAAGATTTGTGGAAATATTGCGAGATTAATAGAAAGATAGCAGGATTGATGGGAATAATGCGAGATTGATGGAAATATTGCAAACTTAATTAATAAAAATTTCAGGGGGTCGGGAGGTGGTATGGTGTAACTCCAATGCAACTTACAGAAGAGCCAATAAAAATCTGTGGAGGGGATGGAAGGGATCGAGCTGTACGAGTAATTGGTATGGAGGCCCTGACTAACCAGTCAAGCTATGATCTGGTGGGGGAGGGGAATGACTATTAATAAATAAAAAAAATGTGATTTGGGTCGGTCGTCTACTGGGCATGGTGCTGCGGATACCGCCATGAATAAAAGTTTTAGAATACATTTTTATAAATGTCGGATTTCTTATAATTATTGTTTAAAAATATTATTTTTTGTATTTTTTTTTGCATTTTGAAAATTCTTTGTGTTTTTCGGTTTTCGAGTTCACAGTCATTATTATAAATGTAAAAGTTTACAACAACAAACACGATTTATTTTCCCATAACATTTTTAAATTATTATTATTTTTTCGATTTTTTATGAATTTCTTGAATTTTTATGATTGTGAAGGGAATGGTGGTAGGGAGAAGGTGAGGTGAGTATGGCATGGGGAAAGTGGGTTAATGCTATTTTTTGATTTTGATTTATTTATTTTTTTGCTATTTCTTAGAATATCTTTGAAAAAAAATTGGACTCTTTGGGTTGAAGGTCATCCAAGATAATGACAGAGGGTCGAGGTCAAGTTGGGTTAAGGTAAAGGCTACCCCAATTCAATATGATGGCTTGGTGATGTCATTCAAAGCAGGTGGTTGGCGCCCCAGCTCCTCTTCCCCATCCCCTTGTCATTGTGCTTTCTATTGTTTTCTACTTCGGCTAAAATAAATTAATATGAGAAATACTGGAGTTTGGCCTCGTAATGTGACTGGTCCAGTCCTTTCGCCATACACATGATAGGCCTCAGTGATTAGTGATTTCAGCCAACAGGGAATCTACGATAATTTGACTGACTTTCCAAGTTATATAGTTAATTAATGGAAGGACCTGTTTGAAGCAGTTGTAGTTGGGTAATGCGAATTGTTATTCAGGTAACAGCAACTACTCAGGAGTGGATTTATTGTAAAATATAAAACTATCCACGGTTTATTCGTCGTGTTATTGACTAGTATAGATCAGAGAAACTGTTATGAATATGTACAGAATGGTGTACTGTTGTATGCCAGTCAAACTGATGCTAGATCATACAGATTACAACTCTATGCGTGGCAATGATTGTAAATATGTAGTTATACTATTAATACATTATGCTATACAAGACGTACATAACTCGTGAAGTGGCATTACAGGAACAGGAATCATCAAGTGCTAGTAATTTCAGTTGTCATTAAAAGTATTAACCACCAGTATTCCAGCTCTGCTAAGACATGCAGATAATGGAACACATTAAAACTATTGGACATAATATTGATTTTCAAACTAGTTGACTTAATTTTCGAACAGCATGTAACTGAAGTAGCCAGTTTCGTGAAGAAAACACCCCTAAGAATCGAATAAATTAAATAGTGTAGAGCAGCAATTCACCGTTGACGGTAACGTTTTGTTTAGCCATGCTGGAGGAATTGCATAAATCATTACAAATTTCGCATTTCAGATCTGGTCTCAGACAACATGCAACATAATGGCCCACAACATTTATACCCAAGGTCTTCCTGTATCTCCCAGAGCCAGAAGATGAAGCTGTTATTACTATGCCCGGAGGAAATATGTGTCACCAGATTTCTTCAGTGTTATTTTTCTTGAGACATCTTTGAGTGGGACTTCAAAGTGATAGGCTATGTCAGAGGGATTAGACACGATAGAAGAATTCACAACTTCTATCAGCAAGTGTTGGTTGGAAGAAGTGCTCACAATGATCTTTAGGCCATCACAATTTTTCGAACACTGCATTTTTTTCTTCAGCGACGAACTGATTATACATGCTTCCAGGTTGTTAAGGGACTGAATTTCTATAGCAATAGAAATAACAGGTCTCAATATGCTATTTATTGTCACACATTTGGTGTTTGTGCACTTAAAAGTTTCAGTTACTGAAGAAAAGTCTGCTAATAGTCTGCTTGCCATTACTTTTGCGGTTGATAATGAGTTTACTTGAGTCAAATTAGTTGACAGAATGGAAGATTCGCATATAGGACGCAGAACGTCAACTCTTTGTGTATGTTCCAGATGTGGTGATGTTTCGTGCTAAGCTCTCAACAACTTTGAAAATGGTAATATTGTTATTATTTTGTACGAAATCCTTGTAATGTACACTGTCGGTATACGATGTAGCTAAGATCTGGACAAGTGAATCAAATGAACAGGTATTGGTGAGGATAAACTTTTGTCCACATAGAGAAATCGCTTTTAGGCTACTGATTGTTACCATTCTTAAGCAAGCCTACTGTCACAGCACTTAAGAGTGTCGACATACACGTTTCTTGAAATTCGCTGCTCGGCTCCAGATAAGAGAGGCGCTGTCTTTTCTTTGGTGGAAGTGAAGCGAGCCCTTTCCAGTTTTCTTTAGCACTATCTTCTTGAATATCCTTTGCAGAACTATTGTTCCCAGCAGTTCTCACTTTATCAGCACATTTTACGCATAAGCGTTTCTCACCATATCTTTCTTCCGACCTGTCATACGGGATTGAGCACTTACTGAATGCTGCATGAACTGGAGTACCACAGACAGAGCAGGCGTGTGCACCAGAAGGAAAATCACATCTGGAACATGCAAAGCACTTTGGGTTGTGGGCAGAAATAATTCCAGTTTTATATTTAGAATTGTTCAATTTGTTGTTGCCGATTACTTCACTCCCATCTTCTCTTGTGGTGTTTTGTGAGATATCCAGTGATAATATATTTTTGATAACTTGAGAGGCATCTGTCTCTCTTTGCATTAAAACCTTTTTCCTTGGTGAAGTCGCAGCAACCAATTTCAGTTCCCCATCCAGTGATCTTAAGTGGGTTTCTAGGAATCTATCCAAAGTGGTTGGCAGATGCACATTCTGGAAAGTGCGGTGTTTGATGTCATTGAAAATGGTTTCTACTGGGGCACTTCAAGACGTCAGGGAACCATAACCAAACTCAGTCACCATTGTCGCAGACCAGAGAGGCAGGAACTTCATAAGTTTGGCTATACAAACCACAATTTCAGGTAGAAAATGAAGATTGTCATGATCTCCTTCTTCTTCTTCTAGGTTACCTTTTACCTCTGATATTATTTGATGTGCCCACTTCATGAAATCGGTAGGTGTTTCACCTTCATTTTCCACTCCCTCAGGAAAACTGTTCTCCTTTGGGCAGTTATCCTCGTCTAAAATCGTGTCGATTGCTGACTGAAGAGATATGTTCAACCCTGTTGCAAATAAATTTTTCAATGTTGTTTTTGCCTTTTCACATTTTGTGATTTCTTCTGTACTTGCGCTAGTTCCTTCAGTTTCACTCAATATTACAAGAAAAATGCACTCCAGTATATGTTTTACTTCTACTGTATTCTGGCATTGAACAACTAATGCTAAACTTCGGACATAAAAGTTTCTAACTCTTTGTGGTTTTCCATGTAATGGGGGTAAACTGGTTATTAGTTTTAATGTGTGTGCAACATCACACCACACAAAACAGTTAGAAATGAGAGAACTACAACGAAAGGGAGGCGAATTGAGTGTGGCTTTTTACTAATCCAGAGAGAAGGGTCACTGAATGATCACAAACTGCCTCTTACAGGACCGGTGCATCACTCCGTAACCATGATTCCAGGAAATGGTGTATTCTCAGGTTATTATGAGATTCCGAAAACATGTTGGCGACAGTGTAATGCACACCAGCTTCATGGTCATGAACAGCGACCGAATAAAGGTAAACGACTCCAGAAACGTTTCCAAAAGGACGCTTAAGTTTTGCAGTTATTCCACCAGTCGCATCCGAGGCAACTGTTGGAAAAGGATGGTTCTTACAATATTCTTGATACACACACAACTGTGCGGGTGTCCAATAATTCATGTGAAATGGATCCAGTCCAATTTATCGTATACTACTGTAGTATTCGGCTGAATACTTCAGCCTGCCTACTGTCAAAATGGGGTCATCGTCTACACGTCTTGATTTCAATTCTCTGGACTTTGCAAGTCTCAAAGCGTTCAGTATTGGAATATGACTGGGTTCATTACCTCCCAAGTGTATACTTCTTCGTGCTTCTTCTCTTCTAACAGTGCAGACCGAAACATTCTTTTCGACAAGTTCTTCTAGTGCTGATCTTCTTCTTGTCCCCTTCAGTATACGCTTGATTCCAGTACTGCAGTCAACAAAAGGACCCCTGTACTTAAAGTTTATGAGAACATGCCTATTGTCATTAGGCAATAACGGAGCTGCAACTCTTGCACCTGCCAAAAATGGTCAGAAATGGTGTTCAACTCTTATAAACCTTTGCCATTTTGAATGACAGTGCACAGGAAAGTGATGTGTGATCCTAAAAATGCTCATTTATTGTTTCAGTCCAGTCTCTGTTGGGAGGGATAATGTGATAGGCCCTGTTCCTCCTGTTGGGTTTATCTTTATCCCCACATTTGTACATGCGTTCTCCTGGCTTCATTCTTGACATTCTTCTGGAAAAAGAGTTACAACAAATTGCTGGTTATTCATATCTTCTGTAGTGGAATTTTCAGACAAAACATCCTCATCTTGGCCTGATTCTGAACTAAAATATTCACCTTCCTGGTCTAAAAGTGGTTCAGTCACTTTTGATGGCAAATTAAAAATATCATGAACATTGTATCTATTCATTTTAACGATAGTGTAAGCATAATTGCTGGATACATCGTAATTCAGCGATTCTGATATATTAGTCCACACATCACTTTTTTTCTGAACAATGCTACCACCTTCATTTACTATTTGTTCTTTGAATCTCCTTATCGTTTGTAATACTGTGTCAATGTCGGCAGCACATGATCTCGGACGTGGCATGACGAAACTCTAACAAGTACCTGACATAAAGAGGACAAGCATTACATAGAATCGTTATACAAGCAATATTACAATAGGACAAACAGTGTCAAGGCTTGGAAATTAAGATTGAGGATGAAATTTCTGAGTAATTTCTCAGCTTTCTTTGATATTACATTTGTCTAACTTTTATGACGTTCAGTTTTGTGTTTACTGCTCTGTTATTCAACTTAAACTACCACCACTATAAACAGTATTTAATTGTTACTATGTCATTATACTTGGCCTGTAACCAGTTTAGATTTCCATTAACCTTCACACAGATTTCGAAATCAAGACATTTTCACAGAAAATCATCGACAAGTTCGGAACATACCATGGTAAAACAATATTTAAATATAGCAACAGAAGTTATTGAGTAAAATTATGTAAATCTAATTAGTTCTCATTCTAGAGGCGAATATATTTTGTAAAAACTAACCAAAACCATGCGAATACTAGAAGTATATTTATCTGTAATATCAATAAGTTTCACCTTATTCAGGCGCATCTCTCGAGCTTAACTGATTTCGCTATACTTCAATAATTCGTCTATTACCACACATAGCATTGATTCACACCTCCCAAACTTCTCAGTTAATTCAGAGAAATTGTAAATTCACTCATGGATGTAGAAGGAACCTCTTGATTTTTGTAATCCATCACATATGCACAACAATTACTTATGTATATTTTAATTATTTAAATATTTTATATTATTTAAATTTGAAATAACTTTATGTCTCGCTATTAGGAGTTTTTATAGATGTATATAAAATATGAACATCATATGTGATTCGGAAAGGAATTATCTTCGAAAAATACACTTAGGCAGTGTTTTTAATGGCGATCTATCTTCTGAGAAATATTAGAGCTAAAGAATTGGTTTTGACATGCAAGCCATTTGCTTTTTTGTATACTTGCTTCTGTGGCGTATATACACCTGCTTTCATTCACGCTTGTGCCTCTTCACTCCCGATCTTATACCTAACTCAATCGCTGCGAAGTTGGAACTCTTTATGTTTGTAGCTTTGCGTAGTTTCTGTCAGAACATTTATTCGCAGGATATTATCACACCTTACTTAGTTAATAGAACGCAGTTTGTGCGTGAACACGGAACCGGGTATATGCTTCACACATTCACCACAAAACTTAACGAGTTGCGTGGTTTTTCAAACATATTTGTTGCAAACTGTGGTTATTTGTATGCTCTAGAACATAAAGAAACAAACGCTATAGTAATTGCAGTCTATTTCTTGAGTTATCGATATCCAAAGATGCAAAAATATTTGGGATAAGGGACCAGCGAATTTTCCTTTGAAAAAGTACTGTATCTAAGAAACGTTGCTATCTATCTGCATAGGGTGTATTCGGCGTATAAAATATAATGCCGCTAGGAAATAAATGGCCTTTTTCGTATCTCATACAGAAAATGAATTGCGGAATGGAATAAATACAGCTGCATCAATCCAAATTGCGTACGTCTGTAGTGACACATGTTTGCCAATGGTATACAAGGATCTAAGTTCTGTATCTGTAAGAAATGATATTATTTCTGTATTATATTTCACAGCTCTTATTTTATTTTGGAATTTTTTTTATATCTAACTCGTGGTCAAAAGAAGTAGTCAATTAAATTAGATGCACTATTAATCACAGGCTCATAAAGAATATGGCACCAGAAATTAAACAGGTAGTGGCCTCTAACACAGTAGTAATACAGAGCAATAACATCAACGGAATCCATCTTGGCAGCAATCCAACGGGAATGACAAAATATTGTCTTTCTCATCAGAGATTTTCCTTCCATTGGAAACTAATAGCTGTTTCCAAATTTCCATTATACACTTGTCACTACTGTTATCAATTATGTAGACTGATTAACTTATGCCTTTAGACATAAGACTAACATTCTATGTGCCATGGACAATGTTAAAACACAAATAAATCCACAACATTTAGGAAAATATCTTCAATATGAAAATTTTTATATACATGCTGCCGATATTTATGTCCCAGTTGGAACTAACAGTAATTTAATAAACACGCAAAACTTGTCCTGAACAACTAATTGATATTTTGACTCATAATAGTTCCTTTTACTTATTATTGAGAACAGGCGATTGTCATATTTATCAATAATGTTTATTATTACTAAATCAAAAACATTCATGATGCTCCCTTTATATTTTTTTCATTTTATGGGTATATTTGGTTTTTATCAAAAGAAAACAATTTATTATCTTCACTAGCCTGAAATATTTTTGGTTTAATTTTATTGATTTCTTCGTCTCTGTGGTGGTTTTTGGTTACTGCTTTGAATCTTGTTCTATGAGACATAATGTGGCTTCAATAGAATAAAAAATACAAATTGTTTTAATTTGTAACATTAATTCAAATTTCGTTTGACCCTTTGATATATGACGAATCTCATAACAGATTTAATTTAATCACGAATGATACAGTATTATTTAAATTTCAATAAACTAAATAAACTGTAATCTTTTTGAAATCCTTCTGCTACATTCATGCATGTTAACAGACTTAAAAAATTTCTATAAAATGATAATTTATGTAATTGTTAAATGTTGTTTTTAAAATGTATTTTTAAAGAGCAGTTACTAACCTTGCCATTTTTGTCATCTTTCATTGTATAATCAGTTACATAGAAACATATATTTTTTCTAGATTCCAACAATTGTAAGAGGTATTTTTAACATTGTTTGCCATTTATCGACAAGTTTTCGATATTTCTTTGAAGGCTAGATTATAATGTAATATGTTAATAATAATTTCGAATTAAATTTATGAACTTAGTATTAAGTTTATGTTTAATATTATGAATTTAATTTTATATAAATTAACTCATTGGCATATGTTTGTCCTATTTTTCAGCAAATGTCAACTTTATTAAAACATTTATTTTGTTACGCTTTATTATGGTTTTCATCCGTATTTGTTTCATTTTCCCCAGTCATTAAATTCAGCCTTATTTAAAAACAAAAATTTCGTTTATTGAAAAAACTAAGAAATTTGACAAACGAATACAGTTCTTAAAAAATTTAAAATTCATAACATAAATACAAGTTAGTCAAAATACACATGTAAAAAGGGTTCTTACTTTATACAAATGAAAAATACCTAAACTTACAAAATAAAATATTTCTACTCTAATAAAATTGGGAAAAATTAAAATAATAAAATTAATTTATAATTTTATATTATTTACTATTTGTAAAATCAAATTAAAAATAATTACATATAAAAATATATAGTGTTATAAATGTAAAAGTGGGTTGAAAATACAATTATCAAAGATAATGTAAATTAACTGAAATGTGCACCTTAAAACAGAGTAATAATAATAAAAATACGTGTGTTAATATGAGGAAATATATAATGATTAAATTAAGTTAGGTACAAACAAGCAAAAATATAAATGGCTAACGTATTTTTATAAATTGGTAAGCTAAATACTGTACAAGAATCGAATCAATTTTAATTTTAAAATAATTTTCTTGTTCATTCAATGGTGACATTTTGTTAGCATGAGATATTTTTTTGATATATCTTTTTTTGGAGGAATTAGTTAGATTGGAAGAATTAATTTTGTTGTAATGTATAGAAAGTCAAAAACCCACATTTTTATTGTTTTGTGGAATTCAACATTATATTATTTATTTTAATAAATTTTACAAATATATTTTTAAAAAGCACGATTTTTTTTTACTTTCCTTTTAGTAGCGTAATTCTTTTTTAATATTCTTCCAAAGAGTATTTGCATTCTTTAGATTTTTTCTATGGTAAATACTCAAAGTGGAAATCATTTAAATTGTTTGTAAGTATTTTTATTACCAACATATTTTACATTTCCTAATATTCATTTTTGTTCACTTATTGCAGTAATGAATAAAAAAAAAGCATTTTTACATTAATGTTATGACAATGTACCAAATTTGGCTGGAAATTATAATTTTTGTTAATACTAATAGCGAATTATAGCTTACAAATAAGAGAAAATATAAACTTCTCTGAATAAATACTGTGCGTGAGGGCGCTTGGAGGACACTTGAACATTGCGACTGGCGGGACATGACTTAACTGAGGTGGAAATGAATGGAAGTGTAATACGGATTTTATTGTAAATATTCGAACCGTCAATTTGGTTACATAATTTATATAATATTTGAATAGGTTGATACACTGTCTATTGGGGCTGATCTTTAATTATTTAATTTAATTGATTTCTTTGTGGTAATTATATATTGTATTAAATTGGAGTAATTAGTTGTGAACAGTAAGTGATATCAATTTATTGTGAGATTTTAGGTTCAGAGAACTTTGCTGTAGTTATTGTAAATAAAATAAGGAAACTGAAATTAATTATTTTATTTGATTAAGACCTCTATCCCTTAACGAACTTTGGTATAGCACACTTAATTTCTAGAGAGAAATTGTAACAATATGAACAACTGGAATTATTTTTGGAAGTAATCGTAGAGATATTTTTTAAATATTTGATTATATAAAATAACATACGCGGTCACATACTTAATTTGAATAATGATAAATAATACCTCAAAATGTAAATGTAAGGTATTATTGGGAATTGCGCATTACTCATTTATGGTGAATAGATAGGAAATTAGGCTTTTGGTGAAAGGGTGTGTGGTGGTAAAGCATGAAGCTGTTCAAATTCTGTAAATCCCGTATGGTTGGCGGCCCACTTGTCCGCCATGTTGGACGTTGGTGACCTTGACCGTGGTCTTTTCCCTTGACGTCGGCAACTTAAACCTTAAAAATTCTAAGTAATTGATTAAAAAAATTACAAATTGACAAATCTTCCAAATATGTATAAAAAAATTTTAAGAAATGAACAAAAATATATTAGTTATTGATTTGCATAAATATTTAAAAAAATATATAAAATATAAAATATGAATAAGAATTCATAAAAAATGGTAAAAAATTTATTAGAAATCTAAAATTCTTAAATTTTCGAAGGTTTGCTCGCACCACATCCACAATATGACTAACTCCTTTCCAATCAACCACATTTACTTGTTCTCCTTTCACTACCTGTCCTTTACACATTCAGTCGTGTGCACCTCGTCCACTATACCAACTTTTTCGTTTGTCATTTGTTTACTTTGCTGGAGGCTTCAATTTTGGATTTCATATGTTTACTTTACTCCATACAGGTGATGCCAGTGTGTTAATTATCTATTTTGCGAAAGGCGATCTGTCTAACTCTCTCGCCTATGCTCATTACATATCGGTAATTTCGTATGTAATTTTATTACATTGTTGGAGTTTGTCTCTCAAATTCGTTCGACTACCATTTTGTTTGTCGTTCGTTATTTATTTGCTTCTCTGTAGTGTCTATTTTGGATTCAAATTTGAAAACATGGGTTGCTAATGTAATATTTATCGATAAAGCAGCCAAACAGCAGATATACTGGATTGTATTTCCATAGTATTGGTGGCACTAGTGTATTAATTATCGTTTACGTCGCCAGCCGAGCTGTCGATTTTGTCACCATGAGGCTCCCATATTTGTTTATAATATAAGTGGTGCTGTCGGCGACCGCCATATTGGATTACATTTTTAAAACATAAGTGTTGCTTATTTATCGATTTAGCCACCAAGCTATCTATCAGCCCCGAGCGTTCTGTCGTTTTTGCCCCACCAGGCGAAATGTAGGCATGTCACGATTCAGTGAAAAATTAGTTAAAGTTGGCAATACAATGCTCTGTATGGGTAGAATCTACCACAGAATGTTCATAGCAAAACCCTGATAGTTAAGGCGTAGCAACGATTGACCATATATCGATACACTGCATGAATTCCGTACGCTTTACAAATAATGTAATACATTTAGTTTTATATATATTACATGTTTTCCTAATCATCCTTGGCAAAACCCTACTCAGGTGGAAGTTCAGATATGTATACATTAATGCAGACACCTTTCTGAAAAATGAGTATTTCAACATATATTTATTCTCATGCAAAACTCATCCACAATGTCTGCAGTGAACTCCTAAATAATTCTTGTCACTTTTTTAAATTGGATATATATCTTTTCGTAAGGATTTTCGTTTCAACAACGATGCAATTGTTTCTCCAATTTGAGTGTTTATTTTTTTTTTTGCTTCTTTATGTAACATTTTATTTGCTTCATGTTTTAACTATTCATATTATTTATACAAATTATAGCGTTAAAAAATAATTTAATTAGTTACTTCTTTTGTGTCAAACTTCTATACTTTCTTCTAATTTAGTAAACATTACCTCCGTGTATTATTATGATTCACAGTTGTAAGCTATTTAATTTCCTGATTAATTTATATTAAAATTTTTCAACCGTATATTAATTTTCGTGATGAAATTCTAAAAATATAATGTAGGAAAAGTGATTTAAATTTGGGATATTATAAATTTTTTGGATTCGAAAATTTTAATAGCGAAATGTTAAGCTTATGGTTTATAATTGGCATTTTAAATTTACTTCTACGACTATTGACAATGCTATTTTGACAATTTGATTTGCGATGGGCGAGTCAATATTGGGGACATGCGTGCAGAAGGCAAACATCGTTCTACCTAATCTTTAGTCTATGGTGTCGAGCTCCCGTTTTGAGAAAATATTCCAGTGTTGTTTATGACGGTAACATGGAAGTTCATCTGATCATGTTCCCCCTTCTATAACTACCAAGGCGTGGGACTAGAAATTAAGGGCCGGTATATTAACTTAGTCCAATGATTACATAAGTAAGAGTTCGTCGAAAATTGTGTGGAATCGTAAAGCATCATGTTTTCTAACCATTATATGAATGTAACGTCTTAAAGCTATTTTTATGCAGATATAAATGTGGTAATAAATAGAAAATTTTAAATACTTTTTTCTGGTACCAAGTTAACATCCTCCTTCATAATTTTTTAGAATATAACAAGGCTTGGCTAGGTAAAAGTCATGTAGACACATCCATATCATTCCCTTTATGACTCCGTCAACTTTAGGCTATTCAAGGTAAAATGAGCACTTTTGAAAGCTCTGCTTAAGATGTACTTGCATACACTTTGTGTATTTTTTCGCCTTATGTAAGATTAATATTGTAATGGACCTTATCACTTTATTCATGTGACGGTGAAGTGAAACTGTGAAATTATTATAAATGGTTACCTAACACTTTTTATTCGGCGTTGAGATACGGAATTACTTCCCATCCATGGTTACCAACTTTACTGGATTCATGTCTCTCAGGACGCCTGTTAAAAAATATTCAGTTAGGAACAGTTATTTCTTTAAGGTTGATTTCAAAAGTGCTCACTTTATCGTGAACAGCTTTTAATTGCAATGATTACCACATATGACATGAGAAAGTAGGTAACCATGACTTGAAAAAAATTGGCTTTCTCTTTACGCTACAGTCTGTGGAGTGTGTAAAAATGAAACTGTATTTGCTAAAAAAGATAGTCATAGGAAATAATTCTACATTCTCTTTATTCGTACATGTATTGCAACAATAACTGATATTGTGTTTTTACACGCACTTGGAATGTATAACAAGTCGAGAGTGAATAATGGTCTGCAGATTTATAACTTCAAACACATAACGTAAAATTAACGATAATCTACGCTAAATACGTATTCGGAATCACGGGTAAAATTCCAAATTTCGCAACCTCGCAACACTTACAATGTGTAACTATGTAACTATGTAACACTTACAATCAAAACGTATACGTATGGTTCTATAATAGCTTACACGTGTGTATACTATAGGATATTTATACATAGTTTTCTTCTTTAACTTTTCTATGCTACTTATAACATCTGCGTATTGGCCTGTTATGTATTTACATAAAACTGTTCTAAAGATGGACCCTTTCCTTCGTGAGGTGATAAAGTGTGCTCTGTGTGAGTCTATATTAGTGACATATTTAGGCCATACGTTCTGAAGAGTCAGTTCGTCACGTATTTACTACGGTGTCTCAAAGTTCATGCAAATATCAATTTAATTTCCCTACCGAAAGTCTATGTTAAATGTATAGCCAAGTCAAATAATGGAAATTATTCATGTAACTGTTGGTGTAGCATTCTTAGGTTCTTTTAATGATATATCATAAAATTAGTTCAACGGCAATAGTAACTGTTTGAAATGAGGTGTACTTGAAAACATATGGACTACAGAAACGGTAACTAATTTAATGCATAATTAAACTACGTTGCAGAGGCCTATAGCTGAATTATTATTTGTTAAATAAACTTCAAGTATAAGTTTGAGAGATTTTAAAATATACTCATGGACCAACGCAGAGGAAACGAGACACGCAAGTACAATATTTCAGGCATGTGTCTACTTACGTTACAAAACATAAATGTGCATTTCATTTTTTTGATAATTTGGAAGTTTAATAATTGAAAGAAGTATTGGGAGTGGAAATGTCATATTTAGTTTTGAAACACTTCTAGACGCCATAAGAGCTTCTCGTAAACTACTGTAGAGTAAGTAGCAATTAAACGTAATCTTATGTGTATGTTATGAAGTTTAAGTTTATTTGCTTTGTTTATTCCCTATTTTGTTTTGAATTATTTTAAGTCTGAATACTTTTAAAATACTGAATTTTAATTATTAATATCTCATACTTTCTCACTGAAATAGCAGTGGTTCAATTAAAATATAATCAATACTGAACAGATACATTTTGACATTAAGATATTTTCGGTTTTGCGGGTACTGAATGCCAACCACAGTCATTTTCATGTACAACATCCACTGAAAATGCCTCACGGTTAACCTCACCGTGAACTGGATATGAGACTGGCGCAAGGTGTTATGTTTAATTTTTGTATTACCGTATTAAGTACTTAGTTCACTCGCATCGGAAAGAGTATTGAAACAATTCTCTTATTTTTTGTAGCAATACTTCGTTGTTGAGTCGGTTCTCAAGGCCTTGATGTTAGAGTTACGCAAATCTTTTCAGTCATTCACTTATTCGTTTTTGAGAACCTTACTAGTAGAAGTGTACAATTCTCTTAACAGCGCAATGCAGATATTCTTTTGAAGTTTTCTCTATAATTCGGCAGCAAATAACTGAATCTGGCTCCACAATAGTGCGATGCGTTGGGCTGCGACGAGCTATACTTGCTGTTTCACAACTAAGCGATGATCTGTGGGCAAAGACGCCGTCTGAGATGGTGCTGCTATCTAGTTTAAGGGTGGAAATTACATTTTCAGACCTCACAAATGTAACAAAAGAAACGTGTTAAAAAGTTGAAACTGTGTGTTTTAAGTGGTAGAAGACGAAGGATAATTATTTTGATATTAATAAACAAATTTGATGACATTGTCCACATATATAAGAAGCCTTGTCTTCTATTTTGCACATCCGCGCAGCAATAATAAAAATACAAATACGAAAACTTCGGCGTAAACGCGCTTGTCGTTTTCAAACTTATAAAAATAGATGGTTTTTATTCTCCTTGTAAACAAACATTTATTCTTCTTCTGATCGCAAAGCAAGAATTTCGCGCAACGCACTCGGCGCCGACGAGCTTCAACGGAATCTGCTTCATACTGATTGGCTACCGCCCATCGCAACGCAACGCATCGCACTATTGAGGAACCAGCTTTACGTGTGTGCTCTTTTTTTTGTTTATTGAAAATAGTTTCAAACTTATCATGGAGAAAACACAATACACGATGTGAACTTTTTGTCACATACGTGAGAAAATAACGCTCACAATACATTTGCGTGTATCTGTTATTAGAGGTTCATGTAAATAATGTGTTATAAAATTAACACAGAAAAATTTACTGCGTATGCTTATACTGAACGATGTTTGGGTAAAATCAAACACTTTTTAAATGAACGTATGAAAAATTATTGCTTAGCGAAATTACATATGCTTCAGTAAATACTGACGCTAGCGTGCAAGCTATATAATGTTACAATTTGTGCCCACTAAATTTATTGTTTTATGTTTTATGCACATTAGAGTACAAATAGGCATTTCAGTAATACATTTATATTGCTTACAGTTTCACTTTTTTACTTAAACATGGCGTAAAGTGACCAGGCCTTTGGCAGAACTTGCAAAGGTGAACATTGAACAGCCGATTACTTTGAAGCAGAGTGTAAGTTTGTATTACAATCAATTACAACATTTGAAAGGGCAGTAGCGAATGCTGTAAAAACGAATACCTTTATTTCTTAGTGTAGCTATTGATTCATACGTATATCGTAAGGTTATATGTGGGTTCTGAGAACTACAGTGATGTAGAAAAAACGCAGTACGTACATGTGAGCGTATAAACGGTTGGAAAACATTTTTTAAAGCGGCAAGATCGTTTTTAATAAATAAATCAAAAGTCAATCACAATATTATTCTATTCCATGAAAACATTACATTCACTCATTATACAAGTATTTTACGTCATAGATACACCTTAAATCAAACATTCACTCACTACAAGAATTTTACATAATGTAACTGACATTTATCACCCAGCTGCTTTTTTTGTACTAGCAGACTCATATGGTCCAGCTGACGATGTGTTTATTTCCTTTCCTGTGAACGGACTTTCCACGCCGTTTATATCTTCGAAAAAATTACTATTCAAACAGTTTCTACGCCAAATTGTGCGGTGTTATTCCTACTTATCTGCAGTTACCAATACTCACATATAATCCCACATTATGACTTAAAACATATAGTAAAGCAATTAATCATGTTTATAATATTTATTATTTAAATATTACATTTTACTTGTACTAAACTATAATTAAAGCGTATGTCCTACTTCTCAGTATATTTGTAGAACTTGAAAAAAATACTGTCTACAGTGATTTTACGATAACACATATTCAATCGAAATCTCTCAAGAATGGTATGCATTAGAGGATTGGAAGCAACATTTTCTCATGTCAATGATGTTAGTAAATATAGTTATCTCCGAAAGAATATTTAGCTTATTTTCTGAGAAAAATAAAAAAGATCCAACACGCAATATCTTCTGATATAATACAGAGCATGCTGCGAAACGACACCTCGGAATAAATAACACTGTACTGTCGGGTGACTGCTACAATCTTTCAGTCAATGCATTACACAACAACGAAGAATTTCAAGTCTTAAACTATTACTTTTTAAAACAATAACATACAATAACCAAGGGTCACAAGTGGGTAAAACAACTAGTGAAGGGTGATAGGGGCTTGAGTTCAGGAGTATGGAATTTTATACAAGCAAGAAAAATTACCATTAACGAACGAAATATATTTTACAACGTTGAAACGAGTTTCACAGATTTACTGGTTCCCCCTTGTAATTACATAAAATAAATGCTCGGATGTATCAGACAAATTTGAAAAATGTATGATATAAATAAGAATAGATTCAAACTTCACAATTCAACTAAAGATATTTTCAATATCTACTGCAATAAGGCTACGTGAAATTACGAAAGTGAACTTATAATAAATGCCTTAATAATCACAGTTACTGATAATTTTTAAATTATTCTTATCTATCATATATCCCCAAACGTTAGATTATAAATATATTGTTAATTATAACACCTGAAAAGAAAACGACTAATGTGGTGTATGTAAGGGTTATTTAATTAAAAACGCAATTATGTCGTGCAGTAAATGAGGACGAAGCCACTACCACGAAGCCAGTATTATATTTTCAATAACATTACAATAAGAATTTGCTTTAATAATAAAATAGAAGTATACGTACCTCGTATCCACTATGTAAGCATGTGTCTTTGCAAATGTAGCTTGTGGACACCTTTCACAGCTTCGCCGTCGACTTCTATGGAAAGACTGACGACACTTCTGTTTTGCAGACGGGCGGACCTATAGGGCACGTCAGGTAGTCATAAAATACCGTCCTCGAACCCCTCCCAGTCGGCCTAGGCACGTGATGGATACGCTGACGGCCAGCCGAAGTAAGACAATTTTGGCTGGAAAATTGGTACCTCTTGGGAACCGAGCCAGCCGGAGCAGACAGGCACAGAAAATGTAATTTCCAATAAATAGACGTAAAACAAAACAACGCAGCAGCAGGAGTCCAGTAAGAGGTCAGAACATAATACATGTTTTGTAGTGTGCAAAGACACAGCGAAGGAATAGAAATACAATTAATCAACGTCTTTTCCTCTGTAGCTGCTGTATTCACGTTTCTGAACTGATGTTACACTACTGGAACATTACCCATATTTGAATAAATCTTACGAAACTCAATTATTACATGTCTTGATTTACCTACAAAGAAATACAATTCAATTTAAAATTCAGAAATTTTGAGGTCATTCGCGAATGCTTTCATTTAATGATATACCTTATATTAAAGGACGTATTTGGTTTAATGTAATACTCACATTTAAAAATAAAAATTTAAATAGTTTTGTATGATTAACAGGTAGTTCCTATAACATTCGTGAAATAATTACAAATAGAATATTGTAAACTTTACCCGGTTGAAGAATAACTTTAATATAGGTATGTCACCAGACAGCCGACAAAATACTCTTACGTTGTAAATCGCGAAAACTAAAGATGTTACTAGCAGTACGCATGTACTCAGCAGCATCCAAACGGCTATGCAAACGATTAATTGGCCCGGAATCAGTAACAACGAATTTTCTTTTTTCAGGAAAATCCCAAACAAGGGCGGTTATACAGTTCTGAAACAAGACGTAGATATTATAATAATGAGAGAAACTTTTGTGTTCAAAGTATGTTGCATGCCAGTGGACAATTTTGCCTTGGCGTCATAAACTGTCTTAGAAGTTAAATTACTCAGGCCAAAATAAGACGAGGAAATACTTAAAGCTGCTTAACGATAAATGCTTAATGTTAATAAAGTCTAATTCGATTAAAATCTCATCAGAAACATGGTGATTAATTGGAAATATTATAGTAACTGAAAATCAAATAGTTGGTGTTCAGAAATTTTTTTCGAAATTCTTAACTGTAAATATGACTAGGACCACCTACATTCGCAATATGAATAGGACCACCTGAATTTCGCAATATGACTAGGACCACCTGCATTTCGCAATATGACTAGGAACACCTGCATTTCGCAATATGACTAGGACCACCTGCATTTCGCAATATGACTAGGACCACCTGCATTTCGCAATATGACTAGGACCACCTGCATTTCGCAATATGACTAGGACCACCTGCATTTCGCAATATGACTAGGACCACCTGCATTTCGCAATATGACTAGGACCACCTGCATTTCGCAATATGACTAGGACCACCTGCATTTCGCAATATGACTAGGACCACCTGCATTTCGCAATATGACTAGGACCACCTGCATTTCGCAATATGACTAGGACCACCTGCATTTCGCAATATGACTAGGACCACCTGCATTCGCAAAAAGATTTATGCACAAGCTCTACTTCAACTTCGTATGTGCTTAGTTTGCAAATTTTATTTGGCTATTGACCGCGTGTCTGTGCGAGAAGACATGTTCTACTTGACTAAGTCACTTAAAATTAAGTCGTCCCGATACGTTGAACGTTGGTGATATGTTTGCAGACACCTAAAACGCGCAAGAGGCGAAATTATCCAAACACTGAAGGTTGAACTAACAAGTTTTGCGGTATAATTAATCGTAAAATCTTTTCGCAAAAGATGTGGTTCTAAATATGACATTATATATATATATATATATATATATATATATATATATATATATATATATATATATATATATATTGTATACGGGATTCTGTTGCAATACGGTTTTCGTTTATTTTAGAATGAGAAATTATTATAATTTCAAAAAAGTTATGATTCTCTTCAAGGCATGGTGAGTTTATTTCCTACTTTATTTCCTTGAAGCATATGCTTGCTTCGGTAGGCGCCTGTTTTGAAAGAGTTGGCATATCAGGAGGTGAAGATCGTAAAACTTAGCATATTAAGAGACATGTTTAACACAGTTCTTAGCATATTAAGGACATGTTTAACATATAAAAAATATTTTACAACAGAGTTAAAATAACAAATTTTCTGACTTTGCATAAAACACGAGACATAAAAATATGCAAATCACAATTAATTAACATTGGTCTGCATAACTGGCGTGGTAGCCGATATCTAAGCTCTCTATCCTTCTCTAAATTTACACGCTGAAATGTAAACCAGTTTTTGTGCTCTTTAAGTCAAAAAGTTGTGACTAGCTGTTGGAACTTGAGATTTTTCATTAAAAATTGCGTCGAAATCTATAGAAGTAAAAATTTCAAGCAATTGTTTTAAAAGTGCAGTAAAGGGTCTGCGATTCACATGTCATATTAGAAAAACGTTTCATTTCTGTCGCTGTAGATAGCGGTAACAGCCTTAGCATGTGGGAAATAATAGTCCATATTATTTTCAATCCCATTAACAGGCCTTCAACAGTTCTCCGAATCCAGGTGTTGTCATAGCCCTCTAAACCATTGTAATTAAAAAATTTTCCTATATTCTGTAACAAAAATGTATCAACCACTATCTCTAAAAAGGCGATGTAAAGGAGTTATATGTGCTTTGGAGGGTTAAAGATTTAAATAATGCTACAACGGAATAAAAAATATAATAGACATTACAAATTGTGACCAGAGAATCGCATCACTTCTCTCTTTGCATGGTTTATCACGCTATTCAGCCGGCTTGGCCGAATTCCTGCTGGCCACACTTATTTTGAATAAATGCTGCAACCCTTAGATTTCTTCAAAGGACTGTCAAGTTGTCTGCACTGGCTGTCTGGAAGGTAAGTTCGCAAATATACCTGAACGGCTAGCGGACCGGCAAGTGACCCCACAGCCGGACTAGGGCTGGTTTTATGTATTTATGATTCCCCTCTAAAAGCCTGCGCTCAAGATAAGACAGACCACCGCAGTTGCGTTCAGGGTGGCTCAGCATATCGAAGCCTGAGATCACAGACGTACAGATGTGCAAAAAATGTTATCGTGAAGGTATACTAAAATCAGTAGTCGACTGTAAGACCATTCGACATAAACAAATCTCTAATCACTTTACTTTAATTTATACCTTACTGGGCTGGATGGATGATGAATGGGGGAAAGATGCAAGAGAAATCTAACTGCCTTCATTCCGCTCTTTGCAAGCCAGCACATAATGCCCACAAAACCGAACTAACAGAACATTTGCATTATCAATACGCCAAAAACTAGACCCAACTGCAAAATGCTTAAGATTGATCCTTATCATTGATTAGCAAATTTACTCTCGCTGTATGCCTTGGGTTCCTCTACGACACATCCCAGCAAGACAAGATATTGGTAAATAGGTAAACAAGTCAATAGAATAACACTAACATATACAGTGGTATAAAAAGAAGTGAGTAGCTCCCACAAACATACACTTCAAAAATTAACACAAACTAAGAACAAATAGACACATAACTTTTATTGTGATTGGTAGAAGTAGAGAGCTAGCATGAATCCAGCCATACTACTTCGTCAACCAACCCCCCACCCCCTTTCCATTCTCTATTCCATTGGCTAAATTTCCCTACATCAAAGAAACCTAATAACAAAACTCTAGTAATTGCAGTATAATTTATCACAAAAAATAACAAACAAATGATTTGCATTAACTGTGATAAGATACATTGGGAACTAGTATAATGTACCACACACCCAATAAAAACAATATGCCGATGAATCACTAAACAAGTTATAACATAATCTCATATTTTAAGGTCTAGTTAGCACAAGCTGAGCAAAAATAAATAACGTATTTTTTTATTGTGATTGCGGGAAGTATGATTAGCGAAAGTATAGAAGCAGTAAGAAACCACGCCCCTTAAAAAAAAAAAAAACTCAATAGCCATGAAAGCATAAAGTCTTATAATTTTCGAAAAAATTTCTACAACCTGGGCATATATATATATATATATATATATATATATATATATATATATATATATATATATATATATATATGCGATTAAAGAAAATAAATTAGAAAGCTGGCATGAATACAGCCCTCTACTAAATATTTTTTTATTCCCCTAGTGAATAGCGCATAATCCTATACTTTTAGCAAAATTTGAGCAACCTGAATGAAAAGAATTTTAATTCCGAAACGTGAAAGTGGAGGCCTAGTATGAATCCGCGCGCATTCCCTTTCCCACCAAAAAATGGTACATAATATAGATTTCCTAAATCTCAGAAGAATATAACATAAAATATTTTTGTTACAAATTAGCACTACCTGAGCAAAAGCACAAATAAACTACAAATTTTTATTTTAATAGGAATTGGTTTCAAGGGGAATGGGTAAGGGGGTATTGCAAGCCACAGCGCCCCCCCCCCCCCCGCCCAATCACACTTTGATAAGCTAATATCTCAGAAACTAAATTGCCACAAACTCGAATATTTCCGGCAAAATTTAGCAGTAACTGAGCAAAAATAAACTACAAATTTTTATTTGAACCGGGGGGGGAGGAGGGGGGCTAGCATGTCCTCAGCCCCCCCCCCCCAACCCTGATATGCTCATATCACAGAAACTAGATTAGCACAAACGCCAATATTTGAAGCACAAATTAGCACAAACTGACTGAGCACAAATAAACTACAAAATTTGATTGCGATCTGTGGAGGAGGAAGGGGTGGGGGCTAGCATGTCCCCAGCCTCCCTTCTTGATATTCTAATATCTCAGAAACTAGATTAGCACAAACTCCAATATTTGCGGAACAAATTAGCACAAACTGAGCACAAACAAACTACAAATCTTTATTGATTTTGGGGGCGAAGGAGGGGGGGGGGGGCTGGTGACATGCACCTCCACAAAGTTTTCTTTAAACAGCGTCGTTGTGTTTGTGATCTTCCTGTGGAATATTCTTTGTTAATTAGTTTGTGTACAAGAGGTAGTATCGACAATGGTTAATTTAAGTAATGTCTGTGAAACGAAATATAGTAAGGTAAAATTTGTAACAATAAAATTGAATTAAAAATATATGCTATTTACATATTATTTTTGAGCTTAGAATTAAAAGTTTTTAAATAAAAGAGATCGTTCTCCTTGACTTTCTTCCCTTCAGGGATCTTGGTCGTATTTTTCACAAGGTGTGTCGGAAAATGAGTGGTGGTCTACTTTTAAGCCGTTTTCAGACAGAGGAGAGGAAAACCTCAATATGTCTCCAGACTATTAGTTGTATTATATTGATATCATACTCATACTGTTTGGTGAATACAAAGTAAATGACTTTTACTAGTCGATGCCTAACATCCACAACAATTGGAAATAATTTTAATCAATGAATGCCTACCTCACTGATTAAGGATAATTTTGTGTAATGGTAAAAATGATCGTAATTTGGATCACTGCATTTTAAAATACTGAAATATTCAAATAATGATACAATTTAAATAATGTTTCGAGCATGTAGCACGTAATTAGTATTCTTTTAACACTACATAGCATTATACATTAAAGAGAATCAGTACTAGTAAACAAACTGTTAAGGCTTTAAAATAATCAACAACTAATAGTATTTAATTTTAAATATATTTATTTTTATTTGATAAAGCTACTATTTATCTTAACTTCCTAACCATCACACGTATGGGATGGTTACCCAATAACACAAATGTAAGTCTTCTATGAATCCGTGTAAAATTTTTGATAGTATTGCAGAAATAATTTATTAGTTCATAAAAAATTCTTTTGAGATTTATTATTAGAATTTTTACCTGCCTCTTTATGCTGAACGTGCAAACGAAACAAATTATTAAAGTGAGCCGTTGAACGAAATACTGACTCATTTAATATAAGAATTGCTGAAGTCCATGGGAGGTAACGCTAGCAAAATACTCACCCCTGTGGTATATTATATCTTTAAGCTGCGAACTGAAAACGATATGGTTTTAGGAATCAACACGCACACGCGAAAATAAAATATGCTTCTTTAGTTATTTGTTGGTTCTGAACTCGGGAACTACGAACACTATACGGTAATATAAGCTGACACGCGTTCCTTAAGAGACGAAATATTTTATTTCAATATATCAGTATTATTGTCTGAGACTCGCAGGCTTGCAGCCTTGGACCTACTTGTTATAACTCGGCTTCCTGAGCAGACTGCTTGGATCGGCGCGTGTTGTGGGTACACACTACGTTCTTGTTCAACATGGTTGATGACTAGCAATGGTCAATGGCTGATGATTCAGCTCCCTGGAGGCATGCCGGAAGAATAACAGCAACATATTTCTATGTTAGGGACTGGCTAATACAATTTAGTGCCAGTGTAAGCGTACCCTCTGTAAGGACTATCCCCTCCTCCCTCCGTTTTTGAACGTACGCACGTAGGAATAAATCTGCTGTCGTATTGTAGTTCTTTCAATCTCGTGGGGGTGTTGATCAGGCATCGTAGTGCAATAGAAAAGAGGACTTAAGCCTCGCCGGAGGCTTGGTTAGTTGTAGTATTTATGGTGTTATCTTGTCCATTTTCATCTTAATTTCTAACTTATCAGCTTTCATTAATTTTGTAGTATCTTTCATTTGCTTTCGGCCGAATTTTGTGTAATTTCAAATTCCTTCCCCTTCATTGAATGACTCTTTGTTACGTCCGACTCTGGAACATGTTTTTAATGAGGCTGGACCTAAGGCCCACTGCGATAAACACCCACCTTAAAAATAATTTTCAAGTGAAATAGGGAATCGATACAGTAATTTCTACAGCAATTTTAGGACATCATGCTGACCTAACCATAATAAATCAGTGTATCAATTCTGATTTAAAATGAAAATTATTTTTACGGTAGGTGTTCCTCGCAATGGGTCTTCCAAAATAATTTGCCATGTCTGAATCAGTTAAAATCAATTCCACATTCAGACGTATGGCCAAGACAGCGGGATGTTGAAGTTATTAGTGGACCGAACTGAGTGAAGAAATAAAACAATTTTTTTTCGCATTTATAAGACTCCCATAGAGAAAAATAGTGAATTGAAATATTTATAATAAAAAAAAACAACCTTATACGTAAACGGAAATATAAGAAAGAAACAATTTTCTTTTTTTAATAACAGAGTTAAATATAATTACCTTATAGCTTGTAATTTTCCTGACGATATACCTCAGAGGGATGGCCAATTTTTTTATTCATTTTGTCTTTTTGAACTCTTAGGGCCTCTCTCATTTTGCTATATTATTTAATGCCGCTATTAATTAATTTGGGCATGTGTTATATGTTTATTTTAAAGGTAAGTTTAATTTATCTAGAAAATTATCTTTACCAATTAATAGCTCTACTTTACAATGACAACTAGGACGATAAGTCGTTACATAAGTCGTGTTCTTGTAGAGGACCGGATATTCTAATGGTTCCTTTCCACCTAACACATAGCGGGCAGATTGCGCTTGTGTTTGTTTGGAAGTAATTAGGGAACAGCGGGAACTGATAATTAATCTACCTCAGCGTTATGGTTAAGGCTTACCATCTTAAATACTAAGGCGGCGTACAAGAGGATTGTTTCGAGAGATACATTGACGTTGGACGATATAATTTTGGGGTTTTCCATGACCTAGTAAGATGATTACTGTGATATATGCGTTAACCATCAAGTTGGGAGGACGATTGACAACAACCACCATTATACTCGAGAGGGTAAGTACATTATATTTGTTGTAAAATACACCTATGTTCCTCCTGACAAAATAGCTTTTAATTTAAATTTAAATAAAAAGTTTATTATCAGCAGCGTTCCGCGAAAGCTTTTAAGTTATATTTCCATGTAAACAAAAGTTCCAAATATAAACATATTTCTGAAACATGTTTGTATTCCTCCCGTGTTCTGGTAGTTCTGACTTAACGTCTTACATGAGGCAACTCAGTAAGATGGAGGAGGGGTAACTGGAACGCCAACTTATTTACTCTGGATTTACCACTATGTTCCTAACCCTTGAAGCTCAAAGAAATGTGGTTAAATGCACACAAAATCAAGAAAACTATGTAGGTCAATGAACCACGTAGGATAAATGTTTTACAAAACAACAATCACTGTAGTTATGAATCCTTTCAAAACAAAACCTAGCTTGTAACTATCCTCTAAAACTGGAAAACTGCTCTTAGTGTTGCTCAGTGTTATAGGCAGACACTGCCAAATTTAATTTTTATATTCTTGCGACACGTAAACAAGAATTATGTCTATACTTTTACAGTGCATGCGCTGATTTAATAACTCACATGGATTATACTTAACACATTATAGTTGCCCATTATATTCAAAATGTATTATCTAAATCAACATGTATTTGTAAGTTTGCGATTTGGTTCATGTAGATTTACACAAGAGTAATTACAGCATCTATATCTAATTGAAGTAGGTTTTATATCATTTGTAAAATTGTCACATTCTCCTCATTTAACTAATTAATTACAGCCAACAGAAGTCTGTCAATATTAGTATAACTAGAACTACATACGTGCAGATTGAAAAATTAATTTCTTACCGTAGATTTGACCACTATGAATTGTATTTTGTCATTGTGTGTGTGTGTGTACCAGGTTGACATTAACTATGTTTTTGGACTGCTTATGTATAATAATGATCCAACGCGTAATTGTCAACGCATTATTCGAATAACATAATTTTATCGGTTGTATTCCAGTTATGCATTGTTACATCAATGCAAGAGATTCTAATAATGACATTCGCGTTAAAATTACTCTGGGGTACAAGTAGTTTTAAAAAATCGTTAAATATGTACCTTTGAGATCTACGCTGAACCAATATGGTGATCTGTAACCAAGCATTTCAATTAGCTTACAAACCCAGTTTGTAGCTTAAAATTATTACTCAAAATCCCTTCAGTAGTTTTTGCGTAGTGGCTGAAGAAACAGGAAAATTTAAGAAAAGTTCTAAATACGTCAAGACTTTCGTAGTTATGAGTTCATTTCTTTCAACCATACAAAGTATAGCCAGTGTTGTATAGACAGCTATACTAGCTACTCCTCTCGCTGCAAGTGTACTAGTAGAGTTGAAAGAAACTACTTCTGTGTAATTTTCACCCCAGTGTTACTGCACGATTAACACGATGATTTTTTTTTTTAGTAGTGGCTTTTCTTTAATGCAAGAACATTACTATAATTCTTAGTATGATACATTTTTTGAATTTATGGAACTTATCCGTAACAGGGGCCACAAAGTCTGAGCGGTTAGCCTACTCGCCTCCCACCAAGTCGAACCGGGTTCAATCCCCGGCCGGGTCACTCCCGGATTTTTGCATGTGGGAATTGGGGATCTCCCGTTTACTCTGCATTTTCATTCCGTTACTGTCCCATACTCACCTAAATCACCCTCATCGGCTCTCAAGACCTCGCAGTCAATATCTGCCCAAATCTCCTCATTCACTCACATCTGTAGCCTACAATTCGTACACACGTGTATATATAGTTTCACATTCTTACGAAATCCTTTTGTATATTGTGCAGTATTTCTAGAAAAAATTATATTCAAAGCTACTAAATAATATCGTACATTAATTGCTAATGGTATTCTATGTGAAAACGGCGAATAAATGGAACTTTAATGTAATATTTATTTTACCTAATTTTCGACTACACTTTATTCAGTTTTTTATTCAACTTGAAATATTTCACCACCACCTTCGAAAATACCGTAAAATCAGTTATCTAGTCAAAAGAACCATTAAACACTAACAAATTTAAATTTCGCTCAATTTCATTTCCACTACACCAGCCTGTATGCGCTAGTTACTAACCAACACTCATCTGCCTTAATGTGAGACTACTGTATAATTCACTCAAGTAAACCGGCAATTGCACATAGCGTAAAAATACATATTTGTTTGTAAAAGTGAAGGAAATCTCACACGTAAATTAGTGTGAAATCCAAATTTTGGTAATTTCACATTGAAAAATAACGATAAGAAAAAAAAGTTCAACGAATTTCTTAACCCGTTTAAAAAATAATGGACATGCCAGTTTTTAAGTAAAAGTAGCACAGATATTTAGCTCCAAGTGAAAGAAATAAACACGTAGTGTACTCATAGAAATTAACAGTTGCTTTACTAATTTCTTGGTATGCTTTTTTGAATTATTACATGACGTTCACATAACGTTTATGATGAACAGAACTTGACTTCAGAATCACGTCAGCACAGATGCATTAGAACGTAATGCTGCCACCTAACTGTACCACCAAACATTAGGCACAGCTTATGTAAAATACGACTTTTCAGAAGTGCTGAACTTTTCCTGGTAACTTTTACTTGCGAATAACATGTAACTAACTTTTAACAACAGAAGACCAAATTCCGTTTTCTATTTCTGATGCTGAAGTATATATTTTCAAAGTGATCAGGTGTAGCAACTCGAGTGTACGCTGTTTACAGCAGTATAGCAAACTGCATTACAACTTAATATTTATTATTAAACTCGTGTAAAATGACAGGGCGAGTGCTGGAAGTTTTTTAGAGGCGAGCTGTCGGCGGCAGTCTCTTGCGTGTAAAGGCGACGAGGAATGTGATGAGCGTGCTTGGGCCTTCCTTAGAGCGCTGTCTGAGACACGGGAAATAGGTCCTTATAGACGGCACCCTAGAAGGGGAATGACTTCCAAGGTAGCATTGCACCCAACTGTACAGTATGCAGGACTCGTTAAAAGTAGTGCACACACTACCGAAATTGACATACAAGTATGAGGTTTGTTGCATGCGAAAGAAGAATAAATTAATGTACTTTGTAACTCTGAAAACAGTTGGGTAAAAATTATTTATTAAAATGATTTTTTAAAAATAATGGCTATTTTTAAATATAAATTTAAGGGTGTTTCTTTTATGGATGCTTCAGAAATAATGGTATGTAAGAAACAACTGCCATCGATGTTGAAAAATAATCTTTTTAAATTGATTTTATTAACCATGATAACTACTTTAGCTGAAGTTGACGCGCTGAAAATCAATTATTAAATATATTCGTAAATGTTATTAATAAGTTTTAATATTTACATCTAGAGTAATTATTGTAATTTTCATTTTGATTAAGTTTTTTTTTTTTTTTTTTTTTTGCAAAATTCGTTTTCTGAAGCATTCAAAAACTTATATTTTATTAGATTATCTTAATTATTTAAATACGAAAATTCTAGCAAAATATGTCTCAGTGTTACAAAAATTGTATGTGCATTATTCTTTCATATGCAACACATCGTACATTTGTGACAATTTCATAGCGTCTGCACTGCTTTACAATGAGTTGTGCATGTAGCACAGTCAAATGCAGAGCTCCATTTCATTGGAAGCCACCCTGCTTCTACCGTTAAGAGTTAGTGGTCCTGGACTTCTTGTTTCTTACGCTGTTACCGCGGTTACGAGTGCCTCAGAAAATAAATATTTTGGGAATACGATTTTTGCTATAGAGGAACAAATTAATTGTCTAAGCTCGTAAGTATTTGTTTTTGTGATGTACGGTTAGCTATAAAAACTATATATATATATATATATATCGTGGAAATGGTTTGCAAAAACATCGCATTTTTGGAGTTTGTCTTCGCAGTTACCTGGGAGAAAGTATAACCGTGTGGACTTTGTTTAACCTGTGGATTTTCATCGCGTATAATAAAGTCTCTCAGTATGGAAAGACTGCACGCCTTGCTCGTAGGAGCGATGAGGTGCTAGGCGCGCGTGTTGGTTTAGCTTGTACCGCTCTCTTGCTTCTGTACCCATGTACATGTGACCATATCCTTGACGAGTTCTGTCCGGGAGCTTGTCTCTGGGGAGAGCGCTGAAGGAGCATCTGCCGCGAGGCGATGCAGAAGAAGGGAAGTCGACATGATGGCGGGGACGCGCGCAGCCCGCTAGGGACTCCAGAAGCTGGTGTATCCCGTTACAGGGTCGTACCCCCCCGCGACGCGACGACAAGGTAGGCGGCGCGGCGGGGAGTTTAACAGATACAGCAGCGTCGCGCGAGGGAACCTCATTAAGCGCGGCGCCTCTTGTTTGGAGCCTACAAGCAGAGGAGGGAGGAACTTCGTTAGGCGTCCCGACGTACCGGCTCTGAATGCGGCAATTTGGGAAGCGAAACTGCCTCGCCCCGCGCAATACGAGCTCGGCACGGGGTGGGGTGGGGTAGAAACGTATTAAGAGGCTACAACCAACACTCACACCTCCCCCTCCCTCGTCTACAGGTGACTCTCCAGAACCACTTTGTTTGCGTCTTAAGGCGACTTGGCA
This sequence comes from Dryococelus australis, assembly GCA_029891345.1. Taxonomy (NCBI): domain Eukaryota; kingdom Metazoa; phylum Arthropoda; class Insecta; order Phasmatodea; family Phasmatidae; genus Dryococelus; species Dryococelus australis. The sequence goes on from CM056994.1 coordinate 97,810,677, forward strand.
GTCCTCCACATCCGCGCCGCGCGCTCACAATGGGCTTAATGAACGCGGATCCCGGCGGCAAGCTCGCATTGAGCGCCGACCCGGGACAACGGACCCCTCGCGAGGTCGGGCCAGCAAAAGTTCTGTCTGGCGGAGTCAGGATGAGAAGAGGAGGAAGGGTTAATCCAGCAGGCAATCCCGTGTTTCAAGTTTTGCTGTTAGTGGCTTCAGTCTAATTCTCCGCTCTGTTGAATTACCTTTCGCGTCAGCTCGTGTTTGCTTTGTTACCCCCCCCCCCCCCGGGGGGAGGGAAGTTTTGAACTTAAGCGGCGCCACCACCTGCTCTTCTTGTTTTGCTGCGGGGCGCTTCTGAGACTAATCTGAAGGATTTAACCTCTGCTGAAGAGGTCATCGACGTTTCCGGCAGGATTGCAGTGCGAACTCTTTGCTGGGAGATGTGCCGACCTCCATGGCTGAGTTTACACGACTACGAGTCTAGAGGTTTGAACCATGTCTGGAGCATGACTGCATGTGAGAACAATTGAGAAGTAATCTTAGTTCTTATTAAAATACGCTTGAATGGCAGGGAGTTATCAAGGTACCTTGATTATAAGACGCAAAACAAATGCTCAGTGCTTTGGCTGCATGCAATTCTATTCATTTTCACGTGCATCTAATAACTGATTCTAATATGACAAAACAGATATGTTTTTAACGTGTCCTTGAATATTCTGCAGGTACACAAAGTTTACACAGGTAGACGGTCGTAACAAAAGTGACGTACATGTAGTTTTTTTTTTCAATTATATTATATTATATTACAGTGGGTTGTAAGGTGAGTCGGATTCAAACTGAAATATTATGTCCTAAATGTTGTACTTCATTAACTTGGTACATACAAGTCGACTTCCATAGTCCTGTATTGCTTACAAATCGCGTCACCAAATATAATGCAGTACTATAAAGAAACCGCAGCATGTTAATAATTATGTTGTTTAAATGATCATTAACGTTTTTTATGTTAATAGAAAACATATTTTTACCATAAAGATAAACTTTCTTTTTACACAAATTACTGTAAAATTTGTATAATGAAATTGTTTGGGTTTTTTAAATTCTTTAATTTAGTACTGACATTATGTTACCAAACTTTATCACAGCTTTAACTACATCACAAGCGTAAGACGTGTTTCTATCAACTTTTTCCTCTTGCACACCCATAGTTACAGCATATATGAAGTTCCGTTATTTTTTTTTTTGCTTCAATTCCGATAAGCACGCGGTTGCTAATAGCACCGTGGTAATAAAATATAGACATTTTCGTTAACTGCTCATTGTACTGAACGATCGCTCTATGACATCTCTTAGGAATACATTTTAATTTATTCGTTATGAATTTATAACATCATTAGGTCCCTGAAAACGCACATCAAGATACTTTCAATAATTTTATACTGTTCAACTTTGCTACCAAAACAACGTTTTTGCGACGACTCAGTTAAAATGAATGCTCAGAAATGTATGATTTTGGATTTAACAGTTGGTAGCATACATTACACTGCATACTAATTAAATGTTTATCACCCTTCTCTTTTCTCATTTCACAGACGACACGTACGTTTAATTTGTACAGGTATTTTCATACACCAGAGTTACTGCAGTGAAACATTTAAACACGCCATATTTTAAGGTTTTTGACACTACGTCACTTCACTCCCCAAAGAACACGTAAATATTTAAAAGTAGAAAAATTTCGTACTTCCAGACTTACGAAATACGTAGTTATAAGTGAAACAACAGGAGGTACTGAATGGTTTTGTGGAATTATGAAACTAGCATTTTGAGAATGGAGGCTGCACTGATTCCCATAAATTTCCGCAGACCGCAAAAATCTAAATCAACACTTTTATCACATTGGGAATTATTATAATTCAGTCACCCTTCTCTCGTAGTAGTGGCCATCTGGTCTCCGCAGAATGTGTACTTTAGGCAAAAGTAGAAAATGTATCAAAATTAACACAGTTTTATTGAAAATTAATACATGCAGAAAGGTTCAAAACATTGTGTACTTATTTACTGTAATTGTTCGTAATGCTCACATCAGCGTCGATTTTGGACAAAATGTTGAATTTTTTGTCGTTTTCCGAAAATAGTGGGTAGTTGAGAAGCAGTGATTCCTCTGTAACACATGATATGCTTGTCTGCAAAATTAACACAGATTTTCAAATCAGTTTACTCTTAAGGAAATACTAATTTACAAAATGTAATATTTCACATAATATGAAATGACTCCTCTATTAAAAAGTAAAAACTTTGATGTACTTATACGATTTTAAGTAATTTTCCTCCCCTTAGGTACACATTTAGACGTTTCATTGGTTCACTTACTTATGTGCGTAACTGGTAAATACAGAGCGCTTGTGTTTTACAAATCGTGATGTGTACCCACTTCTTTACTGTGGGATTTAAATGTAACATATAAAGGAAGGTCGTTAATTTTTATAACAAAATAAAGGTTACACTGCCTTATATACATATATATAAATACATATTCACACATATATACACACATACACATACACATATATACACATTATATATAGAAACCACACAGCTAGCACCACAACGTGTTTTGTCTCATATATATATATATATATATATATATATATATATATATATATATATATATATATATATATAAATCATTAATACCATACTCCAGCAATTAGAATTTCTTCCCACATATTTTTGTTTAGTTATCTTCCGCATTTTTTCAAGAATAGGTGGACATATCTCTGACATTTATTGTAAGATCAGGTCTTGAATTTTTGCTGAACATGTATCCAAATATCACATTGTCAATTTTATTTTATGTTAATAAAGTCCGTAAGAAAAACATTTGAATATTTCACTGGGTACTGCGAACCATTACCAAAGTTCAAGAATTTATACGAAAGTTATTTCAGAGGAGGCCAAAACATCTCCAGCATTACTGGGTCACAGTGAGTGAGTACAGTAAAAAGAAAGTAGTCAGGCAGGGTTGAACGTCTCCACGACAGTGAGGGCTTTAGAGTGGATAGGAGAGGTTTTAACAGTCCTTAACATAGGGGTTTCGGGAGCCGATAAGGGTGAAACGAAGTGAATACAAAACGTCGCAAGAATGATAGGCCCCGGGGAGGGGGGGGGGGAAGATTATACCGAGAAAACCCACCAAACAAAGGCATCGCCCGGCACGATTCGCAAGGCCATAAGGGACGGACCAATTTGTTCAAAGAAGCACGTACGAGAAAGGAATCTGTTATGGCCGTAGTAAGGAACACCCCAGCGTTCGCATGGAGTGATTTAGGAATATCATGAAAACTAAGCATGAAAAGGTTTTAGCGTACACTTATGGAAAGGCGGGGAACACAAACGTACAAATTGGTTTTGGTTGTTTACTATCAGCAAGGTGGATTGAATTCAAAAGGTCATTCTTCTACGTTGCAGACATATCTGGTTTACTCATTATAAGTGAGATTGCTGGATGTGAATGTAGGCATTGGCTGTAATGAATGCTACAGGAAAAAGAAGTTACTGATGTTACTAATGAGCCTATTTTACTCTACATGGGTGCAAATATCTTTAATGAATTCTTTAAAAGCGTAAATGGTAGTAAGGCTTCGACGTCTCGTTGACAACACTATTATTATATATGAAACCAGAAACATACGCAACAGTACTGAGACAATTACAAATACGCATGAGCTTTAACTGAGGCTAGAACCCAGAAAACATTTTGTACCATAAGCTAGCACGCAATCAACTGTATTATGAAGGTCGGAGTCGGAGCGTCAACTCCGGATGAAATGAGTCTAATGTTTTGAATAATAGAGGTTTACTAACTTGAAATATTTACAAGATAGTCATTTTGAAAATAAGTTTCTGGGTCACTTAAAAAAAGAAGGAAATTTACATGGCCTACCACTGCGCTACTTGTGTGAAGAATTTTGGTTAACTGGTCCCTGAGATTTGATATAGAAATTTACTTTTTCAATTTAATGTAAATGGAACATATAGATTTTGTATAGGTTTTGTATACGATGCTCCCAATAGGTATTGTCAGTATACGATGTTTGGTTGAATACTGTTGAATTGTTAAATAGATATAACAAACATACCAAAATAGTTATATGCTGCCATTTTGAAAATAAATGCCTTACCTCATCTAAATCATTTAAATTTTCACGACTTTCAATAACGGTGTGTAAAATTACGTGGAATTTAATTGAATTTTTCTGGAAATATGGCAAAATGTTCAATTTTCTTACCTGGCACTATTCTGCAAAAAGGTTGGCAAAAGAGAATCCCCATAAGCACAATTAATGCTTGTAACTTACAATCTCGGTGTACAAAACTGGGTTTAATTTCGATGAATCGTTAAGTAGATAAAACACAATAAACAAAACTATTTATATTAACGCCATTAAAAAAACTTCTACACTTAAAACTTCTAAGTTCACACACATTACTATAGCACCACTTGCGTCTAAATTTTGTTGAGAATTGGTTGAATGGTTCTCGATATATGTCATAAAACTTATTTTTCAAGTGACGATCTTCATCAATGGAGGTCAACAATTTTATATATTAGCACATTTGTTTATTCTCGTAGATACAGTATGCAGAGTTAAACTAAAATGGGTTACATAGCTTCGTAGATATATCACACTAGGCTAAAGTATTATTATAGCCGCCATTGTAAAATTAAAAGTCTAGCAGACTTAAAACACACAAGCCAATATAGGCTACCACAGTATAACTTTTTCGCAAAATTTGAGGGAATCAGTTGATTGTTTCCCGAGATATGACATTAAAATCTTATTTATTCATGTGGCGATATCTTACAAAATGGCGGACCAAATTTGCTAAGTGTTAGCGCATTAGTTGCTTTTAATAAATACTTCCATCATTCAAACTTTTGTCGAATTTTTTTTAAAATGGTATGTTTCATATACCAAATAAACTTAAATTGCTTGTGTGGCAACCATTTTGAAATAAGTGCTAATAAATGTAAAGGTATAGCATATTTTTGCATGATCTATAATAGTTTTACTTACTTGCCACATTTGGCGAGAATTTGTTGAGTAGTTTTCGAGATATCACATTAAGGCTTTATTTTATCATGTGGTGGTATTTTGCAACATGATGTAGCTACAAAAATACCCATCTCTAAATACAATGTTTACATGTTGCGCTGCCTGCTGAGCAAATTTGGTTTAAATAGGTTGTTTTGTTCCCGAGATATGACATATCACCCTATACATAATGTTCGGAAACTACCAGTCGAAATTTAAATCACAGCATCCGTGGGCGAACATAAATTAGAAACTCTAGTCAACAAATGTTCGGAAAGGCCATTTAGTGTTTTTAAATTGAAGTTGAATTTCGGCAAACAACGACGAGTGCCTGCAGCCATATATACCCGTGTGCACAACGCATAGCATGACACTAAGGCAAACGGCTTTGGCGCGACATGCAGCCGGCGCCTGTACGTAGGCTACTTTAAAACAGCAAGCTCATCTGCCACTGCGGTGACGCGTATGTGTGGGACAGCGGCAACCCATTCGATCAACAGGCGGCGCAGAGTGCCGCGTACAGCACTGCCGTGGATCAGTTGCTGGGTAGAAATTTTAGGTTTGCCATACAGGGAATTTGAATTTATAGAGAGTATTAAAGATCATGTGTTGCCACAGTACCAGCCCTATGTATTCTCTGGCGATAGTCCCAAAACTCTGCGCTCACTGAGAGAGTTGTTTCGCCGCGTGGATGTGTGCATGCAGGTGAAAGAATGTGAAGGTAGCATAGTTAGTAAGGATGCTGTGCAGGAAGATAAACCCTCCAAATCGGTAAAAAATATTTTCTGTTTTAAATTCAGGAAACCTAATCATACAGCTTACCAGTGTAAAGTACGAAAGATTGAAGGAGATATTTCTCAGAATAAGTCAGTAGGGATTGGCAGACCCCCTGTGACTTGTTTTGGTTGTGGTGAGCATGGACATATTCAATGTCCTAATCAGGAGTAACAGAAAATTACACATGCTCAAGCCATGCGAAGTAACCGAGTAACTAGGGGACGTTATGGTTTTCGGGAAAAAGGAGACTTAAATAAAAACTGGTTCCAAGCAAAATAAACAAAATAGTAAAATTCGGGACTGCAAGAGGTTTAGCCTCCCTTTTGTTTTCGCCAAAATAGGGACTGTTGAAGAACATGCCCTTATTTACAGTGTTTGTTCGGTGTCCTTGATTAATCAGAGCTTCTGTAATAAGTTGTTTAAAGAACACCCAGTAGGAGTGATGACTGTTCTACGTAATGAGAAAACAGTTTTTGGTTTGGCAAATGGAGGTGTGATGCACTCATGCCCATTACTGACTATACGTATTCACTTAGGTCATCGGTTGTGGAAGAGGGATTACTTTTTATTTTGACAAATTTAAATCACACTGTAATTTTGGGTATAGATTTCCTCCACCGTACTCGTATGCATTAAAATTTGCATGAAGAGACGTTGAATTATACTTTTTGCAAAGAAGGGGTGAAGTTGATGGAAAAGGAGCAATGCGAAGAAGTGAATGTAATTGCTAATGAATTTGCGCAGGAAATGTGTTACAATTTGCCTTCTGCAATAACGGAAAAACTTGATTTATGTAATCAATTATGTGCATGACCTTGTGTTGACTTGCAATAGCCCTGTCAGGCATTATCCTTATAGTGTAGGTCCGGCCAAGAGAGAGGCCATTAAAAAAAATTATAACCCAACCACTTACCGAGGGCGTGGTTAGGTGTTCAGCCAACTGTTGTGCGAGCCCGGAATTTTTAGTAGCCAAGAAAGATCCGGGCAAATTCCGTTTAGTAATTGATTATCGGGGTGTTAACAAATAGATCGAACTGGATCCCTGTCCCTTGCCCAAGGTTGGCCATGTTTTTCAATTGTTAGGAAAGGCCCGGTTTTTTACAGTGCTAGATTTAAATCGAGCTTTCCAGCAAGTTCAATTGCATGAGGATGCACGCAAAATTCTTGCTTTTGTTACCACAGGAGGGGGGGGGGGGTTGAATGAATGAATGAGAGTACCATTTGGTGTGTCGTTTGGTGCTCAAGCGCTTTCACGCGTCTTGGAGAATATCTTGCGGCCATATAAGGCTCAATTCGTTTTTAATTATTTGGATGATATTGTTATGTATAGTGAAACTGAGGAACTGCATCGTGAACATGTTACCTTGGTGTTACAGAAGCTTTTTGAGGCAGGATTGACGGTATATCTAGACAAGATTACCTAGTACAGTAGGCATATAAGGTTACTTTGATTTTTCATAAGTGGAGGGCAGCTGCTGTTAGACTCTGAGCGGATTAGCTGAGTGCTCTCTTTTCCACGCCTTAAAAATTTGCGTAGGGCGAGACTTTTTTTGGGGACTATAGGCTATTATGCTAGAATAATTCCGTCACTTGCCGAACTAGCGGAACTCCTTAATGTTTTGAAATGTAAGGGATATCAGTTTTCTTGGGGACCAGAACAAGAGGAAGCTTTTGTAAAAATAACTACTTGCTTGACCTCTACACCTGTGCTAAGGTTACCCGATTTTGATCGTCAGTTTGCATTGCATACAGACGCAAGTTCCCTAGCATTTGGTGCGATTTTGTCGCAAAATACGAGGTTGGTGTTTTCCCCATAGCCTATGCTAGTCATCTGTTGACCTCGGCTGATATAAGGTATTCAGCTTATGAAAAAGAAGCTCTTGCCTGTGTGTTTGGCGTAGAAAATTCTCTTACTACCTTGATTGTACACGTTTTCAGCTGTGTACAGATAATAGTCTTAAGATGGCTATGGAATTCTAAGAAACTGTTAGGGAAGTTAGACCACTGAATCGAACGTCTTAGCGATTTTTCCTTTCATATAGTCCATGTAAAAGGAAAATAAAATTGCATAGCAGACAGCTTATCTAGAATGTTTGATCCTTATGAGCTTCTGTGTGGTGAGGGAACTAGTGAGCAGGTTAATATTTTGAAGCAAATTCCAGCAGCTTATTTGAATATCAAGGTTTGGCAGCAGAAAGACGATGTATGCTCTGAGTTGTGGCGCGAACTCCAACAGGGTGAGCTTACAGGTTTCGAAGTAAAGAAAGGAATTATTAAAAAAATTATCATAAGGGCGTATTTAAGACCTATGTTCCCAGGGTGCCGAGGCCAGTGGTTTGATTATTTTCATAATTCGTACTTGGGTGCCCATCAGGGGTAAGAACATAACCTGCAGCGAATAGAGCAACATTTCTTTTGGCCCGACATACAATCTGAATTTAGAGATTTGGTAAAACAGCGTGTATTGTGCCAGCAGACTACAGCCCCCAGCACTAGGGCTCAAGGGCAATTTAGCAGTGCACCTCCTACCTTTGTTTGGGAGAGAGTGTATATGGATGTGTTTGGCCCTCTCCCCAGATCTTAAAAGGGTTTCAATTACTTATTGGTACTGGTAGATGTTTTGTTATTCCCCATGGGAGATCAGAAGGCTTTTACTATCTGTAGGATTTTGCAAGAGCAGGTTTTCTCTCATTTCGGTTCACCAGCCCAGGTAGTTAATTATAATTCTAATATCAAAAGTTTTCACCAGTTCCCGGAAGTCGCGTTATCCTCGTCAGCCCCCGCACCTTGAAGAGGAAGACTGTCACCACTGTGGGTTATGTATGGTAATGCAGTAGACTGTGAGGTACTGCAACCTAATTGAAAGATTTGTTATAAGTGTATTAGTGCTGTTATGTCATGTAAATTATTTTATAGAGCAAACCGTACCTATTTTAAAAGTAGGAGAAAAACCACCTCATGTTTTTAATTACGGCGAAGAATTACAAAAGGGCGTGATTGGGTGGTAGGTTAGTTTAGGCGGACTTTCCCTTATATTCCCTTTCCGTTTTCCGTATTCCTTTCATCCCTGCCAGAGGTGCCGGAGCGCAAGAGTAGAAGATACGGCGAGGACATGGCTACTCCTTCTTCCGTCATCAGCAGCTTTCTTCTCTGGGGTCCAGAACGCCAGGACAGCCCCCTCACCAGCGCCTCTTCTGCAGTGTGGGAAGATTGAAGCATTGCTTCAAATTTGACACGCGTGTCAACTCGTCTACTTCAAGAAATTATGTGTGTGTACTTCATTTTCCCGCTAAACAAACTGTCCTGCCAGCCCGAAGAACTTAATTCCTGTCCCCCTTTATGTTGTTATAAACTGTGAAAATATATGTCAATATATCTTGTAATTATTACGGGATATATCCTTGAACTGCTTAAAAAAAATAATATTCGCAATATGGACTGCTATGAACAACACACCATACCTAGTGACTTGGGCCGAGCGAGTAGGTATTGAACAATGTGGTGGAATATAAACTCCTAAATTGCGACTGCAATATAGCAAAACTTGTTGAAATTAATTTTGCCCGTTACTTCCCTGCATGCACGTTTGTATGAAACTACCCATGCAAAAAGACGTTTCGTTCACGTTAAAGTTATAGTCAAGATACGTGAAAATAGTAGCATGCATTTTTGGAACACTGATTGTAGATTATTAAATAAATGTTACTAGAACGTGGGCCTAATGCTAGTGAAGAATTAACACTACTGTGCTGCGGAAAAAATCTAGCAGAACTTTTCTCAAGTTGACTCGTCTGCATCCAAACAGACAGGCTACGCACATCTAACCTCTACCAGGCACAAGGCTATACTGGCTCGCGGCGCTCGGAGCTCGCCAGGCCGTCACGCGCCCCCTCGTGGCAACACTCGGAACTACGCGTACGTCTGGCATGTTCCATAAACTCCTTGTACTTTCTTGCCCCTCCTTGATATTTTGAGCCGCATTTTCGGGTTTATAAATAAGCGCCCGCTAGCCTGAATAATCGTGCAGTCTTCCTCTACGAGTGATGCAGGCTGGCTGGCGAGAGGATGACGTCGAGATCGCAGTCCGCAGTTAGGCTTCATGGCGCTAGGCGCGGCAATTTTGAAAGTTGAAAAGCTATGTAATTTTTTTCGTGTGTTGTTTTTAGTACGTTGCCCCTGGTAATTAGTAGATTAATGGGGAATGGTAGGAATCTTTATGCCTTCCCTGCGTTTGGAAATGTAGGTCTTTTTAAATAGTTACTTTTGATTTTCTGGCGTTTTTAAGATATTCAGGGGAAGCGATTCTTCGCCATCAATATTACAACTATCATAAATTGCTGTTTTAATAGATTTTGTAAGAGGTGATTTTTCTGGGCAATGAATCATGTGTACCCCATTGAAGGTAAATGCCATTTTTAAGATTAGTATTTTTTTGAAGACATAACTATAGCATTTTTCTATTCTCTGTCAATAGAGGGAATCATAGTGGGTTTTTAAATGTAAATTTTATTCCATTGTTGTCTGTTTTTTGTGGTTGCGTGTTACAGTTTTGCTGCTTTTTTTGTCTCTCATGCTTCATTTTGAAAGAGGTGTATTATCTATGCTGTGATTTTGTTGGGACACTTTAAGACCTTTGATTTTCTGTATGTTGCAGTATATTTTCCTGCCTTGCCACAGTTTGGCAGCATCAAGCAGTATTACCCTGTATTGGATAAAATAATTCCTTTCTGTGTAATCCTTTGTGATCTAATACATGAGAATTTTTCTGAATTGTGTGTTTGGTGATGAACTTAGGTTTGTGTACGCTTTTATGCCGTTTCCTAATCCTTGCTACGTCCCAAAGGGGCGTAGTATAGTAATTGACATCACATAAAAGAAATCATTCTCGCAGTTCCGCAGGGCCACCAACCACAATTCATCATACTTTTTTTTCCCCACAAGCTGTAAAATGTGAAGACTATTCGTTTCCTTATTCAAGTGGCGTTTTTCCAATATACTTGTGTAATTTTAAAACGAGTGATTCTAGTAACATCCTGCTTGAAGATATATCAGTCTGTACAGAGACACCAACGCTCGATTATTCTGCGGCGTGGAAAGTCGTTACGCTGAAGATCTCCGAACGTTACTCCGTTATAAATAACGAATAAATCTGAGTACCGTCTTTATGAAGATGAATGATTTCGTCGGCTGCGAGAAACTTCGTAACGATGTCGGTAATTAACGACGAAACATAGAATAAGCACCCTGGCTTGACATAAAGCAACGCTGTAATTGCTTTAGTATCCACGTGAACCGATGTAAGGGCATAAATTAACTAGGTGAGAAGTCGTTCGATAATTCTCTTTGTGGCACATGGTTGTGTCAGAGGAAGGTATCATTGTTTTACTCTTAAAATAAATAATGTTTTGATCAATTTCTTTTGGCCACACACACACACACACACAGGCGCCAGACGTATAAATAAGCGATTACAGTGATGCCACACTGCGAAATAAGAATCTAACTCCAAAACGTGGAGAATTTTTGTAACTCCTTCTCTCTTTCTGTGGAATTCTTTAAATTTAGTAGTGTAGTTGCCATGCCTGTAAACAGTACAGTGCGGTCAAGAAAATATATCCGAATATCCATGTCGTAAACACGGATTGTGGATTATGTCAATATTTAAAGGCCCACCTTATTACTTTTGTTCATTGACTCACATACCAATCCTAGGAAGTATGCTCGGCTGCGTATTGAGTCGCAAAATAGCCGCATGGACGAAAACATTTATGACTACCGAAACAAAAAAATTGCCTTTATAGGAAACGTAAGAGCACATTCCTGAAAAAGCGAAATCATTAACTAAATAGTCTTCCTGGCACTCAGGTTTGATCAGAATGTTAAATATTTGCGTGTATACATATGCATTTTATGACACGCCAAAAATGGCAAAAGATTCAAAAGATGAATGCTGTAAAAATAATTAACTTATTATTAAAAAATTGGAAATAACAGGTTGTTTGTTATGTATAGATACAATTACCTTTTCATTGTTTCTTAATCTAAATGAAAAATTATAGGTAAATTTGTGTACAAAAATTTTATATAATAGATACCTACTTTCCTAAACGTAAGTAGTATGCACATAATGCCGTGAGAGGCGGAAGGATACACAGTATTGTAGAAATAAAAAACTAATAAGTGATTTTAAACGTTCTTTATTAACAGAGTAGAACTGCAAGACTTGTTCATTTTTTATTCATATCCATACGGAATTCATTTTATGTCTACATCACGTTGAATCGGAGAAAAATGGTCTCACAAAGTTTACCAATTTACCAATTCCTGGGTTCTAACTTTTCCTTAACTAGCGACCTGCCTCGGCCTCGTTCGGGTACGATTTACAAATATGGCATCGTTTAGATTTACAGCTAGTATATACACAAAATGCTTAACGTAACTAAAATAGGATTAGCCTAATAATATGTTGTTCACAAAGTCTTCGTAAATATACCCCTAAAAACAAAAATGGTTACTTGGGTCATCCTTAAAAGAGAATCATATGCTGCCACAGAGCTTTCGTAGACTTTTTTGAGACCTACAATTCTGTATACATTAATATGGCGTATCACTTATGGTTTAGTAAGCGTAAGCCATGTAAGCGCCCGAAAAGCGGCTTTTTCCGACTTTATTATAAAACGTCGACATTTTCTACTATGTCTACATTAAATACTAACATATTGTACACACAAACCTTCCTTAAGAAATGTTATAAATTATGGTGAAAACCGCATCAAAATCTATGAAGTATTTTAGAACCCTAAGCCGAATACACAGACACGCTGCCGGGCGACTGTTTTATACTATGTACTGCATAGAAGAGCCCACCTACCTTTAGCTGTTTTCCACGTTTCAGGGTGATAATCGCGGGAGTTATTTATATGAATAAATAATATTATATATATATAAATAGTAGGACTTTAAGCGGTGACCATACAAATAAATTGCTGGAAGGAGTAGGCACAGCAAGTTTCACTGCAGATCCTTCCAGTACTTTGAATTTTACCCAAATATTTCGAGAAATGGCTCTTAGATAACTCCGTATATAGCTAAGGTGGGGTGCTCGGTAATGATTTTTTTTTAACTTGCTGGTTACCTTCAAAGTAAACGACAGGCATCGTCTAAAGTGTGTGATATTTTCGTAGGTCAAGACGTTGGGCATAGGTTTAATAGTTTCGTACTTTGCAAAGCGGTTCAGTTGCCAGGTAAATAATCGTGTACCCATACATTTACATATAAGTATATATTTGCGTAGGAGTTGTTAAATACACTTACTGTGCTTTGGGTTTTTGTATACTGTGGTCTGTGGGGATGCTTAGAAGAGTACTCTGCCCCGAGTCACAGCGATACGGGCGACAATAACACGCGCGAACAGCGCCCCGTCGCTCCTACGCGTGCAGTACTTTCTCTGTTACGCTTTCCTGTGCAAATGAGAAATATGTAATGGCGGGATTTTATAACATGCAATGGAAGCCCATAGATTGAACTACGAGTGTAAATTTTTATTTTTCTCCCACTTATTAAAAAAACTGCGCAGGCAAACAATTATCACGACATTATTTATTTAGAATAAACTTAATATTATTAGAATAAAACTGTACGGGCTTAGATAAATATTTGATATCTTTTCTGGCAAACAGTCGTATCCCCAGGACTTTTGTTTTCTTAGATACATGTAAACGCGCGGACAACGTATGCACAGAAAATATGTCCGGACTTCTAACTCTTAATGTTAAACCTATTAAAGGGGAATGGTTCACGAATATCGTATATTTACATAATTTTTGTCACAACCTGTTTCACAGAGAATATTTCGACATTTTTGGCTCGACAAGTGGGAAAATAATCGTTTTGAACTTCTCCTTACATTGTTACGAATTCGCTGCGTTCGTTGTTCTCGGGGCACTGATTGAAGGTAAGAAAATTAATTTTCTTCCATCAGTGCTCCGATGATAATGAAGGCAGTGAATGTGTTACAAAAACGTAAAAATACGTTGAAAATTATTATTTACGTCTTGTCGAGCCTAAAATTCCGATAAACACTTTGGAAAATGACTTGCATCGAAAAAAGGTTAAAAATACTGCTTCCATGCACCATTCCCCTTAAGAATGGGAGGTAATGTCATTATTGTTCAGCGATAATATACACGAATCTCTAGATACCTCAGAAAAGTTCCAGCGCTTTCTCGAAGAAATTGTTTTTTCCACCATGCCGCCGGATGCTTGAAACTAGGTTCCTCACGCATGGGCAAAGAAATATATCTTTCGTACCTCGGCGTTATTGGAGGCGCGCGGTTACCGTTGCCTGCATAAAACTCGCTTTTCTGACGCGGGATTCGGCTAAAAGGCGATGTATCCAGCCCACGAGGCGGGTTTCATTTCTGCGCGACATTCAGAACGTTCCTAGCAGTGCGTGGGAGAGGAATTCTTTTTGATCTCGCTCTCCGTGCCTTCATTCTATCTGTAGCACCAAGAACCATGGCTATGCAAGTGTGGCGATCCGACAGTAGTTATTAATTGGGACCGATAAATTGCACCTTTATTCACTCACGCCAAGTTAATGCATAAGTTATATTTTATTTTATGACTAGAGAAAACTCTCAATAACATGACTATATTATTCACTTTCATAAGTATTAAAAATAACTAGTAACTTTCCTGACCACATATACAGAAGAATATTATGGGAGAGACATTGTGTACTTTCTGTTAGCGAAAGTTGTTTTACAGGAATGCAGTTTTTGAGTGTTAACCTAGCTGGCCAATTATATCAACAATACTACCGTCAGTGAACTATTATTTTAGAATTCAACATATATATTCACGTTGCTTCAAGACTGGAATAGACATCACTTGTTGATACTGTTTAGCCATTCAATACACACTGGACTCTCCTGTATTGTCTTCATTTTTCCTCCAATCGTTTGCTTGTAAATCTGTGTTCGCCCCTGTGTTTGTATGTGCTCTCATCATTGTACCGTCTACGGTTAATCGAGTATGTCTGTGTAAACTTTCCTTGCTATTTGGAGTTCAGATTACACTTTCTGTTGCTGCATGTGTTTCGTTTGTGCGTATCTAATAACTCAATTATTTATGCAAAATCAATAAAGTAATTATTTCGTATGCTTGGACAACAGCGTATCTTGATTTGTCTTGTATGTATGGTTTTCCGTATGTTACATTCTGAGTTTCCAACACTCGCAACATAAGCCTGCATATGTCTGTTGCATGCTTTGAGATGACGTGTAGCCCAATATTATTTTTATTCCAACTTCCATGGCCATAAAAATAACACATAAGGTCTTAAATTTGATTTTTCAACAATTTCATTTAAAGTATTATCGTGGACACAGCTTACGTGCTTAACGCTTCGATTTCCGCCTAGGTAAAATTAAATCACCAGATTTTTTTAGAGTTGTATGTATTTTGTCGTAACATTACGGCTTCTGCTATTTTTGAAGACACGAGCGAAGAAATATTACTTCATCAGCAGTTCTCATAAGGTTCTCTGCGAAGTAATATTTCGCCAGCAACACTCAAAGTGCAAATTACTCGTGTGAACAGAGCGTTTTATATTATTCTACGTAGGAAATAACATGAGATTGAGACACTTTAAACTGGGTATTATAATGGTATAATGCATTCACAGTTACTTCACACTTTCCCGAGGCCCTGCTAAAGTTCTACATCCGGGATATTCCTCCACCTCGTGCAAACATAAGCACATAACTAAGTCTAGAAAATTACGCCAAAGGACAACCACCAATTTCTTGCGCACTCAGTTGTCATAATATTTTGCATGATGATTATTTCTTACTAAGAGCTACCAACAAACACGTTTTCTCACTATTTTTATTCGTATGTATTGTCAATTAAATATCATAATTTATAAATGAAATATAGGCAAACCTTCAATTTAACTAAAAATAAGAAAATTATATGTAAACAGAGGCATAAAACGTTCTTGTTACATGTCATATTTAGAAACAAACTGAACACATGGGGATATTTTATTCAAAGGTTTGATTCAAGAGGTGTGACGAAACCGCGAATAGACTAGGCTATAAAGGACTGACCAGTAATCAACATTGATGAGTGAGTTTAGTAAGCTTGTCAGGCGTTATGTTAACAAATAGGACTGTTTCAGCGAGAACACAGAGACAAACAGTAGTGATGGTCATGCAGTCGTGGATATAGACGACTCGCTTCTTTCCTGTCTTTAATGCCTGCAAATATGCACCACACTCAGTTCAGGCCCCGCGTCTATGGTCGAGAACGTTTTGAGCGGAAAGGCACTGGAAATAGACACGACAATGATAAGCGACCTGTGGTTTGAGCGTTTGTTGCTGTTTCTGAATTTCTCATTTGTGAATAGTTCGTGCTGACATCGACGTACAAAAAGGAACGCTGTTCACTAGCTGCGAGAAACATTCTCGGCACAATTACAGCGCACAACGATTGCAAAAATTCGAGCTTGTGATTGAATTCGCGATAGAACGGACTAACACTGCTGGAAACAAGCTGTGTTCTCTGATACATAACGGGAGTTCGTGACAGAGTTGTTTCTGATTTCTAACGTTTAGGCTCTAAGTTGTGTATAAGATATTATTTTTTCGTGTATTATGCAAACAATACATTTTCTTTAATCGCCTTACACCTCAAAAAACCATTTTATCCAACTTAAGTTAGCCCTTAGCACCCGGGCATGAAAGGACTTTGAAATTGTAACTCCATTACGCCTCGTAGAGCAAAACTGTGGCAATATATTTTGTCTGTGCTCTCCCAAATCACCTTTTTTTTTTTTTTTTTTTTTTTTTTTTTTTTTTTTTTTTTTTTTTTTTTTTTTTTTTTTTTAAAAGAGTTCCAACATACCATTATTGTGAATGGTTCGTATCTATCAAAGCAAGCGGACTTCATTATGGCCCCGTAACGAGCTGCCGTCGTTGCGTCACCGACACTAATAAATTTGCGGGAATGGTTGAAGCCTGGCCGCTCCTGTTATAACTGACGTTTTCGCTGGTTGTTTCGATAAATAATGTCTTTTAATCAAGAAGCGTTAGCGGGCGCGCTGAAAAAATAAACTTTTTTTCTCCTATTTGTTTCCGCTATTTATCACTACTGCGTTCGTTAAAAAACAAATATTTCAAACGTTTCTTAGTCTTTGCTTACGCAGCGGGAGTTTCAGAACTCGTAAAACCTGGACTTATTTTGTTTTTCAGTTTTGTTTTGAAAAGCTCAAGACAATAACTGGACTAACTGGTCACCAAAACTTCTTGATCCAGCATTTATCCATAATACTCTAGCTAGTAAATTTTTCAATTATTTGATTAGAATGTAAATTTTTCGACTTGGCTAAATTATTTGCAGACCTATCACATACGTACTGCTTTAGGGTATCAGAATACTCACTGGCCCAATGAAACGAGACAGTAGCGTTATAGATACAAGACACCCAATAACGAGAGAAAACTGACATATTTAGAGTACGTCGAATCCTAACCAACAGTAAACATTTCCCGTCATAGCACATCGTTTCTAACAATCAACCCTGGTCGGTTATTACCAGCAATTCGAACAACGTATAATAAGAACACGTTAATCTCGCCTATTGCAGGGTCGAGAGAAGTCGGCCGTCGTGCCTGTCCTTCGCGGCAAGTGTAAGAAAAAAGAATAAGAAAGAAAGAAATAAATATGTCGAAGAAAACGTGAGCAGGCCGTTAAAAAAACAAAGTTCCCTCTCTCACGTTAGTGCGTATAACACAGCAGTGTGAAAAGTTTGAGCCATACAATACACGCGCTTCGTTGTTAATAGACAGAGATCCCATGATTTCACGTTTTAGTAATTCGGCACCAGGATAGACGTCATGAACGTATTTGGTAGTTTCGCGTGTTTCATTGGACCTTCGCTTATCCGAAACGCCCTTCCAGACTCACAGTCAACATTAAAAATATATCTCTAGAATGGTTGACTTTCGTACGGACTGGTGTAATAGGAGAACGAGTTGCTACCGATGTGACAGCCAATGAACACATGATTTCTGGAAGGATATCCGAGGGACTGTTAAGACAAGCCTGGTGTATTATAACACGAAATAGTAGCTATAAAATGTCCCTCCTGGGACAAGGGTTCTGGGTGCCAGAGTCGTAGCTACCAGTAATCTTGGAATTTCCCCAAATTTTCCTCAACAATTTTCGCTATTTACCCTGAAAACGAACCATTTTCCCTTTACAACTCCCCTTTTTCCCTCAAAAGTTTCTTTTTTTTCCTCCCTATTACAGTTATCTTTTTTGCCTTAATATTAACCGTTTTTTTTCTTCAAAATGTCTATGCCCTAAAATATACAGTAGCGAGCCCTCGAAATACATTTTTCGAGCAGTTTGAAGGATTTACGGGGCTCGCTTTTTACCCGCAGGTTTCCACCCCCCTAACCATACTTCTAGCCAGGCTCACCTCACCACTTACCCTCCTATACATCATAAAAAACCACGAAAAATCACTAGAAAATAATTATAAAACTCGAGGAACTCCCGCTCACCCCAAACGCAATAACCAACACACGCTCCACTCACCACCACCTATACAGAAACAAAAAAAAGATCACCAAAAATAAAAAATTAACTTAAAAAACCGAGGTACATTGTATTGTTGCGTAGCCTATCACGCCGCCCACCCAACCACAATAACCCCCCTCCCCCGGGCCCCATTTTCACAATCTACAATCTCAAAAAAAAAAAAAAAAAAAAAAAAAACACGCAAAATGAGAAATAGTTTTAATATTCGAGAAACACATAACGTTAACCGCACCTAACCCCGCTCACCATAAACTATAACTCATCGAAAAAAAATTGTAAAAAATTAAATTCACAAAAATCGAAAAAGTTATAAAAATCGAAAACGTTTAATGTTACCTCACACTTCACCTGCTCGACCGCTACACCTTAACCAACAATCCTCCAATCATAAAATTCATTAAAACATCGCAAAAAAGAAAAACAAAAATAATTTCCCTTAAATGACCTCTAAATTACCCCTAAATTACCCTTTTTGCTCCCAAATGACACCTCCTGCTCCACAAATGACCCCTAATTGACAATTATACATCCCCCAAATTACCTCTTATGCCCAACAAATCACCCCTCCGGCTCCACAATTAACCACAAAAACACCAAAATGGCTTCTATATGACCCATAAATGATCCCTTATGCTCCGCAAATGGCACATAAATGGCGCCAAAAAGACTCCCAAATTACCCCAAATGATGACTCCTAATAATATAATCATCCCTCTTGCTCCACTAATTGGCCCTAAATAGCCCAAAAATCACGCCATAAATGACCTCTAAATGCCCCAAATAACCACGAAATGTCCCTAAATGACCCCGAACTGACTCCTAAATGACACACGAATGTCCGAGTCTGCTCTGAAAATGACCCCTCCTCCGAAAATGACCCTTAAATGACCCTAAATGGTCTCTAAATGACCCCTCCTGCTCCCCAAATGACCTCTAATTGTTACCAAATTCAATTCTAAATGACTCCAAAATTACCACTAAAAGAACCCTTAATGGCACCTATATGATGCCTAAATGACCCCTCATGCTCAGCAACTGGCCCCTCATGCTCCGCTACTGACACCTCACACATTCCAGGCTTCGTATTCATGTAGTGGTGTTGTGTTGTAATTCTCTGTAGCCATGTATACGGAAATCAACAAATGCCTATTTGCCAGATGTATTAAGTCTTCTTGTTTTCAGCTCTACTGATTTACTGAAGCCAGGGTCCAAACCGAACCCTTGAAAACCATTTCTTCTTCCTCTTGGCATAACTTATGTATACTATTAACAGTGCTTTCTGTTGCGTCTACATTATACACACTGCTACATTCGAGGTTTTAAAGGCTCTAGTACATTCTCATTATCTCGAGGCTCTGGTTTCGTATAGCTACAGCCCAGACACATATTATATTTTACACCGCCATATTTGTTTATCTTATTAAGTTTCATACTTGACAGGAAGAAGCAAGCATTTTTCGATGCAATTTATATATTCGATGAAACATAATATTTAAGAACACCTCTGAATGCAGATCGCTTCATGAAAGTACCATTAACATTAGGCTTCCGCTAGCAGAGCACCCAAGTGACGTTGATGTAGGTCGTGGCTCCAAGTTAGTTGAGGTCAAACGAAGGCCTTCGTATTCACAATTCATCTTCGTTGTCTGACGAGAGATACCTTCCAAAATGATGGTTTCAAAATGACAAATGCCATTTTGTATATAAAATCGATTCTCTTTACAATAAGGAGCCCAGTTTCTGCTCATAGAAGGCACTCTCTCATACATTTAAAATGTAAAAAAATGGGAGTACTCCGAGAAAACCAAAATACTATTTTGCTGCAGAATAAAGCATGCTGATATTATTATATATACCCATAAACATAGAAATGTGAGATATAAATATAAATGAATATGAATATATTAATTCAAACTATTTAATATTTCCGTTTATATATGCATTTTAAATTATATCCCAAGTAGCAAAATATAGTAGGCCCACATGTGCAGAACTGATTGTGAATAAGCAGCCAACATGCGGCATGCACAGGCATTCAAGAAGCGGAATGCACCCGCAGATGCATGTGGCACACATGATGAATGATGACTGTGGTATGATTTGTTTACGTATGGGCCACGTACAGATATTTAACTGTCTGCAGATGTCTGGAAAAACCACAGTTTCCCGTAAGTTAACCACAAGTGATTAACTGTCGGTTGATTTCTGGCAAAACAAGAGTTGCCCATAAGTCAACCACAAGCGGGCCACTTACTCTTGATGAACTGTTGAATGATATCAGGAAAAACAAGAGTTGCCCGTAAGTTAACCACAAGCGGACCACTTCCGGCTTTCTGTTTCTGGCCTGCTATAAGTAAACCCCGTGTCGTTAGCCAACTGTTGGTAAACCCCTTGAGGCCCACATAGACGCAGCTTGCCATGCATTTTCAAAACCAAGAAATAATTGTGTCTAACCCAAATAAGATTGATGTATTTACCATACTTTTATGTGTTATCTTCAGCTTTATTTCACAATTAGTAAAATTCTTTGGAAAAACTTGGAATCGAACTCGCAAACCTTCCCTCTATAGTTAAGTAAGCTAATAACTACTCTAAAATGTATTCATATACGACCTTTTAAGTAAATCTCGATACTCAATTCACATACATAATGCATTATTAGGTTTGCTATTAGGCAACTAGCTTTTACCCGCTGGTTCGCGCGCGTGTTTATAGTTTTGTGACACTAAGCCTCTTCGTGTTACATAATCGCGGTGCATCTGAATTTATCTCGTAGGATATTTTTGTAAAGATATTAAAACAAAGCCCACCATAGTTTCATTAAGATTTTATTTTTTAAATACTAATATTTTTCCTTTCAGGTTTAATGAAGTTATTAAATCACACCCTGCTATCGCTTCGCACATGTTCTATGCTAGCATGATATTTAGGAACTTGAATTGATCTAGCCACATTTTTTAAATTGGGTTCTATTTCCCCTCACGAGCTGCGGCCCCATTATTGAGTACTCTAGCCTCTAAGATACTACGGCCCCCTTTATTGGGGGCTCTAGCCACTGAGCTAGTGGGGCCGCACTATTTGGTGCTCTAACCCCTGACCAGCTGCGACCATACTATTGGGTGCTCTACCCACTGAGCTACTGCGCCTCCACTGCCTCACTATTGGGTTCTCTAGCCCGTGAGCTTCTGCGGCCCCCTCATTGGGTGCTCTAGCCACTGAGCTACTGCGGCCCCACTTGATATATATATATATATATATATATATATATATATATATATATATATATATATATATAAATTACACACACTGTATCGCTGCGGCCCCACTTGGAATAACGCGAGCCACTGGACCACTATGGCTTTTTGGAAGGAAACGTTTACAGCCCATAGACAAAATAGAAAGGAGAAATCACGAATTTTTTGCAGTGCTTTTTTATGCAGTAATCAGTCCTAAGGAAAGCTTAATCTAAGAATTTTCCTGAAGGAAATTATATATTTTTCCGGGATAAAAAGTAGCATATGTCACTCACTCTCCGGCCCTGCAACTATCTCTGTGCAAAAATCACGCTGATCCGTTGCTTCGTATTGACGTGAAGGAAGGACAAAAAAAACACACTTTCCCATTTATATAGTAGTATGGATGTTAGTATCACGAGTCAATACTGTGATTTGCGTGTTTTTTTTTTTAATACTAGTGTTTTAGTTTCGGATTACTTCCACGAAGGTTTAAAATGCTACATAATTTTTTTGCGTGTTATACTTTGCATGTTTCTGGTCTAGAAACAGTTTTCTACTATTACTAGCAATGCCACGTGAAAATTGTACTATATATATATATATATATATATATATATATATATATATATATATATATATATATATATATATATATATATATATATGAAATTAAAAAAAAAACAGTTAAATATGCATATGCTATTTGCTACTGCACAACAACATATAGTCGGTATGCCATAAATGGAACATAAGCTGCTTATCATGTGCCCTCAGTAACAAGGAACGGTTCACATACCACAAAGGGCGGAATATACTCTTTGGAAAACATCACCCACACATTCTCTACATACTCTAAGATTCCTGTGGGTGTTTCACTGATGTTTGCTTGTGGGGCACATATGAAATATTGTCAGTCATTTTGTAATAAGTGGCCCGTAATTGGCTACATATGATGCCCAACTATCAGAATTGAACCTGTCTACCACAGAAGGGTCTCATATTCAAAATTATCCTATTTTCATACTCTTTGGCATACATGCGCCACATGTTTTCTACGTTGTTGTGGGCACAAGTGAGAGGAGAGCTGTCCACGAGGTTGACGCCTGCCCGTGGTCGAGGGCGACGCCCCCCAGGAGAGGGAGATACCAGGGGACAGCGGGGTAGGCGCCGACGATGAGCTGACCTGCAGACCACGGACGTTAATAAGGTCGACCCTCCCCCCCCCCACATGATAGATTGGTAACCTGGTGCATGTCGAAGGTTGGTTATTCAGCGAGGCTGGAGCGATCCCCGATCAGCGAGTCTGCCGATGCTGGAGCAGCGTCGGGCGGAGCCAGTGCCGAGGTGATCCAGGAGCTGGGTCGAGACCAGGCTTGGGCAAGCCATCCTTCTTCACCACATCTCCACTACACGAGCCGACGGAGGAGCTCCGGCGATTCGATGCTGTCAGTGGTAGGTGATCTTGAGTAGAGTGCAAGGGCGAGAAGGGGGCGATACAAGTCAGGTAGAGCGATTAATGCCATCTAAAGTAATTATTGAATCAGAGAAGAATTAGTAGTTATAGACTAAGAGATAGGGAATTAACGTAATAACTAATATCATTATATGTAAGATAGTTGAGATCTGAAATATAACTAAAGGTAGGAGGAGTCAAGAAGTGTATCATTTATTGAATCTGTGTAATTTGTAATTCAGTTTAGTATTGTTTATGTAATAAACTTCGATATTAATTAAGCAAAAGGTGGTAGTCATTTAGAAGAGTTAATATAGTCGATCCTGGTACTTGGTTGAGGATTTTGAGCCGTGTGGTTATGCAAGAATATAGATAGGTTGTACACTTGGCTAGGCACTACAACAAATGGTGGAGGCTCCGTGGTCTCTTCACCATGGTTTGTTTAACACTTGTGCGAGTTGAAATTTGCATTGTGTAGGAAGGCGGAATAGGTACCGACATCGCGTGTCGCATTGGTTTTAAATGCATTTCAGACTTAAGTGTATTTATTTTATAGAACTATTTTATCCCGGAGCTTGCAATTGTAGTAGTCGAGTAGAGAGAGAGAAAGAGAACTACCGTAGCAGTTGTAAAAGCGACGTCGAGGCCACGTAAAGTCAAGGTCGCAGTAGGAACTTGCACACACAGCGCAAAGTAGGAGTCTCACCTTGCACTCATTGTTTGTAGCTGTAGTGGCAATAGTAGTAGTAAAATATTAGTTGCTTACTGTAGTACAGGGTATGTCCGACGGATCCGCTGGGCGGAAACGTTTGGAAATGCTTGTAGTTTTCCTAGGCATAGCAATTAGTTACGTAGATTGCTTATAGATTATCGCAGTGGAACGTGCAGGTGGAAGCTAAGTAGGTGGCAACGGAATTCCAGCAGGGAAGTTGTACACGGCAATTTAGCCATATACAGTTTAGCCACACGACGACCGTAGTGAGTATATGGACACGAGTAAATCAGCGTCGGTCAAAAAGCTTATAAAGAAGGCATTATTAGACACTTCTGAGCTCGAGGAGTTGATTAGACAGTGGCAAGCGGACGCGAGCATTTCAGGGCCACGAGCAACAGACGCAGACTAGAGTGTTGGGTCAGAATTCTCGTTTAAAAATAGTCCAGAGAACGCGTCCATAGATCAGGAGGAGAGTGATACACTGCTCAACGCGGAGGAGTATCTAATACCTAAGGAGCGTACACCAGCGGCAGCAGTTGACGGGCGTCAGTCGAAGTACCTGCTATAGTGCATAGGGAACGAGGACAGGCGACCGTGATGGAAAATATTCACATAGTCGTTAATCAAGCGGAGAAGCTACCGACATTCTGCCGTGTAACCACAGAAGAGGTCACGGAATTATTAGAATACTTTCACGCCGTAAGCGAGGTGAACGGCTGGGACGATAAGGAGCAAAAATGTCGCCGAATAAAAATTCACGTTAAGGGAGCAGCGAAGCACGCTATAGAGAATTTGGTGCAAAGCCGTGGTCCAGAGCTTACGTGGAAGGATGTCGAGGCTGTCAGTGATTAAGTACGTTCATCATGGTCCACCTCGGCGGGTTGCCATAGTTGATGACGTCGCAGGCCAGCGACGACTGATAGTATCACGTCCTAGAAATGGCCGTTTAACGATGTGACATCAGTGTATTCTAATTGCAGTGTCCACTTGTGTCAATATAAGCCAGCCGGCCAAGGCTGTTTATTCCATTTTACACTGCTCACAATACTGATGTTTATATTCAATCAGATGTATGTTAATGGCATGAGAAGACAGTTTTGACGTATTTTGAATTTCAAGTTTCTGTATTATATTACAGTTTATATCCATGTACCATTAGGGCGGTACTGTACGAAGGTAATAAGGTCTCCGGACTCCGGATACAGACATGTTTCCTACTTCTATGTTTTCGCATTTTATGTTACAATGTTTTTGTATAATTTAATTGAGACATAGATTTAGAACTCTTTGCAGGTTATTACAGCTCGCGCTTCTGTAAACTGGTCACGAGCTGCTAACCTAAGTATTTCAGTCAGTTCATCCACACGTACACGCTTCTTACGTCCGCTTATTAATCACCACACTGTCGTTGTTTTCCATATTTTTATTCAATATTGTGATTCAATGTATTCACAATTATTCTAGGTGTACCAGTTTTAGATTAATTCATTCATAATTTTCCACTGTTTCACGTGTCATATATGTTTTCACAGTACATTGCACTACTGTGCGCGGTGTTTTGCTTTAGCGATAAGGTCACGTGCCCAGCGGGCACAAGTGTGTCAACGTTCACAGCAGTGTCGGCTGACGCAGCAGGCTCTCTCGTGTGCACACAGCACTGGCCACTTATTCAATGTCACATTTTCTGCTGTACGACGATTCTCACAGTTTCATGTATGGTAGCCATCATTGCTCATTTCCCTCTCAGTTACGCCTTTTTGCAATGAGCGTCTCGTACAGTGTTAAGGTATAGGTATGGGGAATATGGCGTGCCAGTTCACCAGACGCGTCACCTTAACTCCCCTCGCACCATCCTGGTGTTCGGCTCCTAGCAGGTAAGATTTCTGTATATTTTTCGTGGGCATAACTTTGGGGCCGAATGCACTCCCATATCCGGGGAACAGGCACGTTGCATTCCTTTACAGAAGTATTTATGTGCGCACTTTAATTATTCACATTGTTACCTATTGTTAGTAAAATTTTTATGCGTTGTTTTTATTCATAACTTGACTCAATTGTAGATTTCACGACACACCTGTTGGGGTTTTATGCCACATTTACTGTATTCTACTTAACATATATACGTTACTGTTTATGGTTGTATATTTTCTTTGTTTTCAGTGTATTATTCAAAGTTGAGCAACGTTGGTATACTGTCATTAAGTCCAAACTTCCATATACTATCATTTTCTTTCACGCTCTTCTAGTCATAATATCGCTCTGTTGCATTTATATAAATTCACGACTCGTAGACCTACTCGCGCGTCCTTACACTTCGCGAACCGCCTTAGAATGCACTACTCGTATCGCGTCGCTGGGGAAGAAAGCTCCTCCGTGCCGTTCCTTGCCCACAGCGCGTGGTCTGTGGCCCGGGTGCCGGTCGGCTGCCGCTAGCCCTTGCTGATCCATGTCGTCTCTTCACCGCTCACTCTATAGCAGCCGTGGACGTCTGCACCCGGAAAAAAGGGGGTATTGTTGTGGGCACAAGCGAGAGGAGAGCTGTCCACGAGGTTGACGTCTGCCCGTGGTCGAGGGCGACGCCCCGCAGGAGGGTCAGAGATACCAGGGGACAGCAGGGTAGGCGCTGACTGGCAGGCCACGGACGTTAATACAGCCGACCCCCCCCCCACCCCTCTCGGGGTATTGCTAACCTGGTGCGTGTCGGAGGTTGGTCGATCAGCGAGGCTGGAGCGATCCTCGATCAGCGAGTTTGCCAATGCTGGAGCAGCGTCGGGCAGAGCCAGTGCCGAGGTGATCCAGGAGCTGGGTCGAGACCAGACTTGGGCAAGCCGTCCTTCACCACATCTCCACTACACGAGCCGACGGAGGAGCTCCGGCGATTCAATGCTGTCAGTGGTAGGTGATCTTGAGTAGAGTGCAAGGGCAAGCAGGGGGCGATACGAGTCGAGAAGAGCGATTAATGCCATCTTAAGTAATTATTAAATCAGAGAATAATTAGTAGTTATAGACTACGAGATAGGAATTTAGCGTAATAACTAAAGTCATAAGTATGATAGTTGAGATCTGAAATACAATTAAAGGTAGAAGGAGTCAAGAAGTGTAGCGTTTATTGTGTCTGTGTAATTTGTAATTGAGTTTAGTTTTGTTTATGTAATAAAGTTTCAAATTAATGAAGCAACCGGTGGTAGTCATTTAGAAGAGTTAATATTGTCGATCCTGGTACTTTGTTGAGAGTCTTGCGCTAGTGTCGTCATGCAAGAATATAGACAGTTTCTACACTTGGCTAGGCACTACAACAACGTGTTCTAAGATGCCAGAGGGTGATTCACTGATGTCTGCTTGTGGGCCATACATAAAATTCTGTCAATCATTTTGTGTTTAATGGCCCACATAAAAATTTCTTCCCGAGCAAATACAGTCACTGTTTTTCACATGGTCTTATTGTGTACCACATAAGAAAACACTTACAGTCATGTGGGCGAACATGTACCACCTGTGCCAATAGTTGGCAAACTGTTTTCTGCTTGTTGTCTGCTAGTTGGTATATAATATTTTATATTGTAATGAAGGATTCTACAGTTTTCAAAAGCCTCCCAAAGAATTGCCCAATGTGTAGGACATGAAATGTCTGATGTTCAACATTGGTGGAGCCGATGTTACAATGATGGTGCACATGCTCATCAACCTTGTTCCGGACGGCAGCGGCATACGGATTCTCGCCTGGACCACCGCATCAGATGAGCAGCCACTGTTGATAGCACAGCTATAGTCGCACAGATTAGGGCCACTGTTACAATCAGGGTGTCAGCTAAGACCATCACCAATATTTTCTGGACGCTATGCTACTATCAAGGGTGCGACTCGCCAGGCTTCCTCTCACACCTCATCACCTGCAGTTCGCCTCGGATGGTGTCGCGAACGACGCAATTAGATTGATAAATGGTGCAGAGTTGTGTTTAGTGATGAGAGCAGATTGTACCTTTGCGGCAATGATGGTTGTTCGCAGTGCGACTTCGACCAGGAGATCGGCAACAACCTCTAAATGAGTGAAGATATTTGGGCGGCTCTTTATCTCTAGGTCGTGATAGCCGATAAGCGTGAAGCGAGGTGAGTATGGAGCAACCACAGGATGCAAAATTCAAGGGCGGGGAAAACGGGAGATCCCCAAGAAAACTTACCGATCAGGGGCATCGCCGTCACGATTCCCACATGCAAAGATCGGGGGCTGACCCCACCGGGAATCGAATCCATCCGGTTCGCCTTGTTGGGAGATTAGTAGTCTAACCTCTACACCACACCGGCCCTGGCAACAACCAAAGAGTGTACACGGCAGCGACATACAGGACCAACTCCTGATATCATTGGCTGGCGGGCAAAAGCCTACAATGACCGTATTTCTATCGTGTTTGTTGTGGGAACACTGAGCAGTGAACGCTATATCCAGAACATCATCTAGTTAATTTTGTTGCTGTTCCTACAACGACAAGGATATGTCCTCTTCCAGCAGGACAATGCCCGCCCACACACGTGTCGTATTACCCAACGCGCTCTCGAAGGTGTTCGTCAACTCCCTTGGCCAGCACGATCACCCGACCTGACCCCCATTGAACCTGTGTGGCACATGATGAGGTTTGCAATACCGGCAACAAAACTCCCCCAATTGCAAACAGCATGTTGAATTAGCGTGGAACGCTATTTCCCAAGATTACATCCGATACCTTTATAATCACATCTACGCACGACTGCAGGGCGGCATCTTCGCTAATGGCGACTACACAAGATATTGGCTTTATCGTTTAAGACACTCTATAGTCTCTGTCTACGGGTGTACGATCCTGTGATCATTATCATATACAGTTTACATACTGTGCAATTACTTAATAAAACCTCCATATCTGTTGGACCACTGCCTACGGGTTTTCATCTTCCGTCTTCCACCAGTACAATCATTTTCAGTACTGAGGAAGAATACATAATGTGTAAACAAGTATAAATTTAGTAGTGATTTCAAAATTGCTCAGCCTATACTATAAAAGTTATAATATTAATCACACCAAGCTTGCAGTTCTTGTTGAGGGATGGAGTATGGTCATCGTACAAAGATTACAAATGCATAGCTAACCCAGGATTTCGACTCAGATCCTTGCGGTACGAATGCAAATTCTGAACCACCTCACTCTTAGAGAGCAAAAGCACGTGCAGCGTTTTTCTCATCCTAGAATGAAACATTTTTAAGGTAAAAATTCTCGATGAGTTTCAATATCGCAGATAAGCATGCGCTACAAACCATCTCTTAAAATAAAAGTGAAAAGTGGAACCAATCCATATCATCTGAATTCGCAAAAAATTTACCTGTATATTAATTCTTATTATGTCGGATTATTTTCGGTCTTTATAAAGGAGACTGTAAAATTAAATTAATTAAATTATTTTGACGTACCAATGGCGATCCGTCAGGAACGTTTTATGCCATTGGCGAGTATTAATGTAATACTGAAACAATTTTAGTTATCTAATTAATTAGTGTACACTGATAACCATGCTTATTCTTTGCTAAAACTAGTATCTGTAGGGTCACGAATTTTATATCCACTTCAAAATTAAGTATAGGTGCTAATAGTCGGCTTAGCAGTTACCGTTTATGAAAGCAATTACTTGATGAATATGCTCGGAAGCAAGTAGTGTGCCAGTGGGCAGAAATCGATTTATTTAAGAGAATTTGCGATCTAGACAATTATTTTGTAAATACAAGGTTTTTAAATGATGGAAATTTTACTGGCATATATAGAGCTATTGCGAATTTAGACGTTTTCGTATGCCTTACATTATAAACATAAACATGGGAAAGTGGAAACATTATCATAAATATTAAATGTGGTGTCATGCTCCGGATGCTGTCAGTTAAATCATCTGACGAAACGGAAGATAGGAAACGCATCTATGGTATGTTCAAGTACCTTTGTACAAATGTTAACCAACTATTCAAAGACATTTCCAGTGAAATATTTATGAGATACATTAGATGATGAAAGTGAAATGTTTAACTTTATTAAATTTACGTTTGAGTGTTTACGTAACAAGCAGAGTTTCTCTAGATTTGGAGGAATTCGGATTCGAAACCAGCCAGGTAATATTTATTATAGGGGTATATCTAACCTGAGAATAAATCACACACCCCTATATTTAATTACTTAACAGAAAACTATCCCTAAGTACCCTGGATGCCATAAAATGTATGAGAAACAAGGTTAAAAAAATTAATACTACTATTAATTCGTCAATTTGATTTGTTGCTACAAATGATCACAAATCGACACTTAAGGCGACAATTGCTTCGCGTTCAAGGTCAAGAAGCGAGAGAGCGATACGGGCGTCCCTAGTGCATCTTCGCTTCTACGCGCAAAGTGTGCAGTGTTTCCGTCAAAATGCTGCAGTGTGCAAATTAGATCTGCAATAGTGGGGACTTTATTACACACTATGGAAGCCTACAGATTAGACTAAGTTCGTATGGCTGTACTTTTCTCTTATCGCTTAAGGAAATTGCATAGACAAGCTTTAGAAATGCTATATTTACCCATTCTCATAAATTTTTGCTACATTAATATAATTAACATGACAAGAGTAAAAATATACGGACATATATTGTTTTTTTTTTTTTACTCTTTGACAAAAAATCGTATTTGTGGAACATTTATTTACCGAGATACGCGTATTCGCGCAAACAACGATTTCAAGAAAAATGTTTCAGTACATAGTCACCTAGAGCCAGGTTATCGTGAAAGGTTTATCAGAATCCCTGCGGCATTTCAATTCGAAGATTTCTGAAGAACAGCTGCACGCTCAAATCGCGACTCGAAGCAAAGAGAAGGGGTGGCTGTTTTTTCCCCGCCGTCAAATCAGAACTGGATAAAAGCGTATCTCGGACGTGTATGAATAATGGAAGCGCCTCTATAGTGCCGAGTCAGTGACGCGTCAGCGGCCGAAGTCGGGGGAACAGGACTGCATCTGTATTGTAATCCGGCATGCGGAGGGGGAATGCCCTATAACCGGAGTTATACCACCCCCCCCCCCCCCAGTTCTTCTCAGGTGAGGTAATCTGGATATTCCATGCAGCACGCTGCGCGGGGAGTGGAGAGTCGGCAAGCTTGCATAGCTGAGCATCGCCAATCGGGGCAGAAGTTTCAATATCGGAACTCGCTCCCCCCCCCCCCCCAAAGAGCACTGAAATACATACTGCGCGTTACACGGCCGAACCAAACCCCTACCCCTTTCCAGCTCGGCCACCGGCAACGAGGCACGGCCGGATACGCTGTCGAAATAGACGGCGCAGGATCGGCCCGCCGGAAATGGAAACGCTGATGTCGGCCCGGGCGTTTGGCGGGAAATGATCCCTCGCGCGCAGAGAGGGTCAGCGCCAGAACCTGTGGCGTCACCTGCGCCGAATGGCTGCTCACTCGGTCAACACATCTGGCGCTGCCACCAATGGATACAAACAGTAATTTACAGATAACGAAGCCATTGCAGAAATTCTGCGCGCGTTTCGGGATAATTTGCTGGTCCGACATGATGCGATGTTGCTTCCGTATGTTCACGCTGGAATGGCTAGGATATGCAAGTAACTACGAAAGACGCTCTAAAAGTCTAACTTACGTTTCCGCCGAGGTACGCGAAGAGGATGAGGCCCAAAGTAGGTCCTTACTATCTCACCAAAATTGTACTACTACCATTAAAATATTAATACTTTTAAATTCATTATTGTGGCAACTCTTTCGATGATATTTTTGTAACAAAAATATTTTAAAGACACATTAAAATATTCCATGGCACAAAATAAGTTATGTGTAAAAGTTTGGTTGGATGGAATTAATAAGGGAATCGATAAGCGTGTCCTTTGCCCTAAAAGAGAAGCGACGATGTCTTGCATTGTTACCGGTCGGTCTTCATATCGGTGCCACCAGCATGTGAAACTTATTTCACTGTTACCGTATTTCGAGCTACCTCCCAAACAAGTAACATTTTTTTATGGCCCTGTCCCCGTCTGCAGTAGTTGCGTATTTAATTGTTTAGCGGCTGTTGTAAATCGGTTCGAAAGGAATCTTTTTTTTTTTTTTAGAATCGTAGTGATATCGCGTAGTAGATTAGTGCACAAGGATGTTTCTTTAATGTGACTTATATTCAGCCGTGCTACTGAGGAGGTGCAGATGGATTACAAAATATCTTATTAGTGACATCATCGTTCGTAGAAAGAATGAAGACGCTGTTACCACACCTCGTAACTTTACCTACTGATATCAGAACCAGTTTGCCATCACCTTGGTGAAAGACTGTGGACGCGAACAGCCACCTTATGAAACCATTTCATGTGTTTGACGCTCTGGCGAGAAGTGCACCAACATAGATTTTGATTCTCGATATAAGCACACCTGTGAGGGCCTATTTCGATTTGTAGCGTAAAGACGAGATAGGGGTGCAGTGGTAATAAAATGGACTTGCTTTCGGGAGGATCCTGGTTCGATCCCTGATCCGGTGATCTTGATTTCCGTCTTCTACAGTTTTTCGAAATCTCTCAAGGCGAATACTGGGATAGTTCCTTAATATAGGCCCTGGCCGATTCCTTCCTCATTCGTGAATGTCTAGTGTCCCTTCTGCATAGCGCAGTCGCTGTTCCGAAGCACTCGATAAACCTAACGAATAAGTAAAAACAAAACAACCTCAGTAAGGGGACTGTGACTCCACCTATGAATGACAGTATTCTTCAAACAATTTGATGAGGACTCGTTACCCATATTACAAGTTGGAATTGTGGTAGCACTTCTACCGTCGCCAGTTTGGACTCCACGTTTTTTTATTATTATTCTTTAACAACCACAGCTAAGGAGAGACTTTACTGCCTCCAGAAAATTTACCCAAAATAAGTGCAGTTCCGTTAGCATTATTTCTTGTTTATTTTTATTCGACTTTTCAATGCATGCGAGCTATAGAGTAATTGGCTTATTGCCGTTTAGTAATGAGCTATTTCCATCGCTGCTGCTTGATTTTATTGATTTATTTGGTTTATAACTTTATTTATTCATATGAAATATAATACACTGAAGGAAACAACAACAGCAACACAATAGTAACAATTCACAACACACCAGCCAAAATTATAGGATCTTCTGTCGTAATTGGAATGGCTAGGCCGACTCCTGCATGAAGCTTAAATAAAACAAGGAACCTATGTAATTAATGACCCATAAACCGATAAAAATCCAAGATGATCTCTTGTCTACAGATGTGGAGATAGTTCATAAACAATCCAGCAGAAGGAATTTAATTTTTAGTAGTAAAATAAACACGACAAAAAGAAAAAAACAAACAGAAAAGGTAATCAAACGAACGAACAAGAAATAATATACAGAGACATACTAAAGATTCTGAACGACATAACAACAATGTCAACAAAGATGAACACTTTGGCGGTGACCTATAGGCGTGTGTGTGTGTGCTGAAAACCTGGACATATAACGAGGAAAACACATACGAGCAAAGTGAGTTTCATAAGACGCAACAGTTGCGACTTTTCAGGTTATTCACGTAAGTTTCTGTTTTCGTATATAATTAAAAATTACACAAGTTTTTCTATGACGACTATGTTATTTTGTACAATTAGGAACGCCCAGAAGAAGATTTCAGCTGGTGCAGTGGTTCGGCTAAACGGCTGTTAAGAAATGAGCAGTTGCGTCAGAGGACCACCTGAGCAAGAAAGAATATAGTGACAATATTCTGTTTAATGAAAGAGATATTCGAGTGGCGCTTAACAGCTGACATCTTTAGGAGTAACGAGAGTAAGATGAGGGTGAGATGATTTGGCGATGGTATGTAGTTGTGGAGTTCCTCACTGGCCAACGACAATACGAAACGATACTTTTCCTTCTTGTGGAGATCGAGACTGACTCCGCCAAGAATCGAATTCCATTCACTGTGTTTGGGAGTTAAGTAGTCTCATCAATAAGCCATCATGGTCTCTACTAAGTTAATGTTTGCTTTTCCGTAGTGTGTAAACTTTCTATTGAGAGGCTACATGATGTTCAACAATGATAATGTCTTGATAATTACACAGGGTAATCAATATCTCTGCTCTTTGACACTTGACGCTCATGAAGTGAGAAGGTTGAAATGATGAAGATTTAGGTCCAAACTCCGACACCACTCAAAATCAAGGGCACAAAATTAGCACACAAATGACTGAGTCCACTATACCCTTGATGGTTCTGTAATTTTTTGCCTTTCTGGGCAAAATCATGCAATGTTAAATTCTAAATGTAGAATATTATTTGAACGTTGTACTGTTGGGAACATATAATTTGTACACGTACTTTATGAACAGTAAATATGTGTCGAGCTGGCTCACGATGGCAAAGAAGTTTCATTAACGTTGAGCCGATGTTTACAGCTTAGGCGTACTGCACCGGACACGGAAAAGGCAAAATAAATCACTATGATAACAAGATATATATAGTATGAATTACTATAAACATGTGAAATCAGCGAATTAGGATAAAAGTATAAAATGAGGAATTTAACTATAATCCGCAGTTGAAATCAATCTGGCATGAATACCTAAGATGTGAGTAGAATGAAATTGAGTGGTCTGGGACAGGGGCTAATGGCTGCGGTGCCGCGGCGACAGGGCGGCCATCTTGGGTTTTCCTTTTTCCCCTTTTACCCTCAAAACCACTTATTTTTCCTTAAAACGAGTAACGCCTCCCATTTTCCTTAAACATTTCCTGGTTTGCCCCCAAAACCAGCAAAGTTTCCCACAAAAAATATACTTGGCACAATGTAGCAGGCATTTGCTTAATCCGTAGGAATGTGGCAGAAGGTGTGTACATGCCAGCCAGATTGTGCAATAATTTACAAGAACTTCACGCTCTGCCATTCCATTCCAGCATCACCCATCGTGTCTGAAGAATGTTGGAGTTCATTGCC
The DNA here is from genome assembly GCA_029891345.1 of Dryococelus australis. Taxonomy (NCBI): domain Eukaryota; kingdom Metazoa; phylum Arthropoda; class Insecta; order Phasmatodea; family Phasmatidae; genus Dryococelus; species Dryococelus australis. Next base: position 97,845,534 of record CM056994.1, read on the forward strand.
ATGTCATTCACCTTCATGCTCAGCCTTGTTACATATTCTAGAACCTATGCCAAGTACGCATATGCTAAGGACAAGAATACCAATTACACACACACATGCTAATTGTACATATAATAATCGCACATGCATTAATTAACCCCCCCTCCACCATCACGCCTTCATTCCCGCCATTTTGGATACCCGCCCACGTCTGTTCTATCCCTTGGTATTCTCATATACCTCCCTGTCTCCTACTTTCTCCCTTCCCTCCTGTAATTACTTCTTGTCTCCCTTCCCATATCCTCTCTCTCTCCCTCTTGCCTTTTATGCCCGTACCTGCCCCCAGACATCTGCTGTAGGTGGCCATTTTAATTTCCGCCCGCGCCCACTATCCCTTAGTTCTTCTATTCCTTCTGATTTTTAACGTGAATAAGTCTTTAAATTTGTTTTCATATTGGGAGGCAATCCAGAAAATCTGATGATAACAAAATCGGGGAATACAGTTTGGAATTGCAGCTCCGAATCTATCTTCTATATTCAAAATTCAATTACACCATTTGATTGCCAAAGGATCAACGAATGTGTTACGTTGAGGGAGGACTACGAATCGTGTGGAGGGGGAGGGGGTCGCAATTTGAGTTCGTTTCGCTGCGTCTCATAACTTCCGCGTAGTATAACTTTTAACTAGGAGAAGCTACGACGCTCGTTTAAATTTCAATCGACAGTTTTCTTCAAGATAAATCGATTATGTCTATAAAAACATTTGTGTGGCATGGTTATGGTGAATTTGTACGAGTTTAATGTAAAACATTAAGAAAACTTAACGCAATTTCGGCCAATACTTGTCAAAAAGCCAAGTCATCTCAAAAGTAATCTAGTGATATCCATAAAACCCCATGTGATCGAGTGAAGCGATGCCAGGAACGTAAAAAAACATCAAAGTGTCGGAGCGCCTCAACGTGCCATCTATCACGCCTTGTTCCTAACCCCTATATTTCTCTCTCTTGCATTTTACGCCCTCCATCTTTAATTCCCGCACCTGCTGCTATATGTATGCAGTAGGCGGCCATCTTAATTCCCGCCCATGTCTGCTCTATCCCTTCTGATCTTTTTCTCTCTTGCCTTATATCATTCGTTATATCATTGCCCCATTTTCTCTATTTGCTCTACCCAAGATTAGCTCCACCCAAGACAGACTCCAGCGGACAGACTCCAGCGGACAGACTCCAGCGGACAGACTCCAGCAGACAGACTCCAGCGGACAGACTCCAGCGGACTGACTCCTGTATGTGATGTCTCAGTGCCTGAATGTTATTGGTCAGCTGCAGTAACGCGGCAGCTTAGTTATTGGCTCGTCGGTGTCCGAACAATGTATTAATGATGTAATACGATTGGTTCCAAGTCAGTATATTGTTCTAGGGCTTGCATACTCGTATATTATAATCAGTAGGGAGGTCAGCTGAGAGGCTTAGTTTGACCGCAGGTAGATCTTCTCGGCTAGCTTATCCATCTTCGCATATAAGTCTTACTTTGCATCAGCGATTTCTTCGGGCACTCCAGAGCTAATGGTAACTACGGCAGTGTCATCGACTTCTGCGGGAGTGCTACCTAGAACATCATTGCCGTCATTACCTTCTTCTTTAACTCCAGCACTTACATCTCCAACAGGCCTGCCCGATTATTTGCCTGAACCATTATGTCATCATCAGTGTCACATTGTGGTAAGGTATCTAATTTCGGCCATAATGTATGGCAGCAGAAGTGCTTTAATTGTGCCAAGTCTCCTTGTCGTATGTCACATTTGAGTGACAGGTGCGGTAAGTATTTCAATAGTACCGATAGTTTTCTTAGACTTGCAAAAGCCTCTAATGGTGATGTGTATTTCTCATAAGTACCAGGTTTTCTGCAAGCAGGTCTCTTGTGATTTCAGCGCATGTCCTCAACTCTGTAGTTACCTACATAACCTGCCCTGAACGGTGTGTTGGTGAAATAAATGTCATAATATTTTCGTACAAGGACAAAACGAGTGTGAATAGCGAGATGCATAAAATACTATAACCTTCAACAATGTTACATGTGTTGAGATGCATATATTTGGAATTTTTTGGATTCTTTTACTTTTTGGTTTAAAGGTCATGGGGTCAAGGTCGATATCACCTACATCCATTAGTGTGGTAGTCGTTTTAACACTGCCAAAATGTACGTTCTTTTGCATAACTAAATTTCATACTTTATATTAATACCTTTCGTTTCCATGCAATGTATTATAATATTTCCCTATGCAAACAATATTTTCTACACTTGTCACCTGTGCTATTTTTCATGTAATTTGCATATGTATTTAGTTGAATATTTTCCTCGTATTATATTTGTTGCATTTTTATTTTTATGATGTTCGGATATTTTCTCTGACATGTATAGTGGCAATTTAATTATGTTTAAGGATATGATAATTAGCTAGGCTTTATTTTTATTTTTCTTGCGTTAATAGTTTTATTTTATCTTATGGTCTCATATTGTGAATGTTTCTTGTTTATTTATTTTGTATGTTTACGTTTCGAGATCCAGTGTTCTATGTTTTTTTAACAGTTAGGACTTGGGAATTGGTACACAGAGGGGTGTTAGGCGTTTTATAGTTTCCCATTAGTTCCAGGTTCGAATCCTGACTTCCCATTGGCTGGAACCTTAGGTCCCTGTTAGCTATATCCAACCAATAGAGCTTAAATTTCTCTCGAACTGACCTCCGTGACATATAGACGTTTGTATAGGACTCGCACCTGGAAGGTAGGTGCCAAGTAAGTGTTTTTATTATACATGAAGGGTGTTTTTAGCTTCCTCCATTAAATTGTATTTTTAGGTGTTTTCCTGCAATTGTCAGTGCGTATAAGCCCAGTTTCTAGGATATAATTAGGAGTTAGAAGCTAGACCGCGTCTGTGTTCGAGAGCAGTATGCTCCACGACAACGAGGCCCTGGATATTGAACCCGGCACTTGCGAGCCCTGACGACGCAGTTAATTTGCTACAGGAGAGTCGTCACACGTCCAAAGGAGCGTCTAGAGCAGCAAACGGTCTCAGAGCTAGGTTTTCTTTACACTAGTGTTAAATGTGGTACAACGCGTCCGCCATAATTTGTTATGGAAGGTTTCAACCTTATCGGCGACGCCATCTTGATTTTTAACGTAATATGAAACCAGCTGTAAAACTTTACGCCCACGAATAACTTGAGAGAAGCCCTACTCCCCTGAATAGGCACACTGAAGATAGTTGTTGTTTTATTGGATAAATATATTTTTATTTTTTAGAGTAACATTTCACTGCAAGTGATTTTCATCAGTGTGAATTTAAGCCTACGTAAGATGTAACATAGGGATAAGCTAAATATGGCCACCCCCACGTCTGATAGGATTGTTTTGTTCTAGATGTTTGCCAATTGCTACTAGGATTTTTGTTTAAGTAGTAGACCAGAGAAATAAAGAAATAATAATCAGAAAATTCTAAGAATAATTTTTCAATAAATCTTGACTATAAAAAGAATTTAGTATTATGGCCATCTACAACATTTCCTGTCGTTTATCCCTGTGCCCCCCCCCCCCTTTTATCCGGTTAATTAAATATTTCCTGGTAATTTTTAATTGAGTGTCATATGTCCCTGAGGTGAGAGCGTGTACACAAAATAATTCCAGCCTATGGTAACCATATGGTAAGTTGTGTGACTGCCGGCCATTCCACAGACCAGGCCTTTGAAACTATGGGATTGGTGTATCATGCTTGGTTAAGTATAAATGATTACAGATCTCATTATCTTAAAGTGGTAGAATCGTGTGTGTATGTGGGTATGCTATTGTACAGCAGTGGTGTCAGTGCAAGGACCACAGGAAAAATTTAATTTTTAATTAAATTTGTTAATAATTTCTAATAATGTATTATTATTAATTTTAAATAATATATTTTCGAATTATTACAGATTTTTGGATTAATTTTTATTCCTTAATTTGTTCAATTTTTGTGTTTGTTTTTGGGATTATTGGGGTTTTGGGGTCAAATTTCATGGGGCCAAGTTCAAAGATCAAGGTCAAAGTATATGTTACATGCATAAAATGATGGTTGGGTGACCTCACAACGTAGCGGGTCCCCGGCTCCGAGCTCCAATACACATGGTCCTTCTGCCAGAACCTGGATGTGTTCACCGAATTGTAAAATATAAATAGCTCAGATGCAAATTTAATGCAATAAAGAAAGCATATTATAGTATTCATACAGGAGTAATTCGTTTATTACCCCATTCTGAGTGTTAGCGGGCATTAACAGCGATTTAAACGTTCCCAAAAGCAAACATAACTCAGGCAGTAATGATCGCTGTATGTAACACTAACAAGCAGGACCCAGTTCTCCCTGGTCAGCAACACACAAGTCAGCAAACCATCCGTCCTCATTAGCCGGTGTAATTAGCTCGCAGAGGACTAAGTGCGACACTGTGGCAACGTGCTCAGGACATCAGACATTGCTAACTCACCACATGGACACCGGGGTTAGTTCGTATACACTTTGAAAACGTGTTGTTACCTTCATGGTTAGTGGACATTTTTACGTACACAGTTGCGAATAAAAAATGTGTATTAAATCATAAATATAAAAGCTGTGTACCTCAACTGAATATGAGGGCATTTAAAGTACCGACGTCAGATGCGCGCTCATCTGGGCTGAGAGATTAAACTATTGTATCAGTTAATGTATATCGTCTATTTTATTAATAAATGTATAAAATACTCATCTAGTAGTTACAAAATACAGCTATCTATCCCTAAAGATAACACTTATATTTTTTAGAAGTGAGGGCAATTTTTATGTTAATTTCAATTATATAGTGAAGCTGAACAAAGGGGGCAAATTTAAGGAGGCCATTCCTGAATGGGAAGCTAACAAAAAATCCACATCAACATATGTCCGGAAATGTACAGAAACACACTAAAATCTACAGAAACTTTGCGATAAGCGTAGTGGTACAGTACAGAAGTAAGTGCAAATATCAATGCTACGAACAAGGTGCGCTTCGTGGTCACCTGTGACATTAATGAACTCTATACCACATAAACGCCGAAACATAGCTGCAAAATTCTTATGGGTTGGATGCTGTCTGTGAAGGTACTTCGCCTAGTACGTCTGTGCGACCTCTCTACCATTCCCATTCGCCTGGCGCAGGTGAGGATAATCTCGGCATGTCCCTTGGTATGAGTAACTAATCATTTTAGCTGCACCACTGCGCATAAATTCGCTGTGTGCGATACGGGTGTTTTTCAATAGGTCGACCAGTGGTGCCTTCTTCGTGCAAACGGTTCCAATCTTCCTGGTTTGCTTCTCATCTTTCATGCCTCACTACTGCTTTTCAACCCATGTCCTATTGCTATCATTACAAAGTTTCTGTAGATTTTACAATGTTTCTGCACATGTTCGGACTTATGTTGATATAGATCTTTTCGTTGATTTAAGTTTCAGAAATCACCTGAAGTTCGTCCCCATTGTTAGGCCTTATCCTGTATAGTGACAGTACTAGACACAGTATTTATGCTGTCTTCCGCCATATAAACTTAATTCGTTGATTACAATTATACAATCAAAATGTCAACTGACATACACTTCTATGCATTATTTCCAATCGTCCACCACCCGTTAAAACAGTTCCACTTTCTTATGGTTCAGCCGGTCGATCCCAGTTTCTGCTCTCTCGACAGTCGCACACTGTAGAAAGGTCACATCGCAGCTTATATAGATGAGATCACCTGTCCCAGAAGAGTCTTCGAACCTCCAGCAGTGATGATGACCGGTGACGTCACCTTGAGGTCTGTCTGGTGACAATACGAGAAGTACTTGGAGGTGACGCTGCCACGTCTAACAATACATATGGTCTATGCGCATGTCTTTTTTTTTAAACCCTTTTTGAATCACACCTTTGAAAAATCTCCCTATGTGTGACACATACCATTTATCACAAGCGTTTTATACTTGTGTTATTTTTTCTGTTAAATTAAATCTTATTCATATTTTATCTATCAATTATAATGCTTCATTTATAAATAATTTTATTAAAAACAGCGAGAAAACACGTGTGTTGGTAGCACCTAATAAGAAAGAGTTCTTATACTAAAAAATGTTATACTTAGTGCACACGAATTTTGTGCATTGTCCTTTGGTGCTTTTTTTTTTCAGAGTTAGTTAAGCTTAGTTTGCACGAGGCGAAGGAATATCCTGAAAGTAGTACTTTACCAGGGCTTCAGAAAAGTCTGAAGTAGCCATGAATAGATTATAGTATATTTTTATTTGCAAAATGTGGTTCTTAAAATGCCATTTTTTGAAACTTTTTAGTATGGGAATTAATATTTTAAATATTAATCAATAATGGCTTGAAATGGATGTCTATTAAACCGAAAATTCCTCATTACTATTTGAAGCTTTTAAAAAATATATATTTTCTTTTAGTGTACAGAGTTGAGCAAAATAAATATTTTATAGTTTATAACTGTGAATACAATATAGTTCTTGTAATTTATGCTCACACTAGTTTCTATTAAAATTGTATTTATTTTTATTTATACATTGTAACTTTGGTAGTAAATCTAGTATCAAATAAGATAAGATCAGATCCTAAACACCAGCAAACTATTCTAATTACACGTTAAATAGGTGAAAAATATTTTAGATGGATCCACGTATTTAATTTTAATAGTTTTACGAAATAATATCAGCGAAACCTAACCAAGATATATTTTATGTTTAGTAAGATTTTAATATGTTTTGCTTTACGGGGTATTCAAAATAAGTTATTGTGAAATACTTCGAACTTTTTATGCCGCAGTTTTTTTTTTGTCAGTAAACTGATTAAGCGTCTATCGATATTCCAAGGATGTAGATCACTTATCCTTTAGAAAAGTGGCATATAATAAATTCTTTATGAATCATCAAATAACTTGTGAACCGAGATACAGAATTATATCGAGAAATTTTACCCGAATTTTAAATACAGATTCTTTAACGAGAATAAAAGAAAATGTCCTTTGCCATGAATTTTTCAGTGCATTGAAAAAAGCTTATAATTTTAAGAAATATTTGCTGGAAGTGAATTACTCAAATGAAAATATAAAGAATAGCGCATGGGAGTTTTTAATTAAATACTACATTTTGTGGGAAGTAACATATTAGAAACCAATTGTACAATACTGATCACCACCTAAAATACTACATTTCGTGGGAAGTAACATATTAGAAACCAATTGTACAATGCTGATCACCACCTAAAATATTGCCATAATTATAAAGCTTTCTGATAACAGCATTTTATACTTTTTAGATATGTATATAATGTTCATCCGGCGTAAAATATATTGCTATAGATCATCACAATATGTACATAACATTATAAGTAATGTTTCTTCTTTTAACTTTTTCGAAAATATTCACAAAATTAATAAGTTCATGAGAGGTTCAAATATATAAGTTGCGAGATTCCATATTTTACACTGTTTAGCTCTGAGCAAAAATTAATTAAGCTAAATGACTGTGTTTTTTTAAGTTACAAAAGTTTTTCATTAACTGTAAAGGTACTACTTAATGTTAAATCATAATTTTATCGGTAGCTTTACTTGCGTTATACTGTAATGGGTGATTTATTTCCGCACAGGGGCTATGGATGAACATTTTTGTACACAAATTATCCACATTTCCAAATGAAATAAATTTTCGTTACGCCTGATTATGTCGCATCCTCGTATCTGTGCTACGTATACGAGCCGTAAATAGTCGGGTGGAAAACCGCATCTATACCACTTTAAAACATGAAAACGTAATGACAGTCGTGGAAATGAGAGATCTGGGCCGCTCTTAACAACGAGGTGTTGAGAGCTGATCAAATTATAATGGAGCAGCGCTGGACTGCATGGGCGGAGGAAACGGGAGATCCCCGAGAAAACCCGCTGACTAACGACATCGTCCGGAGCGATTACCACTTGCGAAAATCTGGGAGTGGCCCGATCGAGGATTGAACCCGGTTTAACTTGGTGGGAGGCAAGCAGTCTAACCGATCAGCCACCGAGGCCCCACGGAAAAGTAATGATGGAAAATGCAGCGATGGAAGAAATGCCAATAGATTTTAATATGTAAACTTGAAATCACTTCACTTTATAGAACTGATGTAAATACGTATTCTACTATCCATATTGATATAGTTTCAAAATTAAAATTTTTTTCCCCAAGTAATTTTCCTTATCACGCATACTCTAATGTTACTTATAGTCAAGATTAATTATTTATTCACGTCTTGTTTTTACGTAGCGAAATTAAAGCAAGCTCTTTTTTTTTGCATTCAACCATGGCACAAGAAAATTAATAATGTAGGCTTACATGCTTACGAAATCACTACAAAATTACAAAATTATTGATTTTTGTACCAGCACTCAAGAAATTCAGATGTATTAAGAATAAAGAGAAATTTCAATAATGCACATTATAATTTGATATCAGTCAGATGCTACAATCAGCATTATTTGATTATGATATACGTTATGATTGCCTGACTTATACTGAGCCTTAGTTCGGAGCCGGAGGCTCATTTGGATGTGTGGTTACAACTGTCGGCACATCACTATTATTAGTGTCTCCCTTAGTTCATCTTACTCGGTCGGCGTTGCGTCTATATTGTTTCTCGGCATAGCGCAGTCACGCCCTGGATCCCAGTAAGGCAGAAGGTATTCATTCTTGCTTTTTTTAAAGCAGCAGGTTTGGGTAATAGTGTCCCAGTGAAATTGCCTGTCCGCTTGCCTGATTAAAATTCCCTTTGCGATGGCGCGTTCGGAGACGCTGCTAAACTGTCATCATAACATTTTATATTAATTTATGCATGTAAAGAAACTTAAGATACAATTTTCTTCCACAAAAACATTGAAAGGAATCATTGTACAATGGTTAATTTTGTCACAAAAATCAAACAAAGGTAAAGTTGATACCAAATCCTTTACAATTTTAATTTTTTCGAACACAATGTATACAACAGCTGCTAAGTCCCTCGAGCTATAATGATATAAAACACACATAATTTATAATTTAGAACCGGAAGTGTGATGTTTATATTTTTACTTGCGAAGCATTTCGATACTGAAATACTGTTTTGCCTTTATTTGTTACATATCTAACTGAGAAGGAAAAATTTAACATGTTGCAATAGCTAGTTCACAGCGAGCTGAAGAATGTTTATAGCTTCGATTGGCTTCTTTGTCTCATTTGAAACTACCATCTTTGCGTTACGCTAAACCTAGCAGACACACTGAAACGTCATAGCAGAACACACGTAGTCTTAAGAAAGATTTGAAATAAACACGTACGAAACACTTCAACACAACGATTATTTTTAAAAAAATATTAGAATAAATACAGTCTAAAGATTATGCACAGCATTCAGAATTAACATATACAATTTAACAAATTAAATTTAACATCCACGCAAAGCATTTACTAGTAAACTAAACTTCAGTGCAAATTACAGTAATTTTTAAATATTAAGCGATGAATAAAAAAAGTACTTATAAAAACTTTCGCGTACACTGCAGTACGCATATATTATGGCACTTGTGGTAGTCACTAGCAACTGATATATGTTACTTGGGCATACAGTTACTTGCAAATTAAAAAAATTAAATTACATACAGGAACTTAGATAAAAATATGCTTGTAAGCTATAGCATGTTAAAAGAAAGCACAACTGAGTGTACATAATTTAAAATGCGCTGACAAAGCCACACAAGTACCTTAGTAATGTGACGGGGAAAGGACGAAATTAGATTGGCTACGACGGGTTAATCCTATCAGTAGATAGGTTTGGGGAAGTCTGGGACAGGTATCATGTATCAGGATTTGGATTCGCCCATTACCTCGGTTGTCGAGGCAGCCTGGGGCGGCCTTGTTGATGGCACCCGATCTCCATATTGGATCTTGGTGACCTTGTACCAAGATCTTGATCTTGACATTGAAAGCAAAAAATTTAGGAAAATAGAAAAAAAAATGTTTTAAGGAAATATAACGTTAACCTCACACCAAATCCCACCACCCTCAACTGACCCCCTCCCTACCACTACTACTCCCAACAAAAAAATTTGGAAAAAAAAATCAAGGAACCCTCGACTCTTCTCGTCTGGGGCGATGTCCATGCTATGAATTTGACAGTTATAATGTAAATGGTTCGGAAATTATAGCCAACTATGCTTATACATAGACATGAGTCATACTTTTACCCCTCGATACTTTTTCGTTGTCTGGGGTGATGCCCATGTTATGAATGATGACTATAACTTAAATGGTTCGGATGTTACAGCTAACTATCCTTATAAGTCGAGATATAGCTTACTTGACCACTCGTTTCTTCTCCTCGTCTGGGGTGATGCCCATGTTATGAATTTGACGACTATAACTTAAACAGTTCGGAAATTATAGCCAACTATGTTAATAAGTATATGCCATACTTGATCATTCGTCTCTTCTCGTCATCTGGAGGATGCTCATGTTATGAATTTGCCAAATATAACTTTAATGGTTTGGTAATTACAGCAAACTATACTTATACGTAGACATAGACCATACTTGACCCCCCCCCCCCCCCCTTCCGGGAAACATTTCGTTGTCTGGAGCGATGCCTATGTTAAGATTTTGGTAGTTGTATCTCCAATGATTCGGAAATTACAGCCAATTATGCTCATAAGTAGACATAGATTATACGTGACCTAGCAACCCTTCTCATAGTCGGGGTTTATGCCTATGTTATGAATTGGACAACTAATACTTAAACGGTTCGGAAGTTACTGCTAAATTTTCTTATAAGTCGACATAAAGCTTACTTGGCAACTTGTCTCTCCTCCTCGTAAGGGATGATACCCATGTTATGAATTTCACGACTATGACTTAAATGGTTTGGAAATTACAACCAACTATGCTTATAAGGTGACAGTGCATACTTTACCACTCGACTCTTCTCGTCGTCTGGGGCGATACTCATGTTATGAATTTGACAACTACAACTTACATGGTTCCCTAATTACAACCAACTATGCTTCTAAGTGTTTTGAACACAGACCTCAGGAGGGGGCAGTGGTGCACGATATCCTACATGAACATTTTGGTCGACTTGATGCTCATTGCTGGTCGCCAAAATGACCAACATCCTCAGTTGTCCTGTGGCCGACATTCTCAGTCGTCCCGTGACCGCCATATTGTTCATCAGTGGTGCTCGGGATCCAAGATGGTGGTCCTGTAATGAGATCCCATATCCCACATGACTAATTTGCCACCTTGAGGGGTCACCCGCTGGGTTATACTAATTAGGGCAAGAAAGGCTGCCAAGATGGCCGCCATCGGCGGGAGGGAAAGTCGGGAACTTCTGCGGGGAACGGGAGGAAATGGGGTTTTTGAACGCGAAATTGACCATTTTGGTCGGGGAAAAGGGGGAAAAAAGGGAATTTCGGTGATAACCTTAGCCGGCAATTTTGTGTCCTTGTGTCCTGAGTTGAAAGCGTCTATTTTATACTACTGTCACTCTAAGTATTATTCGCCAGAATCCTCTGCTCGAGTGCTGAATTGCAGAAGTGCGGCTGAATGACTTGGAGCGCAGAACGAAGCAGCAGTACTTTACCCGCTGAACACTCCCACAGATCAGCAACAACCATGAACCGGAGAAAAGCAGCTTATGGTTAGACGTAGCACTGGTAGCGACGCCATTCTATTCCGTCATGTGTTCCTCCGCAAAGTGTGAAAATAAATGTTGAAAAGGATATGCTGGATTGCATCCTCGCATCCTTAAAGGGATACCGTGGAAATATCATTATCAACGTTTCTTTCGCGTTAAACCTCTCTTTACCGAGCGCAAAACAAAAAAGAAGCCCATGCTCTTGCCCCTAATTTAATTTCAACAATTTTAACAGTATGCTAAGACAAATAATAAAGACTATTAATTCGTTGCCAACATTAAGGTTAGACTGCAATCTAGCTGCACGTACTTTCCTGTCCAGTTTATAGATACTGGGGATGCCAGGGTCAACCCAGGCATGCGGATCACATACCTCATCGCCTTTAGGCGTCAAAACACTGAACCGGTTTGGCTTGTAGTCTTTACGTCGGGTACCCGTCATTTTGACTGACATGTAGGTTGAACGCGACTAGGCAAAATGTCTGCTAGGCAAAACGCCTACTAAAGGCAAAACACTTGCTTGGCAAAAGGCCTGTTAAGTGAAACACCTGCTAGACAAAACACCTGTACGCAAAATTATTTTACGCGAAACGATTGCTAGGCAAAACGCTTATTAGGAAAAATGCCTTAAAGGAGAACCACCTTTCTTAATTCAGTGGTATCTTAACGCGGTTTGGGTACTTAAAAACGTAAATTGAGGGAATTATTTCTTCTATATTTATACAAGATTACACAATTAGTCTAGTTAAACGGCCATTTGTTATGGCCACATCTTCATGTTCCGAGGAAACCGAAGAAAAATCTTATAAATTTTACAAAATTTTTACAGCAAAAGGAGAATACCTATGAAATAATGGCAACTGGGTTTCATATGCATTATTCACAGTGACAGTGTAAAAATTGGCATAAATGTTGGTTTTACTGCAGTAAATATACTTGATTTTTTCTCTAAAAGTTTAGCTTAAACAGTTTTTAATTACATTTATCTACAGAACATAATTTTATGAATTGATATCTAGTTAATTGTAATTGTAAATGGATTTTTAATATCCCACGGTCTTATGCTTGAAAGCTTAGCACTGGACGGCTTACAGACCATAACTTATAACCTAACTTAAATTAGCACCCACGCCTAACCCGGGATTCTAACCCAGAACCTCAAATACCCCATATCGGTGGCGCACATAACAATTTCCAGCACGTCACATATCTTTTACGAAGATCGATTTTCTTTAACATCTAAATACTCAATCGAAAACGGTAAAACTGGCCTTACTATAATATTATGTACATTTGTTTTTTATTCCTGTGATTGTTGTAAAAAAAACATTATTAGTGAAATCAGTTCAAAATAATTTTAAAATTTTAATACATGTCCTACACAGATCAGCAATTTAAATTTATAAGTAAATTAGACATTCGTCTGATGAATAAAAAGTCTGGTACTATAGTCAGACGTAAATATTTGGGAACTACCAGTAAACACTACATATGAAATTGGTCTCATCAGTTTTATGCCTACTATATTGAGGAGGAGCTGTGTTTACTGAAATACAACCATAGACTGAGTTGCTACCAAAACTTCGTCTTTAATACATTATTTATTATTTTAACATACCAAAATATTGGTACGTTCAGTTACTAACCGCGATTGCAAATCTCATGCACATAACACGAATTAATTTTAATGTTTTCAGTTTTAAGATCAGCAGATTATTGGCTACGTATACTCAGTATAGCGACTCTTTTTTGGGTGTGCTTATTTCAACTCGTGGTAATTTAATGTTTATTAAAGGGACGTTGGAAATGGTCTTGATTTTAATATATTGCATATGCTTGTACTTACTATATTTGTAATCCATTAGCGTGAACACAATTGATAAAAGTTCGATAATGCTAACTTATTTCCTGTACAGATTGATTAAATTATTTTCCCAAAATAAATATATGTATTAAGAAGGCTGTTTTATTTTCCGATACTACCTCCAGGAAACTTTCCTTGAACCTTAGTCAGTTGTCACTGACATATTTCATAAAATTACAAATGATGTAAATATAAGCAAATATATGTTCCCTGCGTAAGCGTTTACTATATGTGACCCAACTTTTATTTTCCATTAAAGTTTTTAATGGTCTCTGATATTGCCAATATCGTTAAATTTCTGGTTTTCATATAAATATTTTGGTTACAAGAAAGGCTTACAATCGCAACCTACATGGAATGGCCATTTAATTATAATACACTCTAAACATGTATCAGTAAAATTATTTTACTGAATTTTGAATAAATTCTATCTACTGGCGAATCAGTGGAACGCTTACTGCCGGGCCAGTGCCGGTTTACTGCCAGGCCAGTGCAATTCACTAGGAATCAGTAGCAATCACTATTTAATCGGTGAATAATAGCGACTAGATAGATCAGTAGAATTTTTCTGATTCAAGCAAAGAAGTTTCAACAGATCTGCAGTCAGATTATCTGACTTGGGATGGTTTTAAATTTTTCGATTTTGTAGTGTACAAAGCCGAAGCCGCAAAAGCGTTTCAGAACAAAAGAATTCTACGGTAGATTAAGATAAACAAACTCATTGGTTCTTAACGATTAATCAAAAATGTATTTTGAAATCTTCACCCGTTTCGGACACTAAAGTATTCATTGCTCGAAACGAGTGAATGCAGTGTTTTAAAAACAATTATTTAATCATAGTTATTAAACATTTTACGAATATTTAACTTTCTTGTTTAATACAGAGAAACCCTTTTTCAGCATTGAGAAAAGTGTATTCAAATAACATATTTAATTCTGTGATTTTTCTTACGTTCGTAACTGATCTAATAAGCAACATATTTATTAATTTCCATGGATTTACGTTACGGTCATTCTGAAAAAAATGTTTCTATGGACTTAGTGGCTAATGAGTTTAATCGTGTAATTGATTCGAACAATTTTTTACTACCGTGTAAAAACCAAGTGGTATTTTATTCAAAGGAATTATACACGCTTCGGCATTAATGCCAGAAGGCTAATTGGGAGGTGGTATAAGCGTTAAACGAAGGGCTGCAAAAGATACTGTAAAATATGTGTCTCGTGTCGAGCACCACTGTGAAATAAATAGCTCTGAAATATTTTTAAGCCACCCTGTTAAGTGTGCCACTTTATCTGCAATACTCTCTGTGATAGTGTGGGTGTAAATATATTTGGTATGAGTTGGAGAAAGAATAATCATAATGATTTAATAGATTTTTTAGCGCCTTATTATTTGTGATGTGACCTTGGTCTTACCACACTAAAATCAGAAGCTCTCCGGCGATGCTGTAAACCTCATGCAATAGAAAACACATTCAAACCTTCACAGTAATTCATTTAAATCAAACATGTGTAACCTTAATAATTAATTTATTAATTAAAAAAAAGGAAATGACTAAACTCAGACCAAAACATGTGAGTAATTCAACAAGGTGCAAAACTAATATGTGTGACAGAAATCCCTTTACTCAAAAATGAAATTAAACTCTATGATAATTAACATAAATGGCATACCACCATCCAAGTAAGAATAGGGATAAATCAGAATTGAAAAATTCTGTAAAATTTTAGAGCTGCTATAAAAAAAATTATAAATATTTTACTTGAGATTTCAGTTCAAAATATTAATCAGGCTCCACCGGAAGTAGCCTCCTCTGTATTTAAATTTCCAGAAAGTTTGGTAAGCACTTACTTAATTTCTTTAATTTCTTGGATCACATTAACTGATAATTCATTAAATGTAAAAGTCAGGTCATCATTTACTTATCTCAACTGATCCTTTACCAAATAAAATTACTCTGGATTTATATTGAAAGTTCAAAATAAGTCTAACTTCTCATTCCAATTTGCTCCGGCTATACTCTCTCATATGCGAAAGTTCGGGACTACTGGTTTAACACACTCATGGAACTCACAGTCAAATCGTTGGAAAATCAAAATAGTAACTTTACTAAAATAAGTTCAGGTTCCTTAAAGTTCAATACTTGAAAAGCAGTTCATGTAGTTAAGCTTTCCATACGTTAAATTAACTTGGAGTCACCTGAGGTCTTCTGGCGCTATCTCGTTACATAGCGCCGGCGTCGTAGTCTCGGCGTCCTTTTCGCCTCATCAATTTAACACTCAAAATAATTATCTGCGACTTAGCCTACAGCATCTTCTTAAATATTGCTGCAGCGACTACCAAAAACTAAACTTCTGGATGCATATTTTTTAAAATAAATTTATGATGCTGTTGGAATTTCAAAAGTAAAATTCCAACAAAAATTTAGACTGCTTACATGTTCAATGTATTTCCTAGAAGCCCCTTCTTCCGGCTTCCTGCCAACCAACATTCAATCACGGCTCGCTTCCGGCTTTACCTTCACTAAATAAAATTAAGGCCTAAAATATTATGTCTTTAAATCCCCAAAAAAAATAATGATTTAGCTTTAAAAATTTTGAAAAAATTACTCAAAATGAAATCAAACAAATTACTACAATAATAAAAATAATGACATAACCATATGTAGAACTCAGAGCAACGTGTGAAAATTATTATAGTGTAGTGGACTCGTGGTTCCCATATATCGAAAAATTAAGGAAATGAAATGTTAACATAAAGTAAAATAAACATGTGAAAGGAATTATAATAACATTTAAATAATATGTGAAATCAATTAAATATTACTGTCCAAAACATATGTGTAGCTCAAATGCATACAATAAATATAACCTTATGGTACCGTGTCCAGTCTATCTGCGACATATTTCCCCTCTTGGCAATTTTAATGTTTTTAGATTCACCCTTACGAAAAACATTAACAATTGTCAACAAAAGAAACACAATTATACAGAAACAAAAACGAAACATAATACATATTCTTAACTTACCAAGACATATCAGAAAAATCATTAGTAGTATAGAAATGCCGATTTGAGCGCAACCGCAAAAAAAGTGGCTCAAAAAGTTGTGTTTGGGTGCATCTGCAAAAATACACGTAAAAAGTTGTGTTTGGGAGCAGTTGCAAAAAAAAAGTGACTAAAAAGTTGCATTTGGTTAGATCGTAGTCTTTAGAAAAAAAGTTGCGTTAAACTTTGCATTTGAGTGCATCTACAAAAATAGTCGTAAAAAGTTGTGTTTGGGCGCAGTTGCAAAAAAAGTGGCTCAATAAATATGAAATATGTAAAAAATAAAATATTGTATATAATAAATGGACGCAAATAAAAATTAACTGATTTCTAATATGATGACAACCGTGGCAATGAAAAAGGCTAATGCAACTGGTAATGTTTGGAAAAAATATAAATTTAAGAAAGATGATAATGCGAAAAGAAAGAAGAAGAAATCTCAAGACAAGTATGTCAAGTCTGAAACTTGTAATCACTTTTACAAACCATCTCTCATAAGAAGTCATCTTAAAAGTAGCTTGCACAAAGGTCTTACACTAATACATAATAAATCCCATGAACCAACAAATGCATGGGAAATTTTTAAAATATCACAACATTTAATATCAGAACAGAAGTTCCCACGAGGGAAACAAGTGAAATGTGAAACGTGTAGTCACTATTACAAACCATTTCTCATAAGAAGTCACTTGAGAAGTAAAATTCATAAGTACACACCCAGAATCAGTGTAGAAGAAATCGAAACAGCATTTCAAAGTAGGATTAAGACTTATGCTGTAAAGAATGTGAATGCATACAAAGACCCAAATCATTTCCTAAACGATATAAAAGAAACTGTCATGGGACTAATTAATAAACATTTAAAATCACTCAAAGTGAACATGAAACTCTTCACTGAGTACAAAAGGGGAATTGGTGAGAATATTGAATATGTAGAAAGCTCCTTTAAAACAAAGAACGAAATTATACTGAAATAGACTAATCTGGAAAAATATTATGCCAACAGCATATCGAAAATCATAGCTGAGATGGGGGCTTTCGAAGAAATGGGATCTCAGAGGGTACTCAACAGAATATTTAAACTAGAAGTGCGAATAAATAAATATGTACCATTCAAGGGCAGAAAAAATCAAAGCTAAGCAGGTGGTAATTAATGTTAAGAACAATGATCGAAAATGTTTTTTGTGGTCTGTTCTATCTGCATTGCATCAAGTACAAAGAGACCCTCAAAGAGTGAATAAATACATAGCTTACGAACATGACTTTGATGATGCACTTAAGGGTTTGGAATTTCCAATGAAATTGGATAGCATACCAACCTTTGAGAAAATAAGTAGAATTTCTATTAATGTATATGCATACGAAGAAGAAGATGGTGGTAAGAAATATATAATCTCCCGATTAAAAACAACAAAAAAATAATATGGATAAGCACATTAACCTACTCTATATCAAAGACGAAAAGAACGACCACTACTGCTTGATTAAAAGTCTTCTGTGACTTATTGCATCACAAGTAACAAATAATGGTCACAAAATATATGTATGCAGTAGATGTTTGCAATATTTCTACTCTGTAAGTAAGCTAAAAGATAACGAACAAGACTGCCGAGATCACGATGGTATTAGAGTTGAACTACCATATGGAGGAAAAAATGGCATATTAAGATTTAAAAACAAAAATCATTCTTTGAGAGTTCCGTTTGTGATATATGCTGATTTTGAATGTTTGTTGTCTAAAATTGAAACTTGCCAAACAAACCCCGACAAATGTTACACGAAACCATACTAAAAACATGAGTTTTTGTTACTATGTAAAATACGTTACGTAAAATAAAATAGCTTCTGTTACTATGTAAAATACGAACATGTATACTATAAAACACCAGAAACTTATGAAGTATGTAATGCATCTAGTGTATTCGTTAAAATGCTAATGGAAGAAGCAAAGAATATTGGTGATATATACACAAACGAAAAACCAATGCTTCCACTAACTCAAAAAGAACAAATTGTTTATGATACAGCTACCCATTGTCATATATGTGAAAAGTCTTTGAATGGTGATTCTGTGAGAGATCCTGATCATCTTACGGAGAAATTTAGGGGAGCTGCGCACAGAGATTGTAACTTGTCGTATAGAAATCCATGTTTTATCCCAGTGTTTGCACACAATCTATCTGGTTAGGAGACACATTTACTCATAAGAGATCTTGGCATCGATGAAAATAAAATTGATCTAATTCCCAACAATGAGGAAAAATAAATCACTTATACGAAACATGTATGTGAAAGTGTAAATCTGAGACTTATTGACTCATTTAAATTATGGTTAGCACTATCGATAAACTCTCTAGCAATTTTTCCAGAAGCCAATTCCTAGAAACATGGAAGCATTTTTCCATTAAACTTCTTGACTTTTTTTACAAGAAAAGGTGTTTATCCATATGACTATATGAATAGTACTGAAAAATTTTGTGAGACATCGCTTCCATCCAAAGATGCATTTTACAACAAATTCAATAAATGTGACATTACAGACAAAGATTACGAATTTACAAGAAAGGCATGGGAAAATTTCAACATGAAATCTCTAAGAGAGTACACAGAATTCTATAACAAAGCTGATGTATAGATATTGTCTGATATAATGGAAAATTTTAAAGATGTATGTCTCAAAACATATAAGCTAGATCCAGCATGGTATTACACAGCTCCAGGGATAGTGTGGGATACTATGCTCAAACATACTAAAATAGAACTAGAATTATTAACAGATTACGACATGATTTTGATGATAGAAAAAGGTGTTCGTGGTGGAATTTCACAATGTTGTAAGCTATATATTAAAACAAATAATAAATATATGAATGCTTATGATAGTACAGAGGAAATCTTTTATCTTACATATCTGGACACCAATAACTTATATGGATGGGCTGTGAGCCAGTATTTACCCTATGGTGGGTTTAAGTGGAGAAATACAAATATAGATGTAACAAAAATTGAAGATGATTCTAGCAAAGGGTATATATTGGAAGTTGATTTGAAATACCTGCATAAACTACACGATCTCCACAAAGATCTGCCATTGGCACCAGAGAATAAAATACCAGAAAGTTAAAAAATCCCCAAGCTCTTAACTAATCTGGATGATAAAGAAAAATATGTATTACACTATGTAAATCTTAAACAATATCTATCTCTCGGAATGAAGTTGAAAAAGACCCATAGAGTTATGGAGTTTGATCAATCAGATTGGCCCAAGTCCTATATTGATCTAAACACAAATATGCGAAAAAAGTCTACAAATGACTTTTAAAAAGATTCCTACAAATTAATTAACAATTCTGGTTTTGGAAAAACAATGGAAAATATTAGAAACAGAGTGGATATACGGTTGTGCACAAGTTCTAAGCAAATGGATAAACTAGAGGCTAAACCAAACTTTAAAGATAGGACTATTTTTACTAACTCTTTGGTTGCATTTCATATGATTAAAACAGAACTTTGCTTTAACAAACCCATTTATGTTTGAATGAGTATACTTGATCTATCGAAAGTCTTACTGTACGATTTTCACTATAATATAATGAAACCAAAGTATGGGAAAAATATTGAACTGTGATACCAAGATACTGATTCATATGTATTTTATATAAAAACACCTGTCTTCTACAGTGACATTAAAGAAATGGTCGATCATTTTGATACTATAAAAAATATTATCCAAATGGTATACCATTAGTTAACAAACAGATTATTGGCAAAATGAAAGATGAATGAAATGGAAAAATAATGGAGGAATTTATTGGATTGAAATAAAAAATGTATGCAATAAATGTGGAAGGTGGTATAAAGAAAATAGCAAAGGGTGTAAAAAACACTGTAGTCAGAAATGAGATTAATTTTGGTGACTACAAAAAGTGTTTGTTTGGTAAAAAAGTGTTGTACAAAAGTATGAATCTTATTAGAAATAAGAAACATAAACTCTATACGATTGAGTTGAGAAAAAAGCATTAAGCCCCGAAGATGATAAAAGATTTATTCTTAAAGATGGTATTAATACACTACCATGGGGGCACTACAAAATTGAAAAAGAGTGATACTATGAAATATTATATAACACTAAATGTTTTTAATGGATAACCATCCATTAAAGTCTATTAACCATACATGTTTGCGCACTATTGGACTTCTGTGATTCTTTCACTTTTAACATAAAAAATTAGGTTTCTTTGGCTTACTAGTACCACATTACAAATAGTTGTAGCCGATATAGGTTTATTAAAATCAATTGTAAGTTTCAGATTAGTCCGATCTTTTATGATAGCGGTTTTTCTGCAAGAACAATCGATAAAATACAATGGTCTCCTTCCAATAAATGACCCAGAGTTGAAGTGCAGTTCATTATTACAATAAGGGGTATCTAGTTAAATATTATAATTTCTAAAATCAGTGTACGCAATGTACATCTTATCGAGAATTTTATCATCAATGTTTAAATTCCAACTCTCTTTGGGAAACACTTCATTCCGCCCATTCTTAATAGAACATTTTTTGACAAAACAAGAGTCAAACATTGAACTGTGTATGCATTGTCCAGGACCTTCTTTTCCGTTTTGCTGAAAACCAACAATGACAAAGTCTGGCATATTGAATAGAATTGAATTGAACTGAACTGATCTTTTATATCAAACTGAAATGAGTTTACATTAGTAGGTACTGGTGTTTCAAGACATTGTCAATAATTGAAACCAATTGTAATTTTGGGGTGTTTGTATAATTTTGCTTTAATTTCGTCTCCATGAATAGGATCGTATTCAACAATTGGTCACAGAATTTCCATTGTCTCAATAACAATTTTATCAGCTTCTGGTCTATTATATTCATCTTCAGATCCATCAGCTTTCTTTGGGGGTCTTCTTTAAAAAGAAGCATCATCATTAGGATTTCGAATGAATGTGATCTTGTACCCACCTTTCCAGAATATTTCATTACAATCTCTCATAAACCCAAACAAATATCTTAATGGATAGGTAATTTCGTTACATTTATCTTTCCTAGTTCTATCCCCGACATTTGAAAGTATGCTGATTCTGATTCCGAACCTAGCAATTTATGCACCATTGTTGAAGTGATGCCAGGGTTGTAATACTTTCTATTATACAACCATGTTTAGAGATCTCTATTCTTGAGAACTGGAATGGGAAGAAATTCTCACAAAGATCAGTAGTTGAAGTTTTTTTCATAATCTGCATTTGTATCTCTTTTAGTCAGCGTATACTGTTGGTATACATAAGCTTCATTCGGAAGTTAAAATGCATCGCCAATAGGAATATCAAACTCAATGTGCTTGTTGTATTCATTCAAATTATTTTTTGTTTGATCGTTTGGCGGAAACGACTGACGTTCATAACTATCAATTTTTTGTTGATCATTTATTATATAGAAAAAAAAATTTCTTAAACAACTACACTTTTCTTATCAACCCAAGAATTGTGACTTCTATCAAAAAATTTAACCATTTAATTTGCAGCTTATTTCCTTTTCTTTGCAAAACTTTTTCCACTAAGTAGTCTTTATCATATTTGGTCTTAAGCAGATCTGGCTCATAAAAAATACCTTTAATAAGTTCGTTTTTTAAATCTTTTATTCCGTATGTCGTGGGGTTTGTGCACAATACTTCACACACCTCAAATACTTCAGTGGACCAATTTGATGTATAAACTTTTTCAAACAAATTTTTCTTTCTCCTCCATACGTATTGATTAGAATAGAACTTCCATTCTTTGCATTAACATAGGTGGGTTTCATTCCGATTGTACATTGAACAGTGTTATTGTATTAACTTATTAATTTAGGTAACATAGCCACCCATTTATAGTTTCCCTACATAGTAAATATCTTCAACACCTTCCCCTACAATGTTCTATTAAATCTTTCTACAACGCTAGCTTTCTTTTCACTGTATCATGAATATTGTGTTATGTTGTTATTGGCCATTAATGCCTTAAATGATTTATTGTAAAATTCTTTCCCTTCGTCTGTTTGTAAATGCATGGGTTTGAGATCATTCAAAATAGTTTTAAATGATGTGAGATTTTCACCAGTTTTATCTTTGATTGGTATTCCCCATGCATATTTGGAAAAAAACATCTATCCCAGTTAACATATATTTAAACCCTTTGTTAATTCTATGTATACTTTTTAAAGATCCAGATTTCATCTCAACTAAATCAGCTTGCCAAAGATCATCGATACCAAAAGATAGAACAGTCCTTCTGGGAAAGTTTTTTCGCATTAGTTTATGGATTTCATTTAAAATATAGTTTTTTATACCCCCACCAGTGAATATCGAGTTATTAGTAACACAACATCTACAAACACATTTAATTCTTACTTTGTCATTATTTGTAAGTTTATATGATCTTAGTGTATTTTTCATACATTTGAGACAGTATACATTATTGTTATCATTGTTCATATTATTTATTTATATATAAGTGAACCAACAAAAATTTGTAAACAATATAGAGAATAATATAGAGAGAAGAAGACAGCTAATTGAAAAGTTTGAAACTTTTAGAAAATTTCGCCAAGATGAATATAATAAAAATGAAAAACATGAATGACCATTTATAGATGCGATAGAAGATTTAGGACAAAAAATTGGACACGTAACAAATGAGAATAAGAACTTAATAAAAGAACTTGTTCTATTTGCTGTTAAGAATTTAGACTACCCACAGACACCAACAGAAACATCTTTTGAAAGAAAACTGTTTGGTAAAACAGGCACCGATGAACGCTATGATGATGGTATTAAACAAATTGGCGATGACGAACGCTATGACGATGGCGTTAAACGCATTGGATATTTCAATGAACACTATGACGATTGCGTTAAACGCATTGACGATGACGATGAATACTATGACAATGAACGCTATGACAAAGCATTGGGGCGTTTGAAAACTGATATCTCACAGTTAACTAACTACAAAACAACATTTATTGATAAGAAAGAGGACGATTTCTTAATTGCCAGCTAAGACGATGTTTTTGGACTAAAGGCTGATAAAGGTAGATTGTATATTGGTTATAGCGAAGTAACATTCAACAATGACAAATTTACTGTAAAAAGCCGAACATACACTGGAACTGATGGTTTGATGAAATTACTAACTAGCAAGAAAGTAACATAAAGTGACTACACTGCAACCGACTATGACCACTATAGTTTTATTCTAGTAGATACAAATGCAGTTTTTCAAAACAATGATCCAAATTTGGGAATGCCAAAATCGAGTAAAGGGAATAAATTGAAAATTATTGTTAAACCTATGTACAATTCGATCAAAAAGAAACGTCCCTCGCCTAAAAAAGGGAAAAGTATAAAGAAATATACAGACTATCCCAAAGAATACATATGGATGGATGATGTTAGGATGCTTATTGATCGACTTCTCGTTATTTATGGCGAAGAGAATGCTGGAAATGATAACTATTACAATGAAAAAGTTGGAATAATGAATATGCTCTACAACAAGTTTAGTGACTTTGTTGTGAATAATCCAAATAATCCAAATAATCCATATCTGATAAGGATGTTAAACACAATACCACATACTTTTTGGGAGTAGAAGCATCACAGAAAAGGGTTACTCAATGATATAATAAATTCACTACCTTTTGAGTTGCATGCACCTGGTTATCAATACTTAGGTCCGGGTACTAGAATAAAAGAGAGAATTGAGCGTAGCGATAAACCCATTAATTCATCAGATGCGGCTGCAATGGAACATGATATAGCTTTTCTTCATCATAAAGATCTAGCTGAAAGACATTTAGCTGACAAAGAGCTTGAAGAGAAAGTGTTCAAAAGATTGTTAAGTTCAGATGATGATCACAATGAGAAATTGTAGGCTGGTGTCACTGTATCTGCGATGTATATTAAACACAAACGTAGCTGGGGAATTAAAATAAAATGAAAAAATATTTGTAATAATAAATGAAAGTAAAAAAAGGATTTCAAGTTCCTAACGACGAGTTGAAGGGTTTGATTATTGATTCTTTCCTAATGAAAGAACAACTGACACATAAAAACAATAAATTAAATGAGGGTAAAGGGATGACTATCACAATTTCAGTTCCAAAACTTAAGAAAATGTCCAAATAAATGAAAACTGGAAATGGTTTCACAGTTCACATGGGTGGATTTTACCCTTAATTTTCGCAGCATTGGGAGCTCTAGGAGCGTTAGCTGGTGGTGCATCATCTATCACTACATCAGTAATTAATGCTAAAAAGAAAGACCAAGAATTTGAAGAACAACACAAACATTATTTAGCTATGGAGGAATACGGCAAGGGATTAAAGAATCATTATCGATGAGCTACATAACACGCCACTCGATAATGAATGTGGGATTGTTAATCTAGATGTTTCAACAAACTCTGGTACACACTGGGTATGCTATTGGAAAAAAGCAAACAAATATTATTTTGATTCATTTGGAGGAAATCCACCCCGACAATTAATAGCATATCTCGGAAGTGATATTTTTTTGTAACGATGATGGAATACCAAATTTCAATCAAGTAACTTGTGGTCATTCGTGTGTAATTGCGCTAAATCATTTTTCATATAATTTTTAATTTCCAAAAATTATTTCACTATAAATAAACAATGGATACATGTGGAAATGCATTAATGAGCTCTTGGATTGAAGCTCAAATTAAAGAACACACGGACAATGATACAACTACTGAGAAGATAAATCCTAATGACTGTTTCTTACACACAGTTCAACGACTTTATAGCCACACTGACAAGAAATAAAAGATCATTGGATAAAGCCTATCTTAATTACTTGGCAGTAGATAATAATATAGATTATTAACAAAAAAAGACTAAGGAATGTAGGAGATCCCATTGTACCGATGGATGCAATCAATTTTGAGTACTATCAGAAAAACAGAATTAACATTATTCATTTAGTTGGAAAATGCAGTTCAAAAGAAAAAGCATTTTACATTGATAATCGAATAGAATATTTTTTTATGAGAGATGGAACTATAGTTGAAATAATAATAAAACCATAAAAATATAAAAGTGTTATCAACTTATACCATCAACAGAAAAAAAATGACATATATAGTCCTTTTGAAGTATACCCTGAGATATGTTATATTTTAAAATACCAAAAGCCTACAATATACCCGATGGTACAATTGTGTTTATTGAAATAGTTATGATATATTAATACATTTAAAGAGATCAGATAATGTTAATTTTTAATGGAAACACTTCAATTAAAAACAAAATTTACTTATAATCTAAGAATTTAAAAAGTCTTTAATTTTGTTATGGTACTTACCATTATTTAACTTACGAGATATTTTAACAAAACCATATTCATTACTCCAACATTTTGAACAAGTCTTCCTAAATTTCTCAAACGACATATCACCACCAACAAAATCACTATGAATATGTTTCAGATTTGTATTGTCTTGTTTGAATATGCAAAGAAAATCGGCATTGTCTCTTATAAACTGCTTAAGTACTTTTGAGTATATCTGGGCTAAATAGAAACAATCAATATATTTGTGTCTACTGCGAGTAAAGTAATCCATTACAATATTTTGGTTTACAAGTATGATATCATCGAAAACAACTACAGACTCTTTGTGGCATTCATTTACATCAACATTTCTTCATTTGATGGAAAGAAGTATGCTATCGGTTCATTAAATCATTTTGATGCTACATCTATATCTTTCTTTAAATTGATATATTTTGGTTGGTCCAGACTTTTTGAACACACATAGAGAGTACCAAAGTTCAACCATCCCTGAGCATATATAAAATTATCTATCATAAGTGTAGTTTTTTCCACAGTTACTAGGACCCACTATCAAACATCTAATATTATTAGGTAATAATTCTCCATGACGTTTTGTCGATACAGGCTTGTCCGGTATTCTTATTTTAATATCCCAGTCTACATGTTTCATGTTTTCCTTGCTCATTTATTAATATATTTTTTTTTATAATATAATAAATGAGTAAAGTATTCAAACTAACAGATAACAAATCAGCGTGGAAGAAAGTACTACATTACCCTTTAGAGATAGAGGGGCACTCATTGGCTTTTGTTCAGTTCTATACTACTAATCTAACACATAACATTATCTCTGGGAAAATTAAGCTATATTTTGTGAGCCAGAATGATATGGAATCAGCAATTGATATTCCAATTGGCCAATATAGATTAAATGATCTTCAAAAAGTATAAAAACAATTTTTTTAATTTAGTGTAGATTAATGGATGGGAAAGAAAACGATATATCTTTCGAGCTGGATAAAATAACAAACAGAGTGAAAGTAAAATGTACTCTTAAATTACAGTTTGGAAAAGGGAGTTCAAAAGGAAATCTTTTGGGTTTCGTAGAAAATAAAACTCTGAAAGCAAGTGTGGATAATTATGGCGATACAATTCCATGATTAGCTCCATTTGAAACAATAAATATACACTGTAATAGAGTAAATGGTATGATATTAAAACATGATGAAAATAATCATAAACTAATATAATTACCACTTTTAAACCAAGAACAACATTGGGATTTGGCGACACAATCTATTACGAACCAGCTTATCCATTATTTTTTCCAGTACAAACAAATCAAGTTAATGAAATAATAGTTGAAATTAAGGATGAAAAAGGTAATTTAATTAACTTTGATTTGTCCGAAAGAACAGTGGTATTAGAGATGAGACCATAGATATTTTTTTGGTTTGGAAGTAGTCATATTCTATATATAATAACTTAAATAGTTTTTAAACTATTGAAGTTTCATGTGATAAAGATGAATAATATTTCTATAGAAAGTGCAAAGAAATTTTTAAAAAACTAATTCAATCATTCGGCTACTTTAATGTGTCGAATTTGGAGATGTGTATCTAAATTTTTAATTAGACTATGTTGTAGCACATTGCCGAAGTCAGGGCGATAATTGTGTTTTAATGATTGGATAACCATTAAAACTTTATACAGATATGGACGCAAATAAAAATCAACTGATGTCTAATTATACGACGATCATTTACTCTTTAAAAAACCAAATAGAATGCATTTGTTTAACACCACAATCCACCATTCCATCATATGCAAAACTTATACCTCTACAATTAACATCATTTAAAGCTTTTTCACTGAAAATCTGAACATATCTGTCTGGTAAGGTTACTTTAAAATTTCCCGAAGTAATTACCACTTTGTATCCATACGGTGTATAATTTATTTCAGCATGGTTTATGGGATAGGACTGTCCAATTGTCAGTTCGGAAAGTTTCTTAAATTGTTTGGTTCCGTTTAATACATTTAGCAACTGATCCATCTTTATTATATAAAATATTTTATTTTTTACGTATTAAAATTTTTTGAGCCACTTGTTTTTTGCAATTGCGCCCAAACGAAACTTTTTACGCGTATTTTTATAGATGCACTCAAATGCAAAGTTTAACGCAACTTTTTTTCTAAAGACTACGATCTAACCAAACGCAACTTTGTGAGCCATTTTTTTTTTGCGGTTGCGCTCAAACGTAACTTTTTGAGCCACTTTTTTTGCGGTTGCTCTCAAATCGGCATTTCTATAATACTATCATTTATAACAAGAAACAAATAAAATGTACACGTGTTTACTCACTAACTATTCTAATGCAATAAAACCTTTTTCTTTAATCAGCATAAAATTATAAATCTGTAAACATTCATTTACATGACATCTTTCGCTAAAAACTCTGGAAAATGAACAGCTTAGTTCTTTCAATATAATATTACACAAGATACAGATGGCACTTTCGTTAAAACTCAAAATAAAACAATATTTCTTTTTACTTTCCTGGTAGGAGTCTCTCTTCCACTCTTTCTCTTTGGCGAAATCTGAATCTCGTAAACGCACAGTAGCGACGCACTGGTTGGAGACCCGGCGGTTTCACGTGTCTCTTTCTCAACAAAAACACCTGTTCTTTCGAAGTCCATTGCCGTCTTCAAACGAAGAAACAGTACTTCGTTCATGGCGTCTGTGGCGGTCGAGCACAGTAAACGTCATATTTAAAACCCGCTGTTTTCACTCCGGAAAGTCAACTGCGGTGTTTTTGGCGTCACCAAAACGTAGCGCAGGTTAAGAGCATTCAATCAACGTGAGGCTTGCTGCTTCCGTCGCTACAAAGTGCGTAAAAAGACGTGTAAACGTTCATCAACTAAAAGTGGCCAGTGAAACGGTCATTATGACTGCAGTAAGTGTTCATATAGAGCGCGTCCCATCATCTGCGTGTGTATGACTTCAACAATTCATTTCGCGCTTTAACATGTCATTATCACAATATTCACTTGCACATCAACTTCGTTAAACACGGATTTTGTTGTTACAGCACCGGATAAACAATCCATCATCGCTGGTGTTTATAATCAAAAATTCACTTGTAATTTTCAGTCTATAGTCTATTCATCTCATATATTTCATGATCATTAATCATGATGATAACATCATAAACAGCAAAATAAAATAAATTAAATATACAATACTTACATATACAGATACATAAAATAAACAAACATTACATTAGGGATAAATGAATGGTGTTACTCTTATACCTAACCAACATTTAAATTGCTTTTTAACGAGTAAAATATGCACATGTTAATAGGTTTGTGTGTATTTTCCTAGTCTTAGGAAATGAAATATGACGTCGCATTGTTCAATAGTCATGTTGCTTCAAAATACAGGTTTATCATACCATCTTCTTCTATTCGTTCGATGGCTAACCAACAATCTACGGGAAAATATGGCAGAGTTGTTTGATAACTCTCAAATCCCTAATCGTCCATTCAACATTAAGAAGTCATCAACGATGACCTACCTTGAGAATATATACTTGGAAAAATAATCGACGTGAAAAAAAAACATAAAAATTCTATATACAATAGATACGTCAAGATGAAGACATTCAAATACACATTACACTATACATATATACAGTGAAATCTCAATTTAAATAGAAGAAAATACGTGTGTTTTTCAGTATGAAAATCAGATGAAATCTTATAAGTGATAAAAATCCGTGTGTTAGACAAGTGGAATAAATCGTTGCAACAAATATAAAAATACTAGTTTCATATTTACTAGAAAAAAATACGTCCCTTTTCATTATTCTAAATAAAATAATATCTTTACTGGATTAACCATTCCGAGGTAAGTGTCTGCAGGTGAGTGAAAATATAACACTGTGATTACTTGTTCAAGGATAGGGGCCAAGTTTTCTCCGTTTATTGACAACATTAATTCAAATACTTCGGCGTTAATTTTGCGTTAATTCAAATAATACATATCCGTAACATAAACCAAAATCTTTCCCATCATCTAGTGTGACGTGTTCTCGTATTCTTCGAACCAGCTAGGTACAGTTTTCAGAACTTACTTAACGGTATCATAGGAATATCGGGTCCATTATTTCCACATGAATGTGCAGTTTGCTTAACATGATGTAACAGTGTGTAGGGGTAACATACTCTTCCCTCACTGAATAATCAATAATCTTTGGCATTAACATTTAGAGGAAAAATATACTTAAATGCTTACAACTAATTCATATAAACATCACTACTACTTGCACAGTAAACCTTGCACTTACGCCGTAGTAATAAACCTTATTCCGTGTTTTTTCCGTAAAATAAAACCTTGTTAACTGCATATAGCACATTCTTATCATCGAAGAAAATATTAAGTACCTGTCTCAGATGATTAAACAAACATTGATTAAACACACTTTAGAAATCAGAATACTTGTAGGACTTTTAATTGTTTAATGTTATATAAGCTAATACCAGCCCCTCCGTCATAGATAGACTACAGCAATTCTCCTTAACAGCTACAATTTGAAATGTGCCTTCGAATAATAAAAATAACTTGCGTGTAACCTTGTCCATAGCTGAACTGATGTAACTTGTCTTCTTCAGCCCAAGGTCACCTACCTTGAATTAATATATATTTTGATAACTTATGTTTCCTTCTACGAGATTCTGCAGAACTGAATAACTTTCTCTTCACCAAATCTAACAAATTTTCCTGGGACAAGGGTGCTTGATTTCCTCCGATTTGTATATCAGTTGATGTCAGTTTGGGCTACATATTTGTAGCGATAGTCTCCGACGTCTCATTCGTTAACACTTCATAATGAGTAAACACAGTGCTTACGTGAATCGTGTAGTTCATCATAAACTCTGCCGACGGAGGTTTGTCACACCATGACTGATGTGCGTGATGGAAATACATACGTAATACAGTACCCAATGCAGACATTCTTCGTTCCACCGGATTAGATCGTGGATTTCGAATTGAGGACGTAGTATGGCAAATATTTAACTTTCTCAGCCCCTCCTGTCATACATAACCCGTTAATTGCCTACTATAATGAGACAAAATACAATGCTGTTTTCCAACTGCTTCTACAAACAGTTTCACCTTTTCCAACAGAATCTTAGCATTTTAGTGTACAACAGGATACAATGTTGTGTACTTTCTAAATAAGTCTGACATTACGAAAACGTATTGTACCCCTGCTTTACATTTAGGTAGAGGGCCAAAAATGTCAACTAAAACTAAATCTAACGGAACCTTAGGAATTATCGGTTGAAAAATTCCTTGCAAATTATCCTGTGGACGTTTGCTTTTCTGACATATTTTACAAGTGGTTACCATGCTCTTGACTGTTCTCTGCATACTAGGCCAGTATATCTGCCTACGTAAAGTTTCGTACATATTATTAGAACCAACATATCCCATAGCTAAATGTATCTCTTGCGTCACTGCACTTGAAATTTCCTGTGGTATTACAGTCTCCCAAACACCGTCAAAACAGTGAATGGAAGTGCTATTATAAAACAGTACATTATTTGTAGACATACAAAAGTCCTATGTAACTTGTGTTCTGGTGGCACGGAATTTAATTTTTGCACAACATTTTTTTCAAAAATCATCCTGCAGTTGTTTCGCTCAAATATAACATAACTGCTGTAGCTTACAGTCTGAATTGCCACTCACAGTAGCATGTTCTGTTACAGTAAATTATTTCTATCCCTTTTTGGAAAATTCGGATCATTAATATAACCTGGTAATCGGCTCAAATAATCTGCTATGATGTTTTCCGAACCCTTAATGTACATTATTTCAATGTCGTACTCTTGCAGTAATAAAAACAATCGAGTAAGACGATTTCCAAATGTTTTGCCTACTTTAAGATACGTCAGCGCTTGGTGATCGGTGAGCAACTTAATTTTTTCACCAAGTAGCAAATCACGAAACTTGTTAAGTGACCAAATGATTGCCAGGGCTTCCTTCTCCGTCACTGTATAATTTTTCCTCCGCAGCGCACATGGTCCTGCTAGCCATTGCTAGTGTCGTTTCTACTCCTTGGCCATCTAACTGGGCTAGGAGACATCCCAGTGAAAAATCTGAAGCATCAGTGTACAAGAAGAACTTTTTCTCTTGAATTGGTTGATAAATAATGTGATCTTTCAAACATACAGCTTTGAGGTTCTCAAAAGCATATTGCTCTTCTACCGAAAATAACCATGATTGATCATTTTTTAACAACTTGAAAAGCGGTAATGCCACTCGAGCTATCTGATCTGAATAATTTCGGTAGAAACCGATCACGCCGCTAAATTCTCTCAGCTGCCTCACATTCCTAGGAGCTGGAAACTGTGTGATAGCTTCTAACTCGCCAGGTGCAGTTCTGATACCTTCTGGTGTTAATATGTGGCCTAAAAAAGATAATTCCAGTCTGCAAACTAAAGACTTTTAAATTTTCAGTGTCATTCTGGCTCTTTTAACTTCTCTATGACTATATTAACATGTTGCAAATGCTCTTCAAAAGTAGACAACGTGATCAAAATGTCGTCGACGTACGCCCTTGAAAATGGCTTGCACTCCTCTCCTAGCGTTACGTCCAAACAACATGTGAATTCAGCTACAGCATTATATAAACCAAATTGTAAAACTTGAAATACATACTGAAAACTTCGAGAAAAAAAATGCAGTATACTGTTGCGAAGTATGTTCAAGCGGTATTTGCCAGTATCCATTCGTTAAATCAAGTGTGGTCAAAAATCTTACTGCCTGGTAGAGCCTTAATATTTCCCTAGTCCGTACTAGTGCTTCTCGACCTTTAATCGCTATCTTATTAATGCTCCTTGCATCCCAACACAAACGAACACTTCTATCCTTCTTGCGAACGCAAACTATGGGAGATGAGAAAAGGCTCGCTTCCCTTCTTACCACATGCCTGTCTAACATTACTTGTAAATATGCTTGTTCTGCTTGCAAAAACTTCGCTGATACGGGATACGAACTAGCATGAAAAGATGCACATTCTACTACTCTGATCTTGGCTGCACATAACTTATTTATTCCTGGAGTTTCTGAGAAAACTACCTCGTTTTGCACAAACAATGAATATAGCTATTTTTGTTGTGAAATTGTCCAAGGAATTAGCTTCCGCTACTGCATAATTTCTTCATTCAAACTCTGCGAAACATTATCTGTAGGAGAATGATATAGCTGGAAAACAGGATACTCCTTTTGATTTTGCTGAGGGAGAATCTGGATACTCCTTTAAGCTTCCTACTAATCTGTCGGTTACTTGCCATTTTTCAGGCAAAATTACTTTATTTTGTCTGCCATTGGGTGCAATCAACCAACCACCAAAATGTAGGATAATTCCAAATTGTGTCAGAAAATCTGTTCCTAAAATCAATGGTTTTGCCAATTTCTGTGCAAATAATACAGCTGTTTTCTTCGTTTCACCTATGCCCTCAATACTAATTACCGTTTGGCGTGTTGTCACAGCACCCTTCCTGGATGTAGATCCTACTATTCCTAGTCTGGGTACTGGTAAAAATGCTAATTGAACTCCTTTACTTTCTAATTCAGTTACAAATTCTTCACTAATACAGCTAACTTGTGCTCCGCTGTCTAATAAAACTGGAGTTTCAATACCACATACTTTAATAATAATTTCCAGACAGAGAGCTGATATTGAGCTTCCTAACTGCTCTTCGTCTTCCTGCATTAAAAAATCTCTGTCAGTGTTATGGATAGTAGCAGTATTAATAGCAAGTGATGTTGGATTACTGTTGCTGGGTACTTGATTCAATTCCTTATTCTCGCACTCAAAGATGTTACTATCTGCCCCCTCCTGCTTAACAAACGGGACCAGTGGCCGGAGAATACGCACACCGATCCGTTCTAGTCTGTCGGATTATGCGGCATCGCTCCTGTTTGTTGCCCTACTGATAAGTTTGACATCCATTGTTGTGGTACATTAATAGGCGATTGAAATGGTGGCGCTCCGGGATTCAAACCATCCGAACGCTGTGCGAATGTACTAGGTGCTGGTCCCTCATGGTTTCGATTGTGTACTCCTTGTACAGTGTTAAGCATTGTAGGATGTGACATTATGCCCATGATACATTCTAGGCTGTTCGTGCCAAACATAAGGTCTCCATTTTACAGGCATGCCTGAGTGAAATGCATTTGGCGCACGGTGGTCGAAGGGTATTTGTCATGTACTATACCCCGTAGGTTGTAGTACTAAATTCATTAAATAAACACTTGGTTCGTGTGTATACGTCCTGCCTCTCTGTTTTGCACTTGTATCGTTCCCTGCTCTGTGCTCGCCACGAACGTTACTTTCTCACTGGCCATTGGTTCGGCCTCCTTGCGCGGTGTTAGAACGCTCGTCTCACGTTTCAATGTTCCTACAGTCATACTGCCGGCCTCCGCGAGTTTAGTCTGGGTCATATCTGTTTCCATTGTTATTACGACTACCCAGATTACATCTATGTCTAAAAGACCTTCTTCCCCTTTAAGCGAAGTTGTTTACTCGCCCATTATCTTGCCTGTAATACGTATTCACACGAAAATTTCTGTTGTTTTGTTGAGGCAGATTATTCTGATTGTAGTTAGGGCGCGGCTGGTTATCGTACTCGCGGTGCCTCGTCGGTGGATATAAAGGCGGTGCAGTGTTCTGCTTTGGCCTGTCATAATCCCTGGGCGGATTAGTTACACGTGTTTGCCTCTCGAGCTGGTCTGCTCAGATCAGATGGTATCTAAATTCAGACACGTCCCTACAAATGTTACCACTGAACTGTCTTTGATAGTTTACCGGATGTTGGAAAATTAATAAGTCTGTAAATTATTCGTCGCTCATCGGTGATGACAGATGGCGATTTCTCTCGTATACTTCACTGAAGTGTTCCTCTATGGATGTTTCTTTTCGCGGGTCCCGGTGTTCTTGTGAAAGCTGCGAACGGACGTGGGTCTGTATTTTAGGACTCCAAAAATGTTTTAAAAATGATTCCTGAAATTCTGCGAATGTGGAAATTTTCTCCTTGTCCACTTCCCACCAAAAGTAGGCTGTTGAAGTCAGGCTCAAGCACATGCATCTTAAAATATCCGCGCCATTCAGAGCAAATAATTTTGGGTACTCTTCCATTTTCTTAATACAAGTGACCGGATTTTCCTGGTACTTGCCAGAAAATCTGGGCGGCCCCTCGGACCATTTCTTGGCGGGTTGGTGCAACAAAGCTGCCGTGCGGTGTGTCGCTGATGTAGTATTATGTGCAAAAACATTTCCAATAGGTGGGACGGGAAGTTTCTGTATCAACTCTGATAAGACTTGCGAACTCGGTGTGGCGTTTCTAGCTTCGTTCACATTCTGTGCCTGCCTGTGTACATCTCTTTCCAGTTTGTCGGACAAACCTTTTAACTGTTTTTCCTGCGCCTGGCTTGACATAGAGATTTTGTTGTCGAAGTGGCGACAGAACTGTTCCAGTTCTTCTTATAATTTATTTTCAACAGTCCTCAGCACTTCCTGCTGCTCTCTCGGTTCGACTGAGATAGGCTTACGTTCCAAGCAGTATTTTATTCAAAGGAATTATACACTCTTCCGCATTAATGCCGGAAGGATAATTGGGAGATGGTTTACACGTTAAACATAGGTCTGCAAAAGATACAAACATTCTTGGTCGACCCTTACGTAAAAAAAGTAACACCATCTTGGCTTAGGTCGTGAAGTTCCAGCTAAGAATATGTCGCCAAGTTTATTGATGCGTTTAGTTAATCTACGTTATCTTACACTATTTATTTAAGAAAAATGCTGTTCTTGGTATTTAAGGTTTAGAATGGCTTGTTTTAGACTTAAAAAACTGAGTATTTAAATTAATTATAGTTATTGAGATTTTATTGATTTCAGAAAAAAATATATATTGGCATTTCTTCTACAGCAATGTGTAGAAATTAGATAGGTGTCTAAACATCTTTATATATCATAGTCTTTAGTTCACCTTTTCAGATATTCTGTAAATTTAACGGTCGTTTCCAAATGTTCACAAAAGCAACCATGTGAACAGTTCGAGTTCTCAATTAGCATTACTTCTGCAGATTTTAAATGGCAACCATTCAAATAAGAAATAAACAACAATTTCTAATACTTTTAATGATAGCAAAATACATTTTTAGGGCGTCATCTCTATTACAGGTCGCTTATTTATTACAATGCGCAGTTTCCGAGAAAAAATATTGAAAACATATAGACGAACACTATAGAGCGACAGATCCGCTCTTCATCATCGAGCGATACGCCTTCATAACTGAAGACGTCTGATGTGGGGAGAAATCACCTGTGATTCTCCGTCTTCTTTGGCTGTGATTAGGATTAGCAGTAACGCCACATCACTACGATCAGAGGATTCTGCTTCGTATGCTAGTTTAGTGACGCAAATCCTACAGGCAATTTTCCAAGAGGACAATGCGGCCTACATACAGCACGGAAAGGATTGCCTCCATGCTTCTGACACTGTTCCTTCGCCAAGGCGGTTTCCATAACTGCCGTCCCTAGAGAATGTGTGGAGGCAGCTGCGACGACAGCTTCAGCTGTCGACGGGTCTGTCCCATCTGCAGCGGCAGTTCCAACATCTATGGGACTATCTTGCACAGGATATTGTTTGATGATTATGATTCTATGATGAACCGTATCCCCGCATGTACGCACAATAGATATGGCACAGTAATGTATTAATGTCCATTGAAGAGAACTATATTTCCCGAATAAACGGGCAATTAGTTTTGATATTGTAGTAGCTTATTTGTATCACCGTTCCTTTCGTCTGCTCCAAGTTCCGTTTCGTTTCAATTTTGTAGGTTCCCGCAATTGTTATAGCACTGGGGATACCATAATATACTAATTTTCAGGTTTCTTCGGATATCTTCGGTGTATCATCCTAATTTCATATAATACAGCAAATTTTTAAAACGAAATATTGTAAACCCCATTAATGTGTAATCAGTAGAAATTTTAGTTAAAGAAGCGTTTTTTTTTACCCTATTCTTATGCTTACTTACGTTATATTCCTCAAAGCTATAATCGAAAGAAAGTATCATCTCTGACAGAATTCGTCAGGGCGTTTATTTCGAACTATAATTTTTCTATGTTAAATACTGATGAACTAGATACGCCTTAGCAATATAATGTCAATTCACTTACAACTGGAATTCCCAGAAATATTTCAATGTTCATTCACTCATAGAATCATGAGGTTATTAAAAATTCTGAGAAGTGTTAGTTATAATAAAAATTAATAACTCTTAGTTTGTACTAATTATCGACATATTTAGCAAACTGGCATGAAATGTAGAAGTTCTATATGCCATTTTAAATTAATTTTCATATATAGCAGTCATAAAGAAAAATATTGGAATCTTCGAAAATAAACTGCAACGTTACGGTGGACTCACAACCATCCATCCAATCCGACAGTCGCCTGTCGGTCAGGCGGTTACGTGATCTTCGACCAATCGCAACGCAACTTTTTCCTATTCGTCAATCTGTCAAATATACATTAAACTTTAACCTTGGATGGACCGACGGATCGGCGACTACCTTCTAACGATATTCCTTAGACGCGAATACGCACTTTGAAATAAAATGCAATCCTGTGGATTTGTGTTTATTTGACTGTGCTAAATTCAGGAATCTAAAACGTAAACAATAATTCAGTATAAATTTTTACCACGTAAAAAATTTATTTCCCCAAAATGTTTGTGTCTTGAAAATGTACTTCCTACCAAAATCATGCCTTCTACGAAAGAAAGATCGCGATTTTATGTTGTCACGCTGAAATTTTGCAGGACAGAAGGATCGGCGGGCGACAGATTGTTGCGAGTTGCTTTCAACTGACGGACGAAAAAAACCGTCCGATGACTGACTGACAGGTACGACGGATGGCTGTGAGCCCAGCATTCCTTGTCAGAGACGGCCTGAGAGCAGATTAAAACTACCTCATTTGATTTGAAGCTTTTTCGATGTTACCGACATGTGTGGCGTAGCTGACTTGAACGCCAGATTACGTTTAATGTAGTTTTGAGTTTGAATTTCGCGTATGATATGGACGTATTTACAAATCTGATGTACGGTTGGTTTGCAATATACCTTGCGATAAGCCTTTCAGCGTATAGGCAAAATATGAAATATTACACAAGAAAATTCACAACAAAAACCTATTGCTAATACTGTACAGGGCATGAATATGCATACAGTAATTTTGAATTAATTTATCCAAGATACACTTTCCCTAGTTTACAGAGACTTCGATATGAAGAGGCAGCTTTAATGGTATGCAACGTTGCAATAATTCATTGTTACAACCAAAGACAAGATGAGATAGACCGATCTCGCTAGCTGCACACAACCAATCTCCGTGTCCCAAATTGAACTTCTTTTCTGCCAACACGTCTAGCAAAAACGGAATGGTTTGGATATCAGGTTAGAAAACAGATTTGTAAACAAATACTTTGACATGTGGTGCGTATACACGCACGAACCGAACTGTTGAAGCGAACAGCTCGTCCCTATCCGCCTGGAGTCGGTTTCTTTTGACGAACACAAAGAGACTATCAGTTCAAGTTGGGGCGGGTTCTTGGCAGGGTCGTGCGTGTTGTTGTGGGCACAAGTGACAGGAGAGCTGTCCACGAGGTTGACGCCTGCCCGTGGTCGAGGGGCGAGGGCGAGGAAGCCATTGCTTCCGTCCATCGTCGACAAAATTATAGGCCTTGAGAATGATACGATTGAACAGATTACACGTAACCTGACCCGAGTGGGATTAGGGCTTTATCGCTACGATGAGGTGGTAGCGCACGTTCCGGGCAACGCGGAATAGGAAAGGTTCCAGACGGAAATCACCAAACTTAAGGAGGAGATAGGTAAACTAACTACCCAGAAAGGGCAATCGCAGGTTGCATCGCGACAAGAACAAACACAGAACAGAGGCGCGTACAGAAGTCGCGGGTGGCAGCAAAATAATCAACGAGGGTACTAACCAAGGTATTACAGTTAATATTACGGCAGGAACGTATTCGGGTGGCAACAGAGACATCAAAATGCGCCACAGCCTATTGCGATAGTGAAGGAGTGTTCAGGGACGGCGCCCGAGCGTAATTTTACCCAGCAACGACGTGGTCTGCAGAATTACGGAAATCTAGACAACCGCGGAACACAACACAAGTGCCACATTTTCCCAATCACGTGATAACCAGTACGGGTACAATAACCAACATAGCGCATATCAGGGTATCAACATGTACATTCGTGGAGGCGGACGGCCCCACCAGCAGTCAAAAACTAAGTGACGAGGGGGTTAGTACCGTTTCCCCCGTCCACAAACAAGAATGGGTACGAAAAGCTTGTACGACGTTTGTCCACAAAGCTGCGCCAGGACGGACATACGCAAGTATAGCGAAGTTCAATGCTCAGAGTCAGGGCGTTGTCCGTACCAGACCCGCACAATTAGCGCCATCGCCAGAAAAATCCGCCAAAACATGTAACCAGGTAAAACACAGCAATTCGGCGATAAAGTTAGGTAACCGCAACGAACATCGACCCAAGGTAGAGAACAATAGGGCAACACAGCAGCCGTCGGTCACCGACTCGGCGATATGAGCAAGCGAAGCGCCATCGCGTGTTTTGAAAAGAGAGGCGAGAACAGACCACATGAAGGTGGAAAGCCGGGAGCAACAACACGGCGAACGCGTGCAGGCAAAAATCGTGTGTGATCTATGCTTGTATAGCGGGCATAAAGCACACTGCACACTCCCTCCCTCCCCCCTCAGGGTTTTGAATTTAACACTGACATAGCAGTTCAAGCGGTACAAACAGAAGTTTGAGGCGCGAACAGTTAAAGTGCACATCAACGAGAATAACAACGCAGCCATTGAGGTCGCAGTTAACAACCCCCCACTCCCCATCTTTTTCCCGCCACGCCTCGGAGCGTCATGTCGGCAGTGATGAGCTTGCACATGCACCGCGGTGACTGAGCCGACAGACGTCCCGACGCCGGCGAAAGCACGCCAAGGAACAACGCGAATGTCAGCAGATTTCTATTCGTACAGCGACACCGCGCATACAAGTAAAGATATGCGGTAGGCCGTTTAGCGCACTAATAGATCCAGGGTGTTCACGAAGTTGCGTGGCAGCCACAGTCATCTAAATACAGATACTCGAGCCCATTCAGGGAAAGTTAACGCTCGTAGGTGCGACGGACGAATTAGAAGCACCTCAGTTTAAGACACAAATAAATTTGAGCATTGTAGGACTCGCTTATAAGCAGGAATTTTTAGATATACATAATCTTAAGATGGATGTTATTGTAGGAGTTGATTTCTTGAGACAGTATGATATGATACTATTTTTAAAACACAAAATATTGTTCATCAATGGTAATAATTCGGATAATATCGTTCGAGTTCCGATCTATTCATCAACAGTTGACATCAACAATGCAGGAACGATCGAGTATTGTATAAATAAATTGGAATCAATAGATCTTGATTAGGCAAAGCGAACCGTACCTCAGATAAACAATAACTTATATAAGCAACAGAAGCAAGCTATAGAAGAGGTGATAGAGGAATTTAAGGACCGTGTTGCGCATTCCATTATGGAATTAACAGATGCTAGGAATTATAGTATTAAGTTGGAATTGACTTCGATAAGTCGATCGCCATGCGACCATACCGAGTAAATCCTATGGTGAGGAACGAGTTGTTGCAACTAATCCGAGATATGGAGAAATCAGGAATAATTGAGAAATCCCCATCTCCATATTCTGCACCAAGCCTAGTTATTAAAAATAAATCTGGAGATATCAGATTTCTTAAGGACTCCCGTAAGTTGAACCAGAATGTTAAGCATATTCAGTATCCTTTGCCACGCACGGAGGACATCTTTGCAAAATTATAAATATATAACATGTCTAGATCTCTTTTTTGGGTTTACAAGTGCGTAAAGAAGATAGACACAAACTCGGGTTTTCCGTTGATGGAATAGGATTATTTTACTATCGTCGTCTCCCAATAGGCCTCATCTGTTCCCCACAACACTTCCAACAGTTCATGGAAATTTTGCTATGATCATTGAAATGGAATACAGCGATAGCATATATCGGCGACATATTTATTATAGCAAATCCATTTTCTGAACATATTAACAATATTAAGGTGTTTCACAGAATAAGAAGCTTCAATGTTAAGGTCAATGTTAGCAAGTGTGTTTTCGCACAACACGAAATAAAGATTGTAGGGCATTACATAACACCACACGGAATAGCCACAGATCCAGACAAAGTATGCGCAATCCAAGAAATGTCACCACCTAGTAAATGTGAAACACTTGCGCACATTCTTAGGTTTAACGTATTATTTATGACTACATATATAATTATATACATATATAATTATGCAGAAAAGGCAGAGCCCTTAGTGGAGTTGACGAAACAGACAAACAAATATCAATGGGGACAGGATCAACAGAAGGCATTTTCGGAATTAAAGAACGCAA
Source organism: Dryococelus australis (assembly GCA_029891345.1). Taxonomy (NCBI): domain Eukaryota; kingdom Metazoa; phylum Arthropoda; class Insecta; order Phasmatodea; family Phasmatidae; genus Dryococelus; species Dryococelus australis. The sequence goes on from CM056994.1 coordinate 97,887,107, forward strand.
TTCGGCAGGCGCCAGTGTTACAAAGATTTGATGACAGTAGATCATTCATTTTAGCTTATGACATATCTACGACAGAAATCGGGGCGGCCCTTTTACAAGAAGACCCGAAAGACAAATTGTGCTATGTTATCACGTTTGCTTCCAAAAAACTCTCTAGTCCAGAATCGCGCTGGAGCGGTACCGAAAAATAGCTTGGTTCGATTAAGTTCTGTGGCAATTATTTCCGGAAATATTTATATGGGCGTCACTTTATTGTTGAGACTGACCATGCTAGTCTTCGCTACCTGCGCACAATGGCGGATCACAAACTAAGGATACAGTAAAAGGCCATTGCGCTGGGTGAATACGATTTTGAGGCACGAATTGTAAAGGAGAAAATAAATACAGTTGCAGTGCGCTCAGTCGGCTTCCCACACATAGTAAGGTTAACACGAAAAAGTACATGTCATTGGGAAATGTTATAAAGTAAAACAGAAATTCTTACGTTGTAACTCATTGTTTCAGGCACTTGTGGAAATTTTATTCCAAAGTCCCGAAAAAGATAAGGAAATTAAGATCATCCATAAGTATGTCGTTAACAATTGGAACGAAATCAAACACTATATCCGACCAGACATGCAAACGAAAAATAGCAGTTCTTAGTAAGACAATTTTGAACAATGAATACATTCCAGCCTATGTGATAGCAAGGATAATTTCTCAGCGTTTTCAGGTCAATGTAGAAATTATCTTGCAAGATCAGTCTAAAAGTGACTTGTCACGTGTACAGATCCTTTGCTTTATTGTCAGATAATTGTATTTCAGGACAGGAATCAAGTGTGCTATTTGCTAGTATTCATGCACGAGCAGGAATACATTAAAGTTGATGACAAGCAACAACTTCATTCATTTCCTATAGACAAGTCCACATCTCCATTTTTAGTGGAGTACGAGAACGGCACACGCATTTATAAACTAAAGGCAGCACTTATAGATCCAGATAGGGCAGACTGTAAATTCAGAAAGCTCGCAAGGCGTTATGGAATTAGTGGAAACGGGGAGATTTTTCTCAAGGTAAATACGTCCATCGGAGAAAGGAAACTGACATTAGTTCCAAGATATTATGCCAATGAGATAATTACAGCTCACCACGATGCTATCCTAGGGGAGGTCATTTTGGACTATTTAAAACGTTGCAAAAGATAAAGCAGACCTATTATTGGGATACCATGAATTCCGATCAAAAACGTATATCAAACATTGCCAAAAATGTCAAAATGTAAAAGCACCCAATTCCCTGCCTCTTGGCGAACTGACGCCAATTTCTCCACCCCTCTTTCTAAAAGAATGGGCCTTAGATGCCAAAGGACCACTTCCTGGCATGGAACAAGGCAATAAATACTTCTTGACGGAATTTTTTAGTCGTTATATAGTTGCAGCAGCAGTAAAAAGCATCGATGCACAAACTTGCACAGCTTTTTATCAAAGATGTGATTTTGAAGTATGGCTGTCCTCAGCAGATCTTAACCGACTGAGGCACATCTTTTAATAATGAGCTAGTTGCGGAACTCTTAAAAAGTCTGAAAATTACAAAACTCCAAACTAGATCATATAATCTTACTTGTAATGGCCCTGTTGAAAATCAAATTAAAATAGTGCCCACACAGCCTACTGCATTAGCTCAGAAAGATCCACATAACTGGGATTGTTATTTAGGATTTGCAATATTTAATCACAATACTTAAATCAATGTCAGCACGAAGTTGACTCTGTTTTATGATATGCGTGGTGTTGAGGCAACCCAACCTACGCACGTTGTAGCACATAAGTACTTAAAACGAGGCGCCAATTGGTGCGATCAATTACGCAAAGACAGGGAACAAGCGCGGGTAAGTCTTGCTGAGGCACAAAAACAGCAGAAAGCGCAAGATGACGAATGACGCAGACCAAACATGATTAAGATAAATGACTGGGTCTAGCTTAAGAACCGTCTGTGCGCTAAGGCGCTCAATTTTAAATACAAGGATCCGTACAGAGTTTTAGACGTGGTAGGCCCTTCCACGGTGAAAATACAGACGAAAAGAATAGGCGATCCCAAATATGATAAAGTTAACACTTGCAACATTAAGATTGCTCACGTGTGATACAAACAAGTGTATAGTCATTGCACGTTCTTAATAGTGTGCATCACCTCATGTGAACGACTTTTGTTACAGTGTGTATGAGTGCGTGTTTCTGTGGAGAGCGAACAGCGTAACACCGCCCGCAGCCGGGCCGCAGCACTGCCAGAGGCCGGCTGAAGTCCAGCAGTGAAGCGAGCCACCCAGTGGACGCGGAACGCGCGGAAGTGTCGGGAGGCGCTACCTCCTGTCGACTAGCACTGTGAAATGCCGCCGCGGCGCACGGAGTGGTGAACTACGTAACTCCCAGCGCAACACGGCAAAACAGGTGCCGCTGTTGTTATTTCTGGACTGTGTTCTATCATCTCCGTCAATTTTGTGTCCACAGGGTTTCGTACCCACGCTGGCATCTATATTGGGTTCCAGTATACGTGGAAATGATATATGAGTAAACCATTACGTTATACTATTTACTCACCATACAAGCCCCAAATACACCCACATCTTTGAAAACATGGTTACATGGGGAATGCAGAATGCTTCTTCTAGCAATTGTCTTCATGCCGGGCAGATTTTTAAATCGGTTAAAACAGTACAGGAGGGAGTTTTAACAGAGTTTTTAGCGAAGTTGCAACACACACTCGCGGACAACGCGGCATTAAATTACTGGGGAACATAGGTAGCTGGTGTTATAATATACACACCAATAAACACTTACATGCTCTTATAGCCAATGACGAACAAATAATTACCCGATGAATGAGCTCACTCAACGGGTAGTAACTTTTAACACAGAGTTGAATATCACATTTAAAACTATCGATCAAATCAAAATGCAAATGGAAGAAAAAGTAAACAAATTGGCACAAACTGTAAATTCATTACCAACCTGAATCAGGGAATATAATCCAGCTGTGGAGAGCATACCGGCTATCAAAACTCAAAATCTTCTTTTCACTACAGTTCTTTTGCGCCTTATAAATAATTTGGTTACGGAACGCTACTTATATACAATATTGCCAAGACAATAAATTGCCGTTACACACAGTCTCTAAGGAACAATTGATTTCAGATTTGCAATGACTGGAAACGAGTTTGCGTAAATTAAACTTACGGCTCAGCATACCGACAAGTAACGTAATTAAATATTACATGCTTGAACTCGTTGAATGTTCACTTTCACAAAATCAGGTACTCATCAAAGTAGAAGTCCCATTACTGAAGGCAGTTGGGGAATGGAAAATTTACAAGGTATTCAATATCCCATATCCCTATAAGAACAAATCATGTCGCATTGAGACGCCGTCCAACTTAATAGCGATAAGTGAACATTTTTCGCGGGTTAAGGATCTTCCAGACTCACCAGAACATAAGTTCAACGGATTTTATATTCCCAAGGAGTCGGTACGCAGTGCAACTCACGAGTGCATTAGAGCAACCATAATATTACATGACTATGAAAACCTTTTGACGGAATGTAAATACACGTGCTCCACAGACAAACGTACAGGCTTGACACAAATTCTGCCCACACCAATATGTTGTAACCAACCTTCCAGCAGGTTTGGAAATTTTGTGTATTAACGCGTGTCTCAATCAGGTAATATCTCACAACCAGGTAGGGAATTAAGAGCTATTCTTGCCATGTGGGTGTCAGGTACAAGTGGGAGAGACGACATTTATTGAGGCTACGCACATTTGTGACGTGCGGGCACCGTCCGAGACGGCCGCTATTACTGTAGTACCCATGCTCTGGCTAAAAGAGAGTTTTTTTACACTAGAGCAATTGTTCATGACGAATGGGATCCATTACCATAATGTTACCACAGCTCTTGGCGAGCATTGGCGAATCAAACCCGCTACTTTACTCAATATCACTCAGTTTGAGGCCACTATATTACGACACCTTCGGGCGCCTAATCCGCTGTTTTACATGCGCAGAAGACGAATAAGCGGTCCTCCTCATCTTGAGTCTATGGTTACAACAGTTGCAGTAATTGGATTTGTTAAAGATATTTCCTATTTTACGCGTATAGTAAGTCGTGAGTACGATTAATTTTAACTGCTGTCCCCAGAGATAACATCGTCACTTTTATGCCAAATATTCTGAACAAAGTGTAAACATTTTGTGTACCTGTACCAGTAGCAAAATTATTGTTTCTCCCTGAATATTCTGATAATTTACAATCTTAAGGAATAGACTTAATGAACGAACCACTTCTGTATACATCCTTTAAAGTTTCACCTGGAATTGTGGAGAAGTAGAACGAAATTTATTCTAACGCTGGAGAGATTCACGGCTACTACTTCACTGGTGTCACGACGAGGGCGTAAATATTTCCAGAGATTTCGACGGCATTTATTCCCCTGGCGAGCGATAAATCGTTAGGAAGTCGTAGAAAAGGGGTGAGTTCGCATTGAAACGTGCAATTTCCTCGCATACGTCCCTTGGGCTGCCATTGTCTCCAAGTATTCCATTTTCCCACCGCATAAATAAAAGCACGCACGTCACTGTAGATTGAAATGTGCTTCATAAACAACAAAGAACCGCGAAAACGCGCAGTGGAAAAAATACAATGCTGTTTTATTCTTTCCAAAAAATATTACGTTTATTCTTATGGTATTGTCAAGAATTCGCATAAAAGAAACTCTTTAGTCTCCAACTGCCCTGGCTTTGCCAATAGTTATTACTAAAACATTCACGGTGGGGGGGCAAGCGTAACATGAAAGAGCTGCTTCGAAATGAAGAAAATAGACAATAATATACGTACATTCCTCTTGAATACGAAATATATCCCTATCAAGAATGATAACCGAGCAATAGCCAGGTGCTTATCGCAGTTATAACTTGCCAAAATCGAGGTAACACCTCAAAATAAAGTGGTAAATTTTAAGAACGAATTCTGGGTGGAGAAATAAATAGCTCTAATTTGAAAAAATTGGTAAGCAGAAGAGTTGTTAAGAGCAAAAGTCGAATAGAATACTGCGACAATACAATCAGTTTACTCTTATATGAAATTGTGAACGATTTTGCCTGTTTAGTATTTGACACCTACTACATTCGTGCGGCATGATTACATTTCAGAAATATTTTGATGTATTATTGTTAGTAAGTAATACAATCGAAACTAATATAACTCGAATTAAATAATTTTTGTTTCCAACTAGTAAATAATGTTTTCTTGTTTTTTCATTATAATTTGCTGATTACATATTTTTGGCTTACAGAAAACAGTGAAAATAACTTTCCTCGCAGAAATTAACGTTGGTTATAAATAGAACAAAGACTATGGGTTTTAGTTTATATTATTTCTGTAGAGTGCAGAGTCAATTCTATATCACCCATACTCAGTGTAAAAACATTTAAATAAAACTGCTTTGATATATTTTGTATTTATAAACAATGACTTTAGTGTATCAAGAGTACGTTCGGCGTCAGCATGTTGGTGTACAAAAAAAATGCTGTAAAATCTTGTCGGCAGAAAAAATAGCATGATAAATTCAATGTGTATATTACGTTCAACTGTTGTATTTTAATAAAGTTCCCCGATTAACAGTACCGGTTCAGAATTAATTATAGCCTAATAGCATTTTTCGCGTAGCGATATGGACACCTAATTTCTCATAGGCAAGACGAGCGTTTTAACAGAAAGTTCCAAACAGAAATTACAGTGGTTTTAAAAACGTAGCATGTTAATCAAAACCATTATTAAAACTTCTAAATATGAGTGTCCCACAGAGGTTACAGTACAAGAATTTACTGCATACTGGACATAGCGCATGTCAGACCAGCTTTCCACTGAGTTAGTGATTTCAACTGCGTTAATCTCAATAACATTGAATAATAAATTTCAGTCTACTGAAGCACTAAGTGATACTTTGATAAATAACCGGAACTCTTTCAGTAGTAGGGCTGCAGTGGTGTAGTGGTCAGACTACTCGTCTCCCAGCAAGGCGAACCAGATTCGATTCCCGGCTTGGTCGCTCTTCATATTTTCGCACGGGGGAATCGTGCAGGAAGATTCCGCTTGGTCGGCGGGTTTTCTCGATGATCTGCCGTTTCCCCTGTGCCCTTGCATTCTCACCTCGTTTCACCCTCGTCGGCATTCAAAACACCGAAACTCTCACATAACATGACCTTTAGTTATTCTGATAATCGCAATGGACACACATGAAGAGCATTATGATGTACACATAAGTGGTTCGTTCATAAAGTCTATTCCTTCAGATTGTAAATTATCAGAATATTCAGGGAGACACAATCATTTTGCTACTGGTACTGGTACACAAAATGTTTACACTTTGTTCAGAATATTTGGCATAAAAGTGACGATATTATCTCTGGGGATAGCACTTAGAATGAATCGTACTCACGACTTACTATACGCGTAAAATATGAAATATCTTTAACTAGTTCAATTATTGCAACGGTTGTAACCATAGTTTCAAGATGAGGTGGACAGCTTATTCGTCTTTTGCGCATATACCCAACATTGACGTACCTCAAAGGAACACAACTGTCAAAGTCACGTGGCCAACAGTTATGACAGCCATATGGTTCGTGTATATCTTAATTTTTAAACGACATGTACTATTATAAACTCGTCAGTATGTTTGAGCGTAGTATGCTTACATCTAGCATCTAAGTTGCAGCAACGGTTCGTTTCGTTCGTCTATACGCCGTTTGCTCGTGAACCTAGCTTATCTACATGGTCCATGAAGGTTCGCAGCGGGACAGAGAACCCGTTTTCTATTTCCGTCTCTAATGCATATATATTTAAGTTAAAAAAGTGCTAAAACGATTGCGTCACGATCATTTTTGCGTATGAGATTTAAGTTACAGTCTACTTAACGTAGCAAAGGAACATACGCACGTTTCTTCATTATTACATTCGATGCGTACAGCCAGGTCACCCTTAACACTACAACGCTTCTATACCTCGGACGCATAAAATAGCTCCAGCTAGACAGCATCCTTAAAAACATCGTTCGTGGCAGTAATCACTTGTAGTGCACGTTAAGGTGTCGCGCTCATGCCGCGAGAAAGTTGAAATGTTGTCGCCTAAACATTCCGCACGTTGAATAATTTCCGAGATTCCTGGAGTCATCGAGCCAGCATTATTTCGTGGGAACTCACTTGGAGGCAAGGCAGCCTTGAAGAACTTGTTCATATGCTGTGCTACCGTGATTGGACAGATCTTCTTTAGACGCGCCTTGTGTAGCTGTGTGCCAAGAATAAACAGGAATCAGTAGCGTTAATAACTCGCCAAAAAAGCCGGCGCCACAGAATATTTAAGAACGCATAAACGAAACAGCCAAGTGTACCGTGCGCTCTAGCTAACCTAATAATCTCACTGGCTAGCAACACGACGGAACATCATTCCTCAATAAACACTTGGAGAATAACTTTCTAATGGGCGCGTCATAATGTAACAGGCAATTAGCCACGAGTCCTGTTTCAAGAGCATCTTATAGCTTATAAGCTACGAGAAGCACGTTTGTCAGAGATGGCACCAGGTAAAAATTTACCTCATTTGATGTTAAGATTTTACATTGTAAGAGCTCTTAACATCAAGGTCTTGAGAGCCGATAAGGGTTAAGAGAGATTAGCATTGAGCAACGCCGGAATGAAAGGGGTGAGTGGAAACGGAAGGTCCCCGAAAAAAAACGCTGAACAGCGGCTTTGTCCGGCACGATTCCCACATGCTAAAATCCGGGAGCGATCCCGCTGGGAATCGAATCCGGTTCTCCTAGGTGAAGGAGAGAGTCTACCCACCACACCACCGTGACACCTACAGCAAAGTAACCACCATAAAATTTCACTTCTGGAAAGCACCCGCAATCAAACTGCTCACTTAATACGTACAACCCAGTAGTACTGCGAAGACAGCTGGAATTATACAATCTCTGGATCAGTCGATAATCACAATATTTCTTTAGTCCAGTTAATACGCAACTAAATTTAGCTAAATGTGGAAACGCACTAATGGTGTTTTGTTTGAGATATGTAATATTAAATGTAAAAAAAAATTAGTACTTACTCAAAAAATTATAAGTTTTCGAGCCTTTTTGCGATAAGTTGTTAACACTGAAAGCCTGAACAAAGGTTGTTTATTTCTGGACATCTGTTTTATTAATAGAAATACATCCTGCCCTGTTGATATCATATCACTCACTAAATCCTCAAATCGACATTATTTTGTTAAATTCCCTCTTGGTCAGTATCATCGTTGTGTTAACCCGTTGTAACCGTATGACAAATATGCGAGAGATTTAAGTAAGTTGGGGCTTAGTGGCTGCCATATCCAGATAAGTGAACGGATGAGGTGAGACGAGATTTTGATGGAGATACAATGGTAGGCAGAGGTGAGGGCACATGATCACTCTGAGGAATACCATCGGCCACTGGCTTAGTTCTCCGTGGTGGCAGACCGGGTTTGCAGGTCGCTCAGGCGCTGAGAGCCCTCGTCTCTAGAGCGCTCTCTAAAATGATCTGTGGTAAGCGAGCGTAACACTATTACATTTATCTCATTGTCATGCAGTACGACGAATTTGGCTTTACTGAATCTGCTGATATTATTTCCAGTTTTTGTATTATTTCATCAGCTTTGAAGAGCACTCCGATGGAATGCCGCATATTAATTTTTGGGATGAAATTGTCGAGAGGAGAGATGTAAAATACCTGGTCAAGTGTCATCGGTCACTCGTCATTGGCCGATCGCTCAATGTACAGAGTATGATGAATAGACAAATAGTGCCTCGATACGTCACTAAGTCGGACGTGAAACCCACATCATAATGTGACTCTAATTTACACTGCAATTATGAGATGGATTTCTGGCTGTGCAGGGCCAGACATTTCAGTCTTTAGGCTCCATTTGTTATCAAATATAAACTGGTCAGAAAGTAAATTCAGGAAGTTTTTTTAAATTGAAATAAGAATCAATTAATGACGGTATTTGTGTCAGTAGAAAACCCCATACTTAATTGTCGGTAAAAGCTTTAGGGTGGGACAATGACTAAATTCAAACTGGTCATATTCATAAAAATATTTCCTTTGTTTATGGGGGCCATTATAGCGTAAGCAAGAGTATGTACTTGTTTACGAGAGTAATGAGAGGAGTTCAGTGTTGTTTATGATGTTGATAACACTTTCCTAGAAACATATACTATTATGAACCACACTACCTTAATTACTGAAATTATGTTTCATTATGGGCCTGACAGGAGTACACTGCTTTAATGCAAATAATTATTAGGAAACTAGCTGACAAAATTATTTGTATAAGAATGCAAGTAATGTATAGTTTCTTCACACGTTTTAAATCAATAGTTTGAAAAATCACACCTTGTATGACGTACTTGATTGTTTCGTAAATATGTTGTGTATCACAAGCGTTTTATACTTATGTTAATATAAAATACACTTTTTTATTTAATTGAACTTTTACTTCTATTGTATTTAAAAATCATAATATTTTAATAGTAATTATTAATATGAATAGAAATAGGGAGCTGCCAATATAGGTATTGGCAATGCCTGATCGGAAATATTTCTTATGCAAAATATTATTACACTAAGTGCGCACGAATGCGGTGCGCTGGCCCTTTGGTGTAATTTCCTAGACTTGGTTAAGTTTCGTGTGCGTGGGGCGGAGGAATATCCTAGAAGTAGAACTTTAGCAAGGCCTCAGGATTCACTATAGAACACATTACTATATAGTGTCTAAAACCAAATATGAATATCGACAATCAAGCGCTAAAGAAATTAAATTCTTAATGAACATAGATATACATGAAATATTTTGTATCTGTTTTACAAGAATGTCTTGTAAATACCCTATATATTACTTGCAAAGATACAAGACAACTGAAAATCATTATCCAAAAAATTGTTTGTAAAACGTACAATGATGTTTTACTGTACGCGTGACGTGTTCTATGTAGAGCGAGAGACTAGACAGAGGCGGGGGCGTACTCACATCTGACGTTCAGGAAGTAGCCAATGGAGCTGAAGTCACCTTGGGGGTGGCGGCACGTGCACTTGTACCAGCCACTGTGCTCACGGCGGATCGTCGAGAAGTTGAGGGAGCCGTCGGCAGACTGCGCGACGGGCGGTGCGCCGTCGTCTGCAAACACCGCAAACAAAACTCTCACAACACCAACACATTACACCTTTACATATTATGTTCATTTCTGTTTCCTTCTAGTTCAAACATTAATTAATAATGTTTAGAAAGTAAGACACATACGCGTGTATTTTAAGGGGCCCGCCTACCTGCCTTTAAAATGTGTCACAGCATGTTTGATGTACGTATTTTTTTTGTACGAAACTCTAAACTTTTCCCTTCTTTATTAAACTGAGAAAAAAAAACACGCCCCAGACAAGGGCGAAATATTACCTCAAAATTGTAATTGATGTTATAAATATTACTTGAGAGTCCCGTAAAGTAGTTGATAAACGGCTTTTTCAAACTTCTGTATCTTAAAACCTACTACCTGGACGCGATCGAAACTACCATGGGAGCCTGGATTCAACTTTGCCATATACTCTCCACGCATAAAAATGTCGTCGCCCTTTAAAGTGCCATAGATAATCGCAGCACGGCGAGAACATCGAACGTCAGTTCAGAACATTATGCACGTGACAGTGTCACCTATTGCTCCTATAAGCTGTTCACGGTAAACTGAGAACTTCTGAAAGCCCCACTTAAGATATACTTTTATGCACTTTGTGTATTCTTCCACCTTACGTAAAATTAATACTGACATGGGCCTCATCACTTTATTAATGCGTCGGTCAAGTGAAACTGTGCAATCATTCGACAAATAAATGTTTTTACAATTCTGCAAATTTATACATGTAGATGCATTAAAAAATATAGATACCTAGGACAATAATTTAAGTTGTCACAAATGTTTACCTAACATTTTAAGTTCAACTTTAAGACGTGGAACTACTTTCCCTCCATTGTTACCATCTTTACTGGTCGCATCTCATTCAGTGTACCTGTTAAAATATATGCAGGTAGAAGCGGTGACTCTTTCTAAGGTTTATTTCAACAAAAGTGCTCACTTTATCGTGAACAGCCTATATACACTTGAACATCAAACGGGGAAACCAGCTACAGGTAGGCAGACCACTTAAGACATAACTGGTAAACATAAAGCAAAGCAATTTAACTAAACTAATTATATTAAATATATATGAAATTTGACGTTCATGTACAAAATCAACTGAATTTTATCCATTGCAAGAAATTATCACAAATGGGTACTATAAACATTTAACCTAGATAATGATACAGCAATCATGTCACTTGAGAAAAATAGCCGATAATAGAGGGTTAATTTTCTAATTCTTAAAAACTTCTAAAATTCAAGTTTTTGAAATTATCTCTGAGCTAACCAATATAACTAAAGTAATTTCACTGAGTATACTAAAATTAATATATTTGATATTGAACATATAATTCATTAATTCGCAACTGCGCGAACACGTTTTTTTTTTGTGTACGGATACGAGTAAGAAAAGACCTTGAAGTGAAATACCATAATTTTCTTATAGTACAGTGCTACTATTTTGAAAACATATGGAGGCCATAAATCAAGTCCGCAGGAACGCTAATTTGTACATTTTCGGGTGAAATAACCATGGTTTGGAAGACGTTTTTAGTACGGCTTCCAGAAGTGCTCAATTAGCTGTTAACTTTGTACAATAGCTGGGACGCTTCCAAGATTCGTGAATAAGAGGCGCTAGCAGTATAATCTACAGTCGCTACCATAAATACCATAAAAAGAGTTACGCACCCTACTGAAATCATTCGGTAACCTTGAAAATCGGCACACAGTTAGAGTGATAGATGGTATTCAAACGTTTAAAGTACCGTGCAACGGCGCGTGCAGAGTATGTCGTACAAAGGCGCTGCCAACTGTTATAGTTTGGGATATAAAAAGAGTCATATGAAGATCGTTTGCGATGACACGCACACGGCAATTGCTAGGAGTGGTAATAAAGTAGCCCGCACACTCGGAGCTTGAACTGCGTTGGAACGTGCTTGAAACACATGTTTTCTTTCCCGTGAAACTGTTCGACGTGTGTATAAAGCGCTGATCTACGAAAATGACATTCACTTCAGATGAGCCATCTTGAGTGTTTTCAAGACGTGACTCCCATTAGAATCGCCATTTAAGAGCACTCCAACATTACTACAATCAGATTTTTCAAAACGATGTGTCTCAAAATGCACGTGCCAGATACGTAATGAAAACATCTAGGTATATCTATATAGCGGATATGATCTGGATGACCACGACAGACCACATGAATTGAGGTACGTTTTACCACCATGCTGGCGACATATTATTTTCTTTACCGACGAATCACGATTTTCGTTCGGAACAGATGACGACCGTGCCGAAGTTTGGAATACCGCAGATAATACCTACGTTCCTTGACTCACTAGACAGCGATACATATCTCCTGTTACTAGTTTGAATGTCTGGAGAGACATCGCATATAATTGACGATGATCACTGGTAGTGATACGAGGGTCACTAAATGCACATTAGTGTGCCGAAGACATCCTGTGGCTCCATGTGTTGATTTCCTTTGTTAATATTCCAGGAGTCAATATCCAGCAACACAACACCCACTCACACACAGCTCTTGCTTCTCAGGACTGTTTGAGTCATATTTCAAACCCAACGTGTCCTACTCGATCACCTTGTTCCTTCGCACATCGAACAATTGTAGGACCTGATATGACAGCAACATCCTCCGTGTAGAAGGGTTCGTGATTTGGACACATAATTGGCATTAGCGTTAGGAAAAACTGTCACAGAAGAACATGCGGCGTATGTTTAATGCAATATCTTGTCATATTGCCACATATATTCAGACACAAGGCTGTGAGATGGATGGACTTTCACTTTTTTGTGTTGTAGGTGGACGGGTCATTATCCATATGCAAGGAGGTTTTAATCCCTTATTTATTTTGCTTATACCGCCACATTGTAAAATTTCAGTATCTATGAAACAGTTTTATTTCTGTGTGTAAATTTTTATGGATTTGTTACACTGACCAGCACAGCAAACCAAATTTAGCTTCTCGAATTAAGTTGAGGAGCAACAAAATTGCTAAAAATTATTTGTTTACGTAATTTCAACATTTTTCATCCAAACCTTGGTCAACTAAACTTGGACATATATATATATATATATATATATATATATATATATATATTATACATACATACATAAATGTTTATAAACATATACAAAATACGTGAAAAATAAAAATCCATCCTCAATTATTACTTGAAGGAAGAATTTTAAAACGAAACGAATATTTATACCACTCATGACTTATAAACAAAGCGAATCGTAATTCACATGGAGTAATGATGAAGATGCATTAATAAGGTAACACGTCCAGTATAATCTGCTGTGTTCGAAACCAAGTGTACAAGACACGCCATCTATTTAGTCAAACAAGTAATATTTATAGAACTGATAGAACAACTTTAAAATCAAAAAGAACACATTAGTTTTTCTAGCTCTTAAGCCTATAATGCAATATTGCTTACCCAAAAATATAATAATGTTTACCAAACAATCTTTAAAAACAGTCTTACATTTTGAACGCCGTCATCATACGAAATTGCTCAATTCGTTACGCTTTTAAGTTTATTTCAAATAAGAGTAGGAGAATTTACATGGGTGAATGGAAAAACGTAACCTGTCGTATTTTATCATTAAGCTTGTGTACGGTATTGCAAATCTGCAAACAATTACATACAGTGCACGAATGGAAGACATCACTGTTTGCAAGAATGTGTATAAGATACACAGTTAGATAAAACTGTCATTAAAGACATACAATTTTTACAAACATTTTATATTATATTAATTTGCGCTTGCACAGACTAATCAACAAATCTATTTACTATTGAATTTATGTCAATTTTACGTTAATGCAGTTCTGGATGGACAGGTCGTAGGTATTCTGATTCAACCAATCATACTAATAAAATAAAACAAACATAACATGAATCAATTTTGTCCAAGACTGCAAGCAAAATTTGCACGCAGCCCGTATTCAAAGTATGAATAAGATTAAGGCATGGTGTACTGCGATAATTTTATAAAATGACGTTCACAAGTCCTTCTGTAGTTCTGAAAGTGTATGATTTCTGAAAACGTAGGCGTTTCACTAATTACCGGTGATGAATACATGCGCTGTACTGCAAAAAAAAACTTCATTTTCTATTGCAGACTCTACGAACTCAATGCAGAATACCTAGCTGGAAATGCGGTAGAAGATGGAGTTGAACAGAGCCTTAACGAATATTTCTAGGATGTGATTGGGAATGTTGCCAAAACGACATAAATTATATGACATTCATATTTTGGTTAATGTTCCACGCATCTGAATGCAGGAATATAAATTACGGGATAGTTTCCTGACGCAATAGACACTTTAATATACCGTTTAGAAAAGTTAGAGGGACATGACTGTGGTCGTCTGTAGCATTTAACCAGGTTCTGTTTAAACTATGGCTGTTATTTGGTTTGTTTCCGATATGCTATCCAAAGACAAGCAGACTATGCAATTAACCATTAGTTATTCCCTCTATGATATTGTGGAATGTACTGTGTTTCGTTGAATACTAAAGTGGGCAATCAATGAGGCACGTAGTCTTACACCGACACCTACTGTCTGCAAGTATCAAGCTCATGTTCATAGAGATAGTGTACGTTTAGTCAGTCTGATCGTGCAATCACACTGACGCAGGAACGATCGACTATTCGTGCAGTAGCTGCAGAACGCAATGTGGCGAAATCTGTTGTTGGTAGGTCGTGTAATTGATTCAAGGAAACAGGAATGGACACTAGGAGAACAGGACAGGTTAGAAAGAGGAAACCGTAGGCTAGAGACAACCGATATGTGCTCAACTGTGTGCTTTCAAAGGCGTAGTGCTACGACCAAAATTATCTGAGGGCAGCCACTACTGCAAATTCGAGAGACTAAACAGTTCACAACAGACTTAGAGAAGCAGCCTTAACGTCGCGATGGCCTCAAAAGGTACCATGTAGTAAGCCACAGTCTGCTGACTGTGGTTTTACTGCTGGCACTACTGGATGACTGTTGGCACTGAATACTTACGGGTTTACACTAATGGCCCTGTTAAGGCTGACTGCTGGCAACAGGACACTTAGCATGCCATTTATGACCCACTCATGGAATTCTGATTGAAATGAAACTAATTGTTGAGAATAGGTGACCTATTAATGACCCATAAACGGATTGCCAACCGTATTCCAGCACTGACAGCACTTACCAATTTTTGCATCATTCATGGCATTTCAGTATAGTTTTTCGTGCACTTAGTAGACAGTCGACTGACTGTGGCTTTACTGATGGCATTGCTGGATTACTGCTGGCCAAGAAAACTTATGGGTCTACACAACTGGCCCTGCTACGGTTAACTGCTGGCCCCAAGACCTTTGGCATGTCATTTATGGCCCAACGATGGAATTATAATAAAAATTAAACTGATGGTTGAGAGTAGGTGACATATTAAAGGGCATTAAATTGCTTAACAACTGTATTCCAGCAATGATAGCACATAACCTATACTTATTGATAGTAAAATTATGAATAGCCATGTATAGGTCATTTGATGGCTGTGAACATTTGATGGCTGTGAAGTGGTATATTGATGGACCATTGCTGGTGCAATTTGGCTTATTATGGGAATTTTTTTGGCTATCAATTTACGCAGAGAGCTTCTTCAAACTACACACACGCGTATATGTATATATGTGTGTTTTGTCTAATATAATTATAGATCATATGATGATAGGGGTATATTATTTGCAAATATATAGTGATGGAAAATATAAATGGCAAAATACATTAAATACTTAATTAGGTGTACCTTTGTGATTGATATTGAATAATTTGACATATTTAATGTTTTCCATGTTTGACTGCGTATAATTAAAATGGGAAGTTAAAAAAAATATATATGTATATATAACAACCTTTGGAAGATTAACATTGAAGGTCTTTTGTTGTTTCACATCAGTAAAATATTCATAACTGGCGACTGCATTTCAAAACAGAATAATAGGATCCAGGTAACATACATACTGCGAAAGATTAAATTAAAGGCAAGTTTTTGAGTTAATATCGCGATTCCTGTAGGAAGATTTCTGTCAAAGACAGTATTTTTTTTATCTGCATCTTTTTAAAACTGATTTGTTAGCATGAAAAATTTTAAGACAATGGAATAAATTGTGTAATTTATATTATGTTAGTGTTTGTTAATAATTCAAGTACTAATATATTCTAAATTAATTCGTCTAAACATAAGAATACACAGTGGGTAATGGTTAGCATGCTGGGCTGTCAATGCAAGTGGGGTATGTTCGCGCCCCCTTTCCTACAACGGCAAGCATGAGATTTTCGTGTCGTATAATGTGATTAAAAGTGAAGTAAAAGCAACTAAAAACTAGGAAAAGTTGATATTGGTGATAAATATAATTATTTTTAAGAGATTCAGTTAGACAAAATATGGTGAAAGCATGGCTAGCCATCAGTAGGCCATCTGATGGCTGTGAAATGGTGCATCGATGGGCCATTGCTGTTGTAAGCATATGGGCAATGCTTGCGACATTTTTATTCAATTTACCTATGCCGTTATGGGCAGAGCATGGCTAGTTAGTAGTGCCATTTCAGGACCAGCAATGGTGCCGGTTGTATGCCAACTGTTTGCCGGCTTGACATCAGACTGTAAACCTTCAATCGGCCATATGTGGTTTGTTAGATGAGGCCTGTGATTAGCACCTAGTGACAAGACAGATCGGCTGAAATTTACACAGTCGCATTGGAACTGGCAACTCCGACTGTGGCACAATGTGATCTTCACATATGAATCGCGCTTTTGCCCAACACAGTGTTATGTATGTCTGCGGGTGTATCGTTGCCGAAGAAAGCACTGTACAGACGAAGCAGTTCAGGAACAGGAAATCTTTGGCCCTAGGTCTTACATGATGTGGGGTGGCATCACTATCGACGGCCGAATGGTCCTCGTGGTAATATTATACGGACTTCTTACTGCCAGGTACACAGAGAAAATTGTACGGGGTCATGCTCTGCCCATTGCGGTGGGGATGAAGCCCCAATCTGTGATGAAACAAGACAATGCAAGATTGCATACAGCAGCCGCCTCCAGAGCTGCCTTACAGGGACCACAAATTCAAAATATGGATTGCCCACTATGAGTCCCGAACGACGTCAGTCCCATTAAGTAGAAATGCGACGAGCTAGACCAGCGGGTCTGACGTCGTCCTTGAGCCCCTCAGACAATTTAGGGACTTGATGATGCTCTCATCGACGAATGGGAGAACATCCAAAATTCGGAAGCGCTTCGACTGATCAGAAGTGTTAATCGAAAGTCTGGTGATCTCATAAGGGTATATGGGGGACATACCAGATAATGAAATGAGTGGATGATTCAACTTCGGTTTATGACTTAGTATTTAATGTCCGCTTCCAGTATCAGTCTGTACATTAAGACATAAACAATATGTGTACTACTATTATGTAAAGGTTTGAATAGTCTACTGATACCTAATATATTACTGTGTACGCATCTCCTCGTGTAATAAAATGTGTGCCCTAAGTCTTGTACCTCTAATAGTTTTGAGCAGTTTATTTCTGGTCCGACATTTAAGAAGCAAAATACAAAGTTTATATTTTAGACTATAACTGTTTTGATGCAAGTGCGCTAGTAACTTGTAATTACCAAATACATGTTCTTTCTCAGAACTTCCAAGCAGTACTTGAAAGTTATTAGAAAAAAACGAAATCTAAGTGCTATCCTGTATGGCAATATGATATACTTTTTCCTCATTGGTTTACACAAATTGGCTGAAAGAGCTGTAAGTATATTCTCACGTCTCTCTTATTGCTGTTTTAATCTATCAGAATGAAACAAAGCTTCAGTTATTCATACTAATTAATGCCTCGGTGCTGAAGAGGACTCAGGGCACAGTTAACAGTAAGTTCTCGAACTTACCAGATGCGACTGACATTAATATCTTTACAGGAAACATAATTTTTTCGTTGTGTACACTGACACACAACATCGTAACTATCACACCAGAATCAAACTTGTCTTGACACAATATTTTTCCAGACTAAACTAAACTGATGTTTCTCCAATCACTTGCGTCTGTTCCTTTAAACAGAATAAACCATTTCGCAATAATTTTACAGGTACGTTCAAATAACATAATAATAATATCTTGGTAGAGTCTAATTAATATTAAGTTTGAAGTGACCAACCATTTGGTTACCTGAAGCAATCTGATATCTGTTATTACATAATATTCTGCGACAACAAAATCAGTTTGGTCAAGTACTTGCATATATTTTGTCGGCTGGAAGGTAATTGGATCAACTGATTGCCTTCATTCGAAAATCTAACAGAGTTTGTTATTGTATTTATTGATGATTAATACTGGTATGAACAATATTAACGAAATAATTTCAACCGGAAACAACAAAAAAGTAAAGCTGTAAAAAGCGAAATTATTTACTTCCCAACATGTACTCCTATAAAATTTATATACATAAAAATATTACTGGTCCATCAGCAAGAAACTCTGCCGAGGTCGCTGAGGCATAGCGTTTGAGGTGGGAAATATTAGGGTTCTAAGATTGGTCATGCTTTAAATACAAAATAATTAGTTATCATATAAAAATATTTGATGGCCCTTATACAAACAATTAATATGGTTGCGTCAAACAAACATTTTTTTGTTCAACAAAACCTTTTTCTCAGTGTATGGTTTCGCTCGTCCCCAAACCGATTGGTATAAAACCACCATCCTTCAATTTTCTCCACACCTCCTGTTCGTTAACACCATAGCGTCTTATAGCCGTCGTTTCCAAATAAAAAACGAGCTGCATTGTTATCAGTCTAATATTTATGATTATATACACTGAAATGACAACATTTTTACTTCAATATTCTTGACATATATTTTATATGAAAGCTACTACATTTTGTTTTAAGATAGGTACATAACAAACAACTTTAATTAAGTACATCTCTTAAACATATTCCACGACTTTTCCGTGAAGCAAAACCAGGCACGTAAAATTGTACATAGAAAAGTTAATACTAACATACATACAACGTTCACCTTAAACGTTGTGTGTAGAAGGATAACTAATCTGCATTTGACCAACGATAGTTCTCTTCCCCTATCCTAATGCGCATTACGGATTTAGAAGCGAGGCGCGGCTTATTCAGGTAGTAATTGAAGTTCCAACACAAATTAATTATTAAGGCACGTTCAAATTTACTCAGATATTACGAAGGGTTTTCTGCCTCCATTATGCGTATGTGTTAAGTTACCCTCATCCGTATACACCTCTGTCGACATAGTGCCTACATCGCTGCGTAAAACATGTGCAAATCGAGTAAATTTTAAATTCTTACATAATATTTACATAAATGTTTTATTTGCAATAAATACTTTTCTGGAAATTTCCTTTTTAGTTCTAAATTTTAACTTGAAAATCATTTAGAAATGGGACTGTTTCAAAAATTATCTATATTTATTTAAGATTTCGGATGTTTACATTTGAAGAATTTCAAATTGTTTTGCACTGAGAGGGTAAAATAAATTTACAGTTCATACACAAAAGGTTGGTGATTTTTAAACTAAACGTTTAAATCTACGTAAAATTGTTACGTTTTGTATGTAAATGTGAAGGTATGTTTGCCAAGAATCTTGCCTGAAATTATTACCTTTGTTATATGTTATAGATGTTGACAATGTATATGAAAGTGCACGGTCTACCTTGTAACAGATCAATAACAATAATAGGGATTAATTAAGAAAAATTGTAAAATTGTTACCAGAATTTGGCGTTTATGTTTAAATACATTTGGCTATAAAATATTTGCTGGTTTGAGCTCTCTAAGAAGAGCAATGTGTATCTGAAAATCGCAGGAAAATATGCTACTTTATAATACTATTTATTTACAAAAATTAATATTAGGTTTCTATATTTTGTATTTTATTTTTAGAAACATATATGTGCACAAGCTAATAACGTTTTCAGAATAGGCTTACAGTGACATTCACTAGGGATGAAACGAGAATTGCAAAACTTCGTGTTATTGCTGGTAAAATTATTTAAAAAATTGTATTTCAATTTTGCAAAATAAATTGTTTATATAAGCATAGGGTAAGCATATATAGCATACAAAGAACTTATTCACATCTAGTAAAAATGTTAGCTCATAGGTTCCCGCATTGATACAAACTCTCACATTACTAAAAATATAGCGTGTCATGAACAAACCAGGGTGATTTATATTGTTTTAGAGAAGAAAAAAATCTCACGGAAAACTGCCTTAATGAGATAACTACAGAGCCTTCAAACGATGAGCTTCTAGGTTAGAATCCCAGGTAAGTCATGGCCATGTGTATTTTAAAACGTAATTTAATATAGTTTACTTTTAGCCTTCAAGCATAAAGCAGAGAAGGGAGGAAATAATTAAATAATTACTAGTTTCCCATTACACATTTTGCTATAAAGGAAGAAGGTGTATGAGAGAGTTGTAAGATTATGTCGTGCAACCAGGCTGCAGTGAGGTGGTGAAAAGCAGTGACTTACAAAGTAGGATAACATATGTGGTTTCTATTGCCTTCCGTAACATAAGGTCCAACATTTAGTGCCGGGAACCTAACCCGAACTCCGCGGGATGAGAGGCACAGACCGTCTCATGAAATTCTAGATATGAGTATGCATTAAAGGTTGTTCACGATAAAGTAAGCACTTTTAAAAAGAACCTTGGAAAACAATATCTGCCCCGGGAATGTATAAATTTTAATGGGCTCAATGAGTGACATTTGCCCAGTAAATTTGGTAACTATGGATGAAAAATAATTTCATATCTTGACGTTGAATAAAAAGTGTTAGGTAAACATTTATAATAACTTAAATTATTTAATTCGCTTTCCGTTTTTTTAATGCACCGAAATGCAAAAATTATCAGATTTGTATAATATTTTACTTTCCTAATGATTTCACAGTTTTACTTGACCGACGCACGAATAAAGTGACGAGGCCCACAGCAATGTTAATATTGCATAAGGGAGAAGAATACACAACGTGCATACAAGTAGATCTTGAACAGGGCTTTCAAAAGTGCTCATTTTACCGTGAACAGCCTATACTGATATAGCAATGAAGGCCAATGATCGTTTTTCCGAAGGTTACTATCGTGACGAGGCAGATGTTCGAGAAACGGTCGTAAGAAATTTTTAAGTAAATGACAAGAGTCAGCGGTCAAATATTTCGGAACACACTATAATTAGACGGTCCACTCAAATGTAGGTTTCCATGCATACCGCGCGACGTGAGCCCTAATAAAACAACATTATCGCTACGGTGCTTAGTAGCCAAGTGGAGCGAAGACAGGTGAAAGGAAATCATGTAAAGTAAGCTGGGCTACGCTGAAATCATCTAATGCTGGGGCAGATGACGTAAGTCGCGCCCAAATCTTCGCTCTATCCGGTTTTAAGGCTTCGATAAACCGGCCATTATATAGAGTCGGCGGCTGCTCGCTCCTGCAGATTTACATTCCTTCCGCGCAGTGACTCTTGGGATAATGCCAGACTACCCCGGCGGCCAGGACAGTGTGGAATCTCATTGTTTCCCGGTGACGAGGAAAATATCACGGAAAATTGAAAATGAAAAATACTCTCACGTCAGGTTCAAGGAAACGAGGAGAGAGGTTAAATAAATTTGGGTTCACGGAAATTTCCACCATACGTCAGCTAATATTATAACTACTAAACATATTAAGTACATATGTACTAACATTCATACGCCGCATGAAATAAGAATCTAAATTTTATTATGCAGGAAAGTTTTAATGCCCATAAAATTCTAAACATACCTATTCGAAGTGTCTTTTATAAAATCAAATTATGGCAGTGTTTTGCCAAAAGTTACATATAGCTGCTAATGCAAAATAGGACACCACTTCCCTTCAGCACAAGTATTTAAGATTAAATATGATACTACCGTGATAAAGTCAGGGATAAATTGATTTTGACTACATATTATTTCTAAATAAAACGCTTAAAGTGTACCATCCCAAACGCATTACATTTGAAAGCGTTCAACCTCATCAGATACAGATATAATCTCAATTTTTATCCCTAAGATAATCTACATTCTTCATAGTGTAACAAGTTATCTTATATCAGACGTCAAACTTAAGCATTTCACAACAATTTTATTGTTTTAATAGGTGTTTATATTTAAGCCTTGTTTGGGAATCCAAAGAGAGAATTATGCCTTGTGGAAATATGGTAGTCTGCCGTTGACCTATGCCCCATGTGAAAGTCAAGCGACAACACAAAACTTAGTCATGAACGTAGGAACAAACCTTTACACTTCTAAAATATACCCATCCTTATAATTTAAATTGGGACCTTCCCCATCATTCAGACATCCACATAGCTCTACATTATTGACATACGGTCAAGTAAAGTAAATTACATTAATTTCTAAAGAAATTGATACGTTTCTAGAAGTTTCGTATCGTCTGCTATATATGAACACCAACTTTTCGCGACGAGCTAGAAGATATTCCATATTTTTGACGACATTACTAATTTGGTTTGTTGGTTTGATAAGTTTTGGTTAGTTCACGACAAATAAAGGAGAACGTTTTACCCGGTACTACGCCAGATAATATTAATTCTAAAGAAAAGAAAAATGTCCACAGAGACCGATTAATAGCTAAGAGGATATATTACGATAAATTTGTTACAAATCCATTAATATTTACATAGACGTATATTTGAAAATAATATTATATACGATAAAGGCTAAAAAAAAAAAGTAGTTAGTATACAAAAACACAAATAAAATGTATTCATTAAAAAATATATTGCGTTTGTGGCAACTTTTTCGAACTTTGTTTTGTTTTTGCGGACCTCGCAAAAACCGGCCAAGCGTTTTTTTTTTTTTTTTTTTTTCAAGCTTCCACCTGATAACATTTTCGATCGAAATATCTTAACATTAATATGTCCCCATGTTGTTTTCTATATTATTAAGTCATCTCGTGCAGTAGAACGTACACATACAGTACTCTCCCGGGCGTGTGTTCTTATCGCTGAGTTGTGGGTTGTAGCTGTTCACCAACTTACGTTTTCACAACCTATGATTTATGGCGGAGGTAAAAGAAAAGAGAACCTCCATCAAATGTCGCTCAATAAATTTCAACTTCACCTGAAAGTTTTCCACAAAAGAAAGACCGCCTTTGCTAACCAAGAAATAGAAAGTAGGACTTCATGAAAAATGGGTAATTTTTAAAGAATTTACAAACCTGCGTTTCTCAAATCATGTTAAAGGAACCACGCTACTGTCATTTTATAAACTATGAAGTACTCTTAGGGTTCCAGAGATAGCGAAGTGTGACTCCTATTTTTCAATACCACCAGCAATGTGTGAGCGAAGAGATTTGGGCGGCTCTTTACAGCGAGGTCTTCAGAGCCGATGAGGGCGGTTGTGGTGAGGGCGGTTGAGGTGAGTATGGAGCAGCGCCGGAATGAAAGGGAGAGGGAACGGGAGATCCCCGAGAAAACCCGCCGACTGACGGCATCGTCCGGCACGATTCCCACATGCGAAAATCCATTGACCCGGCCGGGGATTGAACCCGGATCGCTCGGACACTGCGGCCCCAACATTAGCAAATAACTATTGGAACAATGTTATTAGCTTGCATGCTAAGTTAATTTTCAGTCAATACGATTGGACAATTATTGCCGTGTTAGTTTGGTATTGTATTGCTTAATTTTATACTTACGAAAATGATTGCATCTGCATATTACAATATTTAGACTTTTAATTTAAACAAGAATTATTGTGGGAATATTTGGTTTAGTTGTATTTCAAAACATTTTAGCTCATATTAACTTCGGCATATAAAGGTTTTAATTGCTTCACGTCTTGGGTGCCTATTCGGGAATAGCAAGCGTCCAATACAGAAGTAACGTAACTTTGATATTTTAATCAACTACCAGAATGCATGATCACAAAGTCCCGCGGCCAATAATCGGCGGCAGATGAGCACATATATTATTGAAGTTTAGGGTTAATTGAGTGTCTTTTAGAGGAAACTGTTGGTAGTGTATTTCCAGTGCACTATAATATACACAATAATTTGAAGTTCACAAATGGTATATCCTCTAAAGATATGTGAGAACCCTCCCAGTTATATCTGTAATATACGTTACGAGAAATTACTTGATTTTTTTTTTACAGAACACTGTAAACGTATCATATATAATGGCGATAAGATTATGAAAACAGCGCAAATTTTTCAAAATCCATGAGGTGTAAACAAACGAGATCTATTGAAATAATGTGTATTTACGACTCCTTTTGTGCCGGAGTTTAATTGCACGTTCTGAAACCAAACAAAAGTTGCTACTTATGCAGATAATGACTCTAATGGCCTTTTTAATCAATACTATTCGCTCGTGTTGTGTCTGTATGCACGATTATTTGATGGAATATTTTTGTATCCATGGAAATTCGTTCTTTCAAGATCATTCTCACGAAGAAAAAAAGGTGCTTGTGTTCGAACCGAATAAAATCCCGCAACAATTTGGCTACTTTACGAACAGCTTACCTGTTACACGAACATTTTCTGAAATGGAGCGACTTTCTGTTGTTTGAAATATTGACGCTAAAAACTTACAAAACGTACAACAATAGACGGAGAAAATATGATATTACAAAAATTGGTTTAGTTGACTTTCAATCAAAAATTACTAACAAAGTTTGGAATAATCCGAAGACATTTCTAATTCGAAACATTCATGTACTTAGATGTCAACTGATATATCCGTGGTCATCATACAGAAGCAGTAGTTTTAATTAAAGTGTTTGATGAAGTTTTCTTGCCCCGTAAATAAGATAATGAGGTTCCAATACGTTTAAGAAGCTAAACTTCGATATTTAAAAGTACTTTTTTTTACCAAGCTCTATACTATCTGTTTGTCATGCGTTCCGCAGAAGTTATGTACTCGCAATAAATGGTAATGTGTTTTTATTTGATTTTTTGTTATAATGTTGTAATAGTTTCCTTTTATATTTCTACTTATTTTTCGTAATATTTTATTATAATTAAGTAAGTATGGTATAGTTGTTGACGTGATGGCATTCGCATGTAATAACCAGAAATACCTGCTTCATCAACTACCCTACCAATCACCTTGCACCAAATATGGGAAACAGTGATTCACATATTCCCCTGTGACAGTTGACACTGAGATAACAGTTCTTGAAGGGATCTCATCAGGAATAATACACCCTTGTCGTGTATTGCCGTTGTAATTTGTTAATTACATTTCTGATCCAATATACAGAATTTTCCATACTGTATTTGGTTTTTATTTGTGGTTGTTGTGACTTTTTTTCTGTGTGCAAATTTGCATTTCAATTAAAAATCTTGAACTAAACACTTTTCTCAAGGAAGCGTTTTTATAGAATTTTTTTCAAAGAGTGCCGCCTGTTGGGATGCATAAAGCCTGGTTGATTACCAACCTACGAGTATACTGTAAAGATAATTAGCAAAAGAATCTTTTAAATATTAGTTTTTTCCTCTGACACAAAATAATAATAACCGCAACTTAAAAAGTGTCTTTCAATTATATTTTTATACCGGCTAATTACTTCATGAGTGTTTTTAAGTTTAATGTAATAGTTTAAGAAACCACGTTTTATAAGTTTAAATGTGTTATAATATAATACTTATAGTACTATTCTTTTATTTAGGAAGTATGTTAATTTGTACAAACCCACTGCTCTATCAAGAAAATGAAGAAAATGAAGATGTAACCTCATATTGCTCACACAATAGAAGTGAATATAGATTGCATGCTTAGACATAAAATATTTTCCAGATAATAGTGTGGTCAAAATGTAGAATTTTTGGTTTCATATATTACATATCCGCAAAAGAGGAGGAAAGCTTCGTTTTTATGAATATTGAATTATTCTTCAACACATTTTGAACTTGGCGCTTTAATTGCTATCTTATTGTTCATGAAAATGATAGTTCGCCCAGTAGTACTTCCAGGTTACCGAGTCAAAATAATGTAATGATATTTTTTTTTATTTTTTTTTTTGGAAATGCACACAATACACGCCTAATAAAAAATGGTTGCTATTCTTAGCCTTTTTAAAACAAATCATAAGTACGTAACGCCAAGTGTACAGGGCGACAACTGCATAAACTTACATTACCAAGTAAAAGAGCTAAAAAAATAATACAATTGCAGTTCCGCCCACTACTTAATTTCTTTAAACATTGCAGATGGCCACTAGTTAGCTTCATCATCGTTAAGCTCACCTGGCCTCCGTCACTGTCGAGTGATGCATCAGATTCATTGTGGTCTGTTTACACGAAAAAAAAAAAAAAAAATTATGTTCAAGGGTAAGAGGGGGTGGTGACTTATAACTCAGGACGTCTGAGAGATGTTATCTCTGGCATGCTGCCGTCCCACAAAGGGGTCGGTAGTAGGATTTGGGGAAGTCTGGGCCAAATGGATCTGGGAAATGAGTGCAGAAGCCGGCCGCCATCATCTTGTTACATCTCCGTATACCATCTTTTTTTATTTTTCCCTCAAAATTTCCTTTTCTCCCTCAAAATCGACCAAAATACCCCAACCTCTTACGGAATAATGTAATTACCTCCTGTTGCCTTTGAAGAAATCTCGCAAAGAAATGTTAGTATGTAAAATGTTGTAAATAAAAATATATTTATTGAATGTATTGCATTCTATTATTTTATTACAAAAATCCTGCTTTATACAAAGTTAATTTGAACTAAAAATACTTACCTTTAATATTAAACATAAAACAATTAAATGGGGAAGTTTACGTGCTTTGCAGGAATGGACAATGTCACCATTCGGTACAGGCCGATAGCAGGTAGCATAATCGCTACTACATGTGTGTTGAGAATTTAATCCAAAATGGAGGGAGTCGAGCTGAAGTAAGTAATTGATGGAGCGAATGCGACTAATTAGCGCAATCTGTACTTTAAACACATACACAAATATGGCTGTTACCTGGTCATACATAAGAGATATAAAATATATTAAATTTAATATAGCTGTAGCACGAAGGTGATATGCAAACTATAAAACAAATGACAATAAAAAAGGAGGACTGCACCTAACAAGATGGCTGCCTCCCAACATGGCAGCCTCCAGTAACATATATAAGCAATTGATGTACAAAAAAAAACAAATATGGCAGTTGAACGTATGTGAGAGACATTAACATATAAACAAAGAGGGCAGCCTCCAGTAACATATATAAAATTATGTACAAAAAACAAATATGGCAGTCGAACAAAGGTGTAATAGACAGTAACATATAAATAAATATGGCTGACTCCAATAACATGTAAACAAATGACAAACAGAAAAAATTCAAGATGGTGGATAGAGTATAGATGGGAGGAGTGGAGGCAAGAGAGTCAGTCGTTTGCTGGGGATGGAATTAATTTAACTAATGGTAGTGCTGCGGGACCTTCGGAAATGCAAGTTTTTAAAAATTTATTTTCAATAATTTAAACAAGAAATTTTTTTTATAAATATATGGGTTCTTGAGGATTTTTTTTTTTTTTGAATCTTCGGTTTTTTAAGGTCATTCAAGGAAATGATTGGTTCCTATATGGCAGATGGGTGATGTATACCAAGATGGTGGTCGCCTGCAAAGATGGTGGTCGCCTACCAAGATGGCATATTGAGTATGGGCTAGGGGTAATCTCTGGTAAATTTAAGTAATTTTAATTACATTTTTAACAAATTCTTATAATAATTTTTTTGTAATTTTTAAATTATTTTCAATATTTTTTTTAAGGGAATTCTTTGTGAATTTCTTGAACGATTTTGGATTTTTGGGTCAATGGTCAAACGTCGTAGGTCCTGCTCTCCTGACCACTGGGTCACTGATCCTGGTCTCTTGTCTGGCTCGGAGTTACTGATCACCTTCGTCGAAGTCACTAATCCCTCTGGCCTGCTCCAGGAAAAATGAGCATTTTTTAGTGAAAAAAAGAAAATTTTAGGAATAAAGGGAAATTTTTAGGGTATTTTGGTCGATTTTGAAGGAAAAAAGGGAAAAAGTTGGCGGATGGTGACGTAGCAAGATGACGGCGGCCGGCTCCTGCGCTCCTATCCCTGATCCCGTTGGCCCAGGCTTCCCCAAATCCCACTACTGGCTTCGATCATACCCTCGAGATTGAAGGTTCCAGAAGACCGTCTCCCTTCTGCTTGGTTCCAGACGGGCATCTGGGATTCAGTGAAATGTACCCGTCCTCATCCAACTGCAGAGATGCTTGAGCAGCTCTTAGCAACGGGGTAGTTAGAGGCGTTGATGGTGAAGCGAGATGAGTATGGAGCAGCACAGGAATGTAATGGCGGGGGAAACAGGAGATCTCCGAAAAAAACTCGCCGACCAACTGCATCGTACGGCACGACTCCCACTTACGAAATTCCGAGAGCAACCCGGCTGGGAATCGAACACGATTCGCATTGGTGTAAGGCGAGCGCTCTAGCCTCTCCACTGTACGGCCTCTCCGCAGCTGTGATGCAGTTCTTGAGGTGCACGAAGTACATGTCTCAAGCGTTCGGAAACACGATTAAGGAGAGATATTGCGTACCGTGTCCACTTAGACACTATCAGATAACGTGAAAACACTAAATACCTACACAACGAGAGTCCTACATTGCGTGACGATGAATCAGATACGCTGAATTGCTTCCAGATTGAATGAGGAAATAAACTACCGAAAGTATTCACCCAACTGTACTTATATAATATAAATATTACCTATTCAACAAACACACTTGGCACCACATGATCTGCGTTGTGACATTTAGTCTTTCAACTACAGGCTCACAGCCGTCACTTTGTACGTACGCAAGGTATAGATATAAGGAGAATACACAAAAACGTGATCCAGCTGTCAACTTCAACATACGAGTAATTAATTATTAATAATGCACTTGCAATAACTCTCTTCAAGCCGGGGAAAAGGAGTTTCAACACTACCTTAGAAGGCACTCTTTCAGAATTCAAAACTATACCTTTATTCAAAACACTCACCAAATGCACACCATTTAATAATAACGCAAAATTTGAGTTTGAAAAATGTAAAGGTCCAAAACAATAACTGTTTACAGGACTATCTCTTCTCAATACACACGCGGTTTTACAAAATATAACCCTAGATTGGTTGTGCAATATTCCAATAAGGCTTGTTTGGTAAACTTGAACAGTATTGAGACATAAATTAAACCTACTTCGCTCCAAAACACTGTAGTGAGTGGTCTCGAGTACTCTCGCTTTTATTGTTTCCCTCTTTTACCCAGTTACAAAACTCTTGGATGGAGACTTCAATCACACCAACACACATTTCCTCTCTTAGGTACCCACTCTTCCAGAACTGTCCCATTCCTTCTACTACGGATATAAAACACCCTTCTTCGCGAACTGACCCTCGTAAATTACAAGTCTCACATAGCTCCTCCATCTCACGAGTGAAAAATAAATCAATTCACGTCAATTTGGGGACTCTGATAAATTAACAAATTCTACTCGCAGCCTTACTTCGTTGTTCATACTACTCTCTTGTCGGACGACACCCAATCTCGTCTTGACCAAGGAGGACTCAACCTTATCCTTGGCCTTTTCCCGCTCGCCGGCGGGGTGCGTCTCTGCCCAACCCTCCTCGTGCACGCCTATTCATACGCGCAATCCTCCCTACTACTAGCCTTCCCCTCCCTTGAGACCGCTCACTCCAGCGCCCCCTATATGATCGTGGCGCCGTCTTTACATATGCCGCGACCTCTATACTGATATATCTTTCCCGGTCTCTTCAGCGGAGGGAAACCACAACCAATCAGGTACTTACAGACTAGAATAGCAGCTCCTTCGCCTTGCGGGCGGCGGACCGCAACCCGTCATATATCTGATCACTGAGGGTAGCGGCGCACCAAGTTACTGCAAGTTACAGAACTCAGTACACACTTCAAACAAACGAAAACTATTTGTGACGGCTACACATCCGTCACAGTGTGTACTTCGACGCAACCAGCCATGTCGTAACAATAGTAGGCTTATATCCTATATTCTATATTTCTCCACACTTTTTGATTCAAACCAATGATAAATCACCCCATGCGTTATGGCTTGGTTGTTTCCTAGATATGACATCCATAACAAGTTTGTTTTACTTGTGTTAACACAAAATTATCGTATGGTTGGTTACTCTAAACTTTTACTTACATTGTATCTAAAAACTATAGTATTTATTTTATACTGAATATGGAAAAAAAAAAAAAAAAACCCAGAGATAATAGGTTTGTTGTTAATGCCTAGTAAGAAATGGTTCTCATTCAAAATATTATTGCACTGAGAGCTCACAAATGCTGTGCGTCATCCCTTTGATGTGACTGTCTAGTCTTTGCCATTCTTTGTTCGCATGAGGCGGAAGAATATTCTGGAAGTGGAACTTCAGCAGGGTTCAGAAAAGTCGTAAGTAACCGTAAAACGGCTATAACTGTATCGACTTTGCCATTAGACGACAGCAAACGGCTCATGCGTAGGGAGAATGAAGGGGGACAAATTGGCGTGGAGAGATTGGGGAGGCTCTTAACATCGTTATCTTGAGAGCCGATGAGGGTGAAACGAGTCTGAGAATGGAGCAGCGCCGGAATGCAATACCGGGGAAAACTGGATATCCGAGAGAAAAACCTTCGACCAGTGGCATCATCCGGCACGATTCCCACATGCGATAATCATGGGGGCGACCCCGCCGGGAAACGAACCCGGTTCGCCTTGGCGAGTGGTTTAACCGCTACACCACCGCGGCACCAGCGGAGACAAAGAATCAGGGCCACACAGAAGAAAAAAGTAAGGAACCGAGCCAGGGACACTAGCGCCAAACACAGATGACGTCTCGCAAGCGTCACAATGGAACTTTAACACTCACTGTGCCTCACCACCGCCGCAATTCAACATAAATTGTGTAATGGAAAGAACGAAATCATAATAAATTTTCTCCGCATTTGTAGAGCTTTTTTTCTGTCTCTACCCAACGAGTCGTATACAGTCATGCATTCGTTACATTTTTTTTCAAACCTGAAACAAAGAGGTCTTCTTATAACATTTCACGGTAAGTTGAACTGACTTCTTTGGAAAGATCTGCGAAAATTTTAATATATTTTATTGCTACGTATAAATATTTTTAACACTGCCGTAATATCTATATTCATGTTTTAGTAAATAGGAAACTGACTTAACCGGTATACTAAAAGCTCATTTTCTATAATGGCATCTGTACCAGTCTGTAAGACTGATTTTTTTTTTTTTCAGTCATTCGCGGTGTCAGTTTCAAGAGTATGGAAGATATTGGCCCACCGCCAGTGGCGAAGTCAGTTGTCGCGTCACCGTTCTGGGGTGCGGGAGGTTCGAGGGTAGAATCCTACGTGAGGCATAGGCGTCAGTTTAAGTTATGTTATGAGTTAATTTGTAAGCCGTCCACTGATAAGCCTTCGGGCTTTAAACAGGGAACGTTAAGCCCTTTAAGATACAATACAATATATTGCTGCATGCAGTAAGACATGCAAGACCACAATGTCGCACTGAAAAATCATGTGAAGATACATGCAACAGCCGTTAAAAATAAAATATTCTTATGAATAGTTAAAATAACCTGACATTTTAATGTTATTTATTCCTCTGATACAAAGTTTTTTAATATAACACCAATTATTGAAAGTGTTGAATTAATTGGTTATTCATTTCTAATCAGTTATATCTCTTTTAGTTCTAAATATATAGTTTTTCGTATTTAAATGTGTAGAAACGTGTACGCTTTAATTTCGTCATATCAAAACGTAAGTAAATAGTCACTTTTTACTTTTATATTTCGTGGCCAGCCAAAGGCCGGTCACGCATTTTTCTCTTATCATCCCGTACGTGCGCTCTTTGTGGGTAATCCCGGGGTAATAGTCTCGTTTGTTTTCCCGTGACATTACCCTACGAGCCAAGTAATTCTACGCAAGCCATTACTACTTCTGTTTCTAACAGTGTAAAACATACGCGCCCTCACAATGTGCTGAGAGCGAGAGAGGACAGATGACCCACGGGATATAGCTGGTGTAAGTTAGATGACTCGCCAATGGATGGTGGTGTGGGTAAACTCAAGCGATAACAGAGCTATAGTACATTCACGTTTGCTTCAAACATTTCTGAAGCGCTGCTGATGTTCCACTTTCAGGCTATTCCCCTGTCTCATGCTAACAAGGCCCAACTAAGTGCTACAAAGTTACACCAAAGGGACAATGCACCACATTCGTGTACACTCAGTTTAGTAACAGTTTCCATGTGAACTATTTCTTAATAATTATTACCGGTACACTCATTTATCTCTGTATTGTATTATATTAATAACAAATTAAATATAATCCATAGATAAAATATAAGTACAATTTCGACTTAACAAAACAAGGTACTTTTATGTTAACAACAGTTTAAAACGCTTGCGATATAATGGCATATTAAGGAAACAATTACGATTTTTTAAAGGTTTGAACCTAATTCAAGAAGTGCGAAGAAACAGTGAATAAACTATATATACATATATGAGTATATAATCATATATATACATATATGTGTATATACACATATATGTACATATGGGTATATATACACATATATGTATAAATGAGTATATGTTCATACACATACATGTGTATATATATATATAACACACATATATTCATATACACACACATGTGTGTCTATTCGCTGTACTTCCGATTTCCCTGAAGCCGTGCATATGTTATTTTTACGGGCTACCGACTACGTATCCTTCCGTAACATGTAAACCATACACAAGGATATTTGAAAAAGCCAGAAATCAACGCACCGTAGTTGTGCGCTGGACAGTAAAATTGAATATAAACAAGAATAACGTATTTTGTAACGTTTTATTTGAAGATTTATATACATATATCAGTAAATAACCATTATCTACAAATCATGCACTGAATAAATTTAATTATATTTTCCATGTATCTGTTTCTTAGTAGCCGCTACGAATAAACCTATTTTCTCTCTGTTTTATTGTATTTTGACATTTATAAATGTTAATATATGTAGGAGAATTGAAAGAAAATATCTAAACCATACAAAATGGGTTTCTTTTAAGGTTAACTGGAGGGGTAAAACGCTTGTGATATAGTCTGTATTTATGAAATAGTTGAACACGTTACACATAGATTCATATTTCAAAGGTTTGTTTCAAAATGGGAGATGAGCAGACTCAACCTTGCGTCGGGCCAGAACACTGGATCCCAAAACGTATAGAACTACTCCAATGGGTTGATTCTCACTTTTAAACACTAAATATAGTCGTCATGAAAGTCATACTGCGTGCATCAGACTGTGAAGAGATTTTATCTACGCGGGATTTCTCAAGGTGCTTCTAGGACAGCAGAAACTTTTTCATACGGACCGGGCAATGAGGTGATATAAAGAGCCATGTCAGACAGCAACTGTTCGATGTATTGATTATAGCTCGTTCAGAGTTAAGTGAATACTAAATACGTAAATATAAAATACATTGTGATTCAATCTGTGGCGGTTATGTAATGGTATTTAAGGAGATCAAAGAATGTGTATAGCTGTCATATGAATTATGAAAATAAAAGCCAAATAAAAATTTATCTTGGCTGATTAAAATGCCGCCAGAGAACGGGTAAGCAAAACGTCCACCAAAATATACGATTGGACCAAAAAAGCAAACATATTACCTATAATACACATATTCTATATAATCTTTTTCTTTTCTTATGGACGTGGAATCGTCAATATATAATGAGAAGATGGATAATGAAAGATTTAGCGAAATAAGTTCTTATATTTCTTTCTCGCAACTTTTTTTTCTTTACTAAAAGTACGACTTTATGGGAAATAGCCAAGTATAAAAAACGAAGGTCACTTTTTTCCTTTTCCACCGACAGTATGAGTGGATCGTCTACGTTTTTATTGTATGAGCATATTACCTTTTCTCACAGTGATTTTCATGGAATTCCTTCTCTCATCGTCTCATACATATTCTTTGCAACGTCGAGTATTTCCCTTTTCGAAGTATACTTACATATTAAACTCTTTCTCTTTCTTTCTCTTCTCTGAGAGAGAATGAAGTTTCTACAGGAAATACCTAACATTTCTTATATGCCGGAAATAAACTATGAATGGTTTTAAATTCCCCATTGGCTAGCGAACAGTGCTTTTTAGCTCGTCGTGGAGAGATAATATCTCAGAATATTTCTTCGTAGAATTTTGCGAATCGTATATTACGATGATCTGATGGTTTTTTTACTGTGCTCCATCATCATCAAGTTTATCATTGGTTTGCTTCGGTGACAAAAAATTTCGTCCATCTATATAGTTTGACCAAAAAGATGTCATCAGTACTGAAAAGGGGATAAAAATTCCAGAGATTAAATGCTACAGTAAATAGTGGTATTTATTTTTTTTATTTTTATCATTGTCGAAACGAAGTTATATAATGCACATTTTTAGAATACTGTTTGTTTGGAATTTTCAGACGACGTAAAGTGAGGCGTGCTTGCCAATTGAATATTCCACGTTATTTAGACCTAATGTTTCATGATTTTTAATATTGATAAGTGCAGCCATGGAACTAACAAATACAATTTTTTTTTTTAAGCAACATAAGTGCTATTTTCCGAACAATAGTGTACATTTTACAACTAAAGTTACTTGACATTGAGTGACCAGTAAGATTCAGACGAATAACTAAAACAAACCGTTTGATGCAAGATCGTAGAGCAGCTGTTGAGTGTTAGGCAAGAGTATATAGAAAACCACCTTTTGTCATCTGTAATGTAGTCGGGATAACACTTGTGCATCAGTTTTGTTGCTCCAACCCATGTATCAGCGTAGGTAACATAAAATAAATAATATTGAAAAAAAAATAGAAGAAGAAAAAAGAATACTCTGTAGCAGACTTCCATGGCGAAAATTTCAAGGCACCGAGTTTGAATCTGATGTTTAGAGGAAACTTTTCTCTTTCAAAGAGTGGTAGCTTAAATTCTCTGTTCAACATTTAATTGAACCTAAATCAGTGGAAAGAGCTGCTTGTAGCGCACACGATTGCCGATTACAGTTCCTTTGAACTCTCTCAAATTCCATTACTTTCAAGCCCACCATATATTTTCCAGAACCTACCGGCGAGACAATCATCCGTCCTCGACTGACAGGCCCACTCCTGCTTTTACAAAGAAGAATAATAAAAACTAAAAAAGCTGCGTTTAGCACCAACATTTATTTTCATAATTTTTTTACCTACTTTTAACTTCAAACTCATTTTAATAAAAAAAATTTTGTCAGACACGGCTTTCTGTCTAATGCTTAC
Organism: Dryococelus australis; assembly: GCA_029891345.1. Lineage (NCBI taxonomy): Eukaryota > Metazoa > Arthropoda > Insecta > Phasmatodea > Phasmatidae > Dryococelus > Dryococelus australis. The sequence continues at coordinate 97,922,785 of CM056994.1, forward strand.
GAATATCAAAACAATCAAATTTAAAAATAATTTATATACTCACAAATTTTCTAAAAGTTAGTTAATAAGAAGTTTAATGTGAACAACGGTCAACTTTAAGTTAAAGAACCAAAACTTATAACCGGCAAAAAGCTTTGAAAATTCTACAATTTGCCTGGAAACGGGATCTGGATTCAAGCTTCTACCCACTAAAATATGCGGCATATAGTACAAAAGAGATGCCTAGTAGCTTTCCTCCATTATCTTGGTTTACACATATGAGAACCCTCAAGAAACGAAGGTTGTCTATCAAACGAAACATTTTCATTTACAAATAGACGCAAGCTACGCTACTAAGTTCAAAACCCTCTTCAGATGCTTCTCTCACGAATATGTAGGCCTAAACATGATAGCTTCTATTAACTGTGATATTAATTTTAAAATTAATTCGAGACTTGACCTCCCAGCAAGAATCCTGAATAGGACTCAGCAATTAGTTGTCAAGACAAAAAACAAAGATAATTGGAGCATTTTTCATAAAGTAGGTTCAAATTTGAAAGCATAAATGCGGCCTCCGTGACGGCTGTTACTCGGACGTTACCTCAAGTCGGGTGGTTCGTGGTGCGAATCTCGCCTAAGCCATGCATGAGTGTGTGTTCTGCGAAACTACTTCTAATTAGTTTGGCATTTTAATTCCCTCGCGCCTTTCTTTTCCCAACTAATCATTTGGCATAATCTTACATAAATGCTATATCTGCGTTCTTTAAACCCTATTAAAACACAAAACGGAAATATATGCGTATAAATATTATATTTTTGCTGCGTTTAAATGTGTTTAATAAAACGAAATAATAATAGTTATATTAATAATAGTTCCTAAAAAGACTGTAAGACTTATTTTTGTATATGTGTAGGAAATATTTATTTTGAAGAGGACAAAGTGCTTAGTTGTCGGTAATTAAAAAAGATTTTATGTTGCTTTTTGGGAACAAGGCATAACAATTCATATAATGTTTACATAAATGATTTTAAACCTAAACTGCAAACATTTTCGCGTAAATACTTTAGTCTCTCGTTTCTTACCGCCCAATATTTAAACACTCGTTCTTTTGATCAATAAAAGCTTCTAATACCAAAACACAACTCATATTTCGCTTCATCTATCATCGTCACTGGAACCAAACTCTGGAGTTGCTCACCTCAGGAAACAATAAATATAACGTCAATCACTAAATAAAAAAAAAAATTCCGTAACAACTTGGACATGTTATAAATATTTGAATCAGCGTGAAATATGGGTTTGATATAAACAAACTTTTCAGCTTATTTCTATTTTATGTATATTGCTTTTATAAATTTAATATAACTTACCTTCTAATTTTTCAGTAGACATCGTTTTGTTTCCCTAATTTTTCTTTAAAAAAATAAGTTAACATTAATTTTTATCTGTACAGCCTAAGTGTATAAGAAGGTGAAAATATCATAATTTCGCCACATAAAATAAAGATGTTTTATTAATATTATTATTTTTCTTCTTTTATTTCTTTTTCCGTTAGGGTCTTCTAGGGACCACGAGTTAATTCCAATGCTTCGTCCTGAGTTGTTCCTTGTTCTTCCTCTAGTACTACATATTCTCACTATTATGTATCTTTTTCCTCTCCTCCGACCATTTCGAGCCTGTTTCCTTTTCCCTCCTGCCTTGGAATCCTTTCAGTTTTAACACTTTTTTACTAACAATTTCTCTCTCTGTTGCTTCTTCTTCGTTTATATTGTTTCTTTCCAAATCTTTCTTAACTTTCTGAATCCAGGTTGTTATTAATTTCTTGTTCCAAAAATATATTATTTGAAGACCCGTTTGATTGAACTGTTGCCATCCATTCTATATAAATGTCCAAAAAATAGCAATCGCCTCTTTCGTATTGTTTCTGTTGTTTTCTATGTTGCGATATATTTCATCATTTCTTCTTAATTCCCAGTATTTTGTAGTTTTTAGTCGACCAAGTGTTTTACGTATAATTCTTCTTTCTAGTACTTCTAACTTATGCAACTTTTAATTCAGTACTAGACACTGTTTGCTGTAGATATTCCTGGTTATGCCATATGCTCTTTCCATCTTGCGTATGTTTTCTTCTATTGCGAATTTTCCCCAACCATTTTCCTGAATTACTTTCCCCAAATATTTGAACTTATTTACCCTATTTATTTTACCAATATCTTTTGCGAGGATTTCTGGAGCATTTTTTTTTTTGCCATAAATTTGATTTTTTCTACAGAAATTCTTAAACCTGTTTTGATTGTGATCTCTTCTAAGAGATTGACTTGTATTGCTGCGTTTGTCAAGTTTTCAGAAAGTATGGCAAAATCGTCTACAAATGTTGGACAGTTTATTTCAACACCCTTGTTCTTTCTCCCCAGTGCTATTGGTGATAGCTTGTGTTCTTTTAGTTTTTCATTCCAAATTCTTACTATTTTCTCCAAGATGCAGTTCAAGAGTAGTGGAGACAAACCATCACTTTTCCTCACACCTGTATTTATTTTGAATGGTTTAGATATTTTGCCCTGAAATTTCACTTTTGATATGGTGTCTGAGTGTTTCACGGATTATATTTGTTAAGTTATATTTAACTCCAAATCCTCGGATTACTTAATCTACAGTTCCTCTATCAAGCGAATCAAAAGCCTTTTTAAAATCTATAAATGTTACTACCATGTTTTGGAGTTCGTGAGTCTGTGACGGACTATGGACTTCAGGTTGAAAATCTGTTCTGAGCCAGATCTGCCCTTTCTAAATACACTCTGATATGCACCCAAATGACTGTCAAGTGTTGCTTCTACCCTTTTTAGTAATATTTTTGAAAATATCTTATAAGCCACTGGCAAAAGGGATATACCACTATAGTTATTGACATCTTGCGTGTTATTTTTCTTATACAAAGGATGTATAAGAGTCACTTTCCATTCTTCCGAGATCTTCTCCGTTTTCCAAATTTCTTCAAAGTTGATTTGAAGTTTATCTATGATTTTTGGTTAAGACCATTGTATAAATTCAGCTGTAATGGAGTCTTCTCCACTGGTTTTGTTGTTTTTACGGTTTTATTTTTTTTTTCGATTTCTTCAACAGTAGGTGGTGGATCTGTGTCTGTTTTCATGGATCTCTGGAAATTCCCTCTTGTACTTCGGTTATTCACAGTTCAGAAGTTGATCAAAGTACTTTCTTAGGATTGTACAATTCGCGGTATTGGTTAAACCCATCTTACCATTTTCATCTCTGAAGCAAATACTTGGAGCTTGATAGCATTTTAGGTTATTTTTAAACAACTGATAGAAATTCCATGGGTTATTTTTTACAAAGTTATCTTTTATCTCAAGAAGTCGTGACTTTTCAAAGGATCGTTTAACCCTATTATTCTTGCTGTTTATTTTCTTTGTTGCTTAAATTGATCAATGTCTTCATTCTTTCCAGATCATTTCCATTTGTTCTATAGTTTTGTTCTTTCTGCTAGCGCTTCTTCACAAGTTTCATTCCACCAGACTTTTTTTCATTTTCGCAGACCCAAATACATTCTTTGCTGCGCTGTTGATTTCTTTGGATAATTCTTGCCATTTATCTGATTTTGTTATTTGAATTTCTTCCTGAAAATGTTTTATTGTTTCTTGTGTGATGTTGAGTCTGTCTATGTTGTATTTAATTTATTCTTGTTGTCTTTTTTATTTTTATGAGGGAGAGGTTTGAGCTAAATTTTAGACAGGTAGTGATCAGAGTCAAAGTCTCTATTTCTTATAACTTTTAGGTTCATAACTTCTTTAATATTCCTTTGAGAAACAGCCACATGATACAACTGGAATCCCCCTGACATTGGATATCAATGTCTTAGATTTTCTTCGTAATTTCCTGAAGCAAGTCGACAATAATTTCAATTAAAAAATTTTACGGAGATTAATTAGCCTCATGCTATTATTATTATTATTGTACCCGTTTGTTCCGAGTGAGTAAATGGCTAAACACTCTTAGTTTTGGAGAGATAGGCAACTACATGTGTTACTTCGCTGTTCAGTCTCGTGTAAGTATTAGAGGTGGGAAGTGTTTTCAAAACTTATGAAATTTTTAAGAAAGAATCACTAATGTTGGTGTGAAGGGGCTCATAAAAGAGGGCAAGGGATAAAGAGGAGGGGATATATATATATCTCCAGGAAGTAATTTTAGTCATGGAGGATGAGGTAAATAAAAATTATGAGACTTACAGCTTAAACATTTCGGAAAAATAACAGCGTCAGAATAGATGTGTGGGAGTTAGAATAGGTAAAGTTCTCAAGCAAAGGCGTGGCTGTGGAGCGTGTTTACGATAGTTGTCATAATTATTATTACAGTATTTTATTTTTAATACTACATTTACTATTATTGCCTCAGTTCTATATTATATTAATACACCCACAGGCACTTTAATTACATAACATAAAACTATTTGTGTATTTATTTTATTGTTTTAATTTCATTGCTTTTTGTTGCCCAGTAGGTACCGTGCATATGTGAAGATGGTTGTAATCAACATACACGACAAATTACAAATCGGCCGTAGCGCTGAATTTTATCTGTGTATAAATAAATAAGTACGCATGGGGCGAAGTAGGCCTACATGACAAACATGAACATCATTGCTTTCTTAGTCCGGGAATGACAAAAATCATTTAAAATGGGGTGGAGAATAGATTACAAGATGTTATCTATTCATTACGACAGAAATGTTGAAGCCGAGTGAGTTCATGCCGACTATGAAGACCACAGCTTAAGTGGTTTATAAAAAATAAATTATATTGAAAGTTCCTTATTGGTTTGAAAAGGGAATAAAGTAAAAACTGAAGTAAAACTAAGTAATGAATACAATTAGAGTTTACAGGGGAAGGCGCAAAATAAATACACTCACGAAACTGTAGCAGTTAGGAATAACAGGCATGTTTGAGTGACTGTAGGCTGAAGAGATTTGGGCGGCTCATAACATCGAAGTCTTGAGAGCCAGCAATGGTGAAGCGAGGTGAAGTGCCAAATTCAAGGGAGGGGAAACGAGAGAACCCTGAGAAAACCCGCCGACCAGCGGCAGAGTCCAGCACGATCCCCACATACGAATACATGTTTGAGGAAGACTGGAAAGGTTGGGGAGGGGGGGAGGGCGTTAAATGTGTGTAGGGAGTATAACGTTTATGCTTATTATACACGGAATTATTTCGAACTGTATTTGATAACCTTAAGATCATTCTTTATGCAAATTGTAACGACAACTGAACGACCTATGACACAACATTACTTTCAAATTACTTAATATTACTTAAAAATCGAGACCTTCACGTACTTCATATCAAAATATTAACAAGAACTTGAGATGAATAATTTTTCATTTTGAATAGTATTTCAATTCCTATAATAGAGATTTGTAATACGTTAAGATCATAAATGAGTAGCCCATATGTAAAACCAGATAAATAAAAAGACTTAAATTTTGTATCATAGGATGCTGTTATCACTTTAGCTCCAAGTACTCTAATATTTTGACGCCGCAAAATTTCTAAAAAACACTTTTTTTTTGGTAAGAGAGACGTATTTTTCTTGTATTTCTGGCAATACGTTTTGTTTCTTTTTTAATTTTTATTAGGGGCATGTTTCGTTTAAAATCGTGTTTGTTTTCGAAAGCATTTTGAGTACTTTATACTGTATATTTTATTTTAAGTATTTTATGAACTAATTGATTTTTATTTTTGCGAGATTGTATTCAGTTTTTGAGAGCTCTGGAAGCCGCTAAACCCGGCTAGGTAGGCATTATCGTTTTCTGTTTGCTTCCATGCTGTGGGGTTTCAAAACTCGTTTGTGTTGATGTCCTAATAATCGGTGGTTGTAGGTTTCAGCAATTCTCTTCCTAGCCTATTTTCGAGGCAGTCTAAGAGATTTGGGAATGTTCCAGGCACTCTTTGTTGTGTTTCAGAAGTTGAGCTGTCGCAACCAAGCATTGCGTGTGTTTTGGTAGCGACTCGTAGTGTAGGTTCTGCCAGGGGCAAGAGGAATCTGTCCTGCTGGTTTCAGCTGTTTTAACTAGGTCGCTGGGGCATGAGGTAAACGGGAAGTCAGGATGGTTCAGGAAGATCCGACACTCATTGGCCGAGGACAGTGGCATGGCCGGCCAATGAAAATCAGGTCGGGCGGCGCTTCGAGGCTGTTCCACAGTTGTCGTGTGGTGGTGTTTGTGGGAAGATGGCGAGAGAGATCGCACGGCCCAGGAGGAGGCCGTCATTATGTCTCGAGGACGAGTTAAGTAACTTTTTGTTTTCTTTTAGGGTTGGTCAAGACTATTCTTCCTAAGCCTGGAAGGAATGGCCTCGACTAATCACATAACTATTAGTCCGTTAGTGTAGATGATGATAGTCAGTTCAGTTCTGTCAGGGTAGTGAGTGTCATGCTGGGAGATTCACGTGTGTGGTTATATATGCGGCCATGATACAGATGAATAGAGGTCCTACAATTTATCAGGTAATATACTTGATGATCGTTTAAGCAAGAAAGTTAAAGGGATTTAAGAAATTTAAGGATAAATCACTTTTAAAGTAAAACATTTTTGTTTTCACAGGCTTTAGTTGATATATCTGGTTTTATAGAGCATGGGATGTTTGTTATTGTGAGACGTAACCCATTATTCTATTGAGACACGAGAGCTTGTAACATTGTATTATTATTAATATTCGGGGAATCAGTTTTTTTTTTTTTTTTTTTTTTTTTACCGATAAATGATTTCAAACGCCAATCCTTCCTCCTGAAGTAAAGTTTGATTAATGTATATTTCTTTTATTTTGTTTCTGATAACACTTGACTAGTTGAGCGTGTGTTTACTTAACCTATTGTGATAGAGGTCCCGTCATCATTACCAAGAAATATAGAAATAATTTTCAGTATCATTAATCTATGTGCAGAACACTTGATACTTTTTTTTAATAAGACTAATTTGGAGACAACAGTGTGTCTACAGTTTATGGTCAGAAAACAAAGTGTAATATGCCACACATATTTATTTTAAAATGTATGGTTGTAAAACAAATTTAAGTTATTTAGAAATTCATACTTTTGTTTGCTTACTTTAAAATTATTGTTTTGAGGAAACGAAATGTCTTTCTTTACTTTTGTCACAATAATAAGCTTTGATTTTTATCAAAAATACTTTTGGTATCTTACCACTAAACAACAACCTGCCTTATATTTCAAAATTATATGATTACATAAATGTTCTACCGAAATTCTGGATTATCAGTTTGTAAATTTCCCTGGCATTTATTTGTCATAGTTCTTGATGGATTGTAATAAATGTGACGTATATTGAAGAAGGAGCATTATTACTTATTTATTTTCATTTTGAGATATCTCACCTTGGGCAGATTTTACGTACTTAGCTAAGCCAACTTACCTGAGATCTACTTAAGTTAGATACATTATCTTTTCATGGAATAATTAAGTGAAGAGATACAATTTAGTTTAATGATTATAAACATTGGCTTGCTTACAGGATTTTTAAATTTGCAGGATTCAACTGTTTATTTTAGATTCTCTTGTTATTTCTGTTAGTAGTTAACATAGTCACTAGCACACGACACACTCGACGACCACGAAGCGACCCAAAAGTGCCTTTCTTCCCCCTACCCCCAAAGAGTAACCCTTTGCACCCCCCTTCCCACAAATTTTAAAGTTGTTTGAGTTAACCTTTTCGGTTGAGTAGAGTATTAGAATGTATTATATTAATTTTCTTTTTCTTCGAATACTCTGATCTCTTCGAGTTTGTTCAATTCTGATATTCCAGGCAGACCAGAATTATTGTTGAGTATTTTTTCCTGGTGGTGGAAGCAGTGTTGCAGTGTTTAGGTTGAATTGAAACTTCCCATTTCTCCCCCCTTTTTTTTCCTCTGCTATGCCTCCATAGGTGTAGTCTTGGGGAAATCCCTAACCCATTTTCCAGGGTTGCATCAAAGTGATGGTTGACACATGTTACAAAGTGGTTAGAGGCGCCGTGTAGTTGGTGTGAGGGAAGGGTCGTAGTAGACTTACTTTCATCCCCCCCCCCCCATGAGCATTGTCGGTATAGTAGCCGTTGAAGTGTGTTGTGTACAGTGTTGGGGCGGTGACGTGGTGCTGTGGTAGCCAATAAGGTTTTAAACATTAGAATAAGTATTAATAAGTACCTAGTTGATTAAATTTAATTAATCTCAGGTAACATCAGTTATTGCTCTTTTTTTCCTTTCATGGTGATGTGTTGTGGAGATTCACTGTTAGGGAATTATGGGGCAATTAATAATTGGTATGCGACAAAATTTGTTTTGCTTTGTGTGTGTTTTTTTTTTTTTTTTTTTTTTTGTCATTTGCATTAGACGTTTGATTCTGTTTGAACTTTTGGTAAGGGTTATAGCAAGGTTTATGGCATCCGGTATTTACAATGTTCCCAGAGCGAAAGTTGCGCAGTACCACTAAAAAGGCCGCCAAGGAAATATACGAATGTGCCTTTGTTCAAATTGAAAAAGGGGACGAATTAGCTGTGAGTAGCTCTGACTCAGAATCTAATACTGCTATAGTGCGAGAAAACATATCTAGCGAGGCACCAGGGATTTTAACCTCAGGAGATAACGTAAATTTTGCAGAAATGAAAGGTCAAGTAAAATGGTTAGGGCAGAAATGGTTTGGTTTGGCTTGGCACCTTGCGTTGTCCCTTTCTTTAAATATGACTTTTACTTTTGGGCTTATAAAGCCACCCACGAGATTTCGAGATTTGGGGTTCAGGAAGCCGTTCGTGATGATGTCGATGTTTTTGTTGATGATGATAATATTATTGTGCTAAGCTTAAAAAACTGTTAACTGTGACTGTTCTAGGGCTTAAAAATCCAAGTGACTTTGACAAAAGGAAAGGGGCAGCTCATGTTGAAAAGGCAACCATGTTTTGTTGTAGAAAAATTTGTAGTGTTTAATGCGCTACTATAGGGCCTAGCCCATACATACCCCCCCCCCCCAGACGCCCAGGAAAGCGAAAGGACAAGGAGTTTACTTTACTGCTGCCCAGCTGGTAATTTAGTTTTGTATAGTCTTTAAAATTAGCTTGTAATGTTCATATCGTAATAATTTAGTTTCTAATGTAGTATATGTTTTGAACGTTGTTGTTCAGAGGAGTGTTTAGGATAATTGTTTCCTTTCTTGTTTGAAATATATGGGTATTGATACTGTATAAAATTTGATTTTAGGTAAGTCGACCTGAGGGGTGGGTGGAAATGTCGCGTGGAGAAGGGTAATCCAGCGAGCCACAGCCGAGGATGGACATTTCCATCTACAGTTGGTGGATTCTGCTTGTGTTTGCGAGGTTAATGGAGAGGCTTCTCAACCTGCACCTGTGGGAGTAGTAGCTGGTGCAAACTTTACACTTCAGCCATTCCCCTCAGTTTTCAAACATCATGGCCGAAACATATACCTGAAAGTGTTAGATGTAATTAGGCAGATCAACTGTAGAGACAATGGCCTCACTGACTTCTGTATCCTTCAGAAGGAACAGAAAAGTTTACTTAATTTTGGTGACGCACTTTTGGATAAAATAAATACGGCTTTAGGGGAGGATTTAGTTCATGAGTATGCTTCAAGTAGGTCTAAACGAGGATGAAAATTTTGGGTGAGTTGGCTAGTTGGTGCTGTGATATCACCACAGCAAATCAGGTAGAGATTTTATTTAGAAATGAAAAAAGAATTGGTAGATCATCATGAAAACAAGAAGAAACAGGTCTTAACTAATCATGTAGCATGGGCTAACCTTTCCAATCAAGTATCTGTGGTTAATAATACGGTATCGGAACTCTCTGGTAAAGTACAGACTAAATTTAACAATCTTACAAAATATTTAGACACTTTTAAGGAGGCCTTAGAAGAAAGTCGAGCAGGTATGATTCAGGAACTTTCCAATGTTTTTCAGGTGCAACTGTTACTCACGGCCCTTATGGCCAGTCAAGCCCACACTACCTTTAAGGTGGAAATTTTGGATCAGTGTAGGTCACATTAAATTGCCACCAGTATTGGTTTCACCAGCAGACTTAAAGGCGAAATTAGTTCATTTAGCCCAAGTAATTGATAAGGATGGGTATAGACTGGCCATTACCACTAAGGAGATACAAGTCTACTATCATCTAAAAATTTGTTCTGGCCAATTTTTGAGAATAATTTGTCAAAAAGTGGCAGATTGGAAACTTTTTTGATTTTATAGCTGTACCTTTCAAGTGGAGAAATTCTATTTGTGTTTTACACCAAGAGACTACTTTTCTTGCTGTCGACAGAGATGAGATTACCTCCATTAGAGGTATGGCTTTGCAAGATTGTAGACCATTTCAGGACCATTTGTGTTTTGCGCCTAGATATTCATGTGATACGATAACAGGGGCCTTATGTCCCAAAGCAGTTTATCGTGGTTCCACTGCTGAAAGATTAGGTGAAATATTTGTGTTTCATTGTCAGATGGGCTCACATTTTATCATTACTCAGGTAGGACCTGAAAGATACTTCTTGACTAATGCCAGAGGCAAACTTGTGTTAGAGTGTACTATTAGCAAGAGTGAATCTAGGAAGTTGAATACTCGTGAGAACCCAGTGGCCATTGACATAGCAGTACCCTGTGATTGCAAACTAATTTTGAATGAAGAGGTTTTAACTATATCCGTGTGATTATAACTCAAAAACATAATTTAGACTTATTCATGTAATTCCTGCAACATGGTCGAAATTGAAAAAGTTACATTTTCCTGCTCATCCTGCATCTACTCGCAGAGTTTTCCTCTCATTTAATGATTGCTTAGAAGAAAATTGGCCTGCTGCAATTCCACATTTAAATGTCAAGTTAGACACGAATATTGGTAGCATACCAGTGACTAATTTTGAAACTCACATCGGATATGATAATTTTTGGATTAGAAATTTAAAAAGTTTTTCCTTGGGTTTTGTGATTCTAGTATTTTGGTCGTTCTTTTTAGGAATCCTTACTTAATAGTGTTAGGTACGTTACCGAGAGTAGAAGCAACCAGTTTCGACACTTTCCTAGGATTAGAGATAGTGTCTACAGTTGTTGTTGTGTTGCTTACTGTGATGTTTGTGCTGTGTTTGTTATGGAGATGTTTCAGCATAAGGAGACAGAATAAGGGGCGTACAGCCCCTGAGGAACAGAGTGGTTTTCCTATGGGCCCCATACTGGACCACATTAGTGCCAGTGGTAATATTAGGGCCACTATAAGGGATGCGGAAGGTCGCAAAGTAGTTTTATGGCTCTCCATGGAAGATAGTCAATATGAATGTGTAGAGTTAGAGAAGATAGAATTTATTTTGTTCTAAGTATAAGAAAACTGTTTTAGTTTTTCTTCTCTTAATTGTTTTTTCGTTTGTATTTTTTCTGAAGCAGAGAAGCTTTTCTGTTAGCTAATGTAAAGAAAATTATGTAGCAATTAGTAATTTTAAGAGAGTGTAAATGTTAGTTATTCTTAGATAATGAGAAATAACTGATCGTTAAAGATGAACTGCTGATTACCTTGTTGACAATTTTTGAGGCATAGAATGTTTGTTGAAAGAGATAAAGATTTAATTTTGGGTAATTTAATTTGAAAAGATGCATTATGTGATGGATGTGCATGCTAAGTCCAATCAGATAGTGAATATTTTGTTTTAACTGAAGAAGGAAAGTGAGGTATGGAATTTGTGCGCAAATGTCAGTTGCCAAATAGTTAACTATATGGTTTAAGTTTTTCCTTTCTGTGAGAAAGGGGGAAGCTAAGGTATAATTTGTGACATTGTGGGGCAGTTAGTACTTAAGGAACTTTTTTTCTGTGTTTCGAAATCCCCCACCTTGATTTTTTCCTGATAATCGGTTTAATCGAGAGTAAAAGTTGGTGTGCAGCTGTATGAGACAGTAGGTATAGCTATAGGCCTAGGTATATTGAATAATTGAACTATTTAATAATTTAAGTTATAATTAAATTAATTTTTTAAATTTAATTTTTTGGGCTAATTTCTCAGTACATGCCAATGAGTGGGAAAGATCAGGCAATGGACTGTCTCCAACCTTGAGCTGTACTACACGTGAAGCAATGGACACGTACTTTGGTGACCCCCCCTCCCCTATTTTTGATGGCATGCATGTGACTTTTTTTTAAGACTATGCATGTAGTGAGGAAAACAGAGATTTCTAGATGAAGGCAGATTTTTTTTCATGATGTCATAGTGGGTGAACATTCCATTATCAAAGGTGAACTTTGTGGTGCCAATGAAAAAAAAAAGGGGGCTGGGACTTTAGAAGATTGCCCATCTACCATGTTGTTGTGAGGTTGTCCAGAGCGAAGGCCACTCTACCTGGGAGCGAAAGCAACTACGTGATGACTCTTTATGGTGCCTTCAGTCTTCAAGATGCTAAGTATTAACGACCCTTAAGGAAAGGTGTCCTTCCTGCTGTCTACTGGGTTGATAGCCCTCCACTGTTCAAGGCTCTCCTGTCTCCACGGAGGTGACATCAAAGGTGAACCCCCATTGGCTCGATTCCATGACCTGGGTTCCAGTGCTGCAGAAGTTGGCTTCGGTGGGGCCGTCCTCCGGCAGTGGCTGCAATCGCTGTCCAGACGGACATGGCTGACTCCCGCGTGTTGCCTGGCCTGTTTGAACCTGGAAGAGAGGAGCCATTGGTGCTGTCTTCACACCGAAGAAGGATTCACTATCATTCGACCGTGTTATGAATGTGGAAAGACTTCCATTAGGCTGAGATCATCTTGATGTCGGCTAGAGTCTCGACCAGCCTTGAAGAAGAGAGTGTGCATGTGAAATTATTGCCTTAACTGTTAAGGGTTACCTTTACCTATTTCTTTAGGTTAGGGAGTTTAATTAAAATAAATGTTGAAGTGTAGGGTGGGTTTGTAGGTAGAATTGTTGCCTTTATTGTTTAGGATTGTGGTGTTTTGTCTTTTGACAAAATGGCACAGCTGGCACCTTGCTCCTCCTTGGAATTGTATATGGAACTTAAGAGATTTGGTTGATTCAAGTAAACTTAAAAGGCTCATTTTTGGAGGTACAAATAAATGTGATATTCAAGTATGTTTCACCATGTATTGATGCTGCTCAAATTATGTTTCAGCTGAAAGTGATGATTGGAAGAATAGAGACAGACCAAAGAGAGCTATTCGTCATACGGCAGCTGATCGTGATGCAAGCAGGAGAAGCCGGAAGCTGTAGAACTTTCCTTGATTTTGTTATTCCTCATCCGATCGTTGTTTGTAGAGGATGAAAAAGGCTCTCATACTGCTGACTCAGGGCAGTTGAACTACACGACCAAAATTTAAAGTCAGTTCTAAAGATTTTATTTATTTAACTGTATTCATTATCCGATTTGAGACAACTAATAACTGAAGGTCTGTGAGAAAAAAAATTTCTAAACGAAAGGTAATCTTACTCTATGTACATGAAGGGACTACTGAGAACAAAATGAGTAGAGGATCGACAGGCGAGCATAGAAAAAAAGAGACCATTATCATTTGTAAGCCCTCACCACCTGTCTAGTGAGTATCATAATTGAATAGAAGAAAATTTTGGTTTGTATTACTAAACGTTTAGAAAAATTATTGTTTGAGTGTTCATTGTTGTTTGAAAGTAGTGGAAATGAAATATCCAATGATGGTAATAATTAAAATAGAACGGAATAATTTTATTTTTTTGAAACCATATAATAAGGAAAAGAGATATATATTATTGTTTTGTTATTTGTATAGGAGAAAATTTGTGATGGTCCACAAATCATTAGGAGAAGGAAGATGTAACGCCGCAAAATTTGGATTTTTTTTTTTTTTTTTTTTTTTTTTTTTTGTTAAGAGATACATATTTTTACTTATATTTCTGGCAGTACGTGTTATTTTCTTTTCTTTTGGTTAGGGACACGTTTAGTTTAAAATCGTGTTTGTTTTCGAAAGCATTTTCAGTGCGTTGCATTCTATATTTTATGTATTTTAGGAACTTATTGATTTTTATTTTTCCGAGATAGTTTTCAGTCTGGTAATAATTACTTTTCAAGGTTTTCAGTTTTTGAGAGCTCTGGAAGCCGCTAAACCCGACTAGGTAGGCATTATCGTTTTCTATTTGCTTCCAGGCTGTGGGGTCCAAAACTCGTTTGTGTTGATGTCCTAATAATCGGTGGTTGTAGGTTTCAGCAATTCTCTTCCTAGCCTATTTTCGAGGTAGTCTAAGAGATTTGGGAATGTTCCAGGCACTCTTTGTTGTGTTTCAGAAGTTGAGCTGTCGCAACAATATAATGAAGAGGCATAACGCATTTAAAATTGGCCATAGTCAAATAAAATGCTATGCAGTTTGCAACCTACTAAATGCATGACAGATGTAGATAGCAAGCCTGTTATGATAGTAGCTGAAAATTGGCGTTTCAACAGTTTTTATAAGAAAAGAAGAAAAATGGGAACAGCTCATTTTTTATTGTTAATCTAAGTCAATTTATTATGATACGGAAGGAGTGCAGTTATGCTTTTATACTTTTATTCTGTTTTCTTTCTGAAGTGTAGACAAAAATAAAGATTTAGTTAATATAATTACAAATATTTGAATGGTTTTAGTAGTTCTATTTTGTGTTTGCTATAATGTAAATCACAACTGAGAAGGAAGTTAAACAATTCCATCATCTCTATGTGTGTGCTCATGTTTCTACAGAGCCATTGATTTTTTTTCGGGTTGATTAATTTAGGGAAAATTAGTGTTAAATGAGTGCAGAACTTAGTACTAACATGTTTGTTGAAGACTGTATTGCAGAAATACCTTCAATACTACCATAGGAGAGGAAGACAACCTGGGCATTTGAAACTTGTTACCGACAAGAAGTCAAGATAACGTCATGATTAATATAAGATTATATTACTGAGTGACGAGCCATTAGTTAACCACCATGAACATTTTGCAACATCGCGAGCTGTCAACCAGAACTCCTTGTTACACTTTATTTTGCAACCACAATAATATCGGTGCATCTGGAATCGGGTGAAATGTTTATCTACAGCAGTTATTTTCTAGTTTCTGTTATTGATTATGGTGTACTTATATACATAACACATATATTTATTTTTATAAAAAGCTCTGTTATATAGGAAATTTAAAACAATTTCGATCGTACAGTTCACACGCGAATTGCTATGTGAATAAAATATAATTAAACAGACTTTTGTGAAATGTAGGACAAGTCAAAACGACGAACTGTCTTTGTATTAAATTTTTTAATTATTTTGTAACAAAGTAGTACCAAATATTATTATATGTAATATGTGTATAATATTTTCCTAGATTGAATTATATTGCGGTTTTTAATGGAACTGTGCACTATTCTGTTTTACACTAAGTCCAAAAGGGTTTTGAAACATGTCAATAGGTGTACACTTTAGCAAGATCAGCTGCTACTGCAATGAAACAATGGTGTAGGACATGAGAAAATTCATCAGCGTTGTTATAAGACAGTGATCTTCGACAGAAGGAAAAGTTAATCATTCAACATGTCAATGTTTTCTGATAGAAAATATTTCGTTTGCCATGTAGTATATATGAACCAACGAGACAGGCAAGCGCAAAGAATTTTTGCCAATTTTCAAGGTTAGACAAACTTATTGTAAAATGTGTGGCGAAGTCTGTTCACGGCAAGGCGACACACTGCAGTCTTATGTTTAGATTCTCGCCCAAGTAGTGAAAATTGATCGGCATCTACATGACACAGGTTCTTAGAAACCGATGTTGAAACCAAACCAGCTAGCTTCACGGTGACTAAGAATATATTTTATTTAGAAACCCATAACATTCATCATGATCACGAGCATTGTAGCTCTTTTTTTTTAAGAAGAAAGCCAACTCCTATAAATTAATAGTGAGACAACTTGGGCACTGTAAAAGTTTCACGAATTTCATGTAGAAATTAAAAGCCTGTTTTTATCACCGTAAGTATACCACGTCCGTGAACTAATTAACGCCTTCGATAGATATGTCCGGGAATGGTTAGCAACAAAGTTATTTGTAAGTTTCCTACATGGGGTTTCATCTTGCATGAAGCATACATTTTTGTGCCGCTGTAGAAGTGCATGCAAGCTGCAGCTGCTGTATCATGCCGTCTCTCATTGTTGACTAACTGCAAACATAAAACATAGTACTAGGATTTCAGAGTTTTGGTGAAAAAAGTGAATGCATAAAATTGTTGAATACTTATTTTAAATAAAAAAAAAATATTTTGATACAAAAAATGAAAACAGTTAAAATGTTCATGGACTTAACTGGCTCCTGGAGTGTAGGTAGCCATGCACCGAAGCTTTAAGGAACTATTATTGACTGTGCTGTGCTGTGTGTGTGTGTAATATATATATATATATATATATATATATATATATATATATATTATACACACACATATATATATATGTATATATATATATAGCAATAATGAAAATTACTTTTAAAAAAAGTGTCCAAAGCCAAAGATTACAAAAAAATATGAAAACAGATCTCTTTTTACATTTACATAAATAATAAATAATACATTATATGAGAACATGGATTCAGGAAGTTAAGAAACATTTGGAAAGAAACAATATAAGTGCAGAAGAAGAAACAGAGAGAAAATCTTAAGGAAAAAGTGTTAAAAATGGAAGCATTCCAAGGCAGTAAACAAAAGAAAACAGGCTCGAAATGGCCTGCGGAGAGCAAAAAGATACATAGTGAGAAGATGAAGGAGTACTGGAGTAAGAAGAAGAAACAACAAAGGACGAAGCATTGAAATTGGCTCGTGGTCCCTAGAAGACCCTAACAGTAAAAGAAGAACAACTAGTAACTCAACATACAATATAATCTAGTAATGACTTCAAGAACAAAAGTCAAGACTAAAAGCGTGGGTCTTTTATTCAGTTCAAGTTTAAAAACAATCTAAATACATTTTGATAGAGTTATTAGTTGCACCAAACCGTAGAAAAATCGTTTACTCTGCAACCGTTTTCCTACAACACAGCATTTATAACACAAAAAAATAAACCACATACTTGGAAGAAGATATCTAGGCTCTAACAATATACTCAAAAGTTAAGATTTTATGACTTATCCCTCTCGAAATTCTTCTATTGTTGGCTTCTTTCGCCTGTGTTTGCTGTTAACTGACACGTTGTGTTCTTGATAGGTCTGCAAGGTCCTTGAGGTGGCTGCCTGCTGGCGGCCGATTTCTTCCATCAGCAGTTCTTTCTTTCGAGAGACGTAGAAAGGGACGGAAGTCTTCAGAACTAATTTGCTGAACTCCCTCTCTCCTCAGTCATTTTCGCCTCCGCCTTCCTCTCCTTCGTAGAGGCCCGCACACTGTTGCCTCAGGGCCACCGTCTCACAAAGAAGGGTAGCGGGGCAGCACTATGGAGTTGCTAGTGAAGAAAGGAAGAAAGTATCAAGTCGCGGTGATAAGACGAAATGCGAGGGGCCCTGCCTAATGTTAAGCTATGAACGATAAGCTAGGAAGTAGTAAGGACGGCTTGTTCCGGAGCATCAGAATTCGCGCAGCCTCTACGCGTAGTCGCTCATTCTACTGGTTGGGTTCCATGTATAGGCTATTCACGGTAAAGTGAGCACTTTTTAATGCACTCCCTGCATGCATAAACCACAAATAAATATTTTTTATTACGATCTTGGACGTTAATTTTTGAGAGAGGAGAAATGTATACACTGTGTGTATGGTAACGTTCGTATTAAAAAGCGACGGAATGAGAGAAATTGACTGAATGAAAAAATTTAGCAGGGTCTTAAAAAGTGCTCATTTTATGGTGAATAGTCTACAGTAGAGCAGCGTGCAATCGAGAAAGATTTGTGAGTCCGCCGCACAGATTCCGTGATGGGAAATACACAACGAAGCTCAGTGAGATCTTCTGATCAATTCACAATCTGATCAATCTATTCACAAGCTAAAAACTTCTTAATATTACGTGAGAAAAAATAAGCAGACTTCCACATATGTCAAACGTTATTTGTATTATAACAAACCAATCACAGTTAACTTAACTGTCTAGTGCTATTTGAATAACAATGCTTATTTTAACCCGTAAACATACAACATTAGATTCCTTGGAGGCCAGGAGAGAACGACGGCATAATGAAATTGTAAGTGCAGCAGTAAATATGTTTACTTAAGGCAGTTAAAATGTTTCACAAATCAATGTTCGCAGGTCAGAAAGATAGATATACAAAATTGAATTTTGAGTCATAGAGAATCCAACATTTTTTTAAATTAAAGTTTTCCTTTGAAATAAAATCTGTTAAATTTCAACTTAGTTTATACACCGGTTAAGTAAGCGTCAAAGTGCAGTAATTTTTAGTTCTGAGCAATCTAGTAAACTGTGCAAAAATTGAAAACCGGAGATATTTTTTAAAAGGTATATTTTTTATAGCTACAGTTTTAGAGTAAAACACACTCGGAGTTTTTATAGTAACATTGAAAATGTTGCTATAAGACGTGGCAACGTCTTATCAAAAATACAACATCAGAGTATTTTAAACAGTTATTATTTATGCATTAGCGATTTATTTTCGTTGCTGTCAACTTGTTACTATCTCTTGATATATTGACAGGTCGAGAGAAGAAACAGTGCGGGCTTTAAAACTGTCCAGTCAACAGTCCACCAACTATACAATGAACTTCAGTTGAGGAACGAATGTGTGGTCGGTGAGTTTGACACGCATGATGTCGATTCGACAACCCACTGCACTGAGGCCGGTTATGTCGAATGCCATTCCTCATGAATGCCGATGACATTCCCTAATACACTGTTCCCCATCACCATGCCGCTTACGATGAAAATTATATAAGCCTGTTCGCATTAAGAGTTCCGCGTGTCTGGCGCTTGAGCTGCGTTTAGAAGTGTTTGAAATCCAGGTATTTTTGACGAAACTATAATCTTGCGCCCAGTATGTTTACCTACGAAAGGTCGAGGGTGGAATGGTACTTTAAAGTTACCCCGCATGCTGTAGAAATTATTTTGAGGGCTTCCAATATAGTTGAGAAAGGCTTCCTCAGACTGCAGTATCTTAAAACACACTACCTGGACACAAGACGAATTACGATAGGAGGCTGTATTGAACTGTGTTCAAAACAAACAGACCTTTCATCAATAAAATGAAAAGGTCACCGCTGAAAGTCCTATAGGTACACGCAGAACTACGATAACGCCAGTTCAGAGCCATGCACGTAGATGCGATGGCGTTCTTGTAGCGCGTGCAAGTGTGAACGTTATAACTCCCGCGCTTCCCGGGCAAAAAAAAAAATATGCAGGCAGGCGGCACAATTTATTTTCTGAACCGTAGGTGGAGACAGTAGTGTCGAATTTTTTAATCCATTTCTCGAGCGAAAACGATTGCCCAAACAAACGTCCCGGCCAACATGTAGGTATGCGATTTTTCCTAGCCGAGAGCAACGCCGTAGCTGGAGCAGTGGTCACATGTGTGTCATGTGGAGGTATGCCGCGTGCTCCAGCAGCACACGCC
Organism: Dryococelus australis; assembly: GCA_029891345.1. Taxonomy (NCBI): domain Eukaryota; kingdom Metazoa; phylum Arthropoda; class Insecta; order Phasmatodea; family Phasmatidae; genus Dryococelus; species Dryococelus australis. The sequence continues at coordinate 97,942,325 of CM056994.1, forward strand.
AGTTAAATGACACCACTGGCTAGCAATATGGCGGAACACCGTTCGCCAGTAAGCTCCTAGTAATTTAACTCGTCAGCCGACCGCCCCACCAGATCTTTAGCAACAAGCAATAGCCAATCATGTAGGGACAGTTTTTTTTTTTTTTTGCGAAAATATTTCAATACCAGTTGAACTCCAAAACAGTTTTGTTCATATACACTTTCGTGGTTGGATTATTTTTAATGTCATGTGCCTTAAGGGTCTGCCCGCGAACCATGGACAATCTGTATCGGAGTACTTTATTACTATTGGATCAGTCAAATAAGAACATATCTGGTCGATGATTGGTTGATCGGTGTTCGCACAATGTATTAAAAGTTCAATACAATTGGTTCAGCGTCAATATGACGTATTAGGGCTTGCTTTGGCATATATAAGCAGTAGGGAGGTCAGCTCAGAGTCTTAGTTTGACAGCAGCTCCTGTGAAGGGTGGATCGTCTTGGTTAACTTGTGCCTCTTCTCATCATAGTCTTATTCTACAACTGCGATGTCTTCGAGTACACTATCGAACAAAAAGTAATTGGGCACAGGGGAAGATAAGTAATTCAGTACGTCAGTTGAATTCTGTGGCCGCCATACGCTGCAGGCCGGTGTAGAACCAGTTGACAAGCAGATGGCACAAGGTACAGAGCTATCGGACTTCGTTAAGGGCGTGATTGTGGGCTGCCATCTTAGTGGGCTGTCTAGCCGGGCGATTGCATGGAAGGTAAACAGGCCCGAATAAACGGTCGTATTCGTCCTGCGTAAGTGGAAGATCGATAGGCATTGTGCCAATTGTGCACGTTCTGGGCGACCTCCAATCTTGACCGGCAGAAATAGCAGAACCCCAAAACGTGAAATTGTCAAAAATAGGGCACAGCCCATGGCTACCATTCGACAGGAGTTTAATGCAGCAACAGTAGTATCGGTTTCCATTGGAACATTGGGTACAGAGGCTCACCGACTTCGATATTTCGGAAGAGCACCTGCACATAAGCTCCATATCACAAGCAATAAAGCTCAGCGACTCAGGTCGCAACTGGACACTGGAGCAGTGGAAATCGGTTCTGTGGAGTGATGAATCGAGGTTTAGATTATTCCGGTCCTATGGACGTGTATGGGTGTGGCGTCTACTCGGGGAACGGCTTCTGCCGGAGTGTATAGTGCCAACTAAGAAATTCTGTGGTGGTGTGTGATGGTGGGGGTCTGTTTCACGGCCTTCGGCGTAGGACCACTGGTGTTTGTCCATGGTAGCATGAACATAGAGGCCTATTGTAACATTGTGAATTCTGAAATGCTCCCAACATTTTGGCGTTTTTACGGAATTGACCCGTTTTACTTCCAGGATGGCAATGCCAGGTGCCATGTTTCAAGGGCTACTATGCAATGTTACGCCGACAACAATGTTTGCCGATTGGACTGGCCCGCCCAGAGCCCCGACCTCAACCCTATAGAACATCTTTTGGATGGATTAGATCGATGGGTGAGGGCTCATCACGCGCGACCAAAATCCATTGCTTAACTCATGCAATGGTTGCAAGAGGAATGGCGACGAATCCCCGTGGATGTCCTACAAACACTCGTAGAGAGCATGCCAGACAGGGAGGCTGCTGTTATAGCTGCAAGAGGTGACCCTACGAGATTCTAACGGGGTGACAACCACCGAGCAAACATTGTGGACAGGTGCCCAATTACTTTTTGGTCAATAGCGTACTCTAGAGCTAATTGTAACTACGACAGTGGCATCGACTTCTTCAGGCATGATACCGACAGCACTAGTGACTTCTTCGGGTGGGTAACCTACAACAGTGTAGTCATCGGCGATATCAGACATGTCGTCGACAGCGCCATCGACCTCTTGGGGTGGGCCATGTATAGCAGTGCCATCGACGACTTCTTCGAGGCTTCGTTGCTGCTATTGTGGCAAGATATTTGCCTACAGCCATGGTGCGAGGAAACACGAAACAGCTACTTGTGTGAAGTGTCCTTCCTGTGTAATGCAACAATGTATTAAGTGCAAACGACTGTTCAAACGAGGTGAAAAGATGAAGAGACATATCAACAACTGTAAAGGTAGAGTTCCTGCGACTAAGAAACATCCTGTACTAGCAATTGGTGATGCCAATTCGAATGCATTCTAACTAAAAAAAGTCAACATTCAAGGGAATTTAAAAGATTATATAATTGGAAATAACTTTACTGGTACGAAAGACACATGTGCATTCCTAGGCCACGTTAAGGAAAGGATAATCTATCAATTAACTGAGGAAGTTGAAGATTTCCCATAAAGTATAATGTTTGGCTGCAGTGTACCTATTAAAAGCCTCAACTTCTTGATGAAGGAATCAGCCGGTGGGCACACAAGACCGCCAACAAGCATTGTACAATATTGATAGCATTCCAGGGGCTGTAGATGCCTTGAAAGAAAATCTTTGTCGTGAAAAACAAGAATATATGGAAAAGGGTTCTGGTTGGACGCTTGTTGACTTAGACATTCCTGAGTTGCGTATAAGTAGATTATATTCACTACAAAAAAAGTGAGCTTATTGCTGGATATACCCTACATGAATGTATGGAAACTATAGAGATTCTGTTTTTTATGTCTGTAATCTAATTTACATAAAAAAATATGTTTTCAATTAATATACGAAAGTGTTTTTTTCTCGCTAGTGTCGATTTACCTTCTCCTAGCGTGTCTACTTTCCCTGGAATCAAGAATATGATGGTCTTGGTTTTCAGATCTGACACTACAAGCCGACACTGCAAGAGAGCACAATAATAAAAATCAAATGATGTGACATATTTTGTTATTACTTAAATATTTGCTGTAATGGTCTATCACTGTATGTGCATAATCAATTATATGGTAACGAGGTATATGCTCAGATGAAGTGTACAAAAATGAAAGTAGGTTAGTATTGTAATTAATTCTAAGCAGGTTGGATGCAACAGACTTAGAGCAAGGAGAGAAAAGGTTGAGGCAGGCCTGATGGGCAAGAGCAGTGTGGAAAGAGGTGTTGGTCAGCAGGCGGGGGAAGCATGAAGGATGGGTGGTGGTGGAGTCGATGTTTTTTTTTGTGACTTTCAAGGCTCGAGTAGTGGAGGAAGGGCCAGCCAGGGAAAGAGGTGTAATATAATATGTTTCTACATTACTTATAATTTTTCCCCGAGTTTTTAGTTTCCAAGGTCATGGAGTCAAGGTCAGGGGTCATGGGTTACAGGTCAAAGTTCAATTGCTAATGGGCATTGACTTCCAAAATGGCAGACAAGTGATGTATACCAAGATGGTGGTCACCTAAGAAGATGGCGGTTGCCTACCAAGATGGCGGTTGCCTACCAATATGACGGTAGTCTACCAATATTGTGGCCTACAGTAATGTATAAACAAATCACGAACGAAAAATCAAGATGACGGAATGATTATAGGGGAGGGGAGTGGAGGCGAGGGATTTAGTCATCTGCTGGAGTCGAACAGAGGTGAGTAATTTATTGTTGGTGCTGGGCCAGGTGGGGCACTTCGGAAATGTCAGTTTAAAAGAAATCGAAAGTTTTTGAATAATGTTTTATGATGTTTTAGTAAATTTTAATGATTAATTTTTTATAATAATAATTTTTTTATTATTTTTTTATTTTTTGAATCTTTCCGATAATCAAGGTCAGATGTCAAAGTCGAAGGTCAAAGTCAAAGGTCACCTGAACCCAATATGGTTGACAAGATGGATGACAGAACCAAGATAGCTGATTGTTAGGTCTGACTCTGATCCTGTATCTCTTGTATGGATTTGGCATACCCTATGCCTGTAAAACTAATATGGCCGCTACTGCTCTGGCGGTCCTAAGGAAGCCCCCAAACTACTTAAATTGGGTGAAAATTGGATTTCAAAGGCTTCTTTATGCACATGGGAGCTTCCACAATTTTTGGGGGCTTCTTTTATTTTGTGAGGAGAAAAAAGGGAGATTCAGTTTGCACAATCACTTTGTGTGTTTTGTTGGCATAGCCACTTCTGACTGTAAGTACTTGAAATGTCTAGAGCCTGGTGGTATGAATCGACGTTGCGGTGGCCCGAACCGATACGCTACGTGCTTCACACGTTTCGTGCATGATAATATGAAATCACCTTTAGAGTGTAGTAAGTCCTCACCAACTGCAGTGCAAATCTCATCTCAGCAGTTACTTTTTTCCACGTGTTTTTTCCTTGTTCTAATGGCTGACGGAGTTTATGTTTTTATTTGATAATTTGATTTCCCGCTCTCTGACAGATGAACAGGAATCTACCCAGCACTTCCTCAACTGCAAACGTAATTTTTATCGCAGGAGGAGATCCCAATAGACCAGTTCGAATGCGGTTACGCTCCAGAATGAATTGAAGAGTCTCCTCTCTCTCTTTGATGCAAAGATTACACGTGACGCGGCACGTGTCTTGATCCTAGTACATAATTACTTACCGTAGCAGCTACTGCCCCTAGGAATAACTTAATTTTTTCCGGATAATTGTTCATTAAGATTAATTACAGTAAGTTTTGATACATCTTAAAATGTGCTAGATGTTAGTTGCTACTTCATATAAATCACTTAATACGTTCAGATAATGAAGACTTGTTTTTGTTAAAAGGGTCCGTTTGCCTTTAATACGACAATACGCCTGTAGAACTGAAATGGTTTATAAATGTATTATTAATAATTTGTCCCATGAATCGACTTTAGTGCTTTGTTGAATGCTTATCCTAACATTTTACTTTAAAAGCCAAGATATTTGGGGGGTTAAATTCTAGGTACAATCGGAACTGCATGAATCATTTATAACCTGATATAAGTTTCCTAAGTTTTTCCGCTCCCAAGTTTGTTGAAAAGCAGTAAAGTTGAAAGGCAAATGAATTCAAAATGATTTCATATTTTACTAGAAATTTATTTTGAAGGTAAATAATTAACTTTGACGATACCTCTAAATCCTCTTATTCGGAAAACAGTTATTGCTGACACAAATTTATTTTACTGTTCCATGATTTTATTGTATTTTTTAAATTTATATCCATGTTCACCTAACTTCAATTTTCTCACAGTAGGCTACTTTATTTCCTTGTCAAATTTTACTTCTCCAGTCGCGGAATTTCTTGGAATAAAGCATGGAATAGCGTACTTCAGAATTATTCCCTCTATTTTACATTACCATGTGCTCTGTAATGGCTGTAATGTGAATCAAGCGACACAACTGGTTGATTGTTTATGAATTTTCCTGTTTGCAAATCCCCTCCTAATTAAACTACTCATAAGTCATTCTCCTATCGTCTGCTTGACCTCACGCGCATGCGTATTATCCATGTAGGTTTCACCTGTTATCTCAACACCAAGCTTTTAATTCGACTATGGAGCCAAGTAAGAACATACAAAGCGTGCATGTAGCCGATGTATTTGCGGAAATTTACTAATTGCCTCACTGAAATTAGTTAAATTAATTTCATAAATTATGTTTGGCGGTACAATTTCCTACCTTATACTAACGATAAGGGAAATGTAAGCAAATTTTGTCCTACTGGTGGCAATTGCAAAGAAAGTTTTTCACGTTTGTGAAGTGAACTTATTTGATAGCGACGCCTGTTGCTGGAAAACTAACACGGTACACAACCTTGATATCAAGTCCATAGAAATAATATTTAGCGAGTAAGAATGTTGATAGTAATTATTTTTTAAGTAATTTTCACTTCAACAGCTTAAAAAATTTACTGACTTGAATTGGGAAGTGGAGAGATTTGGGCGGCTCTTAACATAGAGGTCTCTAGAGCCGATGAGTGATTGAGATGAGTATGGAGCAGCGCCGGAATGAAGGGACGGGGGAAACTGGAGATCCCCGAGAAAACCCGCTGACCAACGCCATTGTCCGGCACGATTCCAACATGCAAAAATCCGAAGTGACCCGGCCGGGGATTGGACTCGGATCGCCAAGGTGGGAGGCGAGCAGGCTAACCGCTCAACCACCGTGGTCACCTACTGACTTGAACATTTTAGGTATTTTTTTTCTTCAACCTATTTACGCAGTGTGGCAAGAACAACAGTATGTTAAGAACAAATTCCGATTATTTAAATGATAGTTGGTAAACTATAGTTTAAGATCTATAGAGGATGTATTATTGTTTTAATTTCAAAACCCAACCTGACAATGTTCCCCCCCCCCCCCCGGTTGTAGGATATTAAGGGCAGTTCACAGTTAATACACCAAATTCGAAAGTCCTGCTTAGGAACTACTTGTGTTTTGTTTATGTAACCTTCCGCCATATGGAAAGTTAACATTGCCATGGTCCTGATCACATTATTAATGCATCATCCAATTTCAACTATGAAATTGTTAGGGATATAAATACGTTACTATAATCTTCACTTTTTTTCTGAAGCCCTGCTAAAGTTATACTTCCAGGATATTCCTCCGCCTCGTGCAAGCTAAGCTTAACTAAGTCTGGAAAATTACACCAGAGGACAACGTACCGCTTTCCTGCACACTCAGTTGTAATATAATTTTGCATCAGGAGTATTTATTACTAGGCGCTACCAACACAGATTTTGTCTCACTGTTTTAATTCGTGTTTATTAAAAAAAAAAAAACGTAATTTACTGTATAAATAAAATATAGGAAATCATTCAATTTAACCAAAAAATAAGATACGTCTTTGTTTACAGAGGTATAAAATGCTTGATAAATGGAATATTTAGGAAAAAGTTAATACGTCATACATGGGGGTGATTTTTAAAATGTTTGTGTTAAAGCGTCCGAAGAAACCGTGGATTGACTATAACATCCAAATAAATGCTCTAGAGTGTACAAAGCCAGACTTACTTATGTGGCTACTCACAACACAATGTTAAGTCATAGAACTACGTTTTTATTCGCTGCCAATTTATTATTAAATGTCTGCCTGCCAGTGTGCACTGCAGCGCATATATAGGTACGCGCAGTGATTATTCGTCAAAAGTTAGTTTCGAAAAAGCTCACTTAAATAAAAACAGCCTATTATCATTTTTACAGTCCACCGCTCTGCCCAGTTGCTGTACGTCTTGTAACTTGAGCTGGCGAGAAGTTATGCGATGACAATAGTTACCAACTGAACATGCAGCGCAAGAACACACATGGCGAATCTCGACGACCGTACGATCGTTACACTAACTGGCAACTCCCGTTATCCGGATTCGAATGCTGGTGGAACGAAGCTAGGATTAGCGCGTGCGGGTAGATAGAGCAGTTCCGCTAACTGTCATTAGGTTTCAGGGTAATACTTTCATCCTGCCACCAGGGAACTCAACTGCCACTTCATCCTAGGGCCTCACTTTATGTCACGTTCCACATTGATGGGCTCCTGCGCGTTTCACCCCAGAGAAGTCAGTATGTTTGATGTAACATCGACTCTGATCTCCCCCAAATGAGGTTCCTACGCAGTATGTGCTTCTACACTCTAAGCAAATATTTGCAAATTTCCACATCAGTGTATATGTCTACTGGGAAAGATCATGTGGTAATGTTATTTCCCATAAATTCATGGTATCGTTTCTACATTTGCTCAGGAAAAAGTCAAATTAGTAGGGAAGCTCCCAACATTGTATAGTAGTGACGCAACACATTCCTTAGTAATATATGCAGCTTGATGTAAGGTACTATCGCCATACAATGCGTACGTTGAAAACTTCCAATAGAATTGAGGAACTTTATCAAAAATTTTTACTGTGTGCGTAGTGATCACGCATGAAGTACCGATGAACGAACTTTTTTACAGATATCGTATTTTATTAGTTACCTCGATGCATGACTAAACTGAGTACAACTGACAGTCTTTGGGAAAACATGAGTACTGCAGAGAATGTACGGAGTACTCTAGCAGAGAAGCAATTAGAAATATTTCCCATGCGTTTGATGCTCAAATTCATCAATATATTTCTTAAACTGCAATGTAAGACTTAACCTAGACAGAGTATGGAAAATTTACCATGTGTCGAACTGTAAATAGAGGACTGCTATTTTACAAATTTGGGAAGTTTAATAAGCATTTGAATCTTTCCTTTAAAAATATAAGAAACCTTCCGTGGATATATGGGGAAAAAACTTTACCGCACATGCTATCTCAATTCGTGCGTACACTTATGTGGTAAATTTGTGAACAATTACTAGGTGTAGTTTCCTGTCCCGAAGAAAGATAGCTCTTTAAATACCTGCTTACAATTGGGTAGCCATTTCGTGGGAAGACAAGTAACAACCGCAAGACGTCGATCCTTTTCTTTCAAACCAGCCTTTGTACTGGCGTGAGTTTATGCGAGCACGTGACGTCACTTGCTCTTGAGTACTAGTAGTATAAAAATGTATGTTCTGGAGCATCAGGGGTCGGGCAGAGGACCCGAGGAGCGAGAATTTCTCTTTTCTCCATTTTCCCGTCCAAAACGGATGATTTCGTGTACAAAAACGTCACCTTTTCCCTATCTACCCTCAAAATGTTTCGAATTTCCCTCCCCCAGCCGGTGGCCATCTTGGTAGCCAGTGCTAATTAGCATAATCCGAGGGGTTTGCACTTTGCAACGGAGGTTTGCCTAATGCAGCGGAATCAGTTGGAAAATTTCTCACATTCGGAGCTTCTTTTTCCCCGGCAGCCATCTTGGTACCGACGATGTATGTCTACCCAGGACAATAGTCGACCAGCTGAGGATTTTGACCATTTTGGCGGCCAGCACCTCGTCGGCGGCGGTGGTGGGGCATCAAGGCATCACGAACGATCGGATCTTGTGTAACACAGCAGCCACCTTAACGGTGTTTTTGCATAACACTTACAAGCATAGTTGGCTATAATTTCCAAATGGCTTATGTTATAGTGGTCAAATTCATAACATAGACATCATCCACGACTATGATAGATGGCTGTAATTCACGAAATGTTTGAGATACAACAACCAAAATAGTAATACATGCATATCCACCACCCACCCTGGACGACGAGAAGGGATGTGCAGACATATATCGGCATGCATGTATCCCCATTCATACTCACCTCTCTCTCTCTCTCTCTCTCTTCTGTCCCCTCAGTGCCGCCGTTGGGCCACACACACACACACACACACACACTTGCTCATGCGCTCTCCCCACGGCACATCGACCAGCGACCTTCCACTCGCCCTTGTGCTCTCTCTATATATACCTTGGACTCCCCCTCCACCTAACTGCATCACCCCCTGACCATACATTCTCGTATGCTCGCCACCACCCGGCCAGCAACTAGCTGCGCGCCGACCCCCTAGCACTCGTCTAACAGAGAGCAAACGCCCTTTCCAACCCTCGCGCTCAGGATTACCATCTGCATGTGATTACGTATGACCTATGTCTAGTCACTGTGTCCCAGCATCACGCCAGGGCAACCAGAAGGTCATATTTGGTATACAAGCACACTGCCTCCTCCAGCAGCCTGTTAGACATTATAAAATACAAATTATAATCACACACATTGTCGCTGGTGTTCATGTTGCGACTGACTGCCAAAATGCCATCCACTCATTGATTTCCTCGGCATCTGACTGAGACAAAGACCACATCACCACTGACTATCTACAAGGGTCTGCACAATGAAGCCACCCCACCCCCAGGCAACCATTTTGGCTGTCAAATGCATAAAATTATCATCCTCAATGACTAGAAGGGTCCCAGGAACAAGTATGCCATATAAGCATAGTTGGCTATAAGTTCCGAACTACATAATATATAGTTGTCAAATGCATAGCAAAAGGCATCACCTAGGTTTTATCCTTACTAACATGCAACAACTACATTGACCACCATCTTGCAGCCCCACTGACCGCCAAAAATACACGGACCTTCAATGTGCATACTTACTTCCAGACACTCAGTCAGCACTACTGGTCATGTACTCGTGAACTGTGTACCGAAACATAGATATATTTATATATCTATCTAATGAGATATCACTAGCAATGAATACACAGTCATCGCTAAACAGCCGAGTACCCACACATACAACAACATTACATGCTAGAACGATAAGCATCCTATTATGAAACAAAGTATCCCCTACCTCAACAGGTGTAGCAGTGAATACTAGTAGGCCACAAGCACATCTCGTCGAAGTCAATATTTTTGTCATCGATGTGATCGCTCTGGAAGTGGAGACCACAATGACCGGTCCTGCCTTTCTGTGTATGATAGATAGTGATCAAGTACTACAACCCCACCACCTGTCCCTTGACATTGTACTTACCGATATACTATTGAAAGGATCCAATACATGTACCCTGAATCGCCCTCGAAGTATCGAAGATTCGATTCCCATAAAGATGCATCGCTCTGTGAGCATTCTCACATCGCCCACTAGAGTGCACGAAATTAAAATAAATTCCTACCAAATCGTGTGTGCGCATTGAACAAGTGATGGCTATACAAGACCATATGTTGTATGGCATTTGCAAAAGCCATGTAAGTCCATCACTAATACAAATTGTCAGGTTGACCGAGAGGCCTAAGGCACCTGATATAAGCTCTGGTTCCAAGTAAAAGGGAGCATGGGTTCGAATATCCGCACCTGATACATATTTTGTATTTTTGTTGTTTCTCTACTATACTCGAATAAATTGTATCATAGGATTGATTCCCGTTGACAGCACATGCAGACATTCCTCAGTCCCATTGCCCACGAAGAGACTAGTTTGACAGCCATATTCTGTCTCCGACCTGCACTTCTGTACCCACCCTTTTGAAATTTTATTTTGCAATTACAGACAGTGTTACGTCACATAGTTCGCTGTAATTTCCGAACCATTTGAGATACAACTAGCAAAAAATCATAACATGAGCCTACACACTCACCAGTATCTACGACCTGCATGAGTGTACCCAAGAAGGTAATAATATTAACAGAGGGGTGTCAGGGATGGATCACCTTCCCCTGTGATACGAGCCACACACACATGCACACACACATACACATATATACAATGTAAATGATACGAGACCACTCTGGTCAAACAACCCCCTTATGAACCAACTCAAACCAAAACCATCACCCACTACCAGACCGCGATTTACACACTCGTGTACCAAAACATGTAATTCCAGTTGGTCATAACCCATATCGAACCTCCAAGGTACAACAATTATACTCCAACCTGCTCAAACGTACTGAACATTCAATGCTCACAGCTAGTCAGTACCTCCCCACAACAACTGAGGATCGACCTGCACTTTAGTACCTAGACTACTATGTACATCACATACTCAACCATCGACCATTCTAGACAACTTAGTATAATCGAATTAGATATGGTGAGCACAGATATATTACACTCTTTCCAACTACATACATACTCTGTTTGTAGAGCGGAAGACCTGTAGGTCACATTGTGAACTCACTGGAAGCTCAGAGTACAATGATTGCTCTGCCTTTCTGTGTATGGTACACATTACCAAGAAGGAAGGAACTTCACAACCACTCTGTATCAAAACGCATGTACTTGAAAGTAACTATTGCATGTTTCCTTACAATGGTGTATGATCCTTGAAAAAATAATAAGCTATAGAACTTTCGAATCCCGTTAAGAGTGTATGCTTACGTGTCTGCAAACAATCGTTCATCGCCGTCCTCACTGGTAATGAAGACGAGCATATAGTGACCATGACAGTCCTTCTCCATCCCTGACCTGCACTCGTGAGTCGAAATGTTGCAATTAGAGAGTCATATTCTGATGACCTTAACTGCACTCATGTATCGACCGAGCCTTTTACACTTACAGGAAACTATACTCAGCCAGTCCTGCCCGAACCTTCATTGCATGTAACAATACTTTGCAATTACAAGCAGTCATACTCTGCCGAACCTGCCCAAACCTTTAATGTATGTACTTACATAATATACCAAGCTTTTAAAATTACAAGCAGTTGACACTTCCCGAATCTTTAATATATGCACTTACATGCTTTCAGCCCAGCATTACATGTTCAGACATTCCACTATAATAACTGTGATGTCATGTTTACCCATAGTGGCAAGTCTCGAACCCAGGTCCCTACAGACATATGCTTGCCCTCCACTGTAGAATTTCTACCTGCTATAATGCATGGAAGGTAAAAAATTGTTATAAACAAAACGACTACTAACGAGCACATAGTGCAATGTATGTTAATAAAAAATACCTGCAGTCATAGGTCACACACACTGTGACAATACGAAACACGAACAGGGGTTGTTGTAAAATACATTGGACATGTGTTGAAGGAACATCGAACTCTGATTCCTTCCCTTACGAAATCATGAAGGACAGAGAGAAATGTGTACATGAAGTATTTGACGAGTTCGCTGTCATCGTTCCGATGCAGGTTTGTTTGACAGTCACCGTGAAGCATGTAGTTCTGTACAAGAGAGCTCTTGGTGTAGTGGTAGCGACGTTCTGGCAGGGTTGCACTCTTGCAGTTCCTCCTTGTTATGGTGGTTAGTGATATACATGAATCTCACAATAGTAGTTAAAATACCAATATGATGGTTTTTTGTATAGGGACGGCCATCTCAGTTGTCATCAAGACGTCGAAGAGCGAACACAGGTTGTTGCAAATGTGCCCTTATTCATCGATGGAACAGGACAGTTATTCCTGTCGATACTTCAAAAAGTATTTTCTAACAAAAACATATATAGATAACATGAAGCTTGTTGTTACCAGAACGTAGGTCGTATTATGTTGGGATGTGACGAGTGTAAATCTCAGTTTGGTTGTCGAAGTCACTTGACAAGACATCATGCCACATGCAAGGGTCGCCCTGCACCACCTGTCAAGCCGTTTCTGATTATATTATCAGTCCAATCTAAAGGTTCATCGGAGAACAGTTCTCTGGTACCACCACAAAATCTATGCAAGTATTGCAGCAAGACATTTACACATGCATACGATGCAAAGAGACATGCAATAAGTTCATGTAAGAAGAGTATCATTTGTATATCACATCAATTTGATAAGTATCGAAGAATGTACATGTGTGTTGACATTTTACAAAGACATTCGAAACTGTGTAAGCCACAACCAACGATTTAAGTAGGTATGAAGTACTGCAACAACACTGCATTGGAAACTTTGTAAGTTACAAAAAAACGCTTGCTCTCAAGTTGATATTAATAGTACCCTCATCAGGTTGTTATGACAATGTGGTATTTAACAGGCTGGAATAGGCCTGTCAGCTCAGTCGCTGTTCATACCTCGAAGAGAGAACATATGTTGGGGGAAATCTATTTGTATTCGATGATGAAACAAAAAAGTTTCTTGTGTTGTCAATGTAAGACGACATTTTCTACAATAACGAGCTGCAAATAACATGAAACTGGTTGTCATCAACAGAATCTAGACTGTACTCTGTTCTCATGTGAACAGTGTAAATCGCAGTTTGTCCAATATAGCAACATGAGACGTCATTTTGCAACAAGTAAGGGTCGCCCTACACTGCCTGCCAAGCAAAGATTAGAAAATAAACATGTAGGTTCAACTACAAATGTCAAAGCTAGTTCTTTGCTCCCACCAAGACATCCATGCAACTTTTGTGACCAGACGTTTATAAATGCATATGATGCTAGGAAACATGAAAACAGTGAATTTTTGCAAATGGCTATCAATGTTGTATTGGCAGCAACATTACCACTGGCCACCATCCTTCATGTCGCTATACAGTACAACTTCCAAGGTGACGGGCCAGATTAAGAGCAGGAAGTTCTTTTCCATGATGGCTCCAAACATTTCCAAAAATTGCCTTTGTGGGCATACTGGCCACCAACATGGCCACACAACACCGCCTACTACCACCCACCATTTTTCAAGTGGCCATCGCCTGCACACTGGTAACCAATATTGTCACAAGAAACAAGCCACCATTTTATCAGACAGTGCAACTTCCAAGATTCAGCATTTAGACTTCATCCTTACAACACACAATGGCAGTCGATGCTGTGCTGGCTGCCACCATTGGCGCCCACCACTGGCCATAATTTTGCAAATAAACATTGATGGAGCACTGGCCACCATTTTGGTAGACAGAGCTACTTCCAAGATGGCAAATCAGATTGACAGAGCGGGTAGTTCTGGTCCAAGATGGTGGCCAGCCAGCCTTCAGCTACCTACACCATCGGCCAACCACCTGGCTACCTTTCATATTCACAAGTTTATGCACTTGTGTGTGTACCGAGCTTCCAATTAACAGTGGTCATACACTGACTTACACTTACAAAGAGGTATTCATACTCTGTCTTCATGGCCCTACCCACACTTGTGAACCGAGCCTGCACACCGAACCTTAATTTCATGTACTTAGAGGTAATCTCGCCGCACTTGTGTACCAAGCTCATGGCCTTCCATGTCCGTAATTATACACAAAGTCATACTTTACCCAACCACCAAGCCTTTGTAGTCACACTCTGCCCTACACCACCTCCAACACCACCACCACCAAGTATCCGGGGTCCAAGACCACAATAGCCTGTTCCGGTATAACCTACACTCGTTCACCGAGTTCCAAGATTTTAATGAATGTAATGAAGGGCAGTCATATTCCCTCTGTACATAGTGAACATTTGTGCTTCTCCGAATACTCAGCTATCGCTTCTGTTCCGACGATGCCAGCCTCCTCCAAAATAAAAGGTTACTATATCAAGCATTGTATCATGTTCAACTTTACCATCGCTTAAATTAGGAAGTAACCACATCACCCATATAGTGTATCATTCAATAGGCATTGTAATTGCCTCACTAATACAGATTGTCAGGTTGGCCAAGATGTCTAAGGTGCTGGGTTTAAGATCTGGTTCCCTGTGTGGGGTGCATACTTTTGAATCCTACGCCTGACAAATATTTTCCCGCTTCCTTGAAAGTGTGTTACCCATGTTACATAATGATTTTTATTTGTGCATAAAACGAGGGTATATACGCAGTCACGCGAGCTCTCTGGCTCATTCGAGCTCTGACAACCGTGAGAGTGTATCATGTTTAGCAGTTTGTACCATCGCTATGCCAAACACTTGTTATCGAACAATGTAGGAGATGACATACTGTTTAGCGGTCCAAAGGGCTACCACATAGCGGTAGGTTAATTTTTCAGAAGGTAGGAATTAAAAACGAGAAAGAAAACCAAATATATATTCTTGATGTTTATACTTATTGTATGCCTTACCGTATCGCACACACACACATATATCATTCAATAAAGCCTCCATCTCTGAGTTAATTAACAATAGAATTTATCTTTTCGATAACAGCCAAGTATCCACCTCGCTGCAATAAAACCAACTGCCGAAGCCCGTCAACTAGGTCATTGGAATCTTCCTGAAAAGTCAGATTTTGCATCACTCTTTGCAGAAGGTTTCCGATATATGATTGCATCTATGTTCTTATCTCGTGTTGAGTAGGCTTAAGCAACATACTTTCACTTTGCAGATGGCGGCATGTCATCATCACCACCAACAGACTTGGAGGTCACATTGTCATTCTCAGCAGACTTGGAAGCCACAATGTTTTTCTGAACTTTCTGAGGAGGATCTTCTTCGTTTTTCACTACATGTTAGCTGTGCAGGGGTGATGGTCACAACTTCTGATGATCTGTATTTTTCCAATGCTGCAACACTCCTAGTTACTTCTTCACACACCAGTTTGGAGCACCATGCAGGTCCATGAAATTATATGGGTGTTCAAATCGAATCAGCATAAAGACTGGAATTGTCGGGCATTCTCAAGTCAAGCAATGGCATGATACCTTTACACATACCAATATGTCTTTATATTACCACCTCTACCAAATGGTTCACCACATATATCACATGTGTGTGTTCTAGAGGTCGGTGCCTTTGTATAGTCGCTCTGTTCATGACGAGGAGCATTGCAACTTTCACTGAAGAACTTGTGACAGTAACTGCATTGCTTACCCTGTAATTGATGATCGATCGGGAAAGTTTCACATGTAATTGTACTCGATTGAATCCTCTACAAACAAATGTTTGAACACAAACATGCATGTACTACTACTACGTAGTGCTGACTCCTCACAGATGACTCCTCGATGCGGCCTCCTCATGGATGGCTCCTTGCAGTAACAATATCGTACCAGTCAGTTTAGCAACTCTGTGTGAATGACTGTTGATGGAGTAATTTATACCTCTCCCTCTAATGGCTGAAGACAAAGATATATTGTCATCTTTTTCTTCTCCATAGTGAGGGATTATCGGTGTGAGTCTATTTGCGAAGTGGTCTGTTCCCATTAGTTCTAAACTGTAGGTCATTTACCAAAGCTAGGGTCCAACCCAAACTCTTGGCCCTCATTTCTTCTTCCTCCTCTTAGCATATATCGTGTATATTATCAAAAATCGCATCTTCTGCTGAAGGTGAATGCGATACAGCTACAGTCTAAGTTTTGAGGGTTCTGGTACAATATTCTTTATCGTGAGGCTTTGGTATTGTATAGTTACAGTCCAGCCACATGTTATATTTGACAGGACCATTTTGTTCGACCTCATTAAACAGTTGGTTTATTACATTTATTATATAAGGGCTCATACTTGTCAGGAAAGAGCATACACTGTGTGGTGTAATTTACATATTCGGTGAAACCAAATCTTTCAACAGTCCCCTAAATGCATATCGCTTCAGGAAAAAGCCATTATCTCTCAGCTGCACAGTGGTGAATAATCTTTAGGTTGGTTATCAGTGGTCTGTCCTTTATAAAGTTTCAAATGACTACTTAAATACTCATCATGTACATACCTTCTTCTACACTTATCACATTGATCTGCCCTGCGAATGACATTCCTCACACAAATACTGTCTTCGTAATTCCTAGTATCATATGCACTTATAAATGTTTTGACACAATAGTTGCATGGATATCGTGGCTGGAGCAAATAACTAGTTTTGATATTTGCAGTTGAATCTGCCTGTTCATTTGCTAATCTTCGCATGGCAGGTGGTGAAGGGCGACCCTTACTGGTTGCACAAATCCTTTTCAGGTGAATTCGACGACCAAATTGAGATTTACACTTCTCACATCGGAATATATTACGACCTACATTCTGGTAACAACCATTTTAATGTTGTCTGTAAATGTTTTTGTTAGAAAATACCTATTTACAGTATCGACAGGAATAACTTTCCTGTTCCGTCGATGAATAAGAGCTCGTCATCCACAGCCGATGTTCACTCTTCGACGTCTGGATGACAATGAGCTAGCCAACCCTATACAAAAACCATTGTATTGGTATTTTAACTGCTACTGTAATATTCATGTCTATCACCAACCACAGCCAGGAGGAGTAACTGCAAGAGTGCACCCTGCCAGAACATCTCTACAACCATAGCAAGGGCTCTCAGGTACAGAACTACAAGCTTGATGGCGACTGTCAGACGAACCTGTGTTGGAACGATGACGATGACCTCGTCAGCTGCTCCAGGTACACATCTCTCTCTTTCATGAATTCCTAAGGGAAAGAATCAGTGTTGGATCCTCCTTCAACACTCTTCCAAAGGGCATTTCACCAATCCCTGGAATGTGGTGTGTCCATTACAGTAGTACATCCTTGCAAACATTTTATACACGGGAGATTGTCCCGTATGTCTTCGTCCTATTGTATATATGTGAGTAGATGTTTGTAGACATGCCGTATTTTATGACGAGCATATTACAGAAGGAATTCTTTAGGCAAGTATGTAAGCTCAGTTTCTTTGTCGAGTGTCGCAAGTGAGTAGTGCTTTTCATATGCCACAATAGCTGATAGAACATTCTGGCCACTAGAACAACATGCCATCATTTTCACTGTGATCCAGGATAAGTTTTTAGCACAGCTATGGTACAAACTGTTGACCTGCAATAATACACACTCAAGCCTGTCCGAGCTCTAACGACAGATTAACTGTGTATGAGCCAGAGAGTTCGTATGACTGCATATATACACTCGTTTTATGCATGCATACACACATGCACATAACATCCTTATCTAACATGGGGAATACACCAACAAGGAAGCAGAGATTGGAGAGTGAGTGTGTAAGCAGGTGCCTGTAGGGACCTGAGTTCGCGACTTGCTACAGCTGCAGGGTCGACTGAGTATGACTGACTGTAATTGCAAAGGCTCAGCACATGAGTGTAGGTCAGAGACAGAGTATGACTATAATTACGAACATGGCATGTTAGTTTGCGATGTCTCGACTGCTGGCTGTGAAGTTGGTGTCTTTACACCCATACGCGATCAACTTAGTATTCCTTCGAACACTTCCTGATGTGTGCATACAAGGTACAAACACTTTGCTTGCTTCGTAGGGTTAGGGCTTGCAGATAATGTATCTTTGTAACATTTTTGGCAGCGAGAACTTCCTTCCCCCTCCTACGAACATTTGTCTGCTCGCGAAGATATAATCGGTAATATATTGCTTGTATGGAATGGCAGGGTGGTCATTGCTTCCAGTGAGTCCATGACGATTATATGTGCTCGCACCCTGCAGTTCTTCTGAAACGGCTACACTCATTAACATAATACCTCTGCTCTGCATCATCTATGAGCAGAGTGCATTCATAGTTGACATGTGTGTGTGTGTGTTGGTATAACTCCTTACTTAGTTCATGTATGTGGTTGTCACAAAGTGTGTGTGACCTATGACTGCAGGTATATGTGACAAACATACATTGCACGATGTGCTCGTTACTAGTAGTTTTGTTTATTACTATTTTTTCCATTCGTGCATTCTAGCAGTCGAAATTCTACAGTCGAGGGCAAGCAGCTGTCTGTAGGGACCTGGGTTCAAGACTTGTCAGTATGGGTAAACACGACATTACACTTATCATAGTGGAATGGCTGAACATGTAATGCTGGATGGAAAGCATCTAAGTGCATGCATTAAAGGTTCGGGAAGTGTCGACTGCTTGTAATTTCAAAGGCTTGGTATATTATGTAAGTACATACATTTAAGGTTCGGGCAGGGTCGGCAGTGTATGACTGCTTGTAATTGTAAAGGCTTGGCACATGCATTGAAGGTTCGGGCAGGTATGGCTTAGCATGACTTCCTGTAAGTGTAAAAGGCTCGGTCGGTACACCAGTGCATGTAAGATCGCCAGAGTATGACTGACTATAATTGCAACAGTTCAGTTCACAAGTGCAGGTAGGGGACAGGGTACGACTGTCATGGTCGCTACATGCTCATCTTCATTACCAGTGAGACTAATTACGAACGATTGTTTGCAGTTGTGTCAGCATACACTCTCAAGGGGAATCGCACCTTTGTTACCTTACTATTTTTTCAAGGATCACTCACCATCATCATCAGGTCACATGCAATAGTTACTTTCAGGTACGTGCATTTCCACACAGAGTGTTTGTGATGTACCTTCTTGGTTGGTAATGTATACGGTACATGGAAAGACAGACCGATCATTGTGCTCTAAGCTTTCAGTGAGTTCATGTCGCGACCTACAGTTCTTCTGCACTACAAACAGAGTATGTTTGTAGTTGCAATGTGTGTAATATCCCCGTGCTCACCATGTCTAATTCTATTGTACTCAGTTGTCGAGAATTGTCTATGGTTGATTATGTGATGTACATTGTAGTCTAGGTAATACGACAAGTGCAGGTCGGTCCTCAGTTGTTGTGGGGGTACAGGCAGTCTATGAACATTGAAGGTGCAGTGTGTGTGTGCAGGTTGTAGTATGATGGTTGTACATTGAAGGATCGATATGGGGTATGACTAACTGCAATTACAAGCTTTGGTACACGAGTGTGTAGGTCGCCTCTAGATGTGTTGGGAATGATTTTATTTCATTTGGTTCATAAGGGCGTTGTTTGACCAGTATGGTCTCGCATAATTTACATTGTATGTGTGTGTGCATTTGTGTATGTGTGTGACTCCTCCCTTCTATTATTATTACCTGCTTAGGTACACTCATGCAGGTCGGAGATACTGGTGAGTGTGTAGGCACATGTTAGGATTTTTTGCTAGTTGTATCTCAAATGGATCGTCTTATCGACGACGAAGACGACGACGACAACGAGATGCACTCGTGGCCTACAAGTATTCACTGCTATTGACTATTCATGGTAAAATGAGCACTTTTTAAGGTCCTGCCAAAAGTTCCTTTCTTATAATTTCTAATTTTTCGCCAATTTTTGATATAAACATTGCAAAATGACTAACAAATGGAGTAAATATTTCACCACTATCAAATGTTAATGTCTTAGTCTGCTGTAAAAATATTTATTAAGGGTTAATGAATTTTTTAAGATCCTTAAAAAGTGCTTCCTTTACTGCGAATGGCATTTACGCCAGTTAGCATAGGGTATACTTTGTTTTTTAATATGATGCTTATTGTATTAACATGTCGTGGTGTTGTTTGTGTGGGGACTCTGCTGCCTAGTGATGACTGTGTATTCATTGCGAATGAAATCTTATTACATACACACATACATAAATCGATGTGTCGGTACGCAGTTTACGAGAGCAAAGCCGGTAGTTCTGATGGACTGTCTTGGAGTAAGTACACACATTGAAGGTCCGTGTATGTTTGATGGTCAGTGGGGCTGTAAGAGGGTGGTCACCTAGGACGACTTTTAGTAGTAGCTTGTTAGTAATGAAAATACCTAGGTGATGCCTATGTTATGCATTTGACAAGTATATGTTATGTAGTTCGGAACATACAGCCAACTATGCTTATAAGTTGGCATGGGGCATACTTGTCCCTGCGACCCCTCTTCTAGTTGTGGTGGATGTCTATGTTATGAATTTGCCTATTATAACTCACATGGTTCGGAAATTGTACCCAACTATGCTCGTACACTGACATATGGCATACTTGACTGTGCAACCCCTCTCATAGTCGTGGATGATGTCTTTGTTATAAATTTGTCAACTATATCTAAAATGGTTTGAAAATTATAGCCACCTGTGCTTACAAGTTGACATTGTGCATACTTTACGCCGCTACCCTTCTCCTAGTCGTGGCTGATGCCTATGTAATGAATTTGACAACTATAACTTGAGGCCACAACCCTAGCACACCTCAAATAACTCATTTTTCAACCATACTTAAAACCTAAGTATATTTAAAAACAACATGAATATAGGAAAGAGAATAAAGTTAGAAAAAATCGTGATAACAAAATTCAGAATGTATAGTGCCAAAACTGCAGTAATATAAATGAGGTTAAAAACTATACTACCAATTGAAATATTGAGATTTTTGTAGTAATTTTAAATATTACAAATTTTTTTCTCTTTTCTTTGGACAATATTTACAAAGACCTCAATATGGCCAGGACAACATTTCATTTTACAAATCTTTAAGCAAACAAATATTTTAGAATAATATTTTCAAATATATGTATAAAAATATTCTGTCCCACACTGTCTCTTTACATGTATGTTTTCTCACTAGCTTCCTTGGCCCACATGGACTCTAAATATAGATGTTCCCACATGGACTCTCTAAATATATAAATATAGTTTCATAATTTCTCAACATAGCAATTTAAAAACATTTACAAAATTTACCCAATATTATAACCAGTGTGTTAAGCCAAAAGTTTTCAAACTTTAAATTCACGGCAAATTTTAAAAAAGTAAAATATGTTATTTCACCCAAGTCTTTCCCACTTAAATTTTCTCTTTGGCTTAGTACAACAAACACCAAAATTTAATCTCCGCAAAACCTGACCACCTAAGCTTTCCATGGCCATTACCAGGCATTTCTAAGGTTTATTTCTTTAATGCCACAATTCAGTATTTCAAATGTAAAGCTACCACTATTTCAAAATTAATACAAAATAAAATTCTGTGGCTATACAAGCCCATGGCAGAGGCCAATTAATTTTCCCATACAGCTCATTTCTAAAACAGTGGACGAAATAAGACCAAGAATGCAGCTATTCGATCAGCCCAAAAATGGCGGAGAACTGACGACATACAAAGTATAATTTTTTGGGAGAATCTAAATTATTTTTGACAAGAAAAAGGTTTCTCCTCGCATATTTACTTATAGATTTTATTAGAGAAGATGGAAGTGATTCCTATTATGTTGTGCAGCAAGAGTTATACTGCTCATATTAATCAAAATTGATCTTGAATGAAAAATAAAAAAATTGCATCGAAATGATGTTCCTGAATATCCATAAGGCTTTAAATTATTATAGTAACTGAAATACTTGACCTGTTATCTGGGGAGACTTCCCTCGATAACAAGCTCCTGACCCTGATACGAGGTCTTAGTAACACTTATACACACATTTCGTGCATTGCCTCATTATGGGGGTAGGTACAATCATCTGCCAATAGTGAGCCAGTGTGGAAAGAAACATTTTCACAATTACCCCCTAGCAGGTGCCCTGAAATCGCTAATAGTAAAGAACAGTCTAGAGCATTAATCTGAGACATCAATTCCACATATTTGAAATCAGCCATTCAAACTAGTGTGGGAGAAGCATGTGGCTTCTGCCACACTACGAAGAAAGAACACTGCTGACATCTGGTGGTGCCTGCATCAACTCCCGCCAACACCCAGCGCTGCGACAGTTTATACAGGAGCATCCACACAATTAGGTGAATGTCCGACAAAACATTTATTTGTGTGGTGATTATGCTGTTACAAGCCGAAACTCGAACAACATGGACATCCTTCATCAAAAATCTAAGTGTTCCAAAGTATCAAAATAAGTTCTGTAGCAATTTTGTCCATATTTCCTGTAATTTGTTTTCAACACACATCACACAATCAATAATTTTCCATTGGCGGACAGGTGAAGGCGTTCTTGCATAAAGAAACGGGCCAAGGCCGAGAGCCACTACGTGTCTCAAACGTAAACTGTTTGTAAATTGCAGTCAACTATGATTATCAGTTAACATGTGGCATATTTGACCCCGTGACTTTTCGCCTGGTCGTAGTTGATGCCTATGTTATGAATTTGACAACTATAACTTAAATGGTTCGGAAATTATAGCCAACTATGCTTATAAGTGTTATGCACACACACAATTAAGGTGGCTGCTGTGTTAAACGAGATCCGATCGTTCGCTATGTCTTGATGCCCCACTGCTGCCACTGACGAAGCACTGGCCGCCAAAATGGTCGACATCTTCAGCTGGTCGACAATTGTCCTGGGGACGACATGTCGATTCCAAGATGGCCGTCGGGGAATGAGAAGCTCCGAATTGGAGAGAAGCTCCAACCAATTCCGCCGCATTAGGCAAATCTCCGTTGCAAAGGGCAAACTGCCTGGGTGATGCTAATTATCACTGGCTGCCAAGATGACCGCTGATGGCGAGAGGGAACTTTGAGAAATTTTTATGGAAAAAGGGAAAGAAGTAACGTTTTTGTACGCAAACTCGACCATTTTGGATGGAAAAAAGGGAAATTCTCGCTCCATGGGTCTTCAGCCCTATGCCTGAAATTATGCTAATTGCACTCCTTGGGTCCTCCGCCTGACGACTGATGCTCCAGAACATACATTTTTATGCCACTGGTATTGCGAGAAGATATCCGTCTTCTCGCGAACGGGTCATTTTCAACTACATGTAGAAATATGCACGATCTTGCCCAAGGGTCGTGGTGAAGGAGCCTCTGCACCGAATGCGATGCATCAATTTACGTAGACGGCAGCGGACAGTTTTAATTGATATGTGAACTCCAGCCCGCTCTTTACGTCGTTCGGTTTCCTCTCCTTGCTGCCTCCTTGGCTCCCTTGTGTATCTCTCCTCCCTTCCCATCCGCGTTGCACAGCACCGTGTTGTGTGCATGATTTTTTGTATATTAGGACCTGCCCTGACCAGGGAATTGATTGAAAAAAAAGGGGGGGGGGGGGTGGAACTTCTACCAACTTCTCCTGTGATTGCTGCTGATTGCTTCGATTGCACTACAGCCCTGTCTTTCTTGGTCACTGCTATCTTCCTTTGGGAATTGTACAGCATAATCATTATGTACCCTACGATTAGCTCGGCCGGCGATGTTATAATAACAAGTAGGGTCATGGCATGTAATAGCTTGTGGTTTTGTGAATTGTTTTTCGATTGTCTTTTTATACGTTGTTCACAACCAACTGGTCACTTTTGAAACCCCTGTTTAAGATCGAACTGTGTATTATTCCACCATACGTAAAATTATCATTGCTATGTACCTCATCACTATTCCTGCGTTGATCAAGTGAAATTATGAGATTATAAGAAAATATAGTATTTTAAATTTTTGCTAATTCTTACAGTTGTATGCGTTTAAAAACCAGACCGCAAAAGCAATAATTTCAGTATTCGCAAATTTTTACCTCAACGTAAATATATGGAACTGCTTTCCCTCCGTTGTGTCCAACTTTATTGGGCGCATGACAATCAGGTTCCTCGTTCAAATATACAGAAGTAGAGGCAGTGACATTTTTCAAAGGTTGATTTCAAAAGTTCTCATTTAAACTTGATTTAAACTCATTTAAAAATGATATTATTATAGTGGTCTCTTATTCAAAACTCTGTCTGGTAGCCGTTCGAAATTCTTATTAGTAAGTGAAGAGATTTGGGCGGCTCTTAACATCGGGATCTTGATATCCGATGAGGGTGAAGTGAGGCGAGTATGGAGCATCCCTGGAATGAAAGGGCGGGGTAAACGGGAGACACCCGAGGAAACCCGCCGACCAGCGGTATCATCCCGCACGACTCCCACTTGCAAAAATCCGGATTGAACCGGCCGGGGAGTGAAGCCGTTTCGCATTGGTGGGAGACGAGCAGTCTAACCGCTCAGCCACTGTGGCCCGTAAATTATTTTTACGATTAACGTTACGTAAGCCAGCGAGGTGGAGCAGTGGCAACTCACTGGCCTCGCGTTCGGGAGGACCCGGGTTCGATTCCCTGACCGGCCATCCTGACTTCAGCCTTCCATGGTTTTCCGAAATCACTACAGGCAAATGCTGGGATGACTCCCTAACAAAGACCATGGCTGATTCCTTCCCAATCCCTGTGCAATCCGCACCGTTTCTAATGACCTCCCTGTCGACGAGACGTTAAGCTCACCTACCTATCAACGCTATGTACCGCTGTGGACTGTCTTGTTCCCATCGTTTTACTTGACCTGCTGTTCAAGCTGAGAATATAATTTCAACAGTATGAAAGGCATGCATGCCTCATTGTAGCTGTCGCAGACTACGTTGAGCTGTGAAGTTCGCCCTGATTGTAGTAGTTTCCATCGCCTTAATTTTTATTTATTTTTTAAATTTATTTCTCGCGCCACCTCAATCACCCCTTTTGTAGTACGCTTATTGAGTACAAAATATTTCATAACAGTTTATATTGTGCAGCATGAGTTTTCACGTGTTTGGTTTTACAGCGCCGGCTCTGATATGGCGTTATGAAACTTTTCGTGCTGCACGACGCTGAGTCTAGAATTTATTTATATACATTAAAGAGTGTATTTTTTTATCGACCTCGGCTTTTGATATAGTTTCTAGATTAATTCCCCATGGTAGATTCCCGACGTCGTCTTTGATCGCATTATATTTTAAATACGGTAATTTTATGGGCAAATTTGAGCGATATTCTGTATCGTAAATTGTACCTCAGCTTTTCTTGCTTGTAAAAATATTGAGTTTGCAATTACATACATCTCGTTGTTGAAATAATTTCTTCTTGTTGTGCTTGTATGCAATAATTTCTGACCCATGACACATCTACTATAGACTGTTCACGGTAAAGTGAGCATTTTTGAAAGCCCTGCTTAGTATCTACTTGCTTGCACATTCTGTCTTATTCCGCCTTATGAAAAAATTACATTACCATGGGCCTCATCACTTTATTCTTGTGTATGTCAAGCGAAAATGTGAAATTATTTCAAAAGTAAATATATTTCTAAATCTGCTAATTTTTTACAGTTCCAGACATTGAAATAAAAAAGAAAGCTGAAGAAACAATTTAAGTTTTCAGAGATGGTTACGTGACACTGATTATTCGACGTTAAGATGTGGAACTACTTTCCATTCATCGTTACCAACTTTACTGGGCGCATGTCACTCAGTTCGTCCGTAAAAATATATGCAGGCAGGGGCAGTGACACTTTTCTAAGGTTAATTTCAAAAGTGCTTACTTTATCATGAACAGCCTTTACATGTAATATGTTCAAATATTGCTGCGGAAATGCTCGGCCTTTCTTGAGCTTCCGTTCCACAGCCTCGTGTTCGGCTAGCACGATCTCATACCTCTGCCTAACAACGGGCTGTGGAAAGGTCTTGTCTGGTGTCTGCCAGGCATGACCGGGGCGATAAATATTTATGCGACCCTCCTCTCCCATGAGCGTGGAAACCAAATATGCCCGTGGAGGACCAATAATGAAGTGGTTAGACTACTCGCCTCCCAACTAGGGGAACCGGGTTCAACTTCCGGCGCGGTTTCTCTCGAATTTTCGTATGGGGCAATCGTGCTGGACCATGCCGCTGGTCAGTGGGTTTTTCTCGGGTATCTTCCAGTTCAACCATCCTTGCATTCCGGCGCTGCTCCATACGCACTCTCACTTCACACTCAACGGCTATCAAAATCTCCCTGGATGCGCCCTAATCTCTTCACTAACCCATTCACTCACCGAAGAGCTCGCCACAGCAACTTGTTTATAAAGTGGGTCGGACAGTGGAAACAGCTGCACACACAGGGGGACTGGTCGTTTCCAAGAAAGACATAACGATACTTCAGATAACGGAATGCAACTGGGAAGCTCCTCCACCTCGAGCATTTGCGGACTCTCTCAGTCAATTGTGACTTGCTTATGTAGTGGAAAACGCCGGAGCATGAGAAGATAGTCATCGTCTCAGGTAACATAAGCATATGTGACATCGCCATGGTTGTACAAACACACGCCAGTGAAACGTGCCCTTTGGAAACAACTCTCCCTGCGCGGACAATTGGTCCCACTGTAAGTCCCTTCGCACTCCGAACATTGATTGCTAGGTGGAACTCATTGACCTACATGCACACAACCAAGCAAGGTCGTTATCAGTTGGATCGCTCGAGACATGCTTGACAGACACCAGACCCATTATAAATATTGTTTCAGTATACCATTTATATTTGTTTGCGGTGCACTTGTTTCAGCTGAACAATATTCTGTTGGTACAGCGAAGCCTCAGTTCCTCCAAATGAATTAAATTAGTTCACAAAGTCCAATGATTTATTTAAAATGATTTTGTTTGTGTGAAATTAATATTTCGTTGTTTAAGTATATTTGACAAATATTTAAGTGTGAGCTAACTAATCGTTACAATTTGCCAACAAAATAATGCGTTTATTTAAGTGCTATATATTTAGAATAAATAATTTATTTGCAGCCACCACATTTATTGGGACACATCCATTTGGTTGATTTTCACTTTATTTGTTAGCTGCTGGTTCAAAGCAATTATCAATTTTTAAATGAGAAGTCCGTGCACAAGGTTGTCTTGACACTGGTGGGTAAAATAACGAACAAAATTTTGGAATAGCGTGATTTCACTGACTTTATAGAATCATTTGCAGTTAATTTAACTTATTATTGCTCAATTACGGGTTTTGAAATTAAGTGTTGTGCATTTTTTTATTTTTTTTTAGGTTTACATATTTGGCATAGACGCGGATTTCTTACCTCGGTATGCATCTAAGGTAAGTGCTTTATTCGTTATTATATTTGCAAATAATTTAGCTAAATAGTGACTGAGTAAGTAGTTGGATATGGACACACGCTTTGTAGTCCTGCATGCAGTATTCTTTTCGAACAGAATTCAAACATTTATGAATATCTTAATTTTATAAGAATGAAAATTCACAAAACTATGATCGTGTTTATATTACTGGAATACTATATGCTAAGTATTTAGCAATTTCGTAGTAGTGTTTGTACAAAACACGTTCAGTGAAGAGTCCGTAGCTCCTCGATAACTCGATACAACAGTCAAACATAGTAATAAACACGCGCACATTACCTCATAAGACTGTAAATAAATATAAACAAAAGATTTGGTTAGGACAACAAAATATTTGGTAGGAGCAACGAAATATTTTGTAGATACAACCAACGGCGTGTTGTGAACTGTTGCAAGGTAAACTGTGCTTTTCTCTGTGCTATACCTAATAGTTTGCTGGTTTACACATTGGCCACTTAAATGTTGTAGTGCATTTGACGACACAGCACGTGTGTAATGGGTGCCTCGCCGCTCTCTCGTGAGTGGTTGCTATACATTCGGTTTCTCCCGGCTCCTCTCTGGTTACTGGTTCCTGCTGCGTTAGCCGAGTGTGTACAGCACTGAGCAAGCACCAGCTTACCTTACAACACTTCATCACACCCCTCTGGATACAACAGAAGATTTGGCTGAGGCAAGAACTAATTTGGTAGAGAAAACAAAATATTTGGAACAAGCAACCAAATAATTAGTTGAGCCAAAGAAGCCAAATGTTTGTTGCAATCAAATAAACCAACAAATTTATTTCGTTTCCAAAGCAAAATATGTTATTGCCCTTATACAAAGAAATGTTTTGGTTGTTGCAAAAATATTTTATTTAAACCAAAATAATCAAGGATTTGCCACAGCCCACTATTTGACTAACACTCCAACTGTGATGTCAGGTCGTGCCAGCCGAACACGAGGCAGTGGAAAAGCCGCCAGAGAAAGAGCAATGGCTATTTTTTTTTGCCCGCGCAAAGGAACCACAAGCATACGGAGGCGATTACGAAGATGCCTTGTGTCGTGCCATCAATATACCTTCAAAATTACGGAAAATGTTGCAGCGGTTACGTCAATTTATAACTTTATCTGTCTTTATTTTTGTAGAGGACACCTAACTATTTTAATGAAAACGTTTTAAGTTTGGTGATAAATCTTTCTTCCATTCGCGTGACACGTTAGTACATGACCAAGGCGTATCAGTTAATATTTTAGATACATGCTTATTCTTCCTCTGAAGAAAAACAAAATTGCAAGTACAAGTACAAATTGCACTCGGCATGTCGAGTTATTTAGGATATTATAAAAAAAATATGCTATTTTTCAACACCCCAGATAAACAACTAGGGAATTTTTTTTTTCTGTAGGCCATGAACACAATTTTCTCTTCTTGGAGAGAAACACCCTCGTCGTCATCTGGAGTTGTGCCCGGGATAAAGGAAACGTTCCGACATTGGGTTCGGCTCTCAAGACCTCGTTGGTAAGAGCAACCCAAATCTCTCAACTCAAACCGATATTGGGTGACACAAATATATCGTTTAAGTCACACCAATCAGGAGACAGAATGGAGCAACAGACTGTTCTCTGGTAACAGCCTGCATGACATAATATTTCTACACATTTTACTATAAAATAACAGAGTATTAAAATACACCTGTAATTAAATTCCAGGTGTTTTAACACTATCCTTTGCATTTAGAAAGTTAATGAAATTGGAATTAACATTATTGCTCAAATCCACATCCTATGTAAGAATAAAAGTCACAGTTACTTTGTTCATATGCTGATGCTCTGGGATTTATAGTTACAAACGAGACCCAACGTATATATCGTAAAAGACATACTTCAAAGTAAAATTAATTAAAGTTGAAAGAGAATGTAAGTAATTTTGAAGGAAAAAACCTCATGGTTTAACTAGTGGATGAAGAATACGGAGACAGGAACGCGGGATGAGAAGGAAGAACTGTACAGGAAACATGCGAGAATGGAAGAGTAAAAGTAATCAACCGCGATATATCACGTGCCTTTGGTCGGCAAGTGGAAGTACAGCAGACAGGGAAGCTGGTTGACGGACACCGCGCATTAACATGTAAACCGAAAGTCGACCACCTTCCGACAGCACTACTCCCGGCCACTCAATTAGTCTGGAGCTGGCTCGTGCAGAGGGTGCTGGAGATGAGTTTGGTGGAGGGGGGTGGGGCGAAGTAGCCGAAGGCTGCACGTCGTCGCGGGAGTATCACACGCCTCTCAGCCCTAACTACACGGGGGGGGGGGAGAGGGAGGGGCGAAGGCCAGCGAAGGGAACTCGCAAATAATCTCGATTTATCACGAATTCACAAGCGGAGCCTGCGCGGCGAACACGGCCCTGCACGCAGATGCGGGCGACATTGCAGTATTGATGAGGTTGAAATTCTGCCAGAATTTCTCTCTCAACCCCCCCCCCCTGCCCCCTCCCCAATTCACCGCTTCTCCCACCATTCCAGAGAACCCCTGCAATTTGCTCCAGAGCCCTACCACTCCCCCTACTACCTTCCCCCGACCCACACCCGACTGTCTGGTTATTTGTGTTGCAGGCCCCGTTGCCCACCACTGTCCCAGTGACATTTTTTTTTTAAAATTATTTATTTGCGTGCGACGTGTGCACGACAGATTTATAATATCCGTCCCGGTGTGAGGGTTGTGCAGGGGGGGGGGGGGAGGGTCCGCAAAAGCATTTTGTTTTAGCGTCGACAATGGACAAATCGGATCGCATTAAACATTCACAAAAGGGATTCCGAATTCTCGCGAGCGTAAATCATACCGGTAGACTTAATATTTATTTACTAACTGCAGAGACGAAATTACGTGCGCACGAATTGCACGGTGTTTTTGTGTTAATGAATTATTATTTGAATATTATCATAAAATAGAAATTGTCAGCATATTTTATTGGACTGCCTGCTAATAATGTTAACTGCCGTTTTGAAAACGTTTGAAAGTCTTCACCGCTTTATAAAACAGCAAGCGGTTGATTTGTTATACCAAATACATTTAATGAAACTAATATTAAAATTTTCCGTTTACTTGAACAGGTTTTAATTACTCATTAATGCTTTTTTTTTACTGTTTCCAACACTGTAAAAATGTCTCAGTAAAATACATACTATTGTGCAACAATTTGAACAGGTAGGCCCTATTCCAACTATCCAATTTTGTCTTAATACTTCTTCCGTGAGATTACGTTCTGCGGCCTTACATCAAACTTGGTTTACCTGCAGAGTCAGGAAGACGCTTTCACAACAAAACACGTGAATATTTGCACGCACTGGTCTGGTACCTATTATTTGACCTCCCGTAATACAGAATGTGCATACGTTAACTTGAAAAGAAAGATTTATTGGAACAGCGTCACTTAATTAAACGGAGAGGATGAAGGTAATCATATGGGCAAGTTATTTAATAGATAGAGGGTTTACCACTTTAAGAAAGGTGTCCCACTATTATTATCACTTATTAAAAGAGAGAATTTGCGTTCTTCCAAGAAGGAGGCTTATTTGAACTGCGACTATTCTACAGTATCGTTCATTTTACATGCTCTTCACGGTAAAGTGAGCACTTTTGAGGCCCTAGTTACTTTTTCCTTTCAGCCATTTTTTATCCGTTAACCACCTTTGTAAGTAAATATTGCCATGTAAGTAATATACACAGCGTGTATATTCCACCGCACTCAGAAGATAAAGTCTAAGGCTAAAATAAAACATATTTATTGTTTATTATTCCAAATGAGAGGGCTTTCAAACGTGCTGACTTTACCGTGAATAACCTATGTTTAATTCGTTTTTATTACATTTTATCTCATTTTCAAGATACTACCAACATCAATAGTCTTGACAGTTTTTTTTTTCACATATTGATAACATTGGGGTTTATAAAAGTAGACCCAGCAGCCATGAATGCACTCCTCAGTATGTAACTCACACACATCAGTCTCGTGTGTTGAATGGCCACACAATGGTGAATGGTTATGCATTCGCCGGTCGGACCATTATCGGAGTGAGCCAGGAGGGGGTTAGGAGACTGAATACCGGCTCCCTTGTTCTTCCTCTTCCCCCTTCGACATAGGGAACGTCGCGCCGACAGTCTGCAGTCTGAAAACCCCTATTTATTGCCAAGTACCAGTCACCATGGACGCAGTCGGCCGTGTGAAAGGACTCCGTTAAGTAGGACAGTGAACTGCAATCAGTTGTCAGTCCTTTCCCCGACGCAGGAATGCTCGTCAAAGGCAGGAATCCAGTCGCCTTATTTCCCTTGTCACACTCGAGTTTCATTGTATGCAGCTCTACGCGGCACTGCAGAAATCTTAAGTGATCAGTTCTTCGCATCACAAAAGAGCCACTCAACGGAGCAAATCCAATCATAGTTATTACACCGAACATCCTTTCGTATGAACACTTTCTGACAAGTATTGATTTTAGGCATAACAAATATTCACTCTATGTATTCACGTACATATATATGTATATATATAGGATATTTATACTTACTTTCCATTGTGCAGTGCAATATAAAATTTCTTG
This sequence comes from Dryococelus australis, assembly GCA_029891345.1. Lineage (NCBI taxonomy): Eukaryota > Metazoa > Arthropoda > Insecta > Phasmatodea > Phasmatidae > Dryococelus > Dryococelus australis. Next base: position 97,974,584 of record CM056994.1, read on the forward strand.
GCGTTCAAATATGTCTAAGCATATTTACAATATATATTAAATACGAACGTAAAAGTTTGTGACAGTATTTTGTAGTTTGTGTAGGAAAATTTTTTACTTGATATGTTGTATTTAATTATTCCAGATACTCAAAAAATGAATACGATGTATTTCAAGTACAACCCAACCGATAATCCTATGTTAGATGTGTATGTAATGCTCATTAGTGCGTCCTACGGTGATCCGAAATATTCTCTATATATCCTCCTGAGCATTGGCTCATCTTACTTTTATAAAACGAAAACATTCTGAAGAAGACCTAGTGAAAGAGAGATTGATAGATAATATTATATCTCTTTGAATCTCACTACTAATACTGACGGGTTCTGGTGGATAAAATTCTCTTATTACCAATAAAACAGCCTAATTTGAAAACTACTAAAAATACAACAAGGAATTACTGATATAACAAATGAGTCTACTTTCCTCAACACAGGTGCTATTCATTTTTTAATAATTTCTAAAAATTTCATTGGGTAGTTAGGAATGATCGTTTCGTTTGAAATAATATAATTTGAGATAAAAATAGAAACACATGCACCAGTAGGGAAAAATACAAATGCACATGTGCCTTACCCGGGATTCGAACCCAGAAAACCTCTTATCTTAAGCTTATGTATAACAAATTGCGTTACGGAGGTCGGGTTCGTGCATCCACTTCAAATTTAATCAATTTAATGTTACGAATGAAAGGTTTTGCTAACCTGAAATATTTACATCGCCGTCATTTTGAAAATAGGTAACTAAGCCACTTAAGACATATACGTTTACACAGTCGACCATAGCGCTAATTGTGTGGAAAAATTTGTGAAAATTGGTTCATTGGTCCCTGAGTTCTGACATATAAACAATTCATGTTATTTAAGTGACGATATCCATAAATGGAGCGAAAAAATATATATTTGCTCATTCGATGATTGTATACTACCAGTACACAAAGTTAAATTAAAATCGATTTTATAGCATTTCGTTGAAATAGCACACTAAGCTAAAAGATATTATAACAGCCATTCTGAAAAAGTCTATCATATATAAAACATATATAAATATATATGTTTATATGGCCTACCAAAGTACAACTTCTTCCAAACTTTTGTAAGATGGGATTGATTGATTCCCCAGATATGACATCAAAATTTAATTCTTATTTGGGGTCTAACTTACAAAATGGCAAAGAAGTGAGATTTTGTACACTATTTTGGTGGTTGTAATTAATATTACAGCATACAAAATTAAGTTAGAATTTTTTTCGTTAATAAAACGTATTGAGCTAAAATGCAATATAGCCACAATTTTGAAAATAAGTGCCTTACATACTTAAAACATAGTATTTTACAATACTTGCTACAGTGCAAATTATTTGCGAAATTTGGTATGAATCGGTCAATTTTTCCTCCAGATATGGCATAAAAACTTATTTATTCATATTATGTTACCATACAAAATGGCGGACAAAATATTTTTCGTGTAGGTACAGTTAAGAATATTAATATCTACTGCCAGAATACAAAGATACGTCTGAATTAATTTCATCATATCGACGGGATATGGTTCTTAGCTACGATAACTATATTCTGAAGATAGCCTTATTTTTCCTTAGGAGGGATTTATTATTTGTATTTCTGGAGTGCTGTGTTTTGATGGAAAATCACCCGAGCGTTTATTACGTATAGAAAATGAAACTTAAACTAGGTAATCGCATGCCGTATTTTATGTCCGTTATCCCAAATGGGAGCGAATTATTTCAATACTTTGACAATTAATCATCAGACATATTTTAGTTTACACACTTTTTTTACTGCTCGAAAGAAAAAGAAGACAATTTCACATTATTTTTAAAAAGGTCTGTAATATTTAGAATTATTTCTCTGATGGGACCGGAATTGTGTAAGTTGAATTAACTATGTAGTTGTTTCAGCGCGTTAAAATGTTTCTATATCATTCCACCTTTGATGTACCGCGTAGTATTACGAGAGGATAAGTCCCTATCACGAAAAAAACCTCTTTACTGTCGCCCCACCTGCGCCGAATTTCACTGTGTACATTCTACAGGCCGGAATGTAGCGTTCACCTGGCATTCGTCGCACCCGAGCGGTTCCATCAGACTGCCAAATGGTACAGGATGATTCATCACTACAAATCACGCGTCTCCAGTCGTACACATTCCAGTGGCGCAGCTCTTTGCGCCTCCAAACACGGCGCTTCGCATTGACAGGCTACATATACAATTTATTGGCAGGTGCCTGAGCTTTGAACCCCAGTCCCTTTGGACTCCAATTTTGTTGTGGTTGTGACTTCCCATCTCCACTTCACAATCACGTCTCCGACGGTCGACTTGGGCAACTTGAGACTAGCGGAAATGGCCCTGACGGATTGCTTACTGATGTGGCAACCAATAAATACACCCCGTTCGAAGACATTTTGCTGCCATGCTCCAACCATTCTGAATGTATCGCGTATCACTGACCAACACCAAGCCCTTTTCCTCCTTTTTTAGCGGCAGCGGTGGCTGTAGTGACAATTAGAGGCGAGTTTACATTTACAGACGGATTTCCGGATACTTTTAATTAGATAGTGTATTTCGTTCCCAAGTAGTAACAAACGTTGGCCCAACGGTCGGCAACTGGTTGGAAAGGTTGACAAAATGTTGGGTTAGAAAACATACATCAATACAACGTTGGCCCAACGTAATATGCCAACCAAACATTTCTACTCGAAAATTTTAATTATCTACCTTGGAAAAACACACACCAACAACGTACTTTATCAAAAATTGTCACAATGTTACAGGAGCAATTTTGGATAACTTCAAAATGGTCGGGTAAATATTAGCAAAAAGTTGGTAGTCAAACTGTTGGTAATGTGTATGTATAATTATGTTGGGCCAATGTTGTAAAACCAACATTTTATGGCAAAGTTAGGGAACAGATATCATTAATTAAAACAGTGATCCATTCCTGTATTTTATGAGATATAAAATGTTTTTTGACGATACTGCCAATTTTTCTTTCAAATATGTGTAGTTGGTTTTATGTTGGGACAATGTTCGAAACCAAACAGTTGTCGATTGGTATTTTTTTTTTAGTTGGGCCAACATTGTGAAACCAACATAATTTCAACTATATTCAATAGAAAGATTGGGATGAGAAAAAAAAAACACAAATTTCCATGTTTGCTTAAACATTTGGTGTTTGTTAATAAATATACTAGTAGTATTATAATATATTTTAATGTTCATGGTTGGCTGATTGTGGCAACTAGTTGGTAAACATACAGAAACTTTTTGTTTGCCCAACATTGGCTTAACATCTAGCTCTGGCGTTTGGCCAACTTCGAAATGTCACTCGGGGCAACATTGGCCCAACATGTATTTTTTCATTGGCTGCCAACTGAAATATGACGCTCAACCTACTTTGTTGGACCAGTGAAAATTTATGGTTTTCAGCATGCTTCTAAAATTCTCTTTCTTTCATACATATGCCATATCGATCAAAAGACCAAAATGGTCTTTGTTGGCTTTATGTTGATTTATCGTTTGTATATTACAGATCACCAATCTAATATGACAGAAACCCAACTACTAGCGTTGGCATTATGTTGGTTATACATAATATTTTGATCATTTGTTAAATAATATTCTTTCCTCTTTCAGAAAGGCATTCACTCAGTGATTTATCCACAGTTAGCAATGTTTTACGAAAATGTGTCATCGCATACATAATGCCAATTAATAAATACACATTATTCTGCCAACGAGCTGTATAAACATCATTTTAATTCAACATTAGGGAATAGGTATTCTTAATGAAAACAATGCCTCTTTCCTGTATTTAATTTAGTGCACATGTTTCCCACATAATTGGCCATTTTGATTTGTAATATGTTTTTTTGATATTATGTTGGGATAATGTTGGAAACCAAACAGTTGATAATTAGCTCTTTTTCTTTGGTTTATTGGCCAGTTTGGCCAATATTATGTAACTTATATATTTTTTACAGTACTCAGTATTGTGTATGGGATGAAAAAAAATCAATAATTGTCCATGTTTGCTTACCACTTAGGATTTTAATATATATTTTTGTTTAAAATATATTTTTATGGTCATAGATGGCTGATTGGTGGCAGCACATTGGTAGACATAGATGGTAATTGGCATGAATTTTTTATGTTGTACCAACATTGTATATTCATACTGGAATATGATACATACATATTTCTGCATTAGATATAGCAAGTTACAGTAGCAAAGTGGGCAATAAGTTAAAGTAGTCTAGTGGGTAAGATATCGGGCTGCTACTCGAAGGGTCGTGGGATCGAATACGATAAGTACCAATGGATTTTTCAGGTCGTAATGTGAAATGGTATGAGATGAATAATTATGGGGTTATTATGGTTTTTAAATTACTTTCATTATTGGGTAGTATTTATTTAAAATACTGGTAACCAATGTTAACAGAATGTTGTTTATTAGTTTGCATTATGTGTGCAATAACATGTCTTCGCAAAACATTGTTAACTTTGTATAAATGACTGTGAACGCCTTTCTGAAAGAGGAAACAATACTATTTAGGTAGGAAGTGATCAAACAATTACGATTAACCAACGTTAGGTAGTGGCCAGGTTTCTGTCATATTAGATTGGTGATCTGTAGTATACACATGATACACCAACGTAAAGCCAACAAACAGCATTTAGGTTTTTGATTAATAAGGCATGTTTGAAAGAAAGAGAATTTAGAAAAGCATGCAATAAAACCACCAGTTTCCATTGGTGTAATAATGTAGGTTGGGCGCCATATTTCAGTTGACAGCCAACATAGAAATACACGTTGGGCCAACATTGCCCCAAATGACATTTTGACGTTGGGCCAACTACATTTTCCAATGTTGGCCCGACGCCAGAGCCATACGTTGGGCAAACAAAAGTTTCTACTGGGGTTAGGCACCACAGCATTCTGTCAGAGAATCACAGTCTATCAGTAACGGAGTAACTTAAATTGTAAATGGACGTTTCAAGCAAGGCAGCTCTGCTTACAAAGATGTGCGGCCTGTGATCTGAGGAAAGTTGCATGTGTGCCCTCGTAGTATAGTCAAGCCTTGCATGCGCATAAATCTTGCTGCAAATTTCAAATAGAAACACTGGCTCTACTATTAATTCACAGTAATCTTCGCAGGGAATTCTGAAAACCAAACGTAGTGTAAAAATTAGTGGCATCTCAAATCACATTGTTTGTTGATCCACCCAAGGATAGATAAAGATTGTATATTTACACATAAACTAGAAAAATATATCGTTTGGAATAAACAGGTGTTCGAGAGTGATCAGCCGAGAATCAGTCTTAGGAATCCGAGTCACTTGATATCAATACACGTCTCTATGTGAAATATGTGGAGGGGATGATGCAATAAAAATGTGCAAAGATAAAATAAACAATATTCATATCTAAAATAAAAATATAACTCGTCATATGATAAACTGTTTGAATTTTTACATATGGATTTCCTGCTTTTGTTACTGCTCATCTTTTCTGCATGTTCGCATCCTTCTTTAAATACCTGATCACAGAAAACAACTATTTAAAAGTGAAATAATACTGTAAATAATGAAGGTTCGCGAGCGAACATATCGCTTAAAAAGTACAATTTCAAAAAGTTCCCATGGTGTGTCATTTTTAAACTTTCAGAAACATAAGTTCTCTTAAATTAACAATATTTATTATGCGAATCTTAATACGAGCATTTTTCTGAGGTATTGTGATGAAAGCAGTTGACAGAACACGTTTAAGATAATAATTGCAAGCGAGTTCAATACTGGCTTCCGCATTTCGGTGGCAACCATCTTGTTAGTAAGATAATTTTTTTTTTTGTAAAACATGTTGTCAAACGATCTAAATTCATCGGTAGCAAATTCAAGTTACGTTAGTAGCACCGTGTTAACAGTTAATTTTGACGACGTAGTTAAACATTTTCGTTTATACAATATTTGAAGGAAGGTTAATATTTTCAAAATGATGTGAAAACTACGAATTACAAATGACAATTTTTTTTGTCGGTTTAGTTAAAAAATATATGTTTCCTAATAATAATGTAACAAAAAAAGGTACAAATTAAAATTGTCAATAAAAAACCAATCATTATTACAAATTCCCGTTTATTACAATTATATAAATATAACTAAGTGTACTAAAAGACACTTGTCACTATACTAATTGTCACAAAAAAATACGAGCAGTATTTTCGAAAGAAATATAACCTTATAGACGAAGCCATACAAAAAATAAGCATAGATCGTTGAATCAACTATATACATATATATTTGTTTGGCCACTCATTTGATTGCCTTCCTTCGAAAATAATGCTCGTATTTTTTTGTGACAAATAGTATAGTGACAGTGTCTTTTAGTGCAATAAATGCTTAGTAAGGGTTGCGTATTGTGCAATTAGACTTGCTATCCTTCCGTGGAGACCTACTTTAGTTCTACAGCAATGGCGCCAACAAAAGTAGTTCCTGATGCCAGTGTGATTCAAGATGGCGACGTGGTAAGTTCGCACAGGGATGTGTCCAGCAATATACGCAAATATTCATGTGTTTTTTTTCAGTCTGTGGTAAACATTTTTGTCCTCTGGACTGGATACGTGCCCGCATTTATTTTGTACAGTGAATGTGATACGTTTTTTTTTTCCGTGCGTTTTACATGTTCTGCGTAGTTGAAGCCTTATCTCATGCGTGTGCATTACAGCCGCCGCTCTAAATCCACTCATCATAGAAACATTCCAAGAAGGAACCAGTATTTCTTCATCGCTCTCCAGTACCTTTGTGAGAAGTGTTGCAGTTTCGTGGAAATTCCATGGAAACCACGTAGTTGTTCGTGTTATTTTGTAATGTTCCTATTACCAGTTTGTGCTCAACACGTGGGCGAGTAATTTTATTATTTTCTTCTTGTTGCATCATCCCATTTGTAGAGTGTTTTTTTTTGTGGAGCGAGTTAGCATTTTATCGCCGAGATGTTATGCAAAGACGTCCTAATCTAGTTTCTGACGTCGGTTTCGCTGTATTCTCATATTTCATCAAGTGTTGATATTTTTTTGTTTGTTGTGGGGTCGATTGGTAGGTCCTAGACATGGGATTCCAAATATTTTTTGGTGAAGTTCAAGTTTCAGGAGAGCAAGCTGAAATACATCGACGAAAGAGTGCAAGCTCTTGTTAAGGCAGAAGTCACGGTAAATTCCGTTCATGAAGTGAATGCATTTGGCGCACAACTAGATGCCATCAAGTCCGATGTAAATAAAGTCCTTGTGCAACAAACTTTTACAAACTTATCCTCTACCGGATAGCATTAACGAAAATGTGCTGACCTCAAAGTACGAGCTTTTCTTTGCTATGTTGTCAGACGTCCGATGCAACATAACCTCATTCTTGTCCATTTATGCTGTGCCAGCTTCGTCAACCAGTAATCTTGCCTCCACAACAGCAAATGTTAGATTTCGGGAAATTTTTGCCCTCTTTCTCAGGGCAGTGCGAGAAGTGGCCAATGTTTTCTCAACTGTATCAAGCTACAATCCACGGGAGTCAATCATTGGTCGACATAGAAAAATTACAGTACTTTTGGGTTGTCTGAAGTAGGAGGCTTTACAGTTGGTCAAAAATGTGCCGGATATTGCTGAAACTTACTTAGTAGCCTGGAAACTTCTTACATCCCAATACCAGATTTTGAGAAAACTCACAACTTTGTATATTAATAGGATTATCGATTTGCCTGGTGTCGATTCCACAAACTGCTAATCCATTTGACACTTTATCAACACGTTCAGTGAAAATTCTCGAGCCCTCAAAGTGTTAGATTGTGACATAACACAGAATAATCCAGTGCTTGCACATTTTTGTTATGTAAATTAGATGTAGGTGTCAGAACAAAGTTTGAAAACTCGCGCACAGAAAATCCTGACAGATTTCCTACTGTTTCAGAGCTCACTGATTTTCTGATATCAATGGTAGCAAAATTAGATTGTGCAGTTGATGTGGGGAACAAATTTGGTGCTGCTCAAGTGCATCGGAAAACATCCCTAACCAAATCAGGTCACACAACCTCACAATGTAGGTCGGTCCTCGTTACAGATTCTGACCCTAAATTACCCAAGCCTTGCACTGTTTGTCAGAACAGCTGTCACATTGTTTACAAATGCCCAGAGTTAGTCAGCGCATCACCCACTGACATGCAGTTAATTGTTCGCAAATGAAAACCCAGTTTCAATATTTTTGGAGGATCCCACACAGTAGCTGATTGTGCCTCCTCTCACACATGTTATCGGTGTAAACAAAAACATCATACTTTGATTCACATCGATGGGAAGTCTAATGCAACTTCAGGGTCTCGAAACAAAGGTTCTGCCAGCACTGGTCCAAGCAGTACATTTGCATATATGTCTGCCCATGGTCGTAAATCTGTTTTATTGTCTACAGCTCTGGTCAAAGTGTATGGTGCCGATAACAAGCCTCATGTCATGTGCTGTCTGCTTGATAATGCAACTCAGGCATCTTTCATATCTGAAGCCTCTGCAGAGGTACTATGTCTGCCTCTGCATAAGGCACATGAAAAGTTGTTTGGCTTCTCTCAAGGTGCTGTAAATCTGAAAGGAATTATTAGTTGTAAGATACAATCTTCCAGGAAGCCTCAGTGCAGCTTCAATCACTCACTCTTTGTTGTGTAAAAAATCACTAGTAATCTGCCACAGGCTTCTGTAGATCAGCATGTCTGAATCCTATTGGGTTCCCTTCCTCTGGCAGACCCCCGCTTTGACAAACCTCCACCAATTGATATGTTGTTAGGTGCTGATGTTTATGTACATGTGTGTTTGAGTGGCAGGTTGGAGTTAGGACAGCACATACCTGTGGGGCTGGAGTCACAGTTCGGATGGGTAATGCAAGGTGAGTACTCAGAGTCATGCACCGATTCCGATCCAGACATAATCTCAAAGTTCATTGGCATGGAGGATCCATTAGATTTTACTCTAAAGCAGTTTTGGGAAGTTGAAGAACCACAATGTGTTAATGCAAAGCTGTCAGATGCTGACTACTGCGAGAAACATTTCGAGGACATCCATTCGCGGGATAACATGGGGCGATACAAGGTTCGTCTTCCTCTCAAACCTCAGGCTCAACCTCTTGGAGAATGGTATTTGAATGCTGGATGTAGGGTCTGGTCTCTAAGAAAGAAAACTGCCATTACATTCTGAAATGAAGACCATGTTCACAAATTTCGTGGCAGACTATGCTGAGTCAGACCACATGAAAGCGTATGTTCTCTCCACCCAGCCGACTGATGCTAAGGAGGCCACAGAATGTTTCATTCCACATCATGGTGTTCTAAAGATGTCGAGCACAACACCAATTTGAGGGTGGTATTCGATGGTGGTGCCAAGACCACCACTGGGGTCTCACTCAACAATGTTCTGCTTTCAGGGCCCAAACTACAGAATAAAATCTGTGATGTGAGTTTGAGATTCAGGCTGTACAGTGTGGTATTTTCATGTGATATTAAACAAATTTACTGACAAATTTGAATCCATGAGGCTGGCCAATCATACCAACTCATTCTCTGGTGTAACAATCCATCCCTTCCACTCATAATTTTTCAGCTGAATACTGTAACATATAGTCTTTCACCCTCTACATTGCTGGCTATTCGTACACTACACCAGCTGGTCCATGATGAGGGTGTTCAGTATCCTCTTGCAGGAAATGTTCTTTACCATCACATTTTTGTTGACAATATTGTTACAGGAGCAATGTCCATGGAGGAAGCACATACATTGAAATATTAGCTGATTGAAGATCTGCATCAGGATGTGTTTGAACTCTGGAAGTGGTCCAGCAATCAACCTCAGCTCCTTAATGATATTCCTGTAACTCATCAGGAAACACCTAGAGATCTGGACTTCTCATCTGGCTCTGTTGTAAATGTTCTTGGGTTGTACTGGAACCCAGAGAAGGACTCGTTTTCTTATCACTTGAGTGTCACCACCAGGGTTGCAACCAAATGCTTGGTTCTTTCATGAACAAGGCGAATATATGATCATTTGAGATGGTTGTCACCCATACTTGTGTGGGCTAAGATGCTAATGCATTGGGTATGGACTCAGGGCTTAGGTTGAGATGACCCACTTCCATCTCCAGCCATGGAGAAGTGGAACCAATTCGTTGATGGGCTAATAGAACAAGATGTACTTAGCATTCCTAGTTTCAGTTGTCATGACGTCGTCATTGTGCATTGCATGGGTTCTCGGATGCCTTAGAGAAAGTCTATGCAGCTGCTGTATATTTGAGTGTAGATACTCAAGGGAATGTGTCTGTGCATCTCGTCCTGACAAAGTCATGGGTAGTTCCACTTAAGCAGGTGTCTCTTTCTCGATTAAAACTGTGTGGTGCTCGTTTACTGGCCAAAGGTATACTCTATTGTCAAGCATTCCTGGTACAGCACTTAAATGTCACTGCTATTTATGGCTGGACTAATTCCAGTACTATTCTGACTTGGATAAAGAACCAGCCCTAGTTACTGAAAACATTTATGGCAAATCATGTTGCACAAATCTTGGACTAAGTCCCTCTTCAGCAATGGAAACATGTTATTTCCAAATACAACCCTTCCAATTGTGTCACCCATGGCATGCGGACAAATGAACTCCTCTCGCATGACTTGTGGTGGTATGGCCCTGACTGGTTAGTAAACCCTCCAGGACAATGGCCAGTGTCCACAATTAATCAGATGGTGGACGAGATCCCCGAGTCAAAGCCTTCTCAGTTAGCTTTACTACCATACATTACATTTCTGAAGAACTTCCAGTATTGCAACAAATTTCCTCTTGGCCCTAGCTGATTCATGTCATAGCATAAGTGAAGCATTTCATCAACCCCATTAAGATACAACCTTATATCGGTGGCGCCCTGTCTCCTACAGAAATGAAAGAAGCTGCTGCTTTGGTATGCAGATATATCAAATAAGAACATTTAGTAGAGGATTTGAAATGACTCAAAGAGGGGAAACCTTGCTCAACTCGAGTGCATCATTTGGCTCGCATCTTGGATAAAAATGGTGTGCTCAGGGTGGGCGGCCGCGTGTCACATGCCAACATGGAATTTTCAGTAAAACATCCTTTCATACTACCCAAAAACCATGTAGGTGTTAAAGCTTTGGTAGACTGCCACCACACTAAGTATTTGCATGCAGCACATCAGTTGTTTCAATCCCTTTAGTAGCAGTGGTTCTGGATTCTCTCAGCCAGGTCCTTGGTTCGCTTGAGAGTTTAAAAGTGTATAGGTTGTTTTCGTTGTCGGTCTGTTTACAATTCCCCCATTGATTAGCGACTTGCCTTCTGAACATATCACACCTGCTGGGACCTTCAAACGGACTGGTGTGGACTATGCTGGGCCCATCACCATAAGGCTCAACAAACTGCATCGCATGGTCACCCAGAAAGCCTATCTCTCCATTTTCATATGTTTTGTGACGAAAGCCATATACATTGCAGTTGTTACAGACTTGACAGCTGACAGTTTCAGTGCAGTCCTTACGTTTGTATCGCAGAGAAGTTTGTTTACTCATCTCCATTCTGACTGGGAAACTTATTTCATAGGAGCTTCAAAACAGCTCAGACGATCTTTCACCCAGCTCCTCCAATCTCCATTCCTAGAAATCTTTACCTTGGCCAATTCAATTAGCTTTCATTTTCTCCCTCCTGCCATCCTTATCAAGGAGGATTGTGAGAAGCTGCTGTAAAGTCTGCCAAATATAATCTAAGGCGAGTAATTGGGAACCAAATTCTCACTCTGGAAGAATTGATTACGTTATGTGTAAGAGTTGAAGAAGTCTTCAATTCCAAGCCTCTGATTCCCCTGTCTTCAGACCTAAACGACCTCGCTACCCTTACACCTGGACACTTCCTCATTGGTAGACCTCTGGTAGATGTACCAGAGTGCTCTGATGGTAGTGACATATATTTTTCCAGAAGGTGGAAATTGGTGTGCGCACTGGCCAATCAGTTTTGGAAACGATGGTATGGCGAATACTTACAGCAGCTGCAACATTGTGGTAAATGGTAAACACAACAGCCAGCATTCGAAGTTGAAGATCTTGTACTCATGGGAGAAGAGCATTTACCACCCCTTGGCTAGTGCCTAGCTAGAGGGGTGAACATTCAGTCTGGAAGAGACTGTGTGATCAGAGTGATAGACATGTGCATCAAGAAGGGACAGCTGCGTAGACCAGTACACAATGTAATGTTCGTCCCTATTCCTACATACTTTCCCTTACGTTTACACGCAATTAATAATGTACTCTGGGTTTACTAATTAAGTGAGGTTAGAAAGTATAGGATAATGACGTACGTGGGGGTTATAAGCTGGATGGAAAATGACACAATTGACTTGGAATTTTCTAACACAAAACACATTTATTATATCATTAATTCTATAAATAAATAGAATGATGCAAATTACATTTATTTGAACACTACAAGACATTTACTCCGTCACTCTTACACGAAGATCGCATTCTCAAATGAATAGATTACAAGCTAAGTGAGACCTGCCTGTCCTTGCCAGAATACTGGAATTTAATATGTGGATAATTAATTGACAGAGTCCCGACAGATGGCCTTATGTTCATCTACCAAGCCGATTATGCTCACCCTGATGAGAATTCAGATGGCTATTGGCCCCTCAAGGCCTGGACAGGTGTGATGACTTCAGTCTTCAGCCTTGCTGAGACCTCGGCGTCGTCAGCTCCGACAAGACACACTCACACTTCTTGAACGGCTGGGCACATCTGGGGGGGGGGGGATATGGCACGTCGCGGACTCCTTATATACCCGTCCGCAGACTGGGTTAACCTTCTTTGTTTAATAAATAGGGTGGGTAGCCAAACCCTGGCCGCTACACTCTGCTGTATTTTGTAATTGCAGTGTGCAGCCCAACTCTGGTCGCTGCGCTACCCCCTTAGTCGAAAAAGCAGCCATCCTGGCTGCTGTAGTGGACATGGGCCATCAAAATGTAGGATGCCGGAACCATCTGGGAGAGGTCTGAGGCACCAGGAAGTCCGAGGGGCTCATGATCAAGAAGTCGAACATAGACGAAGGGTGGCATAAGCGAGTTTAATAAGGGCAGTGTAGAGAATGCAAGAATAGATTCGAGACTACATTGTACAATGTGAGAATATCAAATTAAAAATATAAAATATAACTATTGTTAAGGGATCTCATTATTGGCAAGGAAGGAGTAACTATAATTAAAATACGTTTACATGTTATAAATGATGCTAACAGTTTTATGATGGAAAATAATATAGGTTATGTTGAGAGCAAAACTTAATGATGGTCGACCATAAAACTAACGCATCTGCGTGTTGTGTAGCAAGACCACAGGAGTGGAAGGAGTATTTCCAGCACCACATTTGATTGTAAAATTATTAAAACCCCAAATACTAGGTGGTGGGCATTGGTATGGGGGATGTTTGAAGAGTGTGTGCATGTGGTACTGAATTTGCTCTACACCGTGCTAGACAGAACTTTCGTTCTCTGGTAAGAAAATTATATTATGAATGGTGGCATGCCTGATGGCTTAATTTCTATGAACCTGAATGAAAATAACTGTTCATCGAAGCAATTGGTACATAATTACTTTCCTTGATTATTAAAATAAAATATATATGTCTAGGTATAAAGTCGTAATGGCTAAAAATGTCTAAGACACACTAGGAAGACGTGAACAGTTAAGCGAGTCTATACAGTTGGCACAACTGGACGATAGTGCCTTCATTTATTTGACTTGGCACTGTAGCAAAAAGACTGAGCTTGCACATCCGCTGCACGGTCTAGTTATATTGCTTTTTACATTTTGTTTTGCACACTTTGAACCTGTGAACACAAAATCTTATACATCGTATAAGGTACCTAGTTTACATAATATCATGGTTAGTTACATTATATAAAACAAAGAGAATTGGTGACTGTCATTTAAGGTATGGCTATTGACATGTGGTAGGGTACGTTAATTTGTTGGATTATAAAAACCTATTTTACAAGAAAGTACAGACATTTTTACATAACACAACCTACCCTAGTGGTAGGTAGTAAAAGACGAAGATATTAACAATAATAAAAAAAATTGTGTGTGTGTGTATTATACATCATTTCCATGTAGGAGTTAAATGGCTCGATGGTGTGATTACACATTTGAATGTCTATATTGCTTACACACTATGTCAATTACGCATGTCAAGGCCTGAAAGCTACGCCCATGCTTATCTCATTTGTATTCTTATGAAAGAAAGTCTTATGTTTTACCATGGTTTTTATAGTGAAACATGTGCACTATTCTACTTAATGCCCTTAAATAAGGTCTACATACCTAGATTCTTCTATGAGTAGACCTCTGTGATCTATGAAGCTAAACACATTGTACACTTAATTGGTCACTTTGATCCTTGCCAAAAGGATCGATAACGTGATTAGCTTTATATATAATGCTCTAAGAGCAATTACAAGTATAGTGATGACTTCCAAGGTGGCATAATCAAAATGAACTGGCTCAAGTAGTGAAAATAACTTGGAATGATTTATGTTAAGGTGGGTTGGTGGTATGTCAACATTGGTCAGCACTGGCTCGGCTGTATGATTCATCTGCCATTTAGTATCCAACAGTTTGGTGTGGAGTGACAACCTGTCACCCACATGGTACATACAACTCAATGCTTCCGATTTTGTGGTTTGTCACATTAATTTTCATAGAAGTATTTATACATTTAAGGGATTATGTATGGGGATTATGTAGGATATACTTATGATGGAGAATGAAATTAATAGTGAACGATGTGTCTGAGGTACAATAATACTCACAAATTGAAGCCAGTTTTGTGGAATTTAAAAGTTAAATAGCCTCTTTAATACATAGGTAGTCATCACCGGTGAGTGATTCCTTTGGGATGTGTACTATCCCTGATCACAATTCGGATGAGGGAGAAATAGCTTTGATTGTACCTGTAGTCAGATAAATTGCAATTGTGGCATATGGAATGTGAATAGTGCATGATTGGTTTTGAAAATGGCATGGCACTTGGATGATATTGAAAACTTGCCATTGGGAGTTGCTAGATGAGATTGGTATTTGCATTTTAATTACCATTTGAGTGGTTGGAAACGAGCACTCCATAAGTTCATGTGTTTAGTACTTGAGTATATCTTTACTAGAAATACTTAATGTTAAGTTGAGTATATTTAAATTGAGGCAGAGTTTTTCTAAGTCATTACCAAGCTGTGTTTTATTGACATCGTTCAGTAGCAGTTTGTTCAATTGACATGATAAAATATAGCCTCTTATGAGGTTTTCAAGAACTAAATTATTTAACATGTGAAGTAGACTGGCAACTAACACATTCATTTGTGCTTCTCTGTCATCAATTTTGCTGAGTGTGACATGCTAATTATTTACTACTTGTGAAATTTTGTTGATTGTATTGGCAAGTGTGTTGCCCTTTGTTTCTACCTAGTGTTTTAATTCGGCTATAACCTGGAATGTGACATTGATAGCGATATCCATGGTCATGATGTTTTAAGCAAATTATTTTACCTGATTGTCAAGTAGTTGGCCATTGTTCAATAGCGCATGAAGGTGGATATTTGTCAGTAGGTCAGCACCAGCTTGTGACATCGCCGATTATCTGTATCCCTTGCTTGTTGCAAGTCCTGGTGTTTACATCACCAAGGTATTCGCGGAGTATTCCATTTTTGACTACTTTCATGTAGTTGTAAATTAGCTTTCCGTTCGTGCAGGAATGCGATTATTGGTCTGTCCAAGCAACGTGTAAATATTAATCAAGGGATGCAGGTGTAGTAGGAAGGTGTAATGGAATAATGTATATCAGTGGAATCCTGTCTTCATATGTGAAGTCCACATTGGCAGGTAGCTATTATATCCTGGCATGTGTAAGGTTAGGTAGCGAGCAGTGCAAGGATTGTGGGTAGAACAAGACACACAGCAACCACGACCTTGGCCATGTGGCGACCCCAGCAGGCTCCCCACTCTTTGGCTGTGGCTCGTCTTGTGGTTGCTGTTTCCATGATGATGGTTCAGCGCTTGCACAGAGCACACCTTACACTAGCGCACTGCTACCAACTGGAACTGGGCGGCAGGAGTGTCTCGTTACTCCTATCGGCGGGACAGGATGCTCGGACAGGTGTTGGCAGCCGTGGATTCCCTCTCCATGTCGCTGTGGCCTTTAGTCTCCCAGTGGTGTGGTGGCAGCAAGGAGTGCAGCCCGGCGCCTCGCATTGGCTGAACTTTGCTGTGGCAGAGACATATCGAATGTAAAGCGACGTCAGCTCACCCCAGTTGGGATGTGTAGACCCGGCACTGGCATTGCCTTGTGAAGCAGGAACACCATAATTGGCTTACTCTTGTTGGGTCATGTTATTCAATGAAGCACTGTAACATATTTTAAATCCATATTATACACTGATCCAATTATATACACACAATACGGTGCCGTAACAAGATAGAGGTATTACCGGATGTAAGCTGGTTTAGTGTGGCGGATGCAGACAGTATCAAACTTGGAAGTGCCGGCTTTGTTTACATAAATGTGTACCATACTGTACCCGAGAATGTCTGTCACTCTGTATGGGCCATGGTAGTGGTGCGTGAAAGCTTTCTGCCTACCATGATTATGTATCCACACGTAATCATTAATGCAGAGTGTACTTGGTTTATGTGTTCTATTGAACTGGGTTTTTTGGGTGCTTTTGTGCTTGGAGCAAGTTTACTTTTTCATTGTTGTGATCTTGCAGTTGTTTAGTACACCAGTTATTTGCATGGTCAGAATATTTTGCTGCTATGACCTATACTGGTAGTGCAGCCTCTACACCACGGAGAAAATAAAATGGTGTATATTCTTTTGTAGTATTGACACTTGTGTTGTAGTTAAAATTATAAAATGTACATAAAGGTCCCAGTTTGCTTGGTCTATATTAGCACATGCGGTGAGTTATATGCCTGCAATGCGGTTTGTGGCTTCGACAAAGCAGTCGCATCTAGGTTTATACGCAGTTGTAGTTAGCTTTCAAATTCCCAATGTTTTTGGCAACTTGACTGAGTAACTCATTTCGCAAACTGATGCGCGTTCAGTTATAATTAGTTCAGAGCATCCAAATTGCAAAATTACCTGCTTAATAAACTCGGCACAAGTAACAGCATCTATTCGTGGAACTGCCTTTGCAACAACATATCTACTCAGGTATTCAGTCATTACCAAGATATATTTGTGTCCACGAGTAGTGGAAGGGAGGAGTCCTTTCGCATCAAGAGCACAAGTTTTCAAAAGTGGTTGAGGGGAAATTTATGTCATCTGACCTATAGGTTTACAATTTGATGCTTTTGTTTTTTGACACACTGGGCAAGCATGGGCATAATTTTTCACATTTCTAGTCATTGTGTCCCAGTGGTAAGCTTGTTTGATCTTTTGGAGTGTTTTAAATACACCTAAGTGACTGCCCCCGAAGATAGTGTGATGGTGTGCTTATATAATTTCATTTACATGGACTTGTGGTACTAAAGTCAGTTTCATTGGGCCTTGTGGTGTGTTCACTTTAAGATAAAATTTGTCGTTCGCCATAATACCATAACGGCTACTAAGCCTGCAGTATTTTGTGTCAGCTTGTAGGTCCCCTAATGCAAGTTTTAATTGTTTTATGTGTGGGTCACTCACATATTCTCTGGTAAAAAGTGGCATGCTAATGGCAATAGACACAAAAGCATGATAAAGTCATCAATTTTGATGTATTCTTGTTCGTGGTTGCATGTTGGCAAGAAGTGTGGTGTCTCATTTCTATTTACAAATATGGTTTTTCTATTTAAAAGAGGGTCCATAGAATGAGTTTCTATTTTGTTAGGGTTGTTGTCCATTATTACTTGTATAATGACTTGGTACAGTGTACTTATTATTTTGCAAATTGCATTTATAAGAAAAATTTCTTCGTCAGCTATGGCTTTCGCTACTCTGGGCTTGCCTTTCGACTGTATGTAATTTCTGAAGTATTGTTTAATGTGTACCCAATTGTTTACTGTGTACTTGGTTATACTTTTATTGATTTCGTCATGTTTTTCAGGATTGTGTAGGATACATTTTTCCATGGCTTTGTACAGTGAAATGCAGTTGAGCATGTTTTGTTTAATTGTTTATGTGGTATTGATAGTGACATTTTGTGTTTATGTGTCCATATTGGTGATGATGCAGCTTAAGACATCTGGTAAGGTGTTCAATTTGCCTTTTAAAATGTGGGGCTCAAAATCATATTCACTATGATCAATTGCAATATATTGGATACGAATGCTGTGTTCGGTCATAGTCCGTCTAAGGATATTGTGATCAGTCTCGATTCTGAAGTGGCACCCATACAAGTATTGCTGAAAATGATTTCACAAATAATGAATAGTCCCAAGTCTCTCTTTATAGCATTCCAGTGCGATTTCTTAATATATCATTTTTTTAATGCGAATGCAATTTTAGTACGCTGTTTTGTCTGGGGATCCTCCTGCATAAGCACTCCGCCTACCGAATTGTTACTGGCATCACAGGTTAAGACAATGTTTTTCTGCTCATTAAATTTTTGTAGTATGGGTGCTGCTAAAATTGCTTTCTTCAGCTTTTCAAATGCATGTTGGTGGAGTGCTTCCTATTTGTAGGGTACGTTATGTTTGGTTAAATCAATGAGTGGCTGAGCTATAGTGGCGTAATGCATTATATCCTGCCAAAGGTATGAAGTCATCCCCACAAATGTGTGCAGTTGTTTAAGGTTGTTTGATAATGCCATGCTTTCATTAGCGTGCACCTTGTAGTAGTAATACAATGTTGCCTGTTCTGCATTTTTGTATTGATTCTAACATTAAACATGCACAAGTGTTCAAACACATTTTCTATATTTTGTATATGTTCCTCAAATGAATTACCTAAAATAAAAATATAATTGATATAGGCTATGGCTGCCGTCCATCGGAGGGGTCCTAAAAGTGAGTTGATGAACATTTTAAATACTATGGTGATGTGGATAGCCTCATTGACATTCTTTTATACTGGAACAAACTGACTCCATCGATACTAAATGCTTCTTTGTAACAATCTTGTTGTATAACAGAAATGCTGTAAAATCCTTAAGATAAATCTAAACTTGTAATGCAGTGTGAGATTTGTAATGCATTGAGAATATCTTTGGTGCGGGGTTATGGGTACTGAACTCTGGTTAAATATTAATTAAGTACTGAAATCAGTTTAAAATCTTAATCTGCCATTTTTTTTAAATTCACTAAACTCAGCACAGAATAAGGTGAGTCAGCTTCTTCTAAAATTCCCGCCTGTATCATATACTTAATTTGCGTTAATAACTCATCGCAAATTTTTGGACTTATCCTGTAAGGTCTGGTCACTATGGGCTTGTATGTGGTATGGTCAAGTTTGATCTCTAAATTTTTTGCTTCAGATAGTTCCAAGATACTGTTAGCAAATCTAGCCTTATATTTGTAAATTATGCTGGTAATCGTAGCAGTTTGTTTGCTAGTTAAATTTTTGTTGATCTTTGGTAGTGTCTGCTGTTCACTTTCTGAACTATATAATTCGTCAAAGTAATGCTTGATAGGCACATTAGTGTCATATATGGTAGTACCAGTGTGTATTGGTACCTGTAATATCTTATGGGAATCAATAGCATTTATGAAAAGGATGTTGTGTTTTAATTGAGGAATAACAATATATTTCTTTATAAAGTCTACTCCTAATATTAAATCTTGTTTCAAATTATCCACAACTAAAAATTCTTGTGGGTATGTATAGCCAGAAATGCACAAATTAATACTGGTTTTGAATTTAGGTGTATCTAATACTGATGTTGCACCAACTAAAGTAATGAGTTCTCTAATGGCTGGAGTTTTTATGTTGATATAAGTATGCTGACTACACTGCTATGTGAGCACCCAGTGTCAAGTCGTGCGTAATACTGCCTCCCTTTTATTTTCACAACTACTCGAGTTGTTGATGTGCACAAGCTGGCACGTTGACACTCCAGTTTCGTAGGCTGCCATGGATGTTGATGTGTGCTAGTTTGAGGCACAGGCCTTCTCAGTAATTTTGCAAACTTAGTCTCAACATCGCGGGCCTGGTTACTCGTGTTATCATAATAAATTGTAGTGTGTATGGCGCTGTTATTTGAATGGTGTTCCAGAAAAACTGTTTTGGGTATCAGCCCAAATTTGTGCTTGAATCTGTTGAAGCGGTCACCTATGTTTGTTATGAATTCGGAATTATGCTGGGGAAACAGTAGGCAGGAACGTGCTTTATGTCCCATTAAAAATCACAGGGTGCAGGTGTCTGAGGCAAGACTGGGTGGGCAGCTGACTTTTTGAGGTTGCGTATATTGTAGTGATTTGGCAACATTGCTTGTTGTGGCGCACGGCGGCGGCGGTGTGGCAATGTCGACCTCGATCGCGGTATGGGGCGGCGAGCCGTGTTTGTTTTTCTGCCACACATGCGGAGGTGAAAACACAATTCACTGCGGCGTAAGTTTACGCTGTCTGACCGCTGGGTGTGTGAAATTTATAGTTGACATATTATTTCAATCAAAATGTTGTTGTATTTTTCGGACTTGTTTTTGTGGTAGTTCCGTTCTGTATTTGACTGTGTGGTTGCTATGTGAATTAAAATTTTCAATGTCAGCATAACATCTCTGGGGCACAACTTTTTAAAAGATTGTACTACCTGAATCACGAACTTGGTTGTTTCTTTCCGGAATGGAGGAGACACGTTTTACTCTGTATTTTTGCCCACAAACTTCCTTCTGTGTGAGTTCGCAATGTCTGTTTTGTGCCCTGAAGGGGCCTGCTTGAGTTTGTTTGGCGTATTTATAGGGGTCTTTGTTAGATGCATTTCTGTAGTTTTGCATAGTCTGTTCCCTTTCACGTGGCGTGTACTGGTCTAACCTGACCTGAAATTGTGTATTTCTTTGTGTAGCGTGTCTGTGTTCATATCTGAATGTGGGCTGTTGGATTTTAGCCTCATTTCCCAGTTAATATATGATCTTTTTGTTCGGGCTTGTGAGTTTATGTAATCCTTGTCTCAGCATAGTAATATCCTCTTGGAGTTTGATGTGTTGTGAACTTAGTGAGTGATTTTAAATTGGCTGGTTGTACCGGTATGTCCCTTGTTCTATGTTTCTCATGTGGTGTAGGATTTAGTGTAGTGTGTCGTTCTGCAAGGGTACAAGTTTGTCGGCAATGGTTGGTAAGAGAGATTTCCGTGTTATTTGAATGAACTCTTGCTCTGGCAACTGTGGTTCACATTTGTTTTTATGAAAGATTAAGTTTTCTATATGAGCCTGACAACTTTCCTGGTTGTTGTTTCTTTGAGTGTAGCAGCTGTCTGTAATGGTCTTTTGTGTCAAGTTTTGTTAATATATGAAATAGTTTGTATTCAATATATTGCCAAGAAATGTGTTCCCCATTAGCGTAATACACATTTTCATAAGCCCTTTTGGCTGTGCCTTGCAGACAAAACTTTAAATGCCTTCGTTTTTAAAGTTCAGTACTGTCATTAATTTTGCTTGCAGCGTTAAAAGTGTCCAAAAATTGCTCAACATTCTGATTAGTTTCACCTGTGAATGTGGGGATGGGTTATGGGTGTTTTAAAATAAAGTGAGTGGGATTTGGGATGTTAGGGGGATGTGGGATGTGAACTGTGTTGTTTATGGCGTGATATTTATGTTCATATACTCGTGTTGAATGATATCAGTATTCGTGCTGGGAATGGAAATTAAAAGTGGATCTTTTGTCTGAAGTGTGTGGAGTGGACATGGTCAGACATCCACTTGTACCAGCCTTGTTAAATGTTGGTTGGTGTGTGTCTGTTGAAGAATGTTCAAGTGGAAATCTGTAGTGTGGTTGAAGTGGGTACTTCGCGTATTGATTCTGTATTGTCACTTGTTAACTGGTCCCTTAGCTGCTCGTGCAAGTCTACTGCGCTTTTAGCATCGCTTAAGTCAATTACCAATGTTCTAACCAATTTCCTTATTGTTTTTGCTGTAGATTTCTGTTCTGTACTCAATGCGGCAGTTAATAATAAAATGTTGTATGTGTATTTGTATTGTAGGACGCGCACTTTGTGTAACTTAAAACTAATTCAAAATACAAAGAGAGAATAATATAGAAAGATCTCCAAAACACACAAAAACAAGTGGAGACTTTCCGGCTTACAAGGAAAAGATGTTACAGCGTGCAATAATAAGCAGTAGGCATGCATGAAGATAATACAAGCACGCTTAAACTATTGCAAGGTACTGGAGGTGGGCGGCGTGATGTCAAAGGTGCTAACTGGCAAGGCCGTCGTCGGGACGTTGCGGGCTACTGATTGACGCACGTGGCTAACTAAACTTGCGCACTCTCGCTTACAGCGCTTGTCCTGACCATGTGGAAGTTAACAACTTTTATGTGCTCTGGTGCTAAATTCATTAATTTTACTGGCAATCTTAACGTATACAAGGGTAATAAAGCATACACCGTTACTTATACTTATTAGTGAGAGGAAGTCACTTGAACGTACGTGAATAGAATTACAACGAATATACAATATGATTATCGTTGAAGTAGTACGCCTAGGCGCGCTGTGATTTGCTTGAAGTACAGCCACATTGTAGTCTCGTACGTTGCTCGTGATCTGTTTCATGAAGCGCAATCTACGGGAAGGTTTCCTAAATACAAGCGAACTCGCACAAGCTTGAGGTGGGACGAGAGGCGGATCCACCAGTGTAACGTTCGTCCCTATGCCTACCTACTTTTCCTTATGTTTACACACAATTAATACTGTACTTTGGGTTTACTAATTCAATGAGGTTAGGAAGTTAGGATAACAACGTACGCGGGTGTTCTAAGCTAGATGGAAAATGACATGAGCGACTTGGAATTCTCTAACAAAAACACATTTACTATATCATTAATTACAATAAATAGAACGATGCAAATTACATTAATTTGAACACTACAAGACATTTACTCCTTCACTCTTACACGAAGATCGCATTCTCAAATGAATAGATTACAAGCTAAGTGAGACCTGCCTGTCCTTGCCAGAATACTAGAATTTAATAAGTGGATGATTAACTGACGGAGTCCCGAGAGATGGCCTTACGTTCAACTACCAAGCCGATTATGCTCACCCTGATGATAATTCAGATGGATATTGGCCCCTCAAGGCCTGGACAGCTGTGCTGCCTTCAGTCTTCAGCCTCGCTGGGACCTCGGCGTCGTCGGCACCGACGAGATACACTGACG
Organism: Dryococelus australis; assembly: GCA_029891345.1. Taxonomy (NCBI): domain Eukaryota; kingdom Metazoa; phylum Arthropoda; class Insecta; order Phasmatodea; family Phasmatidae; genus Dryococelus; species Dryococelus australis. The sequence goes on from CM056994.1 coordinate 97,997,979, forward strand.
CTTCTTGAATCGCTTGGAGCATCTGGAGGGGGGATGGGGAGGATGGCGCGTCGCGGATTCCTTATATACCCGTCTGCAGACTGGGTTAATCTTCTTTGTTTAATAAATAGGGTGGGCGGCCCAACCTGGCCGCTACACTCTGCTGTATTTTTTTAATTTCCTTGTGAGGCCAAACTATGACTGCTATAACAAGCTGTATCGTCTACCAGCATAATTAAGTCTGGCAGTAGTATCGTGAAAATATGTATAGTATCGGTAGCGTGTAAAACAGTGTTGTGACTTGTTTAGAATGAATCTCGGAGAGCTCTACCAGTCTCGGCGGGCGATATGTTGCGTATTGTGCAATCAGTCTCTCTATCATTCCGCGGAGACGTACTTTTGTTCTACAGCAATGGCGTTGCTTCAAGTAGTTCCTAACGCCAGTGTGATTCAAGATGGTGACGTGGTAAGTTCGCCCACTGATGTATCCGGCAATATACTCATATATCCATCTGTTTTTTTTTAGCCTGTACTAAACAATAAGGGTATAGACATCCTTATAAAAGAAGTAGGTATAACAGGAAAATTTAAAGGAAAGCTGTAAAAATTGAAATATATATTTGCGCACGTTGTCCAGTATTTGAAATGCATATGTATAAAAACATTCCGATGTTATCAGTAAAGACTTTAGCTGAGGTTGCTTAGGGCGTAGTGATTGATCGGAAGCTATTTAGGTACGAATCTCAGCTGGGCTTTCATTTTTTATTGACCGTAACAGTTTAATTTTCACAGAGCCAAAAAAACCATTCGTTGCGCCAAACAAATATTTAGTTGCGCCAAACAAATATTTAGTTGCGCAAAACAAATATTTAGTTGCGCCAAACAAATCTTTATTAGCGCCAAACAAATATTTAGTAGCAGCAGCTAAATATTCGTTTGGGTGCAACCGAATAAGAATAAAACAAAATAATTTGGTTTGAATAACAAAATATATCTTTTTCACTATACAAACAATTGAATTTGGTTACGACAAACAAACTTTGTTTGATTCAACGAAAGATTTTCATCAGGGTACTGTAAAATTTTGTCACTTAAAATGACGCCTTGTTAATTATATCATGTGACTAATTTTGTTGAAGAGGACTGTGTATGAATCTGTTTCACCCATGAGTTAAAGCTGTTAAACGTCATTTACGAAATTTAGTTTTTCAAAAACATAATTTATATATTATACTCAGTTGGTAAAATGTTGACTTTCTATGATCTTGGTGTCGACAATCGAAAAAAGAAAAGCTACATGGTTAAACATTTTTAGTTAAAGCCTTACGATTGTTGCATTCCCGTTAATGTCATCATAGCTGCCATTTTTAAAACGTTTAAATAAGATAGCACGACATCATTCATTTTGTTTATTTCGATGATGAAATTTTTTTTCGATAAGTCTGAAAGGGAAAGGGAAATGTGAGTGGTTTCATTTTCCAAATTTGTTATGAGTGAATGTCAGTAGTATATATTATATATTGGCAGTATATTTTAATAAAAAAAAAATATTTCCAGTCAGACATTGCAAAACGGTGGAAAAAGAGGATGGGATAGCTATAGTTTATTTCGAGTAGATATTGGCGTTTTCTGCTCATTATTGCTATCCAGATTGATCGTGCAATGTGTTGTAAGTTTAATAGAAACAAGTAACGAAACTTTCAACGCACAGTTATGATTTCCAACACATGTTTCAACTGGATGTCAGGATGTTCTAAATGAGGTGAATTGGCATTTCCAAAATAAAGTTATTCACGTTTTTTTGCGATAATTATAGTGTTGGCTTTGTAGGGCAGTTATCGCCGATTTAATTATTTCCTGTTGCCCCTTCATCTTGTTAAGGTATGACATATGGGAACGTAAGTCCGTGACTTTATGTGAAGCCATAAGGCAGCGAACGTTGAAATACACACAGACATCTTTTTCCTATTCCATGACATTATGGTGTATATTGTATTTTTTTCTAGAAACATGTTTATTTGAAGCAGTAAGATATCTTATAACAAGCTTGATTATTTTATTGATTTCCATCGATGTACGGTACACAATGTATTTCCTTTATCTCATAAATGTTATCGGGTGTGATAAAAATTTAGAAAAAAATTCGTTTAGGATTATAATTTCTTGGTTTGTAATACTTTGTAACTCTTACTTATCTACTTAGGACCACACTGAGCAAGATGGCACACCGAACAACAGACTCACATCCTCGAAGCCTTGGGTTCGGTTTCCGGTCCGGTATTTCATGGCATTTCCTAAAATCACTCCATGAATGCTGGTATGATTCCTGAAACAAATAGCTGTTACGCGTTTCTCCTCAGTTTCTGCTTGTCTGTCGAATCACCGCTTGGTAAGCTACTTGACAGCTGGCAGCCCAGCCAATAGGAAACCTTCGGTAACATTCAGCAGCCAATCCTACGCAAGGAACGTTCCCAAAGCCTCACGTAATAAATTATGTAATACCGAAGCAGAAAACAATGTAATCAACATGCAATTTGAACTCCGTGAGCTTGTCTGCTCTGTGATCTTGAAATAGGCTGTTCACGGTAAAGTGAGCATTTTGAGGCCCTAGATACTCTTTTCTTCCAGCTGTTTTTAACCCTTAAAAGCCAATTTTTAAATAAATAATGCCATGTAAGTAATAAACACAGTGTGTATATTCCACTGCACTACCATGAATTCTCTATACATTCAGTAATGACCTCGGTTTCGGAATTACGTTTAGCCCTACCTGCCTTATCAAGGCTGGCGACACTTGGGGCGTAGTATATCGACTGTACTTGTGTTTGTGCGTCGATTGTTTTCGTCATCGCACCTTGGCGATTCAACAAAGATTCTGCGTGTGAGTGTACACACACACACATGAAAGGTGTTTTCCAATTACATGCTGATATTTAACCCATAGCCTCTTCGAACTAAAAAAAAAAAAAATTAATCCTTGTAGCAAAATGTTCTCAAAAATTAATCTAGTACTTTCAAATTGAAATTGAATTTAGTACAAAGCGCCGGGAGTCCCCAACTTCACGGACCTGTGTGCAATTTAAATATGCATATTATAAAGGTGAACGAAACTGGGGCGCCATGCGAACAGCGCCTGATCATATGGCACCATAAACTCGAGATAGGCCTACGTGGGCGCTGCTAGTGGTTGCTTGTTGGTACATGTGTGTCAAACTATATGGAAAATGGGAGATATGCAATTGAATAGTAAAGGCTTCCAAAAGTGCATGCGTTTTATTTCCAACAACACCAAAACAGCAATGTTGGCGATGTAGTGTCTACATCGTCGCATGAAGCGCCAGTTCCGTTCGCCTTTGTCATATGCAATTTGTTGTGCACGCAGGCACGTGAAGTTCTGCTAAATTTAATTGAAATTAAAAATTTCTAGATGTATGTTCAGAAAATTTTGCTACTGGGATTTATTGACTATTACCCCAAAGATGCCGTGGTTTGAATTTCGACACTTAGTTTAAATAAACCTTTTGTATACACGAGTTATTGGTAGGCAAAATGCTTGAACTTCAAGCATCGCTGCGGTAATGGAGAATGTGCAGCACTGAGTTGGCTAAGCACGATTATTATGCGATGGATTTCCGATGACTTTCGCAGTACTGATGTAAGCTAAATCAACCAACTGCTTGAAAAATGTGACGGCTTGTAGCCAAAAATCGAACCAGACTCCTTCGAGTGATAAGAAATAATGGTACCAACTGTACTGCATAAACGATATTATATATATATAATGTATCTAAATTTGACCAACAACCTTCGTGTGTAGGCTAATCATGAAAAAAAAATTTGAAAACATATATGCGACATATGGTCTAAAATTAATTCTAAGGGAGGTGCACATTGTTGAAGTAGTAGTAGAAGAAAAAGTTCACTACAGAACCACTGTAATGTACCTCTCTGGAATCTTCCCCTCCCTTTAATAGCCGCAAAAGTGTGCTTTTGGGAACTGTACCGATACCTGGCAGGCGTACACCGCCTGCCAGGTATCGGTAAATATTATTTTGAAAGTAAAAAACGAATTACTCGAAAACGGTGAGGTTTAGGGTATCTGTGCGAAGTGGCATTTTTGTTAACTATGATATGATGATTAATAATCCATCATTTAAATCCCGAATATGCTACCGCGACATGGATGTTAATTCGAAATAGGGGTGGTAACGGAGATTATTTAGATGAAATAAATTGATGATAGTGACAAGTGTTGTGGTGTTTGAAGATCTTTGTTTAGTTAACCACTATCCAGACAATCTGTGATTCATCCTAAATATTATCTCCAATATTTGAAATAAACAAGTGTTCCAGGTCCAACTTCAAAGATGTGTACCACTCTTAGTATTCACTTTAGACCATAGGTTGTGTATATGTTTTCAACTTATCTTTTCGTGATTAACCTACAGCCTAAGTTTATCGGTCAAATTTAGATACATTCTGTATACGCGTGTGTGTGTATATATATAAACACATCGCATGCATATACACATATTGCTTGTATATATCACAGAACGGATTGTGTTCATTTAGGAATAAAATTTGTTACGAGTAATTAAGTCAACAATGTGTTTGGGCGTTGTTCGATGTTCGATAAAGTTGAAAGTCTTTCAGATGTGCTTCTATGATAGTCGATTTTAATATTCCTCTTCTTAAAAAATATCAGAAAATAGCCTATATAAGTTTAGACAACAGATTTTTTAACAATGTTTAGGAAAAAGGGATCTCTTAAACGTGTGGGAATTTCGCAGTATTATCATCCCCCCTTAAATACGTAATTGAGATTGACACCTTATAGGCCTTTAATTTCGAAACACTATGGTGTTAATTTATGTATTGTTACAAACATTTACGAGCTTGTGAAAAAAAAAATGGCATTTTTGGATTAACATAGGTTATCCGTTTACGAGATAAATTGATGTTTGTTTTGAAAGATGGGTAGATAACACTAGTGAGATGTGCAGCCAGTTTAGTTGTTTTGAATCACCGTGTTACAATATGACGGCTATCAAGTAAGTTGATTATTCCGTGCGAAAGTTTTATAACTTACTTATATATTATTGTTTTTTATTTTTCATAGTAAAACTGTTAACTTACAAATTGCAGCCACACACAAAGTATAGAGTTTTACCGGAAAGTGCATAAAAAAATTATTGAACAAGGTCACGTTTACAGAACATGCTCAGAATTTCAACCAAATCCCCCGCCCCCTTTTCCGTTTCCACACGTGCATGACGGCAACCCTGAAGGGATCGGCAAACCCGCTCCGGCTCCAGTGTCCCAGAATTCGCATGATGACTGACATGCATTCCGAACACGTAGTCACAGTTCTTAGTCACTTGCCACGTCATCACCATGCACCATGGCTCCACAATCAATGATATTTAGGGTCTTTAGGTTCGGTGAACTAGGTGTCCATGCCACTTGTCTTCCTCTACCCACACAGCGCTGTGTGTACGTTGCATCCATCGTACTGTTTTACAGTAAGGCTGAACTACGCTAGTGTCCCATAGTATATGTGCCACATGTCACGATGCATATGAAGTCGGATATATCACAGTAACCCTGGTAAAAAACATCCTCTCAAGACGGCCCAATAGCTGGTTCCATTTAGACGCGCACCGAGCGAGGTGGCGCAGTTGTAACTCACTGGACTCACATGGGAGGACCCGGGATCGATTCCCGGTCCAGCCATACTGTCGTGAACGATGCCTCACCATCGAAGGGGGCGGTTTTAGCGGTGATATAGAAGTCAGTGTTCCTTCCTTCCTGACTTATTAACCTTATGTAGCATTGCAACCAAGCAGAAGGATCTAGTGGACGAAGTGAATGTACAATGCGGAGTTAAGAGTGAGATGGAGCTGCGCGTCCAAGGTCAAAAAGTTAGAGAGCGATACGGGCGACACAAACACGCACGCATAGTGCCTCATCGCTCCTACATGCAAGCTGTGCAGTGTTTCCGTCGTAACGCTGCACTGTGCAAATTAGATCTGTAATAGCGGGACTTTATTACACGCGATGAAAGCCCACAGATTAAACTACGCCAGTATCTTTTTACTTTTCTCTTCCCGCTTAAGGATACTGCACACACCCAAGCTTTAAAAAATACGATATTTGAACAGTTTCACGAAATTTTCTCTCCAAGAATACACTTAATATGACAAAAGGGAAAGAATTAGGGCCATAGAATATTGTTTTTTTAATCTCTTGTGACAAAAAGTCGTATTTGCTTAACATTTATTTACCGAGATACGCGTATTCGCGCAAACAACTATTTCACAGAAAATGTTTAAGTCCATCTTGCTCTTAAATGCATGTAGTCTCTCCTGACGGAAGTACGAGACTTCCTGCAGATTGTAATGTGTTCAGCCTACGAGCAACTGCTCGCGCACTAATGCGTGGGTTGTAAGTTAAACCGTACAAAACATAGTCGTAAGTACCACACCGGCGTCCACCTGCGGCGTATCTTTTGACGCTCACAATTCTGGTTTCGCGTGACAATACACTGAAACGAATGTTTATGCGTAACATATACGCTTACAAGTATGGTTTAGCACTTCTGATATCTCTGCTTAGGAACGTCTTTCCGTTCTCATTTCGTATCGTCTTGCTATACTGTATAGAACATTTAACGTTGCCAGCAGTCGAGTGACTTTATTCACGCGCCACCCAAGTAATGCGTGAAATTGTTAGGCATGTTAAGGTTTTGGCATTATGCACATTCATATTCTAAATTGTATAAAACATTAAATATTTACTGCGGAGACCATACATTTAAACGTTGCACTAGCAAAACCATTCCAAGTATCAATAAATATGCTGTGTTCTCGACTACAGCATACCTGGCTTGCATTCTGTCGTGTCTGGTAAAACTACTGTGTTTGAGTGCGTTTCTTTGTTGTGTTGTCCCATTTTATTCCTACTTATTACGTCAGTGTTGTCCTAACTTTTCAAGCCGGTTTCTAGTCTGTGTTGTTTTCTTTGTGTTATCTGTTTGTCAAGTACACTGTCTTTCAAAAAGTAATTGGACACCTGTCATGCTCGGTGGTTGTCACCCCGCTAGAATCGCATAGGGCCACCTCTTGCGGCTATAACAGCAGCCACCCTGTCTGGCATGCTCTCTAAGAGTGTTAGCAGGACATCCACGGGGATTCGTCGCCATTCCTCTTGCAACCATTACATGAGTTGAGCAATGGATTATGACCGCACCTGACGAGCCCTCACCCGGCGATCCAATTCGTCCCAAAGATATTCTTAGGGCTGAGGTCGGGGCTCTGGGCGGGCCAGTCCAATCGGCGAACATTGTTGTCGGCGTACCATTGCACAGTAGCCCTTGAAACATGGCACCTGGCATTGTCATCCTGGAAGTAGCACGGGTCCATTCCGTAAAAACGCCACAATGTTGGGAGCATTCCATTATCCAGAATGTTACAATAGGCCTCTGTGTTCATGCTACCACGGACAAACACCAACGGTCCTACGTCGAAGGCCGTGAAACACAAGTCAACTTACGTACTGAATTGCCTATCTTCACGGGTGCCCAATTACTTTTTAGTAGATAGTGTATATATATATATACACTTTTTTTTCGTAATTAGTTGCTTTTCTGGTTGTTGGCTCTATTACCTCTTGGAATTCTTCAGCGTTGTATACATATATTTATTTTCCCGTCTGTAGGTTACTTGTCGTGATTAATTTTTTTTTTTCGTGTTCAGTCCTGTTTTCTCATGACATATCTGCATTGCAGTGGCGAATGCCCAAAATAAAATTCTCCGTCTAGTTAATAAAGATGTTGATTATTCGCTGCCATTGAACTGCGAGCCGGCATCTCAGTGTATGAAGTACAATAAATCTAGTTATGGATAGTGATTTGTTCAAATGTTTGTTTCAAACCTTTATCGCGAACAGCCTCTAACCGTCGCAGTAGGGATTAGTCAGCGTGTCTCTGGCGTGCAGCCTGTGAATTTCACAAAATTACGCCACAAGTCAAAACAATGCCGTGGAGTTCCACATCAACCCGCTCTGTCATTAACACGTCTCTAGCTTTGTAACAGTCCAGAAAGGTCTAGCGAGGAGCTGTCGCGGTGCTAGGATTAACCTATTGTTCAAAAAGATCACGTGATTACGTTAGTAACGGTTATACGTTTCCACGTAACAGACTGACCTCCCAGCATAAACGCGACCGTTAGCCATACTGGATGGCCACACTGTCAGCTAATAACACTGCACGACTTAACTAATCGTGCACAGTCTGGGATTTAATCAAGGTATGCGGCAGGCGTGGGAATTATAGTTTTTAACGCACGTGAGGACTGAATTCCTACACTGTAAAAATTTTCTGGGAAACCTATACGCTGTTTGGAAATATACCATACATTAAGCTGCAGATTGGGAATGTTTTGCGTAGCTACTATACAAAGTTGGTAACTTCCCTACGCATTTGACTATTTCCTGAGCAAATATAGGAACGCTACAATGAACGCATAGGGAAATAAATTACAATTTCAGCTTTCTCACAGAGTATATACACTATTATGGTAAATTTCCAAATATTTTTTTAGAGTATCAGGCATTACTGCGCACACCTATAAACATAAATGTGATGATATATTTAAAACGGCTAATCTGAGCGAGTACCAAAAGGACAATATTTTTGCTTAATTTCATATCCTGTTTAACCTCCATGTTCCAAATAGAAGGCAAAGTGGTGGAGTAGACCACATTAAGTTAACGAATGGTAAGTATCATTATTACCAATTTCCAACACATTAAAATCTTCCCTTTTATTTAACACAGAGAGAGAGAGTGTGTGTGTGTGAGAGTGTGTGAGAGTGCTGAGAGAGTGCTGAGAGCGTGCGAGAGAGTGCTGAGAGTGTGCGAGAGAGTGAGAGAGTGTGTGAGATAGTAAGAGAATTTGTAAGGGATAGAGTATGAGAGAGAGAGAGAGAGAGAGAGAGAGAGAGAGAGAGAGAGAGAGAGAGAGTTGTGTTATGTGTGAGTGGGGGTGTCTGTGAGTGAGTGTGAAGAGATTTGGACATTTCTTTACATCATCTTGAGAGCCCATTAACACTGTTAGTAACTTGTTGGCTAACCTCATTTATTTACATGGCTGCATAACTGTTACAATTTTGACTTTATCGAAAAGTACATATGTAGGTATTAATATAAATTTTCGACTGTATTTCTCACAAAGGCTCTGCTCTCTTAATTAACACACTGCCACCTAATTTACCTACTCTATTAACATGTACGTATATTAAATATACGTCTGGGCTTATGTATATGGTGTATTATACAAATACATACTGTATATAGGCTGTACACACAAGTATATAGATCTCTACAAATACATACACAAAATAACTCCTTGTAGCTGGTGCTGTTGCGTGGAATTTTGAATTGTGCTACGCATGCTAACACTCTCCCAAAATCCTATTGGTTTAATTTATTACATGAATTTCGGGGAAAAAAAAAAACATTAAATCGTCCCCACGCAGCAGAAGGCAAGGATACACACACATCTGTCCTCACCGAGCTTGCTTTGGGCTATAAATATTTTACCGTTTATTAAAGTTGCCGTCAAAGGTGCAATAAAGGCGGCGGCGATGAACCGGTTGTAAACGAACACACGTCAGCAATAAAAGTCAATTTCATCGTATACGTCGACCACCAATCCCTGTCGGCACTTCAGGTTCTTACCACAGGGTATTTCGTCCTGTACACCCCCCCCCCCGCCCCAGGGATACCACCCAACAACAGAAACAGGATTTTGTGGTACCATTGGCGAGTCTAACGTCTTGTTGTTTGCGGATCGTGAAAGCTAAGTTTGCTTCAACCAGGGCTTTAAAATGTTAACTCTGCCGTAACGTGGTGTGCTATCACGCGTCCGGATGCAGCCAGCGCAAGTGCCAGTTTACGCTGCCATCTAGAGAGATCGCGGCTTGTGGCGCGAGCTAGCGTAACTATGCCGGACGACGGCTCATCATACGTCTGTACCTTGACGAGCAGCTAAGCCCCTGTGCGCCTATCGCCATTGAGATCGGAATATGCCCGTCACTGCTCTACTTTGTCTGCCGCCCTACCTAGCAAATTAACTGTCTCGCAGGTTAAAATGTACGCTTTGAACAGAAAGAGCTTCAACGGTGGAATTAGTCCTAATTTCCCCTTTAAATAAAATAAAAGAATGTCATATGCTAGTTGCACGATTCTAGCAATGAGCGTAGGTTAGTGAACTGAACTACTGTTTGGGACATACGCCACTGCGAAACTTTTTGCATTTTCTTTATCCGTCGCATTATATCAAACATATATAATGCTGTGGCTTTACTTTAGGATGTTTCAGTTCACGCAAGGAGGGGATAATAAAACTAGACGGAATAGAGCACTCAATACATAAAACACTACTTTTATTCTCTCGCAGCAACTATACAGCATTTGACATGAATCGCTCTCAGCGTTACTTTACCGTTTTCAAGTATTGGCAATAAGATTGCCAACTGTACGACTATGATTAGTATAATTATTGTGCTCTCATTGACTCAGAGGCAGTCTGAAGGGTTCCACGAGTATACCTAACGCGTCACGACCTAGGGCGCCCTACTAGAATTAAATGCTATTCTTGTCGTCGCCAACGTGCAGACCTCCTTGACGGTGGCAATAGCTGTAGTCGAAGCGGGACCACTGGCCTGGTGGTCCTCTCCGATAGTCGTCCTGCAGTAGTCTGGATACAAGATGGCCACGAGACGCCATAACCCCAAACTGATTTAGGGCCTCGCCCGGCCTCGATACCTTCCCTGGCGGGGTGTTTTCTAAACAGCCGGGCTGGCTCTCCGAGGTCACACCATCCTGAGCTCCCACGCGTCGCCTGCCAGCCCTGGCAGGCTGGTGACCACACCAATAAGTATAAAAGTAAATTTCTCATATAGCTAAGAGGTGGTAATTTTCTGGATTTAATTTTTATCCCATGTTCTGTGTTTTCTGCGATATACGATAGCTCTGTTATCTACATACTATAGTTACTACGGTGGGCGTGGTTGTAAAATAGATAGGGAGTTTACTATTGCTATTTTTAAACTCAAGTTTTCATTATGCTTTAAGATCATAGCCAATGAAGCTAGAGACACGGTTTGAATGAACTTCGGCGACAGAAATAATTTTATGTAAATATGAAATAATTTATATTAACGAAAATAAATTCGTTATTCCGAAATACCCGTCTCTCAGGACCTCTGGTTTATGGAAAGGACAAGGAAAGCTGATTAGCCTTTGCAAATAAAAACAATGAGGAGCCGCTGTAAATGAGAATGGTGACAGTACTTATATCGTCGTCTTGGTACACTATTAGAGCAAGACTAACTAGATAGCCTATATTAACATTCACGTGCAATAGAAACGATTGTGCACAGCCAAAATTTCCATATCTAAATTTATTACTGCCATAGCCGTCTTTGGTGGAAGGCCGCGGCCTTCGAAGTGCCAACTCTCTAAACCTCCCTTCCAAAAAGGGTCGGGTTACTAGCACTCGCGCTTCGCGCTGCCTTCAGCCTATGGTTTTTTTATACCCATTCCACCCAGCTGTACCACGGAATTTTGCTCTACTTAAAATGCAAGTGTTATTTTTGTTTTGAGAAATCAAGCGCTTGCCCTGAAAAAAATACGTTTACAGATCTGCGATAAAAAAATAAATGATTAAGTATCAGTGTATCACCATTTCAGTATTGGGATGCGTTCGCGAACCAGTGAGAAATTTGCTTTAAACTATGTTGATTTTATCTCTGCACATGCGTGTTTTTATAAAAAAAAAAAAATACTGCGTTTTCAAAAATTTTAAAATGCCGAAATATATTGAAACTTTAATAAACAGTCTTGAATATGTCAGTTAGTAAACTTAAGTTCAAATTGTATATTCGGTAACACTATCAATACATCTCTTTGAAAGGTACAATAAATTTATTATTAAAAATTACAAACAAAAAATTTAAATACACGATATATTCTTTAACTAGGCCCCTACATGCTAAAAACACACTATAATTTTTTTAATACTTTCAATTAACAATTATAAATATTATTCGCAATGCACATTACTTCATATTTACAGACTTGCAAAACTGAACAATTGATACATAATATTAATCATGCAATGCAGTTTGAAAGTTACATTTGCAATGTTACATAAACAAAGCTATGAAAGAATAGTCGATTTCCTTTGATTTTTCGAACAAACAAGTGAATCTGTTCTCTTTTTGCTATGATTATTTAGAAGAATGTTTATCACCACAGTAATTATTATGCCTGTCTTGGCCACACTAACAAACAAACTGGAATTCATTAAATAAGCTCCAGTCCAAGTGAACAGCTAATCTGCTCAACTGCCTTCATTATTAACAAAGATAGATGAACAGTCGTTGCATTGTTCTTTAACAGACAACTTAAACGAAATGTAACCACAAATACACAGAAATCTAGACTCGTCTAACTTTAGATTTTCTAAACGATTTTGTTCAAGTAAGTCATTATATTGATCATTTATGACAATATTGTTGTTGGCTGTGTACACATTTGTTTCCAATATTTCATGAGAGACAGGTACGTTTCCGTACCTCGCTGAATTTGAACCTAGAACACTTTTTACTGGAATTTTTTTTTCTCAGCTAAGAGTACTTGTGTAACTGAAATATTATAGTTTCCGCCAGCTAGTTGGCGATACTGACCAAACCTTGGCTCGAAATTTTCTGTTTCAAACTTTCATGTAATGACGTACTGCTGCGGTCACCAACAGCTGGAACTGGCAGGAGACATGCTAGCGCGCGGGGCTGCGCGACTTCTGCAGGCCAGTCCAGCTGTTTTGGTAACATTTCCCGGGGGGAAGGGTAACGAGGCCTGGGCCGCGACTATATAAGCTTGGACCAATGGCGGCTCGCTGCCATCATGATCCAGCCCGCCCGAGCGACACCTAGAAGGAGGACCACCAGGCCAGTGGTCCGAGATCGACGCCGTCCTCAGCCACCGCCGAGAGAGTCTTCTCGCAGCAGCCATCGATATTGCCAGGGTAAATATAACTCCCATTAGGGCACACTAGGTCGTTGAGACAACAGGATAGGCGAAGGCGTCATAATACTCCTTAAGCGTCGGAGCACACTAGTTGATTTGCTGAGATAGTCATTCAAGCTTCTTTCGTATTGTACCTTATTGTTCTGTCTAGGTTTTATTGAGCCACACAGTTGAGTGGCAACTGTATAAGTGATTTAACTTGTTTAAAAGTAGTGTTTTCATATAACTGAGCGCTTTTACCTCTGACTACTACCATCCCCCTAGTAAATGTGTTATCTGTTCCCTTCAGGAGAGGTCACAGCAAATGGTGGAGGCACCGTTCGCTTCCGCCCTCACCCGTAAGCATGTATTACAACTCAAAGTAAGTTCTTACGTGAATCACAAAATTCAGTACTTCAGATAATAGTGGAGATGCCTCGAGTTCCCCACCTCCCCACAGGGTTGCAACCCCTGCTATCGTGCAGCTTAACGTAATGCAGTCAGATAACTTGCTTCACGACGTAATAAACAGTAGTGTCATTGAAAATTCTCATTCGAAGCCTGCAGGATTGCTATCCAACAAATAGCGACCGCTCGAGGGCACGCAAGCAAGTTTGCTGCGTCGCGAAATTCACGGCCGTACAATCGCCTGTTGTCTTGTCTTGTGTGTGTGTTTATGTGTGTGCGTGCGTGTGTGTTTTTTACACAAAGTATTGATGCATGCTAAACCACGGCACCGCTGTTCGGGCCGTTTTGCTTTTTGCTAGAATCAATTTTCCACAAGGGCTTGCGCGAAATGGAAATTAAACTTTGTAAAAGCTTTGTGTGTGCATGGTAGAAAGTAAGGCTCAACTACACAGTCGCATACTGATATGAGGACATGAGTAAGCCACAGAAGTCTGCGTCCAAATCAATCAGCAAATTTCTAAAACACGCAACAGTTGATTTAAGTGACGCCAAGTGCGCAATAGAAGCCAAACGTACACAACACCCCGAGTTACCCACTGAGAACACAGACTTGATTGATTTAGAACACACTTCACCCACACATCAAAACGCAGCATTAGACTATTCCTTTCACGACACTTACCAAACTAGAACGAGCGGATTCCTGAGACCACTTTCACTTAAAACACTTCAGAAAATTGAGCCATTTATAATTACAATAGCCAGTACCAACACAGAAACAACAGAACACGAGTACGCCAACATTAATGACAACGTTGAACACCAATACGTTAATGACGCAAACAACACACTCGCACAACACATACCACAGTATGTTTTACAGCACCCACAACCCATCCCCACATTTTCAGGGTAAATAACGAAAATGTTCACGATTTTCTGGACACTTACAACGCAGCGAGCGATACCAATGGATGGGGCAAAACAGAAAAACGCTGACGCCTAGCATTTTATTTACAAGGCACTGCTAAGCGAGCGTACAAAAATTATATACTACACACACGCAGGAGAGCTACCATGGCAACTTATTGAGACAGTATTAAAATTAATTTTCACACCTATTGATGAAATTGAGAAGTAAACAAAATTTATTTACGGCACGAAACAAAAACCAGGACAAAGTTGCCAGGCCCATTTGGAGGACGTCGCATTTTGTAAGAATAAAAGTAAACATAAATTGCCAGAGCAAAAATTTGCAAAAAAATATTTGTCTTTTCCTATTACCCACTTTAGCAGGCATTACAAAATAACACACTTGAACAACTTCTCTTGAATTTAAATACTTCTGAGTTAGGAATCCACCGATACAAAACCAACTCATGGAAATCCAGACCAAAATTACAGAACATACCAAACTCCAGGCCGAGATTAAGACACTGAAGATTCAGTTAGCCACCCTAACACAAGAGTTGAATCACAAGAACACTAACACGTCCCCACAAAATGAATTTCAAACACACACCAAACCGTATTTCGTCAATAACACAGATACCCCACCCACAGAATCATGCCAATTCATATCAGGGCGAAACCCAACACGCCATTACACGGGGCTCACAGAAGGGTACACTACAGAAACCCGCCCTTCCAATACAAGTATGAGTATGCACACCGCAGTCAGACAGGTCCCTTAAGGGAAGCACGCATTACTCAAGAACGTCTGTAAGAACATTTATGTACAGTGATATAAAGCATTGTGGGTATCAGCAGTTAAACATGTTGTCATTAGTTTTCCGTTGCTTAGCGTGTTACATTTGTCGAGCCATGAAAAAAAATTAACCTCTAGTCAAAAAAACTTTCGAAAGGTTTTACAAGAACTTTTTTTTTAGTATGTGTGTTAGCGGGCGTTTAATGTTAACTATAGTCCACCATATCAAAAACTATTCCAACGAAACAAACCAGTCCCGATGTGACCATATTTTTCTAAAGAAACAGTCGTTTCATTAAAAAATATTTACAACTAGGCTATCTTTCTGCCTTTCCAAATGATTCGGAAACAGAGTTTTGTAGCTTAATTTTTGACCTGACTTCACAACCATATCATATTCACACTTAAATACATTTCTAATGTCTGAAAACTTAGCCTGCCTCAGCTTGTTAAAATCTGCACTTTCAGTGTCTGTGCGGGTATTTTTACAACTTTTGAGATCATTCCAAAGTGGAATTACAAATGTTTTCTCGCTGTCTTTCAGATTTAGCCAGTTATTTCTTATATTATTGAACACATGCACGCTGTCATACTGATCAAATATTTTTAATGGGTTTCATTTAACATTGAAAAAATATTTTGACGTAGAGTTTTTCTACAAATCACTTAACATGGCACGATTTATTATATTGTTATCAGTAACTACACAAAGTAATTTCAAACCACAGCTTAGAACCCGCTATCAGTTAAATACAGTCCATTTAGTTGTTTAATAGGAACAAGTCTTATTACTTCTTTAAAACTTCCAAAACAAGAACTGACTAGAAAAGCAACAATTGTTTTGGCAGCGTCGTCTGGTTTGTGCCAACGTGATCACCATTTTAAATTCTATACCCTGGTTATCATGGATCACGTCAATTTGAAGACTTACAATTGATTCTTCGTTTGTCAGTGTTTATAATGTATACCTAAAGAAATAACTACTTTCATTTTCTACTTCAGGTGCGATTTTAAAAGAGGCTGATAGCTTCTGAAAGCCTGTAATGTGGCAACAATAAAATATGGTTTTGTCTAATTTGCATGGTAGCATTTAACAGACTACATGCAAATAATAAAAAAACATTTACTATTGATTCTATTCTATACTTAGGTTTCTTCATGAAAAGAAGGGGAAAACTGGTCTTTAATGTGGGATAATGTCTTCAACACATATGAATCTTTAACCATTTCAGTTTCATCATGTTCAATAACATTTATCAGGTTTTCGACAAATGCAGTAATGTGGTGTTTAAAATAATTTTTGTGATTTTTTATTTTCACAACGTTATCACAAAATTCGATTACATCCTTCAGCTGAGACCATTTGTTAATAAATGAATTCGGGAAAACTAGTTTCCCACTTTTATTCGCAATGAAAGTTTCAGGTACAACCGCCCACCCATTCACATGAACTGATTTTCGGTGCAGAGTCAAAATCTATTTTATATAGCAAGTAACAGGACTTGTGGAAAATACTCCAGTGTAAAAGATTCACATGAAAATTGAACCTTTCTGAGAATGAAGCGCAGTCTTTAATTTTGCTCTCTTCTTCCACTCTTCATTTTCTGTTTCCTCTTTCGTTCGCTTTTCTGCAATTTCTTCCCGTCTTTCTTCTCGCGATTTACGTTTGGCAGGGCAATTTTGACTTAAATATGCTGGCACGTTTGGAAATATACGCGGAACTGCGTCATTCTTCAAAAGTGGCTTTTCCCTTCTATATTCACACCAATTTCCAATTTTTGTCTTTGTATTTTTCCACAAAATCTAAACCACTATGGTGAAAATGTTTGATACATACCACCGAGCTGCTGTCAGAGGTGTAGTCTTTCGCGGGATGGCACGAGTCCATTCTGTGCGCCGGTCCGCTTCGTTAGGTATTATAAAATCCTGCACATAACCTTCTAGTTTGATGTTTGTTTTTTAGTTACTTTTTGCACCCGGGCACAATACAAGTGTTTGGCATTTTCGCAATGCCTCACATTCCCACACACATTGAATAAGAATGTAAATAAACCAACAACAGCTTCACGTCCGTTTGTCGCCATTTAGCTCCACGTTGTGGAATCCCGGGCCTGACCCTCGAGCGCGTTGTTGCTAGTTCTCGCTCGCCGCGGCCTTCCACAAAAGGACGGCTATGTTACTGCCCATTAATCTAAAGTCAATTAACTATAATCACTTGGTATCTTCTTTCTTCACGTATGTCAAGGGGCCTCCCAATGTGGTGTTTGAAACGGGTTGCATAGTGTTTGAGATACACGTTTTTCTACGAAACTATTAAGCGTGCGGCCAATGTGCTAATCTACGAAAAGAGCACACGCTTCAGACGAGCACTGTAAAAAATAATGGTACAATTACCTGACAAGTGTAAGGTAATATTCATCAAACTTGTGTGGCAAACATAGTTCTGCTTGCGAGTGAGGTGAAATTACTCCACTCTGGAGTAAAACCCACGTGGAGGTGAACCCCATACATAATAGGAAATTTACCTTACGACGTGTGGATCTCCTCATACGTTTGTAATTATTTGATTATTGCATTTTATATACTTTTCACCCTAAATTAACTTTTGTTGTGTAACCGTACAAGCTGTCCAACATGGCTCTTTATATGCAAGTTTTAATTACCGCACTCGGTAGTAAAATCCACGTATAAAGCAGTGGAAAATTCCTGAAATGGATGTGAAAATTACCTTACCACAAGTGCATCTTTTCAGCATTGTCTCAACAGCTAAATGAGAGGACGGGCGGAAGAAACAAACCTTCAACACGCCAATATTCACTGAAACTGTCACGCTGTCACCGTAGTATAATGGATAGCGCTTCGGTCTATCGTGATAGACCATGGTTCACGCCCACCCATCGGCAACGTCGAGGAATTTAGAGTTGATGTTTCGGTTGCTATTCGTCAGATGATATAGGTAAAAAAAAAATCAATAGTACTAATACTACGGGATATTTTTAATATGATTTTAATATACAATATTGTTAATATTCCCTTACTTGTATGGTATTTTACCTTACTTTTATGGGATTTTCCCCAACTTTTGTCAGGTACTTTTTCCGTACTAATAGGGAATAGTACTTTACTTGCTACAAAAATTTACTCCACATTTTTGAGTTAATTTCACCGTACTTGTAGACGTAATTAGCTTCCCTTACATGTAAGGGAATTTTTCCTCAATTTTTTTTTACAGTGAGAGCAACTGTGGAGTGCTTTCAACATCTCACGCACATTGAAAACGCTAATCTTAGAGTACTCCAAAATAGAAATAGTTTTTTTAAAGCGCTGAACTTTAAAATATACCCATCAGATACATTTAAAACTACTCAATTGCCCTGCATTGCGCTTTCCCACAGACGTTCTACCAGTAAAATAATAGGCTCACCGCTGTAAGTCCCATAGTTATATGCAGCACGACGATAACTCCGCATGCCAGTTCAGAGGCTTGCGCTTAGTGGCGATGGCGCTGTTGATACGCGTGAAAATATCGCCCTTATCGTCCCTGAGCTTCTCAGCCTCAAACACGAAGAAAAGCTCCAGTCAGGCGGGAACCTTAAACGCTGCACCTGTGGCTGCTCGCCACGGGATCGCTGTACTAACTTGACAAGTCATCTCAGAAATTATGTAACGTTGCTCTACGTTTGCTCGGGCTCTTTGGCAGTTTCCAAACAGGAGATGCATCTACCAGCCAAGGTGAATCTCAACCAATTATGATGCGAGAGAGAGAACGGAACGCCGTTAACGAGAGATGCTCGTGCTCCCTGGCACTAGGTAGGTCCATAGTTTCTGGTGAGCGCACTAACGCGGGAGTTATTGCATATCTTCGGTGGCGAGGAGGTTGCGTTACTTAGCGTTTGTCCGAAATCCCAATCAATTGTTAGATCCATAAATAACGCGTGGGTGTCATCCAATGCAATGGTAGTTCCGTACGTGCACGACATCCGCGGAGGGCGACGCAATGTGACTTCAGGGTGGAGCGGTGACTAATACAACGGTGAGAGAAAACCCACCAGCCAGCAGCAGACTACATCACATCGCCAACGTTCGAAAAATCCAGCAGCGACTCTGTGGAATGGAACCCGTTATCACAAAATGAGTGGCTGGTGCTCTGGTCTCCAGACCACGTCGCGGCGCCACAACGTCGGTACAGTCTAGATCTACATATTGGTAACGTTTCTCATCAGACAACCTTGCAGTTTGTTTGCCGTTAACTAAGCACTTTTAAAGCGAAACTTCTAAAAAATAATCCTTGCCCATGTCTGCACGTATTAAAACGGTCGCATTACGCTCCCAGAAATCTTGGTAGCAATGTTCGCGAAGTACTTCCACGTCTTAGAGCTGTACTAAAAGTGCGATGTTTTAATTTCTGGCCACTTAAATTATTTTATTTCTTTTATTTTTATACATTAATTTTTTTATTTTTTATACATTTTATTCACTCACATTGTTATGATTTATGTTTGGTTTTTTTCTATTTATATAGTAATAAATTTTATATGTTTACATATATTATATATTTATGTATATTTTTATTTTTATGTTTTTTATTTATATCGTATTTATATTATACATTATATATTTTACGTTATAGAATAACATTTTATTATATTTATATATTTATAGTTTATCTATTTAAATATTTATAAAAATTTGTATTAATGCTATATACAATATATTTTATTTATTATATATTTATATATTTTGAATTTACATATTTAAAATTATACGTATTTATACATATATTATAATTTGATACATTTATTTTTAGGCTGTACATTTATACATTCTTTATAAATTAAAAAAAATGCAAGAGTGAGAACGGGAATATTACTAACGTAGTTACGTTCCAATAAGGGTGTCAAATTTTCACATGATCGACGCATGAATAAAGTGATTGCATCCATGGCAATGTATGTGTTTTCATGTGATCAAGTGTTTTCTGTAACGACATTACTTTGCAATGGCGCACGTTCACAATTAAATTTTTTTTTTAGTTACTTACTTTAGTACTTATGGCAAGAACCATTTAAAAAAACACTGAACAATTTTGATTTTACGTATATGGCGAAAGCCTTCAAAATGTGCATAAAATTAGATCCATAGCAGGCTATATCATTTATCCGTATACATCCCGCAAGAACTTGTCCACACATTTCCTACGCTTATTTTAAGAACAGTGCAACATTGAAAATAGTAAGACCTAAGTTGTTTCCTACGCAGCCATGACGGTCCATTGCGTTTATTTAGTAAAATTATTCATGCAAATTCGCATGGTAACATTGCTTAGCAGTTCAGTTCTTTAAGACTGACGTGTGATGCACTTCCAGTGTTATGCATAAGTTTAAAATTCCTAGAATATTTTTAGGATATAATCAGTTCGCAATTTATTCTACGGTGAACAGATATTTATCACAAACGTTAAAAAATATAGTTGCAGCATTTAAATTTTCTTTCATTAGTTTGATATGAAGAATTTGGTACACACATGAGGGACTGGACACACAATAAAATATAACCATTTACTGGCCTCGGCCAGAAGTAAAATGCAAACCATGTGATAGCAGTGATTTAATAAAACTCAATAAACAAAACTAAGTACCAAGATATTTGTTTTAAATTTGAAAGCAAGGATGACGCTACACGTGAAGGTGACAAAATTTGGTGAATCGTAACAATACGTGATAAAATATGAGAAGTTATTTTGAGTTGTTGATAGACTTTTATATAATGTGGTTAAGCAGATAAACATATCACATATCTGGGACAGTGATGTAAGCTTTGGATTTTAAAGTTAAAAAAAAAAAAACATAAC
This sequence comes from Dryococelus australis, assembly GCA_029891345.1. Classification (NCBI taxonomy): domain Eukaryota; kingdom Metazoa; phylum Arthropoda; class Insecta; order Phasmatodea; family Phasmatidae; genus Dryococelus; species Dryococelus australis. The sequence continues at coordinate 98,018,996 of CM056994.1, forward strand.
TTCTGTGTTAGATGTTTAGGGTGTGCTCACCTTTGGTAAACAGCAGCGTATCAGTCACACTAAACGCAGTTTGTACCTGAGAAGAGTTGAAATAGTCAAGTAGGGAAAGTATCTTGAGCACGAACACGTGGCAGGAGAAGTGCGAGAACAAGAGCTCAAAGCTAAAATAATCGCACGGAAACAGCAGCAGACGTTCTGCAACACAGCTTCTCCATTAGGCACTCATGTAGGCGCAGGCTTCCCCGTACGCACGGCGAAAATAGGCCCGAGCGTGTGGTTTACGGCTCGCGCGTTAGGGCGGCGATGAATAAAATACGCTTACTCGAAGCTCGGGGCGCCAGGCGTCTATTCCTGTAGGCTGTTCACGGCAAGATGAGCACTTTTGAAAGCCCTGCTTATGATCTATCTGTACACACGTTGTGTGTGCTTCCGCCTTATGTAAAATTTACATTGTCATGGGCCTCGTCACTTTATTCATACGTTGGTCAAGTGAAACTCTGGATTTTTTTTAGGAAAGTATATATTTTGCAAATCTACTCATCTTTACACTTTGGCGCATTTAAAAAAAACAGAAAGAAAAAATAATTTAATTTTTTTTTAAATGGTTACTTAGTAGTTCCCTTCATTCCCTTCATAGCTACCAATTTCACTAGGCGCATGTCACTAGAAGGCCCGTTAAGATATATGACATGTAGGAGCAGTGACATTTTTCCAAGTGTCATTTCAAAAGTGCTCACTTTATCGTGAACAGCCTTTACCACGCGGCCGCACGTATCCTGACAAAAGGCTGTTCGCCGAAACCTGAGCAATTTTTAAAGTCCTGCCTGGGATAAACTTTCTTAATTTAGTGGTGCTGTGGTGGTGGAGCGGCTAGAGCACTCGCCTCACACCACGGCGGACCGGGTTCGATTGTCCCAGATATTCACACGTGGGAATCGTGGCGAACGATACCGCTGGTCGGCAGGTTTACTCGTGGTCTCCCCCTCCCCGCCAATTGCATTACATCTCAGCTTCATTCTCACCTCTCTTCACCCTCATCGGCTCTCAAGTCCTCGATGTTAAGAGCCGCCTAATTCTCTCCATTGCAGTCTTAAATCGCTGCTAGGCTAAATGGGAGAATGCATACAAGGATTTCCGGTAGCGTATACGAAATTTTTATTTCAAAAATGTTTACCGTGAACAGCCTATATAGTCTAATCGCGGTTTCTTCACACTTTTTGAATCAAACCTTTAAACAGTTACTCCATAAATGATGTGTTGAGTTATTTTCTAAATATGAAATGTATCACAAACTTTTGCACCTCTCTTAACATGAAAGTATCTTATTTTTCGTTAAATTGAAGTTTTGCGTGTATTTTATTTATAAATTTGAATAATTAATTTATTATAAATACGATGGAAAACAGTGGGAAAACGTGTGTGTGTTGGTAGCGCCTAGTAAGAAATAGTTCTTATGCAAAATATAATTACAACTGAGTGCGCACGAATTTGGTGCGTCGTCCTGTAGTGTAATTTTTTAGTCTTAGTTGAACTTATTTTGCGTATGAGGCGGAGGAATATCTTGGACGCAGAACTTTAGCAGGGCTTCAGAAATGTGTAAGTAACCGTGGATGGACTGTACTCTGTGTGAAGAGGGCTAGGTAAATTTGACCTACTTCTGCACTTAATGTCAGCGTTAAAGTATTCGTCAGCAAGATATAATTGCGTGCTACTTAATATCTTTAAATTCAAACCAGCGGCATTTACATCGAGGCGTACCACAATGTGCTTATAGTACACTAGTTGTAATAGCAAAACATTGAGTAAAGAGTTTACCTAGCTCCACCTAGTCATTAACAAGTCATTATAATAAGATGTAACCACGTGATGAATCATGATGCCCTCTACAACATTAACTGGTTTCGATAAAATTACCTTCGAAACCGTACTGACCGAATGAGCATTTGTCTAAAATAATTATATAAAAGACGTCATCTCTGATCCAGGTTATAAATATAGAGAGTTTACTAAAATACCGCGTCTGTAAATAACAACCATACCATAATCTACGAAAATATGGGCACATTACTCAAAAAGCACATTTTAATGGAATTACACTTTAAACTTTTAACACAGTCAACATAAAATATTTGCGTGAAGTATTCGAATTAATAAACTGCGCTCTCTTTCTCCTCAGAGAAATGAAAGTAGTATGAAATAAAGCTCAAAAAAAGGAATTTAATTTAAATTCCAGCACGACAAAAATGAGGTTGTGACCATGCTGAGAATACCGAAAATAAAATAAACATTTCATTTCAAACAAAAGCGACAAAAATTCATCCTATTCACCACCTACCTACTTTTACCTGCACTACTGAAAATTGATAACAGAAATATATTTTATAGTCTGAGCATGGAAGACACCAAAACGACAGAAATAATAACGTGCGGATATTTGAAGTAGTCGAACTGTTGAAACTAGTGAATCTACACACTCATCCAAGTAAGCTATTTACCAGACGATAAAATATGAGCCTAAATTCTCCAGGAGGTAAAGATGTAGAGTGGATTCATGTTCACAAGTGGGAATCGTGCCGATAGATGCCGCTGGCCGCCGGGTTTTCTCGGAGATCTCCCATTTCCCCCGCCCCTTCATTCCGGTGACGGTCCATCTTCTTTTCCATCACCCTCATCGGCTCTCAAGGCCTCACTGTTAAGAGCTGCCCAAATCTCTTCACGGAATAGACAAACACGCACCTGGATTTAACGCTGCAACTATACAGCATAATCGCTGTATAGTAAGCTCCGCATTCTACTTATTATTGCAAAATTTTCCAATTGTCATTTCATTGTAATTATTTTAATTTTTTAATTCAGCAAGTTCGAAAAAGCAGTGAATGTATTGTAAAACAACTGTTTGTGTATCGCTAATAAAGTCTATGGTTACGGACAGAGTTCATAACCTACCATGCAAAGGAAAAATTATAAAACTCTACATTAAAACTTTTACAAGAGGAGTATCGACGTACTCAAAGATAAATTTAAAGTTTCTTTTACTCAAATTTTCTCAGACGTTAAACCGTAGTAAACTCTGACGCTGGCCTTTGTCAGAACCACCATTGTTTATCGAATCTATTACTTTTTTAGTTGACATAACCATACCGAGTGCAAGTACACTAGTGGACCTAGAAATCGCTACATGGCATTTCCTTAGGTGACACTTTATTAAACTATCGCAGGCTGATAGATGATAGTACAAATGAGTTCTGATAAGTCTTTTACTCATATAGAACGAGTAGTTTAGATCCGCAAAGCACGCATTCAATGTGGAGTACAATCTCCTCTCGTGGCTATACAGGCAGCGATGTAACAAGACATTCCATTATATAACTGGTGTATAGTTTCCCTAGGCACATACCGCTATGCTTCTTGCACACGTAGATCAGCCAGTGTTTGAGCAAGTGTTTGACGGTGGTGTAAACGTCGCCCCATCATATCCCATGTGTGTCCAGTAGAGGACAAATCTGGAGACCTGGCAGGCCAAAGAATAACGTCCACATATTAGAGCCTGCTAGGTTATGCGAGCTGTATTAGAATGAGCATTACCTTGTTGCATGATCATGTTGGGCATCCTACGCAAAAATGGTAGAAAATGGGACAGCAGATCCTCTCTGACATATCGCTGTGCTGTCTCCATGCCTTCACCAAACACGAGACATGACCGGAAGTCACAACTGGTGGGCCTATGTTACCATAACGTCTGAGGTCCGGGCCGTATGGCGTTCACGAATTCTTGCAGGATCGTTATATGGCCCACTGCGGCTCAAAATCCTGCTGCGATCATCATCTGCACTAAAACTGAAGCTGGACTCATCACATAACATAATGCGTCTCCATTCCTCTTTCGAATGTTGACGATTGTGGTAATTTTGTGGCTTGCTGCAAGATGTCGAATGGTCAAAAGCCAAAGGAGCAAGTGGAAGCCGGACCTGTTGGCCAGACTCACCCCATCAGCGACAAATGGTTCTTGTTGAGAGCGGCAAATGCATTGCAGACTTCACAGATTCTGGGAATTCTCTTAATGTAGTGCCATGTCCTGCTACTGTCCTTCAGCTGATATGACGATCTTCTCTATCTGTAGTGTGTCTGGCAGTACCAGTATCCTACTCTGTGTGATGTAGGACCTGCACACATCGTGTCACAGTGGTGATTGTGCGACCAAGACGAGTCGACTACCCGGTTTCGTGCAGTCAAGCCGTACGAAACCGTTCAAATGAGTCTGGGTGGTGATATTGTTCACCAGAACCATCCAGATCTGCCTCTTAGCTCGCAGACTTCTGCGTTTACAGAATATCGTATGGCTCTTTTAAGCACTGGGTACTGGCCACAAGTTCCTTCTGTCTCACGCCTCGCAGTGCCGTTTCTACGATTTAACCATTTGCATTGCGCGAGTGGTACTGTATACTGTCTTGATTTTAATACAAATTACGCCTTATTGGAGTGACGACTTCCATGTCCAGCAGAGATGAACAACTTGATATTGAAGGAAGTGCGGAAAAATATTAATTGCTCATATAGAGAATGGTCCGCTAAACGTGGACACCCCCAAAATTTCCCGAATGGTTGCAGATCACGAAATGCGGTTTTTCGCTAAATGATATGTACGGGAGAAAGTAATTGTCGCAAAGTGACTTATCTTATTACATGTATGGATCTAACTATTTAAACTACATATGACTTTTCCCCTGGAAATATACATATATTTCGATGGCATCTGAAAGTACGTGCAAAGTGGAATTCAGTAATAAAGCATATGCAACGAAAAGTAACACGGAAATGCCAATAAATAATGTGCAGTTATTATTAAGTTAAGTTGACCGGTAGCATAAGGCAGTGGACCTGTACTCACAGCTGTAAGCAAGCAACACACGCCATGACTCATCCTGGTGGGACCGCTTCCTTATAGCAGTGCAACACCAGTCCCCGTAATCTGTTATGGTAACTGCTATTGCAGTGTGAGGCTGTACATACACAATGATGTTTACGAATGAGGAGAAACTGGACACTATTTATTTACAGTGAGTGTGGCAGAAATGTCAAACAAGCTGTCCCAAAGTATGGTGAAAGGTATCATATTCGGACGCCCATCTCACAGAAAACAATATCAGAATTTGCACACGTTTCTTGTCACGAGGTGATTGTATTCTGGAACACGAGTGTGACGAAATACTGTTACGGGCGAGATGTGCCAACATATCGTGTTGAAGCGTGTTGTTGCAAACCCCCACATGGATACCCGAGAACTTTCCAGGTTCGTAGAAATAAGTGAAACAAGTGTGTTATGGATACTGCAGCAACAGAAATTCCATCCATACCACGTGGCTCTTCATAAGGCATTACACGAAGGTGATTTCCAGCAGCGTGTTCAGTTCCGACATTTGCATAGGATTTCACCATTAATGCATTAATTGATTGTATTCCCTTCTCAACAACACAATCGTATGTCACAGTGTCATCTCCAACAACACCAGAAAATATATTCACAAGGTCTTATGATATATCAAAAGGGCTGTGTTGCTTAAGCCAGTTAAGGAATATCTTAATTTGTTTCGAATCAGTTGTCATACTGCTATCCCGCAAGTCTTTGTGTTGTTCCGATGATTCATGAGAAATTCCAGCAAAAGCCTCAACTGCCGATGCTACTTTTATTGCAACTGGAGCACAAAGTATTCATCTCATCAAACTCTCTTCGTTGAGTCCATCTCCTCTTATCAAACCACCTGCGGACTTCATAGATTTCATCAACAACTGTTAAATGTTCATATCTGTCCATACACCTGCCCATTCTTTCTCGTGACACCTGATAGTGAAATACCCATCGGTAGTAAACTTTTTCCAGTACTCTGGTGACATACGACATTGATTTTCCATCATTTGCTGCAAGTAAAGTTGGCATGCCTTTGCATAGAGTGTGTGACCAACAGAATGGAATAGAGGCATCATTTGGGTAATAGTGGCAATATGTAAATCTCAATTTCCTGTCCTTTCAGCCCGAATAAAGTGTAACATGACGAACGCTTGATAAGGTACATCAATCACAGTTTTGCAGTTCTGCTCTTGGTTTCCAAATCTTTACATTTGTTGTTGAAATTCGCAACGAATTTCAGTAATACCTCATTTTTCGATGCTTCTTTACATGATACTTCTCGGTTGAACAATCTAGAGCACAACTTCAGCAGATCAGCACACATGTCAGTACTATCTGGGTTAGTATGAATAATGAGTTGAATTAAAGCAGCAGATGTGAGAATACATACACGAACAGCACATGAGAATGCATGACTAGTCAACATGTGAAGGATAGCGTTTCTAGCATACACTGTCTCCCACAGCTCCTCAATTCCACTTCCATTCATTATGTACCCAACTGATCCAAGGAACCACCAAGCCTCACAACCACTGAGGCTACAAGACTGTCCTTGTCAGCGGACAACACAATCTCAGAACACTTTATGAATAATGGATCATCAAGAGTCTCTATACAGGGTTAATGCCTTTCGTAGCACAGTTATGCAGCAAATTGTAATGCTGAATATAAAGTATTAAGGTTTGAGGGATTAAGATTAATGAAACGAAGTGGTATTGTCCCTGTAACAATGTCTCCAGCTAGTACCATAGAAGACTGAATGTAGCCATTCCAATATGGCTGTAGCTCAATTTTATCTGTATAGTGAGCTGCAAAAAGAACATCAAGTGCTGCAGCTTTGTCAATCTCTTTTGAAGCTTCTCCAGATATATAAATAGGTGTTATTGTGATGATTTTGAACCCAGAAATGTTTTTTTTTGTAAATTTTCACAGGTATGTGGTTTTTATTGTCAAATCTAATTGATGTGTCACATGGAAAAGCATATGGAGTGTAGACAGCTTGCAAGGGTGTTACACATTTAATACCACCTATAGAGTGGAAGGTTCGAAGCCTAGTCAAAGTTCTAATATTTACATCAGCATTATCAAAGACAAATAGGAAAAATGTATAATCGTCTATGACAGGTTGTACGTGAACCATAGCACATTGCAAGTAAGTTTTTACTTCAGAATATAAAGAAGAAACACCCATTAAATAAATACATCAATCAGGAGCCTAGATCCATATCTTCTGTACAAGTAAACTGCCAAAGCAATATGAATTGTTGAGTGAAATGAACGAGGTCCGCATGCTGCTATAATATAGTTATTGATGATGATTTGTTTTCTGTGAAAAGATTTTGGCAATTCGTTGTTCTTCTTTTTCGTCAAATTTTCAGTAATTACTTTCAGTGTCTCTGGAACCACATTTGTACTGTCCTCTTCCAGCATCGTAAGAAAGGAGTAACTGTCTAATGTGTAAACCTTAGCTCGTATGTCGTTCCTGATTACGGCAGCAGCAACAGTCACAATTCGTAACTTTTCTTCCTCAGGATCTAATTTCCGCTCAGAATGCCATTTTTCAGTTATATATTGGTCAACAGTGCCTGTAAAAGTGAAAATGCATGATCCGTTTGATAACTTTGAACAGTGTACACTAGACCCATGATGATTCTTGATAAGCTGTTTAATATATTTGTCTGTGTAACTGATCTTTTCACCACCATACAATTAATTCATGGTGTTCTTTATGTCATCAATAGTGTATTGACACTAATCATTTTCGTCTAAAAACGAACAAAGGCTGTCAAACAAATTTGCAGAAGTTTCATTCTTGGGTTGGCCAACATTTTCCCTTTTGGTGACGGGCTTAAATGAGGTCCAACAATCGTAATGATAGCGAGCATCAACAGCAATCAAATCGTGTGATATACTAATGCGATGTTTGACTTGATCACCCCATTCATCTTCACGTTGGTCACAATATCTTAAGATACTCTTACACATTCCATATTTTGTAACATTGTATATAATACGGCTTCGGTTTTTTGGCAACTTCGTGTTCACTGGCCCAACATCACCTGCACAAAACAAACAGTGTGTTTTAAAGTCAAACGGATGAACACTGGATCGTAAATCTATTGTCGCTGGACTTGATTCGGTGGTTTCTCTCTTGCATGCTTTGAAGTTTTGTTTTGCAGTATGTTTTCCTGCAGCTCACATGGACTCTTACTTGGATACATTCAGAGAGATGCGAGTACTTGTTGTCATTTCGTTGTAAACTAGCTTGAATTAGGGTGGTTAATCTTCTTCCAACTTCAAGAGTTTCGCCACTGTTGAGGCAAGAACCACAAAGAATGCAATTATCTTCTTCCATGCTGCTCATGCATGTACATATCTGATTAGATTACCTGAAACACACAAAATAATATTTTATTTGACACATTTCAGTCTATTATAATAATTTAGAAAAAAAATAGTGTTTATTTACCCACTAATTCTACATTAGGCTAATATGTTAGCTGAACTCAAGTGTGTTGTTAAGGGCCGACGCATCAGTTCATCAATAATCTTTCTTTCCTAACATCACATTCATTAAGCGCTACAATTAAATAGTACAAATACTTTGAATTTTTGTATGTTATAACCCTTTTACTTGTTGCACAAGAATAAAGCAGTGTTTTTGATTTTTTCCAAGTCCCGTAGTTTTGCAACCGTTGCAGATAAGAAAATAAATATTGAACTAAAAGTTGTACTTTGTTATGTTCTTCAACTTTTGTTAAGAAAAATTTTTGACAACTCAAAGCGTTCATGAAATACGGCTGAAAAATGATAAAACGGCCGCCATTTTCCAAGATGGCGGTCATAGCACAACATTTACATATGTTGATTTTTGGTATGTTATTACTGGTCACTAGAGCTACGCATGTACAAATTCTCCCCTTCAGGGTAATTTTTTCCAGGTAAGGAGGAATTTTTCCCTAATACTCATGGACCATTTATCCAATATCGCATTCCTTGCCCCTTGCCCCATTAAGGTAAGCGCTACACTGCTGTAAAGAAACGGTCTCGCAAGGATATGTCACGGCACTTGTTGCTGGCTTACATTTGTGAGTACAAGTACACTGCCTCATGCTACCAGCCCACTTAACTTAAACATATTTGTAAATTCTTTCTTGACATTTCTGTATTCCCTTCCACTGCATATGCTATATCACTGAATCCCTCTCTGCACATTGTTTCAGATGCCGTTGAAATAAATGTATGTTTCTAAGGGAAAATCTTATTTGGTTTAATTATTTCTGTCCATACACGTGTTTGGAATAGTCACTTTGTGACATATTACTTGCCCCCGTACATAATTTCATTTAGCGAAAACCGCATTTCGTGATCTGCAACCGTTCCAGAAATTTTAGGGGTTTCCACGTTAGGAGGATCGGCCTGTGTACATTAGATTACACCTAAGCTAGGTACTGAAAATTATATTTTACTTCGTATATTATTTTGTGATTCCAAAAATATCTAACACTCCTCCAACTATATTACATCACATGTAAATATCTAGATTTTTATTGTGTTGTGACAATGGGAATTATTATTTGCAATTACATCTTGGAATTAATTTGCCATGCCAGGATAATTGGCTGTTTATGGTATATTTCAACCTGTTTGCATCATGAATGCAGCAGGTAGATTTCCATGTGTAATCAAGGAAAACTGAGGGTGATGATTTGTCTTGCCAGAATCGCAAGTTACTTGCTGTGCCAATTTAATGTTTACACTCTTTCTGCTTTAATGACATAGAAACTATTGAAGACCAGCTTATGTGACTGCGTGTGTTTGACGCTATAAAGACAATGCTGGGTGTGCTCGACCGCCTGTGGCGACTCTGCTGTTGTCAGTTACGTTTATAGCCACGAGCGACAGCACTATAATTGAAGAGAAAATGGCACAGGTGACAAGTTTTCTTTCGGCCAGTGTAAGTGGATTTCAAACCTTTATTGGAAATGTTGAAACGTGATTTGTTTGCTCGGACGATGCAGGGCAGTATTAGATACTGCATCACCGTCACGTCACGTTAAACAGTGACACGATTACGTGACAAGATGGAGGGGGACCGAACTGTGTGTGCAGTATAGAAAGAACACATTGCCATCGAGACATACTGTTGCTTCTGGGTGAAACATTTGTTGGAAGGTGGTTAGGCCGACGAGGAAGTGTTGAATATCCACCCAGATCTCCAGGTTTAACGCCGCCGTTTGATCTTTATCTGTGGAGAAATCTTGAGTACTGCATATTCACGATTTCTTCGGCCTTTTTGAATCAAACCTTTGAAAAATCTCCTAATGTATTACATGTTTAGTAATTTCCTAAATACGCCCTGTATCACAATCGTTTTATACGTGTGTTCATAAAAGTTACTTTTCCCCTGTTACATTGAAAGTTTATTAATATCTTTTCTATAAATTATAATGCCTCATTGATAAATAATTTGAATACAAAACCGGGAGAAAATAGGTATGTTGGTAACGTCTAGTGAGAAACAGTTCTTATACAAAATATCTTTACAACTGAGTGCGCACGAATGTGGTGCGTTGTCCCTCTCGTGTAGTTCTCCAGACTTGTTAAGCTTAGTTTGCACGAGGCGGAGGAATATCCTGGAAGTAGAACATTAGAAGGGCTTTATAAAAGGCTGAAGTAACCGTGAATTGATTATATCCAGTGCCATAAAGCCACGGACTTGAAGCCATGTGAGACGCAATTGTGACCTCCTGTGAATCCATTCCCATTCCTGCTTGTCGTTCTGTTCTACAGCGTTGCAGACGACATGTTGTTGCTGATGGCAGAAATGTTTAACTTTTGGAACTAACATTCTCACACACACAACGTTGTCCTCATAGCGTCAAATACCAGCAGTCCAATCAGATTGTCTTTAATAGTTTATATGGTATTTATGTTTGAAGAGTGTCGGGTATTGTACATTAATGCGGGCAGGAGAAAGGCTTTTGTCATAATTTCCGGTGATTGCGGAAGGTTACACTGTGAACGTGTTCTCGTGGAGGGTTGCTAAAAATAAGTGATTTTTGACAGAAAACGAGTTAGAGCTGCGGAATGATAAAATTTAAGGCCTCCATAGATGATGACAAAACAATTACTCTTTTAACAATTGTTTTATTGATACACGCTGAATATCTATGTCATTGTCGGTGGTTCACTGAGTGTGTTACAGTAGTATAAAATAGAAGTCAGGCATAATGTTCAGGGGTATAGGCACTGACAGTCGCCATCTTGAATTTGCGTTTTTCTTCTTTTTTCCTCTCAATGTTTTCCTTTTCGTCTCGAAATCATACATTTTTTGTTTAAAACTTTTCGTTTTTCCCTCAAAAAGCACCGATCACCTTATTTGTAAAACGATCCATTGTTAGCATTTGGGAGGATCGTTATTTAGATGTGACCTTGACTTTCGGTGTTAACCGTGGATGACCTTGAAGCCAAAACTTTCCAAAAAATGTCAAAAAAGGTTTTAAAAATTCCAAGAAAATTAAAAATTTAAGATAACATAACATTTATGACTCCAATCACCATGTTGGATTCCAGTGACCTTCTCCCCAACAACCTTGAAAAAACTCGAGAGAGAAGTTGTCGAAATTGAATAAATTCATAAAATTCAGCGACCATATTACATTACTGACTACGACTGTCACCTTTCCCATGTGAGCTTTACCTTTACCTACGAACTTGACCTTGACTCTGTGCCCATGAACTTCAAAAACCTTGAACCCGAAAATTGTAAAAAAAAACCCTAAAAAATCGAGGGAAAAATTACATTGTCATAACCCGAACGCCATCTTGGATCCAAATGACCTTAACCTTGACCCAATACCTTGACCTTGGACCCAAAAAACTCGCAACATTGATTTTAAAATATCCAAAAATATATTTAACTTCTAAAAATTACTTTAAACAATTTCAAAATTTTATTTAAAATGTGTATGTAAAAATTTCAGAAAAGTTAGTTTTTCGAATGTTTTGCTTTGCGGGACGAGGGATTGGAACCGACCAGCCACCATGTTATGGCATAACCCAACCACCACATTGGATGTCTGTGACCTTGACCTTTTATGTGGACCTTGAACCCTTAATAACACAAAACTTTCCAAAAAATATTTAGTTAAAATATTCATAAATTGTAAGAAATTATAAAAATAATAATAAAAATTTAATTTAAACGAATTTTAAGTTCAAGAGATTTCCTCAGCACGGCATCCAGCAGACAACTGACCCTCGCCAATGTTTCCCTCTATTCCCTTCCACTCCCTCCACAAATGTTTCTTGTTGGTTGATTACTCACAATCGTTCGAACCACCACCAACGTTTCTCATTTGATAATTAGTCGACAGGTCTCTACCCCCTCAAATTCGCTCATTCTGTCTAATGCACTTCACTCTCCACCACCCATATTCATTTATTTTTTTCGTTTGACGGGTTTCCAATACCGCCAAAATTTCCCTCCCAACCTCTACCTGTCCAAGAAGAGGACGGGAATAGGAAGCCCATATTATCAAAACCTTTCAAAAGAAGAGGTATTGATAGTTACTTTATCTTGCTGTCCCGAATTGTTGAGTGTACATGCAAATGTCCAAAACACTGATTAGTTAGTTGTTTAGTTTAATTTTGGTCTCATATTGTTTTTCTTCTGCCCTTTATTTCAATTGTGTGTGTGTATATATATATATACTACTTTATTTAGCATTTACTACCACTGGATTTTAAAACATCCAATTACTCTCACAGAGAAACGATTTCTTAAAGAAAACTTATCATTAAAAAAAACAATTCTTATTAAAACTATATTACCGAGGCATTTGGTGTCTAGACGAAACGGATCCTAACTGCAATCCAAAATTTTTCCCTTTTATATACACAATCACCTTCACAACAGACAATAAATATCTGAGTCTGAGGGTATTGCCCTCACCGGTACGCCCATAGAGTGTAGGTAGTGCTCATGCATATCCACAATAAATACTCAATTATGCAAAACAATCTCGTGTATAATCTTGAATATTCCCTTCATGGCAGATTCACCAATTTAAGGCTAAGTTCCAGAATGGGCATCCAAAACCTAAGTACAATATTACCACAAGCGAAAGCACAGTCCCCACACGCTTCAGCCAAAGGCAAAGTTCTTTATTCCATTCGGCCTAATATTTACTAAGCCCAACTCATCACAGCCCCACTCTATTTCGCAGAAAATTTTCTAAGTCCCGTCTCACCACTGCTAAAGGCCAAGTTCCACACACTATTCTGCAGAATTTTCTAAGTCCCACCTCACCTGTGCCAGAGGCTCTAGTCCTTCACTTTATTCCGTAGAAACATTCTAAGTCGAGACACACCACTGCTACAGATTAAATTCCGCACACTAGAGTCGCAGATTGTACTTAACTGCTTCATCGTAGGCCGACGTTCCCGCAGAACATTCTCAGCTGCAAACCCGAGTTCCAGAGTTGGCGATTATCTCCTTCTGCCCAGCCGAGCCTCCCAGGGAACCGGTGACTATCTCTCTAATCGTCTTTTTCTAACCTACTCTAAAACTAAGTGCGTCTCAGGACTAGACCCCATACACTTACAAGGGAAGGAAATCATGCAAGGAGAACTGCATCGCGGCAGCAAGAGATTGGGTGGCCATGTCCTCGTTTTGGCCATGACAACCTCCCTGGGTGTACTTATAGCTAAACTGCTATAACTAAGAAGAAAAAAGGACAAATCGGCATAGACGCCATAAGAATCCTTTTGAGAGGAAAGAATTAAAAAAATTTGCATGCATTAATAGAAAATGGTACAGGAGACAGATAGGTGGGGAATATTCTCTTTATTAGTGCGTAGAGAAAACACCAGAAGAGAGTGGGTGGCAGATCCCTCCGATCCCCTAAACGACGTCCCTTATTTACTACCCGACGGCCTCCTCCACGCACACCCCCCTACTCCAGAAACACCAAGCCCGGCTTCAGTGGGGTATATAGAGTTCACCTTTTTAATAAACAGTATTACAAGAGCCAATCACATATAATTCGAGCAGGCGGCCTCTTCAAACATTGCGCTGCAACCCAACAAACAGTAATGCGCTGCGGGCAGATGCGACGACAGGAGTCAAGCGCCGGAGAGAACTTGCACAATTTGAAAAAGCAAGTCTTACCAACACACTTCAAATACAAAATCACATTTGTAATGGCCCACACTCTGTCACATCTGCTTTCATTTTCATAGCCTAGACGATGCTAGTGTATTAATGATCGATTTCACCGCCAGTCGATTAGCTGATTTAGCCACCATTGTTGTTTGTAGTCGACTTTGACCTTAACACAAGGTGACCTTTAACCCAAAACATCTAGAAAAATCACAAAATCGAAAACATCTCAAAAATCGAGGGAGAAATTACATTATTGACACCGACTACAATTTTGGATTCCATTCTGCTTGGTCACCTTCCCATCATACTCAGTAATTCCTTCACATCTGCATTCCCTCCACGATTTTGTATATTTATCCATGCTTTGTTATTCCGTGTCAGCCATCTTAGTTTTCATCACCACCACCATCTTAGATAACATCGCCACCATGTTTCCCACATACTTGTGCTCTATCTTTCCATGTCAGCCATATATTATTTTATTTGTTTAAGCTACCAGACGAGCTGTCGTCAACAGTTTTCTTTCATGCTTTGTCATGTCATGCCCACCATTTTTGATTTAATTTTTCTTAGTAATCTTCCCTTTATTCACTATCATTCCTACTTTATTTAGCCACTAGGCCTACATGTAAGATTTTATTTATACTCTGCCATTCTACCTGTATGTAGTAGCCTGCTGATTTCTTGGTACCCACGAACCACCTTACTGGATTTAATCACTTTTTTGTCTTTGATTATAACATATGATATTGTACTTTAACCATCATGTTCTTCCATTTTGTTCATTTGTGCTTACTAGAAACATAACTGTGGTGTGTTAGAGCAGGACCAAGCATGTAGACATTTATGTAGGACCTCTCTTCGCCATATACTGCACTGAAGCAGGTCTGACCAGGCTTGACTCAGTCTTCACTCTCCCCTCCCTCCATGATCCAGGGTCAAATTTCTTACAATTGACCAGCTTACTTCCAAGACTGCAACACCCAACCTGCTTAGAATCTATTTTCAGTATTAATGCAGTGTTTTTTTTTTTACACTTCAACATATACCTTTGCTACATATATAAATGATATGCACATCCCGTGGTTGGCCTAAACAATAAATCTTGTTGTACTAACTTTCCAATCATTATATTTTGCCCACATCAATTCATTTATATTTACTATCATGCTCACACTACCGGCTTGTAGTGGCAGATCTGAAAACCAAGGCTACCTTATTCCTTACATCAGGGAAAATAGGCATGCTATGAAAATATACATCAACACTAGCGAGAAATAAAACCCTTTTCTTTTTTAATTGAAAACATGTATTTTTTTTACATACATCAGACTACAGCCATAAAATAAACAGAATATTCACATTCTCCATAATATACAAGAAGTGTCTTTCCAGAAACAAGCTCCTTTTTGATGTAATTGTTATAATTTGCTTACATGCAGCTCGAGACAGTCTATGCTAGCAAGCAACCACCCAGAACCCTTAGACATATATTCTTCTTCACGACAAAGTTTTTCTTTCAAAGCCTCTACAGCATCTGGAATGCTATCGAAGTTGTACAATGCATCGTTAGCAATCTTGAATGCTCAGCGGCCGATTTATTCGTCAAAGGTTGAAGCGTTTCATAGATACTTATGATTTTTGTACCAACAAAGCTATTTCCAATGACATAATATTTTAAAGTACCCATAAATGCTGGTTTTTTAAAGACAGAATCCATTCAATGTGGTGTCGCCAGCTGCCAGTACAAGTCGTTTCTTTGCTGCAGGAACTCTAGCTTTACAGTTCACCATATGTCTCTTCAACTTATCACCTCGTTTGAACAGATGTTTTCACTTAACACATCGATGCGTAGCACAGGAAGGATCCTTCACGCAAGTAGTCCTTTCATGCTACCTACTACTACCCGCGACTACCCGTGACTACCCGCGACTACCTGAGACAACCTGCGACTACGCGTGACTACCTGCGATTACTTGCGATAACCTGTGATACCTGCGAATACTTGCGACTGCCTGCGACTACCCACGACTACTTACGACTACCTGCGACTACAATTTCTTATAACATTGTTTCAATTTAATTTTAATGGATTCGGCAGAGCATGCTTAGAAAGCAGTCAATTAGCTAATTTTTCTCCAACTTGGTTTACACATTTTGAAATTTTTCACGGGTTTTTAAAAAATTAAACATACAATACTTCCATCTGGAAGAATATAGCTTTATAACAGTGAAAGAGTTTCAATAATCGGCCCTGTAGTTTTGGTAGAGCATTATTAGAAAGCAGTAGCTAATTTTTTCCGACTTCGTTTACAAATTCTGAAATTTCTCAAGGAATTCTTTTATTTTTAACTAAATATAGTCTATGTTCATCTGGAAAAAAAATAGCTTTCTAACAGTGAAAGAATGATAAGAATCGGCCTTGTAGTTTCCGAGACTACCCAAGACATATAAACAAATAAACTCACATTAAAACTTTATAGTATTAGTATAGATAAGCAACAAATATAAATACATATTTCACAATGTTACTCTTCTGACAGCTGATAGTTCGTGGCGTATATGTTGGTACCGCAAACCTTCCAAGCGAGCGGGAAGTCGGAGTAATGCCTGGTTCACATGTACGCCGATCACGTAGAACAGACAGAGCGGAAGACTAGAACAGCCAATCAGAAGCCATCCTCGGTTTCTGCGCGAGTCGCGCAGAAAAGTTGAGCTCACACCGATATTTTCTGCTCGCGAAAGAGCAAACATCACCGATATTTCCCAGAAGTCAGTTGTTTCACATATTTTATTCTACCAATTTCTTGAATAATCGACGTGTATTGACGTAAATGTATACGATAGTTAAAATGCGTATTTATAAGGAAATACGTGAATATTAACGTTGGTTTTATTCAACATTTGTGTTAAATATAGTTGGAAAATGAACCGAAAGATAGCACTAAAGTGTAAAATATTTTTCGATGTAAAAAAATTATATAACAGTCTCTTGAAAACCATTTAGTAAATAAATCGCACTATAATTGAATAATTAAACCAGATTAGAAAGACGGCAGCATCTAGTTTGTAATCTATAATTGGTTTTAGAATCTTGGCGTGAAAAATCACGAATTCAACAGCAAAATGGCTACGCAGAACATTGGCTTACATGTAAACAACCATCGGTTCTGTCTGCTCTGTGGCATGACTGGCGCACATATGAACTAGGCATAATACGAAATGCCGTTAAAATTGTAGAATATACACATTACCGTTTGCTAAGTGAAGTTTAATTTAACTGGTTTAAATAAACTTTTAGTTGTGAAGGCAAATCGGGGAGTACCGGGTCCTTGCATATTGAAATAACTTCAATTTACATCTAAAAACGGCTTTCATAGCCACGCCTTACCCAGAAATCTAATACAGAACCTCGTGGTTTGAATAGGCCTTAGTAACTTCAGCCACATGTATGACAATGGGAACGGGGTATATAACAGAAGGTTGTCCCTTCGCAATAGCCATTCGCCTCCCAACTCTATTTTTCACTAAGAGGGTAATTGAATGTGCGTGCGTGTGTGTGATATATATATATATATATATATATATATATATATATATTATATATACACACATATACATATACATATTTGTGCAGCGAATTGTGTAAATGTTCGACAGTGGCTCAGTCTTACGCAGATGAAGTAAACCATGGGAATACAGCTGTGTGAAAAGAGTAAGTCACGCTCACATGGGTGGGAGTAAGTTAGTTTCCTGTCCATCCTGTAGCATTCTACCGCCATAATTTTAACGCAAGATGGTGAGCATGAAAACTGGGTAAAGAGCGTTAGTGGAGAGATTTGGGCAGCTCTTAAGTGCGACGTCTTGAGAGCCGAAGGGGATGACTGATGTATGGAGCAGCACCGGAATGAAAGGGCGGGATAAACGGAGATCCCTGAACGTGGTCAGAGGTAGGAATATTTTTATATTCAAATAACCTGATTAATAAAGATTACAAACGCCACTTAGAGACTTGACATTGTGTAGGGATGTCAGAAGCTTATTTCTATGTACATCATAAAACATTTGTGGATAATGGAGGAGTTCACGCACCCTTTCGTAACGTCCACTACAAGAAACGGATTTTGTCACACCATAAACAAACAAAGAGCCAATGAAGGTAAAGCATCAATTTTAATAGACTGAGCAATTTTTTGAACGTTTTTCAGTAACAGTAAATATACAAGCCCAGAAAAATCGGGACAAAATTTAACATTGAATTTTAAAACTAGTTTTCGTATAGATAACGTAATACTCTTTCAAATCTGCAGTCGTCATTATTTTGGTTATTCTCTTCAGCATAAATAAAGAAGCGAATTAAAAAAATTAAACATACACGTCATACAACTTGAAATGCTTAAAGAATATAATATGCAAAGCTTTATTAATGATATATATCGACAAAAAATCATTTTACTCTACGTCTGAAGAGGAAGTTAGGGATATGTGCCATGGTAGACCACTTAAAGGTTCACTAAGACACTTAATTTTGTCAATTGACCGAAAAATATGCTGCAAGTGCCTAATAACAATCACCGACAACTGTGCGTTTCGCTGATATCAAAAAGTTAGAAGTTATCGGTTTGACTAGGCACGGTTATGGTAATGAAAGATAAACACGATTGTTTCTTCGATTACAGTGGGTTTTGAACCATGGTAAACGAGTGGTGATAATCGCCAGTGACACCTGCGTTGTCTGGAAAAAACGCGATTGGGCGAGCGTTCAGCAATCCGTCATTCCACTATTGACTATCTGGACAGGAGTGTAGTGCTGGGTGGCTATTAACAGCGAGGTCTTGCGAGCCGATGAGGGTGAAGCGATGTTGAGTACGGAGCAGTGCCGGAACGCAAGTGCGGGAGAAACGGGACATTCCCTAGAAAACCCGCCGATCAGCGGCATCGCCCGGCACGACCCCCACGTGGGAAAATCCGGGAGCGACCCCGCCGGTAATTGAACTCGGTTCACTTAGGTGGGAGGCGAATTGTCAATCCACTACACGACTGCGGCCCCGAGGCGAGCGATGATTGAGCAAGAGTCGGCCTTGGAGATCACGAGTCCCCGAGGCCTTGAACATGCAGAACAATCTCAGTCAGGCGGAACACTTAACGTACTGTATTTGTTTCCGCTCGCTCCACGAACCCGTACGAACGCGCCATTAAACATACCATTAGGAACAAGGGCGTGGAAAGAGTATTCTCCCGCCTTTAAAACAGTTTTTTTTTTTTTTACCATATCCCTTCGACTTCTATGCACACACCCGTTTGCAAGCAAAGGCGCCCTTGGTTGCCCAGCTTTTATTTTCATATTAACTGATCTTATTTTTTGTCATCCCACAATATAATTTAATTGACTTTCGAAGATTTGTAATTTTTTTTTCTGGTACACTGATTACTCCTACAGGCAGCGTTAGGAAGCAATTAACAATTTATTGAAACAGACGCCATACGATAAAGTCTTATAAACATTCCAATACAATTTAGTTATATTTCATAGCTTTATTTTGAAGACGTAGCAAAAAAAAAATCAAGGCATGGCGAAGTAGTGAGTTAGTTAAAAAAATTATTAATATTTATTGGAACTGAACATATAAATTTAATAAACTGTTACACAATTCTTGAGTATGTTTGCCGTTGGGCTACTCCCAATTCTTATGATCGCTTTGACTAGATGGGAAATGCTTTATCTCCACAAAGCATTGTACTGCTTCCTCATAGCCTACGTTGTCAACCAGGAATGCATTCCTTAAATCATGTTCGATATAGAAGTAGAAACGAAAATTGAAATTGACCTCAACTGTTACTTAAAGAGATGATACCAAAGTTACAGTAAAAAGGAACTTCATTAAAATTATAGGGGCCGCGGTTGTGCAGTGGTTAGACTATCCGCCTTCCACATAGGCGAAAGGGATCCAAATCCCGAAGGTGTCGCTACCGGATTTGCGCACGTAGGAATCGTGCCGGACGACGCAGCTGGATGGCGGGGTTTTTTTTCTTCGGGGATCTCCCGTTTCCCTCGCCCTTTCATTCCGGCGCTGCTACATACACTCCTTGCTTCGCCCGTATCAGCTCTCAATACCTCGATGTTAAGAGCCGTACAATCTCTCCATTCCATTATAATTAAGAGATACGTGGGTGTCATGGTAATTACATTGGGTTCCTTAAGCCAGGCATACACGATAACCATTTCCGTAGCAGTTTTCCTACCCATTTTCTGCTAGCGTTTCTACTCCCGTGTAGGTTACAATCCAGCCGCCTCCAGAGGGGGCTGGCTCCGAGTATAGCAGTTTTCGTACCCATGGGCATGCTCGAAACGGTAATAGAACGTGTTCTATATTTCTGCTATAGTCTACCCACGGAGCTGCAACAGACAAGATGGCAGACGTACAAGTAACAACCTCGAGACGTATATATCTGTTTACGAAAAAAATTAGGGGTTCTGTAAAACCTGTTTATGTATAAAACGAAACTTAATGTACTCGTAAGGAATGGGAAATGTTTAAGTTAACTCCCACGGCCACAAGAAAATAATAAACACAACTTTTAAAATAAGCAATAACTATGGACTTATATAATGTATGTAACCTTATATACGGTGACTTTTGAAAGCTGTGTGCGTAAGTGAGTGGGTTGGTGCGTGGGTTCGCACGTTGTGATTTTAGGTTTAAGTGTTAAAATCTCTGCCATAAAACAAAACTCTTTTAGTTATTTTATGTGAAACATTAAAGCGGTGGGTAATTTAATTTATTGCCAGGAAACGTTTATTTCTATAATAGCTTTCTCTAAAAGCGATAATACAAACTAATAATACAAACCAAATCTAAATTTAAAAAAAAAACACAGGAAGCCAATTGCACTGTGCAGTCATTTGCGTATTATTGCTTTTATACAAATAAATTCTAGAAATAAACATCTTGTAACAAAACCATGAATTATAAACAACAATAATGTATTACATAACATAACTAAATAAAACAATTTCATTATAGACCAGAAATTGAGCTACACACACACAACATAGAAACTAGCAGTGTAAAATCGGAATTTTTCCTGTGTATCATAAGTGATGTTAACCCACACACAAAGGCTTTATTATTAGTATTGTGTTATTTCTGTCTTCTTTTAGTCTCCTAACCGTGTAAGCTTGTTTAATTACGGAAAGCACAAGATATATTATTATGCCTGTTATAGATAAATATTTAAATAATTAAATAACGTTTTGATTAGTCACGTAAACGTCGGTTCTACATAAATGTGAATACAGTACCTGGTTTTTTATACACAATGAGTGCCGTTACAAACATCATTTTCCATACATTGATAGTCCAGTATTTGTAATCAGAAACTTAAATAAATGCAGTCTTCAGTAAAAAATTAATAATCTTCGTATTTTTTGGATGTACCACAAAGCACGTACAAATAATATTTGATAGCATTTGTACACCTTCCAACTGCGGAAAGTCTGCCATTTGCGAGTAGTTTTTTGCCTGCTACTTACAATTTTATGTTAGCACTTTAGGAATGCGTGGGTATGAATCGGTGCATTCTTTCTTCTCTTCTGCTATTGAAACTTTTATGCCTTCTGTTTGTGTCCACGGGTATAACAGAAGGGTAGCAGAAATTGGGTATCGTGCAGGGACGGCTTTTATAACCGCAGCGAGGTCCGGAGCCGGCACGAGCACGACGTCCACGTCCACTGGTAGGACGGGAAACAGCCCCGGCCGTCGCGGCAAACCGCAGCAAAAGGCGACGAGTCGCCGTCGATAACTCGCCGACTATGCCGGCGACGTCACGCCACGTTCAACAGCGCGCGCCGCACATGACATCACACGGCACGTTTGGCGCCGTCGAGGCCGTTGCCACAGTTCTCCACTGGCAGGAGCGCCTATCATTCGTCATTTCTTTTCTTTCACTTTGGGAACATGTTGTCAAAAGCGGTTACAGGCTGTTCACGGTTAAATGAGCACTTTTGAAAGCCCTGCTTAAGATTTACTTGTATACACGCCAAGTGTTCGTCCGCCTTATGTGAAATTAACGCTGACATGAGCCTCAGCACTGTATTCATGCGTCGGTCAAGTGAAACTGTGAAATAATTAGAAACGTTATTATTGCAAGAAACTGCTAATTTTTACTCTTAGGTGCATTAGAAACAGAACAGAAAGTAAAAGAAATAAATTAAATTCTTACAGATGATTGACTAACACTATTCATTTGACTTAAAGATATGTTAACTACTTTCTCTCCTTCGTTACCAACTTTACTGGTCACATGTCACTCAGAGCGCCCGTTAAAATATATGCAGGCAGGGACAGTGACTTTTTTGTAAGGTTTATCACTTTATCGTGAACAATTTTGAAATCAACCCAAGAGAAAAGTCACTGCTCCTACCTGCATATATTTTAACGAGCGCACTGAGTGACACGCGACCAGCAAATTTGGTAACCATGGGTGGGAAGTAGTTCCGTATTTTAACGTCGAATAAAAAATGTTAGGTAACAATTTGTGCGATAACTTAAATTATTTCTTAGGCTTTCTGTTCTTGTTATAGACCGAAGTGTTAAAAATGAACACATTTCGTAAAATATTTACGTTTCTAATAATTTCACAGTATCACTTGACCGAGACATGAATGAATAAAGTGATTAGGTCGACGTTCTTGTTAATTTCACATCAGGCGAAATAATACACAACGTGCATACAAGTAGATCTTGAGCAGGGAATTCAAAAGTGCTAGTTTTACCGTGAACAGCCTATACTTCGTATTAAGGCTCCCGCCCGCCTACCTAGAACTTTTCCCGCGTTTGAGGCTGAGAAGTGCTGTAGCGATAAGGGCGAAACTACCACGCGCATCTAATGAGCCATCGCCGCTAAGCGCAAGGCTCTTATCTGGCGCGCAGTGTTATTGCCGCACTGCGTGTACCTATGAGACTTTCAGCGGTGATACTGTAATTTTATTGGTCGAAGGTCTGCAGGAAGTTTCAGTGCAGGGCCCTTAAGTAGTTTTGCGTGTATCTGAAGCATATATTTTGAAATACAGCTCTTTGAAGAAAAAAAAACTGTTTTAGTCGTTCATTTGAGCCAGTGATGTTAATTCAGCGGGGGATTGGTGAACCTCTTTTAAACAAATCGAACACGTAGTTGACATTTATTAAAGTGCAGCGGTCAATAAAACCACGGACTCTGCTCACTTGTTTATAAGGTAGTGGAGTCTAACGATAAAGCGGATTTTGCACGTCTCTAGGTAATAATTATTATACTCGAGTAAATGACCGCATCAGTTGTGTAGTTAGTACCTTGATAGGAGTAGCATATTACCTGTCATTTGTAACCTTAGGAACCCGGGTTCGATTATCGATGTAGCCTTGCGGCTGTGGGGCAGTCTCACGAGGCCACATGAAGAGTTGTGTTGGAGAACACAATCGCTGCCAGTAAGTGTTGGCTCTCGCTTGGGCGTGTAGGCCTGTGAGAACTCCCGCTGTATACACTCTAACTGAGCAAGCGATTTTTGACCGATGCTCAATCCCGACTCATACCTCTCCATCGAAATTGTCAGAACAATGTGGAAGACTTTGCAACTGGCATCTAAGAACCTTTATACGATGACACCGATTCACATATACACACGTTTATTGTAACATCACGTTTTCCTTAAACATGTCAGAAAGAACTTGCGATTAAGTAACAAGTTGGTGAATGGCAATTTGTATAACGGAGATCTTGTACCTCTGACAACACGGTTGGTAATATCAATACCACTTCGTTAAGTAATTGTCACACAGAGAGAATCGGTTTTCGCGCTAGGTTATTAGATTACTGCTGGGCAGAAGTTATTTTCAAACTTTTTTCGTTACATGACTTAACTGACCAAATTAATCTTTCCCGCTGCCGCATAACGGAATATCTGCTATAGCATTTCTTTTAAATTTAATTATTTGGAATGCGCAGCATGTGAACCAATTTCTCACACCTTCACCTTACATTGCGTAATTTACAGTATTAATGTTTATCGTATACGTAATGTAGAGTTACCGTAGTAAAATACACAAGCATACTGTATACGTTATATAATCAAAAGTATCCGTACATTCATCTGCAAATCTAAACTTGCGTATGTATATTAAAGACGGTTCACGATAAAGTGAGCACTTTTGAGGCCCTAGTTACTATTTTTCTTTCAGCCATTTTTTTAAAAATAATTTAACCACCTTTTAACTAAATATTGCCATGTAAGTAATAAACACAGTGTGTATATTCCACCATATGCGGATGTTATCGTCTAAATCTGGAATAAAATATATTTATTGACTTTTATTATAAATGAGACGGCTTTAAAAAGTGCTCACTTTACCATGAATAGCCTATACGACAAGTCCCACTGCCACTATAACAGCAGGCAGAGGGTTTGGTGCTGGTCAGTGCTATAAGATACTGGCAGAATGGGCGGGGGATGGGAGCTCAGTGTAGTTATTACATCAGAGCCATTTCCGTCCTTCTGAAGTTGCCCAAGTCGACCTTTGGGAATGTGATTGTTAAGTGGAGAAGGGAAGGTACAATTAAAAAAAAAAAAACACGGGCAGGTAGGCAACGTGCATGACCGGCGGGAACCATTGAGCATTGAAGAAGGTGGTATGGGAACATCGCATGTCACCATGCGATACCATCATCTGTGAATTTCGCAATGGCATTATTTGTGCACAGAGCACCATTATTGTGCGCCGGGAGTTACTAAGACTGGGGTTCAAAACTCAGGCACCTTCCCATAAACCACACATTTTGCCTGTAACGCGAAGTGCCGTCTACATTAAAGGGTGGCGGGGGAAGTCCCTCGAGTGCTGTGCACATTATTAGCTACGCGCGTGTGATTCCGTTGCGTGTACAATGCGCGTGATTTTCAAGGAAGCTGTTCCATTCCCTCGCTTCCCACATATACAATCCTGTCCACACACACACGCAATAATGCGCATAGCTTTCGAGGAACGAGGAACTTTCCCAACCCCCCCCCCCTTGATGTATGTTATCTGCGGGCGGGAGCAGAACTGTGAAAAGGCAAACACGCTGTCAGATGTGACTAAGCTATGGGGGCCGGGGTCATAAAAAGTGCAGTTCCGAGAGCAGAACCAAGAAGGCGAGCTTTTCTGAGAAGGATAATAAATCCGCTCTTCATGACGTGCGTGGTTCTTCCACGTAGTATATGGCAGGGGATGGTAGTAAGGACGAGGGGAAGGTTACGATGTGTCTTTGTACATTCCGTCATCGGCAACGCTTTCAGCGAAACAGACGCCCACAGGCTTCCATTTCATGTTCGCGACAGAAGAGGGTTGTCTGGCAGATGTACAGCTACCACTTTCATTCAATAAATTGCTGTTATCAATGAAAAGCTTCGATGATCGACGCAGAGATGCCAGCACGTCTTAGAAGGCAAGAGATAGGACTCGCGGGAGAAGGAGGGCCTATCGCTTTAGAAGCATGAACTGAACCCTTCTAGATGCCAGCTTTCTTCAGAAATAAGTCTATTTTTATTTGCTATTATCAAGACGTAATGACTATTACAACAATTATATGTCAAGCGATTGCGTGAAAGCTTATACAGTTGTGTCCTGTGTATTGTGAGGGACAGAAAATTTATTTTAGATGCTATATTTTGTAAAATTTCCTGTGTGTGACAAAGGATTGAAGAGTTCGTGAGTTGAGTGTGAATTATCAGACATGCCGTTCGATCGCTTCTAGACATCCAGGCGCCAGGGAGGAGGGGTAGTAAGGTGACGCCAAGCGATGACGGAATTCCTCCTAGGAACGGATAAAAAGCATGTTTAAAAAAAATAATCAAAATATGAATATTAATGATTATTTTGGTCAGACCTTAGTCAATATACGTGTATGATCACACTAGTGAACGGTGATCCTTAACTTTCATGGCAATAGGTATATACCAAGGAGAAAAGACATTGGGGTTTTCTCACTGCGATATATTAAAAAAAAAAGGACACACAAGGCCCCTTTCTCATACTCTTTTTACGAGAGCCATCATTGAAATAACATACTTAGACATAAAACAGAACACTTTCACTTCTCTCAGAAAACTATCTACTGCAAAACTACAAAGCCTACACACTCACACACAATAACACTTACGAATTTATTTAGAAAAAAAAAATTCTTATTTACCAGCATTAGATCATGTTCCAAGTTAATGTTTAGCCCAAAACTCTGAGACGTCATTAATATAAGTAATTATGACGCTGATCCCATTTCTTAAATGATACATTCTGGTTGAACAAATAGGAAAATGTGTGCATACAAAAGTTAACCACCTTTCGTACAACATTCCTCAAAAAACCAAATACTGGTGCATTGATATGGTTAGCTCAATTGAACTTAAATAAACTTTAGAACTGTTTCTGCTCTAATTCCTGACTGGCACAAAAGTTCGGTAAAGCAGTTTAACTCAACTAGTCGGCCTCTGGGTATATAGCTTGTATCCTCTGAATAACAATTTCTTGGCAATGTTAACAATTTTAAATCAACATAATTTCTCCGTTAATGTTAACTATCCAACCAAAATTATGAGGTTCAAAGTCAATATCAAATTTCAACTTGACCGAGATTAATTAATAAAGACTTCAGACTCGATCCTAACGGAGATAGCAAAACTTGGTGACGCCAAATCGCGTAGTCCTTACGTCCTTCCAAGGCGTAGTCTGCTGCATCTTGAAAGCACTCAAAATGTAATAAATTTCAGTCGGGCCTCTTCTTAAATTGCCCGCTGAATACTACGTTACACTGGGCGCCTCTCCGTACGCCTTACAACCCTAGCTTAGGTCGGCGGACATAGAAAAATCTCCCACATCTCGGTGCCCTAACTTATGATGATCCTTCTATGTTCGTATGTAGAAGGAGAGTCCATATTTCCGGGTATTCGTCCCAAGTCAACTTACAAGAAACGGAAGTTCCGATAACGTAGTTACTATGATGTCATCGTGACAGAAATTTGTAGCAATACGTTTATTCTCGGTGCCCTATTTTAGTCATGTATTTAGCTCAAAACTAAGAGGGTATATAACTTAACACACTCTAACGTTACATATCAACAGTAATCAGATCCAGTGTAAGAAAACCAGTTTATAAAATAAAATACCAAACGTAGTAAACATTTGCCATAATAATATAAATAGGGTTATGTCACATCTAATTACTGGGAAAGGTGATAAAAATAAAATATTCAATTACGTTATCCTATTACCTTGGCTCTACGTTTAGGAGCAAAATGGAATCGTAAAAAATATTACACACAAAACATTTAGGTTACACAACATAAAAATGAAAGTGAGAAGGACGTAAACAAACTTCATATACTGTGGTGGCCTCCCATCACAGTTGAGCAAAAATTTTAGGTTATATACTGGGATTAACTCGTAGAAAATTGCAAAGTTTTGGTAAATACGTGGATTATAAGAAATAAATAGAAATTGAAAATAACTTGCGTTACGTCGCAGACAACTTGATGTTAATTAGGGCGTTTTAATCGAGAAAATCGTAGAACATTTTGGGAAATGTAAGTAGCCGTTGTGTGAATTAAATACACTTCATTGCACCCAGCATAGTATTGTTTATTTTCAGGCATGGTAGCTCATTATTTCGCTTTTTGTCAAAGTGTTAACAGAAGTTGTGTTTTTTTTTTCAGACTCATTCATTGGTTCATCTACAATTTAACAATTTGGCTCTAACGCACCTCAGCGGACCTAAAAAGTAAATCTTGGTAATTTAACGGAAGCAAGTACAAAAAAATTACAAGTCAATGTTTCTGTCGCACTGTTCAGATATTTACTAAATCATATATCAAGATAACAGTTATAATGTTTTAAATTTTATACTTAAAATAAATTATGAAGCAAATTTAAGAATGGCAACTGAAATTATTAGGAAACAAAAATGTTTATAATTAATAATAATGTTGCTCTAAACCATTTTTAAGAGTTCTTTGAAAAGTCGTAGCTACAGCTACTGTAAAGAGTCAAATGTAAGTTAACTGACATTATATTTTTATTGTACATTCGCGCACCTCTGAAATACCTTACAAGAGAAAAATCTTGCTGGATAAGCAAAACACATATTTCAGAGACACTAACGCACAAAAACTTAAATAATAGGCCCATATAAAATTTTGGCGCAAAGAAAAACTGTGGCAGGCATACGGAATACAATCTTAGAAATATTTCTTCTGAATATTCCATTACAGAACAGAAAAGGTATGCTTTGAAAATCGTTTTGTTTGAAAAAAAAAAAATACAACGATTGTAGAAGGTACTGTGAGGTGAATAAAAATACACAAAAGGTAGTTGTTATGCATTTGTAATACAAATTTTAATTTTAATTGTGCAACGATATATTATTTTCAGTATACCATGTGTTTATTTTAATCCACTTATCTTGGTAAATTTTGAGGCTATATTATTTAAATGTATTTCACTCCGTATTTCCGCTATAGTTTTTTTTTTCCTTTTCTTCTAATTCTTCTATACTATACACGTTTTTAGTGCATTGGTCACTAAACTAATTTGTTCTGTAATATGGAGACTAAAAAGTCGCGAGTCCTTGTATAGTGAACAAGCTAGCTAGGTTTGGACAGATGGAAGATGAAGAATCGAGGACCAGTTTTACTCTATATTTGAAAAAAAAAAAAAAATATATATATATATATATATATATAGTTAGATACGTGGCATGAATCTCTAATGAAAATTGGAATTATATCTGTGCGACGATGCAAAATTAGCAGTTTACTACGACAATCCTGAACATTGAAAAGCCTATGTAACTTGGATGCTGATGGTTTGATTCCCCCATCCATTTAATTGTGAAGTAGAAAACATGACCATCAGACCACATGAGTAAACGATGAGCGTCAAATTGTAAATATGGTATACAGAATGTCCAGCTGTACTCACCATGATTGATTATGTTTTTCATAATAATACTTAAATTTTTGTATAAATAAGCAAAGGGAATGTTTTCGTTCACGATTATTTTCAAGATTATTTCAAATACTTATTTAATAATTAATAATTGCGTAAAAATATGTTTTATTTACATTTATCGTAGTTAGGATTTTAAGAGGCGAAATACATAAGTATGGCAAGAGACATGAAGAATAACTGCATTTTCTAATATATTCGAATATTATGTCAGCAAATGCGATTATGTGCATATTTTCGAACTCGTGTTATTGTTTTTAGTAATCATTTAATTTTCTCGTTAAATAGATTTGCAGAGTTTGTGCAACCACCACACATCAGTTTGCAGTGTAACAACCACATTTTTTAAAGTTGTGTTGTTAGTATGGTAGTTATTAAGACTCCATCATCTATGACTTTTCTTATGGGTATAGGTGAATAAAATTTATAATGTTTGAATGCACAGTTGGTCATAATTTGTGAGCCATTGGGATTAGACTCTTAAAAATCCGTTTATAGACATAATTTATATCCTCTAGAATGTAGGCACAGCACATTTAGCTTCCTGACTTTTTATAGGTATAGATAATTATAACTGAGAAACTATTATGGCTAGGCCCTTGAGACTCCTAATTTATGAGGCTAGCTCAAGACAAATTGCAAATAATTCTGATATAGCTCACTATGATCTACGACCTTTTATAAGCACAGTTGGTCACCATTTTCGAACTACTTGTGATAGACCCGCCAAACTCAAATAATTGGCAACGCTTCAGTCGCTGATTTGATTAAGTATATAAGTAGTTCTTCCACAGCCATATTTTGCTTTATACTGCTAGTATAACTACTGTCCTATAATAACCAACCTACGTAGTTTAAAATAGCCAGTTCAGTGAAATCGCTTAATTATCGTTTATACCAACCATTCATAGCCGCCATGAATAAAACCACACTTATCGCAGACACACAAACATATCAACATAAAGACAGGTTGCCAACCAACCAGACAGGCCAGCCCAGGCCAACAACACAATCTGGTATCATAGCCGTCCAGCCAACAACACAATCTGGTATCAAAGCCGTCCAGCCAACAAACATGACTCGCCATACCATCTATCAATATCAACCAGACCAACCATTCAAACCAACTGACTGTCCATGTATAACATTGCTTAGAAAATTTATTAGAACATATCTCAGTCCATTTATACCTCCTTAAAAATAATAATTTTTATGAAAAGCTAAATTATCAAGGTGGGTTGGAACTAGATGCCTTGTAAGTCACATTTAAAATTTGGCAAGATTTGTACTTCGTAACCAAAGAATTGCGGAATCAAAACCCCTGTTTCCTAGCAATTATTTTTTATTTTCAATATTCTTGTTTGTTATTGTAAAATGCAAATTTTAGATGGTGTTGCAGTTATAATTCAAATTTGTATGAAAATGCATGACCGATATGGACCACTGCATACTTAAATCTTTAAATAATTTCAAAGTTTTCAAATTATTTAAACAAATAAATTTTTTCGCGCCGAATCCTAGTTGTCTGAAGGGTGCTCTATTCTTCATAATACAACTGTTATGTCTCCGAAATGAAATTTCCGGGGTTGTAAGGAAGGTAGAAGGTGTCAAGGGTTGATGGAGAGGGGCGAGGCCGATGCAATTTGATGGACAATAGAGAAGGTGGTAACGGGAAGGTTTTGGTGTTTTGTGGTGAAAGGATGTGGTATAGGGTGGGTGTGAATGGTGTACGGTCTGACGGTGGGTTCGGGAGGAGGAGATGTGTCATGCAAAGTCGATAATTCTGCTCTGTGTGTGCGTGTGCGCTTGTTTGCGAAGGTAGCCGGGGGGGGGGGTATAGCTATCTTATATCACTTAATAGCTAATTAAATACCTATAATAGTGGTGGAGGTTCAGTTATGTGCTGGTCATGTTACTAGGATTGGGTGTGATCCGCCATCTTTATGATAATCGAACACTGGACATCCTATGCATAAGACTTTGGACAATTTTTTATGTTAAATTTTTTAAATATTTAGTTTTTGGTATTTTTTATTCTTAATATCTTTTAAAAATATTTTTTTTCATTACAATTTTTTAACATTTTTGCGTAATTTTCCTGGTTTAAGGTTTTCCTGGTGTTCATGGATATTGAAGAAGGTGGTCGTGGTTATGATTTTTTTTCCTAACTGTTCTTACATTTTTAAAAACTTTTGTAGTTTTAAATTCGTTTGGTGTTAAGGTCAATATCACAGATATCCAATACGGCGGTCGGGTCATTAAAGCAATTATTTCTCCCGATTTAAAATGTCTAATGTTTTCGATTTTTTTTTAGTTTAAGGTCACATTGGGCCAAGATGAAGAGCATAGATACCCAAGATGACAGTCGGAGAATATAGTAATTTTCTTTTTTTTTTTTTTTCGATTTTTTACGATCTATTCCGAATTTTTTCCATTTTTCTCGAGATTTCGATTTCAAGGTGCCGAAGATCAAGGGCAAGGTCACCCACCCACATTCAACGTAGCAGTTGGGTTCAGGAATGTAAACAATCATGGCCGCCCAGTATGGTGACTGCGCATGTGAAGTCAGCTAAGATGGTGGGCTGCTCCTCACGTCCTTTGTCCGCAGCCCTTGTGCAAGAACCTACTTAACCCAGCTCAATCTATGTATTTGACTAAATAAAATTGATTTGCAGTGGATAGATGATTTTTGGTAACTTCTGGTTTCTTTTACTTACTGAAAAATTACTTCAAATTCAGGGCCATATATAATATTGAGAGCAAAGTCGGCAGTGCAGTATATTTCGGGGAGGGGGTAATGTTAACGGTAAATATTATGTTCTGTCTTCGAATGTTTAATGATTTAAATATATCAGACGCTTATTTTTTAAATGACTGTTCAGTAAATATTTCAGGTGCATGTAGGCCTAAACTATACGCCAAAACATGACACCTATTTCAAACAGTGTCAGTATACTAGCAGTCCTAATTTTATGCAACAAAGTTGATTGGCAGCCTTCAATATCGACAATTTTGTAAAATACTACAAAATGAATAAATAGATTATTTCTAATGGAATTTGACAACTGCTCAACACATTTGCAACAAATTTGGCGTTCTAATAGTGCTATGGTAAGTTACTTGAACTTTTGTGATATCAATGTTAAGTTGTTCAGACGTGTTTATTAAATACGCAGAATGATACTTTTTATGGATATTTTTACCATTTCTAGCGAACCATTTGCCTTATTTCTAACAATTGTGATACGCTGGCAAAACTTATTGCGATATGAAGTTTGCTCCTTCGTAGCTTCTTTAAGCTGTCACTTCAAAATAATAAACCACCAGGAAATCCAATATTTTATATAGAATTTCTGGAACTACGTAAACGAATTTCAACAAATATATTACACATTTGTTGCACCGCAGCCCACCTGGAATAAGGCATATTAATTCGATACTCTAGCCATTTCTAAAATTGTGAACTTATTATAATTTTAATTAATTATTTAATTTATCTATAGAAGCGTAAAAATAATGTTTTATCTTAACTTGGTATGTTACCAGTACTTCTGAATCTTAAGTACATATACTAGCACTCTTATCCTCTATGCTATAAGAATTTGTCAGAACAGGCTGAATATATGTCATATATTAGTAATGTCTCATTGCAGTTCCACCATATTTCGCATACTTAAGATAATAAGCCACTTCAAAATATAGTAGAGTATTGGCTTATTAACAAATAGAGGTTTTATTATTTAAGTTAAATATGCCCTATCGCTAAAGAAAACTTTGTGTACTTGAGTACCTCTTATGTATGTGCCAAATTCACTACTCAACAGTTTCAATTGTTTAGCATTTAGAAGGAAACTGAAATAATCATTTACATTAATTTGTCGTCTTATAAACTGCTCTTGACATTATTATTTAGCTCGATTTATCAGTATTATTACAGTTTAAATTATTGAAGAAAGCAGCCTAATTAGCTATGTGGGTACAGTGTTTTTTTTTAAATAAATTATTAGTTTTATTTTTGTGAGACTGAAATCAGCAAAATTAATACTGTCCTCTAGCGAAGATAATTTTAGGTATGTTACAATTTGTGACGTGTAGCGGTTAGCGGGTCTGGCAAATTTTAAAAAATCTGAATTCATTCCATGCGTTACGTTTAACGTTACAAAAACATTTTACCCGGGCCGTGTTCTGGTGAGCTGTAGTTTTCATTAATGACGCCAGCTGTTTCGATACTCACCCCATCAATATGCAAGGAGTTTTAAAGTAAAGTATAGTAAGTTAAGCGTGACATTAATCGGAGATTAATATAAAAAAAACAGTAATCTGAAGCTAACCGCAAAGCAAATAGGAGTTTTTTAGTCCATGTTCCAAAAACATCAGCTGTCGTGGGGGAAAAAACAACGCGTGCACACGATGCGTTCAAATGAAAACTCTCCCGTGCCAGTGTTTCCCATGTAAACGCTTCCCATTACGTTTATGTGTGACGGTTGTAGGTGACGTATAGAGGGCAATTTATTCACAAGGTGTCTCATCGAGCGAGCATCTCGACTTGCAAACGCGCACAGGTGCGACGCGACGCGACGCGACGCGCGCTGCTCCGTACGTCACGAACTCGCTGCAGCAGGGTTGCCAAGATTGTTCAGCAGGGTTGCCAAGATTGTTTTTGTTGAAGTCGCCTAGCTGGAAAATCTTTTGTCACCAAAATGTCATCCAGTTTGATTACATTTTATACTAAATACATTTTTTTTTTTAATATACTGTAAATTTGTCGTGGAACTTTTTGTGTGTATTTAACACGCATTGTTTTAGAATTTAAAAACGAAATAGGCCTACAAAAAATAAAAATAAAAATTTCAAACGCATAAACAATCATGTGATATTCAATTCGCCTATTCATAGTCCGGAGTGAGTAACAAGAGTGTGAACAAGAGATCGTTTTCATTTTTATCCACAGTGGTTGCTGTTTAAATAACTTATCTTACTTATGAGAATTAATTATCTAGTCCACAATCAAAAAATATACCAATACTAAGTAAATAAATACAAGTAGCCTAAATATCGCCAATTCATTACAAAAATTGCTCAAATTGCCAAAATAGTTTCCATTTTCGTAATTTTTGGTCGCCAATTTTGTGTTGAAGTAGCCCAAACGGTGACAAATCGCCCAATCTGACAACCCTGAGGCGAGCGCAGGTGCGCGCGCTACTCCGTACGTCACGAACTCTCTGCACTCAGAGCAGCCCTAAGAGGAAATAAATTTAACGTGTATGGAGTCATAGCCCCCAGCTATCGGCCTGCTGTCTCTGAAGAAGTTTCCCACTTTAAGTTGGCAAACATTGCTGTCTCCTTCCTCCTTGATTCTCCGCCTTCCCTCTGCCTCCTCCAACTACTTCCCCGCATTTTCTCTTGAACGCTTCAAAATTTCCCTCGCAGCACGCACGTAGGAGAGGTTCCTTTTTTTTTTTTTTTTTTTTTTTTCTCCCTCTCTCTTTCCGTTTCCTTTTTAGTTTTCATCCCCCAGCGTCTTGCAAGATCCGGGACGAGAGGAGCCCTGCAATTCGGAGGAATTTCTGCGTGTCACTTTCAATTCCAGAGGACTACTTGGCCAATGTGATATGCCAACCGGCGAAGGAGAACTTCACGTGAAAGCGAGCTCTCAGTGTTCACCGCGAATGTGTGTACTGATTCAATCCTAGTTGCCTTTCGTACATACGATTTTGAATCAACCCGGGGGGGGGGATGTGGCTGGAAACATTTCACCTCTAAAAAAATAGTGACAAAAGTCACAAAAGCAACCGACTAATGTATAAAGTGTCAAACTTTCTCAAATTACTTTCTAACGTTTATTGCATCAGAAACCGAAATGATTGTGTAGTTACTACAGGTTTTTGTCTCATTATTCTTGCCATGTTAGTGGTAGACATAGTGTTCTTGAACTCACACGCAGGAAAGTGTAATGTAAATACGTGATACTATACACAGAATGTCTCACCGTAAGATGTGACGGTTTTCAAACCTATGTAGATAGAGAGTAGGTTGCATCATTCCAGCAACAATGCGTTCATTTAGCTGTTGGATATTGCAGGGTTTGACCGCGTATACTTTTGACCTTTAAATATCCTCAAAGGGAATAGTCGGATGCTGTTACGTCCGGGGACATTGCTGGCCAGTTCATATCTCCAAACATCTCGATCGTTATTGGAAATGTATACCTTCTTGTTACAAAACTGTAGACGAACGTTGTGATTGTTTGAATTTCCTTCACAATATGCATTTTGTATTGATGCAGCTGAAGATCTAAGCTTAGTATACGGAAGAATCTTCCATACGAAATACGCCTAAAGGGTATGTTTCCAGGCCAAGCGCGTTAATCGCGCTGCCACTGCCCGTCTCACTTGCTGCACTGTTTCCGGAGTACATAACCTGCGTCTGGTTTTACGAACTGATTTGTAACACTACCAATAGCGTTAAGTATTAAACTGTCTTTCCCACTTTAATATGCTGTTTTCTATGGCATTCCGCGCAATCTGAAAGTGTGACCGAAACACTCGCTGTACTTGCACAACAAAGTACGCACAGAAAAGAAGTGATGCTCCACCTACAAAAGCGCCATGTTAATTAGAACATGCTGAAGTACTAAACTGTAAAGAGAGCTGCTTCCCATCACTCAATTGTTCTGTACTACGCCTCGCACATTCTCAAATGGCGCACCATTCAAATTCGTCACATCCTACTAGAACATACTGTATTTTAACCAGCAAATGTGTTTTATTATTTGCTGCCGTTACAGTACTATCCTGCGAAGGAAAGAAATGACTTATATTTGTTTACAATAATAATTCTATCCTAGGAGTTAATTGTATTAAACATGAATTAATAAAAGAATTTGGCATATTCGTACCAATGAATTCAATTAAAAAATTAATAGAAAGCACAATGCTCCAATGGTATGTGTGGCCAATCAACAGGCGAGGCCAATTATAAAGTCTTGAAGAGGGGGCATAAGCAACTATCTCTCTTGGTTTGGTAGTTCGATTTCGTTATGAATTTTCAATGCTTTTTGCCGAGGTTGCGTTTGTCACTATTGGCGTATCGCTGTGTTAACTTATTTTGCTTAGGCTACTGTGTTTTTTTTCTGAACTAAATTTTACGTCAGCCAAACACATAAAAGATACTAGCACCAGACTCTCCAAATACGCTGTAACTAAAACCACACGGTAACAAACTCAGTGAAAATATGAAAGATATAAAAT
The DNA here is from genome assembly GCA_029891345.1 of Dryococelus australis. Taxonomy (NCBI): domain Eukaryota; kingdom Metazoa; phylum Arthropoda; class Insecta; order Phasmatodea; family Phasmatidae; genus Dryococelus; species Dryococelus australis. Next base: position 98,055,329 of record CM056994.1, read on the forward strand.
AAATAGTTAGGTTTTATAGGATAAAGAGTGTATATTTTTAACCTTTGAGCGATTAAATATTCTTGCAAATGACAAACGTACACATCAATATATGCCTATTCTTTGATTATATTTTCTAGATAACATTGAAAATATAAGTGTTGGCGGGAGAGGGGGCGGGGAGGCACAGCATTATAAAAGAATTAATTACATTAAATCAGCAGAATTAATTACATTTAAACTCAAAATGTGAACGAAATTCCCTTAAAGTTGAAGAAGAAATACCCCTACTCTAATGTGCATTTTTCTCGTAATTTGAGCCAAAAGTCTTATTTTTTTTCTGAACACGATTACTTTGGAAAAGAGATATGGAAATTGGCACACTTGGTCTAGTACAAAAATAAATAGATTCCAAACCAAATATTTATTTACGACTTCTTATGGAACTGCAACTTCCGCACCACTGTATATCGGAACCATAAGCGGAGATCAGTTGTTTCATAGAGTAATATTGCTGCGGGAATTATTATTCCGCAGCTGGTGCCGGCTCGGCTGTCCAGCGCTGTGTGGGGGCTGACTCGCCTTGACCCTCCCCGCTTCCTGGAACGACGCGCTCGTTGCCTCGCCCCTACCTGTATGGGAAGCCCGTGAATACTGACGGCGGCGAGACTTGCTGGCACCAGAGACCTCCTCTCCCCTGCTGGAAATTCCGACAAATTTAACAACTACGCAAGAATATTCTGGTGAGAGTGGACGGCGCCACAGCCCTCCTCGGCGCAGTTCGCGCGTTGGGTAAGATTCTGGGTGACGGTCTACGACATCTTATATATATACACACACACACACGCTTACAATGTATTTAATCGTACTTAGATATTTATTGCTGACTCAAGCATCTGTGAGAGTGTAACCTATTAAGAGGGGCAAATTAATTTCAGTAGTCTCTTGTATAAACTTGATTTAACTTCAAGACTGAAAAATAGTAACGAAGTACGAAATTGTACAATAGCTTAGGACACAGAAATTCTGATATCTAATCCCGATAACTTGTGTGTTGTGTTGCTTTGTTCCTTGAAGAAAGCCAAAATGTAAGTGGAAAACCTCGCCAAGAAGAAAATTTCTGAGACGTGCCAGAAGAGATGCATAAACTACAATAAACAGATAGGCCCCAATAATTATCACTGAATGGAGTAGTCAAACTCTGTGCTCACGTTATAAAGTAGACAAGGAATTGTTCTAAAGCTCTAGATCACACGCATGGCTAGTCGTTCATGTATAGCAACATTTAAGGCTTGTAATTTTATTCCGAGCAGGAAAAATAAGAACGAAACTAAGCAACCTATCAGAGTGGCGTTCTAAAACATCAAGGAAGGACAAATTATACACCTTCGCTGTTACAAAAAAAAAAAAACCTGGGTACGATTTGGTATCGCAAAACTGCAAAAGTTACGAATTTGTACATCATGTCGGAGTAAAACTATAACACATGATTTCGGTAAATAACGAAGGCTAAGCAAATATATTGGCGCCAGATAGGAATCAAACAGACGGGAGTTTTTCTCAAACTGACGGAATCGGAAGAAGTTTGGTACCTTATAGTCACGGATATAAAACTATAAAATGATGCGACAGAATATTCCATGATTTTAGTGTAAGACGCCAGGAGGTTTGTGGTATGTGACAAAAGCGATAATAAACTCGTGTCAACTCCAGAACCACCTTCACATCGTATCTACACAGTTTCCGCAGTAGTTTAAATATTTAGCATCGCAGACGTTACAGCTGACTACCTGTATGTGTTTTCCATTATGTCAACAACTGTTTGGAAAACGTGAATGCTCTTTCCTCCGTGTTCATGCCAAAACCTTTTTACTCCAGTTTTGCTTAATTTGTACTCCAATACTAAACTAAACTGCTAACATGGATAATATTATTGTTCTGCAACTAAGATAATAAACAAATTGCCATGAAGTAAACTTTGTGACATTTCGGAGAAGTAAGACAATATATAATATTGCGTCTCAGGAAGAGCCTTAATAAGTCACAGCATTGAAAAAAAAAGCAAACTTCATCTTCAACCAGATACGCACCACATATCTAACGTAAAAATTGTGTTAAAGCTGTAGAAGAAACGTTTACCAGAATCCCGACTAACACCACATTAATACTAATCATAACATTGTATAATTTTTGTGGATATAAATAACCTACTGTTGAAAGTTCATGCCAAAAAAAATTTCAAACATGTACACTTTTGGCCATAAGTGACTCCTAAGAGCGGTGGACGCTTTGAAGGTGCAAGTTTAATTTTAATACGACGAAAAATATTTTGAGTGAACACCGTCATTTTTAATAATGTACAATTTGGCGACGGACTACTGGTTTTGTACCCAGTCTTGTAAATCGCAAGCTTAGTCGGTTTTTCAAAAGATGATTATTAATCACCAGTTTTAATTTAACAAAGAAGGTTGGCACGCGTTATTTAAGTATTAAAGTTATATGCTGTTTACGGTAAAATCAGCACTTCTGAAAGCCCTGCTTAAGATCTATTTGTATGCCCGTGTGTGTTCCTCCGCCTTATGTAAAATTAACAATGTCATGAGCCTCATCACTTTATTTGTGCGTCGGTCAAGTGAAACTGTGAAATTATTAGAAAATAAAATACTTTACAAATATGCTAATTTTTACACTTCTATGCAATAAAAAAAAACAAAAAGCGAAAGAAAAAATTTCTAGTTATCACAAATGAATATCCAACCCTTTTTATTCAATATTAAGATATCTAACTACTTTTCATCAATCGTTACCAACTTTACTAAGCAAATGTAACTCTGTGCGCCCATTAAAATATATGCATGCAGCGGCAGTGACTTTTTTTAAAGGTTCATTTCTTAAGTGCTCCCTTTATCGTGAACAGCTTTTATATACATAAACCTCTGTTTTCGAGGAATTCTTCCCTGAAGTTTTAAACGTTGCAGAAGAATGACTAGCAGGTGGGCAGAACTCATTACGCACGTGGTGTTAGGAGGGCGAAGTAGCACGAGGGGCACATTTAATACTCCCTCTACCTTCTCATCCAGGGGAAAAATGGGTTGGCTGCAAAATTAATTACACAGAGGTAGGCTACGAGAGTGAGTAGCAAGAATGTAGGATCCTTCAGCTGATGCGCACGTTCGAGCAAAACAAGTGTACGGCGATGCGCTGCTCGGAATGCAGTATGCGGGTGGAAAACCAAAATAACCACAGTTTTACGCGCAGGAAAAAAAAAAACGCCATCTTTCGAAATGTGCCAATTCGGGCAGCAGTAAAGCTTCACGACGCGCGTACACTATGATGAGATATTCTTCACCGGCGTTATATATTATAAACTGAAGTAATAAAGTTCCCATTCAATGTTAACTAAAGGTAGTTTCTACGCACGTCGTCTATAAGGCGATGTAATTCTTTAAAAGTGTTATTCATGCATTTACAGGCGTGCACAATTTTTTGGTTTGTGAACGGAAGGTGACACAGAAAGAACATCTTCAGCATAATTTCTGCATACCCAAAGCATTGTAAGAGGCAAATGCACCAGAGAGTTTGGTCTATAATATAGATTTCAGGCTACGAGAACAGAGCAAACTAAACCTGTTCAGAAAACGTATCGTAGTCCTCAATGTGGCCTGTGCTTTAGACTGTGACATCCGCCATATTGAAAAATGTGACAAAGCTTAGCTAATTACGTTACCCATCGATACGGACATAACACATTAAGTAATAAGGCTTATTAGAGCAACAATTAACACAGTACAACATTTTATATGCTAATTCGTTCTCACCATTTAATGATAACCAAGGAACACCTATAAAATTTAGCTACAGAACTTTGCACACAACCATGAAATGTAATGTTTTTATAATGAAACATTTTCTGTGATGACTTGACTCTTCTGTCATGACACTAAAAAAATAATTTCTGTATAAGGGGTGATACAGCCTCCCGAGGTCTGCAAAACGTTCGCTAAGATAGCCTACTGGGCGACGTAAGAGACGCCCTGAAGCAATCTTCCGAGCTGGGCGACTGATCCCTCTTCTATCTCGTCATTCCGCTACACATGCTACATAGGCTTCTCGCGAATGGCTTCGATTTTCCTACCCGTGCTGTTCCTAGGGACGCCGCCTGCCAGCAAGTGTTTTGCAGGTTCGAGTTCTGCGCGCGCTGGAGCGCTAACAACAACATATGCACCATGTTACGTCCCCCCCCCCTTTTTTTAAAGTCAGATTGCTAGTTCAAGAAAGGGTTTAGGGTAGGAATAGGGCGAAAGAGGCCAGTTAAAGATAATTACAAAAAGGTATCAGACGTAAATCAAATATGTATTTATTATAACAGTTGTGGCCTTGCTCTACAGAGAATAATGGCCAGAGGGAAGTCCGAGAGGGATAATAAAGGGAGGGCCTACCCAGACTCGAACCCACGACCACTCGTTCGCCGCCCAGGATGAGAGAGAGGAAGACGCCCAGGCCACTGGAAGCCCGCCACCTGCCATCTCCCGATTTTTTCTAACTACCCTATAACTAAGTGTTAAGTGAAAGCCCGGTAGGTAGGGCGGGAATTTATTGCATCTCAGGGCTGGACCCCTTACTCCTACAAGGATAGGAAATCATGCAAGGAGACATGCATCACGGCAGAGGGGGACTGGGCAGCCATGGCCTGCGTTTGGGGGCCATGAATACCTCCCTAAGTGTACTTATAGCTCAGCTAATACTAGAAGAGACTGGGAAAAACCGGCATATGCACCGTAAAAACCCAGTCGACAGGATAGAATTCAAAATATTCATGCATTATTCAGAAATGCTACGGGAGACAGAGTGTGTGTGTGTTACATGCTCGTGTTAGTAGAAATGAAAAAGCTAGTAGAGAGAGGGGACGGGCGCGATTTCCCCTCAGTTCGGAGCCCTATCCACCATTATTGCCCCCGCTTCTGCTGCTTCGTCCGTTTATTGTGATTGGTTTTTACGAGGTTGGTAGGTGGAGTTTAGCGTCATATTGCTGATAGAGACGGCTCAAGATAAAGTGAGCACTTTTAAAATCAACCTTAGAAAAAGTCACTGCTCCTACACGCATGTATTTGAACGGCCGCACTGAGCGACATGAGCCCATTGAAGTTGGTAACTATGGAGGGCGAGTAGTTCCATGGCATAGCGTCGAATTTAAAGTGTAAGGTAAACATTTGTGATAATTTAAATTATTTCTTTCACTTTCCATTATTTTCAATGCCAGATTTGTAAAATATTTACTTTTATAATAATATCATAGTTTCACTAGACCGATGCGTGAATAAAGTGATGAGGTCCATCACAACGTTAATTTTGCATGAAGCGGAAGAATACAGAATGTGCATACAAGTAGATCTTGAGCAGGACTTTCGAAAGTGCTCAGTTTACCGTGAACAGCGTAAACCTTTTCGTTACGTTGACTAGTCACCTGGACCCACGTTTGGTCCTTCCTCGGCAGAATGACCAGATTGTTTGGACTTTCGAAATTTCGGCTTGGTTTTTGAAAATCGTTTATAAAAAGCGTGGTTTCCTCTTTCGGGCTTGCGTGTGGCTTTCGCGTTCCGCAAGACTGCGTGACGAAGAGAGCCGAGTGTTACAAATAGCACGAACAGCATCATCGTCTGTTTGGTGTGCGCAAGGCACTCGACTGACGTGCAGTTTTCCTGTGGAAGTCTCGCCTCTTTTAGACTTTCGGCAGTGTAAATGCCATTCGAAGACGTTCTTCATAAAGACGAAGGTGTGTTACGTGCACCTATTCTAATTCAATTCTCTGTTACATCGGTTTCCATAACTAAGAACAATTCTCAAACAGACATTTAAGAAATCTCGCTTTCGAACAAGAAGTTGCCGATTTAAGTAATTAGCCCTTCTAACCTATGAACATACAGAATGTTTCTAAATTAGGCTGACAAACTTCAACTGTAGAATATTGACAAAAAATATGGTGTATATAAACATACCTTAATAATATTATAAACAGGAAAGTTTGTATGTTTGTTTGTTACTCAATCACGCCATAACGACTTGACGGTTTTGGATGAAATTTGGTACAGGGGTATATTATATTCTGTATTAGCACATAGGCGTCTTTTCGTCCTGGAAAAACGAACAGTTCCTCAGGGAATATATAAAATACACCACCAAACATTTGAGTAGGCGCTGGTTGGTGGTCTGTTTTTATACATGTATTGCACACGGGTCGAGCCACGGTTAACATCTAGTATATAAATAAATATGTATATACATAAACATGGCATATTATTTAAGTAAGACGTTAGAGAGGAACACATATCTGAAGATAACCTGACTGAAGCACTATACTGGCGAAATTATTTAAGACTAAACACTAAGTGCCTGCATAATGAATTAAGATAATTGTTACATACGGATTATTAAATCCACGTTTTAAATCCGAAGTTCGCCACGGCGCGGCGTCATGGACATTAAGTAGAAATAAGGATTAGTAGCTGTGATTGTTTCAATCAGATAATTTTATGATAGCAACAGACATGTGATGTGGTGTTTACAGGTATTTGTTCCGTTAGAAATTATCCAGACACGCAGTGTTCAGTCTTGAGTATTTTCTCCAATATTTGCAATAAGCTAGTGTTTGAGGTCCAACTTCAAAGACGTGTACCACCCTTACGATTCACTTGAGATGATAAATCTTGCATATATAGCTTCGTCTTCTTTTTTTCGTGATTTACCTGCTGCCGAAGTTTGTCGTTCTGATTTACATACATCTTGTATAAGTAAATTTAAAGAGAGATTCATAAACTTGAATAGTATGATCACTTGTGTTAAAATGTATCCAACGAGAAGGAATTGTTCACTAGTATGTTGGATATTAGTGCAAATTAATAATATGCACTAATTTTTTTGTGCTGTAATTTTCAAACGGCTTATGATTTTAGCTATTATTATTGTGTATAGTGTACACAGGTACTTCAGTAAACCATATTTGCGTTAAAATCAGTTCAATGACAAATAAATCTGGCGTTTAATGCTGCAAAAATAGAACCCCCCCCCCCTTCTATAGGATACGACTTAACATTTTTGGTTGCCTTTCGCAGTACGGTTTGCACGCTAAATGTAACGGAAATTGGCAGGGAAGTTACTGAGATGGAGTGTAAGTTTAAATTTCAAGTGACACTTTATGGCACTGCACAGCAAAGATATCAAGTGGTATAGGCTGTTCACGGTAAAGTGAGCACTTTTAAGGCCCTCCCAATAGGCTTTAACTACTAATAAATATATATATATATATTATTGCAGCATCAGGCAATAAATTTTGAGGGTGGTAAAATGTATACACTGTGTTTTTACGTCACAAAGCAGTGTTTATATTAAAAAGTAGCAGGAAGATAGAAATAGGACGAAAGGAAAAATTTATAAGGGTGTTAAAAAGTGCTCACTTTACCATGAACAGCCTATATAAACAGTACAATCTGCAGGTAAGTCAATTTCGTATAAATCAGTTTTATTCTTCTAGAGATATGACATTTTAAATACTATATATATGAAAATATTTTAATAAAATCGTACATTAATATTTACACAATACAACTGACTATCTTTACAATTAGAACTTAATATTTTTGCTAGTCAGTGCCATTGTTGTGCTAAACTTGATAACTAAATCTTTAACAACTCTATCCTTATACTAACCTGCAACAATTTATTCTTCGATCATTAATGTCACATATGCGAAAAAAAAAATTCACTATTAGCAATATAATAGGTTAGTCGCAGTCTCTACTGTCCAGGCAGTCGTACTATCCGGCATTCATACTGCAGAGACCACGGTGGTGAAGTGGTTAGAGTACTCGCCTCCCACCTAGGCGTAACGGGTTCGATTCTCGTCGGGGATATTCCCGGAATTTCGCACGTGGGAATCGTTCCGGACAATGCCTCTGTTCGGCTGGGTTTTCTCGGGGATTTCCCGATTACAACGCCTCTTTCGTTCTAGCGCTGGTCCATATACTCACTTTAATTCACCCTCATCGGCCTAATCTCTTCACTCACTCATTCATAATGCAATAGCTGGTCACTGTATCGTCGTCTCTTGTCTCCTGGGCTCTCTCACTTAGCACGCACTCAGCACTATAAATCGTCCACGGTAAAGTGAGCACATAATGAAGCTGTTTCATCAGACATAATAACCAATAGATACATTTCATTGTAGCGTCGGACTTTTGGTTTTGGATATAGCGAATGTGTACGCTGTGTTTATTACTCACGAGGCAGGGTTTACTTTAACAAGTGGTGGAACGATATCAATTGGTTGAAAGAAAAAAGTAGGCCTAACTAGGGCATCAAAAGTGCTCACTTTACCGTAAACGGTCTATAAAAGCCGTTGAGAAACTTCCGACATAGAAGCACGCCGTGGTTTTTATATCAAATAAGAAGTTCCGAAGAGGAAAAAAAACTATTCTCCCGGCAAAAATTTCTTACAAAATGGTAAAAAAATATGCTCAGAATATTTCATATGTGCTGTCATTTGTTTTATTGAATTTAGTAAACGGTTTCTTTGGATAAGGCATTGAAATCTAAAATGTTTGTATAACGCATATTTATAGAATATGCCTAAGTGTCTGTCAAACGAAAATCAGACTGTAGTGTGTATAATAGCTAACTGTAGCTATACTTGTATGTCAAATAATCAGAAGTCGGTTGATAAGTTGCAGAGCTATGACGTAAATGTTATTACAGGTGGTAATATTATCCAAAAAGGTGGACAAATTCTCATGTAAGTTTCTAGATTCAGGGCTAACGATTTAAGCTACTACCGTACCATTTTCCGATCAAATTGTTTGAATGGTCCTGATATATGTCATACCAAACAAGATATTACATGAACACAATTGGCATGCGGCATAGTCGAAAACATAATAATTACTGTCTCCTACTACGTGCTATAAGTGTCATGAGAATGGTGTATTCTGTACTCAAGTTAAATAAATTCAAAGGGACTATATATAAGAAGACGATCTCATAAGCGTAAACACATGTTAAGTGGTGAAAAATAAAAATGCTCAAGGCTATGTCTACGTCTGGCGGCCTAGGTAAAAAGGCAGCGGTTAACACTCGTGCTGTAAATACTTGAAGTCCCCTAACACCATGTTTTTACGCCTTCGCACCCCCAATTTCGGTCGGCTGTCTGGCGTGTGCCAGCGCATTCCTCGGATTCCTGTCCCTGAACTTTACCTCCCCGTATTGTGCAATGTCGGACACCCAGCGCTATCGTCGGCCACCAGTCAGTCCGTGCTGTTGTGCTAAAAGCCAATTCGCGCTTTGCCCATCTACCGATGTGTCTGTAAGTGACTTTTATGGCCAATATTAATAAGCAGTTTATTGAAATTATACATGTATGTGTTAGTGATAATTGACATTTCCATTTAACTCAAAGTATGTGTTCGCAAAAGTTTTAAAAACATGAGGTGTGGCTGTGTTGGAGACACGGCCGTTTGTTTTGCGTTTATAAGTCTACGTTGACGCACTCGGACGCCTTGATATTTTTGCGTTCCCGGCATCGCTTCACTCGATCATATGGGGATTTATGGGTATCACTGGCTTGCATTTAAGAAGTTCTTTCCAACCGTATACGATTTCTGTATTTCGACTTGGCTTTTTGACGAGTAGGCCTATAGGTGGACATCGTGTTATGTTTTATTCATATTTTACAGTATATTCATACAATCTCACCATTACCTCGCCACACACATTTTTTTATGCACGCAATCGATTGATATTGAGGAGAGCTGTCGATTGAAACGTAAACGAGCGTCGTAGCTTCTCCTAGTCAAAAGTTATACTACGCGGAATTTATGAGACGCGGCGAAACGAACTGAAAATTGTGCTCCCCCCCCCCCCTTTTTTTTTTTCACCTCCTCCTACTCATGCGATGCTTCGCAGTCCTCACTCAACGTAACATATTATTTGATCATTTGATAATCGATTGGTGTAATTTAATTTTGACTGTAGATGATAGATTTGGAACCGCAATGGCAAACTTTATACCCCGATTTTGCTATCATAGGATTTTCTAGATTGCTTCCCACTATGGTTGCAAATTTAAAGACGCATTATGTCAAAAATTATTTCAGCAAGTGTCTAAATATTAATTTTAAATAGAAGTGGCGTCTGATTGCGAACGGGGTTGCAATGTTTTTGTAATACACGTTTCTAAACCAAACTACTCCACTTGTGCACAATATGTTTGTGTGCGAAAGGAAATAGCACATCATGCTAAGATGGAATATAACTTTCAACAGACCACACTTATTGCGAACACAATATTGAAACTCTTCAACATGGCCAAAAATGACATTAACAGAATTTCATATTTCTGTATTTCTACAGAACAAGTATAGGGTCTGCATTAAACTTTGCTATAGGCTTTTTGTGTTAAAGTGAGCACTTTTAAGGCAGTAGTTGCTTTCTCCTTTCAGCCATTTATCAACCTTTATCCAAATTTTTAAATAAGTATGCCATGTAAGTAACAAATACAGTGTGTATATTCCACCGCACACGGGAGTTTACGTTTAATGTTAAAACAAAATGTATTTATTAACTAGTATTCTTATTGAGAGTGCTTTAAAAAAGTCCTCACTTTACCGTGAATGGACTGTACAGACTTCCCATCAATGAAACTATAGGGTCACCGCTTAAAGTTGTAGAGGTACACACAACACTACGAGAACACTGCACGCTAGTTCAGAGCCTTGCGAGTAGGGGTGATGGCACTCTTGTAGCCCGTGCTAGTGTAGACCTTATCGTTGCAACTCTTCTCAGACTCACGAGTGGAAAAGAATTCCAGATAGACAATCCCCTTAAGAGTTTGGGACAATTATTGGTTCTTCATTGGCATTCACTGTCAATTTGCAGTTTAATTATCATAAAACTTTATAAAAAAAATAAAATTTCGCATTACTTATTTTTGGTTCGCCCGTATTTTGGAGTGAGTTATGAAGTTATTCATAATTCTAATCTGACACATGTTTAATTCTTCCACTCACGTAACTGTTCCAACTAGAGTGTAATATCCAGTAACGCTACCCTGTAGTTCTTTACTCTGCATGGGAAACGGGTTGCCATATACGATACCATTTTTAATGCATTTTACTATAATCACCTATAATTCCCATCTGTCTGAACCTTTGGAAATAGCTGTATCCTCTACGTTTCCGTTTTAGGGAGCTGAAAGCATACTAGCCTCCATCACGAAAGTATGTTTCTCTGATGCGATAAAAGTCGGAGAAGTAAAGATATAGCTTCAGACTGCATTTCGTACAGGTATGTTGCCTGTCCTAACGGTGCCGCCTGCTTGGTTTAACGCTGGATGTTAGATACATACAAAAAAAAAGACCTTTAAGACGATTCTGTCGTACCAGTAACTTCACGCCTTGTCGCTGCTGTAAATAATGCAACGCGCATCCATTTAGACGGCGGCCCCATTGTTTTATGATACACGAAAAGCGATATAGGCAAGATACCTGTGTCTATACTCACGCGAGGATAGTAACAGATCTCGGTTCCAGAATAGTTGTAATTAGTTTCCTTTTTTTTTTTTTTTATCCACATACGTTTTCTGACTCATGTTAACTTGTGTTCATCTTCGTTGTTTTGTGTTGTTTCGTGTTCGATTGGATCGATATTATTTTATTCATATATATATATATACATATATATATACATACATACATACTCGCTCACGCAGTTTTCGCGGTCTTCCTATATTAGTTTATTTCCGTCTGTATACAAGTAGTGTACATTCTAAGATTGCTGATCTTGTTTTCTATAATTCAATATTATATTACTGTCGTCTTAATATATATTTATTTTGACTGAATTCTTGCTAGGTGAATCAATTATACCCATATATTTCCGGAAAAACAAAATTACATTAAAATGAAAACTACTGTTGCAAGTCTCCGTAAATTTGCGCTAAAGTCTGTTACACCATAGGTCATAAGTTACATTAGACTTTCCTTGTTTGACACTGACATAATGCTTTACAGGATGAAAATACATAATGCTACTACTATGACATCCAACACTCGACTGAGAAGAATTAATAAGGAAAACTGTATGTATATTGATAAAAATCCACTATCTCTAAATTTTCAAATTGAAATGTATTTGAGGGTTAAATTTTATTTTTGCTAATTTTATTGTTCAATGCAAATCATATTTTGATGAATCACACCCAGTATGAGCTGTGTAACCAAACTTGTTTTTGCTATAATTATATAAAGTATGAAGATTAATATCAAATTCTTCTAAATAATGATAGTGTAAAACAATGTCTGCATTATAAACAAGATGTTTCAAATATTTTCCTTCCTCACAATATGTTACAATGTGTTCGCCCTTAAGTTATGATTTCGATTTACTGTATGAGGTCTGTACTGGTTTACGAGACATTTAGAACGATTGCAATTAGTTAAAGTGGAATCATAACTAGTCGGTTTACTAAGTCGTGTCAAAGGTTAATAGAAATACATTCATTAGAAATGACTGTCTGACTCACATATTTCTATAACAACATAATTTGAATATAAGAAGTTATAAGTTGCAGAATACAAACCTTCACTAAAACGGATACTTGTATCTAAGCGAGAACATTTTTCTGAATTAGCCACATTGCATGCATATAAATTACATATGAATGGGAGAACCAGTCTTTGTTCGAAAATAAAGTTGTGGATGTCCCCATCGCAGGTTTCCTTCCAACGAACAGCGATTCCCTGGTGAGGTCTGTTGAGCTAGTAGGCGATTACTCTGTTTCCTCGTTTCTCTTCTATTTCCATGCTAAGACTGGCAATCATCAAATATTCAAATGTTGTTGGTAAGTCACTATCGGGGCGAAGATATCTCACAACGCAATCGTTGCATGCTATTCCTTCTCCAAAGCGAATTCTGAGACTGTTGTCGAAAGTTTAGCACCAATGTTCTATATCGTTGCAAACATGAATTTGTAAAATAACATCATACGGTTTAAAGAACAGTCTTCTCTATCATATTTGTAGCACCTCGTATACGTCTTTAGGGTCGAAGATTCTAGCCATGACTGACGATATAATACTGAAGGGTCTCCTTTTTATAGCTGTTGTGAAACCACCTTTTCTCATTTTTTTACCGTTCTTGCTGAGCCGAACTTTACAATTCCACATGCCACAGGGAGTAGTTGGTTATTGGTCACCAATATACGTAAAATGTTGTGCGTTGTTACATTGTTCTGTCCAAACTGTATTTGATTTTCTTGTAGGACATACACTTCATGGTGTATCAACTTTGAGCTTCAAATTCTAATTCACCGTCATTGCAAGAAAGCTAGCCATCAGGACAAATTATATAAAGGACAAGAATTTCGCCCATAACATACGTCGAAAACTTTTCAAATATAATCTGAACTGATTAACGAGTAACGCCAATGTTCATCTCCATTGCACATCTGTATCTGTAGTGAACTTTCTTCATCCTAAGTTCGAAACCACATTCACCTGTAACCTGGAGTAACACTGGTATAAGGAAGTGATGCTCCGGTCTGTGGTCCCTCTTCTCTCTCCTCTCTCTCTCTCTCTCTCTCTCTCTCTCTCTCTCTCTCTCTCTCTCTCTCTCTCTCTCTCTCCTCTCTCTCTCTCTCTCCTCTTTATATAGTTTAATTTGGAAAATATTAGTTCTTGAACGTTAGCTTGGTTAAATCAAATTTACAGACACAAACCTTGCTGTTCCAAACCTTACAGTCCCCCATTCCACACTGTGCTCTTAGAAGTCCGCTACTGCCTTTCATTTGCGTGATGTATTCCTTATTACTGCATGTTGAAGACCATAAGGTGGACTGTTGTAAAACTCTCTCCTCAATTTATATTTTATTTGATGAAAATCTGGTTCTTTGGTTTTTTCTATACTTCTATTTTTAAAAAATAAGTCCAAGAAGAACATGGCAGTTCGCTGTCAGGCCACATATTAAAAACCGGACAGTTTTCTTCTTCATAGCACAACACTTGTTCTGTATACATGTTTCCACCGAAACTTTTTGCGAAATTCCAATGTTCATCTCCGTTGCACATCTGTGTTTGGAAGTAGATGTTGTCTAGAGACTGGAATCATACTTTCTTTTAACCTCGACAAATACTGGAGCATGTCTTCCCTGGGTTGAATTTTTCCATTTTTTCGAAATCTAACCTGTAACAAACCATTTTTCGAAAATTAATATTTTTATACATAGGTTGGATGTTGATACAAATATTCCCTTAAAGCTTCGCTTTTACATTGTGTACAGAACATTTTTTCTCACATTGATTTGTATTGTAGCATTTGACTATTGAATTAATGCTAGAACAGTCGTGATATCTTCGAATAATTATCACTTCAATATTAGTGAAACATTTAAAATTTCCTTCTGTGTTTTTCCAGGCATGTATACTGGATAGTCTTCGAGGCGATCATCATTCACATATTGGAAACACACTTCATAAGTTATGACACCAGAATCTCATTTTAGGTCATGTTTCTCGTAAATCTGTCCCCAAAGCATCATTCTAACTTGAGGTTTTAAAGTATACCAAGGTCTGGGAGGTTTAAAGCATAATACTTTAAAGTCATTAGAATCGGTGGTCTAAGAAATAGCGAGCTCCTTAATTACAGAGGAGTTGTCTTGGTAGTTTTCGAAACCTTGTGCATAGCACATAATTTTCACGTTATTCATTTTTTTTTTACGCTCTCAATTTATACACTATGTACAAAAAGTGTCTCATAAAAAGTATCTCATGAAATCTTTATTTATAAGATTACAGTGCTCGCCTCGGAATCTACTTCATCGACTCTGGAATAGTCCATTACAACATCTGGAATAAGTCTAGCTTCAAGTAGCTGTTCCAGCCTTCGCGGCATACAATCCCTCCGCATATGTTGCAAGTTCCCATCATTAGCAAAGGCAGGCATGCCGTAAGGGCAGTCTTCACATGGAAAATATGATACGATATCCTCATCATCTTGTAACTGTTCGTCAAGGAACACACACATACTAGTTTTATTTCGTGGCCCACGAAAGAAATGATAAATTCCTTCGACACACTCGCTATTGGGAATAGTCGAAACTCAATAACGTTTTCGCTTTCCCATATGCTAAAATCACATTGAATAGTTCAACACATTCTGAATCACAATTTTCACAGCAGTGACCTTGATGTATTGTACCTGCTGCAAGCTGATGCAGAAATTAAATCCCTGTAGATACTCTGTTGTAGATCTAGATGATGTAGTGGACGAGTGGAGTTGTAGATGTGATGGACACCTGGCGTCGTTATTTATGTAGATATCTGTCGTCGTTGTTGAAGATGTTATGGATCTCTGGCGTTATTCTCGATGTAGACATTGTAGTGGATGCCTAGCATCGTTCTCGATGCAGACGTCTGTTGTTGTAGACAACTGGCGGCATTGTAGTATAAGCCTAAGTCTCACTACTGCTAATGCAATGCACACGCACACACATACACACACAAAGTGACCTTAGCAGATGACGACTCAACACTGAAAAAATAATAATTTATCCCTCCTTATATAGTAAACATTCAAAATGGCCGCCATTTCCCTTGAAATTTGCTTAAATTAACCTTTTAGGAAAATGAGTCGAAATCTCGTGTAATTTAACAAATTTCAGCTTCGATAGCAGTCATTTCATGCTGGATACGTGCTATTTCAGTAATATCATGTCACAATTTATTTTCTAGGGAAAACAATTTGTAAATAAGTTCAAATAAATATTCATTGTTAATTGTATATAGTAGAGTCGAAATTCTAGGCTAGGAAAATTATACGTGAAATACGCACAAATATTTTAAAAACAGATGGAATATGTATTTTTCTTCTGCTAGACAAATAAATATTTTTGGAGAAACAGATTAAAAATAAAAACATTTACTTATTGCTTAAATCGAATGAGGCAAGAATGATGTTCTATTTTTAACTTGTGTAAATGAAATAATATGTGGTTTTCATTACTTAAAAAAATGTAATGAGTCAAAATATGTCTTATATTTAATCATAGTTTCGTGTAAATACTTAAATAAGTTTGCTGGAAAATGGAATAAAGTTTACAGAATTATAATATAAAGTGATTTTGTTGGGACGTTAGATATTTGGAGTTATCTTGTGGGGATTACAATATCGGGAAATATTTAACTTCAGGGATATCAATTTCATCAGTAGGATTTGTGAAATTTCATTTAGCTGGGAATAAGCCAGGCTCTTGCGTCTCGAAAAAATAGGAGGAAACTCCATTGTTCGAGTGAAAGTAGCAATTTGTAGAGAAGAGGGGAGATAGCCCAGGTCAGTTCAACCGAGGGATTGAGTCTTCCAAACATTTTGTACAAAAAATATGCTTTCGCCTTGAGGGAAGCTTCCGTTCCTTACCGTGGCAGCTCGTGTGTCGCAAAATGTGTGCTCTGCGGTGATAGCGAAGGGAGGGGGGTCGGGGCTATCTAGACCGGCCATTTCTCGAGATATCCGAAAAACGCATTCTGGTGGTGAAGGGAGGTGGTGTATGGCCTTGGATCGATAGCGGGAGTTGTGAAGCGCCCTCTGTGGACACGGCAGTCATCCGAAAATGCGTTCTTACCTTGAGGGGACCGTGGGCAGATTTTGCGAAGCGTGGCGTTGGAAGGGGGCTGGTGTAAGCAGAAGGGGTGGTTGGCACTAAACAGGTTTTTGCAGTGCTGGATCGACAGAGAGGGTGCGTGACCTTCGACAAAGCAGCTCTCCAGCCAGCAGTGGTGGGGAGGGGTGCGCATAGCCGAAAAACGCCCTCTGGGGTGTTGCGTAACCTTGGACAGGAAGTCTTTTTTCTCACGAAGACACAATCTGGACAAGGGGTGTGGGGGGGGGGAGAGCAGCACCGACGTGAACAGTTCTCGAGGGTTGGAGCCATCTTAGTTCTTCGCAAACACTTGTCGAGGTTACACGTATACACCAGCTTTGTCGATTTCACCAGGCAGAGGACTTTGTGACGCGACACTGAACATCACCGGGCGTGGCAGCCAGCGGGCTTTCAAACGTGTAGACATATCATACGCATACGTATTAGCCGCGATTTTCGTTTTAATATTTAAAAAAAAATTATAACTTTTTTAATTTTTTGGGAAAAAATAATAATTTTTGTGTGTTAATCGTGAAACCCCGTTTCTGAGTTCGGTCGATGAAACTTGCTAGCATTTTCAAATATCGTTTCGCTAACTAGTGCCGCGAATTTCACAGACTTAACGTAACAATTTGTAGTATGTCCGTTATTTTTTATAATAATATATAGTGTGTTTCTATAAAGTGTTGCGGTATTAAGCCATCCGAGTCTCCGTGCACTTCGATGGGAAAAATTTGTGTTAAAAGTTAATTCTTCTTATTACAATAGTGAAACTTTCGTTAAAAGTTATCGTTTCGTAATCTGTTGAACAAATAGTGTAATCAAGTCATTAATAGCACCTTGATAGGGAAATAGGTCCTGTTAGTCACAAATTTAAACTCAGCTATGCTCCACGTATATATTCAGGCTTTCGACGTAAGCTCGACTCATTCATTCACCAGCCTTCGATGCGGATGGATGTGTTTTGGGGAGCTCCTGGTACAATTCCATTACATGGTTTTTAATTCGTTTAGTGATTGTCATGTACTTGTGTCGGTTAGCCGTTTAATTTATTTGGAAACATTTACGAGTTTTTCACCTCCCAGGAAACTGTGGTATTTGATGTAGTATTGTAGGGTGGTGGAAATACTAAGTAGGTAGATGTTTGTAGGTTGCCGACACAGGTTATGTTTGCTCTCAACACAGCTTATAAGTTGACGTAAGTGCTATATCAAAGTCAGTGCTGCGGCGACCTCCCGAGCGAATGAACGTATATTAAAAGTTTTATTTTTTACGTGCGATAATAATTTAATTTCTTTTTTAATAATCGTCGTTTAACCTGTGGATTCCGTTAAAATATTTCCCTCGCCAGTCTCACAGGCGGACGTGTTTTAAAATCATGTCCGGTATGTGCGAGAGGTGTCAAGTAGTGTCATTTTTTTTAAATACCTTGTTATTGTGTTCGCTAGCAGTTTAATTTATAGTTTATAATTAAAGAGCCGCACTCACTTCTACGATGTTGCTAGTACACACTAAGAGGCGCGCATAGTCGCAGATCCTAGCAGCGTGAAACACGCAGGTGTGGCAGGGGTCGCAGATCCACGCTGCGGGATAACACGCACAAGCCCAAGCGTGAAATCACTCACGCGTGGCACACTTAATTGCGACTACTATTTTTGGCGTTTTTTTTCACTCTGGACGCAGCGAGAAATCACGCGCGTGTGGCCTTGGCCTAGAGAAAATTTTACTGCCGTTATCATTTTTATTTTTAGAATAAAATTTATAGTTTATTAGAGTCTATTATTTCTATGTACTTTTTTTACGCTGATTTAATTTTAGGCAACGTTCATGCACCACAAGAAACAGTGGTTTGGCCTCGATATATTGAATGTACGAATCGTCACGATGAAATGCAAAATAAAACATCGTCCTTACGTATGAAAGTTTGTTGAATAAAAATGTGAGGTAATACATATAAGTATTGAATGCTGCATTAACTCCCTATTGAATTATTGTGAACCATACCATTAAAGCTTACGGTAGGTGTTGTGCCAGTTTAGGTACGTCACTCCAGTGAGAAAGCTTTCTGGGCTTACGGTATAATGTCCACGTGATTATTTATGTTGAAGCATCATCGAAAATATTTTTGTGAGTACCGAATATATTTCATTAACTAAACATGCTTATTTATACAGAACATTCGAAACGTAAATAACGTTCAAGAAAAATTATTTGATGTGTATTGTACCCAGTACATGCAGATATTAGAATGCCATGTGCACACATTTTCTTACACAATGTACTTAACAACATTTACTATTGGTGAGATGTTTGATTCAATAACTCGTGCCGTGCCAGTCCTGGCGTTTTTTTTTTTTTTTTTAACTGATTATTATTTTGTCAGCCAAACATTCATTTTGTACACATACATTTCAGTTATAAAAATGACAATCTTTGTGGGTGAAGTAGGTGTGCATAAAATCAACTATAAAGTATATGTAAAATTATTACTCCATTTTTATTATTTGCGTCGAGGGAAAATAATTATAAAGTCGCAAGTAAAAAAAAAAAAAAGGAAAAGAAAATGGGGGGTCGGGATTTGTGCTGAAGAATCCAGACTGTATATACACATATATTTGTACTTAAAATATACTATTATAAATTTAATAAAAAATAAAAAATGAAGAATTAGCAAAATATAGGCATTCTTATTTGATATGCATCGTAAGTCCGTACTTTTGTGATAATCTTGGTAGTTTGCGCGCCACATTGTAATACGTTCCTCATGTTATTCTGTCAGTAGCAGTGTTCCATCAGAAGCCACTCTGCGTTTAACTTCAATTATACATACATCTAGTAACACATTTTTAATAAGGCGTACTTAGGAAATATTGGTTATGTGGAGTCCTCAAATACAAAAGTTCTTTTCGTGGTAGTTTGTAGGTCGAGAGATTTAGACGGATCTTTAAGGGCCTATGTAGTTGCGCGTCCAAGGTCAAGAAGCGAGGGAGCGATACGGGCGACAATATCACGCACGCCTAGCGCCTCATCGCTCCTACGCGCAAGGCGTGAAGCGTTTCCGTCGGAACACTGTATTGTGCAAATTAGATCTGTAACATAGGGGTTTCATTACACGCTATGAAAGCCCGCAGATTGAAGTACGTCCGTATTTCTGTGCCTTTCTCTTGCCGCTTAAGGAAACTGCATAGGCAAGCATTAAAAATGCTATATTTGACCATTTTGAGGAATTTTTTTTTCCTAAAGAATACACTCAATAAGACAAAAGTAAGAAACGAGGGCCATAGACAATTGTTTTCTTTCTAACCTTAATGAAAAAAAGTCATATTTCGAGAACTTTTATTCACCGAGACACGCGTTTACGCGCAAACAACGGTTACACAGAAAACGTTTCAGTACATAGGAGCCTTAACATTGAGGTCTTGATGGCCCAAATACGAAAATCCAGGTGCGACCTCCGCCGGGAATCGAACCTGGTTCAACTAGGTGGGAGGTGAGTATATATACAGACAACTTCACCACCTTGGCATCTTTTTCATGGTGAAATAGGTTTACAAGATCACGGGTAATTGCAGTTTCTGCCAGCTAGCATCTGGTTTAGTAACAGGTTCCAAGTAATAAAATTATGCATTTGATTCGTCTGTTTTAATGAACCTCCGTCCCTTCAACATGAACTGCATAACTCTTTGGGTAAGGGTGAATTTTTTTTTTGTCCTTGAGCTGCCGGATTACGTGTGGCAGAGTCAAACAGATGAATGGGTTTCTCGTGAAGGCCTGTAAATAAACTATTGACCTTTCTAAAATGTACAATCTCTGCTCTCTCTAAACTAATCATAGTTAAATTTTGCAATTAAGTGTATTATTATTACACAGACGTAGAGCTGAACTCGAGCAATAAACGTTGTGAGGTGATTCCTTGCGTAAAAACAAGAGGGAAATATATGATACACTTCTAAACAATCTAAATATTAACAGAGATATGAGTCTTTGAAAATCGAGGTTTTAAACATAATTTTTGGCGAAATATCCGAAAATAATCGAAAAGTTTTTCGAACATTGTTTTATGTAATCGGAATCTTCAGTCTAAGAAATAACTCTCATTAATACCTCCCACTGTAATACAAATAGCACGGGTGGCCACTCTTTTAGAACATTAAACTCTTTTATAGGCTATTCATGGTAAAAGCAGCACTTTTGAAAGCCCTGTTTAAGATGCATTTGCATACACGTTGTGTTATCTTCCGTTTTACGTAAAATTAACATTGCCATGGGCCTCATCACTTTATTCATGGATCGGTGAAATGAAACTGTGAAATTATTAAGAAAGTAAATACTTAACAAATGTGATCATTTTAAAACATCGATGCATTAAAAACACAGAAAGCGAAAGACATAATTTTAAGTTTTCATACATTGTTACCTAACACTGTTTATTCTACGTTAAGATATGGAACTACTTTTTATCCATCGTTACCAACTCTACTGCGCGAATGTCACTCAGTGCGCCCATTAAAATAAATGCATGCAGGGGCAGTGACTTTTTTCTATGGTTCATTTCTAAAGTGCTCGCTTTATCGTCAACAACCTTTAACGTCAGGAATTATAAATGGTCCTCTTGTTGTCACCTCCCAGGACTCGAAGTTTTCGTGTAACACGTACACAAAGCTTCGGCTACAGCGATACAATACCTGGCATTAGTCTACTACATGCGTCTGTTATACTGCTGTGGCCACTGAACGTGCGATGGAGGAGAACATAAAGGTCCTACTGTAAACAACAGGTAAAAGCTGTACACGATAAAGTGAGCACTTTTGAAATCAATCTTAGAAAAAAGTCGCTGCTCCTACCTGCATATAATTTAACTTGCGCACTGAATGACATTCACCCAGTAAAGTTGGTGACGATGGAGAATAAAATGGTTCCATATCTTAACGCCGAATAAAACCTGTGAGTTAACCATTTGTGATAACTTGAATTATTTATATCGCTTTCTGTTTTTTGTTAATTCGTTGAAGTGTAAAAATTATCAAATTTTTAAATTAAAAATTTTTCTAATAATTTTACATTTTTACTTGACCGACGCATAAGAAAGCGATGAGGCCCATGGCAATAACAATTTTACATAAGGCGGAAGAACACAACGCGCATACAAGTAAATCTTAGGCAGGGCTTTCGAATGTGCTCATTTTACCTAAACTATAATGGAAGTTAAAACCGATGCAGTATATGGAAATACTAGGTGTCATACTGAAAATATGGGAATCTTTAGCATTGCTATTATATAAAGTTGGGAACTTCCTTATGCATTCGACTCTTTCCTGAGCAACTATAGGAACATTATCATGGATGCATAGGATAATATTTTACTATTTATGCCTTGTCACTGTAAGTATACACTCATATGGTAAATTTACAAATAATTTCTTATAGAGTGTTATATTCAGTGCAGGAAGTGTTTATGATTCTCAAGCCCCTGGCACACTATCAAATTTTTGCCTTCCAATATATTTGACATTAAAATTTAAGGACAAAATACGGCCATAAAATTTTTCCTTCCAACAAATTTTATCTAATAATCTTGAATGTGTTGGAAAATACGTCACACTGTGAAACCTTTTTATTGGGAGAAACTAATTTTAAAAGTTGTATTCATAGTGAGATATTGCTTTTGTTTTTCCATTCGGTCCATTACAGGATGAACTGTAAGCAATGTTGTAATTTATTTTCGTTTCTTTACTAAATTAAAATTTATATTTTTAAGATATGTTTCCTGCACAGTGAAATAAATGCTTCTGAGTTCGTAATATTATGTGCAATATTCACTTAAAAAATCATTCATGCCAGACAGCTTCTACATAAATTAACTATCATCACAACTTACTTCGTTTCCACAATTGTTCCTTATTTTAAGTTTACTAACGTCCATTTTTGTGGTGCACGATTCTGATTGGCTGAGACCGTCGAACAGCAAATAAATTTTGGAACCGGTTCAATTTTCAAATGTTTGATGGAAACTGAAGCCATCCAACTTTTTCAGACAAAAATGGTCACGTTAATGATGTTTCGATGACGTCATAACTGCCCAACTTTAGTTGACCAGATTTGTTGGAAGCAGTTTAAAAGGAAAAATTTTACAGTGTGACAGGGGCTTTAGGCTGCTGGAATTGTATTGCTGCCGCCCAAAGTTCTGTGTGCGTTTCACACCAAATCGGTAACTCGTGCGCAGTTATAACAAGACGGGCATTTTTGTTATTTACGTCATACTCCTCAATCAACAAGCATGAAAAGTTCATAAGTGTTGACGGTTAAAATAGTTGTATCCTCTAAGTAGTACGCCACATCCGTAATTTCCATTACGGTGGGATCTATTACTTAGAGATTGCTTATAGGTTGAAAATTCCGATGTCATAAAATATCGTTTAGGGAATTGTCATTTAATTACCCCTATTTTCCGATATTTCACAAAAATGCTTATTAAAAAACTCAATTTTCAAGCGTTGATATCGCCCCTGACACTCACTTTATGAAGAAAATGTCCCGTATATTTGCCACTGTGTTTTAAATAACGAATAACCTCAAGAGTTTTAAATGCAATCCCTGTTTAGTAACATAAGGAGATTTGACGACTTCTAAACAAAATTTTCACTTTCTCGGCTTAAATAATACAGTTAATAAGGTGCCCAGTCCTTTTATGGATTGTCGCGTGTTGTCGGTCGGGGGGGGGGGGGGGGCACGGAGGCGAAGCGGCCGCGCGTAACAATACGTAGCCACGATGTGTGCAGAGGGTCATACTAACATTTGTATGTTTATTATTGCTTTCCAACTTTACACGCCCTTATACCTGGAGACAAATCAGGGAACGGCTCACGTACTCTGAAGAAAACATACGAGTGCATAGTACCCCAGGGCTCCAAATTTCTGATCTCAAGACGATATGTTAGCGAGCTCGGCCTCTAGGTCGCCCTAGAAACATGATTAATTGCAGCGAGTGCTCTTTTTGCTGACCGTTGCCAACGTAAACAGTTTTATAATATTTTAGAAACAGGCAGCGGCGCAGAATAATACTACTATTTATACTTCTTTTTGAATACGTATTTCCCCCCACACATGTCCTGACCAAGAACGAAATGAACATATTTACGGCCTAATAAAAACACCTAGAAAATCTTTTTCTTTGCATCGCTTACGAAATTATCGTAAATCTATATTGCCTTCCAAAACCTTGCAGACGTAAACCGAGTGTTTGATATCCATTGCTTTTTCTTATAAGTTCTTCATATATATAAGTACGGATCTTGAAATTTGAAACTATTGTATCCACATTCATTGCAAGCACTATATAAGTTAAGAACGTAAATGAAACTTACTTTGAAATTAAGGAAATCAGCTAGTGTTAGACATTCGCTACTCAGAATTCAGCAGTAATTTCACTGTGTATCACTATTATAAGCCACGTTTGTAATTACGTAATTCTGCACTCTGGTTTTGTTTAATTTCACCCAGTCAGCTGGCCTATCAGTAGGTGCTGACAACAAATCACAGTGTAAAAAATTAAGTTGTTACATCTTTATAAACAGTGCGCAATTTATATTAAGAATTGGTTACAGTTACAAATTTTTATGCTTTGTTTTTACGTGGTGCGCAATCAGAATGCAAAGTAATCCAGTGCCAATCTATGCGCATGATAATTTAACAGTTTTGAACCAAGAATAATAATCATTTGAAATGATAATGCAGATGCTTTATAACATGTTTACTATGGCTAGTCCTAGATGACTAACTTCATGTGGTATTAAAAAAAAAGCGGTACCGAGACGTACGTAATGAATAATAGATTCTTCCTTTTACAAGCAAGCCAAAATATTAGCGAAGGTTGCAAAGTCCTGTAAAAGTTATAATTTTTCCCAAAAACCAAAATCTAAGATATTAATTGACTAAGTGTGATTGTTTGATTCACTGGAAATTGAAGACATGTAAGTTGCCATTTCTAAAAATATAATTAGTACTGGGAAAAATTAATATTATACCAAAGAAAATTAATTACACAAAACTCTAGTTAATTCTACTGTGAAAATTTGCGACATTTCTTACAAAATAATTTTACAACAAAACATCACAGGTGATAATCGAGATATTATCGAACACCGGTAAAAATACCACAAAATATTTCTAACTAAAAGACCCGTAGCTGATTTCCCCGTTATCATGAGTAAGGTGAAGTAAACCTCATACAGTATCTATATGAAACAACGTTTTTACTAGACTCCGGATAACGTAACTAATTATCCAAAGAAAACATCCATGTAGTTGTTACCTTGGTTATTAAAAAAATAAATTGCTTTTAAATTGTATTGCAAACAATCAGTAATATTAGAATATTCTGTTATTCACTAAAAATTATTATTACTTTTTATACATATTTTTAAGAAACATTGAAAGCTTCATAATACTGTAAAAAAAGTTCATTATGCGAAACTACAGAATCAACATATTCAATTAAAACATGTATTTAATAGAGAAGCATTATTTTCAAGTCATCAAAACACATTCTATTATGCAGGCTAATTCAGAAAATTACACACAAAGATTTTGTTATAAAATTTTATGTGCAAATTAAAAAAATAATAGCATAAGATATTTTTAAAACTAAAATATATGTTATACATATTACAAATAATGTTCTTGACTTAATAACGGTTATTTATTAAATTACCTGTGTTTAGTAAAGATTTCTGATAACTATTTATAATCTTCAGTAAGTGATAGTTTTCATTTTTTAAATAATTTTTAGGATATAAAATACAAAAGGATATAATCCATACAAATTTTACTCCGTAGCCTTTCAACTTGAAGACGCACAGCGTACCTTATTAGCGAATTTTGGGCTGTTTATTGTAATTTAGTGTATGTACTTATGTGATTTGCAAGTCATGCGTATTAATGGACAGTGTAGAATTTTATATTTACAGAACATATGTTACTGTGAATAGTTGTATTGGAATGGCACTTAGTGTCGTATCCATAAATAGTTATACTGTAGTCAGTTTGTTCATTAAAAGTTATAAAAAGGAACATACATAAAAATACATACATCTATACGTACACAGATATAGACACACGTAACTATGATTACAAAAGCTTTTATTTCCAAGAGCTACCCTCTAATACACAGTTGTGAAAATTGTACTTTAATAGAATCTTACATGGGAATTAAGGTAGAATTATTATTCTTTTTGCGTGAAGTCAGATATAGGCCTATGGGTGATTCTCGGTGGACAATCACTCTGTAATAGAGAAACACAATTCCTAAAGAGTCAGTGGAATGTGTATCGCTCCTTTGCAGTAACAGTGTTGCTGGGACGAATTTCATTTTAAAGTTGACCGGCGTTGAAGTCTTGTTTGAATTATATTATTTGTAAAAAGAAAACCTTCGCGGAAAATCTTTGGCTTGGTATATCCCTCGAAATTGGTAAATTTCTATCATCGAAAATACGACCAATTTCCTCCGGGTTGTAATTTTCCCCCGCGCTGTCAGTTCCGTTATCGGCGCTATCGATTGGTCGACTGCTCGCCGGGGGAGTCCGCACGGCGCAAATGGACCATGAACTGCCTCGATGTATCGAGCTGACGCAGGGTTGTATCGCAGCCGAGGCCATGGCCAGGAGTAAGGAATCGATAACTCCACGGGCCGTGTGTCGGTCGATCCGCTCGCGATATTTCTGCTCCAGTGGGCTGCCGCTGGGCGCGAGCCGGCAAAAATAAAGGACCGATGAAAAGCTTCATGGGCATTGTTTTTTCAGACGGATATCTCTGGACGGGATCCAAAGACGGAATTACTTACTGCTGTTCCCCTAGATAAACAAGAACAGGGTGAATTATCCGTATCAGGCAAGCTGGGGGATCCTGCTCGACTATATATTTCATTAGGACGAAGATAAACACCTCGAGATTTACAGCAATAAAGGTTTCGGAAGTTTTTTACGAGTAGTTGCGAAATGTTTACACAAATTGCTCACTGAGAATTTATTTGTACAAAAGTCCTGCCCTTCAATCCCCACGCAAAACTAACTTGTTTGTTCAGTGTCGAACCGACTGAAAAGTTGGGACTAGCGTTCTGAATTAAGCCGGTTATTTCCAGTTTCTTTCTTTTGGCCTTTGTAGTCCCTGGTAAATGTCTGAGATTATATAAAGGGACAATTGTGCATTCACATTCAAATTGAAAATTTTGTAACGTAAGGAATGTGAAGTTAATATGATCACCGGACCTCAGGCGAGTGAATAGTTTTGGCTAAAATGAAAATATTAACAGAAAAAAGCTTGCCCTAGTAGCATTAGCTTTTCATGGCAGAAATGTTTTTATTAGCAGGCCATTCGGTGTAACAAATATCCAGTGCTTAGCACAATGTTTTCATAACTGCGTTTTAAGTAGGCACTAACGTACTTTATAATCCTGTAACTAAAGTAAAGACATATTTTGTTAATTGGCGTCACAAGGAAAGTTCGAGGGTAACAACTTTTATAATGTCCTTCGCAAATTTCTCGTTATTACTTTAAATTTGCGGAAACTATCATTCGGATTTACACTACTCAAAAATAAAAAAGTTGTGACATTGCATGGATACATCTGATCTGTTCGGCCCCACAGTGCAGAAACTAAAGATATGCAAACTTTACAACCCTTCCGAAAATTGAGAACAATAAGTACAGTATTAGTAAAGGAACACTTATTGCGCCTCTCATCGATAGATTAACGTAACGATATGTAAAACAGAAATGGTTCGTGAAAAAACTGAAAACAGCTTGGTAGGTGTTTGAAGAGGGTCTGGACGTGCTCTAACTTGCATTTTTTTAAATGATACAATATGTGTTCTATTGGGTTCAGATCGGGGCTATATGGGAGCCAGTCAAGGGTAGTGATGTTATGGCGTCGAAGAAAAGCTTGCACAGGTGCAGCAACGTGAGGACGAGCGTTATCATGCATAATAATACATTCTTCGCCACGATCAGCTGCCAAAGGTCGTACATGGGGATCAAGAATCTCATTGATGTACTGCTTACCTGTTAGACCTCTGTTCCTCCTGGGGATGATAACCAACTCTGTTTTGGTATCCAGAGTAATTTCTCCCCACACAATGTCTTACCCCTCACCAAACGAAACCCTTTGGTTTACTGCAGCCTCAATATTGCGCTCGCCTCGTCTTCTCCAACACACTGACACGTCGTTCAGTACCAAATAAAGGCACCTGGGTTACATCACTGAACATCACTTTCCGCCAGCGTCGTAGTTGTCTACGCCTATGTTACTCAGGAAAGCGCTGCCGTGTCTGTGATGCCTGATTAAATGAGGCACCTTTCTCGGTCATCTGCATATTAATTGACCTTCGTGAAGCCGGTTACGAATGGTTTGGTCACTTCCTCGTTGACCTGTAGCTCGGTGTAAGACTTGTTGCTGTTCACGGTCGTTTCGTCGTGGGCTCCGTGCTGTAGGAATGCGAAGATAGCGATCCTCAGCAGCTGTAGTCTTACGTGGTCGACCAGAAACAGGCTTTATCGCAACATAATGACTTTCAATGTAACGTTTCCATAATTTGGAAAGGGCATTTGGGTTTATGCCCAGCGTTCTTGCAACATATCGTTGCGAGTGATGTTATTGCAGTAACGTGACTCAATGACTGGCCTCCTCCATTGTCAACTGTCCGTTTGGCCTGTTGAACGCTCGATCACACCCTGCCACTCGACTGCAAATCCACGTCTCATATCCAATATTGACAAAAACGTAATTGGGCACCTGTCCACAATGTTTACTCGGTGGTTGTCATCCCGTTAGAATCTCGTAGGGCCACCTTTTGCGGCTATAACAGCAGCCACCCTGTTTGGCATGCTCTCTACGAGTGTTTGCAGGACATTTACAGGGATTCGTCGCCATTCTTCTTGCAACCATTCCATGAGTCGAGCAATGGACTTTGGCCGCGCCTGACGAGCCCTCACCTGGCGATCCAATTCGTCCCAAATATGTTCTACAGGATCGAGGTCGGCACTTTGGGTGGGCCAGTCCAATCGCCGAACATTGTTGTCGGCGTACCACTGCATTGTAGCCCTTGAAACATGGCTCCTGGCATTGTCATCCTAGAAGTAACACGGGTCCATTTCGTAAAAACGCCACAATGTTGGGAGCATTTCACTATCCAAAATGTTACAACAGGCCTCTGTGCTCATGCTACCACGGACAAACACCAGCGGTCGTACGCCGAAGGCAGTGAAAAAGCCCCACACCATCACTCCACCACCACCGAATTTCCTAGTTGGCACTATACACTCCGGCAGAAGCCGTTCCCCGTATAGACGCCACACCCATACTCACCCATCGGACCGGAATAATGTAAACCTCGACTCATCACTCAACAGAACCAATTTCCACTGCTACAGCGTCCAGTTGCGACGCTCCAAACACCACCTGAGTCGTCGAGCTTTATTGCTTGTCGTGATATGGGGCTTATGTGCAGCTGCTCATCCGAAATATCCTAGTCGGCGGGCCTCTGTACCTAATGTTCCAATGGAAACCGAAACTCCTGTTCCTGCATGAAACTCCTGTCGGATGGTAGGCATGTGTTGTGCCCAATTTTTGAATTTCACGTTCAGGGTTCTGCGATTTCTTTCGGTCAAGATTAGAGGTCGCCCAGAACGTGCAGCATTGGCACAATGCTCACAGACCTTCCACTTACACAGGACGAATGCGATTGTTGATTTGGGCCTGTTTACCTTCTGTGCAAACATCCGGATAGACAGCCCGCTGAGATGGCAACCCACAATCACGCCCTTATTGAAGTCCGATAGCTCTGTACCTCGTGCTACCTCCTTGTCAACTGGTTCTACACTGGCCTGCAGCGTCTGGTGGCCACACAAGTCAACTGACGTACTTCACGGGTGCCCAATTACTTTTTTGTCGATAGTGTGCTTCACTTGATTTTGTACACTATTGGATGAAGTGCTATCTACCGTCCAACTCAGGAACGTTGTAAGGTAGAATTTTCTGTAATGGTACACCACAGGCAGCGGATTTTTCAATACGCTGATAATACTTGCAATACTTATACTTTCACATACAGTACAGGTGTTCATACCGGTGATTTTTTTTTTATTTTCAGGAATTTATTGTTTTTAATGTGCAACGAATCAAGTATCTTTACTGCTAAACAAAAATTGTGCTAAAACCTATTAAAATCTGAGAACAGAGAAATTTTTAATACTAACAAAGAATAATTACAATTGGCTATAGCATTATGTTTTGCTTATAGATAATATTTCATTTTGTGCTGAGCATGTTTCCGAAATTCATTTAAAGCTACGTAACTCTTTGTACAGTTAGGTGAAGTTTTTGGATTATGCTAATTTTTCCAAAACTGAAATAAGGAAGATCTTTCTTTAGATAATAAGTTGAGTGAAAATTAGACTTTAGAGTGTTCAAATATTATAACTACATATACGTTGAGCACGATGAATTGTAAGAGAATGAGGGGCTTGTAACAGGAGTAAATACTAACACGTATTTTTTACAGGGATTTTGAAGTCTTTGACATCGACTATTTGACTCGATCTTGTCCTTATCTTTCCTTATCATTTACCTTAACTTTGATTTCTGATACCTATTATTACTCTTTGCATTAATATTTTGAACATTAATGTTCTAAATATATCTTCCTTTACTATGCTTTACTAATTTTTAGTGCTAACGACATAGACCAATTGTAATCTCAACTAACCTAGAAATGCATGCGTGGGGTTAGTTGTAGCATGTTACAACATGCCCCTGATGTATATGCTTGCGTGACTGATTTCATGTGATTGTTTATTAATTTGATGCGTTTCACAATCATATATTATTTGCTTCCTTTTTAGTATGAGAGACTGCAAAATAAAAACTAAGAGGGCTTTGAAAAGTCAACAGGTGTATGAGTTAGCTGCAGTTGAAGTTTTGGAGAACAATACAAGCATACGAAAAGCAAGTAAAATGTTTTATTTGTGCCCTGTAGCGTTATATAGGTACATTCAGAAAAAGAAAAAGAAGTGAATGTCCTACTGTTGACTATGTCACACCTATATTGATATGTATGCAAGAAGCAGAATATAAGTTGGCTTCCTATTTACTCAAAAATTAGACATATCTTTTGGGCTATTGCCTACATAAGTCAGGAAGCTAGCTTACCTATGCGCTGTAACGCTTGAAATAAAAAACATCCCCCCTTCCCGGCATGAGAATAACATGGCCGAACCAGACTGGTTTCAAAATTTCATGCGCAGGGATCCTCGACTATCGTTAAGAACACCAGACGCAACATCACTAAGTCGAGCAACATACTTCAAAAAAACCAATGTCAAAGATTTTTTCGGAAAATATCAAGGGTTACTCCAAAAATATGAATTTACTCCTTCCGCAGGAACGTGGACGAAACAGGGATCACGACTGTGCAAAAACCTAAATAGATAGTGGCTGCGCGTGGTCAGAAACAAGTAGATGCCATTACTTCTACCGACAGAGGAACACTGGTAATGCTCGCATGTGCCATAAACGCAGCCGGAAACTCTATCCCACCAATGTTTGTGTTCCCTAGTGTTAGATACACAGAAATATTTCTCCATGGTGGTCCACCTGATTCAGACTCCGAAACAGAAGAGTGGCATGGTTTAGTCTGCAACGACGCCTATAGCACTTCTATCAAAGAAGATTGGGTAGAATGACTTGTGTGCAAAATGTGGGCATATGCCAAATGTGTGGTGGGAGACGTTTACTCATATATTTGTGTTAATTGTAATTCTGGAGAAGACTGATTAAGTACTAAGTATCAATAAGGTATATTCCTACTTAAAGGCTGATTATATATAATTGACGTTAACACTGCCATATTTATATAAGGTTTCAAATGCTGTAGACCTGTAAATAATGAGCCGTATTGAATGTTAAGTATAGACTATCGAAACTAAGTAAAATAATAAAACGCTGTTTAATTTGTACAGTTGATTGTTAATGGCAAGATTTATGTTAAATTAAGGTACAAAATGTGGATAGTTCTATAAATGGAAACGTTTATAAGACGTACCAAGTTAATTTAGTTGTTTGTTGTTGTTGTTGATGTGACAGTTTAAATATATGTTTGAAAGCAAACTGTTGGTAATTTCAATAAAGAACAAGTTTCAATACTTATATCAATATAATATTTCAAAAAATGATTGTTTTTGTAATTATCATTCACGATAAACGCTCTAACCTACTGAAAACTTTCGATTTTAAAATTTTTATTACCTGCCCCTTTGCTGTTACAACTAGCCCCAAACACGGGGCAAATTGTGACAACCGACCTTCTTTAATAAAACGTCTGTCGTGGGAAATTTGTACTGTTTGAAATTTTTGCTGTACTGAATTAATATATGATATCGATTCAAGCAATCATAGTTATATAATACCTGATAGGGTTCATGATATACACAATTTTCTGAAAATTGTTGCAACATGCCCCTCGCTCCCACTAAACGATTATTGACAAATTTAAATCTATATTTTTCTTCTCTAATACTCGTTGAGACGCCCGGAAGCCTAATTTTTACCGACGTGTTATTACTGCCCACAAAAAGTTACGTTTACCCGCCTGCAAAACAATCTACACTGAGACTTCGTTTCCCTATCTTTGAAGGATACGTGCTAGCTATTCTGGCAGCTGGCTGCCTTGGTTGAAAGCCGGAGTTTCGCCTAGATGTTGTATTCCACGCCATTCCAATGGGCTCGCGACGCGCACCAAAAAGCGTGACGTACTATAGGCTGTTCACGGTGAAATGAGCCCTTTTAAAAACCCTGCTTAAAATCTACTTGTAGGCACGTTGTGTATTATTCCCCCTTATGTAAGATTAACAATGTCGTGGCCCTCCTTACTTTAATCATGCGCCGGGCAAGAGAAACTGTGGAATAATTTGAAAAGTAAATATCTAACGAATCTGTTCCTTTTTACACATCGTTGCATGAGAAAATAAACAGGAAGCGAAAGAAATAATTAAAGCTATCATAAATTGTTACCTAACACTTTTTATTCAACTTTTTATTCCCATACATCGTACCAACTTTACTGGGCGCATGCCACTCAGCGCACCCGTTGAAATATAGGCATGCAGGGGTAGTGACTTTTTTCTACAGTTGATTTCAAAAGTACTCACTTTATCGTGAACAGTCTTTTAGTAATCCTCTCCACCCTACACAGGCCGCATATAGTCCGTTCACGGTTAATTCGAACATTTCTCAAGCCCTGCCAA
This sequence comes from Dryococelus australis, assembly GCA_029891345.1. Taxonomy (NCBI): domain Eukaryota; kingdom Metazoa; phylum Arthropoda; class Insecta; order Phasmatodea; family Phasmatidae; genus Dryococelus; species Dryococelus australis. Next base: position 98,088,279 of record CM056994.1, read on the forward strand.
AGTTCTACTTTAAGGCTATTCTTTCGCCTCATGCAAACAAATAATGACTAAGTGTAGAGGCTATTCACGATAAAGTGAGCACTTTTGAAATTAACCTTAAATAAATGTCACCGCTCCTGCCTTCATTCATTATAACGGGCACACTGAGTAATATGCGCACAGTAAAGTTGGTAACGATGGATGAAAAATAGTTCCATATCTTAACGTTAAATAAAAAGAGTTAGGTGAACGTGTGTGATTACTTAAATTGTTTCTTTTGCTTTCCGTTTTTTTATGTATCGAAGTGTTAAAATGAGCATGTTTGTAAAATTTTTGCTTTTCTTATAATTTCACAGCTTCACTGGACCGACGCATGGATAAAGTTATGAGGCCTTTGCCAGTGTTAATCTATACTAATATTATAAAGAGGTAGTGTTTGTAACTTTGTGTGTTTGTGTGTTTGGATGTAGGAGGTAATCTTCGAAACTACTCATCCGACTTTAAAAATTCTTTCACCAGTAGAATGCTACGTTATCACTGAGTGTCATAGGCTATATTTTATTTTAAAAATCAATAGGGATCCCTACTAAAACTCCAATAATGTAACCCAAAGTGTAAATAAATGACCTATAAAATTCCTTACATTGCGTGCGCTGCGAAAACTATTTATGATAGAACAAAATAATGTACTACGGCTTTGCAGGGCGGACAGATTCGGAAAATAAAACGTGCTGTGTGCTGAGTACGGCGCCAACCTTAGAAGGTCTACTGCCATTATGGGGGGAGTTACTTTTGTGTTTGCTGGGGATTTTCGTCAGACACTCCCTGTAGTTACAAAAGGGACGCGTGCAGATATCATCAAAGCATGTCTTAAATCATCTCCCTTATGGAGTTCTATTCAACACCTAAATTTGCGAACGAATATGAGAGCCTATCTTGGTGGAGACACGCATAAAGATTTCCCACAACAATTGCTCAGATTTGGAGATGGAGTTTTTCCTTCTCTAAATTTGGGCACTAATTCTGCTGAAATCACTTTAAATGAGACATTAGGTCAGATAGTCCACAGTCTGCAGCATCTTATAGAAGCAGTATATCCGGGCCTCGAAAATTTACTAGAAAGAGACTTTCACTGGTTGTGTTCCAGGGCAATAGTATCGCCTAGGAACGACACTGTCAATGAAATCAACAATCTCATTATACAAAGAGTTCCCGACCAAGTCAAAACCTATAAGTCGATTGAAACAGTCACCAATGTTGACGATGTCGTCCACTTACCTCAAGATTTTCTAAATTCGCTTAATCCTTCTGGCTTGCCACCTCACGAACTATCATTAAAAGTCGGTACTCCTATCATGCTTTTAAGGAATATAAGCCCTCCTAACATGTGTAATGGCACAAGATTGCTCATTAAAGACTTGAAAGAAAATTTGATTGTCGCGACCATCCTCACCGGTCCAGCAGCCGGCCAGCTGGCAAACATCCCGAGGATTCCCATGATTCCCACGGATTTGCCAATATCTTTCAAACGGTTGCAATTTCCCGTAAAAACATCGTTCGCGATTACTATTAATAAGTCCCAAGGTCAAACTTTCTCTTTGGTTGGAATCGACCTACGATAAGAGTGTTTTTCCCATGGCCAACTATATGTTGGTTTATCACGAGTTGGAAGTCCCGAGAAACAGTACATTTTGCTACCAAACAATAACAGGACGTAAAACATTGTCTACAGAGATTGTCTTAGCCAATAACATATTAAATACTTCTATCGCAGATAAATTGCATTGTAATATAATGTATAGTAATAAGAAAAATTACAAAAAAGTAAAAAAATATCAAATAAAAATAGCAAAAAAACTTTAAATTATAAATTATTTAATTAATTATTAAATCATAATGTGCTTTTTTTAATGCTTTAGGAGAGTTTACCCAACCTAACTAACGCCGGGTTAAGCAGTTTATTTATCTTAATTGCACCCGTCCGAAGCCGGGGCGGGTCGCTAGTTTTACATAAGGCGGAAGAATGCATGACGTGCATACAAGTAGATCCTAAGCAGGGCTTTCAAACGTGCTCATTTTACCGTGAACAGCCTATAAATAATTGCACTAGAGGGAGAACGCACGGCATTCGTGTGCACTCAGGTTAATTACAATCCGTATAAGAACAATTTCTTACTCGGAGTTACCAACAACCTATTCTATTTCTAGTTATATTCTTATTAACTGTAAATGCGATATTATAATGTATAGATAAAATATAAGCAAAAGTTAAATTTAACAATAACTATTATAATGTTATGTTAACAGAAATTTAAAACGCTTGCGAACCATTACAAATTTACGAAACAACCAAGCACGTAAGAAATGGAGCGATTTTTTAAATGTTTGATTCAAAAAACCGTGAAGTAAACGAAAATAGACCATAACTGTAGACTGTTCCGAAGTGGCATAGTGCCGTTTGCAGTCTGGTATGAACACGCCCTGACTGGTCCTTACCTTTGCCAACCAGCTGACGAAGAGGACGTGTTTGAAGACGCAAGATAGCTTTCTATAGTCTGCGCACGGTAAAGTGAGCCCTTTTAAAAGCCCTGCTTAAGATCTACTTGTATGCATGTTGTGTCTTCTCCCGCCTTGTGTAAAAATAACGTCACCATGGGCCTCATCACTTTATTCATGCGACGGTCAAGTGGAAACTCGAAAGTATTATAAAAGTAAACACTTAGCTAATCTACTCATTTTCACACTTCGATACGTCAAAATAAAAGAAAAAACTGAAAGGAATAATTTAAGGTATCACAATTGGTTACGTGACACTTTCTATTCAACGTTAAGCTATGGAACTACTTTCCGTTCATCGTTACCAAATTTACTGGGCGCACGTCACTCAGTTCGCCCGTCAAAATATATGAAGGAATAAGCAGTAACTTTTTTCTAAGGTTGATTTCAAAAGTGTTCACTTTATCGTGAACAGTCTTTATGAGAATGTGCGCACGCGCATTGTGTATAAAAAATTGTACCGAAAATGACAAACGCCATAGTATTGTTCCACCGCGCGAAAAAAAAAAGTGGGGAGGGGGTGTGTTCTGATTTGGCTTTATAAACCCTAGCTGGGGCCGAGTTCCGTATTATTAAACATGATTTTTAATGAGCCGTTGCCTGAGTATAAGGATTTTTTTATGTAATTTCGTTTTATATTTTTCATGGAAGTGAAAATGTTATGCGTGTCAGATAAGTTTTGTGCTGGTAATGAAGTGAATATGTTATCGGTTTTTTAAATAAATGTTTATCGCAAAATTTTGTCAATCTAGACCAACTATGGTTGACGAATAATGAATGATCTTTAATGCAGAATTTTATGCTTCGTTGGAACGGGAATATGGATTGTGATAATTTGGGGTGTTTATGTGTGTGTATATATACATATAGTGCCATTTTGTGTCAGAAAACACACTCAATATATTTTTTCCAGCGTTGCTGAGATTATATTTTACGTATGTCTAACATTTTGTTCTATACAATTCAAGAGGTATACAGTGTGATATTTTATGTAAATGCCTTAACGCGAGAAAAACTTATCCATGACAAACAACCTTTATAATTAAGTTCCAACTGGCCTTCGGGCCATCAACCTTATATCTATCACCTATAAGCTTGCCGCTCATATATTTATGTTTCACTTAATTGAAGCGGTAAGCTTTTCCGGTTTCAGGATGTGATTGAATGTTAAATATGCCGGAAAAGACACTATGCACTCAGTTAGCTTGAGATGCCGTAAAGTATCTAAATTCTTAAATACAAGAAAAAAAAACGGCGCATTCACTCCTACGTTCAGCGTCAGGATGTAATCGTTGTCCAGATCGTCGAGTAGATCTCTTTCCCGATTAGGTTTGGATAAAGTTATCCCGGAACTTGTCAGTGCTTGTGAGAGGGCTTATGGCTATATTATTCTGCCGGCCAAGCCATCGAGGTGAAGACATTATGGCTACTAATTAAGTAAAGAAAAAAACGCTTTTTGAACAAAAAAAACCGAACCCCAAAAAATTACTAATTATCTGGTGTTTTTTAATTTTAAGTTTTTTTTCCTAATTAGTAAATAAATTTTATACTGGAATTCATTTAGAATAACATATCTGTGATGATCCACGACATTGAATTTTGGAAATTGATTTATTCAACTACAATCGCAGCATTTTAGTGTATAAGAAAGAATCTTTGTACTGCAAAAAATAAATGCTAAAATGCTCGTAAAATTATTTCAGCCACCAGTTTCTGGGAATTACCCCCTTTTAGTGGATACATTTATTTTCCTACATAATTTTCTTTCAGAGTATGTTACAAGGCATTACTTAGATTAAAGAAAATTATTGGCCAATGCTTACTTAATTTTGCTTAACCAAAAAAATCTAATTTTGTAATATTTTACTATATTCAATCAAATAACTTGATTGAAGTAAAACATTTTTGTAATAACTCATGAAAATTATTTGGAAAAATGTTGAAAAGTTTGTAAAAGTAAGAAACATTTCTATTATTTATGCTCGTTGAATAATTTCCCTTAATACCACAGCTAGTTAAATCATTTCGCCCATAAGCTAAGACATTTTTGACTCATTTTCACCATAACGTGTAGAGTGAGCAACTGTGCTGAGTTCCATCTATTAAACTGTACAATTACAAGATATTTTTGTGCCGTCCAGCATTTCAAACGAATTAGCTAAGGCATCATCCAGCTGCGGCTAAAGTGTGCTGAAATCACGTCGAATAAACCACGTAGGAAAAAGGCGTTATTTCAGGTTAGTCGATTTACTCATGAAAACATGTTACATTACTCTATATTTAAATTGCAATGATTTACACGAACTGTTCTCACCAACGCCTTTGATGTAACGAACAGCAAAAGCTGTAATGTTTTGTGGAAACTATTTTCCAATTCCGGGTATAATTTACTACAAATCGAAAAGAAGTAAATTTACTCTTATGGTTTTACAGCAACACAGACGTATGTCAGTACTGATGTATTTGTAGTGCTCTAACTTCGTGTGGCACTATTTAACACTAACACAAACGACTTTACGAACTGTTTTCTATATTCATTGGATTGTAAAACATGCTTCCAGGCGCAGGTGAAATTTTCCCAGAATAATATTGGTACGAATAAGGGAAAAATAAATATTATCTCTTCGTTAGCATGTTTAAATGTGCATTGCTAGCAAGAATTGTAATTAAAATTCGTATTCTATTATACACCACCAAAAAACACGGCATTAAATTTTTCTCGTGGGATGAAAAAAAAAAAAATAATCATCTGCGAGGAACAAAGAGAAAAGAATTCTCGTGGGAGAAAGTTGAACACATTAACTTAAACATATTGTTGTAGTGGACTATTCAAGGTAATAACTGTGATGCTGTACTCACAAAAGAAAAACATCTGCTCGCTTTCGAGCGGAGAATACGAATGTTCTATTCAAACCACCAGACGCAATGTAAATGTGAGTTAGTGTGTACTCATGCTTCTTACTGATGGAAAGTCGAATGTATTCAAGTCGTTTGATTGGAGATTAACATTTAATAAAGAACATGTGGCTTATAACGTGGAATGGGAAAATGTTGGTAAGCAAATTCCAGTGCGCATTTAATTATAACTGTTCAGTAGTATCAGCATTTTCTCCCGCGACTTCGAAAATCGTGTTGATGAAGTTATATGTGTGTGTTATGCCAGTATGACACATTTTGATATGGTGAGAAGGACCATAGAAACCTGAAGATTCAGCATTGGGGAAAGACTCAAATCTCACAAAATTCTAACATTCTAATAATTCATTATATTAGACAAGTATTAAAACTCAACAGTAAGTACCATAACTAATAAATAATTATAAAATTGTTGTCCGTATTTTGGTGTAAATAGGCTTTATGGCAAAAATACTAAAGATTTATTTAGCGGCGTTCTTTAAAACTTTTCAAAATTGTATAGATCTAGTTTCAAAACAAGCTCGTTTTAAAATTATATAACAAATTTAAATGCTTGCATGTATTTCCACCTGTAATATCACACAGTATAAAATCTTGAACTCATTGACGCCCAGACCGCGGTACAGGCAGTTGTCTTTTTTCCTGTACATGTGCTTCTGCCCTGCCGGTATAATTTCTGCATGTGGCTGTACATAACGCTTAATGCGTCTCCGTATTGCGTAATAGTCCTTGGCACACACACACACACATCCACCGGCTGCGAAGTCGTGCAGAAATGAGTTCGGCGTGAGACTCGCGATGTACATAAGCTTGTAACTGATAAGTTTGTTTTAGTCTTTATGTTCTGTTCGATCTAGCCTTATACGTAGTTCTGCGCCTCTTGAATACTCGCCTGGAGACACCTGCGCAGCCTTCATGCTGTTCAAGAGACAACTCCACCCCTTCATTTTGAAAATATTACATGGATTCTTGACACTATCGATGATAGCATGATTAAACTAACAATCGTTTGAAATATAACACTAAACATAATTATAAGTGTAAATCCAGGGAAGTTACGTAAATTTATTTTTGAACTCAAAGTTTGGTTTCAATCAAATTATTTATTGAATTCACGGGAATGGCAGGTTGCGATTTCTTTTATATTCAACACGTCTTTTACTTCGTTATTTATTTCAACTTCTGGCTATTTCGAATTTAAATTTCCTCTCAAAAGTTAGAATTGAAAAACAGGGTGACCCGCAAAATAAATTTAAAAAAAATTTTTACAATCACTCTAATGATATGAATAAATATCAAGAGCTGTATCTTAAATAATATTTTATTCTATTTGAAGACATTTTTAAAACCGTTAAATTCTCTAATGTTTACATTTTTAAATTTAATTTTTAATAGTAATTTTTTTCCGCTGTCTTACTTATTTTAAGATTATTATTTCATACAGCAAAGAAAAATTTTAATTTTTTAAAATATGGAAAATAATTTTACACTTTTAAATGCCGTATAGGGTAAGATATAGAAATTGCCTCGGTTTTACGAATTTTTAAACCATGACATAGTATTAGTTAATATCGATAATTCAAATTGTTTCCTTAGACATGGCATAGTATTCTATGATGCAGCTTTTCGAAATGTTGTATCAATAAAGCACCTTAATTTGTTTACCATGTCGGAAAATGGGGATGAATGATTGGCAACTCCTTAGGAATGACTACAGGCGTGATAACAGTACAATAACTCAAACGACAGTAGTAGCTATTATAATCAAATAATATTCATGGTCCTGATACAATTACATTTTCAAATGTCAATGTAAACTCAAGCAACGACAAAAATTAATATAAATCCAAGATGGCATCTAGCTCTTCCCCTTAACTTCTCAGGCCGCAGATAATGCCAAGTCTAACATACCTGTCACCTCTCTGGTCGGAGACTCGATAGTCCAACACTCTCTAGCACAACTACGAACGTTTAACAATTATTTTCAATGGGCCTTCGCCAACAGTACGACATATTTTAATTGCTTCGCAGGCTTAGCAGTGTTGCGTTTGCAAATCATTAAAAGTTATATCTTGAGTGAATGTAGGAGCTGAGTATATTATAATTCGAATTCTTCAACGTTGTATCCCAAAATTCTTTTAGTGTTACACTGTAAGTAAGACATTCTAATGATAAAATATAAATGATGAATTTGTTAAACTCATTCCTGAAATCAGCTGCATTTTCTTTTATGTTTATCTAGCGTGTTTGATTTTAGAATTGAATCATTGATACATAATTTTACAGAATCATTTATTATATTTTATTTTTAATATGATATGTTTATAAATTCTACATAGGTAACGACTGGGCCTACAATATTTTATATTACTAAATAATAGCTTAGTGAAAAATAACACAAAATTACTAATTTTGTACAAAACTACTGAGAGTTAAATCTTATTATGGCGATAAGACAACAGCAAAACTACTATAAATAAACGGGGACTTACATACACAGTATCATTACGTTTTTATTTGCCGAAAATTGATTTATTTTTCCGTGAGACCAACTTCTGTTTGCACTTTTCAATTTACCGGCGTTGGTGTAGCAGTGTGGGATTCTACCAGAAAAATATTACGAAAATGTTTTTCAGACTCTTGTGACGGTCTATAATTTCTCTGTTCTCCAAAATGATACAAACTTGCATGGCACTAACACGCCTCGAATTTATTATTTAAGCGCTAAAGTCAGTGCGCCATATTTTTTCTCCTCGCCAGACGATTACAAATTGTTCTGTCTCCAGCAGGAAGAAGAAGGGGGCGTAGGGAAATTTCTGGCGTTTCCCACCCTTAAATATTTCTGAGGCAAGTGCCTGCCTCGTTTGGCGAGGAACTGAGGTCGTTTGTCCTCGCAGCCCGCTGTGGCACAAGGGCGTGTCTGGGAATAACGTAACACGCGGCTCTTGTGAACACTAAGCGGTCGAGAACCGTAAAGCACCGGGAAGTTTCGCTACGGTACTTTCGATTTTAGGAGGTTCACGGTAAAGTGAGCACTATTTAAGGCCCTGCTGAATTTTTCTTTTCATAAGATTTCTATCTTCGTGTCACTTTTTAATTTAAACATTGTCATCAGACTAGTAAATGCAGTGTATACATTTCACCACTAACAAAATTATCGTCTGGCGTTCCAATAACTCATATTTATTAGTGGTTAAAGACTGTTGAAAGGGCCTTAAAAAGTGCTCACTTTACCGTGAACAGACTATAGAGGCTTTTCACGATTAATTGAGAACTTTTGGAAGCCTTGCATAGAATACTTTCACTCTCATTTGGAATCCTTCTCCTATATGTAACAGGGGGCCACGGTGGTGTAGTGGTTAGACTACTCGCCTCCCACCTAGAATAACCGGGTTTGATTCCCAGTGGGGTTACTTCCGGGATTTTCGCAATGGGAATCGTGCCAGACAATGCCGCAGGTCGGCGAGTTTTTTTCGGGCATCTCCCGTTCCCCCCGCTCTTTCATTCCGGCGTAGCTCCATTCTCACCTCATCGGGTCTCAAGACCTCGATATTAAGAGCCACCCAAATCGCTTAACCCACATCACTCCCCCTATATGTAATATAGTAGAACCCTATTATAACATTTTTCAAATGGTCAGTAAAATGAAATGTTATATGCAGGAATATGTCATAAACAGGAAACAGTATTACACCTGCAGGGACACGTCAAGTGAAACAAAATTCTAATATAATATTTTTTTCATCTGAATCATTCAATGCAAAATAATCAGTGATATGAGAATTGCATGGCCCATAGTGTAATCAATTAATGCACAGTGACATGCATTCTGAATGCTTGCTCACTATTCTACTCTAGGTTATTTAAGTAATTTTCAGGATCATTACCTCTAAAATCCTTAATATTTCAAGTATAAACTGTTTCCTATATCTGTTTTTAGGCTACTGCATTGTTAAATGTTTGAAAAGAGAAAAATTACATTTGAGATACTGCAAGGAATTGAACAAATACTGATGTTATAAGCAGGCAGTGACAAATATGAACATTATTGTAAGCAGGAAATGAAACCATTAAGCCTTATGGAGAAATTCTGGGACCAGGAAATAATGGTTTTATATGCAGGAAAATGTTATATGCAGGAACCTTATAGCAGGGTTGGGGTAGTTACTTTTCCATACCTTCTCACTTGATTCATGCGACTTCCGTGTGATAAACAGGAAAATAATCGTGTATAGTCTATTCGCGGCTTCTTCACACTCTTTGAATCAAACCTTAGAATTATTATCTCATGTATGACGTGTGCAAATGTTTCCCAAATACGTAATGTGCCACAAGAGTTTTATAAATGTGCTAACTCAATAACGGCTTATTTTTCGTTAAATTAAACATTTACTTGTGTGTATATATATATATATATATTACAAATTATAACTTTTTAATCTATAGTTAATATGGTTTAAAACAGAGAGAAAATAGGTGTATTGGCAAAGCCTAATATGAAACAGTTTATTTGCAAAATATCATTACACCGAGTGAGCACGAATGAGGTGTAATTTTTAAATTCGGATAAGCTTTGTTTGCTTGAAGCGGAGGAAAATTCTGGATCAGTACATTAGCAGGGTTTCATAAAGGTTGTAAGTAACTGTGAATGTAATATATCATGCAAATTCGTACTCCTTATGTCTACTAAACTAAAAAAAAATGTTGACTTTAGTAGCCATACACTTTTTTTTTTGTAATTTTACAAAATAATTTTTTTGTACTATGTAGTAGCCAAAAAAGTTTCTGGTATTATTAAAAGTTAATACATAAAAATTTTATGTGTGTCAGTATTTATGTAAGAATTATTTTTCTGCAGTTCATCAAATCTGGGTTTTGCACAAGTACAAATGCGACAGGTTTAAAAGAAAATTGTGTAAAAGTACTAGTATTTGTATTATTATAAAAAAAATTCTGTTTGGAGAAAAAATATTTATTCTGTGCATAAATTTAATTACCTCTCTCTCAGTAGAACGCCAGGTCTTGCTTAAAAAAGTATATTTATACTGGTAACTTAACTGGGAGACTGCGTGATAGCATGCGCTGTGGAATACGTGCAGTTTTATGCAGTAATTTTTTTCAATGGTTGATTTCAAAAGTGCTCATTTTATCGTGAGCATCTTTTATAAAGACCGCTCCAACGTAGTTTTCCCACGAGGACGACGCTATAATATGCCATCGAATCATCGCCAAATCTGCCATAAACGGATGACTACGTTTGATGGGAGCTCGATTTCGCCTCTTCAAAATAAGACGTTATCCGAGAGTCGACGCAGCGTCCAATTTTATTTACCGACGTTCGCTTCACTGTCAGTTACACGTCGTCTTCAGTCCGTGCGCTGAATCGCGCCTAATGACACAAACATTTTCGTTCTTTCAAATGTAAAATTTTCTGAGTGCAGCGTGTTACGATGTGAAAAGGGCGAGAGTTTTTTCATATTTTTTAGTTTCACAACAAAAATTTACAAACATTAAGTAAAAATTTGTAGACAAAAATATCAGAGGTACCGTCAAAACTTCCGAAAAGTAATGGATGCCACCTCAAGATGAAATGCTATGTATATAGAAAAATATTTAAAAAAATTGGCAATATTAAAGCGGTATTCTCAAACAACATTTGTAAAATATCCATTCCTAAAAATATTCTGTTTTATATTAAGAATTACGTATACAATTCTGTATTATGGCCTACGCTCTAAATCCCAGTCGGTAACATCAGTAAATATCACTAAATATTAATAAGAAACAGTTACATAAAATTATAGGCTGTTCACCATAAAATTAGTACTTTCGAAAACCCTGCTAAGATCTATTTGAGTACACGTTGTGCATTCCTCCGCTTTATGTAAAATTAACAATGCCATGGGCCTCATCACTTTATTCATGCGTCGGTCAAATTAAACTTTAAAATCATGACTAAAGTGAATACTTCACAAACGTGCTCATTTCTACACTTTGATGAATTAAAAAACAAACGAAGCTGAAGAAATAAATTCAAGTTATCAGAAATGGTTACATATAATTTTACATTCGAATTTAAGAGACTGAGCTACTTTCCTTCCATCGATACCAACTTAACTGGGCGAATGTCACTCAGTGCGCCCATTAAAATGTATTCATGCAGGAGCAGTGACTTTTTTCTTAGGTTCAATTCCGCAGTGCTCACTTTATCGTGAACAGCCTTTAGTTGCATCAATTGGGAACAAGAGTCTTAGTCTTGGTCTTGGGGTAGTATACACTGTCATGTCTCGCATACACGACTTAAGACGGTTGCTTAACTCGAGATTGTTCACCGTTGAAACTCAGGGGCAAGGGAGAGGTAAGTGTTACACTGCCACGTGTATCAAGTACTCCCTCGCTACTACGCGCAAGGATCTTAACATGCAGTGTTGTCACGTTCCGCGTACCTATGGAAATTTAAGCAGCGACCCTACAATTTTATATAGGAAAGTCGTTGGAAAAGTTTAACTTAAGACTCTGTAGTATTTTTGATCTTGCCAGGTAGTATAGCCGAGTCACGGTAACTTCCAAACTTTCTGAAGCCCTGCTAAAGTTCTACTTCCAGGATATTCATCCACCTCGTATGAACACAGCTTAACCAAGTCTAGAAAATTCCACCAAAGGGACAACGCACCGCATTAGTGCACACTCAGAGTAATAATATTTTGCCTCATAACTCTTTCTTACTAGGCATCACCAACGCACCGAATATTCTTCCGTTTTATTTGTATTAATCATAAATTAAATACCATAATTTATTGACAAAATACAATTAAATGTTCAATTCAACAAAAAACAATTATGCTAACACAAGTATAAACCCCTTGCAATAAATGGCACGTTTCAGAAACGACCAAACACGGAAAACATGGGGTGATTTTTCAAAAGTTTGAATCAAAAACTGCGAATAAAGCGGGAATAGACTATATGGTCTATGTTTTAAGATACAGAAGCGTGAATAATAAGTTATAACAATGTTGGAGGTCTCCGACTTGGACAACCTCCTTTGCTGGTCACCAAAAATTTCATTACTTTATATTTGTACGAATTGTCCAACTTAACAGAGATTACTTGGGAATACTATTTTTCACGTGAAAATAATGACATATTTTCTGCACAATAACCTGCCAAAATAGCAATTCTAGTGTTTTTGGGACGTAAAAATGCTCAAACTAACGCCCTTACCAAGTTAACGTTATTTGCGCTGAAATAAGACACCGTGAATTATTTCAAGGAACATTAAAAAACACACTATGAAGTATTTCGCAATTCTTAATTCCTTCAAATAATAAAATTATTTCATGTATTAAATTCGTAGCAAACTAGGATTTTTTGTAAAATACATTTTTTCTAAGCATATCTTAAAATTAATACAGACGCTAAGGGATATTCACGGCAAAGTGAGCACTTTTAAAGCCCTCTCATTTGGAATAACAGTTAATAAATATATTTTATTGTAGCCTTAGAAGTTAATTTTCAAAGTCCGGTGAAATGTATACGCTGTTTATTACTTATATGGAAATAATTAATTTAAAAGACGTGGATGGATAAAAAATGGCTGGGAGGCAGAAAGTAACGGGGCCTCGAATGTGCTCATTTTACCATTAACCACCGTTAATTTGTACTACCAAAAAATATACCGAATATCAGTTAAAAGCATAGAAAATAATCTATTATTGCATTACAATTTTCTGATATTGAACTGCTTCATAACGGTTTTTTTCTCTACAAAGAGTAAAAGGTAGTCTAATGGTACGTGTATTAGGAAACTATTAATTACTCAGGTATAAGAAATGTATAACACACAAAATTATTGAAAATCATAATATATATATATATATATATATATATATATAATGAGTGCAGTGATATATCGGGAAAACTGCATAAGTTTTGAAGTCCCTCGCTGATATTGAGTTAATTCATAAAAAAAAATATAAATAATACAAAGAAATACGAAAATATCGAAGGGTTTATTAGCAATGTCATTTTTTAAGAACCCTTCAAAAGTTTAATGATAATAGATTGTGAAATTAAAAATAGATACTAAAACAATTTATTTCGTATAAGCCTGTATATTTCGTACAATTATGAACAGACACCATTGCAAACACTTTATTGTAGTCTCACAAAATCCACTGGTAAAATAAAGTAACATAAATAAATGAAATAAGAATGAACGAGAGTGAGCTAGTTGTTACACACGAGACACAATTCAGTTTTAAGCCTTCTTTCCGAAGGTAAGAAAGGCTTATGAGATAACTTTCCAGTCTGTGCATCTGTGTGTATGTGAGTGTCTGCGCGTGTCCTCCCCCCCCCCCCCCCCCGCCTCAAAAAATTTTGAACTCGTAAATAACATTTCACCGAAAACGGTAAACATATAGTGCTAAAAAGAACATCTGACTAATAGTTTTCGACCATTCCAGGTACTTTCTTTCAAAATGGCGGTCATTTCCAAATTTAGGGTGACATGCCATTTCTCGGAAAGCGCAAGTTGTAAGTATTAAATTCAGAGGTACATATTGTTGTTAGTCCACAATTTTGTAAGGTAGCGCTACATGAAAAAATAAAGATTATATTTTATATCTCGAAAACTACTCAACCAATTTTCTTCAAATTTGGAAAGTAAATAATACTATGATTGTCCAAGTAAATATCAGTAATTTTATTTTATTAGACACATATTCAAATTGGTGGCCATATTAATATTTTAGGTTTAATTGGCATAACTACCATAACATTTGACCTATTTCAACCAAATTGTGTACGCTACGGTTTATATTACAAGCATCATATAAACAAAAAAACTTCTGTCCATCATTTTGTAAGATAGCGGTATATGAATTAATCAAATATTTGTGTAATTTCTCGAGAAACAATAGACAGATTCCTGCCTAATTTGGCAATCACATAGTACTGTCGTAGTTGATATGTACATATATGTTTCAAGTATGTCAGACACTTATTTTCAAAATGACAGCCATCTAGATATTTTACCATAGTATGCTATATCTTCGAAAACATTTAATCAGTTCAACCTTAACTTGGTATGCTGGGAGTATATATAACAGACATCAAATGTGTATACAAGAAACCTCTTTTGCCCTTTATTTTGTAAGATAGTGCCACACGAATAAATCAAACTTTTGTGACATAACTCGGAAACAATTTTCCGATTCCTACCAAATAGGGCAAACAAATATTACTGCGGTAGGTAATGTTAAATGATATATTTTATGTATGTCCGACACTTATTTTTAAATTGGCGGCCATATAGCTATTATAGTTTTGTATATTACATCGTCGAAACCATGTTATTATTTCCAAAATAAACTTTGTATGATGGCTGTATATATTAAAACAATTTAATGTGTACACACAAAATCTCTTTTGTTCGCTCTTTTGTCAAATAGTATCACTTGACTAATTGAAATTATGTGATCTCCGAAAAAACAACCAATTTATACCAAATTTGGCAAACAATTACCACTGTGGCAGGCTATTGAAACTTACAAATTCTGAGTGGTCCAGGAACATATGTTCAAAATGGCGGTCATGTAAATATTTTAATTCCGACATTTTTATACACGAAACTGCAAAAGAAATTTTAACTTAACTTTGTATGCTGGCAGTACCAGTTTTATCCACTAGAATTGTCTATGCAAAGCCTCATTTCTCCGTCATTTTATAAGATAGCCCCTCATGAAATAATATATTTTTTATGCCGTATCCAGGGAAACAATCTCCCGATTTCTTTCAAATTTGGTGAAGAAATTATACTGTGGTAGGCTACATTAATATGTTTTAAGTATGTAAGTCTCTTATTTTCTGAATGGCGTGTATACAACCATCTTAGCTCAGTGTGCTATTTCTACGAAACTATGCAATTTATTTTAATTTCACTTTTTATGTTTTATCTATGAATCGAATGTAGTAATATATAAACTTTTTGCCCTCCATTTATGAAGGTCGTCACATGGTCAATGGGATTATACCACATATCGATGACCAATGAATTGATATGCCGGATTTTATTTGCAACGTAGTGTCAGGTGACTAAACTGAACATTTTGACATATTTACTGACCATTTTGACATATTTGCGGAATAATTCGACTAATTTCTACAAAATGTTGCATCCCTACAGACGGCCAAGTACCTATAAATATGTGATTTAAATGGGGGTCAGGCAATGATTTTAAAAGTGGTTGACATATTAAATATTTTATATGTTTGGCATGTCTCTTTAATAATTTCAATAAAAAATTTCAATGTTGACATTATTCAATGCAAGCATTGTGTACAGAGCCTCTCTTTGAGCTGTTGTGTGAGTTAGCTTCATTTAAGAAAATAAGGTTTTTATGCCATATCTCGGAGACCAATCAACCAATTTTCATCGCATTTTCCACACAAGTAGCATTATGGAAGGCCATGTGAACTCATGTGTTTTAGTGGCTCAGATACTTATTTTAAAATGATGGCAAATTTAATATTTCGTGTTAATGAACCCTATAATTCAAAACATTAGATTGATTACACCAGAAGATCAGAAGTTGATGTTCCGAATCCTACCTTCGTTATGCAGTTGATTTGCAAACCAGCTTACCTTTAAGACTTGTTTGTTTTTCACTATCGTTACATTCTATTGGTTATTTTTTGACATATATTTTATTCAAAGACAGCCACGTGAATGTACTCGTATTTTGCAGCTCACTTTTTACATTTATATCTGGCTAGAGAAATATCGTACGAATACAAAATGTGTATTAAGGAGTAATTATGAACATTTATTGGAATATTTAAGATAAGAGTGCACATTTGTACTATCGTAGCTAATGTCACAGAAATGTACAAAACATGGCCTGCACTGTTTCAAAATAATTGTCGCGAACACGTGACTTTCGGGATCACATTATTTTCGAAACAAGTCGTCATGCACTTTGTCCTGTCGTCCCAGGTAAGAAATGGCCGTCACGATAAGTGAATCCTCGGAAGTGATGACTCGGTCATTAGCTCACATTTGACGAACTCCTGAGATGGTATCAGCAATATACAGAATATATGTGTTTCTGGCAGAACTTTTGTACCGCAGTACACCTGTTGCTCTTGTAAGTGTACAAATAAGACGATTTACTAGACTTTTTATATAAATTACGAAATTTTGTTTAATCACAAAAAATATTCAGCTCCATTAACAACAATTTTTTTTAGTCAGGTACCTACTATATGAGACAATTTCGGTCTTCAAGTAATTCGCTCCTTTAAAAAATCGCATCGCATTACAATTAGTGTCATTAATTTCGTCTCTGGATTAAATATAACATTTCGAATAAAATATTCTATGGTAAGATTTTGTCATTTTCTTTTGCATTCACCGTCACTCCAAGTTCTTTATGTAAGTATTTTAAATTATTTTCAAAATGTTTGATTTGTGAAAGGCCCACAACTATGCGGCATGAATTTTCTGGTCATTGTTCACAGTATAAAAATTAACTTTGAGATCAGCCTAAACCATTTTACAAAAAAAAAAAAAAAACGACCCAACCAAATATACTAAAATCATAAAAATATATTCTGGGGTTTCAACTAGAGCGTTTGTTAATAACTGTGACACACGATACATAATTCTCTAATTGGTTTAGTTCTAATCGAATAAAGGTTGTAATAATACTACGGTGTGGACAATAAAAGATTTTTAATGCTATATTGCTGTTCATATTTAAATAATTTGTCATTATGTCAATACTGAAAAACTTAGAGAACAGCTTAGTTCAAAATATGTCAAATAAATATAGGTACTTTCACGCATTCAAGTAGGTACTTTCACGCATTCAAGTAGGTACTTTCACGCATTCAAGTAGGTACTTTCACGCATTCAAGTAGGTACTTTCACGCATTCAAGTAGATAACTTTGGCTCATGTGTCCCGAGTTGAACTTAGGCATTCTTTCCACAATCGAAAACAGTTTCTTTTAGTATCTATAATATTCACTCCCGGACAAATAGTTAAACACCTGGAATAAATGGCGCAAACGAAATCAAAATGCTCGTGTGGAAATACCATGGTAATTTATGCATTGGCTTCAAAATTAGATCATGCGGACAACGAAGTTGGCATTACGGGCGTGTTGTTGGTCCCATGTTAAGAAAGTAGCACCCTCATCGGGCTAGATACATGTACCGATTCTTTTTGGGAGGGAGTTGCACAAACATTGTATTCTCTCTTAAACAAATCGGACCACAGATGTCTTAACTGGCACCCCCTTTTATTGCAGATCGGTACCGTATCGGGGTTGATTTCTGAGCTGTTCCCGCTACGTTCTATCAGAGGCAGTTCGGGAGACTTTGCTGGCCACGAGATTACCTTAAAAGGACACGTGCATTTCATTGATAGGTGTGCCGTTTGTCGACGAATGTTGTCTTGATAAAAGACTGTGCCATGTTGGTGTCCTATGACGGATAACACTTGAAGATGCATGATGCCTCATACATACCGCTGTGCCTTCAGAGTCATTTGAATCACTACGAGAGGTGACCTGAAGTTAGACACTATGCCCCCCAAAATATGATGCTAAGAGAACTCTCGGTGATTCTCTCCACAGCTATGGCAAGGAGTGTCCTCTCCCTTCGACGACGCAGAACTTGCACAAGGCTGCCATCCGTGATAATACAGAGCCGACAGTTATCGTTGAATATTGTGCGATGCCATTCGCCATTACTTCATAACTCCCGGTTACAGCACCACTTCAAACACCGTCTGTCTACACTGGCGACAGTCTATGCATGAGACAATGAACCTGTACTCCATCTTATATCATTATCTTAAGACATATTGCTGTATGGAATGGGATGTTGTAGAATGTGCAGTAACTGTGTCTGGGTGGCAGACACCTATGGTACGGGGATGCGTAATGCTTGGCGTGCAATAGAGCGATTCACCCATGGGTGGTCTGTCTTGGTCGACTGAGACATTCGTGTTGCATCTGTGAGTGCCTTCACGTGCCCATTGGTTCCAATGTCCAACCACTGTGAATTCAGAACTCCCCAAATATATGGCATTTGCACGATACGTCTATCAGGCCCTATGCAATCCCACAATGCTTCCCCGGTCAGACTCCGTCAAGTGGTGGTAATCCTGTCTAATATTTCTACAAGGCAAACTCTGTGCTCCAAGAACTCCCCTCCGCGAGTTGACTGACGAACTCCGCATAAGCCTTATAATACTATCGCTGTAATTGCGGTGGAACCACTAATGCTCTCTGGTAGCCGCTCTAAATGTTACAGGTCGTTGAAATACTGAACAGTTTACACATCTACCGATGGTATGTAAGTGCTCCAACAACATCCTATTTGAACCACCTTCTATATTATCTTAACTATTAATACAATAACATGCACCATTGAAACACTTTGATACAGATGCAGAAAACCTTTAAATTTGCAATGGTGTTTGTCCATAATAATCATTCTGAGTACCTTTGCAAGAATCATTCTAAAATTACATGCCTTCTAGACGCCTCTCTTATTTGGGACGTCAGTGTTACTGGAATGGATGTCAGAATATTTATGTATATATTATTTCCTTTATATATGGTTTGATACAGAATATAATTCAATTTCTATGTACAGAGTTGTCCAGCATAGAGTTTTCCAGCAAAGTAATATCTTCACAAAAACTCTTGCAGGGTACCTACAGATCGCACGTTGAATGGCATTTTAGGAGAAGGTCTCTCATAATTACTACGCCATACCTTGAGTTAAAACAGTGTTGGGGACATAATGATGACTGCTCAATTCTTGAGTCCAGAACGGGGACAACTAGTTTCTAAGTAGACCTGCTTAAACCATATGATTGAATTATTGAACAAAACACAACTGTTCATAAACATATTTGATTTGAAAGTTTATTATGATTCCCAGGACTGAGTTTTCATGTAACAAAAATTACATGGCTAAATAAATATTTTATAATATGACGGATATGCTCGCAGCAAGAGTGCAGAATTTTAACAGTTACATTACTGATAAATCGTGTGCGAATATATGATAATGTTCGCAGAAGACGTGTCAGTGAACCCCACGTTAATTAAGTAGGAAGTTAACGAAGTTCGAAACTGACCTTTGAGCCAGACGGGGCCGGACGGTGGGTTGGAGTCGACTTCGCACTTCAAGGAGACCGCCATGCCCTCTGTGATCGGGAAGCCAAAGCCTGGCAAGCGGCTTATCATGAAGGAAGGCGTATCTGCAACAAACCACACCAACACACTCATTTCAAGCTGAAGGAGCAATGACTGTACTGACCGACTGTCGCCCAAAGGCTATAAATAGGTATAGGCTATTCACGGTAAAATGAGCACTTTTGGAAGCCCTGCTCAAGATCTACTTGTATGAATGTTGTGTAGTCTTCCACCTTATGTAAAATTAATAAAGCCATGGGCCTCCTCATTTTATTCGTGCGCTGGTCAAGGAAAACTGTGAAATTATTAGAAAAGAAAATATTGTACAAATCTGTTATTTTTTACACTTCGATGCATTAAAGAAAATACGAGAGAACTAATTTAAGTTATCACAACTGGTTACCCAACACTTTTATTCGACATTAATATACGGAAATACTTACCCCTTCAATCGCTACCAAATTTACTTGCCACAAGTCATCAAGTGCCCCTGTTAAAAATTATTCAATTAGAAGCAGTAAATGTTTTCTAAGGTTGATTTCAAGAGTGCTTAATTTATCGTGAACAGCCTTTATACCGAATATAACACTAAGGTAGCCATTATGTAAGGCAACCAAAAAGTATGACTATGAGCACAAAACACTGAACACAAGTGCCAAAGTTCACAGGACATCGCTTAACAAAGCAAACAAGATGGTAATTTAAAAAATTAGCATCCTGAATGATGTTACATCCTCTGAAATAAGTGCTCGTAAAACAAAGGACCTCTAATTCGGTCGTTAACACGTAAGATGAATTGAAATAATGGCTAAAATGGAAAATTTAGTTCGTCAGTTACAAATAAGAAAACTATTTCTAGAAATCACACTACCACATTGAAGTGTGCTTATATACGAATAGTTTCTGACTTGGATTACCGAGAACCGAGCCCTTGAATTGTAAAATGTTTGCTTTCCAATGTTTTCATATCCCGTGCTGAACACTGTAGAATATTTATTTTACGTAGCTAAGGAAGGGAATAAATTTTCGTGTTATTACGTGTTGCAGCTTATAAGTATGTACACATTCGGTAGGTAGAAATAATAAAAAAAGCGATTTAATGTGAAGGGTGAATAGTGAATGTGAATAGTTGTTAGCGAGGCGATGAAAAAATGCCAGATAGAAAAAAATATATGAAAAAGATATTTAATACTATTAACAATAAGGACAAGGAAAGATCGTATTTACAGACGCAATTTCTCCTGATCAACTACTCATTTCGTTGTCTACGTCAAATCAGTTAACTCGAGCACGTTTTCCAAGCCCCTTGCCCCCCCCCCCCCCCTTTCCAACAATAACGAAACAGTTTTCGTGTTGGAACTATTTAGATCCACTCTAAATATAAATCAGCGAGAGTTTCACTGTTTCAAGCAGTCAAACGTATCTGACTGATTCAACTGTCACTTCAGCGAATTTAACTGATGAATCAGTGAAAAATACCAGACTTTCTTCACTTATTGATTTAGTGACATTTTCCACTGATTCATCGGTCATTTTTTTCACTGTTTATTCAGTAGTTTATTTTTGGCTGATGAATCAGTTAAACATCGTGTAAAAATTGCCGTCAAACAAAATTTAAAAAAGGCCGTTAAGAAACGTGTCAAGTGAAATAACAACGAATAATTTAATAAAACCAATACAAAATACTTTCAAAAAAGTCTTTCGTCTTTCAAAACGCATTTTATGAGGTAATAGGAACAGAGTATTTCATTCCGTTTCTAAGTCTTTCATTTAATTGTCACAGCGTTCTGTTTGAACGTTTAAATGGCATCTAATGTGGTGAAGAGAGTACACTCATGTATACTACTCGTTTTGACAATCTTAACGGTACCAATTAAACCAAAAACCAAAAGTAAGAGCATAAAATCTAAATTGTCATGATCTCCTCGCGTAACAATAACACAAGTATTTTCCTCTCACAATTTTAACTTGGTGTGATAGCGCAGACGGTAAGGTGACGGCCTGGGGCCGAAAGATTTGTGACTAAAATCCCAGCTGCCTTCCAATAATATTTTACTTCTTTAAATTACTGTAAATAGCGCAATATAAATAGTAAACAATCGTAAATATGTCTATTTCGCGTAATTATATCGCTAAATTCAATAAAAACAATATTTAATGCCCCAATGTTGCCGGTCTTCACTTATTCAATCAGTGAATTTTTTTTCACTGAAATAATCAGTGGTTTTCCACTTATTCTAAGTGGAATCATTTTCACTGATTCGAGTAGTTGAATTTCACTGCGAATCAGTGGTTTCTGATTCGAATTTAGAGTGTGATTATTGTCTTATGTTAATAAATTCAAATTTCCGAGGTGCAACGCTATATAAAGTCAACTAAGAAGATTTTTGGCAAATTTAAGCAAAGGAAGCTAAGTTCCATCATTCTATCTCAACCTATTCCCGAGGTATAACTATTTAAATTTTTGCCGCAGCGAAGAAAGTTTTTGGAGAGGAATATGTGTGCCACCTCTTATCACAGCAGTTCAAACGGTTTTCGAAATATAACGATTTCGACTTCTGAGTGCCCCAAATAAAGAAAGGTTTTGGAAGCGTAAACTTTTTCAAATCCTATCGTTGTTGCCACAAAGTTTTCTAATAGTGTACTTGAAATGGTTTTCTATGGGGAGCTTCTCCCATTACAAATAAATGTGAGACTTACAAATGTGTGTGTGTGTGTGCGTGCGTGTGTGTGTGTGTGTGCGTTTAACCCCATCACTCTAACTCGCATATAGCTTCCGAGATAACAATATCTCAAATGTTGTCTGAACCAAAATGAGGAAGTGATCTTGCAGATGTACAGCACAGTCTGTCAAGACGGGTTACGGTAGCTCTGACGGTTTAACCATATGAAGGGATTAACAGTTAGTGGAGGGAACATTCCAAATACAAAAATCCACATGAATTGGTGAATAACGACAGGAAGGTAAGTATAATCGGTGGGATTGTGATGAAGGTGGCTGGATTGTTCTTACATACATATACACCCAAATATATACACATATTACACAAACATGTATAGATCCCGGGAAACAGAACAGGGCAAAATACTTTCCAGGAGAATATGTATGACCTACAGTTTTCGAGATATGAGGAATAGCAAAACACAGCAAATTAAACTCTTTTTGTAAAAGAGTTTATAAGCCTTTAGTTACATACATACATACTCACATACACACACACACAATTGTATCCTAATAATTTCGGAAGTGACAGAGCGTAAAGGAAGACGTCACTGTAAATAATTTCTTGTAAACATTATCTCCACGCTAGATTTTGAAATTAAATGACAAGAAACTTTTTTAATGTACCACGGGAGAATCCTAAACGAAATGTCGTTGAATGTATCACTATATTATTTATACTCTCTACAATAAAACGGTTTATAAAGACCGTTGAAGACAGACATTTCTAACAAACGAGTTTCGTTACTTCTAAATGTGTTATAAATCGGCTATGATACCCTAAATATTTCATAACCGTTCTGAGTGACCTGTACTAGTTCTTCCCGTTCTAATGTTGTAACAGCTTTTGTGAATTTTTAGCTTGTGCAAATAAATGAAAATTATGTATAACAACACAAATTTTAATTACATTTAATCCTTTTGTTTACATTGCAAGCAGAGCATCCAAAAGCATAAACAATTGAAAACACCCTCAGTTGCCATACTATTCAATAGTGTACTCCTACCCAGCAAGTTTTGCCGTGTTCCTGAAACCTCGTGAACACAATTTTGTTTGATAGCAATTTCAGAAGCGGAATTTACATTACGTTGAGTTTTGTTTCACATGTTCTTCAAATTTATATAACGTTCAAAGGGATTCCAAGTTAGAATAATAATAAAAACGTGCTTGGTAGGTGTGAGTACAGCTATCTGGAAACAAAGCAGGGTAATTAAACACAAGCAAAACCGCCTCTCAAATAGCAGCAAAATGGGGATGCGCTTAATAAGAGTTGGTGGCAGCCGGAAGGGAGAGAATATTTTGAGAGCCTCCCCCGCCCCAGTTCGCAGGACTATCCCCTAAGCATGTGAGCGGATGCTGGGAGTTGCTCTGAAGAGAAGATCGTGGGGATAATACGGAGAACTTGTCTTCATATTTATGCCCTTAAACGTCGTAGCCCTCGGGCGATACGTTATGCTATAGAGCGTCTCACTCTTATATTGCAGTGTGCGGTGTAATGGACATACACTCTCTCTTTCCAATATATGGTTTCTATAGTTAACTCTGTCCTTGTTCTTGCGGGCGTTGTTGCCTGATAAGTTATTTTTTTTAAACTTCGGAAAAGAAAACTATCTAATTTACGTGCGCGCCGTCCAATCACAAGGATAGGGTTTCTCACAGGCTTCAGTTTCAAAGGAGTCGCTTAGATTTGCGTCGCAGGATTGGATTCCTTTAAGAGTTGGCAGGGAGGTAAACAGATAAAAATTATCTTAATCAAGCTGTTTACTTCACCGCCCATTTGTTTCTCAGCTTTCCAGTTACGTCACAAAGCAGAAGCAATCTGGCAACAGTGAGCGCCATAAGCACTGTACTGCAATCTAAGCGTGAGAAGGGCTATAGTGGTAATAACTTTCGTTATCGTGGAACTCTTCACTTTTTTTGTTTTTCTTTTTTTTTTTATCCGTCGTCCCACTTCATCGGACTAAATATCTTCCCCCTCCCTTTCGACTATCTCGCTCCTGAATGCGGAGCACTTTGAGATGGCAAGTTAAAATCATCTCTGAGAAAGTTTAGCGTGGCAAACTTTCGTCTGCGAAAACACAGTTTATTTTCGGTGGGAACGATTTGCTTTTTGTGCCACTAAAGATGATATCGCAAAGAAAAATGTACTGCCGCCAGATATATTTTGTAAAAATATAAAAAAATAAAAACTTCGTTCTTGAAGGGAATTTTGCCCAGGAAGACCTTCCCACATCAAACTTGGAACTGTGAGGAAAATAAGAAGCAAAGTAAAGAGTACAAATTTTTGAAATAAAACTGGATAAGGGAAACTATGGAACTTCTAACATGATAACGGGAAGCTAATTGTTTTTAACAATAAAAATAAATAAACACCGACATGAATATTAAAAAAGGAATTTTTTTATTTTTTTAAATTCTTTTGGAAATAACTTCCAGGATGTTCGTATTATTGCCGATAGTTCCTTCCACTACTCATTTTCCCTTTCAGTCTATTGCCATCTTCTGAAACTATACTGGATATTTATGATCACACTAAACACCGTACAATTGCTAACATAATGCTACGTGATCAAAACTATTAGTTTCAGAATGATTTAATTTATCGATTTAACCATTGCAAAAATACACACAAAAAACCTTATATAATTTTAATAAAATAGTTTGTTAACTTAAAGTTTTTTTTTCAAACATTGATAAAGTTTTTAATACTGCTGATGATATAGACAACGTTTTAAACAACTTTCTTATGCAAACTGCAGTAATAGAAAATAAATTTAAAAACGAAATTATTTAATTAATTATATGTATATTCAACGATGTGCATTAAAGTTTACACGTGGAAATCTATTTCAGTTCTGACTTTTGAAAAAATGTGACGCTTCAAATTATGAATATCTCACTTTTCTTAGAACTTTCCTTACAAGTTATAAAAAAAAATTAATGCATTCGCTTTTACATAAAATATTTATTTCAGGATAAAATCACTGGCGTAGTACACAGAAACTTTCTTTGATCTGGGTCCGAAGTAAAGAAATTAATTAAAAGACAAACCATTAGTCATATTAAGACGAAAACTTTGAACAAATTGCTTTATAAGAACACAACTGTTGCGTAAGTATTTATTAACTGCAGTGAAAAATAGCGTTTATCAGTCATGGTAAGTTATGCGAATTATCTACAAATTAGAAAATAAAAATGGATTGCGTAATGCACAAGATTAAATACACTTGTGATTTATATCAGCGTGCAAATTTATTGCTCTGCTTCTAATGCCAAAATACTAACTTGTGGTATCAGCCATAATGTCTCAGATGGTAGTTGCTTGGTAGCATGTATTTGTGTGCATACAGAATGATTTGCGAGGAGTTATCGTCATTAACGAAGCTCAATTGTCACATAAACACGGATCTTATTTGCATTGTTTGAACACCCCCCCCCCCCCCACGAGAGGTAAACAAAAGAAGATCAGAAAATTAGTGTTCACAAATATTTTTTTTTATGTTACTGGAATCACATTGCTGTGGACACTGTTCCACTGCGGTGTTTCGTGCTCATGCATTCTGATGATTGCCGTTGGTTGCAAATGACGTGCCAAAACGTCGCATGCATTTTCCTCAGAGTAACACGCGGACACGGCATTCATTTTGCGAGCGATGTCGTGGTAATAATACTGCCACTTGACCCGTTGAGCCACCCGTGTTCACGATTGTGAGCACAATGCACGAAGGATATTTATGGTTATAAACTGTTTACGGTAATGTGAGCACTTTAGAAATTACTATCATTTGGAATAATAGTCAATGAATATATTTCATTTTAGCCTTAGCTGTCAACTTTCGAGTGCAATGCCATATACCTGCACACTGTGTTTAATACTTACGTGGCGATATTTATTTAAAAATACGGTTAAAGGATAAACTATGGCTGAAGGTAAAAATTAACTAGGGCCTCAAAAGTGTTCGCTTTACCGTGAAGAGCCTATAGTATTATAAACAGTGACGAACCAGTACCCAACGCATTGAGTTTTACTGACGGGCAATTTGGTTTGTGAAAGTGACCACTGCTGCTGTTTATGAATGGCTGTTGGTAACATATTTGAGCACGCCGCATTCTGTTCACTGGTTACAAAAAGTACACTAGGTGCTGGTATAGTGCACACAAAAATATTACGTGATAGCAAAACTTCAGCTGTAGGATAGTGACTTCCTTTATAATATTAAAATCCACAGCTAGTGTAGTACTGATTGGCGTCGATGCTAAAGAGGATGTAAGATATTCTGTATGTTTTCCAGCATAGTCTATTTTCCAGTATATCTCATGAGTGATTCTAATGCCGTGTTCCAGTTAGCATGGTTTCCGGTTTATTTTATTTTATTTTGTAATTTTCGTTATAAAATTCGTGAGGTTATAATTACAGCACCACTACATTCTGTAGTTTAGCATGTAATGTTGCTGCCTGTTGTATATTACGATTTAGCTAATATTAAATAGATGTTCTCAAAATGAACCACATATCTTCACGAAACCATTTTTAAAGCACCGTATAGAAATTAAAACCTTCCGAATAAAACAATATGTACATCTTAATGTTGCTAAACAATAATTACTGTAGATAACGAAAAATTCACCATTTTTTTCCCATAAACTTTTTTATCAAGACAGATTCACACCCAATCAAACTATCCATGAGCTGCTCTCCGCCAAATACATTAAAGAAATAATTGTAGACAAAAATAAAAATCTGTATAATAATTTAGAGGGGCATGACAATAGAATTATTAAAAACTTGGGTAACTATGATCCCGCCGGCATAAGAAAATTAAAAAAACCTAAACTTATCTGAACACTGCAAAAGTAGGAATGGGCCCGCCCGCTGTTTGGCCGGTAAAACCTGCCAATCAGCGCATGGCCCCCGAATCTATAAATAAGACCGTGCTACCAAAAAAATCCGGCATTCGGAGAGCAGTGAGCCGAGAAGAGACAGTTGCAAAGCGCAAAACTTAGTACACACGGCCGAGTATCTCTTCTCAGAGCTGCTCGTGCAATGAAAGGTAAACAAGTGTGAGTAGTTCTTGTTAGAACTACCACATAGCCCGGGAAAGATGGCCCGGCGCCTGCGTCTGGGCCGCCGACTTCCTCCCCCGCCCCCAAAAAAAAATCGTCAAGCATGCGTCGGTAGAGCGCGCATGCCGACCGCACCACCTAAACTGTGCACGATATGTTCACTACATTCACCGAAGCACACCGCACCATAACTTCTTACACACACAAACACAACAAAAAGGAAGTAGAGGTGCGCTGTTTCAGGGGTCAACTGTGTGGATTCTCGGGCAAGGAGACCTGCCCCACCCCCACTCGGGAATCAGGCCTAGTGGCACTCGCACTGGCCCAGGGAATAGTGTTCATATGGGGTAACTTCGCAATAATCACTACCACCACTGTATATATCACTTAGCTAGCTTTCAACACTGAACATACCGGGATAGGTAATCAATAACTAGAATTATAGAAAATCATAAAAAATATACGTATGTATAAAATTAAAAAAAATAACTAAACCATATTTATACAACAAAAAAATTAAATATATATATATTAAAAATCACAAAAAAAAAATTCTAAATTTAAAATTTAATAAAAAAAATTCAAAAACACCATAAAATACTTATATTATCATGTACGCACAGTGACGCACCGACTTGATAGTGTGTTTCAGGTCGGAGAGAAGCTGACTATCAAGAAGGCACAAGGGGGGAGCCCTGCTTTTACCAGAAATCCGACTGGACTATGGTACCAAGGGCCCCCTGGAATATGCACTAATAACAACCTCTTTTCTTTCAGGTTTGCACCGTCAGTGCTCAACGAAATTAAAGGGGGGCAAAAAAAAATCAAACTTTGCTTCCCCCCCTTCATTTTTCATACTTAATTATAGCAAAATATATATTTTTCTTCTCAGGCAGCAGAATGAAAAAATATGGCACACTATTAATACTACAATTAACTTTTATAACATACCCACTGTGAGTCATATTTCGTCCCGAAAAAAATAGTTAATTGAAAAAAAATTCAAGTGCTATCAGCACAAAAAAAACCAGCAGTGTACCATAAGTAAAAGTAAATGTTAATAAGTATATCATATCTTTGAATAACAGCCATCAGCGCAAACACATTTGACTATGAATTTTTAAATTCTCTCCTACACTACTACACAGTCAAACGATGAAACGTACCCTGCGGACTGCCCCCGGAAGACTAGGGACGCACCTATACAAAAAATGCGAGTTTAGTTAACACACTTGCAAACAGCAGACCAGCATATTAGACAGACATCACGACACTAACATTCACTCCAGCCGTGAGGATGGAGGGAAGCCCCACTCCCCCGCCGAATACAACCACACGTGACTTAATTTAAAAATAGGCAACAACTTAAACAGCCTTAACACGGGCCCGGTGCCCAAGAAACCACAGTTACACGGCGCCCCGCCGCTTACCCAATGATTTGAGTCAGTGTCGGGGTGCATTTTGTCTATACAAACACCCTGTGAGCTATGGGAGTCTGGCTCCCGGTCTCGCCACACACAGGCCATTCGGTGGCGTATGAAGGTTCGGCGGCGACGGTTTACAAAATACTTATTTTGAGTGATAAACGCTTAATAGGGCAGTGATTTGGTAATTAGTATTCGACAATCTGTAAGCTTCGAAACCGACAAAAATTAAAACGTAAAGTACAAAATTCCTAATCGATTAGCGGAAAAAAATTTCAAACGTGGACATTTGTCAACACGAATTCCAATTGAAACACAGCCAGAGTTACACAGTTGATGTTGTAGACGACAGTTGAATGCGGACAGGTTGTCCCCTTGCTACCTCCAAAACCCGTCGCTTGGAGTTGTGAGGCAGGTTCATCGTAGATTGAAAATTATACCGCTATATTATGTTTAGCAATGGGCGACGTTTGTACAGGGAGCGGTTGAGGGGGGAGGGACATAAATTATGCATGCAGTTCACATTCTTGGACACAATCACTTCGGTATATGGTTTTCAGCTCAACCATTTTTTCAGTGAAGCTTTGACAGCTATATAGGTGTTATTTTTACGATATAAGCTGACACATTAATTTGAAGATATGCCTTTAGCAGCAGCCTTTAACTGCATTATTTTCCAGCTAGTCGGATCACCTCCTCACTTTAGCCACGCAATAACGAAAAATTTAAATGCATATTTCTTTGAGCAATGTGCAGGAAGATGTGATTGCCATCACTTATCCGCCCAGTTTGTTACATATATCACCCGTTCGATTATTGCATGCGGAGAGCGATAAAGGATATTATTTACCACATGAAGCCGCAGATAAGTTGGAAGCAATTAGCGCTCATAATGCATGCCACTAGGAGATCGCAGACAACCATGTGATAAGCTTGTTGTCAATAGTATCGAAAGGGACGGAGGCAATTAAAATTTTATTATTTTTTAATTACGTGAGGCTGTGCACTTTGAGGCAAACTGCATTACGAGTAAACAATTCGATAGAACTGGCACGATTAATGATAGTGTTTTTGTTAAGTTGGTAGTAATGACGTAACTTTGAACACCGAGATAAATATACGGTTATATACAAAATGACGGTTTCTGGGTAGCATCTATCTTCTTAACATATTACTATTTTACTAAACCAACATAACTATGTTGTATTCCTTTCTGCGATTGTATTTGTTAGTGTACGTATGGATGATACACCAGAGCACTACGTTCCTACAAAAAAAATTCAAAAATACTTCCAACAGAAAAACTGTAACAATATTTGGATTGAAATGGCAGAACAGCATGTTCTGTTGCTAGTCCTGTATAACAGACAGGAATACAACAAACAGTTCTAATGGTATTACCGTCTGTGTGAAGCTGGTTCCTCAATAAAGCGATGCGTTGGGCTGCGACGAGCTATACTTACTGCTTCAAAACTAAGCGATGATCTGTCGACGACGGATGCCGTCTGAGACGGTGCTGCTATCTACTTCAAGGGTGGAAATTACATTTTCAGACTTCACGAAGGTAACGAAATACAAGCGCAAAAAGTTGAAAGTGTATGTTGTAAGTGGACGAAGGTAAACACGTTATTATGAACGCAATGAGTGATTAAAACTAGTGGGAACGAGACATAATAAGACGAAGGAGAATTATTATGATGTTAGTAAGCGATTTTTATGATATTTTCCATATTTATAAGAAGCCCTGTCCACGGAATCTGCTTCATCTTGATTGGCTACAGCTCATCGCAACGCATCGCATCGCATCGCACTATTGTGGAACCAGTTTAAATGTTTAGATGGTACCTACAGCCAATCAGATGACGCCCCCTGTTTTAGTAGTGTAGATAAATTCCTACAGTCACATTTTTTCTCAGTGTAGTTAAAAATAAAAACAAAAATATCAGTAGCAAGTTATTAAGGAATTAAATACATTTTCTATTTAGGAATGCTAACGGATTAAATAACCGTTTCGCAGAATACTTCATTACATTTTTCCTTCTAATTTACAAATTATAGAAATAATTCCATTAATGAGAGAATAGGGCATGTGTGTATAAATTTCTTTATAAATAAGCTACGCAGTTGGCGGTAACTGCGCACGAAATCGTTCTGCGTTCCGTGATTATTTCATTCTGGACAGAAACGGGCTGAGAAGCCATCTTCGAATCCAACGGAGATTTTAAAATGATTATTTTCTATGGCGTAATGGCAGGAAGCTATCTGAACTTGAATCTGACAAGCTTCCAATCACCAAAACGAAAAAAGGTAAATAATAGATATAAATTTTTGAAGAACTATATTTTTTTGGGGTTAAACGTCCCGGTATGCAAAATAAAGACACAATATTTACGCATAATGCTAGTAACCAACTGTCTGGCTTAGTAGCACTGATTTGTACTTGTTAATCCAAACTCGTGTTATACCGCCTATAATAACCTATACGTACACCTTTTGGCGATGAGACTGAAGTTTATTTCAACAACAGGAAACGAAACTCAGAAAATATCGGGGAAAAATTTTTTTTTAAACAATTTCGCTGTAGCAGTTTGTACAATAAACAGTGAGTCACTATCGACTTTTGAAGTGAATACGTCCCTATATTGACAACCATAGTGGGAGGCAATCCAGAAAATGCGTCGATAACAAAACCTGGGGATATAGTTTGACATTGCAGCTCCGAATATATCGTCTACATTCAAAATTCAATTACACCACTCGATTGCCAAAGGAGCAAAGAATATTATACGTTGAGTGAGGACTGCGAAGTATCGCGCGTGAGCCGGGGGGGGGGGGGGTTGAGTTCGTTTCGCCGCGTCTCATAACTTCCGCTTAATATAACTTTCGACTTGGAGAAGATACGACGCTCGTTTAAGTTTAAATCGACAGCTCTCGTCAAGATAAATCAATTGCATGTATAAAAACATTTGTGTGGCGTGGTTATGGTGAAATTGTAAGAGTTTAATGAAAAAAAAATTAAGAAAACTTAACAAAATATGGACCTATACTCGTCAAAAAGCCAAGTTGAAATACACAAATCATATACGCTTGGAAAGAGCATCTCACAAGCAAACCAGTGATACACATAAAACCCCATATGATTAAGTGAAGCGGTGCCGGGAACGTAAATTAAACATTACGGAGTCCGAGCGCATCAACGTAGACGTATTTACGCAAAACAATCAGCCGTGACCCCAACACAGCCACACCCCATTTTTATCATTCAAGTTGAGCAGCTGATGGTTAGACACGTTGAAGCTAATAGGGTAAAATGATAACGACGGTCCGCACTCATGACACAAGTGTATATATAAAATAGGTATAAGTGTATACATATGTATATACACGAGTGTATATACATTGCAAAAATTTTTATATATAATTTAAATCAAAAGCGCCTATCGAATATAGATTATAAAACAGGGGTGAAGAAAACTACATACTCTCTCCTTTAAAAGATTGATTTTTCGGAAGCTATGTTATTTACTAAGGGACAACGGTAAATTATGTATTTATGGCAGATACAGTTTTAGTGCAAATGCGGGGTGGAAAAAGTTAGAGTAGGTAATATTTTACAATAGCACAGTTTTAACACATTTGACTGCAGAAATTAAATAAACCTGCCGACTACAAAAATGAAACAAATATCTTGGCAAGAACGATTCAGTTATTTTTTGACATATTTAATTAACCTCCTTGTTTTTTTTTTTAATATATTATGATGAGATTAATTTATGTAAAGTAAATACCCGAGATCAATATATTACAGAAAAGTATAGTTAAATATATAATTCTAACTGAGTAAGAGGAAGTTTTTTTACATGATAAAACGAAAACTATCCAATAGGATGCCACCAAATTTCGCAGGTAACTAATACAATGGGAGGCAATGTTACCATACATGACTAAAATTGATAGGAACTTTCAACAAAAGTGTTAACGCAAACGCAAACGGAAACGCAAACGTTAGATTATTTTTATTTGTATTCCATACCGTTTAAGCAATTCCAACCAATCTTGGTATGCTGAAAGTACCGACTTCAAGCAATAGATGATACATGTTATGGCCTCTAATGTCTACTATTTTGTAACACAGTGCCTCATTAAAAAATAAAGATTTAATATTGCACATAGGGAAATGATAAACAGATTCCTACCAAATTTGGCAAACAAGAAATTCTACAGAATACAATGTATACTTATATAGTATATTTTAAATGAACTAGCAACATTTTTTTTTTTAAACGGTGTTTAAATGAATATTTTTACACTGAACTATATATACGAAACAATGTAATCAAGTTGAACCAAACTTTGTATGTTGGCAGCAGCATATTTGGAAACCTCTAAATGAGTCTAAACAGTGCTTAATTTTTCCACCAATTTATTTATTTTATTGCTCCTTTTTTATACTATAACTATTTCGGGAAGGAATCAACCGATCCCAACGAAATTTTTGCAAATAACAATATGGTAGGCCATGAAAACTGGTGTGTTTTAAAGTGGGAAAACTTTATTTTCAAAAAGTACGGAAATATAAAAATTTTATTTTAATGTGCATATTCATTGCAACTAAGCCTTAGACTATAGCATACACTAATCAAATTTTTTCGCATTCATATGGGAAGAAACCTAAGCTTATTTACTACCTTGCTATATAAGTAGACGAACTCTTTTTGTCTGTCTGTCCGTCTTTAATACCTCTAAGTCCCTTGAAATTCAACAGAAGTTATTCAAATTTTGTAGAGCGAATCCTCAGGGTAAAATACAGGCCAAGATTCAATTTCAGCAAGTTAAGATTACGCAATCATTAATTTTTACCCTAAAAACTCATTTTTAATTTCTCTTTTCCTATATGAAAGTTTTTTTTATAATGCATAGAGAATATTGCATAGAGATATGAAGGTAATGGAATATAATTTTTGTTTACTTTTAATGTCTCGCTTCAATGTTGAGTTACTTTCCAAGTGGAGCCTTAGTGGCTCAGTGGATAGAGAGATTCTAAGTGGTGCCGCAGTGGCACAGTGGATACGGATATATCAATTCCAAGTGGGCTCTTATTGGCTCAGTGGGTAGAACTATGTTAAGTATAGTTAAGTATAAGCAATATTTTTTACAGTCTATATATGATAATTTTTTTACATGGCAACTGTTCTAGCCCCGTGACAATACAAAAAAAAAAGTCACGGGCTGGGCTCCCTAGTTAGTTATATACTTCATGTTTTTTTTTGTGTTACTAAACGAGACGATACTATCATATAACATAGTTTTTAAATATAATTCACCATTGACAAAATCTGAAAAATTTCGCCTTACGCACTTTTTTATGACGAAAAAAATCTGGGTGCTGCCAACGAAGCAGTAAAAACATTTTTATTGCAGTCATTGTTTTAAATGAACCCGCTCCACCACCGAGAGAATATTGACATTGCTTCCAAAATAACTTTTTTTTTGTGTAATCCGAGTATAATGTAGAAAGCCTAAATCCCTGTCTCCGAGAAAGTTTGTTGCTTTCCATGAGTAACGGTGCGAGACTGAATACAGGAAGAGCTAATTTTGTGATCATGATGGCTATCAGTTTCCCCAAGTTGAAATTGGTTTTGTTTAAAACTGGTGCGCGGAGAACAAACACATGCATAACACATCGGGTACGAGCTGTGAAACCGCGGATGTTGGTCGAGTATCTTGCAAAGAACTAGACCGTAAATATTAGAACATACCAGTGCACACTAATGAAAAAAAAGGGGGGGCAGGCAGTCTGACGGCGTTTATTTTGCAGATATTACGTTTGCCTTAATACAAGAAGGGGAGATTTATAAATTATCACTTTTTTGTGACTAGCTATACTAAAAATACTAACAGCAGTAGAAAATTTGTAGTCTCACAGAATTTACTCTAACATTTAAGATGGCTTACCTAATCAATAATAATTAAAACAGAAATCATTGAAAAAAATGTGCTAAATAGAATTTAATTTCCGCCCCATATTATTTTTTCTGCCACTTCTTACGACAAGGGATTTAAAATAATATGTTTACATTTTTTTTTTCGTTTGCGATTAGCGGAGATTAACAAATACATCGTCGGAAAGGAGAGTTACTTTATGAATAATGAATTAGTTCTTTGGTTTCGCTCTTATTATAATCTTAAGGTCCAGAATCTCCTTGGCATTGATTAGCACAGAAAAACTATTACGACCGATATCCGATTAACAGAAGCATCTCGATCACTTGAGTATGCCTATGTGATGTTGTGGTACCTATACGTCCAACATCCGGAGGGTACAGGTTCGAATCCCTCCCTCCTCTCCACTTTTTTTTCTTTCAAAAGAGACTGAGAATGGTGAGGGGTGATCCAGCCTCGTGAAGGCAATTGGGAAACTGGAAGACAAAGATGTAGTGGCCTCGGTCCACGAGTTTCGCTGTTCTGGCCACACGTCCACTCACCTGTACTGTACCATACGCAGGCACGTGAAGCAGCCTACTGGTAGACGGCGATCGTCTAGAATCAGTATGAGATAAGATTATTAAAGGCTGTTCACGATCAAGTGAGAACTTTAGAAATGAACCTTAGGAAAAAATCAGTTCCCCTGCATAGATATATTTTAATGGGCGCACTGAGTGACATTCGCCCAGTAAAGTTGGTAACGATGGATGGAAAGTAGTTCCATATATTAACGTCGATTAAAACTGTTAAGTAACCATTTGTGATAACTTTTAATTATTTATTTTCCTTTTTGATTTTTTTAATGCATCGAAGTGTAAAAATGAGCAGATTTGTAAAGTATTTACTTTCTTAATAATTTCACAGTTACACTAGACCGACACATGAATAACGTGATGAATACACAACGTGTATACAAGTAGATACTAAGCAGGGCTTTCGAAAGTGCTAATTTTACCGTGAGCAGCCTTTATCGGTATGCATCACGTGTGTGCCAGCTCGGTGCTGAATCACCATTTTGGATCTCGAACTGAACGTCTTGGGTGGCCGGATCGGTGAGTGTTCACGCCCGACTCTCTGAAGGACTCGGTTCATGAGTACAGAGTCGGTAATCATTTTGTCCTTATCCCGTAATAGTCCCGGGGATCTCGTCGTCATCAGCAGCGTAATCTGTTCTTCACGAGAATATTTCCGCGCAGACTAGAATTCAACAGTCTATGTGCACACCAGCAGATTTACTCCAGTTATTGGCCTCGTGTGTTTGTGAGAAAAATGAATGGCCGCCTCCAGTCAACGTTCGTGATCGACTGACAGACGGTTAAGATACGTAAAGGCTGCTCACGGTAAAGTGATAATTTTTGAAATTCCCCTCATTTGGAATAATATTTTATAAATACAGACGTTAACTTCAGAGTGCGATAGAATATACGTACTGTGTTTGTTTCGTACTTGGTAGTATTTATTTGAAACGGCTGAAAAGAAAAAGTAACTAGGGATTCAAAAGTGCTCACTTTACCTTTCACAACCTATAAGAATTAAAATTATTCAGTCACGAGAGTGAGTCTTAGGTAAAGTGTTTTGGAGTTCAACTAGTCTTGGAATATTTTCACCATAAAAAGGGCCCTTGCCATTACTCGTTTGGTGTTTGATGCCAAGAAACGTTTGAAGAATAAGGGCGACCGTGACACGTATATCAAGAACACCATCACGACTATGCACAAGGCACTTTCAACTTTCGGGCAGTGTTTTCGTCGTGATGCGTGCACCTATAGGACTCCAAGCCGTGCCTTATTATTTTACTGGTGGGAAGTGTGTACCAAAGTACAATACAGGCTTCTGTCGTAGCTGTACTCGTGTCGCGGTAGCATGTTACGAGATACAACGGTCTGAAAAAGCCGTTTTTAAAGACGCTGGAGGGCATCGGAATTATATTTATAGCATGCGGGGTATGCCATGTCGTTCTCGTCTGAGGTATTTTATATTTTTCGTAACTTGGCGTGTTGGGGATATGTTAATAGTTTCTTCAAAAAGTGTGTAAATGAAATATGCAGAAACGCACTTGCTCGCCAGGCCTCAAATAAAAACAGAGAGCGGAGTTTCAGTGGAATATTTGTCATTTAAAAACTCTTCAGAATTTTTGAGAGACATCTGCTTACATATAGGAGGTAAGAAAATTTCCACCTCCCAAAGGTAGTATCAGTTTTCTATTTTTGTCTCTAAAAATTATTCTTAAATGTGAAAAAGACCTAATACGTGAGTTTCACAAACATTTAAGGTATGAAAATTCTAGCACAGGTATTTAAAATAGAACATGACATTTATCACACCATAAAAGATAGTTCACTATTGAAAGATTCGTGAGCCATGTCGAGGAGAGCAAGGCTGCACGCCAGTCTTGTGCCTTGCGGGTAAAGGCGCCTGGGTCGCTACCACTCATCCAGGCCTCGGACACACAAAATAATTCCGGTTTTCATTTTCATTATCTGCCCTGATTCTAAGTGTTAAGTGTGCGTCGAAGGTAGGAACCGGAGCTAACTGCGTCTCACGGCTAAGCCCCACACGGGTACAGGGGAGGGAACCCATGCATGGAGACATGCATCGCGACATCAAGGGATTTGGCAGCCTTGGCCGCAATTGGCGCCATGGATACCTCCCCGAGTGTACCTTTAGCTAACCCATAACTAAGAAGAGAAAGGAAAAAAACATGCAGAGACACCGTAAAAATTCTTTCGACAGAAAAGAATTCAAAATTGTTACACGCATTAATATAAAATGCTACAGGAGACAGATAGGTATGGAACATGCTCTTTATTAGTGAGTAGAGAGAGACTAATAGAGAAGGGGTGGGACCTAGTTTTGCCATATAGTGTGTGAAGCTGGTTTAGCCATAGTAGTGGCTACACACCACTCTGGTGGGGGGAATGGTGTAATTGGGCCAGTCCTTCCCTTCCCCGAATATCCAGTGGATTTCTGAAAATTTTTTGAAGAGAACTATAGCCAGCTTATATTAATAATGCCGCCCCAGGCTAGCTTTAACATCCTAAGAAACAAAATATGAGTTAGCTGGTGTGTACTGTAATTTGCAATACTCTCACAACAGGCAAGCCACTGTAGCCATGGACAGTAACATGTACACTGTAATTTTTTTTTTATATTACCATACTGGGATATAGAAATGATGATAAAGTGTGTTTGGTAAAATAATTTCCCATGCACTTATACCATGATTCCTAAACTGTTTCTGAAAACGTGAAATGTGTGTGATAAGTTCCAAACATATTTGGGACTATGGCAAATATACATTTACGGACAGCCACATTCAGAATCTTTCGGGTTTCCTCGGCTACACGCAATGTGCAGCAGGGAATATGATTGGAGATTTCGTCGATCGTCGCATGTCTTACATCCGCTGTGCCAAGTTAGCCATTTTATCTGGTGTTGTTGGTATTTTAGAAGATTGATGGAGTAGTGGTTATTCACATCAAATTCCGGTTGCCTTAGGTAAGTTACGAATAATTTATCATATTTCTCACATCTTTCTTGTCGTAGAAATGCTTAATGCATGTTAGAATGTAGAAACACATGGCTTCAGTTTATCTGTTTGTATCTGTTTAGGTGTTGGAAATTTCGTTGAATGTGCATTTGTAAAGACATTTCCATTCTTTATATTGGTTGGCGAACGTGTAAAGTAATAATAAAATTATGTTAAAATCTCGCCATCGTAGGCTTCACACACAACTGAATTCCGGGAGCTGAAAAAGTTGCAAAGCCAATCAATACTATAAAAAGTAAAATAAAAATACATAATTTTAATACCTGGAAAATGCACACAACCGTGTACATAACCTAAACTTGTTTGGGAGGATTCAAAATAATCTTAAATTGAAGTGGCTGGCTACGGGGTTTGCATAAGCGGAAGTTCCACGAACAAAGCTATTTATCATAGTAGTGTTTGCTCACGTCTCATGCTACCGTCCAGCCAACATAACCTCTGTTTCAGAACTCATATTACAAACACGTTCAATCACAACCTAGTTAGTTTTGTCACTATTTTGTTGGTAGATTTTGTAATAGAAATGATTCAGTGACTCGTGTTTTGCAATGAAATTGATTTTATTTCTTAATTACCTTTTTGTCAAAATCAAATCTAATAAGGTGCCAAACTATTAATTAGATATGAAAATCAGTTCCCTTCAGTGTAATTAACGTTTCATTACTATAATTATTAAATGTGTATTTTTATGAAGATTTTTCATCTAAGTTGTTGTACTTGAAAACGAAAGGTCGTTTTCTTATTGAATTTGAATGTGCGACATTTTTATTTCAAAATATTTGGCGGTTTTCGTGTTACACTTGAACATATGATTGTATTATGAAATAAAATTCTGAGAATTTTGTCAGCGTCAGTATCGATTGTGAAAGTGCTTGCTCGTATCTCATTTTACTGTCAAATTCTGTATTCGCTACTGTCCAGCCAATTTATCCTATTTCAGTACCCATTCAGCCAACACGTTCGATCATAACCTAACTGTTTAAGAACGTTCTGTTGGTGTTTATGTAATAAAAATGATGCAGTGGCCCCGTTTTGTATACTACACATTGATGCAAATGCGAGGTGTCACACCCAGGGCTGAATTTAACTACTTGTAGACCTCTGGGCCCAAGGAAATATTTTGCCCCCCCCCCCCCCCCAACCCTTTTCTGCTATGAGCACAACATCTCTTATATAACAAACAAACATATAACATAACTGACATAACACATATTTTTTCACAGATTGTCAAACAATAAAACAATTTTAACTAACATATAAATGGTTTACGTCGTGCTTTTTCATTTGCAAATTTGTTTATAATATCGTCATAGTCCAGTTTCACATTAAATCATTTTTAATTGCAAGCAAAGAGAGTTGTGCCAAGTGTTGTTGAGTTTGTGATGTGCATGTGTTGACATCAATATTTTTGTTTAAAAAAAACTGCATTAAACATTTATAATTTCCCACTAAATATATATGTATATAATTTTGTTTACAACAGCTGATCTAGTGTACAATCTATTCTATTGCAAATGATCACAATTTGCCGCCCTGGTCACACTAGTGTGACACCTTACATTTACAACGATGTGTTGTGCCCATCCCGTTAAACCGCATCCCGTTTACCCGCATCCCGTTTATCTGCATCC
Organism: Dryococelus australis; assembly: GCA_029891345.1. Classification (NCBI taxonomy): domain Eukaryota; kingdom Metazoa; phylum Arthropoda; class Insecta; order Phasmatodea; family Phasmatidae; genus Dryococelus; species Dryococelus australis. Next base: position 98,128,322 of record CM056994.1, read on the forward strand.
CATTTACCCGCAGCGGCACAAACGCATAGTATGACACCGGCCTTATCTCTTATTTACTTCACTTACAACACTTAAAACAATTTGTGTTGCATTAACTTCACAAGCATATATAATATTTCATTCCCGAACAAGAATTATTCATAACTGAGTGAGAGAGTGAGTGAAGAAATTTGGGCGGCTCTTAACATAGTGGTCTTGAGATCCGATGAGGGTAACTGAGGTTAGTATGGAGCAGCGCCGGAATGAAAGGGCGGGGAAATCGGTAGATCCCCTAGAAAACCTGCCGACCAACGGCATCGTCCGGTACGATTCCCACATGCAAAAATCCGGTGACCCGGCTGGGGATTGGACCCTATTCGCCTTGGGGGAAGGCGAGCGTGCTTAACCGCTCGACCACCACGGCCCCTTGCAAGCAAGGTTGAAATGTTATCGCTATACATGGCCATAGCTATTGGAAGTACTTTGTATATGTTCTGAGAATTTCAGAAATAATTTTTTGCACTACTGGAATAACTGTTATAGTAAAATACAGTTAGGCTATTTTTCGTTTTGCAAATTTATGTTGTCGTGTTACAGCAATTATTGCATGTAACGTGTTAACAGCAACTATTGTATGTAACTGTACACTATGCGGAAGTTACAAAATATACAACCTGGTAAAACAAAGGGTTGTAGATGCATGTTATGCATGTTATTTCATTGACTAAAACAGCTAAAATTACCAAACAGGAAAATGTGATGTGATTTTGGCCTGAAAAGCTACTATAACCTCATTAAAAGGCCCAAAACACTGTAAACAAATATGGCGAATGGTCGGAGAGTGCGAGAGGGCACCAGCAAGAGCGCTACTTTATATGTTCGTACCTCTCTGTGCTCTCGCCCTTTTACATGCTCTCCTACGAATTGAGACAACCAGACAACGTTCCATGTGACATCATTGTAACATGTAGATAGGAGTGATTAATTTTTTTTAGGTTAATGTAATAATCATGCACTTAACATTTGTAACACTCCTGACTTTACTAATGTGAATTGTTGTATAGGTTCTTGATAGTGGAGAGGGTAAAAACTTAGGTGTCAGGCGAGTACCAATCGCTTGCGGGAACTACAGGTATTCACCTCCACATGTTCTTGGTGACTGAAATATAAGGAGTGGGAAGCAGCTGGAAGGTGAGACCTCTTCCGCTGGCTGGCAGGAGGACAGAATTTTAGCCACTTACTTACGTTGAAAGTTAGCTAAGATGGCCAGAAATTGTACCTGTTTTTAATTGTGACCAGGAGTTTGAAAATTAAGGCTTATAATATGTTTATGTAAATATTAAGTTGGCACGAAAATACATGTGGAAACACTGCCGTACCATATGTACAGTGAACAGTGACCGTGTGGTGGAATCAAATTGGTGTAAAATCAGATATCTGCTGGCAGCAATTTTCAGATTGTTAAGAAAAAAAAAATTCTTCCACTTCGCTTTAGAACTACTTTGGCAGCTTTGCTATTAAGAATTTTGTGGAAACACGTTTACTATGTAAGGATTATTTTAATTTTGTATGATATTTACTGATTTTTGTAGTTAGCTTGAGAAATTTAAGTTGAAGTAATATTTAACAGTGAACAAGCATTTTGCCCATGTTTACAGTTATTTTAATTTTACTTAAATTTAACAGTTTTTCTGTCCCTAATTTATTAAAAGAACACATGCTAGTATACTTAATAGGTGTACAAAACTACCAAGGGAATTATGTACACAAAATTTTCAAGTGTATGAAGAAAAGTTTAAAGACTGTCGAAAGTCAAGATCTGGCTATTATATGGTATGTAATGACTGATTAAAAAGGACAGTGAGTTTTTGTGTACTATTAAATATATTTTGTATAAGTGAACCGAAGCTGTATGTGGATGGTGTAAAATTCTTAGAAAACTCAAATGCTAGGGAGTGTTCTTAAGCAGTTTCAAATATCTTGACAAAGTACAAGATTGATCACACAAAAATTACTATAACTTTGACAATGTGAGTTACATGACCAAGTGTGCTCTCATAAGGTTATCCTTTCTTCCTTAATGTGAAATGAATTCAGTGTATTCGTAGAAATGTGTACCAATCTGAGTTAATAAAGTATAACAGCTACCATAAGTTTAAAATTTAAACCTGCAAGAACATTTAGTACTAACCATAAACCTTTAGCATATTTACTGAAAGATATTTTTTCTATCGTTAATATATACAGATTATTTACAAGAAAATGATGTCCAGTCAGAATTTGTTAACATATTATCGCAACAATGTTCTTAGTCATGTTGTGCTTAGTTTGTGGGCAGTTAGCAGTCTGTTCATTTCATATGACTTAATTTTGTGATATTCTAGAATCCTAGCATACTAAATTCCTACACAATGTAAACATCCAGTATTATTTTGTACAATGTTGTGAATCAACTTACGCTGAACCAAGAATTACTGTATTTGAGAAAGTAAGGTAATTATCTAAGTAACTTATTTTTTAATGTTTTGATAGTTTGAAAGTGAGCAAGATTGCACAGCGGCAAACCACTCGGTTCACATTCAGACGAATGTGGGTTTCATTTCTGGTCCAGCCATTCTGATTGTAGTTTTCCATAGTTTCTGGAAATCACTCCAGTTGAATGCTGGGCTCGTTCCTTAGCACAGAACATGGCCGATTCCTACCCGGTTCCTGCTTCTCTCATAAAATTTCTTAGTTTCTAATGACCTAGCTGTTAGATATGTTAATTGTATTAATTCACAGTAAAATGATTTACCTCCACAAATAGTGTGCGTTTAAGTTAGCCGTCAACACATTAAGCAAGTATCACCAAGTTCTTGAATGCTATAGCATCGCCCATATTCAAACCGTGCAGTGTGATATTTGGATACACTTCGCTAAGAGTTTACTTTTCCTCTTCACCAGTGATATATGTCTCTGCACTTTCAAGCTGAAGTTGTGTAGAATATTTAAAATAGCAAAACCACATATATTTTTTTACCCTGCAGTATCAAAAACATACATAAGTTATGTTTCGATTAGTTGACGCCGTCGGGTGGGACACGAGACGAACGGTAACACAATAAACTTACGGCAGATGGGCGCCAGTGATGTTTCCCATTCAACGCACTGTTGGGACTCAGGGTTACTCGCCACCTCAAAATATTATATATATATATATATATATATATCGATAACAGATATACTTAATGTGCTATATGTCACATGCAAGAAAAATTGACAAAAACGTGTTATATAAACAAGTCTCGGTAAAAACTAAATTGAAATAATGTATTGCAAGAATTTACTTATGTTGCTTTAAAATCATGTATTGAGAGTATATTTGTAATCAAAATTTAAGCGTGTTTTCATGCTAAAAGTTTTAGAAAGTACATTTTGTGAAATAAAGAAGTAAGAGTGCCATAATTACTTTGATTGTGAATTTATTTTTTGCTCTTCCATTTCAGCCATAAGAGTTTTATAAATGAATTGGAATGTGCTTTCTATAGCATCCAGAATTTAGTTTTTTTTTTATTTTTGTAAAAAATAAACTGTTATAAGTATATAATTTTTAAAACATTAAAGTAATTTAATTCCAGCATAAAAGTTTACAGTGTTACAAAATATATACATTCTGCTTTAATATGCAACATAAATAACACTTTCCTGAACTTTTTGGTTGTGTGTGTACTGATTAGTTCTCCATTTCACACAGTCGCGTGCCAGGAAGTCACTCATAATCTGCCTGAAGTGTTTATTTGTGCAAACT